>OY728147.1:1243409423-1248409423 GCA_963277665.1 Viscum album
AAATCCGTGTGTTCTAACCGGGAGTTAACACAGAAGGGCCGGTCCTGGTGCTTTCAATTATTTAGCCGGATATACGTGGTTAACCGATTTCACAGCAGAAGTTCACAATTTCAGCAACCCATTTAAAACATCATGAGGGGCTTCAAGTGCACACACACGACCACCAACGACCTCACTTTTCAGGAAACATAAACCAGTACAACAAAAGGGATGATCACAAGATAAAGCATAACAACGATCACAACCCCTTCCCCTTCTTCCTTTAGAACTTCGTTTATTATCTTCATTAGGATTTGGTTCAACCAATTCCATAGGAACAAAGTAGCGCCCACCCCGCATGATACACAAAAATGAGAGACGAGAGAAATTCCCTACCTGTTGATAGATGATCGACGTTTAGGCCGGGGGAGCGGAACTTTACGGATAACGACGCGGCGGTCCCGATGCACCAGAAGAGCCACAATCGAAGAAGGGGGGAAACCATGGCCTAACCCTTAATTATAAGAGCCGGGGACGGTTGAGATGAAACACAAAACCACGGAAGACAAAGGAGTCGTGGGTTGACCACGTGGCTTGACTCATCATTAATGGCACTGGGTGGTTTTAACCGACCCATGAATTAATGAAGCATTTAATTAAAACCTTTGTGTGCGTTTCGGATTCCCAAGACATTTTTTAACAAGGCAGAATAGGGTTTAAAACCCTATTTGCGAAAAAGTAACGTTACTGGAACAACTTGGCAAGGCCGGCCGACGTCGGCCGGTCTCACCGATCGGTCGCACCGATCGGTCTCACCGATCGGTCGCACCGATCGGTCTCACCGATCGGTCACACCGATCGGTCTCACCGATTGGTCTCACCGATCGGTCTCACGGATCGGTGTCACCGATCGGTGTCACCGATCGGTCTCTCCGATCGGTGTCACCGATCGGTCTCTCCGATCGGTCTCACCGATCTGTGTCACCGATCGGTCTCACCCATCGGTCTCACCGATCGGTCTCTCCGATCGGTGTCACCGATCGGTCTCTCCGATCGGTGTCACCGATCGGTCTCTCCGAACGGTGTCACCGATCGGTGTCACCGATCGGTCTCACCGATCGGTCTCTCCGATCGGTCTCACCGATCGGTCTCACCGATCGGTCTCACCGGTCGGTCTCACCGATCGGTACCCCCGCAAGGAAACCGGATTTTTGGCAAAGGAAGGGACCAAGGGGGGTCTGCGTCATCACATCAGATACCTCATAAACGATTCTCGTCCCCGAGAATCAAAACAAACCAGAAAAAAAGAGAGGATCCGAACAACCATCTTCGAAGATACCTCTTAGGAGTGGACCCCCGCTAATTGAAAACACTACCTGTCAAGAACCAAGCAACATACCACGCCAAACCGCCCGGTCATGTGGGTTTGGGGAGTTCCCCTCCCCCATGTCAAGATATTATCCGCTTTGGGCGGCACTGACTCGCCCGCACGGGTTTAATCGCATCCACCTTAATGCGTCCTGATTAGGGGTCGGGTTTCCCCTTCCCTTTAGCCGGGGCTTTCCACACATAACAGAGGAAAGGAACTAGCACATTTCATAGACAAAAAGGTCAAACGTTCTGTCACAACAGGCACCAAAGGTTCAAAGCTCAGAACAACTCGGGGTATTGGGCACGCATCTGTGCTTCCCTCTCCCGCGTGCTCTCTTCGAGGCCGCCATGTCTCCACAACACACGAACCAGGCCGACGGTTCGTCCACGGAGCACTTTCTCCTTGCGATCCTCGATTCTGACTGGTCGTTCCTCGAAGGTCGCGTCTCCTCCCACATCTAGCTCTCCCCAGTTGATGACATGAGAGTCATCATGTAAGTACTGACGAAGCTGGGAGACATGGAAGACGTCATGGACCCTCTCCAACTGAGGTGGTAGGGCCAGCTGATATGCTACCTCGCCAACTCGCCTCAGCACCTCGAAAGGTCCGATGAACCTAGGGGAGAGCTTACTCCCCTTTCCGAACCTCTGCTTCCCCCGTCGAGGGGAAACCTTCAAATACACATGATCTCCCACCTCGAACTTCAGGGGCCTCCTCCGACGATCAGCATAAGATTTCTGCCGATCCTGAGCTGCTTTCATCCTCTCCCGCACTAGCTGGACTTTCTCCGTGGTGCTCTGCACTACTTCTGGTCCAAGAGTACCAGTCTCACCAACCTCTGCCCAGCATAAGGGTGAACGACATGGTCTTCCATACAAAGCCTCAAAAGGAGCCATGCCAATAGTAGAGTGAAAACAGTTGTTGTAGGCAAACTCTACTAAAGGCAAGTGTCGTACCCATGATCCTCCGAAATCCAGAACACATGCTCGCAGCATGTCCTCCAAGGTCTGGATAGTCCGCTCTGTCTGCCCATCAGTCTGAGGGTGAAAAGCAGTGCTGAGGCGTAGTTGGGTGCCAAACGCATGTTGTAACCCCTTCCAGACTCGTGAGGTGAATCGAGTGTCCCGATCTGAGACGATCGTTTTCGGAACTCCATGCAAACGCACCACCTCATCCACGTACCTCTGTGCTAAGGTACTCACGGGTCCTGACTCCTTGATAGCCAAGAAGTGAGCAGATTTTGTCAATCGATCCACCACTACCCAGATAGCATCATGCCCGCCCTGAGCTCTGGGTAGTCCCGTGACGAAGTCCATCGAGACGTCGTCCCACTTCCACTCGGGAACATCTAGAGGATGCAACAGACCACCAGGAACACGGTGTTCAGCCTTCACCTGCTGACACACCAGGCATTTAGCCACGAACTCTTCCACTGCCCGTTTCACCCCGGGCCACCAAAACTGTCCCCTCAGGCCTTGGTACATTTTCGAAACACCCGGATGTACTGCCAAGGCTGAGCTATGGAACTCACGAAGGACTTCATCACGCATCACCTCTGGAACAAACAACCTCCGATGAAAGAGCATCCGACGTCGGCTGTCCTCCGACCATCCTTCCGGGGCGTTCCCCTGATCGATACGATCCCGCAACACTTCCACCTCAAGATCTCCCCACTGAGACTCTTCCACTTGCTGCAACAAAGAGGACTGTACCGTCATCTGAAACAAACAGCCTCTAGTACCTTCCACCCTTGCATCCAAGTGTAAGGCAGCCAACTCCCCCATCGCCTTCCAAGCATCAGCAGATTCCCGAACCACCTCCTGATGCGGCTTCCTGCTCAGGGCATCAGCCACAATGTTTCCCTTACCTTCAGTGTATGAGATCTCAAAGTCGTAGTCCTGGAGAAACTCGACCCACCTCCGCTGTCGCAAGTTCAAGTCACGCTGGGAGAAGATATAGTGCAAGCTTTTGTGATCGGTGAAGACCACAAAGCGCTCCCCAAAGAGGTAATGTCGCCACATCTTTAATGCGAACACTACCGCTGCAAGCTCCAGGTCATGGGTGGCATAGTTCCGCTCATGGGGGCGTAGCTGCCTGGACCCGTAAGAGATCACCCCTTGTCGCTGCATCAATACGCACCCCAGGCCCTGTCCCAAAGCATCACAGAATACCTCATAGGCCATCCCTTCTTCTGGCAATCTCAACACTGGGGCACTAACCAGTTTTTCTTTTAGGTAGCTGAAGGACGACTCACACTGCTCGCTCCACATGAAAACCTGGTCCTTCTTGGTCAAAGCCGTCAAAGGGGCTGCTACCCGGGAGAAGTTGGGTACGAATCTTCGGTAGTAGCCCGCCAGTCCGAGGAAACTCCGAACTTCCGCCACATTCTTGGGTGCTGCCCAAGAAACAATTGCCTCAACCTTTGATGGGTCGACTGCTACTCCCTGCTCGGACACTACATGTCCGAGGAAGTGCACTTCTCGTGCCCAGAACTTGCACTTTGACAACTTCCCATAGAGCTGGTGCTGTCGGAGGACCTCCAAAACCATCCTCAGGTGCTCTGCATGGTCCTCTTATGACTTTGAATAGATCAGGATATCGTCGATGAACACCACCATAAACCGATCCAGGTACTCCCGAAAGATGGAGTTCATAAGCCCCATGAACACGGCCGGGGCGTTCGTAACACCAAAGGGCATGACCACGAACTCGAAGTGCCCATACCTGCACCTGAACGCCGTCTTCGGGATGTCGCTATCCTTCACCCTTAGCTGGTGGTACCCGGATCGCAGGTCGATCTTCGAGAACCATCCTGCCCCCTTCAGCTGGTCGAAAAGATCATCTATCCTCGGAAGAGGGTAGCGGTTCTTGATCGTTACCTGATTCAGCCTCCTGTAATCGACGCACAACCTGAGGCCACCATCTGCCTTCTTTGCGAACAAGACTGGGGCACCCCACGGTGATGCACTTGGACGAACATAACCCCTCTTCATCAGATCGTCAATCTGTATCCGCAACTCCCGTAGCTCCGAAGGTGCCATCCGGTAAGGAGCCATCGAGATTGGTCGAGAGCCGGGCTGCAGGTCTATCCCGAACTCGATGTCACGTCGAGGGGGTAGAGTCGTCACCTCCTCAGGAAAGACGTCCATAAATTCACGAACGATCTCTGGTACTTCCACCATTTCCTCATCTGTTGATTCTATCGTCCGTTCGGTCAATAAGGAGAGGAGAGGTTCCTCCCTCCTGTTTCCCTTCGGACAGCTCCGCTCGCCGGTGAAAGTAACACGCTGGCCGTCCAAACCGGAGAACACCACCCTCCCTTGGGAACAGTCGATGACGGCGCACACAGAAAATAGCCAGTCGATGCCTAGGATGACATCGTACGGCCGAATCTGTAGCAGAAGGAGATCCTTAACCGACTGATGTGGCCCTAACATCAGTCTACATCCCCGACAAACGGACAGCAAGTCGGTCTGACCTCCAACTGGTGTGCTCAACAACAGGGGCACTGGAAGTCTCTCGGCATCTAGACCCAAGGCGTGGGCTAGACTGGGTGCAACAAAGGAGTGCGAAGCTCCGGTATCGAACAAAGCATAAGCAAGAGTGCTAAATACACCGATCGTACCTCGAACAACCTCTGGCCCTGCTGGAACTGTTGCTTCTGCGGCGTGTAACTGTCCACGCCCAGCTCCCCTGCCCCTCGGTTGTCGGTCACCTCACCGACCACGCCCTGGTCGAGGTCCCTGGGGAGCGCCCTGAGGTCGGCCTCCCCCTCCTATGTCTATCTGCGGAGGAGCGGGAGCTCGCTGTCCCTGCTGCTGCTGCTGGAAGGGTCTGGCTGGGAACTGCTGCTGCGGCGGACGCTGGGGATGACTGCCATTGATGTACTGCACCCGATCGGGGCACTGACTCCGAAGATGTCCAGGGCTCCCGCAGATGAAGCACCGTGGTCCCGAGCCTGAAGGAAAAGAACGTGGGCCAGGGGATCGAAACTGAAACTGCTGCGGCCTTCTCCCTGCGGGTCGGAACCTGGAGGGTCCCGATGCCGGAGGCCTGGTGCTGACGGCCTTCCCCTTCGATGGTCCCAGCTGGATCCCTTCTCGTGACAGTCCGCCTAGAGCGTGCATCCTTTCCACCACTTCAGCCTTCTTCTGAACCTCTAAGTATGTCGGAAGGGTAAAGGGGGTAACAACATACTGGAGGGAGGGTCGGAGCGCCTCCTCCAAACGTCTTGCCCGAGACTCCTCATCGGGAAAGAGGTCCGGAGCCAAACGCAGGAGGTCCTTGAACTTGATTCCAAGTTCCCTCACGGACATGCTCCCCTGCTGGAGGGAGAGTAGCTCCTGCCTCTTCTCCGCCTTCATTGTCGAGGAGAGGAACTCCGCCCGGAACTCCCTCTCGAAGTCCGCCCAAGCAACCTCATACTCCTTCCTACTTCCCAGGTGAAGCATCCACCACTGACGTGCCGCTCCACGCATCTGGATAACAGCCAGAGGAACCCAGTACTCTGTCGGGGCCCGAATCAGGCCGAAGGCTATGACTAGCTCCTCCAGCCAGCCTTCTGTCTTCATGTCGGAGGTGCTTCCCTCATATTTCTCGAGGGCCTGTCGCTGAAAGGCTCGAAGAGTCTTCTGCCACTGGTCGTCCTCTTCCTCCCGATCAGCTCTCTGCCGATTGACCAAAGTAGTCTCAGGAGTCTCGATCGCCTGTACCACACGTGGTCGCCTTCCAGGAGCCATAACTGTAAGGTAAACAAGGAATGCCTAAGCCCAGTAGTGCAAAGAAAACCGTTCTCAAAACTTATTAAAATTTAATTTATTCTTAATTTCCCAAGACATCCCAGAAACACAAAAACACAAGTCATTTATGATGCATGTACCTTTCCTAGGGTCTCTACCCTGCAATCAGTGTGGCCTCACTTGGTCGTTCGGTAGGTCCAGAGTCCTTGCATCGGATCACGGGGGGCCCTAAAATCCCGTGTCCTAGCCGGTCCTCCCTGGCCTAATTCACGCACCAAGGTCACCCAACGCTGTTGCCTTACCATCCCATGCAATCCTTACTGTGCCTAACTCCAGACTCCGTCCTATCTCTCATCCTCATCCTCTGATACCATTCTGTCACGACCCGCCTTCACCAAAAGGAGGGAAGAGTCAGCGGATTGCTAGGCCCTTCCTTCTTTAAGTTGAAGGAGAGATAATGACCCCCGAAACCCGCCTTCAATAGGTCCCGGAGTGGCGACTAGCACCAAGGGTATAAAAAATTTTCGCAAATGGAAGGCATTACCCTTTTTTATTATTTAGGATCGGGAAAAAGGACAAGTCGACCTCCCAAAAAGGAAAAGAAACAAGTTTATATAAATGAACCCAAATAAAGTCCCCATGCATGTTTAAATAGTTTACAACAAGGTACAAGTACAAAAGAAAAAGAAAGCTCTCAAGTAATTACCAAAAGAAAACAAAGGTACGACAACAGCGACAACTCCAACTATCCGACTAATAGGGTCCCGCGCAGCCCTGGTAGTCCTCCTGGAAACCTGAAAGTAAACGTAGGGTGAGCATACAAGTACAATCAGTAGGGAAAACCAAGACTCTCGTGCACAAGTGGGGGGACGTACTAAAGTCCCGTGAGAAAAGAGTGAACCAAACAACTAACAAGGCAAACTATCCATCCCAGGCCTCACCAAGGCTCACTCCCCAAATAACGCAAGTCAAGTAATATATATAATAAGAGCACATCGATGTTTGGGTACCCCGCGCCACTTCCCCACTGGTTATTGAGACATCCTACGCATCGGACCAATCCCGCCATTCTCACCGCAGTCCCACTGCCACACCCGCCCGCACACACCTGGGCCACCACCACACGCAGTCCCACTGCCAAATCCCGCCCGCACACACCTGGGCCACAACCACACGCAGTCCCACTGCCAAATTCCGCCCACACACACCTGGGCCTCAACTGTCACAAGTAACCATGCCTGCAAACACCTAGGCCAGAACAACCACCGCTACGCCCAAAGACACCTGGGCTAAAGGATCCACTGCCACGCCCGAAAACACCTGGGCCTCATCCCGAAGACACTTGGGAAACCACCTGCCGCACACACCTGGCCAACCACCACAACACCCTGCTCGATGGTTCTTGGGGTAATAATGGACTTCAGGCCATCACAGCCTGCCTGAAGGTACTTGGGCTATCCGGGAAAGGGAGCAGAAAAGGAGCTAATAACCAGCCACTAAGTATAGTGTTGGGAAAAACACCCTTCCCCCATAAATGGGGGTGTTCGGCACTAAGAGCTCAACTTGGGTGGGGCGCGAATAAGAAACACAAAGCTACAAGTATAGATATAGGTAACAAACACTCACCCAAAACTTAGGTTTTCCTAGCCAACCTACAGAACACAATACCACAGCGTCCGAGTCACGATTCACGACCCTTGCCCACAAAACCATTTGTCCCATTCTTGTTTCACGTTCAGTCAAAATGTTCAATTAATTTTAAGCACTACTGGGCAACTACCATAAGCATAACCAAAGAAAACGTCAAAGCATAGATCAACCAAAACACTCACACCCGGTTCTGCCAACAGAGGATCTCTCCCCAATTCGTGATAAAAACTCACAACCACTGAAACCATGCCAACAGGAGATCCCATCCCCCAAATTCACACAGCCACCGAGAGTATAAAAAGAACATGGGATCCCATCCCCTCCCACATTTCCAGCAAACGGCCCGAAGGGAAAACAACCACTAACCACTACCAACACAAGTCATGGATTTTCAGATTTAAACGATTTAACACACTCCATGATTTCAAAATCCGTGTGTTCTAACCGGGAGTTAACACAGAAGGTCCAGTCCTGGTGCTTTCAATTATTTAGCCGGATATACGTGGTTAACCGATTTCACAGCAGGAGTTCACAATTTCAGCAACCCATTTAAAACATCATGAGGGGATTCAAGTGCACACACACGACCACCAACGGCCTCACTTTTCCGGAAACATAAACCAGTACAACAAAAGGGATGATCACAAGATAAAGCATAACAACGATCACAACCCCTTCCCCTTCTTCCTTTAGAACTTCGTTTATTATCTTCATTAGGGTTTGGTTCAACCAATTCCATAGGAACAAAGTAGCGCCCACCCCGCATGATACACAAAAATGAGAGACGAGAAAAATTCCCTACCTGTTGATAGATGATCGACGTTTAGGCCGGGGTCGCGGAACTTTACGGATAACGACACGGCGGTCCCGATGCACCAGAAGAGCCACAATCGAAGAAGGGGGGAAACCACGGCCTAACCCTTAATTATAAGAGCTGGGGACGGTTGAGATGAAACACAAAACCACGGAAGACGAAGGAGTCGTGGGTTGACCACGTGGCTTGACTCATCATTAATGGCACTGGGTGGTTTTAACCGACCCATGAATTAATGAAGCATTTAATTAAAACCTTTGTGCGCGTTTCGGATTCCCAAGACATTTTTTAACAAGGCAGAATAGGGTTTAAAACCCTATTTGCGAAAAAGGAACGTTACTGGAACAACTTGGCAAGGCCGGCCGACGTCGGCCGGTCTCACCGATCGGTGTCACCGATCGGTCTCACCGGTCGGTCTCACCTGTCGGTCTCACCGATCGGTCTCACCGATCGGTCTCACCGATCGGTCTCACCGGTCGGTCTCACCTGTCGGTCTCACCGATCGGTGTCACCGATCGGTCTCACCGATCGGTACCCCGCAAGGAAACCGGATTTTTGGCAAAGCAAGGGACCAAGCGGGGTCTGGGTCATCACAACAGGTTTTAATTTATGGAGGAATGGTTGAAATTTTTATTTTGTAAGAATCTATTAATTTATTGTGTATATATGGTGATTTGGGTTATTTCTAAAAAATTATTCACCTAGTATAGAGAATATTTGATTAGATTAATTACACTTTAGTATGAGACATTAAGATTAGTCGATGGTATTTGGAGATTAATGTTATGATTTATTATGGAATACTATGTGATTAAATCCTTCTGAGTTTTCAGTTTCAATCTTAGTTTGGTTTATATTGATGAATTTTATGGAATATTGTGTATTGAATGGTATTTCTAGACCTTTGGGTATTTTTTGTTGAATTATAGAGATTAAAAGTAGTATTTCATTATTTAAATAATTATCCTTTTTGGGGATTATATGATCTCGTACTTACCATTTTAGTATTAATTGATTTCAAAAGACAAGGGAAATATATATATTTCTTCTTTTTTGAATTATTTGATTCTCTAGAAGATGATTCTTTTTCTTTTGAAGTGACCAAGTATTTTAGAAATCTCTTTGTTTGAAGAAAAGATTAGTTTTTGGAAGAAATTTATTAAAGCATGAAACTCTACATGAAGGTAAATATATTTTCTTATGTTTTTATTTTATTTAGTAAATGAATTCCTCAAAATTATGAAAAGAAACATAAATCAAAAATTTTGTTGGTTTATGTTTCCTACTGGGTGATCAAAGACAGTTTTACTCATCATAAGTTTGTGATTTTCATATGGATAACTTTCTCTAAATCATGTTTTCTATCACTCTCCATCAGAACATGACCGTTTGTTTTCTCTTCCATATCCATGTTATCCTGCATGAAATCCTAGTATTGGTCAACTTGGGTGACCTTTTTACTTCTCTTTCATTCTTTTAAAGTGATAGTTTTATTGATTCTTTTTATAATGTGGGACATTCGATGAAGCTTCCTGGCCCAATTTTAAAATTGCAAAGACTCATTTTTTACAAAAAGATGGGAGGAATGTAACATTACAATAAAATAAAGAATATATCATTTTCATATTTATTAATATTTTTGAATTAAATATTAATTTTATTTTAATTGGGATTCTATATTCAATGGCGTGCCTGGAAGGCAACAACAATTATCTTTGAAATCTTACATTGCACTCAAATAATATAATATTATTTTGAATGGTAGTTAACATGAAGCCATTGTATCAGTAGGAATTAATATAACTAACTTAAATTTGATAATATATACTTGTTATATATTATTAAATTTATCCAATAAAATTTAGAGGCTTAAAATGTAAATGAATCTAATTTTAATCATAATTTTCATTAAAAGGTTGATTTACTATTTTTGAGGGTGAACCATTTTTAATATATTTTTTCACTTTTACATAATATATATGAAAAAATAATTTTCATCTTTAGAAACGGGACATAAAATATTACCTTGGATGAAATTTTGATATTTTTCTCATAATGTACATTTATAATGAATAGTGAAAAAAGTTGTATTTTAATTCAAAACCACATTTTAATCTAATTTATTTATATTGTTAGATTATCTTTTAAAATGGTTTTAAAGTTTAAATAGAATATATTTTTAGCATTTAACCCAATGTTGGACATTGGATGTAATTTCACTTTGAAATTGTACATTAACAAGTATCAATCTTTTGATGGTTATTATTTCTTAAAAACACATCTTTTGTTTTGACGACAAGAATTAATTATAAAATTAATTAATGAAACTTATATGTTTTCAATTTGGTAAAATAGAAATCATTTTTGAATTCAGAATATCAAATTTATATATACATGGTTGTAATTAGTAGGTAAATGGTGGTTCCATGGTATGAATATAATTTTTGGTGAATAGTAACGTTTGACTCTTATTAACCCAGATTCAAGGTAATTATAGTAATTTAAGGTAAAAATAATGTTATAATAATATAAAATTACCTTGACACTTGTATTAACCATATTTTATGAGTAATGGACGACCCAAATAATCCATAGGACAATTTTGGGACCCCATGGAGCCACATTGGTAAGATAATGACATTAATAACTTCTTATTTATTGGAAAAATAAAAATATCATAAACATGTAATGTTTTAATAAAGACATTTTTACATGGGGGTATATAAGTTATATTTTCGACTATAAATATTATTTGTAAAGATAATGTTTTTTAATACATCATGGTATTTTTTTTATAATTTTTAGACATCCAATAAATAAAATTATTTATGACACAATGATGATGGAATGTTTACATCATTAATGGAGGATTTATATATATATGAAGATAAAATTTAAAACAATATCTAAATCTTGTAAAATTAGTGTTATATGATTTTATTTCGAACATGGGACACCTTATCTTCAACATTAATGATTTTTGGACTATTATAATCTGAAAACCATTATATAATAAATTAATATTTTTAAACTTTTGAAAGAAGACCCTCCTCTACCTTATAAAAATATCTCACTTCTTACCCATTTCTCACACATGTCAATCCCGTGGATTAACTAAAAAATTCTCCAATAATATCCCAATACCCAACTCTTAATCTTAGGATCCTTACCTTTGGTAAAAAACACATAAATGAACCATTTTGGTTTAAACTAAAAGAGTTACCAGATTTAAAGTTAACGTCTTCTCTTTAGTTACTTTGTATTATTTTATTCTCCAAACCCATACACACTTTTTTATTAGTATTTTTTATAAAAACACCATTATATTCAAAATAAAAAAATTTATCTACAAGATGTATTCAATATACACTTAAAAACAATTCCATCTAATTGGTAATGAACATACTGTTTCGGTGGTTGGTGAACTACTGCCTCACGAAACGATGATTAATCAATTATCTCTAACCGACTCTCATGGTGGCCATTATGATGTAAATTTATCTATATAAGATATATATTATATATTTGTTTTCGTTATTCTTGTGTAATTTACTTTTTATAGAATACATTTATGGTTCCCAGAATGGGTAAATGCGATAAATTCATTAGAGGAATTGCGGACTACTGCCCCCTCGAAGTGATATTTCTCATTCATGCAATACGTGGAACATATAAAAAATATAATTTATGAACAAATGTAACCTATTTGACCTACATATTATACTTAAATTATAATATACCTATGAATCTCTATATTTTCATTTCATTAAAATATGAAATAGAAATGAAAGTAGCGTTCATGCGTACATGAGGCTTACTGTCTTCAGGAACGCTGCATTTCATTTATTATATCAAAATGTTATGTAATATTATAAATACAAATATATAATGGATATATATGATATATATGACGTCTAAATGTTGAATATAATTTTGGAGATAATGGATTTTAGACTACATAGGCAATTTTTATATATTACAAGTTCATTTTTGACTCAAGTTCTGAACATTGACAAAATGTCCGATATGAGCTCAAATAATTAAATAATTTTTATAGAAGGGTAATAAGTAATATAAAACGAATAAAAAACCTGAAAAATATTATCAGTCTAGAATAAATTAACATTTGTTTGTTATTCATGAAGAAAAGGAACATACAAGCAAGTCAAGTCGGTCAACGAGTTAGGGGGTTTCTTATCTCACTTTAAATTTCGTGAGATTTCCATTGTACGACACTTATTTATTGCATGAGGTGTATTTTTTAATTCCATTGGATAAGAATTATCAGGATTATTTTTATATTCATGTTATTCTGTGATTCTTTTCGTGGTTATTAATTATTGGTCATACGATTTAATTCAATACAATGTGGTAATGTATTTTCATCTCACTTCTTATTCCTATGAGATTCATGTTATATTTCCAACTATTTCTTTTTTTTGCGGTGTATTTACATCCCATGATTGTAAAATATTTTTAATGTACTTCAATTTATTTTTATTGACATATTATTTATGTGATCCTTCTTTTAGGTGGTGTACGTTTCAAATGTTACCAAATCGGTACGGGATTCTTTCAACCTCCTCTTTTATGTCCTGACTTCCTTTATGTTGTATCTTAAAATTTCCATCTCTTTATGTTGGGTATATTTTATTATATGTTACTATTACACTCCATTTCATTTCTAATTATTTATATACCCTTTCCTATCTCAACAATTTGTTTTCTGAATTTTTATGTGATGTCGTTAGGCTGCCGAATTTCTCGTCAAAGAAATTGCATCTTCTATTTTCTTACATGGTTATTTTTCATGTGGTATGTCATTAAAATATCCATACCATGATAATATTCAGTACCCATATTGTATTATGAATTATTTATAGGTGTGTGACTCTTTTTAACTCTCTTTTCAATGTTATCTAAAACAATTTCATGTAGCCGTTATGAAATTGAAATTTTGTCTCAAATTTTATATCCCTTTCTCTCAAGAAATTATACTGTTTTATTTATGTGCATACAAAGACCTATATCTTTTCTATGGGTGTTAATAAATATATAATGATGATATATTTTATTTTTTAATTGATATACATATAACCCTCACTCACTATCCATGGGTTGTAAATGATATAATGATGTTAATTTTAAGCACTCTTAAAACATCACCATTTTCAAATGAAACACATTTATATTATATTTTATAGGATATTTATGACATGTTTTATTATGATATATGTGCCTCAAATTTATGTAAAGACATATTAAGGGTGTTCCCTGATATCACTTCAATGTATTGTGTAAAGAATTAATCTCTAGAGATGACAAGTTTCACAATACCTTGGTGAACATCTTGGTAATTTTTATGACACCTTGGGGATGATCCTTGTTGATATGTAATTGAATGTATGAATGAAATGTTGTAGCCACATATTCATGTTATTTTAATTAATATATTCCTATTCCTCCATTGCTCATTACTTTATTATTTATATCATGTTCTTATTATTATTACTGATGACCACATGTCAACTGTTTCACTTGTTTTCCTTATTAATCCTTATGATCAACCTTTCCTTTGATTGTATGTCTACAAGTTTTGAGATGCAATATTTTTACATGGAAGGAACTTTTAAAGAATCTTTTCCATGGGATTTAAATGAGTTTTTATTTTTTTTATGTGTTTATTCATGATTTCCAAGACACTAGACATCAAAGATCCTCTGTATGTAAAATGTTATGAAATGTTATGTATTAAAAAGGCGGGCTGATATAGTTGGTATCAAAAGATATTTTAGTTATTTATGGAAATTTTTCTTTGAAATATTTATGATGAAACCAATATAAATGTTTAAATATTGAAATTTTTTGGGTATTTTGGTGAGTATGGAGTAAGTGGTTAATCATGAAAAAACTTCCCTCTCAGGATACGAGCATAACTATCTCAATTTGTTGGGATCAAAATGAATGGTATAAGAAAACCATTAAGGTTAAAACATGATAGGGTTATTTTTGAGTTTTATAAAAATTACCATGTGAAGAATATGTGACAACCCATCACGTCGGACAAATCTATGGAAATCGAACCCCCAACCAATGTTTGATTGGGTTTAATCGCCTACCACTGGCCTACATGAAGTCCCTGATTAGTATGATTTATTATTTTTAGTTAAATCATTTTATGGATCAAGAATAATTTAATTTTTGGAACTTATTTTTTATCAAATGGATATCCTTAGAATACGAAAATGATTTGGTGATTAAATGATAAATTTTATTTTTAATGATGTTTTATCTTTTGGAATACTATATGCCTAAGGCAAATAAAATACTATAGGATTTCATTTTTGGAGGAGTGGTTGAAATTTTTATTTTGTAAGAATGTATCTATTTATTGTGTATATATGGTGATTTGGGTTATTTCTAGAAAATTATTAAACTATCATAGAGAATATATGATCAGATTAATTACACTTTAGTATGAGACATTAAGAGTAGTCGATGATATTTAGAGATAAATGTTACGATTTACTATGAAAGACTATGTGATTAAATCCTTTTGATTTTTGGGTTTCAATCTTAGTTTTTCTTAAAGAATTTTGAGGATGATTTTGTATGGAATGGTCTTCATGGAACTTTGGGTACTTTTTTTTTGAATTTTGAAGATTAATAGTAGTATTTCTTTTTATAAAGTATTATCCTTTTTGGGATTATATGATCTCGTACTAACCATTTTGGTTTTTGTTGATATCTAAAGAAAAGTGAAATATATAAATATTCATTTAGAGCTTATTTGATTCTCTATAAGAATATTATTGTGCTTTTGATGTGACCAAGTCTTTTAGAATGCTTTTTGTTTGGAGAAAAGATTAGTTTTTGGTAGAAATTTATTAAAGGATGAAACTCTACATTGAGGTAAATATATTTCCTTATTTTTCTATTCTAATTTGTAAATTAATTACTCAAAATTATGAAAAGGATCATAAATCAATAACGTTTTTGGATTAAGTTTCCAACAGGGTGATCAAAGATCGTTTGAATCATCAAAAGAATGTTATTTTTTAGTGGTTAACTATCCCCAATTCATGTTTTCTATCACTCTACATCTGAACGTGACTGTTTGTTTTATCTTCCATATCCATGTTTTCCTACATGGAATCCTAGTATGGGTTAACTCGAGTGACCTCTGTACTTCTATTTATTTATTTTAAAAGTGATAGTTTTACTGATTCTTTTTCTTATGTGGGACATTCGATGAAGTTTCCAAGCCTAATTTTAAAATTACGGGGCCACAATTTCCAAAAGGGGAGAATAATGTAACATCCTAGGAAAATAAAAATTTTGATATTTTAATATTTATCTATATTTTTTAATTAAATATTAATTTTATTTTAAAGGGGATTCTATATTCAATGATGTGCCTGACACGCAACAACGAGTTTCTTTGAAATATTACATTGCACGGTAATAATATAATATTTTTTTAAATGGTTGTTAACACCTTTCCATTGTATTGGTGGGAATTAATAGAACTAACTTAAATATGATAATAAATTTTTGATAAATGTTTTTTCATTCACCCAATAAATGTTATAGGATTAAAATTCAAATGAATCAAATTTTAATCATAATTTACTTTAAAAGGGAGATTTACCGCTTTTGATGGAGAAAACATTTAAAATCTAGTTTTTGTAACTTTTATATATTATATTTCAGAAAATAGTTTTCATGTTTAGAATAGGTGCATCAAAGTTTACTTTGGATGGAATTTTGATATTTTTCTAATAATGTACATTTTTAATGAATTGTGAAAAAAACCTTATTTTAATTCAAAACCACCTTTTAATCTAATTTAAATATGTGGTTCAATAATAATTTTAATTTTTTTTAATTGTAGATAGATTATACTTTTTCCATTTAACACAATTCTGACAATTTGAAGTAATATCACTTTTAAATTGGACATTTACCAGTATCAATCTTTTGATGGTTATTATTACCTAGAAACACACTTATTGTTTTGACAATGGGAAATAATTATAAAATTAATTAATTCAACTTCTATGTTCTGAATATGGAAAAAAAGACCCCATTTTTAAATTATGAATATTAAATTCATCTCAGAGCGAATTTTTGTAATTTTTCTGAAAACCATAAATTTTTGATGAATAGTGAAACAACTATGTAGAAGTTAAAAAAATGAACTTTTCATTTAAATGAAATTTTACTACTTATGTGAATTGAATTTAAAAAATCTGACCAACATGGTTTTCATTAGTATATAAAATGTGGTTCAATGGGATGAAAATAATATTCGGTGAACAGTAACTTTGGACTTTTATTAAAGATGATTAAAGGTAATTAGGGCAATTTAAGTCAAAAATATTGTTATAATAATAAATAATTCCTTTGACACATGTCCTAACTGTATTAGATGTGTATTGGATGACCAATAAATTCCATGGGTCAATTTTGGGACCCCATGTAGCCACATGGGTAAGATAATGACATTGATAACTTCGTATTTAAAGTATAAATAAAAATGTCATAAACATGTAATGTTTTACTAAAAAACATTATATGGTGTTATATAAGTTATATATAAGACTATAAAAATTAATTGGGAAGCTAAAAATATTTCCTACATCATGGTATTATTTTTATAATTTTTAGACATCAAATAAATAAAATTATTTATGATAGAATGAGGATGAAACGTTTACATCATTAATGGAGGATTTAAATAAATAAGAAGGTTAAAATTAAAAAAAAAATATGTAAAAGATTTCCAATTCTTATTGGATGATTATATTTACAACACGGGCCACCTTAGCTTCGACATTAATTATTTTTGGACCTTTAGAAACTGAAAATCATTATATAATAAAATAATATTTTTAAACATTTCAAAAGTGCCCCTCCTCTCCCTTATAGAAACCCCTTATAAAAATCTCTCACTTCCTACCCATTTCTCACAATTCTAAATACCTTGTCTGATCCAACCTCTAATCCAATAATCTCTCAAGATCCCCATTATCATCATAGAATCCTTACCTTAGGCAGAAAGCACATAAAGAAACCCTTTTGCATAAAACCAAAGGGAGTTACCCGAATTAAAGGTAACGTCTTCTCTTAAGTTCTTTTGTATTATTTTACATCTCCAAACCCATAAACTCTTTTTATTAATTTACTTTATAACAACACCAGTATACTAATTTAAAAGGATTTTTTAATGAGAATTATTCTAGATACACTTACACACACCTCCATCAAATGGGTAATGAACAAACTGTTTATGTGGACGACGAACTACTACCTCACGAAACGATGAATGTTCGATTATCTCCTATGTCCTATCATGGTGGCCATTATGATGGAACTATATCTATATATGATATATATTATATTTTTTATTTCTTAATTATTCTATATTTTTCATTTTTATAACATACCTTTATGGTTCCTATAATGGGTAAATGCGATAATTTCATTAGAGGAATTGCAGACTACCGCCCCTCAAAGTGATATGTCTCATTCATGCCATACGTAGAAGATATGAAGAATAGTATTTATGAAAATATGTAAAATATATGACCTAAATTTTATAATAAAATTATAATATACCTATGAATCACATTGTTTTCATTTCATTAAATTATGAAATTGATATGAAAGTAGTGTTCATGCGTACATACGTCTTAGAGTCTCCAGGAATGGTGCCTTTAATTTATTATCTCAAAATGTTATGTAATATTATAAATAAATATATATAATGGATATATATGATATATATTACCTCTAAATGATGAATATAATTTTGGAGATAATGCACTTTTGACCACATTGAAAATTTATAATTATCACAAGTTCATTTTTGACTCAAGTTCTGAACATTGCAAAAAATGTCCGATATGAGATCAAATAATAAAATAATTGTAAAAGAAAGGTAATATATAATATAAAAGGAATAATAATCTTAAAAAATATCATTATGAAATTATAATGTAACTTAAGTTTATTATTTAGCAATAACAAGCAATATACGAGCGATTTAAGTCAGACATCGAGGAAAGGGGTTTCTTATCTAACTTTTAATTCCATGAGATTGCCATTGATCACCACTTAATTTTACCATGTGGTATATTTTTTAATTATATTGGATATATATTATCAAGATTTTCTTTATATTCATAGTATTCTATGATTTTTTTGGTGGTTAGTAATTTTTTTTCATACGATTCAATTGAATACAACGTGGTAATGGATTTTCATCTCACTTCTTATTCCTGTGAGATTCATGGTATATTTGCCACTATATAATTTTGTGTTGTGTATCTCATTTACATGATTGTTAACTTTGTGTAATATACATTAATTTATGGGTATTTACAAATTCCTTATATGATCCTTTTTCAGGCAGTGTACGTTTCCAAAGTTACCGAATCTGTAAGAGATTCTTTCACCCTCCTCTTTTATGTCATGACTTCCTTTTTGTTGTGTCTTCAAATTTACATCTCATTGTGTTTTGGATATGTTCGCATATGTTCTATGTACATTACATTTCATGTCTTATTTTTTAGATAAAGTTTCCTCTCTCATAAATTTGTTTTCTGAATTTTTAACTGATGTCGTTAGGCTGCTGAATTTCTCGTAAAAGAAATCACATCATCTCTTTTCATTCATGTTTCCATTTCATGTGTTATGTCATTAAAATATCAATACCATGATCATATTCAGTACCCATACTGTATTATGAAATATTTATTAATGGGTGACCCTTTTTCCATCTCTTTTCTATGTTTTCTAAAACCATGTTATGTAGTCGTTTTAAAACATAAAATTCATCTCAAAATTTCTATCTCTTTCTCTCAAGAAACTCTATTGTTTTGTTTATTTGAATACCTAGACATATTTCATTTAAATGAGTGTTTAAAAATATATAAATATGATATATTTCATTCTTTAATTGACATACATATAACCCTCACTCCCTATCCATGGGTAATAAATTATATAATGATCTTATTTTTAAGCACTCTTAAAACGTCTGAATTTTGAAATAAAACCCATTTATTTTATTTTATATTGGATATTTATGAAATTATTGATTATGGTATATGTGGATAAAATGAAATTAAATAATAATTAATGGTGCACCCTAATAGTTCTACAATATATTAGGTAAGGAATTAATCTCTTGAGATGACAAGTTTCACGATACCTTGGTGAACATCCTTGGTGATATTTATGACACCTTGGGGATGATCCTTGGTGATATGTTCATGAATATTCGAATGAAATTTTGTAGCCACATATTCAAGTTATGATTCATGTTCTTTTTTTATGATGTTAATATTCTTCCATTGATCATGACTTTATGATTTATATCATGTTCTTATTATCATTACTCCATATCATATGTCAATTGTTTCACTTGTTTTCCTTACCGTGCCTTATGTTCACCCTTTCCTTTGATTGTATGTCTCCAGGTTATGAGATGGATTATTTGTACATTGGATGAACTTTTCACGAATAATTTCAAGGGGATTTAAAGGAGTGTTTATGTTTTCATTATTTTATTCTTGATTTCCATGACACTAGACATTAAATATCCTCTGTTTATAAAATGTAAATAAAAGTTATGTATTAAAAAGTTGGGATTATATTGTTGGTATCAAAGTATAGTTTAGTTATTTATGGAAATAATGATATGAAAACATTAGGAATAACCATACAGAGAATTTTAAATTAAGGATTTTTTTTATTTTGATGAGTATGGAGTAAGTTGTTTATCAAGAAAATACATCCATGTCTGGATACGAGCAGAACTATATTAATGAGTTGGGATGGAAATGAAAGGTATAAGAAAACCATTAATGTTAAAACATGTTAGGGTTATTTTTGATTTTTCTAAAAAGGAAAACATGCAGACAGTGTGGCCACCCATCGCGTCAGACAAAGCTGTGGGAATCGAACCCTCAACCAAAGTGCGATAGGTTTTAATCGCCTACCACTAGACTAAGTGAAGTATCTGGTTAGTATTAATTATTCATTTTAGTTAAATGATTTTATGGATCATGAATAAGTTGATTTTGGGAAATTATGTTTTATAAAATGGATATCCTTAGTATAGGAAAATTATATGGTGATTAAATGATAAAGGTTATTTTGGAAGATGTTATCTCTTTTGGAATACTACATGCATTTGGAAAATAAAACAATATATGATTTCATTTATAGAGGAATGGTTGAAATTTTTATTTTGTAAGAATCTATTTATTAATTTTATACATATTGTGATTTGGGTTATTTATTTAAAAATATTAACCTATCATAGAGAATATGTGATTAGATTAATTACACTTTTGTATGAGACATTAAGAGTAGTCGATGTTATTTGGAGATAAATTTTACGATTTTTTGTGGAAGACCATGTGATTAAAATCTTCCTAGCTTTGGGTTTCAATCATAGTCTGGTTTATTTTGAATAATTTTATGGATGATTGTGTAGTTAATGGTCTTTCTGGAACTATGGGTACTTTTTGTTGAATTTTGGAGATTTATCATAGTATTTCTTTTAATAATGGATTATCCTTTTTGGGGATTATATGATCTCATACTAGCCATTTTAGTTTTAGTTGATGTCTAAAGATGAGGGAAATATATAGTACTTATTTTCTGTATTATGTGATTCTATAGAAGATGATTCTTGTGCTTTTGATGTGACTGAGTCTTTTATAATACTCTTTGTTTGGAGAAAAAATAAGTTTTTGGTAGAAATTTATTAAGGGACAGAACTCTACATGAAGGTAAATATATTTGCTTTTTTTATTCTATGTAGTAAATTAATTCCTTAAAATTTTGAAAAGGAATATAAAATATAAATTTTGTTGGTTTACATTTAATAATGGGTGATCAAAGACCATTTAACTCATAATGAGTTTTTAATTTTCTTGTGGTTAAATTTCTCCAAATATTGATTTCTATCACTCTCCATCAGAAATTGACCGTTCATTTTATATTCTATATCCATGTTTTCCTACATGGAATCCTAGTATAGGTTAACTAGGGTGACCTTTGTTCATCTCTTCCATTATTTTAAAGTGATATTTTTACTGATACTTTTTCCGATGTGGGCCTTTAGATGAAATTTCCAAGCGTAATTTTAAAATAGCGAGCATGCAATTTCCAAAATGGTGGAATAATCTCACATCACAGGAAAATATAGAATCTGACATTTTTATATTAATTAATAATTTTTAATTAAATATTAATTTTATTTTAAATGGGATTCTATATTTAATGGCGTGTGTGGCACACAACAACAGATTTCTTTGAAATATTACTTTTCACTCAAATAAAATAATATTATTTTAAATGGTAGTTAACACCTAGCCATTGTATTAGCGAGAATTAATAGAACTAACTTAAATATGATAATTTATGTTTGTTATATGTTTTTACATTAATCTATTAAAATTTATAGGCTTAAAATGTAAATGAATCTAATTTTAAGCATAATTTATTTTAAAAGGGCGATTAACCGCTTTTGATGGGTACCTTTTTTAAATCTTATGTTTCTCACTTTTACATATTATATTTGACAAACAAATTTTCATCTTTAGAATTGGTACATCAATGTTTACTTTGGATGAAATTTTGATAATTTTCTGGTTTTGTACATTTTTATGAATAGTGAAAAAGCTGTATTTTAATTCAAAACCGCTTTTTAATCTAATGTATTTATATGGTTAGATTATATTATTAATTGGGTTTAATGTGTAAATATATTATATTTTTACCATTTAACCCAATTCTTTCCATTGTATGTAATTTCAATTTGAAATTGGACAATAACAAGTATCAATTTTTTTATGATTATAATTTCGTAAAATCATGCTTTTTGTTTTGACGATAGGAATTAGTTATAAAATTAATTAATTCAAATTATATTATTTGTATTTGGTAAAATAGTCATCAATTTTTAATTCATAATATCAAATTTATCTTAGAGTAAATTTTTTGATTTTTTCTAAGAACCTTCATTTTTTGATGAATAGTGAAATCACTAAGTAGTAGTTAAAAAACTGAATTTTTTCATTTATATGAAAATTGAATGCTTCTGTGAATTGAATTTCAAAAATCCGACATACATGGTTTTCATTAGTAAGTAAAATATGGTTCAATGGATGAAAATAATATTTGTTGTATAATAAATTTTTACTTTTACTAACCACGATTAAAGGTAATTTGTGTAATTTAAGCTAAAAATAATGTTATAATAAAAAAATTACCTTGAAACTTGTAAAATTATTTATGACACAATGAAATACATGAGTAAATTATGGAACCCCATGGATCCACATGGGAAAGATAATGACCAAAATAACATCTTATTTAATGTAAAAATAAAAATGTCATAAACATGTAATGTTTTACTAAAAAAAATTTACATGGGGTTATATAAGTTATATTTTCGACTATAAAATTTAATTTGAAAGCTTATATTATTTCCAAGATAATGGTAATTTTATTAAATATTTATTCTTCAAATAAATAAAATTATTTATGACACAATGATGATGCAATGTTTACTTCATTAATGGATGATTTAAATCTATAAGAAGATAAAAATTAAAAAACATATCTAAAAATTGTCCAACTATTATTAGATTATTTTATTTCAAACATGGGCCACCTTATATTTTACTTTAATGATTTTTGGACCTTTAGAAACCGAAATTCATTATATAATAGAATAATATTTTCAAACATTCAAAAAGAGCCCCTCCTCTTTCTTATAAAAAGCCCTCACTTCCTACCCATTTATCACACTTATAAAGCCCTTGTATCATCCAACCTATGATCCAATAAGCTCAAAATATCCCTCTATTCATCCTATATGCCTTACATTAGGCAGAAAGCACTTAAAGAATCCCTTTTGGTTCGAACCAAAGAGAGCTACCCGAGTTAATGATAACGTCTTCTCTTAAGTTCCTTTGTTTTTTTTACTTCTCAAACCACCTAAAATCAATTAATTACATTATTTTATAACAAAACAAGTATAATAAATATAAAAGGATGTTTTTTGTGAATTATTAAAGCTATACTTATAGACACCTCCATCTAATATGTAAAGATCATACTATTTCGGTGGACGGCGAACTACTGCCTCACGAAACAATGATTGTTCAATTATCTCCCACAACCTCTCATGGTGGAAATTAATATGGCACTATATCTATATATGATATATATTCCGTTTTTTTTTATGATTCAATTTTTTCCTTTTTATAGCATTCCTTTATGGATCCAGTAATAGGTAAATGCGATAATTTCATTAGAGGAATTGTGAACTACCGCCCCCTCAAAGTGATATGACTCATTCATTCCATATGTGGAAGATATAAAGAATAGAAACTATGAACATATGTAACATATATGGACATAATATTATAATGAAATTATAATATACCTATGAATCACTATGTTTTCATTTCATTAAAATATGAAATTGAAATGAAAGTAGCGCTCATGGGTACATACGGCTTACCATTTCCAAGAACGGTGCATTTCATTTCTCATCTCAAAATGTTATGTACTATTTTAAATACATATATATAATAGATATTTGTGAAATATATGACATATAAATGATGAATTTATATCTAGAGATAATGGAATTTTGACTACATGGACAATTTATAATTATAACAAGTTCATTTTTTACTCAACTTCCAAACATTGACAAAATGTCTAATATCCACTCAAATAATTAAATAATTGTCATAGAAAAGAAATAAATAATATAAAAGGAATAATAAATTTGAAAAATATTCTTAATCATGTATAATTTAACTTAATTTTATTATCCAGGAATAACAACAAACATACAAGCGAGTCAAGTCAGACAACGAGGTAAGGGGTTTCTTATCTCACTTTTAATTTCATGAGATTTTCTTTGTTTGACACTTTTATATATAATGTAATGTATTGTGAACATACATTGGATATATATTATCAAGATTCTTTTTATATTCATGGTATTATGTGACTAATTTAGTGGTTAGTAATTATTGGTCATACGATTCAATTGAATACACCGTGGTAAGGGATTTTCAACTCACTTCTTATTCCTGTGAGATTCATGGTATAGTTGCCACTACTTCCTTTTGTGTGGTGTATGTACCTCACATGATTCTAAAATTTAGGTAATATAATTTAATTTATGGGTATCAACATATTTTTTATATGATCCTTCCTTAATGGGGTGTACGATTCCAAAGTAACCAAATCGTTAAGGGATCCTTTCACCCTCCTCTTTTAAGTCATGACTTCCATTATGTTGTATCATCACATTTACATCTCTTTATGTTGATGATAAGTTCTTATAAGTTTTCATTACTCTCCATTTCTTCTCTAATTGTTTATAGAGCCTTTCCACTCTCATTAATTTTTTTTTAATTTTTATGTGACATCGTTAGGAAGCCGAATTTCTCGTAAATGAAATCACATTTTCTGTTTTCTTTCATGTTTCCTTTTCATGTATTATGTAATTAAAATATCCATACCATGATCCTATTCAGTGAAAACAATTTATTATGAATTATTTATTAGTGGGTGACCCTTTTCCCCTTTCTTTTCAATGTTTTCTAAAACCATGTTATGTAGCCATTATGCTGTAGAAATTTCGCCTCAAAATTTATATCACTTTCTCTCAAGAAACTCTCTTGTTTTATTTATGTGGATACCCAGACCTATTTCGTTTCTATGGTTGTTCATTAACATATAATGTTGATATATTTTATTCTGGAATTGACATAAATAAAACCATCACTCCATATCCATGGGATCTAAATGATATAATGATCTTATTTTTAAGCACCCTTATAACGTCATAATTTTGGAATGAAACCCATTTATTTTATTTTATATGGGTTATTGATGAAATGTTTGATTATGATCTATGTGGATCACATGAATGTAAATACATATTAATGGTGTGCCTTGATAGCTCTCTAATGCATTGGGTAATGAATTAATCTCTAGAGATGACAAGTTTCATGATACCTTGGTGAACATCCTTGGTAATTTTTATGACACATTGGGGATAAACCATGGTGAGATATTCATGAATGTTTGAATGAAATATTGTAGCCACATATTCATGTTATGATTAAATTTATTTTTATTATGGTATTCTAATTATTCCATTGCACATGACTTTATGATTTATATCATGTTATTTTTAATACTACTCATGATCATTTGTCAACTGTTTCACTTATTTTCTTTACTGAGCCTTATGCTCACCCTTTACTTAGATTGTTTGTATCCAAGTTATGAGATGCAGTATTTATACATAGGATGGTGTTTTCAAGAATATTTTCATGGATATTTAAAGGATTTTTTATTTTTTCATGTTTTTATTTATGATTTCCAAGACACCAGACATTAAAGATCATTTTTTAGTAAAATGTAATGAAAAATTATGTTTTAAATAGTTGGGATTCTATATACAAACCCATGATCATAGTAACCATCATGATCTCCAACATTCTCCAAGTGACCAGAAAAATAGTTTACATATAAATTGGGTGAGTATAACACCATACTTAGTAGAATCTTCCCTGGAGCCTCTCGAGAAATAGTAAAGAAAGAATGATAAAGCATAGTGAACAAAAAGTGAAACTAAATGGCCAGCTAAACCAATATACTATGTTCCCAGCCCCACTGTGGATACTATCACAAAGTATCACATACAAGAGTATATAATATAATAAAGAATATCAAGGGTACTTTGCTACTACATCCCCATTAGTTTTCCATTTTCCCTAAAATTTCATATCCTAATCATCTCTCTATAAAAAGGATTTCTTTTATATACTTGGGCGAAGCCCCAAAACATGCACCTCGTGTAGAACGACCATCATGTCCATGTAGAAAAAGTAAATAGTTAGTTTCTAGGACAAAACATAGCTCTTATAACGTGTATCATACATAGAGCATTAAACTTCAATCTATTATATCCCATACATTAGGTAGGGATCCTTAAGACATCACAACCTATGCACGTTACACATACAGTAGTCCATAGGAAATCATATCCAAAATATATGTGTGTTAATAACCACATGAAATTACTTACCTCTACACGCATATATGGGGAAAACTAACTGTTATTCCTACCTGCACTAGTAACTACAATGAGAAGAGATCTGGGCCACAGGGGGTAGTCAACCATCCATCCTCCCACTAGAATGTTGGGGAAAACACACACAGGGCTCAGAATCCCCATGGTGTCAGTTTCCCAAACTGATGGGGTGGAGTAGCATATATAAACATAGATGTATAGAATATACTATAGCTCATAGCCACACTATGGGAATAACCTTGTCTTAGAATCAATTTTATCTAATGTCTCTCAGACTCACAGCTTCCACATCTAAGTCCAGGTGTCATAGAAATAGACAACCATTCAAAGATATATATTACCTTACTTTATTCCCTTTTTATCACTTTTAGTTTACATTAATTACTTATTGAAACATTAATTAATCATTAATAATTCCACAATACATTTTATTATGCTTCTAACTAAGATCCACAGTTCCTTTAAATTTTAACCCTATCATTGCATCCCACCATTCTCTAACCCCATTAGGTATAATCCTTTATTCAATAATTAATTTAGAGTAATATTACATTCCCATATTCCCAGACATTCTAGAAAAATCATTCCAATCTACTAAACACAAGGGGGATCAACCGGGTGAGTAGATTAACTACCCATCGTGTATATTCCACCTATAACAATATCATAGACCCATCCTCCCTTGAGAAGCTAAAAACGAAAAGTGTGTGTCATACCCTGCATGTCTTCTCCTATGTTTAAATGAGGGTGAGGAAGACCATCTACATTGAGTAGTGGGGAACATAAAGTAGATAAAAAATCAAAAAGGTTCAGAAAACGTCCAATCATTCATATACAACCCAATTTATCATCTATGGTGTCCTCCCAGACACCCAAAGGAATAAAATGATGCATCTCTCCACTCTTGGTATCAACATCTACCACCCCAAATGGGCCTTCATACATTGACATATCACAACATCCACCCAGGATCACATCACAACACAAGCAACAAACATAAAACATCACATCACATGGATCTTGGCCCTCAATCAAGGCATTAGAGCATCAAACATATAGAGCACTCGTGGCTCCAAAGAATAAGGCACTAAGCCTAAAATGAAAAAGTATAACTTATAACCCTACCGGGAATTTTTTTTATAAAATAGATGGTTCTTAAATCCATCTTGAATTAACAGATACATTATTATTAGGTTCTAACTATCGGAAACCTAAACATCAAGATATCATAGCTACTATAATTAAATTAAA
Organism: Viscum album; assembly: GCA_963277665.1. Lineage (NCBI taxonomy): Eukaryota > Viridiplantae > Streptophyta > Magnoliopsida > Santalales > Viscaceae > Viscum > Viscum album. Next base: position 1,243,437,380 of record OY728147.1, read on the forward strand.
CAATTATTTTTACATGCCTTTAAACAACAAGAACCAACATGCCTCATGTTTAACAACCAACTAAATTAAACATTGACATCAACATCAATTTTATTATCATCTAATTACAACAACAACAAAAATCGAATTCATTTAATTGCATGTCTATCTTTTGACATTTAATTAGGAATTAAGACTGACATTACGTTCTTTACAAATCTCATCATGAACCACATGCTAATAAGAAAAGAATAGATATCATGGTAACTAAAAAATCAAGAGGTAATCCATTATCACAGTTAAAGGAAACAACATCCGATCAGGCCAATTCATTTAATCCAATTCAAAGATTTAATTAGGTCAATTACAATGTGATCCAAAAGGGCTAATACATGATAACTATACAGTTGTACCTAAATTTATAGATAATCAAATAATCCCATTCTTCAAAGGATACCAACATTCTTATTTTTTGAATGGGTCAAAGATAAAGTCATGATTTCTTTCCCCACAACAACATCATCTACTTGATGATTTCGTGGCACAAAAACATTAAAAAATACAAAATAAACTCAGTTAGATCAATGGAGATCAAACAAAATATCATAGAATGGAAAAATGGGAGATGAAATATCAAATAAAACCAAATAACAGAGGTATATCTTACATCATATTGAATATAGATTGAAGATAGGTAGAGGGGAAGCAATTCGGTCAAAGGAATACTCAAACGTTAAAGAGGGTGGCGTCCAGGACATCTGGGTCGAGAGGGGGTGCACTCAAGCTACAGGGTTTGAAAATCCCAAGTAGATGGGTGAATTTAAAACACCCAACGGTGGGGTAGTACATGTCGTGTACATCCTCATCACATCCTGTACCACGTCAAGGAAACTTACACCGAAAAATTCGTCACATCGACCCTTTGTTTTATTTATCTGAAACCCGAATGGTACATGTCGTGTGCCCCTTGGTCCTATTGTGTAGCCCCAATTTCCAACTTCTTATGACCGAACTCCTTCAAACATTCCCTAATCCTTCTCCGAGAACTTCAGTCTTCGAATGTACACAATGTGTCAATCTAGACAAATCTGTTCTGTTACATCAGATACCACTCAAAACATTTTAATGCTCGAGAATCCAAAAGAAAACAAAAGAGGAAACAAAAAAGGGGTCCGAACAACCACCCACCAAGATTAACATCAAAATAGAGAAATCCAAAAAAATTAAAAACAAGAAATCCATATCATAAGCAGGAAAGGTATAAAACCATAAAATGAACATCATTAGAATCAAATTGCTAAAAATCACACATATTCGGATACTGAGTACGTATCGACAACTCACATTCCTAGGTACTCTCGTAGATGCCATTGTTCCACCATAATAAACGAACCAAAGGGATAACACACCCATGAAACACATTATCCTTATATTCTAGGATATTTTTAGTCTGATCCTAAAAGGTTTCATCATCTTCAACATTGATCTCACCCCAATAAATGACATGAGATTCATCATGAAGATAACAAAAGAGCTGTGAAACATGATAAAATCATGTACCATGATCATCACATCAGCTAAAACATTCCCTTTTCCATGTCTATATGATATTTTGAATTACTATTCTTATAATTACTCCATCCAATAATGCTACCTCAAATTCATGTCAAATTGGGAGAAGACCTGCCTGAGTCTCTAATGATTGGTGAAAAATTCAAAGCGCTCTCCAATGAGGTATCATATCAAAAAAATTCAAAGAAAAAATCATAAAAACAAAATTATGATCGAGGGTGGCATAGTTACATTTATGGGGATGAAACTTCCTAGACCCATAAGAAATGACCTATCTTTGATGCATCAGAACACAACCTAACCCTAGATGCAAAGCGTCATAGAAAACATCAATATGAACTCCCTCTATTGGATGACAAAGAACTGGAGCACTTACCATATTCTAATTTCGATACTAAGTATCGACCTGATACTGATCACACCACATGAATGAATGATCCTTCTTGGTCAATGTTGTAAGAGGAGTCAATAATCGATAGAAGTCAGCTACGAACCTTCTGATGTATCTTGCAAGTGCCCAAAAACTTCGCACCTATGCCACTATCTTGGGGGCTGACCAAGGCCCAAATGTTTCTATCATTGATGGATCCACAACAAATACCTATAAGGATGCCACATTCCCAATTAAACATATTTCTCTAGCCCAAAACTCACACTTTGACAACCTCCCAAAAAGATTTTTTTGATGAAGAACTCCCAAAATGTCATGCAGATAATCTATATGCTTCTCCTTAGATGAAGAGTACACATGGATGTTTTCGACGAAATCATCCATGAACTTATCTTTGAACTCATAGATCATGGCATTCATCAAACCCATGAACACAGATGGATCATCGTTCACACCAGACGACATTACAATGGACACGTAATGCCCATGATGACAATAGAAATTAGTATTCAGGATATCTTCCCCACTCACACGCATATGATGACATCCTGACCACAAGTCATTCTTTGAGAACCAACTTTCACCCTTCATTTGATCACATAAATTATCAATAAACATAATAGGATATCAATTATTCATTGTCAATTTGTTTAAGAAATGATTATTGATTGAAAACCACAAAATTCCATCTTCCTTATTCACTAACAAAACTGATGGGCCCAAAGTGTCACACTCATTTTGATCAAAACTGCACTGTAACCTACTATTCATCTGTATACCCAGATCAGGTATCCTAGAAGGTGATATCCTATATGGAGACATAGAGATCGGAGATGATCCTAGATGTAGCTCAGTCCCAAACATGATCTCTCGTTGAGGGGGTAATGCTTCAACCCCATATGAAAATACATTAGGGTACTCATATACGACATTGGTTAATTTTAACAGCTGAAACATTGATGAACTTGGTATTGTCTCATCCATCAAGGATGACAAGGACAAAACATGCCTATGAACCATCTGAGGGTATCTCTCATCAACAAACACTAAATTCTCTCCATCATCATCGAAGAACACCACCTACCGCTTGAACCAAACCACAATATCCTACACCAAATACAACAAATCCATGGCGAGGTTGTCATCATATTGTTGTATTTGTAAACTTCAGATGTCTCCCCATGATCAGCGCTTCCCCAAAATAAGATAAAAGTCATTACATAGTTCAAACTAGTCAACTTGGCCTCCAACCGGCATAGTAAATACCAAGGGAAGTGGAAGCCACTCTACCTCAAGTCCCAAAAAAATTAAAAGGAAAGGTGACATGAAGGAGTGTGTCACTCTTGAATCATAAAAGACAAACAACCAAGTTGAAACCAATAACAGGGTACCTCAAATGACATCTGGCTAGCATGGCACTGGAAATGATAAAGCATGATGATTACCATGACCTCCTCTATGGACTCGCTGACCTTGATGATGACCACCACCATTGCTGAACTCTGCTCTCTGAGGAAAGGGAGCGTCACAGGGCTGTCCTATGACTTCCCCATATGCTCTCTATAGATCCAAAGATGATGCAACCTACTCCAGCTGCCTCGGCTAGAACTTCCTCAATGGAGGAACTGGGAGAGAAACACTTGGTGCATGATAGAAACTCTGAAATTTCAGGCACTCTCGCTTCTGATAAACTCACCTTCCACATGAATAATAAGTTCATGATCCTGTGGAATAGTTCGGAATCCTCCACCACCAGTGAAACGAGATGCTGAGGGTTGGGACCTACACCCGGCCTAACAGAAACTCTTCTTCCCTAAAAAACAGGAACCCTAAACCATAGATCTACTTCATGAGGAATCTTGAAAACTCCCCTCTTGTGAAGATCCTGTTTTGTTAAACATCCTCTCAATGACCCATTCCCTCAATAGAACCACATTATATGTCTTCAGCATAAATGGGGCGACCTAGCACTGGATCTCTAGTTGCAAAGCCTCCTCGAAATTCCTCACCCTGGACTCCTCAAGTGTCAATAGGTCCAAATCATATCGTAAAAGGTTCATGAAATGGATAACAAACACTTGAAAATTTGATCTTCTATGTCTATGTGTAAGAAGCTCATAGTGTCTGGATGCCTTCACTGTCGAACAAGGAAACACAACTCTAAACATTTCTTGGAACTCCTCCCATGAGAACAATTACTCCTTGTGATCCCTAGTAAACAAGAACCACCACTAGCTCACTACCCAAAGCATAATCATCACAAACAAATACACCCAGTGCTACTTCTGAGAACTGATGAAATTGAAGGCTATCTCATCCTCCTCCAAACAGTCTTCTGGGACTACATGTAACAACCCAGGTAAGTAAAGAATATGACATTTTTATATTTATACCTATTTGTGAATAAAATTTCAATATTAATTTAAAGGGAATGATATGATTGATGGCTTACCCAATAGGCAACACCGAGTTCCTTTGAAATCTTACGTTGCACTATAATAATAAAATAATATTATTTTAAATGGTAGTTAACGCCTAGCGGTTGTAATGAAGGGAATGAACAGAATTAACTACAAAATTATTATATATGCTTGTCAAATATTTTTTTCTTTTTACAGCAAATGTTAGAGGATTAAAAATCTGAATGAATCCAATTTTAAGCGTAAACATTCTAATATTCTTTAAAAGGTCGATTAACAGCCTTTTGATGACGAACCTCCATTAAATCCACTTTTTTACAATTTTCTATGTTATATTTGACAAAATAAAATTCTTCTTTAGAATCAGGACATCAAAATTTAATTTGTGTAATTTTTTGGTATTTTTCCGAAAAAGGTCAATTTTTAATGAATAGTGAAAAATGTTGTATTTTAATTCAAAACCTCTTTTTAATCTAATCTATTTATATGATTAGATTATCTTCTGAATTGTTTTTAAAGTGAAATTAGAATATATTTTTACCATTTAATCCAATAGTGGTCGTTGGAATTAATATCACTTCGAAATTGGAATTAAACTAGTGTCAATCTTTTGATACATATTGTTTAATAAAACACGTTATTTGTTTTGACAGCGGGAATTAATTATTAAATTAATTAATGAAACTAATATGTTTTAAATTTTGTAAAATAGACATCATTTTTTAATTCAGAATTTCAAATATAGCTTAGGGTGATGTTTTGGTATTTTTCTGAAAACATCAATTTTTGATGAATAGTGAAACCACTAAGTGGTACTTATAAAGACTGATTTTCCGTTTAAATGAAATTTTACCACCTCTGTGTTTTGGAATTCAAATATAAGACATACAAGGTTGTAATTAAGAAGTAAAATGTGGTTCAGTGGGATAAAAATAATTTTTTGGTGAATAGTAACTTATTATGTTTTTAATCGCGATTAGAGGTAATTAGTGTAGTATAATGTAAAAATAATGTTTTAATAATATGAAATTACCTAGAAACATGTCCTACATTCATTGAATGAGTCATGGATGACCACGAAAATCCATGGGTCAACTTGGGGACCCCATGGAGCCACTTTGGTTGGAAAATGACATAAATACCTTTTTATTTAATGTTAAAATTAAAATGACACAAACATGAGTTGTTTTACTAAAACAATTTTTTGATGGGGTTATAAAGGTCATATGTTTTACTATAAATAGTCATTGGAAAGATAATAATATTTCCTACATAATAGTAATTTTTTTATAATTTTTAGACATTAAATAAATTAAATTATTTATGACATCATGATGATGTAGTGATGAGCTCATTATTTAACGATTTAAATAAAATGGAAAGATAATGTAAAATCTAAGATCTAAACATGTACAAAACATATTGTATGGGTTGAATTCCAACCCTTATCACCTTACCCTAGAAACATATCAATGTGGTACCATTAAAATCAGAATCCCATTCTAAAATAAAGTATCATTTCCTTACTTTCCAAAAGTGCCCCTCCTCTCCTCTTATAAAAGGCCCCCACCTCTACCACCTTACCCACACTTCCAAAGCGTTGGTCTCGGCCAAACCATGCCCATTTTGTCTCTAAAGATCCCTCTATTACTCCTTGAAGCCTCTCATTGGGAATAATCCTTTCTAAGGAATCCTTTGAGCTCAATCCACAGAGAGTTACCTGATTTTAAGGTAATGTCTTCACTTGTGTCCTTTTGTTTTATTTTGCTTCTCCAACCCCCTACAATCTTTTTATTCATTTATTTTGTAACAAATACAGTATCATAAATATACTAGGATGTTGTTATAATAAGGATTCGAGCTACAATTACACACACCTACATCTAATGGTTAAAGAACATATTGTTTCTGTGGATGGAGAATTGATGCCTCACAAAACGATGATTGTTCAGCATTCTTCTAACACCTTCAAAGGTGAACATTAAGATGAAACTATATTTATATGTGATATATAATATGTTTATTTTTTACTTATGCTTCTGTATTTTTCATTTATGGCATACCTTTATGGTTTCCATTATGGGTAAATGTGGTATCTTCATTTAAGGAAGTGCGGACTACCGCCCCCACAAAGTGATTTGATTCGGTAATACCATATGTGGTACGTTTAAAGGATATATATAATGATATAATATATGATACCATACTGGAATTAAAATACTATTATGTATCATTATGTTTTAATTCCATTAAATATGAAATATAAATGGAAGTAGCATTCATGCGTACGTACGGCTTACCGTCTCCATGAACAGTACATTTCATTTCATATCTCAAAATGTTATGTACAATTATAAGTTCATATATGTAATGGATATATATGTAATATATTACATCTAAATTATGGTTATCATTCTGGAATTATAACATATATATATATATATCTCATTTTTTTAATTCCATTAATATGACAAAAAATGAAAGTAGCATTCACGCGTATGTACGGCCTACCGTCTCCATGAACGGTGCTTTTAATTTTTATCTCCAAATGATATGGAATAGTATAAAATTAATATATACTCGATATATATGATATTTAAAACATAAATAATATTCTGGATATTATGTACCTATAACTACATGGAAAATTATTTTGCAACAAGTTCAATTTTTGACTCATGTACCAATCATCGACAAAAACGTCTGATATGAACTCATATTATTAACAAATTATTATAGCATTAAAATATGTGATATGAACTGAATAATAATATTTATAAGATTTCATTAAGAAATTATAAATTTATCATTGTTTATTATTTAGGAATATAAAGTAACGAACAAGACAAGTTGGACTTGAGGTAAGGGACCCTACTACTCTATTTCTTTTTAAGTACACTCTTTTATGTCATTCCATTTAAGCTCATCTTTCTTTTGTTTGGGATGTTCTTTTATATTACTACTACTGTAATATTAATGATTAGAGACCATATTCTCTCTCATAAATCCATTTTGGATGTTTTGAGTGGCGCCGTTAGGCTGCCGAATTTTTGTAAGGGATCTAACCTCTCTATTTCTTTTTAAGTACTCTCATTTTTGTCATTTATTTTAATCCCATATTTATTGTGTTTGGGGATGTTCTTTTATATTCATCATACTTTAATTTTTATGGTCAAATTATGGGATACCCTATTTAATCTCATAAATCCATTTTTAGAAGTTTTAAGTGGCGTCGTTAGGCTGCCGAGTTTTCATAAGGGATTTTTCATCTCACTTTTATTCCCATGACATTTATGCTACGTTTGGCACTATTTACATTGAGTGGTGTATGTACTGCCCATTATTATACACTTTGTGTTGTATAATTTCATTTATGGGTATTTACATCTTCATTATATGACCCTTATTCCATGGGGTGTACTTTTCGAAAGTTACCCAACTCTGTAAGGGGACCTTTCACCCTCTTTTCTTAAAAGACTTATTTTGTTATGTCTTTTAATTCACATAATATTTTGTTGGGATATGTTCTTCTATATCCTTATTTATGTAAATTTTATGTCCAAGTGATGAGATCCCCTTTATCTCTCTCATCAACCCTTTTTGTAAAATTTTATGTGACGCCGTTAGGCTGTAGAATTTTACCAAGGGAACTTCTTAACCCAATTTTGATTTCTTTGGGTTCAACATGTAGTTATTGAATATGTCATCCTTTGAATATGTGTGAATCACCTTTGATTGTTTTACACTTAATATCCACTTATATTGGGTGTATTTATATTTGTCACACATAATTATGAGATTGATTTATCCTTAATTTAAGGATACCTTCTTTATAATGGATTTCATCTCATTTTACATTTCTTTTGAGACTTCATAGTTGTTATGCACCAATTCACTCTTATATGGTGTGTATACTGTCCTTTGACAAATTATATCATGAATCCATTTATTCTCATGATATTATAATGTTCAGATTAAATGTTTTTTCGCTCTTATTTGTATTCAATAGTCTCTTATTTTGTTAAAAACACTTTCACAAAAATATCGTTTTAAATGTTTTAATGATTTATTATTCTCAATCTTTATCATTAATTTCGATGTTTTAAAAATAGTTTTCATTATTTATTTATATGGACATTAATGTTTTAAATTTATAATTCCAATAAAAGCTTCAAAGAGGTATGGGACACTTTGATTCAAAAATCTATTTTAAATGAATTTTGAAAATGGATTGATTAATTCAATATCATGGAATTATTTATTATGATTCAAAATGAAATGTTGTTGTTGAAATGTTTATAGTTTCAATATTTTCGGTGAAATGATGGTTCTTGGACATTTTACGGGTGGTTACGTGATAAACCATATGACGGGTGGTGCCGTGAATACCAGGACGGGTGGTTACGTTATAACCTCTAATGCATTGGGTATGGAAGTTGGCCGTATGGATATTCCAGTATGTATGTATGGAAGTTGGACGAATGACTATTTCATTAAGTGATATGTGGGGAAGTCAACCTAATGGTTATTTCACTTAAGTATGTTTATATCCAAAGTTACCTTTATATGTTATGTGATCTTTATATGGGTTTTATGGTAATCTTTTTGTTATAGATGGGTAAGTAATGAACTTTTATTCAGTGAAGAGTTTTTACTACTTCGAAAAGGTGAAAAGTTTTACTTTGATAAGGTATAAATGGTTTACTTGTCGTTTTGAAAAACTAACAGTTTTCATTCTTTGTGTATCCCTTACTGAGATTTTTATGCTCATCCCAAGTTTTTGAAATGTTTTTCACAGGACATAACGTGGAATAGGGTCAAGTATGGGATCATGGAAAAGTCATGCTTCCTAAAACATGGAAATAGATATGTTTCTTTTTAATAGTTTTTATTTTATGGAATCTTAGTAGAAGTTACTACTTTGTAATATTTTGATATGTAATAGTAATGTCCTAATTCTCTAAAACTCTAAACATGAAAAGATCCCCAATGTTAATTATTCATTTAATTCAATAATATGTAAGGTTTATGGTCGAGGCCTTATAGTTGGTTTCAAAGGTCGGTTTAGATAACTTTAGAGGTTAGGGTATTCTCTAAGCACAAGTGACATTACCATAATGGTTAAGATAACAGAAAGAGTCCTAGTTTTAGATAAAGTGAATGAGTAAGTATATCTTAGTGTTTACCTTCCTCATCAGTACATGATGGTTTTGTTGATATACTAACACTGAAATTTCTGTTTTTAGTGAATGGATGGATCTAGAAGGCACCAAAGAGACAACAGGCTTGAAGGAAACTGTGGTGGTTCTCCGATTAAGATACTAGATAAAATGGGGGATTCAATGAGTAAACTCGTGGTTGTTCTAAACCAACTGTCAAGGAGTCATGATCAACCACTTGAACCTTGGTATGTTCTGTAATGCATCATGTACGAGATGACCAATCGATATGGAAGTTCAGGTAATAATTATAAAGGTAACCATTAGAGTTTATATGATCCTTACTTTTGAGGTAATTATGGGTTATTATATGTTATGATGGGAAGTGAAAGGCATGAGATAAAATTGTGGTTAAATTATGTTATGGTTATTTTTGAAGATTTTATCTCTTTTTGGGGAATGATTTTAGAATTATATAGTTTGGAAAAAGGACAACATGCAGACCGTGTGACAACCCGTCGCGTCGGACAAAGCTGCGAGAATCGAACCCACAACCAAAGTGCGACTGGTATTTATCGCCTACCACTGGACTACGTGAAGTCCCTGGTTATTTTGAATAATTTTTTTAGATAGATGATTTTATGAATTAAGAGTAAGTAAATTTTGGGTTATATATGGAAATTTATTAACCTATCATGGAGGATATGCGATTAGGTTAATTACTTTTCAATACGATACATTAAGAGAAACTGATGTTGTTTGGAGATAAATGTTGCGATTTAACTTGGAAGAATATGTGATTTAATCCTTCAAATATTTGCGTTTCAATCTTAGTTTGGTTTACTTGGAAGAATTTTATGGAAAAATTGTTTAACAAATGGTCCTAGTTGAACTTTGGGTTTTTTTGGACAAATTATGGAGATTAAGAATAGATTTTATTTTTATAAAGGGTTATCCTTTTCTGGATTATCTGATCTTGTACTAACCTTTTGGGTTTTGTTTTTGGATAAAGTCTAAATATATGGGATGTATATAGTTCTATTCTGTGGATTAGGTGATTCTATAGAAGTTGATTATAGTACTCTTAATGTGAACAAGTCTTCATAAATACTCGTCTTTTGGAGAAAATATGAGTTTTTGTAAGGAATCTAATAAAAGTTGAAAGTCAACATGATAAGTTATTATGTTTTCTTATGAATAAATTCCTCAATATAAAGTAACATAAAACAAAAATGTTGTCTATTAACTTTTCTTACTGGGGAATCGAATACCGTTTAACCCATCACAAGTTTGTGATTTTCTTGTGGTTAACTTTCTCCTAAACATGTTTACTATCACTCTCCCTCAGAACATGACCCTATGCTTTCTCCTCCATGTCCATGTTTTTCTAAATTTAATCCTAGTATACGTTAACTCGGGTGACATTTGTAATTATATTTCCTTCTTTTAAAGTGATTGTTTTACCGACTCTTGTTCCGATGTGGGACATTCAAGGATGTTTCCAAGCCCAATTTTAAAATTGCGAGGACGCAATTTCCAAAAGGGGGGAAGGATGTAACACCCCAGGTAAGTAAAGAATATGACATTTTTATATTTATACCTATTTGTGTATAAAATTTCAGTATTAATTTAAAGGGAACGCTATGCTTGATGGCTTACCCAATACGCAACAACGAGCTCCTTTGAAATCATACGTTGCACTATAATAATAAAATAATATTATCTTAAATTGTAGTTAACGCCTAGCCGTTGTAATGGAGGGAATGAACAGAACTAACTAAAAAATGATTATATATGTTTGTCAAATTTTTTTTACTTTTTACAGCAAATGATAGAGGATTAAAAATGTGAATGAATCCAATTTTAAGCGTAAACATTCTAATATTCTTTAAAAGGTCGATTAACAGCCTTTTGATGACGAACCTCCTTTAAATCCATTTTTTGACAATTTTATGTGTTATATTTGACAAAATAAATTTTTCTTTAGAATCAGGACATCAAAATGTACTTTGTGTAATTTTTTGGTATTTTTCCGAAAAAGTTCAATATTAATGAATACTGAAAAATGTTGTATTTTAATTCAAAACCGATTTTTAATCTAATTTATTTATATGATTAGATTATCTTTTGAATTGGTTTTAAAGTGAAATTAGAATATATTTTTACCATTTAATCCAATAGTGGTCTTTGTAATTAATATCACTTTGAAATTGGACATAAACTAGTGTCAATCTTTTGATACTTATTGTTTCATAAAAACACGATATTTGCTTTGAAAATGGGAATTAATTATTAAATTAATTAATGAAACTAATATTTTTTTAATTTTGTAAAATAGACATAATTTTTGAATTTGGAATATCAAATATAGCTTATGGTGAAGTTTTGGTATTGTTCTGAAAAACATCAATTATTGATGAATAGTGAAACCACTAAGTGGTACTTATAAAAACAGATTTTCCGTTTAAATGAAATTTTACCACCTCTGTTTTTCGAAATTCAAAAATCTGACATAAATGGTAGTCATTAAGATGTAAAATGTGGTTCAGGGGGATTAAAATAATTTTTTGGTGAATAGTAACTTATTATGTTTTTAATTGCGATTAGAGGTAATTAGTGTAGTTTAATGTAAAAATAATGTTTTAATAAAATGAAATGACCTAGACACATGTCCTACCATCTTTGGATGAGTCATGGAAGACCAATAAAATCCATGGGTCAACTTGGGGACCCCATGGAGCCACATTGGTTGTAAAATGACTTAAATACCGTTTTATTTAATGTTAAATTTTAAATGACACAAACATGAGTCAATTTATGAAAATAATTTTAAATGGGGTTATAGAGGTCATATTTTTTACTATAAATAGGCATTGGAAAGATAAAAATATTTCCTACATAATAGTATTTTTTTTATAATTTTTAGACATTAAATAAATTTTATTATTTATGACATCATGATGATGTAGTGATGACCACATTATTTGACGATTTAAATAAAATGGAATGACAATGTAAAATATATGACCTACACATGTCCAAAACATATTGGATGGGTTTATGTAGAACCCTTATCACCTTATCCTCTAAACACATCAATGTGGGACCATTAAAATCTGAATCTCATTCTAAAATAAATAACATATCCTTACTTTCCAAGAGTTCCCCTCCTCTCCTCTTATAAAAGGCCCCCACCTCTACCACCTTACCCACACTTCCAAAGCCTTTGGCTCGGCCAAAACATTCCCATTTTGTCTCTCAACAACCCTATCTTACTCCTTGAAGGATCACGTTGGGATGAATCCTTTTCAAGGAATCCTTTTAGCTCAAACCAAAGGGAGTTACCCGATTTTAAGGTAATGTCTTCACTTGTGTCCTTTTGTTTTATTTTGCTTCCCCAACACCCTAAACTCTATTTATTCATTTATTTTGTAACAAATACAGTATCTTAAATATACTAGTATGTTTTTATAATAAGTATTCGAGCTACACTTACACACACTTACATCTAATGGTTAAAGAATATACTGTTTCTATGGATGGAGAATTTCTGACTCACGAAACGATAATTGATCAACATTCTTCTAACACCTTCAAAGGTGGACATTAAGATGACACTATATTTATATATGATATATAATATTTTTATGTTTTACTTATGCTTATGTATTTTTCATTTATGTCATACCTTTATGGTTTCCATTATTGGTAAACACGATATCTTCATTTAAGGAAATGCAGACTACCGTCCCCTCAAAGTGATTTGATTCGTTAATACCATAAGTGGTATGTATAAAGGATATATTTAACGATATTATATATGATACCATACATGAATTAAAATACTTGTATGTATCATTATTTTTTAATTCCATTAAATATGAAATAGAAACGGAAGTAGCATTCATGCGTACATACGGCTTACCGTCTCCATGAACGGTACATTTCATTTCTTATCTCAAAATGTTATGTACTATTATAAGTACATATATATAATGGATATATATGTAATATATTCGATATAAATTATGGATATCATTCTGGAATTATAACATATATATATCTCTCATTTTGTTTTAATTCCAATTATATGAAAGAAAATGAATGTAGCATTCATGCGTACGTACGGCCTACCGTCTCCATGAACGGTGCTTCTAATTTTTATCTCCAAATGCTATGGAATAGAATAAAATTTATATATACTGGATATATATGATATTTAAAACATCAATAATATTCTGGATATGATGTACATATAACTACATGGAAAATTATTTTCCAACAAGTTCAATTCTTGACTCATGTACCAAACATCGACAAAAACGTCACATATGAACTCATATTATTAACCAATTATTATGTCATTAAAATATGTTATATGAACTGAATAATAATCTTTATAGGAGGTCCTTAAGCAATTATAAATTGACCAATGTTTATTATTCAGGAATATAAAGAAACGAACAAGACACGTTGGACTTGAGGTAAGGGACCCTACCCCTCTCTTTCTTTTTAAGCACACTCTTTTATGTCATTCCTTTTAAGCTCAAAATTCTTGTTTTTGGGATGTTCTATTATATTAATACTACTTTAATTTTTATGATGAGAGACCCTATTCTCTCTCATCAATCCATTTTGGAAGTTTTGAGTGGCGTCGTTAGGCTGCTGAATTTTCGTAAGGGATCCAACCTCACTATTTCTTTTTAAGTACTCTAATTTATGTCATTTCTTTTATTCCCATATTTATTCAGTTTGGGGATGTACTTTTATATTCCTAATACTTTAATTTCTATATTAACATTATGGGAGACCCTATTTTATCTCATAAATCCATTTTTGGAAGATTTAAGTGGCGCCGTTAGGCTGCCCTGTTTTCATAAGGGATTTTTCATCTCACTTTTTTTCTCATGACATTTATGCTATGTTTTCCACTATTTCCATTGAGTGGTGTATGTACTGACCATTACTATACACTTTGTGTAGTATAATTTCATTTATGGGTATTTACAACTCCTTTTTATGACCCTTCTTCCATGTGGTGTACTTTTCGAAAGTTACCCAACTCGGTAAGGGGACCTTTCTCCCTCTTTTTTTCTAAAAGACTTATTTTGTTATGTCTTTTAATTCACATACTATTATGTTGGGATATGTTCTTATATATGATTATTTATGTAAATTTTATGTCCAAGTGATGAGATCCCCTTTATCTCTCTCATCAACCCTTTTTGTAAAATTTAATGTGATGCCGTTAGGCTGTCGAATTTTACCAAGGGAACTTATTAACCCAATTTCGATTTCTTTGGGTTCAACATGTAGTTATTGAATATGTCATCCTTTAAATATGTTTTAATATCCTTTGATTGTTTTACACTTAATATCCACTTATATTGGGTGTATTTATATTTTTCACACATAATTATGAGATTGATTTATCCTTAATTTAAGGATACCTTCTTTATAATGGATTTCATCTCATTTTACATTTCTTTTGAGAATTCATTGTTGTTATGCACCAATTAACTCTTATATGGTGTGTATACTGTCCTTTGACATATTATATTATGAATCCCTTTATTCTCATTATATTATAAAGTTCGGATTAAATGTTATTCCACTATTATTTGTATTCAAGAGTCTCTAATTTTGTTAAAAACTCTATCACAAAAATATCGTTTTAAATGTTTTAAAGATTTATTATTCTAAATATTTATCTTTAATTTCCATGATTTCAAAATGGTATTCAGTATTTATTTATATAGACATTAATGTTTTAAAATTATAATTCCAATAAAAGCTTCAAAGTGGTATGGGACACTTTGATTCAAAAATCTATTTTAAATGATTTTTGAAAATGGATTGATTAATTCAATATCTTGGAATTACTTATTATGATTGAAAATGAAATGTGGTTATTGAAATGTTTATATTTTCAATATTCTATGTGTAATGATGGTACTTGGACATTTTACAGGTGGTTACGTGATAAACCATATGACGGGTGTTTCCGTGAATACCAGGACGGGTGGTTACGTTACAACCTCCAATGCATTGGGTATGGAAGTCGGCCATATGGCTATTCCATTATGTATGTATGGAAGTTGGCCGAATGGATATTCCATTAAGTGATATGTGTGGAAGTCGACCTTATTTTTATTCCACTTAAGTATGTTTATGTCTCAAGTTACCTTTATATGTTATGTGATCTTTATATGGGTTTTATGGTAATCTTTTGGTTACAGAAGGGTAAGTAATGAACTTTTATTCAGTGAAGAGTTTTTACTACTTCGAAAAGGTGAAAAGTATTACTTTGATAAAGTATACATGGTTTACTTGTTGTTTTGAAAAACTAATAGTTTTCATTCTTTGTGTATCCCTTACTGAGATTTTTATGCTCATCCCATGTTTTTGAAATGTTTTTCACATGACTTAACGTGGAATAGGGTCATATATGGGATCAAGGGAAAGTCATGCTACCTAAAACATGGAACTAGACATGTTTCTTTCTAAGAGTTTTTATTGTATGGAATCTTAGTTGAAGTTTCTACTTTTTAATCTTTTGAGATGTAATAGTTATGTCATAATTATCTGAAACTCTAAACCTAAAAAGATCCTCAATGTGAATTATTCATTTAATTCAATAATATGTAAGGTTTAAGGCCAGGGCCTTATTGTTGGTATCAAAGGTCAGTTTATATAACTTTAGAGGTTAGGGTATTCTCTAAGCATAAGTGACATTACCATAATGGTTAGGATTTCAGAAAGAGTCCTAGTTTTAGATAAAGTTAATGAGTAAGTATATCATAGTTTTTACCTTACTCATTAGTACATGATGGTTTTGTTGATATACTCACACTGACATTTCTGTTTTTAGTGAATGGATGGATCTAGCAGGAACCAAAGAGACAACGGGTTTGAAGGAAACTGTGGTGGTTCTCTGCTTAAGATACTAGATAAAATGGGGGATTCAATGAGGAAACTCGTGGTTGTTCTAAACCCACTATCAAGGAGTCATGATCAACCACTTGAACCTTGGTATGTTCTTTAATGAATCATGTATGAGATGACCAATCGATATGGAAGTTCAGGTAATAATTATAAAGGTAACCATTAGAGTTTATATGATCGTTACATTTGAGGTAATTATGGGTTATTATATGTTATGATGGAAAGTGAAAGGCATGAGATAAAATTGAGGTTAAATTATGTTATGGTTATTTTTGAAGATTTTATCTCATTTTGGGGAATGATTTGAGAATTATATAGTTTGGAAAAAGGACAACACGCAGACCGTGTGACAACCCGTCGCATCAGACAAAGCTGCGGGAATCTAACCCACAACCAAAGTGCGACTGGTATCTATCGCCTACCACTGGACTACGTGAAGTCCCTGGTTAGTTTGACTAATTTTTTTAGTTAGATGATTTATGAATTAAGAGTAAGTTAATTTTGGGTTATCAATGGAAATTTATTAACCTATCATGGAGGATATGTGATTAGGTTAATTACTTTTCAATATGAGACATTAAGAGAAACTGATGTTGTTTGGAGATAAATGTTACGATTTAACTTGGAAGACTATGTGAGTAAATCCTTAAAATATTTGGGTTTAAATCATTTTTTGGTTAACTTTGAATACTTTTATGGACAAATTGATTAACCAATGGTCCTAGTTGAACATTGGGTTTTGTTGGACAAATTTTGGAGATTAAGAATAGATTTTCTTTTTATAAAGGGTTTTCCTTTTATGGATTATCTGATCTTGTACTAACCTTTTTGGTTTTGGTTTTGGATAAAGTCTAAAGACATGGGAATTATATAGTTCTCTTTTTTGGATTAGGTGATTCAATAGATGTGGATTATAGTACTCTTAATGTGAACATGTTTTCCTAAATACTCGTCTTTTGGAGAAAATATGAGTTTGTATAAGGAATCTAAAAAAAGTTGAAAGTCAACATGATAAGTGATTATGTTTCCTTATGAATAAATTCCTCAATAAAAAGTAACTTAAAACAAAAAAAAAATCTATTAACTTTTCCTACTGGGGAATCGAATACCGTTTAACCCATCACAAGTTTGTGATTTTCTGGTGGTTAACTTTGTCCTAAACATGTTTACTATCACTCTCCCTCAGAACACGACCCTATGTTTTCTCCTCCATTTCCCTGTTTTCCTACATGGAATCCTAGTATGGGATAACTCGGGTGACCTTTTTAATTATCTTTCTTTCTTTTAAAGTTATTGTTTTACCGACTCTTGATCTGATGTGGGACTTTCAAGGATGTTTCTAAGCCTAATTTTAAAACTGCGAGGACGCAATTCCCAAAAGGGGGGAAGGATATAACACCCCAGGTAAGTATAGAATATGAAATTTTTATATTTATAAATATTTGTGAATAAAATGTCAATATTAATTTAAAGGGAACACTATGCTTGATGGCTTACCCAATACGCAACAACGAGTTCCTTTGAAATCTTACGTTGCACTATAATAATAAAATAATATTATTTTAAATGGTAGTTAACGCCAAGCCGTTGTAATGGAGGGAATGAACAGAACTAAATAAAAGATGATTATATATGTTTGTCAAATATTTTTTACTTTTTACAGCAAATGTTAGAGGATTAAAAATGCGAATTAATCCAATTTTAAGCGTAAACATTCTAATATTCCTTAAAAGGTCGATTAACAGCCTTTTGATGATGAACCTCCTTTAAATCCACTTTTTTAAAATTTTATGTGTTATATTTGACAAAATAAAATTCTTCTTCAGAATCGGGATATCAAAATTTACTTTGTGTAATTTTTTGGTATTTTTCCGCAATAGATCAATTATTAATGAATAGTGAAAAATGTTGTATTTTAATTCAAAACCCCTTTTTAATCTAATATATTTATATGATTAGATTATCTTTTGAATTGGATTTAATGTGAAATAAGAATATATTTTTTCCATTTAATAGAATAGTGGTCGTTGGAATTAATATCACTTTGAAATTGGACTTAAACTAGTGTCAATCTTTTGATACTTAATGTTTCATAAAAACACGCTATTTGCTTTGACAACGGGAATTAATTATTAAATTAATTAATGAAACTAATATTTTTTGAATTTTTTAAAATAGAAATCATTTTTGAATTCGGAATATCAAATATATCTTAGGGTGAATTTTTGGTATTTTTCTGAAAAACTTCAATTTTTGATGAATAGTGAAACCACTAAGTGGTACTTATAAAAACTGATTTTCCGTTTAAATGAAATTTTACCACCTCTGTGTTTTGAAATTAAAAAATCCGACATAAATGGTTGTCATTAAGAAGTAAAATGTGGTTTAGTTGGATTAAAATAATTTTTTTGGTGAATAGTAACTTATTATGTTTTTAATCGCGATTAGAGGTAATTAGTGTAGTTTAATGTAAAAATAATATTTTAATAATATGAAATGACCAAGACACATGTCCTACCCTCATTGGATGAGTCATGGCCGACCAAGACAATCCATGGGTCAACTTGGGGACCCCATGGAGTCACTTTGGTTGGAAAATGACATAAATACCTTTTTATTTAATGTTAAAATTAAAATGACACAAACATGAGTTGTTTTACTAAAAAAATTTATAAATGGGGTTATACAGGTCATATTTTTTACTATAAATATTCCATGGATAGATATAACTATTTCCTACATAATAGTAGTTTTTTTATAATTTGTAGACATTAAATAAATTAAATTATGTATGACATCATGATGATGTTGTGATGACCTCATTATTTAACGATTTAAATAAAATAGAAATATAATGTAAAATCTAAGACCTAAACATGTCCAAAACCTATTGGATGGGTGGATTAAGAACCCTTATCACCTTATCCTCGAAAAAAATCAATGTGGGACCATTAAAATCCGAATCTCATTCTAAAATTAAGTAACATTTCCTTACTTTCCAAGAGTTCCCCTCCTCTCCTCTTATAAAAGGCCCCCACCTCTACCACCATACCCACACTTCCAAAGCCTTTGGATCGGCCAAACCCTGCCCATTATGTCTCTCCACTTCCCTCTATTACTCCTTGAATCCTCATATTGGGAATAATCTTTTCCAAGGAAGCCTTTGAGCTCAAACCAAAGGGAGTTACCCGATTTTAAGGTAATGTCTTCACTTGTGTACTTTTGTTTTATTTTTCTTATCCAACCCCCTAAACTCTTTTTATTCATTTATTTTGTAACAAATCAAGTATCTTAAATATACTAGTATGTTTTTATAAGATGGATTCGAGCTACAGTTAGACACATCTACATCTAATGGTTAAAAAACATACTGTTTCTGTGGATGAAGAATTTCTGCCTCACGGAGCGATGATTGTTCAACATTCATATAACACCTTCAAAGGTGGCCATTAAGATGACACTATATTTATATATGATATATAATATGTTTATGTTTTACTTAATATTATGTATTTTTCATTTATGGCATACCTTTATGGTTTCCATTATGGGTAAATGCGATATCCTCATTTAAGGAAGTGCGGACTACCGCCCCCTCAATGTGATTTGATTCGTTAATACAATATGTGGTACATATAAAGGATATATTTAATGATATAATATATGATACCATAATGGAATTAAAATACTATTATGTATCATTATGTTTTATTTCCATTAAATATGAAATATAAATGGAAGTAGCATTCATGCATACGTGCGGCTTACCGTCCCCATGAACGGTACATTTCATTTCTTATCTCAAAATGTTATGTACTATTATAAGTACATATATATAATGGATATATATGTAATATATTACATCTAAATTATGGATATCATTCTGGAATTATAACATATATATATATATATATATATCTCATTTTGTTTTAATTCCATTAATATGACAAAAAATGGAAGTAGCGTTCATGCGTACGTACGACCTACCATCTCCATGAACGGTGCTTTTAATTTTTATCTCCAAATGCTATGGAATAGTATAAAATGAATATATACTGGATATATATGATATTTAGAACATCAATACTATTCTGTATATGATGTACCTATAACTACATGGAAAATTATTTTCAAACAACTTCAATTTTTGACTCATCTACCAAGCATCGACAAAAACGTTTGATAAGAAGTCATATTATTAACCAATTATTATAACACTAAAATATGTGATATGAACTAAATAATAATATTTATAGGAGGTCCATAAGAAATTATAAATTGACCTAATTTTATTATTCAGGAATATAAAGAAACGAACAAGACAAGTTGGACTTGAGGTAAGGGACCCTACCCCTCTCTTTCATTTCAAGTACACTGTTTTATGTCATTCATTTTAAGCTCATAATTATTGTGTTTGGGTTGTTATTTTATATTTCTAATACTGTAATTTTTATTATGAGAGACCCTATTCTCTCTCATCAATCCATTTTAGAAGTTTTTAGTGGCGCCGTTAGGCTTCTGAATTTTCATAAGGGATCCAACCTCACTATTTCTTTTTAAGTACTATCTTTTATGTCATTTCTTTTAAGCCCGTCTTTCTTGTGTTTGGGGATTTTCTTTTATATTCCTCATAATTTAATTTTTAGGTTCACATTATGGGAGACCCTATTTGATCTCATAAATCCATTTTTTGAAGTTTTAAGTGGCGTCGTTAGGCTACCGAGTTTTTATAAGAGATTTTTCATCTCACTTTTATTCCCGTGACATTTATGCTACGTTTGACACTATTTCCTTTGAGTGGTGTATGTAATGCCCATTATTATACACTTGGTGTAGTATAATTTCATTTATGGGTATTTAAATCTTCATTGTATGACCCTTCTTCCATGGGGTGTACTTTTCGAAAGTTACCCAACTTGGTAAGGGGAGCTTTGACCCTCTTTTTTTTAAAGACTTATTTTGTTATGTCTTTTAATTAAAATTCTATTATGTTGGGATATGTTATTTTCTATCCTTAGTTATGTAAATTTGATGTCCAAGTGATGGGATCCCCTTTATCTCTCTCATCAACCCTTTTTGTAAAATTTTATGTGACACCGTTAGGATGTCGAATTTTACCAATGGAACTTCTTAACCCAATTTCGATTTCTTTGGGTTCAACATGTAGTTATAGAATATGTCATCCTTTGAATATGTGTGAATAAACTCTTATTGTTTTACAATTAATATCCACTTATATTGGGTTTATTTATATTTTTCACACATAAATATGAGATTGACTAATCCTTAATTTAAGGATACATTCTTTATAATGGATTTCATATCATTTTACATTTATTTTGAGACTTCATTGTTGTTATGCTCCAATTCACTCTTATATGGTGGGTATACTATCCTTTGACATATTATATCATGAATCCCTTTATTCTCGTGATATTATAATGTTCAGATTAAATGTTATTCCGCTATTATTTGTATTCAAGAGTCTCTCATTTTGTTAAAAACTCTTTCACAAAAATATCGTTTTAAATGTTTTAAAGATTTATTATTCAAAATCTTTATATATAATTTCCATGATTTCACAATGGTTTTTAGTATTTATTTATATGGAAATTAATGTTTTAAATTTATAATTCCAATAAAATCTTCAAAGTGGTACGAGACACTTTTATTCAAAAATCTATTTTAAATGATTTTTGAAAATGGATTGATTAATTCAATATCTTGGAATTACTTATTATGATTGAAAATGAAATGTTATTCTTGAAATGATTATATTTTCAATATTTTATGTGTAATGATGGTACTTGGAAATGTTACGTGTGGTTACGTGAAAAAACATATGACGGGTGGTGCCGTGAATACCAGGACGGGTGGTTACGTTATAACCTCCAATGCATTGGGTATGGAAGTCGGCCGTATGGCTATTCCATTATGTATGTATGGAAGTTGGACGAATGGCTATTCCATTAAGTGATATGTGTGGAAGTCGACCTTATGGTTATTCCACTTATGTATGTTTATGCCCCAAGTTAACTTTATATGTTATGTGATCTTTATATGGGTTTTATGATAATCTTGTGGTTACAGAAGGGTAAGTAATGAACTTTTATTCATTGAATAGTTTTTACTACTTCGAAAAGGTGAAAATTATTACATTGATAAATATACATGGTTTACTTGTTGTTTTGAAAAACTAACAGTTTTCATTCTTTGTGTATCCCTTACTTATATTTTTATGCTCATCCCATGTTTTTGAAATGTTTCTCACAGGACATAATGTGGAATAGGGTCAAGTATGGGATCAAGGGAAAGTCATGCTACCTAAAACATGGAACTAGACATGTTTCATTTTAAGATTTTTTATTTTATGGAAACTTAGTAGAAGTTTCTACTTTGTAATCTTTTGAGATGTAATAGTTATGTCCTAATTTTCTAAAACTCTAAACCTGAAAAGATCCTCAATGTGAATTATTCATTTAATTAAATAAAAAGCAGGGTTTAAGGCAAGGTCCTTATACTAAATATGAAATGTGGCCTTCATAATTCTATAGAATTAGGAACTAATAATCTTGGAGTTTCCTCCTCAAAGTGTCATTGTCATCAACCTCTAACCTATGGTGATCTGCTAACACAACCTGTTGGACATCTTTTCCATAAACATGATGTAGACGTCGGCCTAGAGCCGTACCTCCAAATAAAAAATATTTAGAGTCCCTAAAACAGGAATATAGAAGAAATGACATTAATTAAATAATATTTTTCTTTTATTAATTTTAGGTCAACCTATACCATGATCCACACATTCAAATACATTGACAAAGAATAATTATGTACGATCCTTTCCTAGGTATCTACCCTGTAAGCAGTATTATCTCATTTAATAGTCACTATAAACCCAAAGGTATGTACATTAGATCACTGGGGGCCCTAATCACCTATTTATTAACCGTAATGCAGTGTATAAATCACTTTAGAAACATATATGACATTGTTACCATAACAAATCATGAAACATCTCCTGTGCCTAACACCAATCTCCATCCAATCCCTCAACTAGAGCCTCTGATACCCTTTTTCATGACCCCCTCTCCACATGGTGTACCCCTCCTAGGTTGGAAATTTTATAAGGGATATATTGACCCCCCCCCCCCCTCCAATTCCAACCTCCATTAGGCCCCATCATGGCGACTAGCACAAAGGGTATAGTTAACGCACAAATTAAAGGAATTACCCTCAATGATCACACATGCCAAAGAGAAAGATAAGACTGAAACAAACCAACATCAACTCAAACTCCCATATAAAGAAAATTCCAAGTACAAATATTTAATTTATTCCAAAAATACTAAAATTGAAAGGGAAAACTATTAATATAAAAGGAAATTAAAAACAAAGACGACTACAAAGCCCGAACAGCTCCCACAACACAAAGCTAGTAGTAACCAGCCTGATCTCCAATATTCTCCAAGTCACCTGAAAAAAAATTAGACATACATAGGTTGAGAATAATAATATATATAGTAGGATCTTCCCTAGAGGCTCTCATGAATAATTAACGAATGCATGATAAAGCATACTGAACAACAAGTGAAACTAACTCGTTAGCTAAACAGTTATACCATGTTCTCAACCTCACCATATATAATCTCACCATGTATCAAATAGAAGAATATACAATTTAATAAATAATTTCAATGGAACCATGTTACTAATTCCCCATTGGTTTGACTCTTTTCCACAACATAATATATCCAGAGCTCTATCTCCAAAATGGCTTGTTCATAGACACCTGGGCGAAGCACCCAGACATGCTCCTCGTGTAGTATAACAACCACATCCACATAATCAATTAAACCAGTTATTTTCTAGGAGCCACCAAAACTTTTTTAATATGTATCATATTTTGGGCATTAATCCTCAAGCCATTATAGCCCATACCCCAAGTAAGGATCCTAAAGCCATCATAGTCTATACACATTGCACCTATAGTAGTCCAAAGGAAACTATATCTAGAATATGTGTGTGTGTGAATAATAACTAGCTATTACATATATCTACACACATATATGGGGAAAAATAACAATTATGTGTATTAGAAATAGTAACTCACAAGAGAAGAGAGATAGCCCAAAGGGGGTAGTCATCCATCTATCCTCCATCCAGAATGTTGGGGAAAACACCCCAATGGCTTAGAATCCCTGGGGTGTCAGTTTTCCTAACTGACGGAATGAGTATAATATAGATACACAAAATTATAGAATATATTATATCTCACATCAACACTATGGTCATACGCTAGTCTTATAGTCAACTGTATCTAAAGTCTCTCTTACTCCCATATTACAATGAAAATTCTAGCTATCTTATATGCACAATACCATTTAAAGATATTTATTAGCTTAATTTATTCCCTTTTAATAAGTTTACCATTACGTTAATTAATTATTTATGCCATAGATAACCATTAACAACTCTACATTACATTTCATTAACATTCCAACCATGATCCACAATTACTTTAAATTTCAATCTTAGTATTTTGTCCAAAAATGCTCCAACCCCATGGGTTAACATCATTTATTAAATCATTTATCAACAAAATTATTAATATCCCATATTCCAAGGCATTATAGAAAAACATTCTATGCTACTAAACACAAGGGGGATCAACCCAGTGAGTAGATGAACTACCCATGAAGTCTTTTCCACCTATATGAGGAGTGTATACCCATCCTACCTCAAGAAGCTAAACATGGGATGACCATGGCTTACCCCGCATTTCATCACCCCATTTGGATGGAGGGTAAGAAAGAACAACTCCCTTGATAAGTGGTGAAATTAAATAATATAAACAACAAACAAGATTCAGTAAATATCCAATCATTCATGTCCAACCTAATTCATTATCTTTGGTGTCCTCCAAAACAACCACATGCATAAACATATGAATCTCACCACTCATGGAATCAATTTTTTCCAAAACCAATGGGCCTCCCTGCTGCCACATATCACATCATCCACCCAGTCTCACATCACAACACATGAAGTAGAAATAAAACATCATATCACTGGGATCTTGTCCCTTAAACAAGGCATCCATGTTTAAAACATAATGAGAACTCATAGATCCATAGTACAAGGCACTCAACCGTACAAGATATAGGGTAACTCATAACCCTACAAGGTATTATCTATTTATCAAACAACCAGTTATTTAATCCAACTTGAATTAACTGATTCATTATTAGTTGGTTCCAACTATGGGAAACCTAATTATAATGCTATCATAGCTACCAAAATTTTATTAAACAAATAATTTAATATTCATTTAAACAATAAAAACAAACGTGCCTCAGTATTAACATCTATATGAATTCAACATGCACATAATCATCAATTTGATTAACATCCAATTACAAAAACAATAATTGGATTCATTTACATGAATCTTTATAATTAGCCATATAATTATCAATTAAGTTTGAATTTACATTCCTTACCTATTTCATTATGAACAACTTGATAACAAGGAAAGTGTTAGGTTTAGTTGGTCGAATAACCTTAGAGGGGAGGAATTAGGGTATTCCATATTAAAGCATTCTCTTGTTTGGATCTTGTTTTGTTGTTAGAAAAAACACAATTCTCTCTTCCTCCCATAGAAACATACACACAGATATCAAATCATGCACATGATAGAGCAATTTTTACTTGTTTCACCCTCATTTGGATACGTACATTGATCATAAACTGAAGATGTGCTGATGTAAAAAATTCAATAAGGATCAAAGCCAATAATGAGAATAATGTTCCGGCTAGAATTATTTTTTTAAGATCACTACCTTTATAAGGTTTTGGGTCTGCTTACTACATTCCCAGCGGTCACTCTTTATGCCTATTTCCCTTGCTCACTACAGGTGGAACGGGTCAGTGTCTTCCTCTTCCTTTTCACATTTCTCTTGGAATAGAATCCACAATCATTTTATCAGCTTGGAAGTCAAATACAGATTATAGACATGTAGGTCCCTTCATTTGAATGAATTATTGAATCCTAGACTAAAGGTATATGATCATTTGAAATTCTTTTTTCACCCGTAGATGAAGTCCACCATCCCTAGTAGTTCTAGATACTGAAAAATACTTTCAAGAACTGATTTTATGAATTTGAAAGATTCTTTGTTCAAATCGCGAACCTCCTTGAACCTCCGTGTACTGTATACCAGGTTTAGTATGAGGTCACCTCCTCCACATACTGCTGCTCCCGCTGTGAACCTCCCTTCATCTGTAGAATGCCTCCGCCTTTGAGATCACATACCTCTACTAGGTACCAACATCACAAACCTTGTTTGTGAGATACCTCTTATCTGTGAACTCTTCATTGTTCGCAGACATCATTTGTTTTCGCTTATCAGAGACCCGCCTCCATATATAACTCACAGAACTCTCCCTCTCTCATATTGATGATTCCTTTTCTGTATACTAAGTCAAATCCTTCTGCGTACTGTACTTCCTCCTCCATGTACCAGACTTCATTTAATGGATAAGAATCCCCGCAAACACCTTCGGCAGAATTAATTCTACGAGAACCACTTCATCCTTTGCGAACCACCCTTCAAGAACAGCCTTCGGTCTTGGCCGAATTCCCATAGTAATATATATTCTATTAAGGATGTTCAATATCCAAAGTAATTGGTAGGATTAGGAACTCTTATATAGGAAAATATATCTACAAAAATCACAAATACAAGATTTACCAAATCTTCAATCCAGAATTCACCGCATACTGATCCTTTTACCTCGGCCAGTCACCATCCTACTGCAATCCATTTTTGATATGCGGTGTGTGTACCTACTTTTCCCGTATGGTGTTTATCTCCACCCCTGATGAAAATACATCCATCTACCACACTTCCTTCCACTGCGATCCATTTTCAGTTTCAAAAACTGTACCCGCATACTGATTCTGCCTCTTTGTGTACCATTCTAGATCATGTTACACGGCCCATGAATTATAGAACATGGTTCTCACCCTTTGGTTATTTTCTTCAAAGTTATTCATATGTTAACTCCTATGAATAAATAATTACTTTTCCCACATCAAACACTGAATTTTGAGGCCTGAATATTTGGAAAACACTGGGAAACAATGCTATCATAAAAACCTCTCTTCGACAAACACCAATGATACTCATTTTCAGTCGTATGGCTTTGTCAACAATCAAAATCACACCCAAAAAATTCAAGGGTATATCTTGAATGGTTTTTCCCAACAATATCCCCCTTTGGGTTTGTTGAAAACTCTTCTCAAAACAATTCTTTTTCTTTTTGATATCTTGTTAGAGCTCCTTCCTTCTTCAACCATCATTTGTTTCATGTGATTAAGATAGTTATCAAAGATTTACTTCACACACACACTAAGCCCACATGAGCCATGCTCAATGTGATAAACAAGAGTATATTGAAAAGTTAATGAATTTAAAACTTTATTGCTAGTCACCAACTACTGATACCTTCCTGATACCTAAATACTAATTAACTTCTTTCATCATGAAACTCAACTGTCAAGATATCTAATTATTGATCAGTCACTTCTAGAATCATTAGATTTTATGAGCCTCCTATGTTATAGCAACTCTAACCTGCTCTATCTCAGCGTCAACTCCTATTATCTTCCTTCTCTACATAAATATTCACCCGTATCATTTCTCCCCCTAAATAGTCACAATTTCTACCCATTGTTAATGAACCTAAGG
This sequence comes from Viscum album, assembly GCA_963277665.1. NCBI lineage: Eukaryota > Viridiplantae > Streptophyta > Magnoliopsida > Santalales > Viscaceae > Viscum > Viscum album. The sequence goes on from OY728147.1 coordinate 1,243,465,599, forward strand.
GGCCCTTCACGGTTGTCTGCAATAGGGGAAAGAACAAATATTATAATAATAAGAAAAAAATATCATACCTTGGGAGATGGGGGGCCCACATCAACACTTCATCAAGTGTGGGGATTCAACGGGAATCCTAGAGCCAGTCGGTTCCTTTCAAATTCTTCTTTGGGTAAGGCCTTCGTAAGGATATCTGCAACCTATTTTTCTGTAGGCACATACTCCAACTTCACAAGCCCTTTCTCCATCTTTTCTTAATAAAATGTAATTTTACTTCCATGTTCTTTGTCATTTAGTGATGAACTATATTTTTGCTAAAATTTATAGAACTTGAATGGTAATATTGAATTTCAATTGGGGATTTAACTTCAATTCCCATATCCTCATGTTACTACTTTATCCATAATTGATGCGTGCAAGCTTGAGTACTTGCAATGTATTTAGCTTCTACGGTGATCAATGAATTGAAATCTTGTTTCTTTCTTAACCAAGAAATATACAACCCTCCTAGATAAAAGGAGCCTCTTGATGTTGATTTTATATCATCTAATGAAGTAGCCTAATCAACATCTCTATACCCCAATAACTCAGGCTGATAATTTTCATTATCCATTAGGCCAAAATAAACAGTTCCCTTGATATAAAAATGAATTCATTTTACAATAACCATGTGGCTCTCCTTGGGATTTCATTGATACCAGGATGCATGGAATGTGAAAAATACAATATAAGTCCTTGTCATTGTTAGGTACAATTGACTTCCAATGATCTGTCTATATTCTGTGATATTAACTTCCTTTCCTTCATCATCCTGTGATAGTTTCAGCAGGGTAGCAACCAGAGACTTCATATCTTTGTAATTTTCCATTTAAAAAATTTTCAAAACCTCCTTGGAATATTTAGATTGAGAAATAAAAGATCGATTATTTACATGTGTCACCTAAAATATAAGGAATAGTTTTAGCTCACTAATCATTGACATTTCAAACTAAAATTTCATGAATTTAGAATATTTTCTGCATTCTGCTTCATCTAATCCACCAATGACTATTTCATCAACATAAACTAGAACCATCATAATTTTACTAGTTCCATTTAGAAATACAGATTATAATCAACTACACCATCATAAAAATTGAGATTCTTTAGATACTGGTCTATCCTTGAATACCACGCCATTTGTACTTTTTTCAAGCCATATAAAGTCTTTTTAAGCCGAAAAACCCTGTTCTCATATTCATAAATGTGAAGACTATCTATTTTATCAATGTAGACATATTCTTCCAGAACTCCATTCCGATATTCTTACTTGAAATCCATATGGAAAACCTTAAACGTTTTTTTCCTTGCTATGGCCATGAATAATCTAATTGTCTCCAAACTTGCAATGGGTAAAAATGTATCATCATCATCAATACCCTCAATCTGAGAGTACCCTTTGAACATAAGTCGTTCTTTTTTTCAAATAAAAATAGAATCTTCATTCATTTTTTTATGAAAGACTCATTCTTCCCTATGCCATTCTTTTCTTTTGTTCTATAAAAAATTTCCGTTGTTTGATAGTTCCCAAAATTTTTAATATCTTCATTCATTTCTTGAAACCAAATCTCATCTCTAGTTGCTACATCAAATCATTTACATTCACTAGGGATAATTATGATTCTCGATGTATATACTTCATCCTTCTTTTCTGAAATGGTGCTGTATGAACACCAATTATGTTCTTCCTATCAATTTTTTCTCTTCTTGCTGTTCTCTGGGTAGAAAATAATTTATTCTCATATTCTGAGTCTTCTTCTGAATCAATCTCTACAGCTCAAGCATCTCGTGATCTGCTCATACCTCCATTAATATCCTCGTAAGTTTGATCATGTATTTTATGATTATTTTTTTCAGTTTCTATAATAATCACATCATGACAGTCACCCATCTTTCCCAACCGATTATTGAAGTTTTTATATGCTTTTCCTTTCTTTGAGTAGCCAAGAAATATCCCTTCATTCCCACGAGAATCAAATTTTCTATGTTTCTATTTATTGAGAATGAGACATTTACTTATGAATATTTTAAAGTAAGTTAATGACATATTCATTTGATACTATAAATCATATAGAGTCTTCTCCTCTTTTAGAAAAAGTAATGATCTATTTGAAGCATATACCACTATCTTCACTACATTTTTCCAAAATTTCTCTGAAAGTTATTTCTCAATGAGCATTTTTATGGCCAAGTTGATGAAAATCTGATTTCATCTCTCAACTAATTCATTCTGATGTTGAGTTCTTATTTCTAAAACATGAATCATTATCCCATGTTTTTTGAGATAATCCTCCACATGGATATTTGTGAACATTGTTCCATTATATGTTCAAATAGTTTGGATTTTATGAACAAGCATCTTTTTACATTCTCATCGATATCTTGTAATGCAACTGAACACTTCAGATTTTTGGGTGATTATTGATACCCATGCCATTTTTTCATATTAATCAATTAATAAAACATAATATCCCATACCATTAATATCCCTTGGTGAAATTGTGCCACACACATCAATGTGCACCGACTCAAGAAATCTTGTTTAGTTTTTCTCCTTTTTATTATATGTCTTACGAATGATAATCCCCTATTGGCAGGCATGACATGTTTGAGTATGATCACATGATAATCTAGGTATATTTTGAGCTGCATCATATTTTACCAGATATTCCACGGATCCGTGGATTATTCACCCAAGATTATAATTCGATAACATTATTTCTTCATCATTGGACAGAAAGCACATATCTTGTTCTCCACTCTTGAGGTAGAGATTCCCTTTAGTATTATTTCCTTGAACCACAACATCACCATCCTTTTACATGATGATATATAATTTATTAAAAAAAACTTATGGAATTACCTGATTCACACAATTGTCTAACACTAATTAAGTTGTCACTAAGCCCCTCAACAACGAATACATTTGCTTGTCTCATGTATTTTCCTCTAAAATTGGATTTTCTAAACAAATAATTTTCAATCCCTCATCATTAAGAAATATTACAATAAATTCTTTTTCATACCTGATTTTGGTTACTAGATTGTTATTTTCCATCATATGGGAAGTGCATCCACTGTTAATTATCCATATCCCTGTGTGATCTGATGCATTGAACACAATTTCTGCAACAACATATTGCTCAACCCTTTTCTTTTTGACCCAACTCATTTAATTCATACACAACATCGAATGATAATATTTATCTTCCATAGTGTATGATGTATCAGATTCAACCTACAAAAATGAAAATTGGTTTTTAATTTTCATCTATTTTGACTCAACATTTTACTGCTTCTTAGGAACAAATTCAGTCTTCCACAACACATTCCTCTGCATTGTTCATGTGCAATATCGTTCTCTATGCCTGAGTCCTTTACATTCTAAACAATAACCATTAAATGATGAACTTAAATATTGATCTTTTTGTGACCATTTTTTTTTTTTTTGTTCCCTTTTTTACCTCTTTTCTATTGAACATAAATTTTGAGAGTGTCCTGTCTCACCACAACAATAGAATTTTAGGTGAGGTACATTTCTATTGGTAAATGATGCATCACTAGTTGTACATTGGGTTATCTGAATCTTTCGATTCTGCTTTGTACCCAAAATAAACTTACATCTTGGTGTGGGTTCTTGTGGTCTGAATTGAACCATAACTACTTTTGGTTTTCGATCTAGCCCCATATCGTCCTTATCATTCAAATGGATTTTTGTTCTTCTATTATAATGGATCACACTGCTCAAATCTCATATTTTTTGTTTCTTGTATGATGTTATTTAGTTATAGTTTCTCGTGATCTTCAATTGTTCGTTGTAGACAAATGACATCTTCTACAAGTTGATCTATACGTTTGATTTGATATTTTCTAGTTTTAGTCAAAGTGTCAATTATAATTTTCAATTATTCAAATATATGTTTGTACTCAACCACATTTTCAAAGCATTCCGGCATTGTAGACGTCATCTTTTCTATTTCTACCTTTATATCATAATTTTATTCTTTTTGTTGCTTCATAAAGAGTTTGGCATCAGAAACAAATTTGTTAGATCTATTCATTTTGGCTCCTTAAATATCTACATCATTAAGGGAAGCTTCCAATTCAGCCATAATATCAACTATTCTTTTAATTTATCCTTATTAATTGTCAGTTTCTTCTCATGTTAATCAGTTTCTGACAAAATACACCAAAGAATATATTTTATGATCCTCTCAGTCCTTTTTCTCTTCTTCGTCAAATTCATCTGAACATTCATCCTCTTTTGAAAGAAGATTATTATTTTTTAAGAACATTATCCCATAACTTCTCCTCCCTTTCTCATTTTATGAATACTTCTTTTGAGGTATTTAATTAATTCCTTCATTTTCATCTTAAACATCTTAGGAAACATTGAAGAAAAATTCCCAATCATTCTGCATTTAAATCGGGTAAATAGAAGTTTACCATTGAACCTTCCTTTTCCCCTTTAATGATTGTAGGAGAGAAATGACATGACATAGTCCATATTGTCTTCCTAATGACTATATTCAATAGATTTATTCTTCATGTTCTTGAATACCACTTACTTAGGATTCCCTTTTTCCACTCCATCATTATCATAATTTCTTATTTGATACACAACAAGGGTACTGTGTTGGTTATCTAGTGTCTACTCTTTTGGGTCTTTGGCTTCCAACACTGAAAATTTCGGAGTGCACTATGGTGGAAGTTTCCTCAAAATTTTCTTCACAATATTTATATCCTCAATGAATTATCCAAGACCTAGCATGTCAGCCACAATAATATTTATCCAATTGAAGAATGAATCAATAGTCTCATTGGAATTCATCCTAAGATCCTCATACTTGTTCCATAGAAGCTACAACTTTTCTTCTTGGAATTTTGTGTCTCCCTCATAAATGTTTATCAATTTTCCCTCATTTTATGTGATTTTATGTAGGACATAACTTTTTTGTAAATTTTATTTGATAGGACTCCCCGTAAAGCATTGATCCCTTTAGCATCATCATCCAATTCCCTTCATTTATCTTCTGATAGAGCATCACTATTAATTATAGATTATATTCCATGCATGGCTACTGTGACGACATCCATCCCTACGAATCAGAAGTAGGGTTGCATCCGATTCTTTTGTTGTTGAAAATTATTTCCATCAATTATCAGAATTACAAAATTATTGACCACCTCCATTACTTTTTATTGAGAGTGTACCACTGAATTTCAACATTTTTCTCTAATAAGAATTGTTAGGTCCAAAAGGTCAAAGACCCTTTGGGGGGGGGGTGGGGTGGGGGTGAATCAAGGTATAATAGACTACAAAGTTTTTCCGTTTGGATATTGTTTTATTGTTAGACAAAATTAAATTCTCTCTTCCTCCCGTAGAAATATAAAAATAGATATGAAATCATACAAATGACACACCGATTTATACTTGATTCACCCTTACTGGGCTACATCCCAGAAGCATACAATGGCGATGTGGAGATGTGCCATATTCAATAAGTCTCAAAGACAATAATGAGTAAAATGGTCGGCATAGATATTCTATTCTAGGGATCACTACCTTTATAAGGTTTATTTTCTCCTCACAGCATTCCCAAGGGTCACTCCAAACACCTATTTATGTAGATCACAGTAGGTGGAAAGGGTCACCGTCTTTCTCTTCCTTCTCTCACAACTCTTGGATTAGAACCCACACAAAGTTTATCGATTTGTAGGTCAAACACAGTTTATGGACATGTAGGTTACTTAATTTTCTTGAATTCATGCATCCTCGACTATAGGTAGATGATCTATTGTTCTTTCTTTTTCACCCATAGATGATGTCGAACATCCCCCACATATTGTTGCTGCCTCTACGAACCACCCTTTATCCACATACAACCTCCAGCTTTGCGATCGCATAATCCTACTACCTATTGTCTCCGCGAACCTTCATTGTGAAATCCCTCCTATCCGGGAACTGTTCTTTATCCACAGACTTCCTTCTCTTCTGCATACTAGAGCTCCCCCTCGATATACCTCTCATGGAACTCTCTCTCTTACGTACTAGATATTTATCCTCCATATTCCAAGTAAAATCCAACCACGCACCAAAACTCCTCATCCATGTACCTGAATTCATTAACGAGATAAGAATCCTTACAAACAACTTTGATTGAATTACTTCTATGGGAACCAATTCAGCCTTCATTAACCTCCCTTCATGAACCTCCCTTCTCTAACTACCTTCAGTCATTACTAAATTCCTGGAGAAAAATATGTTCTCTAAATGATGTACAATGTCCATAGTAATTGGTATGATTATCAACTCTTATATAGGAAAATATATCCACAAAACTCACTAATCCATGATCAACCAAATCATCAATCCAGTATCCACCGCATACTGATACTTTTACCACCGTGAATCTCCAGCCACCCAGAAACCATTTTTGATACGCTCTCTACATACCACCATTCCCCTATGTGATTGATCTCCTCCACATATGAAAATATATCAGCATACCATTCTTGAAACTTGGTACGCAACCAATGAATTATAGAACACGGTTCTCACCCTTTGCTGATATTCTTAAACATTCTTCATACTGTACACTCTTATAAAGAAATCCTTACTTTTCCAACATAAAACTCCAGATTTTGAGCCACCAAAATTGGGAAATACTAAGAAACTGCACCAATTTAAAACCCTATCTTTTGAAAACACCAAAAATACTCATTTTTGGTCATCTGGAATTGTAAAAAAACATAATCACACCCAAAACAATTCAAGGGGAAACCTAGGGGGTTTTTTCATAACAATCTCCCCTGTTGGGTTTGTTGACAAATCTTCTCAAAACAATTATTTTCATATTGATATCTCTTTATATTTCATTCCATATTCTACCATTTTTCACTTTATCCGATTATGATAGTGATCAAAGAGGTTCTTAACACATACACTAAGCCCACATGAGCCATGCTCTGCATGAGAAACAAGAGTATATTTAAAATTTCATAAATTAACAACTTCATTTCTAGTCACCAACTACTGATATGAAATTGGTATATGATTACGAATGAACTTCTTAGATCATGATTTTGAGGACCCAAAATTTGAAAAACACGGGGAAACAACGCCGCCTTAAAAACATGTCTTCGGAAAACACCAAAAATACTAATTTTTATTCAGCTGGACTTTTCAGTAAACAAAATAAAACCCAAAAACAATTCTCGTTGACACATTGAGGTATTTTTTCCAACACAAAGCATAGATATGACACTATTTAGAAAATCAAGAGGCAGACCGTTATCAAGGTGCAAATCCACAACATGAAATCAAGACAATTCTTTTAATATAGTTAAAATATTTAATTAGGATAATTCCATTATGATCCAAAGATCTAAAACATTATAACTCAATATTTTCATGAAAAATAATATAGAAGCAATAAATCCTCTACCTCAAAATGCTTTTGACGTTCTTTGATAGAGAATGGATCAAATAAACAGATCATGATCTCCTTCCCCATAACAACAACATGCACATGATGATGTTGTGGAACAACTACATCAATAATAACCAAAAGAAACCCCCTTAAAACCATTAAGATCAAACACCAGAGCATGGAAATGAGAAACGTGTGAAGACGGATCGATGAAAATCAAATAACTAAGAGAGATCTTACCTCAGATTGAAGACAACTCGATGAAAGGTAGTTGGAAACCAATCCTAGGTGAACGAATCCCCAAATCTTGAAGAGGGAGGGGTTCAGGTCGACTAGGGTCGAGAGGGGGTGTTCTCAGTCCATAGGGTTTGATAAAACCAATCTGCTGGGTTTATTTAAAACACCAAGTAGTTGGGCAGTACACGAAGTGTACCTCCTCGTCACATTGTGCACTACCTTGAGGCGACTTACACCATAATACATGTCACCTTGGTGATTTTTTATTTTTCTAACACCCAAATAGTACATTTTTTGTACCCTTTCATCACATTGTGTTTCCCCTATTTCTAGATTCTCATGATCGAATTCTTCCATACATCCTCCAATACATCTCTGAGCACCTCGGTCTTCTAAAGCACACAAATTGTCGATCAACGCAGATCCAAGCCCATAAAAATATAAGATAAAATTATAATACCATTACTATGGAAAAACAAAACAAAAGATGATTTACAAATCATGACCCATGGAAAATAGAGATGAATTTGACCCAATCCGTAATAGAATAATTCATATCGTTGTGAACCCACATACACGCCAACATATTCCTATATAAAATTATTTGTAGAGTTAAAATACTTTACAATCACCATATATAAATGTTAATACATTATAACCTATTGAATCATAAAATTTTGAGTAGTATGAAATACCATCAAAAGCACCGTTTTTATACCTATACACTAAATAACCTATTCACATTACAATTATATATCATTATATATATGTATTTACTCTTTTCATTTGAGGGAAATATGGAACTTACCAATACCATGATTTAGATATTCATGTGCTTGTTGTCTTTTTTTACCAAAATATAACATTATACTTATAAGTAAAATGGTTTTAATATAATTTTAAAATTGAAAAACCAAAGGAAAAAATTTTAGTTCAATAAAAAATCATAAAATTATATTCTAATGAAAAAATAATGGGTACCAAAGGATATTCAATACCTCTCTAGGTAAATGACAGTAAATATGGTCAATAGAGGGTATGTTATTTACACTATATAGAGAATGGATATAATATTTTAATATTAATTTTCCATAATAAATTGGTGTATGGAATCTGGAGGGATATATAAAATAAATGGAATTATTAATAGAGTATTTATAAGGAAATGATATTGGACGAAAAACTACGATTATACACTCAACATGATTAGTTTAGAAAAATGAATTGATGGATAATTACTAAATTTTTTTGAAAATTATATAATTTATAGAGAAAAAGAAGGGGTATTATTTTAAAAGGACATGTCCTCTATGTATCAAAGGAATCCCCGATTTTTGATTACATTGAAATAAAACATACTTGCAATAGAATGTTTCGACTGGCATCTCCAAAAAATGATTTAAAGAATCTATTTTTTGTACCAAATGTTCAATCCATAAAATAATAAATATATAGACTTATTAGAGAATAAATACATTAAAATAGAAAATGGGAGTTTAAATAAGTTTTAATATGAAAATATTTTAGGATAAATAAAAAACGGGGGTTTGGAATCATTTAAAACAATGACATAAAATAAAAACATAAAGGTCACATTCAATGGAAAATATTTACAAGGTGAATTAAAATATATACAGAATAATAAACATAAATGATGAACATAAAATAATTATTCCATTATAATGACATATAGTATTCAACTGTTGACATGGAACCAAAGATAAACCATTTGATAATGAATGGAAATGAAACTTTTTACACATTAAACAAACCTTTTTTGAAAACCCACATTGCAAAAATTTATATAAAACCATCATTGTATTATCAAATATTTGTTCTAAAGTGGATTATAATATAATTTATAATATAATATTTGGATTCGACAACCCAATTATTGAAGAATAATGTTCATGATAATAATTTATAACTCCAAAGGACTTTTGAGATATCAACATCACTTACAATAAACATACCAGATGAAGAAAAAAATTCAAAATTGGTTTTTATGGATAAAATTTAAATGATGATTAAATAAAACAAAATATAATCAAAGTGTATAATTTCAGAAACAAGTATGATATAATTTCAAGAAAATTATCATTATAGAATAAATGAAAATTCGGCTACCAGAAACTCTTAGATTTGTCGTAACACATGAGTTAAAAGACATTTGATGAAATGTGATTTAGATTTTTATGTCCCCAGAATTACAAAAAAATAATTTATAAAAAATTCATATTATATTATATAAATAGTAAAATGTGAAAAATAAAAATTGTGTAGAACATGTGAAATGTCACAATGAATAATAAGTTAGATATAGAAAACACTTACAGATTCATCAAACCCCCTTAGAAAAGAGATAATGATATTGAAAACAAAAATAACTGATTATAATATAATTCAAGAATTAATATATCATTTATATACCATATACACAATTTAATTTAAATTAGGTGCATAATATTAAACATTTTTCCAAGAGAGAAATTAGAAACAAAATCCCCTACCTCGGTCATGATTTGTTTTTCACTTCACCAAACATCCGAACTTGTTAAATTTACTTCACTTAACTAATATAGAATGAGATTATTCATAACTATAACCATATAAACTATTAATTTACAATCATTCAATAAACATGAATATTAGTTAGTTCTTACCTATTTTCAACACGAGGTGTATGTAATATATATTTTAATTCTATATAGTTTCATTACAACCAAGTTTGTATATATTATCTTTCAAAATTACAAAATTATTAGATAATATAAGGCCTGAGAATAAATATTCCATGTTATTTTATAAATCTACAATTTCATTAAATTTTTTTTTTGGTTATAAATCATGGATTTTAAATCCATAATGATAACATTTCATTTATTATTAGTGAAAGAAAATTATTTTTATTATTAATTAATTTAATGCTAATATAACCAAAAAAAATTATTTACATTTTTATATCATATAATATATTTAAATAAGTTACCAAAGTCATGCGTGATATGAATGTATATTATTTTTCAAGTAAAATGTTAAACTGGCCTAAAAATTAAACGACTATGATTACTGGATGATTATGAGCTGGTTTAGTGGTATCATCATTATACATTAAGAATAATGATTATATTTTCTATTTATATTATGATATATAATTATTTTTTTGACTTATAAATAGAATATAATTTATATAAATCCATTATATAGATTAAAGACATCAATTTTTTCTTCGTTTATTTTTTTTAAATGATTAAATTAATGACAATAGATTATTGATCATATAATTAATAGGATAAAAATATTCAATAAAATAACATAAATGAAATCATAAAAAAATATATTTATTTATTAACTCTATAATTATGACCATACATTTTTGGAAGTGATGAAAAAACATAAATGAATCAATCTAGGGAGGCGATAGTCCACACATTCACATGATGAATGATTAATTTTTACATGGATAAAGAGAAATTAGTTATATGGTTCACTAATTTGGATTCATAATAATTATAAAAATATTATAATTATTAATTTAATTTACCTTATTACCACCATTTTAAAGTGGTCAATGAAAACAAAACCCATTACATCACGGAGGTGGACGTCTACACAATGCAAAAATTATAGATTCATTTTTCATATTAGAATAGAGAAAGGTAATTAATTATTTTAATAATAGATTTATAGTGGTTATTATAAAGATGAAAATTACTTCATTACATAGGCATTTAAAATTTATAATTGGAAATGGAATATAAAAGATAATGAGGTTAAGTAAAATTAATTACTCACATTTAACACAATAACACTTCTTTGGAAGATCCCTTTGGAATAGATGGAATATGAATATATATTGTGACCATAATATAAATAATGTTAATGATAATTTTAGAGGAATAAATATTATCTCTGGATTTTTTGGACTCCAATTTTTCTATTATTATACTTATGGGGTGGTTGGAGGACCCTTTTATAGGTGGTGAAATTTTATTTTCTAAAAATATTTTAACTTCATTGAAAGGTAGAACATTATAATCATGCCATGTGGATAATATTTTTTAAAATAGTTGATTATTGATTAAATAATTTATTTAAAAACATCATACAATCTTACCCATAATTTTCTGAACATGTTTTAGGTATTTTACTCTTATATTCTAACTTATACTATTTTAGATTTTAATGTGGAAACAAGATTTTAGCTATGGTAAATTAACATTTATACCAAAAGAAAGATTTATACTTATTATTAAATTTTCAATAAATTATAAGAAATAAATAAATTAAATTTGATCAAATTTATAATATATATAAGGATTAACTTTTAAATAAGAATTTCAAATGTATTAATACATTATTTTTTAGAATATATTACTTATGTTTTAAAATATCAAATACGGGTTTGTAAATTATATGATTTTTTACATTATAAATTCATATATAATGTAAATATTTTTTCTTATAAAAATGTTTCTTGAATTTAAAATTTATACATATAAATATATAAATAATACCCTAAAAGGAATATTTTTTGTATGACCAAATTTTTTCACTGCACGCTAAAAAATAATTCTATTAATAAAATACTAATAAATTAATCTAAATTATAAATTAAATTGATAATCCCAATATAATTAATATTTTTTAAAATTGATATTATAATATTATAATATTATATTTAAGAAAATGGGAGACGTAACAAAAAAATGTTTTTATATGGAAAATAGTTTTTTAACATAAAAAGTTTCATTTATATTTTCAATCATTTACATATATAATTAATATTAACCAATTATTTATTTAAAATATATTTTATTGTAATTAGTTATAATTTAATTAAGGAATAAATATGTGTCCCTATATAAAAATACACATCATAAAAGAAAATAATCATTTTAGTAATTTGTTTATACCAATTGAATTGAATTAATATTACTATTAGTCTTCATTTTTATTCTATAAATATTAATTCATGTGATTATTTCTATTCAATAATTCAAATTAAACAACTAGGTTTTAATTACGCTATATAAAATTTTTATTTTTATCGAAATATGTCAAACTCTTTTTTATGTTTTCATTTTTTGGTCAAGAAAAATACTAGGCACATTAATTTATTTTATAAAATTATGTATTGAAATCTTGGGGTTTTAAAATTCTCTCAATAAAGAAATTGAACCCTAAAAATTTTATTTATTTGTTTAGTAAAATATTATCATATTGTATACATATTGTAAAAATTAATCAATGTAACAACATTAATAATATTGGGAAGTCTAGGAAACTCACATATAATTATTTCTTTATGTTGACATTATTCCATTCCATTTGAGAAAATAAAACTCATTGAATAGTGTTAAGACCAATTTTATATGTCATTGAGATTGTAATCATATATTATGTGATAGTTATAAATAGTTTTCATAAAATATTAATCTATATCCCATGCTTGTTAAAAATGGTAGTTCTGGAGGGATATTCAAGTGAAAATGTGAATATGATTAATAATGATACTAGATCATGTTGAGTTCATCATTTATATCCCCTTTTTTCATTTCCAGTGTAGCTGTCTGCACTACACAAACCATCACAATTTCAAAAATATCCCACACATGCATTAACAACCTCAAAATATAACCACCGTAATTGTCACATTACTATTTACCCACAAAAATGTTCTATGAAATTTGGGAAGTCCTACTAATGAATATTTTAGGGGGGTAGATTCTTAGAAAAGATTTCATTGGTTGGAACATAATATAAAAAAACCAAGACTTTTATGACCCAAACCATATACAAAGACACATAATAGTGTCATATGTTCTTGATCATAAAAAAGGAGTCATTAACTACTCCCCACAATGGGGTCAATGGGTGGAATCTCCAATTTACCGTCATTGTCATCACTTATTCGACAAGTTATGCTGCATAGGGTTAATGTTCTACCCCACTATTAACATTGGGATTTTAATATTTTTGAATACATCATGGATTATATATGGATTCAATGTATTAATGGTTAAATATGATGAATATATGACATTTAATTCCTATATTGTAGTGACATTAAGATCTATCTATAGTGGATATATTTTTACCTCTACCTTTATCAATTTTTCAATAATTAATATATTGTTGTAAATTGGACAATGTACCTTTGACTAGGGATTCTATAATGAAATAGTTAATCCATTTCCCAAATAAGATAAATTTAATCTAATATAAGGAAACCATTATTTACATTTCTTAATTTGTCATCTTCATTTAAAATAATAATGTTTCAAGAAGTTCCCTTCATTAATGAAATCATTTGGAAGGTGAATTAATACTCATTGAAATATTAATGGATAATCTAGGTTTTCTAAAATATAAATCTCAAAAGGTATCCAAAAATCATTAATAGAGTATTAGTGTAACATTGTCTATTTATTTTTCTCAGTAGTTTCCAATTGTAGAAGTATCTTAGGGTATCTCTAAAATACATTTATTTGTGTTGTATCACTCTTCATAACCCAATACATCAATGTAATTAGGAAATAAATATATCATAATATTTTGTAAATATAATATGATTTAATAAATATTATCCATAAGGAATGTTCATCTTAGTTTCCAATCATTCCACTTTGTTGTGTACCAGGTCAATGTGGATTTATTACAAAACAAACTCTAATTAATGTTTTTATTCATATTTTTTATTTTTTTTAGAATTTGAATCCAATTTCTATTATCCAAATTGGGATTTTTTTTTCATTAAAACAAAAAAGAATATTATTTACAAAAATTTAAGGATAATAAAAAATATATCGAAATATGTAGTAGGCTTTTTTGTCGGGGTTTCAATAATTTTACCTTATCCTAAAACCCACAATGTTAAACTAATTACGAAAAAATGATATTTATACCTCTGTTATTATATTAAACCAGAACATTTCAACTGTTGATGAAATTTTTAAATCCCAATTTATCATCAACTGATATCATCCTTATATCCAATGTCATCAATACCTTAATATGTTACTAACTGATGTAACCGATGAAAAACAAACACAAATAAAAAATTGATACCATCAATTAATTAATATATCGTATAAGAAGTCTCACACCCAAAGAACCTAATGGTACTGCGTAATAGAGAATATAAACATAAACAATCTTATTTTATATTTTGTGAAAATTTCTCCATAAACTAAATCCCCACATTGGCATTCCATGAGACATAATCATCATTAAATTATGATTACCATACCTTAAATATTTCCTATTTTAATGAAATTACACTAAAAAAATTAATTACATATAAAAGATCATTTAGGTATATATATATTTAATGAATTATGAAAGACTATTACATAGTAAGGAAATACATTAAAATTGGACAATTATACTTTCCCGAATGGCTTAAACTACTTAATTTTTCTTTTATTTTTAAAAATAAACCATTCAAGGGGTGAGTTATAACCCTTATAATTCATTAAGGCTTATGATATTACATCATACGTAGGCCATATAAGAATCAAATAGACAATACAACATGTAACTACCCCTCCCCAGTAAATTTCATGATATCAGCACTCTACCTTTGCAAGGCTGGTTGGCTAGCTGTCATGCATTGAGCTGCATATGCCTGGTATTGATGGAAATTCCATAACCTCATAGTATCCCAATTCTAGTTAGATATTAGATGGTGAATTTGAATTCTCTAAAGTAAAAAATAAAAAATCATTGAATGAATATAAAAAACTATTTTTGAAAAAATAGAGAATCATATTCATAACCTATTTTAAACCCATGTTCTAAATAATTAGAGTCCAGTTTAACCCATTGGAGAAAATTTCACCCAAACCATCCTTATTACCTATAAATAAAATTTATATTAACTATGAATTGGGGAATAATTACGTTCACTAAAAGCTATAACATGTTCAACCAATGCTACATGGGAGCTCCCAATGTAAAAGCAATAAAGGCCTTGCCCATCGCTATCTCATCACACCCATTCTACAAGATATTGTAGTCTCACCCAACAATATCTAGGTTCACACATTGTTAAAAATATAATAGTATCACCTATGATATTTAATGGGAGTCATATATTCATATAATATCTATTGGGCTCACCCATTTTACATTAAATTCTCAAGAACAATATCACTGATAAAAAATGTTATGCTTCAAATTTTAATCATAAAAACATTGGTTAAATATTTAAAATGGATATAAAAATCACATTGACATGTAATAATATTCTTTCCCATTTAATTTTTTATAATAATAATATGAATAAAATTTTAACACATGTTTTTATTTTAATGAAATATCATTAAAATCATTCTCAAGGAAAATAACATTTCCCTTTTGAAAAAACAATTTTTTTTAAAAACTGTGCATATAGAAATAAAAGAATTTTAATTGAAAATATATATTTAAACATTTAAATCCATGTTGATATTTTTTAGTAACGATGATGATTGGAAACTTCTATCAATCTATATATGTTTCAAAAACATTTGTTTTTATTTTAAAAAAGTGGAATATTTAGATTATTTTTAAATGATAGTCTCCTAACATGAGTCTGACTCATCACATAGATTATTTATATTCAGAAATGAGAAATTAAGGTTAATTATCTAATATCTTGGTAACATTTTTCAAGTTTATTATAATTTTTATTTCAATTAATACCATGTTATAAATTTTATTTAATTGTTTATGTTCATGTCGGATTCCTTGACGATATTCAGTTCTTACGTTCAGAATGACTTTGTTAAGATGATTTTGGTTTAAGATAATATTATAAAATAATATTTATAAAAATATTCTTGACATAATTATCAATTTTATACATTAATCATAGTTTAAAATCCATCCATGAAATCTAGTTATAAAAAATTAACTCTATTACAATCATAGAGATGAGATGTTGTACACAGATATGAGGAACATTTCCTTTGATAAAAAATAAATATTGATAGGGGAAAAGTAGTATAATATCTTTATATTGTGATAATAATATCATATATATCATATTAATTATTTATATATACTTATATATATATCATCCTTGTGATGTGGTGAAAAAAATGAATCACATCGCATTGTGGATGTGTAGTCCACACATACGCAAAAATGAGGATATCAAATTTTTATAGAAATTTATAAGAGTAGATGACATATTATCTTTCCATAACTGTAAATATGTAATTGTTTTTATATATTAAAAATAATTCAAACAATATAATCAATATTTATACATAGTTATGGAAATCAATTTACCTCAGTTCATGAGGCAGTAGATCATTGTATACATGACAAATGATTCATTTTTCCATTTAATGGAAGTAGATATAGATATTGGAAATTAAAATAACATAATAACATCCAATTATATTTATTATTATTTAGTATTTATTCATTCAATTCTTAATAATTTTTTATAGATGTTGTAGAATAAACTAAAAAAATTATCGATTAAGAATGATATATATTCTTCATGAAATCATGTTTTCGCAACACCATAATACCAATAAAGGGAGAGTTATGCATAAAACGGTATATTTATAATTGGTATATGGGTTATATTAATATATTTTGGAAGGAATTTTAATAACATAAATGGTTTTGAATTGTGGAGAAATGAGAAGAAGAAGTCCGCATTTATAACAGAAGGAAATGGCACTCAAGTAATTTCTCTTAATAAGAAATTAATCTAAATAAATTTTTAATAATAAATTTCTCCAAAAAAAATTATAAGATAATATTATTATGGGTCAAAATAATCTCAAATTCGAAATATTATATATAATTTTTGACTATATTTTTACCATTCCCTTTTTAACACTTATTTACCTGCATTACTCTTACCATGAGAACAAGGATTTTGACACCATTATGGTTAATATAGTTACTATAAAAATAAATACATCCAATAGTTAAAAATGGGTAATATTATATTTCCTATAGTAATAACATGACATAATGTAAAATTTTAATTAAATTTAAATTATTTAATAACAAATTACTTCTTTTGAACCATCGATATAGTAAATTTTCAAAACCATTCATTACATTTTATTTAATAATATCATGATTTCACATATAATTAATACAAAATATTTGATTACATCAATTCCAGGTATACGTCTATAAATTTATTTTTCCAAATTTGATATATATTATTATATTTAATATATTTAATTTCATTTTTTTTAATAAATAATTAATGGATAAGAGTTGCTTAAGACGTTAACTTAATTATTTATTTAACTATAAATTAACATTATGAAAATAAATATTTTATCTTTACGAATAAAATTTATTTTATATCATATCCTATAGATAACACCTTATTAAAATTGATACACTTTATAAAAAAAGATTTGGCATATTTGTCATTTAATTAAATAATAAACTACAAAGTCATCGTCATAAACATGTTTCCTCAGAAGGTTATGATTATAGTTGTGATATAACTATTAAATAAAATGTAATCAATTACTTTATAATTGTTATAGTCTATATAAATTTATTTCTAAACATTAGATACTAGATATACAATTTAACATGGAAACAGAATTTACTATATTTATGATTTGTTTTAGTAAAAAATATACGTGAAATATATATTAAATTTGGAATAAACGATTCCAAATGTTTAATCCAATTTTTTTTTTTAAAAATGAAATACTTTTTATAAAATAATTTAATATTAAAATGTAAGAATGTAATAAAAAATAGTTTTTTAAAACAATGGTCTTTTCAAATTAAAAATGTTTTTTTGACTAAATTATAGAATAAATTCTTTTTAAAACCCCATAAAAGGAGTATTTTAAATAAAAATTGACCAATAAAAGTATTATGATAATACAAAAACCAAATTTTTTTTGTATTATTACATAAAAATAAAATAATGTTTTCATTAACCATCAATATTTTTCTTGATTCCTCGAAAATTCATAAAATGAAAAAAAATCACAAAAAATTATTAATTTTAAGATAATAAAGAAAATTAAAATTTCAAAAATAAAATTATCCTTAAAAAGTAACATTCTCAATAATGGAGAAAATATTTACAATATTCTCTCATAAAATGAATGAGAATACATTTTTGAAGAAAAAATTGTTTTCAAATTAAAATGATTTTAATAAGAATTTTGTGATTATTTTATATTAAAATAACAATACAATAAAATTGAGATATAAATTATTATTTATTTTAAAAATAAGGTATTTCTATTCATAATTTTTTATTTAGAAATTATTTTATAGTGGTCACATTTAAATAAAAATATTTATTTTTTTTATTAATCTCGGTGTTGCTTCTCTTGTATGCTATAGAATAGAGTGTTTCCTTTAAACTATACTGGAATGTTACACTATATACACCCTATTTTGAAAAATGAATCTAAAATTTTTTAAAAATAAGATAAAAAACTATGTGTTTAAATTTAAAAAATACGTTTTTTGAATAATCACACCATAAAAAGTGATAAACATGATTACACTTGAAAAGAGATAAGAAGAATATATGAAGGTAATTAGGAATAAGACATACTAGTTTTTCAAATAGTATACCATTCATGGTAAGTGAAAACATGGAAATAGAGGATTAAATAAACTCTTAGTGATTGATAGAGAGTGATAGTGAATATAATCATAATATTGTTAACAATAATAAGAAATTAAAATTTTGATCGGTTAAAAATCCATTGATTTATTTTTAAGATAATTAAATATATAACATTTTTATTTAAAAATAATTTTCCTAAATTGGTGGAATTATTTTACTACCTACTCTTTTAACATAAATTACTGTTCAATTTTAACATACATAATTTTATTATCTAATCAATATCTACCACATTATCATATATTTCTCAAAATAATGAGTTTTCAAGATGATTTTCTCATACTTGGATCAATAATATCAACATCTACATATCAAATAAATATAACAATTTTTAAATATCTATTAGTCATATGTTTGTGTAATGACGAAAACCAAAATATTTGGAAAAAGATAACATAATTTCATTAAATGAATAAATATTGACTAGGAAAAAACTATTTTAATCCCAAAATTCCAACAGTAATATTTAAAGACCAACTTAGATCATTTAAAAAAAATCCATAGAATATGTAAAAAATATTCCCGACTAATATTGAAACCTTAAAAATTAGAAGGATTTTATCACATTGTTTTCTGAGATTAATATTATTATTTATCTCCAAAAAAACATCAATAGGTATCAATGTATCATACAAAAAAAAATTAATTTTTCCAAAAACACAATCACTATGATTTTATAACCGTTTTTATAAATAACCCAAATTACCATAAATCCACAATAAAATCATACATGATTAAAAAAATATAATCCATCCTATATTCCTTAAGTCAAATACCTTGGTATTAATTTTGCATTAATTATATAGGGTTACAAAATTATTATTATAATAATTATCCTTTTAATAAATTAAATAAATAAGAAAATTTCAGAATAATTGGGACATCACACTTTCCAGGGGTTGGAAATGTAACCCTGTCTATCTTCAGTTCTGGGGTGAAACCTCATGGCCTTGTAAGATGTGATAGGTTTCCGCACGACCTACATGTTATAAGTTTATAAAAATATTTTGATAAAACACTAATTAAAATATATAAACGTGATAAGCATAGAAAAAAATAATCGTAATATATTAAAAATTATAGATGTGTTTTTACCACATAAGATATCTCATACATTTTATTATGAATTCTCGAATGTAATAACCCACAATTACATCAAAAATAAATGAAAAAAATATAATTATAAATGTCAGGACCCCCTCCCCACAAAGTGTACCCCTCCTGGGACAGCATTGTGAGAAGGGAGATAATAACCGTCGAGTCCCGCCTCTAGTGGGCCTCAGGTTGGTGACTAGCACCCAGGGTCTAATAAACAAAAAAATTGGAGGCATTACCTTCTAAGAGAACACATGAAGAAGAGAGAAACAAGTTAGACACCAACCAAATGCAACTCAAAACTGAAATCTAAAAGAAACCCAAGCACATATATGAAATGCAATGCAAAAGTACTACAATTTAAAGGAAAAACTACAGGTACCCAAAAGAAAGTAAAACAACAGCGACCACAAGCCCGAACAGCTCCTCCAACCACAAGCTAGTAGTAACCAGCTGGATCTCCAACATGCTCCAAGGGACCTGAAAAACGATTTATATAAACTTAGGGTGAGTATAACAGTATACTCAGTAGGATCATCTCCAATGACTCTCGTTCAAAAGTAAGAAATCATGCTAAATCAAGGTGAACAACAACTGAAACTAACTAATCACCAAAACAGGTATAATAAGTTCCCAACCTCACCATGGCTACTCTAACCAAGTAACGCATAACAGAATAATTCATATATTTTATAATATCAAGGGTACCCTGCTACTACTTACCCACTATTTTTCCACTTTTCCCCATCAACATATGTCATGTGCATCTCTCTCTAAAGGATTTCCCGTATATACCTAGGATGAGATCCACAATCTACATCACGTGCTCCACAAAGGCTTTCCCGCACACACCTGGGCTATGCACCACACCATCCACACAACCATAAGTAACTAGGTAGTTCATGAAACCCACCACAACTCGCATAACGTGTATCATACGTTGGGTATTATACCTCAATCCATTATAGCCCATACTCCGAGTAAGGATCCTCAAGCCATCACAGCCTATACACGTTACACCTATAGTAGTCCGTAGAATACTATATCCAAAATATATGTGTGTGAATAACCACAATCCATTAAAACCCTCTACAGACATATGTGGGAAACACTAACCATTGTTCCTACAACACATGTATCAACCAATAAGAAATAGTGGGGTCAAATGGGGTAGTCAGCCATTCATCCTTCAACCAGAATGATGGGGAAAACACCCCCCAGGGCTTAGAATCCCCAGGGTGCTAGTTTCCCTTACTGATAAAGTAGAGTAGCATATAGAAAGAAGAAAAATATAGAATATATTATATCTCACAACCACACTCGGGGCATAACCTAGTCTTAGTCTCAACTGTAGATATTGTCTCTCGGACTCCGGGATACAATTTCTAAGACTACGTATCCTATAAGCACACAACCAATTAAATAACTTCATTAGGTTAATTCATCCCCATTTTCATCAGTTCCAATGTACATTAATTAATTATTTTTTCATTAAATAACCATGAAAAAACAACATCAAAGTCATTGGCATCACATTCATAATCTACTATTACTTTAAAGATTCAACATCACCTTCAAATTCAAGAAACTCCATCCCCACAGATTATCACCATTTAATCAATCATTCATTACAGAAATTACATTCCCATATTCCCAGGCATTCTAGAAAAGAAACCTATGATAGTAGACATAAGGGGCTCAACACGGTGAGTAGATGTACCACTCGTCGAGTCATTTCCACCTATAGTAAGAGTGTATACCCATTCTCCCTAGAGAAGCTAAACACGAAAAGCACGTGGCATACCGCGCATGTCTTCACCTATTTCAGAAGAAGGGTAAGCAAGACCAGCTGCCTTGAGCTGTGGGGAAAATTAAAGAAGAAAAACAACCAAAGAATCCACAAGCATCTAACAACCACATCCATCTCATTCCATCATCCCTCGTGTCCTCCCCGACACCCACATGCATACAATGATGCATCTCTCCACTCTAGGCGTCATCTGCTTCAACAACAACAAGGCCTCCCTACCTCCACATATCACAACACCACACCAGGGTCACATCACAGCACAAGCAGCAGGAAAAACAAGCATCACATCAAATGGTCTCTTGGCCCTTTAACAAGGCATCCAACATTCATACATAATGACCACTCATGGATCTAAAGAATAAGGCACTCGACCTTACGAACAAGAGGGTAACTAAGAACTCTACCATGCGTTATATTTTATCAACCAACCAGTTATTTAATCCCCCTTGAATTAGCAGCTTCAATTCATAGTTTCCAATCCCAGGAAACCTCATTCGTAAGCGATCACAAAAGATTTAACATGCCTACTATGCCAATTTGATTAACATCAAATTCAAACAACTACCACAATGGAAACAACCATATTCATTTACATGCTTCTTTATATTTATCCAATTAATTTTCAACTAATTCTGGATTTACGTTCTTTATCCATTCATCAAAAACCCCATGCTAAAAAGAATGGCATAGATATCACACTATCTAGAAAATCAAGAGGAAAATTGTTATCATGGTACAAGAAAAACATGAGATCAATACAATTCTTTTAATCCAGTTCAAGTATTTAATTAGGTCAATTTCATTATGCTCTAAAGGGATAAATCATGCTAACTCTGCAATTGCACATAAACAATTAGAGAATCCACGAATATCCTATCTCAAAGGTTTTCGAGGAAACGCACAACGGTCGAAGAACTCCCAAGAAGACTGGGCCAATTCACCTATGATCTTACATAGATCTCTTCTCCTAAAACAACGATGACAAAAGCTCATCATAATCGACATCCAAACACTTACATCAACTCATAACGGGTGTAGATCTAACAAATCGAGAGAAGAGGAGGAGTAGATCTAATTAGATCTAAGAAACCTTGCAAGAACGATCAAATACCTCAAGAAATCGGCTTTGACTCGGGAAGAGAAGCCTCTAGATCGCCTCTAAAACTCTTGGGAGAGGTTCTTCCACCTCCAAGAAAGGGTAATCCGATTTTATGGCCACTTAGGGGGTTAAATTAGGTGATTAAGGGAAAAACGAGTTAGATCCACAATTTTAGGATCTAAATTTAAGTGACTTCATGGTTAGTCCACACTGTTTAACAAACTGTGTGCTAACCGTGCGTTAGCTTCTGCCTTACCACACACTCCCCACACGGTTAGTCCACACATTTAGGCAAACCGTGCGCCAACCGTGTGAGAGCTATGACCCTTTATCATTCCTTAAAATGTCCACCCAAACACACCCCCAAGTCACTATGACATCCCGAAACACCCCTAGAACCACATTTTCACAAAGGAATATACCAGAGAGGTTCGGGACATTACATCAGATACCTCTCAAAACATTCTCGTCCTGTATAATCCAGTACCCACATAAAGATAAAATGAAATAGAGTCTGAACAACCTCCCACCGAGATACCTATCAAAAGAGAGAAATTAACCAAATAAACAAAGGGATTCATTTAATAAACATGAAGGTTTCATAACCACATAATGAATCGTCATTACATGAAAGAATAAAAAATTAAACAATATTTGGTACAGATCACGTATTTGTGACTCACGTTCTCATGTACTCTCCCCCATGCCACCGTGTCGCCACAAGATACAAACTAAGGGGATGGAATGTCCATGAAACACCTTCTCCGTACGGTCTTGGATCTCCACAGGTCTCTCCTCATAGGTGGCATCATCATCAAAATAGATCACTCCACAATCGATGATGTGGTAGTCATCATGAAGGTAACGACGTTGCTGTGATACATGGAAAACATCATGTATACGACTCGTCTAAGGGGTAAGTGACACTCGGTATGCAACAGCTCCAACACGATCTAACACCTCAAAAGGCCCAACAAACCGGGGAGAAAGCTTACTTCCACTACAAATCCTTCGCTTCCCACGACAGGGAGTCACCTTCAGAAAAACATGATCCCTAACATTAAACTCTAAGGGCCTCCTCCTTTGATTATCATATGATTTCTGATGATCTTGCACTGCCTTCATCCTCTCACGAATCACCAGAACCATCTCTATTGGATTATGCACTTGTTCCTGTCCGAGAATTGCGGACTCTCTAACCCCAGTCCAGCATATTAGAGAACAGCAAGGCCAGACATACAAGGCTTCAAATGGCGCCATACCGATGGTGGAGTGGAAACAATTATTGTAGGAAAACTCCACCAAGGTTATGTGTCTCAGCCATGAATCTCCAAAATCAATAACACAAGAGCGCAACATGTCTTCAAGAGTTTGGATGGTTTGCTCCGTCTGACCATCCCTTTGGGGATGAAAATTAGTGCTAAGGCATAGCTAAGAAAAAAAATCATGTTGGGGTCCTCTCCACACCCTGGAGGTAAAACGGGGATCTCGATCAGAAATTATCATCCATGGGACTCCATGAACTCTCCCCACCTACTCTAGATACTGCCTCGATAGAACCTCCACTGAGCATGACTCCTTGATTGCTATAAAGTGAGTTGATTTTGTTAAACGATCCACTACCTCCCAAATAGCATCATAACCTCCTAGATATTGAGGTAAACTAGAAACGAAGTCCCTTGATATGTCCTGCCACTTCCACTGAGGAATATCTAATGGCTGGAGAAGACCACCAGGAAAACAGTGTTCGACCTTCACCTACTAGAAGACTAAACATCGAGACACAAACTCTGCAACTTCATGCTTCAGCCCAGGCCACCAAAATAGACACTTCAAGGATCTATAAATCTTTTCCACACCATGATTCACCGCTAAAGGAGAACCATGGAACTCTCTGAGGACAGTATCACACATCGCCAAGGGAACAAAAAGTCTTCCATGATACAACACTCTATTTTGTTCATTATCAGACAAACCATCAGGGGACTCACCACAAACAACTCGGTCTTTACAGACCTCCACCTATAGATCCCCCAACTGGAACTCTTCCAACTTATTCACCATGGATGACTGTACCGTCATCTGAAAAAGACAACCTATGCCTCTGACTTCTCCCATATCAAGATGTAATTATGAAAGTTCTTCCATTTTCTACATGAATCACCGGATTCACACACAGCATCACTACGTGACTTTCGAGATAGTTCATCAGCTACAAAATTCCCCTTTTTAGGTGTATACGATATTTAGAAGTCGTATTACTGTAAGAGCTCCATCCCCCGACACTTTCATAAGTTCAAGTCACACTGGGAGAAAATATACATAAAACTATTATGATCAGTGAAAACCACAATTCCCTAACCAAGGAGTTAATGTCTCTACAACTTTATAAAAAACACCATGACTGACAACTCCAGATCATGGGTAAAGTAGTTGCGTTCATGGGGATACAAATGTCGAGAACTGTAAGAAACGACTGACCTCTGTTGTATAAGAACACAACCTAACCACAGATGTGAAGCATCGCAGAAAACCTCAAACTGAACTCTTTCATCTGGAAGGGAATGGACTGGAGAACTTACTAACTTCTCCTTTAGATACTCGAAAGCTGCTTGAAACTGATCAGTCCTTATGAAAGCCTGATCCTTTCTGGTCAAAGCAGTTAGAGGAGTCGCAACCCGTGAAAAATTTTCTACGAACCTCTTGTAGTATCCTGTGATACTAAGGAAACATCACACCTCTGACACTATCTTGGGAGCTTCCTAAGACAAAGCTACTTCAATCATCGATGGATCCATAGCTACTTGATGTTGGGACACACGATGCCCCAATAAATGGACTTCTCAAACCCAAAACTCACACTTCGATAACTTCTCGAACAGCTGATGTCGACGAAAAACTCCCAAAATGGCTCTCAAATGATCTTCATGCTCCCCCTCAGATGTGTAGTACACAAGGATGTCATCAATGAAAACAACAACGAAATTTTCAAGGAACACACAGAACATAGCATTCATCAAACTCATGAACATAGGTAGAGTATTCGTAACACCAAACTGCATTACAACGAACTCATAATACCCATGACGACATCGAAAAGCAGTCTTCGGGATATACTCATCCTTCACACGCATCTGATGATATCCTGACCATAAATCGATCATTGTGAACCAACATTCACCCTTCAGTTGTTCGAATAAAACAGCAATCCACAGAAGAGGATAGTGGTTCTTTATTTTCACTTTGATTAAGCTATGATAATCAACACAGAACCGCAAACTGCCATCGGTCTTCTTTCATGTATTGAACCTTTTCACCCCATGGGGACACACCTGGCCAAACAAAACTGCACTGCAGCAAACCACCATGCTATATACACCGCTCTCGTAACTCATATTGGGACATCCTATACGGGGACATCGAGATAGGCGACACTCTTGGCTATAACTCGATCCCAAATTCGATCTCTTGTCGAGGGGGTAATGCTACAACCTCTTCTAGAAAAACATCAGGGTACTCCTCTATGACCCTAGGAAATGCCAACAACCGAACCATTGATGAACTCATCATTATCTCATTCACCATGGAAAATAAGGATGGAATGCACCTTTGACCCATCTGAGGATCCCGCTCACCAAAAAACACCACCTACTCTCCATCCGCACTTAAGAATATGTCCTTCTTCCTAAATAAATCCACGATAGCCTGCACCAAATATAACTAATCCATGCCAAGGATGACATCATATGGTTGTATTCGTAAACATTGGAAATCTACCTAAGAGCAGTGTTTCCCCAACACTATCTCATAGTCTCTACATACTTCAAACAAGCTATCATAACCTCCAACTGGCGTAGTCAATGCCAAGGGCACTGGAAGCCTCTCTACCTCATGTCCCAAAGCATGGAAAAGTGTAGGTGATATGAAAGAGTGTGTCACTCCAGAATCAAAAAAGGAATACACCAAGGTTGAAAACATGCAAAGGGTACCTTGAATGACATCTGGATCGTTGGGTCCTGGCAACGCTAGAGCATAAAGCTGACCATGAACTCTTACATGGCCTCTCTGACCCTGATGAAGACCACCACCATGACTGTGCTCTTCTCTCTAAGGATGGGGAGCATCATGGAGATGTCCTCTACCTTCCCCATATATCCTCCGTGGATCAAAATCTAGTGCAACTAGCTGGTACTGCCTCGGGTGGAACTGCCTCAAAGAAGGAACCTAGAGCGTAGCGCCAGGTACATGATGACTTCTCTGAAAGGTCAGGCACTCCTGATGCTGATGGCCACGACCACCATAAAAAAACAAGCACATGATCCCTTGGAATATTCCTGAGAGTTTCTTCCTTTAGTGATAAGAGATTTGATGGGTTGGGACCTACCCTCGGCTGAACAGAAACTCTTCCGCCCTGAAAACTGGGAACCCCAGACCACAGATCTACTTCGTGGGGAATCATGCTTATTCCCTTCTCGTGATGATTCAGTCCAGGACAAAGTCCTCTCAACAACCTCTTCCCTTTTCAGTGACTCTAGATACGTGTTTAACATAAATGGGGTGACCAGACGTTGGATCTCTGGACACAAAGCCTCCTCAAAATGCCTCACCCTGGCCTCCTCATCTTGTAACATGTCTAAAGCCTATCGAAAAAGGTTCCAGAAACAGACCCCAAACTTCCAAACACTGGATCTCCCTTGTCGAAGGGTAAGAAACTCTTGGCGACTAGACACCTTTTCAGTCGAAGAAAGTATCTTAGCTCTGAACTTGTCTCGGAAATCCTCCCATGAAATCACACACTCCTCATGATCCCCAAGGAACAGGAACCACCACTGTCGTGCTTCTCCACGCAGCATCTCCATAGCTAAGGACACCCAGTGCTCCTTCCGAGCACAGATTGTACTGAATCCAATCTCAACCTCCTCCAA
This sequence comes from Viscum album, assembly GCA_963277665.1. Lineage (NCBI taxonomy): Eukaryota > Viridiplantae > Streptophyta > Magnoliopsida > Santalales > Viscaceae > Viscum > Viscum album. The sequence goes on from OY728147.1 coordinate 1,243,493,860, forward strand.
CCAGTCTTCAGTGAGTGCATCTGAAACGGAGCCCTCGTACTTCTACAGACTATGGTGCTGAAACTCTCGGAGTGTCTTCCTCCAAGTGTCTTCGTCATCAACCTCTATCCAACAGTGACCTGCTGGAACAGCCTGCTGGACATGTTCTACGTAAAACTGACGAGGACGTCGACCTGGACCCATACCTTCAAAATAGAAAACACATAGAGCTCCTACGCCTGGAATATGGAAGACTCAACATTAATTAATTAATTGTTTTTTTATTCAATTTAGTTTATCTTATCCCATGGTCTACCCATTCAAACACAGGATCAAAGTAAAATAATGCACGATCCTTTCCTAGGTCTCTACCCTGCAACCACTATCACCTTGTTTAGTATCCATTGAAAACATGAAGGTCCATACATCAGATGATAGGGTTACCTAAATGCATATGTCTTAGCCAGTCATCAGTGTTTACCGCACTTTCTAAAAATGAATGACACCGTTTCCCTACCAGCCCATGCAACCTCACATGTGCCAATATCCAAACTCCATCCTATCCCTCAACTTGCCTCTGATACCACTCTGTCACGACCAAATCCTCACAATGTGTACCCCTCCTAGGACGAAAATGTGAGAAGGGAGATAATGAACCCCGAGTCCCTCCTCCAGTAGGCTCCAGGTTGGATACTAGCACCGCGGGTATAATATACACAGAAATGGGAGGCATTACCCTCTAATAGAACACATGAAGAAGAGAGAGATAAGATAGAAACCACCCAACTCCAACTCAGAACTGAAATCTAAAAGAAACCCAAGAACAGATATGAAATTCCATTCCAAAGTACTACAACTGAAAGGAAGAACTACAGGTACCCAAAAGAATGTAAAATGGCAACGACCACAAGCCCAAACAACTCCTCCAACCACAAGAAAGTAGTAACCAGCTTGATCTCCAACCTGCTCCTAGGGATCTGAAAAAAAGTTTATCTAAACGTAGGGTGATTATAACAATATAATCAATGGGATCCTCTCCGAAGCCACTCGTTCAAAATTAATAAATCATTCTAAATCACGGTGTACAACTAGTGAAACTAACTCATCACCTAAACAGGTATACTAATTTCCCAACCTAACCATGGATACTCTCACCAAATAATGCATACAAGAATATATCATATAGAAATGAATATCAAGGGTACCCTGCTACTACATCCCCACTAGTTTTCCGCGTTACCCCAACGACATACGTCATATGCATATCTCTCCAAAGGCTTGCCCATATATACCTAGGATATGCTCCACAATCTGCACCATGTGCACCACTAAGGCTTGCCCGCATAATCCTGGCCTAAGAACCACACCATCCTCACAACCAAAAGTAACCAGGTAGTTTTTGTGAGCCACCACTGCTCGCATAACGTGTATCATATATCGGGTATTATACCTCAATCCATTACAGCCCATACGCCATGTAAGGATCCTCAAGAAATCACAAGCTATTCACGTTACAGCTATAGTAGTCCATAGAATACTATATCCAGAATATATGTGTGTGAATAACCACAAACCATTACATCCCTCTACACACATATATGGGAAAAATTAACCATTGTGCCTACCAGTACACATATCTACCAAGAGAAGAGAGCAGGGTCAAAGGGGGTAGTCATCCATTCATCCTCCCACCCGAATGTTGGGGAAAACACCCCCCAGGGCTCAGAATCCTTGGGGTGCCAGTTTCCCTTACTGACAGGGTGGAGTAGCGTATAGAAACAAAAAAGTACAGAATATATTATATCTCACAACCACAGTAGGGGATTAACCTAGAATTAATGTCAACTACAACTAACGTCTCTCAGACTCTGGTATGCTATTTGTAAGACTAGGTATCCTATAAGTACAAAAACAATTAAAGAACATAATTAGGTTACTTCATCCCCTTTTTTATCAGTTCCACTTTACGTTAATTAATTAATTTTGCATTAATTAACCATGAAAAAAACCACATCATCATCATTGGAATCACATTCAAAATCAACTATTCCTTTAAAGATTCAACATCAAATTTAAATTATAGCAACTCCATCCATACTGATTATCACCATTTAATCAATATTTCATTAAAGAAATTACTTTCCAATATTCCTAGGAATTCTCTAAAGGAAACCTATGCAACTAAACATAAGGGGCTCAACAAAGTGATTAGATGTACCACCCATAGAGTCTTTGCCTCATATAGTAAGAGTGTGGACCCATTCTCCCTAGAGAGGATATACATGGAAAGAACGTGGAATACCCCACTTGTCTTCGCCTCTTTCAGAAGAAGGGAAAGCAAGGCCGTCTTCGTTGAGAAGTGGGGAAAATAAAAGTAGATAAACAACAAAAGAATCCACAATCATCCAACAAACATATAAATCCCATTCCATCATCCCTGGTGTCCTCCCCAACACCCACTTGCAAAAACTGACGCATCTTGCCACTCTAGGCGTCATGTGCTACCACAACCACAAGGCCTCCCTGCCTCCAAATATCACAACACCCCTCCAGGGTCACATCACAACACAATAAGTAAGAAAAAAAACAATCACATCAAATGTGCTCTTGGTCCTTTAACAAGGAATCCAGGATTCATACATACTAAGAACTCATGGCTCTAAAGCACAAGGCACTCAACCATATGAACAAATGGTTAAATAAGAACTCTACCTGGCGTTATCTTTTATCATCCAACCAGTTCTTTAATCCCTCTTGAAATATCAGATTAAATTCATAGGTTCCAATCCTGAGAAACCTAATTAGTATGCTATCAAAAAAGGTTTAACATTCTTACTATGCCAATTTGATTCACATAAAATTATAACAAATACCACAATGGAAAAAACTAGATTCATTTACATGCCACTTTATCGTTATCTAATGAATTATCAACTAATTATGGATTTACATTCTTTATCAATTCATCCAGAATCCCATGAAAACATGAAAATAATAGATATCACAATATCTAGAAAATAAAGAGGCCAACCGTTATCACAGTTCAAAACAACAACATGTGATCAAAACCATTCATTAAATCTTGTTTAAGTATTTAATTAAGTCAATTTAATTGTGATCCAGAGGGCTAAATCATGCTAACTCTGCAATTGCACATAAAAAATTAGAGAAGCCATGAATCTCCTACCTCAATGGTTTTTGAGGAAACCCACAACGGTCAGAGCACGCCCAAGAAGACCTGGCTAATTCACCAAGGATCCTCCCTAGATATCTTATCCTAACACAATCAAGACCAAAGCTCATCATAATCGACATACACACATTAGATCTACCCATAATGGGTTTAGATATAATAAAAAGAGAGTAGAGGAGTATTAGATCTTAGTAGATCTAAGAAACCATGTAGGAACGATCACATACCTCAAGAAACCGGCTTCGACTCGCGAAGAGAAGCATCCAGATCACCTCCAAAACGCTTGAGGGTGGTTCATCCATCTCCAAGAAAGGGTAATCATGTGTTATGGCCGCTTTTGGGATTAAACTAGGTGATTAAGGGAAAAATGAGTTAGATACACTATTTTAGGATCTATCATTAGGTGCCTGCATGGTTAGTCAACACGGTTTAACAAATCCTGTGATAACTGTGCATTAGATTCTGCCTTTCAAACACTCCTAACACGGTTAGTCCACACGGTTAGGCAAACCGTGTGCTAACCATGCGTTATCCACTTCCCTCAAGGCCAGCCTTGCACGGTTTGGCCGCACGGTTTAGGAAAACCGGGTACCAACCATGCGAAAGATAATACCCTTTAGCTTTCCTTAAAAAGTCTACCCAAATGGACCCCCAAGTCAACTTGACTTCCTGAAACACCTCTAGAACCACATTTTTAGAAAGGAATGAACAGGAGAGGTCCAGGACATTAAAATAAACCTTATAATTTTGAAGCAGAAATCCTCAAAAGTGGTTTCAATGAAATTCAACATATGATTAAACAAAAAATTATAAACCCATGATATTGCCTTCGACTCTTAAAAAACACAATATTTTATAAAATGTCTATAAATTCTATAATAACAATTGTAAGGACCCTTAATTAATCATTACATATTCTAATGGAATCATACTGGAATTTAATTTTTTTCCCCAATGATAATTAAGTTTTATTTGATTAGATAATTATGGAAAATACTTCCATAATAAGCCCATATATTATAAGCTGAGTCTTAAACTATGTATCCATTATTAACAAAAAAAATTTAAATGAAAAATAAATTATTCAATCATTTAATCTAGCATCATAACTGTCCATACAATTACATAAACACTATGAAAAACATTTTAAATTTTTTGGATGAGTAGAAAAGGCTAATTAATTGATAAAAGATGAAATATATCTGTCTAGTGAATGTAAGAAACCATTGAAATATTACCTTTATCACAATGTTTATTGAGAGGATGAGAAAATTAATTTCAATATGTAAATAAAAAACACAATATTCTCACGAAAATCATTAAATCCCATATGAGTAAAATAAAAACCCTTTATGGAACATAAAGTATCAAATTAATGTCCTATTTTAAACCCATTTTAGTTACATCGGGAGACTATTTAAATCCATTGAATTACCCTTTAGTAACTCCCTTCATCCCACCTTGAAAGGAATTTTACATTATCCAATTTAATAGAGATGTATCTGGTTTTACTCACTACTATAATGTGCTCACCCGATAGTATCCGAGGGTATCAAATGCATAATCTAAAATTGTATTGGCTGAAAATATCAGGGAAAAAAAGTATAATCTATAATGGGATCACAAAATTCTATATGGGTAAACCCAACATATATTCTATAACATGATCACCCATGATCTATTGTGGGGATCAACCATTTATATATGATATATTGGGCTCCCCCATTTCACATATAATTTTCAAGAACCATATCATTAATAAAACATTTTAATGCTTGTAATTTTCATCAAAAATCATTCAATATTTCATTAAAATCTATATTAAAAAGCCTTGAAGAAATCAATATATTCTTAAATTTACTAAAATCAGTATAAAAAAATCCATAACATGTTAAAATTGGGTTTTATTTTTATAAAATATCATTAAAAACATTTTTGATGAAAATAATATTTCTATTTTGAAAACCCTTATTTTTTAAAAAATATTCTAACATAGATATGAATGAATTATATTTGAAAATAAAATTGTAAAAATATAAGGGAATATTTACAATATCGATTCATCATAATAGCAAGAAAATCCACTCATGGACTAATTATTAAAAAATCATTTTTTTACTTTGGTAAAAATGCTCATTTGGAGATGAATTTTAAAAGAATGTCCATTTTTATGGGTCAAACTCATCATGTATGTTTTTATCATCCTTAATAAAAAATAGTATAAATATTTACTTTTTTTGAGAACCCTTTTCATCTTTAGTATTTCTTTAATTTCTTTTATTTTAATGTTATAACAATTAATTATTTATTTATTTTAATGCTGGATGCATTGATGATATTCAGGTCATATGTTGAGAATAACTTTTGTGGTTTGAATGTGGTAAAATATATTATCTTTAAATCATCTCAAAAATTCAATTCACAAAATAATTATCAATTTTATTGATTTATTATATTTTTAAATTTTTCTTTGAAATATTGTAATTAAAAATGAACTACAATACAATCATGGTGATGGTAGTATATACATACAACTGAGAAATGTTTCCATTTATGAATGATATTTAAATAAATAAAGTAATTATTTTTTTATTTTTTTATAATTATTAAAAATAATGTATATTATATAATTTTTTTAATTATACATATATATTATTAATGTTATAAGGAAGTGAAAAACAAATCACATTTCTTCTTGGACGTGGCAGTCTACACGTAGGCATGATAGATGTTAGTATTTTTCTATTCGTGGGAAGGTAATAACTTGTTTCATATTTTACAATTTCATAATTGCAAATAAGTCAAAAATACCAATTATAAAAATTTATTCAATCATTATAAAAAAATATGAGATACAGCGATGAAATAAGAATTACATCGATTCATGAAGTGGTAGACTGACACACACTTGAATGGTGAATTATTTTCCCATTTGATAGAAGTGGAGATAGATGTAGGTCCTAAAACAAACATAATAAAATCCATGTATGAGGATGATACTAACATTATAATCTTATAATGGATAAATATGTTTTCATGTATGTATAATAATGTAAAAAATTGATATGATCGATTGAAAACGATGCATTTTATTCAGACAATTTCATTTTCTTAACACCTTAAGACCACTTAGGTTGTTGTTATTAATAAAAAAATACCTATACAATTTTTATATATTTTTTAGTAAGATATTTGGAAAGGTATATTTGGAATCAAAATGTTTTATAAATATGATGAAGTGGGAATAAAAGGATCTCTTTTATAAGAGTGGACAGGGGCACACATGGAATTTCTCAAATTAATAAATCAATATTAATAAATATCTAATTCATAATGGATATAATATTTTAAATTTATAATATTATACATATATTGTTATAAATACCTTATTACAATAAAAAATTTATATGTGTGGACTATGTTTTTACACTTATATTTTAGTTTTATCACATATTTAACCGCTCTAACTCTTAGCATGAAATCATGGATTTTTACACATTGAGGGTTATTATAGTTACTATTAAATTAAAAACACAAAATAATTGGATGATTTATGTTATTTTAAGACTTATACTAACAAATCTTCTGAGGTTAATATTATGATGAATTTTTTATCATTAAATAAAATATTATATATCAGAAAATATCAATAATATCAATTTTTGAACAATTCATTACTCTAACATTAATAATATCATGGTAAAATATTTAATTCAAAAAATATAAACAATTATACCCAAAAAATTTCAATACCATTTTGAATATTCAATGATTACATTTTATGTCTCACATTATATTTTTTGTTCTTTTTTTGGTATTATTTATTTAATTTTCTCTTTTGTTAAATAAATATTTCATTATTGTTGTGCATGAATTTATTGAAATAATTTATTTAGAAATAAATTAAAATGATGAATATAAATATTTTTTATTTAGAAATAATATTTCTAGTCAAACATATCATATAGATAACATCATATTTAAAATTTTAACTTTATTAAAATAATAGTGTCAAGTTTGACATTTCACTAAATAAAATACTATAATGGTTATAATCTTATGTCGGTGTCCCCAGAAGGTCATACATTTGACCATTATATTATTATGGTATATATATATAATCATCCAATAAAATAAAATCAAATTTTATGGTATTATTATAGCCCTATTTTTATTATTTTTAAATATTAATTATAATATTTACCCTTTACTATGGTAACAAAAATATAATAGTTATAAAATTAAATTTACCAAAACTATTATTAAATTTTTTCCTAAATATTGACCTAATAAAAAAAATGTTAATTCATTTTAAATAATTAAAATTTTTTACATAGTTAAATTTTAAAAATAATAGCGGAACATGATGGGAAATATAATATTTCAAAAACAATTTGTGTTTAAATATAAAATATTATTATAAAAATTTAAAGTGTAATATAATTTTTACAACAACATAATAAGAATATTAAAATTAAAAAAAATATAAATAAATGATTAAAACTTATGAAAAAAATAATTTGACAATTTAAATAATTTAAAATAAAAAATAATTTTAAATAGAAATCATTATATTTCACTATTTCTCCAAATTTCATTATTTTTGTTAAATTTTTAAAAATATATAGAAAATTATAAATATATATTAAATAATGAAATTAAAAGCTTCAAATTTTTTTCTAAAGCATCATGAAGTTAGTTATAATATTCAATCATAAAAAGAGCAAGAAATTGTTGAATATATAAAGAATTTACTAATAACTGTGTGATTATTTTTTAAAAACATACCAATAAACTAAAAATGAGTTGGAAAATTATATATTTTTTAAAATAAGGTTCTTCATATTAAAAAAATAAATGGCTTGGTTCTAATGGGATCATTTATATAAAAATATCTTTTTTCTTTTAATTTTAGTGTCGCTAATCATGTACACCATCAAACATTCTGTTCCCTTTTAAAAACATTATTTGGATGTTACATAAATCATAGAGAAGGTAAAACATAATAAATAGTTTATATTGTATTCATATTAATGGAAACAATATTTTGAAAAAATGAAAGACATTAACTATCTCTAAAATTCGAATATGGATATAAATATGATACAAAATATGTCATACACCAATGAAATATATTTCATAAAACATATATCTATAAGAGTAAAATATAGACATATTAAATCAAATGATCAAACCATTAAAATAGAATATGAAAAGAAAAAATGATTCAAATATTATGAGCCGTAAAACATAGTAAAGTCATTGAAAAAATCATAAAAATAGGATTTCTTATATTTGAAAACACAACTAGCCACAAATTAATTCAAATGTAAAATTATTAATATATCTTTCCACTATCACAAATACCCTTTCTAGTACTAACTATTTTATATCCTTCTAAAATACAATCTTTGGTTTAGAGACACTATCCATGTAAAAAACACAACCGTAGTTTCCAATAGATTGTGGTTATTTTATTACAATAGTTTTATCTACACGAAATCACATCCCAAAGGACTGAATAAATTATCAGTATTACGAAATTTGGTTCATAACTTAATTTCAAAATAAAAGAGAAAATAGAAAATAGAAAATAGAAAATTATTTTTGAAATGCATTATTATATTTATAATATCCTTATATATCATTCACTATACAAATTTTGGAATCCAAGGGAATGAAAACATAATAAAACGGTGATCTCATATTGTATGTAAAGATATGTGTACAACATAAGCTATTAATAATAAATAATTACTTATAAATATTAATAGGTAAAATAATGAAAAAAATTAATCTTAATTATTAAATTTCATCATGAAGAATAATATTTTACAAATTAAAAATTACTAAACAATCAAATTAAATATTCAAATAATATAGAAACATATCCACAGATATCATAACCAACATAATAATCACATGTATGTCAATAAAAAACATCAAAACATTTGAATGAATTATTCTAGATATCACATGTATACAATGAATTCCACATGAGTGGGTATCATGAATAAATTTGTAATAACTCAACAAAATAACCTTGCTAGATTTTCTCACGAGACCTATCAATGATTCTTAGAGAAATAGTGGACCTTTTATACATATAAAAATCATAATTAATTACACTTATAAAAGAGGATAATTATATTCAACATAATCATTTGTATTATAATATTGGAATATAATGTATTAAAACATTACCCAATCACTAAACAAAATCATACACCAAAAAATATAATATATCAAATGATATGAAAAAATTAAAAACTTATTAAAACTAATTATATACCATCCAAGGAAAAAATATGTATTTCAAAACCCAGGGATTTTAAATTATAATTATCTTTAAATAAATTTTATTTCATTGATATATTTTGTTACATGAAACACTTAATTAGATGAACTGTGATATAATATTGAAATTTTATTAATTAATGTGATAAGTGTCTCATAGCTGTTAAATTGGTGGTTATAACAAGGTATAGAAAAATAATGAAAAATATATTCCTAAAATTAATTCATTAGTTATCAATTGATTATAAAAATTAATAATATCATTTTAATTTAAAAGATATATTTTTGAGAAAAAATTATGCCAAAATGAATTTTTATCACAATAAATTAAATTAATCACTAATAATTAATTATTTTTAAAAAGACTATATTAAATAATTTTTTATTCCTCTATTTTTTAGTATCCATGATAAAATAATAATCCATGTTTTATGTGTTAGAAATTTATATTTTTAAAAAGTTTTTTCGTCATGTTTCACCCACTTATTTTAAAATTTCTTTTTAAAAATTATACAAAATTTAATAGAAAAAAGTAGAATATGTTTTTAAGTTAATGTCTCAGAATTATATTCAATTGAATTGGTAGGAATTTACTGAAAGAGTAAATTTTTTGATGAATAGTGAAAATACATATTTTAATTGAAAACTAAAATCTCGTTGAAAGCATATAAAATGATCAATTTTATTTATAATCTATTTAAAAGTAATATTTATGGAAATATATTAAAAATAATCTAAATTAAATAATTTGAATAAATTCTATTATGATTTTTATATATAAGCCATTTATAAATAAGAATAGAATAATTATATAATACTATTTCTTGATGAAATTTTAGATTAAAATTTATATAAAGTTATACAAATTATTTGATTTTAATTTACGAAAATAGGGGAAATATTTTGAATCATAAATATTTATATTATTTAATTAGGTCTACCTAATTTTTAGTCATAATTATTATTAAAAATACTAAAATTTAATTATTGTGTTTAAGGTTACAACTAGTTTACAATGGGTTAAAGATAAATGATAAGGGTTAAAGAAAACATCATGATTTTTTAATTTATAAAATATTTTCATATATAGACAATATATCTTAAAAATTTCTATAATGTTTCTTTTTTGAGTCTTTTTCATTTGTAAAACATGGGTATACCTTTTTCATTACTAAAATTTTATATTTTTCTTCATAGAATGTTTTTTAATAGAACCACATATATTCTCTTCTCTGCACATCAACAACCATTTTTAATATAAAATACCTATAAAAATACCATCACAATATCAATATGCATTACCTAGATTCCTTTTTTTAATATAAAACCAATATAGGCTGGATTTAGCAGTAACCCTAAAGTGGTTCTCCGAAGAAGAGGAATTGATTATAATCACGTGTCTTCATTTTATTTATTCCTCTACACCTCCAAATATTATAATAATATGATAAAATAAAAAATAAGTATCTCATATATATTTAAATGTTATTATGTTTTTTTTGTATAACCTATATCCTTCCCATATTTCAATAACTATTAAATTAAACTGTCAATCTTTTTTATGGTAGACTACTACCTCGTGTTATGATGTATTTAGTTTTCTATCACCACCCATCATTGCTGGATATAATTATGGATTTAATATATATATATTTAATATAAAATAATAATACTTTTTAAATTATAATATCACAGTTATGTTCAAATATTCTAATTAGTTGGAAAATAATAATGTCTCTAGTTTGTATGTATAGGAGAATACTTCCAAGAAACGATTTAATTCAATTTTCATATTATTTTTCCTTTAATGTTAATAAGGATGGGTTATATGGTTATATAAGATTTTTATATGATAATAATTATTCATTATAGTTTAATTATAGTTTACATTTCATTTATTTCATCCGTTAAAAAACTAATTCATCATTCATGCTTACATACGACCAACTATCACCATAAACCGTGTAACACAATTTTCTCTCACTTGTTTTTTTGACTATTATAAATTCATATACAATGAAAATATAATATATTAATATCATTATTAAAATTATGGTTATTATGGTATTATTATCACATTACATGTTTTTTTGAAACTACCAAAAGAAATCATATATAAAAAATGAAGTAATTATTACATGAAAAAATGATTTTAGAAAATATTTGGTAATATGTTTAGGATATAAGATTATAAGTAAATAATATAATGTGTGATATATGTGAATAAATCAAAACAACCAATATAATAAACTAATATTTATTATATTGGTTGTTTTGACACATACATAGGATATAAGACTAGTGGTATAGTTTTATTGTCTTAGTTTTACCTCCACGATACATATTCCATATTCACCACATATTTTGATTGTTTATAATATATAATACTCCATTAATATGTCATAAAATGAAACTATATATCCTAATTGTATTGAATTTTTCTTATGTTGGGTTTTAGGGCAATTAATATTCAAAAGATACCAAAGCATGAAGGGTTTATTCCAGAATTTCATAATTAATTGGGATTGGAAATATTTAAATTCCCTTTGGAGGAAATTTATTTATCATTGTATAATTAATCCCACAAATTTAAATCTTCTATTTTTATCTTTTAGGATTTAATTAAATAGTCTCACTTTCCTCTCTTTGGAACATAAAATGATTGAAAACATCTTTTCTTTAATTTATAACTTTATTTCTCTTTCCAATCATAAAATATATTCCCCCTTAATACATGAAATTTAAATATGATTATATGAATTTTATTATGTTTATAAAAAAAATTGATGAAATTTTTACTAATGATATATGTTTTTTCATTTTTTTAAAAATATAAATTTTTTAATTTTATGAATGAGTTAATTTTTTACATTTCATAAAAAAATGTGAATGTATTATTTGTTTAAAATAACCACAATGAATATAATTTCTCACCAACATGACCAAAAAATTGTTTTTTGTTTCATTTAAAATTTATCATTACCATTTTAAAATATTGTTTTCTAATATTATAATAATTTTACGTTTTATTATTATATTTTCAATGTGAAAAGTATATTACCCAAATAATGTTTTTAATTGATTTTTATGTGATTTTTATTCAAAGACCAATACATCAATTATTTTATATATTCTTCACTTCGTATATGTTATAATTATATCATCCTTATCATTTTCCTAGAATTTTTTTATGATTTTGGCTCAGGATACTCTCTTTTGATACCATTATCTATATTATATTTGATGTTTGATGATAAGATTTATATATTGGGTAATTTATTATCATTTCAAATGAATGTTTTTCAATATTATTAGTTATTTTTATAAAATTTCTCCCCTTACATATAATAAATGAATTGAACATAGTATGTTATTACAGGTGTCTACCATAACCCCTTAATGCATTGAAACATCTCACAAGATAATAAGGCATTGATATTCAGCCAAGGGATTACCTATTGATGTCAGATATACTATAATGAGGACTTGATATTATGTTTATTATATATGAAATTTTTTATTTCCTAATAGCGATATTATTTATTAATATCGTTGTTATTATTGTATTATTTATGAAATTTATTTATAATTTCCAATATTATTTGATTATTTATATGGAATTATATAATCATCATTTTTATTTTCCCATATTATTCTTCATTCTAATGTAATTAATTAAATGAAATGTGTTTGTTTTTAATTATGTAAATATTTTTATTATGAATTATTTATTCATGATTTCTTATACTATATGAATAACCATATTTATCATCTATAATTACATAATTATTATGATTCCTTTCCTAATGATGCATTGAAGTGTATTATAACTAATATTTATGGATATGTTTAAGTTAATAATGTTTTCCCAAATGAAAATTATATGATTAATTTTATATTTCAAATGGTTATGAAATATTTCTATACGAATTTAGTTTTCCAAGACTATTAAACTATTAGGTCCATTGAGATGTGATGACCTGTATAAAGGAATAATGTAATAAGTAACCAAAATCTCTATGATACTACGGTCAAGAAATTTATAGTTTTTATCAGACAATGTTTAATAAAAATTGTGAAAAATAGAATTAGTATAAAATAAATTATTTAACATATCTCTATGAGTGACATTGGAGATATGTCTAATATTATGGTAAAAATAATATATTTTGGAAATTTAGAGAGATTTTTTATATTTCTGTAAAATTCATCCTTTTGTGGATACTCTAAGTATATGTGGCCATAGAGTAGATATAACTGATGGTAATAACTACAAAAAGGTAGGATTGTCCATCAAATCGATCTACACTTGATGCAAAACATCATGACTTCTTTCACCCTATGTTTGCAAATCATGGGGGATATTATTTGGATAATTATTAATTTTATTTCTAACCATTATGAAGGATTCAATCAAAATTAAGATTTGAAATATTTCCCATAGATACAATGTATATTATTTTTAGATTATCGATAAATTTATTTTTTAATTTAGATTAAGTGTTAAACTAGTTTTTATATTATTATTATTCTGATAATGATATGATCTAATATAGTTTATACCATTATTTAGAAATACTACATAGTGGAAGGACTATAAAATATTCCAATACAGATAATCCATGTATGGATTTCGCTTAAAAAAAATTTAACAAAGAATAATTTTGAGAAAAATAAATAATAACATTATTATGAAATCTAACTCATATTATGACCAATATCCTTTACACTATAGTTTATCCTACTATTATAAAACATGGTATGACAATGGTAGATTAATTCATGTTATAAAACCCAAATTTTGTGATGACTATATAGAAATATACTATGATTATAAATAATTATTCATCATGATATATGTTTAAAAACATTCATGTTAACAATCACTAAAAGACATTAATGAAGAGATGTACATTTTTTAAGAGATCAGATAGTGGAGACCATTGAGGAAATAAGACTCAGTTTCCTTCATGTTAGAAATATTTTTGGAGAATCCTAAGATATTTTCTCACAGGAAGAGAAATATGTTCTACGGGGTGAAATGAAGGGTATAGAGAAATTAATTGACAAGAAACCAAGAGGTGTTAAATAGAGATATATAAATTTCATCATAGAGAACCATTTATTGTTTATTGACTTAACTATTGGGACCCTAAGAATTATCCAAGTCAATTCCCTCTTCTAATGGTTATCTCATAGACCATAGAAGGACCTATTTTATACCCATATTTTTTTTGGATAAAATAGAATTATTTATCTATGGATATTTGATCATTATGTTATAAAATTATTTTTTAAATTTTATTGTGGTTAAAAAATCATAAAACAACCAAGAATTGTTCTACAATAGTTTTAATTGAGTATTTTAATTCATTTGTGTTTTTAATGATGGACTAGATATGTGATTTAAGGGTTAGGTGATATTTCATTGAAACACATGATTGAGGGATATATAATATTCAATATATTACTGATGATGATGTAATAACATTTATATAGGATAAAGAGAATATTGACATTAATAAAGTAAATAAGATTTTATTATTCACCAAAAAACTATTAGTGAAATTTTGATAAAGATATTTATGTTATATTTGATGGAGTTTACAAAATTTTAGATTTAATTAATATATTAAATAATCTATGATTTTATTTAACAAATGAAGAGTGTTTATATATTTGGAAGCATGCATGTTTCCATAAATATTTTATGCTAATTTTTCTTACTACGAAGTTTCAATAGAATGTATAATAATGGTATTAAGATATTTATATATATCATATAAATTTATATTTTATATTGTATTTGGGAATAATATTATGTTGATTGAGGAAATTAAGTGACCTTATTTAAATATTTAAGAAATTTAAAAAAATTCAGGTGTAAATTGGAAGGGTTATAATGATAAGTACATACTGAATGAATTATATTGATCATTGGGGGTTATTATTATGTTTTTAGATGTTATTTTGTTTTATTGGATAAAATTTACTAACAATTTTTTAGTTTTTACATACTTAGAGATAAAAAAAACATTTTACTCAATTAATGATCTAATGATATTTAGAATTTATTTTTTTACTGTAGCATATATAATCCATCATTAATATTCATTTATATGAGTAATAAATTGTGTTTAAATTGATAAAATCACAATTTCATTATGAAATTGATCTGATGAATTAATGAGAAAACATGTATGTATATTTTTATATATTGTCAATTTTTATAGAAATATTGTCCATCAACGTTTTGAAATTTGTTTAAATTTTTTATATATATTTAACTTGATTATTTATTAATTAATTTTGTTTTATACCATCAATAATTTACAGTTTTATATTCATTTACTTTAAAATGATCAATACCATTCTTATGATCAGTGACCATCATCACTATACAACATTATTTGAACATTAAGTTTATCTTTTATGTCTATATTTTTTCCCACATTAATGTTCACCTATTTGTAAAATATATTGTTTTGTATTCTAGACGAAATTTTTATCTTCCATTAATTATTTTGAGATTATTTCTTATAAAACCTTTTTACGACGTGGGCTATCAATAGAGGATAAACCTTTGATGTCCAAAATATAATTGTGAGGATGGAATTTATTAATGGATTAATAATGTAAAACCCTAGTATTTTAAAATATATTATTCAATAAATAAATGTTATTTCATTGATAGTTTTCATTACATGAATCCCTGAGTTTGAAATAACTATAATATTATATTAATGTATTATTATTTACTGTGAGATCTATCAAATATATTATAAATTTAAATTTATGAATAAGACTTAGAAATGTATATTTTTTCTAAAATATCAGTTATTACTGTTGTTCATACTTATATTCATATAATTTTATTTTAGTTTCAAATAATTAATTTAAAAAATGAATATATTTTTTGAAATCATCATGTAACTATTATCTTAGAGTTAGTTTTTTTATAATTTTCTAAAAAAATTAAAAATTTTAGGAATATTAATAATACTATTATTTTTGTAAAAACTATGTTTTTTAATGTATTTAAAACATTATATTTTATTTATAATTATTTTAAAATTAATGTAATATAAAATATATTATAATTAATTAAATTCATTTTATTGAATTCATTTTTTTCATTTTTATATTAAAACTATTTATACATAAAAAATCTTTTCCATTGGGAAATTTTTTTATTCACTTATGTGATTAATTTTAAATTAAATTCCACCACTTATGGGATTTGAATTTGAAAAAAAATGGAATCCATATATTTTATCATAATAATTAATATTAAATAATTATTAAAATATAATTTTGGTCCCCAACTAATACTAAAAATAGTAAAAATAAATTATCAACGTTGACAATAAAAAAGTTTATCAAGGAATAGATAAAATGATATATGGTAATATAACTTAAAATTATGTTCAAATTGTATTGAATAGATATGTTTCAGGCTATTATCATCAATGGTATACTAATTTTCTATTTTGAAATGTTTGAAAAATAGGTGGACATTTTTTATTTTTAAATTTTCCAATTCTGTCATCTCCAATAATAATAAAGGGACCCCACTCTCTTACTATGTCAATAACTGAAGAACCATTTTTTCCATTATCTACCAAAATAACACACATAATAACCCACAAAACTACTGGATTCCATGTTTTAATAAAAAATACAATATAGAAAGGCATTAGTTATAAAAATAAAGTGGTTCTCTGAAGAAGGGAAATAGTTTATAATAAAGGATATTCATTTTATTGCATCATATAAAGCATAAAAAAATATATAAAACTATAATAATATATTAGTAAAAATATATCCCATATACTAAAATATTATAATGTTAATTTAATATCTGATATACATCTACTATTAATAGATGCAATTCATTTTCTTTCACCACCTACCATGTATGGATATAATTATGTATTTAATATATAAATATTATATATATATATATATATGTTAATGTGTTTGTTTTATTTTTGACATTATTTAACTTATGAAAATAATAATATCTCTTATATAATGGTACCGTAGAATCTACTAGAAAATGATATGTCACTTTTGTGTTTGTGTAGACTGCCGCCTACACGATGTGAAGTGATTCATTTTTATATATATAACTATTTTTGTCTATTATAAAAACTTATATAATTAATAAATATGATATATATTTTATGTTTGAAATTAAATATATAATGTTAACATGATCATGGTATAAGGAACAAAACTATAAAACCAAAACATACCAAAAAATTGAAATATTTATTACATGAAATAATGATTATAACAATGAATTGTTAATTAAATGGTGATAAAATGTTATAAATTAATAATATAATATGTCATATATGTGATTAATGATCTTTAATAAATTTCTAATAAGTCAATAGTAATTATTTAGGATGTATGTCACATGTGATGGAACGTGGAACTAGGGTGAGGGTTTCTTATCTCACTTTTACTTTTCTGAGACATATTAAATATTCACTAATTAGCTATATTTCATAGTGTTTATGCTACCCATTATATATGTTATATCATGAAGCACTTTATCTTCATGTAATTTACTGTTACATTTTATTTAATTTATTTCATAGGGATCATTATTCAATTGCTACAAAATTGGTAAGTCTTTATTTCACAACTACATCATTATTCTGGATTTTTTATGATTAAATTTCCATTGTAAAGAAATTAATAAATATTTTATTAATAAACCCCATCCATTTTATTCTCTTATGTTTATTTATATAGTACTAATATTTTCTGATATTTCTTTATTAAATTTTTTCTTAAAATCTTTATTTTTAAAAACGCACATTATTTATCTATTCATTCAAAAATTATTTTTCTATCATATTTTTATTTTTATTTTTTGTAAATAATATTTTTAATAACATATAATGATTTATTGTGAAATATTTACCCAGGTTTGAATTTTTCAATATTTTTTACAATTAATCATCATATAATTTTATAAATAAGACAATTTTCATGTTTTCTTAACAAAATATTAATATAATCATTATTTCAATGTACCCAACATAAATATAGTACTCTTATATCATGAAAATATAATTATTTGATTATTACTTTAAAATATTCCCTTATTTAATTAAAAAAATTTAACTAATATTCTAGAAATATTTTATTTTTTTAAATTTATTTTCAGAGTGGTTATGATATTTTTCTAAAGAATTAGTTTAGCATCATTTTTAGGGTATTTATTTTCTTATATGAAAACAACCCTTATATTATACATTCTACAGTATGGATATGTTATAAGAGTACAATCATTATTAATAATATTTATTTATTATAATTTGTTTTCTTAGGGATGTAAAATTTTGATACAATTGACCATATTACTCTATCTGTATTATTCTTATTTGTTTGTATTAGAACAATTATTAAAATTTTATTCAATTTTTTCCTATATTTAATGTCTATATTTATTATGTTTATCCCCTTTCATATTTTTATTTAATTTGACATAGTATGTTATTATATGGGATTTCTATAACCCCTCTATAAATC
Organism: Viscum album; assembly: GCA_963277665.1. Classification (NCBI taxonomy): domain Eukaryota; kingdom Viridiplantae; phylum Streptophyta; class Magnoliopsida; order Santalales; family Viscaceae; genus Viscum; species Viscum album. Next base: position 1,243,512,878 of record OY728147.1, read on the forward strand.
GATAAGTATCATAAGGATATATAGCTTAAGTATTTTGTCGAGGCCTCAAAAATTTCTGTAAGATGTCTTTATATAAGGCATAGTTAATAAGTCTCTGATATATTAAATCATTAATTACCTCATAATTATATTAGTTATTTAATTAAATATTATTATTTGATTAGTTATGATTTCCATGGTTAATTTTCTAGCTTTTTATAGCATTTATAGGACATTATTTGGAAAACATTTATTCATTCCATATAATTATTCATTTTCATGTAATTCATTAAATAGATTGTCTATGTTATTTTTTATCAATTCATATTTATTCTGTATTACGTATTCATACAAGATTCTACTATATTGATAACCCAAGTGAGCATATGAGGAATCTCAATTTTTATTGTTCCTTTTGATAGGATTCCAAGTAGTGTATAATGATTAATAGGAAAGTATATGATAATGTTAATAATGTATTTATCGATTAAAATATGATTTTTTATGATATGTTATCTATTGTAATGTTTAATTTATATACAAATCTAGACTTCTAATACTTACAAACTATTAAGAAATATGGAATGATATCTCTTTTCTGTAGAAGAAATGTTAAAATGTAACCACCAACTCTGGGCATCAGGGGTTGGGGTCAGTAGAAGGAAAATTTCATTACATAATATCCCTCTTATAGAATAAAAAAAATAATGGTTTTGTGTAATTTACGGAATGAAATCCAAAAAATGTAATTACAAACATTATTTTTGGATATAACCTTTTCACATTGTAAAAATATAGTAATACATGATTTAAGACATATATATTACATCTTTTTATATGAATATTTATAAACTTACATCAATAAATGAGTGATGATCATAAAGGTATAGTGATTTTGGAAAAATAGACACATAAACACATAGTCCAAAAGTGAGATCTGTCATATCCCACTTTTACCTTCATCTGTAGTGCACTACTTAGATATATAATAAATAATACATTTCATCATAACATGGGGAAAGAAAATATAATAGAGGGTGATAAATGATTCCTAGTAATTGTAAATAAGGGAGACACATAAGATTGAAATAAATAATGGGTGTGAGAACATGAGAATAACACTTGAATAAATACCATATATATAAAACATCATAAACATGAGTTATATAATAAATATTGGAAGACCAAAAGACATTATTCCAAGGGGAATCAAAGAAAATTATTCAAGCGATAATTACATTGGTATAAGATGTAGAATTAGAGAATACACATAGGAATATGAAATCATTTACATTGTAGGAAAGGATCACTGCAAAAGAAATGAGAGTGGAATGGTTTCACTCTTTATAAAACAATAGTATATAAAATTTACTCTGAATCCCATCATAGAAGAAAATATCCCTTACTAAACCTAAATCACTCTATATTCTAGTAATACATTTTTCATGTGATATAAATCATTACCCAATTAATTAAACAGAGATATAGGTCACACACATCAAAGAATGAAAATCATACATATGTGTGTCAACACATTATTTAACATTTATTCTATCAGAACCGATGAAATGAAATACATTTGATAAACTATTCATAACATCATAACCTATGGAAAAAAGATAAGTTTCATAATAATTTTATTATTTCTTCATAGAATAACATAAGAAAAAATTGGGTTTCGATTTCATTAATTAGTATTATAAACCATGTAATGGTATCCATGGATCATATCTACAGTAAATTATTATTATCCTCAATGGATGTCATATTTGATGGAAAATAACATATAATATTAGATATTTGGTTAATATTTATTTTTAAAAATTACCTTATAATATTTTAAATGAATAATAAAATAATTTTTTTTATTAAATGAGGAGAATTATTTTCATTCCAATCATGTTAAAATGAATATTCATGTCACATTTGCTGGAAAAAGCCAAATCGGAATTATTTTGAAAATGACATAATGATTAATATGAAAATATTTCATAAAAATATCAAAAATGGGTGACAATGTATTTATTAAATCATTTAGATAATGTAAAAAAATTAATAGACATTTATAAAATATCATTTTTAATGAATTATGGGTTCGAGGTTGATGATAGAAATATTTATTGTTTTGGTTAAACAAATTCTTTTGAAATTTTCACCATATAATGGTAGGAAAATGAAGGGTTAAAATTTATTCTAAATCAATAACCATAGGATAATAAAATTATTGATTTTATTAAATAATGGACCATAGTAGTTTTTCAACAAAAACATTACCATAAAAATCTTGATAAGTGATATGATTATAACATAAAACACTCACCACTTTACTAACATTGAATTATAATCCCCCTGTAATAATTACATTAAATGAAACATAAAATATCATGGGAGTAAATAAATTTATTATATTTCATGTAATATGGTCTATATATAATCCATATAATAATATAGATGCATAAAATAACATCTGGCTCAAAGAAAGAAAACTATGACAACAATTCCATATATGAAACCTCAAATCCCATCAAACATGTTAAAACCTCATGTATAATAAATATAAGTTTATTATAAATTTATTAATGAACTAGATATATATATATATATATATTACAATATATGATTAAATTATGACCTATTATTACAAATTTGTTAATTATTCCATGTTAATGTTACATTTCACACAATAATTACATTTTTTCATGTGTGTTTTATTTATTATTTTTCATATTAATTGTATCTTGATTTAATAATATCAAAAATATTATTCATGATATAAATATCATATATATTTTGTATAATTTTTTATATTAATATATATGAGTTATAGATAGAAAATAAAATACATTATTCTAGGAGATAATATGTTATACATACACATTAAAATTATTTCCATTTTCATGCAGGAATGAATGAAAGAAGGTTAAGAAATATTTCCAGTTTATAGAATAATTTTAATTTAAAATAAATAAAATATTTTTACGAAACTCATCTTTATTAAAAACTGTGTTATGAGTGACGAAATGAAGGTGATTCTGGAGGCGGTAGTCCACTGTACAGATGATAAATTTTATCATATTCCTAAAGATGAAAAGGTATAATGGTATTTGTGATATAAAAATTCTTGAAGTATAATATTATATATAATATAATATATAAATATTTCATATATCAATATTTTCATTCATAAAAGTTGGTGATGGAAAATGCATAACATCACATTCATGAGGTTGTAGTCCACCTTACAAATGAATGATGACTCACTATCCCATTTTATGGAATAGGATATGTGTTTAGATCATTTTTTAACAAAAAAACATCTATGTATATTTTAGATAATGATTATGTTATATAATTATGGTTTAATATAAAATGAATGAATTTGAGGAAGAAATAATATAAAATGCTCGATTAAGGATGTTTCCAGCATCATAGGATGATTTTATGATAAAAATAATTCTTACAAAAAGAAATTATGGAATTAACTAAGTGGTTTTTATGTCCTTTTCCAAAAAAATATTTATTTATGTGTGATGCATAGACGATAAGTGTTGTCCTTTTATATGTGAGATGAGAGGAGAATCTTAATTTTGGAAAATAAAAAGTGTGTAACACCATTTTTTGTCTCTCTAAAATGCATAAAAAATAAATAATTTCAGACTATATAATATATATGGTATAAATATTCGACTAAAATTTGTCTTGTACTGGTTTTTTCATTTTTACCCTTAAATTTTTGTTTAAACGCAGTAAAAATAGTTTTACCTTAATTGTGGTAAGTAAATATTAAAGATTTAATAATTAATTATGGTAAAAATTAAATTGAACATATTAAATAATATAAATTATTATCATTCCGAAAATATTATACATTTTCAAAATTACTTGAATAGAATTGGAAAACATTAATTTAAAATTAAACTGGTAGAAGCGATGAGAATGTGGTTTTCCAAAGAGAAAAATTACAAAAGTTTTAAAAAAATTATATAAAAAATTATATAAAAATTCTGATAATGAACTATATTAGATAAATATATATATATAATCTATGTAATTTTAATTTTAATAAATTTTAAAACAAAAATAAAATATATAAATTCTTTAAACAAACAGTTAATTTTCAACAAAAAATAGTATTTTTCTTTATACATTATAAAAATAATACCTTCAAAAAAATCCCAAAAAAATAATCATAAGCTAATTTATAACAAATTATTTAAAAAATCATTTAAATAATGAAATTAAATTAATATAAAGGTATAAAATAATTTTTTAAATTTTCAAAAAAATTAATACAAAATATTTCTGTGAGAAAAAGTATTTTCGAAACTTATATAGAGACTACGAAAAAATAATCATTTTATCTATATATATTCATTAAATAAAAATATTATAACTAATATAATAAAAAAAATTTCTATTCATAACTCTGTGTAATGTTCAGGTTATAATAGTCGCATTTAAATAATAATATTTAAAATTATCACAGTTTGTTAAATTTTTGTCTCGCATGTAATGAAATACAAACTTGGTGTGGTGTATAATTCAATCCATTAAGTAAAATCATTATTTCATGTAATAGAATATATAAAAATATTTTTTTACGTCATTCAAAAAAATATCAAGTTACATTATACCCCTATTAAATTGAATTTCTCACATGGAATTCATCATTCCATTATAAAAAAATATAGATACACAAGGATGGTCATATCCTCATGTTCCAATGAAGAATTCTCAATATAGTCAGTTTGAAAAAAAATTAACATGTTAGGTGTACTGTTTCATATAATATTCTATATATTTTCCAAAATCTCCACTGTTTCATCCTCACAAGAAAGAACATTATCCATTGGTACAACCTTTGTGCTCCATAAAATTGAATGGAAAAAATGTACATCCTTTAGGGAAATATATGGAACAAATTATAATATTTATATATGTTGTTTGTGTGACAATTATAATATTTTTACATCCTAGTATGATCAATAATTTCAATGGAATCTATATAAATAGGTATTATTTTTCCCTGATTTCCAAATATAATTAACCACTACAGTGATAAATTTGTTAGTAACATATTTTCGGCAACGTCAAAGTCTATATCACATAGGTTATTGTCAAATTAAATGTTATAATCACTCAAATTATCCTTGATGAGTTTCTAAAAGGATGTGACTATTTCTTTAATTTATTCAGCTCTATTAGGTCTCTATAACTTTATTTTTCCTACATAATTCGAGCATGTGGGTGATCTAAAATTCATTCCATAGTGGTCTTTATAAAGAGATATATAAAGTCTTGAGCGAAAGATAATTTTCAATGTAAACCCATCTATATAATGGTGTTTATCCCAACAACATGTATATTCATTATAAAAATATCTTATCATATACTCTATGATTTGATTTTATATCTCATACTGACTATCTTTTTGAAGACGATATAGAGTTTTGAAACTCAAATTTATGTCAAGAGCTTCCCTAAGACTATTCAAGAATGTATAGGTAAACCTAGGATCCCAATATGGAAGAAAAGGATGTTGTGTTACATGAAAACATACTTATTCCATGACATATATTCCAGAAATCTGTTAAAGATATGACTCTTTTGTATAATAATTAATAATACTGATTTGTTATGGTGATCAACTACAACCCATTTCACATTATAAACATTAAGAGGTTCTAGGATTATGATGATAGAATTCAAAGTGATTTTTTCACATTTATGTTTTGTTATTAGTAATATATGTAATAGTCATATAGGCTTTTGTATCTCATCCTTAAATTATTGACAAATAGGGATCCCGGATAAAAGCTATATTATATCTCACTTTATTCCATCCCACCACAAATCCAATTTAATATATTCATACATCTTCATACTTACAGGATAAATAGAGAGTGGAGAAATTTGAGGTTATTATAAAAAACATTCTTCAAATATCATTTGAATGGAAAAGTAGATGGTTCTTGAACCTAATGATTTATTCATGATTGATGTTAAAAACATGAACATTTTATACCATAATTTTCATATTTACATCTTACTTATCTTACTATTAAATTATTAAATAAATTAGTGGTAGAAAATTCAATTCAAAAAGAAAATATTTCTCTCCATCCATCGGGATTTTCAAATCTATCTTTTGAATATCTAGAAATATTTGATCATTTTTAATCCTCGCCATGGATAAAATTGCATGATACTTTCGATTGAATACATCATCAACCTTGTTTTCTATCCAATGTTAATAATTTATTGAAAATTAATGAAATATAATAATCTATAACCACCTTCACTAGTTCATATTAAACACCATTTGTGTTAATATATACTCTAATCATTTGTGAAAAGTATATATATTCTAATTTTCTCTTTAACGACAATACATAAATATAATTATTGATAACATTACTGCACATAACTCCAATATTATGAGTTTGGAATATTTTCCCATGAAACATAAATTTTCATTTGGAATAAGATATATCCATGTAATTATATATAATAAATTACACAAAAACTTTGTTGGATACATCAATATATATAAAAACTGTTCTCCAATGTAGGTTAATATAAACACATGTGTTATAATTGGATTTCTCTTTAATTCATTGAATTTATTTTTAATGTCATCTACATAAAAGTTATTGGATCCCCTTTGAGATTAAAAGGAGAGTTGGTTATAAATTATTGAAAATTTATATATAAAATGTCGATAATATCTAGATAAACTAATAAAACCACATATTTAAGTCACTTTTTTTAGTCATTGGAATAACTAAATAGCCTCTAACTTTCATGGTTCTACAGATATACCCTATATTATGATTATATGACCCGATAATTAAACCTTTTGTAGCCATATTTCACACTATGTAAATTAATAATATACTTTCTACTTCCTTAGGATCATTGGTTTAATTATCAAGCAATCTTTATTCACTTCATTTCTCGTCGAATAGAAAGTAAAATCATATATAAAGATTATACAAATAATAATAAAGGTAATCATTAAATACTATATTCATTAAATATATTAAGATAGTGAAAATGACTAAAATTTAATGGTATCTATTTTTTTAAAATGAATTTAATATATTCGATACATTACATTTTGTAAAACAATAATCATAAAAAACTCCAAAATATTATTATTTTAGCATGACCATTATATCACATTTGTTAAATTGGAGGGAAATTGAAGGGAATAAATATTATTTACCACATTATGAAATATATATTTTCCAACTCATTTTTAATGTAATAATTAATTATTTGAAAATATGAATATAATTTTTTAACCTATTTTTTAAAAATATATATTTTATTTGTAATTAAATTTTTATTTATTTTAAAGAGAAAAAATTTAATTTTTTAAACATTTAATAAATTAATTTAATAAAATTAACACCATTTTAATTTTTATCAAGTCAAAATTTTCTTTTAAATTTTTTTTAGATTTTCCGAAAAAGATTATATTTTCAGTCACTATTAAACAAAGTACAGTTTTATTAAAACATTCATTTTAATTATATTTTAAAATCCATTTACTGATTTTAAATTAATCATAATGTAACTGAAGTAAATTTTGGTTAAATATAATCTAATTAATTATATTTAAATGATATTTATAAAAAATTTGGCTACTAGTACATTTTTGGGCTTAAAACATATATTTTTTATAAAATATTTTTTTTCTTTTCATTTTGACAGTTTAATTTTAATATAATTTCTAAAACATTATTTTTTTAAATTTTTATAAATTTTTTACATATTTATAATATGTAGGTATAAATTAGGTTATACGGTCTTATAATGTTTTTCATTAAAAGTTCACTATTGTAAAAAAACATTTAACATATTATAGGTAAAATAAATCTACTGTTTAATGTTAAAAGGGAAAATCCAAAAAATATCTAAAAACTAAAAAATTAAACTGTTCTGTGAGGTTTATTTCATCCCTAAACATCTTTTAAAACATTTATAAAAATAATATTTCATTTTAATTAATTCCACTAAAATTTCATTGGCATTAAATATAAAATAATTATTAATTTATCATTTAAAACAAACCATCCTAAAATTAAAATTTAACCACTCACCACCCCCTTTCTCCTTATAAACCTTGAAAATTTTGAAATATCTACAAACACATATCCTCCACACTATACCCAAATATTATTATAGATGGTCTCACCAAAATAACAATTCTATGTAACTTAAGGGGTCTTCAAGGAGGTGATATTCATTAGGTATATTTCTCAAATAACCTCTCTTAATTTTTTTCTTTATCTACTATATCATCACCTCCATTACCCATATATTAAAAAAATATTATCATGTATATACAATAATGTTAGATTTATAATGGAATAAATTATATCCAACCCCTTTCTTATAATCTCTTATTCAAAAAATTGAAACTGTTATCAATGCTATTGCTCTTAACCATCTCAGTGGATATTGATTTTTCATTTTCTATTAGAACCTTCATGGTGGGGTTTAAAAGTAAAATTATATAAAATAATATATTAATAATTATATTATTTCATATTACTTTTTTTAACATATATATATATATATATTCAGTATATTACAAAATACGATACTAGTACATGATGGTCGAAAAAACTGCTAAGTAAAACTAAATATTAATCATTTACATTTTATACTATGAAATTCCACAAGTTATAATGTATAAATTTATATGGTACCATTTCAAATTATGGAATATCTTTAATAAATGTTAATTTCATTTCTAGATTTTTAATTCCATTTGAAATAAAAATACATATTTATACATAAATTAACCAATCATGAAACTGTGAAATGAACACATCTGAAACTATGAAAATAGTGAAATATTATTAATTAATGTGTATTAAGATGTTGTGAAAGTATAATATATGGTTTAATAAATATTATTATATTTATTTTATTAATTAATTAAATTATTTAACTATTATATACGAGGTAAATGTCTCAAAAAGTAAAGGGCATCGTGAGGTATGTGTTTTTCATCTCACATCTATTTCTTTGAGATATATTCCTTATTTAATAAATATTTATTTTGTTTTATTTACATTACATACCATGAAATATTGTATCATTAATAACATCATATTTATGGTATTCAATAATTAATTATATAATAATTATTTTTATGGGTTTTATGATTTGATTGTTTATAATGTGGAAATGAATTTCTTAACTCAATTTCAGTTCATTGGGTTAAACATATATTTCATTGATTATTCTATTTTAATATCATGTATGAGATGAATTACTATTCAATTATGTTGTATTTTCACTTTTTTACCTTGATTTATATCAGATACATGAAATAAATTATTTTATTAGTGATAAATTCAATGATATGATACTTATAAGGGAATTTATTTGAAAATTATCTTTCTAATATTTCCCTTAAATCCCCCTATTCATTCTATGTCCGTGATTTATAAATTTGTTTCTTAAAATAATTGTATTATTTTATTATGATATTTTAATGATATTATTGACTCATATTTTAGATTAAATTATTTTGAAAGTATTTTATTTTTTTATGTGTGTTTTTTTGTAACTTGTACAAAAAAACATGGATGGAATTATTTTTAGCATATATGGAATGAGTTTTTTTACCACTTTAATGATGAATTAATGATTTGATGTTTCCATTATATTAATTAAAGGTTATTTTCATAGATATTTTTTCCTTTTATAATTTCATAGATCTCCAAAATTGATTTAAAAATAGAAATTTTATTTTATTCAAGAATTATTTCAAGTGATATTTAAATACTATTTCCATATAAGATAAATTTTTGTGATATAACTTATGATTTAATATTGATATTAACCAAGTATACTATACCTATTCCAATCATGGTTAGTTTATTTTTATTTTTTCATTATATTTTTGAAACCCATTACTTCTCAATGGGTTATGCTATGAGGAAATGTTTATGAAACCCATTTCATTTCATATGTTTAGATGTGATTAATTAATTATGTTCTTAAGAAAAACATATGTATGGTTTAAATTATGTGATGGGTGGGACATATATATCTCAAATTAATTTGGTAATGATTTATTTATTTATGTTGATTTCCCACTCCTATGGTCTATGATTTATGTAATGATAATATTTATGTCATTAATCATCATCATTAAATATGATGGGATGGGTTTGAAAAAAGTATATATGTTTTCAAATAACATAACCATTTCAGTATATTATTATTTAATATGATTATATATATATATATATATATATCTTATTCTTACCCATACTAAGCATATGATCTTACTCCTTATTTTTATTCATTCCCAAGTCGATGACAAATGGTTTATGTTGTGTATGATTAAGAGGAGTAATATGTTAGATCACCTTGGGGGGATTTTAAATATTATTCATAAAATATTAATATTATTTATATAATCTCCAAATATTATAATCCTATAATGTTCTATCATGGAAATTATTATTATGTATTGAATAATCATCTATATAGATATAATATTTCTGTGTGAAAATATAGTTTAGTTATATTTGATATCATAGTAGGGATTAAACCATATTTTCATATCATGTTTAGAGAGATTTTATGAAAAAACGTGGTATTGGACTAATATTTGATAAAATCCAACTATTTTGGTAATGAATATGAATAACCTTGTTAAAACCAATGGTTCCATTGATTAAAATTCAGGTTCCATGATTAAAACACAATCTCTCATTAATATGTCGTTTTACACTGTGATTATATTTTTGTAGCACTATGATGTTTGGGTTTTCATTAATGGATAAAACCTGGAGTATTCTTGTTAATGGAAAATCAGATAGACAATGGAATGATCTTCCTCCTGAGAAACCAAATTAAATGGGATTCTAAAGGTGGCACCTTTTTATTATTTCTAATCATAAATCTCATAATATGAAAAATAACTTCAACATTTATGAGTTTTTAGACCCATCTAATTTGAGAAATGTGATGTTTCAATGTGACTGTAGTGGAAATATTGTTAAATATTAGTTATGTTAAGGATGCAGGAAATGGTATTATTGAGAATTATTCAATGGAGATAGAATATTATTTGGGTGTGGAAAAAAGGACACAAAGAATGTTATTTAAAATGAAAAGTGAATGGTTCAGTGAACATAATGGCCATGAATAATGTTATTACTAAATAATAATTAACAATAAAATTATTTAAATGTGGAATGAATTAGAAGTACAAAAATTGATTCTCTAGGGTGGAAGATCATGATGATAATTTCAAGTGTTGTATTAGTAAATGTTTTATTAATAATGTTGAAGAGACAAAAAAACATAATTGTGATGTAAGAAGTGTTTTGTAACAAATTGATGAATCCTATTTAATTATTTTATGACATAGTGGAATGACTGAGTGCCTATATGTGGGAATTAAATAATAATATTTTATAATTACATTTTTATTAATATTGAATAATAAATCATATAAGGATTTGTCATGGGTAGTTTTTTCATAAGGATTTGGAAGCATTTCTTGAATGGTACTAGAAACATTTTAATGTTATTGGGATGGTGAGGTGATATTTTTGGAGGAAACATGATTAAGGGAAATAAAGTCCCTATTATGTTCATGATTTATAGATAATAATGGTATAAATATATGATTGGTTGTGATAAAATAATTGGGATATTATTGATGACATTTGAACTAATTAGTAATTTAATGAAAATGTGGTGTGAAATCTCATTGATTGAGTATGTAGAATATTCCGATTTATTGTCTTGGAATAGTGATTTTTTTGAATCCATGCATGTTTTCAATTGGATTTTATGGTTATTTATGGTATTAATTTGTTTCTAGATAATATATGATCATGGTTTTTACTTGATTTTTTGTGATAAAATTACAAGTTATATCTAGTTATTTTTTAGAATAAGGATAAGTTTATTATGAAAATTTGTTGGCCTTTAATTTTTTTAATATTTTTTAATATTTATAAGCATAAACATTCTTGAAATTTATTATTTTTAATATTGGATTAAATTTTATTGATTTATTTATTACCCAACTATATACATATTTTTATGTATTAGATAACTTTTGCTAACCATTTTGTTTTTATTATATCTCGTGGATAAAGGAATCACATTTCATCTGATGATGGATGTTATGATCCACTAGTTATTTAGTCATTACAATTTCAAAATAATTTTTTGAAGTAAGAGATGAAAGAAAAAACTTGACAAAGGAATAACCAAACTGCGATATTGCACTTATTAAATAAAATAATGTAAGTATATATTCTCAAAAGATTATGAAATAAAATGTTATACGATCCTCATCATTTTAGGAGATATAAATGAGATTTTTCATACATTTATGATGTATATTTTTTTTCATTAACCATATCTTTACCATGTTATCTTTAATTATCCAACAAAACATGATTGTTATAATTATATTTTGTGACCATATTTTTAGTTTTTAATAATTTTAACCTAAATGGATTCCTATTTTTTCATAAAAATCATGTGTTACATTCCCCATTTTTATGAGGAATTTTTTATTAACCTATTTATGATGTTGTTTCCCACAATGGAAATTTCAAATATCAACATTTAATTTTTTATTTACAATTTTGAATAGAAATGACACATTTCATTTGTAATTTTTAATCTAATGGGATGTTATATTATTGTTAAGATCATTCTACAAATTCATATCAAGATCATGATTTTTTCCTTGAATCACTACTGAGAAAGTACATAAACTCTTCTTCAACTGTAAATAATATATTGTACCACCAGAGCCAAATCATTCTTATTATGAATAACATGTATAGATTCTTTATAATAGATATAGTTTTATATGATAAAATTGTACTCACCATGTAAAATTATTTGGGAGAAACAAAAAATTTGAGGAATCCACAATGAAACCTATGGATGTGATGACGTAGAGGTATTGTAGCACCCATACCCCGGAATCTAAGTTCTGGTGTAATATTTTCCTTTAATACATTGATTACAAGGAATAAAATCCTGAAATACAATATAATTTCATAGTATTTAAAATATATATTACATAAATGATTCACATAATACATTGGGAAATAGAAAATAAAAACGTGACACATATAAAGAAAATAAACCACATCCTTTAATCTTTATTCAAAATTTATTCATAATAACATAGGGAAAAACACAATAAAGTTGATCATAAATTTTCATTAAGGTTAAGTAAAATGGATGAAATAATGAATCAATAAGAACAAATTTACATGGAATAATAAATAACTGATAACACATTCAATTCAATTAACTATATAAGGAAATTTCAATATGGAAATTTAATAAACAAATACACCTACCATTTATCAATGAACTGAACTAAAATGTATCCATAGTTACGTCAACGAAAAATATCATGGATGAATAATAGATAAAATGTATATCAAGGTAATGATTAATTATTTTATTTCATTTTTTAGGAACATTATTACCTATAATGTCAAAATCCATCATCTAGACAATTTAAATCTATAGATAGAAACTTATTTAAATTTCCAGCCAAATCTTCTCCTATGAACTTATCGACGCACCTAGGAGCTATATGAAGTCTCATACCCACCAATAATTTTATGTCCAAATAAATCCTAATATCTAATAATCATTGTAATAAATAGAAAATATGCCATATCAAATATTCGTATAGAATGAATGATATACATTTATCAATAATTATTATGTTAATAAAATAACTATCAAAGTAAAAAATGTATGTAAAAGTATATTGGGTTTAGAAAATATTAATAAACAATATATAAAAATATAAATATTTAAAAAATATCCATTTAAACTTGATTATAATAAAAGAATTTTTTTAATATATTTTTAACAATCCCAGAAATAAGTACGATTGTAAAGATGATCGTTAAGAACAATCTTGTAGAGAATAATGTATAAACATTTTAAAATGGCCCATACCACTTTGAAACATTTGAATTGTAATCCTTAGAAAGGTATGACGTAAATGAAACATGTAATATCATGAGAATAAATGGGTTAATTATATAATAAGAAAAATTAAATATAAAAACAAAATAAAGGTGATTTGGATCATAATAACAAATAAAACTAAATGAAATATAAATTTAGATGAAATACCTTTACCAATGTGGTAATAAATGAATAAAAAACAATCGTAATAATAATAAAATAAAACATTTAAATACCATTAATGTAATATAATTCATGATATTATATTTCAACGATGATGTATGCACACCATATATAATAAATGAGATGCACATTAATAATGTATTCCTTGCGGAAAGAAAAGTGAGACAAAAATCTCTTACTTTGAGTCTGAATTATCTGACGTGTCTTAATGTACATCAAAAATAATATTATGTTAATTATTTTCATTATTTTGTACCTTTTTAATGTTTATCAAAAATTCTATTTCACTTATTATTATTTATATTCAATAACGAAATCAATTATGTTTACATTGGTGTTTTGGTCAAAATATGGTTAATGTGTTAATATTAACTTTTATATGTCAAATATGGTCAAAGTGGTCATTATATAACATATCTAGAATAATAAGTCTGAAATAATTATCATATTTATACATAAATTATAATGTTAAAACAAATATTTAAATATGGTTATGAAAAATGACATATTGTTACGCTCATTGAGATTTTAGGCCGTACATACGCATGAGAAACGTTCCCATTTGTAAATGATAATTTATGGTAGATGGAATGTAGTTAAAATATTTAAATAATGATAATTATATAATAAATTAAATATTAATAAATCATAAATAATTAAATATATAATTCTTGTGATGTATAAAGAATCACATCATGTCAAAGTGGCAGTACTCGACATGTCCACGAACACCGTATTCAAATTTTAAGTGAATGAAAGGGTAATAAAGAAAATGATAATTTATATTTCCATTAATTTAATTATTTCATTAATATAATAATTTTTTTATTACACATTTTTTTAATAAAAATAATCATTTATACATTTCATATATAGTTTGAACGAATCACATAGCCTTGAGGGGGAGGCAACCCTCACTTCCACAAACGATGTTGTCCTTATTATACAAAATGTAAAGTATAAATATAATTATTTTAAAATAATTATAGAAGCATAATTAAATAATAAATATCATATAGAACGTTTATAATCTTTCTATATCATAATTTCCACAAAGATAAGTGGTAAGGGAAAATGAACAATCGTCATTTCTTGAGGTAGTAGTTCACAGTACACGTAAATAGTATGTTTGTTACCCATTAAAAGGATGTGTGTGTATGTTTAGATGGAACCATTAAAATGAAAAAATTATAGTTTTTTAGGGTAATTTATTTTTATAAAAACATGGAATAAGAATGTTTATGGGGTTCACAATTGAAATAAAATCGAAATGTTTTAGGAAAGACATTTCCGCTTTACAGGGTAACTCCTCTAGGGTTTAACTTATTGGATACCTTTGATTTATTTCTTCCCAAAAATATACTTAATGTAGTAATGGATGGATTTATAAGAGTTAATTTGGAATGTATTTTCCTAATTTATGTTTCTTGAGAGTGGTGACGAAGTGGGAGGAAATGAGGACTTTTATAATGGAGGTGGAGTGCCAATTTTGTAATATTTTCAAAAGAAACAAACCCCAATGGAATTTTTTATATTTACAGTGGATCAATACTGATCCAATTTATATAAAATGTATTTTAGGGTTGAAATATCATGACAAAATGATTTTTAATCATGGTTATAGGTCATTTTTGTCCTTAAGATTACATTTTAGTCCCTCATTATACGTAATTTAACATTAGTCTTTGTTAATAATTTTAATTACATTCAATAATTTTATTGGTAAAAAAACTAACTTGAACTTATTTTAAATTATAAATTATTATGATGGAAAATATTAAATACCATTTTAAAAATTCCAAAATAAAAATTGGCAGAATTTTTTTTAATTTAATCATACAGATGGGACAACAATTGTGGTTATTAATGTGAAAACATCAAAAAGTGTGGAACGTTTTTAAAGTAAATTTAAAAGTAAAATTAATTAAAATTACATAAATTGGACTAATAAATATAATTAATTTTCAAATAAATTTTAAAACAAATCAAAAACAATATTTAACCATTTAAATAAATTAAATGAGAAGCAGTTTTTGAATAAATATCAATATTTTTCACAATTAATTAAAAAATCAATCTTCATTGAAAACTACCAAATATTTACACTAAGAAATTTTTAATTTTTATATTTAAAATATTATGTTTTTTTGATATATAAAAGTCATAAATTATCCAAAAATTAGGTTAAAAAAGGTTAATTATTAAAATATGGAAAAATTCCTTTAAACAAATATAGATTTTATGTGTAATACTGAGTTTATTATTATATTATTTCTATAAAATATATTAGATGATTATAAAAAGATTCTTGATTGACTATATAATATATATGAGTCATTAACACTATTAAATAATTTTAATTTATTTAATTTATTACTAGAGACACCACTGTGAGTATAAAAATAATAATATTTCATTTTATTCAATGGGATTTTATTTTCATTTTGAATTTATTGTTAATCTATTATTTTCTTTTAATTTTTTTAAACCATATATTTTCATTAGTTAGTTAATTTTTTTCATAATATCTAATTTTAACACCTTGTTTATGTATTGCTATATTAAATTAAGTATTTTAATAACATAGTGTTATTTTGTGAAACTTAGTCTTGTGTGTAATGCAAGATATTGAGGAAATGCTCTCTTTCGTGCAATGAAATCTAAATTAGTACCACATGAATTACGAGATATAAAATATATTTAATTAATTTAAAATAATAAATATTTTATATATTATTTGTATATTATATTCTGTTATATTCTTGGTGTCGCATTCCATACACACTATTGAATTCTGTAGTGTTACTCCTGAATTTCGGGTTGTTACATTATCCCAACCTTAATTAAATTTCGTCCTCACAATATAAACTCTATATTCATGACAGATTTTTTTGATACTTATAATTTGTAAAACAAACATAATGATAAGGGTTTGTAAAACATCTTCTATAAAATTTTGGAAAGTTCATGGGTCACATTACATAACATATAACTAAGTATATATGTATGAGAACACCAGTAGAATATAGAGATTTATACTTAGTGGAAAATTGTAAATATTTACATGGGTGATTGAGTTCATCAATCATAGACTAGTGAATTATCAAAGAAATTTTAATTCCCTCAAAGCCATAAATATGTGATGATTTAGAACAATATCAGTGCAAAAAATGGTATTAGGAGCAGATATTTTTTTCACTTTTCTAATGTTTAGTAGTTATTTTACTACATAAGAATCCAAATAAATATAATTTCATTATATTTTTAAATATCATAATAACAATTTAATCTTTTGGATATTCTTTAGTAAAATTCTAATACGTCTCTTAGGTCATAAAATAGGAATCTAAAAATTATGTTATATCCCAGAATCACTAAAACAATTAATAGATCGTAAGGTCCAAAGAAGTGAAATGTTTAAATATTTGTATCCAACTATTATTCAATGTAAATATGGTTAATATTTTAATCTATAAATATAAAAATTATCACTACCAGTTAATCACAAATATTTATTCATAAAATTGTTTAAATAACTACAAATAAACATGGACATCGTGTAGGGGAATGGTAGAAGCAAGGCTGTTATCATTCATTGGTCATGGGTTCATGCCCTGCGGCCTTGGTTAAATTGTTTTTATTATTCATGCGGCATAAAAGTTATCCTTTTCTAAACCATATTAATATATCATAAAAAATTACTGAAATAAAAATCTTTAAAATATGTTTAATCACCTAATATCATTCTAACTATGGTTTTCAATACAACCTCAATATGTAAATATATAATCAATTTTATTTCATAATAGGTTCCTCCATTGTCTAGGGTTTATCATTAATATTTTATATATGATTTCAAAATCAAAAAAAACTGTTTCTTCAATATAAAACTTCTTATTTTTAACTTAGGATATTCATTATAAAAATCCATCATAACAAATTTTAATAAAAATGTAAATTATCCTTAGCATATCACTTAAGAGTGTCAAACCAGGTTCCACTAAGGCCGGTTTTCATCTACTAGGTTACCCTTAGTCGGCCCCATTACACCTTTTCATAGTTGTTACTTCTATATTCACATATTCTGGAACCACACCCACTTGTTTATCCAGACAAGGATGTATTTATATGAATATACACATAATCTATACCTTACCAAAAATCTAGGATGTTAATGTATACATATAGACTATTTAAATCATAGGGTTGTGATACCTAATCTAGTTTTCTAAGGTTGATACAAAACCCAATTCATACCAATTATATAACCCCACCCTAGAAACATAGAGTCGGTGCATTATTATATTATAGTGGCCTGATTTCAAGGAATCATATCTTAATGGACAATTTTGTTTCTCATTATTGGAAATATAAATTACATATATGATACCAATAATACATTGGTAAATATGAAATAAAAACAAAATACATAAAATAAATAAACTACATCCTTGAATTCTTATTTAATGATTTAATCATCAAAACATGGGGAAGGAAACATAATAAGGGTGAGTTAAAATGCTCATTAAGGGTAAGTAAAATGGAATAAATAGGGGTTCTATATTAATAAATTAAAATTTAAAAGAAAATAACTACTAACATTTCCCATTAAAAAACTAGACAAGGAAAATTCAATAAGGAAAAGTAATAAACTAAAACACATACTACATAATCAATGAACTGAAATGAAATTTACCCATAGATATGTCGATGAAAAATATAATTGATGAATAATAGAAAAATATCTACCATTTAAATCCATAAATATTTTAATTCATGTTTGAAAAACATGAGGAACTATACTATCAAGATCCATCATCTATATAGTATAATAATATTGGATGAAACCTTTTTAATATTTCCAACATAATCATTCGATATGAACCTGCTGATGCATCAAGGATCTATATAGAGTTTAGGATCCACCCATAATTTCATGTCCAAAGAATAAATAAGATCAAATTATAAATTTATTCAATATAGAACATGGCTTATAAAATATTCATATTGAATAAAAGATACAAATTTATCAATAATTCACTAGTTAATCAAATAACTGTCAAAGTAAATACAGTATGTAAAATGTTATATGTTTTAGGGAAAATCAATACATATACTATAAAAATATTTATATTTAAGGAAATTTAAAATTATTTAATGTTACAATAAAATGATAGTTTCATGAGAAAGTTAAAAATTAAAAAGTGTAAGTGAGATCTCAAAGATAATTATTAAAAACAATCTTGAGGATAATATTCATTAAACCATCATAGTGTCCCATACCACTTTGTAACATCTGAAATAAAATCATTATAAAAACATTAAATTAATTGAAACATAGAATATAATTATAATAAGGGGACTCATGATATAAGATAAAAAATATATTATATACACCAAATAAATGTGATTTGGTGCATAATAAAAAATAAGTGTCAATGAAATGTAAATTGGGACGAAATTTCCTTAACAATGTGGGAAAAAATGAATAAGAAAACGTAATGAAAATAATAATTAAATAAGACATTAAATACCATGAAATTAGTATAATTCATTATATTATAGTCACTGTGTTAGTATGTATTCTATATATATATGATGTTTGGTGGACAACAATAAAGTATGCCTCACAGAATGAAAAGAGAGACAAGAATCCATTTCCTTGAAAACTACTTTTCTCGTGTGTCATTATATTATTGAATAATAATCTTATTATAATTATTTACTTTCTATACAACCCTTTTCATGTTTATCATAACTTTTATTTCAATTATTATCATTTTTATTCAACAACTAAATCAATTATGTTTATGTTTGGTGTATTGTCCAAACATGGTTTATGTGTTTAAAATAACTTTGGTTGGTTAAATATATTAAATTGTTAATTATATAATATCCAAAGAATAATAAAAATGGAATAATTATCATATTTATAAATCCATTGTACATTTACCTAGTATCATTAATAATGGTTATGGAAAATGAACTAATGTTACCCACTTGGTTACGGTAGGCCGTATATATGCATGAGTAATGTTCCAATTTTTCAATGATCATTTTGAAAAAAATGAAACTAAAATAATTTTTTTTATTTATAATTATATAAAAATTCCATATCATTTGAATGTATTTACATATATATATCTAATTCTTGTCATGTAAAGTGAATCACATCGTGTTGAGGAGGTGGTAAACCACACAGTCATAAACAACATTATTAATATTTATATGAGCTTAAGGTAATAAAGAAAATGGTATATTATATTTAAATATGGTAATTATGTCATTAGTATCATATATATTTTGTTTATATGAAATATATTTAATTAAAATCATCTTTTATACATTCAATGTGTAGTGTGAATGAATCACATCACATTAAGGGTTGGTAGTCCGCACTTCCACAAATGATGTTATCATTTTTACACAAAATGAAACATATAAAGTTATGTGTTTTAAAACATTAAAATAATAATAACATCATAATAATTACAAAATATAAAATAAATAAATAGAGTTTCAATCACCATGAGAGGTAGTACGGGAAAAATGAGCAATCATTGTTTTGTGAGGTTGTAGTTCATTGTACACGTAAAAAGATTGTTTGTTACCCATTAGATGAAGGTATGTGTATGTTTAGGAAGAATAATTACAATAAAAACATACTAGTATATTTATGTTATAAGAGTTTATATAAAAATAAGGAATAATACTGTTGAGGGGTTGATAATGGAAATAAAATTAAAGAGCTTTAGGAAAGATGTTACATCTTAATCGGAAAACACATTTGGTTTGCACCAAAAGGCTTACATGGATTCATTTCATCCGAATAGGTGTATTCAAAATTTAAGGGAGGGATGATGAGGGGTGTATTGGGAAGATATTGGATTAACCGAAGTGGATGGATACTTTTAAGGATGATGGAGGAAAGGATAAATTTTATAATTGTCGAGAAGTGGAGATGTTCCATTAGACTCCTGTATCTCTTTGCGGATCCGAGTGTTTGGTGTCGACATCGGTGTGCTTAGTGATGGCCTCGACATGCCTTTGGTTTCAGGATCTTGTCATAGATATGGTCTTCCCATCATCAACTCCTCTGTGATATCCCCCGACAGCTCTGGATTCTATTGCGATTGTGGTATGCTCGGCGTGGGCTATGATGTACTCAACATCGGCCTTGGCATGCCTTCTGGATTTGAGATCTCAGCGCGGCCTCACCCCAGATCGACGTCGGCTCTTGCATGCTCTAGTGTTCTTTGGGTCCGCTCTAGTTCTATATAGGGGGGATACCTTTAATTTTTTTGCTTCTGTACGTTGTTTCCATGTTATGGTTTAGTTATGGTGGGATGTTTTTTGATTTGATGGGAAATTGGTGGTATCGTGGTTGTTCTAAAGACGTGGTTGGATATGAATCTACTTGTTACCTTCTGTTTGATTTTTGATGGAGGTGAAATGGATGTATTGTTGGGAAATCCAGAAATTATACAAGGTTTATCATCAGATGAGAATAAATATTTTCATCTTCACAATGTATGGATTTTAGGATTTGGATGATTGAGAGGGTATGGTGTTATCCTTTGATACTGGGCCATTCCATCCTTGCATGATACATCATTCAGATAAGACATACATTGGTAGAGGTATGCCTTAATGATATTGATGCTAGGTAGAGGCACTTTATTGTAGACCTGTTCTGGGTTGAATCCATTTTATTTTTTGAATCTTGTTAATGTCATGATGTCTCTGAAGTCCTGGTTTCCCCCATTCACCCTTAAAAGGGGATTATCAAAAATCAATAAAAATATCGGCCTTCAGGCCATTCATTTAGTCAGTCCATTATTAATCTAAATTTATAATTAATCATTGTAATTCATTTTAATTAATTTCACTATAATTTTTTTGTAAAAAACTATGTTTAACATATTATAATTTATAAATTATGATTATTAAAATTATATAATCAATTTTTTCAATTTTAAAACATAGATGTGGCATTAATTAACATAAATTTAATCCCACAGGCGGGGTGAAACTGTTATTTTTCAATGTAAAAACATCCAAAAAATTGTTATGTTTTTATAATAAATTTCAATGTGAAATTGAATAAAATGACATAAATGGGAATAATTTATAAAAATATTAACTAAATAGTCTTAAAATACAATCTATAAAATATTTTAACCCTACAAATAATTTAGTTAAAAATTAGTGTTGAATTAAATTTCAGTGTCGGTTGTTGTTTACTAAAAATTGAATCTAGACATAAAAATACCAATAATTTACCAGAAGCTACTTTTTATGTTTCTATCTCAAATATTAAGTTTATTTATGAAAAATAAATACAATAAAAGTTTAATAAATTGTATTTAACATAGGTTTCATTAATACATGGTAAATGTGTCATAATAAAAATATAGGTTTTATATGTAATATTTTGTTTATTATTATAATATGTCTATCGAATAAATAATATTATTATCAATAATATTTTATTGAAAATAAAATATATATTTCATTAATTTAATTCAATAATTTTAATTAATATATTTTTTTACACAAAAGACCTTTGTTAGTATAAAAATAATAATATATCCTTTATATTCAATTGGTTTATATTTTAATTAATAATTAATTGGTAACATATCAATTAAATTTATAATTGTTTAAAACATATATTTTCATAAGTTAGTTTATATTATTCATAACCTCTAATTTTAACAATTAGGTTATGTATTATTATATGAAATCATAATATTTTAATAATACAATGTTATTTGGTAAAACATAGTCTATCATATAAAGCATGTTATCGAGTAAAGTATCTCTTGCGTGCGATTAAAGATAACTCAGTGTTGTATGAATTGAAAGACATTCAATATATTTAATTTATTAAAAATAATTAATATTTTATTAATTATTATGATATTATACTCATGTACGCGCTTAGTGTTTCATTTCATACATGATATGGAATTCAATACACTTAATATAGAATATCATGGTGTTCCATGTATCCTATTCAATCAATATCACAGTGATGAATTTTGAAATAAAAATTCATTTAAGGGTTATAGAATTTTACACCATATGATTTTATGGCATCTAATACTAATAATTTAATTTAATCATTTATATAGAATATGTTCCACATAACATTGAGCATAAATGAAGTCCAAAATATTATTATTTTAACTAGACTATTATAACCAATAAATTAAATTGGTGGGAAAAATGATTATTAACAAAATTATAAAATACAAAATATTGCAACTCATTATAAAGTTATGAAATAAATTTTTGAGAATATGCACATGTTTTTTAGTAATGTAATATAATTTTTCTAAAATATGTTTTAAAAAAAAAGTTATTTTCATTGTATTTATTAGAATATAGATATAATTAATTATTGATAGATTTAAATTATTTACTTGATAATATTAAATTTTTTCGATTCCTTATGAAAATATTATATTAGGATGAATTTTTTATAATTTCATGAAATGTTTAATTCTTCAATGAAAACTTAAAAAAAATTATAAATCTCAAATTTTTATTATATATGAATTTAATTATATTATTTTAACTTTATATCATATTAAATTAAGTAATTTATAGTCATATATAATCTAATTGTTTACATTTAAAAAATATATATACCTTATTTGGTTTTTAGTATATTTTTTCCTTAAAAAACATTATTTTCCAAAGAACTATTTTTCATTGCATTACGACAGTTTAAATTTAAATATAATTTTTGTAACATATGTGTTTCTTATTTTTTATAATTTATTATATATTTATCAATATTACTTAGAAATTATTTTATAATGTTATTTTTATTCTATGGTAAAATAATGTTACCTTGGTAAAAAATAGATTCACCACACTATTTGTAAAATAATGTATTAGGCTAATATTAAATGGTAAAAGATTAAGATTCCTAAAAACTGAAACATTATATTTATGTCTGATGAGTTTCTTTCCCTTAAAAATAAATTAAGTCAGTAAATATTATTTAAATTATTTGGAATTAATTTCATACAAATGTGGTTGGCTTGAAATATAACATAATACTTATTTAACCACATAAAACCACCCTTCCTCAAGTGTAAATACTAACTGTTACCACCCCATTTCTCCTAAAAAGTCATGATGATTTTTAAATATATATAAAACCATATCCTACATATTCTTCCCACCTACATGTGCTTTTGGTGTCACTTAAACATCTATTCCAGGTTCCTTAACGAATCCTTTAAGGAGGTTATATTCAAGATAAAAATATCGTAATAAACCAATGATTTTTTTATTTAACTACATTAACCTCACATACATCACCCCGAAAAATATAGTAAATATAGTTTCATTTATATAATATAATTTTATACTTCTAATGATATATCATATATCCTCCCCTTTTCTTATCTTATTAATTCAAAGAAATAAAAACCATTTTCCAAATTATAGTTGTTCACTATCTACGTGGATATTTTTTTTGCGATTTACCATAATTCCATATAGTCTGGTCATAATAGTAATATTATCTTTTAATTATATTTTTATAGGTATATAATAACCTAATTCATATTTATAACAATATATATACAAAATATTAAATAAAATGAAACTACTTTGTGATGGTTGGAAAAACCGCCATATTTAACTAAAAAATAACCATTAAATTTTTATCAAATGAATCATCCTCATTTTAGAACGAAAAATGAAATATGGGACAATTTAATATTATTTATGTACATGAATACCATATCATTTTATTTTTAGAGTTTTATATCAACTTAACATGACAATCCATATTTATTCATCGATGGACTGATCATGAAACCATGAATTGAACACACATTAAACAAAGAAAATAACTAAATATGTATAGTTAATTGGCTGAAAGATACTCCATATATATTATAAATATGATTCATATTTTTTATAAAATGAATATATAACTTTATACATTTATATAAGAGGATAATGAATGAAAATATAACGGTAATCCTAAGTTAAGAGTTTCTTGTTTTAATTTTACATTTGTGAGATATATGCCTTAGAAAAATAAACGGAATATTTTTCCACCATCATGATACCTTAATTTTTTGATGTTTCCATTTGATTCATCCAAGGATATTTTAAATTATTTTTTTCCTATATTATTCACCTATATTTTATAAAACTATTTAAAAATGGATGGGTAATTTATTTTCAAAAATTATTTCTAGTGATATTTAACAATTAATTTCTATCTATGAAAAAATAAATTGATGTTCTATATGATTTAATATGTGTATAATTCAATTATACTATCATTTTTCCTATTATTATTGGTTTATGTTTAGGATAAATCAAGATTTTTAAATACCATTTACTATTCAGGGGTTATAATATGACTAAATGTTTATGAAACTCATTAATTTTCATTGGACCTAATATGTTAGATAATTTATGTTATTGTAGCAAAAAAATATTTATTTTTATTTATTTGAAGGGTTTCACCTATATACCTATATCCACTGTATTGGGTAATGAATTATATCTCATGAGATAACGATGAGAAACAAGTCCATTGGCTTCATCCATAATGAGAAACTTATGCATCCTGATGCACAATGGGAAACATGTTCATACTAATACTATACTAGAAACAACTATGTCTTGATCCACTATAATGATGATCAATATAGTTAACCTTGAAAAATTATTATTTTTATATATATGATGGGGACACAATTTAATAACATGATATTATAGTTCATGACTGATTTTGTTATTATTTGTAACTCTTATGGTACATGTCTTCTACATAACCTTATTATTATATAAATATTTTATATTATCTTTGATAGATCATTCCTTTGATTAACAATATTCAGTATATGATCCAACAATTTCTTATAATTTTTTCCCTTATGTGATGTAGAATATCATTGGTAGGGTTTTTATAATAGGAGTACTATGTGTGATTTTTTTTGTGGGATATTTTGAAGATATTCCACAAAATTAGAATAATTTATATATAATATCTTAAAACTATAATCCTTTATGGTTCTGGAATAGATAATTTTTTAGAAACTGAACATTAATTTAAATAGCTGTAATAATTTTGTATGAAAATATCATGTCATTATAGTAATAGGGGGAATTTGTGAGACTCTGTGGAATTAATATATATTCATATTTTCCATACCATGTATGGAATGAATTATTGTGTATATCCTCCTTCTCAACCATAAATTTATGATATTAATAGTTAATGCCAATATTGAAAATTTATTGAGATATGTGTAGTCAATAAATTTGATCATCAATATTGGGTATAAGATACTTTTTCTTGTTCACGATCATTTTCTGTCTTGATAGTCAATACAGAGACACACCGATCAATATTTCATTTTATAAAAAAGTATAGGATCCCTATAATGTGACACACTTGTTCAAATAAACCCCTTTGAATGTTTCTCTTGGAGTTACATTTTATATTCCAAAAACACAATAAGTTATTTTCTATAGGAATTATTTAAAATTAGTGTGGCTCTAGGTATGAGTTCTATTAAGAACCCAAATATATTCTTTAGTGTATGGAAATGAAACTATTCTAAAAATACATTAAAAAAATCCCTCAAAATAGGAATATCTTCGATGTTTTTCTTATCCCCAATCAACTGATACAATATTCCCTATATAATTGAAATCAAATCCCATACAATGGACATGATTTCAATTAGATGGATATGTATATTGTCACAATAATATAAGATCATAGGTTTGTTTAAAAAAAATTTGCTTTCCTCCCTCAGAAGTTGATGTGTTCTGTATGTAGAGAAAGCCAATCAATGATAATGATAACATCAAATTCAACCAAAGGAAAAATTTCATTGATATTCATGAACCAGATAATCATAAATTTCAACCATTGGAGAATCATACACATGAGATGAAATCATCAAATCATTAAAGGTGTTACATAAAAATTTTATATATGATTATTTGGGTAGTGTCTTTACACCAATATAAAATTATTTAGACATGATGAATTGATAGATCGACAATTAGATAATACATAATTACTTCTACAGTGGATAGTTATTGTACATTTCCCAACATTATTATTGTAACTCTCTTAAGAAACATGGATTGAAGAAAATTTACCTTTCTCTCTTGGATTAAGATGGTTCAGATATTATTGTAAAAATTATCTTTCATATTTAATCACAATCTAGAATAATTACCATACTCATTTCATTTGAAACACTAGTGTGTGAGCTGTACATTCTATGTAGCTTTATCTATATTTTCATCATTAGATAACTTCTTCCTATCACTTAATCATTTGATTACCCAATGACTATCACATATAAATATAAACCATTTTATAGTCCCCTTATGAAACTTTTCACTATATTTTCTCCCACACTATGATATTAATGGAATGGAAATCCACTTCAGTCCATGGAATTTGGGTTTTCCTTGGAATTATAATTTTATATTATTATCAAAACTATAAAAATAATACATAAATTCAACCTATATTTCCACATTGAGTTAACAGTGAATAATTTCATCATTTATTCTCATGTACCTTATGGATAATACCATTTGGAGACTTGGTTTCATGCCAGTAAATAATTTATCAACCTCAATTTTATGTCATAAGATAATAACAGAAGTATACATCACAAGTCATGTAAAATTCGGGTCATATGTAAAAAAAATATTTCTCATACCATTTATTTAGATCAAGGATGTCTTTATCTATCTTCATTTGTGGTATATGATGAATGTACTTGCTGAAAAAATAGTTCTTGAAATCATCTCAATACAACGATTCAATTTCATCACATTCCCTTTTATTCATGATGATACACCACCATTGATCTTCTCCCATCTCCAAATTATAGAAAACGTGAATTAATTTTTGTTGTTCCAAACACTGGAGAATGAAAATTATTTTTTAGTCGTATAAATCTTTTACATAGACCTCTGAAATTTTTTAGATCCACTAAGGGTTTTTGTATGTTTTTCATATGAAGTAATGAATATATTTTTTCTCCCACATTTTCTCATTTGGTATTTTTATATGATTCATGACTTGTGAATTTTTTTTGTGTATAAAGACATGATATTGAATTACATATCCCATAATGTTAGGTTTTTTAAGAATAAAATTTTTGGATTTTCCATCGCAATGTGCATTTACATGGTTCCATTATAGTTTCATAAACTAACTAAAACCAAATATCTTAGTGTATGAAATAATAATAAAATAACATAATCAAATAATCACAAGATATCACTTATAGGTTGTATAAATCATGAACCATGATTTTTAATCTATAAAAAAATAATCTTATAATAAATCATTCGTCATTATCATCTATATAAATACATTATGATGTTTTTAGGAAGTTTGTGAATTTATAAATCATATCCCCAAAGATTTTCCATCTATGTGTATAGAAAGCCACAATGTTGGGTACTGAGTGAAAATCGATTCCAAATCATTTCACACTTTTTGAAGTTATTTCTCCTATTTATCTATGTTAAAGAGAAACATCAACATATACTATTATGAAAGGGATGAAATTTCATTATATCCACACTGTCTATCCTTTAAAATAAATCTAGGAATTTTTTTTATAATTTGACTCATCCTTTTATGTATCCTTAAAGACCTCTTATGAGATCTCACTAATGATTTATGATCCTTTTTACAATGTTTAACTAATCCTATCTTATGAAACCAACTATAGTGACCCCTTTTTTATTTATAGATATTATATATTTTTAGTTGAATATTCATTATATAACAAACAAATAAACTAGGGGAATGTAAAATTATTATTCATTTCAAACATTGAAACATAAAAAATAGTCCACAAGTGAGATAAATAATCTTCCACTATGTTCATAAAAAATAAAACTGTTATAATAAATATCATAAATAGTAAATTTTTTAATACCATGGAGAATGTAAACATAATAATGGGTGAGCTCATATTCCTAGTGATGGTAAACAAGGGAGACACATGAGAATTATATGAACAAAATGGTTTGATAATATGATCATAAAACTCAAAAAACATACCCTAAATATCAATGATAATAATCCTAAGCCATATCATAAATATTGGTCGTTAATAAGACATTAATTAAAATGTAATCAAAGAACATTATATATTTAAGAATAAAAGTATCATAAGATATAGAACTATGAAATACACAATATAATATAACAAAATTTCAATAGTAGGAAAGGATCATTTCCAAGGTGTTAATAGTTGAATATTATTTTTTGGAAAACCATCATAGTATTCAAGGGTCATTACAATAACCATTATAGAAGAAAAAACACTCACTTAAATGGGTTTACTCCCTATTCCATATATGACTATCTCATTAGAGTTAAATATTTTACCAATTATTTAGAGGGATATATACGTCCCAACCATCATATATGAGACATCATATGTATGAATTCCAAATAATCATTAAACAATCGTAATATAATAATAAATGAAATAAATGTGGTTTTAGAAATTTTTACTCATATCAACACAACTGAAAAGATAAATAATTCATAATCATTTCACCATTTAATCATTGCATAACCAATTGAAAGACGAAGGTTTAATAATAATATTATAATCATATAACTTATTCAAGAGAATGGTTCACAATAAAAATCATATCCTCACAATCATTAACCATATAGATAAATAATAACAATGGTATCCTTTAATCACATCACCATTAAATCATATGTATCTTAAGGCGATGTCATTTTAGAAGCAAATATATTTTGAAAGATAACGTGGATATGTTATTGAGGAAAAATAAATATTCATTTGAATTTTTCTTTAAAACATTAAAATATTTCAAAATAATTTTCAATGAAAATAAATTTGGAATATTTTAAAAAAATTCAAGAAATGATTGTTCATCATGGTGGAAAATTTCATTCAGGCCGTGCAAGTTAAATTAATTATTAATATTACATTTTTTGTAAAAAAATGAGCATATTTTGGAGAATGAAATCAATATTTGATTCAAGAAATCTTTAAAAATCTAATATTTGAGTTATTTTTTTAATAAATCATTTGGATTATGTTAAACACACATTTCAAACACTTTTAGAAAGAATAGATTTGGTTGAAAATGGGTTTTAGACTAAATAGAGAAATAAATATGACTTTTCATAAGAAAAATATTTTGAATACATGAGTATATAATGGGATAAAAATTAAGGTAAAACATGTATTTTCATGAATTAACTAGTGGAGAAGAAAATATATGATGTTTTTACTTATTGATCATATTATTTTTTCATCGGAAACATAATCTTAAACACTCCTTATATTTTTTGGGATTGTACATAATAATATTTATCTATTTAGTAAAATTAAATAGTAATACCAATGAAATAATATCTTCAAATGAATCATAAGTATCACATGAATAAATATCGTAAACCAAT
Organism: Viscum album; assembly: GCA_963277665.1. NCBI lineage: Eukaryota > Viridiplantae > Streptophyta > Magnoliopsida > Santalales > Viscaceae > Viscum > Viscum album. The sequence continues at coordinate 1,243,543,527 of OY728147.1, forward strand.
CATGAAAAGAAATGTGCAATCTTCGTGAGTCTTTCTAAAACAACCCATACAACGTCATTTCCTCTGGGCAGCTATGGTAAACCAATCATAAAATCTATCACGACATAATTTCACTTCCACTCATGAATTGGTAACTACTATAAAGGCCCTACATATTTATAATTCTTTTCCTTCACCTACTGGTAGGTGGAACATATCCTAATGAAACAAGCTACATCCATCTTTATGATTGGCCACCAATATAAATGATGTAGATCTCGATAAATATTGGTGACACCAGGAAGAACTTCCCATATGAAGGCTTGAAATTCTTACAACAGCTCCTCACAGAAAACAGTGTAACTCTTTCCCAACATTTGAAAAATTAGGATTGATGTTGAAGTCAATATCCCTTTCAGCTACTGAAATGATTAATCACAATAATCTATCCACAAGTACATTGTACCCTTCTTGGTCAGGCCCTTCAGTGTCATTGCTAATTGTGAAAATTCTTGTATAAACTGTCTGTAGTAACCATCGAACTGTAAAAAAAATCTATACCTCAATGAAGTTCTTCGGATACACCCAAAAAAAATATTTCCCTCACTTTCTATAGGTACATTGATACTCCTTTCTTTGAGTTGACATGACACAACAAGTGAATATGGTCCATCCAAAAGTGGCACTTTGAGAGCTTATCATATACCTAATTCTATCTCATTGTACTCAATATGATATCAATATGGGTGGAATAGTATTGTCAACTATGAGATTACAACAAGATTTCTTCCTTGAAAACTACCACAAAAGAATACAAGGAATGACCACTCAGTTCATTCAGAACATGAACACTACAGACACGTTTGTTAGACCAAACAATATAACAAAATAATTTTATAAACCATGTTTGATTTGAAAGGTTGTAAGTGGTATATATAATGGTATAAACCATGAATAATTAAAAATAAATCTCATTTCAATCTTCAAGAGCACCCGAGATCGTCGAATATGATCAAGGAGATCATCAATCCATGATAAGGGATATCTATTTTTGACCATCAACTGGTTCAACATCCAATAATCCACACTATGTGTGAAGGTACCATCATCCGTCTTTTCACAAAGGATAAGTGAATCCCAAGAATAATTATTGGGTCTAATGAAACCCTTTTCCTGCAACTCCTTTAACTTCTTATTAATCTCCTATAACTCTGATATAGCCATCCTATAAAGAGGAATGGACTCTACTGCCGCTTCTGGCACAAGATTAGTAAATAAATCTACCTATCTTCTGAGGTAAACTAGATATGTCATCTTGAATAACATATATGAAATCACCCACCATTTCAAAAAGGTTCATCTTTGAAGTCCCGTATCCAATTAGATATAAACTATAAATCTAGGATGTAATTCTTCCAAACCCATGATGCTCAGAACCCACTCTACTCGTCTGGACATCCCATTCACCATTGTTTAGAAAGACAAGCCTTCAGGTGATGTGAAACTCACCCGATGGTGATATCAGTTAACAAAGGCCTGAAAGGAGACCATCTATTCCATTCAAAGAATTAAATCGAATCATTTCATCTCTAAAACATAAAGGTCCCACAAGAAGTAACACCCACCATCCTCAATGGAGTGTTTACTGTCATAACATCTTCATAAGTAATGATACTGAGCCTAAGGCTATCCATAATTGGAAAAAAATATAAAAATAAGGGAATCCCACTTACCAAAGGTGAATAAGCTAAAATTTAGGAACAAAAAATCGTACCTAAACTGTAGAGGGTCCAAGATCTTACTCTAAAGTGGTCTATTCAATGGAAAATGTCTGACATGTAATGCGAACCTACATCCCTTCCAGGCTACCCAAAGTTGTTCCACCAAATTGTTACTAAAAACATGTAATATGGATACCACGACCATGAAAACCTCCTCATCCTGACAAACTATCATTCCCTAACTGATGAGAAATTGGTTGTCTTCATATTGAACAAGATGTCATAACAGATCAATTTTCACTCGATGTAGGTGATAAAATTTTGCAAAAAATAAGGAATATATTCCTTCTTTCAACAAGATTGGAACCAAACTGGGTCCCTGAGGAAATGAGGTATCATATGGATACTTCTTCCACATAGGTATCACACCACCTGGCTTCCTAAAAAAACATCACGTGAAATATCCCTAGGGCACTTCCTTGTACTGGTTGAAAGAGTATCAACCATGGATGCTGAAACACCCTGGATCATATCTCTAAACTCCCTTAGATTACACTTGGTAATCGGTTCCAACATTAATATAGTACTCACTAAAGTGAACTTGAAAATGTTCACATGCGATCAAATGTCGTACATGAGACCTCCCTCAAACTTCTTAGAAAGTTATAACTCGTCACATCAAAAAACATGTGTGAATTGCTGATGCTATGTGAATTGTGATTAATAATACATAACTAAAAGAGAGACTTTCTCCAAATTCATGAACTCCTAGGCTCAGTCAACCCTCAACGTCTTGGGTACAAGTAATCATATATTGTCCTATGAAACTCTTCACAATCCATATCTCAATGACATCCCATCTATTAGATAACATCCCACCATATCTTTGTGGAATCACATATAATGTAAGTCTCAAGATTCGTGATCCTCTCTGTAGGTGTCTCCATATGATTGAATATAGAAAACATGGCATCCAAAAATGAATCTATAGCTTATGGTCTTCCATCCCTAGAAAAAGTGGGAGGATGTTGCTGCTGGAACACTAACATTAAGTCTTTCGTAGTTAGGGGATGATGTGGTGCTTTTTGAAAGGTCTAAATCATCCTCAGAAAGCCTTTAAGAAACTATGAATCCGCACCTACATTTTTTATAATAGCTAGTTCTAAGATGGTCATGACCAGAGGATCTACTGGAAGTCCCTATTCTACCATTTTTATTGTTTGATCATTTCCATGTACTTGTCGTAGAACCATATGACATCTTGGTGGAACGAGTTTGCAAGGTCAATCACACACCATAGTTCAAAATTATAATGGATTGAAACATAGAAGTGAAATAATGTAATAATAGAATTAAATAATTAATGTTTTACAAAATAGGATTACATGTTGTGTAGAACCACATCACCATGTGTTCCCTTAAGCCTTAACATGAGAATGTACCTCTGCCAACATGGTCATGTAACAACCCATACATATAATGTGTTCCTCATGATACATGGTTTGTACTTGAACATTACCTCATACCCATGTACTTATACTTTTATATAACTACATGGTTCTGCCAGTTTAACACTACATGGCATGAACACTCTAGATAAGATGCATACTACATATGTTCCATCCAACCAGGTAATTAGTGACACATCCAGAGACAAAATACACTATAAAACGACGTATACTACAAGTACACAATGTGTTCCCTCAAATATTTCCCAACCTAGTGTCTTTAATTAGTTATTTACGTCACACAGTCAAAAACTACATGGCATGTACATACAGTGAATAGTGTGAACTTATTATGAGTAAGTTTTTCCAGAATAGAAGAACTCATATCATGTGTTTATAATACAAAAAACTGTATTGTATCGGCTTATAGATAATAATCATCTTAAATTTCTCTATCGCTATTTAAAACTTATTACATTGTCCAATGAATGATAAATTCTGACCTATGGGAACCCATACTCCCCATGAATCAAAGTTTGGAATGCTTTTTCAGATCATAACTAGGAAAAATTCAATTAAATCTCAAACATGATCCACCACATTCTGATCCAATTGGGTCCATAACACCTAAGGGACTAAATATTGGAGTTCATCCAAGTGAAAAATTACATTTAACAATACACTATCAAAAGAGAAGGTATTTCTATCCCAAAATGTTTCCCGACATCATAAATATCTTACACAACATCTATCAAAACATCATGCAATCAATAATTCACCTTAAATGGAATGAAGATAATTCATGACATGTGATCTCTATAAAGCACTTATATCATGCATGATATGGAATACCCGGTTCTAATTTGGTTAAATCATAAATAAAACCTCAATAATATCAACGATCACAGCATAATACATCTGTATCACCCAATGGTGAAATAAAGTCAACTATAATAACTGAAAAACAAAAAAATGAAATATTCAAGGTAACTAGGTGTTTGCTCTTCACAGGTTAAATACTCCTGAGAATAGATTATTACCAACAATATATTATTTCTTATCATAGTCTATATGCTAAAAATAATAAGCCAAATAATTAATAAACGTCCTCTGATTCCGCTTTATAATGTGCTGCATCCGAGTACCACCCAAAAATTTCACGAACATGGTTGGCCCCATAACATCAAGGTAATTTCCCCAAACACCACAGGCTACTGACTTATAGTGGGGGAAAAGGTATGGAAATGGGGAATCTATGCACTCATTAGTAGAGTTTAGACAACATAAGGCACATAGTAAAAAATGGAAGAACAAATAATACCAATAGAAATAAACAACGAAAGAGTGGTAGTAATAAAATAACTGAATCATATAAAGAAATGATAAATGTCACATGTGACTTGGAATGCAGCCAAATGAGTCAAAATGAATGAAATAAAATACATAAAAAAATATAGAGAAAATAATGTAAACACTATCATCATCACATGCCTCAACATGGTCCCATTCTCTACACTTCCAACAAAAATCAAGTACTTAAGGAAGATGGGTTCTTTCCCTTATCTACACCGGCAACCATATAATCTATTTAGCTCCAAAAAATGACCCAAAAGGGTGTGAGAAGAATCATAGTCGGAAACCAAAAAATGTTTTCTGCCTAACTATTAGTGAATATTTATAAAAAGTAAATACAGAAACTAATATATAAAATCAGAATTACTCAAAAGTAATCAACACTACAGTTTTCAATTACATTCATTTACATTAATTATTCAATCCGTTGAATCATGTAAACCATGGTAATTATCATAATCTCTATATCCCCTATGTAAGTAGAAAAATAGATTTCTCAGAATACTATAAAGAAATCTAATAGGACCGATTCCATGATTGTGCTTTGGCATGGTAGACTCATTACAATCATTCATTAATTCATAGACAACCCTTTGGTAATGTTATAACAATCCCACCCTTATGGTCTAACATAACATCAAGTCAATAAATAATGACCCTCTACGAAATATCTCATTGTATATCCACTTTGGTCCCACATAGTATAGATCAATTTCATACGACCACCTATGAAACTCTCACTGGAAATACCCATTGGTCAAAAGTATAATCAATATGATATTATTACCACCTAGAAGCTCTAATGGTCAATTCACCAGGGTCCAAAATTCATTTACTAAAATAATAATGATCACATGGGAAGTGCTCACAACATATCCTAATTAGTTATAAATGTCCACCCAGGTAGCTCTAATGGTCTAACCCCCTTGGCAAGCTCTCACAATCCAACCCCCTTTGGTTAAAATCAAAATGCATAAGTGAAGTAATTTTATATAATCAGAAACTCCTTCCTTACAAAATAAGGCATGGAAAAAAGGAATTTCTATAGGAACCCTAGACCAAGCAGCCAAAAACAATCAAACAATAGAATACATCCATTTTTTGTCCCAAAAACAAGGTATTTAACCTTACACATATGAAACATCCATTAATTAACCAAGAACCCCATTTAATGTATTAAATATGGTTACATTCCTATCAAGAAATACAAACAACATGGGTATGCGACACTTTTATCATATATAATCCAAAGACAGACAATGAAAGGCACAATCCACCTACCTTGATGTCTTATGATTGATATACATGATCTTCAGCCATTGAATCATCCATGATTGGCATATATCTACAAAATGTGAAAAACATATAAGCTTGAATAACTCAGGAGAGATAAATAATCAGTAATAAATGACACATGGGATTTGAGAACTCACTGTTGGGATTCCAACACACCTGACGACATCTCAATCAGAGCTCAGATAAAGAATTGGGAGGGGTTCAGAGTTTTTTGGCCCTTCCATCACTCTCCTATACAAACCACGAGGGGAAGAAGATATTTACAAAGATGAGACATGACCCCAATACAATTTATCAAATAAAAGGAAAAATACATGGTGTGTTCATTGATGGTACACGATGTGTAGTATCATTAATTAGACCCCACCGTAAGCAGTCTGCCAAGTCAGCACTGCACCATGTACTCAGTCATTTCACTATTAGTACACTCTTGTGCGTTGTACCTTGGTACACGGTGTGTACTCATAAGTACATGGAGTGTACTTATAAAATTATCATTTTATTATATTTCCACAAAACAACACAAAAACAAGATACATAACCGAAATGATGATTTCATTTCTTACAGTTAAATTTATAAATAAGAATTATACTCAATATTTAAAATATTGGTATCTCTAATCATATATTTACATTTAATTACAGTTGTATAAGAGTGATATTTAAATAAAAATATTACCAATATATCATGGTTTTTTAAAATTCAATTTCCCATGTAACAAAATTTAAATAGGTATTATATGAACTATAAGTTATCAAAGAAACAAATATCCCTATTTGTAAAAAAAATTATTTTATTTAAAATAAACTATGGGTGTCACAAAATTCCATTAATAAATTTTCTCAAATATTATGAAAATGTTTCTCTCATCCAATAATATTGGAAACATGTAATGTATTATCCAATGCAATGTGTGGTCATGATGGTTTTAATATTCAATACATAACATGTTTATTAAAAAAAAATATTTATTTTACATTATCGGAAGAAATAGAAAAAAAATATATAGAAAATGAAAATAATATTCATTTTAAATAATATTTTAAAATTAAATAATCAGTAATAAATCCTTTAATAAATTATTGGAGATTATTAAAAATGATTATTATATTTTTAGGGAAAAAAGTGATATCAAAGTAAAGTAATTTCCAACAAAAAAAGAGAATTAATGTTGGATTTTCATAAAATCATCTTCACAATCGTTTATATACCAGATAAAGGTTAATGGTACTACTTCATGATAATTTCATATATATACATAATGGAATAAAATATATTGGGTTTAATAATATAAAAATAAAATAATTCATCCAATGAAAACATTAAAATAAACAATACTGAATAAATATGAAATTATGAAATAAACATTAACTTCTTTTGATTTTTATATTAGACTATACATCTTCAAATGAAATTATAAATACCATGAATGAAAATATATTCATTATATAACATATCATTGGGGATGTATACACACTAAATAAAATAAATATCCAGTGAATATGGAATATGTCTCACAGAAGTAAAATTGTGAAAACAATCATTACATTAGGTCTGATTTCCTTCATACATTCTTAAAAATAATATTTAATAATTAGTTATATATAAAAAATAAATTATAGAAATATATTAAAATATATAATATAATATATGATATCTTATAACTATTTATCACATATTTATTAATAATTCATTATTAAAAATAATATTTTATGTGATGACTTAATTTTTTTTCCATTCTGTTTTAGTTTGATAGTTATGGTCATTTTACATTAACCATGGTTCTATTTTATATATAATTTTAGTCATTATATAAATATAAAATATATTTATTCTATATATGGTAATGTTATACCCTAAATTATAGATTGAAAAATTAATAACATTGTTCATGCATATGGTAGGCCATGCATATGGATGAATGTTACTTCAATTATTTTAATAGATGAAACAAAAAAGGGTAAATAGTAACTAAAATGTATAGAATCATTTATGTATCATATATATAATTTTTATAACTAATTCATTTTTTATTATTGTATAAGTAAAACTAATTTAACAAATACAACAAACCACTTTGGGGATGTAGTAATGTAAATGTACCCATGAGAGAAATCAACATTTTCAAATGATTAGGATGGTTATAATGTATATGTGATATTATAAATAAAGGGGTATAGAAATGAAATAAATATTATTTATATATATTAAACACATTATTATATACATCAAATAGAGAGATTAATTGAAAATTAATGATAATATTTTTCAAAGCGGGTTTACACCTTGTATATGATCAGCAATTTAATTTTCCATTTTATTGAAGATTTTATGGATATTGGTGATTAAGTTGAAATAATAAAATTTAAATTAATTTAATATCATTGTTCGTATCATTTTTTAATAGTTGGATAATATTTGAAGGAGGTATTTTATGAAATTAAATGAATACACATGGTTAAGAACTATACATGTTCTTTGGTAAACTTATGATGGATTATACATAGAGGCATCCTATAATATTTTTTTTTAAAACACTGACTATATAATATGGGGATGGATTAGAGGGATTAATTTGGTCTGCTATTAGATGAAAATAATTTATTTGTATTTTTATATACTATATTATATGGGGTGTATTTTAATATGTGTGGGGGAGGACAAACATGGAATTTCTAAATATAATAAAAAATATAAACATTTTACAAAAATTTATTTCCATAAAATGGACCATTATAATTCCTTATAAGGTATATGTTCTCAATATTTCCATTAGATATAAATTTGACAAATTATTAGTTAATTTTAACAGTTATCTATTATGATTTATATCCCGAGAAAACGAAATTTACAATAACTACATAAGTTAATTTTAATAATTTTACTATTAATATTTGATAAAAAATTCTAAAACATTATCAAGTATTATTTTTTCAAAATAATTTTTTTTTTCAAATTAAACTCTTATAATTGGAAGAATTTAAATGAAAATTAATCTGCTAACACACCGAAATAGTGTAGGAAATATAATTTAACTCATGTATACAATGTTTTTATATAAAAGATAATAGAAAATGGATTACAGTGAACAAAATAAGATTATTTTTAATAAATTTGAAATAATTATAATTTTAAAACAAATTTAAAAAGAAATTAACTTTTTAAATGCATTAAATGAAAATAATTTTTTTTAAGATTTTGAATTTTTCAATATTCATAAAAAATATCCTTTTCATAAATTATAAATAATTAATTATAAGATAATTATTAAATTTTGATATAAACAATTTATTTAATTTTCACCAAAAAAATTTCTAAAAGAGTAGAAAATGTTAAAATAACTAGAAGAAATGAGACAAAACTGTTTTTTAGTAAGATTCAATTTTAAAGCATAAAACATGATTTATTCATATACCATGCTTAGATAAACATTATTTGATGAATTATAAAATGTTTTAGTGAATATATACAACATATATTTTAATAATGTAATAAAAAAATTGTGATTAATCTATCTTATTAAAATATAAATTCTTTCCATGCATAAAAACATTTTTTTAGAAAAGCATTTCATTTACTATATATATGATTTTATTTTTATTTAATATAAATTTTTAGACATTTAATTTATTTATATATTTTTAAATAGTATAATTTTTCGTAATTTAGATATTAATAGTTATATAATATTATATTATGACAAGGTTATAAGGGGAAAATTAAAATATTGTATTCCATGGTTCATTTAAGCTAGATGTCGTCTGTCATATACACAATAAAAAATATTCTTTATTTAAATTATTTGTGTGTTACATTCTACTTATCATCTATAAATTACATCCACTAAATTTTAACTAGATATTAAATATAATTTGTTTTGTATTATTAAATTATTTATATTGAAGAACCCACATCATAAAAGGGTTAATAAAACATCTTCTTAACATAGGGGAATGAATATATATAGGTCATCTGTAATATAAAAAAATTCTATTTCATAATAGGATAAATATTATGGGTTGTGAAAAAGAGGATATGAAATAAAATAATAAAAATTTATTTAATTTGATATAGATCATATAAAATGGGTTAGTGAATGATCATTTAAAAGTTGATTGAAACAAAACCATAAACCAATGATGTATAAAAAATTACATATATTCTTAGAGAATGAAGATAAATATATATCATTTAATTTCAAGATTATTTTCACAATGATGATGGATTATTTCACTATCAGTAATGTGAATAAAAGAGGATATAATTACTTGATATATTTTTTTATAAAATTAATTTCATTTATTAGTTATGATTTAGTCAATTTATACTTTATTTCTTAAGTCATGGAATGAACAAAAAAGATAATTTTTATGTGCATATCACTAAAATTAACATTTAATTGATTATAAGATCCTTATAATAGTTACAAGTCCTTCAATATGTATCTAAATATTTACCAGAAAAAAATTGGTTACCACTTGTTTTCTAATATAATACAGTAAATTCTAAGCCACAATAGAGACAATCAAATATAAACATAAAATTTTTCTATCAAATAATTTAAGGTAAATAAATTTCATACTAAAAAATAATTCATGTCGTTCAACAGTTGGTGCTATAACCTTATCACCCATTAATTGTGGGTTCAGGCCAAACATACTTTTTGGATTTAACCAGTTGTCACCCGACATGATGGATGACATTTATCAAAAACTGTATTAATATAACTCTAATAAAATCCCCAAAAATTTCATGAACATCTAAAAAAATTACAATAATCATCTAATGAATTATTAAATAGAAATGTTTTCTATGAAAAATATTTACTTCCACAAGATAAAATAATTTTATTTGATATTATTATCATAACCCCAATGATAATATTTATACAAAAAGTTATCAATACCTTTAACTTTCTGAATTGTGAATTCTTACTCAAATAGTGCATCATGTAGGATGTATGGGTTACATAAAACTAAACCCAAAAAAAATCTTCCAAAATGCCATTAATTAAATTAATAAACCCTCACATAAAACCTACAAATGGGTGTCTATGAATTTAATCATTTGATAAATCATAAAATCATAAACCCATTATAGTATTAATAAGAAATTTAAAAATTTTAGATAAATATATATATGATATAAAAATTTAATAATGTTTGTCAACGTTTCAGGATTCATCTATTAAAATAACAATGATTAAAATAAAACTAAAAAATAATTAATGTATCGAATTATATAAAATGTTATCATCATTTAATTAAATGATTTTTATAATATAAGTCCTTACAGGGTTTTAGATTTACCATTTAAAAGAAATCATTAACTCTGTTAATGCCTTGGTTTGTGAAATTTATGTCAATGAACTATATATGGATCTTTATGATGGAATTTATTTCCCTCCAATGAAATCCTCACTTTTAATAGTATATTCATTTCTATAGTACCATGTATTCAATTAATAAATTAATTTCTATTTTCTATTTTAAATTATATTGTGTATATCATTTTATATTTTGGAAGTGAAGAATACTTAGCTTTCTTTTCTCTTTACTCACCATCATAAGAACTCTTAAAAGATTGTTTCTTTCTTTTCTTTAGTGAATTATTGACATGGTTAAGGGATAGGTTGTTAATAATATATCACGAAAAATTATTATAAATAATCACAATATCATTTACCTTAGTAATCATCTCATTTGGTTTCACAATATCACTCCATTGTCTACCAAATTTAGTGTGAAAATTCTTTCTCCTCGATCTACCCATACAATGAAGACAAAATTATTGTTCTGATAAAAAATAATTACCATTAGTAAAATTAAATTATTGAATGTCTAAATGACAACGCATTATAATTAATATATTATATCTTAGATTTAATTTTATTTTCGTGATCATTATATATTCAAATCCATTAAGATGCTTCATAATGAAAATGTAAATTAACACTAGAATATCCATTGAGAGTGTCAAACAAAGTGTGAAATAAGGCCGACTATCATTTACTAGGTGGTGATAAATTCAAATCATAATAAAACAATTTTAGAGTTATTACCCCTAGGTTCAACTGTTATATATCCACATCAACTTATATTTTCTATACATAGATTTTTTTTCTAGGAAATCCACATAATATCAATGTTAAAATGTCATTAAGAAGTAATCAGATACATAAAATTTTTTAATTACATTTATAATTATATTTTTTTAATAATTTACTGCATTTGGAAAATTCATTTCAATGTTTTAATAAAAATTATATGATACCATCTATAAAGAACCAGACCCTTGAATCATAGATCCAATGGTAACATTATATATTTTTATAAAAGAGTGATCACATTGAAATGGAAAAAATAATTTAGTAACATTGTAATACTAGATAAATACATGAATTTAAAATTATAATTGAAATAATAAAAATCAACATAGTATTTTCATTGTATAAACCATTATTACCTTTAATAGATACCTAAAAATAGTAATAATACACTTCCTGGAATCTTGGGGGAAATATAGAAAAAGAAATGTGTGAGTTTGGATGCTCAGAAAGAGTATTCTTATAGTGGAAGTTATTAAAAATACATTCGGAAAAAATCAATAATCCAAGATAAATAATACAAAAAACATTCCGTTTATTCAATGAAAAAATATTAAGAATAACATAGAAAGCATAAATTATGATAAAATAATTCCACTTATATAATCAAATAATCATGGAACTTTTCTATTAATATCATAAAATAAAAAAAATCACCTGGATATCAATAAATAACATAATAATGTGGGAAATAATTTTTATATAAATCATATTCATACCATATATGCCTCATAGTAGTACATATTCCATAAATGTGTATGACCTCAACGAAATACTGAAACTAGTTTTTCTCATGAGACTTGTAGATGCATCAAGGGGATATAGCAGGTCAAACACATAATGAACATTATCCATAGATATAAATAACATATATTGTCTCATTAAGACATTTCCATAGTGGATAATAAGTAAAATAATGATTTTCTCATTGATTAATATAAACACAGTAAAAAATTCATTAAAAAATCTTGAGTTAAATAACATCCTCACTTATTAAATCACAAAAAAAAAATAAAGAATGTCAAAGTGTAGATATTATTTTATTTAATATAATAATGGAATTATGTAAATAAATGTCCCAACAAATTATTTTCATGATGTTAGATATATTACATATGATACATGTATGCTAATATAGATATTCATTTCACATTTTTGATAAAAAAGTCAAAAGCAACATTGTCTATAAAATGAAAAGATGACCCATCTTAAGGAAAATTAAAAATACGAAATGGGTAAAATTTTACATATTAAATCACTTGAGAATATTAAAAACATTATTTAAAAAATATTAAGGAAAATATGGATATATGATTAAAAAATTCGACAGAAATATTAAATAAATTAGGATTTTATTGAAATGAATTTTTCACAATTTTTATATAAAAAATAGAGGATATTATTAATATAACGGAAAAATACCACGAATAAAAATATGATAATAAAATATATTAGGTTTGAGATATATTTACTTGAATAATTTTTACTAAGGATAATTAAAAATCAAAACCTCGAATAATAATGAAATTCTGAAATAAAACCTCACCATTTTGGTGCTATTTAGATCATATCCTTCATCTCATCAAATGAAACATTAAATACCATGAATATGAAGATATTCATAACCTGAAATATAAAAATGATATTATAGGTACTAAAAAAACATATAAGTGGTGAATATTTCATATATCCCATAAAAGTACAAGTTTGATTTGAAACCCATACTACATGTTCAATTTCCATTGTACATGTTTCAACCACCATTAAAATAAATATATATTTATTATAAATATATTATAAAACAAAAAAACTAATATTAACAATTTATAATTTAAACATTATTTTTCATCACCCATTTATTAATAATTTTTATTAATAACATTATTCTAGGTGATGATTAATTTTTTTGAAATGAATGTATTGGAATATTATTTGTGGTCCTTATTCATTATTTATGCTTGATTATAAATATAGTTTTAATAATGATAAAAATTAAAAATATATTCTTTATAAATTTATTTATATTAACCCATAAATGTAAGATAGAAAAATGAATTATGTCGTCCATGGTGATTATGGTGTGTATGCACACATGAGCAACATTTCGTTTTATTTAATTGATGGAACACAATAAGGGTAAAAAAATAAATCTACATTATAGAATAATTTTATTTTAAAATTTATCATATATATTCATTAAATATATTCATGTCATACATAGATGAACAATGGGTCAGATCGCTTCAGGGTAGCAATAATCGATGCATACGCTCGAGCGACGTTATAACTTTTCACCTCATAAAATGGTAGGAATGTATATTTAATATTATAATTAATTATGTATTCGTATTTCATAAATATTATTTAGATATTTAAATATAATATTTAATTAAATCATTTAGTGATAGGTGGAAATTGAAAACAAATTACATTGGTTTGGGAGGTGGTAGTCCGCCATTCACACAACTAATAGTTTAATTTCCCATTTTTTAGAAGATGGTATGGATAACAGGTGTTTAATATATATAATAACATACATGTATATTAAATATAATTCTTATTCAACATATTTGGAAAATATTTGAGGGAATTATATTTTAAAATAAAACAAATGTACATAGTAAAAAATTATACATCTTTATCAGTGATCCTCTACTGCTCTATACATGAAGCCTTCCTGGAGTTTTACCATTTAAATATATTACAAATTTTTCATGGGGAGGGATAAAATGATGGTATTTTTTGAGGTATTGTTCATATATAATATCTTTTAATGTGTGTAAAATAGTGGAGAGGGGTTTCCTCTCATAAGTGGGAGAGATGATTGATAATGATTTTGTCAAAGAATAAATTATAACCACGTTTTGAATAAATGGATTGGATAAAAAATGCACCATTATAGATTCATATATTATATAAGGCTTAAAATTGGATATATGATAAAAATTATAAGTTATTTCTATTATTTTAACTGTTATAATTTTAGTTTAACCATTTAAAATTCAATTTTAACTTTAACCTAGATACTTGATATTTAAAATTTATATTATTAATTAAAAAAATTATTTGTATATCACAATATAATATTAGTTATAAATATTTGAAATATGTTTTCAACTTTTTTAAAATAAATTCATCGAAGTGGATGAATTTAATTTAAAATTAATCCCATAAAAGTGTCAAAAATAGGTTTCAGAATGAAAAGTATTCTTTTTTATTTAATGTTATTATATCAAAAATAAAAAATACAATGAAATAATGTGGATTAATTATAGTTATTTTTTACAAATATTTCTTTTAAAATAAATTAAAAAATTTATCTTTTTAAATTATTTAAACCAAAATGCATTTATCAATAAAATTCAGTATTTTTTCACTATACGTCTAATATTTTTTCTTTTTATAAAATCCACAAAAAATTATTCCAAAATAATATAAACATGATTATATAAAGATAATGTTAAATTTTTGAAAATATTTTTCTACAAGTTTTTAAACGTTAATTTTAAAATAAGCATGACAGATGTGATAGAAATTCATTTCAAAAAAAATTACTTATTAAATCAGGATAATTTCTGTATTCTTATCTCAATCATATGAAAACTAGTAGATTAATTATAATACATATTAGTGAAAATATAAAATATAAATTAATTTAATATTAGTCACCAATAGTGCTTAATTTAATTTATTACAAAATAAATACATTTTGGTCATAATTGTTTTTTCAATAATACATTTCTTTTACATTAATTATATATATATATATATATATATATATATATTTGATAAGAATTTAATTTAATTTTATATTTTTAAACCATATAATTTTCATAATATTGATGGTCCTATTTATAACCATCATTTTAATGTCATTCTTATAACAAGAACATTTAAATCATATTTTTCTCCAGTTGTTTAAGCTCTATGTTTCATGTCCTATATGACACCAAAGAACATTTTTTCGTGTTGAAATATCATGATGTTACACAATATCGAACTCAACATTTATTGAATCCATATTCTTGTTATCATATTTAGATACCATTTCAATCTTGTGAGATATATGTTTTTACACAATGCAGTAATGAGAGATATTAGTCCCACCAATATCAAAAACCATACATTTGTGTGGAAATTGAAAATGAATAATCATATGAAAAATAATTGATCGATGAAAAATGGGTTTCATATATATTTGAAATGGAAGAAATAATTAATTTATTTATAATTATATAAATAATTGAAATTTCATATATTGGTAGATAATAAAATGGTAAAGAATGATATGTTGTAAATCTCTATATAAAAACCTTTGAATAAATATAGTAGAAAAAATTATATATATACTACATATATAAAAGGTTTATTTTGAAAATTAGAATTTTTAAAAGTCAATGATACATGGAATATATGTGAAACCCCTTTAAACAATTAACTCAAGAATATAGTATTCATAGATAATAAGATATCTAATAAAAATTAATTTTATACACCAAAATTGATTATCAGATATAATTGTCCTGTTAGATCATTTATTAAAAAATAAGGCCACTATATAATCCTACCATAGTAAGAACGTGTATTGTTGAATAAGATCATATACTGAGTATGACAATGAAAACCCATGAGAATGTTGGAATAGATAAAAATCATTATATTATAAGAATTCTTTTCAAGTGACCACATAATAAATGTTTAAGAATAAAATTGTTTCCATCAATGAGTTCAAATTTATGAATTATAAATATTTATAAATAAAAAATATATCATGTAACATAAAGAAGATTAGGGTAAATCCAATTTAATATTAAAACAAAATTGAGGTTAAAAATTAAATTTATTTTGTAAAAACAATTAGCATTGTTATAAAATACTAATATAAATGTGACATTCGAAATTATATTTAGAAAATATGAAGTGACAGTTTTTAAATATATTTAACCTAAACAATTTTTCCCCATAATAGAGCCATGAAAATGAAAAAGGTCTTATATAACAAATATAGATGCAAATACAGTGAATTTTATCATCAAATTGAATAAAACAAATTGATACATTAAATGTACATTTTTTAAAAAATATTTTAAAATGAGTAAAAAATCATTATTATAATAAAAGGTATTTTTCCAAAAAACGTGTTACTAAATACCATATAATAGATAATTTCTATGTTATAACCAATTAATAGAAGAATGAAATTCCATATAAAATTTCAGCACTCAATGAATAATGATGTGAGTAATCGGTTTCCCATATATGATACATACTCTATGATGCATTAAATATTAGAATTGCAGTTTAAGTGTAAAAAATGTAAATAATTATCAAATACCACATAATAAAATAAATGGATAGAATGTTCTGATCATATTTAAAATAAGTTTTGGAGAATTATAATAACATATTTAATGAAAATAAACACACCAAAAACCATTTCGGCTAGTGTAACACCATAGTGAAATTATATTTGAATAAAATAAATTGATTTGAAATAATTTATCAAAATAAATAATAGTAAAAAATTTATATAACACTCATAGTTTATTAAACCAATATAAAATCATATATATCAAACATGGTGCATAAAAGGTGACGTGTCTCAAATAATAATAAATGAAAATAGGAAAAAACTTATAGAATGATCTAATCCACACGAATGAGAGGGAATGTAATAAAACATGAAATACCATGATTGAAATATAATTCATTATATAATAGTTCATATATGTATTACATACATCAAATAAATTTAATATGGTGTATGATGAAAATATTTGTTCATTTATAGTAATTTGGGATGAAATCACTTACCACATCCCGGATTCATTATACACCTGCCCAAAAAAACCTAAATTTATAAATTACAATTATTAAAAACCAATGAAAAAAATAATTCTAAACAATAATAATTCATACTATATTCTAAAATAATTTTATAAATTATAATATTAGTATGGTTTTACTTTTTTTCATCATTTGGATAATGTAACAATCATTACATTAAACTAGTTTCCTAAAAAGTTGTTTGTATATATTATTTTTAAAATGTAAATAATTATTATATCATATATGATACTATTATTTTTGATACACGGTAGTTTATAAATACATAAATTCATTAAATGGTACTTGTGGTTATAATCCATGAATATGACATCCGTGATGATCATGTCTTTGGAATTCTTATCCAATGAATGATATTTTCATAATTAATGAGTTAAAAACATATAATAAGATGTGAAAAATAAAAAAACATTTATATATTTATATTATATTATATTATTAAATATTTTTTCATAGTTATTTATGATATAAATTCATAATATTATCCATGTTGGTGGTTATACCAATCCAAACATGAAACATCCTTGAATAAGGATGATTATGTGGCAGTGTAGTGGTAATAACATTATAAATGAATCATGATGATCATATTTAGTGATTATTAATGGGAAATATTTAAATTTTATTGAATTATAAAGATAATATCATTTATATAAAGTCATTACATAGAATGAATAGATCAATTTCACTCTTAGTACCCTCATTTTTTATTGGATTAATCATAATAAATTATTGATCATATAATAGATATGATCTAAAAAATAACTTTCCTAAAAGATAATAAAAACATAAAAATATTATTTATCCTTTAATCTCATACCCATTACTGGACATGTGAGGCTTTGATGAGTATAAATGTATAAATCAATCGTTCAATAGAGGTGGAAGTCCACAGATATGAATGGTTAATGATTTCATTTTTCATAGAATGGGAGAATATATTAATATGGTTTAATTTTTAAGAATCATAAAAATGACAAAAACAAGAAAATAATTTAATAAATTCCTCTTATATATACTATCCTTTTATGGTTGTGATGGAAATAAATACATGTTGTTTTATTGAGTTTGTAGTGCACAAAACACAAAAAATACAGTTTTTTAATAAATATTATCAAGTGGAAATGGTAACTAATGAATTTTAATATCTAATAATAATATTAAATATATGAATAATAATAGTTTTATTACATGGGTATTTTAAAATTAAATTAATTAACAAAAAATATAAGATAAAGAAGTTAAGTAAATAAAATTACTAATGTTGAGCGCTGGAGTTTTTCTTGGATGATCCATTGAAAAATGATATCAAAGGCTAATATATTTTTGCCAAAATATCAAGAGAGAGAATTATTAATATTGGGGATGAAAAAATGTTTTGTTTTTAGTGGGAAACTATGTTTTGTGTTTTTTATTGAGAAGTGGAAGAGATCCTATTATAAGGGGTTAGAATATATTTTTTGTGAATATTTCAAACAAATTCAATTAGAGTAGTTGTTAAATTTTTGGAGTTCCCATGAAATTCTAAAATTATGTACTATAGAAGAGATATGTTCCATAAAAACCCTATAAACGCCTCCAATTATTGTTTTAAATTTTATTTACATCTTTTAATATTGGATTCATAAATTTTTCCATGTTATATTTTACCATGGTAACTAGTTTTTACGTATTGTAACATAATTATAATGCCTAAAAAACGAAATTTTACATATAAGAAAGTTTATACCCATTTATTATATATGTGAAATAAATTTTAATGTATTAAATTTATAATAAAGATAAAAATTAACTTTAAAATCAAATATTTTAAAGCACTAAACCAATATTTTGATTAAATATTACTTACGTTCTATAATATCAAATATGGTTTTGTAAATTGAAACCAATATTTTTAAATTCATAAAGTCAATTATAAAATATTTAAATTTTATTACAGAAATTTTTCCTAAATTTTTAATTCATAATTATACACTAAGAATTTCATAATAAGATTGAAATTAGTAATTTTTTCCTCACAATTCACTTAAAAAATTCTTCTTAGAACAAAAAAACAATTATAATCATTAAAATATATAACCATGACAAATCCAAGAAAAATAATTTTGTAATATTTTAAAAATAGAATTAAATTTTTTAATTTTAAATAATATATTGAGGAATAATGAGGGTTGTTCTTATAAGGAAAATATCTTTTTTATAATATTAACTATTCTAACTCAAAATTTAGAAAATTTAATAATTAAGTTATTATTAATTTATTATTGATAAACAGATGTTTTATCATCATTAATAAAATATTAAATTAAATATATTTTTACCTAACATAAGAATAAATGTTTTATAAAATATATTTCAATATAAAAAATGATGTTATTATTCATTTTTATTAAAATTTAATTCCATTCATCTTTAAAGGTGAATTTATTAACATTAAATAACTATATCATAAATATATTATCCCAATTAATTTGTAATAATTAAATAATTTTATATTAATAAAAATATATAATATTTAAATTTCCATCTAAATATATTGAAGTTTCGTTTTGGATTGGTGTTTCATGTGAAGAAAACTACCAATCACATTGACATATTTAATGACAATTATATATTAAAATCATGGGGATTAATAATTCACCTCAAACTATAATAACTACAATCTTAGTAAACATATCTATGATATTGAAATATCAAAATCAATCAGACATTCCACAACCATTGTTATAATAGAAACACTTCTCTTTAAAGGGTTTGTGTATGCATCTCTAAGAAACCAACCCACCTAGATACATGAATCCTGTTTTGATAGGATTCAAAAACCAAAATAATTTCATCTTAGATACCTGGAAACAGGTTGAATCCATGATTCTTGAAAATAAGGACACACACACATCTATATAAAACACACAACAATCCTTGTTCTCAATACACATGATTTTATACTAGCATATCATTAAAACAATTTCCATATATGGTATGTATAATCGTACCTCAAGATATATAGATCCCAAAATATATGATAAAACACATTAAACGAGATTAACATTAAATTAACCAATGTTAATCACTATATTATGTTATTTTTTGTTATGAATCTGGATGGAAATGTGTTATTCTTGTCAATATTTTACCAATGTTAATTCATTATACGTGAAGAAACTACCCTATATCATTATTTCAATATTGAAAAAATGACTAACCAAAATTCTATTACTATAACACCTTCATGGTTGAAGGAGGTAGAGACATCCCTAAAATATTGAAGGAAATATAAATTGAATGACAGTGGAACTCACCCAAAATTTTAAAACGTTGATCCTTTAATATTGAGGACTAAGAAAGACATATTATGATTTAAGGTTCCCATGAAGTGTTATTAGTGCCGTCTATAATTAAAGTGATAATGTAGAAATGTTTTATTTGTTTTAGGGGACACATGAATTAATAATGAATCTCAAAAAATAGGTTTCATTGTATAAAATATAGTTCTATATCCAAAACGGTCACAAGTCATCATAAATTAGATAATAAAAGTGGTTTCCACAAAACAATGTTTTTTTGTAAATCATGTTGAAGAAGTCAATAATGTAGTCAATAATATAATCCAGTAAACTATTTAAATAGTACATGATGAAATGTTAATTAATATTATATATCCCCCAACACCTCATAAGGACATTATACCATAATTACCCTCCATATGCCCTCTACAAAACACTTTGTAGTGTTACTTTAAATGCAAAATTAAAGCCATGTTACTATATTATTTACTTAATGTAATGACTATATAATATAAGGTTATCAGATTTAGGATCTAATCATGGTCTTAGGATTTTCATTAAATTGGTTGGGATTTATCTTGTCACTGTGATGGATGAATTTATGGTATATGCAAGGATTATATTACTCTTTTTTATCAATACTTGAATCATATAAGGAAAAGGTAATGGTAGTATATAATGCCATCCAGAAAATAATACTTGTTATATGATGATATTTGAAACATGATTATTAATGATAATCTTTTATTTGTATAGTCTATACATATTCTGATGATGAACTATATAATGGGAAAAGATTTATCTTACATAATCACTGAAGAAGAAGAAGATCTGAAGGGAATTAAATGGAATAGAATAGGTGTAAATCTAATAACTCTTGTGTGATGAGTAGAGAATATAGATAAAAGGGTTATTTCATGAATAAAAATTAAGATAAATTATGAATTTATTATAGATTTCAATCAAAAGGAATGTATTGTGTGAGTTTAATTAGAAATACTGTTGACAATAAATGTATGAAGGTCATCTACCCAATATAATTTTGGCTAATAGATTTGGGAGTTTGTGTCCCCTATACTAGTGATAATTTATTCATTTTAAATTATATACCAATAATATTTTAATGAGTTCAACTAGTTTAATATGATTTTGTTGATATCATATAGAATAGGGATATGAAAATATGATTGGATAATGAAAGTGACCTTAACCCGAAGGGTTTCAGACATAATGATATTCTCTAAACGCGTGTTATTATAATTGGATATTTTGTTAATGCTAGTTACGAATCTTTTTTTCATTATATGGAATGGAAAATAACTAAAAGACCAACAATTATATCAATAGGTGTAATTAATGAAACATTATAACAAACAATAAGTAAAGTAGGTAATACACATTCTAGGATTTCATTAATACAAATTTTTATATGTTGAGTTTTTATCTTGATATCATCATTTAGAATGATGTGAATATCTTAATGGAGGAAGTTGGGTTAATTATTGAGAACTAAAACATTAGGAGTTTTGAGAGTTATATACAAAGAAATAAGAACATGGTTTTTATATTATTTTGACAACATACAAATTCTATATTTTTCAAATTTTTTATTTTGATATTTGAGGACATTCACCAGTGAAATATGAAGAACGATGATAATAAATTTTTACATTCATTATCGAAAATATGATGAATATATATATATTTATATATAATTACTAAAAAATATATTTAAATTTTATGGATTGGTTTATAGTGTAAATAAATTACTGAATGAGAGACATGTTTTGATATAAAATGATTGAGAATATAAAATATAGGTGAGTAAAGAAAAAAATTTCCCAGAAAATGTACATTTATAGAGGTAATATGCATTAAAAAATATTTCATTAGAAATTAGAGAAATAAATTAGAAATCAAAATAAGTTAATTACAAATTTATAGAATAATGGGGAATGAATATGGATTCATGTATTCTCAAGGTTATTTAAGTGAAAGATGTTAGTACTAAAGCTTATTTTATTAAAAGAAATCAGTCAATCCTAATGTGTCTAAAATTTCCAATAACTACATGTGTAGAATGAGTAAAAAAGTTACATCATTTAAAGTTAATTGGATCTCTAGAAAATCATAATGGAGATACCCATGATATACATACTATCAAGTACCACCTCGGGTACCCTAGAAACCTGAAAACTGAGACGGTCTTGACATAGCTCGAAGGGCATTCCTAATACCCTCGGGTTTTCGACTACAACATGGTATTATCTAAACTAATATTAGGAATGATTTACACAAAATATTGAGGATGTTTAATAGAAAAGAAAATATTCATATCAAAATAAACTCAACTGGGAGTAATTTAATAGAAGTCAATAAGGAAATAAATCCCAAAGAACTACCCCCAACGTACAAAAAAATAGAAAATATCTCGAGTCCCAAAGGACAGAACTCACCATGTCCAAGGTTTAACATCTAGATCCACCTCCAAAAGATATCATTCCATTTAGTGAACCTAGAATTAGATAATATACAAACACCCAATGGAACATGTATATTGTGAGACAAATCCTTGTATGATTTCACGTATATATTCCATAACAAGATTCCAAAATCAATTTAACTAAGAACATACTATCAATTATCAGATAAATAGGTTTGGAATTCACAATGAAAATTTATAAAAATCATGTTAAATATTTTAATAGATGGAAATACATTATAAATTCCTAAATTACTATTATTATTATGAAAATACATTTCACATGATGGTTTTACCATTAAAAACGACTCTATTATACAAATGGAACTTTTTAAAAAAATTAATAAATAAACACCATTATATAAAAATGTTTTAATATATTTACAAAGTATGTAAATCATTTTATGATAACAACATTTACATTTGAAATAAAAACTAGTGAGAAACATTATATTATTCCAAATATTAACAAAATTTCTTGGATATAGGTAACCAACATAATTAAATGACATGCACGTAAATATACCCCATTGGGACGAAGGCAAAGGGGGTTCATCATAATTTCTTAATTAATGATGATGTGATGATAAGTTGTTTTAGAAAAATTTAATTCATAATGTAATTTGTCTTATAATAGACCAACTAAAAAAGTATTGCATGTGTTCATGTAAAACAATAATGGTAAATTTAATTTATGACTCATCAATATACAATTAAATCTTATCCCCTACTTCAAATATTCCAATTTTATAATTTAAATCCATGATGGGGTTTCAATAGAAAACATTATTTTTTTTTAAATAATGATTCCATTGGGTTTCCATCATACCCATTTTATGCCAGTTTTTATAAATATTTATTTAAAACCATCTTAAAAAAATTTAGAATCCATTTAATTATTAAATTAAAAAAATTAATTTTCATTAAATTATATTAATTTGATAATATACCCCAAAATCATTGGAATTGTGATTTTTAACAATTTTCCATCCAATCAACATTCCAAAATTAAATTCAATAATTTATTTTTTCAAACAATTTCCATCCTTTTCACAAATACACCCCAATTCAATAAAATTTGGGGGCTTTCCCAATTTCCCACCAATGAAAACAAAAACTCTAATTCCCTGGATTTACGATTTCAAAAAATTAAATGAATTCAATTTATTTGATTTATGAAATTGAATTTTTATGTAAAACTGAATTAAAATCAAATAATTAATGGATAATAAAATTTGAAATTCAAAGACGGAACCACCTACCATATTAAGGGAAACACAACACCAGCAATGAAAGTCACCATCAAGAATGAAGGAACATAAGATCTAGGAACTCAACATAGAAATGAGATATAAAAACAAGAGGATTGGATGTATCAATCTCAATATGATCCATCAAACTTCAAGGAAGGAATAGAGAAATAAACAAAGTGGAATGATGATTCCATAAAAATAAATACCCAACTTAATTCCCATAATGATCAGTCATATAATGAAATGGGATTCATTCACTTATAAAATCCATATATATCATTATGAGAAACATAGTCAACAAATCTTCTTCAATAATTTTTATTTTATGAATGTTAGTGACTTTCATACAAAATGTATTTGGGTCATTGTCTTCTTTTTTATCAGGATAGTTAAAAGAATAATCAATATATTCAAAAATAAGTATCCATTTATTTTGTTTCTTGGTTAGTTTGTTTATAAGAATATATAATTTATATATTTGTGTACAATGTATGTTTTATTATTCTACGAAAAGTGGATATATATATATATATATATATATATATTAAATGAAGTAATAACGATATTAAACTCCAAATAATTTGTGGTATTTTTATTCTCATGTAAATTAAATATTATATACTAATATTTTCATTCCATGAAAATTTTCAGTCCGACAGATCCATTTACTTTAATAGATGAATCATCACATATGAAAAATCATTTTACATCAAATAATGATATTATTATTATAGAAATGACCATCATATTCATTACTTAACACAAACATTCATCATGATTTTTTATCATATTGACCATAACTCACTTTTGATTTAATATATTTACATTTAAACAATGAAATGATCTTTCTAGTACATAACATTTAATCCTATCAAATTATGAAAATTATTAATCATTTTCCATAATATAGTATGAGGAAACTCTTACAGATTCTTTACCTAATTTAAAGTGACAATGATTTATTCTATTGATACAATGTGACCTAAGTATGGTTCATGTAACAAATATAACATATATTTATTGAGTTTTACAAAAGGAATCAATTTTTTATAGATTATAAAATAAATTTCCTTCATGATCCTTTTAATCATCATGTATTCAGTTAAATAGATCAATAGTGACATGATCAAATTAATCAAATAAGTGCATACTGATTCTATTAATCAAATCCATTAATATATGATGGGTATTATTCCATCCAATGTACATAACAAAAAAATTATACTTTTCATATCATTTTCATTGGTTTACCTTCAATATACCCTCTTATTTCACACTAAATTGAAGATACCTATATCAAAGATCAATCATAGTGAATAATTGAACCCTACAAAGCTACAAAAATTACTATTGAATCCTTGAGAGATAATATTTATTCATAATTGTGATCCCATTATGTTATAAGTAATAAAAACACATTAGTATTGATCTATAATCATACTTTTCAAAGTGAACTAGTTCTCCCTAAGGTTCTACATAAGGATGAAAAAAAAAATTGTCCAAATAATCTTTCAATTATTTTATCAATTATTATAACTTATAAAATTTTATTCTATATGTGGTATGTGATATTATTTTTGATCTAGGTATGACATAAACAGATATTTATTAAACTTTTTTGGAGGATATGAATATAATTAATAAGGACATACATTATAAAATACTAGAAAAATGTGTTAATTTAATATCCATATACATTCACTTTATAACATTATTAACTAATAATTTCCAAAAAAAATAATTTTTAAGGATATTGAAAAGCGAAACCAAGATATGATATCACAAAGTATAAAATATTTCATCATTTTCCATTTAAGATATCTTATATTTAAATAAATTTTCCATTTTGGATGGAATTATACCTTCAGATCTAATCAATCAATTTATTTTGTTAAATTATACCATTAGAATAACCACCATGATTTTGATAAAATTTTACCAACAAAGGTTATATATAGAATATTTAAATACAATAAGGCTTGCATTTACCCTCATTGATTTATAATGGATAACACCACTTCTACTATTTTAGGTATCAAATTTATGTTCATAGTAAACATGACTTAAACAATTGAATAAATATAATATTAATTAATTAATGTAAATGTAATCATTGAGAAAAAAATGAGACTACCTTCTATCATAATATTTAGATTCTTGAATTTATCCATTCTGAATGAAAATGCATGATCATTCTACCTTTTCCTTTAATAATTTTTTTGTTTTCCTCCCTCTATTATATTTTAATATTAATTGTAATTATACAAATATTTTTCTATAATATTCGTTGATATTTTTTTGTAAGTAATTTTACCTAATTATTTTGATATTATTGGATAGTGTTTCAACACATTCAACCCAATCTATATCCTTTTATGATATTCCATAAATGTTTCATTCAACAAATTTTCAATGTTTTAATGTTATTTTCTTCTTTAATATATATTGCTAAATATACTTCTACAAGCATTGATACTTACTGGTATTCTTATAAATTAGACTATGATATCCTAAGAAGTATGAAAAATATATTTATAAATTTTGGTACCACAGTTATAAATTCTCATAAATCGCAAAGTCTCATATTTCTAAAATATTTCCCTACATGAGGTCTTAGCCCACCTAAAATTTTATTGATCATTCCTTTAGAATTGATTACAATGCCTCAAACATATCAAGAAATCATTGTATGACCATATTCATAAATACCTACTAATTCACTCACTTTTTCCATCATCTATATAAATTAATATTCATTTTTTCATAGACAGTAAGAGTGAAATACATGTTGGAAAGTACTTTTTTGAATTCTTCCCACCACAAAAAAGAGGATTGTTTCCATTGAAATAAAATTTCTATTAAGTATCCACTATAGATTATATTATCCCACTTTAGTTATATACTACTATTGTAACATTATTTTTCATTGAATAATGTATTATAGAAAATTTATTCTCTATAGTATTAATCATATTTCCTTCAAAAAGTAGATTTTAGGGTCTATTAAAAGTAGCAATTTGTAGATGCATAAATTATTCAAATATAAGTCATTCCTTCCATTGTAAACCGATATGATCCTTTTGAGTGATGTTATTAATCATAACCTAATATAACTGATTCATCATCATAATGATTGTTCGAAAAATATATTTCTTCATGTTGGGTTGGTTATCATGGTAGTGTTTTTCATAATA
Organism: Viscum album; assembly: GCA_963277665.1. Classification (NCBI taxonomy): domain Eukaryota; kingdom Viridiplantae; phylum Streptophyta; class Magnoliopsida; order Santalales; family Viscaceae; genus Viscum; species Viscum album. The sequence goes on from OY728147.1 coordinate 1,243,571,491, forward strand.
ACTATTAATATGTGTCAACATATTTCCAACTATTTTTTAATAAATTGGAGAAAAATATAAAATTTATATTATTATATATATCATCATAATAATTATCTAGGGGTTTTTATTATTAATGTTTTGAAATATCATTCAACTTGGGATATATAAATTGATTGTTTTTAAAATACAATAATTACATATGTTTTATATAAATTAAAAAAGTTCGTAAAAAGAATTGATCAACCAAAATATATACCTAAAAAGTGTATAATAATATGAATATTTTTGACCACTTGTTGTTCATTGATAAATGAAAAGTTTAATAATCAACTAACATTTATCACAACCATCATTTTGTGTACATATTTTCTATTAAAATATCTTAACAACATATTTTATTAAATAATTTTGAGGAAATATTGTGATTTAGAAAGTTTCAAACATGTATTATAATATATTACATTCATATATAACATAAAAAACATTAAAATTATCATATCATCATGAAACACTCATTTATAAATTGAATCATGGTCACTTAATAACATATGATTTCAGGCAGACAGGCATCAAAAGAAAATGATGATAATAAAGTTCAACAAGTGAATAGTCATAGGAAAAGGGACATAAGATATCACTATAGAAGATTATTTAGCATAAAATAAGATCAAACAAATAATTATATATGACATTACACATAAATTTTGATATAAAAAGAAAAATTTTAAATTCATATTCTTATCACCCAGGGCCATCATGAGGTTTTAATAAAATATATTACACTATTTTTAACTATAGTAAGAATCATTATAATTGAATTACTAAAAGGAATCATAAAATTGTAATAATAAGAGAGTAATCCATTAAAAATTAAATTATAGTGTTATCATCATTCATAAATTAAAATTTTATCCTTTCTTTTACCATGTAGATAATATATCATAATAACTTATTTCTTTATATTTTCACATGAATAGATAATTTGGGATTCATAAATGGATGCAACAAATAAAATATCTGTATCCATTTCTATATAAATACATGTAATAGAATGATTGGTTGGGTATTCAAAACTTCAACACATTCCATTAGAGATGAAATAATTAGTTCGAAAGAATAATGGGTGTATATAACATAGTATGGAATGGGATTAATGAGAGGGTAGATTGGAATATCATTAATAATGTAATAAATTGATAGAAGAGGATTTACTATTAAATTATGAGACCATGAAAAATTATAAATCAAAATTATTTTAACAATGGGGGTCCTTAAATTGAGAATATGAACTAGGAAGTGATCTCATACATTATGTACATCTTCTTAAACAAAGAAGGATGGTATTATGAGAGCTTTTCTAATAGAGAAATGGGTTAATGAGAGACTAGATGTTGTGGGCACAAGATATTGTACTTTGAAGTGAATGAATGGGGGTGATGTTTTGAGTTTCTATTGGAAAATTATTATATTTTTTTACACTTTTTCAATTATTTTCATTGGAATTTTGGTGTTTTGAAAATACATTTTATTATGTTATAAAACCATTTTTATATCATGATTTAATGAATTAATAATGATTTGTGATATATAATATTTGGGTAAATGATTTTAAATTATATATATTACTCATAAAAAAATAATACTTTAATATATTACATATTATTTTTAAAATTAAATAGTTCATTTTATATTTTATATTATATTTTTATTCTTCTAGAAATGATATTATTTCACATTAATTTTTAAAATCATTAATTAAAAATAGTTAATCCATGAAGAAAACAATATATATTATAAAGTAATTAGTATATAATTTTTATGTCATAAAATATATCAACAACACAATATTTTATTACCTAAATTACTAAAAAGATTTTTAAAAAACAATTTCTCAAATATTCACACTAATAATTATTTCATTTTTATTAAAAGATTATATATTTTTTATTAAAATAATTTTTTTATGTGAAATAATTTTTTGGAATTAAAATTACATGTGTGATATATAAAAATATATTTAAAAATAAAACCCATTATTTATCCACCATAAATAATTATGAATTTTATAAAATCATATCCATTGATTAAAAATTTAAATAAAAATATGAAAAAAAATTTAAAATTTATACCAGACATATAAATTTATTTTTAAACTAGGAAAATTTTATATTATTAAGTATTAATTTTTTTTAAAAAAAGAAATATAGTAGTCACATTAAAATAGTTCGGTTATATTCATGTTACTATCATATCATAATGGTAGCAGTGCCATTTGCAGCATATATACTACACACTATTCTCATCAATTATCATTGAATACATCACATAAGAAGGATTATGCATTCCATTAAAATATATATCATATTTATAAAAATTATATTTCATTGTTAAATTATAATTGTTAGTGTGATCATCATGAGATAATTTGGCTCTATTTTTTTACCATATTGCTTACACTATTTTTTGATAATGTTGTCCATATATCATTCCATGCAGTTATAGACTGTTTAATTTCACAACATGAAATGTAACTCTAAATTGAAAATGATTCTATATGGGACTTATAATAAAATATTCAATATGATATATGAGTTATTTTATTAAATATATGAAATTTTTATGGCAGTTACAACGTCATATGGAAAGCCTCAATATGTAAGATGAAACTCATTATTGCAAATATATGTCCTCCTTTAATACTTAATTTAGTGTCTATATTCCCTATGAGAAATATTTTTTTAAAATTTAATTTATATATGGAAGCATATTCTTAGTAATACATTTGACATTAGACTATATTTACAATTCATTCCACCTCTTTAGATACATGAACATCCAAACATTATAACACTAAAATATATGGTCTATTCTAGAAAAATGGGTTAAGTATTTGGAATTATAACTTGGTGGTATGTGATTATTGTTATTCTAGATACACAAGTTTCTTTCACAATGTTCAATAACAACATCATAACCACGTTCACCCTTTACTAGAATTCTAAATATCATGTGGTCAGAGATTCTATTTCATGGTATTATATTTTACCTATGAGACTACTGTACACTTCCACTAGGTATATTTTTTCATTTAAAAAATTAGTATTGTCTCAAATTTTTCTATAATCAATAGTTACTTTCAAAATTGTTCTATGTCCCCTTTAAGATCATATTTTCTTTTTACTAGAATAATAATACAAAAAATCTCTTTATTAATCCTTTGTTTATAGAGATCACAATCATACATGTGTGATATATGTAAACATGCCAAAAAAGGTCATGATCATATTCATAATTGATAGAACCAATCGCCACATATCCATATTCTAGTTTAGGGAATCCAACATGGGTAGCTCATGCTTGGGACAAGAACTAATATTTTCGTAGAAAATTTTTCCCATAAGTCTATTTTTGATACCTTTAAATTTCCAGGTAATGTTAGGGTTGCACATTGTAAAAATTAACAATTCCAGCTAATTCTATTTAACCATTTAAAATTTTCATTTTTTTAAACTAAAAAATGAGGAGATAAATTATTTTCAAAATTATATGACTGAAGACCATCACATAGAACCAATTCAAAAAATAGAGACTACCAATTAATAAGATGGAATTAAATTCTCAGGTTCTCAAACAAGAGGATTTAATCCATAATCTAATAGGAACAATTTCGCTGATTTACAAGTAATACATTGAGATCAAAATATATATACATATATTCACATCAACATATTATTTTTTTGAGTAACTATCAGTTGGGTAACAAGTCCAATAAATGGATTTGAGAAGGATTAACATTAAACATATTTAATCCCAAATTATGATGTGAAACTACGCAAAGAAGATTCTATTATACATATTTAATCTATAGTTATGATTTAAAACAACATTCAGAACTCTATTTTATGAAAAACAATTACATCTTTAATTCTACAAACATATTATAGTGTCCTTCATAAAGAAATATATAGGATACTCAGAAGGTAAGTGTAATCCACTCTATTCCTATTTCACCACATGATGAATTTGTAAATTCAGTAGTATCTTATAAATATTACTATTACATATATGGAATCCAACAATGAGATCCTCTAGTACATGAATCCCTATAGGTCATCCTATGAATGATTATTAGTGATGAATTATGTGATAACTTTTTCCAACTCTAAATTACTAAAGGCTCTATGTAAAGATCACATAAACACACATTCCTTTTTCCTAGGGTTGATGATAAGATAAATTATCATAGCCTCAATTCAGATCATGATTCTTCATTGAGGTGTCATGTCACTATCTTACTCTAACATTAACAGTGTGCACACTGACTCCATCAATATTAAATAGAGGAATCTAATCTAATGATAAAATCCTAAAAACTATTTCCAAGACACTAAAAATGAAATACCACCATTTTAAATAGACCTACATGTTCTCAGAATTGGCCTATATTCCACTTCCACATGAGGTATTACACAAATACATTGTGAATATAAATTATGATTATGCAGATATCCTTCATCATATAAGACTATCCATTGAGAATATTATGTTATCATCAGAGGAAATTTTTTGGTATTTCATAATAGTATCATTGCAACATTATCATATCTCTTACAACATTAAAAACTATAATAATAATAATATAATGATAACTAGATGATGAGAGTGTATCATGTCGCTAATAACCCATATGAGTAGTATTATATCCACATTCTGATTTATGAAGAAATCCAATAAATTATATTTTAAATTTACATGATGTGTATTATCCCATCCCAGGAAAAATAAGGTTTTTTGTATATACTTGAATCTATATCAGTGGAAGAACATTGATATAATCTAATGGAAAAATTATACCATGACCATATTAATTCTTCAACCATTAAATAATTTCTCTAATATAATATAGAGAATAATCAAGTGTGGGATTCGAATATTGATCCCAACCTATAGGAATAACATTAGTTTTCAAAGTGGAATAAAGTATATGATTAGGATAATATTCCCATTTCAACTGGTGTACCACGAAATCCCCCAAAAATAATTTCAGTCTATAACCCCGTCCCTCTCAATAATTGTAGTGTATATAGATATATTGAAAAAATTTGAATAGAGTATTATTGTATTGCTTCGCCAATCCAAGAATGTAAACATCATTCACTAGAAGCAATATCATTGTTTTTTAATGCTTCCTATGATCATAAATAATAGTATAATATTTATTATCCATATATTGAGTAATTTTTATATTATTATTCTCTTATAATACACGATTTTTCAATTTATTAGTATGGATTATGATTAAATATGGATAATGTTATTACATATTCTCACAAAATTTTATATAGATAACATTAATTAGTTTCCAGAAAAGAAATACATCGGAATATTCTAATGGTGGGAGGGAGGTCACCCAGGGGGATATCTATGTATGAAATATATGACATGAATTATGTAAACTCCCTGATTGAGGATCCAACATTTTCCTCATTATCATGATTTTATAATAACTTCCATTTTTGGAAACATGTTTGTAGGAAAATCTAAAGAAAAAAATCCAAAAAAGTGTTTTTATCTTAAAGGATCTACAATTCCAATACCTAGTCACCAATGTATTTTAAATCAACCTTTAGAGATGATCATAGAGATGAACAAACCGTACTTTCAAATGGTACACAAAAATATCTAAAAATGTTACCTAGAGTAATAAAATTAATTCCATCAACACGAGAATAAAATTATTCACTATGGAGTTCCTCCTTAGGGATTATACTATACAGGCCCTCCATGCAGTTAGACTACAAGCTGGGATCATGGTCATCCTTCAATGTAGAATTTGAAGATGCACTTGTTATTCACCCCTGGTATTCATTTCAATGGTACTATTATAATTATCATTCAACATCAATAATAAGGTCCTCCCTTAATTATAGACTATATGTAAATTAATTAATATAAAAATCATTCTAACGGAAGAGATCACCAGAGATAAGAACCTTCTCACGTACATGTTGTACTTCCAATTTTTCAATAGATAATCATAGGAAGCTCTCATTGTCTTATCCACTTTTGGGCCATATCTACCATGAAACTATAGAGGAAAATATAAATATACTAAACATCATTTAATAAGTAAGTATGATAATGATCAAAATAGTAAGACCATGTTGATGAATATCTCTTCAATTATGGGGATCCAAACTTTTTTTTGGTTGATAGTTACAAATATTACACTCACATAATTTTCTATCATGCTGATAATTATTAATTATATTTCGATAAGACATTAAGATAGAAATGTTCACATAATAAATTACATAATATATTGTAAATAAAACAAAATAAGAATTATTTTCATAAATTATGTTTATTACTATGAGGTAATGAACGATCTTGTCAAAAAATACTTGAGACCGCACATTGAAACACCCATTACTAATCACTAGGATATTTACAAGGTGATGTTCCAAATGTATGCTTTAATAGAATTAAATATATCATCTAAGTAATTTGAAATGATCCACCAAAATAAATTAGAACATGGAATGGATGATATAAATCCTTAAGCTATAAACCTTTTACAGATCAACATACTCAAGTGGTGGTGAGGGGAATGACCTATAACACTGTCACCACAAAAAATTACTTAGGACTATTGTAACACCCCGACCCCAGTTACCTAGAGTCAGTGCATTATTACATAACATTGGCATGATCACAAAAGATCATGTATCGAAAGACTGATTAGTTTGGTAGCCTTGGAAACACTAGATACATTCATAAACGTTACATTACATCATAAAGTGAAAAAAAATACAAGAACATGTTCTTCATAGTGCACAATCATATCCCCTTCCGACTATCCCTACAGATCATTCATAAAATACTTCTTCACATCCTGGAAAAATTAAAACATTGAAAGGGGTGAGCTCAGATGCTTAGTAAGGATAACAATATAGCGGAAACTTTCATAAATTAACATAAACATTTAAGGAAATGTATAACTGAAACAAAAGCCTTTTAAAATTGGACTTCAATATAATATAGAAAAATATATTAAATAATTCCATTTACTTACTCACATAGATATTTTACTAGTCGAATAATCACATGAAATATCAATAACAACTTTTATAATGATGGAATGCATAATAATAGACTATTATAACCACGTAGTCAAGGCCTTATGCCAAGACTACAAATAAAATTTTGTGAAGGCCTCATGCCAATACACTAGTTTGTCACATGAGACATACCGATGCATCGAGGAGCTATAGCGGGCTCCACCCATCACTTATTAATTCCAATGCATTCATCATATGAATTGGTTTAAAAATATCATAAACCATAACATAATCGTATCACATAAAACAAGCATAAAGGAAATATGAAATTTCCACATTTCAATCAAAAGATATCAATACAACAAATTGATATAATAAAAACATTATCAAAACCATTTTCAATAGAAAAAAAAAACAAAATTAAAACATGGTATTTATTTTTCATTTTAAAAAAGTAATGGCTTGTAGAGGAAGCCGAAACTCAAATAATGGTCATGCCGGCCGAGAAGTCGTTGTTGCCGTATACGTAAGAAAAAAAATTACTTTTTTAATTTAATGAAAATGTATTGTATAAAAATATTCCTTTTGATTAAATTTAAATGTCAAAGGGGTTTATACATGGTATAAAATAAAGTTGTGTATAAAACAAAATATGCCTCAATGAAAGAAGATTTAGACGAAGTCCCATACCTCGTGTCCGACTTGACTCGATCATTTTTTAACCTCATAAATAATAAACTAGAGTTAATTTATACTTTATAAAGAACATTTTTCAAGTTTATTATTCCTTTTATATCACTTATTACCATGTCATGAACATTATGTAATTATTTAAGTTAATAACGGTCGTTTTGTCGATCATTGGTACTTGAGTCAAAAATAAACATCTTATAATTAAAAGTTGTTCATGTGGTAAAATATCCATTATATCCAGAATTATATACATGATTTAGATATCATATATATCATACATATTCAGTATATACATTCATTTATTATTTTACATAACATTTAGAGGTAAGGAATGAAATGCACAGTTCATGGAGACGGTAAGCCGTACATACGCATGAACACTACTTTCATTTCTATTTCATATTTAATGGAATGAAATCATAATGATATAAAGGTATATTATAATTCCAGTATAATATCTTATATATTATCATTTAATCCATCCTTTATTCGTCCAACATATGAAATTAACGATTCAAATCACTTTGAGGGCCGGTAGTCCGCACTTCCTAAAATGAAATTATCACGTTCAACCATAATGGAAATCATAAAGGTATTCCATAAATGAGAAATACATAATCATAAGGAAAACATAAACATAATATATATCACATATAAATATAGTGATATCTTAATAGCCACCACGAGATGTGTAAAAGAAGATTGAACAATCATCGTTTTGTGAGGCTGTAATTCACCACCCACAGAAATAGTATGTTCTTTAACCATTAAATGATGGAGTGTGTAAGTGTAAATAAAATAATTCTCATAACAACATCCTAGTATATTTTAGATAATTTTGTTGTTACAAAATAATGTACTAAAAAGAGTTTAAGGGGTTGGAGAATCAAAATAAAACAAAAGAACTTAAGAGAAGATGTTACCTTAAAATCGGGTAACTCTTTTTGAATTGAGCCAAAGGCTTACTTGGGAAGACTTCTGACCAAATTGAGGCTCATGGGAGTAAGAGGGAAAATTTGAGAGATTATTTGGGCAGAGTTTTTCTGATCCAAATGGCTTCGATGGTGTGAATAAGGTGGTAGAGGTGGGGGCCTTTTATAAGAGGAGAGGAGGGGCACTCTTGTAAAGTAATGAAATGTTACATTATTATGAAATGTTTTTCGGATTTTAAAGGACCAACAATGATATATTTCAAGGATAAGGTGATTAGGGTTATAAATATACAAGTAAAATAGGTTTTTGACAAGTTTATCTCTTAGATTTTACATTATCTTTTCATTTTATTTAAATTGTTAATTAATGAGGTAATCGCTGCATCGACATGGTGTCATAAAAAATTTAATTTATTTAATGTCTAAAAATTATAAAAAAATATCATGATGTAGGAAATAATTTTAGCTTTACAATAAATATTTATAGTTGAAATGTTAAATTATATAACCCCATGTAATAATTATTTTAGTAAAACAAAACATGTTTGTGACAATTTTATTTTTACTTTAAATAAAAAGTTATTAATGTCATTTTCTTACCCAAGTGGCTCCATGGGGTCCCCATGTTGACCCATGAATTATCTTAGTCTTCCATGACTAATAAAATAAGGGTAGGACAAGTTTAAAGGTATTTTCATATTATTATAACATTATATTTACCTTAAATTACATTAAATACCTTTAATCGAGATTAATAAAACATAAAAGCTACTATTCACCAAAAATTATTTTAATCCAATTGAACCACATTTTACTTCCTAATGAAAATTATGTATATAAGATTTTTGAAATTAAAATCATAAATGTGGTAAAGTTTCATTTAAACGAAAAATCAGTTTTTTAACTACCACTTAGTGGTTTCACTATTCATCAAAAATCGATGTTTTTCAGAACAATGCCAAAAATTCACCATAATATATAATTGATATTATGAATTCAAAAATGATTTATATTTTAAAAAATTACAAACATATATGTTTCATTAATTAATTTTATAATTAATTCTCGTTGTCAAAATAAATAGCGTGTTTTTAAGAAACAATATCAATGAAAAGATTGACAATTGTTTATGTCGAATTTCAAAGTGAAATGAATTATAATGACCACCATTGGATAAAATGGTAAAATTATATTATAATAATAAATTAAAACCACTCAATAGTATAATTTATCACTATTAATTATTTTGATTAAAAAAGTTGTTTTTAATTAAAATTTAGTAATTTTAACTATTCATCAAAATATAAATTTTATCTGAAAAGTTCCAAAATTTCACCCTAAGTTAAATTCAATATTAAGAATCCAAAAATAAAGTCCATTTTGAAAGATAAAATTTATAAAATTTCAAAAAGTAGGTATTAATATTCATAAAGGCCAGTTTTATTGGTTGTGGTGTCTGTTAGAACCTCAAACTTGCATACAATGCAAGTTATTGCATTATTGAAAGAGAAGCGTACCATGGAAGCTTAGGGTGTTACGTTATACCCTCATTTAATAAATTTAGTCCTCGCAATTTGATGTTTTCATTGAAAATAAATTGTTGAAAATAGAAAATATCTTTGTGGACAACCCACATTGGAAATAAGGATAATAAAATTTTTCCTTAATCAGAGGGAAAGGGAAATGAAAATGTCACCCCCAAATTATGATATCGATTAGGAGACCGTTGGTGGAAATTAAAGACATATAATTGGAGGAAAAACATAAATATTTGTAGGTAGTGATTGAGGTCATCAATCACAAACAAGTGTAAAATTGAGGGCCTCAAAGCCTTCAATCAATGTTGATTTAAAATATAACCAGTTCAACAAAACATAAGGTATTAGGATAACTCATTTTTTTAATATCCCTTTCCTAAAGTATAAGAATTAATTTATTCATAGAATAAGATAGAGTTATATATAGATACTTGACATATAGATTTTCAACCTTCAACTAATTTCTTCCATAAACTCATCTTTCCCTCAAAAAGATAATAGAACTCAAAAATATTATATGTATCCTAATCGTACAAGGTTCCAAATATTAACACATACCATTTATATTAGGAAAACTATTTTATAATAATCAGGGACTTATTTTTGGACAGTGGTAGGTAATAAAGGCTTGTCGCACTATGGGTGTGGGTTCGATTCCTACAGCTTTGTCCGATGCGACGGGTTATCCCCCGACCTGCAGGTTATCCTTTTCCTAAAACTATAGTATTATAATATTCCAAAAATAATCTTCAGAAATGTTTTTACCTTAAACAATACTATCCAAATTTCAAGTTAATCCATTCCAACCTTTAAAGTTATCCAAAATACCTCTGTCCAGACTTTCTCTAAAAGGTCTCTAAATTACTAAATCAATTGTAACATCATATTTCCCAAACAAAGTAAAGTTTTTCTTATTATCACATACTAAAAATATGGTTACCTTCATCATATTAAAACCTTAATGTTAAAAAAAATTACTGCAGTACAATCCTTATATATATCACATTATTCTTATAACCAGAATATAATCCTTGAGTCCAAAAGCACCAATACATTAATTATTCCACTTCATCTATAGTAACAACATAAGATTGGCCTTGGTACCTTGGCATTTCTGAGGTAAGTTTCCCTAATTCATAGGACATTCATTTGCATAATGCCCCATTTCCCTACAATTATAGCATTCAACATTGATAGCCTCTTTCTTTCCATTGTAATCACGAGCTCGGTGACTTTTTTCTCCACATTTATAAAAAACTCCCATTCTTTTGGGCAAGTACAAGGGTGATTCTTCCCACAATTATCGCATAATGGAAAATACTTCTTTCCCTTTTTCCCTTCATCTGTCTCTTGTTCCACCGTTCTCTTCTTCTCTTGCTTTACTTTATTGTCATAAGATTTAGAGAATTCCTTTTTTTCTTGATAGCACATGAGAAAATATCTTCGTACAATGAGAAAGATTGTGAGACTAAGGCTCGATAGAGAAACGGTTTTAACCTGTAAAATAAATGATCATTCTTAATTTTTGGGGTACATATATAATCTGTTGCATTCCTCTCTAACCTTGTAATGTTAGCCTCATACGTTGCGACATTCTCATCCTCCATTTGTCTTAGAGTCAGAAATTTTCTTTCCATATCTGGTTTATGGTCACGAAGAAAGAATTTTTCTATGAAAATATCTTTGAACTCTCTCCATTCAATACATGATACTTTTTCATCATCCTTTGTATTTTGAATCAATTACCACCATTGATCAGTATCTCCAGTGAGGCGGTAAACTGCCATGATAAATTTTTCCCTTTCATTACTCCCCAAGGCATGTAATATTTTTTCTAGGGAAGTTATCCATTGATCCACTACTAATGGATATGTACTCCCATTGAATTTTTGTGGTTGCTGCCTCAGGAAGTGATCTAACATTGATCATCCACGCTGTGGATCAGGGTGCTCCATATGAGTAAGGTTATTATTCATAACCTGAGTGAGTTTTCTAAGTATGGTGATAAGCTGATTGGCACTAGTTGTATCACTAGTTCCACTATAATTATCTTTAGTAGAAGAGGAATCCCTACATAGAGTGTTTGCATTGATACAGATTACATTCCCTCTGCTAGGTGCCATTTCTAAACATTGGCCTAAACTAGATCATTTATGAATCAAGATACATAATTCCATACTTGTAAAACACTTAAAATAAATTGAACAGTTTATGGATATAATCCATAATCATAAAAATGTTTTCTTTTATGATGTATATACTCATAAACCCTTCATAATGGTTTGTAATGAAAATGTGAACTATCTTAAGCATATCCCCCAGGAGTGTCCTAACCAAGAGTGCAGCAAAGCCCGTTGTCATGCACCAGTTCCCGTTCGAGTCTAGCTCAAGGTGGTGTTTTCTAGTTTTACCCCTAGGAACATCTGTTCTAGAGTTTCATCTACCTTCTCATATCCGGATAGGGATATATTTCTCAGAAAACTCATAAAATCTCTATAATACTAAAATTCAAGGAAGTTCTTCTATACTAATTCTCAAAGTCTATCTTAGGGCTATGTTCTCTAATCAGAGTTTATCTAAATCTTGCTTCCAAGGATAGTACTAAAATGCCTCTGATACCAACTGTAATGCCCTGACCACAGTTACCCAGAGTTGGTTCATTATTACGTAACATTGGCATGTTCACAAACGATCATGTCTCGAAAGTACGATAATTTTAGATGCCTTGGAAACACTAGATACATTCATAAAATTACATTACATCATAATGTGAAAAACTACAATAAAATGGTCTCCATAGTCCACACTCATTTCCCCTTTTGACTATCCCTACAGGTCATTCATAAAATACTACTTCACATCCTGGAAAAATTAGAGCATTCAAAGGGGTGAGCTCAGATTCTCAGTAAGGATAACAATCTAGCGGAAACGTTCATAAATAAACATAAACATTTAAGGAAATGTATAACTGAAACAAAATAATTTTAAACTTGGAATTCAGTATAATATGGAAAAATAAAATGATATAATTCCATTTACTTACTCACATGGATATTCTACTAGTCGAATAACCACATGAAATATCAATAACAACTTTCATAATGATGGAATACATAATGCCATACTATTATAACCACATAGCTAAGTCCTCGTGCCAAGACTACAAATAAGATTTTGTCAAGGCCTCGTTCTAAGACACTAGTTTGTCTCATGAGACCTACCGATGCATCGAGGAGCTATAGCGGGCTCCACCCATCCCTTATTATGTCAAATGCATTCCTCATATGAACAGGTTTAAACATATCATAAACCATAAAAAATTAATATCACATAAAACATACATAATGGAATCATAACATTTACACATTTCAATCAAAAGATATCAATACAACACATTTTCATAATAAAAAAATTATCAAAACCATTTTCAATTCCAAAAAAAAGAAAATTAAAACATGGTATTTATTTTTCATTTAAAAAAAGTAATGGCTTGTAGAGGAAGCCAAAACTCAAATAATGGTCACGACGGTGGAGAAGTCGTTGTCGCCGCATACATAAGAAAAAACCGTCCTTTTGTCATTTAGTAAAAATTATTCATATAAAAGGATTCCTTTTGAATAAAAGTAAATGTCAAAAGGGATTATACACCATATAAAAGAAAGTTGTGTATAAAACAAAATATGCCTCAATGAAAAGAGAATGAGACGAAGTCCCATACCTCGTGTCTGACTTGACGCGATAATTATTTAACCTCATTTACAATAAACTAGAGTTAATTTCTACTTTCTTACGAACCTTTTTAAAGTTCATTATTACTTTTATATCACTTATTACCATGTCATGAACATTATGAAATTTTCTATGTTAATAATGGTCGTTTTGTCGATCTTTGGTACTTGAGTCAAAAATAAACTTCTTATAATTACAAGTTATTCATGTTGTAAAATATCCATTATATCCAGAATTATATTCATGATGTAGATATCATATATATCATACATATCCAGTATATACATTCATTTATAATTTTACATTACATTTAGAGGTAAGGAATGAAATGCACCGTTCATGGAGACGGTAAGTTTTACGTACGCATGAACGCTACTTTAATTTATATTTCGTATTTAATGGAATGAAATCATAATTATATAATGTTATATTATTTTTCCAGTATAATATCCTATATAATATCATTTATCATATCCTTTATTCATCCCACATATGGCATTAACGATTCAAATTACTTTGAGGGGGCGGTAGTCCGCACTTTCAAAAATGAAATTATCTCGTTTACCCACGATGGAAATCATAAAGGTATTCCATAAATGATAAATACATAATCATAAGGAAAACATAAACATAATATATATCATATATAAATATAGTGACATGTTAATGTCCACCATGAGAGGTGTTAAAATAATATTGAACAATCATCGTTTCGTGAGGCAGTAATTCGCCACCGACAAGAATAGTATGTTCTTTAACCATTAGATGAAGGTGTGTGTAAATGTAAATCAAATAATTCTCATAAAAACATCCTATTATATTGAATATAATTGTTTTTTTTCAAAATAAAGGAATAAAAGAGTTTAAGGGTTTGGAGAAGAAAAATTAAACAAAAGAACATAAGAGAAGACATTACCTTAAAATCGGGAAAATCTTTTTGATTTTTACCAAAGGCTTCCTTGGAAAGACTTTTTCCCAAATTGAGGCTTCTATTAGTAATATAGGAATGATTATAATGTATTTGGGCAGAGTTTTTCTGATCCAAATGGCATTTATGGTGTGAATAAGGTGGTAGCGGTGGGGGCCTTTTATAAGAGGAGAGGAAAGGCCCTCTTGGAAAGTAATGAAATGTTACAATACTATGAAATGATTTTCGGATTTTAAAGGTACCACAATGATATATTTAGAGGATAAGGTGACAAGGGTTCTAAATAAACTCATCCAATAGGTTTTTGACAACTTTATGTCTTAGATTTTAAATTATATTTTCATTTTATTTAAATCAATAATTAATGAGGAAATCGTTGCATCATCGTGGTGTCATAAAATATTTAATTTACTTAATGACTAAAAATTATATAAAAATCATGATGTAGGAAATATTTTTATCTTTCCAATGAATATTTATAGTCAAATATTTAACTTATATAGCCCCATGTAATAATTTTTTTAGTAAAACAACACATGTTTGTGACAATTTTATTTTTATTTTAAATAAAAAGTTACTAATGTCATTTTATCACCCAAGTGGATCCATGGGGTCCCAATGTTGAACCATGGATTATCTTGGTCGACCATGACTCATCCAATAAGGGCAGGACAAGTGTAAAGGTAATCTCATATTATTATGACATTATATTTACCTTAAATTACACTGATTTCCTTTAATCGTGATTAATAAAACCTAAAAGTGACTATTCACCAAAAATTATTTTAATCCCATTGAACCACATTTTACTTATTAATGACAATGATGTATTTCAGATTTTTTAAATTCAAATAACAGAGGTGGTATAATTTCATTTAAACGAAAAATCAGTTTTTTAACTACCACTTGGTGGTTTCACTATTCATCAAAAATCGATGTTTTTTAGAACAATACCAAAAATTCTCCCTAATCTATAATTGATATTCTGAATTCAAAAATGATATCTATTTTACAAAATTCCAAACATATAAGATTAATAAATTAATTTTATATTTAATTCCCGATGCGAAAACAAATAGCGTGTTTTTAAGAAACAATATCAATCAAACGATTGACAATGGTTTATGTCCAATTTCAAAGTGAAATTAATTATAATGACCACCATTGTATAAAATGGTAAAATTATATTCTAATTATACATTAAAACCACTCAATAGTATAATTTATCACTATTAATTATTTTGATTAAAAAAGTTGTTTCTAATTAAAATTTAGTAATTTTCACTATTCATCAAAATATTAAAGTTATCCGAAAAGTTCCAAAATTTCACCCTAGGATAAATTCTATATTCCAAATCTAATAATCAAGTCCATTTTGAAAGATAAATTTTATAAAATTTGAAAAAGTAGGTATTAAGATTCATTACGGCTAGTTTGATTGGTTGTGGTGTGTGTTAGAACCTCGAACTTGCGTACAATGCAAACTATTGCATTATTGAAAGAGAAACGTACCATGGAAGCTTGGGGTGTTATAGCTATGATAAATGTTTTCAAGGTAGGAAATATAATGAAAATATTCTATTTCTATGTTAATAAATAAGAATACCTATTTTGAATGATTCTTCACTAGAATCTTTTATCAATAAAAAAGGAAGGATGATTTGGAATTCCTTATGAGGCTGGAAAAGAGTTCATCCATAAATAATACATTAACAATGAAAATACCATAATGAAAAGCTTAGTCACCCAGCCCATTCATGGTTCATAGAGAAAAAATCCCACATGACAACTATCAAATCTGATTTTTATGTATTAGAAG
This sequence comes from Viscum album, assembly GCA_963277665.1. Lineage (NCBI taxonomy): Eukaryota > Viridiplantae > Streptophyta > Magnoliopsida > Santalales > Viscaceae > Viscum > Viscum album. Next base: position 1,243,588,173 of record OY728147.1, read on the forward strand.
AACACTCAGAGTTAGTTGGGCTACGTTACCTTTTACCATAGAACTAGAGCCTTTGGAAATAAATGGAATGAAAAAACAACACATATAGGTAGTGTGAATACATAAATCCTAACATTAACGGTGGGGGAATTTATAATAACATCACCCCTATTTTAAAAAAATTCCATCTTCTATAGAAAGGTGGAATCTTTTTGGGATGAAATGGTCTCGATGTTCCATCCCATGAATGACTGGTATCCTTTAGTGGCACAATAGTAATAGAAATTCACTAGCGACACACATAATGAGTTCATACATTAAGAAGGGATAATAAACCTCCCAAATATGTTGAATACTCAATTGTTCGACTAATAATGAAATTTATATGGGGGAATATTTTGTCATCCAGGATAAAATTTCAAATCAGGGTTAATGCCTTATTATAATGAGGAGGATGAATAAATTATACAATATTTATGGTATGTGTTGTTGAATGTTATCGAAATAATGAAATATTATTTTATAATCATATTGTTTAAGCTAATTATGAGAAGATATTCTCTGGAGTCAAGATATACATTATATATGATGTAGAAAATACATGAAATCAGATACATGAATAGAAATTTCATGAAAAAATAATACATTGTTACAAAATATTCCTCTAAATTTCACAAAAATGGTGAAAATTATTATATATAAATGTTTTCACATCAATCAATGATAATTAGTGTATATTCCATGAATTAATTGTATAAAAATATTATGTTAACGTGGACTAATTGAAGACAATCAATATCAAATCACACAAAAATAAAATCTCTACTAAAATGAATTATTTATAGTAATTGATATTTCACATCCTATAAAAATTCCACTAGAAATAATATGTATGTTGGGAAATTTTGGATCATACAAAAATACTATGATTTGATTCATCTCGTTAATATTTAAAAATCAAATAGAAATTGAATATCAGGTATTCGAACATATGTGACATCCAATATCACTATAACAAGGAATATAATCCATTATTTTCTTAAATATATAAAAATATATTATGTGGGAATACATACCATTATATTATCACACAATTTAATAAAATAAAGAATCATACATGAGAAATTTTTTATCAGAGATCATTAAATCCAATGAATTGCTTGACACCATGATAGAAGATATAGATGACTAGTGTGCACTAATGTGACTAGTGATGAAAGAAAAATATAGATTGTGTGGATTAATAACAACTTAAACCTTGTTTTTAGAGCCCCACATTACACATATTAAATATAATGTGTGGATAAAATAAAAATTATATGCATATTGTGCCTCAATGTGTCGTATAATATCCCAATATTTTCATATATAGATATTATATATATTTTTAATAATATTTTATTCATTATATAAGTACTCTCTCGAGAACCGTAATAGTTTACTTCCTATAGAAACATGGAAACATATGAAATGGACCATAAGTGAGCTATATCATCTACTAAGATTTTCTTCATAAATACAACCCTTATAAAAGATATAAAAGTTAATAAATATCATTATAACATCCGGAAGGAAAACATAAGAGTGGTTGATATTGAAATCTCAGTAAGGGAAAATAAGGGAGATACATAATCCTAACATGATAATAAGTGTGTGAGAATATGCGTATACTATTTAATAACCCATTCCAATGGATTAAATATCATAATCATGAGTCATGGAATAAATTTCGGAATTTCATAAGACATTACTCAAAGGTAAATAAAATAACATGATCCATGACAGCATAAAACATGGAATTTTCAGCTTACATATATGCATATAATACATTTTATCAACAATCCCATGAAATTATTCCCTATCATGATAGAAATAGGACAAACACCAATGTACATTCTTTGGTATGGGTATGATCTTTTTTCTGTCCTCATTTTTGTGCCTGGGTTTACCACACATGCACCATCCTTTTTGGGAGTGAAAAAAAAACACCCATGATCCTTTTTTTGGGCTTTGGATGACCACCAATGTAACCATCTTTTGGGATTGTTATGACCACCCTTGCACCCTCTTTTTTGGGCTTGGAATGACCACCCATAAAACCTCATTTTACGCATTCTATGACAACCCATGAACCACAGTATTTGATATTTGGATGACCGGACATCCACACTCTTTTTGGGGATTGGAATAAACACATGTATAAAATCATTTGGGGTGTGAGATAAAAACCCATGTACCCTCCTATTTAATCTTAGTCTAACCCCAAATTTTTCCTCAAAGATTATATTTAATTTATTATTACCCAATGTATTGAACAACTGTCTTGGATCACTCATTATATATGATTTAATGGGATCATAAAACACAATCTTGGTTTCCCCATCATATAAGTTGTAACAATATTTCCTGATTCTATCTGGGATTCTCTTATTATATAAGATATTACCAATAACCACAACATGAATAACCATAAAATTTCTAGTATATCATCCAAAATAGTCAAATTATTAATAATTATTCTTTAATAACCATATTTATCCATGTTAAAGAAAAATGTTTGATTTAAATTTCATCGAAACATGATTAAATAATTGTAATCAATCATTTTTAATAAGAAACTTTGTAATCATTATTTAATCATGGAAATGAAATGATTTCCATAAATATGATTCCATAAAAAATAAAACCTTCAGAGTAGGACTGTGAATGGTATCATCATATCAAATCTCCATATAGAATAGGTAAAAAATGGATGTCATCTGACATGGAAACTAATTTTTAAATGATTACTAAAATCTTTTTTTGATTAAATTATTCTTTTTTTGAGAATAGTATTTTTAAAACATAATATATTTTGAAAATATTTTTCTTTGAAAATATATTGAAATATATTAAAATATTTATGAAAATAGTTTATTATTTTTTTCTGAAATATAACATTTTTAAAATACTTTTCTTAGAAATTGATATCAAATGATCATTTATAAATATTGATGAAAAAAATTAGATAACGTCATTGAGGAAAAATTTTCAAACGAATAACGATATAAAGTCAAATTTTAATAAATACACATTTCCATTTATATTAAGTATAAACTAGAAGAAAATTATATCATTAAATAATATATAATTAATAACAAGACTATAATAAATTTCATTATAATTCCTGATATTTTTATCATAGTATTTCATCAATGGAAGAATAATCATAAACAATCCCAATAAAAATGATGTTATAGAAATAAAATATTTTAAATTTTGTAACATTGAATAAAAATAATCCTGAAAAAAAATCATGAAGAATAAAATAGAATTAAAATAAATATATTTATTATAAAATTTTCAAATTTACATAATATACACCTTGTTATACAATATATGTTCCTAACATAAAATGTGTTTCAAAGAAGAAAAAATATGACGAAATTATCTTACAACTTGGATAACATTAATACCCTAATCCTATGAAAGGGAGATCCTCATATGAATATTTAAATTAAAAATATAACTATGTTAATCTTAAAATACCTTCATGGGAAATTAATATGCCATATATAATATAAAGGTGTTGAATATCGTATGTGCCTTACAAAAGTAACAAGTGTGACCGAAATCCAATACCACAACACTTAGAGACCTCCATACACATTCAATTCTCATTTATAATAAATATTGTTTATTATTAAACTATCAAATAATTGTAGTCACATATATTATACAATATATTCATTCATTATGAACATTTTATTACTTATTTATTAATAATACCATGTTAAATTAATGATTCATGTATTAAGCACTTTATTTTTCTTTTAGGTTTTCATTTTTCATGTCTGGTCCACATAAATTTATCTTGATTTTATAATTTAAATTATTTTAATTGTGATATTAATATATTAAATATTAATTATACATGTAATTATAATAATTTATAAAATATATCAATATGAAATTAAATATATCATTCAAAGAGATAATAGGATGTATGTACGCCTGAATGCTGTTTGAATCGTATTATCAAATTGAACGAATGTATTGTAAATGATATATATATATATATTATAATTAAAATGGAAATTTTATTTTATATGTATAACCATTGTGTTTTAAACCCATCCTTAATAAATTACATCTAAAACAAGAATGAATCATATCTCTTCACGGGGTGGTAGTCCACCGTACACACGAATGACGTCACTGTATTCCAAAAAAATGATAAGTATATATTTATGAGTTATTAAATATATAAATAATCATAAATAAATTATATATAGAATATATATAATTTGAAAACATAAAATATATCATTATTAACAACAATAAAATGTGGTAATAAAAAAATGATACTTTCTCATGAGGTTATAGTTTGTCGTACAGAGGAATGATGATTTCATAACCCATTTGATGAAATTTTGTGTGGTTTCAGGTCATAATATTATCATAACCCCATATAATTACATTTAATATGAGTATTTTAATATATAGTAATTATATAAACTAAATTTAATAACTATGAGGAACAAATAAAATAAACAATTCATTTGATGGATCTTACATATTTTTCAGGTATCTATTTTTAGTTTTCACTAAAGGGAATCCTTGGATGGATTTTATAATGCCTCTAACCTAGTTACCAAGAGTTACTAAATTATTATAAAAAATTTTCATTATCACAAGAGATCATGTCCCAAAATACCGATCAGTTTAGTATCCATGGAAGTATTAGATACATTCATAAGTTTTACATAATATTATGAAATGAAAAGGAAACATTGTATCTCTTTTCAATACAGAAATTTACCTTATCTAATCTCAATATGTCAGTTATAATATACTTATTCACATCCTGGAAAAAAATAAAACATAAGAAAGGGATGAGCTCAGATGATTAGGGTGGATAAAAAATACCAAAAACAATCATAAATAATATTAAACAAATAACAAAATGTATAAGACTAAAAAAAATCCGTTTAAACATAAACATCATCATTAGATGGGAAATATGAATAAAATAATTCTATTTATGAATTCACATGGATATTCTACTATTGAAATAATCCAATGTAGTATCAATATATAATCTCATAATGATATAATGTATAATTTTGATCATCATAACCCCACAGTTAAGGCCACGTGTCAGGACTATAAATGCAAATATTTTCAAGGCCTTGTGCCAATAGACTAGTTTGTCTCAAAAGACCTACCTATGCATTGAGGGGATATAGTAGGCCCTTCATGTCAGTTACTATGTCCATTTCATTCATCATATGAAAAGGGTGAAACATAACATAAACATTCGTATTAAACTAACATACGAAATGTCAATAATTTAACCATAAACAGTGAATGACATGAAAATAGCACATCCACAATCAAACAATTCATAAAAATATCAATAAAATATGGAATATTATGTTATAACAAATCATCTTAAATTAAACATAAAATTTATCAATAGATGTTGACATAGATGAAATCAATACAAAAACTATTTGAAAGAAATCACTTCTTCTACTTTGAAATCATTTAAAAGTAGAAAAATTATAAATGAAAACATTTATATTGAAAATATTCATATAAGCTTGTAATTGAAGATTTGAAGGTGTTATAAAAACTGAATGTATAAGTACCGCTATATATGTTAAAAAAAATTCTTTCATTAATTTTTCAAAAGAGTCATAATGTAGGTGGTTTGGATAACGAAATAAAGATTATTTTCAAAAAAAATTATAAAAAGTCAAAAAAGTGTATAAATGAATTTAAACCATTGTCTATGAAATAGTACAAACTTTTTGAAATACATTTTTGAGAAACATAGATATGTATGATAAAGAATTCCACATAGATATTTACGTATAAACAAACTTAGATTACAAAGAGACTGTAAAATTAACCCTTAACATGTACTTTTACTTAGTCATGAGTACTTTAATCTCTTTTATAATGGTTAAATAATTGTTATTAAATTATAAAATAACCAAATGCATAAATATGATATCATTTATGATGCTATAATATTTCATTGTTAATAATATTTCAGTTGTATCATTGTTTCTGGTGTCCACTGATTCGTTATCATTTGTATGTTATGTTATATAAGCCATGTTTGTTGTGAATAGGATGTTTTTGATTCATATCCGGAATTATATTATGTTCTTAAATATTATTTTCTAAATTATCAAATGAAAATTATTCTTGAATGATTACGATGGGGAATGAAATCTCATCGTGTTGTGGAGATGGTAAGCTGTACGTATGCATGAGTGATAATATCATTCTATTTATGGTGAAATATTATGTAATTAGATATTATATTTTATATAAATAATTATTAAAATTTTATATTTATTATTTACATCAATTATTCTCATTATTATACTCATCAAAGTAATGAAGTGTTGAATAAAAAACTACACCACGACGTGGAGCTGATAAGCCGTACGTACGTACGTATGGAGACATTGTCATTCAGAGGATAGATAAAATAATGAATATGGTTGTACCATATTTATAATAACATCTCAATATGTATATCATACTTGATTTATTATTTTAGTATGGAAACAATGAAGAATGATATGTTAGAATAAGAAAATAACTCTGAAAGAGGTGATGAAATAATTACCTTTTCATTGGGTTCTTCCTTTTGATTTGAACAAAAAAAAAGCATATTTTGTCTTTATTATCAATTTAAGGAATCTATGATGATGTGAGGGTATTTGGAACAATATATGGTCTGGGTTTGGCTAGGCCAAAAGGCTTTGATGGTGTGAATTTAAGAGAAGGGGAAGTACATTTTTATAAGATAAGTGAGAGGCACTTTAGGAAAAGCTTGAATTATTAATTTATTATAAAAATATTTTATGTTATTAATATATAAAAATTGATTTATTTCGATGATATATTTTTTATGGGTCTAAATCCTCTAATCCATTAGGTTTAAGACAAGTTTAGGTCTCCATATTAACCTTATCTTTTAGATTTAACTGTTAGTTAAAATGTTTAACTTATACCATGTATTCTTGTATTTTTATAATACATGGATAATATAGATACCATAAGATTCCAATAGAAGCTCATGTGGTTTATTAATAACTTAAATAAAATTATCTATGTCAGTTGTCAGAATCATTTATTTTTAGAACTATTATATCCTTTAATAAAATAGAATTTTTTTACAAACTCATTTATGTCAATTTTGACACTATTTAGTATTTGGTTTTTTTGAATGACATAAAAACATTATTATTTACAAAAAATATATTAAATCAACACTAAAATGTAATATTCACCTTGGAAATTATTTTATGTCATCAAAAGTTTTAAGTTACATTTACTGTAATATTTATAATATCAATTATTTGAATCTTTTATTAATATGGGAATTAATGCATCATCATTGTGTCATAAATAATTGTATTTATATAATGTATACAAATTATAAATAAAATAATATGATATAGGAAATATTTTTATCATTCTAATGAATATTTATAGTCATATTTATCTTATTTTAAACCCTATATTAAAAATGGTTTATTTATTAAAATTTTAATTTAACACTTTAATCTTTTCTTTAAATAAAATAGAATAAATTTCATAATCTAACCCAAATGGATCAAAAATTATCTTATTTTTGTCTTATGGATGATTTGGGACTATGAATACTTATATAATCTTTTAAGGACTTGTGCTAGGGTAAATTTATGTTATTATAATATTATTTTTAGCTTTAATTACCATATTTATTTTTAACCGTGGTAAATAAAAATCAAAAGATACTATTTAAAAAATATTATCTTCATCATATTGAACAAAATTTTATATAATGATGACAACTGTTTCTATTAGTTTTTAAAATTTTAATTCACAGAAGTGGTAAAATTACCGTTTATGCAAATTCGTAAATGTGCCTAGAAGGTGGGTAAAGGATGTTAAATAGTTAAATAAATTTTTTTATAAATAATCTAATTATAAAACAACTCCAATGAATTAAATAGGAATAATATAGGTATAATGCATCAATTTTTTACTTTAAAATAAATTTAAATTAATAAATAATTATTTAAATAAATAGTATGTTTTAAACAATAATACAATGTTTTTTATTATTCATCAAAAATTGATAGTTTTCAGAAAAATACAAAACATTCACCCTATGATAATATTGATATTTTAAATCCAATAATAAATTCAATTTTGAAAAGTTATATTTATATTTTTTCAAAAATTGGGTATTACTATTCATAAATATTTTTTTAATTGGCTAGTTTTATTGGTCGTGTTGTGCTAAAACCCAGAGCGGTATACAACACATGTTATTGTATTAATCAATGAGAAGCGTACTACGGAAGGCTGGGGTGTTACATATTTATTCCCAAGTTGAGGAATATATGATTATTTGACATTATTGTGGAATTTATTTAGGAAGGTAATGTGTAATAAAATGTTCTTGAAATGAGTTAATATATGAGGATATTGGGAATCCATTTATAAGTGGGGTGATTGAAATTTTTTTAAATTTTTTAAAGTAGGAATTCCACCACTGATTGTTTCCAATTCACAATGATCCAATAATTAATAAAATAAATTATTGAAGGTATAAGGTCAATTTATTTCCATATATTATGTTCTGTATAGTTTTTTTGGTCATTTGATCTATTAGGTTTAACGTTTGGTCCCTTGGAAAACATGTTTTTATCATCATCACTATAGTTAATTAAATTATTCAACAAATTAAATTGGTATAAAATTATGTTATAGTTATTATAATATATAAATTATGGTGATTTGAAATATGGAATGCATTTTTAAAATTAAAATTTCAGAATTTGAAAAAATTAATTTTATATTAATCATGTAGACTTGATTGGAAAATTTATCTTTAAAGTTGAAATTTTCTAATGTTTACTATGTTTTTTATAATGTTTAAACATAAAAAATAATTCAAATGTAATAAATAAGATTAATAAATGACAAGTATATATAAGGTTATCTTAAAACCAATTTGAAATATAATTTATATTATAAATTATTTATATGAAAAATCATATTTAAAATAATATTTAGTACTTTTTCTATTCATAAGAAAGGAAAATTCTTAGAATAATAAAAATTCAACCATTGGATAGTATTTATAGTTCTATTTCAATACCTATGATTATTTTTTTAAATAAAATTTTTAATAGTGTCAAAATATATTTTTAAATCATCTGTTCCATTAAAATATGGTAAAACATCATTTTTATAAAATACACCTTTTATGCATAAAGTTAGATTTATTCTTAAATTTTTTATGGAAAATATATATGATTAATGATAAATGTTTTATTTCATATATATTATTTAAATTTAATGAAAATAATTCATCAAAATTATTTGGATTAATTTATTTATATATAAATTTTTTTCGAAGAGAAATAGTTTTTTTAGAAAATGAATATCATTATTTTAAAATTGTTATTACATTAATTTATTATTTATTGGATACCAAATATTTAATTTTACAGACATACAAAACCCTATTTTTATAGTTTAGTCATTTATTTTGATACTCAACATTCTAATTTCTAGGTGATAACTGTAATAATATTTTAATAATATGTCATGTTTCATATAAACTAATTGTTTCATGTGACACAAGCTAAGAATACTATTTACTATAATGAATAATAATCCTCGAATTTTGAATACCACAAGATATAATAAGTGTTCATTGTAGCTCAATCTTTTCTTAGAAATTATTATAAATAAATCATAACAAGTTGTAGTATGTAATGTAATCAAACAAATAATTTTAATTTATTCATAGAATATTTTTCATAAAATTAGAGAGTTACATTCTACGCACATTAAATTACATTTATTTATATTTATACATCTAGTTGGTCAAAGTTTAAATAAATTAAAGTTAAATTATTTAAAACCATATCTTAAAAATTAATACTATATATTTAGTAAAAATGGAATGTCGGAAAAATAATGATTATCCAATGTAAATCATAACAAGGATTTCATATTGAAGAACATCAGTGGGAAGTGGATAAAATGAAAAAAAAACATAGAAAATTAACTTCCAGATATAGAGGGAGAGTGATAGAAAACATTTTTTGGAGAAAAATAATGATAAAAATTATATAAAACAAAGAGGCATAAAAATAGTCATTGATTTCATAAAAATTTTTATAACGAGAAAATAAATTATTTTAAGACCCATTTCATAAAATTTTATAATTTCCATGAGAATTTATACTTACATGATATATATATATTTTATAAGAACAATCTCTCCCTTTGGTTGTTCCTTGTTCAATTTCATCTTCATTTTGTACTCCATGAAATAATTTTGAATGTTTAATTTTTGATGAACTAATTGACTGTGAGATCAATAAATTTGATGATATGTGAAGTAATATGTCCTTAGTTATCATCACATAAAAATGGTTATAATATGCGATTTAATATTTAAATATCCTTTTATGTATAAATAATAAATTAATGTCTAAAATAACTTTTGATTTTTAACATAAACCATTCTTTATGCGGTGAACATTGTAACCCTTCTGAAAGATGAAAATCCAAAACATTTTCAATAAGGTCTCTACATTTATAAAAAAAAATGAACTTCTCTTTAATATGTATATACTACAAATTAAATCCTCATTATCACATACCATATATGTGAATAAATTAATCATGCATCCTTTTGAACCATGATAATAACATTAATTAACATAAATCATTATCTAAAGAATGAAATATTTCTTATTAAAAATAATATTGGATATATTTATTAAATTACAAAATTCCATTAACATGATCCCGAATTTCACAAAACACATTGTTAAAAAGTCAGTAATTTATTTCTAAGGTATCCACTACTATCCAATTTATTTTGCGGTTATCCACCATCTCTTTATCTAAACTAGGAACCATTTCTTGAACATAAAAAATATATTAAGGGTTATGTTCCTATAATCATGTGTTATGCATAAAAAACAACCTTTCTATTAAATCATTTTTATAGGTCATCAATAACATTAAATATACTCTTTTAGATCCATAATGAAAAACTTATAGTGAACAATCCATATATATTTCACAAATTTTATTAAACTATCCTTAATATCGAATAGATAAATCCTTCTAGAAACCCAAATATATTCCAAAATATTATGTAATTTTCATCATCTTATTTTCTAAAACATAATTCCCTTCACATGGAATTTGTAGTATCTACATAAATAGAAATATTACTATTACTCATACAACCTTTCTGATTTTCTATAGTATATTTCACCCATGTACATTTATTTTTGTAAATCCCATTTATTACACATATAAATCATTCAACCCTTTATTATACCTTACGATGATTAATATTAATATCCTTTTATTTAATAAAAATATTCATTTTCCATTACTGTTACTTGAATTATGTCATTGATTTTCAATGACCAAACATCATCATGATACTATGGGACCTTAAATATAGAGTATATTTCCTCATTCTATATAAATGAAAAACTAAATCATCATTCCCCCATGGTTTATATTACCTAAATTTTCAGTCAACTATTTTCTTATCTTCTATGGTGAGTTTGAGATTTTTTTCTGGTATTCATTTTTTATCATGTTTTGTGGAAACATATTAGGTATAACAAGAACTTCTGTCACTATATTTATTATCCAATTTTCATATTCATCAATTATGATTCCATCACATTCAGGTTTAATCATGGATCCTAATAGTTCCCACTGTGGAATAAAACCATAAAGAATAGTGTGAGTAACACTGATCATAGCATAAAACAACATAATCATGAACAATACATTATTATATTAATAATTATTAACACATAATTTTTATTATATATAACATAGGTTTATCCTAGTATATACATAGATATAATCTATTGAAATCCTTCATTAATCAGTGTTATGTGTTTTTGAAGTTGAAAAGCATATCCCTTAGGAGACTCAAACAAAGGGTTCAACAATGCCTATTTTTGTGACCCAGTTCCCAATTAAGTCGATATCAACACAATATTTTCAATGTTATAACCCAAATATATATATATATTTCCCAGAGATATATCCACTAGTAGTATCAATATAGGAATGAAATTTCATAGAAACCACCATCTCAATCCATTACCAAAATTTCATGACATTTTCATAACCATTTACTCATGCTTATACTTATCTGTAAATACATCCCTTATAATATCATTATAATTATCCCTAGGGATATCAATAAAAATTTATCATCATAGTTTCCAAATATTTATTAAAAATTTCCCTAATACCAACTATAACAACATTGAATTTTCATATAATGAAATTACATCATTTTTCAGAATATTTATTTTTTACATAACTATATTCCCGAGAAATGTACTATTTTAGAGTAATTAGAAACATGGAAACATAAATAATGGAACGTGAGTAAGGTACATTATCTCGCACTATGTTATCCAAAACTATAACCCTTCTTATAAATATCATGCATAATACATATCTTCATTACCTAGTGAAATGAAACATATGATTGTGTGAGATTAGATTCTTAGTAAGGGAACACAAGGGATATTCATAACCATAACATGATCATAAGGGTATGATAACATGAGATTTTTTTTAAAATCATAACCTACATATCAAAGTTAAAAATCATGATTCATTGAATTATGATGGGTATTTTAGAAGACATTGGTCATAAGGAAATAAAACAACATGATCCATAATATTATAAGTCAAGAAATTTGTGTAATAAATATAAGTATATAAAATATTATTTCAAGGCTACCCCAGATAATTTTCATAACATATTAGTATTGAAATAACCCCTATATACCATATTTGGTATTATACTGACAACCTGAGTACCCTCCTTTTAGGGGATGGGCTGACCACCCATGCACCCACCTTTTTTGGATTTACATGAAAAACCTTGTACCCTCCTTATATGAGAATGGAATAATCGCCAATGAAATCTCTTTCTACGCTTTTCCTAACCACACATGCACCCTTGTTTTTTATTTTGGGCTAACCAACCATGCTACATCCTTTTTGGGTTTGTGATAAACACTTTCATAAACTCATATTTGGTCTTTTTCCAAATATTTTTCCATCATCATCTTTGGGGTTAGGATAAACGCTTTTGTACCATTAGAGATCATAAGGAATTTATCATTACCCAATTCATGGATGCACAATTTGAGAAGACCCATTATTTAATATATAATAGGATCATCCAATACTATCTAGTCCACCACATCATATAATGTTTAATAGACTTAATCGGTGTTATCCAAATGCCCCATCATATAATCTATGTCAATGAACCACAACATGAATATCTTATACGTATATTTCATATTAACATATAAAATCATAATAAAAATAATTATTCATTCATACCATTGTTAACCCATAGTAAATAAATAGGATTCATATAAATATATTTGAAACATTATTAACACAAGGAATATAAATGTTTTAAATAAAAATTTCATTGTAACATTATTTACCCATTGAAAAGAAATAGGTTCTATAAAAATCACTCTATAAAAACATAAACCATTAATAAAAAGTATAATAATGGTATCTAAGGATAATATCCCATGTAAGTCATAGGTAACACCAATGGATTTCATCATAGATAAAAAATAAATTTGAAATTATCATTAATAATATTTCATGTGGAAAATATCACTTCCAATTTGAAAAATGTTATTTAAAACATAAAATATTTTTAAAACATTTTTATTTTATGATAAAATTGAAGCATTATAATGACAAATTGGGAAATAATTGAAATTTTGTAACACATAAAACATATTAATAATAATTTTCATTTACAATGGGATTAAAATACAATATATAATTGTTATAATTTAAAAAACATTGTTTTAATGAACAAATACTTATTATTAAAGCGATAAATAATGTTTCAATTTAATGAAAAAACATTCTAATATATCATCAGTACTAATGATTGGGAAAATGGTACAAATAAAATATTATTTCATGAATAACTAGATGATAATAAATTTCATGTTAACTATTGTGATGGGTCATAATATTCATCCTATAGAATTATAATCATAAACAATCCTGATAAATGATTATATTATAACAATAAAATTATACCTATTTGTTAACATTTAATCAAAGACCACTTCATTGAATAAAATTATATGAGTGTAAAAATGAATATATTTAGACTCATGATATAACATGTTAGTGGTGTACTATATACACCACATAAAATAATATACATGTATATCATAACATGTGTCTCAAATAAAGAAAATTGTGTCAAAATGGAATTACCACATGGGTAAATTTTAACCATAAATAATTGAAATAGAGATAATAAAATGGATATGTAAATTCTTTAATTTTTTTATAACAATAATAAAATAAATTCATGGTTATTATATACACGACATAGTATAAATTAGTGGTGAATATATATTGTGTCTCATAAAAGTAAAAAAGCTAGAGAGAAATCCCTTACCGTAAGTCTTGAATTTATCCGTGCACATTAAATCCTCATAAATAATAAATATAATTCAACTATATATCTATTAACTAGATATATTCACATATATAATACCATAAATAGTTTTATTATGAACTTTTTATTATGTTTTTTTAACAATGCCATGTTAAATTATCATTTTCAGTGATAACCAATTTATTTTTCGTATATATTCAGATATTGCATTTTTAGTCCATTTACAATGATCATTATTTCATAATTTAAAAATTTTAAAACATGATATAAATATAATTTAAATTTAGTATATAGGTCATTATAAAAACATATAAATGATTGAAATAAAAATTGAAATCTTTTGTTCATGTTGTTTCTATTTACTATCATTTTGAATTAAAAGAGAGAAAATAAAATATATATATATATATATATATATATATATATTAATTCATTTATAATATTTAGGTTATATATCTCGGATATTTCTATTATTACAATCTTTAATACATTCCGTGTAAAGCATTAATTAATCACATCGCTTCGAGCAGTGGTAGTAAACTATACACAGGAAAAATGTTATCGTATTCACAAAAAATGGAATTAATGAATGTATTGGTTATATAATAATTATTGAAGCATAATTAAATAATAAATATAATATATACGATATATAAATATAATTTTATTCTTTATTCCCTACATTAAGAGGTGGTAATGGAAAAACAAATGACAATAGTTGGGGAGGGGGTAGTTCTCCATACACACTAATGATGATTTCAAAAACAATTTTATGGATGTGTGTGTGGATCTACTATATAAACATAAAATAACAAAATAAAACTAAATTTAGGAGAATTTTATTATTATATAATAATTATATAAAAATGACTAAATGGTTTGAGGAAGAAATAATACAAAAAATTTTGTTGATAAACATGATCCATAATTAGTGTATCTCCGGTTTGTTTTACCAGAAGAACAGTTTTGGATAGATATATTCCAAATTTATAGTTTCTAGAGTAATTTTATTGAATTGAAAAAGTTATTTGGGAACGTATTTTCTATGAAAAATGGATTTAGTGGTGTGAAGTAAGGAGGAGAGTGGGAAGCCTTTTATAAGTGGGGTGACAGGAAAACACAAATGTTATTCAACGAGGAAACTCAACTTACGTTTTTTCATGTAAATTGTATCGAATAATACACCAATCGAGATACTAGATGTCAAGAGGTCAATATATTTCCATACAAGTAGATTTTTTCATGAATCTAAGTCATCTGGACACTTTCATTTAATGTTTAGTGGCTTGGTAAACTCATTTTTCTCTTAACCGCTTTAATTATTTTTAATTTTCTTCACTAATAACATTTTTAAAAATTATATTAGAATTTTTTTAAATCAAAAATACCTATTATTAAAATTATTTACTTTAGTTTTATCAATTAAATTCATACAAGTGGAAAATAATAATTTTAAATTTAACATTTAGATGAGATGTGAAAGTGGGTTTTATTGTGAAAATGTTAATAAGATTACAGTGTTTTTATATAAATATTCATCATAAAAAAATGAAACATAATTTAATTGAACTAATATATTTATTAATGATATAATTTTAATTTAAATCCAATTTAAAAAATTATTTAACATTATTAATTATTTATAAGAAAATGATGTTGTTAATTAAATTTCATTATTTTTACTATTCATTAAACAATGAATCCCCTAAAAAAATAAAAAAAGCACTCTAAATTTTTTTTACATTATGAATTAAAAAAATTATTTTATTTTTTATGATAAAATTTTTAAATGTTTCAAAAATAAGTTTTAAATTACTGAACCATTGAAAGTCGGTAAGAATACACTTAAAAAAATTTTTTATACACAAAATATTATTCTTTTAATAAATTATCTCTATAAAATATATGATCAATGTCAAATATTTTATTGATTAAATAATAAATAAATTTCAACAAAATAATTCATAATTTTTTTTGTTAAATTTGATTTGGTAGAATGTTTTTTGAGAATATAAAAAATAATATTTTGGAAATAGAAATTTTTTATATTCAATTATTTTATACATTTATTTCTAATTAATTGTTTACAATTGAATCACTATACTTATAATGAATAAAAAATATTTTTATACCTTAGTAAATATTATTCATACCCTCCACTACAATGTGTCGCAGTTAACTATAAAAATATTTTATTAATATTTAATTTTTTTTAGACTCAGTATTGTGTGTAAAGAAATCATATCTCAGTGTTGCATATAACACAATTTAAAATTGTTATTTGTGTATCTAAATGTGAAAATTGTGTTTAATTTATTTTATAATTAAAATTATTTTTTATGTAAATAATTGTTTTCTTACTGTAGAATGAAATTCAATCAATAATTTTTTTAATTTATTATAAAAAAAATTGTTAAAAACACAGGGTGTAACAAAGACCCTTAATGGGAATGGTTATGTATTAAAAGAAAGAGAAAATAAGGAGTCTCTTCCATAATATAGAGTGAAAATTGTAGTTTGGAATAGTAATTTTTTATAGGGATTGTTTCAAAATATAATGTTTTATATTAATAGTTCTTTTACTGGTACATCACATCACTGAAGAAAACAACAATCCATTACCACTAGATTTGAATAAAATGTTAAATCAAGAGTCAAGTAAAAATAATATGATTGGATATGTTTCTGACATATTAACTCAACATTTATATATCTTATATGATTCCATTTTACATTTTATAAAAAAATTAGTTTGATGAGTTTTTAACACTATTGAATCATTTTAAACTCATCATAGATTAATAGTTTTGGAGATATCCTAGATCATAAAGGGAATTATATTTTGAGGATAAATTTTAGGTCTCATCCTCTACTATAATCAAATGGAATGAATCCAATTATTGTAGAAGTAGTAACTATACAACCAAATTCTTATCCAATATCATATCTAGAATTCAGACCCACAAAAACAATTTAGGGAGTACCTCTAGATGTTGGAACAAATAATTACATCATTATGAAGTAAAGAAAAATAAGATGAATTCTTAATCTAAGGATTATAATAATAATTAATTTTTCTTATATATTGAATTTCTTTCATGTGTACATTATAATAACCATGGATAATAATCTAGTGATGAAATTTGATCATAGAAATCCTGATGAGTTTAGGGTCAATGATCATCCAAATTAGTTTCCCTTTCACATGTTGAGTCAATAAGGTCTTCCTTATGAATTTTACATTCCTTCATATATGGGGGATATTGATAAGTCATCAAGTTATCCTTATGACTTGATCATTACTCTTATTTTGATAATCACAAACACCTTATCTTAAGGCTAATTTCAAATTACCCATATTTTACTTCCATAATGAAAATTTCCTTGACAAAGGAAATTTACCCCTAACTTGTTTTAATTATTCATATCAATATTTTTCATATGTATAAAAATTGTATTCCTAACTAAAACCTCGGAATTGTATAATACTTAGATATGAAAAATTCTGTTTTAGGATCTGAATTTCTTTTATGAACTTTTATGAAGTTCTACCCTGAATTCCATTATATGATCTTTAATGATGTTCGACTCTAAATTCTGATTATGAACTTGTATAAAGTTATAACTACAAATTATGATGATGAATTCATATTACGAATTCTAGTTACAAATTCACATGATGAATTTAGATTACAGATTATCATTACGAATTATAATGATGAATTATGCTTACGAATTCTCATTACGAATTATGATGATGAATTCTGATTATGAATTCCCATTACGAATTCTAATGATGAAATCTGATTATGGATTCTCATTATGAATTATGATGATGAATTATGATTACAAATTATAATTATGAATTCTGATGAAAAATTATGATTATGAATTCTCGTTACGAATTATGATGAAGAATTCTGATTATGACTTCTCATTACCAATTCCATAGAAAAACAGAATCCGAATATCCCTGTATTACAAACTCTGAATTCATTTACATACATTCTGAACATTCATTTACCTCCATTCTGAAATTTTGTTTTTGGTTATTCTTACACATCTTATATTACACAATGATTTTTTTCCTTTAGTTATTAACGAATAGTTTTTTGAGTGACATGTGTACAGGTCCCTCCGAAATTCAAGGAAGAATTCAAATGTGGGGGGATGGATCTGACAGTTGTAGATTTGCTTATAAATAGGAGCTCATTTGAAAAGAAGACACAAATTCCGAAACTGAACGTGACATCTGTTCCCATATGTTTTTCAGGTTATTTCTATAGAGAGAGACTCTTATCAACTCTCATGCTTCATGCAGAAAGTTTGAACGTCTAGTTCAAACTTTGTCTTGTACAGATTTCCTTCATGCGACTCCGATTGTAGCTGCGTACAATCAAGGGCTTTCGGGGATAGGAAGTCATAGGTTCCACCAACTTGATCTTGAGGGCTTCCTTGATGAAGAAGAAAAATGTGTCGACTACCTGATAGTTGAGGGAATGCAGAGATAGCAAGACAAACTCGGATCTTCATATCGAGGGCTTACCCTAGTGTGGGTAAGACAGAATTTCTTGAAATTATAAATCAAGGGACCGTTATCCAAGGTTGTTGGATACCCTTCTCTTTGGGTTAAAAGACTTATTACTTGTTACTTGTTTTTTACATGTTTTTCTGCTTTTTTTGTATTCTTAAGGAAAGTATAACTATCTTGTACTATCTTACTCTTGTACTCTAATATAGTTAGATTCTATACACCTTAAGGTAGAATCTTCCACTTTTTAAACATTAGATAAGTTACACTTTCAGAATCACTTTTCCAGAACATAGCAAGTGATTAGAACTTATAGAGGTCTTGTGAATTTTCATGTTTAACCATGTTAAACATACGCATCTTTAAAAGTCCCAAAGGAATTTTTAAAAGGTAAAATTAACCCCCCCCCCCCTCTTGTATCTTAGAATCTCATTATTATTTCGATCCTACATTTGGTATTATAGAGTATATCATACTCAGTCACATACCATCCTAACAATTGGTATTAGAGCATTTGGTTCAATCTGAATTAATCTCACGATTAGATTTAGAAGGGAATTTTGGGAATTACATTTTCCGGATTCATATTTTTCAGAATCTATTTTTCAGATTTATACTTTTTCATATTCACATTTTCTTAAAGATGAAATATCTAATTTCATGCTTAGAATATTTCCTATAGTTTACAAACTCATACTAATAACATGTTTGTGTGCCAATGATGTTCTTACGATTTTGAGGTTTAAATGATGGATCAATTGATAACATAAATCCAACCACACCACCTATCTTTGATGGAAATGATTACGAATATTGGAGAGATCGCATGAAGACTTTCATTATCAACACTGGAGTTGAAATTTTTTTTATTCGTACCGGTGAATACAGAATTCCTGATAAAGAAGTTCCTTTACAAATAATGGAAAGAATTAATATCAACTTAATTATAAGGCACATAATAAATTAATTTGTTTAATGACTAAAAATATATATATCCAAATTTCATCTTGTGAAGTAGCAAATTCTATATGGAAGAATCTAAAAGTTAGTAACTTTGGAACTTCCAAAGTAATTGAGACCAGAAGTTCCATGCTTAGAGATGGATATCATGGTTTTAGTTTTCCTTATGGTAAACCCATATGCAAGGTGCAACTGAGATTCATGACTATAGTGAATAGTATACAATCAATGGGTGAAAATTGTTTGGATGATGAAGCTCTTGTTGATAAGATAATCGACATCATGCCAAATGAGTTGGAATATAAAATGACTGAAATTTATGAGAATAGAAATTTCACTCAGATTACACTTGATGAGATATTTAGAACTCTTCTTCAGCATAAGATTAGAATTAAGAGAGATGTTGATATTGTGAATAAGAAGAATGAATATGGTAGTGTATCTTTTAATAATACTTCCAATCATATGAAAGCCAAGACTCCTGAGAGAGTTATTAGATCCATATCTAAGAATGTTGTTATCCATTCCGAATCTGGTGGAAGTAAGTCCTCGGAAAATGAATTACCAGATGTTGCTCGAAGGATGAACATGATAGATGGACAGAAAAACTTTCAATCTATATATAAGAAGAATGAAAGGAAAGACAAGAACGATTCTGAAGTTACATGCTACGAATGCAAGAGAGATGGACACATAAGACATGATTTCGCTATGCTCAAGAGAAAAGAAAGAAAGGGAAGGAATTCTGAGGAAAATAGAAAAAAGTTTTACAAGGACAAAGCTAATAAATTTTTGAAAGAAAATGACACCAGGAGTGCCAGTGGTGGAGATTTTTTAGATGAATCATAAGATTATAAATCTTCTGGACAGAAGAATATTGGTCTTTTAGCCAGGATACCTATTGATAATCATTATTCGATGGACAAGATACACAATGATGAATAAATGACCAATTTTTCTTTAAATGCTAATGATAGTAAATATTATAACTCTTCGGATGAAGAATATTCTTCTGATGAAGATAATACTTTAGCTATATATAAAAAAATTTCTAGGTTTTCCAAACTCCTTGAGAATGAGAATTCTAAACTCATAAAAAAACATGATAAGTAAAATTCTAGGAATTTTATTCTTACTAAAGAAATATAAAATCATTCTAAATATCTTAATAAGAAAAATGATGATTTTTAAAGTATTTCAAAAAATCATGAGGAAGTAAGTTCTGAGAAGGATACACTTTCTAATGATCTAGAAAATGTAATTTCTAAGACAAATATTTTCGAGCCTAGCATTAGTTCAAAATCAAATGTTTTTGAAGACAAGATCATCGTTATAAAATTCAAATCCAAAATATTTTCCTTGAGGAAGTATTTGTTGAAATTTACCCTAGGTAAGGATAATTTTGATAAAATGTATTCTCAAATATGACCTCAAAGGAATACTTCTGGTTTTTGTTACACAAGTTCTAAAACAATTTTTTGCAATAATTACATCGTTCCTCAAAGTGCCCATTCTGCTCTATGTGTCAATGTGGTGGTCACTGGGCATAGAATTGTTCTCTAAACAAAAAACAATATTTAAGATTTCATAATTCTTATTTTTCAAAGAAGATGTGGGTTCCCAAAATTTTACTTTTTGAGATTTCCATATCCAAGCAAGTCTGGATTATGAAAACCTATGTTTTTTCTTATTTTTTGGAAAATTGGGAAAGTACAAAAAACAATACATGGTACATGGATAGTGGATGTTCTCGGAATATGACTGGTAACAGAAACTATTTTGAAAATATTATCAAGACGAAAGGAGGACAAGTAACTTTCAGAGATAATGCTCAGGGAAAAATTATTGGTACAGGTAACATCTTTATTCTTGGAAAAACATTGATTTCAAATTTTTTATTTGATAAGGGTCTCAAACACAACCTCATCAGTATATTCCAATTATATAATGAAGGTTACCTTGTAAATTTTAGAAATGATAAGTGCTTAGTTCACAATTCCAAGGGATAGTTTATTCTTTCTGGCTATAAGAAATAGAATTTTTACACACTAAACATAGAAGAAAAAAATATCTAAGACTTACCTTGTCTTAGACACTCCACTGTTGAAGCTGAATATTTAGCAGCAGGAAGTTTTTGTGCTCAAGTGTTGTGGATGCAACACACACTGACATATTATGCCTTGAGTTTTTATAAGACTCATTTTTTTTTATAACTCAAGTTCCATTTCCCTTAGAAAAAACCCTTCACATCACTCTCTTCCAAAGCACATAGACATTAGGCATCAATTTGTTATGGATCAAAAAAAAAGGAGATATCATTCTTCAATTTATCGGAGCGCAGGATCAACCTGCTAATATTTTTACAAAATCATTATCTTCTGATAGATTTGAATACATTAAACAGTAGTTAGGAATGATAATCGTTAGGTAATATTCCTCAAATAACTCTATGTTGAACCAATCTCCTTACAGTAATAAACACCTTTTCATAGGGGCAGTACATCTGTTATTAATGTTTATAAAACTTTTCATAGTAATATTTTCAAAATTCTTCGTAACGAAAAATTTCGTAGTCAATTATTCATATTCAGTTTTTCAAAAAAAAATTTAATGAAAATTTTTGTATTCGATTTTTTTCCAATGTTTTCATAATGAAATTAATCAGACAAGATGTTTTTGTAATGAAATTTTCGGAAATGATGTTTTCATAATGAGAATAATTTAACCCTGAATTTTTGTAATGGAAAGTTTCGTAATAGAAATTTTGATAATATAAATTTTGTAATGGAAATTTTCCTAATGGAAATTTTCTGGATTGATATTTTCGTAATTTTTTGTTCTCATAATTTTCGTAATCATGGATTGATACTCAAAGTTTTTGCAATAAAAATTTTAAATCTTATGTTTTTTGTAATAAGTTTTATGTATTGAGTTTTTTGTAGTCAAATTTTCTTCAAGAAGAATATCACCTATTACGAATAATCTTACTAGAAAATCTGAAATGTATTAATTCCATACTTATGTATTCATAGTCACTTTTTACATTCTGGTAGTTTATTTTTCTTTTAAACTTTCACGTATTCATTTTTCCTTACATCCAAATGTTTATCTTCAAACCCTCAAAATATCGGTTTCAATATTTCTTTGCGGACATGTTTTCAACCGTCAGATTAGATCAGAGTGTTTTTCAACCATTAGATTGGTTTTGGATGTTGAAATGTAACCACCACCACCTATATAAAGGGGACCGACGATGGTGTCCCACATTGGTTTCCAAGCCTTCGTGTCTCGAAACACTACCTTAGTTCTTAAGATCGTTCTAAATCTCTCAATTTTCTTCCAGTCCGAATGTCTGTAGAAGCCTCTTCTCAAGAAATGTCTACCACAAATCCAATCTTAAAATGGAATGTATACAAGGAAAGTTTGGTGCATCCGAATTTTTTCAATTATGATTAAATAATTTCTACGAATATCAAGTTAAGTGGTTGGGAAGAAGTCTTCTTATCTAAGACAGGTGTTCAAGACATGGTGTATCCAGATTCAATCATAGAGTTTTATCAGTCTGTGTTCTTCTTTAAGGAAGATGATAGAGAAGGATTTTCCTTCAAGACTTATGGAAAAACCTTCTAACTTTCTTATACCAAGGTAGCCAGTTTTGTGGGATTATCATATGAAGGGGAGGCATAATTTTTTCTCCCACAAACTCCTGGATGTTCAATGTATTTTCATTAAGATAAAGGACTTTCAATTTATAGGACTTTTTGATGTGAAGAGAGAAACAATTTCTTTTCTATCTTCTAACAACCGGATTCTTCAGTTACGGGTACAAGGTTTTTTTCTACCGAGAAAAGGTAAAAAAGATACCCTCATGAAAAGTGACATATATTTCATAGATTTCTTGGTATATCTAAGGAAAATCAATTTGATGAGGCATGTTCTTGTTACAATCTAGAACATCAAGAATGGACATATAAGAGCCCATATTATCATGTATCCTAACTTACATTCAACGATGATAGTTTGGGGTCTTGAATCATTCGATATTGCCTGAAAATCCATGTCTTGGAACTACAATGTTATTCTGGTTAGTGATGACACTCTGAAAAGAATTAATATGGGCTATTATAAGGGGATAGAATAGATTTATTATATTCTAGAGGAAGAGGTAGAAGCCAATCCAGAAAATATTGAAAAAGCTAAGACATCGAAGAAGTTTGGCATGAAAAGGCTGTTGAAAGAAGAGGAAGCTTAAGATAAAACCCCTAAAGCTAAGGAAGCCCAATCCGCACCTCCCAAACCAAAGAAACAGAATGTTCATCAAGATGAGGTGGTTTCCAAATAGAGTAAAGATAAGGAAAAGAGGAAAGAAGGGGAACCACAGTTCGGCATGGACCCTGCTGAGTCCATGTATTTAAGGGAAAAGACTGCTGAATACATTGAGATGAAAGAAAAAGAGAAGAAGATGAAGAACAAATTTTCTGAGGCTGAATTTATTGAATCTCTGTTGAAATCCACATAAGTAGCATCCGAGAATATTCTAGTACCGAAAAAATTCCTATTTGATCCATTACATGAGACTCCGGGGAAGAATTTCTTCACTTTGGAAAAATCTAAAGAGAAAGAAGTTGATGAAGAAGTAGAAGAAGGGGAAGTGGAAGAAGAAGAAGAAGAAGTATAAGAATAAAGTGGTGATTTAGTTGATCTGATTAAACAAGTTGAAGAATATTAAGATAAGGCCAATCCATCATAGAAATTACCACTCTGAACATCTTAGGCCGATTCTTCAAAGCTTTTCACTCATCTAAAGGAAGAAGAGGAAGACAGAAATGGAGATGAGGACTAGGGAAAAAAATAAGTAAATGAATTATCTGAGGAAGAAATCTATAAAATGAACTTTATTAAGGAAGGAGCGGAAAAATAGAAACATGATGATGATAGAGATTTTTAATTATCTGATACCCAACATAAATCTCCTGATGAGAAAGTCATACCAAATATTGATAAGGGTAAGAAAGTTGTTATTGATTCTCAATGAAAATATACAATGAAGAGGAAGGAAATTTTAGGAACTTCAAAAAGGAATCTTGTTGAGCTTGAAAACCCACTCTCACAATGTAATGTCTCGGATTCAGAGTCATCGTTACATGGTCATGATTTTGTGGTGCAGTATTTGAAGAAGCTAGTCGGTTCCATTCTGACTTTTACAAACATAGATTTTATATTCCAGATGATCCAACACATTGTTAATCAGAAGTCGGATTTAGTGTCTATGGTGACGGAAAAGTGTGTAAGGATAGAATCATATTTCAAAATTTTTCTTATATGATACGACTCTCATAGGATGTTCTGCAAGAAAATTTCCACTTGGTCAAAGAACATCTTTCAGAATATGGTAGAGCATGATGAAGTTCAAGAGGAACTAAAAGAGGCTTTTGATACCGAAGATTCCATGATCAAGGATCATTCAAACATTTTTCAGGAAAAGTAGACACTTGATCAAAATACTCAGAATCAACAGGTGGTGGATCTAAATGGGAAGCTTAACTCTACTTATCAAAGGTGTAAAATGGAAAGCTATCTCCAGATTGAGATCGAAGCAAATCTTGTAATGCAGGATGAAGTTCTTATGGCTTAGTCAGAGGCTTTGAAGGTTCAAGATGACAGGATTAAAGCCTTAGAAATGAAAGATGAGGAGCACCACAAAGAGATAAATTATCTAAAAACACTTCTGTAGAATCTAATCCCCAATAAAAAAGAATACAAATAGACCAATATGATCTTTTGTTGTAATGCCTTTCCTTGTAAAAATCCTTTCAATCTTAATGAAAACTCTAGTTTCTTGTTTTTTTGTGTTATTTTGTACTAATATTTCAGGTACCATATTGTTTTCTATTCCCTCAAAATATTTTTTTAAAATCACAAAGGGGGAGAGGGAAAAATAATTATAAATAAGAGAAGGAAAAAGATTTATAATTATAGATTATGTATCATTAAGTAAGCGGGAGTTTATCTAAGGGGGGGTTCTCACTACGATGAATTCCATATTCATAATGAAAATCTTATTCCTGAAATCTAGAATACGATCCTTATAGTTCCAAATCCTAAGGGGGAGTTATTTTTATTCCCCAATATCCATGAACAAAGGGAGTTAAATTTTAATTTCAATGTCTAGAAATTTGGTTCTTACATTCTTTTTCATATAGATGTTTGTACTTTCCAAAAAGGGTGAGATTGTTGAGTCAATAACGTTTTCCTTATGACTTTTCCATTCCTTCATATATGGTGGAGATTGATAAGTCATCATGGTTTACTTATGACTTGATCGTTCCTCTTGTATTGAAAATCAAAAACACCTTTTCTTAAGGAACATTACATTTTACCCCTGTTTTACTTACATAAGAAAAAACTTCTCTTCCAATGAGAATTTACCCCTACCTTGTTTTCATTATTCCTATCAATATTTTTCATAAGTATAAAATTAGGATTCATATCTAAAACCTCATAATCGTATATTAATTAGATATAGAACATTCCATTTTATTATCTTAATTCTTGTTATGATCTTTTATGAAGTTCTACTCCGAATTACTTGTTATAAACTTTTATGATGTTTAACTCTGAATTTTGATTACGATATTTTATAAAGTTATAACTAAGAATTCGGAAGATTAATTATGATTACGAATTCTCATTAAGAATTCTCATGTTGAATTCTAATTACCAATTCTCATTATGAATTCTGATGATGAATTTCGATTACGAATTCTCATTGCGAATTCTCTTGATGAATTCTGATTACGAATTCACATTTAGAATTCTGATGATGGATTATGATTACGAATTCTCATTACGAAGTCTGATGATGAATTCTGATTACAAATTCTCATTACGAATTCTGATGATTAATTCTGATTAAGAATTATCATTACGAATTCTGATAAATAATTATTATTACGAATTCTCATTATGAATTCCTTCGAAAAACAGAATCTGAATATCCCAGTATTACAGACTCCATATTCATTTACATACATTGTGAAATTTCATTTTACTCCATTATGAAATTCAGTTTTTGGATATTCTTACACATGTTCAGTTATAAAATGGCGTCGTGTCTTCAGTTATTAACTAATTTTTGTTTTAGTGACATGTGTACAGGTCCCTCCGTGATTCAAGGAATAATACGGCCATTGGGGGACATTGCCGACCGTTGGAGCTTTTCCTATAAATAGGAGCTAATTTGAAAATAAGACACAACTTTCAACACTAAACTTTTACATTTGTTCCTACAAGCTTTTCATGTGATTTCAAGAGGGACAAACTCTTATCAACTCTCAAGCTTCGTGCAGAAAGTTTGAAGGTCTTCTTCAAACTTTTCCTTGGGAATATTTTTTTCGTGCGACTCCGATTGTTACTATGTAAAATCAACAGCTTCCAGGGATTGGAAGATAGAGGCTCCAACACCATGATGTTGTGGGCTTCCTTTTTAAGGATGAAAGAGGTCCCAACTACCTGATTGTTGATGGATTGCAGGGATAGAAAGACAGACTCTGATCTTCATATTGAGGGCTTATACTGGTGTGGGTAAGACAGACTTTCTTGAATGTATATGTCACGACCCGTGCCGTGACTACCCCAAGCCCGCCTTCCATAGGCCAGGGGCTGGAGACTAGCACCAAAGGCGTAAAATCCAGATAACTGGGAAGAAATTACCTTTATAAAAAAACAAGCACCACATAGTACAAGAGGAAGCAAAACACTAAGTACAAAAGAAATGCTGAAAAATAAATGGGCCAGAATACATACCCAAAATAAAGTACGACTACAACCGAACAAGGTACAACAACAAAAAGACAAACAGCTGGAAGAAGGAAGCAGCTCCTGGGTCGTCCTCCTCGGATCCTACCTGAAGGGTAGGTACAGATATCGCAGCTCCTGGTCGTCCACCAGGGATCCTACCTGAAGGGTAGGTATAGATAGCCTCCTCCACGCTCTCGTCTGTCAACCTCCTCTGTGAGTCGTCTTGTCGTGTAGTCCACCTCCGGGTACCGACTCGTCCTCGAACACTCGGCCTCCGTCAGCACTGCCTGTCGTCTGCAACCAACACAATGAGGTGCGGGCATAGCCCGTGCAGGGGTGAGTATAACGATACTCAGTAGGGACCCCGAGACCCTCAAGGTCTCACTAAACCAACATGGATAACCACAAAGAAGATCTCAACAGATAACCTCTACTTAGATATATGCCCATACATAGACCTAAGTTATCAAGTAACCCATCTCAATCATGAGGAAACACAAGGATTGTGAAATCAACGGATAACCACTACCCAGGTATATTCCCATTCATATACCTAAGTTAGCATGTGACCCATCTCAATCATGAGGTAAACACAAGGTCAAAAGTCTCAGTTCAAACCAGGATTTTCATTATCGAAACCGTAACTGCTGAAGAGCTCCATCACTGGAGGGTACAGTGGTCCTGGAACGACTCCGAGGTACTGCTCACTAACCAAAGACTGCTGATGTACTCCTCCTGTCGAGTACAGCGGGTCAGCCACCCAGACACAGTAGTTCTTCCCGCCGAGGTATGTCACCCAAACATAGTGGTGCACACCCCCTAGTAGCCTGCTGAGGTACTCTCCGGACAAGTACCGCGAGTCTGCACTATCACACAGGTAGTGCTCCGTCCGCCATGGGTCTGCACCTCATAAAGTAGTGCTCCGTCCACTGGGCTAGTCGACTCACTCTAAGTCGAGTTGGTCAAGCAGTCGTTAGGTCTCAGCCAGCTACACGGTCTCCGTACTCCGCATGCTTGTCTCTGGGAGGGTCCGCTCCACGAGCTACCGTTCGATACTCCAAGTATATCAAATTCCCACGAAGAAGTATCTCAAAGGACCGCCTCGTCATAGGGGTCTCAACGCAACAGACGGCGCGTCAATCGGACGTCCGGTCTGTGAGTTACTAGACTTTTCGTCCCGGGGGCCCGGTTGGATTTCGGTGTGATCCAACCCCGGACACTAACCATCCGTATCCAAATCTCGGGTGGAGGATGCCAAAAGTTCTGTATCGTCCGCAGGAACTCAACGCAACAGACGCCGCGTCAATCGGACGCCCGGTCTGAGAGTTAATGGCTTTTTCGTTCTAGGGGCCCGGTTGGTTTCGTGAGCGAACCAACCCGACCGCACTCCGATGGCATCCAAACATCGAGCGGATTAATCCAAAAGATCTGTCTCACTAAGAGGAACTCAACAAAGCTGACGGCACGTCAATCGGTCGTCCGTAGCTCAAAATATGAGTGTTTTCGCTCCGAGGGCCCGATTGGTTTCGTGTACGAACCAACCCGGCCGAACTCCAAGTAATCTGAAACCTTGAGTGCGATATACCAAAACGACCGTCTCGATCCAAGGATCGTGTTTCCACTGACGGCGAGTCGTTTGGAGGCCCGTAGCCCATATTACGGGCATTTGACCAAAAGTGGTCTGAAACTGGGGGTCTGCCCCCGGGCCGACCCGGCCCGACCCCCCAAGGGTCGGCCGAACCGGGCCGACCCTGCCCGGCCGGCGACCCGGCCCGAAGACCCGGCCCGGTTCGGAAAAATCTGGTCTGGCGCGGCAGCGCGGGCCGGCACGACGGCGTGGCCTGGGCGCCACATGTGCGCCGCGCGCGGGGGGCAAAGCCCCCCCCCCCTTTCTGAAACCGCGGCCCCCTCATTATGGGGGGCCAATTATGCTGTCGGGGGTATTTAATTCCCCACGGTTTCCTCCTTTCCGGCCAGCCTGACTTGGCCAACCGGCTTCTTCTCAACAGGACCGACAAAGGCTGGTCCTCTTCCGGCTTCCGACACCGGCGGCCCGCTTGGTCGCCGGTCACCAAGCTCCACCGCGGCCCAGAACCGGCCGCGGCCCTTGTCGTCCGGCACTGTGCGACGACACCGCTCCCCTCCTCCGCGGCCCTGCTCCGGCTGCGGCGCCTTCGACTTCCTTTGACGCGACGCGACGGCGTCGCATTCTTGGATTTATTTCCACGGCGCGACGTGACGGCGCCGCGCAATACTTGTCGTAGGATACCCGCGTGGTGCGACGGCACCACGCCATATAGTTCCATTCCTCATGATACAATCATGAACAAAGGAGGGGGGGGGGGGTTTGGTCGTGTTTGTGTGATCCGGCCCCCATCTCGTTAAATGATAGAATTTATTCGATTATCCACAAGTTCGACATGCTAGAATCAAGAACGGAATAATTAAATAAATAAAAAAATTCCCCTACCTCATAATTGTCGTTCATTGACGATCTTGGAAAAAAGGGCGGATATCGATTCCTCAATTGTCGTGTTCGTCACACACTCCCAATTCCCACGCTCATGAATTGGAAAGGAAGAAGGGTACTCGTCGATGGAAACGTTCTTCGCAGGAGACGCCTTCTCCATTGACGCGGATGAAGGTCGTTGGAGATGTCGCGGGCGTCGCTTCCCTTTCCTTGCCTTGGTTGAAGAATGATGAAGAAGATGTTGCTTCACATTCTTCGGAGATGAGGAAGGTTCTTCTTCGAGAGGTTGAAGGTCTTCCAAAAGTTCTTCTCCTCTCCTTAGTTCTCCCCACAATGTTTATGCCAACCCAAAGAGAAGAATAGAATCTCTCATTTTAATGTTGGAAAAATGATTTCAAAAGAAATAAAACACCCAAAATAATTAATTAAGTTGGTTTAGTTGATTAAATGAAAAGTTTTGGCAAGAATTTCAAAAGATTGAAATTCCATTAAACCACACTTAACTCACCTCATTAAGTAAACAAGTTGTCAATATTTAAGTGGGAGTTGTGGGGGGTTTTGAGTGGAGTTGAGGAGTTAGGGTTTGTGTGGGCCCCACCAATCTTAATCCTCTCAGGGGAGGTTAAGTGGATGTGGGTCCCACCTCTAATTCCCTTTGGGAGGATATAACCAACATGGATAAAAATAAAATGTGTTTCCACATTTTATTTAACTTCATTTTAATTTCCCCAAAACTAACTCTCAACCCGCACAAAACAAAACTACGGTGAAGGTTCCCTTAAGAGATTACCGGCGTTGCGAGTTCATCGGTGCAATCGGATTTCAATTCGGAACACCGATTCAAAAGATAGAAATTCCCGCTCGCTTGTTCACTGAACGTACCCGAGCCAAACATCAGAAATTAATTCCGGGCACACCGAGCCTCGGAATCAGGCGCCATCAGAAACTGCGTTCTTGTAAAATTCTAAAGAAAATTAAGAAAAATTTTCCTTGAAATTTCCGGGTCATTACATTACTCCAACCTCAGGGCTTTATGTCCCCGTAAATATTCAACAAAAACTAGTGTCACAAAAGCGGTACATAGCACGCATGTGAGCCTTCCGCTCCCATGTGCTTACCTGGAGGTTCCGTACTGCCAAAGAAAGTGCACCTGAGGAATCGATCGTCCTCGTAGGATATGCTCCTGTCGATCCTCAATCCCCACTGAAACCTCCGTGAAAGACACCCCATCGCCATCGTCCAGCTCCTCATGGTCGATGATATGCGAAGGGTCGAGCACGTATCTCCTCAGTTGAGATACGTGGAAGTCATCATGCACCTGGTGCAACTGCGGTGAATGGGTCAATCGGTAAACCACCCCGCCTACCCAGCTGAGGACCTAAGAAGGTCCGCTGAACCTCGGAGATAACTTGCCGCCTTGGCCACTTCTCCGTAAACCTCATCGAGGTGAGACCCGTATAAGGACGTGATCGTCATCCTCGAACTCCAGAGGTCTCCATTTTCTGTTAGAACTGAAACTCAAAAGGCTGCTGCCACGAGGATATGGTTGACTGACTCAAGAGTGATCGGTCGCACCCTCCTGTGAAAGAGTTTATCCCGTGCTTCCTGGGATTTCCTTTTCACCGACCAAGGAAAACCCATCCCGACGATTGCCTAAAACCGTCAATTTGAGTATGAACAGTTATTGTCCCTTCCATACCCAAACTAATGTAGTAAGGCCTCGAAGCTGTCACCAAGAGATTCCAACCGAAACTCTCGCCTCGAGAGTCTGACCACACCGTCGGCGTAAGTGTGATTATCGAGTCTCATCTCATGGTATCTCCAGACATGAGGGTCAAGTCCACGGCTTACCAAAAACTCTAGGTCCAGAACAGGATTTGTGAATGCAAGGAATGATTCACATCGACGTCTGTTACTACAACAGCTATTAGTGGACACAGACTGTCCCTTGAATCATTTCTAGAGCCATTGGGTCACACTCCTCGACCGCATGTAGCCGCACTCTTCCTCCGCCCACCAGCTCCCTGAGCCTGGCAGGAATAACTAAGGTGGGTGGTTGTACAATGTTAGGATGTACACCACCTCATGCTACTCTCCTAGCTCTGCCTCCACATTTGCTGCTTCGTAGACTCATCTCAACTTTAAGCTTCCTCTTCTTTAACACTCCCGAGTCTCTAAGACTGGCACCGGTTTCCTGTTTCTTACTGCACTGTGTAGTCTTCAGCCTCACTTGTATGTCCTGGACCTCCATTAGTCTCACAAGCGCTACTATGATTTCTTCTTTGCTGATAAGAGAAATCCGGTCTCATCCCATGGATGAACCACATTCGTTGCCTAATACAGTAAATCCTGACATGAATGATGCATACATGCCATGGATGACGTCGTAAGGCCGATACGTAACTACTAAGAGATCCAACTGTCACTCTCGCCTCCAAGGGTCGAGTCACACTGTCGGCATCAGTGTAAGGTCATTGGGTCCCCTCCAGTAGAAATCTAGAAAGTGAGGGTCAAGTCAACAGTTTAACCAGGACCACTCAGTATCAAAAAAACAAAAGGGTAGGAAAGCAAACAAAGATAAGTGTCTTTTTATTATTTCAGCTCATAGTACAAAGACATGAATACAACAACCACATGGAACTAAAAGTACAAGGGAAATATCCACTAGTTCCACTCCTGTCCACTTTCTCTCGGAGCTCTACTGCCTTGTCCACTGCTCGGCTGTTTCTCAAGCACCAGCCACTGATTCTGTCTCGGTGGCTCCTCCAACACCCGCTGATCAACCGTACGAGGATTCAGACAGTCACGTGCCAGGTGACCCTTTCCGCCGTATGAGTAACACTACCTGCTTCTGGCATGCCTATCTCTGTTCCCACCCGGGGTGCCCCGCACCACCATTCCTAAAACCTGAGATCGTCCAACTACTAGTCTGGTCCTCCTGGACCTCTGTATAATTTGTCTACTGCCCACAGATGACTCGGCTACTGATCGAAAAACACGCGGCAAAGGAAGAAGCTCCTGTACATGCTCGGGGTGTAGAGCTACTGGCACAAACTCCACCCTGAAGAAGGTCTCGAAGTCTTCCCATGAGATGTTCATCCCGTCGCAAAACTGAAACAAGTGGCTCCACCACCTGCCTGCTACTGCCTGAAGGAGGCTGGTAGCAAAGATCACCATGAAGTCTGCGGGTGTCCCCACTAGCCTGAAGACTCTCACCACAGCCTCCAGCCAAACCTCAGCCGCCTGAGGGTCTGTCTCTCCCCAGAACCTGGGTGGCCTCTGGCGCTGGAACACGTGCAGCGCGCTCAAGCATCGTGCATCGCCTACTGATAGGGCTGGTGGCACCAGTGGCCCAATTGGTATTAGTACCGCTGGTGCCTCCGCTGGTTCCTCAACTGCAAGAGGGCCCTGTACCAAAGCCTCATCGCTCGACAGGATATCAGCATGCACATCCCTCTGGGCTCTAGCTGGTCGTCCGAAAAAAGGAATCCTGAAAGAAACAACATGACACGGTCAAACGATTTTTACCTGGTGAGATGACCTGGTTTGAGCTGTTATTTAAATAATACTTCTGGAAAACACACATGCAATCAGTGTTTTCGTGCAAAAAGTTGGAATTCAGTTGTCAGGGTCCTGGTGTATGGATATGTCGGCCGCCCGCACCAACACTGGACTCCCTGAACTAAAGAAAACACTCGGTACCCTTAACACTATTGCTTCACATAATGAAAATATCGGAGTTATAAGTTCTGCGGTAGAACCGACTCCTCTGATACCAATTTGTCACGACCCGTCCTCGAGGCCCGTGCCGTGACTACCCCAAGCCTGCCTTCCATAGGCCAGGGGCTCGTGACTAGCACCAAAGGCATAAAATCCCGATAACTGGGAAGGAATTACCTTTATAAAATAAAACAAGAACCACAGAGTACAAGCGGAAGAAAAACAATAAGTACAAAAAAATACTGAAAAGTAAATGGGCTAGAATACAAACCCAAAATAAAGTACGACTACAACCGAACAAGGTACAACAACAAAAAGACAAACAGCTGGAAGAAGGAAGCAGCTCCTGGGTCATCCTCCTCGGATCCTACCTGAAGGGTAGGTACCAATAGCGCAGCTCCTGATCATCCACCACGGATCCTACCTGAAGGGTAGGTATAGATAGCCTCTTTCACGCTCTCGTCCGTCAACCTCCTCTGTGAGTCGTCTCGTCATGTAGTCCACCTCCGGGTACTGACTCGTCATGTAGTCCACCTCCGGGTACCGACTCGTCCTCGAACACTAGGCCTCCGTCAGCACTCCCTATCATCTGCAACCAACACAACGAGGTGCAGGCATAGCACGTGCATGGGTGAGTATAACGATACCCAGTAGGGATCCCGAGACCCTCAAGGTCTCACTAAACCAACAAGGATAACCACAACAAAGATCTCAACAGATAACCTCTACTTAGTTATATGCCCATACATATACCTATGTTATCATGTAACCCATCTCAATCATGAGGAAACACAAGGATTGTGAAATAAATGGATAACCAATACCCAGGTATATGCCCATACATGTACCTATGTTAGCAAGTGACCCATCTCAATCATGAGGTAAACACAAGGTCAAAAGTCTCAGCTCAAACCAGGATTTTCATTATCGAAACCATAACTGCTGAAGAGCTCCGTCTCTGGAGTGTACAGTGGTCCTGTCATGACTCTGAGGTACTTCTCACTAACCTAAGACTGCTGAAGTCCTCCTCCTGTCGAGTACCGTGGGACAGCCACCCAGACACAGTAGTGATTCCCACCGAGGTATGTCACCCAAACATAGTGGTGCACACCCCCTAGTAGCCTGCTGAGGTACCCTCCGGACAAGTACCGCGGGTCTGCACTGTCACACAGGAAGTGCTCCATCCGCCATGGGTCTGCACCTCAGAAAGTAGTGCTCCGTCCACTGGGCTAGTCGACTCACTCCAAGTCGAGTCGGTCAAGCATTCGTTAGGTCTCATCCAGCTACATGGTCTCCGTACTCCGCACGCTCGTCTCTGGGAGGGTCCGCTCCACGAGCTACCGTTAGATACTCCAAGTATCTCAAATTCCCCCGAAGAATTATCTCAAAGGACCACCTCATCATAGGGGTCTCAACGCAACAAACGGCGCGTCAATCGGTTGCCTGGTCTGTGAGTAACTAGCCTTTTCGTCACGGGGGCCCAGTTGGATTTTGGTGCGATCCAACCCAGCCACTAACCATCCGCATCCAAATCTCGGGCGGAGGATACCAAATTTCCGTATCGTCAGCAGGAACTCAATGCAACAGACGGCGCGTCAATCAGACGCCCTGGCTGAGAGTTATTGGCCTTTTCGTTCGAGGGGCCCGGTTGGTTTCGTGAGCGAACCAACCCAACTGCACTCTCATGGAATCCAAACCTCGAGCAGAGTAAGCCAAAAGATCCGCCTCACTAAGAGGAACTCAACAAAGCTGATGGCACGTCAATCGGACATCTGTAGCTAAAAATATGAGCATTTTAGCTCCGAGGGCCCGGTTGGTTTCGTGTACGAACCAACCTGGCCGAACTCAAAGTAATCCGAAACCTAGAGTACGATATACCGAAACGGCCGTCTCGATCCAAGGATCGCGTTTCCACTAACGGAAAGTCATTTGGAGGCCCGTAGCCCAAGATACGGTCATTTGACCAAAAGTGGTCCGAAACTGGGGGGTCTGGGCCCGGGCCGACCCGGCCCGACCCCCCTGGGTCGGCCGAACCGGATCGACCCGGCCCGACGTCCCGGTCCGGCTCGGAAAAATCTGGCCCGGCGCGGCGGGGCGGTCCGGCGCGGCGGCGCGGCCTGGGCGCCGCATGTGCGCCGCGCGCGGGGGGCAAAGCCCCCCCTCCCCTTTGTGAAACCGCGGCCCCCCTCATTATGGGGGGCCAATTATGCTGCCGGGGGAATTTAATTCCCCCCGGTTTCCTCCTTTCCTGCCGGCCCAACATGGTCGGCCGACTTCTTCTCAACAGGACCGGCAAAGGTCGGTCCTCTTCCGGCTTCTGACACCCGTGGCCCAATTGGCCACCGGTCACCAAGCTCCGCCGCGGCCCAGAACTGGCCGCGGCCCTTGTCGTCCAGCGCGGTGCAACGACACCACTCCCCTCCACCGTGGCCCCTCTCCGGCCGCGGCGCCTTCGAGTTCCTTCGACGTGGCGCAACGGTGTCGCGTTCTTGGATTTATTTCCACAACGCGGCGCGACGATGCCGCACAATACTTGTCGTAGGATACCAGCGTGGTGTGACGACACCACACCATCTTCTTCCGTCCGCAAGAAACAATCATGAACAAAGGAGGGGGGTGGGGTTCGGCCGTGTTTGTTCAATCCGGCCCCCTCTCGTTAAATGATATCATTTAATCGATTATCCACAAGTTCGACATGCTAGAATCAAGAACAGAATAATTAAATAAATAACAAAATTCCCCTACCTCGTAATTGTCGTTCGTTGATGATCTTGGAAAAAAAGGGCGGATATCGATTCCTCGATTGTCGTGTTCGTCACACACTCCCAATTCTCATGATCATGCATTGGAAAGGAAGAAGGGTACTCATCGTTGGTGATGTTCTTCGCAGGAAACGCCTTCTCCTTTGACGCGGATGAAGGTCGTTGGAGATGTCGCGAGCGTCACTTCCCTTTCCTTGCCTTGGTTGAAGAACGATGAAGAAGATGTTGCTTCACATTCTTCGGAGATGAGGAACGTTCTTCTTCGAGAGGTTGAAGTTCTTCCAAAAGTTCTTCTACTCTCCTTAGTTCTCCCCACAAAGTATATGCCAACCCAAAGAGAAGAATAGAATCTCTCTTATTAATGTTGGCAAAATGATTTCAAAAGAAATCAAACCCCCAAAATAATTAATTAAGTTGGTTTAATTAATTAAATGCAAAGTGTTGGCAAGAATTTCAAAAGATTGAAATTCAATTAAACCACACTTAACTCACCTCATTAAGTAAACATGTTGTCAACATTTAAGTGGGATTTGTGGGTGGTTTAGAGGGGAGTTGAGGAGTTAGGGTTCGTGTGGGCCCCACCACACTTAATCCTCTCAAGTGAGGTTAACTGGATGTGGGTCCCACCTCTAACTCCCTTTGGGATGATATAACCAACATGGATAAAAATAAAATGTGTTTCCACATTTTATTTAACTTCATTTTAATTTCCCCAAAACTAACTCTCAACCTGCACAAAACGCAACTACGGTAAAGGTTCCCTTAAGCGATTACCGGCGTTGCGAGTTCATCGGTGCAATCAGATTTCAATTCAGAGCACCAGTTCAAAAGATAGAAATTCCCGCTCGCTCGTTCACTGAACGTACCCGAGTCAAACTTCAGAAATTAATTCCGGGCACACCGGGCCCCGGAATCAGGAGTCGTCAGAAACTACGTTCTTCTAAAATTCCAATGGAAATTAAGAAAAAATTTCCTTGCAATTTCCGGGTCTTTACAGTATAAATCAATGGACCTTTATCCATGGTTGTTGGATACCTTTATCTTTAGTTTAAAAGACTTATTACTTGTTACTTGTTTTGTTACAAGTTTTTTCGCTGCTTTTGTATTGTTATGGAAACTATACCTATCTTATACTTCCTTACTCGTGTACTATAATATAGTTAGATTCTATATTATTTAAGGTAGAATCATCATCTTTGTTATTTTATTTATGTTCCATTTTCAGAATAACATTTCCTGAATTTAGAAAGTTATTAGAACTTATAGAGGTCTTATGAATTATCTTGTTTAACCTTGTTAAAAATAACCATCATAAAAAGTTACAAATGAATTTATAAATGGTAAAATTTACCCCCCTCTTGTATCTGAAAATCTCATTCTTATTTCAATCCTACGTTTGTTATTATAGAGTATAAAATACTCAGTCACATACAATTCTAAAATCACATGTATTTGTGGTATAGTATCAAGGGATTCGACATCTGATGGAAAAACTATAAATAATGGTTGATTCTAGGTACATCAAATATAGAAAACTCATTATAATTAAATCATATTTTTACTATTCAATCATAAAGTGAATATAATGGAATAATTAACTAGATGGAGGATAATATAGTTTTGATGATTATATAGCTTTAAAAAACTTAATTATATAATTTTCTATACTCATGTCTAAATTAAATCAGATAGTTGAGATCTCTTATACCCACATAGTTCATAAGGTGTAACCACTAGAATCTTATTTGTACAAAATCATTCAAAATCACTTCTAATAGAATACTTCTTATTATGAATTGCTATATGTATCTATGAAACTCATGATCCTTTAGTAATTATTTCCACCATCAATAATAGGATGGTATAATCCCATAACATGAGTTAGTGGGAACCTACATACAAATTAAATATGTATATAATTAATAATGAAAATATATTTCTATAAATAATATTCAGATGAGGAAACACTTATCCAATGAAGGAGATATGTATTGAACCATGAACAATGACATGATTTACTGGAGGAGGGGAAGAGGTCATCTAGGCTAAGGGTGACAATAATGATATTTTTAGAAATGTCTATTTCACATATGAAATATTCGATTTCAATCCATATATGAGGTCGATATGAAAATATAACATCCCAAATTATATCTTCATGGGCACAACTATAGCTCTCATTGAATTTAAA
This sequence comes from Viscum album, assembly GCA_963277665.1. Lineage (NCBI taxonomy): Eukaryota > Viridiplantae > Streptophyta > Magnoliopsida > Santalales > Viscaceae > Viscum > Viscum album. The sequence continues at coordinate 1,243,627,113 of OY728147.1, forward strand.
ATATAGTTCACTTTTATAAATCTAATATTTTTTATAATAGATGATGGGAAAAGATAAGAATAAGTGAATATCTATTTATTATAATATAAAATTAAATATATTATTGGATAGTTCATTTAAATCGATAACAAATTTATTTTTTAATTAAAATGATTTAAACTCACGTTGGAAAATACAATATATTTTAAAGAGAAAAATTTGAACAATTTTGATTAATAATAACATTAAATGAAATTTGATACTTTATTTTAAAATTTTCAATGATAGTTATAGATGATAATTTTTTAATAATTAATAATGTTAGTTAAAGAAATATATTTAATGTTAAAGTAATTAAATGGAATAAATGACTCATAAATCATTGTTAATGGATATTTTTTTTAAAATGATGTTTTTTATATTTATTCATATTTGAAATTAATAATTAATGTTATGAATAATTATCATATAATAAATTATTTTCTATAAATATAGTAAAAATGAATTATTATTCATTATTTTTTTACAAATGTATCAAATGAATGACAATTCAATTAAATGTAAAAATAGATACAGTTCATAGAACCATTTTTTTTTTTGAACATTGAATTTTTATCATAATAGATTAAATTAAATATATTTTGATTAATGATATTTAATGAAATTCATCGATTATAAATTTTATTACATGAATTAACATTATTTCAATGGTTATTATTAAGAATTTAATAAGAATAAATTTATTTTATTATTCAATCATTCATTTTTAAATAGTTTCTAAATGTTTTGTTTATTGGAATTGGAATTAATGTTTTTCACATTTTAAAATAAAATTCGATAAAATGGTTTCTATACTTTTCAATGTTTTTTCAAAATTTTGTAATATGTGTAATTAGTTTTTCCAATATTGTATATTTAAATTTTTTAATGTTATTTCATCACATTAATGTAATGGTTTAATAGAGTTAGTCTAAGGGATTAGGATATAAATATCCCAAAAATTGTATACTTATTTGATTTTATGAGTGGATTTAGAAAAACTGTCCTCTTATCTACTTGACTAGGCTTATTTAGTTCTACATTCCAATGAAAATTACCCTATATTATTTAAATATTTATATTATTTACAAAGATTCCACTCTCCCCTATTATAAAATTCAACCACTTATCTAAAATAGTTCCTAAACATTGTAAAGAATATATGAATCTAGATCCACCAAAATCACTTCATAAATCTCTTTCAAACCATTTATTTCTTGGTGGAACCAAAATACTATCATTTTAATGAATATTTCAAGTCAAAGAAAATATCCATAGAAGATGTAATTATCACAAAATAGGTCATAAAAATTTATTTATTATTCATCATAATCCAAATTTATTATATCTAACCTAATTTTGTGGGATAACAATCATCAATACACTTGAATTATATTATTTTATTGAAAAATAATTATATACATATTATCCACTAAATGGAAAATGAATATTTCAATACTATATATGTGTGAATCACCACCTCTATGAACTGATGCATTTCATTTTTTCTACCACTTATAAGGGATAGAAAAAAATTTGGATTTTTGTAATATATACGATATTTATTACATTATTATGAACATGCATAATATGAATATTTTCGTTATTTATTTTTATCAATAAATTGAATAATTAATACATCATAAATGTGCAGGTGTTGAATATCTCCTTCATTAAGAAATGTAAACCATTTTTTATTACTCGAAGTTGTAGATGGTTAAACAAATTATATAATAAACGAATTTTATACTATAAAATTTTAAGGAAAATTTAATGTTGGACATGTTTTGATGATCAGAACCATCAATTCAAAATAATAATGGGAAAAATAACTTTTTCCACCAAAATGTTTATTTCAATATAGAAATTTAGAATAAATATTTAATTAAAAATTATAAGGGAATGATATGAATTACTATAAGTAAAAACATTTTTCATTATAAAATTTATGATGAAAAAAATTATTATTAATGAATATAGAGTATGTATGAAGAACATTGGTACATATGATAGAGGGATACATAACTATAAAATATTTTATTTAGAATTTATATTTTTAAATATTTATTGATGGAATTGTGCTTAATTTATTTCCTTAACAAAAAATATTTTTTAATGTTTTCAATTTTTTCATGTACATTTCTATTAATTCATAATTTGGTTATCAAAATATTCAAAATATTGTTTTTATAAGAAGATGAAATCTTTTCTCATTTTTATTAAAAAATAACATTATTACATAGCCATGTTCTCCAAATTTGGTTATATAATATTTTATTAAAATTTATATGATTGATAATGTAATTCTAAAACTTCTATTGTATTTATTTACAAAATATCAATTGAATCAATATTCCTATTTCAGAATGTAACATTATATAAATTTCATTCAAATGATTAAATGGAATGGATTTTTATCATTTATGGAAAGAAGATATTCTCCTTAAATAATTTACACTCATAATAATAATACATCATTTAATTTATTATGATGTTTTAATGAGGAATAATTCACATTATTATATTATTTTTAGTGCATAAAAATATTAAAGTGAAAATTATATTTTTTCCTATTTTCTGAAGAAAATTTCTAGTACATTTGAAAATTTATTATCCATATATGTCATCATATTTTAAGTATTTTATTGAATCTGGGGGGTATTCGTTGATGATAAATTCGAATAATAGTTTATGATACTTATTATTCAACCAAGTTTCATTAATCCTATTTCATTCCCATGGGTAGATTATGATCTATTGATAAAATGAATATTTTTACAATATTATAGAATAACAATATACTATTTATCATAATGTAATGGGTTTGTTTGTTACATCCTTTCATTCCATTAGGTATTTTTTTAATCTCATTATATCATAGGGTAAAATGTTAGTTAGACCATGACCATGGGGGTATGTTGGTAGTTATCTGAAGACCAAGAATGCACTTACGTTTTTAGTCCACTCCTGCTATGTGATGAATGGTTGGTGGGTCACCTTGATATATGATTTATAATTTTCTTTTTATTTTAAATAATTTATCTAAAAAATATATATTTTAATTATGATATTATCTTATGAATTTTCATATTTATAGATAATTATACTCTCTTATTACTTCTATATTTTTTGGTATATTCATATACCCTAAAGTATGGCTACTGGTTTATAAAATGTTGTGTGTGTTTTTTTATTATGATCATATTCTCATAGAATTATGATTATCTAATTATTGATTTTGATCCATGATAATAATCACACTTTTATGGTTACATATAAATTGATCATGAACCTTCTTATGATTAATATATATAGCTTATGAATAAGTATATGAACATTAATGAATCTATATGTGTACTGTGTGAGAAGAGTGTATGTGGGTGTGAGGAAAATTTTTATCTACTATATTTCCTTTTAAATTTGGTATAATTAGTTATTGTGGACCTAATATGGATACATAATTAGTTCATTATAGTTACATGGGTGTCAAGGGCTTGTTCAGTCTTTAGAACCTCAGATGGGAGAAAAATAAACCGGGCCACATGGTTGGTAAAAACAATGTGATTAATTTATCCCGGTTTCCACTAACCATATGTGTATAGATATAGGGACAATAAGGGTAGAAACATTCCCAAATAGTGTGTGTATGTTTTTAACCCCATAAAGGTATGTCAACATAATGTAGGTGATCATGAGCATATGTTATGCATGGTTAGTCAAACTACACACATTAAACCATGTGGGGTCCCTCATTATGTAGTGGAAGGTATAAATATGTTATTTGGTTGGTCCAACCATTCATCCAAACAGTGTGACCCCTAATTTTGGAGAAAATTAACAAAAACCACCTTATTGATTTATATCGTACACCTCTTTCTACATTGATCATTTTAGATGAATGAAGATACTTTCATCTCCCACTGGAGATCTCAAAGTTCTCTTCCATAGTTTTTAATATCAGTCCTTCATACGAAATCTGATTCGATCAAAATACACCATGTTGGATGTTCACTAGTAATCTCTTCAGTTAACTTTATCAATTTTCCATTCAATTCTTCTCGATATCGTTATTTGGATATCCACCTATAAGACATATTTTCTAATGTTTGATCTATTCATCATATTTATTATAAGATATGGAATACTAATGAATAATACTGGATTAATAGAGTGTTATAGGTTTTATTTAGGGGTTTATGACTCATCTCTCAACTCTTATAGTTTTATAATCTTTTTTCACTGTTTGCACATCAATTTAATCATGAATTACCTATAAAATTTATTCAACATAGGTATATTAAAAAGGCCTATATTCTTGATATCATTTTATACATGTTCTTCAGTTTTTAAGATTATAAACTCAATGAATACCATCCATGTAGGGTTATTTAATTGTTTATTCCAATAATGGATTTGTTAGGACAATCATTTCCACCATTTCGTTGTGGTTTTACTTTAACATCCTAATGAACAGTGTTATAATTAAATGAATGAATTCCTAGATTATATTATATAATAGTATCACATGAACATTATAAGGTAAGAGTATAAATCACCTAAATGAATTATAAAATTATAAATGGATAGTATACTTAATGGTAATACCTGGGAAAGAAATTATAATTGAATGCTAATTTGTTACAAGCCCTTAGCTAAAATTTTCATAGTAATGAATGGTAAAGGAATGAACCTAATAATAAGACATGAAATGAAACAATTTTTAACAAGTACTTTCATTATTTTATCACTAATGAAATGTATGTAATAAATCAACTGACTTATTAGAATGAATCAATTTCACAAGACCTAAACTAAATAGTTAATTAATAAAATATTCTATTGCATATGGAAAAATTTATATTTATAGGCTTGGTAAGAAATGATCCAGCCCTGGATTCTTTTTGGAATTCATTGTGCAGTTGGATGATGACATTCCAATCTAAGGATGAATTTTTACAAAGGAGACACCCACTTGGAATCTGGTCCCTATTTACATGTGGATGCTAAATATTATGTCGCAGGATACCTTCACTCTCTTTAATATAATATTATACTTTGGATACACTCCTCAGATCATTATTTATGTATTTGGATATGTTTCAACAAGGATAATTCCATTGGGACATGTAATTTCATTTTCAATTATTAACTTGGAAGAGATTCTTGGACACTTTTAGAATTATATTAATGTGGAATTTCGTGGATAGTTCCCCATGGACTACACTCATACATACTATATATAAGAAATTGGTTATTACTAAAGTTAGATCATCCCCTATGGTAATGTATCTCATAGATACTAACTGAGATCCTATTTCATTATTATCATCATAAAGAATTTTGTGGTTATTAAATTAGATCCTATGTTATTATTATTAGTTTACATAAATCCTTGATCATAAATTGGATATTATCACTTAATTATTATAAATAGGTACATAAGTAATTAAATGATTACATTTTTAGATAACAACTAAGAAAACATTAGGTATTAGTATATTTACAAGGATGTACTATATTCACTTTCATATATACGTCGACATTTTTAAAATTTTTATAACACTAAATGGAGTGTATATACACTATTGGTGGTGGAATACTAAGATTTATCATACACCAAATCTAAGCCACAACTGGAACCCATGTAGATTATATTTATTCAAGTGTTGGAAAATGGAGTCATCCCACTTTGGAGACTAGATAATGATTTCATGAATTAGGATGGGAATTGGTAGCTGATGACAGGGAAAGTGCATGAGATAATTTGATAACTTTTTTTATTCTTTTTTTGTCTTATATATAGAAGGATTAACCTACATCATTTTATAACAATTTTACAACAAAATTTATAGACATGAAATGTATCAACATCATATTTTATATGATTCCATTTCCATATTATTATTATTAATAATTTCATGGATGATTATTCCTAAATTCCACTATTTATTCATTAATTATACAACTTCCACTATTTTCTATGAATTACATATATGATGTTATTCACTATATTAATATGGGAAAAATATCCCAATAGACTCATTGCAGTACCTCCAAACCAGTCATTATTCTTTGGTAAGTGGTGGTGGTGGGGTGCTTGGGGCTATATTTCGAATCGATATTGGGAATCATTTGATTGGAACTCGAGTATGGGATAAAAAAAAGTTGTATAAGATCAATTTTTATATTCCTTTGTTTAATTTTTTCGTAATATATATAAGAGATTAAAAACATGATTGAACTTGGTTATTAATCATTCCTAGGAGTAGCTACCCATTTTTGGTGTAAATACAAATTTTCTTTGTAATCGGAAATTATTATTTTATATTTTTTGTTATTTCATTTAATATAATTTAACCAATGTGAGATTTATACGAGATTTTTTGTCTTATATGAATTAATTATATTCATCCTTGTCTAGATGTGACGAGGAAAAGGATAAATCATTACATGTATCATAATAGGCTTCTATAGTTCACATTCCATGCATATTCCCTTCCATATATGTGGATTTGAGTGATTCCATTTCTTGTGTTTCCTAATACTATTAAGTGATCAATGATTTATATATATACTTTTCAAAATAAAAAATTCTACATGGTACATATTTGGTTATATAATGTGTCAAAATCAAAAATAATTGTTTTTTATTATATTGTTTTATGGTGGCATCTTAAATAGGTAGTTTCAACCCATGTCAACAATGTACCTATTGTTACATTATGTGATCATTGGATTTGATTGATTGATTCCTAGATACAATCATTTGATGTATGTTCCATCATTGGATGGAATGATTAATTTAATGAATCAATTAATCATATATTACCATTTATAATTAGAGATAAAATGCAGAAATGTTATATAGAAATTGAATCAGTGTTGATACCAATGATAAGGTGTATGGGGACTTATTCTAGGGTAATAAAAATAAATTTAATCAACCTTTAAATATCTAAAATAATTGAAAAAATATAGGTTAAACATGGATTATAAAAGCATTCATTTTCATCTAAATGAATAGGATAAATGTGATTAATCCATTCCCTTACCTAAACCCCTATAAATAAAAAATAAAAATTTACCAATACGATTTCCTTTTAAAGGGATAATTGGGCTAGTCCTTTGGGTAGTGATCCCTTATTCTGATTAAGTACTTCCACGAATTCTTCTATGATGTCTTAAATATTGTTTTGAGGTGTGTGATTTTCATTTGTAGAGCTATGACAGAATGATTCCTTCTAGTATTGTTCTATGAGAGTAGTGATGAACATTGTCTATAGGTGGTGCACAATAATCCACTAGTGATTCCACATTATTTCTAAATGATGCACCACCAATTATACCTGAATAGGGAACTAATTCTCAAAATTATGAGGGTTTTATAAATCTGATGAATTCAATATAGGTTTATCCAAGACCTTCACATGAGTTCTTGAAGCAACATCCTTCCATATTCTTGGGGGATAGCAGTCCGTAGGATGATGATTATTGTCTATAGGTATCATTATTTATCTTTTTATATATGGAGATGCCTCCATAGAGGAGGGCCAATATTTAAAACTATATGATTCATGATTCAAAAAAGAATTCATGGAAGGTGATTTCTCAAGATTGTCTTACTAATGGAATGGTTTGGGATGAACTCTAGATAGCCTTTTAGGATAACATAATTCCTCAGATGTTGGTAGTTGACTGGGATAGGGATTTCATGCATCCAGACTGGGGTTCAATGTTATTTATTGATTATTAATCACATTTTACTATGTTATAATTATTTTCACTAATTATATGTATGGAGGAGCTATCAAGATCACGTTGATTTGAGGATGGGATATACAATTCAATTCATACCCAAGTGAATGTCTTCCTCCTATCTAATTTTTTAGATATCATTAATCATGCTCTTATTAGTGAATGTAACTTAAGGTAAAGAGATAGTTTTGGAATTATAGGTTTAGTTTTAAGAAATACTAGTATTTATTTTGAGAGAAGAAATCCTTCCCTTAAGGTTTCTCATGAAGGGATTCTCATTTAGAGTAACTCCACATATAGATCCATTATATCCCATCATTGTGTAAGGTAAGGGTATATGAAGCCCTAATATGATATAGACCAATTTTAATGTTGATATTGAGGATATATAATGAATAATCAATTATAATGTAAGACCATTTAATATAGTTTCATTAGAAGAGGCTCCCCAGTATCTCCACCTTCTAGGGAGGAATATTTTATGACACATCACGATTGTATTTGTAGTATCACTTTAATGATTGTCCATGAAAAAGGTTGTGGTTGTGGTTTCTTTAATTTTGATAGACATAATTAGAATAACATACCAACTCATTGTAGTCTAGATATCTAACATGGTTGAAGATCTAGCTAATTGAATGCATTGCATCTGATACATGAAAAAAATACTGACATACCATCTATAGTATGATTTTCTATTATAGTGTCCTCGAATATTTTATATTCTATTTTAGAAACATGTAAATCATAGTTATTTAAATTTTTTGATCATAGAGTTCATATGGATGAAAATTAAATATTACTGTTGTGTTATTACCCCTAATACACTATTGGGTGTATGGTTTGAGGTAATACACCAAAGCTGGGACTTCTCCGTTTAGGAAGGCAGTGATCCCTTATTTTGGGACCTCATCATACTTAATATGATGGGTTATGATGTTATTCTAGAAATGTATTATTTGGTTCTATATCATACATTGTGGACTATTAACACCATAGGGTGTCATTTATATTCTTATATAGAATCAGTTATCTCTAAAAGGGTGATTGGGTTTTCCAAACCGTTATAGATAGAAATTAGAAACATGCGATAGGTGGAGTGACCCCGCAGCTTTCAAGTCTCTTCCTGGAGGAGTAGGAGGTACATTTATAAGAAAATCCTCCCATATTAGATCATTTTATCGACATCATTGCTGATTATTTTTCTAGCTTATCTCAAAATAGAAAGGAATAATTTATGGTAGATCTAATTCTAGGATCTTTTCCACCGTCTATTCCATAATAAATGATGTAACTAACTAAGAACTAGGAAATCAAGTCAATATTTAATGATCTAGAGACCACTATTATTTACGGACTACCACCACCTCTAGGGATTCACCCATGCTTTATTCCATGAAGGCGGATGGGGCCCTTAGGCTGTACATGAATTAACATTGGTTGAACTGGCTTATGATTAGGAACAGTCAACGACTACCTAAAAAAGATGAACTCTTTGACCATCTATGAGGATCTAGGGTATTCTAAAATATCAACCTAATATCGGCCAATCATCACGTGTTAGTCAGACCGTCATACATACCTCATACACATTTATAAAGAAGTTATTGTTTGTATTAGTGTCTCATTATTTTATTAGATATTACTTATATAGCCCATATTTTCATGGATTTGATGAAAATGATTTTCACCATAATATGGATTCATTTTTTATGGTCTTTGGGGACAATATATTTTTGTTTTCTCACACACATAGTGACCATGATGAACATGTTACGGTCGTGATGAATTTACTGATATTGAGTCAAAATTATACAAATATTTATTATTGACACATAGATTTAAATAGTTCACTTATTGGGTAATATTATCTAATGACCAGAAGTATGAGTTTTCATAGAGATGTACAATGATATGTTTTCATGGGAGAATCCCAATAATGAATTTTATATATGTAGATATGGGGTTGGATAAATATTAAAAGAATTTTATACAGGGATTACCACACCTTGGTTTTCATTTTACTATTCTTAAAAATTTTTATAAGTTTATATGTTTAGAGGAGTGTGAGAAATCCTTTGATGATATAAATGGAAGGCTTGTTTCAACACCAATTATGAATATTCTGATGATAGAAAGAGGCTATATTGTGTTCATCGATGCATCATGAATCAGCATGAAAGTAGTTTTAATGTTTTAGGATTGATTTATTTCATATTAATATCAAAAAAATGAGGCCTTAAGAGATGAATTAACAGATACATGACCATGAGGTAGAGGTTGTTTTCCATGAAACAGGTTGCTAGAGACACTATCTGATGGGTGAGAACATTATGGTGCTTATAGACCACATGATCCTCAAATATAATTTTACACAACATGGCATGAATCTTATTTACAAAATTTGGGTTGAATATATCCAATCTTTTGATTTTTAAATTTAATATATGCATGGAATGAGAAATGTTGTAGCAGATACACTGAGCAAAAAATTAAAGAACATTCCATACAAAAAAAATGATGAATGGACATTCATGGACCTATTATTCAAAAATCATTTGTCATTTAATGATATTCCTTATTAAAATTATCTTATAGAATCATAAATTAACTCTTAAAACCATGATAGGATATAGAAAAGGTTTTTTTAGATCCCAAGGGGTTGGTTCTCTAATAGGGTATCATTGGTGAGGGCTGACCTCTATATTTTCCTATAGTTAGAGATGATATTCTCTATATACATGAGAATATCAAGGTTATTACATATATGAGGGAGGATATGATGTGATATTCCTATACTTCTCAATGGTATGTTCATCCAAAAATAAACAAAATGTATCAGTACATGTGATTCAAGTATTGGTGGCCTAAGATGAAACACCAGATAGTAGGTTTTATTGCAAGGTGTTCCAACTGTCTGCAGGTGAAGGGGAATAACCATTGTCCTGTGTCTGGTTAATGCCGCTTATAGTACCATAATGAAAATTGGAATATTTTTCTATGTAATATGTTGTAATATTACTTATTTACCCTTGAAGAGATGATACATTGTAGGTATTTATTGAAAGGCTGATAGATATAGCCCATATCCTTCAAATCCGAGGGAATTTCACAATTGATGAGCTAGGAAGATTGAATGCCTATTAAATCATATAGCTACAATGACCCCCTTATACCAACATATTAGATTGGTATTATCATTTTGTATAATTATTCTAAAATTTGTTTTATTGATATCCTGTAAATATGTTTTCCTGGGAAAAACTTTTCTCTATCAGGATGATAACCAAATAGAAAGGACGATAAACATTTTAGAGGCCATTATTTATGAATACATGTTTTGTTACAATGGTTATTTAAATAATAATATCTACATAATCTATTTTGATTAAAATAATTGATTTCATCTAATGATTCAATTGGATTATATTTATGGCTTGTATCTCAGGTCATATAGAAAACCCATATGCGAGTTAGTGGCAGGAGAGGAAGCACTATAGTTTCCATGTCTCATTATGAATTCCTCAGACTAGGATCAATATATAAGGATGTGTATGTATACTAATATGTATAGAAAAAAATGAAATTTTGATCACCATAGAAGAACTCTGGGGTTCATGGTTGGGGGTTTGGTTTTCTTGCAGTTATTGCCCATGCATGGTTATAGATGGACACATAATAAAGGGAAGATATCACAATGTCTTTTTGGGCCTCTTGAGATTATGGATAGAGACCTGAACATAGACTATCGATTTATATTAACTCATATGTATCATTCCATACAAGAAATATTCCTCATTTCACAACTTCAAATTTATCATGAAGACCCATCTCATACATTTTATCCCATAGAGGTTGAGTTAAAAGATGATGCATCTTTTGAGGTGTATCCTATTCAAATCATTGACCATATCATGATGTACCTACAAGGATAGTATGTAAAATTATTAGTGGTTCTATTTCACTAGTTAAAAGATGAGAATTAAAATAGGGGAGCGGATATACACTCTCATTGGTCGGTGTTATTCTCAGATGATATTTTCCCTTCCTTTGAATGTAAAACCAGGGATGAGATCCTCTAATGTGGAAAGACTGTATGCACACCGTTTTTCATTAATGTATAGATCCAACTTAATTCAATTAAATTCATTATTTTGTATCTAATTTAGATTATTAATGATTTTATAGATGTTATTGTCCTCTCTGGGGGCTTGTTTGGAGCATGGAAACTCAGCCGGTGGAAAAATGAACTTGCAATGTATGGTTAGTAGAAAATGTGTAGGCTAGTCTAATATATTTATCTTAATCATGAAATAATTTAAAGAGTTCCAATAGGGGTTCTTGAAATTCCCAATACATAAACCTATCTATTCCTATTCTTGTAGGCGTCTCAAAAAAGGTAACAGAGCATGAAACATAGTTAGTGCATAGTTAGTCAAATTTTTCACACGAAACCTTTCATTTCTCTCCTTAAGCAATAGGATGCATATAGTTGATACACAATTTTGACAACCTTGAATCCAAACTATGAAACTAATAATTTTTTATGTAAGATTACAATAACTTTTATAATGACTTACAACATACACCTCTTCTTCCATTTCCATTCCAACAAATATGAAGGCTATTTTCTCACATTTAGAGATCCTGAAGTCTTGTTACAATGTTTTTGATACTGTTACTTTCTAAAAAGTTTGATTAGATCATGGTTAATCATGTTGGATGTGAATCAGTATAATCTTCCCCCATATTTATTTATTCATCATTTCTCTTTTACTCGACTATGTTAATTAGATGTAGCTCTATATGAACTATTTTCAGAGTATTGATCAATTCATATGATTTCACCTCTTGGAAGACAATCTAAAGGATGATAATGTATTAGGATAGTGTTATATGGTAGGTTTTGGTGATCTATTAATCATCCCTTATGTCCCACAATTTTATAAATTTTCATCATCAAACAAATTATAATTTCAGATAACATTGAATATTTATTTAATATTTCATGATTATATTGATCATAATCATATTATAGATATCTTTATATATGTTTCATTTATAATAGGAGGTTATAAACTCAATGATGACCACCACATATATAGTGATTTCATTTTTTATTCCTCTTATTTTATTTCTATCAATGACACAATTTTGGTGAGATTGTAATATACCTTCATAATGTTATGTGTTATAATTAAATGAATGAATTCTTAATGTCTATTACATCATTGTATAACATTACCATTCCAAGGTAAGTGTTTAAAAAAATTATATAAATCAACAAAAGGTAAATGGAAAGTATACATATAGATATCAATTGGACAAGTAATTATAATTTAATGATAATTGGTTTTTTTAGACCACCATGTATTGTTTAGGAATTGTAATGGATGGATCCAAATAATAAAATATAAAATGATAGAAATGGTTTCATTCCATTTTAGACTCGTAAAAAATATTAGTGGTTTGGAAGGAACCAAATATATAAATTAATTGAATGATTATTACAAGAAATGAATTAAATAATGAAATAAGTATAAGGTTCTATTGTGTATGGAACTATTAATCATTATTGGAGTGGTAAAACTTTATCCACCCAAGGATTCCCAAGGGAACTCCTTTTTCACTTAGAGGACACCATTCCAATTCATGGATGATGGTTTCCAAAAGAGATACCCACCTTTGATCAATGTCCTTTTCTACTTGTAGATATTTGACATGAAAATTTGGGATCTCTTTAATATCACATATATATTAGGATTCCATGGATACACTCCATGGATCTTGCTTGACATCATCTGACATCTGGAACCACAGATACACCCACTGGCCCCATTCATTTTTATCCCATTCTTATTTTGGATGAAATCCTTGGACATGGTTAGAATTATATTGTTTATGTAATGCCTTGGTAGGTGACCCTTGGATTACACTCAGACCCCCTATTACCAGGTTACAGGTTATTACTGAGATGTATTAACCATTAAGGTAATGGATACCTTAGTTAATACATTTGATACACTATAACTATTATCATCATATATGATTCCTTGTTTATGAACATTGAACCTCCATTATTAATATCAGTAATACATGATTCCTTTGTAAAACCATGTATCACCTCACATACTTATTATAAACTAGAACATCAATAATCAAATGATTACATGATAATAAATGAATTGAGTATGAAGTTGGTTTTGAGATATTTATATTAATATACTATCATGAAATTTATATATACCTGAAAACTATTTCATTTTATCTTAAACTTAATCAATGGTATAGATTTCAATGTTGGTGTCATTATAAGAATTATCTCACACCTAATCTGGGAGTTCGTTGTTACCATGGTATATTATTCTTTTGTATGTGGTTTTTAATGGAATTTTTCCTACATTGGACATCTTGTATTGATTGCTTTCATTAGGATGAAGCATAGTACCAGTTTATTAAGACAGTACTTCGGATCCTTGGATATTTTTAAAATCTTATTTATATACTTATATACAATGTAATTTCATCTTCCATGTATACATATTTTCCAATTTTGTAATATACATGACATGTATATTCATTATTTTGTATATGATTCAATTTCTATCGTTTGACTATTATTTAGTGCCAAGTTGTTTTTTCCTGCATTCCATTATTTATTAATATATTATACTACCTCCACTATTTTCTAAAAATTACATATTTGATGTGATAAACTCTAATAATGAGGTCATTATCTCCTTGTGAACACACCATAGGCCCTCGCTACACATCAATAGCCAATTGTTTATGGGGTGGGGTTGAGGGCATGTGGCCAATTTGGTTCAAGGAAACATAAATTGGAACCTAGATTGGGGATGTGACTAAGGGAAATGATTATAAATCATTATAAATAAGATTATTATGACTCAAGCCTCCAAGGAAATACATTATTGGGAGTAATATTTAGTTTTCAACAAAGATGATATATTAAATATGTATGTCATGGTTAGGTCACAATAATTGTAACAAAATCAGGATTTAAATATTTTTTTGGTTATGCTAAATTAGAGAGTAGAACCATAAACAAACTATGATAAATTTAATATAATAAGAGCCTAAAATTATATATATTGAACTAAAGTGTCATAATTTATGACATAACATAATTTTTTATAAATATAATATAATTTATTAATTTATTTCATATTTTATAATTTTCACATATAACATTTTTGTGTATATAAACTATGAGAATGAAAATCAAATAGAGAAAGTCATTATTATTATAATTCCGTGAATATTAGTTCACTTATATTTTTCACGAAACAAGAATTTATATCTGATAAACATATCAAGGTTATCATATCTCGAAATTAATGAATAGAAATTTATCTATCAAGTATATACATTAGTGGTATGAAAATTTCATCTTAATCCAATTACACCACTCTAATTAATGTTTTTCTAGATGTGTATCCTAGTTATTCACCCTCTATTTTTATTTTATTTCATCATTGGGATTTATTGGATATATCTATATAGATTTCATATCAATTTACAAAATGTGTTGTAACCATCCATATTTCAAATCAACATATGACCATCTATTAGTGATAGAAAAAACTCAATGAAATTTTATCAATTGCGAGGCATGATTATTTCCAATGGAGTTGAGAATATTTAATGATTTTTGAAGTATTCCTGTAATGAAACTATAAAATTAGAAATTTCAAGGTGTGATTTTTAACTAAATGTCAGAAAACATATTAAAATTAGTTTTTTTATGAAATAAAAAATCATTAATTTATATTTTTAATTATTTTGTAGGAAAAAAAGGCTTTTATTTCGATTAGTAGTTGGATGATGTGTTGAGGTTTCATAGATTTAGGGTTTAACTAAAATTTAATTCATAAAATAAATATGTTTTTTTTAGAGTGGGGATATATAAATAATAAATGGTCATATTAACCATTCATTTTTTCTATAATCAATCTTTTCACAAGGTCATGTATTTTAATTATTTTTTAAATAATGTTAACTTATGACCATATTGAAAGTTAACTGTCATATAAAATTTAAATTTCATGAAATTTTTTATTGTAATTAGTTAAAAAAATTGAATCTTTTACTGATTTTTATAAATTTTATTGAAAATTTATAAAATAACATGATTTGGTCATATATTTGTTAAGTGTCAAAACACATCATGAGTGAAATTAAAAAAGTCAATATAAAAGAACCTTTCACCATTATATACATCACCCTAGAACATGGAGAGAGTATCACCTTAATTATTATAATGATGGATTTAGAGTTAATGAGAAATGTTAAACAAATAATAATGGATTTTAGAGAGAAATTCAAGGAGAGGAATCATCATTTTCAAAAAAACCACCCCATGCTATATTCTCATGATAAATGTTGGGAAGTAACCCCTTGGTCCTCAATTTATATTCATTAACATGTGATCAATTTTTAATCAATTTAATCATAAATGTAATAAATAGGCATATCAAGTCATTAAATATTTTCCCAATACATTTCATGTTATAATTTTGTAGTCTCATTGAGTTTCAACACCAAATTTTTTTGGTTATGCTAGGAAAAATCCAAGATGTGAATTATTATATCACAAAATAAAAGAAATGAATCATCCTACATTAGTTTTTTTTTAAATTTAGTTCAATACATGTATATTTTTCATGTCATGAATGATATTCATTATGTGAGTTATGTATTTCTAGTTTGTTGGCCCCATGTTTTGGTTGATTCATTTGTTTAAAGCTCCAAAAGTATCTAATATGGTTATTAAATTGTGGAAAGTAATCTTATAGTGTAAATATACATAGTTTTCCGTTATATTTAATATTGGTATAGAACAAAAAATAAATTATATAAATATTAAAAAAACGATCATTTAATTCATAAAATTACAGTACTTCAATAAAAAAATTAGGAGTTAAATGTATATATGAAATCACACCCACACACTGATTCAATACATTACTAATGAATAAATCTAAACATACTACAAATAACTTTATCAATTCCCTTTAATAAATTTAATGTTTATGAAACTGGTTGATTAATTTTGGAGTTTAATGTTTAAGCATAATATAATAAATATCATCAACGTCTCACTTTTTAAATAATAAAATATTCTAAGTATTTTAATTTCATACTTTTGAAACACCCAAACCATTTCATTCATCATTTTGTGTTTATAAATTCTTTAGTAATATTAATTGATGTTTTAATTTACCTCACATTTAATTTTGCCTCTCAATATCAGTGTACAAATGTGAATAGATTTATGCAAATACATTAAAAACATTCACTTACTATAGTATTGTGAGGAATCATGAATATACATTAGATAAATATAGAGATCATAGTTTATTATAATGAATTTTAGTTATAGTTAAAATAAAATTTATGATTTTGTGTTGGTTTTTAAATGATGTTAAAATAAATAAATATCAAAAGTAGAGTATGATTGAATGCTAATATGCCCAATAATCAATAACTTCTCAATTAAAAATTTCACCTTTTACAAGAGTCATATCATTATCCCAAAAAAAATGGATGAACATAAGGCACATATATGTAATTAATGTAACACCAACCTATATTATATTACTTTTTTAATTATTTTATATCTTGTTTTTAAAAAATTCATAATTTGGAATAATATCACACCCACAACCTAACCACATACAATGAAAGTATAAATGGTCTAGAAATAGTGATTTTTGGTCATCTCATACATATCCAATTTTAATAGGTTATTCAATGAGTAATTATTTTAATTTAAGATCTTATTGCCTAAAAAAATTACTCCCCACAGATATCCATTTTGATATACATGTTCCTTAAATCATGACACTATCACCCGTACACTTATTCTTTGAATCAAGAAAAATATTAGATAAAGGTTGGAATAAATAAGTTATGATTTTAACATAGATCCTTCCTAACATGGGTATTCATGGAATCAATGGGATTAGAATAGATTAGTGTTTGTTCGGTATGAGGTAAATAGGTTATATAAATATATGCCTAAATCAAATTAAAGATGATTATATTCCGTAATTCCATTGAAATGATTCCAATCATGTTTGATATGGGAGACTAAAAGAGTCTATCAAGAAATAAAATAACAAAATAATGGAAATTAAATGATTATATAATTTAATAAGTATTAGTATACTAGTTGGTAAAATCAGGCATGGTGGTATAGTATGTATAACAAAATAATTTAATGAATGTATTATTAATTCTGGGTATGTAAAATCTCAAAAACATTACATTTAAAAAATACTACCATTTCCCAGAGACCATGATTTGTAAAATATGAATCGCCTTGATATCTTATTTAATAATTTCTACCATTTTCGAATTTTAATTGATTGGTAAGAATATTTATATTAAAGTAATTGTAATTATTCAAGGCATTTTATGTCTCACACATCATTTGATTATAACAAGAATCAAGGTATGGTTTGTAATTGGTAGTTCAACAAATTGTACCACCATAAACCGAGGAAATACATTATAAAATTATAAAATTTAATCACATACTCCAATTGTATTGATGATTTAGTTTTGTATAGTATTGATTATTTCTACACCATATTAATGAAGTCAAAATTTTATACGAAATTTATTGTCATGAAATCATCATGTGAAATATATTCATGATGTGAGTTGGATTGGAATATTCTTATCAAGCTTCCTATAAATTACTTGAAGGTACTAAAAATTTAAATAGAATAGTTATAGTGCATTCCATTTTAAAAGAAAGTTTATATTCATTGAGTGATCGTGTGCCTAAAAAAATTAAACTGTAAACATGTAAGATTACTCATAAATGTTATTTAATTTAAAATCATTGGTACAATCATATCTATTTTAGCATAATATTAGATATTTAATATTCAATAAATCAAAACAAGGTTTGATTTATTAATGATCTCAGCTTTTACCAGCCCACACAGGTTGGACATCTTTAATCAACTCAAAATTGATAAAATATTATTTTTTTCCCACACTTGATCAATTTCCATTAGGCCAATTAACCAATTTTTAATTTATCCAAAAGAGCTAATAGATGCTTGGACCCACAATACAAACATAAATTTTCCTAACATGGTTAGATCAACCACACCTTGAGTTCCATAAATTTAAACGCTCATCCTCCTTTTTATATATTTAGTACATTAGGATTAAATTTCCCTATTTTTCATAGTATCTACCAAATGAAAATACCCAATATTAGAAAAATATAAAAATTTGGTTATTTTTCCGTTGTTTAGATCACCTACATCTATCACATCATTATTTTTCCGAAACCGATGAAATTAGAAACATAATTTTTTTGACAATAAAATACCTAATTGATTTAGTCACATTTTATATCTATCATTACATGCCCCATAGAAAAATATTGTTTTATAAAAATGGGGGGATTCATCTATTCCTCCATGTATGGAAACATGAAATCTATTGGGATGTAGTGTTTATAAAAATTTAAAAAATTCTCTTGAATAATTCCCCAATGTTATTTTACTATTAAATATGATAGTGGCAGTCAAACACTATAGTTCTTCACCATCTTTTATGCCACGATTTTGAATGTTTTATATGAATTGTTGTTATAAACCACACCAAAATGATTAATTTATTTTCTAATTTATTTTGAAAAATATTTATCTGATTAAAAACATATCCTTTGCTTCATTGTTTCATTGGTATGCCTTTAAATACTCTAACATACAGTTACCATTAATGTTGTATAATGGAAATTACATGTAGCATAATTTTATTTGTCACATGTACTTTCATTAATTTTGAATAAGTATAAATATTTATCAGAACCTCAATAAAAGGGATTTTAATATGAACATTATTATTGTTTTCATAAAATTTTTCATTATGAGAATAAAGTATAACTTGAAAAATATGATCTAGCAAAGGTAGTCTTGGTGTCATTCGTATTTTTCATATATAGTAACATTTTTTTTTTCTTTTCAATATTTTCATCATTCTTTCAATTTTTATTTGTTTTTTTCACATTCTGGATTAATTATTGTATTTTTTTACTTCTCTACTTCACAAATAAATGGATATCAAATAGTTTCATGGTGTACATTAGATAATTTTGGTAGTATTTCACTTGGCCAATCAGGATGTTACTCTAAAATATTCCCTTCTTGGAATTGAATGTTATTGGAGTTTGATCATCAAATCACATGAGTTGTATCTCAGTTATTTGAACGATATTCATTGGTAATTTGAATAAGATATTAGTATAGGGCTGCCTCATCAAGTGTATTTATTAATATAGCTAAAATATCATCTAGTGTGTGTAAATGACCCTATATCAGTGGTTCTTGTGGGACATGAAAACCCAAATATCAAATCTAAAAACTATTCCACATGATTAGTTATATCCACCAAACTAAAAATTATTTTTATGTTTATAACCATCATAATATACAATATCTATACATATATATTATTATTGTTTTTTTATAGACCCACATTGTTTCTGTCCATTTGGTCAAATAATACATTTGTGATACCATCTGGATATTTTAATTAATCACGTGCATGCCTTTTTTTAAATTCGATAATTATTCCATTGAAATCTATTTCTCCCTCTCTCTCACATCTGTTTTATTTTACGATTACTGCAAAAAAATTCATTACTGACCACAATTAATAGAATCTTCAATCATCCTATTACCCTAAAAAATTCCTATATATAATTTTTTTATTTATATCCATGTGTCTATACCATGATTTTGACATTTTCTAATGAAATCCATCAATTTATTATAATAAATCTATAAAGATGCATCCTCCATTTAAATAAAAATATATTATTACTAGAATATTCATTGATTCAAATCTAGGAATGAAACAAGTGAAATGTTTTATTTCCATTACATCCCATGTAGATGTAGAAAGGGCAAACAATATTTCATGCTAATCAAAAGTTAACCCTCATAAAGAAAAATGAAACATGTAAATCACTACTACATATATTGAAATATTTGAAATCTTTAAGGAGTAATAGAGATCAAGGAAACTCCCTAAGTCCATACTCAGATAATTATGAGGGAATATAGTAAACTTTTCAATAATAGATATCATTTGAATTTTGGATATCGTTATCATGAACTACATAGTGCCTATTGGGGGTATTTGTATTCTTATTTATATTTGAATGTTCACATATTCGTCATATACCAAAATTATAAATTGTCTAGATATAAGGACCCGACCTTAAACATTACACATTCTTGAATTAAATGGATAATTCACATTGATGATCTTTTTATGTTTAGAGTTTTAGAGAATTAGGTCATAACATTTACATAACAACATGAATATTACATGTAGACAATTCTACTCAATACCCATTTTTTCATAAAATATAAGCTCTTGAAAAAATTGTCATGCCTAGTTCCATGTTTTATAAAGCAAGACTTTTCCTTGATCCCATCCTTGACACTATTCATCTTTAAGTCTTGTGAAAAACATTTCAAAACATGGGATGGGCATAAAAATCCTAGTAAGGGTTATAAATCAAAGAATGAAAACATGAGTACAAACATACATACCAAGCATTAACTCTTTTACATATCTCATTAAATCATAATATTTATGAATGACACATAGAAATCATAATTCATAAATGTAACTTAAGGCATTCATAACATACTTACATTGTAACTATCACAACTACATAGGGATTCACATTTGGAATAACCATCACAGTATATTACCTGTCTTTTAGGAGAAACATTAAAATTTACCACCATAACATTAAATAATTCATTTGAGATCTATCTCAGGCTCGCCAGCCCTAGGATTATCATGGAACCACCCATATTCTTAATTAATGCCCAAGAACCATAACATATTCATAACACATAAATCAAACATAATGGAAAGATCCCAATTCCACATTTCAATCACAATATATGATTGAAATATATTTACATAAAAAATCCATTATCAAAACCATTTTCAAAAACAAAACACATAAAAGAGTAAATGGTAGTTTTTTTTCCTTTTAAAAACATTACGGATTTTTATGGAAGCCAAAGATCATATAATACTCACGGCGGCAGAAAGGCCAATGTCACCGCTTACATTTATAAAATATTCTTTTTTGACATTAAGTAAAACACTTCATAGAAAATTATTCCCTTTGAATGAAATGAAAATTCAAAGCTGTTTATACACCATATAAAACAAAGTCTTGTATAAAACCAAAAATGCCTCAATGAATGGAGATTGAGACGAATTCCCATACCTTGTGTCTAACATGACTCGATCATTCTTTAATCTCCCAAATAAAAAACTAAAGTAGAATTTTAATTTTTTAAGAATCTTTTTCAATTTTATTATTCTTTTTATCATAGTTAATAGCATATTATAATCATTTTGAGATCATTTATGTTAATAACGGTCATTTTGTCGATATTTTATACTTGAGTAAAAAATGGACTCCTTATATTCACATGTTGACCATGTAGTCAAATGTATATTATATCAAGAATGATATTCCATATTTCAATATCATATATATCATATATATCCAGAATATATATGAATTTATAATTGTAAAAACCATTTGGAGATAAGAAATGAAATGCACCGTTCATGGAGACTCTAAGTCGTACGTACACATGAATGCAACTTTTATTTCTATTTCATATCTTAATGGACTGAAAACCTAATGATACATATGTATATATTTATTAAAGTATAATATAATATATAATATCATTAAATCCATCCTTTATACACCCCACATATGGCATTAACGAGTCATATCACTTTGAGGGGGAGGTAATCCGCACTTCCTCAAATGAAATTATCGTGTTTACCCATAATGGAAACCATAAAGGTATGTTATAAAAAAAATAATGAAAACATAAACATAATATATATCATATATAAATATGGTGTCATTTTAATGGCCACCATGATAGGCGGTAGGATATAATCGAACAATCATCATTTTGTGAGGCGTTACTTTTCCATCCACAGATACAATATGTTCCTCACCCATTAGATAATGGTGTGTGTAAGTTTAGTTATAATCCTTCTCAAAAAAATATCCTATTATATTGAGGATACTGGTGTTGTTATAAAATAAGAATAAAAATATTTTAGAGGTTGGAGAAGTAAAATAAAATAAAAGAAGTTAAGAAGAATTGTTACCTTTAATTAGGGCAACTCCCATTGGTTTGAACCAAAAAGACTTCTTGAAGTACTTTCTGCCTAAGGTAATGATTCTAGGAGGAGGATAGAGACATTGGGAGCTTTATTTTTGTGAGGTTGGATGAACCAAATGGCTTGAGAGGTGTGAAGAGTTGGTTAGATGTGAGGGATTTTTATATGGGGAGGAGGGGATCTTTAGAAAAGTTTGATAATATTATTTTATTATATAAAGATAATCAGTTTATAAAGGACCAAAATCATTAAGGAATAAGATAAGATGACTCATGGTCAAAATAAAATCATCCAATAAGAATTGGACAGGTTTTTTATGTTAATTTAAAATTTAAAATCTTATAAATAATTTATTAATGAGATAAGCACTACATCATTATTGTGTCATAAATAATTTAATTTATTCGATGTCTAAAAATTAGAAAAAAGACACCATGATGTTGGAAAGATTTTTATATTTCCAATTAATCTTTATAGTCTAAAATATTACTTATATATCCCCATGTAAAAAATTAATTTACAAAAAAGATTATTTATGTCATTTTTTCCATTACTTTATGTTTATTAATCTAAAGTGTCATTATCACTCATAAGTGGCTCCATGGGGTCCCAAAATCTACCAAAATATGAAAATTGTAGTAAATAACTCAATTCAAAAATTGTAGGAGAAGTGTTAAGGTAAGTCTGAATTATTATAATATTCTATTTACCTTAAATTACCCTAATTACCTTTAACCGCAGTAAATAAAAGTCAAAAATTAATATTCACTACAAATAATTTTAATCTTATTGAACAACGTTTTCTTACTAATAAAAACCATGTATGTCAGATTTTAGAAATTAAATTTATAGAAGCGGTAAAATTTCATTTAAATGAGAAAGTCTGTTTTTTATCTACTATAAAGTGGTTTCACGATTCATAAAAAATTGAAGTTTTTCCAAAAAATACCAAAACTTCAAACTAAGCTATATTTGATAATCTAAATTAAAAAATTATGCCTATTTTACCAAATGATAAACATATAAGTTGCATTAATAAATTTAAAATTAAATCTCATTATAAAAAGAAATAGTGTGTTTTTAAGAACCAATAACTATCAGAATATTGATATTTGTTTTTGTCCAATTTCATCGTGAAATTAATTACAATAAACACGAATGGATAAAATGGTAAAATTTTATTCAAATTACACATTAAAACCAATTAAAAGGATATTCTAACCATAAAAATAAATTTGATTAAAATGCAGTTTTGAATTAAAATACAATATTTTTCACTATTCATAAAAAATGAACTTTATCAGAAAAATACCAAATATTTACACATAGTAAATTTTGATGTCCCCGTTCTAAAAAAATTATTTGGACAAATAGAACATTTAAAAGTGACCAAAACTGGATTTAATGTTGGTTCTCCATTAAAAGGCGGTAAATTGTCTTTTTAATGTAAATTATGCTTAAAATTAGATTCATTCACAATTTAAGCCTCTATATTTTATTGGATAAATTTATATACATTTAACAAACATGTATACTAATATTATAGTTAGTTATATTCATTCCCTTCAATACATTTGCTAGGAGATAACTACCATTTAAAATAATAATATTATATTATTAGCGTGCAATGTAAGATTTATCAAAACTCGTTGTTGCGTATCGGGTACGCTATTCAACGTATACACATATTTAAAGTAAAATTAATATTTATTTCAAAAATATTTATAAATATGAAATATGTCTTACTCTTTATTTACCAGGGATGTTACATGCTTCCCTATTTTTGGGAATTGTGCCCTCATAATTTTATTTATCAAAATATGTGGTGTATTTATCCTTCATATCATTTTCATATTCTCACATTGCCTCTTCAACCATTAGGTTTTTCCACAATACCTTTACTTGGTGAATTAACTTATTCTTCAACACTTTCTCTTTATGGTCATTAATCTGGACTGGATGTTCTTCATAATATAGATTCTCTTCAAACTGAACTTCCTCTAGTCTCCAAACATGAGATGGATCTGGAATATACCTTCTCAACATAGAAAATTGAAAAACATTATGTACCTGAGATAAACTTAGAGGTAAATCCAATTTATATGCAACTAATCCAACTTTCTCTTGGATTTCACATGGTCCAATGAACCTCGGACTCAAGTTTACCTTTTTACCAAATTTCATCACACTTTTCCATGGAGAAACATTGATAAAGACATGATCACATACCTTAAAAGAAATTTCCTTCCTCTGGTTATCTGAATAACATTTCATCATGCACTGAGTTGTTCTCAGGTTCTTCTGAATCACTTAAACCTTTTCCACCATCTCTTCAATAAATTCTTGTCCCATCTGCTTCCTTTCACCTAAGAGTTCGATAATGCTTTCCATATAATGCCTCAAATAGAACCATCTGTATACTAGAATGAAAACTATTATTATATGAAAATTAATCCAATGAAATATGTTGGTCCCATCTTCCCTGGTAATGTAGTGAACATGAATGTAAAATATCCTCTAGGGTTTTAATTTTTCGTTCGAATTACCCATCTGATTGAGGATTAAGTTGTGCACTAAAATTTAATCTAGTACCCAACAAATTCTGAAGGCCTTTACAAAAGTTAAAAGTAGACATGGCATCACGATAAGATACAATGGAGAGTGGATCTCCATGTAACCTGACAATATCTTTAACATAGAACTGAGAAATATGATCTAGAGACAGTGTATCTATAATAGGAAGGAAATGAGTAGATTTATTCAATTGATCAACAATAACCCAGATTGCATTATTACCTCAAGATGTCATCTGTAATACCACAACGAAGTCCATGGATATATTTTCCCATTTCCACTCTGGCACCAGCTAAGGCTGAAGCATCCTTTTCGGTAACTACCACCCTCCTTTAACCTACTAACAAGTCAAACACTTCACAATAAAATCAGCAATATCTTTTTTCATTCCATCCCACCAGTAATACTCTCGAAGATCACTATACATCTCAGTACTGCCAGAATGAAATGAAAATGGGGAACTATGAGTTTCACATAACAACTCATCCTTCAACTATGAATCAAAAGGCACACATAATCTCTTTCTAAATCTTAAAACACAGTCATTATCAATGGTAAATTCAAATAACATAACCTTTTGAACAAACTCTACCTTTTTCGGTAACTCACTATCTTCCTTATATGTTATCATAATGTTGTCTGATAGAGATGATCTCGTTGAAACCTGATACAAAATAGATGAATTTTCTGAACCAAAAACTTCTATGATAATGTTTATCAAATCAAAAAACAAAGGATCGTGTTCCAAACGTAACATGCTTAATGAAGCATTACATTTTTGACTCAATGCATCATCCACATTATTTTTTTCCCAGATGGTAATGGATCATGAAATCATAATACTTGATTAATTATAGTGATCTCCTCTATCTCATTTTATATTATTTTTTAGTCAATATATACTTTAATCTTTTCTGGTCAGTATATATTTCACATTTTACTCCATACAAATGATGCTTCCAAAATTTTAAACCAAAAACAACAACAACTAATTCCAAATCATGTGTAGGGTATTCTAACTCATGTGGTTTAAACTGACGTGAAGGATAAGAAATTAACCAATCATTTTTCATTAGGACACATCCAATTCCCTTAAATGAATAATCACTGTAGATAAAAAACTCACCATTTCTATATGGGAGGGCCAAAAATAGATCATTCACAAATATTCGTTTCAACTCATGAAATCAATACTCATATTCTTTTTTCCAGCTGATCTTAACACCATTCTGAGTAAACATAGTCATTGAACTAGATAACCATGAAAAATTTTCAACAAACCTCTGGTAATAACCTGAAAAACCAAAAAAACTATGGATCTCAGTTATATTAGAGGGTCTTAGTAGTCTTCATCAATTTTTTATTTAGAAGGATCAACATTAATGCCATTTTTTGAAACAATGTGTTCACTGAAACAAATTTTTTGGAACCAAAACACACAATTGCTTAACTTCCCAAATAGTTTCTTTTCTTTTAAGGTTTTTAAGACAACCATTAAGTGACATTCATGTTCCTCCTTAATTTTGGAATAAACCAAAATATCATCAATAAACACAACCACAATCTTATCCCAAAACTCACGGAAAATTATATTTAATCATAAGATCCATGAATACAACAGGTGCACTGGTTAAACCAAAAGGCAGAACTACATATTCATAATCGCCATATCTAGTACGAAACATGGTCTTCAGATTGTCTACTTCATTCTCATTTAACTGATGGTACCCTGATCTCAAGTGAATCTTTGAAAAATTATGATCTCCCTGAACCTGATCAAACAAATCATCGATATTAGGAAAATGATATTTGTTCTTAATAGTGATTTTATTCAATGATCTATAATCAATGAAAAGTCTCATTGAACAATCATTCCTTATAACAAAGAAGTCAATAGAACCCGATGGTGTTGTGCTAGGTCGAATGAAACCTTTTTCTAATGACTTCTCTAATTTCTTATTTATCTTTAAAAGCTCATTTTGAGAAATTCAATAACGGGGTTTTGAAATTGGATTATCATCATGTCAACATTATATTCAACTTTTTGATCAGGTATAATACCAGGCAACTCATTATGAAAAAACATAAAGTTTCTCATTTGCCACGGGCACATCATTAATCTGAATAGTTGATTTATTTTCAACAACATGTGCAAGGTAACATTCATTTCCATCTTTTACTAGTTTTGAAGCTTCCAAATATGATATCAAAAGCAAGGGTTAATTCTTGTATACAAACTGAAGATCATTTTGAAAAGAAACAACTATAGCTATGATTCCAATATAAGCATGATAAACAGAATGACAATCCTGCCCAAAATAACATCAAACTCTACAAGAGGTAAAACAATATGGTTTATAGGTAGATTCGTTCCACAAACAAGGAAATTAATGTTCTTATGTTTTCATTTTGTCTCAACATTTCCTCCAGGTGTTTTTATGATATGTTCTGTATTCATATCTTGATATGGAATTACCAATTTACTAGAATACTTCTCTGAAATGAATGAGTGTGTTGACCCTGAATCAAACTACACATTGGCATAATCTGAACAAATAAACATTGTACCTGATACTACTTTATTTGATGGCCCAATATATGCTGAAGTAGTTGTGAAGGATTTCACTACCCATTTCTACTTGTACTTTGGATGCTTTTCCTCAGTTGAGGTAATTGATAGACACTCATTTTCTTAATGACCCATTTCATTGCACTTAAAACATTTTACTGACAGTAAATCTTTTTTCCCATTACCATGATATTTCTCAGTGAAATTACAAGCCTTATATCCAATTTTATCACATCGGTAGAACTTATCATAAATCAAAAGAAATTCCCTAGCATGCTTTTTAAAACAATTTTCACAAAATGTAAACTTATGTTTCTTACCAGAAGACTTTTTTGAAGACTTATTCCCTTTGTCTTCCACCTAGACCTCTTATTCTATTGTTTTTAAAAGAACACATGATCATCGAAAAACTCTATTTCATCCTTCTCCACACAACGAACATGTTTTTCATAACATTTGAACTCACGAGAAGCTAAATCCCATTAATAAATTGTCTTAAATATTTATTAAAAATATTTGCTTTTACTATCAAGATATCATATGAAATTTGAAGCATACCATATTAGTCAAGTGAATTTTGTTTCATAAGCAGCCACTGAGTAATCATCCTTCCTCAATTATAAGAATTGTTTTACCATATTATGATGAACCACATTAAGGAAGCATTTCTCAAGAAACATACCTTTGAATTCATCCCAATCAAGAGAATCAATCTCCTCACTATCCCTGATATTTTTCACAATCGACCACCACAGATCAGATTCACCTTCGAAACTGTAAACAGAATGACTAACCTTTTTATGTTTTGAACAGCCCATGACATCATTCATTTTCTCCAGTGCCTTAGTCCACCCTTCTTCTAGTACATGGTCATATGATCCTCTGAATGATGGGGGATGTTGCCTCATTAAATGCTATACTACTGACATGTTCCGTTGTGGTTTATCTGACTGATCTTGTGCATGGATACCATCACCATTTATATCCTGAGTCAACTGTGTCATAACTTAAACTAACTGTTTAGTTCCAATTCTGACCATCTCAGGTTGCTGATTTGGAAGGTTTTCTTCCTCCTGATGTCATCCCAACTTAACATCAATGTTTCGTTTGTGGAAAACCATTCTAAACACAATAATATCTTAGGTGAAGCTACATGGTAATCTATAAATGATATACAATTTCAATATTAACATAAATTACTTTATGGATATAAATTTAGCAATGCCCTATATACTAATGTTATCTAAACTGTCATTTGATTCCAACTATATGGACCCAACCTACATTACATATTCTTGATTTAAATGGATAATTCACATTGAGGATTTTTTCCAGTTTAGAGTTTTAGAGAATTAGGTCATAACATTTACATAACAACTTGAATATTACATGAAGTCAATTCTACTAAGTATCCATTTTTTTAATAAAATAAAAACTATTGAAAATAACAGTCATGTCTTGTTCTATGTTATAGACATCAGGACTTTTTCGTGATCCCATCCTTGACCCTATTAATCATTAAGTCCCTTGAAAAACATTTCAAAACATGGGATGATCCTAAAATGATCAGTAAGGGTTATAAAACCTAGAAATAAAATATTAGTTCATAAATACGTAAAAAACATAAAATCATTTACTTATCACAAGAAATCAGAAGATTTTTTAATACCACATAAAAATAATAAGTCATAAATGTAAATTATGACATTCATAACATAATTACATTGTATCTATCACAGATATATAGGGAGTCATATTTGGAATACCTATCACAGTATATTCCCTAAATCTCATTGAAGAAACATTAATGTTTACCTACATAATGTTAACCAATGCATTGGAAAGCTATCTTGGGCTCAGCCGCCCAAGGTTTATCATGAAACCACCTCTATACTTAAATAATGCCATTAAACAATAACATATTCATAACACATAAATAAAACAAAATGGAAATATAGAATTTCCACATTTCAATCACAATATATCATTGATATATATTGACATAACAAATCCATTATGAACACCATTTTCAATACCAAATTACATAAAATAGTATAAGATATTTCACTTTCCTTTTAAAAAAAGTACAAATTGTTAAGGAATCCAAAGAACAAATAATACTTGCGGTGGAGGAAAGGCTATTGTCACCACTTGCGTTTAAGAGAAACATTATTTTTTGTCATTTAGTAAAATGATACGTATAAAATGATTTCTATTTGAATGAACTGAAAAGTAAAAGGGGTTTATACACCATATAAAATAAAGTCATGTATAAAACCAAATATTCCTCAATGAATGTAAATGTCACGAACCGTCCCCTGGGACCTGCATCATGACTACCCCATTCCCGCCTTCCATAGGCGAGGGGCTGGGGACTAGCACCAATGGTGTAATTCCGAAAAACGGAGTATGTGTTTCCTTTATAAATCGTAAACACACACAACCAGAGTTCAAGTGGAAGAAAAAACTAAGTAAAAGCTTTATAAAAAGAGTACTAAAAGGAAAGTGGGCCAGAATACAAGCCCAACTATAAATTACAAATCTAACTGAATGCAAGTACAACTAAAAAGGGACAAACATCTGAAAGGTGAAAGATGATCCTAGATCATCCTCTGGGGTTCCTACTTGAAGGGTAGGTACAGATGGCCTCCTCCACACTCCAAATCTATCATACTCCACCTTGTACCTATACGTCGTAAGGTCCACCTCTGGGTACCGTCTAGTCATGGAGCTCTCAGCCTCCGTCAGTGATGTCTGCCTTATTTATCCAACACAATGAGGTGCGGGCAAAGGCCGTGTAGGGGTGGGTATAAAAATACTCAGTAGGGACCCCGAAACCCTCAAGGTTTCACAAAATCCAACAAGGATAAACCATAAGTCTGATTTCAAGGGATAACCATTACTTATGTATATGCCCATACATATACCTAAGTTATCAGGTAACCCATCTCAATCATGAGGAAAACACAAAGTTCAATGACTCATCTCAAACCAGGATTTGAAATAACGAAACCAATGCTACTGAAGAACTCCCCCTCTATCGAGTACAGTGTCCCTGTCATGAATCTGAGGTGATACTCACTAACCTTAGACTGTTGATGTACTCCTTGTGTCGAGTACCACAAGTCTGCTTCCAAACTGGGAGCTCCTCCGGTGTGGGTCTTCCACCAAACCGGGTGCTCCCCCTAATAGCCTTCAGTGGTACTTCTCTGGTCGATTACCGCGGGTCTACAACCAAACCAGGTGCTCCGTCTGCTATGGGTCTGCCTCCAAACCGGGCGCTCTGTCCACCTGGCTAATCGAATCACTCCGAGTCAAATTGGTCAAGAAGTCATCAGGTCTATAGCTACATGGTCTCCACACTCCGTCTACTCATCTCTGGGAGGAACTACTCCACAATCTACTAGTCGATAATCCAAGTGTCACTAATTCTTAGGTGGAGGTATTTCAGAGAACCACCACGTCATAGGGGTTTCAACGCAACAGATGGTGCGTCAATCAGACGCCCGGTCTGAGAGTTATTGGCATTTCCGTTCCAGGGTCCCGGTTGATTTTTAGGCACAAAACAACCCTAAAATACTCCAAAAACATCCGATCCTCAAGTAGAGTATGAAAATAGAATGGTCTAACAAAAAGGAATCCAACTTTGTTGACGGCGTGTCAATCGAACATCCAGTCCTTAAGTTATTAGTGTTTCCCCTCCGGGGGCCCGGTTGGTTACGAGATCGAACCAACATGGAAATAAAAAAACTTTTCCAAAACCTTGACTGTGATATAAATAAATGATCAACTCGATCCTAGGAATCCAAATCAGTCGAAGGTCCATTGATCAGAGGTCTGTAGCTCAAGTTATGTACGAAAAACTGAAAGCGGTACGAAGAGGGGGGGTCTGTGTCCGGTCCGACCTGGCCCAAACTGCCCTGGGTCAGCCCAAACCGGGTCTACCTGACCAGGGTCCGGGTCTGTCCAGGTTCTGTGGCAGTGACACGGCCCACGTGAAGGGGGCCCAGCCCAGTGGCTGACCGCGGGTCGGCCAGGCTAGCTCGTGGATCCTCCGCACACGGTGCCCTTAGTTCACGCAGTTTTTTCCACCCGGCCGGCAGGTGAACAGCCGGTTCACCTGCTGAAGCGGCTCACCCAGCACGGGTCATGGTCCCTCCATAGTGTGTCACCTCATGGTTCCACGGTCTTCCTCCTAGCCGCCCATAGACGACCGGTTCGTCTGGTAAGCAGCTCGTCAAGCGGGCCGCAGTCTTCCCACAGCGCGGCGCCAAGGGGGCACCACGGTCCTCTGGCTCGGCCGGCTACGAACGACCGGTTTTCTTTGTCCAAGTGGCCCGTAGATGCGGGGCACAATTCTTCTCCATCCGGCCGGAACATGGCCATCGCTTCTTCCATCTGCGACATCTCGCATGGTATCATCGCCTTCCTTCCTCCGACGCGGTGTGATAGCACCGCGCCCTACCAGTTCTGCCATCGTCATCAACCGAAGAGAAATAATGGAGGGTCGTCGGGCCTTGTTTGTTCCGTCCGTGTCCTCTATGTAAGGTGGTAACAAGAAGCCAATGTCAAACCATGTAAAAATGAGGAACTAGTATTTAATATAAATAAGAAAAACCCCTACCTCAATTTCAAGAATGTTGCATGTCGACGAGCCATGGAAGTCGGGCGTCACAGAAGACGGTGTCATTCTGTCAACATCATAGGGATACTCATGGTTGTTGGCAATGTTCTTCACAGGCAGTGTCATCTTCCTTGATTCTGAGGAAGAAGAAAGAAGGTATGCACTCTTCGTGGGTGTCTTCGTTCTTCGTCGAGAGAGAACGTCATTCTTCATTGGAAGAACTCATCCTTTCCAATTCTCCCAAAATCCCTCCCAACACAACATGAGCCAACACAAAATAATATCTTAGGATATTATTTTATCCACACATTAATTTCAAATAAATTCAAAAATTAGAGGAGACAATTAATTAATTTCTCATTAATTTAGAATGTGTTGGCACGTTCATGAGAGGAGGGTGGAATGCGGAGAGTTTAAAGTTTAAATGAAAGGAGGTGTCTTTATTTAATTCAAAGAGGAGTTAAAAAGGAGTTTAGGGGAGGTGGAAGGATTGGGTTCCTGTGGGCCCCACAACGCACTATCCTATCATGATAGGTTATGTAGGGGTGGGCCCCACCACCAACATCCCTTTGGTGATAATAACTACAAACTAAATAAAATATGTGTTACTACACATTCTTATTTAATTTCTAACTTTTAGGTAAAAATCACAAAATATAACTTCCTTCCTTCATAAAATGCAGCCACAGTAATGGTCCCCTTATGTTAATACTGGCGTTGTTAGTTCATCAGTGTCCACAAATTCCAATTCTAAGCACTGGTTCAAAAGATAGAAAAAAACTCACACGTTCTTTTACTGAACGTACCCAAAACAAACTGCAGTAATTGATTCCAAGCACACTGGGCCTCAGAATAAAGTGTCGTCAGAATCTACATACTCGTAAAATTTCAAATAAATTAAGAAAAAAAATTATTTGAAATTTATGGGACATTACATTACCCCCACTTTAGGTCTTCAAGTCCTCGTAAAGTTACAACAGACACTAGGGAAACATAAAGGAGGTACTGAGCATGCATTTGAGCCTACCGCTTCCATGTACTATCCAGGAGGTTCCAGTTCTACCAATTAATTCACACCAGATGAATCAACCATCCACGTAGAACCTGCTCCCGTCGATCCTCAATTTCCACTAAATCCTCCGGGAAAGTCGCCCCGTCATGAAACTGGAGCATCAGGCTCCCCCATCTACCTGCTGTTGCCTGAAGGAGGCTAGCAGCAAGGATCACCATAAAGTCGGTTGTTGTCTCTACTAGTTTGAAGACTCTCACCATAGCCTCTAGCCAATCCTCAACCGCATATGGGTCCGTTTATCCCCTTAACCTAGGTGGACTCTGACGCTGGAACTCATACAGCGCGCTCTAGTGGCATGCACTCTCTGCTGCTGGGGCTGGTGGCATCGTCCCAATGGGATGTGGTACCGCTGATGCCTCAACTTGTCGAGGGAAATGCATTATGTCCTCGTAGCTCAGCGGGTTATCAGTACGTACAACTCTTGGAGATCTAGTTGGTTGTCCGCGGGGAGGCATCCTGAAAGAAAAACAGATGCAACACTATCAAAAGACTATACCTAGTGAGATGGCCTGGTTTGAGCTGACATAAAGAAAACATCTGAAAACACAAATGCAATCATAGTTTTCATGCACTGAGTCAAAAATCAGAATTCAGGGTCCTGATGTATGGATACGTTGGCCACCCGCACCAACACTGGTCTCCCTGGACTAAAAAACACACCTTGTACCCTTAACACTATTGCTTTAAGGAAAACAAATATCAGAGTCCTGAGTTCTGCAGTAGAACTGACTCCGAAGATACCAATTTGTCAGGACCAATCCCCTGGGGTCCGCATCGTGACTACCCCAAGCCCTCCTTCCATAGGCCAGGGGTACTCGACTAGCACCAAAGGTTTAATTCCCTAAAACTATGAAGGTGTTTCCCTTATAAATCATAAACACACACAACCAGAGTACAAGTGAAAGAAAACACTATGTAAAAGCTTTATAGCAAGAGTACTGAAATGAAAGGGGACCATAATACAATCCCAACTATAATGTACAAATACAACATAAAGCATGTAGAAGTAAAAAGGTACAAACACTTGAATGGTGAAAGTAGCTCCAGGATCATCCTACGGAGTTCCTACCTGAGGGATAGGTATAGATGGACTCTTCAGCACTCCACGTCCATCAGACTCCACCGTGTACCAATACGTCGTAAGTTCCTCTTCCGAGTGTCGTCCAGTCCTGGGGCTCTCGACCTCCTTCTATGTTGTCCGTTGTCTGCATCCAACGCAACGAGATGCGGGCATAACCCATGCAGGGGTGAGTATAATGATACTCAGTAGGGACCCTAAGACCCTCAAGGTCAAATTAAATTCAACAAGGATAAACCACAAGTAATATTTCAATGGATAACCATTACTTAGGTATATACCCAAATATATACCTATGTTATCAAGTAACGTATCTCAATCACGAGGAAAACACAATGGTCATTGAATTAGTTCAAACCAAAATTTTCATTAACAAAACCATTGATGCTATAGAACTCCTCCTCTATCCAGTACAGTGGCCTTGTCGTGACTCCAAGGAGCTACTCACTAACATTAGACTGCTGAGGTACTCCTCCTGTCGAGTACCAGAGGTCTGCTGCCAAGCCGGGTGCTCCTCCACTGTGGGTCTGCCACCAAACCGAAAATTCCCACTATTAGCCGTCAGAGGTACTCCTCCTATCGAGTACCACATGTTTTCTACCAATCCAGGTGCTCCATCATCCATGGGTCTACTTCCAAACTAGGTGCTCCATGCATTTGGATAATAGAATTACTCCGAGTCGAATCGGTCAACCAGTCATCAGGTCTACAGCTACAAGGTCTATGTACTCCATCTTCTCATCTCCGGGAGGATCTACTCCATGAGCTACTGGTCGATACTCCAATTGTAACGAAGTCTTAGTTGGATGTATCTAAAAGGACCTCCATGTGATAGGGGTCTTAACGCAATAGATGGAGTGTCAATCAGACGCCCGATCTGAGAGTTTCTGTGGTTTCTGTTCCAGGGGCCTGGTTGGTTTTTAGGCTCAAACCAACCGGAACTTACTCTGACAAATAGTTTTTTAGTTAATATTCAACTAAGACATCTATTTTGTTGAATTAATGTATTTTTTAATTAACTACTACTTTTATAAATTATTTTTACTAAAATATTTTTTAATAAATATAAATGATTTTATAATTTTTAATAATTCAATTGTAATTTTTATTAATATTTGAAAGCTGTTTTCTGTCAAAAACGTGAATTTTAGATAAATATCAGTTTTTCTTCTAAATGTTAAAATTCACATATTTATAAAATTATTTAGATAAAATGAATATTAATTTTGGAATGATGACGTTGAAATTATCCAATGGGGAATTTTACATAATTTTCTAACTCAGATGAATTTTTTGGTGAAACACTAAATATTGTTTCAATATATAATGTGTTTTATGACATCATAAATAACCATTAGTGATATAATAAAATACTATAAAAATTATATTCACCAAATATATATTTTTCCTAAAAAAATGTGATTTTAGATTTTTTTATTAATTTTACGGGTCCTTAGTGGAAACTCCAAGACATATAAAACATTTTAACTTTTTAAAATGACTTCATATAGAGTGTGACACACATCCACTAAATCAAGAATAATATTTTAATAAGTTAGGATATTTTCCTTATAAAATAATGTTTTATAATCCTCTCTGGAAAACATCATGGTAAAAACAAGTGTTGGTTTGTTGTTTTTATTAGTTTAATGTGTAGTGTCCAAGACCTAAATAATAAATAATTCCCTCTATTTTCCAATATAAACACACCCAAGATCCCACTTGTCTTCACTCAAAACCCTTGGAGCACGTCTCTATCCTTCCATAATCTCTCTAAAATATTCTCATGGTGCCCCAAGATCCCATGAATTCTCTCTCAAGCCCCTCCCAATCCATTGGGATAACCCTTCCATGTAATGGATTTCTTCCTCTCTCATATTTTTGTCCATGTTTATTTATGTTTCTATACACTTGTATTTTCAATTAAAAATGATGGGGTATGATTTCTCAACTACCCTATACATCCCTCCTAATGTTGTAATGATTATATAAAACATTACATT
This sequence comes from Viscum album, assembly GCA_963277665.1. Taxonomy (NCBI): domain Eukaryota; kingdom Viridiplantae; phylum Streptophyta; class Magnoliopsida; order Santalales; family Viscaceae; genus Viscum; species Viscum album. The sequence goes on from OY728147.1 coordinate 1,243,664,040, forward strand.
CTCATTAATTCCTCCCATGTACACCTACAACCTTGTCGAAATATCATAAGGGATTTCATCCTCCTAATTTACCTTCATGAAATTCTTTCATATTGTTAATCTAAATTCCATTACATATATTAAGAAATGTATCAATATGACGCACTTACTATAAATTTCATGTACATATGATGAGTAACCCCTTTCTATCTCATCAACCATTTTTAATAATTCTTATGTCACACCATTATGATGTCGAAATTGCACCGTGATTTTCCAAGCCAAAGTCATTGTGTAGTGAATACCATGGCCATTTCTCTCTCAAGGGTATTCAAATTTATGAAAATTTACTTATTTATCATATAGTTTCATGTACGAATTCCTAATTCCATTATCATGGAATAAATTATGATGTTTAATGAATCCATGTTATATGATCCATGTGGAACTCTTATGGATGAAATTAATTGATTAATAAGGGTGTGCCCTGATAGCACTCCAATGCATTGTGTAAAGACTAGTATAATGATAGGTCATGTGAAAGGAGGGTTTAATCATGATAATCCAAATGAAATTATGGTTTACTCGTGATCCATGTTAATTGATCCTTGGATCATTCTATTATCATTTTAAATGTTGTTTCCACATTTCCATGTTATGGTAATCATCTATATAATGATTCTTTTGTCATGTTTCTTTTATGCTCCACTTATATGCCTATTTACTAAAATATATTTTATTATTCATGTTAGGCCTTGTTTACTCCCTTAATGGACTTTATATCTCACCCTTTTTATGTCTTTTCTTAGGTTATCCCATGCAATGCTATGTATGAAATAATTTGTGTGGTCATGTAAAAGATGTTTTCAATAAAGATGTTTATTTCAAGTTTTATGTTGTTATGTAATGTTCCCAATACCCAATGACACTAGGACTATTTATCTCTTATGTTGTATAATTTAATGATATTATGTAATAAAATATGTCTAACTATGAAATAAAGGGAATATTTGTTATATAAAACCGCATTAAAGAAGTAATTGATTTATTATAATTTTGTTATGATCAATTATGGATTTTTTAAAGAGTTTTACTTTTCAGTTTCATCATTTGGGGGTGCTCGTTTGCATAGTTTTCTTAATACATTAACTTATATAAGATTATGGATGATCAAATATAATGTAAATTGGAATACAGAATCAAATTTATAAGTAATTGATAAAAATAAAAAGTTTAAATTATATTATAAATCATTTGGTTTTTTGTTATGAGGATGAATCATTATCACGACCGGTCACCCATGGCCAGTGTCGGGACTACGCCTAGCCCTCCTTCCATTTTCTAGGGGCTGGACACTAGCACCGAAGGGTTATTCCCTAAAATAGGAAAGGAATTGCCTTCATAAACTATAAACACACGCAACCAAGCACACAACAAATATGAACCCATGTAAACTAAATAGTAAATAGAGTGAGTATAGAAAGTAAAAGGGGCCAGAATTCAAGGCAGACTAGAAAGTATAATAATCTAAAAGTACAAGTTAACTCGAATAGTTCCTGGGATCACCCTCCATGGATCCTACCTGAAGGGTAGGTACAGCTCTCGAACGGTCGTCTCTACGGTACGCCTCGTTAAAGGTCCACCTTTGAGCTACCTCTAGTCCTGGTACTCTCTTCCTCAATCAGCACTGTCTTCCATCTGCACCAAAACCAAAATTGTGTGGGCATAGACCGAGCATGGGATAGTATAATGTTACTCATTAGGGACCCCAAGACCCACAAGGTCTCACAAAATCCACAAAAGATAAACCACATAGCATAAAATCAACTGAAAACTCTACATCGGTTTATGCCCATACATATACCTAAGTTACCTAGAATATGCATCTCAATCATGAGGAAACATCGGTTCCAACCCTAAAACCCAATGCTCAATTGTTCCATAAAGTAAATAATACAACTAAGCTAAGTACCACTCAGGTACGCCACACAGAAGAATACCACCAAGGTATTACCACAATGGAAAGTGCATCTCTATTATGAATTCAGTTCACACTAGGAATTTCTAAGGTACGGTAGTATAGGTGATTTGATGTAACTAATGAATCATATTACTCTGTTAAGTGGTTGGCCCATGAAGGATCTCTAGATGCTGACCCACACAAGATCGCTCGGTGCTGGCCCACAACTGATCGCTCGGTGCTGACCCACACAGGATCGCTCCATGCTGACCAACTGAGGATCACTCAGTGATGACCCACACGGGATCTCTTGGTGCTGACCCACACAGGATTGCTCGGTGCTGACCCACACGGGATCGCTCGGTGCTGACCCACATAGGATCTCTCTTTATTTTTCACGTCAGAGCATGCTACTGGCTTCCCGCACTAAAGTTTTATCGTCTCTGAGAGGGTATGATCTTCAAGCCTTTGGTTGACACTACAACTACCACAAATCCAACAAATAAGTATCCCACTAGAAAGCAACATCATAGGGGTCTCAACACAATAGAAGGTGTGTCAATCGAACGCCCAGTCTGTAAGTAATTATCCTTTTAGAACTGAGGGCCCAATTGGATTCATGCTCGATCCAACCCTACCATCCCGTGACATTATCAAAAACTCTAGTGGGTGTATACCAAATAGACCTTCTCACTGCAAGGATTAGAAGACGTTTACATTTTGTCAAATAGATACTTGGTTCCAATGTAATGGATGATAGAGTGTAAATGGGTCGATGCGGGTCCTGGTCCAGTCCGACCCGGTCTGGGTCATCCTAGCCCAACCAGCTGGGTCTCGCCCGGCCTACTAGGATGATCGGCATAGGTGGCGCGGAGGTCGCGAGGGCCATATGGTGCGGCGGGGTCCATAAGGCAGCACAGAGGATGCTGGGGTCACATGGGTGGCTCGAAGCCGTGGGTGCCGCGGAGGGCCATGAGGAGGCATGGTCGTGGGGCGACGTAGAGGGTCGCGAGGCAGCGAGGCCACAAGGAGGCGTGGACGGATGTAGGGCCACGCATGCGACGCGGAGGGCCTCGGGAGATGTGTGCGGCATGGAGAGTTATGGGCGGCCATGCGATGTGGAGGGCCACGAGTTGCGTGGGTGACTCAGAGGGCCGCAGGGTGGTGCGGAGGCCGCATGGGTGGTGGAGGCAGTAGGTGTAAGAGGCTATGAGAGACACAGTGGCCATGGGGTGGAATCGTTGTGACATCGCCTACGTCGTGTCCAGTGATGTGATGGCGCCAAATCCATTCATCACCATGGCACCAAGTCTCCTTCTTCCATCACGAAGAACATCTTATTCAAGAATACTGGCCGAGGGGTCGGTCCATGTTTGTTTGTCCCACACCCTCCACATTAGAGCAGCATCAAGGGGATCAACAAAAACTTGAATGAAGAACATCAAATCCTAAAATCTCCCAAAAATGATAATTCCAAAACCTGTAAAAGAAATCATCTGCGGATAAAATAGTTTGAGATTGATCAGTGTTAGTTGATTTAAAAGGGAATACAATGGGAAACAATAATCGTAAATAATTAAAACCATACCTTTTTTGTTTGTTGACGTCGAAGATGAGGGAAGGACATTTGTCGATTGAAGACGTCACACATTAGAGGATGTCTCCAGAAAGAAGTAGAAGGCATTGTATAATGTCTGCATTCTTCGTTGGAGAAGCTTTCTTCTGTGGAGAAGAAGAGTTCCTACAAGGTTCTCCTCTTCCAATATTTTCTCCCAATTCCACCCAAAAAGAAATGTATCCAATATGTTTTGTTTTATAAATTTAAATTTTGGCACAAAATTAAAATGATTTCATTAATTATGATGTTGTTGGCACCATTAACGTGGTAGGATACCAAAGGTAATCTCCCATTAAAGTGGAGATCAAGGGTTAAAACAATATTAAATAAAGAGTTTATAGGGTTTGGGTGGTCCCCACCCTTAAATTTAAATTGGGAGGTTTTGGGTTTGCTGGCCACCACATCCATACCCCACATATAACAGTTTCAATAATATAATTAAAATTTTAAAAGAATTTTATTTTTATTTTTCCTACGAAATGTGAAAAACTATCTTACACCATCAACCTACTTCAATAAAGGTGATGGTCTCCTCAAGAAAATACCGGCACCATGAGTTCAATGGTGCCCTCATATTTAAATTTCATGAACTTTTTAAAAGATAAAAAATCCCAATTTTATGTTTAATTAAGATACCAAAAAATGATTATAAATTAATTTCGGGCACACCGGGCATCGGTATCATGCGCCGTTAATTTTCACGGACTCCTAAAATTACAATATAATTAACAATAAATTTATATAAAATTTTGAGGTTTTAAATTCTTCCCACCTCCAGGCATTGCATCCCCAATAACATCAACTAAAAAACAAGGAAAACAAGTGGGGGTACTAAACATGAATCTGAGCCTCCCACTCCGATGTGCTCTTCTGGAGGTTCTCGTATTTCCATCGAATGCGCACTAGATTTATCAACCACCCACGAATGTCCCGCTCTTCTCAATCCTCAATCTCTACTGGAACCTCTATAAAAGTCTCCCCATCATCGACGTCCAGCTCGCCATGGTCGATGATGTGAAAAGGGTCGTGCACGTATCTATTCAGCTGGGATAGGTGGAAGACATTGTGCACCTACTACAACTGAGTTGTAAGACCTATGTGGTATGCCGCCTTGGAAACTCTACTGAGGAACTGAAAGGGTCCAATGAACATCGAAGATAACTTGTTTCCTGGGCCAAATCTCCAGAATCCTCTTCAGGGTGAGACCAATAAAAAGACGTGGTTTCCATCCTCGAACTTCAATGGTCTACGTCTCCTGTTGGCATAAGACTTCTGCATACTCTTTGTAGTCTTAATCATCTCTTGGATGACCGACAGCTTCTCTATGGTAGCATGTACCTTCTGTGGACCCACTACTACTGACTCCCCTTGGTCAGTCCATCGCAAAGGTGATCTGCAAGGTCACTAGTACAATGCCTCAAAAAGTATCATCCTAATGCTGGAGTGATAGCTGTTGATTAATGAAAAATACAAAAAGTCAAGTGATCCTCCCATCTGTGACCTAAGTCATGGACACAAGAAGACATAATTACCTTGAGGGTCTGAATGGTCCGCTCAGTCTGACCATATGTCTGAGGAAGGATGGCGGTTCCCAAACGAAGCTTCGTCCCGGAAGCCTCCTACCACTCCTTACATAGCCAGTAAGTCAAACGTGCATCATGATCAGAGAAAATCATCAAGGTTACTCCATGTAGCCACCCAATCTCATTCACATAGAGGCATCCCAAGATCTCTACTGAAACCTACTCTCTGATCGGTAGGAAGTGGGCCGACATGGGGCGTCGGTCAACGATCACCCAGATAGAATCATGACCACTGGATGTGCATGGATGTCCTATCATGAAGTACATGGATATCCCATCCCACTTCCACTATGGAACCTCTAAAGCCTAAACAAACCCTACTGGTACCTGAGGCCCCACCTTCACTTACTGACATATGAGGCACCAAGTGACAAACTCTGTTACTTATTTCTTCATTTCCAACCCCCAGTGTTGTCATCAGATATCCTGGTACATCTTTACCACTCATAGATGTAATTCTATAAGGGATGTGTGGAACTCCCTCAATAATTCCACTCAAAGTGACACTGGAACCATGGAATTTTCTCTAAAGAGGATGACGTGCTTCCCACCTTCATATGTCTATCAGGTGCCTGTCCTATGGATATCTGAGCACATCAAGCCTAACAATCAATTTCTCCACACTGCGCCTTCCTGACTCACTGATGAAGATGATGAGTGACTGTAAGAGACTAAAGGAAAGCTCATTCATCCCGACCCACAATGGATATATGTATTGTGGCTGAATTCTCCATCACCTCACCTATCAGCTGTATACTAGACCTCATACTCAGTGAATCAGCTAAAATGTTCCCCTTCCAAGGAGTATAAACTATCTGATTTCATATTCCTAGAGGAACTTAAACAAACATCATTGTCTCAGTTTCAGGTATTTCTGAGATAAGATATACTTAAGACTCTTGTGGTCAGAGTACATTGTAAAACGTTCACCGATCATGTAATGTCTCAACATATTCAAGGTGAAGACCACTACTTCTAACTCCATTTCATGGGTAGAGTTGTTCTTCTCATTCTGTCTCAACTGTCGAGAACCATATGTGATCACTACTTACTCCTTAATCACGATACATCCGAGCTTGGTCCCTAATGTGTCGTAGTAGACTACGTACCATACACCCTCCTCTGGAAGCCTCAATATGGGGGATCTAGTCAGTCGCCACCTCAGCTCCCAAAAAGTCTATTGGCATCTCATTGACCACACGAAGGGTTTCCCATTCTTCATCAATTCTAATAGTGGTGTTGCAACACTGGATAAATATGCACAAATCTCTGGTAGTATATAGACAATCCCAGGTAACTCCATACCTCCATCACACTTCTGGGTGTCTCCTAAAAAAAATACAGCCTCAATCATTGATGGATCCACAACAACTCTAGCCTATGAGATAACGTGTCCTAGAATGTGTACCTCTCAGATCTAGAACTGACACTTAGAGAGCTTACCGTAAAGGTGGTCCTATCAGAGTTTGTCTAGAACTATCTGCAAATGATAGGCATGCTTCTCCTCTATAGTGAGTAGATCAGAATGTCTTCGATGAAGACTACTACAAAGCGATCAAGTTATGGATGAATAATTCTGTGCATCAGTCCGATGAACACTGATGGAGCTTTGGTTACACCGAATGGAATATACAATAACATTTAATGGTCATTCCAACATCTGAAACCCGTCTTATACACATCCTCGTCTTGTACTCTGATCTGGTGATAGCCTGATGTGAGGTCTATCTTCAAGAACGATCGTTCTCCTTTTAGCTGACCAAAGATGTTGTCAATCCTCGGAAGTGGGTACATGTTTTTCTCGATCCCCTGGTTCGGGCACTGATAGTCAAAAAAAATACTCAATCTTCCATCCTCCATCTTTGAGAAAGAAATAGATGATGTACAAGGAGATAAACTGGGCCAAATGAACACTTTCCCCTATAAGTCCTCCACCTGTCCCTGCAGCTCCCAAAGCACCTTGGGAACCATCTGATACGCTGGTGTAGATATTAGGGCCATCATGGGGTACATGTCAATATAAAATTACACCTCTATGTGTGGAGGTAGACCCATAAAATCATTAGGGAATACATACACATACTATTCCACCACTAAAGGATAGCTCAGACTCTCCACATCAACTCCTCTGAGGGTAAGGATAGACAACTGATGAGTGATCGTCTTCCCTCTTCTCCGGTTAAGTACATCATGTGCTGTAAAGTCTCCCTTATCTTTAGTGAAGGTAAACCTGATCCCATCCGTGCAGAAACACTGCACATTGCACCTAATATAGTCAATATGAACATGGGGTGTATACAACTAGTCCATACCCAAGATGACGTCGTATAGCCTCAACGCCTCTACTAGTAGTTCCCAGCTGTAGTTCTCTCCTCCTAGAGTAAGCTCATACTACTGGCACCAGTATGTAATTGTTGAGTCCTCTCTAATATGTGTCTTTAGATGTAATGATCGTGCCATCAGTTCCATTGGAATCTCCAACCTCCAAACATGGGTAGTGGAAAAAATAAGAATGAATGGAACCTCTGTCTATAAGTACTGCAGCTAAGGTAGAGTAGAAACATATCATACCTCATATCATCTCCGGAGTTCCATTATCAAAGGCCTCATCTACCTAGAGCTGAGATCACCCATGTCCTCCAGCTCTATGAGGTCAGGGTGGACCACCTGGTGGTGGTGGCTGTAACATCTCAAATCGTCACCCAACACCAGCTGCATGGCCAGCTTCTCTGCCATATTCTCCTGCTCCCTACTGACCTCCCCGGTCGAATCTCTGTATCTAACTGGGCAGTCCTTCAACCATATTATGATCATCTGTACGGCGTGTTAGACAGTCAAGAGCCATGTGACCCTACCCACCACATGTGTAACACTGCCCGCTCCTAGCATGAATGGCTATGCCTCGGGTGCCCCGTACAACCAAACCTGAATCCTACAATCATCCACTGTAGGTCTAGTCATTTTGGACCTCTGTGTCATCTGTTTTTTTTCAGCTATAGATGACTCTTCTATGTGATAATTGGTAGTGGGTCTCACTACTGGTGATAGCTCAGCAAAGAATCTATCTAATAAAAGGGCTCACTCTGACACCCCCTCCAGCATCAAGATACATAGTGTGATCATTGAAGCCCCAATATCCTACACGAGTCCCTACTCAAAGGTCTAGGTACTGAAGAATGTCTCTTTTACCATATCAGTGGAGTTGAGTTAGAGTTCAATGAACCTCACTAAGTTCTGAGCCAAAGTCTTTTTGCCCTGCCGCAGATGAAGAATATTCTATATGCACACTGTGCGAAGAGTCGTTGGAACAAAATCTACGTGAAACGGGCTCTCGAAGACTTACTAGAGAATCTTTCACCTCATCGTGATCCTGGAGCATCAATCTCCACCATATGCATGCAACTGCCTCTATATGACTGATGAAAAGGATCACCATGAGATTGGCTGGTGTCCCCAGATGTTGGAAGACTCCCACCACGGCCTGCATCCAATCCTCAGCAGCATGTGGGTCTGTCTCTCCCCTGAACTAGGGTGCCCTCGGGTGCGGGAACTCATGCAACATGATCAAGAAGTGTGTACCCTCTTCTAATGTGGCTGGTGTAATTGGTGGCCCAAAAGTAATGGTACCACTGGTGCCTATACATGAAGAGGTCCCTACACAGAGGCCTCGTCGCTCGGTGGACAGTCAGTACGTACTATATCTGGAACCCTAGATGGTTGTATACGTGGAGGAATCCTAAAATGAAACAGGTGCGCCATGTCAAAATGTTATACCCGAGGAGCTGACTCAAAGAAAAAAAATAAAACTAATCAAAACAAACACAAAATCATTGTTTCCGTGCAATGATTCAGAAATAAGAAGTCAGGGTCCTATTCTATAGATATGTTGAATGCCGCACCAACACTAGATTCCCTAAAAAGATAACAATTCTCACTATAAATAAAATAATTTCCATTAACAATAAAGATCAGAGTACTATGTTCTATAGTAGAACCCACTTCTTTGATACCAATTTTTTACGACCCGTCCCCCAGGGCCCCTTCCATGACTACCGCAAGCCCTCCTTCCATAGGCTAGGGGTTGGCGACTTGCACTGAAGCCGTATTACCTAAAACTGGGATGGCATTGCATTTATAACCTGTAAACACACGCATCCAAGAACACATCAAATACGAACTCAAGTAAACTGAATAGTAAACAAAGTTTGTATATTAAGTAAAAGGGGTCAGAATACAAGCCCAACAGAAATGTACAAGAAATTGAATGTACAAGTAAACTGAAACAAATCATGTGATCACCCACCAAGGATCATACTTAAAGGGTAGGTACTACACTTGAACGGTCATCTCTATGATACGCCTTGTCTAAGGACCACCTCTGAGCTACCTCTAGTATTGGTACTCTCATCCTTAGTTAGCCCTTTCTATAATATGCACTAAACAAAATGAAGTTCGGGCATATCCTGTGTAGGGGTGAGTACAAAGATAATCAATAGGGACCCTGAGACTGTCAAGGTCTCACAAAATCCACAAAGTATGAACCACATAGCATTAAATCAGCTAACAAACCTACATAGTTATATGCCCATACATATACCTATGTTTCCAAGTATACCCATCACAATCATGAGAAAACACATGGTCTATCCCCAAATCCCAAAGCTCTACAGTTCCAAAAATGAAGGAATACCACGAAGGTAAGTACCACTCATGTATGCCACATAGAAGAATACTACCAAGGTATTACCACAAAGGAAAGTACCGCTTAGGTACGAACTCAGCTCACACCAGGTTTTTCTAAGGTATAATAGTAGAGATGATTAAATTTAACTATTGAATCCACTTAATCTGTTAAGAGGAAGATCCACGAAGGATATTTAGATACTGACCCTCACATGATTGCTCAGTGTTGACCCACACAGGATTGCTCGGTGCTAACCCACACAGGATCAATCAGTGCTGACCCACACAGAATCAGTTGGTACTGACCTGCATAGGATAGCTCCGTGCTGACCCACACAGGATCTCTCAACATTCTTCTAGTCACAACTAGTTTTTGGGTTCCCGTACTAGGCTTTCTCGTATCTGAGAGGGTCCCCTACTCATGTCACTGGTAGATATTCGAACTACCATAGGATCCCATGAAGAAGTATCCCAAAGGACCGCCATGTCATAATGGACTCGACACAATAGATGGTTCTTAAATGGAATTCTAGGTCTATAAGTTATAAGCCTTTTAGTCCTGAGGTCCTAGTTGGATTCATGCAGGATCCAACACGAACGTCCCCCAACATTATCCAAAACGCCAATCGGGGTATACCAAAGGGACCGTCTCACTCCAAGGTTTACAATGCCATTGAAAGTTTATCAAACAGATTCCTAGTGCCAATGTTATATCCAATAGAGTTTAAATGGGTCGATGTGGGTCCAGGTACCACCCGACCCGGCCCGAACCTGCCCGGCCTGACCCGGCACGACCCGCGAGGTCCCATTAGGACCATTGTGTGGCCCGGATCAGCGGCCTAGCCTGGGCGGCGCAGAGGAACTGAGGGCTGCATGGGGCCATGGGGGTCGTGAGGCTGCACGAAGGCTGTAGGAGGGAGGAATATTCCATGGAGGCCGCAGATGCCACGAGGCTCGTTAGGGCGGCGCAGAGGGCCTCAGGCAGCACTGAGGGCTATGGGGCGGCGCGAGTGGTAGGGATTCCACGGGGTGGAGGAGGCCGCATGTGGAAGAGGTTTCAGGTGGCGCGGTGGTCGTGGGGCAGTGTCCTTGTGTCGTCGCCTTTTCTGCAGCCAACAATGTGCCGACCGCCACATCTGTTTGTCTCCCTGGCACAAATTCCCCTTACTTCATAAGGAAGAACACCCCATTCAAGAAGAACTACGTAGGGGTCAGGCCATGTTTTTTTTGGAATGAACCCACCATGTTAGAGTGGTAAAATTTGGCTCAACAAAAACTTGACAGAATAATGTCATGTCCTAAAACCTCCTGCAAATTATTATTCCCAAACCTGATAAAGAAATCATCCGTAGATCAACTAGTTAGAGAGTTCTTCCACATCAATTGTTTTAGAAGTAATGAACCTGTGAATCAATAATCACAAATAAGTAAACCCATACATTATTTTATTTTTGACGTCGATGAGGAGGGAAGGACGGTCGTCGATTGAAGACATCCCACATTGAATAATTTCTCGAGAATGAAGTCAAAGAAGTTGGAGAACAACGACGTTCATCATTGGAGAAGCATTCTTCCTTTGAGAAGATGAATTCCTCCAAGGTTCTCCTCTTCCAATCCTTTCTCCTAATTGCACCCAAACAAATTATCCAATATGTTGTGTTTCATCAATTTAATAGTTGTCACAAAATTAAAATGATGCAATTAATTACGATGTGGTTGGAACCATCAATGTGGGAGGATACCAAAGGTTATCTCCCATTAAATGGGAGTTCTTGTGTTATCTCCATATTAAAGAAAGAGGTTAGGGTGTTTAGCTGGTCCCCACCCTTAAATTCAAATTGGGAGGGTTTAGGTTCGGTGGTCCCCAAATCTATAACCCAAGTTGAGGTGTTTCAAGAATAAAAATAAAATGTTAAAACAATTTTATTTTTATTTTCCAATGAAAAGTAAAAAAACTAAATTTCACCATAAATTTACTATAGTCGAGGTGAAGGTATCCTTAAGTGATTACCAGTGTTGTGAGTTCAACGGTGCCCTTATATTTCAATTCCGAGCACCGTTTCAAATGATACAAAAATCCACAAATACTTTTACTGAACGTACTCGAAAAAAAGTTTAGAAATTCATTTTGGGTAGACAAGGCGTCATAATCATGTGCCGTCATTTTTTACGGACTCGTAAAATTCAAATATAATTAAAAATAAATTTACATGAAATTTTTGGGTCTTTACAATCTTTAAATTGCATGTTAGTGATAATAATTTGTTTTATTATTTAACATCATGAGTATATAATGATTCTATAAAATTAAATTGGATTTAATTCATATATTTTAATCAATCTCAACCATAAAAATGGTTTCATGATCAATCATGATGAAAGGTAATATAAAATGAAAACCTTGTCTTACTACAATGCAACAAATTAACACATCACAAACAAGGATTTCATTTTTAGTTTAATAGAAGGGGAAATGGAGACGATGATGAATTATTTAATGAGAATAATTAAATTGATGAATATGTAAGGTTATATATTTATCATACCAATTTTATTAGGGGATTTTAAGAGACAATAATTATATAAAAGAACAATTGAAAAAATTAAAACAAAAGTTATATTGTTTTACCTCTGAATTTCTTCTTCTTGAGAACATACTCAGTGGATTGTATTTGTATAATATTAAGAACAAAATATCTTTGATTTGGGGGAGATTTTTGGGATGTGTATTGGGTGAAAATTTGACATGTCTCAAATATCGGATGGTGTTAGGAAAAGAGGTGGTGAGGGGGGAAATTATTGTGGAGGAGAGATGTATTTTCTCATTATTTAATGTCACGGCCCACCTTCAGCAAGATGAGGGAAGGGAAAACAGATTGACAGACCCCTCCTTCTTCATGTTGATGAAGAGATAATGACCCCTGAGACTAGCCATTAATCGGTCCCAGAGTGGCGACAAGCACTATGAGTATAGAATCACACACAAGATGGAAGGAATTATCATTTTTCAATTATAGGATCGGGAGATAAGATATTAAAACCCAACAACACAAAAACTGGGGGTAAAAGTAAATCCAAAGAAAACCATTCCCATATGCATGATAAAATAGTAAAGGCCATAAAGTACAAGGAAACTACAAAGGTAAAGTACCAAAAAAGAAAATAAAAACTTCAACTTCAATGTCCCAACGCCTGAGTTAGTACGACCCTCAACGATCCCTAAAATCTACCTGGAAACTTAAAAACAGTTTATATACATAGGGTGAGCATACAAGTATACTCCTTAAAGAAAACCAAATGCTCTCATGCACAAGTGGGGAGGAATTATAATGCCCTATGAGAAACGAGACAACCAAAACACCTATCAAGGAAAACTATCCACCCAAACCTCACCAAGGTACACTTCCCAAATAACGGAAGTCAAGTAAGGTATAGTAATAGAACATAGATGTTTGGGTACCCCACACCACTTTCCCACTCGTTATTAAAGACATCCTACACATTGAACCAATCCAGAAATTCTCACCGTATTCCCACCACTACACCCCTCCCACACACACCTGGGCCACAACCATGCATCACGCCCACAAAATCCTGGGCCACAATAACTATCCCGCCCGTAGACATCGAGGCCATAACAACCACACATAACCATGACCGCTATCACCTTGGCCATACCAACCACTACCACGCCCGAAGACACATGGGCCAGAAAGCTACTGGCATGCCCGAAGACACCATGGCCTCATCCTAAAGATACTTGGGAAACAACCTTCCCGCAAACACCTGGGCCAACCACCACACTACCCTGGCCAATGATTCTTTGGCTAATAATGGACTTCATGCCATCAAAACCTTCTCTAAGAGTCATGGTCTATTCGGGAAAGCGAGAAGAAAAGGAGATAATAACTATCCACTCATAGGAGTGTTGGGAAAAAGACCCTCCCCCTTGAAATGGGGATGTTTGGCACTTAGTGCTCAACTTGGGTGGGGCGCGAATAAGTAACGTAAGAACTATAATATATATGTAGTTAACAAAAAGTCATACCATCCTCATGATTCCATGGCCAACCTAAGCTCAAACTCACTCATCACTATTCATAGAATGCACCCTACTCACAACCGAGTCACAACTCATTCCCAAACCCAATTCCCCGTTTAACCCATTCATATCTTCATGTTCAGGTGATCCCATTTAAGTAAATTCCTACACTACTGGGAAACTAACAGGCATAACAACAAGACAGGAAAAGGGAAACAACCAAACAGAAATTTAAGAATTCACACCCGGATCTCTTATGAAGTCACAACAATAATGGATAAGTTAGATCCCTCAAAATAATAGAACCAAAACAAGCCTCAAGATACATACCCACACAATAAAATAAGTCAAAGTGAGATCCTTCTAGGTATTGGAACTAAAGAAGGCCTCATGATACAACCCCACATCATTAAAGAAGACAACGTGAGATCCCTCCAAGTATTGGAACCAAATCAGGCTTCAAGATACAGCCCCACATCCCCAAAACCATGAACCAACGATATGACAACTGTAGAGGATTACACCCCCAATAAGTATCACAAGTAGAGCCACCACACAGTTTCAAGCTCACAACCAAGAGGATCACATCCTCACCCACATCACCCCATAGGAAATCAAACAGAACAACACACCTACTACCAAAACAGAGTAGGGAAACATTCAGGTTCAAGCATATCATTTATTATATTCTTATATCTGTTGGTTAGCTGGGGTGACCACACAGGGTTTTATGTTTATTGGGTATCCATTTAATCCAACGAGTTTATGTGATTACCCAATTTCCAATTTACAGTCATTTAATCATCACAGAAGGAAAGGGTTCAATAGTGCGCAAGGGAAGACCACCAATAGCCATGATTTTCAGTGAGAATAGCCCAATAGTTCACAACATATATGTCAAGGAAGAGAAGAAAAATAGAACATCAGCACATCGTTCACACACCTTTCCTTAATTATATAATGTATATTTGTTATCTTCATTAAGGTCTGGCTTCACCCACTCCCACAAAACCAACAGCGTACCCACCCCACATGATTTCTAAAAAGGAGAGAGGAAGGAAAATATCTACTTGGTTGATTAATGATCAAAGTATTTCTCCATGTGCCGAGAACAGGGGGTGTGCAGCTTACATGGGAAGAATTACGTGGACTCCAAGAGGTGAAGAAATCCTTAGCAGAGGCGCACCACAAGCCACAGGAAGAGAGGTACTCCATGCGCACTTGGAAGAAGAAAAAGATCCAGCCAAGAAGAAAAAAAAGAAACTGTAGTAGGAGATATAAAGAGAAGATCCTACTATTATGAGAAATGAAATTTTGAATGCCTGGAAAGTCGAATAGTGGTTTCTTACGCGGGTGGGAAGATACAAAAGATTATATTAAGGTGTTATTTAATACCCCCCCCCCAATCTGGGAGTTTTCTTAGGATTTTTATGAATTAATTATTAGCTTTATATGGCTTTAAAAAGGGTAAACGAATTAATTTATATCAAAAAATTACGTTACTGGAGCAGGACTAGAAAAAAATAGAGGGCTAGGTGAGGACACGGTGCAAATGTCACGGTGTCAACCTTACAGTGCCACCGTCAAGGTGTCACCCTTACGGTGCCACCTTCACGGTGCCACTATGTCCGGTGCCTCTGTTTTGGTGGAGCCGTATTTTGGAAAATTAATGGCTACGGGGTTTTGGGTCATTACATCACATACCTCTCAAACTATTCTCGCCCTTGACAATTAAAAGTAGAACTAAAAAAAGGAGAGGGGTCCGAACAAACACCTCGAAAGATACCTATTAGGATTAGACCTCCTTGTTACCAAGCAATGAACCCTCCCTCATCAATCTCTTAAACAATCAAAAACATACCGCTCTTCTCCCCCGTCCAGCCACAAAAAACAAAAGATTAAACCATCCGGTCATGTGGTGAGGGGTTTCCCTTTCTCCATTTAAGATACTATCTGTATTGGATGGCCCTGACTCTCCCATGAAGGTTTAGGCGCATCCACTCTAATGCGTCTTAACTAGGGATTTGGTCCTCCCCTCCCCACATTTCATAACACTTCACACATATCAACAAAAAAGGAAAACCGCTCATTCAATAGTGAAAAAAGTTAAGGGTTCCATCAACCACGTATAAAAAAAACATAAAAAAAATTCAAAATAGATCTGGGTACTGGGCACTGATATGCGTCTCTCCTTCCGAGGTACTTTCCTCAATCCCACCATGTCTCCACAACACAAAAACCAAAGGAATGGTTCATCCAGGAAGCACTTTCTCTTCATGACCTTCGATCATCCCTGGTCTCTCCATGAATGTTGAATCGTCTCCGATATCTAGCTCGCCCTAGTCAAGGACGTGTGAAACATCGTGCAGATACCGATGGAGTTGGGACACATGGAAGACATCATGCACTATTTGTAGCTGTGGTGGTAACATCAGCTGGTAAGCCACCTCAGCGACCCGCTGCAGCACTTCAAATGGTCCAAAAAACCTGGGAGAAATCTTACTCCCTTTGTCGAACCTCTGCTGCCCATGCCGAGGGGAGACCTTCAAAAACACATTGTCTGCAGCCTCAAACTCCAAGGGTCTCCTCGTATTATAAGCATATGACTTCTGCCATTCCTGGGCTGCCCTCATCCTCTCTCGAATAAGCTATTCCTTCTCTGTCGTGCTCTGCACCACTTCCGGGCCAAGAACACCTACTTCCCCAACCTCGATCCATGACACAGGTGAGCCACATGGCCTCTTGTACAAGGCTTCAAATGGAGCCATGCCAATGGTAGAGTTATAGATATTATTATAGGCAAACTCCACCAGAGGCAACTGTCGCATCCATGATCCTCCAAAGTCTAGGATAAATGGTTGTATAATATCTTCTATTGTTTTGATGGTGCGCTCCATCTGCCCATCTGTCTGGGGGTGGAAACTAGTTCTAAGACGTATGTAGGTTCCAAAAGCATGCTGCAATCCTCTCCAGACTCGTGAGGTGAACTGTGCATCCCTATCCGAGACTATGGACCATGGAACACCGTGTAACCGCAACACCTCATCCACATACCTCCGTGATAAGGCATCCACTACACCCAACTCCTTGATCACCATAAAGTGAGCCGATTTCGTCAATCGGTCCACCACCACCCAGATGGCGTCACAACCTCCTTGAACCTTGGGTAGCCCTGTGATGAATTCCATTGAGATTTCATCCCACTTCCACTCAGGGACATCTAAATTTTTCAAAAAACTACCTGGAACATGATGTCCAGCCTTCAGCTGTTGACACAGAAGGCACTTGGCCATGAACTCTTTCACCACCCGCTTTACCTCGGGCCAACAAAACTATCTTCTCATACCCCGGTACATCTTGGAAACTCCCGGGTGCACTCCTAGGGGTTAGTTGTGGAAATCACCAAGAACCCTCTCGAGAATCGCTTTTAGGACAGACATCTTCCCTTGGAAAATCATCCAATTATGACCAGCCTCCGTCCACCCTTCTGGGGGATCGCCTTGGGCAACCCGGTCTTGCATCACTTCACTTTCTGAATCTCCCAACTAGGACTCCTCCATCTACCGAAGAAGAGAGGATTGCATTGTCATCTGACACAGGAAACCTATACCACTATCCATCCTTGCATCCAGGTGAATGGAAACCAACTCCTCCATCGCCTTCCAAGGATCTGCCAACTCTCGAACTGCATCCTTATATGACTTCCTGCTCAAGGCATAGACAACCACATTCCCTTTTCCTAAGGTGTAGGAAATATCGATGTCTTAGTCCTGAAGGAACTACATCCACCATAGCTGCCATAAGATTAGGCCCCGCTGGGAGAAGATATACTTTAAGAATTTGTGATCTGTTAAGAACACAAAGCGCTCCCTGGTGTGGTAATGTCGCCACAAATTTAGCTCAAAAATGGCCACCGCAAGCTCCAAATAATGGGTGGCATAATTATGCTCACCAGGACATAACTTCCTAGACCCATAAATGATCACCCATTTTCGTTGCATCAGCACAAACCTGAGGCCTTGTCTTGAAGTATCAGAAAACACCTCATACGCCGCCCCTTCTTCTGGAAATCTCAGAACTGGGTCACTAACCAACTTCTCTTCCAGATAGCTGATGGCTGCCTCTCACTTCCCATTCCACAAAAAAGCATGGACATTCTTGGTCAAAGCCGTCAAAGGTTCTACAACTCAAGAGAAGTTAGATACGAACCTCCGGTAGTAACCTAACAGCCCGACGAAACTATGAACCTCGGCAACGTTCATGGGTGTTGCCAAAGAAACAACTATCTCGACTTTTTTTGGGTCCACTGATACCCCCCTGCTCGGACACCACATTCCTGAGGAAGTGCAACTCTCGCGTCTAGAACTTGCACTTGGAAAACTTCATATAGAGATGGTGTTGTCGGAGGACTTCAAAAACCATTCTCAGGTGCTCAGCGTGATCCTCCTCTGATCTTAAGTAGATCAGGATGTCTTCAATGAACATGACTACGAACAAATCTATGTATTCCTGAAATATGGAGTTCATGAGTCCCATGAACACAACTTGAGTGTTCGTAACGCTAAACGACATGAATACAAACTCAATGTGCCCCCATCTACACCTGAAGGAAGTCTTAGATATTTCTTCCTCCTTCACCCTCAACTAGTGATATATTGACTGTAGGTCTATCTTGGAGAACCATCCTACCACTTTCAACAAGTCAAAGATATCGTCTACCCTCAAAAGAGGGTAGTTATTCTTGACCATTACCCGATTCATTCTCATGTAGTCTACGCACAACCTGAGACCACCATCCACCTTCTTTGCGAACAAGACTAGAGTACCCAAAGGTGATGCACTTGGTCGAACAAAACCCTTCTTCATCAGATCGTCAATCTGAATCCGCAACTCCTGTAACTCAAAAGGTCCCATCCGGTAGGGGGCCATCGAAATCAGAAGGGCACCAAGTTCCAAGTCTATACCGAACTCAACATCATGTCGAGGGGGTAGAGTTGTCACCTAATCAGGAAAGACGTCCATAAACTCACTGATGAACCCTGGAACTTCCACCATCTCTGTGTCCACCAACTCCACTGACAGCTCAGCTAACAAGGAAATGAGGGGTTATTCTCTCCTGCTGCTCTTCTGGACACCCTGCTTGCAGATGACAGTTACATGTCGGCCACACAAGTCTGAAAACATGACCCTACCTCAGAAGCATTCATTGACATCACATACAAGGAACAACTAGTCAAATCCTAGGATGACATTATATGGATGTATCTGTAACAGTAGAAGATCTCCGACTTACTGATGAGGCCCTATCATTAGTCTACACCCCCAGAAAACATACAACATGTTGGTCTGACCTGACTGGTGTTCGCAGTACCAGGGTCACTGGAAATCTCTCATCATATAAACCCAAAGGACATGCCTGACTGGGTCCAACAAAAGAATGATAATATCCCGTATCGAAAAAGGAATAATAAAGGGTACTAAACAAGCTGATCATATCTCGAATGAACTCTGGCCCTGTTGGAACTGCTGCCTCCACAGCATGCAACTGCCCATTCCCAGATCCTCTACCTCTCGGCTGTCGGCCACCTCCCTGACCACATCTTGGTCGAGGTCCCTGAGGAGCGTCCTTAGGTCGGCCTCCCCCCTGTAGCGTCTATCGTCAGATATGTGGGAGCTCACTGACCATGCTGCTTCTCCTGAAAGGGCATAGCTTGAAACTGCTTCTACTGAGGTGGGCGCTGAATCTGGCCACCCCCACTGAACTGTACTCCGTCTGGGAACTAATTACGAAGGTTCCCATGGCTTCCAAAGATGACTAATCTCGGCCCTGGTCCCAAAAGGAAAGGGCGAAGGCCAGGAGATCAGAAATGGAACTATTGAGGCCTCCTCCCTGCTGGTCAGAACCTTAAGGGCCTTGATGCTGGAGGCCTAGTGCTGACGACCTTCCCCTTCGATGAACCCAACTGGATTCCCTATTGTGATACACCTCCCAGCATTTTCATCCTCTCCACCACTGCAGAATTATTATGGACCTCCATTTATGTCGGTAGGGTGAAGGGAGTAACAACATACTGGAGAGAAGGTTGAAGAGCCTCCTCCAAACGACTCCCCCGAGACTCCTCATCCAAAAAGAGGTCGGAAGAAAAGTGTAGGAGATCCTTGATCTTGATCCCCAAATCCCTTAATGACATTCTCCCCTGCTAGAGGGATAGTAGTTCCTACCTATTCTCAGCCTTCATCATGGAAGAGAGGAATTCCGCCCGGAACTCCTTCTCGAAATCAGTCCACGCCACCTCATCCTCCCTCTTCTCCCCAAGGAAAATCCTCCACCACTTACGCGCTACTCCCCACATCTAGCTCACAGCCAAAGGAACCCAATACTCTACCAGTGCTGAGATCAAGCCAAAAGCTATCACCAGCTCCACTAGCTAGCTATTTTTCTACACATCTAAGATTCTACCATCATACTTCCTAAGGTTCTTCCGCCGAAAGGCACGATCCGTCGTCTGCAACTGATCGTCCTCCTCTTCTCGGTCCGTCCTCTGATACCATTCTGTCATGACCGACCTTCGAAAAGATGAGGGAAGGGACATCAGATTTCTAGATCCATTATTCTTCAAGTTTATGGAGAGATAATGACCCCCGAGACCGGCCTTCAATAGGTCCCCGAGTGGCGACAAGCACCAATGATATAGAATCACACACAAGATGAAAGAAATTATCCTTTTTCATTTATAGGATCGAGAGATGAGATAGTAAAACCCAAAAACACCACAAATTTGGGTAAAATTAAAACCAAAGAAAACCATTCCCATATTCATGTTACTAAAGTAAAGTCCAGAATGTACAAAGAAATTACAAAGGTAAAGTAGCCAATAGAAAATAAAAACAGCAAATGAAATGTCCCAACGCCCGAGCTAGTACGTCCCTGCACGATCCCTGAAATCATCCTGGAAACTAGAAAACAATTTATATATGTAGAGTGAGAATACAAGTATACTCAAAAGGGAAAACCAAAGGCTCTCGTGCACAAGTGGGGAGGTATTCTAATTCCTTGTGAGAAAAGATACAACTGAAACACCTAGCAAGGAAAACTATCCACCAAATCCTCACCAAGGTACACTCCCCAAATAACACAAGTCATGTATGATATACTAATAGCACATCGATTTTTGGGTACCCCGTGCCACTTTCCCACTAGTTAATGAATACATCTTACACATCGAACTAATCCCGCCATTCTCATCACAGTCCCACTGCGACACCCCACCCACACACACCTGGGCCACAACCACACATACATCCCACAAACAACTGGGCCACAAAAACTATCATGCCCAGAGAAACATGGGACATAACAACCACACGTAACCATGCTCGCAAAAAACTAGGCCAGAAATCTTCTGTCACGCTTGAAGACACCTGAGCCTCATCCCGAAGATATGCGGGAAACAACCTGCCCGCAAACACCTCGGCCAAACACCACACTACCCTGCTCAAATTTTTGTGGGATATTAATGTACTTCAGGAAATCACATTGTTCCCGAAGAGCCTGGGGATATTTGGGAAAGGGATAAGAAAAGGAGCTAATAACCACCCACTCATTGAAGTGTTTGGAAAAACACCCTCTCCCATGAAATGGGGGTGTTTGGCACTAAGTTCTCAACATGGGTGGGGCGCGAATAATAAACGTGAGAACGAAAATATATATGTAGGTAACAAGAACTCATCCCAACCTAGGGTTTCCAAGTACATCCTAAGAACAAACTCACTCGTCACTATTCATAGAAAGCACTCTACTCACAGCCGATTCACAACTCATTCCCAAAACCAATTCCCCATTTAACCCATTCTTATCATCATGTTCATGTGATCCCCTTTTGTAAAGTCCCGCACTACTCGGAAACTAACAGGCATAGCCACAAGCTAGGAAAATAGAAACATCCAAACAATAATTTAAGCATTGACAGCCGGTTCTCTTGTGGAGTCACAACAACAAGGTATAAGTGAGATCCCTCAATGTTCTAGACCCACATCAAGCCTCGAGATACTGCCCCACACTATAAAAGAAGTAAAAGTGAGATCCCTCCAAGCATTGGTTCCAAAGAAGGGCTCAAGATACAACCCCAGATCATAA
The DNA here is from genome assembly GCA_963277665.1 of Viscum album. NCBI lineage: Eukaryota > Viridiplantae > Streptophyta > Magnoliopsida > Santalales > Viscaceae > Viscum > Viscum album. The sequence continues at coordinate 1,243,686,042 of OY728147.1, forward strand.
AAGAATTCAAAGTGAGATCCCTCTAAGTATTGGAACCAAAGAAGGATTCAAGATACACCCCCACATTCCCAAAACAATAAACCAACGATATGCCAACTGTAGAGGATTACACCCCAATTTGTATCACAAGATGAGAAACCACACAGTTTTACACTCACAACCAAGAGGATCCCATTCTCACCAACATCATCCAATAGGAAATCAAACAGAAAAACACACATACTACAAAAACAGAGTAGGGAAACTTCCATGTTTAATCACACCATTCATTATTTTCTTCTTTTTGTTGGTTAGCATGGGTGACCACACATGGATTTTTGTTTACTGGGTATCCATTTAGTCCACCAAGTTTACGTGATTAACCAATATCCAAGTTACAGTCATTTAATCTTCACAAAAGGCAAGGATTCATTAGTTCTCAAGGAAAGACCACCAACGACCATGATTTTCAGTGAGCATAGCTTAGTAGTTCACAACATAAGCATCAAGGAAGAGAAGAAAAATAGAACAGCATCGCATTGCTCACACCCCTTACCTTTAATTCTTTAATGTTTGTTTGATATATTCATCAAGGTCTGGTTTTCCCCACTCCCATAGAAACAATAGTGTACCCACCCCACATAATTCACAGAAAGGATAGACGAAGGAAAATACCTACTTTGATGATCAAGGATTGATGTTTTTCTTCACATGCCAAGAACAGGGGATGTGCAGCATGTAGGGGAGGAATTCTGTGGACTCTAAGAGGTGAAGAAAGCTCCAGCAGAGGCACACCACAAGCCATGGGAACAGAGGGACTCCAGGCGCACCAGGAAGAAGAATGAAATCCAGCCGAGAAGGAAAAAAAATCTCTAGGGGGAGATATAATGTAGAGACCCTAATATTAACGTACATGAACATTACATTACTTTTGCGGAATACTTAGTACATAACAAAAAATACACACACAAGGATCGTAATAGTTTAGTGTCTTTGGAAACTCGGAACGTAATCTTCTAATCGTGGTGAATGATCTCCAATATCTCCCATAAAGATCTTCCCTTTTTTTTACCTAAAACCTTTCTTTATATCCTGGGGAAAAGAAAACATAAAAGGGTGAGCTCAAATTCTCAGTAAGGGTAAACAAAAGAAATATAAATCTCATCGTATACACAAGCACATAACTTTTGGAAATCTTAACCTGCAAAAGAGATCATAATTTCATAACATGGGTTAAATCATGGTAGTGAAATGAAATCACAATAATCATAACATAAAACATGAAACCTTGTGGCATACACACATAATCATAGAGAATCTTTTCTTGTTAGTCAAGACTCATTGCCATGACTATCTTAGTGGACAAAGTCCCTTTCTGAACCGAGTCACCCTCATTCCAGTCCTGTTTCACTGAACCAGTATAACCTACCGTTCCAGCCCTGTCTATCTCATGAGATATAAAATCATTACCCAATGCACTAGAGGAAGATATAGGTCCCACCCATCTCATAATGATACCATTCTTATGTGTTCCACAAAATCATAAATCATACATCATTGCATAACCCATATAGTAAAAATGGGATTCTTAATCAACATGACATCATAAAACAATTCATATAAGATAAAGGAATTCATAAAAATATTTCCTTCACAACATAATCAAATCCAAGTAATAATAGGGATAGAAACAGAACCCTTTATTATCTTAGATGGAAAATAATTTTGATAAAACACTTGAACTCCATTCTTGAGGAAAATATCCTTTCTGCTTCAAAATCAATTTCTTTTCACAAAACGTCATGCAATTTTAAAAGAAAAATATTTTGTTGAAAATAGTCATGAAATATTTTGGAGGAATCTTTATGAAAATAGGGCTTTATAAAACCGTAAAATCTGTTCATGCCGTATATGTTAAAAAATCATTCTTCTCATACTTTTGTCAGAAAAGTCAAAAAGTACCTCGTACGAAAAACGACAAAAGATTCCTTTCATATCTTTTACTAAAAACTCACCGAAGGGTAAAATTGGATTTAAACAATTTTAGGTGGATGGAAATAATATTACATATTGAGGAAAAATGGATGTGGATGATAAAATACACCCCAGTAAATACCAAAGTATAAACAATCTCGGATAAAAATGTGATTGTGATATTCCCTTACCTTAGGTCCGACTTGCTTTGTAAGTGTCCGAACCTCCTGTATAATGATTTAAATCAAGTTATTGACTTATTACAGAATCATATTCATTGTTATTATATCATATATGGTCCACTTATGACTTTATATGACACGTTCTTTTGTAAATTCATGTTAAAGTAGCGTTTTGGGTAAAATCGTCTCATTTGTCGTTCGTGTTTTTAACTTGTAATTATTAATATGATTACATGGATCATGATTACTTATATCCAGAATGTAAAACATGATTTATATGTAATATATATTCATAATATATATATATGTATATAATATATTGATAAATGGAATGAAATACACCGTTCATGGAGACGGTAGTCCGTACGTACACATGAATGCTGTTTTCGTTTCCTTATTGAAGTGAATGGAATTAAGTAGATGAAATACATATAAATTTACATAAATATCATATCATTATTATGTCATATATTTCATTAGTACTTATTATATATACTTTATAATCAATAATGAATGGTTAATCATTGATAATGAATCTCATGGCGTCGTGGAGACGGTAGTCCGTACGTACGCACGAGCAATGATATCCTTCCCATGGTTGTGGAATTGTGTTGAAGTGTATGTAGACTATTTCAGTATCAATATAACTTTATAATAATCATATATAGTTACTCATTACACCATTATTCCCATCCTATTAAGGTGGTGGTGGAAAATAGATTACACCACGGCGTGGAGACGATATTCCGTACGTACGCACGCGCGGTGATTTCATTTTTCCGTAGGATGGATAAGAGGTGAATTAGGTTTGTTTCATATATATAATAACATATCAGTATATAATTAATACTGATGTTATTACTTTTTCATGAAACAACTAAAGAAGAAGAAGTTGAAGAAGAAAGGAATTGAAAAGATCGGTAATGGATATTACCTCTTCTTTGAAATGCCTCTTTGAATCCTCCACTTAGGGAACTACGATTGGCCTTTGAAGAAGACCAGGACCTCTAGGATTATACAAGGGAAGTGGAGAAGGAATTTTGGCAGGGGTTGGCCGAGCTTGAGAGCTCAAATTGGTGTGAGGAGGAGGGGGAGGAGGTGTCCTTTTATAAGGGAGGAGAGGGGCACCTTAGGAATATCTCAAAATATTATTTTATATTAAAGTCAAAATCGGATTATAATGGTTCCAAAGGGTCTTATTTCGAAGCTAAAGTGGGTATGGGTCGAAATCCTCTCATCCAATAGAATTTAGACAAGTTTAGGTTCCTATTTTGACCTTATCATTTAGATTTAACATTATGTTAAACAATTTTACTTTTACAGTGTCTTCTTGTGTTCATACACTATAAGGTTAATAATCTTACTATAAGAAGCCAAACGAACCCCAAATTGTTTATTATTAATATATATAACCTTATCTAAGTCATTTGGCCGATCCTTAGATTTTTAGGAAGAAAATAACAATTAACAATATAATATTTTTTTTTTAAAAACGATTTTATGTCAATTTTGACACTATTTAGTAATTTATTTTTGTGAAACTCATAACAGAATGATAAGTTAGAAAACAGTTAATTAAATCAATAATAACATGTCATATTAACCTATAAAATTAGTGTAATTCATAAAAAGTCTCAAATTACATTTATTTTGGTATTTATAACATCAATTATGTCAATATTTCATTAATAAGATAATTACTGCATCATCTTTGTGTCATAAATAAATTAAATTATTTGATGTCTAAAAATTACAAATAAAATACCATTATGTAGGAAATATTTTTAGATTTCTAATTAATATTTACAATCGAATTTATCTTATGTATAACCCTATATTAAAATTTTTTTAGTAAATAAACTTTGATTTTAACTCTTTTAACTCTCTTTTGAATTAAATAATAATAAATGTCCTAATCTAATTCAAGTGGGCCTAAATGGTCATATTTTATTCCTAAGTTTTTTTCGGTCGAATTAAACTTGTCCAATAGAATTAGGACATGTGTTAGGGTAATAATAATATCATCTTTACCCTTAATTACCCTATTTACTTTTAACCGTGGTAAAAAAAGTAAAAAGTTACTATTCACCAAAAAATTATTTTTATCTGATTGAACCAGATTTTACTTACTGATATCAACCGTGTCTGTCGGATTTTCAAAATTCCATTCACAGAAGTGGTAAAATTAAGTTTTATGCAAAATTCAGTTTTTAACCTACCACTTAGTGGTTTCACTATTCATCAAAAATTGAAATTTTTCAGAAAAATGCCAAAATATCACCCTAAGATATAATTGATATTCCAAATTCAAAAATGATTTCTATTTTACAAAATTCCCAACATATAAGTTGCATTTATTAATTTTATAATTAATTTCCGCTGTCACAGCAAACAGCGTGTTTTTAAGAGATAATAACTATCAAAAGATTGACACTTTTTTATAACTGGTTTAAATGTAAAATTACATCCAATGACCAACATTGTATTAAATTGTAAATATATATTCTAAATATACTTTAAAACCACTAAAATTAATAAATTATCACTATTAATTATTTCGATTAAAAAAGTTGTTTTTAATTAAAATTTAGTAATTTTCACTATTCATCAGAATATGAAAGTTATCCGAAAAGTACCAAAATTTCACCTTAGGCTAAATTCAATTCTACGAATCCATAAATGAAGTCCATTTTGAGAAATAAAATTTACAAAATTTCAAAAAGTGGTTATTACTATTCATAACGGCTAGTTTTAATAATATCTTAATAGCATATCGTTGTTTAGCGAAACTTGGTGTTGCGTAATACACATGCTATCATGGAAGGTCGCGATTGCGTCTAATTCAAGCCAGGTCAGAGATGTGTGTTGTGAATGCTCCTTTAGGTGTAGCGTAAAACACAAGACATTAATGAAATTAAAAAGAATATTTTTCATAAAATCTCGGGGTGTTACATTCTACCCCCTTAAAATGAATTTCGCCCTCGAAATTCGTCGGGGTCATAAATGGTTTACTATTCGAAAGATTCTTTAATCGAAACCCACATCATAAAAAAGAATACCAAAACCAATCTTTAAAAACAAATGTATGAAACGTAATGGGTACCCAAATTAAATAATCACTGGGTTTCCACATAGGTGAAAATATGGATATGGAAGAGAAATCTAACCATCATGTTCTGATGGAGAGTGGTAGAAAACATGGCTATGGAAAATCTAGCAATCACAAATCCATAAATTTGTGACGATCTAAGGTACCATCTGATTAATCAGATATAAGAGCACTAGGAAAACATTTTTGGTTTCCAAGATCATTTCCCTAAAGTTGATGAAATTGGAATTAGAGGAAATACTTTCGTGATTTTGGTGTAGTCTCACTGTTTGTCGTTCTTTGGACAATTTCTACTTCATCTCTTAAAGAAATGAAGTTGAATTTGTCATTCGTGATGTGTTAGCAGATCCTATGATAAAATGATGGGTCATTCCATCTGTCTCAAAAGGTTAGAAAAGTTATCAAAAAATACATAAGTCCATCTATAGTGAGATTAATGATATATGGTTCCTAAAATGAACTTATACTTCATATATCATAATGCTTAATATAATAAAACTAGTTTCTACTAAACAGGGACTTCCTGTAGGCCAGTGGTAGGTGATAAAGGCCAGTCGCACTTCGGTTGTGGGTTTAATTCCCACATCTTTGTCCAACGCGATGGGCTGTCGCCCGTCCTGCAGGTTGTCCTTTTTCTAAAACTACATTACTATAACATCCCATCAATAATATCGAAAATATTCTATCCTTAAACAATACTAACTTATGTCCAACATAATCCATTCTAATCTTTAGGCTTATCCATAATACTGCAGTCCACTCTCATAATATAGTGAAAACGATTACCAGAGATTTAATACTGTCGTTGATCCCCATATATCATAAGATATGTCTTTTTGGTCACATTCCAAACATTCAAAGGCCTTAATCACGTATTCTCTTGAATACCCATTGAACCTTAGTGAAAACATGAATGCAGTTAAAATTTAACTCTTTCCACATACCAAAATCCAAAAATTATATATACTCAAACCATGATATAACCTTATCCTTATATCAGTCATGAGCTCATTAATACAATCAAATACCTCATTATCTTATTATTCCATCATTATGCGCATATCATCTACTTTCCAAAAAATATCTGAATAACATTTCATGGTTACTAGTACCATTAATAATACACTATAAAAACTTAGGAAAGACAATAGTGTAACAATCCTTAGATGTCTCTTTATTCCATAGTACCATGAGATTACGTATACAACACTACACTTGATAAACATGTAATCATTCCACTACCTTCTTAAACCATTGACCGAGCTTCAACAATTCTTTCATCTCACATATCATTTGTAGTCTCTTCATCATCATCAAAATAAATACTTCCCATACGACCAAACTGATTCTCTTCATGAGACTTTCCCTTAGGGCATTGGTTTGCATAATGCCCGTACATTCCACATTTAAAACATTTAACCATTGTTGATGTCGTAGCAATACCATTATCCTCATCCATGGTGTTAACTGAACCTTTTCTTTTGCACTTACTTGATTTGTGTCCTTCTTTTCCACACCCAAATAATCATCAAGTTCCATTGAAACATTCTCCTTGATGCCTCTTCCCACATGATTTACATAGGGTAAATTGAACTTTCTTTCCTCTATAATCATCATGAACCTCCATCTTTCTCTTATTAGCCGAGTCAGGAAACATACCAAATTTTTCTTTATTGATCATATTATGAGATTGATAATTCGGCATAATAATGATGTTTGGACATCCAAATCCCATTTCATTATGAATAATATCATTCCATTGTCCATCATATTCTCCATTATCGTGAATCATCTTGTTTCTAGCCATTTTCTAAAACCCAAAAAGAATAGTGTGAGAGGAAAAAATCATGCTAGGGGAAAACAACATAATAAAGGGGGAGTACCTTTAATATCTAACATCTTAGGTTTAATTCTATGATCGTTAGCGTAATTCTAGTACTATAACCTATACGTATACTTAACCTTAGGGACATCCCTTGAAATACCTTAGAAATATCTCTAGGGATCTCACTAACGTTTTCACATCCTAGTTTCCGAAGGTTGACTAAACCTTTCCTATGATACCAACTGTAGAGACCCTAAGCTTAACGTACATGAACATTACATTACTTTTTCGGAATACTTAGTACATAACAAAAAATACACACACAAGGATCGTAATAGTTTAGTGTCTTTGGAAACTCGGAACGTAATCTTCTAATCGTGGTGAAAGATCTCCAATATCTCCCATAAAGATCTTCCTTTTATTACCTAAAACCTATATTTATATCCTGGGGAAAAGAAAACATAAAAGGGTGAGATCAAATGCTCAGTAAGGGTAAAAAAAAGAAATATAAATCTCATCGTATACACAAGAAGATAACTTTTGGAAATCTTAACCTGCAAAAGAGATCATAATTTCATAACATGGGATAAATCATGGCAGTGAAATGTAATCACAATAATCATAACTTAAACATGAAACTTTGTGGAATACACACATAATCATAGAGAATCTTTTCTTGTCACTCAAGACTCATTGCCAAGACTATCTTAGTGGACAAAGTCCCTTTCTGAACCGAGTCACCCTCGTTCCAGTCCTGTTTCAGTGAACCGGTATAACCTACCGTTCCAGCCCTGTCTATCTCATGAGATATAAAATCTTCACCCAATTCATTGGAGAGAGATATAGGTCCCACCCATCTCATAATGATACCATTCTTATGTGTGCCACAAAATCAAAAATCATACATCATTGCATAACCCATAGAGTAAAAATGGGATTCTTAAACAACATGAAATCATAAAACAATTCATATAAGATAAAAGAATTCATAAAAATATTTCCATCAAAACATAATCAAATCCATGTAATAATAGGGATAGAAACAGAACCCTTTATTATCTTAGTTGAAAAATAATTTTGATAAAACACTTGAACTCCATTCTTGAGGAAAATATCCTTTCTGCTTCAAAATCAATTTCTTTTCACAAAACGTCATGCAATTTTAAAAGAAAGAGATTTTGTTGAAAATAGTCATGAAATATTTTGGATTAATCTTTATGAAAATAAGGCTTTATAAAACCGTAAAATCCGTTCGTTCCGTATAAGTTAAAAAAAACATTCTTCTCGTACTTTTGTCGGAAATGTCAAAAAGTACCTCGTACAAAAAACGACAAAAGATTACTTTCATATCTTTTACTAAAAACTCACCGAAGGGTAAAATTGGATTTAAATAATTTTATGTGGAAGGAAATAATATTACATATTGAGGAAACATGGATGTGGATGATAAAATACACCCCAGTAAATACCAAAGTATAAACAATCTCGGATAAAAATGAGATTGTGATATTCCCTTACCTTAGGTCCGACTTGCTTTGTAAGTGTCTGAACCTCCTGTATAATGATATAAATCATGTTATTGACTTATTCCAGAATCATATTCATTGTTATTATATCATATATGGTCCACTTATGACTTTATATTACCCGTTCATTTGTAAATTCATGTTAAAGTAGCGTTTTGGGTAAAATCGTCTTATTTGTCGTTCGTGTTTTTTACTTATAATTATTAATATGATTACATGGATCATGATTAATTATATCCAGAATGTAAAACATGATTTATATATAATATATATTTAGAATATATTTATATATATATAATATATCGATAAATGTAATGAAATACACCGTTCATGGAGACGGTAGTCCATACGTACGCATTAACACTGTTTTCATTTCCTTATTGAAGTGAATGGAATTAAGTAGATGACATACATATAAATTTACATAAATACAGTATCATTATTATGTCATATATTTCATTAGTACTTATTTTATATACTTTATAATCATTCATTAATGGTTAATCATTGAGAATGAATCTCATCGTGTCGTGGAGATGGTAGTCCGTACGTACGCACGAGCGATGATATCGTTCCCATGGTCGTGGAATTTTGTTGTAGTGTATGTAGACTATTTCAATATCAAAATCACTTTATAATAATCATATATAGTTACTCATTACACCATTATACCTATCCTATTAAGGTGGTGGTGGAAAATAGATTACACCACGGCGTGGAGACGGTATTATGTACGTACGCACGCGCGGTGATTTCATTTTTCCGTAGGATGGATAGAAGGTGAATTAGGTTTGTTTCATATTTATAATAACATATCATTATGTAAGTAATACTGATGTTATTACTTTGTCATGAAACTACTAAAGAAGAAGAAGTTGAAGAAGAAAGAAATTGATAAGATCGGTAATTGATATTACCTCTTCTTTGAAATGCCTCTTTGAATCCTCCACTTAGGGAACTAAGATTGGTCTTTGAAGAAGACCAGGACCTCTAGGATTATTCTAGGGAAGTGTAGAAGGGAATTTGGCAGGGGTTGTCCGAGAATGAGTGCTCAAATTGGTGTGAGGAGGAGGGGGAGGAGGTGTCCTTTTATAAGGGAGGAGAGGGGCACCTTAGGAATATCTCAAAATATTATTTTATATTAAAGTCAAAATCGGTTTATAATGGTTCCAAAGGGTCTTATTTCGAAGCTAAATTGGGGATGGGTCGAAATCCTCTCATCCAATAGAATTTAGACAAGTTTAGGTCCCTATTTTAACCATATCATTTAGATTTAACATTAAGTTAAACAATTTTACTTTTACCGTGTCTTCTTGTGTTCTTGCACTATAAGGTTAATAAACTTACTATAAGAAGCCAAACGAACCCCAAATTGTTTATTATTAATATATATAACATTATATAAGTCAATTGGCCGAACCATAGATTTTTAGGGATAAAATAACAATTAATAATATAATATTTGTTTTACAAACTATTTTATGTCAATTTTGACACTATTTAGTAATTGATTTTTGTGAAAATAATAACAGAATGATAAGGTAGAAAAAAGTTAATTAAATCAATATTAACATGTAATATTAACCTAGAAAATTAGTGGAATTCATAAAAAGACTGAAATTACATTTATTTTGGTATTTATAACATCAATTATGTCAATATTTCATTAATAAGATAATTACTGCATCATCTTTGTGTCATAAATAAATTAAATTATTTGATGTCTAAAAATTCCAAATAAAATACCATTATGTAGGAAATATTTTTATATTTCTAATGAATATTTACAATCGAATTTATCTTATTTATAACACTATATTAAAAATGTTTTAGTAAATAAACTTTGATTTTAACTCTTTTAACTATTCTTTGAATTAAATAATAATAAATGTCCTAATCTAATTCAAGTGGGCCTAAATGGTCATATTTTATTCCTAAGTTTGTTTTCGGTCGAATTACACTTGTACAATAGAATTAGGACATGTGTTAGGGTAATAATAATATCATCTTTACCCTTAATTACCCTATTTACTTTTAACCATGGTAAAAAAAGTAAAAAGTTACTATTCACCAAAAAATTATTTTTATCTCATTGAACCACATTTTACTTATTGATATCAACCGTGTCTGTCAGATTTTAGAAATTCCATTCACAGAAGTGGTAAAATTATGTTTTATGAAAAATTCAGTTTTTAACCTACCACTTACTGGTTTCATTATTCATCAAAAATTGAAGTTTTTCAGAAAAATGCCATAATTTTACCCTAAGATATAATTGATATTCCAAATTCAAAAATGATTTCTATGTTACAACATTCCCAACATATAAGTTTCATTTATTAATTTTATAATTAATTTCCGCTGTCACAACAAATAGCGTGTTTTTAAGAGATAATAACTATCAAAAGATTGACACTTGTTTATAACTGGTTTAAATGTGAAGTTACATCCAATGAACAACATTGTATTAAATAGTAAAAATATATTCTAAATATAATTTAAAACCACTCAAATTAATAATTTATCACTTTTAATTATTTCGATTAAAAAGTTGTTTTTAATTAAAATTTAGTAATTTTCACTATTGATCATAATATGAAAGTTATCCGAAAAGTACCAAAATTTCACCTTTGGCTAAATTCGATACTCCGAATCCATAAATGAAGTCCATTTTAAAAAATAAAATTTACAAAATTTCAAAATGTGGTTATTACTATTCATAACGTCTAGTTTTAATAATATCTTAATAGCATATCGTTGTTTAGTGAAACTTGGTGTTGCGTACAACACACGCTATCGTGGAAGGTCGCGATTGCGTCTAATTCATGCCAGTTCAGAGATGTGTGTTCTGAAAGCTCCTTTTGGTGTAGCGTATAACACAAGACATTAATTAAATTAAAAATAATATTTTTCATAAAATCTCGGGGTGTTACATATAAAGAGGAGGTCCTACTGTTATGGGATATGGAATTTTGAATGCCAGGAAAGTCAGTTGGTGGTTTCCTACCCGGGTGGGAAGTCACACATGATGATATTAAGTTGTTATTTAATACCCCCCATCGGGGAGGTTTCTCTAGATTTTTAGGTATTAATTATGGTATTTAAATGGATTTAAAAAGGGTAAAAGAATTATTTTACGTCAAAAAATTATGTTTCCAGAGCCGGACTTGAAAAAGAAAATGGAGGGCTGGATGAGGACATGGGGACACCGTCACAGTGTCACCCTTACGGTGCCACTATTTTGGTGGAGCCGTATTTTAGAAATTTTATGGGCAGGGGGGTCAGACAATTACATTTAATTTTTTAGTTTATTGTTTTGTCTCAAGACAATGAATGGTATTTAAATTATCACAAAATATGACAAAATATTAATGTAGGTTTATATATATTATTTATAGGTTATCCATACATGACATATTATTCCATAATTATTGTATTTAGCATATATTGTAAATTATTATATTTTGGTATTCACCAAAAATTCATGTATTTTAAAAAAATCACAGAAATTCCCGCAAACCAATTTATAACATGTAGAAATAAATATTGAAATCCCTTTTTGGAAATTAGTTTTATAAATAAGATAAATATTATTTTTAAATAAAATCTTATTTTATTCATAAAAATATAGATTTTAAAATTATAAATGATTTTTTACCACTTTTAAAAATTAATTATTGTCCAGTAAAATTTTATTAAAATCATAAAAAAATTCGAATTTATGAATAAATCTTATGAAAATTAATTTTATTTTAAATTATTAAATTAATCCAAATATTGTAATTAAATATTTATTACCTATGAAAATATGAACACTTAATTAATAATTTTTTAAATAATTATTTACTTATACTATCATATAATAATATAATAATATAATTTATAAGATACATACATTTTATTTATACTTTAATGAGTAAGATTACTATCCATTTGGCTGATTTTCGATTCATAAGGTATATATTAACATTCATAAAGTCATGTTACTTTTTCCATAGTATAGGTCCTTCAATATCTAAAAAAATTATAATTTATGTCATTATTTGTTTAAATGCTTGTACTATTTTATCAATGTGATTTTATGTGAATTATAGTATATTAAATATATATAAGAACTGAATCTTCCATTTAGAAAAGTTTTTTCGTCACATTAATCCACACTAATGAAATTTCACCGTCAAAATTACATTTTACATTCTATGATGAAAATAATTGTTTGTACTTATCCTTCATTACTTTTGCAAGTTCCCATGTTTCATCTTTATATATATAATTCAACCATAGTACTTTGACCATGTGAGTGGTCTGGTTTCTTACAACATTTTATCTATGACCCAAGAATGTCACTGGATGCACCTCATAGAAGAGATCATTCTCCATATATACCACCTTCGAATTTTTACATGTGAAAGATTTATTATGTACTTAAGAGGGATATGTGGAATACATCATGTTCATAATACATTGTTGGTGGAAGTGCTAGTCCATAGTCCATATCTCAATGAGATAATGAATCTCAAAGGGGATGATGTACCAAGGAAATTACATTCCCTTCTTACCAAAAATCATGATTCTCTTCCATGGATATATGTGGAGGAATACCATTTTCCATCCATAAATTAAATTTCCCATCGATGATGGTATATATAGCACTTTTGATTAATTTTGGTTTCCATGATGTGATACTTAATGGTTTTCACCATCTACAACATTCCCTCACCCATTTCAGGTCATATTAGCTTAATTTTAATAAATTTATCCCATCATTCTAATGTTATTCATATCTTCCCATAAATGGAATTTGTATGGATCCATTTAGATGCTAGAATGGAAGAAATTATTATAGGAAAAATTAGCCAGTGGTTGATGAAGTTACCATCATCCAATAAATTTAATTGAACCCCATCTCCATATGTCTTCTATTGTCGAAATAATTCTATAATACTGGCCATCAGTTTGGGGATAATAGTCCTTACTAATGTCTAACTCAGTATTCAGAGCATGCAAGAATATTTTCCGGAACATGGATGGGAATTTCGAATCTTGAAAGGATTCAATTGATAGTGGTAATCCTTGTAGCATTACCACTTCATTGATTTATATCCATGGAAGTTTATCTATTGAGAAATCCTCTTTAATTATGATAATGTGATCTATATCTATAAGACGATCCATGATTTCTGATATAGAAATTTTCCCATGGGATGAATTTGGGTGTCTATTATAATGTAGTCCCACTTCTATGTTGTCATCGGTTGTGGTTGCATCATCCCCTTTGGATTTTATCTTTCTTCCTTAACTTTCTTACATACCAGGTAGTTTGATGTATATTCATTGATATAATTTTCCATTTTCCCACTAGTATTTCTCTTGGGGATCTCAATACATCTTTGTGATCCAATGGTGAATAGAGAATGTTGGGTAATGTGATTATTTCAGAAAATCTGACTTTATATATTGGATGGATGGTACAAAATATCATTACCATATTATAATTAGTCATTCCTTATTTATTTTGAATTCTACGGATTTCAGTTTTATTATGGATTCCACATTCGTGTGAATTTCAACACAATTTCATTGAGCATCCTTAATTTTCCCTATGAGGTATAGATGAAAAATAATTTTAGAAATGATTGATGATGTTCCTTCATTAATGATTCTCATGTCCATTTGTTATATATATATATAAGAAGATTGTATCATTCTCAAATATAATCACTGATAATGTTGTAGGATCCATTCTACTTAGAGTATCTAGAATATTATTTTCCATACAATGATGGTAGTGGATTTAGAAGTCAAAATCCATGATGAGCTATATCCATCATCACCATCTAATTTTATTCTCCTATTATGGGAATATATATTAGATACTATTATGATAAGTATATATCTCATATTTCTCCCCATGGAGATAATGTCACTATATTTTCAATGAAAATATTTTATATACTAACTCTATACCATGTGTGGGATATTTTTGCTCAATTATTTTCATATTATGTAATGGAAAGTCTATAAATTTATCATTTTTCATCATTACACATCCTATTCCCTTCTATGAAGTGTCTATTTACAACATAACGAGTTCCCCACATTTTTCGTTGTATGTGTATTAGTGCAGTTGTAAGCCTATTAATTAAATCCATGAAATATTCTTCACATTCATTAGTCAAGAAATACAATTTTCTCTTTCGATTCATCTTGGTTAGTGGGTTTGAAAATCATGAGAGGTTCTTAACAAATAACCGGTGATACCTAGTTAGAGAATTGAAACTACAGATCTCTGGAATATTTGTGGCCATTGCGACTTTTAAATTATAACTGTCTTATAAGGTTCTACATATATCCATTTTTTGGTTAGAACATTCCCCTGGAATGATACATCATTCATCCAAAATTTAGTTTTATAGTACATTTCCCAATGTTTATCTATTAGAAATGCATTCAAAATAGTAATAAAATGCACATTTTTTCCCTCCTATATCATGGAGTATAGCATAATATCATAAATAAAGAATATAGAAATTTTTTTGGGGTTATATCTAATGACTATGTTTATTATGTCCATGAAAATTTGTACAGAATTATTTATTTCTTAGATAATCACTATGAACTCATAGTGTCCATAACACGATCGAAAGGAATTATGTGCAATAACTTCCTTATGCTTATTTAATTGGTGATACCCCAACTGGAGGTCCACAATAGAGAAATAAAAAGTCCCATATAGCTGATTGAACAAGTCATATATCCATTTCATGGGATACTCGTTCATTATCTTATTTTTAATGAGCTCCCGATAATCAACGTAGAGGTTCCTTGATATATCCTTCTTCATCTTGGAGATGACCGACGCCCCCAATGGTAAAAAACTAAGGTATATAAAAAAAAATATCTATATTCTCCTGTAACTACTTATTTAGTAATTTCATCTCAATGGTGAACATTTGATTAGGTGGATTTGATATATAAAGAGATCCTAGAATAAATTCAATGGAAAACACAACATATCCATCAACCTTAAGACCAGACAACTGTTTTGGGAATACATAAATGTACACCATCATTATGGGAGTGTCTTCGATCAGGATTTTATCCTTTTTCTCAATCATTTCAACTACATATTCATGCTCATAAGGTAATAATATCCATAATTTAGATTATATTCTAATGTATATTCATCTTCCTTGATAAAATTTTAAATAATTTAAAGATTCTTTAGGTTGTGAAGATTTTTCTTTCATTCCCGATAGTTTATGTTGGATTTATATATTGATTTATAATCTGGGCCACATATACCATAAAACAATTTCAAATGTAGTATGACAAGATTTTAAGGGTAGTTCAGTCCAAAAACATTAACCAGGGATGAATTATGTAATTTGGATGAAATAATTTCCCCATTCTTTTGTTCTTATAGATAACTAAACCTCCAAATTTTGAGGCGATGTTTGAATAATTATACAATGCTTAAAAGATATGAGATATTTAGTACTGGAAATTGGAGTATTACCAATGGAACCATACCAGCAGTTTCTATAAAATTATTGAATTGGAACCTTAGAGGGACCTTATACCAATGGTTATGGAGAATCTGTTGATATATGAACCATAGAGAGAACCTATAGATACAATTTTGAAAAAAAAATATTGGTATAAGTCTCTTTTAGACACCCTATACCTATGGTTTTGGTGAAACCCGTTGGTATAGGTAACTTATATGGAACTATAACAACTGTTTTGGGGACCCTATACTAGAAATTTTCCCAAAACCATTGGTATATGTCCGCCCTATGACAACAACTTCACCAAAACCATTATTATATCTCAAAATATCAAAGAACCAAAATAATGGTTTTGATAACTATTTTTATAGATACGCATATTTGTTTTACGAATTTTTGGTAAAATAACATTTAATAAATCAAATGTTAAAATAATTATTAATATATATATATATATATAATTTTGTTCATAATAGTCATATTAGGATAATGGGTATGATGTTGGATTATAAATGGGATGTGATGGGTTCAAAAAAACCATGTTTTATTTTTTACGTTACTTATAAAAACATATTTAGGAAATTATTGGTATATGTTTTTCATAGGACATATACAAATGGATTTCTAAACACCAATGACATTGGTCTATACAGCCACCAAAACAACAAATCACCCTCAAAACCATTGGGTTAGGTTTTTTTTATATTATAGAATGTATAATACCATAATAAAATAGTACATTCTCTATTCATGAATGAATAACCAATGCACATAACATCACATTTTCTTCATGTTCCATCATAGAAGTAGTAATAGAATATTCCCTTCACTTATTCCATGGTGGTTGTTGTGTATAGCCTATGACAACCCTGGTATTAGGGCATTGGTTTAAAAAATTTCCATTTTCATTATAGTTGAAACACATCACTATTGGATGAGTCTTGATATGAACCTTCATTTTTTCTTCCATGTCAATGGGATTATTTATATATCTTCAACAGTTATTATCCATATTCCCTTCTCCTATATATTTTAATCATCTATTGGTTCCCTTTAAGAAGTTTCAAGGTTGGTTCTTTTTACACTATTTTAATGTTGGATGTGGGTATATCTTTCCAACATGGGACATATCGCCCATATTAAGCTCTGTTTTCCTCAACTGGTCATTAGTCCCAAAAGACTATTTAGAGTCTCTTAAATCTATTTAATACATAAGGGAACCATAAAAAATATTCATGAAATTATAATTTTCGAATAACCAATATGTCTCGTATGCTCGGCATTAGTCCACTAATAATGAAATAAACCAATATTTTATTGTTCATGATAAATTTAAAGGAATATCATGGAAGAATTTTTAAATGTTTCTTCAAACACCCTGATAGTCAATTTTTCCTTTTTCATTATTCTCAAGATCTCAATTATCATCTTCAGACCGAGGGTTTATGGAAAAAACTTATTGAATAAATATTTTCTTGAAATATTCCCTATACATGGAATAAATATTATCTCGAGAAACTGAGTTATTTTTCAGTGTCAACAATTAATCACCTTATCCATAAAAATGATAAACATCTATCACAACTTTCTCTTCTCATATGACCTATATGACATTGAATATCCTATCAATGGTGTTAATAAATTTTTATATAGGGAGGGGATCATAAGATCTAGTAAACATGGGACGCCTTTTTCACATGACTGATTTGATGAATCATTCACTTTGTTAGTATAAGTAAGTAATTCCATATGATTCATGTAATTATTTAGAAAATTATACAGATGAGAATGTACATACATTTTATTTTGATTTACCTTTCCAATATTATTTTCAATATCATTAGGGAAATTATCACATTTTATACCACATTGATTTTTGTAATGTTTTCTTCAATTTATAGTCACTAACTATGAAACGAAAATTAAAATTTGGGGTGATTTATTTTTTAACTAATAAGAATAAAAAAACATTGAACAATAAAATATAAACTAATAAACAAATCATATATACTATATTTTTATTCCATATATATAAATATATGTTCTCCATGATCTCATTCCTAACATATATTCAAATAGGAATATTTTTTATCCCATAATAATTATTTGAAATGAGAATGTTAATTTATAGAAGAAAATCCCCCTGGAGTGTCAGAAAAGGCGCATAGTAATCCCTATTTTCATGTACCAGGATACCACAAGTTAGGCCCATAACATCTTTTTATATTTATTACTCCTTGGTAAATAAATTCCAGAACCACGTCTACTTACAGTGTCAATACAATGATTTATTTTCTTTATAATCGACATACTCTATACTAACCAACATTTTGGGATACATTCTGATGCATATTCCTTTTTAAGGATTTATGTAGTGTTTAATAATCCTATTATAAAATATAACTATACCATCATCTGATACCAACTATAATGGTCATATACTTTTAGACATATTTTTACATGATAGTTTTCATAAATAATCATCAAATTACAATAAAAGGACTGAAAAACCTAGCATCATTGAGATTAGGCACATAATTAAACATCATGAAATAACAACATATTTTATTTAATTTTCATAATGATATTCTATATCCCACTCAGTCCCTATATCATTAAATGATAAATTGGGGGATACAATAATAAATGGGATGATATAAAAATTGTAAAATAGGAATAAAAATAAGAATAAACATAGAAAATGGTTTTGAAGATATAACATAGTAACATAAAAGTCACGAAACATGAATAATAATATGGATGCATAACATGTAAAAAATGAAAAAATTTAATCATGACATCATTGTAATGTGCCAAAAACATATAAAATGACATAAACATGAGTCAAGGATAACATCCATGACTATATAACATTGTGGAAAAAGTCTTATAAAGGAATTAGGTTCACTCACATTCAAAACATAACATATCTTGAGACTAAAAATTAACCAAAACATTAGATTGCTATCTTGGTCTACCCATCATAACATGTTCAGGAATTTGTTTTGAATATGAGGAATCATATATATGTAATAAGACATAACATAAGGGTAACCCATGGAATGAAATAGGTATCGTAATCATGCTATAAGGAATTACAAATTGTCATATTGTAAATGTATCCAGGAAAGAATGGATTTAAAACATAAATGGTCATTGATAAATTAATATTGAAATAGAACATGATAAGTGATGTCTAATTGAAGTGGGAACATGTAAATGAAATGTTTATTATTATTTATAAATGAAACAATTTAGTATGGTTTAAGGTAAATATAAAGATAATTTATCGAAGAAAATGCATTTTTCATTTCATAAAACCCAAAATGAAAAATTATAAATTTTCATGATAAATAGAGTTAATTTAGAAGAATAATCATGGTTGAAAAAATATTTCTGTGTGCCCATGGATGCATGCGTGAAATATGGAAGTTCCCTTGAACTAGACCTGCTTATCAGGAACAATTGATAATGGAACATTTATATAACACATATCGCCCTATGAAAGAGAGATGATATGATATGTAATCATGATTTTGGAACACATGAATATAATTTAAAAAAATTATTTACAAATAATAATTAATTACATTGTGGTAATGAGTGAGAAATGGTATCCTAAAGGAAAAATGGAGTTTCATATTGAATCCCTTACCTTATATATGAAACTATTGAGAAATTAATCTTAATACACTGAATAATGAAATTATATTTTTTTAATTAATAAGAAAATATCATTTTAAACATGTTATCACCTTTTAATAATTTTATTAATTTCATTTATGTCTTTTTTATTAGTTATTGTGTTCAGTTTCATCATTCGGGAGTGCTTGCTTTCTTAGTTTTCATGATCGCTTTGTTCATATAAGTGTGTGGAAGATCATATAAAATGAAAACAAAAATATAGAATTGAATTTATTAGTTATTAATTATAATAATTAATTTAAAATTATCATATAAATATTTTTTAAATATATCATTAGGATTAATCATTAGATAATATTATAGTGATAATCGTTTGGATTATTTTGGTCGGTTTTCACTCACAACAAAATTGATTTGATTTATTATTTAACATCATGAGTATATAATGATTCCATAACATTACATAGGATTTAATAAATATATTATAATCTAGTTCAAATAGAAAAATATTTTTATGAATAATCTTAGATAATGTAATGGAAATTGAAAACTTCATCTTCCATGAATGACATAAATTAACACCTCATGCACGATGTTTTATTTTTTGTATAATAGAATGGGAAAAAGAGATGATGATGAATTATTCAATTATAATAAAAAATTGTTGTGTATATAAGTCACTGTAGATATCATACAATTTTTATTAGTCAATTTGTGGATAGAAAAATAAAAGAAAGGAACATGAAAATAAATTAATATAAAAGGAGGATAGATTTACCTCTTGATTACTCCTTCTTAAGAACATTAATAGAGGATTTGTTTAGGTATTTTGATAATAAAGAAATATCATGGATGTGCTGGAGAGTTTTGGAAATAGTATTCGGTAGAATTTGTTCATGGATCAAGTTATATAAGGTGTGAGGAGAAGAGGTGGTGAGGGGAGGTATTTATAGTGGGGGAGAGCGATGTTTTATCGTTAAATAATTTATTTATTTATTATTTAGGCTCAAGATAGTGAATAGTTTGGTAGTTATCACAAAATATATTAAAATATTTAAGTAGGGTTCTAGATATTGTACTTAAATCATCTATACATCATATTTGAATATATATTTCATGTATCTAGAATTTATCATACATTACATTATTTTACTATATATATAAAATCATATAATTTAGAAAAATACAAGAAAAATAACCCCAATAATTTCTCATCATGTAGAAATAAAAAATGATATCCATTTAATGAAATTAATTTTATTAATATGATAAAATTAATTTTTATATTGTAACACCCCAAGCTTCTACGGTATGCTTCTCTTTGAATAATGTGATAGCGTGTTTTGTACGCAATACCGAGTTCTAACACACCATAACCCATCAAACTAGCCGTTATGAATAATAATACATACTTTTTGAAATTATATATATTTTATATTCCAAAATGGACTTCATTTTTGGATTTGGAATATCGAATTTAGCCTAAGGTGAGATTTTGGTACTTTTCGGATAACTTTAATATTTTGATGAATGGTGAAAATTACTAAATTTTAATTAAAAACAACTTTTTAATCAAAATAATTAATAGTGATAAAATATGAATTTGAGAGGTTTTAAATTATACATATAATATATATTTACCCTTTAATAAAATTTTGGTCATTGGACATAATTTTACAATTAAACCGGACATAAACAAGTGTCATTATTTTGATAGTTATTATCTCTTAAAAACACGCTTTTTTGTTTTAACAAAGGGAATTAATTTTAAATTAATTTCTGCCACTTATATGTTTTGAATTTGGAAAAATGGATTCAATATTTGGAATCAGGATGTTCAAATTGTGTAAATAGGTAACTTTTATTTTTAGACATTTTGAATAATTACTTCGGTAAATATTTTATTTACAATGGTTAAGGGTAAATTTGATAAATAAGGGTTAAAAAAATATTATAATAATACTAAATTACCCTAAAACGTGTCCTAGACATTTTTTTGATACATGTTCGACCATAGGCATCTTTGGGTCGATTTTGGGACCCAATGGAGCCACTTTTGGGTGATAGGGACACTTTATTTTAATTAAGTTAAAATGAATACAAAAATGACACAAGCATATATCTTTTAGCAAAACAATTTTTACATAGGGTTATATGTGTCGGATTTTGGACTATAAATATTACATAGAAATATAAAAATATTTCCTACATAATGATAGTTTATTTATAATTTTTAGAGATTACATAATTTAATTTATTTATGACACAATGATGATATAGTAATTAACATAATAGTGAAAATTTAAAATAATTGGTATAATAAATATCCAAATAAATATAATTTGAGACTTTTAATTAATTACACTAATTTTCTAGGATAATATGACATATTATAGTTGATTTAATTAACTGTGGTCTAAGTAATCATTCTGTTATGAGTTTATCAAAAATCAACTATTGAATAGTGTCAAAATTGACATAAAAGAGTTTAAAAAAATATTATATTATTAATTGATATTAATTTCCTAAAAATATAAGGTTTGGCCAATAGACTTATATCATGTAGGTTCATCATTAATGGACCACTTGGGGGTCTCTTGTATGTATATAGTACGTTTATTAACTATATATTATAAAATTACAAAGTGACATGGTAAATGTCAAACTAATTAACTAAGAGTTAAATCTAAAAGATAAGGTTAATATAGTAACCCAAACCTGTCTAAATTCTATTGGTTGAATTTTTTTCGAACTATCCCCAAATTAACCTTTGAATAATCAACTTTGGGGCCATTAGAAACCGAATATGAATTTATTATAATGTAATATTTCTAGCTTTTCGAAAGATCCCCCTCACCCCTCTTATAAAAGGGCACTCCTCCTTCTCATTTCTTCACAGCATAAAAGCGTTTTAGTTCGGCAAAACTCTGCCCACATACTCTCCCAACTTCCCTCAATACAACCTAGTAGACTTAGTTTGATCATAAATCCAACCTATGGAGCCCTTTTGATCAAATCAAAAGCATAAAAAAGAAGAAGAGCTAATGTTTTCACCACCCCTTTTCAAGTTCCTTTCTTCTTCCACTTCTTCTTTCTTTGTTATTACCATTATAAAATAACAACTAAAGTATCTTATATATACTGTGATTTTATTATAAATATGGTACAACCATATTCAGTATTCTATCCACCCTTTGAATAACATGTCACCATACGTTCGTACGTATGACTTACCGTCTCCACATCGTGGTGTAATTGTTATTCAATATATTATTATTTGGATGGGTATAATAATGATTTGTAACTCATGTAAATAATAAATATAACATGTTAATGATTATGTATATATGATATACCATCCATTTATATATTATTTTAATATCAAATGAATGATATTGTCACTCGTTTGTACGTACGGACTACCGTCTCCACGAACGCGATGAGATTCATTCTCCATCGTATCCATTCAAGTATAATTATCATTTTAGGATTTAAAAATTATGTTTAAGGACTTTATATAATTCTGGATATGAATAATATACAACCTATCCATTACAAACATGGATTACGTAACAAAACATATAAAATAAAATGAGTAAGTTAACACCCGAAACAATGATAATACTAAGATATTATTAACAAATCAATGTTAAAAGATCATATATGATATCATATTAATGTATATGATTCTTGTATAATTTAATAACAATTATTTCACCATTATACATGAGGTTAACCTACCCCAACCAAGGAAAAGTGCAAGGTAAAGGATATTTTACAATCTCTTCATTATCCGAGGTTGTTTATACGTAATAATCTGTTGGGATCTCTTTATCATCCACATCCATGTTTCTTAAAAATGTATTTCAAAACATTTTAACTATTTAAAAGAATATGGGTTAAAGTCATTTATACCCTTTTTTGACTTTTTATAAGAGTATTATAAAGGAATATTTCTGTCGTTTTCCAAACAAGGTGCTTTTTAACCTTTTCGACAGAATTAAGGTAAGAATGTTTTTTTAACTTATATGGCTGGTGCGGTTATTTTCAGCCTTTATAAAATTGTCTAAGCTTCCTTTACAATCTTATAAGACTATTTTCAAAGAAACTGTTTTATTTCATAAATATAAGACTCTTTAATGATTTCAAAATAGAAAGAGATATTTCTCTAAAAAGAGTTTTGATTTCATCTATGTCAACATCCTTTGATGGATCTTATGCTTATTTGAAGTTGATTTATTATGATACAAAACCTTTACATTGTATTGAAGGTTTTGTGATATTTTTGACTATGGATGTGCTATTTTTTATACCGTTCATAGTTTATGATGAAAGTATTGACATTTCGTATGCAAGTTTTAATACAAATGTTTATGTTTAAGTTTAAACCTTTTCATATGGGAATGTGTTGGACTTAATATGTGACGGGTAGAGCCCGCTATAGCTCCTCGATGCATCGGTATGTCTCATGAGACAAACTAGTGTCTTGGAACATGGCCTTGGAAAAATCTTATTTGTAGTCTTGGCACGAGGCCTTGGCTATGTGGTTATGATAGTCTGGCATTACACATTCCATCATTATGAAAGTGGTTATTGATATTGCATGTGATCATTCGATTAGTAGAATATCCATGTGAATAAGTAAATGGAATTATTATATTTTACTTTTTCCATACTATGTTGATGTTCAAGTTTAAAAGGCTTTTGTTTTAGGTATACATTTCCTTAAATGTTTATGCTTATTTTTGAAAGTTTCTGCTATATTTTTATCCTTACTGGGCTTTTGAGATCACCCCTTTTCTATGTTTTATTTTTCCCAGGATGTGAAAAAGTAAGTTATGAATGACCTGCAAGGATTTTATGTGGGGATATGAGTGTGGAATATGGATACTATGTTGTTGTAGTAGTTTTTCACTTTATGATGTAATGTAAAACTTTATGAAGATATCTAGGGTTTCCAAGGATACTAAACCAATATGTCTTTCGAAATTTGATATTTCTTGTGATCATGTAAATGTAATGTAATAATGCACCGACTCTAGGTAACTGGGGTCAGGGCGTTACAGTTGTATCAGAGGAATTTTAGTACAAACTTTGGAAGCTAGATTTAGATAAACTCTGATTAGAGCATGTAGACCTAAGATGAACATTGAGGATTAGTATAGAAGAACTTCCTATAATTTTGGTATTGTAGAGATTTTGTGAGTTTTCCGAGCAATACATCCCTGTCTGGATATGAGCAGGTAGAGGTGGCTCTGGCGTAAATGTACCTAGGGGTAAAACCCGGAAACACCGCTTTGAGCTAGACTCGAACGGGAACTGATGCACGACAACGAACCTTGCTGCGCTCTTGGTTACGACTCTCCCGGGGGATATAATTAGGATACCTCTCATTTTCTTTACAAATCATTATGAAGGGTTTAGGAGTATATAATTCCTCAAAGAAAACATTTTTATGATTACAGATTATATCCATAAATAGTTCAATTTATGTTAAGTGTTTTATAAGAATGGGATTATGTATTTTGATTCAACAACTGATCAAGTTTATGCCATTTTTTAGAAATGGCACCTAGTGGAAGAAATGGAAACTGTATTAATGCACGCACTCCATGTAGGGATTGTCCTCCTGCTCATGATAATTATAGTGGAGTTGGTGATGCAACTGGTGCCGATCAGCTAATCACCATACTGGGACAACTCACTTAGGTTATGAATAATAACTTTACCCATATGGAGCACCCTGATCCGCGGCATGGAGGATCAATGTTAGATCAATTCATGAGGAAACAACCACCGACGTTCAATTGGAGTACAAATCCCTTAGTAGCTGAGCAATGGATATTTTCCCTATAGAAAATATTTCAGGCTTTGGGGAGTAGTGAAAGAGAAAAAGTTATCATGGGAGATTACCGCATAATTGGAGATGATGATCAATGGTGGTAATTGATTCAAAATATGAAGGAATATGATGAAGTATCAAATATGGAATGGAGGGAGTTCAAAGATATGTTTTTAGAAAAATACTTTCCTCGCGACCATCGAGCAGATATGGAAATGCAATTGATGAGTCTGAGACAGAAGGAGGATGAGAATGTCACAATGTATGAGGCTAACTTTAAAGGTTAGTAAGGTATGTAGGAGATTATATAAGTAACCCAAGAAGTAAGATTGATCGTTTCTTTTATGGGTTAAAACGATTTCTCCGTCGAGCATTAGTATCACAATCCTTCTCGTTATACGAAGACATTGTCTCATGTGCTATCAAGACCGAAAAGGAATTCTCTAAGTATTATGAATTTAAAGAAAATAAAGAGAAGAAGAGGCATGCTCATCAATCTGGGAATGTAAATAAGGGGAAGAAGGGAAAGGTTGAATATCCATCCTGTGGTAAATGTGGTAAGAAACACCCTGGCACTTGCTTGAAGGGAACATGAGTCTGATACAAGTGTGGTGAAAAAGGCCACCAAGCTCGTGATTGCAAGGGGAAGAAGGAAGCTACCAATGTTTAGTGCTACAATTGCAGGGAGAAGGGGTATTATGCAAATGAATTTCCTAAGAGTCAGGAGAACTTACATCAGAAAAGGCAAAGGGATCAAGGTCAAGCTTATGCTATCACTACTGCTGAGGTAGAAGCTCCGAAAGACGTGGTGGTAGGTAATTTAATGGTTTCCTCAATTTTAGAAAATGCATTATTTGATTCTGGATCCTCGCATTGTTTCATATCATCCCAGTTTGCTAAGAAAATAAGATATTTCCAATTTGATTTAACAAGGGAGTTGTCAGTTAAAACTTCTAAGGGAAGTATCATTGCAACAAAGTTTTGTGAATCAGTCCCCATTAGAGCACATAAATGTTCTTTATCTTCTAATATAGTCGTCATACCTATGATTGAGTTTTACATAATCCTCGGTATGGACTGGCTTTCAGACTATGATGCGAAAATTTATTGTAAGAATAAAGAGGTTATGATTCTTGATGATAATGACAAGGAACACCTTATCTTTAGAGCAGAATCGTCACCGCCTAATTCTTATCTAGATCCAACCCCAGTAGATCAACTAAATTCAATTATTGGGGAGGAAGATAATGAAATAAATATGGGTGAGGAAAGGAATGTTCAAATAGAGGATGTACCTGTTGTGAATGAATATGTAGATGTATTTCCAGAAGATTTACCTGGACATCCTCCAGAACGAGAAGTTGAGTTTTCCATTGATTTAATTCCTGGATCAAGGCCTATATAGAAGACCCCTTATAGAATGGCCAATGTAGAATTAGTCAAACTAAAGAAACAACTAGAGGAATTGAGTAATAAAGTATTTATTCACCCTAGTGTTTCTCCATGGGGAGCCCCTGTTTTTTTTGTTAAAAAGAAAGATGGATCTTTGAGGTTATGTATCGACTATATGGAGATCAATGCTATAACAATAACAAACAAGTATCCCCTACCTTGAATTGATGATTTATTTGAACAACTTCATGGAGATCAATACTTTTCAAATATTGACCTTTGATCTGGATATATCAGTTGTGTGTGAAGAAGGAAGACATTCCAAAGACCGCATTTCGAACCAGGTACGAGCATTACGAGTTTACTGTAATGCCTTTTGGATTAACTAATGCACCCTCTGTATTCATGGATCTGAT
Organism: Viscum album; assembly: GCA_963277665.1. NCBI lineage: Eukaryota > Viridiplantae > Streptophyta > Magnoliopsida > Santalales > Viscaceae > Viscum > Viscum album. The sequence goes on from OY728147.1 coordinate 1,243,713,443, forward strand.
GAATATCGTTTTCAAAGATTATCTCGATGAATTTTTGGTGGTATTTATTGATGATATCTTGGTATAATCTAAAAGCTACGAAGATCATGAATATCACTTGCGCATTATCTTGAAGACTCTGAGAAGACATGAATTATATGGGAAGTTTAGCAAGTGTGAATTATGGTTTCATGAGATTTCTTTTCTTGGCCATATTGTCTCTAAAGATGGAATCGCTATTGATCCTTCTATGACTAAGGCAATCCAAGAATGACCAGCACCGACGAGTATAACTGAGGTACGTAGTTTTATTGGCATGGAAGGTTATTATCAACGATTTGTCCAGAATTTTGCCCGATTGGCTAACCCATTAACGAAGCTCACACGTAAAGGGGTTAAATTTGTTTGGACAAAAGAGTGTCAAGAATGTTTCAAATAACTTAAGATAAGATTAGTCAATTATCCTATATTGACTCTACCATTGGGGAATGATGGGTTCATTATTTATAGTGATGCATCGAAGAAAGGAATTGGTTGTCTCCTTATGCAGAATGATATGGTTATTGCCTATGCATCACCACAGTTAAAAATTCATGAACAAAACTATCCTAATCATGATCTCGAGTTAGCAGTTGTGATATTTTCTTTGAAGATATGGAGGCACTACCTCTATGGTGAAAAATGTGAAATTTATACTGATCACAAGAGTTTGAAGTATATTTTCTCACAAAAAGAACTCAACATGAGGCAACGGAGATGGCTTGAATTACTGAAGGATTATGATTTTATGATACACTACCACTCGGTGAAAGCAAACAAGGTGGCAGATGCTTTGAGCAGAAAAGACCATGGAGTTTTGAACGTGATAAAAATTGAAAGGGATCCAATTTTGACGGATCTAGTGACGATGGACATGGGAATAACCAGGGAAGGTGAAACATCAATGATTTTTCAAATGGTTTCCAAACCATCATTACTAGAAAGGATTAAGAGTTCTCAGACTGATGATGATGAATTTCAAAAGAAGATTAAAGGTGTGAATGATGGGAGATTGAGATACTTTGTGTATGAATATAAAATTTTGAAATTCGGGAAGAGACTTTGTGTTCCCGATTTACCTGATCTAAAAAGGGATTTGTTGGATTATGCTCATAGTTCCAATTTCTCTATACACCCTGGGAGCACCAAAATGTATAGATATTTGAAGGAACATTTTTGGTGGGACAATATAAAGAGGGAGATTACTGATTTTGTGTCAAGATGTATGGTTTGTCAACAAGTGAAAGCTGGAAGGCAACAGCCTGGAGGAGTCATGCGACCTCTTCCCATACCGGAGTGGAAATGGGAAAATATTACGATGGACTTTGTCATGGGACTACCAAAGACTCCTAGAAGGAACGATGCAATATGGGTTATTGTTGACCGTCTTACCAAGTCAGCACAATTTCTTGCTATAAGCGAAGATATACCCCTGGAACGTCTAGCAAGACTATATATTAAAGAAGTTGTGAGACTTCATGGTGTACCCCAATTGATTTTTTCTGATCGTGATCACCGTTTTACTTCTAGATTCTGGAAAATTCATTAGAAATCCCTGGATACTAAACTTCGTTCGAGCACTACTTACCACCCTCAGACAGACGTACAATCAGAACGAACTATTCAAACCTTAGAAGACATGTTGAGATCTTTCTCACTTGACTTTCAGGGTATGTGGGATCAATATTTACCTCTGGTAGAATTTTCTTATAACAATAGCTTCCATTCGAGTATTCAGATGGCACCATATGAAGCGTTACACGGAAAGAGATGTCGTACACCAACCTATTGGGATGACGTTGGTGAAAGAAAACTTGTTGGCCCAGAACTAGTGGAGGGAACGATTGAAAAGGTTATGTTTATCCAAAATCAAATCAAAGCAGCTCAAAGTAGGCAGAAGAGCTATGCTGATAATCGAAGGACGGTTTTGGAATTTCAAGTCGGTGATCATGTTTTCCTGAAGGAATCTCCATGGATGGGAGTCATACGTTTTGGTAAGAAAGGTAAATTGAGTCCCAGGTACATCAGACCTTTCAAAATTCTAGAATGAATTGGGGTTGTAGCTTACCGATTGGAAATCCCGCCAAGTCTCTCCAAAGTTCATGATGTGTTCCACGTGTCTATGTTGAGGAAATACATGCCTGACCGAATGCATGTACTCACCTATGAGGAATTAGAACTGGAACCAGATCTATATTATTGCGAATAGCACATCAAGATTCTTGATACGAGAGAACATGTACTGAGAAACCGGACGACGCGTCTGGTAAATGTTTTGTGGAGAAACCATAAGATGGAAGAGGCAACGTGGGAACCCGAGGAACTTATGATGAAGAACCACCTGAGTCTTTTCATGCGATAAGTATTCTAGAAATTTCGAGGACCAAATTATATGAATGAGTGGAGAATGTAACACCCAAAGATTCTACGGTACGCTTCTCTTTGAATAATGTGATAGTGTGTGTTGTACGCAATACCGAGTTCTAACACACCATAACCAATCAAACTAGCCGTTATGAATAGTAATACCTACTTTTTGAAATTATATATATTTTATATTTCAAAATGGACTTCATTTTTGGATTTTTAATATCTAATTTAGCCTAAGGTGATATTTTGGTACTTTTCGGATAACTTTAATATTTTCATGAATAGTTAAAATTACTAAATTTTAATTAAAAACAACTTTTTTAATCAAAATAATTAATAGTGATAAACTATTAATTTGAGAGGTTTTAAAGTATACTTAGAATATATTTTTACCATTTAATAAAATTTTGGTCATTGGACAAAATTTAACAATTAAACCGAGCATAAACAAGTGTCAATCTTTTGATAGTTATTATCTCTTAAAAACACACTTTTTGTTTTGACAAAGGCAATTAATTTTAAATCAATTTATACCACTTCTATGTTTTGAATTAGGAAAAATGGATTCCATATTTTGAATCAGTATGTTCAAATTGTGTAAATAGGTAACTTTTATTTTTATAAATTTTGAATAATCACTTCGGTAAATATTTTATTTATCATGGTTAAGGGTAAATACGGTAAATAAGGGTTAAAAAATAATATTATAATAATACTAAATTAAACTAAAACGTGTACCAGCCTTATTGGTTGATACATGTTCGACCATAGGCATCTTTGGGTCAATTTTGGTACCCCATGGAGCCACCTGTAGGTGATAGGGACACTTTATTTTAATTAAGTTAAAATGACTACAAAAATGCCACAAGCATATATCTTTTAGCAAGAAAATTTTTACATAAGGTTATATATGTTGGATTTTAGACTATAAATATTCATTAGAAATCTAAAACTATTTCCTAAATAATGATTTTTTATTTATAATTTTTAGATATTACATAATTTAATTTATTTAAGACACAATGATGATGTAGTAATTAACAAAATAGTGAAAATTTAAAATAATTGATATTATAAATACCCAAAGAAATATAATTTGAGACTTTTAATGAATTACACTAATTTTATAGGATAATATGACATATTAGGATTTATTTAATTAACTGTGTTCAAAGTAATCATTCTGTTATGAGTTTCCCAAAAATCAACTATTGAATAGTGTCAAAATTGACATAAAAGAGTTTTTAAAACAAATATTATATTATTAATTGATATTAAATTCCTAAAAATCTACTTTTCGGCCAAAAGAATATATAATGATATTTTCATCATTAATGGTCCACTTGGGGGTCACTTGGATGTATATTTTAAGTTTATTAACTATATATTATAATAATACAAAATGACATGGTAAATGGAAAACTAAATAACTAAGAGTTAAAACTAAAAGATAAGGTTAATATAGTAACCCAAACCTGTCTAATTTCTATTGGTTTAATGTTTTTAGACCTATACCCACCTTAAACTTTTAATAATCAACTTTGGATCCATTAGACACCGAATATGAATTTATTATAAAGTAATATTTATAGCTTTTCCAAAGATGCCCCTCACCCCTCTTATAAAAGGGAACTTCTCCTTCTCATTTCTTCACACCGTAAAAGAATTTTGGTTCGGCAAAACTCGTCCCAAATACTCTCCCAACTTCACTCACTATAACCTAGAGGCCATAGTTTGATCCTAAAGCCAATCTACGGAGCCCTTTTGATCAAATCAAAAGTAAGAACCTGAAGAAGAGGTAATGTTTTCACCACACCTTTTCATGTTCCTTTCTTCTTCCACTTCTTCTTTCCTTGTTATTACCATTCTAAAATAATAAATCCAGTAGCTTATATATACTGTGATGTTATTATAAATATGGTACAACCATATTCAGTATTCTATCCACCCTTTGAATAACATGTCACCATACGTGCGTACGTACGGCTTACCGTCTCCACGTCGTGGTGTAATTGTTATTCAATATATTATTATTTGGATGGGTATAATAATGATGTGTAACTCAAGTAAATAATAAATATAAGATGTTATTTATTCTGTATATATGATATAAAATCCATTTATATATTATTTTAATATCAAAAAAATGATATTGTCGCTCGTGCGTACGTACGGACTACCGTCTCCACGAACGCGATGAGATTCATTCTCCATCGTATCCATTCAAGTATAATTATCATTTTATGATTTAATAATGATGTTTATGGACTTGATATCATTCTGGATATTAATAATATACAACCTATCCATTACAAACATGGCTTACGTAACAAAACATATAAAATAAAACGAGTAAGTTAACACCCAAAACAACGATAATACTAAGATATTATTAACAAATAAATGTTAAAAGAGCATATATGATATCAAATTAATGTATATGATTCTTGTATAATTTAATAACAATTATTTCACCATTATATAGGATGTTAACCTACCCCAACCATGGAAAAGTGCAACGTAAGGGTTATTTCACAATCTCTTCATTATCCGAGGTTGTTTATATGAAATAATCTACTGTGATCTCTTTATCATCCACATCCATGTTTCATAAAAATGTATTTCAAAACATTTTTAATATTTAAAAGAATATGTGTTAAAGTCATTTATACCCTTGTTTGAATTTTTATAAGAGTTTTATATAGGAATCATTCAATCATTTTCCAAACAAGGTTCTTTTTAACCATTTCGACGGAATTAAGGTAAGAATGTTTTTTTAACTTATATGGCTGGTGCGGTTATTTTCCGTCGTTATAAAATCCTCGAAGCTTCCCTTACAAGCTTATAAGAATATTTTCAAAGAAAATGTTTTATTTCATAAATATAAGACTCTTAAATGATTACAAAATAGAAATATATATTTCTCTAAAAAGAGTTTTGATTTCATCTATGTCAACATCCTTTGATAGATTTTACGCTTATTTGAAGTTGATTTATTATGATACAAAAATTCTATATTGTAATGAAGGTTTTTTGATATGTTTGACTGTGGATGTGCTATTTTTTATACCGTTCATAGTTTATGGTGAACGTATTGACATTTAGTATACTAGTTTTAATACGAATTTTTATGTTATGTTTAAACCTTTTCATATGGGAATGCATTGGACATAATATGTGACGGGTGGAGCCCGCTATAGCTCCTCGATGCATCGGTAGGTCTCATGAGACAAACTAGTGTCTTGGAACAAGGCCTTGGAAAAATCTTATTTGTAGGCTTGGCACGAGGCCTTGGCTATGTGGTTATGATAGTCTGGCATTATGCATTCCATCATTTTAAAGGTGGTAATTGATATTGCATGTGATCATTTGATTAGTAGAATATCCATGTGAATAAGTAAATGGCATTATTTCATTTTACTTTTTCCATACTATGTTGAAGTTCAAGTTTAAAAGGCTTTTGTTTTAGTTATACATTGCCTTAAATGTTTATGCTTATTTTTGAAAGTTTCCTCTATATTGTTATCCTTACTGGGATTTTGAGCTCACCAATTTTCTCTGTTTTATTTTTCCCAGGAAGTGAAGAAGTATGTTATGAATGACCTGCATGGATTTTTTGTGGGGATATGAGTGTGTAATATGCAGACTATGTTGTTGTTGTAGTTTTTCACTTTATGATGTAATGTAAAACTTTATGAATATATCTAGTGTTTCCAAGGCTACTAAACCAATCAGTCATTTGAGATTTGATATTTCTTGTGCTCATTCCAATGTAATGTAATAATTCACCGACTCTGGGTAACTGGGGTCAGGGCGTTACATATATAAAATCATTATATACTAAATATATACAGATTTTTAAATTATATCTAATTTTTTATCACTTAAAAAATTAATTAATGTCTTATATAAATATCATAAAATCATAAGATTACAAACTATTTAATTATAAATACATTTTATGACTAAAAATTATTTATTAATATTTTAAATTAATCAGATATTTTTAATTAAATATTTACTACCAATACAAATACCAACACATAATTAATAATTTTTAAAAAACTTATTTACTTATATTATGATATTATTAAATAATCCTATAATTTATAATAGGAATATATATTATTTATGTATTCATTAGTGGGGTTACAATTCTATTGGCTAGATTTCTATTCCCAAGGGATAATTACTACTCTATTGTTTATGATACAATTTCATCTGTATAGGTTACTTAACTACTATAAATACTTATCAATTCATTAATTCTTAATTTATAAATATTTTATTGTGTTATAAAAGATATTTTACGTGTTTTATAGTATGTGATATATATATATATATATATATATATATGAATATATATTTATTTAAGAAGGGGAATTTCCATTGATAAATGATTGGGTCGTTACAGGAGGACATTGAAATGATAAGGAAAAGAGTAAAATAAAATAACTCGCTTATGACTATTAAATTATATTTCAATAAAGGTATTATGTAATAAAAAATAATAAAATATATTTACAAATATAGGTATGTATTGTTAGTGATTTTATCCATGAAAATGATGTAATGAAAAGATGCTTGAACCAGATATTTGTCCATAGAATACCAAAATAGATGATGGAACTATTGGATAATGCATAAAGAAAATTATCCTCTCTCAGGCCTAAAAAAATAATTATATATATGGAACTAAAGAATAATTTCTCAAGGGACACAAATTAAATGAACAATTTGATGTACCTATCACATCTTCGTTATGTTTTTAGGTTAAGATTTAATATCGGACATGTAATAATATTTTTTTTTAAAAAACCTTACATATATTGAAATGGTAAAACATCATCATTGATTTCATCATAGAACTCTCAATGAAAAATATATACCAAAAAACCAATGGAACTATAATTTATTTAATTAGAATTTGATTATAGTTCATTTAAATCATTGGAAACAATTGATTATAGAGTTCACATTTAGCATAATATATCATCTGTAGATATACAGTTAGTCAAAAGAAAACCATTCAAAACCAAAATGATATATTAAAGGATTTATTGACAGAATTATAAGTATTTTAGGATAACAACGATAATCATGTTGATTTTTATTATATTTATAATTTCAATAGGATCATTCACATAGATCATTATGAATCTCACTATTGGATGAAGTGAAGAAGTTGAACATGCTATTGATTAAAGTGGTGATTTAAATCTATTAGTATCGAAAATAGATGATGAACTAAAGAATAAGGATATATTCATTCATAACTATATGATAAAAATACATTGTAGCTAAAATATGTATACAGAATATCAGTAGTGGGATCTTGCGGTAGGATTTATTGAAAATGTATTCCTATAACTATTCTATCAAAATAATGTGTTGACATTTATATTTAAGGGGAATATGATTCTTAGATATATCTTCACAAATGAAATTATTGATCATATTAGGATGCTAAAAAATAAAATAATATATATAATAAACATTTTAGTAGATTCAATTGTGTTTTATTTATTTAATTTAAGATTGTACATACCTGATCCATTACATATACTGAAGTCAATGGTCATAAAAATGGGGAATGATCTATTACAAGGGGAAATTCTATTGGGGGTGTTAGAACACGGTAATAGAATGTTATCGAAGAATTCCTGCAATATGTTAATGATTTTTATGGAAACCATAAATTCAATTAATTTACCTTGGAATTAGAAGATGAAATTAGAAAAACTATCCACATTTTTTTCACCAAAGAAGCTAAATTTATAATATGGAATTCCTATAAGGGGTAGAATATAAGCCCCATTGAATTTAGAAGATATTTATCATTATAAAATTTGATATATTAGATAGATTAGTATTCTCATGATAAGGACCACAATAGAAAATATTTATGAAAATATAAAATTTTATAAAATATTATATAGTCAAATAAAATTAATGAATAAATAACATTAGCAAATAAAATTTGTAAAACTCATTTTTTAATAATACAACTCATTCAAAATAAGATATTTTAAATTATTATATATAATTATGAATTTTTATTAAATTTAATATTTATATGGAATGATATTAATGAGAATGAGTTAAAATTGGGTACGAACACCCGTCAAGGATATTATTTATTATGCTTAGCTAATAATTTATATGAATTACTATAAAATGAAAAAATGTAGGGATTGATTAATAACATGATTTAAATAACAAAAATATGTATGGATATTACAAAATTACACAACCTGATGAACTATTGGTATTTGATCCTACAAATAATCATATGATTACTACTAAGTGGTTTTACTGGGAAGTCACCAACAACATATATTCTAGAAAAGATAAATTTTTATGTTGAATATATAATTAATTAGAAACTCCCAATTTATGAATATATAGAGACAAAAATAGTGATAGATCCAAAACTATGACTAATGTAGTCTTAGGGAAATTCATTATAATCCATAATTTATATTTTCCCCCAAAATATAGAAGATGTGTAACACCTTTTCCTTAGTTGTTCCACTACTTCATAGATCTGACATGCCATATTAGACATTTTTATTGTCTATAGGCCTCATTATTCACCACTATGTGATTAAATTAAAGTAATTAATGGACTTAAAATCTCCCCAACACCTTAGAATATTTCATGTGGATTCTATTAAGCTTCTAGTGATCATTTGGTATATTTCTAATGATATTGTAAATTCGCATGCCCCCTTCTAACTCAATAGGAATTTTCTTATATATTAGATTTTGTTATAGTTTCCAATAATATATTATATCTTCAATATAATACATATATTAATGATTTCATAATATAAAACAAACTTCGATTTATTGGTAACATTCAATGCCCCTCAGATACATTTGATGTTTTTTTGGAAACATAATTTTATAGAATATAAAAATTTCAATAATGGTGTTGCCTTGACTGGATATCCAAGGACAACGAGTAATAGAGATAACATTGGAAATTACAAGGGAGAGGTAAAATGATGCCTTTATGACTATTGTTGTTTAACACCCTTCCCAAAATTGAAGATTCTTGGGGCTGTAAATATAGTGATGCATGAAAATCAATAGTTCATGACTAACCTCTAGAAAGAGTGTGACTCCACGTATATAACATAGGTAACTAGATATTTTTCCCCACACAACTATTAGAATCTTACTACAAGGTGAATCTGGTTCTTAAAACTTCATTTATAAAATTTATTATGGTCATACCTATATTTATGGATTCCAATATCTTTATGGATAATACTTTTAATAATTGTATGGGAAGTACTTGAGGCCTAATTTTGTTTCAATCACTACCAGCTGGTCTTACTCACCTCTTTCAAATGAAATGTAGAAAAATCCATACATTATACCCATATAACTATGATTCATTTAATATATCATATTTTTTCAATTTGTACATTGAATTACCACTTTTTTAAAATATAAAGATACCCTTGAAATAAAAATGTAATGATATTGAATACTAGTATACAAATTCCTGGATAAATAGAAGTGTTTTTTTGAGAAAACTATTTTCTTATAAATGTGTTCAATGTATAGTAATTTTTTCATTGATAATAATTTGGACTAATAGTTTTTATAAGTTTTGAATAATCATGCGTACATTTATTATCATATTCTCAAAAATGAAGATATATTCGAGTAAAAGTAATGAATGATTGTTTTTATAAAATAATGTTTATATGTTTGTAATGCAATTCTATATTTATAAATGAATATTAAAACATTTTAAGAATTCTATTATTTATATTATCATAGTATATTTTAAACTAAATAAATTCAAATTCATTTAATTTTTATTTGTTAGCATGGAATAATAATAAATTCATTTCCTGTTAAATGAATTGTTCTTTTGTTAAATTTTTTATGTCTTGATATTGGAAATGATTTATTTCACATTTAGAAATTTAATTAAAAAAATTAAGATAAATCTTTTAATCAACATATAAAAATTTCTATAAGTTCTTTTTTTATTTTAATGAATAATATACATTGTTAAAGTCGAGTAATCACATAAAATATAAAATTTTTATAACATTTAATATAAAGGAAAAACATTAAATTTACCAAAATACTTTTTTATTTTTATTAGTGTATTTTTATCTCTTACAAAATCACATTTGAAATTTGTATTATATGGTTCTATATTCTAAGGAAGATTGTATTATTTTATAATTAAGCGTAGTTATTGGGGTGTCACTCACCTCAAATATAAAAGGGAACTTACTATACTCACATATTCCTATATATTGAGCAAATTATCTCAAACAAGATCAACCCAAATCACTTCCACATTATTATTCATAATTCAGAGTGGTTCTGGCCTCACCAAAAGATGGACCAAGGAAGTCATAATGTTTTTCAAAAAGAATTTATACAAATATTTGGTAATTTTCATAACGGAATTATTTAATGTTTGTTTAAAAATATAGCACTATTGAGTATATTATATTCATCATAAGATGATGTAATCTGTATAATAAATATTCTAAAATGTAATTATGTTAATGTAATGACAATTATCTACCTCTCATCTATCCAGTAGAATATGAAGGTATCTATCATTTGTAAATAATGACTACTACCTCAATGAAGTGACACATTTCATATGACATAACCATATAATATATATTATTATAAAGATATATTAAATTAATATATCTTTTATTTATATAAATTCTATGATTCTATAATGGTATTCTATTTTTTAGAATAATTTCTATAAGTCTAATTTACAATAAAAAATATTACATTTTTGAATTCATTGATTATTACATCAATGAAATGATGTATTCCATTATTCATTACATCAATGTATATTTGGATAAAAATATTATATTATAAATAAATTTAATAATTAATATATGATTATGATTCAGGATCCTTGTACATGGATCAATGAATGGATTTTTCAAAATGAAACATGTCTGAAAAAAAACAGTTAACACCCAAAGAATGATTTAATGACTTATTTTAAATAAATGGAAAATTAAAAATTATATGGGAATAAACTATAGTATAATATTTTTGAATATGGGTCACAAAAATATTTTTTATAAATATAAATTTATTTTCTATTTAATAAATCCAAAATCATGCAATTCCGGACATTGTGACACAGTTTATCTTATAATCTATCTTTTTATCAGCTTTTTTTATAGTGAAATTTCTATTAGATTAATATTATGTTATTTTTTTATTAAAAAACATATATAATATTATTTTATTTTTACATTTAGAGTATTTATATATATATTATACTTAAAAATTATTGGTACACATATTTTATAAATATTATTGTTAAGAACAACTGGCATTATTTCTTATTTCTTGGTGAAGATTTATTTTACTCCATGCATCATATTTAAAATTACTATTTTAAAATTTTGATAAAAATATAATTTAATGATAATTTTTTTAAACTATCTTTTATATTCATTAAAATTGTGTTAATGGAACTACTATTTATTTTTGAAACATTCAATTTTTTTAAACATCTCACAATGTGAGAAAATATTTTTTTAAACACTTATGATATGAAGTAGTTTTCACAAAATCAAATCCATTCATCCTAGTTAATCATCCAATAATTTTTTCCATATAATTTCATTGAAAATTCTATTCCTATTTTTTAACATATTTATTGGTTAAGGTTTTTGAATATAAAATAATATATTACTAGTTATTCCAAGAATATTTTAAATTCTTGAATAAAATTATTTTTGTCTATGGAAATATAATTTCGTGATTTTAATTCAATAAAGGGGATGTTATATTATGATTCCAAAAACATTATTTCATTATTTGGATTATTAAAATTTTGTTCTATGTATATTTTCATGAAACCAATTTCATTCCAATATATTAATTAGGATATGATGAAATAATAATTTTTATTATACTGATGAATACATATGTATTTTTTTATCATTATAGAACTTGTGATTATATTGTATCCCAAACATTAATTGGGTAATGGTTATAAATCATGATATCAAATAGTACATTGATTGTTATCCCTAGACCATGTGGGTAGATATTTGGATTTTTAAAACCAATAAAGGCACATGAATTGTATCCACATGCCTTCTATGTGATTAATTTCTCAGTTGGTATCCTTGATAGATGAATTCACATCATATGATTATGTGACACACATATAAAAAGTAGTTTTTTATGTGATAGTTTTTCATGGATTAAGTTTGATAATTCATGATTTTATACTCATATGTGTCATGTGTATTTCAATATCCAACCATGATTTAATGATTCATTATTTATTGTCTTTGAATTTGTTTTTATGTTTTTTATAGTTATGGTCATTAAAATGTATCAACATGAAAATAATTTTCTCATTTGTTACCATCGATTCTAGATTTCATATTTACTCTTATTGTCAATCTGACCTATCACTTCTAATGTTTATGTTTGGAAAAAATCCATCAAGGCACCCTCTGGGGTTTTTTGGGGTTATTATATTTGATGATAAAGCTATATGAACATTAATCAATTTAGTTGGTGTTTCCAAACCACGTTTTAATGGTTTCATAGGATTCTAGTGTTTTCTATATTTTTGGGCCACAAAATCCGGAGGTTTTTACTTTAGAAAAGGAAGGTTTTCAGTAAAAGATTCCATGAAATGTAGTTTATTGATTTTGAAAAACCTTTCACATATAGAAAGGGAGGTATGCAGAATGAATAAGAAAATCAAAAAAAGGTAGGATTCTTCATAGAAGTTATATGAGTACCATGAAGGATGCTACATTGAATGTGTATGGAAAAAAGTTCACAAGAGGCGGGGAGTTCACGGAAACCTTGGAGTTCATATGATATCTCATTTTTTATGGATTGAGGTGGGGATAATGGATTACAAAAAGTGGTTTCAATGGTAGAAGAAATTGTCTTCTACAATGGAGGTAAGGCTTTATGTGGATCACATAGTAGTAAACGGTGAAAGTTGTACCACATGGATGATTTGAGTGATTCATAATAGCAGGATTTTAGGATCTATTTACCTATATATGGACACCTAATCAGTTGATTATGTGATATAGAATTTCCTTAAATTATCATTACTCTAGGAATAATTCGGTGAAGTCTGAGGTTTTTCTAGAGGGATATATTCATGAAGAAGAAATGGTTTATGAGTGAGGAAATAAGGGAAGTTGAAATTCAATGAAGACAGATCATGTAAGGGGATTTAAGGTCTTTATAGAATGTAAATGAAAATAAATATATGTAATATGAGGAAATCAATGGAATAATAAATTTTATGAGAAAACAGAGGTGGTATGAAAAAGCCTAAGTAGTAGATTAAAGTTTAGGTGGTCTATAGAAGAATATTGTTTCAAAAAAGTAGGGAAGGTCCATGGAGGAAACGATGGTCTGCGAAGCACTCTCCCTGATAGGGAAAGTTAGTTCATAGAGGATTGAAGCATATTGGAGAAATGAATTTTTTTTATCAAATGTAATTTTTTCAAACAAACTGTACATGAGAAAGTGAATTTCATATAGAATTGAAAATAAGACTTCAACAGAGACTCTATCTATAGTTGAGGATGCATGAATTAATGAAAATGAAATGAAAACTAATGTTTAAATAGTAATTTGATCATTACTGAGGAACTGAGTGATGAAATGGGAAGATGGTGATCATTTTCAGCCGTAGTGAGATAGCAAGAGACCTAGGGAGTTACCATTTGGAAATAAGGGAGTTGGCCCAAAACATTGTAATGGAAGTGAACCTAGGAATAAAATTTCTCTATCACAAACAATTTATTTGAATGTGAAATTTAGTGGATTTGGTAAAGCAACAAATTTCCATTTTATTATCAATGGACATAGACCATTGAGGGTAACCATATAAAAATTATTTTTTCTCATTCATGATTTCATTTCAGTTCATATACTGGTATGGGAAGAAGATAAAAGACTATTTGTATAAATGGAGATACAAGATCCAAATGAGAATTTGTTTTAATCTTTCATACCTAGATTAACCCCCATGCTTAGGGAATTTAACCAAATTGAGATAAAAGTATCAATTTTTCGATGAAATGAATATGTATATTATTTTCTATAAGTTATAAGGATACTATCTAACATGAAATTTTTATATGAAATATTATTGATAATTCATTGATTAGATGATTATGTGTCTATTATCTAATGAAACCAATCCGTTATTATTTTCGGCAATGTATTATTGAGAAGTGTATTCATACCAAATAATGTATTATATTTATATGTTTTTCATTTAATTGTATTGATGGATCTGATATTATATAAAATCAATTCCATTGGTATATAATGATATTGAAGTATTAGTTATTTTGAAGTAAATTATATTAAAATCATTGTAGTGTGGGAGGAAAATTCATATGCTAACTAGACACTAGGAGAAACCCCATTGAACGATAGTTAAGAGATGGATTAATCTAAACATGAACTCTTGACGCCCAATAATCATTCAAGGTAAAACCACCATGATAAGAAGTGAAATACTCTTATATAAATAATGGAAATAGTGAATTTTCATTTTATTGTTCTGAAATGTTGTATATTCTACTATTGTTTCACCACTAAAATGATCTTTATAGAGAACAAATTGATGTTATCTTTTTATCTCATTAGTCCAATCATATGGTAAAAATGGAAAATAAATACCATGATAATATCGTTTTTTTTCATATTCCACCATAAAATATCATTAATAAAATATGATCAAGAGATTTTCACAAAAGTTATTATCATGAAATTTTATATATCTAAAATATGGGGAGACATTGATTTCCATAAGGACATCCTTGATATTGGTTCTTGTAACAATATTATTTTTATCCAATCCCTTCACTATATGGGATGTTGTGAGTAATATCATCACCCCCTCATACCTAAAAAATATCATACCTGAAAAATTTGAGAAAACAAAATTGGATATATAAGTCTTATGGAACAGTTCATGATTTAGAATCAATTTCTAAATTTATAGTAGTACATCTGGATATAAGCTCCCGCAGATTTTGGGTAAGGCTATATATGTATGAAAAAATATAACTTCCCTCACAATACCATCAATTCCTAAATTAATCTATTGATATAAAATCCAATGTTTTCTATTTTTATTGTTTCCCCACTACATCATTTAACCCCAATATGTATCTACGTGGTGATATAATCGAGAGGGAAATAAGTTGATGATGGAAAAAACCATAAAATTATCATCTCCCCATCGTCTAAAAATATAACCTATTTACTTATTCCATGAATAATTTTATGATATTGTGTTACCTATAAATGAAACTAATGTGATATCTCTGAATTTTAAAAATCATCTATTTCTATTTATGATTTTGAAGACTCTTATCACATTCTAATTATATTAATATTATGATATAAGGATTATGGGGAAACCAACACTAATAGATGAATAACAAAACATGCTATCTTTAGGAATTGTTATCACTAATGTGAATCACTTTAGGATGGATAGCCTCAAAAATATTCATACCACATAGTTTTGGGTCATTGATCAAATTATCCTGACCACATGTAGAACGATATGAGAATATATATTCACATTTTTCACTCAAGTAATCATAAAAATAGATCAATTAAATTAATGAATATGTGTATATTAGGAATATGACCATGTAAAATATAATAACACCTCTAATGATGATTGTTTAATAATGTATTTTAGTCTTAATAAATACTGTATTCCTTAATTTCTAGAAACACAAATTTTATCATCATCATCAAATAGTGAAAAAATACGCTATGATTTTCTTCAAAAATCTATGATCCATTTTCTAATAAAATTGATAAATTAGAAGAAATATTTGGAGATCAATAATAAATATCAATTATGTTTGATGAAGATAAAAAATTACAATTTTTTAACTCAAAAAAATTTATTAAAGACATAGAGTAATTCATGTGTCCAATATAATTTAGTGACATCATGTCCCTTATGAATATTAAGACATAAATATCCTCACTAAAGTAACACTAAGAAATATTTTCAGGGAAATACATTAACATTTATAGGCTTGATCAGAATGTAGAAACTTTTCATTTAGGTGTACTAGAGGATCAATCATTGTTTAAGGGAGTTTCCATGTTGATAAAACCTACCAATAATTGTTAGGTAAAATCTTAACTAGACAACCTCATCGAATAATTTATCGTTTGGGAAGCTCAATACCGGAATGGAATCAATAATATTATTCTTATTATGAAATATAATGGGATTATTGTAGAGTACATTGACATTTGGGTCTACAACTTGAATTCAAAAAATAATTATTTCATATTTATAAAAACAATAGTAATGAATTATCAAATAGATAAATTTAAGGATATTTCTTACATGTATGGGTATCTTTAGTATAATTGAATAACAATTTCCATAGAAGATGAAGATTGAAAGACATTCATGACACACTAAGGGGTTCATTTTAATCATATATTTACCTTTTTCTTGATGAATTATAGTTCTAAATATTTATAAATAATTTACCATATCATCAATACAATTCTATGTTAAATGGTAATGTTTTATGTTTAAGACTATTTAGTAAAATATAAATTTTGTTTTAATCAAATTTCTGAACATGAGTTACTGTTAAACATGTTTGGGAATTACAACCTTAAAATATACCCATAGAAATATTAATTTCATATATCATTATGAAGGAATCTTGGATTCGTGATATGATATCATGTTATAGAATTGAGTATATGGATGGATAGATTAACCATTTAAAATCACCCACTTTAAAATCTCAAATAGTGATGAGTACATCAAGAAATAATCAGTCACATGAGGTTATTCTTTCTTAAGCTAACCCTTTAATATTTACCCATTAATTGTTTGGTGAATAATGGGGTGACAAACAAATAAGTAAGAAGCATCCATAACACATTATACTTAGTGTAGTAGTACCTCATACACCCAAAAAAATTAATGTCAACAGTACAAAGGATTCCACATATACATTGTATGTAAACCAAAAATCATCCAAACAGAGATCTTTAAAATCCAAATAAGGAATAAAAATTTGAACAACCATTATTTTATCCTAATAATAATGATTAGAATTGAGAGTAGCTTGTATGACTTATATAAGTAAACTATGAATCTTATATCAACAAATTGTATGATGATGTATTAAATTTATCACTATGTGGTCCACCTAATCATTCACATGGAATTACTCAAAATTATTTTTGGCCACCAAATGTTTACACAATGACCCACATATTGGGGTTTTATTATGTAAAAAATTGGATTCTAGTTATCTTACAAAAAATGACTAGAGGGAAGGAATGGACCAACTTCATAGTAGCACACCAACTCATAGATTAGTCATTGATAAACTAAGAACAACCACATGATGTGGATTTGTTTGCTAATTACTATCCCATGTTATGGGATATTCATTTCAAAGCATCCTTATAGTAACACCACATGGTTTTATGTTAATTTCTTTTTGAATGAAACTTGAAGTATTCAATACATTTTAGTACTAGTAACCTCATGTGTAAATAAATTCATTATATAGTACACTATTATAACCTTGTTGTTTGACTGATAAATATCATTAGGATTAAAAACATTAATATATATATATATATATATTCCTAAATTCAATTATATTAACAAATTAAAATGAAATAATATATAAATTTTTAATGAAATTATATAATTAAAAAACCCATTTTTGATCAAATGTGTTTTAGTTAATTTTGTATTTTAGTATTATAAAATAATATTTATTAATTTTAAAAAGAAAAGATATATTATTTCTGAATAAAGTCAATATATTACTTATATAATGGTTAGTGGAGAAGATAAATACATTTAAAGGTAGAAAGTTTCATTTATCAAAAAATTGTTTTATTATAATTTTTTTGATCATAATTAATTAAATAAACAATCATCTAATTTTTATTTTAATGAAATGTATTGATTATATATTCAATAAGATATTTCAACATTATTTTGATTGTTTTTACAATGAATTCAATGAATTAATATTCTATTTTATCCTTTAAAGTTTAATTTTTTAAATATCGGTATAGAATTATTTTTTCATGTTTAATTTAAAATTTATTCTGTAAAATTAATGAAATTTAGTTTGAAAAATAAATAAAATGTTTTTAATCAATATTACCAAAATTTATAATTTATGAACATTAATTTTTTTGGCATAATGAATAATAAAAATTATATAAATACATTAAAATGGTCACGGTTGAAACTGTTTTACTAGAGGGGTTATACTAAGAGATAATGGTATAAATGACACATACAAATGTATAATTATTATATTGTTAAAAATTTTTCCATCCTATTATATATTAATAATAAACCATTTTCTATTTGGAATCATTATACTTGTGATTGAGATTAATATTATTTAAATGATTTATCTAATTCAAGATGTCTTCTCGCACTCCCATATAAAAGGCCAAAACCTAAACTCTCTTATCAATAAATAAATATCCACTTATCATATAAATTTGATAATTAAATTAATTACCAATATCACTAAACTTTTCCTTGAAATAATGTTTTCATTACCATACCCACAAGTGAATTCTTAGTGTAAGGGAAATTTTGTAGTCCAAATAATATTTATAACTCTTAACAAATTTAATTATATTCTATTTATTATTAAATATTTTCAGACTATTTAATACAAGAGAACAAGAAGAATATAAAATTAAAAATAGACTAATTTTTTTATTATGATTTCAAAAACATTTTCCACCTCATTTTCAATCATACTGTAAATGAACGTACCACACAAGCGTACATGTGGACTACTACCACAACATAGTTATATGATTCATATTACTTCAATTACATATAGATATGATTACAATAATGGTTTTAATTTTTTTATCAAATGTTTTACCTAATTATTATTCCTGAATTATAATATCACATCACACTTCTTAGCATCTTTTCCATTGTAAGACGATAATATTGTTTGTTTATAATTTTGGACTACCACATCCATGAAGCAATGTGATAAGTTTCTCATTTTTATATAGTCTATACCAAAGATAGATTTAATATATATTTATATATATATATATATGATATTTTTGTTACAATAATTATTCTATAGTGGTAAACTATTTTATAAATTTTTTTCATTCCATCCGTTCAGAAGTTTTAACATTACATGTCTTTATGTGAAGACAGTCATCTCATAAAAGTGATGTAATTTGTTTTTTATAAAATAATTATTTGAATATAACTAATAGTGCATTTAAAAATTATATAATATAATTATTTTATGAATAATATTATAATAATAATGGATTCCAGATCACGATGCAAGTTCTGGAACATCCAAAACAAAACAGACAAGTAAAATGAAATTGCCCACAACCAAAAAGACAGTTTTAATAAATAATTATTCATAAAAAGTTTGAAAATGTAATAATAAGATCATATAATTCATTTTTTTATGTATATGGTTATGGTTTACATTAATAATAAGTTTAAATTTGTTATATTGTGTGATGGAGTACAAATAAGGTCTTCTGGACTTTAGGTAAAGGTTTTCCAAAAGAATATAATTTCTACTGGGATTTTTATGGTTACATATATAATGTCTGAATTATATGATATATATCATAGTATTCTCCTTTATTTTTCTAAATTATTTAATTATGGAGTATAAAATTTTTACTTTTTTTTAAATATTTTAGAACTGAAATTTATGTAATAATGTTATTAATGAAAACGAACATTATATTTATCTATTCAATAATGAACCATTATATCCAATTAATATATTTTCATATATAATTTCATGAATGTTGTTATTATTATTTTACTATTTTATTATTTAATTTTACAATTTTTGACATTATATTAATAGGGTAAACAAAATCTTCTTCTTATATTCCAATCATGGTGCTTACATAAAATGGCATTATTGAAATATCTATTTTTTCGTACACTGCATGAATTTCATTTCTTTATTGAATGAATAAACTATTTATTGATTAACACCTTAAATTTAAATGTTTATTGTAAATCAAAATAATTTTCTTAATACTTTTTTATGATATTTTTAGATTTTTAATAAAGTATTTCAAAATGAAAATGATGCATTCCAAAATATATATTCATGTGATCATTTAAACAAATATTTTTTTCATGATTATTTCATTTCATTTAGTTATAATTTAGATGGGATATGATCCTATTAAACCATTGCAAATATTTTTTTAAATTCATTTTTATTAGGATTATAAAATTTTGATGAATCATGTATTCTTACCCATGAGTTTTTGAGGGCTGAGACAAAGGCGGCAAGCTAGGTCTTCTTCTTCTATTTCACGATGGTGGCGGCCTCTAGGCCAGTCACTCCCTCAACAAGGGAGGGACCTCAATTGTCTTCTGAGGGAGCGGTGGCCTACATATCCCCCTTTTCCAATGCAGATCTCCTTCCCCCTATCCCTCAATGTTTATTGTGCCCCAAGGTTCCAGAGCTACATGAAGGTCGCCAAAATCTTTCACTTTATATTTCTAAATTCAACCAAGATTTTCTCTCCATAACTGACTTTAATTGCTCAATTCTCTCAACGAAGGCCTTCGGTGGATGCATTTGATAGGTTTGTCTTCAACTCATGAGATTTACAGGATAGGGAAACCATGATACTGATTGACAACAAGAAAATCATGGTTTGTTTTTCTTGAGAAGTGGACTTGATTAAAGCCTGGTCTTGTACCCCCCACAGTTGCAAAAGATCTTGATTTTTTCTCTACAGATGGACCTATGACTTCCACATGAAACACGATTCACCTTCGGTTGTGGTCTGGGTTAGTCTTCCCAACATTACATTACCGTTTTAAAATCCATTGATAGTTAGGATTCTTGGAAACCTAGTAGGTAGGTAATTATGCTCTGATAGCTAAACCAATTCGATTTTTCTTCCTATTAACCCAATAATTTTTGTGGAAGTTGATGCCTTAAGGGTGCCTCCCGAAATGGTTCGGATTATAGTGGCTGAGTTGTACCATTGTAAAAATCATGTATTATATAAATCATGGTTTTATTTCTAATTAGTTTGAAAATGCATGGGCCACTCCTCTGTGGCTTGTAGGCTCGGATACAGATTTTCAGACAGGCAAGGTGATGGGGGTATAGAAAAAAGTTTCATGCCTCATGTAACCAGTACGGTAGAGGGTGCGGAGGCGGTGACCAGGGTTGCTCATTTCCGAGAATACAGTCAGTTGGGATTTAAACAAACTGTTTTAGTGTCTTGGTGAAGCAACTAGAAGTGCAAATGGGGGCTAGAACTAGGGGTACCAAGGATCGATGCAGAGTTCTGCCTCCACGGATGGAAGAGGGAGGTCCCAATGACCTCCTGGGTGCCCCATATGCTGATGCGGTGTGCCCAATGAGTGTAAAATGTTTGATAGTGACGCTAAAGGAACAAGGGGAGGGTAAGTCTTTGGATTTCAGACCCATTTGTAGAAAGGAGGTGGCTGTTATCGAGTTGGGAAATCGTTTTGATGGCCAACATAATGCGGACCTAGTTTTGGATGAGAAGGAGTAGCCCAGGGATGGGCAGAAGGTACTCAAGTCCAGTGATGAAAAATATAGTCAGCCTGAAAAAGAATTTGAGGGTGAGGTTTAGGTTCAGGGTGAAGGACTCTAAAGACCAAGGATGTGTAGTAACAGGTAGAGAAAATAGAAATCGGGAAAGGAATACTAATACTTTCCACTCCCTATTGATACACGGTCAGAAAAAAATTCAAAAGACAAGATGGGGGACATGGAAGAGGAAACCATTGAAACAAGTAATAATTACTCTGCTGGGGAAACCAGCCTAAGGACTAACAGGAGTAACAGGTGGTGTGGGGGCAGGAAGGTCACCTCCTCCTTGCCACCTCCTTTGAATAATTGGCCAGTAAGAATGAAAATCGAGGAGAAGTTTGACATGGAGGCCATGCGTCAACTGAAACCATATGGTCAACTTGATTTTTCCTAGGATTTGATTGTAAGTTCAGATGATGATGTGACAGAGCAGGTTTTGTGTCTCAATGCCTCCGAAGAGGACACACCAAAGATGATGGGTCAAGCCATGGAAAAAACTCTGAATGAGGAGCAATATTCATGGATTGAAAAACATGATTCAATTCTATTTTTGGATTTTAACAAGCGATTGATCAGCATAGATGAGTATATACAATTTTTGGATAATCTATCTTCTTCATTTGAAGTCCTTTTAAGTAGAGAGTAGCACATCCAGGTAACTGCTATATCCAGGATGTTGTTTAGAGATATGCTTTCTGGTAGAATTAATTTTGTCTTCAATGATTCTTCCATATAAATTTCTGACTAATACTTGGTTTCCATTTAATTTAATCATTTGAAAGGGGTTTTTCATAATCAGTCTATGTGCTTTGAGACTTGTTTCAGTGTTTCGTTTCAATCTTTTTTTTCTAGTTCCACCTCGGATGGGGTTTAGAGCATGAGTCCTTCACTTCAGCATGTCACTTAGAGTGGAATCCTGAGAGGTTATGCCTTGGACATCGGTTCCGTGCCCGTGCATCTTTGCACGGGACTGTATATCGAGTGGTCATGATTTGTTCGAGGGCCTTAACTTGTTATTGCTACTGGGAAGATGTGGAACCAGTATTTTGATTTGGTTTTGCTTTGATTTTTATTCGGTTGTTTTGTTGAATATGTTGGTTTCTCACTAGATCCTTAAAATTTATTAGATAATAAAATAAAAAATAATTTTCAGTTCATTCCCATGAGATATACTATAATGGAAAGTTAAATTCTTTTTTGATCCTATGGAATTTATATTAATAGATTAAGATTTTATGATAGTTCGAATTATTATATACATACTGATAATTGGATAAATATTAATGCTTAATGATATTAAATATTACATGAGTGGTTATATAATTCCAAAAAAAATCATGAACGATAGGTTATACCAATCCCAAGACGGTACATAGGTGGTTATCTCAAACATAATAGTTGATAAATGTCTTGTTGGATTTCCCTTACATAATATTTATTAGCTGATTATTTTGAAAAACATTATGAAACTATTTTATGTAATGATATTATGATAATGTTATGTTGTTATGGGTCATGTTTGATTATTTCACAATGATTCATGTGTTATAAAATAAGAATTTTTATTCCATTACTCATGATTATGATGTACGAATTGGTGGGTATGAAATTAACATTATGATCTCATGTTTCCATAACCATATGGATAGGTAATGAATAAAATATAATTGATACACCACTTTATTACCATTACAATGAAACTTAGAACACCATTTATTATTTTTCATTTTTCCTAGAATATGAAGCATGTCTTTATGCAATATATAATTTAAGAAGGTTTTTTGCTGGGAGGAACTATGTTATAGATTTTCAATTTATATAATTCATGAGTTGTGTTTATATTATTGATTTTAAGGAAAATAAAACATTGTTGTTATAAAATGTATAATAATTATATTTATTTAACATTAATCTAATAATATGTAATATTTTTATATTTTATTTTATTTAAAAATGGTTGGTATCAGATAATGTTTTAGTTAATTTTGGAAATTGGGATGGTGATGCTTTAGTTAAAACCCTTAGGATAGTCCCATATATCATAAAATACACAATTTTAAGGAATTGGGGAACTTTCACATTCCATGAAAATAAATCCATGTTTGAATACTGGAAAATAGATGCTGCTATGGAAAAGATTCACCTAGTGGTTAAAATATTTAATGGGATGTATTAGTAATCAATAAAATAATTATCATGAATCCAGGATGAGTGGGACAATAAATATAACCCTATCATCCCTAAAAAATATTTCAATACTTCTAATAGGGGAATATCTATTGGTAAAATTTCATTTTTTGTTGGTAATAAGTTTTACCAATATATATATCCACGTCACTAAACTGTGGGTAAAAACCCTATCGGTAAATGTTTTTAGTATAGATAAAATATTTATGTTGCAATTATAATAACACCAAAAGTTATTATATATTTTTGTTAATGTTTTTACCAAAAGGTTCCGGTGACAAATTTTTTTCTTGGCAATAATATTACCAATATATAATATTTGTATATAAATTACATTTAAATAATTAATATAAATATTTATTGCCAGCAAAATATAATATTATATTTAGTAATTAATCATATATAATACATATATTTTAATTATTAAACCAAATATGATTTTAACACATTCTCTAAAGGAGACAACAATTAATTATATTAATAAGGAAAATATTTGAAAATTGAATCTGTTGGATACCCACCTAATATTTGTCTCTAATTTTGTTGCTAACCAACCCCCCGAGATTCAGTAATTAGACAACCTTTCCCCACCAAGGTAGATCCCACCTCCACACTGGATCATCCACCCTAGCAGTAGTAGCACATAATCACTAGTGACTCCAACACCAATAACTCTAGCCCATCATCACTAACAAATCTAGAACCAACATCTCCAGCCCATCCATCTCAGCTCCAACACCTTCCATTCAAGCTCCAAACTATGTCATCTCAAGCTATAGCCCGTCCATGTCAGCTCTAATCTATGAAAAATTCAACTCCACCTCTTTCCCCATCCATTTCCTTTCTAGTATATGCACAAACAGATGAGAAAATAGATGTGAAAAGACCTCATATGGATTTGAGCATGGTACAGAGACAACTGACTGAAATATGATTACACATCAACTGTCATCATAGATCACACTGGCGGCAATGTATATGCATGAAATCAACACACTCAAAATAAATAAAACATTTTAGGGCATTTGGCATAATCTTGTTGAAGGTGGCATTAATCTTGTCATCAATGATCAACATGATAATTCTATTGAAATCTACTATCTTCATCAAATTTTTTTAACTATAGTCATGTCAACTCAATGCTCACAGAACAATGAAGTGGTGTCCCGGTATTTCCGAATGCATGAATTGTAAATGTAGGCCAATGAAATAAAATAAAGGGGTTTTACAATGTTGAGGTCCCTCTTGTAGGTATCATTGACAATTCTCCAGGTTTTCTTGAATCATAATTGTATCATTCACCCTAGAATCATGATTCAATTGTAATAATGAATAGTATGGGTGAAATACAAGAAATAAATAGTTGAGATATTCCTATATCATCATTTCCATCTCATGTATATCCTTAATACCAATAATTTTTTCAAAACATCATTGTTAGATTCCCATAGATCCCCATCATCACATATCTTATTGTTCATGTACCTATCCAAACTTCACCATTATCCCTATAAAGCATCACCTGTATCAACCCCTTTGAAAAAAAGTAAATCATTCAGTGCATAATAATAATAAATAAATTTACATCATGATTCTATGAACTTCTTCTAGAAAAAAAAATTTCTCCCCTAATTTGATTCTATAAAATAATTTATAGTACAAAAGAAAAAATGACTTAAATGAATATTAGAAGCCTTAATCATAATAAATTATTAAAAACATATCATGCTCATAAAATTACAAGATTTTGGTCATGATCATCATCTAAAAATTTCAAGCATTAAACTTTAACATCTAGTGAAAATAACGTATCAAAACAATGAATATCCTTCCAAATAAAGAAAAATTCTCAAAAAAATACACTTAATGTAACATCCCAAGTAAGTAATGAATAATATATATTTTTATTAATGATTAAGATAGTGTTATAGAGGCTTAAAATGAAAATAAATACAATCTTATGCATGGAATACACTAATATTCTTAAAAGATTGTTTTGCTGCCTTTTGATGGAAAACCATTTTAGATTCTATCTTTTGACAATTTTATAAACTATGTTTGTCAAAATAAACTTATCCTTTATTATTGGGACATCAAAATTTACCTTGTGTGAATTTTTGATATTTTTCTGACAATGTTCATTTTTTAATGAATAGTGAAAAATACTGCATTTTACATCAAAACTGCTTTTTAATCTAATTTATTTATATGATTAGATTATCTTTTGAATTTGTTTTGAAGTTAAATTAGAATATATTTTTACCATTTAATCCAATTGTGGTCATTGGAATCAACTTCACTTTGAAATTGGACTTAAACTGGTGTCAATCTTTTGATACTTATTGTTTAATAAATACACACTATTTGTCATAACAGCGGGAAATAATTATTATATTAATTAATGTGACTTATATGTTCTGAATTTTGTAAAATAGACTTCATTTTTGAATTCTGAATATCAAATATAGCTTAGGGTGAATTTTTGGTAATTTTCTGAAAAACTTCAATTTTTGATGAATAGTGAAACCACTAAGTGGTACTTATAAAAACTGATTTTCCGTTTAAATGAAATTTTTCCATCATTGTGTTTTGAATTTCAAAAATCCGACAAACATTGTTGTCATTAATAAGTAAAATGTGGTTCAATGAGATTAAAATAATTTTTCGGTGAATAGTAACTTATTACGTTTTTAATCGTGATTAGTGGTAATTAGGGTAGTTTAAGGTATAAATAATGCTTTAATAAAATTAAATGACCTAGACATGTGTCCCAACCATATTTGTTGTGTCATTTCCGACCAAGAAAAGCCATGGGTCAACTTGGGGACCCCATGGAGACATTTTGGTTGGGAAATGACATAAATAACTTTTTATTTAATGTAAAAGTAAAAATGACACAAACATAATATGTTTTACGAAAACAATTTTTACATGGGGTTATAAAGATCAGATATTTGATTATAAATAGTCTTTGAAAAGCTAAAGTGATTTCCTACATCATAGTATTTTGTTATGATTTTTAGACATTAAATAAATTTAATTATTTATGACATAATAATGATGCAGCGATGGCATCATTATTTGACGATTTAAATAAAATGGAAAGACAATGTAAAATATATGAACTACACATGGCCAAAACCAATTGGATGAGTGGATTTAGAACCCTTATCACCTTAACCACTAATTATATAAATGTGGGGCCTTTTAAAACCGAAACACATTTTCAAATAAAGTAATATTTAGTGCCCCTCCTCTCCTCTTATAAAAGCCCCCACCTCTACCTCATTTCACACACTCCTCAAGCCTTTGGCTCGGCCAAAACCTGCCTATTTACTCTATCCACATCCCTCTCCTCATCCTAGATCATTCCCTTTGGGAAGAATCCTTTCAAAGGAAGCCTTTAGGCTCAAATCAAAAGGAGTTAAACTTTTTAAGGTAATTCATTCTCTCATGTTCATTTGTTTTATTTTGCTTCTCCAACCCCCTAAACTCTTTTTATTTACACCTTTTGTAACAAAAACAGTATATTAAATATACTAGGATCTTGTTATAAGATTTATTTGAGCTACACTCTCACACAACTACATCAAATGGTTAAATAACATACGGTTTCCGTGGATGGCGAAATTCTGCCTCCCGAAACGATGATTGTTCAATACTCATTTAACAACTTCAATGGTGGCCATTATGATGTCAATATTTTTATATATGATATATAATATGTTTATGTTTTCCTTAAGCTGCTGTTTTTTTCATTTTGGTCATTCCTTTATGGTTTCCATTATGGGTAAACACGATATCTTCATTTTAGGAAGTGCGGACTACCGCCCCCTGAAAGTGATTTGATTCGTTAAATACCATATGTGGGACATATAAAGGATGGAACTATGATATTATATATTTTATTATACTGGAATTACAATATACTCTTATATCATTATGATTCCATTCCAGAAATACGAAATAGAAATGGAAGTAGCATTCATGCGTACGTACAGCTTACCGTCTCCATGAACGGTGCATTTCATTTCTTACCTCTAAACGTGATGTAATATTATAAATACATGTATATGATGAATATATATGATATATATTCTATCCAAATCATTAATATTATTCTGGATATAAAAAGCCTTTGACCAAATTAACAACATGTAAGTGTAAGAAGTCTATTTTTGACTTAAGAACCAAATACCGACAAAATGAACATTATTAACTTAACTGTTTACATGATGTTCATAACATGGTATAAAAGGAATAATGAACTTGAAAAAGATTCATAAGCAAGAATAGATTAACTCAAGTTTATTATTCAGGAGATTAAATAACGGTCGGGTCAAGTCGGATACGAGGTATGGGACTTCGTCTCAATCTCCTTTCATTGAGGCATATTTTATTTTATACACAACTTTCTTTTATACGGTGTATAAACCCCTTTGACTTTTACATTTATTCAAAAGGAATCTTTTTTATATGAAGCATTTACTAAACGACAAAAGGGAATGTTTTTGTCGTATGTATGCAGCGACAACGACTTCTCCGCCGTCGTGACCGTTATTTGAGTTTCAGCTTCCTCTACAAGCCATACCTTCTTTTTAAAAGAAAAAAAAATACCATGTTTTACTTTTCTTTTATTTTAGTATTGAAAATGGTTTTCATAATGTTTTTATATCAATGTGTTGTATTGATATCTCGTGATTGAAATGTGGAAATTTCATGTTTCCTTTATGCATGTTTTATGTGATATGATTATGTTATGGTTCTTGGGAATTATTATGAAGACGGGTGGTTCCGTGATAATCTAAGGGCGGGTGAGCCCGTTATAGCTCTCTAATGCATTGGGTAACGCGAAGGAGTGAAACGTTAAGGTTTCTCCGAAGAGATTTTAGGGAATATACTGTGATGGGTATTCCAAACGTAACCAAGAGGGTTACTCCCTACGTAAGAATGTTATGAATGCCTCAAGTTACCTTTATGTCTTATGATTTCTATGATTTATTCATGATTTTATGAGGTATGTTAATGTGCCTATGTTTTATGGGTAAATTTTGATTTCATTCTTATGTATATATGAACTCATGTTTCCTTTCCATGTTTTTTTTATAACCCATACTGAGTTTTTATGCTCATCCCAAGTTTTTGAAATGTTTTTCACAGGTCAAGGGAAAGGTGCATGATATGATGATAGAGTCAAGGATGTGTCAAGAAATAATCCATGTTTTATTTTAAATTTGTTCCCGTTGATGGGAATGAAGAATACTATCTTTATGATACCACTTTGTTTATATGTGGAATGTAATGCAAGTTTTATGATCTAATTTTCTAAAACTCTAAACCCGAAAAGATCCTCAATGTGTAATCATGTAATAACTCAAGATTAGGTAAGGTTTAAGGCTGGAGCCTTATAGTTGGTATCAATGGTCGGTTTAGATAACTTTAGGAGTTATAATTCTATTAAATGATTATTCAAAAAAAATTCAAATGATATAGCATTTGAAGATTACCATCTTGCTTTATCTAAGACATGTTTGTTCAGAATGGTTTTCCGCAGAGGAAACAGGGAAGCAGTGCTAGGAAGGCATACAGAAGGAAATAACCTTCCGAATCAGCATCCAGAAATGGTCGGAATTGGAACTGAACAGTTTGTTGTAGTAATGGCGCAATTGACTCAAGCAATAAATGGCGGTGGTATCCATGCACGAGATCTGCCAGAACAACCGCAGAGGAACATGTCAGTGCTGGAATATTTCGTGAGGCAACATCCACCATCATTCACAGGATCATCTGACCCTGTGCTAGCTGAAGGGTGGATTAAAGCACTGGAGAAGATTTTTGATGTCATGGGGTGTTCAGACAATCAAAAGGTTAGTCTTGCTATTTACCGTTTGGAGGGTGAAGCAGATCAGTGGTGGTCTATGGTTAAAAATATCAGGGACACCGATGAGATTGATGCTCTTGACTGGGATGAATTCAAAGGTATGTTTCTTGAGAAGTATTTTCCTAAGGTTGTTCGACTTAGGATGGAAACACAATTCTTGGAATTGAGGCCAGAGGAAGACTCAGTGGATGCCTATGAAGAAAGGTTCACTCGATTGGCAAGGTATGCTCCAAATTTTATCCGGGACCTTGATAGTAAAATCAATCGTTTTTACTCACGATTAAAGCCAAAATATCGAAGGGCATTATCTTCTCATGAGTTTAAAAGTTATGAAAAGCTTGATCAATATGCTGAGAAGGTGGAAATGGAGTTTGCCGATGACCAAGTTTTCTATAACAACCAGCAGAAGAAGAGACCGAGGTGGCAGGAGAAAGGTAAGAATTCTTAAAAAAAAGTCTGATGGTAAGAGAACTTAGTTTCCAGTTGGTGATAAATGTGGCAAAAGGCATGATGGGGAATGTCTTCTGAATTCTGGGAAGTGCTACCAATGTGGTAAGATGGGACATAAGGCTCGTGATTGCACTGAAAAGGATCAAGGTGAAGGTAAGAACAAATTTGATTTACAGTTAGTGAAATGTTATAAGTGTAATGAGATGGGTCACTATGCAAACGAGTGTCCGACAAGGAGCTTGAGTGATGGGAAGCAGTTAGACTACAAGTAGAAAGGGGTGGTGAAATCCTTTGCAACTACTTCAGCAGATGTCGGGCCATCAAATGAAGTTGTATCAGGTACTTTGTTTGTTTTTTCAGATTATTCCAGTGTGTTGTTTGATTCAGGGTCTACACATTCTTTCATCTCTGAAACCTTTTCTAGTAAAATGGGAATACCATCTCAAGAAATGACTCCTGAACTTTTGGTAAAACCACCTGGGGGAAATATTGAGGCAAAAAGAATTTATAAGAATCTTCCTATCCTTATCTGTGGAAAGAACCTACTTGCAAACCTTATTGTTCTACCTCTAGTAGAGTTTGATGTTATCCTGGGTATGGATTGGCTCTCTATTTACCATGCTAAGATTGACTGTAGAGCTAAAGAAGATTCTTTTTAGAAAGACTTTCAGTTTGTTTACAAGAATGAACCCTTACTTTTGATAACATATCAAGACGCCGAGAAACTTGTAAAAGATGGAAATTAATGTTACCTTACACACGTCTTTGAAAATAAAGGAACTGTTCAAATTAATGATGTGCCAGTGGTAAATGAGTATCCTGATGTTTTTCCTGATGAGTTGCCTGGAATAATACCAGATTGGGAAGTTGCCTGAATTCAACATGGATAATGATTGTGTTTTGAGATTTGGGAAGAGATTGTGTGTGCCTTGTGATTCATAGTTGAAGAGAGAGTTGTTATGTGAAGCTCATAGTTCTCCGTTTTCAGTTCAACCGGGTAGTACTAAGATGTATAGAGATATGCGGGAGTATTACTGGTGGGATGGAATGAAAAGAGATATTACTGATTTTACTGTGAAGTGTTTGACTTGTCAGCAGGTTAAAGCAGAGCGGCAGTTACCGAAAGGGATGCTTCAGCCTTTACCAGTGCCAGAGTGGAAATGGGAGAATATATCCATGGACTTTGTTGTTGGATTACCGAAGACATCTCGAGGTAATAATGAAATCTGGGTTATTGTTGATCGCTTGACCAAATCTGCTCATTTCCTTGCTATACGAGATACTTTCTCTCTTGATCAACTTTCCCGTTTGTATCTTAAAGAGATAGTCAGGTTACATGGAGTTCCTCTCTCCATTGTATCGGATCGTGATCCCAAGTTTACTTCTAACTTTTGTAAAGGCCTTCAGAAGTCGTTGGGTACTGAATTAAATTTTAGTACATCTTTTCATCCTCAATCAGATGGGAAGTCAGAACGAACAATTCAGACTTTGGAGATATGCTACGAGCTTGTTCTATGGATTATCAGGGAAGTTGGGACCAACATCTTTCTTTGGTTGAGTTTTCATATAATAACAGTTTTCATTCCAGCATACAGATGGCACCATTTCAGGCATTATATGGGAAGCGGTGTCGAACTCCAGCTTTCTGGGATGAAGTGGGTGAAAGAAAGTTGATGGGACCAGAATTGGTAGAAGAGATGGCAGAAAAAGTTCAGCTGATTCAGAAACACATGAGAACAGCTCAGAGCAGGCAGAAGAGTTATGCGGATAACCGGAGGAAGGATCTATCTTTCGAGGTAGGTGATCATGTTTTTCTCAAGGTTTATCCTTGGAAAAGTGTGATGAGATTTTGTAAGAAAGGAAAGTTGAGTCCAAGGTTCATTGGACCATACGAAATTCTGGAGAGAGTTGGATTAGTAGCATACCGAGTGGCTTTACCTCCGAGTTTATCTCAGGTACACAATGTTTTTCACATTTCGATGTTGAGAAAGTATATGCCAGATCCATATCATGTTTTGAGTCCAGAGGTAGTTCAGCTGGAAGAGAACCTATCTTATGAGGAACAACTGGTCCATATTCTTGACCACAGGGAGCAAGTGTTATGGAATAAGTTGATTAATCAGGTAAAGGTTTTGTGGAAAAACCACATGATTGAAGAGGCAACATGGGAATCTGAAAATGCAATGAGGGATAAGTATCCCCATTTATTTGATAACTAAATAAATTGCGGGGACGCAATTTTCTAAAGGGGGGAAGGATGTAACATCCCAAGTAAGTAATGAATAATAGATATTTTTATTAATGATTAATATAGTGTTATAGAGGCTTAAAATGAAAATAAATACAATCTTATGCATGGAATACACTAATATTCTTAAAAGATTGTTTTGCTGCCTTTTGATGGAAAACCATTTTAGATTCTATCTTTTGACAATTTTATAAACTATGTTTGTCAAAATAAACTTATCCTTTATGATTGGGACATCAAAATTTACCTTGTGTGAATTTTTGATATTTTTCTGACAATGTTCATTTTTTAATGAATAGTGAAAAATCCTGCATTTTACATCAAAACTGCTTTTTAATCTAATTTATTTTTATGATTAGATTATCTTTTGAATTTGTTTTGAAGTTAAATTAGAATATATTTTTACCATTTAATCCAATTGTGGTCATTGGAATCAACTTCACTTTGAAATTGGACTTAAACTGGTGTCAATCTTTTGATATTTATTGTTTAATAAATACACACTATTTGTCATAACAACGGGAAATAATTATTAAATTAATTAATGTGACTTATATGTTCTGAATTTTGTAAAATAGACTTCATTTTTGAATTCGGAATATCAAATATAGCTTAGGGTGAATTTTTGGTAATTTTCTGAAAAACTTCAATTTTTGATGAATAGTGAAACCACTAAGTGGTACTTATAAAAACTGATTTTCCGTTTAAATGAAATTTTTCCATCATTGTGTTTTGAATTTCAAAAATCCGACAAACATTGTTGTCATTAATAAGTAAAATGTGGTTCAATGAGATTAAAATAATTTTTCGGTGAATAGTAACTTATTACGTTTTTAATCGTGATTAGTGGTAATTAGGGTAGTTTAAGGTATAAATAATGCTTTAATAAAATTAAATGACCTATACATGTGTCCCAACCTTATTTGTTGTGTCATTGCCGACCAAGAAAAGCCATGGGTCAACTTGGGGACCCCATGGAGACATTTTGGTTGGGAAATGACATAAATAACTTTTTATTTAATGTAAAAGTAAAAATGGCACAAACATAATATGTTTTACGAAAACAATTTTTACATGGGGTTATAAAGATCCGATATTTGATTATAAATAGTCTTTGAAAAGATAAAATTATTTCTTACATCATAGTATTTTTTTATGATTTTTAGACATTAAATAAATTAAATTATTTATGACATAATAATGATGCAGCGATGACATCATTATTTGACGATTTAAATAAAATGGAAAGACAGTGTAAAATCTATGAACTACACATGTCCAAAACAAATTGGATGAGTGGATTTAGAACCCTTATAACCTTATCCACTAATTATATCAATGTGGGACCTTTTAAAACCGAAACACATTTTCAAATAAAGTAATATTTCTTTACTTTCCAAAAGTGCCCCTCCTCTCCTCTTATAAAAGGCCCCCACCTCTACCTCATTTCACACACTCCTCTAGCCTTTGGCTCGGCCAACCCCTGCCTATTTACTCTCTCCACATCCATATCCTCATCCTAGAGGATTCCCTTTGGGCAGAATCCTTTCAAAGGAAGCCTTTAGGCTCAAATCAAAAGGAGTTACACTTTTTACGGTAATTCATTCTCTCATGTTCATTTGTTTTATTTTGGTTCTCCAACCCCCTAAACTCTTTTTATTTACACCTTTTGTAACAAAAACAGTATATTAAATATAATAGGATGTTTTTATAAGATTTATTTTAGCTACACTCTCACACAACTACATCAAATGGTTAAAGAACATACAGTTTCCGTGGATGGAGAAATTCTGCCTCCCGAAACGATGATTGTTCAATACTCATTTAACACCTTCAATGTTGGCCATTATGATGTCACTATTTTTATATATGATATATTATATGTTTATGTTTTCCTTAATCTGCTGTTTGTTTTCATTTTGGGCATACTTTTATGGTTTCCATTATGGGTAAACACGATATCTTCATTTTAGGAAGTGCGGACTACCGCCCCCTGAAAGTGATTTGATTCGTTAAATACCATATGTGGGACATATAAAGGATGGAACTATGATATTATATATGTTATTATACTGGAATTACAATATAATCTTATATCATTATGATTCTATTCCAGAAATACGAAATAGAAATGGTAGTAGCGTTCATGCGTACGTAGGGCTTACCGTCTCCATGAACGGTGCATTTCATTTCTTACCTCTAAATGTGATGTAATATTATAAATACATGTATATGATGAATATATATGATATCTATGCTATCCAAATCATTAATATCATTCTGGATATAACGAACCTTTGACCAAATTAACAACATGTAAGTGTAAGAAGTCTATTTTTGACTTAAGAACCAAATACTGACAAAATGATCATTATTAACTTAACTGATTACATGATGTTCATAACATGGTATAAAAGGAATAATGAACTTGAAAAAGATTCATAAGCAAGTAGATATTAACTCAATTTTATTATTCAGGAGATTAAAGAACGGTCGAGTCATGTCGGATACGAGGTATGGGACTTCATCTCAATCTCCTTTCATTGAGGCATATTTTATTTTATACACAACTTTCTTTTATACGGTGTATAAACCCCTTTGACTTTTACATTTATTTAAAAGGAATCTTTTTTATATGAATCGTTTACTAAATGACAAAAGGGAATGTTTTTGTCTTATGTATGCGGCGACAATGACTTCTCCGCCGTCGTGACCGTTATTTGAGTTTCTGCTTCCTCTACAAGCCATACCTTCTTTTTAAAAGAAAAATAAATATCATGTTTTACTTTTCTTTTATTTTAGTATTGAAAATGGTTTTCATAATTTTTTTTATATAAATGTGTTGTATTTATATCTCGTGATTGAAATGTGGAAATTTTATGTTTCCTTTATGCATGTTTTATGTGATATGATTATGTTATGGTTCTTGGGCATTATTATGAAGACGGGTGGTTCCGTGATAAACTAAGGGCGGGTGAGCCCGTTATAGCTCTCCAATGCATTGGGTAACGTGAAGGAGTGAAACGTTATGGTTTCTCCGAAGATATTTTAGGGAATATACTGTGATGGGTATTCCAAACGTAACCAAGAGGGTTACTCCCTACGTAAGAATGTTATGAATGCCTCAAGTTACCTTTATGTCTTATGATTTCTATGATTTATTCATGATTTTATGAGGTATGTTAAAGTGCCTATGTTTTATGGGTAAAGTATGATTTCATTCTTATGTATATATGAACACATGTTTCCTTTCCATGTTTTTTTATAACCCATACTGAGTTTTTATGCTCGTCCCAAGTTTTTGAAATGTTTTTCACAGGTCAAGGGAAAGGTACATGATAAGATGATAGAGTCAAGTATGTGTCAAGAAATAATCCATGTTTTATTTTAAATGTGTTTCCATTTATGGGAATGAAGAATACTATCTTTATGTAACCACTTTGTTTATATGTGGAATGAAATGCATGTTTTATGATCTAATTCTCTAAAACTCTAAACCCGAAAAGAACCTCAATGTGTAATCTTGTAATAACTCAAGATTAAGTAAGGTTTAAGGCTGGGGCCTTATACTAAATAGTTGTATAAGTATGAAAGATATAGAAAATCAATCAAATAATACATTTTCAATTACCACCAATCATATTGGATTATGTACCAATAGAAAACCAAAGATAATCAATAATAACATAAAATATCAATTCTAAACTAAAATGAATGCAATATCAGAAAAAGAAAGCGACACAAAGTGCCCCAATTGTTTTCTAGTTGAGTTATAATCCAGGATTTGTGAGATCCATTACAAGAGTGTCAATTAGTATTTTTTACATGATATGTGAAATATATTACATTTTATAATGAAATATTCTTTAGTATAATAACATACACAGAGTCATCTACTTACGGTTTCTTTTGGGTTGAATTTTTCCAATGGTTATTAAATGAAGTGGAAATGAACAAACAACAAATATTTGTAGAAATAATATAGTTTTATTAATGAAACATTTTAAAGAATTTTGGAATGGTTATGGCCACAGAAACATATATTGAAGCTCTTTATAATAATATAAACATGGTGCTCAATAATAATATAGGTTAACTTATTTTTGCGAGTGTTTTAGAAAAATTAATATGTTAATAGAAATGGAATCATGATGGTGGTTGCTAAAAAACATTAAATTATGTTTAAATCTAAAATTTCAGTGAAATTATGATAGAAACTCCTTCATGTGTGGGTTGATCATCCTAATATGGAATAAAAGCACTGAAGATTTTTTTTGGCAAGCAATAATTATTATAGGACACAATGTAGCCATGTAAATTTTTTTAACATATATAAATTAATGAATTTTTATTATCCTACAAAATATAATCAAAACCAGGTAGATTTTTTAGCTTCTCACGCATAGTTTTCCAAAAGTGCGTGATCAAAATTTACTATTCGTGATCCATCTATATCATCTAAAAAATCCGACAACACATTGATTTATAAAATAAAACAATAGATAAAAACGATGATAAATAATAGATAAATTTTATAAAGCTATAAAGGTAGTCATTATTTTAGTAGATCCCACTTTTCATCCATCAAATCGTTCTTAATTGAAATTTATACACATTTTGAATCATCAATCCCTAAAAAGATCACGAAATAATAACATATATAGTGAATTATGTAATATAAGTAACAAAATTATATTAGAGTTAACAATAGAATATAATTTTGGAATGGAGGAAATGAAAAAAGATGAAATGGGAATTTAGTCAAAGGGAGAGCCATGAAAATTGAGAATGGAGGCAATGAAATTTAATAAAGCAATGAAAGTAAAGGTAGTGTAAAAATTTATGACAAAACAACTTGATTAGTCCAACAAAAAAAACGTCCACCAAGATGATATGAATATGAAAAGGATCCATAAATAAATTCTTTACCCTTCCAAGGTTCATCTAAATTCATACAAAACAAACACCCTTGTTAGTATCCAAGGATGAAATGAAGATGAAGTTGGGCACTGAAATTGAAAATCAATCTCTAAAAATAGGAAATAAAACCCATTAATCAAGATTCATGAAGATCCATTGTGATCAGGAGTATGACAATGAGGCTGGAAAATCCAATAAATTGATCAATTAGAGGTTATTCACATTATGCTGTGAAAGTTATCTGAGCCCAAGAGGACCACCTTATTTTGATTCAGATAAAAATCCTACCCTTATTTTCATTTCTCATCCTTGAATATGTCAAGTGAAAAACAATTGATGTAGCTAATAAAACTACATTGAATGTCAATACCAAGTTTATCCAAAGCCCTCATGGCGTATAGTAAAAAACAAGTCTTGTGACTACAAAACATGTGTATGTACAAATCTCTTCTTTCTATGGTTCCTTACTTCAAACCTTCCAATCTGCTAGGCATTCGGGCTTGGCATTGAACTAGAGAAAAGTTGTACACTGATTCAGCATGGGTGGGAAAAAGTGTTAGTGTTATTGGTCAGAAACTTTTTGTATGTTTCACTATAGGTTTTTAAGGAGCCGACTACAATTCATTGTTTAGAACATTGATCTTATGGAGATGTTCATCCATATAATCAATAGAATCTCAAATGATTGAATCTAGATCCATCTTGCTAATGTTTTTGGGACAATAGATCGCAGAATGTAAAGCCTAACTATGCCATTAGATTCATGAAAAAGATACCCTTATTTTTCCACTTATAATTTCCTTCCCTACCATATAGTTTTCATATGAGTTGTTTACACCTTTATTATTGCCATCATCCATCCTATAGCTATCAATCTGGTCATTAGAATCATAATTCAGCCATGAATCCCCAATGCTTGGTTTATCCACACTGTCCATATTACTATTGATCCTTCTGGCGATCACCTTCTCTTATTCATCACCCTTATTTCACTCTGAACCTAGAACCCCAAAATTGGTCCCAACATTATCATCAAAATGATTATGAAGTGCGACACACTTTTGGAAGAGCATGGGATGTTCTCCCAGTTGAGGGAATGTTTATAGGAGTCTTACAAATATGTATTTATTTATTGGGAGATAAATGCCCACGATAACATATAAAACCTCATCAAAACCACTAAATCACACCATTTGAAGAGTGCTTTTGTGCGCCGAGGAGAGCAGATGTGCTGTCATCGAGAAAGGATGTCCCGAACAGAATTCATCGCTACACATGTGGTTTTTCGAGATCATATCGATGAAAATCATCGAGACTCCACTCCCCATGTTCATCATATCCATGGTGTGGGTGTCCTGGATCTTTTATTCACAACCAAGATTCAAGGCTTCTACTACTAAGAAGGTGCTGAAGATGAAATTGGTGAGCAATGAGGAACCCCTAAGATGATTATCAGTGAAATAAGAATAGCATAGTTGGAGGGACCAAGGGGTGAAAAGATGAAGTACTGTGATGAGAAACCTATGATGGTGGCTAATGGAGGAATCTGGGATGTTAGGGAACTAGAGGCTGGGAGGCGGAGACGTTGAGGTGGGGACGAGGAAGTAGGAGCATATTTTCATTAGATTAAAATATAATATTCCATACAAATATAATAATTTACATAAATAAAATATAAAATTACATTTAATATTTTATATTAAAAATATAATAAGTATATATGAAAATAGAAAATTTATTAATGTTTTATAATTTAATAATTATAATATATAATAAATAAAATATATATATAAATTCAATATCTGAAATAATATAACTAATAAATAAAATTTCATAATGTAAATACTCATTACTAATTAAATAAAAATAAAAATAATTAATATTAAATAAATATTAAACGAAATATGTGAATATTAAAATAATAATATAAAAATTCAATATATGAATATTAATTATCAATTAATTATATTTTAATTATGTTTATTGAAATTTTTTGTTGATTATAATGTTTTTATTTATTATGTTTATTAAATTCAAATATCACATCAGTTAATTTGTTATTGAAATGTGTTTAAATGTTTGTTAAATTGAAAGTATTAGAAAATATCAATACTATTGATACATAAAGTAAACATAAATTAATATAAACTAAAAAGAAATTATTAATGAAACCTGTACAATTAAATATTGACTGGTAATAAAAATAATAATCATTATAAAAAATTACTTTCGATTAATTGGTTATTTTCATTGAATGGTGCATTCTGAAAAATTTTATTGAAGGAAAATAGTTCTTTGGTAATTGTTATTATTAAAAATATATTCAACTGTTAGTAATAAAATGTTGGTGTTAGTATCATTAATTAAAATATTTTACTATTAGTAAAATATTTTTTGGAGTTAAATGATAAATACCAATATATAAATCTATTGGTATAAATATGTTTCAGTACATTATATAAATACAAATTGAACTTAATATCTGTTGGAATTTCACAATTTTTTCCATCAAATATATTATCTGTCAATAAATTTCTGTTGGTATAATTCATTTTTTTTGTAGTGCATGAAAATGAAGGGTATATTCTTGTTATTCAAAAATTTTCTTATTGGAATATTGTTAAGGATTTTAAGAGATGATGATCATGGATCGAATAGGAGAACCCTAAGGAATGACCGATTTTAAAGTTTTTTCCATTATTTGCACATCATGGAAATGAATTTCATGATATATGGTTTCCTATTAAGAAATTTATATCATATAATATGATTTTGGTTTTTATTAAATTGTTTGATCACAAATGAATATTCTTAACAAATGGATTTAATACATAATTCAATGATTTTCTTCTTAAGAATCGAAATATTATCAGTTCAAGAATGTAAAATATCATGTCTATTCTTAAAAAAATTTAACAATATATAAATAAAATTTTCCATAAAAAATATGCAATGAAATGAAAAAATGTTCTATTTATTACTTTTTATGGAAATATACAACTTATTTTAGTTTCTGTTTTGATCCATAAATTCCATGGTGGTTGATCAGTACACTTCAAATGATATTTCACAATCTCTATTGTTCATAACATGTAAATTTTATTTTAGAATTATCAATTTTTGATTTTGAAACATATTAATTAATTTTCCTTATCAATATGATGAGGCAATATGATGAAATTAAATCGATAGGGTTGAATGAGTATAGAAGATTAATTTTCAATGAATTAATTTTCATGAATTCACTACATGAAATTATTTGATGAATTCCTTATTCGAAAGAACAATGTAGAAATTTTAATAAGTAATATGAGGAAAATTTTACATGACTTATGAGGTATGATTATGGTATTACCTTGAAACAAGAAGTTAATTTTGATCAATTATTATATGGCATAAAACAAAGTATCATAATGGAATTATCTATAAGATACATTAGTATTTATAAATAAACTCAATGAAGTTATAACATGTTTTGAATAATGATTGTATAATCCCGTCAATATCATGATTTTGATATGAAAAGAAATATGTCATTCAATGTAAATTCTAATAAAACCATGGATTGAAGAATATGATTCTACGTTTTTTAATAGGCATAGAAATTAATATGCTACAGATTTTATTATGGGGTCCTGGAAAATCGTTCTATGGGGAAAGGATGTTGATTTTGAAATCAAACCCAAATATTATTATAAATATTTATATAATGATATAAATGACTGAAATATGTGTATAATGGACCTAACACACACCATAATTTCTAGTGAACGTTGTATGGGAATTAATCTCACTAATGCTGAAATCTGAGTGTTAATTATAATGATCAATATTAGAGTCCCATTAATCATAGAGTAAAAGAGAAATCTTATTTGATAATTGTGGATTATATAGGGTTTTGTTTTATGAAATTATTAATGACAATCATAGGTTCCACTCTTGTGTTACTAATATCTAATCTTATTATAGATCTACTAAATCATCAATTTTTTTTTTAAAAAAATATTGGTATCACATTACAACATAAATGATTACAAATTTAATTAGAAATAAAAATTTTAAATTGTTTCAATACTTCATATTAATTATATAATTATTCAATAATAAATGTTTTTGGGAATGTATTTATATGAAATCTTGTTATTCATTCCATTTTTCAATTTTATTTTCTTTTACGAAAATATTGGATTTATTTATATAATTATCATATCAATTTTCAATGATGTTACATCACATTTTATATTATATACTAACATATTATCATATATGAGTGCATGGATAAATATAAACATCTAATGAAAAGAACATCCATTTCATGGGTCTTATTACCTATTAATTTTAGTTTTTATGTCTTCTGATTGGGGATAAACTGGTCATTGCATATATAGATGTTGTACTATATGATGCTAATAAAATTATATTATTGGTTTGATGTCACCTGAAAAATTTGATAAATTTTATATTAAATAAAACTCATACTATGTGACCCACCTATTTCAAATATTACAAATATAATTTCCCCGATTGAGTTAAAAAAATCTATGAATAAAATCATGAAGAATCTTGATGAGGGATTCATTCTTCCATGTGCATCACCATGGGGTGCCGCAAATAATATTTAGAAAAAAATATTGTTTAATGTGACTCTTCATTGATTATCTGGAACATAAATAGATCACAATAATTAACAAGTACCCGCTTCCATATATTTTTTAATTAATATATTAATTATAAAGAGGTTAATATTATTCAATGATTAATATTTAATTTGAAAAAAAAATTAGGGCAATAAGAGAATTAATATAAAATACATCCTACATATATGGCATAAAAACATTTAATTAATAGTTACGTGTATTCTCATAATCATGTTGTGCTATGTTCACATATTTCATAAATAGAGTCTCTATATATTCTATTGATTTTTTTTATCTTCATTTTTGATGATTTAATATATATTCAAAGATTAAGAATAACAATTAATATCACATTATGAATTTACTAAATAACCTCATGAAGTAGAAATTGTGTATAATATTTATTAGTTGTTCATATAAAAATTTATAAGGATTCATTTTTTTTCATGTTTTCTCATGAGAGGGTATATTGAAGATCCATCAATAGATGATGTTAATATACATTATACTATACCAACCACTATGGCTGTGATCTTTAGTTTTCTTGGATTTTCATAATTTTATCAAGTAATTTTTACAAAAATATTATGGTTAACTTGTATACTATTCATTTTAACTCATAAGGTAGTGATTTTTTTGGATTGATGAATTTGAAAAAAATGTCAACGAATAGATGAGAAGGTTTATCAGTACACCTATTCTTGAAATACAATATAGTGGTGAAATGTTTTATATTCATAGAGATTCATAAAAATATAATGGATTTGTTATTTTTTATAATTATATGATGATATATTATACCTCATTTTAATTGATGTATAAAGATAAAAATTACATGACTCGGGAAAGAGAGTTATCAATAATAATTTTTTCATTAAATATAAATGGGTATTTACTATATGGGGAAATTTGTGACATATATACTGATCATAAAATTTAATGTATTTATTCACCATTAATGTGATGAGATGTGGTATAAAATTACTTTTGTGATGAATAATTATTATTAATGAGAAATATATAAAATCCCTAACAATAAAAACACGCTGACTGATGATCTGAGTTGAAAGGGTTAATTTAGCTTATGTATTAAGATATTCAGAAATGATACAATATATATTTATCTTTAAATGGTTGAACATGATATATTTATCTAATTAGAGAAATAATAAAATTTTAAAATGAGTGATGAACGATATTTCCAAGTTATAATTAATGTGGAAAAAAAGAAATATGTAGAGCTATAAAAGAAGGGAAAAATTTTCATGAGTTGATCGTTAATTTTTAGGGAATGATAAGGTTCAATAATAGTGTATGTGTCCATTAAATACCCGAAATGTAGTATGAAATATTATATTATTCTTAAATCTCATCATTGTCTATT
Organism: Viscum album; assembly: GCA_963277665.1. NCBI lineage: Eukaryota > Viridiplantae > Streptophyta > Magnoliopsida > Santalales > Viscaceae > Viscum > Viscum album. The sequence goes on from OY728147.1 coordinate 1,243,757,208, forward strand.
CATATTAGATCTACAAAGATGGATATTGACATATATGAGTATTTTTGGTCAAAAAACCTAAAAATTGATATTACATATTATATATATTGGTGATTTGGTATGTTATAATTGTAATAGTGACATGTTACAATATAAGGGGATGTTATATACATAACCCATACTATAAGTGCATGGGGAAAGATCACCAGTCAATTTTTTATCGTACCAACTGAATCAGTTGAAAGCTATAATTATATTTTGTTTATATACATCACCTTATGAATGAATAAATAATCTTTATTATAAGATAATTTTTTCCCTTGAAATTATTATAATAATATACACCATTGGAGTGGATTTTATCATGGGGTACATCATTCAATTATTTCTAATCTTGATCTTTGGTTTACATTGATCTTATATAAAATCCATTGGTAAATTCAAAATACAAGGTTTTCTTTTAGTACTACTTATCTTCTATAGAAAGGAGTTTAGAATTCGTATATTATTAAAAATAGAGAGGATATTCAATGATTATTTTCTCATGATTTTAGAAGTAGTTTCTATAAATATCTTTCTCTAAATATATTTCCTGTAAAGAATGATTACCCTACAGAATAAAAAAAAATATCCTTATAAATCTGTATGTAGTAGTACATGTTGAACATCAACATGATGGGATGGTTTTAGGGAAATATTCATATTATTATATGAAAATTTTTAGTTAATGTTTAATAATATTATATATATTTAGTGATACCCAAAGAAAGTTAAATCCCGGGAAAAGTATTATTTATACAATATCTATACAATTCAATAATTAAATTTTTTGATAAGGTATTATTGTAAATTTGTTCATGTAATATAGATATGTAACACAAAATAATTTAATGTTGATCCCTATAAATATTAAACTCTTCAGGATTCATTATCATGTAGAGATGATAGATTGCCTCTTGTAGCTTCCGACAAACTATTATTATGTCTTTGATGTCATCCATGTATCTAATGAAATGAATTAAATACATGATTATTTTCATTTATAGAATTTAAATTTTATACAATAGGATTATGACAATGTATATTGAAAAAATCTAATTTAAATATTGTATTATAATGATAATAAAAAAATACTAATCACATGGTTATATTTATTTGGTGGAATATATAATTCAATGATGGTCTATGAGAATATATGGGTTTAACAATGTAGAGATATGTTAATTTATTTTTATATAAGTGATAGAGTTTCATTGGTGAAATTCACTTTATGGGTTCTAGAATATAAAACCATTAGATTTTATATGTATTTCCTATAAAATAAACATGCTGTATTCATTAGACTGCACTACATGAAACCCCGATCCAAAATGAACCAATGGTATAATATAACTTTTTAAAATCTATATTATTTTATATTTTATTAATTTGATAAACCATGTTATGAAATATATAATTCTTTTCTCAATATTCATGTTTATTGAATAATTCAAATGAAATCATCATTATATTTCTAGTGAGAGTATTTAATGATAATAATACATATTTTTATTTGATTGTTTTTGTAAATATTATTTATTATTATATAAAATAATTATTCTTATCAGTATTAATAATATACCCTAATAATATATATTTATAAAAAACTATACTTTTCTATGAACATTATGAATGAGGATAAAAATATTTAAAGTTGAAATCTGTAATTTTTCATTAAAATATTTTTTATGGGAAATGTGTTATTATCATTATAATTTTATTAAATTATTATTTAATAATTTTTTAAACAAAATTTATATATTTTTTATTCAACCAGAAATCCCATCATTTATTGGATTATTTTTATGATTCATAGAATAAAATAAAATTCGTATTTATGAATAAAAATTATTTTTCTAAGAAATGTTTTTTATTGTGTTCACTTTCTTATATGAAAATAAATTCCTGAATCATAATAATATATGGATTATAAATAAATTTATTCATCATTCCAAAAATTTAAAAATATTCAGCTTTTAATAAATATGGGTTGAACAGTAAAATCATTTAATATTTGTTACCACATTTAATGTTTAAATGAGTTTACATGGGGGTTCATGTATGTGATAAAGATAATGATTAAACATATAAATTTCTAACTCTTATTGTATGATGTTTTTTCAAAAATATATTATCATAAAATCAATTCACTATATATTTGGAAGCATTGTACATAAAAAAGAGATATATTAAATACAAATAAATTATATAAATCCATTTGGTTCCTCCCCCTCCTGTATAACATGAATCCCATAATCATATATTTTAAACACATCAGGATCTTTTTAGCTCAAAAAAATACTTACCAAAAAAATTTCCATCATTACATTCCCAAATTCTATATTTGCTAGTTTTATCTAAATACCAAAATTAGATTTCTTATGGTGAAATATGAAAGAAATTTTCCAATAAAGTGGTATAAATATTAACCAAGTATATTCAAATTAATGTCATCATCCACATTATCGAAAAATATATAATCTATTATGAAATGAGATAATCTCATACCCCCAATATACTATGATTTTCTTATAATGATGTAACAAAAATTTTTAACCTCATTTCTACTAAATACTGAAGAGAAGTATTGATTGTCCATATGTGTTGACTATTGCATAAATGTAATGATATGATTCATTTTGCATCACAACCATTAATTGATATGTATAATTATGGATTTAATATTTACATATTATATTTTTTATAAAATTATAGATCTGTAATTTTCAGTTATTTTTTATAATCATACATTTCCTTCTATTTCAAAATGAAAATGTTGTTCATGTGTACGATTGGTCTACCAACACCATGATGTGATGAGATTAGTTTTTGATGTTTTAATATCCTAGATGTTAATATTTATATATTAAATGAATATATAATATATTTATTAGATAATAGTTATTCTAGGTAGGTGAATTATCATATACCTCTTTTTATTTTCATACATGAAAATTGGAAAAATGAATCATGAGTATGTATGGACTACAATCTCCACAATGTGACATAATCCAGTTTTCATCACCACTTTATTTTAGTGATAATAAATATTCATATAATGATTAAATAATATATATATATATATATATTTGTAATATTATACTTATTATTGGATAATTACCACGACTAAATGATTGGAATTTTTTAACAAAAAACATACAAAACAAATGAAACAATTGACACTGAAAAACAATTACTTTGATAATGAATTATTATTAAATGGGTTTTGAAATTTTAAAAGTAAAACATATATGATATTATAAGTATTTGTATTGTTACTTTATTTATTTATAATAAATTTAAATTTATTTTTATCATGGATAGAATGTTATCAAATCATGTTAATCATGACGTACTTGTTTTACATTATAATCTCATTTTAACCAGGATGTTTTATCATTAAAAACAACATAGTGAATTTAAATGATCTATATATCATAAATGTCATAGATTTTATTCTACTGTGTTTAATTTTAGTAAGTTAATATTTTCTTCTCAATTCCTTTCATTAGGAACTCAAATTTAGAAAAGAATTTTGTTATAGAAATCTATATTTTTTTCTATTTATTTGGGATTTTTTTGTTCTAGGATGAAATGTTAATTATTGTTTTTATGAAAAAATTAATATTATATTTCATTTTTAAATTTTACTTTTTTATTGGTTTTAATTTCAATAAAAATATAAAAGAATATTTATTTTTTTGTCAAACCAATGTAATGGTTACCATTGGTGTGAATAAAATAATTATTTTAACAGACATCATATGAATGGATATTCAATTAATTATAAAAAATATTTGATTTGATGACTATCATAAATAATTCTATAGTTAGTTTATATTAATTTTTTCCCAAAAAATATTAATTTTCTGATTTTAGGTATGTGATCTAAAAAATAGTATTGAAATTTTCGTTGTAAGTATCCGTCTAAAATATTTACATAAATTTTCACCTATGATAAATTATTTTGATGTCATTTTCCCTCACTAATGTTGTGATATTATGATAATATCTATATTGTTTCTAGTGATGGTTTATGATTATGAAAATTAATTATAATTGAAATCATTTTTATTTTCCATTGGTTATGATATGATATAATAATAAATTGTTTTATTATAATGTCTCATAAATTTGAATATGTTATGATAATGTAATGGGTGGGATTGTTATAGTCCTTAATTTTATTGAGAAAATGTCAAATATTTATTAGCTAAAAGGGTGAATTTGGGTTATTAGATGTCTATAATAACTTATATTTCATGTTACCATAACAAAAAAGAATGTAATCCATTGGATATAATAAAATAAATATATGTTTAATAGCTTGGTGGGAATAATTGAAATAAAATTTCAATAACAATGTTTATGAAACACTATAATCTACATTTATATGAGAATATCTTAATCCAATGTTATTATATTATGGATGATGTTCTTTTAATTTCTTTATTATTATATCATAATAAAGTCTAATATTTGTTCCCTGACTCCTGATTATGATCTACAAATTATTGGGTTTGATTTTGAAATGTTAAAATCATGTTCAAATATCCTTAAACTTATGTAATGATTTAAAATCATTTATATTCCCAGATTTATAAACAAATTTATCTTATTAAATTCCCCTTTTTTATGTTTCCTTTTTTTCCTATAATATAATGAAACATTTTATGTGTGCTATGTCTTACAATGGAGGTATTGGGGATGAAATTACTAAGGGGTGATTTCTTTTTATTGTGTACTGAGTTTTTATTTAATCATGTTTCCAAAATTAATATAACATTATAGAAATGTTGTTGATTACAATGCTACGTATTGAGCACTCATATAATAATATGTAATATTTATGTACGAAATATTTGGGTCACCTAACTATGAAATACTGATAAGGAAAAAATGAGAATCTAATGACTAAAAATTTTGCCATTATAATTTGTATCATATATATAATAAAATAGGTTCACCCATATTCCAATATATTTTCGAGGGGTTCACATATATGTAATCATAGTATTAATCTCCCGTTATATGAATGAAATTTACCCTATAAATATAAATTTAATTTCTATATATAAACCGATATTTTGAGTTGGGGATAATGTAAACCAGTGGTGATAATATAAATAATGAATGAACATGTCAATTTTCATGATATTTTAAAATATTGAATTGTGAAAGTTCTAATTGATACAACAATCTATCGCATTTATCATTTATATAATTACCACTCCAGAAAAGTGGACAATATATCCACTACCCAAGAAGATCCAAAACTAGTAGGTGAATTTATCATCATTATTAACTATAATATGGTTTATCCATTCCATGAAATGATATAGAATATATTAGTGAAATGAGAACAACTCTGGATTTGGTTTATTTCATACCTCATCGAATAGAAATCCAATGTGGTCGTATATTTTCAATATTATAAGAATTATAAATTACATTACACCCATCATGAGAGATAACGAACAACATAATCCAATCGATGATAGTAAGCTTCATAAAATATGATTACATGAAATCTCAACATGTTTACAATAAGTTATGGTACAATATATTCCATTTTGGATTCATTGAAGGATGACAATGAACCAATAATATTTTTAATATTCATGTAGGATATTGTGGTGATCATCTATTGGTGACCAATTTCTCTAACCAAATAATAATTCAATTGAATATTGTTCCATAGATGGAACAATATTTCTTTGAATTCACATAAAATTTCATACATTTTAGATGCATATAAATTTTATCCATCAACCACTATAGTTTTTCATATTATTAAATAATATATGCTAATATCATTTCTGATATATAGGTCATTGAGACATTTCCCACAACTATGACAATGATCTTACATTACATCCCTACATAACCCATATTATTATCCATGTGGGATGAAGCTATATATATAAATGAAGTCCGAACAAATGTTTTTTCACAAGATTCATGAAGGAAAACATCATTGGAGGGTTTGTTCTCCCTCATAAAATATAGATATAAAATTCATATAATTTTATTCCATATAATGTGAAAAGGATTATTGTGAATTAAATACCATCTTCAACAACTTGTCTAGTTATTTTATTGAGAAAAATTGATAAATAGAAGTTTTGAATAAAAAAACACTAATGATCTCAATAAAATGGTGGAATAGGATAAATAATATTACATTAAAAAACCATACATTCTATATGGGATTATTTCACCATTGCCAATAGTATGATAAATAATACCCCATATTCTAATTAAAATGGTATTGGGGATGTCTAACCCATAATGATTAAAAAACCACCCCTTTACACAACATTATTAAACTTGATCATCAAATACAAATAGACTCAGAAGAAGATGGGTGAGTTAGAATTGAATGATGTGAAATGGGTTTTCACACAACACAAACATAAAATTACCTTGAATTGAGTGGAATAAGAAATCAATAATAATGATCAGAAACATTTTTTAATCATTAGAAATATGGTATTAAATCATATAACTCTAACAAATTTTTGGAAGAAACCCCCAAAACATGATTCAAAATTAGAATGAAAAATATGCAATACATATTTCCTACTCTAACAAATCCTATCACATGACACTAATAGATGGGAAGAAAATCACACTACCCATTAATTAAGGATTTATCTTTCATTAAATAATGTAAACATAATTAAGGATAATAAATATTCATTTTCATGACATTAATCTTTTATGAATATGTACTCAACGTATAATGTTAAACTACATAGTTTAAGTCTATCATGCATGAATCTAAACTAAATGTTTCATGTTCTCATATGAATCGTGATGTTGCATTTCAGAAAACCTACCTCACGGTCACATGACATTAAAAAATTCAACAATAATATATTGTTTCATTACCTTAAATGTCCTAAAGCCTATGTACTTTTTCCATATTGTAAAACAAGAAGTTTTATTTTTGAAAATACCTAACATGTGAGATGTTTTTGTAAAATAAATTTTAAAACTTGATCTTCTCCCCTACATTGATAATAATATATATGAGATCAGATATCATAAATGAATAGTCAGATTATCTTGATTGAGATCCCCCATATTTTATGTGTTTTAAAAAGGATAAATATTTTTTTATTGTTAACATTATTATCCATATCTAAGGTACACATTTGTTTTGTAATGTTCACTAGTGAATAAAAGTTTACCCTATGAATCAATGGAGTCTATGTAAAAGGAAAAAGGTATTCTAATCATGATAGACAACAAAAAACATCATAATATAACATTTCATTCAGGTGTTGTTTTTTCCCATTCTCAATGTACATGTACCATCTATAATTCCTGAATCAAATATACCATGATGTGAATTAAAATTTTATAACTCCTATTTAAACATTGTCAAAAATATTTTTTTATTGGGTCATGTATGGGTAACCATATCACATAACCTACCCAATGATCCTTACATTATGCACATAAATTTATGGATCATTCCATGAAACATTCATTCATAGAATTGGTCACCTAATTTAATGTATATTCTTTTCCTACAATTTTTTCCAATATGAACTCACCATTATTATACACCCATCATTTATGATCACAATATATGTACACCTCTTTCATTGATATCTATAATAGTGTTGATAAAATATCACTCACATTAGGATGGAATCTCCCTCATAACTAGAAACAGTAATTAACTAATTTCTTATTGGTTAATTATATATAAAATTAGACATCATCCATTTTTTTCATGAACTAAATTATAAAACTATGTTTACACATATAATATTAACTACACAAATATGGTGTCTCAATTCACATGTAGTGATATAATACATTCTTCATAGGTAAACTCATAGGTCATTCTAATATGCGCATTTTTAAACATCCATTGTTATATGTATATGAATTATGACCAAAAGTTATTTTCATCATCATTTGAAATGGTCTATAATTGTATGTACACCTAATTCAAGTTTTGTGTCAATATTTTTCTATTACATTAGAAATACTAATCAATTGGTTAGGACTACATGACCAAAAACCCCAAAAACATAGGTAAATATATGATACCATAATATGTATCTCTTAAAAAATAGAATTTCATGAATCCTAAAGTAGAAATGAAAAATGAAAGTGACACAAAATATAGCTAGTCTGAATATCATAAGGGGTTTTTTGAGATATAATGAGTACCCCTACCTATGATACCCTATTTAATAAATATATAAAATTATATTGTAAATAAATAAATAAATTAATCTCATAGGTACTATAATCAGTCCCACAATAATTTCATGGTATTCATGCTAGAATGACTAGGTGATGAAATATATAGATTTTTTTAATGTTACATCCTTTCACGAAAAATATATATTCATTAAATTCTGTTATAATATTCATTGTACATGAACCCATATTAAGATACAATCCATAAACTAGATGAATTCATTACATCATATTTTTAATAATCCAAAATAATTTGATTATTTATTTAACTAATAAATTTTATCATATGGGATAACTTTTCATTGAAAGGATAATAAGTTATTCTATATCTGGACATTAAAACAAGGGTATATTTATCATGAACATTTTTCTATAATCCCCAAACACCCTAACTGCATTACATCATAAAAAAAGTGAATATTTTGTGTGGTAATCCCCTAGGTATGTATATTAATTTATCTTGAGATGATTCAGATATTTGGAGTAGGATTTAAAAAAATTCAATTCAAACATTGAAGTTGATTTGACTGAGATTTCTATCTTCTATCCATGAAATATAATTATTTTTCATCATAAATATTAAATTGTATCCAAGAAACAATATTTATACATTTCATGTGACCTTAATCAATGTGACATGATGGTATAAGCATCGTAAAAATAAGTTCAATACCACCATATTTAGGATTACATCTATATGAATATGCCGCACAATTTTGGTAGATATTTTTCGTTCCATTGAAATAAAATCAATGTCACCCTAGGTATAAGAACATTGCCCATAATATATACACAATATTAATCAAGGATGAGTACATTTATAAAGTTGTTATTTACATTCACAACAAGTATTTTCAGTCATTTTTTTATAATATTACCTCACTATTATTATATATTTTAGTACTATAAATACAATTATTCAATATGATTTTTCTTAAGTAACCTAAAAAACTAATATATAGGAAAATAATAATATAACATGATGATAACCCACAATGAGAGGCTAATATAGAATTATATTCAATTTCACATGGTAAATATCTAACAGAAGCCAAAAAAGATATAGATTTATAATTTTTTGATGGAATAAAAATTATATTGCTGAAAATATTTGATTGGAATCCTGAAAGAAAACAATATTTCTAAATGTTATCTTTCCAAAATTGAATTCTTTTAAAAAAATTAGACTAAAATAAATAAATAAAAAAATATTGTAAATTATAATATATGACCGTAGAAAAATTCATAACATGCTCAGTAATCTACTCGTCTTGTGAAAAATTTATGGAAGAAGACTATTTCAAATATATTTAATTATAAAAAACCATATTACTCATGGGTTTAAATATAGTAGGTATTGGTTACGTATAGACTATTGTAATACCTACCATTATACCCCCCCTTCAAAATCCTGATCTCATTGAGTGAAATCATTCCACCTTGAAATGGACAAAATATTGCCTTATGGAATTGTGGCCAGCCCCAATATCCTTCAAATTTCCCCTCATATAGGAACAGAATATAAAATCTAAATGGACTAAATATTTCATTATTTTGATTGTGTATATACCTATATTTGTATTTGATTGATTACAATTTTGAATCCATACAAATTTAAATTATCTAACTCTAGTATTACAAGAATATCATCATTGCCTATTTTCATCCATGAACCACATATAGGATGAAACCATATATATCCCAAAATACAGAATCATTAATTATAAATATTTGTAATACACTTCTAGTAGGAATCCATCGAAATTTTAATAGACGTAATATTCCAATTAAAAATATTATAATTATATTTATATATTTCTTTGTCCTATTTCAAGGATGAATTATTATTGTCTCAAAACATTAAGGTTATGATTTACTAAATACATTTTGTTTCAATATTAAATTAAAATAATGTTATATAAATGATCCTAATTTATTTTTTGACTTGTAAATATGAATTACTTATTTGAATGTATGATACGTTGAATGGTTCTTAGTAAATTGTGGAATAAAGATTATCTTCATTCATTTTCTAAGGAAATATAGAAAGTATCCCTTGGATAGATACATTATTCGTGAAAACATTCCCTTTGAATATTAACTCAAATTAGGCATGGAGATTATAAATACTTTTTTGGAATTAATATGAGTGTGGTTAATATTAAAGATTCTTTAAATTATGATTTCTTCATAAGAATAATGATAGTAACCCTAGATGTCCACCTACTTCAAATTGATTTGAGAATCAAAATAATTCATTCATAATATCTATAGTTTTCCATATAAATTTCTTTCACGCATTATATTTTGTATAAATGATTGAACCAATTTTTTTCCAAAACTTGTTTCTCCAACATCACTGCAACATAATTACATTTTCATTAAAAATTGTTTGGTCACTGAATAAAATTACACATGGCTAAGTACTCTTATATAAGTAATAACATGTCATTTACACATTTATCTTACACTTATAAAATATAATTTATTTTCTTTTGGTGATCCCAATAGATTAGTCAATTACTTCTATAAAACATTATGTATTACTGATGTTTAAACATTCTATTCAATTAGCATCTAGTAGTAATTTAGAGATTAGATTCCACACACACTACTAGAATTAGATGTATTTGCGATGGGCTATTTATGGCGGGATCCCTCGACAAATAAGCTTTAGTGATGGGGCCCCATTGGAAATAGTGTGTTTCCGAAAATGACATTGAAAATACAATTTTTTGCGATGAGCCTGTTACCAAAAATAGTATTTGTGACTGGAAAGTTCCAGTCGCAACTAAGACTCAGATTATATACATTATATATAAATAAGAATTTTATTACTTGCCCATTTAAAATAGTATTTGCGACGGGGAACTTCTCCATTGCAAATAAATCTCCGTTTAAATACATTATATATAAAAACCTTTTATGACGGGCCCATCATCCCATCAGAAATACATTTTTTAAAAATATATATTTAAACAATTTGCGACTGGATTCTGTCGCAAAATATCCCATCACAAATACTAAACCATGTAAAAAATATATTTTCAAAAAAGTTATAATTAATGAAAAAATAATATTAATATTATTAAAATAATAAAAAATAAAATATATTAAAATTCACGATATTATCAAAAAATATAAAAAAACATATAATATTAGTATAATTATTATTATTAAAATAAAAATACTTTAAAAAATATAACACTGAAAATTATATTTAATAACATTATGATTAATGAAAAAATAATAATATTATTATTAAAATAATTAAAAATAAAAAAATTATAAAAATTATCAATATTTACAAAAAAACATAAAAAAAACATAAAATATTATTTTTATTATTAGTGAAATAATAAAATAAAAAAAATATAATAATAATAATAATTAATAAAATATTAAAAAAAAATTAAATTATGCAATATTTGAACCAATATAACAGATAGAAACTATAAATAGTTCATATTACGACAAACGTTGAATTCAAAAGTTTTGATCCTAAAAATTCACTTGCGGTCATCTTCTAGAGGATGTGGAGGGTCTATAAAATATGGAGGAAACTCAATCAATAAACTACGAGTCGGACGGTTCATGTACTCCATCTTTTCCAGATGTTGCTGCTGATACAGATTCTACTGCCATCGACGCATATCCTTCTCATTCTACTTCTGTTGTTGGTAATGATGCATCTCTTTATGCTACTTATGCAAAATCTCTATAAGCTCAGTCTGAGATCAGAACTGCTTTTGATACTATGAGGCAGAATATGATGCCTCTCCACGAGCTCCTCTCATGCTAGATGCCGACATCACAGTCGAATCTTAATAAGTACAAGGAGGAAAATGAAATCTAATAACAACTACTCGACCCTTATCAAAGCCAACTGAGTCCCTTACATCCATGTCACCTCATTAAAATGGTGGGCATCGGTATCATCAGTCATCCTGTCCTGACTCTCAGCCTGTGTCTGATAGGTCACATCCTTATATGACTCCTTCAATTCCAATTTGAAATTAAAATTTTGAAAATATTATATGTAGTTAATTTTCAAATTAAAAAAATAATACTAAAAAAATCCAACGCTGGCGGTCACCTCAAAGATCTCTAGTGGTTGGATCAATGTACATCCTCCAATAAACATCGTACTCCATATTATTGGGATGTTGGACTTCCTGTAGAAAAATAAAATAATCTATTTATACATAAAGATATATAAAATATTAAAAAAATATACTTACTAGATTCTCTCTATGTATACTTAATGTACGACTTCCATCTCGATGTGTCACCTCCTATCTCCCCTGATTTTACCAACCCACTAAAGATCTCCTCTAAAATCCATCACCCAACAAGTGTAAAAATAATTCATCCCAAACGTGAGATGAAATGTACTCTGGTCGGTTGGCACTACACAACTCATCAAATTCTATCACTCAAACTTTCTTAATGGATGTCCTCCAATTGTGATAAAACTGATGGAAATTGTCACGCAAAAACACCTGCCATGCCACATGGATAACATTATGCATGCTATCAACGATTGGATACCATAAACCCTACAAATAATTTTTAACATCAAGTTATTAATAAAATTATTTAATTTTTTTTATTTATTTACGTACCAACTAATGATTGAACATGCCGAGCTGCACATCAATGAGAAGCTTTTCCCATGTGATCCATGGATGAGAAAAATAATTCTGCAAGATAGTGCTCACATGTTTAACTGCTACATGTGCAAAACTATGGAAAAGGAATAAATAATAAAACAATTAGTATATGTATAAATAAATTAATGAAAGATAACTAAAATGAACAGGTTACTATACCTTAGTGGGCATGGATCACATCTAAGATGTGGATGTCGCTCGAGTATAGGGTTAGGAATCATCAGTCGCTCAAGACTGAGCTCCCTCTTTGTGCCCTCTAAACCGCACATAAGAGGAGGGTTAGATGATCCAAAATCTCCCTCATCCAATGGTAGCTGAGCCTCTTGCAACTCGTGAAATTGATCAGGGTCCATCTGAAACACAAATTTATTGTTGTTAAGAGATTGTTAAATATAACTATTATATATAGATAAATATTAGTTATGATTATAACAAGAATTTAACAGTGTCAATGTTCCCCTTCATCATCATCTTCATCTATGACATAATCAATGTCTTCATATTCCGTCTCAACATTATCAATATCCATATATGTTTCAGTTTAATCATCCTTTGTAATTTTAAATTCATTTTTATCATTATAAATATCATAATCTCCATTGACCCTTAATTTTGGGGTGTCATTATCAATATTCACGTCTCACTGTAAAAAAGATGGATTTTGAGCTGTATCTTGAAAAATATCAATTCCTTCTACTTCAGAAGATCCGTATTCAGTTTGAGTAAACTGAATTTCCTGTGATTTCAGTTTTATTATACTTCCCCAATCACTCATGTCTCTTGAAGTAGCATAATACATTGTGTAATAAATTTGATGTGCCTGTTGAGCCAGTAAAAATGGTTTCTTTACTGGAAGAAGACTTTTATATTTAATATTGAAAATTCCTTGAGTCGGATATACAAGAAATCCTCTATCAGTATCCAACCACCAACATTTTAAACACTATTATGTAATTCTGTCCAAGATAACACATCCTAACAATTTCATCCAAAATACCGTCAAAGTTTACTTTGGTTTATCTATGATGCTAACCTCTCAAAAAATTACACTTCTCAATGTTCTTTTGATTCTCCATATGCACGTGTATGAAATCTAAAACCATTCACCATATATACCTTATAAGATTTAACCATTTATGATGGTGGGTTACTCAATATACCCAATCTATTATCAATTTCATCAGCATGTTGAGACACCTAAAAATTTGTAAAACAGTTATTAATATAATAAATAATATATGATATTGATATTAAAACATCAAATAATTTATATTACCAGGTTTTGAAACCATTGAGAAACTTGTTTTGTATGCGTTCTTCAAGAGAAACTGCTGTAATTTTTTGAAGTTGTTTCTTGATATGATATACATATTACATAAAAATAAAATATGTTTACATGTTGTAACATATATTATAGAATAAGTATTAGAAGCACTCACATTACAAATGATGTCATTTCATCATAGTTTAGTTGAACATATGTATGAGCTCTGCGACGTTCATCATCTAAAATCCATTGTTCATGAACTACACGAAATCCAAGATTTGGCTGATTAATAATTGATAGTTGATTTTCCATTTCATTATTAACATTCACCTAGATCTATCCCATGTGGTTGTGTTTTTATGGAAATTCAGATTCAAAGTAATTAGAGTAGAAAAAAGAAACATTCTCTTGGAAATAACTTTCAACAATTGATCCTTTAACTAATGCTTTGTTACATATATTTTTATTCAATTTCTGCATGCATTTCATGAAAGAGTACATCCATTGAAACTGTATTGCACCACCACATATAGCTTCATGTAAAAAATGTAATATCAGATGTTTCATTGAGTCAAATAAACCATTGGAAAGATTTTTTCCAGTTGACATATAATTAAAATAAAATCTTCTTCCAGTTTTCTTTGCGCATCATAGTCAACTGTCACTTAACAAATGTCTCGAAAAAATTTGAAATTTCTGTTATCGAATCCCAATCATATTATTCAAAAACCCTCTGAATCAAATAAGTATAATTCTTTCCATTATTATATGACAATCATTAATTTTTAATCTGGTAATATAATCATTCTTAACACATATGCCCAATTTAAGAACCATATCCATATGGATGTCTCAAATATGCAATCCACTAAATAATAGTAACCGACTCCCTTTGGACAGTGTATATGCTGATTTTGGATTTATTAACCTATGGGGTCTGACATTGTCAAATAGTTTAAGTTCTGGTTTCCTGTAAATTGGTTAATGATCTAATCGTTCCTTTACAGTATATTTGGTCTTCCCTGGTGTATCCAAAACTGTATAACATAAATTATCAAAATAGTTCTTCTCAATATGCTTGACATTTATCATGTGGTGGACCATCAAATCATACCAATATTGAAGATCCAAAAAATGATTGATTTTATCAAATTATGTTCTTTCCCAAAACCCTGAATTTTCTATTGGCTTAATATTGGCCCTAATGTGATTAGAGGTAATGATAATAAAACTATTTTTAACCCTATACCTAAGATCATTTTGGGAGGTTCATCTCATTCATTTATACCTTTTATCAAATGAGATTTGTTTCTCTAAAAATGATTATCAGTTTTATAAAATCTGTGATGACATCCAAAATAGAAAGGATTATTTTCCATTGAGAGCATAAAGTCTTCATTGTCATTCATACAAAAAGGACTTGATTTCGGACATTTGAAATCCAGCTAGATAACTTGCCATATTCCGTAAATTCACTAATCTTCTACAAAAATGAATCATTTAATATGAAATTTTGTTCCACCACAACATCATATGTAGTAACACTATTACTTCTTTATTCATTTCACTCATCAATCAATTGTTTCAAATAAACATCAATATTATTTTTCGGATTTCCTAGGATTAATAATGTCAAAAATATATTGGTCTCCTTCATCAAAATCTATGGAGGTAAATTTTATGGAGTTATAAAGACATGACAACATGTATACTGAATACCATAAGAACCAAACCGATAGAGACTGTTAGTAGAAAGTCCCAATTTCACATCATAGGCTTCTAAAGAAAAAGACTGATGCACACAATCAAAATGTTTCCATGAATGACTATCAGATGAATGATTAAAGCATTTATCAGTTTAAATCCCGGTTTGGTGCCATGGAATCATTTACGCTATGTTATAAGACATAAATAAATGCTGCAACCTGTGTGTAAGGGGAAAATATCTCAACTATTTTACAGGAATCGATCCTGAATTCCTGGTTTGAGCTTCTTTATACCTCGATTATCCACATGTGGGACAAATATCCAATGGCTCATTTTCCCCAGAATATTAGATGCAATCATTTGGACATGCACGAATATTTTGATAACTATGGCCCAAATTACAAGCCTGCCTCTTGTTCTCATAGTAATTTACTGGCAACATATTTCATTCAGGTAAAAAAGTTTTAACCAATGAAAATATCTAATCAAAATAGTTGTTTGACATTGCATTATCTAATTTAATAACTATAAATTTTTCAACCTCTTATAATTTTCTTATCTAGCAACTAAGATATAATGCATCCTAAGTAGAACTCAACAACTTATAAAATATGGATGGTTCCAACTCAAGAGTTAAATCAATATCATCTTGAGTTTCATTTTGGTGAACAGATGGACCTGCAACATCAAGTATTAAATTTTGAAACCATGATGGATCTATAATCATGTTATTAGTAACTTATCCGGAACTATGTTCACCATGTTGATACCAAAAAACATAATTTTTTGGAAAACCAAACGACAATATATATCCCCCAACCATGTCAAATGTGTCAAACATTCTCAGAGCACATTTTTTACACGGAAACATTATTATGTCTTCTAAAACATATTCTGGTTTTGATGATGCAAATGATAAGAAATTTTCAAAACCCTCAATATATACCAGATTTAAACAAGAATTTTTTGAATTTCAATATTGATTTAACCAAGTGAAAATATCTAATAATGACTGTTGTCATCTTCCTTATTCCATATTTTTCTACAAAATATAAAATCATTACTTTTTTTGAATAATTAGAAATTATAAAAACATTATCTGAAAAAAAAGATAAATATTTACAACAACTGCATAATAATTACCATTACTTACATGTGAAACAATTTTCAATGGATTGACGGATACTATTTTATCCCACACCTCATTTACTTGCAACATTCTCACAGAAAAATAACAATGAAGAATCTTTTCAGAGGTACATATATTCATTCTTGTGTATACGAGAGTCAAAATGCTTACCTATGAGCAGATTTTCATTGTGATTTCTCTGTGAGAAAGTTGCAAGAAAATGAGCCGTCAGAAAAAATATCCCCTTTTCCTCGATGAATCATATTCTAGAAACATTCATCTCATGAACATATTATAAAAAATGTGGTCCTAAAAATTCATATTCAAAATCATACATACAAGATTGGATATATAGAAACATTCAATGCTTGAACAGATTATAAAAAATATGGTCCTACAAATGCATATTCAAACTCATGCATACGATATTATATATTAATATGCAGAGGCATACATTTCATAATGATTTGAGTTGGTGAAAGTTTAAAGGAGAAGATTTATCGGCCAAAACGAGTGTGGCCAATCCACAGGAAATTGTGCTTTTTTTACATGTTATTACAATTTATTTTCTTACTAATTGTTTTGAATTGTTCCTATATCTAACTAATTGATATTATTTCTTAATAATGGTTCCTAATTGTTTCTATTTCATACTAATTGTGTCAAATTGGTTCAAATTGTTCCGCATTGTTACAAATTGTTACAATTTCATACAATTTATTACATTTTATTACAATTTATTCCAATTTATTACAAATTTTTAAAATTTATTTCAATTTATTACATTATTTTACAATTTATTACAATTTATTATTATTTATAACTATTTATTACAATTTATTATTATTTATTATGATATATTACTAATTATTACTATTTATTACTATTTATTACAATTTATTACTATATTATTACTAATTATTAAAATTTATTACAATTTAATTCAAATTATTACTAATTATTACTAATTATTACTAATTATTACTAATTATTACTAATTATTACTAATTATCACTAATTATGACTAATTATTACTAATTATTCCTCTTTATTTATAATTATTCCACTTTATTACAAATTAATCTTATTTATTACTTATTATTCTTTTTTTATTACTAATTATTACAATTTATTACTGATTATTCATATTTTTTACTAATTATTCCTATTTATTACTATATATTCCGTATTATTACTAATTTCCTCTAATTATTACTAATTACCCCTAATTATTAATAATTACCCCTAATTATTAATAATTACCCCTAATTATTACTGATTACCCCAAATTATTACTAATTTCCCCTAATTATTACTAATTACACATAATTATTGAAAATAAATAATCATAACAAAACAGTTTAAATCTAATTTATTTACAAATATTCAAAAATAATAAACATTAACATAAAAAATGAACTAGATAATTAATTTAATCAAATATAAATACTTTTAAACTTGATCTTTAATTAATGTAGATGACTTCACAACATCTTCGTAAAAAATACTAACTTAGAGAAATTTTCACTGTATAAATAAATTTTAGGGAGAGGGAGAGAGATGAAGTGAGAATTGAGAGGAAGGGAAAGAAAAATAGAAGGGGGTATATATATGTTAGATTAGTCAAAATGTGACTATTTTCAATGGGATACCCATCGTAAATAAAACTATTTGCGACGGGTCCCATCGAAAATACCTTTGCCCACATTAATTGTTTTCGGTAGTTAAAAGGATATTTATGATGGGTACCGTCCTAAACAGTTTCCTACCGACACACATTTTTTGATGGGACAACATCCCTTCTCTAAAAACTATTTATCACCGTCTGTAGTTGCGACGGGACCCGGCAGAAATACCCTCCGACCGACACACTATTTTCGACTGGGGATCCCCCTTTGCAAATTACCTTCCAACGATTTGGCACACAACCCACACCAAACCGCGATTTACTTTTGGTAATGGGACACCAAATCCCATTGCAAATAACTAGTTATTTTCCACGGGTCATCCCCCCATCACTAATAGCCTCTATGATGAACTAATTGCGACAATAATTAATATCGTCGCAAATAGCTCGTTGCAAAAAGCTCTTTTTTAGTAGTGACACTCTAAAAATAATATTTTTGATCTTAATAGTGGCTGTTAAAGGATTAATTCTATTATTCATAGTTACTCAAAGAATATTTAAAGCATTATGAAACATATTCACGGATATATAAGAACATGTAATCCCCTTCTATGTTGTTCATTTCTAAGATTGACGCTGGATTATTATACTTTAACTACAAGAGAATTGTGTAAATCATATGTGGGTGAATAACTTAATAGTGATGGAAACACTATAGGTAACATGAATATTAATTTTACATAATAATTGTTAATATTAATGGAGTAATCTATATATAATCACTATTCCCCCATGTTGTGTTGACCATAATGAATGGAGGCATCCCCTCTAGGGTATCCATGTGTTAATCTCCTCTCATTGGATACTCTTCATTTATAGTAGTTGGGGAAATATTAATTTGAATAATCAAATTTTAAAGATCAATTGAATCATTATGAAATGAATTAATATATTATTTTATATATTTTTTAAATAAATAATATGTCCGAAATCTGCATCCAAAAGAAATGCATAACTTCATGGAAATCAATCATAAATTTAGCTAAAAATTTAAATATTAAATATAACCCTTTAAACCATTCCATTGAATTAGGGAGTATTACTAGGGGTAAACATACTATGAAATATGGATATGCCGAATAAGAAATCAACTTGCGAAATTATGGAAAATCTATTAAAATAGATAAAACCACTAAGAAAATAATTTCACACGAAAATAAATATTTTCATTATTTTGTTAGTTTACGAAATAAATTAATAACATTATTAAAGATTTATAATCATTCTTGATATTATGATTAATATATTACCAATAAAATAATATTAAATTTGAGGAAATAAGAACAATGAATAATGTAAATAAATGAAACTCGTTTTTTAGTATGAGTTGGTTTCCATTAAATTTAAGGATTTTATAAAATATTGGTAATAAAATCTTATAAATTTATTTCTTTAAAATAAATTTTATTTTAGGAATGATCATATTAATTTAATAATACGAAATATTTTAGTTAATTTTTTTTAAATTCAATTTTTAAGGGGAAACATGGGAAACACTATTTTTAAAAAATTAACATCAAATTATGACATAATTTGTATATATGAGTAAACTGATAAATCATGATTTTTTTAAAAAAAATTATTTAAGAAGTGATTTCTTAATTTTGAAAATATTGGTTTTAATTTATTCACTAATTTTTTACATTTAAAAATTTATGTATTATGTATGAAAATTATTTTTAATAAATTGAACATTTGAAGTTTAAAATTAGTTTTTCACATTTAATAGTGTACTTAAATATTTAATTTTTAATTTTTAGGTAAAATTTATATAATAATGTAAATTTTATTTCTTATCTTAAATGATAAATTCCTTATTTCTTAACTAGATGTCGTGGTAAATAATCAAATGGTGGAAGTTATAAACCTTAGTGGTAAAGGGTATAACATGTTTACAATTATTTCAATTTTAATGGTGGAGGAGTGGATATACTATATATATAACACCTTAAATTTTGATTAAATTTTGGAATCACATTAATTTATATTGATTCCAATTATTGAACTATTTTGGTTATTTATAAATGTGCACACATTTTCACTTATAAAAGCAGAATTCCACTTTTCGCCTTATATCAAAAAATTATATAATATGGTAAAAAAGGCCCTCCCAAAATTATCATTTTGAATCCTAGAAACGCTTTTGAGTTTCTATTCTTATCAATGTATAATCCCTTAATGATTTAATTCCATCTAAAAATGATGTATTCAAGAAGTGAGGTATATGTTCTAGAAATCTCATTCTCTATTCTATTTCTTTAAGTGATATTTTTATACATTAAAATTAATTTTATTTTAAATGAATGATAAAATCATAATTATCATTATGTTTTTATGCTATTATAATGATTTTATTGTAAAAAACAACAATCCAACATTCCATTAATTTAAAAGAAAATGTGATTCATGTGTTGTGCAAGCTACTTCCTCCATGACACACCAATTTTTTTCCTTCACTAATATACAAGTATTGTAAAAATCGGTAATTTAATATATAATTATTATATTAAAATGATATTATCAATTATTTAACTCTATACCATGTTACATAGTTTCACCATTCTATTTAAGTTGAAAAAATCACCAATATGTACATGTAGATTACTGCCTGAAGAGGGAAATTTAATTATTTTTTATTTCATTGACTATATTCTTGGATAGTCATGAGTATGAGTTTAAAGGATAATTCTGTGTATTATAATATTATTATAGTTCATTTATGAGTAATTGGACATCCTATAGATGATATTATCAACAAACAATTATCATAAAATCAATCATTTTAATTGATCATACTAAGGAGAAACACATTAATTCAAATTAGAAAATATTTTCAAATACATTACATTATATTAAAAATAATTTTAATTATTAAATATTAGTATAATATATATTAATGAACCAATTTAGTTATATTAGTAAAATATAACCTCATAATCATCGGTAATCATGATTTGTATTTGTTTTAGTCTATTTCACCACCTACTTAAACAATGCTATGAAATTATAACATTTTTTATTATTCATGAAAATAATTTATAGTGTAATTTGATATATATATATATATATATATATATATGTGTGTGTGTGTGCGTAAATAAATAATTGGTGTATTATCTATTAATGATACAAAATTTTCAGTCTCATTAATTATAAAAAAAATCATTATATTGCAAATTATAAAAAACTGAATGATGTCTCTTTTATTTTCGAGAAAATGAAAAAAGTACAATATAAGGATGTTTTAACATCATAAATAACTATTATTAAACTATTTATTTAAATATATAGATCATTTAATAATGAAATTCAATATAGGAAATAATATAAATACTAAACCTATTAATCTACATCAAATTGTCAAAACAATAGACACTCGATGTTGAAAATTAAGTGAAAACTAACTAATATTAATATAGATAATGATTATAAATTATAATTAATTAAATTATTATGTATAAATTTAGTCATCAAAGTAGTTATTAAGGTATTAATTTATTATACCTCATATTTTTGTGTATTCTAATAATCATGAAAACAATGTAACGATTTCTTGTCTAAAATTTAATTTACTGGGGCATATTCATTATAATTAACTATAAAATCATTGATATTGTGTTATTTATACCTAAAAAAATATATAATGCATTCACATAATTTATTGTGTTTTATAATCTATATTTTCTATTCATTTAAATTTATTTTGATTCAAATAATAAAATAGTAATATGGTTCCCTGTTAACTCAACTCTCTTTTTTGAGTAAACAAAATTTTTCTTAAAACAAAATAAACCATGATTGATTTCAGGAACCCTAATAATTTTTTAAGGAAATAGTGTTTAGAATATTTTGAACTTACATTTTTTTGAACATTATTCATGATTCAATTATTTAGTAATACTTTTATTTTTAAAATTAAATGTTTTAAATTAATTTTTACGTCTTATTTTTGGAAAAACATTATTCCATTTCAACTATCTAATATTATATATAATTTGAAAATTATAGGTATTAAATTTAATTTTTGTTTTTTATTTTCAATAAAAATAATGTAGTTTTGATGAAATTTTTTAAATAATATTTTATAACATGTTTTTCAGTAGTCTACTATTTTTCATTAAAACATTTGTTCAAAAAATTATATTCATTTATATTTTTAGCTGAAGCCTTATCACTTATGATGTCACATAATGATCACCCTCTATATATTAATATTATATAATTCTGTTTCAAATATAATATTTTTATATCATATGACTTAATTATTTCATGTAATGTGAATATTATTTTAATGTTTTAGAAATCCATTCATTTTCCCTTAGTTCATTAAAATACGAGGATGATCTACCAAATGATGAAAAATGATAATGGGAGGGGTTTTATGTCACCCAAATAAATATTTTTTTAATTTAATATGTCATAATATACTAAGGAATGCAGATAATGTGTATGTTCACTCAAGAATGGGAAAGATAGTTTAGTTCACATTTTCCAACACTGAAATAATTCCTTTTTTAAAATCATAATGTTATTAATGGGTTTTATTACATAGTTTTCCATTTGATATTGGTTATAAAAAATGTCTAGTTTTTCTATATTTTTGTGATATATTTTCATGATGTAGTTTATTTCTATTAAATTCAATTTTTTCAAGATTACTACTTTTTCTGTGTTTCAACCATATATGTTTGCTTACCATGTTATTTGATTTATATTTTATTCTTTATAAATTATTATAAATATTACTATATTCCCATAGAATGTTTTATTATTATAATATAGTCTTTTTTGTATTTTAATAAGATATTTATACTTTTCATATATTATTCCTTAATGTTTATGATTTGTTTCCTTACAAAATTTTATTTTAGTACTAGGAATTTGAGATCAACCAATTCAAATGTTTTAATTCCCTATGTTATAAATATGTTTAATTGATACGAGGTATCTGAAAATGGGTCTAGTTGTGTACTATTACGGATAGATTTTTTTAATTTTTTTAAAATAATATGTTTATGAAAATAATATCTACGGAAATAAACCTTTACATCTATGAGTTATGGTACTATTTTTCATATGTATTATTTAATAAATGATAATATGGTATTATTTATGGTTTTTATCATGGGTCACTATAGTTGTTATTAGTGGTTACATATATTTTTAGATATTAGTTTCTAGAAAATTAGTAAAAAATCAATTCGAAAGACAAAGGGATGTTAACAATTATATTTTAATATACCGATGTTTTTGTAAAGAAGATTTTATTTGTTCATAATAGAAACTACATCATTATATGATTACAAAAAGTTGATGTGGGTTTTTGTATTGTAGTGAATAATAGTAATAACCATATAGAGTCCATTTTTCTATTTTCTCAACAATGAGTTGGAGTTTAACACATATACATAAGTAGAAAACAATTTGACACACTCGAGGAATATTATATGATATATCAATTTCTATTATTGATATATTTATAAGGATTTATTTATTAATTACATAAAAGGGTTAGGTTTATTAGTAAGAGAGGTAGCATCATAATTTCTCCAAGTTCAATCCAAGATATTTATAGGATAATGTCCATATGATAAAGCTGAAATGAATGTATAATAAATTGAAATTAATGTGTTATTAGTGAAAGAAATTTTTAGACTAAGATTTCGTATTTATTTTCTATTATTAAATTAGTAATAATCATAATATTTTATTGGTTTTTATATTGAAACATAATAAATTAAATGAAGCATTGTATTTCAGGTCCATATGAACTTGTATGAATCACATTTGAAATAAATTGTTTCCTAGCCTTTTCAAGGATAACGAGTGGGATATATAAGTAGAGGTTATATCATGAGTTTCTCATGGACATCATAAGTTCTCACATTATTAAAATTGATTAAAATTATGGGTATTCAATTTATATAATGGATGATAATGTAACAACATTATATTCAAATATAAACATTCTTTAAATAAAATATACTTTTGATTTAAAGCTCCATAAAAAATGTTGAACTTAAAGGAAACTCATGATACAACATTTTAAAAATATAAGTCTTAAATATAATCATTAAAAAATGAAAATTGAATTATAAATTATGAATGTAATAACCAAAATATATAATATGTGTTTTATTGATATAAATATGATTTTTAATACTAATGAAATTCAATTTTATTTGCTAAAACAACTATGAAAATCGTCATTTCCTTAAAAAAATATTTATATAAAAATAATATATTACGTCAATAAAAAATTTATATTATTATTAAATAATAATAAAATATATTGATAATATATATAATATATTACCAATAAATTGATTATTATGTTATAAGAAGTAGGAATAAAGAATAGTTAACATTAAATAATCTCTTTTTCAATATGAAAAGTTTTCCTCAATATTTGGTATTTCAATTTAAATATTTAGTAAAAATTTATTTGAAATATAACTTGGAAAAGGTAAACATCATTTTCTTTTTATGAAAAATAATATAATCCAAAGATATTTTTTTTGATTATTTCTAAAAATAATAATTTTTAACTAAAACTGAAAATTTATGTTTCTTTACAAATAAAATGAAATTATTATATTATTTGTATATAAGAACGAAATATTAAATTTTAAAACATTTTCAATTTAAAACATTGATTCCTACATGGTAATTTTCAATTTAAAACATTTAATTTTTAATTTATAAACCCATATTCCAATTTTTATAATATAAGTAATATTTTCTAACCAAATTATTTTAACTACATTATAAATTTTATAAATTATAGTTAAGATTTACCCATTATGAAAATAAAATAAAAAATTGGAATATAGGTTTATAATTTTTTGGTACTAATTAATAATTTGGGACTATTTTTTATTTTGGATAAAAGGTAAAATACATATGTAAAAACTAGTAACCGTGGTAAAAACTAGAATAGTAAAAGTGAGTAAATTTTTATATAAAGGGCCTATCTAGTGTGAAAATTTTTTTATTGTAAATTAGAATGTTTGGATATACTGCATATTCTTTTCATGAAAATATTTATCAATTTTTGGGAAACATTACATTATATTAACTTCTCATTATTTGAATGCTTTGTATATTTACAGAAATACCATCCCTTCTGTCTGAAAATAGGGGATCACCTCTCCTCAAATAACCTCACTCATAAACCACTTAATTTCCACCCAAAATCTACCCAAACATCTAATAAAAACTTATATATTCATTCTTAAGGTTTTTTTATTCCTTACATACAATCACTAATAGGTTTAATTCCCTTCGTAAATAAGATAACCAATGAAGTGATATATATGTTCCAAACAACTGTAAGAATTTTTTGATTCATGATGTTTATTTATTATCCATTTAAATTTCATTTACCAAGTAAAGATTATTACATAATAATAATTATTATATATTCATGACATTATAAGCGGTTTTCAAGAATTAACTACCATCACCTTTTCAATTAAAAAACTAAAAAAATAAATCTCGTGTTGTGTAGACTGCCACATACATGAAAAAATGTTTTTTTTCCTTATAAACCATAATAGGATGGTAAAAATGAGGAATTTAGAAAATAATAATTATATTATAGAAACTGTTTTTATTATTATATAACAAACCATTATTATAATTTTAGTCGTTATATGGAAAATAAAATCATCAACCATTCAAACATGTGGACCAGCACCACCAATGGGTGATTGATTTCCATTATACATTTCATCGCTACCTTAAATGGATAGTCAGGATAATGGATTTAAAGGATCAATTTTGTTGTCATGATATTTTTAGTCTAATGGTATGAATAAGTTTTGAACATATTAATGAAATGCTTTGAAAACAATTTTCATAAAAATAGTCATTTAAAATATGCATACTAAGAGGAAACTCATTTATTGAATTTTTTTAATATTATAATAGACATTAAATAAAATATTAATAAATTCTTAAATCTGGTATATCACACTAACATATTTTTAAATGATATATTTATTTTTTAAGTGTATCTATATTACTTCTATATCATCTCAGCTCATAGACTATCATCTTTTGTAAATATTTTTGTCACGTTGGTCGACAACTTTAACCTTTCAAGGAAATTACATCACAAAATATTAATAAAAAAATTTTCTTGAAGAATTATAGATATATATTTAAATTATTATTATTATGTTTTTTAGTGGTAACATAAATATTTATGTCATTAATAAAGAAAAAACATATAATTGGTTGAAAATAATTGAAATTTTTTTTTGTAGATTTATTCTTCATGAATAAAGACTAAAGAATTCATATAATGAAATTAACGGATCATATATCATTATAAGATAACTATTATGATAAATTTAATGGGATTATTATAATTAAATTTACATGGGTAAAAATACTAAAACTACTTCAATGAATCTAATATAGAAAATCAAATCTAAATATATCTGATGTACGAAATAGGAAAAATAATATTAACATTCATGTAGATAATGATTATAAATTACAATTATAATTATTTTTTAAAAATTTTATGGTTATAAAATTATTTTTTTATGATATTTTTTTACTTCATAATTTTTTTTAGAGTGCATTCGACTATATAGTGAATTATGATTTCGGTTTCACATGGGAAACATAATTTAACAAGGCATATTTTTTATTGTGCACCTTGACCACTTTAATATGGACTGATTCAAAATATTGAATATATTTTTCCATATTTTTATTTTTATTTGGGTTATAATATTCATCAATTTTTTTTATAAATATTTATTAAAAGGACCCCCATGACATAATTATTTTAACTCAACTCGCTCCGTTGAGTTAAAATGATTATTATCAATTTTCTTTCCTCAATGATTGATTTCCTAAACACTTGTATTTTTTATATTAAAATTTTATAAAATATATTTTGGTAACCAATTAATTATGTATTTAGATATTTTTTATTTTTTGGTTATTAGTCAATATTTTGAAATTAATATTTTTAAAATATATTTTCACTTCATTTTTTGATAATATTATATCTTTCATTGTATTTATTTCTAATGAATATTTTAAAAGTTAAAATTTTATTTTAATTTTAAAAACAACTATTTTAGATAAAAAATTTATTTTTAGGTAATATTTATTTGGATTTATTTATATTGATATTTTCATATGTCTTTTATTTACCTTAAATATTGAATTTAAAAACTATTTTTACATCATTAATTTAAATTGTTTTTTTAATCATTCATATTTTCACTACTATTGTTTATGAAAATTTTTACATTCATAAAGTGACGTTTTAATCATCATATATATGTTATTGTGATATGATTATTGTTAGAATATAAGATTTTTATATAAAATTATTTCTTAAATCATTTTTATGTGATGAGTTTATGGAATTTTTAATAACCCATTTATTTTTCCATGGGTTATTATAGATTTGATGATAATGGTTTTCCAGTGGAACAATTATAGATTTATTATTATTGGTGGGGCCATAATTATCCTTCCAATTCATTGGATTAATTAATTTCACAATATAATATAGGTAATGAATTTAATTATTTTTTTCACATAAGCATGGGAAGTATATTATTTTTCAATTTTTCCTCGGTGGATATAATCTGTCTATTAAAATAAGAATGTAAATATTGTATTTAGTAACATAGTTTTCCTTATGATTATTTTTATTTCATATTTCCTTGTTTTCTAACATGTTATGGTAAATTTGTTAAGATTCATTTTATTTATATGCAATTACATGTTTTTATGAATATGAATTTTTTATGTATTCAACACTTTTATTTCATGTTCAAATGTTATAATATTTTTTATTTATATATAGTTAGTGATTTTTTTTATATTATATGATTCAGTAAAATTTTTTTGATTATCATTTATTTTATAAATTTAATTTTATAAAATATTTATCTATTTCCTCATTTCATCGATCATGGGGATGATATAACACATTAAGAATGTTTTTACAATTATTGTGCACAAGATCTCACCATTTATTATGTTTCTAATACCCTAAATATGACAAATATTATTCAATAATAGTTGTATAGATAATTCTATAGAGGGTAACAATTATGGAGATATGTTTTCATGTATTCTAAAATAATAAGTTTATATAGATAATATCTAGATACCGAACCATTTAGTCTTTGTAAGGTATGATAATTTTTTAGATATATTAATTAATCCCTGAGATTAATTTATAATTTATGTAATTTCTATATCGGTTGGAATTTTGTTATCACATCTTATGAAAAAATAATTGATCTATAGACCACCCTCCATGATGACCATCTTGATTGCATGAGTTTTGTGGATATCTGTGGGGGTGGATCACTATAGGGACCCCAATGGGATACTCTAGGTATGAATAGTGGGTCAATTTCTACCTATGGTCAGTACTATAGTGAAGCTAAGATATAAAATAATTTATAATGAATTAATTACTATGTGATTGTAATACAATGTAATGAAACATGAAACATTGTTCATTTTGATCAGAATATATAGATCCATTCGAAGAGGTAACAACATTATTCTGTTAAAAAATATCCTCATATATCTATATATCATTAATGTGTATGATCTAAATATTTTTAGTAATGGAGTAAAGTTATTTTCATGAAATATTGCAGTTACATGTAAAATAGTAAAAAAACATGATTTAACATTGATATTTTAATAAATTTTGAAATAGGATTTTAATAAATGTCTATAAAGTTGATTTAAAAAATTAGGATTTTAGCATTTTTTTATTAAAAATGATGCTGAAAATGCTACTAATTTATTTTATTGAGTCAGTATTTGTTTTGATAAAAACAGATGATGAATGTTAAAATGATTCTTTCTGAAAATTTTTAATATTACACACCCAAAATAATCAGAATCCCTTTTGTGGAAAAGTTTTATACATTTATAATAAAACATATATTATTGAATAAAATGTTCATAAACATACATAATTTAATATTGTTAATCAAAAAATTATCTACGTATTTTTATTATAAAGTTGAATTTTAAAACCCACAAATGAAATTTTCAAGATGATAAATATTTGTTATTTTTTAAGAAATTTCCTGATATCAATATATTCATACACCTATTATAAAAAATAATTAGTTTTACAAATATTTCATATTAGAAAAATGTATAATTAATCATAATAATTAATATATACATACATAAAATCGTAATTATACATAACAAATAATATGAAAATAATGATCTAATATGGGTTAGTACATTTTGTTTAAAGAGTCAACATTATTGAATATATACAATTATAGAGAATAACATGAGAATAGAAAATAAAAAAATATGAAAAAATATATAATAATTACTCTTATTAACCTTGTCAAATTAAGTTGTTACCCCAATTGTGGTTATCTCATACATGAATCATAGAACATAATAACAACCTTTTACATGTCCCTATTGATGATGATTCCTTGGTAACAAAAAATTAACATTATAATAAAATAAAAAATATATATATATATATATATCGAAAATCATAATAATTTATATTATAGAATATTATTATAGAAACTATCACATGTTGGATTGAATTTGGTTTCTTTATCAACATGTGATACTGGTTAAATTTTTTACATGAATAAAAATTTAATATATATCAACTAATAATACATTTATATACAATATAAATTTCATATAATGATTTATAAAAAACAATAAATATTACCTATCTAATAAGGTGGAATTTTTTTATAAACAATACCTATTAAAGAGAAATACAAATATAAGATGCAATCACATTGGAAGAATATTCCCCACATCCAATTCCCTCTACAATAACTTATTTACAATTAATGAAATTTTAACGAATATTACTTCATTATTATGTTTGTGTTTGTATCAATCATGAAATTGAAAAAACATACAATATCATTTTTTAGTAATCTCCCACATATATATGTTATTCTATTAGTATTTTTCACATATTGCACATTCACCGAAATGGATTCTCAGTCAATAAAAACATAAAATCATGGGGTTTCATTATGTATAAAATTAGTGTCTAGATAACTTATTAAAAAATTAATATTGTTTTTCAAATTAAAATATATTTAATTAATGAAAAAATTATTGAAGCATCAATTTACATACATGTAAAAAAACTAAAACTCATTCACGCTGAACTCTTCTAATAAATTATATTCATGATAAATATGCTGAATATTATCAATTTTTTTCACATATATAAGATGTCATTAAAAAGTCATAGATATTATGCAATGAAAAAGAAGCCTAATATAATATTTTTATCCCATCATATTTATCATAAGTATCTAATATTGTTTATTCCCAAACCATCTATTTTATTTATTCAATTTTATTTTAATTTAGATACTCTTATATAAGATAATTGTTAGAAAAAATTATAAGTAACATTTAGTCAGATTCAATTGATATTTTTAAAAACACATGACATATACAAATGATAATTATTAAGTCTATTTGGGCCAAGTGAAAAATGATGTTGACAATCCCCAACCCTTATAGACACCTCAATAAGAAATGGCAGTAGGCCAGTGGGATCAATAATAACAAATAGTAATATTCTAACCTAACGCAAATTCAAAGGATGGTGATGTACATAATTCTACATTAAATGCATGTGTCATAATTTTTCAATATGTATATGAGGATCAGTAGAATATAACATAAAATACAAGGTTGGGTCTAACCGATGACGTGGAGGATCTGAGTATTTAGGCAGGGTAGGGTGGCCCGGCTAAGAAGGTTGTGACGACTATAACTATCTCATCAATTGTTATAAAAACCCAACACAACTGATTGAAATTTATCTCCCATGGATTTTTTCATATCATTCAGATTATATTTTAAGTATTCTATTTCTTTGCCTCTTCATAGATTAGTCTTATGGCCAAGACATTCACAATACTAAAACCTTCATAACAAGCTCATATTCATCCAGGGTGTTCTAGATTTATAAAAGCATTTTCTATGAAGTACATCATATCCTCTGGGATTAAAGATCCATGTATCTAATTCTCTTGAATTACAACATTAAATGAAATAAGAAAATGTTATATTATAGTTTTTTTACTTATAAAAT
Source organism: Viscum album (assembly GCA_963277665.1). Lineage (NCBI taxonomy): Eukaryota > Viridiplantae > Streptophyta > Magnoliopsida > Santalales > Viscaceae > Viscum > Viscum album. The sequence continues at coordinate 1,243,789,032 of OY728147.1, forward strand.
ACAAAAGGTGGTGAAAATTAAATTATATTTTCTTAAAAATATTTAAAATACTTCATTAACTTTCTCTGAAATATAATTTTTATTTCTTACTATTCTCACACATTTAATTTTGTTCAGGGGGTGTGTGAGGAGATAGAGGACCGTACTAGACCTCATAAAAAAAAGTAGTAATTTTATCTCATAGTGCTTCAAAATGTCCATAAAACATTTTATTTTCCAATAAATGATACACTCCATTTGATAAATATTGATGGTATAAATTCTAAAACTAGATGTCTTGGTTGGATTTCCTAGTGGAACATTATAAAAATAGTGCACTGATATGTAAAAAGGTATATATGTATATATAATAAATTTTTAAATATAATATGATTTGAATACTAGAAAACCATAATCATGTTAGTTGGAATAAAATTTCTTTGATGTATCTACTTCTATAAACTCATAATAAGAAACAACTTTTTATTTTGTCTCTTTCCAAAATCAAAATTTTTTTACAACAAAATTTTGAAAACTCTCTGTCGAACCACAAAAAAATAAAAAATATTTTATTGATTTTATTATTTTCTATAGAACAAATTTTATCTATAATTGAATAAAATAATCATTAGACATTTAAATTAAATCATAATTTAAAAATATGAAAAAAATAAATCCATTGAGATATTATATAATTACAGCCTCCCAAACCTGCTCTTCATGGAGATATAGTTGTTACATTGTGTTGCACATGGTTCGGTTGAATTATTATAAGCAACAAAAGTAATATGTGAACTATCATATCCATGAGAAAGTGACAGTTTTGGTAAACATGTAACAATACATTAACCAACTTGGGAACATTATTTCTTTAAAATAAATGCATATGACTCCACTGACGATGTCACATTAGTATTCCTATAATAATTTTTTTTAAATTAAATTTTCATTTTCATTAAATAACTATATTAATAGATATTTAAATATATGAATAAATTTAAATACCATGGTAAATGTGCTTCTATATCTATATCTATAACCATCTTTGAAACATGAAATTATAGTGAAATTATTTTTGAGCTACATATTACTATGGAATTAAATATTTTGAAAATAGAAAAAATAAAATATGTAAGTAAAAATAGGTAACACATGATTATGTTATAGAAATAAATAATGATTTTATGTTTTTACCCCATAAAATATAAAATGTAAACTATTAAATATAAATAATAAATATAAAATTATAGAAACATATACAAATTTTAATATAGAATATTTATTAAATTATAAAGTGTTTAAACATGTAAATTAAAAGAAGAAAAATAATGTAAATATTTTCCAGATTAATTAGGAGTGTAATTTAGTGTTTTACCATATACCTTTAGCATTTAATTTTTTATTTCATGCAATATGTCTATGTTATAGTCATTATTATCCATAAATTTTATAATAGACAAAAAAGACTCATATAAATCAAAAAAATCATAATCATCCTCATCAGACAAATGAATTATATTCCCTTTCAAAATGATGTTCCAATAGTACTTCAATGGATAAATGATATAAAATACTTTCTTTTCATGTGCGTCCACGATAAATGGTTCCTCATTGCAATTAAATATATTCAAATCAACTAGTTTAAACTCATATTTATCATCTTTCACACCACTATTAATTTCTACCCGATTACACTGAAACACGATGACTGAAAATTTATTATAATCAATTTCCCATATGTCTTTATGAAATCTAAAATGTAACAATTCTGTAAAAATTGGGTTTATTTCTTTTTAATTCAAAAATTAAAGCGCTTCTGTGATAACCATTTCAAAAATATTTTGAATTTTACTCTTTTCATTTAGCTTATTTTTGTAAAATGTGTATCCATTAATTTCGAAAACAGACCATGTGATCATATTAGTATATGTTCACCCTACAAAACATTTAAGAGTTTTTTATTGAGATATATCTATGATGACACTTTCTTTAATCCACAAATCAAATGTCTTTTTATGATATATAATCAACTAATTTACCTTTTGTTTTGGATATCATAAAATTAATTCTGCAATATGAGATGATATATATGATTGAACCACATTACTATTCAAAAAAAAATTTAAATATTCCTTCATCCCTTCATCATGTGGAATTTAATTTACCATTATTCCTAGAATCCCTCCACCTTCACTATCAACTGTCATATGTCCAAACATAGGGAGACCAATTTTCTCTACTACATATTAATAATCATTACCAATCTAAATATCCAATTATAATACATATTTTTGAACAGTAGAGGTCTCTTGTAGATAATTATATTTAAAATATCCTATCCAAATTTTCATATATCTTTCAAATGGATACATCATTCTTAAATAATAATTTCAACATAATCTTATCTCACTCAGAAAATAAATCACTAGATGAACCATTATATTAAAAAAGTAGGTGGGTAATAAATTTCTTGTTAACAAATAATAAGAGAAGATTCATTATTGAACACATCTAAAAAATTTGGATTAATGAATTTTCTACAGATGAAATTTAAAACATAACCTGGCCTGATGATAGTTTTTCTAGTACAAGACTGCAATATACTGCAGAATGTGACTGGTAAAAGTTGTTGCATTAATAAATGACATTCGTTATATTTGATACCTATAAATTTAAAATCATTCAATGACACCAACTTATTTACATTTGATGAATATCCACTAGGTAAATTAATAACAAGAAGACATTGAGATAAATTTATCATCTCAATCATGTTTAATTTGTGTCAAGCCAAAGGCAAATATATTATATTTCCTTTCATAGTGGGATCTAACTACAAACAAATTCCATTTAATATCATGTCCAATATAGCCTAAAATCAATAATTCATATTTAAATTTAGGTATAAAAATGTTCTATTCAAACTATCACTTATGATTTTCTAAACATGCATAACATCAGTGCTATGTTTTATTTACTAAAATCTCTAATAAGGTAGTTCAAAAAAGATAGACTATTTCTTCCCGATATTATTTTGAAGACCATAACCTTATTTATTTCCAAAATTAGAATAAAAAATTTCCATCATATTGTAATATTCTATAACTAAAAATCGGAATGGGGGAATATTGTATTCTTATAAACCGTTAAATTATTTTTTTAATCTATTTCATGGATTTTCATTCTAAAAACTCATAAATGTCCCTGTAAACTATCATTCTTCGATTTTGTAATCGATAATATGAAATATCATCATCACAAATTGTATGGAATTTATATCCCATAAAACTATATCTAGATAAGTTTTCATATATATTAAATTTATTTATATTGAACAATATTATAGAATGAAAAAGAAAATACACATTCTTATATGTATCGAAAACATTAACCCCTATCTACTATAACTAATTCAAATCAATAACTATTGGTGATGGATACACATCAATATCATTTCCGATTTTTTTTATAGAAATGAAAATTCTCATCATAATATATTTTTTCTTGATACATATATACGGGGATAGTTATAAAATAACAAAAAAAGAGGTCATGAACTTTATTGGATACTTAATCTACGATATCGATTCATTCCATTAATAAAAAATACCAATATGTGTAATCTAATATCAAATTGAAAATAACAAAAAAATTTCTCAAATGTTTTCCACATTTCCGAATAAATATGGTGAGGTATGTTTCCATTTGAGATTTACTAATCTGAATTCCATCTTAAACTATTTTCATTAATTGAATTTGAAAATAGACCCCTTAAATAAGGAATTATTGGAAGGTACAAAATTACATTAGCATGATATTTTATTATGGTACCTAAGAATTAATAGTAACTCAATAATTAGAATTGTAACAACAAATTATTGAACGTTATAATTAAAAATTAAAATTTTTTAAGAGGTTAGATTTCAGAACCTGAAAATGAATCTGAGTTGACTTTTTCATCCATCTTATAACATGATTTCCCTCGTGTTGGAAAACATGATAAATATTCAAATTATTTTATATAAAACATGATATCATTGGGGGAATGGTGTATCTTTTTATACCATATTCAATTTTGGAACAATATTTTCATATCCTACAAATTGGAATTTAGAAGCCTGTCTCCATCAAGAAGATGCACTTTTAAAAGTACAAGTCTGTTGAAGAATATGTTATCATTCCACCCATTTGTTTTTTTCATGTTAATTATTTTCTCAACAACTGATAATAGTGTATATTTACTCCATCATGGGAATAATGGGTTCCTAGAATCTCCATACAATCATTCATAATATTTTGTTTTTAATGGTTTCAACACCTAAATAATGAATTAATTCTTCAATATGATCTTATGCCTCATTATAAATGCATTCATCAATATTATATGATGAATTTTCATTTCAATAACCGTACTGTGTTAAACACATATAATTAATGGTAAAACCATATAAATGAGATTTTGTTTGATTTATCTAGAGATTAAATAATCATATTCAAACCCATCGCACATGGTCATAAAATTAAATCTTTGATTGGAAGATTTCATTTAGACAATTGAAGATTTCATCAACCCCTTTTCCATATTCAATAGTGTGTCTTTAAAAATATATCTTATTATGATCTATCCAATACATAATATCGTAAAATAATCGGTGAATATTTAAAAAAATAAAAACATATATATATATTTATATATAAAGATAAATTTTAAACATAAACACATTCAATAAAAATTATTAGTAATCAAATATGAAAAATCAAAAGAATATTAAAATTCATTAATGCTAATTTATTGATTAAAAATGATATGACCCTTTGAAAAATTATTTTTTTGTAATATTATTTCAAAAGAATATGAAAATTAGTTAATTCTATTATATTATTTCATAAATGGAAATATTTTTTCAATCAAGAAAAATAATTCATATTTTTTATTAAGGATAATTAGAATAAATGATAAAATATTTTGTTTCAAAAAATTATCATTTTAATATATATAATATATCTTTTGAATTTACATATATTAAATTTTTTACCTTCATATAATCTAAAAGTGGTTTATTGATATAATAATTAATTTTTTAATCATCTAACAAGTATTATTTCATATTATATTATTGTAAAATTAGTCTGGTTCTCTGTCTATCAAACGTTATTGAGGATTTTATTAATTTAATGGTTGAAAAATGTGGACTCATTACATGTGATATATTTTTTATTAATAAACAATGAAACAATATATCATTGTTCATTGCATAATATATATCATCAAGATCATTTGATATTTTTATCAAATAATTTTTTTTCAAAATTAACAAACTATAAAAACACAATTTATAACTACTGATCAATTATATTAAAATAATTGAAATTTTAACTAAAAAATATAACTACAAGAGAAATAATTCAACAAAAAAATGAAACCTGGATTTTACCCTTGAAAATGAATCATGAATTTGTATTTTCTCTATCAAATTAATTCGAAGGAAAAAAGAACTACAAGATATAACAACAATGTTTGTAGAAATAAACATGAATTAAGAAAACAAATCCAACTACTTGTGATGGTATAATGGTGAAAGGATTTCAAATATATATACTTTTATAGATGTTGAAATAATTAAAGAGGATGTATAATCAAGACCTAAAATAATGAAATAATTATGAAAATGGCTTAATACAATGAAAAATGGTGGTTGGGATCATTGGGTTTCCATTGGGCTCATTGCACGTCAAGAGAGGGCCACACATATCTAAAAAATTTAGGGTTTCATGAACCCGTGTGTTTTTCCAAAAAAAATCCTCATTTGGTTTTTTAAAAATTAACATTGAATTTTTTACATTTATTGGCTATTTTTTTTAAAAACGAACACTGATATTTTTTTTATAGAATCTGTTTTAGTTATAAATGATGCAAATTTTTTCATTTATGGACATGGTTTTTTAAAAACAGATAAAATTTATTATTTTAATGGTGTTCTTGGCATCATTTTTTTAAAAAATAAAACCAAAAGACAATATAATTTTTTTTCTCTTCGATTGGCGCCTTTGAGATTCTTCGTCGCATCTGTGTGCCTGGCATTTTTCCAAAGACTAAACGTCCCTTTGAAGTATTCTGGCAAGCACCCATGCCAGGATGGATCAAAGTGAACGTTGACGGTGCTTCTAAAGGAAATCCTGGCCCCACCAGTTGTGGTGCTATCTTCAGAAACTCAGATGGACAGTGCCAGGGTTGCTTCTATGCTGGTTGTGGGCACTCTTCCTCTCTTGAGGCTGAAATGTTGGGAGTCATCCATGCGGTGAACTTTGCCCTCCAAAGGGGCTGGAGGAAGCTCTGGATTGAAAGTGATTCCACTACTATTGTTCATGCCATCTGGAATGGTATCATCCATCTTGCTTGGCCACTTACTGCTCTTTGGTCAAGATGTCTGAGCTCTCTTCAAGAGATTGACTACATTGCTACTCATGCCTACCGTGAAGCGAACGCTGTGGCTGATGCTCTTGCCAACAAAGTTGTTCATCAAAGCATGAATTGGATGGACACTTTGCCCCCTGACTTATTGTATTTGTTTGATAGAGACTGTAAAAAAATCCCTTCTTTTCGCATGTTGTAATCTTTTGATCTTCAAAAAATTGTGCTTTAGTCTTTGACCAAAGCATTACCTTTTAAAAAAAATCGTTAAGATTTACTCTAACAATATACCGAGAGAAATACTCAACCTTAATGATTCTTTCATCCACTACAAATAATAGGCTGGCTACAAATCAGAACATAATCTTAGTTAATTAATTTAATTTCTAAAAATATCTAACATACACCATTAGGATAGATGAGTGGATCCCATTTTTAGTTTTTATAATCACCGAGTATACACACAATGAGTTCTTTATATCAATGTTCTTTTATTTTCTATTTTATGATACCCTATTTTTAGTGAAATGGATTTACATATACATATCTATAATTTAAATTTCAACTCTTATAAGGTCATATTTTTTATTGAAGTATTGTTGAGAATTTTTGAAATTTTTCTTAGAATTATTAATTAAACTAATGTGAATTTCTATAATATATTTATTAGTATAATTGGAAAATTCTAACATAAAAAAATCAAGTCGTTATTATGATAAATATCATTAATAGGATTTTTGGATAGGTTATCCTTATGGACCTATAATATATATTTATCTATCAAAATCATCATCATATTGAGAATAAAATATTTTATATAATCACCACAACATATTTAATTTCAATGTCCCCTTAAATTTTATTCTCAATTTAACAATTCATCTATATGTGGTTGGATAGAGGCCTTAGGTGGAAATTGGTAAGATGATCCTGTATATTCACCATGAAGACTTATCTTAGGATGATTCATACTTTATAAAATTTATATTTCCTAGATCATGGAAAATATAATATTTAGTAAAAATGTGTTATGAAATATTTGATGGAAAATAGAGTATAATCTTCGAAGAACATCACCAAATGATTTATCACCACCAATAGGTGATGCTTCTATAAAATATACATTTATGGATTTACCACCCTATTAATAATATTCTAGAACTACATGGAAAATGTATCACCTAATAACAAATTTTTGAAATTTCATAATAATTATACTTTTCTATCATGAAACCACACAAATAAATATTATATGAACGAATGTTGAAACCAAGACTATATTTATCTATTATTAAACTAATGGTGGATTCCAAATATGAGATATCATGAAATGTGAGTAAAATATTTACCACTACAAGTCTCTTACCCATATATATATAATATATCAATGTTCAAAATTATATAACGTGATGATTTTAATTATTTTTACACGATTTTTATGGACCATAGGACATCATTTTCATTAATGGAATCAACATTCCATGGAAAGATAACAAAAAAATAATTGAATATAGGAAACCATACTTCACTATTATAGATATATATTATAAAATTTTGTATCATCAAAATTACTCTTGCTACTAACCAAGTGGGATTCCCTTCTACTACTCAATCTAAAAAATATGACATACGTGAATTGACCCTAATATGTGAATCACTATTTAAAAGTATATATATGAAAATCCCCAAGAATATAACTATACTAACCATATCATGTTAGAGATAATGGAGTTCACCTTATTCCCCCATGAATTATATAATTCACTATACATCTCCAAAAAATATGTTTGAGAAGATACCCTATTCACTACCAAGGGGCATATATTTGGATGTTACCATGGTTGATTATCAGTTTGAGAGAACATAAATATGTTCATCTTGGATTTTACTAAATAACTCCCCAAGTATAGAGTTGTTTCCTAATGTATTTTTTAATATCATTCACTAGTGAATGAAATAATATTACATTTCAATAGAGATCACCCAATTTATAATTAGGGTGGGAATGAAATTATTATACTAATGTCATATATTTTGATCCAATATGATCATTTAGACACAAAAAAATTCATCCATAAATCCCCAAAAAAGATATGAAATTAATTCAGTTACATGGATTATAAAGTTAAACTTTTATAGATAGGTATTTACATGATCATATGTATTGTTTTTTGATATCTAGACTGATTCAGAAATTTCTATTCTTACAGTTGATACTTGATGTTTTCACATATTTGGTAGACCTAATAACACCTCATCATTTCTAGTTTCACCACACAAACATGGAATATGACTCAGTATCCATTTTATCACTTTATTTTACTTATCACTAATTTATGGATGATTAATGAATTAACTATTTTCATTGGATAAATTTAATAATGCCTTTATTCAATTAAATTCACGGAGTGGTGATTTTTGAACTTAATGGTGTGAAATCCCCTGTCATTGTAGGGCCATGTTGTTGATATTTTGGTTTGTCCAAAAAAAATTAATGATTGTTTCCCTGAGACTCAAATTTTCAAATAGGGTTTTGGAATGAGTACATCAATTAGTAACCAATGACTATTGAATATGGAGGATGCTTTTTGATAGGTAATTTAGGTTATGCTTCCAAATTAAAATCACTAAGGGAGAAAATAAAAAATTTCAATATCTATGAAACATATCATCTATGACTTGAATGAAGACCCTAATGTATTACAGAATAGTATTATTCGAGAAATTAAAGGCATGATCTATTTATTTTTTTAAATAATGTAAAATGTTTTAATTTTTTTACTAAAAAATTATCAAAAATTGAGGATTATTTGATCTATAGATTACATCATGTCAAAAATTCATAATATATATAACTCAAGACTAAGAAACAATTAAGTGGTTTCTTGGTCTACAAACCCATATATCTAAATCATAACCATCATCATGTAGTCATAACAAAAACAAAATTTAACCCAATGGTGATTCAGCTACTATATTTTGGTTTTACAGAATGTGACTGCTATGATATAAACTCACCATGAGATGTGTGAATGATTAGTTTAAATAATGAGGATTGAAGATTTAGGGTTTTAGTGATTTTTATTGGTGAATAAATATTGGTGTGGTCCCTTCTATTTATTACTAATATAATTAGGTAATGATGGCTTATATACTCAATTTGTGCACTCTAGTATGTGTATATAGCCTAAGTACCTTTGATTGATAATCAAATGTTTATAAAACCCAAAAAAATTAACTATTATTCATATAGATAAAGAAAAATTCAAATAGGGGATAATTTAATTGAACTCATCTTGGATATGAAATGGAAAAGGAAATTGAATGCTACCGATCATGGGAAGATGGTTCATTATTCACCCAATACATTACTATTATGCTCTTAATTTTTCACCATGACCAACATTCCATCCCTACATACTACATATATATCACTTACCCTCTGATAATGTCTTGAACTACATTCATTCCTTTCCCAATAAACCTATGTCCTGATAGTTTATTTTAAATAAGACCCCTTGAGACGACATATGAAAATTCATGTTAATATGAACTGAAAAATGGAGATTCCTTATCCTCATTATCCCTTACCTTTTCATGTAGAAACCCTACTTGCGGACCAAAACTGACATCAAACCCACATATATTCTTTATTTTAATTTAATATCTCTAATAATATTTGTAACTCTTGACCAATGGGCCATATTCCTTGAAAGAGTTAGTTCTACTTTTACAATTCATATATTCTCTATGAACCATCATAATGGGATCATATTCTTAATAATGTCACATAAATCCGTAATTATAATTCCATATTTACTAAGTACCCAGACACCATTCCACATGATCTATATTTCCCAAAAAATATTCTCAATAAGAAATATTAAAAATAAATATATAAAATATTGATCATGAAAAATATCCCCAAAAGTAAATACCTTGAATAGAGAAATACTTGTAATCATTAAAATCAATCATCATAAATATATATTACATTATTAGTCAACCTAGATAGTTATTTCATTTCAATGTAATGAAAAAATAATTATTATGAACATTTTCTGAAGAAGTATATTCTATATGAATCTTAATTATGTGGGTGCATTAATGGATGAAATATGAAAAATTTTACACAATGATCATTCATACAATGAATTAAAATTTTAAAATTATAATATTAAATTTTATTGAATTATACTCATTCTTATTATTTTTTCAAGGATTAATTTGAATCTGTAAACATTGGTCTAATCCCAAAACATCATACACCTATCACCTACACATATAGAGTTAAATTAATGAATCCAAATTAGTGTTGAATTAAGGCATATTCAAATAACAATATTGACAAGAAATAAAATTAATGTGGTAGAGATACTATTACTCATATAAATTTTTTTAAATAATTACATTATTTAAATATAATAACCATCAGCATTGTAATTTGTCTCACATTTATATGTGGGACGAATTCAAGAATAAATATATTAAATATATTAAATAAATTTGGAGTAGGTAATAATTCACTATAAAATGGTAATATGAGAGAAAAATCTCATAATCTCAACTAACACTAAATCCAAAAGGTTTCAAGTATTATTATAGTGACCACTTATCTATGGGAAACATGCATGTAATACGTCAAAATATTATATTGGTCATCTAGATATGTTTTCCCAGAAAATAATTGTTTAGATATCTTTTTCAATAATATTATTTATATATTTATATATTTCTCATATTTATTTATTAGGGATAATATCATAGGAGATTACTATATATGTGACATTGGAAGTGAACCAAAACTAGTAATTTTATAATGAATAATCCTGTCATTCATTCATGATATATTATATTTATGTTATAATTGTAATTTACTAATAAATAATTATTAATATTATTGTTGTTGTTGTTATAATTTGTTACAATTAATCTCCATTATTTTATAACAGCATGGAATTTAAATTTTAAAGATGTTTTATTATACCTCTGTATCATTCATTCATCTGTTTCCAGTATCCTATTAAATTTATACTTACCTAGAGATCATGACATTATTTTCATATAAATATTAATTTTAATGAAATTCAAATGATTTTTTTTTCAAATGGGAGTTATATGTGAATATTGTTTTTAAAAATTGTTATTAATTATCCAATGAGATAATATATATAGATAAAATATACTATTTCTCAACCATTATTTTTTAATTACATGAAATAAAGATCATTTTTTGTATAATTTTGAAAAAAAATATTAAATACATGTCTGTTATACCTGTGTTGTCCTATTTCTCCAATAATGTTGTTCCACTATAGATTATATTTTAAATACTAGTTCTATCAATAAAAAACTTCCAACCCTCTATTATATTTTTTTCTATGAATATGTACAAAATAAAATATAATATAAACAAATACAAGATGTTTAGAAATTCATTTCTATATCAAGATTTATGTGAAAATATTTAATCATCATTTTCAAGGAGAAAATTTTATAGGGTTGATTATAAATTCAATAAGTGGAAATATTTAGAGAATAGATATATGGTTTATATTATTTTATAATACTTTTATGAATTATTATATCTTATGATATTTATACATATTATGTTCTTATACTCATAATTCAACATTTTATTATTTCAAAATTTTTTTGTGTTAAAAAAATTAAGATGCATTTATATTTAACAATAGCACATTTATATTAGATTATATTTATAACAAAAATATTTTAAAATTAATCCAATAATAATAATAATTGTAATTTTTTTGTCACATATATTATTTTTAAATAACTAATGGTAATTATTCAATATAATAATCTCCATTTATAATAATGTTTATGATTTATAGAGGTCAATATTGTTATGTATTTTATAATGATGAATTTCATCAATGTGGTGGGAGGAAATTGTTTGTCACCAAAAACTAATTTTGAAAATAAAATTCCAATGTTGTAAGTTTTTTTAAAATAATTATTAATATCATGAATGATTTTTTTATAAGATATTAGGAGAGAGTGTGAAATAACATTAATGAAACAAGTTCTTATGTACATGTCAAACATAATATTTTTGTTCAAATTGGTAATTTTTTATTCTAAATTTTATTTATTCCATCCCAGGATAGTTATCAGTATTTCAATAAGAATCAATGTAATTAATCTCAATTATGAATGTTAAATTATTTTAAATAATATAATAAAATATATTTTTATATTTTCATTAATCATATTAAACTGTCCTCAGGTGATTCCTTTCGTTAATCCAGTTTATAAAAAAATTTAATATTTCAAACACGATCAAGATAATCTAAAATATTTATTTTAGATATTTTCCCATCATTTTCAATAACTCCTCATAATTTTATAAAAATAAAATTATTGAAAAAATGTTTTAATGAAAATAATGTGATGTTTGTAGAACATAATATGATGTATATGGTTCAACCGGAATCTGATATCCATTACCCCAAAAAATCACATATAACATAAAATATTAGATGCATCCTTAATTCTACAATCATTTTTTTCATTCATATATAATATGTCCATGAATATAATTAAATGTTTTATATTTATTCAATAATATTAATAATTAGTGATTATTTTTATCTTTCTTATGTGTTGTGTCAAGGGATTAATTCAAAAGTAAATCATAGGATATGAATTTAGTGAATTCACCATCATACTCTTGGATCCATTGTATACTACAATTAAATTGTCATGATTATAGGGAATCAAATCCCAGATGACCAAAGTGTTTATTATCCTTGGTATATAATATATATACTTGTGTCTTTTATTAGAAATGAATACACAAATTAAAAAATATATTTTTTCTTTTTAGGATAATAAGATTATTCAAAATAGTGTATCCTTATATATATTTCTTATTACACCGTAATAAATCCTTGTGAAATTAAAAATATATATGGGATTTAAAATTATCATTAATAATAGTGTAGAGAAGAAAAAATAATCAATCCATAATAATAATCAATATGTCATGGTATATAACTGAGAAAATATGTCATGTAATTAATAACTGGAAAGGAAGTGAGTAAATAAAATGAAAAGTTAAATAAATGAAAAAAAATTCAATTTAAAATAATTGTATAAGGAATAATCAATATGGAATTAAATGAAACTAAAAACACATTTAATTTATTTAATAAACTGAAAATATAATGTATCCACTGTTTTGTTGAAGAAAAATCTCATTGATAAAGAGAAATTGGGTCTCAATAATGAAATTTCTTAATTTTTTGATTCCATGTTTACTAGGTACATAGTCCTATTACCATCAAGACCATTCACTATATGTTTTACAATATACTGGAAAAAAACCATTTTCTAAGGCTAGCCAATAGATTTCATCCCTTGAGGATGATGATGCATCGATGCGTTATCTATAACCGGGCCCCACCAATGTCATAACTATCCAAATAATTCCCCATATATCGAATAATAATTTTTACAATGTTCCTTATCAAATAATTGTATAGATAAAAATATTATTATTTATAAATATTTCCCTAGTCAATGAAATAAGTACCTTTATACACCATATATAATAATGGGATATGTTTTAGGAAATAATAATCATATCCACAATAAATGATATATATATTAATGGGATACTTAAAGTTCAATGATCACTATAAACTGAATATTTACAGGGGAAAAAAAGGACACATGGAAGTGAATGAAAAACACAACCATGTCCAAATGAATCAAACATACTATAGATTAAGAATAAAGATGGTATCAATACAATATATCCCAATTTGTGAAAAAATAATGTTTTGTTGTCATTAATTTATTAATATAATATAAAAATATATTTTTCAAACATTATTAATGAAACTATTATTTTTCTTCTGAAAATTTATTTAATTGTACTTGTATTTGGAAGTCCCTTTCGAAAAAAACTATTTCATAACTAAATATTTTAACATATAATAGTATCTTGGATGAAATGATTGTAGGTAAATATGTACATTGCATACAAGGGAAAATGTACAATCCTTTTACATGGTAAAATTATAGAAAAGTGCCTCATTCAGAAAAAAAATAAGAATAATAAAATTAAAAATTTATTAAAATAAAACATGGGTAAAAATTTCAATGAAAATTAATTTTGAATGGTTAAAAACCTTATTGAAATCCTTTTACGAGAATCAGTTTTATTAAAGAAAATAGGTTCTCTGAATAACGAGAGAAATGATGTTAGTTTTTTTTAAATTCGTTTTATAACAATGTTTTAGTACCATAAAATAGAAAAATTTTACTATTAACTGAAAATGTCATAAATAAAAAATGTAGAAGAATATGAATGTGTTTTTTGAACAATGACCCAATAATTACTTCTGAGGGAAATTTAATTAGAAACAATCCTAAACAAAATGTGATTATTTAATAAACCCTTCTAAATAACATACTGCTGATGTGAGAATTTGTCAATAAATATATTATTTTTGTAAAATAAAAAATACATAAAAAGGTGGAATAAAAAAATATTTAGTCATAAGTTATCACACAAATAATCTTGTAATATTATATATAATTAAGAAGTAATATAACCCGCCAAAAAATAAATTATGTTATAAAAATATTTTTGACTTGGTGATGCTAAATTCAAAATCCCTTTGATGAAATAATTAAATTTTATACTCAAAATATAATGAATAACGAATGTATCATGATTATAGTTGTCAATTATTTAGTATTTAAATGATATATAATAAATCTGGTGCACAACAATAAAATATGTCTCAATGAATCAAAATGGGGATGAAGTACCTTATTACATAGTTACTATTGATTCAAAATCCCCATTAAAGAGATGAATTCCAATGAAACATTTAATAAAATAAATATAAATTATTTCATGATATAATATATCAAAATAGGTAGTATATACCCCAAAAAATTATTAATTTGTGAAAATGGTGTATGCCACTCGGAAAAAAAGTGAGAAAAGAATCCCTTACTATAAATTTACTTTCTAGTTAATTTAATTTAATATCCTGTATATTGTTCTTATCCATGTTAATAACTTATAAGAAAAACCATCATTATATTTATAAGATGATATATTAACTTCTGATACAATCTTATTATCCTTTTTAATAATCATTCCTTATTTCCATTATTTCATGGGTCAGTTGCCTAGTTTTTTGAGTCTATTTTTCCTTGTTTATTTCATCCATTATTTATCATGATTTATTCATATAAATGATTTAATCAATTATTTCAATATTATAACTATTCGGACTATTTTATTTATTTTAATCCATAACTATTGGATATACGGAATGGAATGCACCATTCATGAAGATGGTAGGCCATAGGTACCCACCATATGTATGAATGGTTTATGTTTTAGGAAATTATCATATCCACCATAAATGATATATATATAGGGGTGAATTAATTTTTAATTTTCACTATAAATTTAATACTAATAGGGGAATAAAAAGGATCCATGGAAGTGAATATTAATAAAATCCAAGGAAAAATGAATGAAACATTTTATAGAGGAAAAATAATGATGGTATCAATACAACATATCCCAAATTTACGAAAAAAATTAATATTTTTTGTCATTGGTAATTGTAAATACTATAAAAATATAATTTATAAACAATACTAAAGAAAATATAATATTTCAATTGAAAATTGTGTTGAATGTACTTTTATGTTATATTACCTTTTGAAAAAAAAATTATTCATAACTAAACTCATTAACATGTAAAATAAACAGTACTAAAATGACGGTAGGTAAATCTGTACATGGTGTACAAGGTAAAAATAACAATACTTTTATATGGAAATATGTTAGAAATGTGCCTCATTCGGAATGAAATAATAATGTTAAATTGAAAAAAATTAAAAGTAAATATGGGTAAAAATTTATATTAAAAATAATTTTCGAAAGGTTAAAAACATTTTGGATATTATTTTTTACTAAATATGTTTGGTAAATGAAAACACTTTCTCTGAATAAATATAGAAATAATGTTTTTTTCTTAAAAACAATTTATAAGAAAATTTTAGTACCATATAATAGAAAAATTGAACTATTACATGAAAAAAATCAATAAATAACCAATGGAGAAGAAAATGAAAGGGGTTTTTGAACAATGAACCAATAATTTTATGTGGAGGAAATTTAACTGTAAACAATCCTGGAGAAAATGATGTTTTTTAATAATATTTTGAAAAGAACAAAATTCTGATGTAGAAATCAATCAATAAATAAAATATGTGTGTAAAATGAAAACTAAAAAATGGTGGAAGATCAAAAAATATATATTCAAAAGTTATCACACATATAATTATAGAATATTAATAATAATGAGGATGTAATATAAACTTGAAAAAAATAAATTATGTTAGGAACTTATTTTGGACTTGGTAATGGTTAATTCAAATACCCTATGATGAAATAGTTCAATTTTAAAAATGAAATATAATGAAAAAAATAATTTATCATGATATTATATGTCAAAGTTGTATAACTGAAACCATATATAATAAATTAGGTTCACAACAATAAAATATGACTCAAATAATCGAAATGGTGATGAAGTCCCTTATTACATAGTAACTATTGAATCATAAGCACCATGAAAGAGATGAATTCCAATGAAAAATTATTTAAAATAAAAATAAAATATTCAATGATATAATATATCAAAATAGGTATTATATACACAAAAATTTATGTAATTTGTGAAAATTGTGTTTGCCTCTTAGAAAGAAAAGTTGAAATGAATCCCTTACCTTGAATTTTCTTTCTGGTGAGTGTCCTTTAATATCATGTATAATGTTATTATCCATTTCAATAATTTATACCCAAAACCAATATCATATTTATAAAATGATATATTAACTTCTTATACTATTTTATTAACCTTTTTAAAATAATAATTCCCTATTTCCGCTATTTCATGGGTCAATTGCCTAGTTTTTCGAGTATGTTTTGCCTTGTTATTTTTTTCTTCCTTTATTGATAATGATTTACTCATGTAAAAATTTTAGTCAATGATTTAAATATTATAGTTAATTATTATTATTTTTTTATTAATCCATAATTATTGGAGATAGAAAACTTAATGAACCATTCATGAAGATGGTAGGCCCTACATATGCCTGAACACAACATTCATTTCGTTGAAAAAAAATTAAAATAATAAATATTAACTGATATATATCAATATATATTATATATTATAATTACAGATTCATATTTATATAATATATGTTTTTATGGGGGAATTTTTTTCCATATGATGTACGAACAATGCCATGGATAGTTTAATGTAAATATGGACTCCAAATGGACATAAAATCAATCAAAACCATTGCAAAGAGTTGGGTTCAGAAAGACCAATGTAGGGATATCCCACCTATTCGATTGAGAGCGTTATTGATTGAACCACTTTGAGTCTAAAGAATATTTATGCTTTCATGGCATTATATTATATATGTTTCTCCCTCTACAAGAGACGCCATAGTGATCCCCTATGAAAATGGATGGGCCCTCTACGAGTCTGACAAAGTCCATCGGAGCCCAACCACTCTAAAATGTCACATTTTCTCTACGGCCAGAACATCAATTGTCACATCAACAAAACCACTACGAGTTCGACAGAGTCTGACATCACCCCTTTTTCTTCATTGTCTCACTTCCTCATTATGACCCCATTATTTTCTCTACAATATGATCTACAACCCCTTCTGACCTTTGTTACCTATAAATAGAAGGCTCACACCCATTAAAACCACCACCACTCCATCCATTCTTTATCCAAGAAACCATTTCGCAAATCCCATCATGAAGATGAAAAATGGATTCCCAAAGGTACTTGGCCTCTATGAGACATGCATAATTGTGTATTTCATATCCTCTAACTATGGCGGGGATTCCCTTTGTGAAGGCCTTTTCCCCTTAAAAAATGAAGGATCCCCTTCTGGGTTCTCAATTCTTTGTGAGGAATTAAGCCTTCAAAAAGAACTCCCCAAATAAAATGTCCTACACTAAGGAGAATCCATGCTCCATGGATAACCTCTCATTGAGAAGCATCATTCCTTCGCACAGAACCATTCCTTAACAAAGAACATTCTTTTCGTAAATCACCACAACGTCACTAAGGCTATCATCTACAGGAAGCACCATATCTTCATGAAGATCCTATTTTCAAGGTCTCCTTCATTGAAAACATGTTTCATGTGTGGCCCTCCATTCTAGTATGAAGTTTTTTCATGGTCCAATGAGTGGTGCTTCATTTTGTGTTGCCCTTCGTTTTTATAAATTGCATAACTACACTAATAGATATTTCTTCTTTACATAGCCATATTAATTTGGACCCCTCAATGGATCACTCCACAACCCATAATACTAGGAATTTCTTATGCCTTACCTTCCCCAACTGGTCATTGGTACATGTTAAGTACATCCTAAGCATGTGGAGATATTTCTCATCATCCAAGATCAAGGATGTTAAACTACCAAAAAACCCCATGTCATCAACACATGATGTTACACTATGATTTATACATGTGTGGTAGATCTAATAAAATTAGACAGGGAATCATCACTTGTGCCATCCCATTATTTGATTCCCTCTAGTATTTTTACCCATGTGAGCCTCGGGTTGCTTTTTCTTAAGAATCGACACACATTGAGGGGGTACTCCTTGTGCGATGGATATATCTTGATCATACAAATGGACACCATCCTTGGGATTCCCTCCAGAAATAAGACCAAATATTCCTCTCCCGGGGCCTCCAACCACGTGTAAGACCTTATTTCCTCTTTGGGACACTTATCACGTGTAGGCCCCACTATACGTCTCGTTGATGCACTTTTCTCAATGCAATCATCAAGTCTATTACAAACTCTTGTTTCTCACAGAAAACATAGATCACATGGGATTAAAGTAAACATCGGCCCTGGAATATTCTTTGGGCCACCATAGGGTGTAATAACCATCCCCACTCCACCTAAGTATGTGCACATTGATTCCCTACCACTAGGATATGTATGAATCGTCCCTGAGCCTCAATCCCATCACCCATAAGTCCTAACCACTTCACATCAGTTCACACTTGTCACACGTGACATTAAAATGTCTGCCCCATTCATCCTGAATGAAATTAATCCATATGCTTCTAATCTACCTGGTTTTTGTTCCCTGTATCCTAGATATAGTACATAAGAATCCTTCCTGAGAATCAACCCCAAACACTGATAAATATTATTTTTCATTTTCATGGGACCCACATCCTTAGTCTTCCATTAGTGGTGCCAGACCAGTTCTTAGGTCACCTTAGTGCGTAATTCCCACACACAATAGATACTCCTCCAACCAAGAGTTTCCCTCTTTCAGTGGGCTGCAGACCATGCGTAATCACGAAGAAAGCCTCCCTGTTTATGTCCTTTGTGTACACCGCTATTTTGTTTCCCATTCGTGAATTACGCAGACTTAGACATTTTTCTTTTTTGAGCAAGGTATATAGGAAACCTCTCTGAGGTGCATGCCCATGACCCACTCCTCATCTTGGTCTCTCCCTTAAGACATTGTGCCTCACGAATATAATTACATATACTTCTAACTACATATCCTTCATGTCCCGATCCACGGATCCATTCTCATGAGATGTCTCTATATGTGACACATAAACCTCTTCAAGAATAATGTGGACTTTTATTCCCTGCCACTAGGATTTGGATGAATCCTCCTTGAGGTTTAATCCCAATAATATCACCTTCACACATGTTCTATGTTCAATCCCCATTCATTCCACCCATCAACATTTCAACCATATCCATACTAATTTTACTCGGTCTTCCACATTAAAGTGGCATCATGTCATCCATATGGGTAGTTAACCATGTGTAAGACCCATTCATCCCATTACTCGTTGAATCACCTGGGTACCTAGCTTTGTGTAAAAAAAACCTCCCACTTGAACTTTTTGTTTTTCATCGCTGTATTCTAAATAGGTTACATAGGAAGTATCTACAACTTTCAATCCCATCCAAATGTAATCCTTGGTGTGCTTTTTTTTGGGACCCACCATCCTCGGATCCAGCATTTCTGTTGTTCAAATCATCTATCCCATTGTGAAATCATCCCCTTTATGGGACACAACATCTTGGGTACTTCCTTATTAGAATTATTGAACCATCAATTTGGTAAATGTTCTATGTGATCCCACATAAAGATGAAACAATATGATACACTTTTATATGTATTATGATATGTCTAATATGTCTCTTCTAGATGTTAATCATATAGTATACCTCATGATAAAAACAGGAAGCTAAGGAAAAGCTTGGATTCATTCCTCTAGTATACAATTTACAAATTCAATTTGGGATGTCTCAGGCTTCCATGACCTCATGAATCCCTCTAATAAAGTTTAATCTAGGAGTACCAGTGATTCAATTTGCATACATGCTAGCAATTCCCAACATAACTACTCTAGTTACCAAAGGATGTTTCCCTAACATGAACCCTTAGAAATTTCATGTAAAAAGAAACATAAATAACTGGTGTCCACAAATATATGGCACTGAGAGGAGTTTCAAAAAAACATCTTAATATTTAAGGGGGACCCAGAAATGTCAACTAATTCCAAGGAGGAATCCACAGAAGGTGATACTAGCATCCCATTTTCCCATTTAGATCAAAAAGTAAATATCCCTCAAGTAGCGACGTATGTCACCCACCTGTAGAAAGTGAGAATTAAGAGAATCAATGTGACCCATCCAGCTGAAGAATCCCACACACATGGAATGAAGAGGTGTGCCTTAGTGGGAAAGAGTCTAAAATAGTAGTGGTGAACCCGAAGTGAAATTATTCTCCTTAATGTAGGGATTTTATGGTTTGTAGGCATCAAATGAATAAAGAGTCACCAGATTTGGCTATCTAGTCCCATGTCAATCCATGAAAATTGTTTTCCTAAAATTAAACTCATTAGTATTAGGGGTGGTTAATTGTTGGTAATCTCGGTCTGTGACGTTGTCAGTTAGGATCTTAATATCTAGTAATGGAAGACTGAATGAAGATGGGACATTGTGCATTGATTTTCTTCTATCTGAACTTATTAATGAATCTTCCTACTTTGAAGGACCGAATATATAGCTATAGAAAACCAATAACCTCATTATCATAGAAATAGTTACAGGGGTGGGGGAAATACTTATTCAGAAAGCTCGCATGGCTCCATCTCCACCACGACATCATCCAGTACCACAACCTCCATGTTCCCATACACGAGATCACCTTCCATCATTAACTACAGGACATCAATGAACATTATTGACCCTCGATATGTATAAAATGTGGTTATCCCAATGAGGTATATGTCCCATCAAGATATAGATACTACAATTCCCCACAATCTCTTCCACCCACATGGGCCACTTAGGGAGCTACTGCTCCAATCTCATACTTAAAATCATTTTGAGAGCCTCTATACAGAATGATATTATGACTCACTTTATTACACCGACAAATTAAATGGTTTCAATGTCCCCCTGATCATAACATCGGACATGGAGACAATGAGGAGGGCTCCCACCAGGCCAAAACAATGCCTCTTAAAAGTCCCACAAAACAAAGAGAAATTGATCTATACCTCTAATGATCTGAGCCTAGCTCAGCCAACACGATGCCAAATTTAGGTGAAAGCTTATGAAGATGGCCGCTATGTGGAATCATCTTCTATGGATTCAATTCCTCAAGCCCCAACTGATGACTGATTTTATATTCCTGTTACTAAAAAATAGTGGATCTACTACAACAGATTGGGATCAAGGCCTCATCCACCCCATCGATATGATGGGTTGACTTCTCCATTTTCCATTTCATGTAACATCTTCATGGGTCGACCAATGATGACGAGAATATGTATTGGGGTCCACCTCATACCATCATTATCATATGTTGTGGTCCTCCTCGTATTGTTAAAACATTGCACAAAGTTTCTCTCTATGACCGCGATCCTAGGTATACTGGTTATCCCCTCTTTCAATTAATCAATGTGAAGGTCCACATTGCATCATCACCATGAAAATTTGGGGACCTATAAAAGATGAAATTAATAATAGAAGAGGTATTAATCACCCTATCACTCATCAGCATAGAGGTCCTCCCCATGTATTGTTCAACATTTTCTTGGGTTCTCCCTACACCGTAGCTCATCCAAGTAGAGGTCCTCCCCACTCAAACACCAACCCACACAGAGGTCCTCCCCATGTAAAAAAGAATCCCTACCCCGAAAAAGCTTCCAAGGGAATGAGGGTGGGTCATCCCCACCAACGGAAGAATATTAAGAGTCCTTGGATCGTGGTTAAATCCGTCTAATTTTCAGAATATGAACTAGAGTGTGACTTGGTGATCAATCACTCACCCTAATCCTCTGTATCGAGGTTTGGGGTAGTAACTCGGTGTATCATCATTGTCCTCCTAGAAAGTGAGATTCACCGGATCCCTGAATTCATCTGCAAATACATATAGAATGAGGAAATGTCTATTTCAAAAAGTTATTTGGTTCAATCCTCACTTTCATTATCAGGATCATTCTATACATCCACATGAAATCACAGAGTATATTTTTGGGGACCGGTTGAAGATTACAACCATCCTTATCCACTGTCAACAACTTCCCCACTCTGTAGTAAGTAGTGGTCAGTACCCCATACTATAGGGATGTGGTGACATAGCCCATTCATTATTAGTAAGATAGTCTATGATATAGTGGTTTGTTAGCTCATGAACCGTACTATCCACTGACATGTACATATATGTACTAGTCCATGTTAGTGTAGTTATTGTTCCCTCAACTACTCGTTGTCGATGAATGGGGAAACCCTGGACCGGATAAAAAATCATGGTGTAGAAGTTTGTTGGACATTCACATATAAGACAATCACCCAGAGATGTTCTAGAAAATGACAACATCATGGTTTAATATTTTTGGATTCCCTCACCTTGGATGAATTTGTGTGCTCTCTCTGAACCATTGGGATGACACATTTTATTCTTCTTCATTGATTATTAGATTACCCCAAGAGCTTGGAATACTTCGACGAAGTTGGAAAGCTACTCCACATGGTTTATTTGGCTACACTTCCTATTGATCTACACCCTACATCACCAGGTTATCATTGGACTCTCTAGAAATGATACATCATGTGCTTTACTATGATTTTTAGAGTTATTAAGGAGGCTTACCCATATTTCCAAATCAATATATGGGTGTATTATGTTTCTAATCATTTAATTCATATAATTTTCCAACCTAGTTCACCCGATGACATTGGGGTTTGCCTTCTGGTTCCATCACAACAAACACGGTCATTCAGGATATATACCTAGTAGGGTGCATCCGAACAGGTTCTGGAGTAGTTGAACATCGCATTGGGGTAGCAAAACACCTAGCCAATAGGTGTATACACTCACCAAAAAATACAAAATCATGGTCTTATGGAACCTTTTGAGTCATTACATCCCAGTCGTGATCCTAGAAAGGTAATATCATAGGCCAACCCTGTCAAGTCATCCAACCCATCAAATTTAGAGTACAATATAGAAGATTATCCTGAAAAGGCCATGCAATGTGAAAAAAATCGTGAAGTAGAAAAGGATTGTTGGAAATCTCATCAATGAAGAAGTCTTGGAAAGGATTCCGGATTACGATGATCCCCATTTTGATCCCAACAACCCCCTACAGGGGGAGCAGGGGCAGTTATAACTCCACCCTAGTGAATTTCCCATAGGTTATCTTAATAACCCTATGTATCTAGATTTGGTAGTGGCCGGTGTTTATATAATAGAGCCTGGAATGCATAACTTAATCCACCAAAGAAGCAAAAAAAATCTTTTTTAGAACCGATTTTAGGTTCCAATGGAAACTCTGTAGTATCCCCCGACCACTCCACAAGTTCCTCCAATGGCCCCTTGTGTCATTCCACGAACCGCTTGAGTTTCTAATCCAAATTACCACTTTTATGAACCTACCAACACTCATGTAGTCAAGAATCAACATGAAGATAGTAATCCTCATTCACATTATTTGATGACTGCTCGTATTTTCCTCCTTGATGCTTTGAAAACCAAACAGATGGTGATTCCACCTGATTGTTTTCTATATATTGCATGGGTGGATGATATTCTAGTAGTGTTGGGCTTTGGGAATCCAACCTTCTCACATTTTAATGGGAATTGAGATCTTCTACATCATCTGAAACATTTTATTTCATGGTTTGGACTCATTATGGGACCTCTAGAGTAACATTATGCCAGTATGCTTTGGTGTTTTGTATAGACACTAGATGAGACCTTATTCTTCAAGTAATCTAGTTCCCATTTAGGTCCATAGATGAATGGGAGGATCTATGATGGTAGTTTCTATATCATTTCAGTGCCACCACCCACAAGAATAGTATTTCCAACATCATTAAGTTATTTCTAAGGCTGGATGATTGAGTCCCATACATTGTATCTGGGTGGAAGGGCATCACATTCTAACTTCCAATGCCTCTAACTCAAAAAATACTACTAATAATGTGCATAAGGAATGTGAAGACTGAATTAGTTCCTTCTATCATCACTCAGGACATCCATAATAGATTTTGAGATTTCTTTAACAATGATAAACATCTAGAGGAAGCCTTGTATTAAGCCATGTAGGCATGCCCAATGCCTCTTGAAACTCCCGCAAGATGAGATTCCAAGGTTTAGACCGCTGCTATTGCATAGATAGAGGCCCATAAAAAGCTATAACTGTTATGGGTAGATCTACCTATGTAGCTGAGCTGAGGGCCACTTCCTCAAGCTTATCCTCCTTCATAGAATCATCCACCTTAGAATTATCATGCACCATTGAGTAACGCAACACTGCCATCTAGGCGGGACAATTAAGATCCATTCCTTTATTAGGAAATGTCTCCCAAAGTCCATTTCGTAAAATGGGGGAACAAAATCTACCAATTCAACATTAATTAGGTCCCCAAATATTTCCATTGTACATTGGACTAGGGAATCATGTAATTTAATTAATGCAAGATGCACGAAGAGGTAGATATCAATGATCGCCCCCATTACTACCCCACTCAATGGTTCTTTGGACATAGTCTCAATTAGTGTTATGTGTTCAATGAATGGAACAAGAACTAGGTTGATATATTCAAACTGGGTCTGACCCTAGAACATGTGGAATGGTTGTTCAAAAATATTGATAATGACGACAAGGGTTGGTGGTAGCAGGTCTCCAGTTGTGGGTCTCAGAAGGATGGTGATTAGATAGAATGAAAGGATGTTTACCATTCCTATGGTATTATCTGTGCCTATTTGAATCAGCCTGAACCATATAATGTCAATATACTACCTCATGATACTACTTATACACCATCATTTCAGGCCTCCACATCCCAGAATGAAATGCGTCAGCAACGCAAGGGATAAAAAATCCCTCCACATGTGAAAAATTTGTATCGTACTCTCAGATGCATTATGCCCCAATAGATGGGGATCTCCACTATAATCCTCCTAGAAGTTGAGGATGACACAATTGATGATATGATTTACAACATGGTTAACAATGTTGAGCTAGTGGAAAAATACATGGTCCAAATAGATGAGATATCCCATAAAGACACTCTTAATGTCCCTAGCTGATTCCAGCATCAATGAAATCATGGATATGTAAAACATCAAAGTTTTTTGGCCAACACTTTCAACCAAGTAGTGTGCACCTCTGAGAAAAGACAACAGGCTCACTGAAGGAATCATCATGCATAATCCTATCACCCAATTTCCTTAGCTCCACTTTCCATACTGTTCGTGTTTCTAGACAAGGCATATTAATTATGACCATGCTATGATCTTACACAAATAGCTAATACCATAAAATAGTCATATGATAATAAGATGGAACTCATCCTATAAGATGTAGCTACTAAGTAGCGGGTTACCCCCAGCACCAGTTGAAATATTCTGGTCCGACCTGCAGCAATCACCATACGTCCTACCAATGACCAACCACATATCGATATAAATTTGCACCTAACAATAAATTAGGATGTTCTTAAGAACCATTCCAGTATTCCGGATAAACTCTTCCTTCTAAATGCTCTCATCTTTTTCAAAGATATGCATAAAACCCTGAAAAAGGATTTGAAAATCCCCCTCTAATTTGAAACTAATGTAGCGGCCAATGATAAATTTTTTAATGAGGATGCAAAAAATGAAAATAGCCATGTCATCATATTAAGCTCAAAATAAGATGAAGGTTATTCTATATGGGATAACAACCTCCAAATGTACATCCCATTTCAGTTCAATAGAATGGATGAGCATTGTTGTATCGTCAATAGAGGTTCTCAGATCAATCTCATCCTAACCTGGAAACTCTACAAGATGAGGATGTCCGAAATAGATCTAACTTCCTACAACATGAAGATTCAATATTATGATAGAATAAAGTATATATCTGTTGAAAAAATATTCTTAAAGACCCAGTTCAGTGGCTTGATTGCTGTAATAGAGTTCATGGTTATCTCACAGGACCCCGCCTATAAATCACTGATGGATAGATCCTTGATCCATCTGCAAAGAACAATACCCTCTTTATATCATCATTTATTCATGTACTACTTTAATTGTTGAGTGGGAATTCTCCAAGGTTATGCATATCCCTTTTTCTCTTTTGATGACGGCTACCAATATGATGAATACTACAAGAGAAAGGGAATATTCATTTAGGGAAATGAGGTTGACTATACTATTTTTGTGGTCGACTGGTGTGAAAACAAGGATGATTCTAGAAGTCACCCAATTATTTGATTGGAGGGAATGACCACAAACATGGGACACTGCATTTTCATCTCCGAGACAAAGGAATGTGCATTTCTGGTGCAAGGAATACAAGGCAATCACATAGAACTCCTACAAGAATCCGGTTCATGTAATCATTGAACCCCATAACCATGTAAGGTATAGGTATGTTCTCCCAATGGAATCAATAATACATTATACATACTTGATTCACCATGCTATGTTGAAACAGATCAGGCTGACACACCACAACTTATTTAAAATTATCAAATGTGGACAGTTGGGTCAAAATTTAGATTGAATTAGATCGACAGGTATCATCACCATCATTTCAGCAGCTCATGAGTTCCCCAAAAATGATTCCACTACCTCTCAGTTAATCACCAATATTACATCGGAATCAACCAACATAGAATAATTTCCCCTGTCAATGATAATATGGTTGCGGATAATGGATTGGATTTAGAGGATTCTCCTCCATTGATTGAGGAACATGTCTCCACCACCATTTATGAGTTGGTGTAGGTGAATCTCAACACCCAGACAGATCTGAAATCAACACTGGTTAGTGCAACCTTGTTTGCAGAGTAGATGCAATAATATGTGGGTATACTGAAGCAGCTGTAAAGACCCGCAAATTTCAAGGAAATTTTTTTCTTAATTTTCTTTGCAATTTTACAAGAGCGCAGCTTCAGACGGCACCTGATTCCGAGGCCCGGTGTGCCCGGAATCAATTTCCGAAGTTTGGCTCGGGTACGTTCAGTGAACGGACGAGCAGGTTTTTCTATCTTTTGAACCGGTGCCCGGAATCGAATTCTGAGGGCACCGATGAAATCGCAACGCCGGTATTTGCTTATAAACGCCTCTTCCATATTTGCGTTTGGTCAACCGTGGTTTTTAAAATTTTGGGCTTTAAGTCGAAAATAAAATAAAGTTTGTGTGACAACTTTATTTTATTTCACGTAAGCCGCTTGGAAGCCACTTGAACTGAGTTAAAGCGGATAGAGTGCTATCCGGAAATACCCTACCCCTTGGTAGGATATTTTTGAGGTGGGGCCCGCACGAGCCCCGCCGTTTCTTTCGCTAAGTAACGCACCCGCGAAAACCCGTCAAAGTAACTGAAAAGTCAACCGACACGTTTTCTTTAATTTCTTAATAGACCATTTAATTGGGCGGTTTATTTCGTGAATTAAATGGGATGTTTCATTCGTTGAATTAATTCAACGAATTTAATGGGTCGTTTCTTACGCGTTTGCGTTCGTTGGCGAATTAATAAAATAGACCAACGTGTCTATTTTGGAGGATTACTCTTTATTCTCTGGGCCTCCACCCTCCCCGCGAAGAACGCGAAGAACGCGAAGAACACGAAGACCGTGAAGAACGCCGGAACCAAAAATTCAACGACGCACACCGTGATCCGCGACGTCGACAAACTTTTTCCGCGACCTTCTTCTTCTTCGGCGCTTCTTCTTCCGCGGAAAACCTACGATCGGCGGTTAAAGGTGAGAATCGAATCTTCTAAATTATCCCTTTTTATAATTCGATATCAATGGATTTAAATTAATTAAATCCGTTTGATCTTGATCCGGAGATCGTCGGCGCGAATCCTTCCCGCGGTGCGACGAGCGTCTCTTCCGCGACGATCACCAAATCCGCGACGACCTCTCGTCCGACGACGACGACAAGGTAGGGATTTAATTCTTGATGATTCATTCCCGTGTTTTTATTTCTTTTTGAATAAAGAACCGGCATGAATATTTTCAATTAATTAAAATTGAATTTCCGTTTAAAAGAAAAAGAAGTGAACAATTTTTTTTATCTTGATTAAAAATTGTTGTAGGCCCTTTCTCCCGTTGTTTATGACTAACGCGGAGGGTGCGGGTCTAACGAACAAGACCCGACAACCCTCCGCCGATCCTTTTCGTGTGCGGTTTTGGCAAGCGACGACGAACCGTGCGGAAAGGGCGATCCGTTGATCCCGCAGTGAAGATCGGCCCCCGGGAGGAGCAACGGCGCAGACGGGATAGGAATCGGGCCACCAGAGCAACTCCGGCGGCCCGCGGAAGGCGGCGGCGGCGAACCGCCGGACCGCGTCCGCGGTCCGGCCACCCGACACACGGCCCGCGCAGGCCGCGTTCCACCTAAGCCGCGGGGAAAACCCGCGGCGCCCCTTGGCCGCTCGGCCGAGGACGAGCCGGCCGGTCCGGTCGGCCGGACCGCGCCCAGGCCGGGTCGCCCCGGGCTCAGAACCCCCGTTTTCGGGCCCTCTTCGGTCTTTTGCCCATATCTTGGGCCTAGGACCTCCGATTGACGAACCGTCAGCGGCTACGCGATCCTTGGATCGATACGGTCGTTTCGGTATATTACACTCAAGGTTTCGGAAGAGTTTGGGTTCGGCCGGGTTGGTTCGTACATGAAACCAACCGGGCCCTCGGAGCGGAAACGCTCATAACTTGAGCTACGGACGTCCGATCGACGTACCGTCATCTGTGGTAGTTTCCTCTAAGTGAGACGGAACTTTTGGCATACTCCGCCCGAGGATCGGACACAGGCGGAGTACGGTCGGGTTGGTTTTGCCCTAAAAACCAACCGGGCCCCTGGGACGAAAATGCCAATAACTCTCATACCGGGCGTCTGATTGACGCGCCGTCTGTTGCGTTGAGATCCTGTTGTTGATACGGAACTTTTGGATACATCAACTTCGGACTACGTGTCAGTTGATGTATCAGCCTCTCGGCTCGTGGAGCGGACCCTCCTAAATGAGCTCGCTGTGTGCGGGAACCCTAGCGCTGGCTGTGACTTCGACGACAGAGCAGAGATCCTCCGTGGACTGCGACGACGACAGAGCAGAGATCCTTCGTGGACTGCGGCGACGACTGTGCAGAGATCCTCAGTGGACTGCGTCGACTACTGCACTCAGCAATCCTACGTGGATCAGTGCTACAGATCATGTGTGGGCCCGATCCTGTGTGGGTCATCTCTTACGGTTCTGTGTGAGCCATTGCTACATGTCCTGTGTGGGCCCGATCCTGTGTGGGTCATTGCCGAGGTTAGTACCTATCGATCCTTCGTGGGTCCGACGACTTAGATGGATAAGTGATCATCTTTGACGTCATCTGAAAAAGTATACCTGGTTGAGCTGAATCTTATGTTACTCTCCTTTGTGGATTGTGTTGAACTATCCTATGTGGATTTACTATTTACTATTTACTCTCCCTGGTGGATTTGAGTCTTGCTTTCCTGTGTGGATCAAGTTGACCTTGAGCTCGAGAGCAGAGCTAGAAATGGGGACTTAGGTATATGTATGGGCATATACCTAAGTCAAGTTAGTTGTTTCTTCGTGGTTGCCCCTTCCTTTTGTGCTATATCCTTTGTGGATTTCGGGAGACCTTCGGGCGTCTCGGGGTCCTTACTGAGTAGTTTATAATCACCCCTGCACGGGCTATGCCCGCACCTTGTTGTGTTGGATGCAGACGACGGACAGCGCTGATCTCGGTTGGGGCGTGGAGCAGGACGGTACCTGGAGGCAGACCACTGGGCGGGACGTGCTCGGAGCGGACGTGGGACCCGAGGAGCCTGGAGGCTATCTGTACCCACCCTTCAAGTGGGATTGCCAGTGGACGACACGAGGCCGCCGTCTTTTCTTCAGTTGTTGTTCTTTTCCTTTTCAGTTGTACTTTCAGTCGGTCTTGTATTCCGTCCCCCTTTACTTTTCTGTACTTTGTAGTTACTTTCCGCTTGCTGACTCTGTGGTGGTTGTTAATTATAAAGGCAATGCCTTCCCTGTTTACTGGGATTTTACGCCTTGGTGCTAGTCGCCAGCCCCTGGCCTATGGAAGGCGGGCTTGGGGTAGTCACGGCACGGGCCCCGAGGTCGGGTCGTGACAAATTGGTATCAGAGGCGGTCGGTTCTATCGCAGACTCTGATCGTCTTTTCTTCCTATATGAAACAATAGTGTTTAGTGTATTGAGTGTGGTTATCAGTTCAGGGATCCTAGTGTTGGTGCGGCGGCCGACGTATCCGTACACCAGGACCCTGACTCCTGATTTCCGACTTAATGCATTAAAAACATTGATAGCGTGTGTGTTTCAAGTTTTCTTTCTGATTACTTGTGTCAGCTCACCGGGTATACTGATCTGCTTCATTAAAGTCTCAAGTTTTCCTTGTGATTACTTGTGCCAGCTCACCAGGTATACTGTTCTGACTGTGGTGCTCTTGTTCTCCTTTTCAGGATGGCCCCGTGACGACAGCCAGCTAGGGTTCCGAGTGTAGGGCGCGACGGCAGCCCACCGAGCGACGAGGCCTCGGTGCAGGGCCCTTTTCCAGCAGTGGCACCGGCGGTAGCTTTACCCGCCGAGCCACCGATGCTACCAGTACCAGACGCTGACGATGCACGTCGACTCAGGGCACTGCATGAGTTTCAGAGCCAGCGACCGCCCAGGTTTCGCGGTGAGGCGGACCCCCAGGCCGCCGAGGACTGGCTAGAGGCGGTGGTACGGATCTTTAGGCTAGTGAGGACATCAGCGGATCTCATGGTGATTCTCGCGGTGAGCCTCCTGCAGGCGGCGACAGGACGATGGTGGAGCTTTATGCTCCAGGTTCACGATGAGGCATCCTTGCTCTGGACGGACTTCGAGAGCCTCTTCCGCTCTGAGTTCGTCCCGGCCACCCTCCGAGCGGTGCGCATCCAGGAGCTTCTCCAGCTGCGCCAGGGCAGCATGACGGTCGCTCAGTACGCGGCGAGGTTCACTGACCTATCTCGCTACTCGACCGACATGGTACGGGACCCCTTCTTCCGGGCCCGGACCTTCGAGCAGGGCTTGCGGCAAGAGATTCGGGCGTCGCTGATCTCCCTCAGCATTCCGACCCAGGCGGGAGTACTGGAGCGAGCCCTCCTGATCGAGAGCTTCCTGGCAGAGCCTTCTTCAGCGGTGAGACCTAGCGCAGGGCGGCAGGTAGCGGAGTCTTCGGCAGCAGGTAGCCGACGGATGACTCTCGGGTCCAGGCAGACCAGACCCCCACGCAGACGGCCTCAGGACACCGGCTCAGCAGTTCGGGGCACACAGCGGAGTGCCAGCCTTCCGAGAGGCAGGCTGTGCTACTCCTTCGGCGGGCAGGGTCACATGGCTCGTGACTGCCCGACTCGCCGATCAGAGGAGCAGCAGACAGTGGAGGGGCCACCCAGGCAGAGGCAGAGGGTTGACCGTGGCGGTCTGCAGGGAGGAGGCGGACGAGGCAGAGGAGCTGGCCGAGCAGCGGGTGGTGGGAGACGCTTCCAGGCTCTACCCCCACCACCACCAGGAGGGCCACCTCGACCACAGGGAGCTGGTGGGCAGGGACAGGCCCAGCTCCAGGCAGTGGAGGCCTACGACCCCGACATGCCAGAGATGATTCGAGGTACGATCTGTGTCTATTCCACCCTTGCTGCAGTACTTATAGACACAGGAGCGAGTCACTCTTTCATAGCCTCTTCCCTTGTTCGGAGCTCGGAGATTCCGACTGAGCCGTTGGCTCGATCCTTACGGCTAGAGACTCCTACGGGAGCAGACTCGACGATTACACACTGGTGCTGGCAGTGTGAGCTTACTCTATGAGGCGAGAGCTTCGGCTGGGATCTCCTTGTAGCGGCGTCGAGGCCTTACGAAGTCATCTTGGGCATGGATTGGCTATCCACGGTTCATGCCCAGATCGACTGTTTTAGGTGCAAGGTGCGATGTGTTCGCACCGACGGGAGCAGGTTTACCTTCACAGGCGAGAAGGGATCCTTTGCAGCACAGGATGGACTTCCGCGGAGGAGAGTGCAGCCCATCTCTCATCAGTTGGCTAGCCTCATCCTAGGAGCAGTGGACGTACGGAGTCCAGTTTTTCCTGCAGTGGTGGACCAGTACGTGGACGTCTTTCCCGACGACGTTCCAGGGCTACCTCCTTGTAGAGAGGTAGACTTTTACATCGACTTGTGCCCCGAGACAGCCCCGATATCTACTCCAGCATATCGGATGGCACCCGCCGAGCTTCAAGAGCTGCGGGTACAGTTGGAGGACTTGCAGAGCAAGGGGTTTATCCGACCCAGTGTTTCACCCTGGGTTTCCCCGATATTGTTCACCAAGAAGGCGGACGGGAGCTTGCGACTGTGTGTCGACTATCGTCGCCTGAACCAGGTGACAGTGATGAACAAGTATCTGCTGCCACGGATTGATGACCTCTTCGATCAGCTCAAGGGAGCACGGTGGTTCTCGAAGATAGACCTTCGGTCAAGCTATCATCAGCTCAGAGTTCGAGACGAGGACGTGCAGAAGACGGCCTTCAGGTGTCGGTATGGCCATTATGAGTTCTTGGTTATGCCGTTCGGCGTAACCAATGCTCCAGCAGTGTTCATGAGCCACATGAACAGGATCTTCCAGCCATACCTCGACCGATTTGTCGTGGTCTTCATTTAAGACATGTTGGTATACTCGACGACTGAGGAGGAGCATGCCTACCACCTGCGAGTTGTTCTAGACACACTCCGAGAGCACCAGCTTTATGGAAAGCTCTCAAAGTGCCAGTTCTGGTTACGTGAGGTCCACTTCTTGGGGCACGTCATCTCTGAGGCGGGAGTTGCAGTGGATCCCGCGAAGATCGAAGCAGTGCTAGCTTGGGAGCCACCCAGGAGCGTGACGGAGGTGCGGAGCTTCTTGGGCCTAGCCGGATACTATCGGAGATTTGTGCCAGACTTCTCCAGAGTTGCGGCACCACTCTCAGCCTTGACCAAGAAGGGGAAACCCTTTGTGTGGTCAGACAGATGTCAACAGAGCTTCCAGGAGCTGAGACTGAGATTGATCAGCACACCTATCTTGAGGTTTCCTGAGGAGGGAGTTGGATACGTAGTTTACTGCAATGCATCAGGGACTGGACTCGGGTGCGTCCTGATGCAGGAGCGGGCCGTGATCGCCTACGGATCACGTCAGTTGAGGCCGCATGAGCAGAACTACGCCACTCATGACCTGGAGTTAGCAGCAGTGTTCTTCGCTCTAAAGACTTGGCGGCACTATCTGATGGGAGAGCGCTTCACAGTCTTTTCTGACCACCAGAGTCTCAGGTATATCTTCTCTCAGAAGGACCTGAACCTGATACAGCGGAGATGGCTTGAGTTCCTCCAGGACAATGACTTTGAGATAGTCTATACTCCTGGGGGGGAACGTGGTAGCTGATGCCCTCAGCAGGAGGAAGGGCATTCAGCTACTTGAGGAGGCGACGGAGCAGCTAGCCTCCTTACAGATATCCTTCGTGGATAGAGACGGAGAAGCCTTTCTTCAGTCTCTCACAGTCTCTCCTCCACTTCTACAGCGGGTCAGAGAGGTTCAGCGTGGGGACGCTGACTGTGAGACCCGGCGTGCACTGATATCCTCAGGTCAGGCGCCTGATGGATTCTCCCTTGGAGCAGAGCACGACATCCTTTTCAGAGGACGTACCTTCGTACCATTCGCTTTACGAGAGGAGGTGCTGAGAGAGTTTCACACTTCTCCCTTGGCGGTGCATCCCGGAGTGGCGAAGATGTACCAGGATCTCAGACGACAGCACTGGTGGCCGGGCATGAAGAAAGTTGTGGCAGAGTTCGTTTCACGATGCCTCACCTGCCAGCAGGTGAAGGCAGAGCATCAGGTACCAGCAGGCTTGGTACAGCCCTTGGAGGTCCCGGAGTGGAAGTGGGACGGCATATCTATGGACTTTGTGACTGGACTTCCACGCACTTTCAGAGGTCACAACTCCATTTGGGTGATTGTCGACCGACTCACCAAGTCGGCACACATCTTACCCATCAGAGAGCAGGGCTCAGTGGAGAGCTTGGGACGTCTTTACGTCCAGGAGATCATACGGCTTCACGGTGTGCCATTGTCTATCATCTCTGATCGAGATGCTCGTTTGACTTCCCGGCTTTGGAAGGGGTTGCAGGAGGCGTTCGGGACGTGGCTCCATCTGAGCACAGCCTTCCACCCTCAGACGGATGGTCAGACTGAGAGGACCATACAGACACTCGATGACATGCTCTGTGCATGTGTTCTTGACATTGGTCGCAGCTGGGAAGACCACCTACCCTTGGTGGAGTTCGCGTACAACAACAGCTACCACTCCACCATCGGGATGGCACCATACGAGGCATTGTACGGCAGACCCTATAGATCACCGTTGTGCTGGACAGACCCTGGGGAGTCAGCACTCGTGGGACCAGAGATGGTCCGAGCCACGGCAGAGAAGGTCCAGATCATCCAGGAGAGGATGAGGACAGCTCAGAGCCGACAGAAGTCATATGCTGACAGGAGGCGGAGGCCACTAGAGTTCGAGGATGGCGACCACGTGTTTTTGCGTTTCTCAACTCGACGTGGTTTACGGAGATTTGGCCGAGGCGGCAAGTTGTCTCCACGCTTCATCGGGCCTTTCTAGGTCCTTAGCAGGATAGGAGAGGTGGCTTATCGCCTGGCTCTACCACCTCAGTTGCACCGGGTGCACGACGTCTTCCACGTGTCTCAGCTGAGGAGATATGTGCACGACCCGACGCACATCATCGACTTTGGGGAGCTGGACGTGGACGATGGGGCGACTTTTGCGGAGGTCCCAGTGGAGATCGAGGATCGACAGGAGCGGGTCCTACGTGGGCGGTCGATTCCTCTTGTGCGCGTCAGATGGCAGCACGGGAACCTCCAGGAGAGCACTTGGGAGCGGGAGGCTCAGATGCGTGCTCAGTACCCCCATTTGTTCCCCTAGTTTTTGATGTATCTTTACGGGGACGTAAAGCCCTGAGGTGGGAGTAATGTAAAGACCCGCAAATTTCACGTAAATTTTTTTCTTAATTTTCTTTGGAATTTTCCAAGAGCGCAGCTTCAGACGGCACCTGATTCCGAGGCCCGGTGTGCCCGGAATCAATTTCCGAAGTTTGGCTCGGGTACGTTCAGTGAACGGACGAGCGGGTTTTTCTATCTTTTGAACTGGTGCCCAGAATCGAATTCTGAGGGCACCGATGAAATCGCAGCGCCGTTATTTGCTTAGAAACGCCTCTTCCAGAGTTGCGTTTGCTCAACCGTGGTTTTTAAAATTTTGGGCTTTAAGTCGGAAATAAAATAAAGGTTGTGCGACAACTTTATTTTATTTCACTTAAGCCGCTTGGAAGCCACTTGAACTGAGTTAAAGCGAATAGGGTGCTATCCGGAAATACCCTACCCCTTGGTAGGATATTTGTGAGGTGGGGCCCGCACGAGCCCCGCCGTTTCTTTCGCTAAGTAACGCACCCGCGAAAACCCGTCAAAGTAACTGAAAAGTCAACCGGCGCGTTTTCTTTAATTTCTTAACAGACCATTTAATTGGGCGGTTTATTTCGTGAATTAAATGGGCTGTTTCATTCGTTGAATTAATTCAACGAATTTAATGGGTCGTTACTTACGCGTTTGCGTTCGTTGGCGAATTAATAAAATAGACCAACGTGTCTATTTTGGAGGATTACTCTTTATTCTCTGGGCCTCCACCCTCCCCGCGAAGAACGCGAAGAACGCGAAGAACACGAAGAACGCGAAGAACGCCGGAACCAAAAATTCGACGACGCACACCGTTATCCGCGACGTCGACAAACATTTTCCGCGACCTTCTTCTTCTTCGGCGCTTCTTCTTCCGCGGAAAACCTACGATCGGCGGTTAAAGGTGAGAATCAAATCTTCTAAATTCTCCCTTTTTATAATTCGATATCAACGGATTTAAATTAATTAAATCCGTTTGATCTTGATCCGGAGATCGTCGGCGCGACTCCTTCCCGCGGTGCGACGAGCGTCTCTTCCGCGACGATCACCAAATCCGTGATGACCTCTCGTCCGACGACGACGACAAGGTAGGGATTTAATTCTTGATGATTCATTCCCGTGTTTTTATTTCTTTTTGAATAAAGAACCGGCATGAATATTTTCAATTAATTAAAATTGAATTGCTGTTTAAAAGAAAAATAAGTGAACAATTTTTTTATCTTGATTAAAAATTGTTGTAGCCCCTTTCTCCCGGTGTTTATGACTAACGCGGAGGGTGCGGGTCTAACAAACAAGACCCAACAAACCTCCGCCGATCCTTTTCGTGTGTGGTTTTGGAAAGCGACGACGAACCGTGCGGCAAGGGCGATCCATTGATCCCACGGTGAAGATCGGCCCCCGGGAGGAGCAACGGCGCAGACGGGAGAGGAATCGGGCCCCCGGAGCAACTCCGGCGGCCCGCGGAAGGCGGCGGCGGCGCCCGGCGCGCCGCCGGAGGATCCGCCGCAGCTCGGCCGCGGCGGCGGCGAACCGCCGGACCACGTCCGCGGTCCGGCCCCCAACACGCGGCCCGCGCGGGCCGCGTTTCACCTAAGCCGCGGGGCAAACCCGCGGCGCCCCTTGGCCGCGCGGCCGAGGCCGAGCCGGCCGGTCCGGGTCGCCCCGGGCCCAGAACCCCCGTTTTCGGGCCCTCTTCGGTCTTTTGCCCATATCTTGGGCCTAGGATATCCGATTGACGAACCGTCAGCGGCTACGCGATCCTTGGACCGATACGGTCGTTTCGGTATATTACACTCAAGGTTTCGGAAGACTCTGGGTTCGGCCGGGTTGGTTCTTACACGAAACCAACCGGGCCCTCGGAGCAGAAACGCACATAACTTGAGCTACGGACGTCCGATCGACGTACCGTCAGCTGTGGTAGTTTCCCCTAAGTGAGGCGGAACTTTTGGCATACTCCGCCCGAGGATCGGAAACATGTGGAGTATGGTCGGGTTGGTTTTGCCCTAAAAACCAACCGGGCCCCTGGGACGAAAATGCCAATAACTCTCAGACCGGGCGTCCGATTGACACGCCGTCTGTTGCCTTGAGATCCTGTTGTCGATACGGAACTTTTGGATACATCAACTTCGGACTACGTGTCAGTTGATGTATCAGCCTCTCGGCTCGTGGAGCGGACCCTCCTAAACGAGCTCGCTGTCTGCGGGAACCCTAGCGCTGGCTGTGACTTCGACGACAGAGCAGAGATCCTTCGTGGACTGCGGCGACGACTGTGCAGAGATCCTCAGTGGACTGCGTCGACTACTGCACTCAGCGATCCTACGTAGATCAGTGCTACAGATCCTGTGTGGGCCCGATCCTGTGTGGCTCATCTCTTACGGTTCTGTGTGAGCCATTGCTACAGGTCCTGTGTGGGCCCGATCCGGTGTGGGTCATTGCCGAGGTTAGTACCTATCGATCCTTCGTGGGTCCGACGAATTAGATGGATCAGTGATCATCTTTGACGTCATCTGAAAAAGTATACCTGGTTGAGCTGAATCTTATGTTACTCTCCTTTGTGGATTGTGTTGAACTATCCTATGTGGATTTACTATTTACTATTTACTCTCCCTGGTGGATTTGAGTCTTGCTTTCCTGTGTGGATCGAGTTGACCTTGAGCTCGAGAGCAGAGCTAGAAATGGGGACTTAGGTATATGTATGGGCATATACCTAAGTCGAGTCAGTTGTTTCTTCGTGGTTGCCCCTTCCTTTTGTGCTATATTCTTTGTGGATTTCGGGAGACCTTCGGGGGTCTCGGGGTTCTTACTAAGTAGATTATACTCACCCCTGCACGGGCTATGCCCGCACCTTGTTGTGTTGGATGCAGATGACGGACAGCGCTGATCTCGGTTGGGGCGTGGAGCAGGACGGTACCTAGAGGCGGACCACTGGGTGGGACGTGCTCGGAGAGGACGTGGGACCCGAGGAGCCTGGAGGCTATCTGTACCCACCCTTCAGGTGGGATTCCCAGTGGACGACACGAGGCCGCCGTCTTTTCTTTAGTTGTTATTCTTTTCCTTTTCAGTTGTACTTTCAGTTGGGCTTGTATTCCGGCCCCCTTTACTTTTCTGCACTTTGTAGTTACTTTCCGCTTGCTGACTCTGTGGTGGTTGTTACTTATAAAGGCAATGCCTTCCCTGATTACCGGGATTTTACGCCTTGGTGCTAGTCGCCAGCCCCTGGCCTATAGAAGGCGGGCTTAGGGTAGTCACGGCACGGGCCCCGAGGTCGGGTCGTGACAGCAGCATTGTGATGTATTCACATGGATCTATGGAGAGATTGAATAACTATATCCTTAGGACTCTATCCACCACCTTGGTCTCCCAAGAAAAAAATAATGTGTTCAAACAACCTCCCATAAATATGCACCCTTCACACAGTTCCATGGTTGATGCTAAAGTTGATAAGCTCATTAAAGCCAACATGGTCAAGGAAGTACATTAACCAAAATTCATATCCAAACTCATTCACATCCAAAAGAAGAAATAACATATGAGAGTCTACAACGACTTTTGAGATATCAACCATCACAATTCAAAATATTATTTCCCCCCTCGTATGGAAGAGTTATTGATCGATGCTACCACTAGATTCCAACAACCCACTTTTATGTACGCATATTCTGTATATAATCAAATCTAAATAGCCCCATGGAATGAAGATTCCTCCACATTTAGAACTCCAAATTGTACTTTTTATTAGAAGATAATGCCTTTCTTTATATTAAATGAAATATCCATCTAGCAGTGTTCCGAGAGCCCCATATTCAATCTGATCCCCATGAAATTGGTGGAATGATATGGGGAAGATTTGGTGGTCAAATAATGCTAGCATCAGAACCATATCAAAGACATTAAGAAAGTGTCATGTTTCCTCCACTCCCAGCATCTGACGATGAACCCATGGAATTGTTCCTCCATGGTTACCATTGGAATGTTTATTGGCCTTGTCATTATATATAGAGGCATCAATATTGATCCACAAAATATCAAGTCCAGTAGTCAGATACCTCATCTGAGAAAAATTTGGGATCTCCGAGGATTTCAAGTCCACATATAATACATATGGTAATTCATTGAGAATCTTACTAGTATGTGTACTACATTTTCCCATGTCTTGAAAAAAGATTCCGACTACCAGTGGGATGATGTGTGAATTGCCACTTTTGAGAATATCAAGCAGTACCTACTACATACACCATCTATAATTCCACCCATCTGTGGAAATCCAATTGCCTTTTATGTGACTACCTTTGACTAGACCCTCAGTTCACTTCGTGATTAGAAGAAAAATTAAGGGACAAATAATATTTTATACTATCTCAACTGAATTATACTTGATAAAGAGACAACATATTCCGATATTGATAAGATTTGTCTCATGCTGACATTCACGGTCTAGAAATTGCGACATTACCTATAGAACTATGATATAAAACAAGTTTTCTTTGCATACCCTATAAATTATATAATGAACCACCCCTTGTTGAAGGGATATCGATCTCAGTGGGAAATGATCCATTAGTAGTTTGACGTCTGTTTTATTCCACATAAATCTATCAAGGGTCAGAAGCAAACAGTCATCCTTTCAACCAATCCACACCTTGCATAGAATTCTATAGTTCATTATTTTCTAGAGAGGCATTACCAGAAGTGGAATAAGGAATTTTCTGTTAGAAGATTCACTTCAAGGACACCTTGAGAAGACCTTCCCTATGAGACTCAAGGAACCCAGTTTTATTAGAGTGGGCCTGGGTATCATCCTCACCAAGCTTGCATAAGCTATCCTAACCTATTAATTCTTGTTTTTAGAAGGCTTCACCAACAATGAGGAAGAATATATGGACCTCATCCCTAGTCTCAAGCTGGCCCTCGTGATTTAGGTTCCCCACCTACATTTGAAAGCGGAATCCAAGATGTTCACAAAGAAGATCAAAGGCCACTACGTCATCATGAATCTTGAGCTTCTACCCACGTTATAGAAAAGCATCCAATTAAAATCCTAGTCACCTTTTCATAATGAGGTCATTCATTTTCCTAGATTGTAGAATAGTCGAGATAATTCTTTATTTAGCCTTTCTACATATCTTCTTGATCTTACACAGGATGATTTTATCATCCATCAGGAACATTGATGATTCATTTCTCTTATCACTCTTAATTATGATGATGATTGGAAGAAAAAATACCATCTTACCACTGGTATATCCACATCTGGACATCCATATTACCCTTTCATAGCACTGGAAGGGACCCCTGGTTATAGAACTCCTTTTATCGAGTTTCTCCAACCCAAAAATCTCTCTACTGACCTAGATGAAGGTGAGGGAACTAGATGGTGCACACTAAATTCACCCTCTAATGTGGTCCCAGTATTGAGAAGATTCTCAATAGATGTGGGTTAATTTTACTAAATTCTTTTTAATTAAGGGAGATGATATTCCACAGGCTATGAATGACATTCATTCCTGTTCCTTTGGATCTAATGATGCTAGGTCAAAACCCTCTCATCAGACTTGAAGGTTGGGCTACAGTAGGACAACCATGGTCAATGGCTATATCATGTTCACCACAATTTTCCACACATTCCAAGTCTATGCTAATTTTTTTCATATCCTTGTGGATCCTCCCCATAGTAAGAAATACTCTTAGCCCATTGATGTCTGGGGGTCAATGTAATCTGATAGTATCCACCAGCGACAACTCAACAGTATAGTTTCATCATGAATGCTACAAATTTATTTTCCAGGTGGGTAGAGTCAATCCCACAAAAGAAAGTCAATGGTCCTTCTATATTTAATTTAATTATCTTCAATTTTATCCACCAGTTTGGAGTCCCTCATGCTATACTTAACAATAATGGAACTAGATTTTTGGTGGCTGAGTTGAAATAATTGTACCACAATTATAATATATTTTTTAATCGTATATCTTTCTATCATGTGCAAGAAAAAGGAAAGATCGAGTCATTAAAAAAACCCTCTCTAACATATTGTAGAAGATAGTAATTTATAATAATAACAACATGCTAGAAAAGCATCCCAATAGTCTTTGGGCTTTCTGAAAACAACTCGTAATTCCACCTAGGTGACCACACATACCATAGTGTACAAAATAGGCGGAGATTTTTTCCATTGGAATTGTGTTTCCATTACAACACATAAACATATAGCATTAGAAGATTTAAAAAAAAATATAGCAGAAGTGCATCTGGCTGAATGAGAATCCATTGATGAGAACCAGATTTGTGCCTTATGCAATATGAATAGGCATGAGAATAAGATAGCGAGATCTTTCAAAAAGAAAATTTTTCATTGTTGATTCCTTAAATGTGCCACTGTATTGGCCCTAATAATTCCAATGACACTCGATAGGAATCCAATAATGTTTGAACCCAAATTGGAGGGACCCTATATCATTCATTAGGTTTATCTGAATGATTCATTCTCCCATGTCACCTTGGATGGTGAGTGTTTCACTCCTCCCACAAATGAAAAATTCGCCAAGCAGTAATTTTCATGAGTGGACTTTTATCCATCTATATGATAAATCTAAAATGGTGAATACAAATTATGGTCTGAGTTATATGACTGTAAACTAAGATAATTTCAATCCTTTTTGTGGGATGTTAAACTATTTGATTCTTCATTTTCATGTTTAAAAATTACCCAACACCCCCATCTTGTATGATGATAAAATGCATGCAGTATACATACCTCATGGTACAAGAAATATGAATATAATCTAATATCTCCCCTGTCATTAATGAAAGATTTTAAACTAAAAGTGTACATCCACTCTTTATGTGATCCCTTATTTTGGGTACTCATAATTATTCACATATAAAAGGACCACTAGAGTGACTTGGTCTCATGTTAACATTGATCACTTATCAATCCTAGAAAACATCCATGAGGATCTCGACCATCAAATTGATACAAGCCTCATATTGAAAATATGGTTAGTGGTTGATGTTCAATTGTTTGTTCTCATTCCAGGTCACATTATATGGTAATTATTATTTGAACAAGGTTAGTAGTCATTCTATAATTTTTTTCCATCTCCAGGGTGTTCTAAATACTAGGTTCCATGATTCACCTTTTGATACCCTTCTATCCCATATAGACGACATTAAACTAGGTATCTATGGTCTGATTTCTACAACATAAAACCAATATCATTTTCATCCTTACTACATGAAATAAAACTGCATGACATCTTAATAAATACATATTTCATAACTCCCTTCCTTATGAGATACTTAAGAATGCACAGACACTTTTTCTTCAGGACCGTCCTTAGGTACAACAAATTATGCCTTACTTCTGGCTAGTCATCCTAATAATCCCATAAAACTTGATGCTATGTGGATATCATTTGTCCACATACACATGGAGATAAAAAATACCACAAAACGTTTCCCTTTAAGGGATCTCCTCCTTTTTTTCATTACTTCTAGTAGTTAATCTATCGGGCATTTCTTGATCTATGTGTGGCTTAATTCTTGACCACAAAGGATATATTGTACTACCCTATACATTTTGACTTTGGTCCTATCTTTGAAAATCATTCCATCGCCTTACACCCCCCTTTGGGTTTTGTTCTCTTAAAGGGATATATATGGTATGACATGGAATTATAATTTCTTCATTCACATCAGTTTGGTAAAATCCTCACCATGTGACCCTTTCTCCAGAACATCCTTTTTTAACTTACATCTTTAATGCATGATGTTAAACTACATAAAATATCAAGAAATAAATGTGCCATGATTATCATTCAAATATGATATGTAGGGATGCCCAAATATTTTTTATTTGTGTCTATACTAAGCTCCCTATATCTTTTCATAAACCTTGTGCAATGGTTTCCCCTCACGATATTGAACCGTGTGTTGAGGAATTCATGTATCCTCATTCACATTCGGTTTGATTTATCACACCATGTGAATTACCTTTAGAACTTCATTATTTAGAATGCATCCTTACCGTATGATGTTAAACTAAACCAAATTCAAGAACATCATATGTCTTGATTCTCATCCATATGGAATAAATAGGAACACCCAAAAATTTTATATTTTGGTCTAGAACAAATATTTTTCATTTTTATTCTTAGGGTTTGAGATTCCTTCCATAATCATGTAGTGTGGTGTTGTATCTTTTCATCATTCATGTCTGGTTTATAAAAACTACATCATGTTCCACCATTAGTAATACCCCCATTCCATCTACATCCTTACTATATGATGTTAAACAACCCAAATTTCTATAACTACATATAACTTGATTACCAACCATATAGGATACATAGGAATACCTGAATGTTTAATACATAGGTCTAGCCTAAGATCCATAATTTATCGATATCGTTCAGCCCATCAAGTATGACTCTTATGGGATTATGTAATGTTGCATATGGACTTCTATTATCATCATTCACATCAGGTTTATAATAAATTCACCTAGCACTCCCCACCTATGGGATTCCCCCTACAATCTCTTTCCTTTCCAGATAATGTTAAATTCCATGGAATTTAAGAACTATGTATGAATTGATTT
The DNA here is from genome assembly GCA_963277665.1 of Viscum album. Taxonomy (NCBI): domain Eukaryota; kingdom Viridiplantae; phylum Streptophyta; class Magnoliopsida; order Santalales; family Viscaceae; genus Viscum; species Viscum album. The sequence goes on from OY728147.1 coordinate 1,243,833,644, forward strand.
ATATTCCTATAGGATACATAGGAATGCCCATACATCTAGTATTTTGGCCTATCCCTCGGTTCATAACTCTTCTCAGCCCTTTTAGACCCTACACAATGGTCTGAGTTCAACATCCATGAACTATGCTCTCTAACACCCCACATGAAATTAAACAGTTCTTTAGCTCCTAAAATACGATAATCTACATATCATTTATGTACTTTTATATATTTTCATTAAAGGAATGTACCCATACATTCTGTGCAATTTTAATAAGTGTGTTAATTTTCTGATTTCCTTCTATTTTGTCATTTCTTTCATGATTTTCCCTATGAGAGGTCTGTTTTATGATGTACAATATTTTTTCTTAATTCATGAAAAGTTTAATTTAACATACCATGAACTCCCCCTTCAGGACCTCATAATCGTATTTCCTTACCACATGATGTTAAACATTAATACACTTCCAAAACTACATATATCTTGATTCAAATCATTATGGGATATGTAGTAATATCTACAAACTTTTTCGTCATTTCTAATTATAGGTCCATCAACATATTTATTCCCCATTCCTCCGCTCTCTTTCTCAGGACGTTTGATATTAACTGGACCTCCAACATCTGTTATTCCTCACCAAAATTCTCAGAAGAATAGAGGCTTAGGAATTAGTGTTTTGGATACAACATGGATATGATTTTGCTCCATTTCCATGCTTCACGAGTCCATTTATTTAAGTTCAAATCATATTTCACATCCAAAAGGACCCCTAAATGGTATGGATGATCAACCTTATAGTCCACCTAACATTTTGGGCCAACATTCCAAAATGATTTTGAAGAAACATTGTGATAGGTTCAGTTTTTCGAATACGTACACCTATCGAACCTTGGATGCATGTTTCCACTTTAGGTGTCCTGATATGGATGTTGTGCTTTAAATAAAGTCATCATGTATCCCCCATAATTATTCCAACCCCATCGAGCCCTAAATACTGGATTCATGATTCACATCCATTTCTATATCATCATGTTTAGACAGATCCTTTGCACCCTAGGTGTTATTCCACCTTGTACCTTTGCTTGTTGAGAGGAAAACCCAACATCATGAGGACATTCTTGAATCTGTACCTACTTTCACTACCATGAGAATCCATTTGTGTTAATTATCTTCTATTAAATTATCTCCCACACCGAGAATGGGACACGTGGGCATAGGGATATGGGTGAGGTTTTCGCCCTCATGCAAGAATCATAATTCCCCTCGGTTCGCGCTCTAAGTCCATAAAATTGGATCTTCTACATCATTATAATATGAATTTAAGCTACACATTTACATCCATGATATATACTAAAAATATAACCATTCATATGATGTCGTCATTCTAGAAGATGATATCACTTTAGAATTATCTCTGTTCCATTAAACATTCCAGAACTACATGTGGATGGATTATCAACCCTATGAGAAACATAGTGATGCCCGAGTACATTAACTTCAGGTGCGTGCACATATTCGTGAACATTTTCTCCCCTTCGTGGATTGGGTTTTACTATTTGGAATGTTTCAGTTTTGTGTGGACATATTTTTTCCTCATTCATCTAGTGTTTCATCATGATGCCATACTGCACCTCTCCACCCCATATGGTCCAAACTATATGACCTTTAGACTAATACTTCCAATGTCCTCGTTCGCATGTCATTAGACTGCAAAATAATTTCAATTTTATTCACATGAGTGGATATCTATAGTTCTGGTACTGACCATATACAATACCGTTATCATGAACTATGTATAGCATGATTCTCATTCTCATGATATACAAAGTGACACCTAGAATCATTATATATGGTCCATATACAACCCCTTTCATCATTATTTCCTCTTGGACCTATCCCCATTATAGGAATGTGTGATGTGATGTGGACATCTTTTTCCTCTATTCACATCAGGTTATATACCATGCTACACATTTATCCTTTATTATTATTAACCACTTAGTGTATGATTTTAAACTACATGGATTTCCAAAACTACGTACAACTTGATTCCTACCCTCACAGGATACGTACTGACCCCTATGAATCTCACCATAGGCCCAACCATGATTTCATTAACTCTTATAGATCTTCTACTCTAATTATGGTCCAAAATATTTGACCCTATACTAGAAGTCCCTAGTCTAGGTGAAATTACATAAAACTGTTGACCATGGTTTAGAAAATATGACCTTAAACTATGTGTAACATTCCTAACAATACGACGCTAAACTATGTGTCTATAATCATCATTTTCATGATGTAATAAATCAATGCATATTGGGTCCTCTCTAGAGGGGCCCTATATAGGAATCCATTTGATCTCATGTAAAACTGATATTCTTTCTCAATGATCCTTCATTCAAGATTGTTGGACTCAATTTAGAAAACCCATAACTCCATTCCTATGCATTTAATGGCCCTTTTTTGGATCATCATGCTCTTTTAAATCAATAGGGAACCAAAATGTTATGGATGCTCAAACTCAAGTCTAACCTACCAATTTGGGCCAACGTTCATGAATAAATTAAAGTAACTTTTGTTTTTTGTCCTGTGTTTCAAATTTGGTCAACGATAAGCCCTTTTTTGTTTTTCCCCAATTGCAATATTACTCAATATGGATGTTGTGTTTCGAACGTAGTTTAATAGTTATCCTCTGCATTCATTACAACCCCATTGTGTAATTAATTTTGTGTATCATGATTCACACTTTTGGTTCCCCTATATTGAGATTGATTCCATCATCCATGTGTTATCCTTCTCATGTGGTAGGTGAAGTTATAAAATGAATTTTTTTAGTTCTAATAACTATATTCTCTTATCACAACACCCTATTTACTTTAAAAAACACTTATTGGTCATTGAGAACATAGGTTTCTGGTGATTGGCTGGCGCTCTTGTATTGAAGGTGAATAATTACATGATCATCCTTTGTTTCTCACACCAAGCATGATCCACGTGAGCTAAGTGATTGTTCACGGGTTGTTTCCAAAATATTTTTGAGATGATGTTATCTAATTAGGTATGGAGACACATACATATATCCCAAAATAAAACAAGAGAGCATAACAGTATGTTTGTTATTTCATGAAAATCATAGTCGCTATATATTTTATTTTTTAAGAAAGCTCCCTTGATCCCCTATTTTCTAAAATTTGGATTCTATGATTATATCACCCCATATGAGGTCCCCTTAATCGCATGAGGATATTAGTGATGTCTCAATTATCAGATCTATTTTTAGTCCCACTCAGCTCGAAGTTATACCACTTGATGGTTTACTCATGTCAACTGATCCTGGGCTTCAACCATTTGAGCTTTTAGATGTTTGACCATCCGAGTCAACTTTCCAAAATATTTCAAGTTCCTTCTTATCTATTTAACAATTCTTTGGAGTCCTCGCTCATCCTCTTCAAGATTCTGAGTGTTTTGGTGCTTCTTTTGGCACATGAAGACATCCATCTACTAGATAATCTCTTACACCTTCTAATAAAGGTAATCTCGAATGAGCATATGAGGGAATCTAGATTCCACTCTTACATTGAATAGTTTTCATAGTTGGGGAAGAATTTTTCCTCTCTCAACTATCCACCCCAATTGTATGGTGTTTTTAATGAAGCAATTGATCAGTTTCCATGACCGAAAATGGACATCTTTGATATCATCTTCATCAGAAGCGGTCACATCCCACTCCTCAAGACTAGAAAGATCATATTCAAGATATTTATTTATGAGAATAGTATAAGGATCTTCTTCAGGTTGGTCCTACTCACTTGATTCTACTTCGATGAAGTCTACCCGACCAATTCCAGACTCTATCCCACCCATATTATTACTTATTTCCATTGATTTCACATAAGGAACTATGGACTCCTCAGCTTGGGTACTTAGTTCTATATGGACATGAATCCTTATTTATAGACAATCCTCATGTCCCCCATTCATTTTCACTATTATCATGCTATACATCTTCAAAACTCTTCATATATGGGTCATGTTATCTAGTTTGATTAGTTAGAAAACATATTTCTGTCTGAATATGGGGAACATTTGTTGGTCTTCAGTATGATCCCTCCCTCGAGATTACCATTTAAAGGATTATAAGGTATGGTTCTCTATAAATGGTCATCGAATCTGATGGTTCCTCGAAGATCACCCTATCTTCCCAACACTGATGGACTGTAGACCTATCATCTCATTGGCTACGGGTCCTAGTGTTCAATTATCCCAACTTGTCATCAATCCTTTAATCCCCTCAGTATGATCACTTGGTTAAAGATCCTTAAACAAAGATAGGTGTTAGTTAAGGGACCAAAGTAATGAAAGGGAGGAAATGACACAATAAAGAATTGTTAGAGGTTACTCCATGATTTGGGGAAAACTATCTCTGAGAAATTCATTAGTGTAAACTATTTCACCTTTTCGGGAAAGGCCCCCAATTGAAGATGCTTCCTCATCTCCCTTCCGGAGGCCTTTCTCAACAATCTTTTCCCCCAGAAGCTATCTAACTGGATAGGTTGGGGAAATGGTTCCACCTGTTGTGCCACCAACTACATTAGAGGGATGATCTTTTTCAACAACACCCCACTAGCTTTTTTGATGGATGTGGAGTACATGTGGAGTGCACCAGTCACCCCAGTTCCCCAATAAAATTTCTTCTATTAGGCATGACTGCATTGAAGCCTATTTTAGAAAGGAAAATTTCCTCTAACTTAATTATATTATTGTTTATGTTTTCCTATAGGTCATCACTACTAAGGTAACACTTATATAATTACCCTTCCTTTTAGGCCTTTGAATAAGAAACATCATATAGAATCACTACATGGAACACGATCTTTCTTAGGACATGGGGAAATCACCCACATAATCCCCTCAAAAATTCTACTCTATATTGTGTTCCTCAATTTGAAGTAGCTAGATTATCCTTTGTGCTTCCCTTATTCACCATCCATTAGATTTGGTTTGTGGCTAAATTCCCCTACTACTATAGCCTTATCACCATGATTCACGATGGTACAACCATCGAGATGTCCCTTTATCATCATTTTTGGATGCAGATGAGTGGGGGACACTTCTTTTCTATCTCGGATGGTTGGTTGCTTCAACATCTCATCCGGGTAGCCACCATCCCAACATTATGCATTCATGTGAACCAATGCAAATGTGGCAGTGTTCAGTGGAATCTCATTCTTCCTCTTCACATCTACCCTATAAAACATCATCCACATCTATCTCATAATTCACAAGTGATTCTAAGGGAAAAAACACAGAATCAGCTTTGGATCTAGTCTCTATATTCTTTTGAATGGTCTTGAGAATTAGTGTGGAATATAAGGCTCTAATATGGGTTTATAGTCCACCCATGGATCCAACACACCACTTAGGAAGGACATGAAGTACGACAATTCCTAGATGGTGTCTATTCCATCATTATAATATGCTTCAGTTGATAAAGTAATTTGATGGAATATGAATTGTTCTACATACATCATATTACCCCACATGACCATTGTGTCTAGTTTTAGTGGGGTGCTTTATATGATATTCAAAATTTCTGGTTGAGAGTGTATCTCGGGTGTAACGATGGGGTTGAGATATTCGAAACCCCCCAGATGTGTTGATACCTAGATATATAAGAAATGGAACTTCCCACATACCAGCAACAACCTAACTCACTTGATAATGTGCTGAAGAAAATGATATAGGTTTTTCAACACTGGTATGCCCTGGTTGACACATTCTCTACTAGCTAGTTGGGCAACCATAATAAACAGTCTCGGTCATACTACCATGTGAGAATCTCTAACTTAAATAATCCACCCATAGATCAATTCCAAGATGAATGTGGCCAATCTTACTATTGGTCGCTTCATAGTCTTGTCACTATTACCCCATCGATTCCACTAGAAATCCTCCATTATCAAACTATATGACCCCTATTTGCCTTACTGAGCTTATCTTGATCATGTGGAAGACCCTGTTGGTGGAGAATCGTTTTCTAGTAAGATAATTATAATGTATCCAAGCCACATTATAATGTGGAAAACTCAGGTGTTCTTCTTATCATCATCCATGCATGGTATAAATTTCAGTAATGCATTCACTAGGGGAGACATCTGTTCTATATCCTCCCATAAATTCCTGGTAGGGAAAAAATCATCGTACATCCCTCCTAAGACCAGGATTCCACAAATTTGATGAAGGTACCAGAGGCTGATACCAACATCTACATGGTGTAGGTGGAATATATCAGTTTCTAAAGACCACCATATTATTAGTTTCGATATGAACTCCTTCTGTTGGGAAAAATTAAATTTGGAAACCCATGATGATTCATATAGGCCTACTCCCCTCATCACAATCGCTAACTCTTTATACAATGTGCACCCCCAGTAGGCCTAGGAGCAGTCATCGGTGAAGTTTCCACCATGGCATAGATTCCAGCTTTTTATCCATCCCTTATCTGGATTACTAAGCCCTGACTTCATAATGGTCTTATAAAGAGGTGGATGTGTCTCCTTCTATAACATCTTTCCATCAATGTTGTTAACATGGTTATGGTGGTAGTATTATGTGTTATGAGTACAATCCTTTCCATCATGGCTATCTGCAACTCTATAACAATTATATTGTTCTATATTTCTTCTATACTAATAAGATTATTCATCTCTTGTCACCTTTGGTATGGTGATGTCATTCCACAAGATGAAGTCATACAGTGGGAGAAGCTTGCACAATTGATTTTCATTCTATGCCTCCATCAACAACATTTTCCATGATGGTGATCCAAAGTTATCTTGATGTATTACCCTATTAATATTTTGTTCATCATTTCCTCCCTATGAGGAGCTTCTACCTTGACCTCACAAGAATCCTCTTCCCCATCGATTATCTAAATACTTTGAAATTATTTTGGTCAGGTCACAAAGGGTATTCATGGAGATGTTTTGTAATAACCATTTATAAAGACTATTCAAAATGAGATAGACCACTATGAAGTATCCTTGATCTTGTACAGTGTCACAATGGATGTTAAAAATCATGATTCCCTAGTTTTATAAAAAAACAATTTGTGGATCCCCATACAAAAGATCCCAATTCACGTAGTCACATTCACAAGGAGGATTTCTTCGCAATGAGATAGAAACAAAATAGTCATTCATGGGGATAGAGGTATGGAAAAAATAAAAGTGATTACTTATTCATAGGTTCCGTTATCTAATGATTCATGGAGTCCTACGCCCAGGCTTCATGGCGATATGCACCAAAGATTCGTAGTGACCTGCTCTCAGGCTTCGTGGAGACTATGGCCTACGCTTTGTGGTGCCCTTTTGCTGGCACTTCTTTATGAGGCATCATTGATGTATTCCTTTAAAATGTTGATTTGCAGTGCCACTTAAATATAACCCTTTTTGATTCAACATCATGATCCAGTTTCATGATCTGTTGTTTCCCCATCCTTCTAGTTTTTGGTTATTTAAATAACAATTTGAACATCATTTCTGTCATCTCCCATTCTAAGGGTCGCATTTTTTTGTGCTGAAATTCTTGCCACTTGAGGTATGAATAAATATGTGACTGGTTAAAAGTAAAAAAATATATAAAATGTCCGTAAATTCCATCAAAACCATCCCAAAGGACATGGTTCCAAATTTAAATCCCATGGCCGTCCCACCTCTACAATCACGGCCATGTCATGATAAACCTTATTCAAGTATGAATAATACTGGATCCTTCATGGAATCACATTATATATGAAGCTCATTCTGCGATATCCACCTCAGTGATCCCCTTCACAACATGATACACCCTTAGTTTGTCCAATGAATCATGATAGAGCACTGCCTCTTCACATCTTCACATTTTCTCCACGGATAGCTATGCGATTGTCACATAGAAAAACTATATTTTATTATGTGTGTGACTAACACCACCCCTATGGATTTATAGAATCATGTATGCTTCACGATGAAAATATTTTCTCTTTGTAAAGCTCTACAACCTCCTCCAAAAATTAATACATATAAATAGAATGCTCACCCCACCACATTAAAACCTCTTTCTTCTCCCATTTCTCCTTCCAGGATCCCATTTCAAAGGGACCTTCGTGATGTCAAAAGATGGGTCACCAAATGTACTCAGACTATGTGATTCATACCTCCTTCTATTATTCATTTCCCCCACCTATGGTGGAGATTCCCCTTGTGAAGGCCCATGCACTTAATAAAGGCGGGATCTCTTTCTGGGTTCTCGTGGATTCGTAAATCATTAATCCTTCATGAAGGACCCTTTAAATAATGTGTCATTCCCAGACATGAATCCACACTCCATTGAAAACCACACATCATGAATCATCAAGCCTTCGCAAAGACCCCTTCCTTCATGAAGACCATTATCTTCAAGAAGCATTACTGCTTTCCGAAGACCATAATCGTTTGAAGCACTAAAGCTTCATGAAGCCCCTCTATGCATGGATTCATTCTTTGAAAACCCTTATTTTGTGTGGCCCTCTAGTATTTTATGAAGTTATTTTAATGTCCCTGAGTTGTACTTCATGTTTCATTTCATAGCCATGTGGTTCTTTTCATAGGCACACTAACAGACTCTCTTTATCCGTATAGCTAGGACAACGTATAATCCTCAATGGATCACTCACCAACCCCAATATTGGGTGTCTCTTGGGCATTCCCTTCCACATGTGTGGGTCATTAAGAAGTTATCTAAGTCTTAAAGGTGATGTGTGAGTCCTTATTATATGATCTTCAATGCATTAAAATATCTAGTAACCCCACATCCTTAACCCAATAAATTAAACTATTATTTCCCCATGTGTGGTAGGTACATGAAGATGAGATAGGGGATGGGAATCGATCCCCTCCTTCACTCTCTTTTGCTCTAGGCTTTTTCACAATGTGTGCCTTAGGTATCAATTTAGTAAGCCTGAATACCGATGGGGGTGCTTCTTGATTTATTGAAATATCTTCCTCATAAATCATGACACCCTCCTCGACATTTCGTCATAGTGTAAGTCCCAATTATCTAATCACGATGCCACCAACCACACATAATCCCCTGTTTCGTCTTTGGGACACTAATCGTGCGTAATCCTTGCTCTACACTTTTCTGATGAACTATTCACAATCCGATTTTCAATTCTATTACTTCATCTTATTTCTCAAACTAAGAAAAGATCACATAGGAAAAAAGTAATTATCAACCATGGATTCTTTTTTTCCCACCATATCATGTAATCCCCATCCCCCTCTCCTCCAAACTATGGTGACTTTAATTCCCTACCGCGTGGATACATAAGAATCCTCCACGAGGTTTAACCCATTCACCCATCTGTCTTGACCACCACACATCTATTCAAAATCATCCCATATGATGATAAACTCTATTCCCCTTTTGTTTCCCATGAAGTTAAATTGTATTCTTTCAAATAATGTGGGTTTTTATCCTTGTGTTCGTGACAGGGTATATAAGAAGCCACCCTAGGGTTCTACCCCAAACTATGATAAACTGGTGTGTCACCTTTTTTGGGACATAAATCCCTTTTCAACCCTCTAGTGGTGCTAGAAAAATTCCCAGGATGTCTCAGGGAGTATGTATGACACTCTATCCATACTCCTCCAACCATGTTTGTCTGTATTGTGATGGGATTCGAACCATGATTAAACCATAAGATTTTAGTTGGTGTGATGTCCTTTATGTTCACCCTGATTTTGTGCTGCATTAAAGAAATATGTGGACTATGATATTTTCCCATTTTGTGAAAGGTACATATGAATCCCCATTGAGGTGCAAGCTCAACGCCCACTTTTTAACCAATTCTATCCCTCGATCCTTTGTGTCTCAGGATGATCATGCATTAACTTGTGGACTCCATTTTATTTTTATCCTCATCCACACATCCATTATCATGAGCCCCAACTATAGTGACTCATATTACCATTACCATACTTAGTGGAAATTGATTCCCTTCCACTGTTACATGTAGGAAACCTCCATGATGTTCAAGGACAATACTATCACCTTCACTCAATTCATTTCTATCATCCCCATTTATTCCACCCTTCAACACATCATCCACATCCATCCTAATTTTTTCCAAGCTGCCACATCATGGTGAAATCATTCCATCCCTACAGGTAGCTACCCATTTGTACTCCCCATATATCCCATTTCTATTTGTAGCACCAGGGCAGCTGGCCATGTGTATGCCCCAATCCACCCTCTTATACTATGTGGGTTTTGACATCTATCTTATAAACAAGGTGTGTGGGAAGCCTCTACAAGGATCAATACCATCCAATGGTAATCCACGGTGTACCCTTTTATTGGATCCACTATTCTTTGATCATCCCTTCTTGGTGTCCAGATCATCCTTAACAGTGTGAAATCTTCCCTACATTGGGACACACCATCCTGGGTCCATCCTTATTGGGTTTTATGACCCATCCACCCCGTAAACATTCTAGGTGATACCTCATAGTGATGTATCCATATGATCCACATTCATAAGTGTTCTTATTTGTCCGATATGTCTCTTCTATAAGTTAAGATCGTGAAATACCCCATATTAAACATGAGAATTAGTGTAAAATCATGGAGAAATGACTCTAGAATAAAATTACCCACATTCATCTTGTGATTATTCGGGCTTCCACACCCTCGAGAAGACCTCTAATAATGGAAAATCTAGGTTTACCGTTGTTTTAGAATCCAGACATGTTAATGATACCAAACATGACAACTCTCTTGACTGATGGTCACCATAATGACATGACCCATTTGTAATTTCATGCCATAAAAGGCATAATTATCCAGAGTCCACAATGATTTGGCACTGGGAAGAGTTTCAAAAAAAAGTCTAATTATTTAAGGGATTCCTAGACTAGGAAATGATTTGTAAGGAGGAATCTATGGGATGAGAGACCAATAAACCTTCATCCCATTTTGATCTGGGATAAAACTTCCCTCAAGAGATGATGGATGACACAAGCCTTTGGAAAGCGGGACTGCGTGACAACAATGTGACCCGTTCAGCCTAAGCTTCCCACAGGATTAGAACGAGGAGGCGTGTCCCGAATGAAAATCATCGGAATCAATATTTTACATGGGTTTTCAAAAACATCGTTTATACATTCCATGTATAGTGTCAACTAATCACATCTCTTTGATGAGGTGGTTGTATATAATTCCACAAATGACGTAATCATGTTAACATAAAATTGAAATCATAATGTTATGAGTTAATAAAGAATTAAATATGTATAAAGAAATTATAAATATAACATATATCATATATAAATAGAATTTTTGTCATAATTCGCTACCATTATAGGTGGTATAATCAAATGAACGACATAATTTTGGGAGGTGTAAGATCACATAACACATTAATAGTAAGTTTGTTAACCATTTCATATTTTTGTGTATAAGTGTAGTTCAAACCAAAAAAAATAAATTTATATATATATATATGATATATATTTTATTATATAGTCATGTAATAAAAATTGTTGAGGGGATGATATGTAAATAAAATGAATGTTATCTTGGAACAATGTTCCCTCATTTTTTGGTAACTACTTTTGGATTATACCAAAATACATCTTTTGATGGATTTATTCACAAGGTGAGTCCTCTTGGTTGTGTTTACATTTGTTGGTATCTACTAAGAGAAATGTTTGTGAAATAAAAATGGATTGGTCCATTTCAATTAGGCTATTTTGGGGGTATCTTTTTATAGTGTAGGATGTGTCTAATTCATATAAATGTTCTAAAATTGGTATTACACCATAATTTTTTTATGATGAGTGTCTCAAATTGTAAGAGAAATGTATTTTGGACGTAATTAATTTTTTATATTTTTTTAATTATATATTTTTTCATAGTTAATATTTTTCTAGGTGTATGTAGAGGTAGAGGTTGTTATGGTGGTTTGAAACTTGAATGGAAAAGAAAATTAGGTTCTTCAGTGCATGTTGCATGATTTGTGAACAATTATTGAAAGCCATCTGAGGGGGAGTCGAAATAGTAAAAACATGGACATTGAATTATTCCACAGTTGGAAAGGTATTTTTCAAAATGTTCCATCCTCTCAAGGTAACAGTGTGGCATAATCATTCATGGATAGATTTTGGTGAACGGTTGGTACACAGTTTGGAAAACAATGCGGCCAAACCGTGTTCCCTGTTAAATAGAAAAAATTATGAAACATGCCCTAAATTATTTTATATATCTAATTTTATTCATTTCCAATTTATCCTCGTATCATCTTTATGGACAATGTGAACCCTCCTAGGACTGACAAGGATCAATATTTTATGATTGTAGGCCATTTAGAGCATCGTTGGTTACAAGTCAAAACTCTCGGTGAGTCTAATCATCCTATTGCATATGTTATCACAATTAAAGATTCAATAACTGTTTTTATTTTTATTAATCTCTAAAACCCTATTATTTCTATAGATTCTAGTTTGGGTATTGAATGGGTTCTCGAATTCGGATCTAAGGCTATGGTTAAGAGTATGTCAATCATTGAAATTTAGGTTTGTGGTCTACATGTTATATCCAAACATTTTTTATTTTTTTTGCATGTGTGGTTGTGTTATTAATTAAATATAGATTTTTTTTATCCTTGAGTAATTATTAATTAATAGGTCTGTTAATTATTTATTTATTCCCCTTATGATCCCAGTGGGATTCATTGAGGTCAGTTAGAATGATTTAGTGACACCATTGAGGTGCACCAACATCCCCAAACATGGAAAATGGTGATGACTTGTATAGATTTTTTTATATAAATAGAGACCATGGATAATAATTAGACATTATTACTGGGTTTATATGGGGAACTAATTGCCGTGTGGTCTAGTTTTTGGCCATGCAATAAGGGGTAGTTTGAAAAAATGGTAGAAGGGTTAAATTTTATAACATGACCATGTTAAATGTATTTGTTTTATCTTTGATTTGTGTAAATGAGATAATTCATTTGATTTTATAAATTATGATTAATTCTTTAATGTGAAGGAATTCAAGATTATTCAAAATGAGAAATGTTTGAAAATGACTGATAAGTTAATGGGCCATATCAATAAAATGGTAATTGTGCTAATGAGTTAAGGCATGATGGTGATTTATTTTTGGTATGAAGTGTGAGATGAAAATGTTATATCCCTTGTTATGGTTTTCTTCAGAAATAAGATATATTTTGAATTGATGAATAATAATTTCCACATGGCCTGACCATGAGGGATAATTGAATGTGGCTCCACCCATGGGTCATGTGTTATTGTTGCTCTAAATAAATCCCTAAAATGCATGGGTTAGGGTGGGGGACTGATTCTTTAGTCACCAATAGTTTCATTTGATGAATCTATGTATTTTGATGATCCATGATATGTGTGTTGTCAATAATTGTGACATGTTTTTTCTAGAGTGATAGGGATCTTGAATTTGTCATAATAAATAATTAATGACTGGCTTAGGATATTTCATAAATAATGTAAATTAATAACCCGTTAAATGAATGATAAAATCCGCTAAAGTAAATATTTCTAACTATCGGTGAATAGTTGGATTTTTTTTACGTTGAAATTTTTATACTACACGAATTTACTATTTGATTAGAATAGATATTATTTAGACACTATTGGTGGTGTCCTATGATGTTCTACTCACACAATTCTAGGGCCTCTATTGGGTACCCATGATGATTTCATAGATCCAGGTTAAGAAAAGGGAAGTCCCCTTTACTAGGGAGTTGAGTTGGGTAGGGGAATGCATGGATGGGGATATAAAATTGGAGGTAGGACCCATTTTGGGGAATCATCTGTTATTCTCTATTCTGGGTTTCCATTCACATTTGACAATGTTAGAATGAAATGAAATGGTTATGTATTTGGTTGTGTTTTAACCTACATTGGAATTGGTTGTCAATACATGTTAATAGTTTATTTGATTTTGATTTCAATTTATCTATATCATGTATTGTGGAATATAGTAACTGGTTTACCAGACCCTCACTACTATATAGAAACCTATCGCTTAAGGGGATGCATGCTTGAGGTCATGTGAAGAACTGGCTCGGGGAACTGTATAATAGCTTTTAGGTTCAATACATTACAATGTTTTATCTGATGAGGTTGTATTATCTCCATTATTACTATTTGGGATGGTAAAAAACAGATTCAGATATGATTGGGATTGATAATTAGCTCATTATTGGGAATGGATAACCCATTTACAAGGGAATCCCCACTATTATGAGGTGGGGAAATGTTTTTATTTGTTCTATTATAGTGAAATTGTATTTCACCATTGTGTGATTTACTGTTGTGTAACGTATCTATTTTATTATAATTTTATAATGGACAGAATGGCATGTGGTTATGCCTACATTCATCATTTTAGGAAACTATTATATAGGTGATACCCAACATGATATGAACACATGAGATGGGTGGTTGGGGAATTAAAATTATAGGGAATATGACATCCTCGAAAATATGAAGAATATGGGTTCTAATAAATATGATACAAATGGTTAAATAAAAATAATGTTAAATAATTATGTATAATGATATGGTGTAAATGAGTTAAAATATTTTTTGTTACTAATTTATGAATGAGGAAAGTTTATGAGGGTAAAATATTTTTGTTTTATATAGTGGTAATAGTTTTAAAAAATGTTTCTAATTAAATTCTTATGACCTTATCTATTGGTTTAACCCATGTTTTTCATGGCTTGTAGTAAGGATTGTCAAGAGAAGTCTACTAGATGTTATGGTATTAATTGTTTTAGTGTATGAAAATGGGGATGTTCATTGTTAGTAAATATCATTACTTTTATAAATTATGGAAGCATTATGTTATGTGTTCTGACACTCATTTTTCCATTATTGAGAAATTTATCACCAAAGATGTGTGATGATTGGGAAACATGAGGATATTGCAAAAAAACTCCCCCAAAAACTGAGAAAGAGTCCATAGTGGGCCATGGAAATTGATTATTAGATATGTTTCATGAGGACTTCTCATATTTTATGCAGATGATGGAAATGGTCACAGGGTAGGGTGCAATAATTATGTTTGAGATATCTTGAGAGTTTTGGTTGGAGCACCCTCTATTATTTATCAGAGAGTGTGGGTTAGAGGAAACCTCATTTTGGATAGATTCAATCCGAATTATTTTTTTTCACTTGGATAATTCTACCAAGAAGAGAGTGAATCTAGATTATTACATGTATGGAGTCCTGGAAAAGTGTTGGATTGAATTTTCAGTTTTGATAGAGCAGGTAGAGGGGATTATATGGAAGTGTTCCCAAGAAATTATTATAGAGAACTACAATTCTCCGACCATGATACATTAAAATAATATTATTTTTATGATTTTGACATAGAGAACTATGTTAAAGATATATTATTCAGGTCAACTCCTGGACATGCAACCATTATTCTCGCTTTAGTGGGACATGAGGATGTTTTGACATGATGTTTCTAGAATTTGAATCAATATGAGATCATGACCCTTAATATTATATTTCATATAATGATATTTGTTGTGGTACTTGATCATCCCCTTATAATATAGTGAAATATCATTGGGGGATCTATAAACAGATTATGGTTTTTATAATGGTTATCCGAATGTGCAATTTTCGATGGTAAGATATTTCATTTCAAAAGAATCCAACATGGTAGTAGTGAACATGGTAATAAGAAAGTGGAACTAGTGTCTTAGAATGTAGACATAGTATTTTGATATTAGTTTGGTATTCCATGACACTACGATGTCAGTTTTCCCAACCACCAGTCGAATGAAGGGTGTGCGACGGGTAGGGCCATGTGAAATGGTTCTATAAAAACCCTTAATAGTAAATCACCAAGGAAATATTTATGATGATTCCACATGTATGAATGGAGTCTATTAACGCATATAAAGATATTTGTTTTAATTCTACTAGTCGTACTGGTCGAGGTAGTAGAAACAACACTCTACCGAGGGATTGGTCATATCACTAGGGTAGCACACCACTAGGACCTCAGATTAGGGCCTAGGGTTGAGGGGAATGTCATCTTAACCAATTTTAGTCTATAATGGGAGGTGTGTAGGTTGTACCATCAATAATTAAATGTATGATTATAGTGAATTCTACTCTTTATATAACATTATTCTATATAGGTTCCTGGAATTAATTTATTTATTCTCAACTTGTGGTTGTGTTGGGTCTATGGGAATACAATATGGGTCGAGTTATGTTCATTGATACAGTGTTACAGGTGGGATAAAAACATATATGGAAAGGTTAGTGGTGTGATTTTGATATTGGAGGATATTGTTTTTTATAGGACATGTTTGTTCTTGAGATGTAAGGCATTGATTTGATCTTGATAATGTATTAGTTAGAGTTATAATAGGCACATATATATTTCTATTATATTTGTATAAGTGTCACGTCACTCGTGGGGAACACCCATGTCAATTTTGGTGAATAAAATTTTCCATAATCCAATGAAGGTCCAGTTTGTTTGTATTTGGGTGATCTCATAGCCCATGTTTCTTGACTTATTCTAAATTATGAGGGCGAAAAGTGGGTTTTCTATCATCAAATGGTGGATTGTTTTTAAGATTTCTTCTATGTGTAATTTTTTGTGTTTATTTTTTAGAGGGATGTTGAGATCGAAATAGAGTTGCTACAGAGAATAGAAACAAAGTCTATTCCACCATATATAATGGAATCATAATAACTCTAGGATCTTATGAAACCATTGAAGGAGTACGATTTTAAAGGGTTCATTCATCCTATTACATCACCATGGGTATCACAAATGTTTTTTTCAATGAATGCTTACTGATATATGAAATTATGTTTCAATTATAAGAAGTTGATTCAGATGATGAGTAGGAAGTGATACCCTCTTTTTTAAATTGATTATATTTTTTATAAGATGAGGAGTGATTTTATGTTTTCATGATATTTATGAGGTTATGGTATCGTCAAATAATGGTGGGACCTTCTAATATACCAAAAACTAACTTCTAGAGTAGGGTAAGGATTTAGAAGTTTGTGGTTATACTGTTGGGGTAGGCCAATGTGGTGGTAGTGTTCATGAATTTGATAAAAAAAAATATTCCACCCTTACATCGATCAATTTTTTTAGTTTTTAGGTCATCTTAGTGTACTTCAAAACACATTTAAATCATTCCAAAATTGTTAATATCATCTCTAATACACTATGAAATCAAAGGCTATAAGACTAGCTATCTAATTTTCATTTCTAGAATGATAAATATATTTTCCTGGGAAATATCATCTATGAGGATGGTGTATATGTGGGCCTAAAAAAATTGAGGTCAATTTTATATTGGGAGAATCCAAATAATGTTGTTTATTTTCATATTCTTCATGGATTATCTAGTTATTATCAATAGTTCAATAATGATTCCTCATATTTCGTGACACAATATTATTTATTGAATTATAAAGGAATAATCATAATTTGGTAAGGGCCATGTGATAATTATTTCCAATAGATTATGAACCAGTTGACAACGTAACTAATTTTGAGCTTACCTATGCCATGTTAGTAGTATACCTTGTGTTTTGAGGCATCTAGAGTTTAAATTGGGGTGATATTGATTCAATATTTTTTGGTAGTGGATTATATGTCACAAAAGTTGAGGCCTAATGAATGGAACTACCCAAATCAAGGTCTTTAGTTGGTTAGAGTATTTTACACAGTAGATTATTGGTAGAATTACTTATTAGGAGTATGGTTTTACATATATACTGAGAAAAAAAATACGTAAGTAAATTTTTTTTCATCATGAATGAAATCTTCTTCAACAATGATGGGTTGAGTACATGAACTATTTCTACTTTGATTTGGTTTGTACTCCAAGAAAGGGGAGAAGTGTTGTAGATTATTTGAGTGTTAAGAATCAATATCATGTAGTTAAGAAAGAAATTTAAGAGTGGAGGATAATGGAGTTGTTCACAGAGATGAATATGGAGGTGTATGATGTCCAAATAAAGATGGAACATTCATCAAAGAGAGTTTATAACATTATCTTGAGCGAGATTGAAGCGATGCATCATCATGGATCTAGAATTTTTAGAATTAATGTAATGGTATAATGGTCAGGAGTAACCTTCTAGTTTTAATGCTGGTAGTGAAAGGATGATGTATGTTTTTGGTAGTGTGGTTGAGCCAATAAGTATTCTAGAAGAGTTGGTGTGAGTCTTTCCGGAATTCAATGTGGGTGGTGCATCTTGGTTTGACCAAAATGTAGTGTGATCCACATAGGAAGTATTATTGGATAGAGATGAAGAAGTATTTTTATATTATCATGGATTGATGTCATAACTCTTAGTAGGTGAATTATTAGAATCATTAAAAGAGTGATTTGTTAAAATGAATAATCATTCTTGAAAGAAATGAGATTACAATATGAATGAATTTTTCGAAGTACTTCTAATAATGTGTCAGATGATTGATGTGATCTGGGTAGTTGTAGATTAATTAAATAATTTGGATAACTTCCTATTTATTTGGGAGACCTTCAAAATAGATTAGTTGGGTGGGACATAGGTTGGGGGGACAGTAAGACTGCATAGTTTCCTCATACAATCGTATTATATCATCATGTGTAACTCACATTCTACATCTTAAAAGGATTGTATAAGGTTATTTGTACCCGGTTTTCATTGAGTATGGATTTCCACCCATATAAAAATCGGATGTCGTAGAGTACTGTTCAGGTATTAGAGGGAATGTTGAGGGCATGTGTCATAGAATTTGGTTGATCATGGGAGAAATAATTTACCCATATTTACATTACCTATAATATTTTTTGTTGATTTTATTTAGATTTACCCATTTAGGGAACTCAATAGTCAACCATATAGATCTATATTTTGTTGGTAAATGGTTTGGGAATCAGAGTTGTTGGGACAATGTCTTGTGAAAAATATTTTAGAGACATTTAATTTGATTTTAAATAAAATGTAAATTGATAAAATTAGAAACAACTCATATTAATATCTTCATCGTAGACCAATTTGTTGGGGTAGGTGATAAGGTCTTCCTTTGGGTTCCACCATGGTTCGGTCACCCTCATATTTAGATATCAGGAAAGTTGGCACCCAAGTTCATGAGGGACATTTGAGATTGTGGGGAGGATTGGGCTGATTAAATATTAATTAGAACTTCCACAGTGATATAGTTTAATACAATATTTTTTTCAACTTTCTATGTTTTGGAAGTATCACCCAGATGCATCTCATGTGGTTGATATTGGGGTTGTCGAACATGAGGTCGGAACATCCTCCGAGGGGCATTTGGTTCATATTGAGGATTGTAGTGAGAAAAGTCTCTAATGTAAGGCCATGAAATTGGTTCATGTTATATGGTTTAATACAAATGTTCATAAAGGATCACTGGATGGGAAAAGAAATATGCAAGCCGATTGGCCCAAACTCATTTCAATGGAAGATTAATGATGCTCAGGTGTGTGGGTCAAGTATGTGTCATTATAGGGTCAGGAGGCTATATGATCCTAGAAATAATAGGGGTATTTCTTTGTATAAATTTTTGTTAAAATATATTAAGGTTTATTACTTAAATGTTTACAAGTTGTATGAGGAGGTTATGAACATAAAATAAAATCGGGCCATTCTGTGCTTGTTACACAGTTTTCACATGGTTAGTGAAATCCACATGTGGGGGGAAGACAAACTAGTTAACCATGGACATATGCTTCAAACATAGTTCATATATGTGTTTTAAAAATTATTGGGCCTCCCCATGTAGCTGTTATTTTGAAATAATATTCAATAGATGATGGCACATGGATGACACAATGTTTGAAAAACTATGTGACGCATTAAAATGTGCCAAATTTCAAAATTTCCACCTCATGATTTCAAAACTCATAGAAAATTTCTTCACCATTTCTTGTATTCTCAAAAATAGAGATGAAATAAAACCTCCCATGGGTCATAAGGACCAATATACATCTATTCAAGCCCAATTTCAAGATTGTTGGTTTCTGATCAATGCTTCGGGTGGGTCTAAAATATCTCTTTTTTATATTTTCTAGATTAGGTCTTGTAGATTAGTTATTCCACTTCTAAATCCATACAAATAGATATTTAACAATATATTATAGGTTTTGCATTCAAGGCGTCCTTGAATCTAGATTTATGGAAAATGATAAGTGTTCTTTCATCCCTAAAATCGAGTTAGGTGGTCTATAAGTTATATCCCAGAGTTTCATTATAGATTTGTGCATGTGTGGTTGTGATATTTTATTCCTATTGATTTTTTTATATTCCGTGAGTATTAATGTATTGAAATGTTTATTAAGTGATGATTTATAACTCTAAAGATCCTATTGAAATTCATTGATGGTGGGTAGAATGATTTTGTGCCACCCAAGCAGTGCACCAACATTACTAGACTTAAAAAATTTGTATATTTAACGTTAGAGTTTTTTTTTCTAAAATAGAGTCTATGTAAAATGTGATGAAATTATTATTGGGTTCATAAGGTAAAATAATGGTTGTGGTGTCTTTTAATTGTACATGGAATAAGGGGATGTTTGAAAAAATGTGAAAATTATTAAATGTAATAACTTGAATTTGTTAAATGATTTATTTTTTAATTTGAGATTTATAAATTGGATTATACATGGGAAAATATTATTTATTTTTAATTAGTTAAGGGGAATGAATTTAATATTATCATTAATGTGAAGAGTTATGAGAAGTGAATATATGAGAAATGTGCCATACCAAAAAAATAGAAATTATACTAATGGGATAAGTCTTGATGATGATTTATTTGATGTATGAAATTTTAATTGAAAATGTTGCATTCCTTGTTTTGATTGGTTTATGATATGGTATGTATGGTGAATATATTCATAATCATGTGAAAATGTGATCGTAGTTTGGGATAAAGTACTAGGGCTCAACCCAGAGGACGAGTTTGACTGATACTCCAAACCCAACCCTATAATTTGTGGGTCAGGGTTCCATACTGATGTCATAGGTCCTAATGGTTGTATTGGATGAAAAGGACTGAACTGATCATCCATGTTATTTTTTATTTAAATGATATTGAAATGGGTTTCCCTATCAAGATTGGGTACTTGGTGTTTTTCTTATGCTTAGAGATTGACCGACATGGGCTACTGCATGAATAATATAAATGAATAACACCTTAAAGTAATGATGAAATTGGCTAAAGTATTTTTTAACTACCGACGTAGATTATCTTTTTCTACCATGAAATTTATTTAGTACATTAATGAACTTTATTTTTTAACTAGGTAATTTTTTAGACACCATTGGTTGTGGCCTACATAGTCTTACTCACAGCCTACATTGGCTGTTGTTGGGTACATGGGAAGATTTCATGTTTTCAGGTACGAACCGTAAAAAGGGACATGTACTAAGGAAATGATTTTGCAAGAGAATTTTCATAGTTGGGGATCCTGATATGGAGTTAGGAACCAATTTTTATATTCATATGTATGTATTTATTTAGGGTTTATGTTAACATTTGACACAATTAGAATGACATGGCATGTTTACTAATTTTATTGGGTTTTACCATGATTTGGATTTGGTTATAAATTCATGATTCTAGTTTGTTGGTTTTGGTTTCATTTTTTTATGGTGCAGATTAATCTAATATACAGGATATATTCTCTTCATGGTTTACAATATCCTCACTACTAGTTAGAAACCTCTAGTGTTTGGGGATGCACTTTGAGGTGATGTGGCGACTGTGCTCAGGGCACTGTGTAGGGGATTCTGGGTCGGGTCTGTTAAATCAATAATGGAAATATTTAGATCCAAATGATTATAGGGTTAATATATGAACAAAAGGTAGGTTCTCAATAATTTTATATAGCATTGTGTCCCTTATGTTTATGGTTTGGTCCCTTTTTAATCTATACTTTTTTCTAATCACTAGTAAAATAAATAATCACTTTCACTAATATGTTTTGTCAAATAAAATATTGAACTTATCGGATATTATCTATTACGATAACTAAAAATATGGAATCAATTTTTTAAAATTATAATATAATTTCTATTGGAAGTTGACTTAATTGTTATCTGGAATATTGGAAAAATATGATATTAAAGTAAGATGTTCAATAGGTAGGTGATTAATTGTATAAAATTTGAGAGTGAAGTTGATTACAATGTCCTAAATTTCAATAATTGATGTAAAACTATAAATAATTATTATTAATAAAAACAAAAAACATAATATAACATTATGAATAAATTATATGAAATTTATGTTTTGAATATAAAATCCATATTTTTCACTATTTAACAAGAAATAAAAGCGCAATGAAATTTAATAAAAATTAACTAAAGCTAAATAATTTTTTTCATGATTTTAAAAATGAAGTTTTTTATGACATATAAAATTTATAAATTTTCAAAAATTTATTTATAATCAGTTCTCTATTAAAATATGTTAAAAATATCTTTATTAAAATATAGGTTTTATGCTAAAAATTGGATTTGTTATAATCCTATATCGTCAATACTAAGTGATGAATTTAAAAAATATTTTATAGAATATAGAATATATATATATATTATTAATAAAAGTAAATAATTATAATTAACATTATTTACATGCACAACAAACCTTTGGGATCATAAAAAATATTTCATTTATATTCTTTAGTTATTATATTTATTTCTAATTAATTTTAATCCAATGATTTAGAACATATAATTACATAACCAAGTTATAGTATTTATGACAACTAAATTGACTTCTATGTTACATCTTATTATATTAGAAAATAATATATAAAATTATATAATATTTTTATTGTAAAACACATTCTGTTGTGTAACACATGTCATCAATGAATACTGTTGTGTTGTGTAATGAAAACTAACTTAGTGTTGGGTTAATTTCAACAATTATAAAATATTAAATTTATTTTAAAAAATAATTTTATTTTAACGTCCCATGATATTATATTCACTTACGTACATTGAGTTGTGTTCCATACATGCTATTCTATAGAATGTTCTTAAATTAAAATTTACATGCATTATATTCTCCCCACATTAAATAAATTGTATCCATGTAATTGAAATATGATCTTGGTTTAGGATTGTTTGACATTTACTATGTCGAAATACCAAACCATTATATGTTACCATAAAAAATACCCTAGATAAGAGAGAATGTGAATTACAAATGTCACATTTAATAACATGTTATTATGCCTCTATATAGGATAATATAGTTGAATGTATATGTACATACATAGATTAAAAGAAGAAATATTTATTATGAGTGGCTGAGGTCACTGATCACAAAAAAGAGATTTATCAATCGAATTTTTAGTGCCTTAATTACTTAAATCTAGTATTTTATAATTACCATTAATTCAACAATGATTATGGTATTAGGATTACATTTATTATTATTTTATTAATGTTGAGTAATTACTTTAATACCTAAGAATATAAGTAAATGTTCTTACCTAATTATTTTCAATTTTATTAGAAAATTTTCAACTTTTTGTGGAATTTCAATACTATTTTAATTCATCCTTTACTCCATGAAATGTATATCTGAAACTTACCTTTTATTCTATAAGCACTTTAATAATTTTTTTACTTATCATAAGGCCCATACCAGAGTGAAAGGTCATTTAATATGTATCTATCAGCTATCAGAAGCCAATTTATCGTATACAGTAGTATATATACATAATAAGTAACATTAATTGTTCATCAGTAATATTTATTCATAATTTTTTTCTCTAAAAAATGACATATTAACTAGAAATTTGTGTAAGTTATAAATTTAAATATTGCCTTATTCTTCATTAAACTCGTGGTTCAAGTCTCATGACCTTGCCAAAATTGATTGGTTCTCACCCAAAACACAAGATGAACTTTTCTAAAACCAAATTAATAAAATTTACATATAAAATATGATGGGCATACATGAAATTATATTAATCGTTAAAAATAAATTTATCTTTTATTTTCAATTCAACAACAATAAATAATTACTTCATTCAATTATTTATAAATAGTTTCTTTATTGGTCAAGAGTTTATCCAATAGAAGAAGTAAATTTCATTAAACTATAAACCACAGATTTAGAATCATTTATTATATTGGAAAAACCATGTTATAATTTTTTTAGATATCTAAATCTTGACATATTATTTTTTATATTATATTCTATAAGTTTATCCTAAATCATAAAATTTCATTATTTATTCAAATATTTCAAATTATATTCTAAAGAGAATGTGAATTAACCTATAAATATAAATCAGTGGTGTCAAACCATGTGTTAGGTAAGGCTCTGTTTCATGTACTGGTTTATGTTCGAGCAAGGAATGACTCACAATTTAGATATTTTTACCCCTAGGTATATTCGTGAAAGACCATATAGACTTATATTATCCCAAAGGATATATTTCTATGAAAATGATAAAATATCTCTGTAATAGAAACATGAGGATTTTCATCACAACTTATTCTCAAATACTACCAAATGGATATATCATCAAATCTATATTTTGGTAAATCATGTTCCCATGGTTTCTACTAAACATTTTCTTATAAAAACTGTAGTGACCAAACACATGTAAGCTTGGAGATGATATCTACTACAATTATATTGGAATGATTAAATGGAATCAATTCGTGATAGAATGAAGAGTTTATTAGTCCTTGTAAACCAAATAATTACATTAGTTTTTTTTTACAAATGAATACAAAAATTACTACATATTTGTTTTTATCTTTAGGGGATAGTAACTTTATTCCATATTTCGTATACATGCATATCAGTCATAGTAAACATCATTGTATCTTGGGGAAAGGTGAAAAATGAGGGTGAGATAAAATTCTCAGTAATGATAACGTACAAAGGAAGAAACAATGAATCAATTAAAAAAAATATTTCATGGTATATATCTGAGATCAAATTCCATGTATTAAATAACTGAGGAGAATGATTGTAAATAATATAGAAAGGTAAATAGATGAAATAAAATTCAATTTAAAATAAATTTGTAAGGTACAATAAATATGAATGGTTAATAAACTGAAAACACATTCTATTTAATCAATTAATTAAATATGGGATGAATTCATAGGTACCTTGAAACAAAATCTCGTGGATAAATTCTAACTGAGTCATAATGATGGAAATTCTTATTTATTGGATGAAATATTTCATATGTTCATGGTACATTTTCAATCAAGAA
Organism: Viscum album; assembly: GCA_963277665.1. Taxonomy (NCBI): domain Eukaryota; kingdom Viridiplantae; phylum Streptophyta; class Magnoliopsida; order Santalales; family Viscaceae; genus Viscum; species Viscum album. Next base: position 1,243,858,962 of record OY728147.1, read on the forward strand.
CTCTAACAAGATTCTATATAATATACTGGGTAAAAACCCATTAATATATTCTTCACAACTGATTTTGTCCTATTTGAATTATGATGCATTGAATGGATATCAATAGATGGGACCACCCATGTTGTACATATCCAAATAAATCCTTATGTATCGAATGATCAATTCAACAATTTTTTATATAAAATATCTATATGGATTCGAAGGTAAAAATTTATATGTTTTCTATAATTAATCGAATAAATTTCAAGTAAACACATTTTGTTATAATGTTATACATTTTAGGAAATAATCATATCCCTAATAAATGATTAGGATATTTAGGGGAGACATAATATTTTATGACCAATAAAAATTGAATATTTCAAGTAGAAAAAAAATAATCATGAATGTGACTTTAAAAAATATCAATGGAAAACACAATAAAAATAATATAGAGGAAGAATAATGATGTTATAAATAAAATATATTCCACGTGGTGTAAAAAAGGGTTGTTGTCATCATTTAATACAAATACTCTATAAATATCTTTTGAAAATATTTTGGAAGAAAATATATATTATATTTTGAAAAAAATGTTTGAAAACATTTTCTTTACAAATAACCTATGAAAATAATCATTAAGAAGTAACCATTTAAACTTATATATTAGGTTTGAAATAAATTAATGAAGGTAAATATGTACATGTCATACAAGATAAAAATAAAACATTAATTTTTTATGGTAAAAGATTAGAAAAACTCCTCACTCATAATGTAACATGATAATTCCTTTCCAAACATTTTTAAAATAAAAAAGGCTAAAAATTTAATTACTAAATCATATTGTAAAGGATTATAATTTTTTTTAAACCGTTCTAGAGTATAGTGTTATAGAAGAAAAAAGGTTGTCAAACTAAAGAGATAAATTAAGCACGATGTTCGTAAAAATCCATTTTAAATGTTTTTGAGATCCAATGAAAAAAATAGTAATATTACATAAAAAATATTCTAAATATCTAAAGGAGAAGAAAACTAGTGTGTTTATTGAACACTTATTAACTCATTTATTCTTATGGAAATTTATCTGAAAAATCATGAATAAAATGATATTATGAAATAAAACCTTTAAATGTTCATAATGTTGATGTGAAATTGATAAATAAATAGACTATATATGTCAAATTTAAATACACATAATACAAGATGAAATAAAAAATATATATATTGAAAACATATTATGCATATATTCTTAGATTACTAATGACAATGAGGATGTAATATAACCCAATGAAATGAAATTGGACTATGTAATTATTTACCACTTGGTGAAATTTAATTAAAATCCCATTTTATGAAATAATTAAATTTACAAATCAAAATATCATAAATAATGTGTTATAAATGATATCATATGTTAAAGTTGTAGTATGAACACCATATATAAGAAATTCGGCACACAATAATAAAATATGTCTGAAAGAATGGAAATTTAGATGAAGTTGCTTATTATTTAGTACTGTCTGAATCATAAGTCCCGTAAAAGTGATGAAGTAAAATTAAACATTAAATAATATGAAGGTAATATAATTAATGTAATAAAATATAAATATATTATTTAGATAAACCACACAATATAATTAAATATGCAAAATGATTTATAACTCATAGAAAGAGAAGTGGGGGAAAATCCATTCCATTGCATTTCTATTTGGATGAAAATAAATTAATAACCATTATAATGGGTTAAAAATTTTAAATAACTTAAAATATAACCATAATAATATTTATAATGGAATATATGAAATTCATATACATTATTTTTAAAGGATTGTTAGTAATCATTCATTTTTTCACTATTTCAAGTGTTGATTTCCTTGTTTATCACGTATGTTTTCACTTTTAATTTTTTTCATCGTATGTAAACCATTATTTAATAATTTCTAGAATATAAAAATTGATTTAAATATTATCTATATTAATTATATGATTACTTATATTATTTTATAATGTTTGGGGAAAGAATATGAAATGTACCATTCATGGAGATGGTAGGTTGTACATATTAATGAAAGCTAATTTCACATTATTACTGTAACATCCCAAGTATGTGTTGAATAATAGATATTTTTATCTAGGTCTATTTATGAATTAGATAGTGTTTTAGAGGCTTAAAATGAGAATAAATCCAATCGTAAGCATGGAATACACTAATATTCTTAAAAGATTGTTTTACTGCCTTTTGATGGAAAACCATTTTTAAATCAAACTTTTGACAATTTTATAATCTTTATTTGTCAAAATAAAAATATTCTTTATGATTGGGACATTGAAATTTACATTGGATTAATTTTTGGTATTTTTCTGACAATGTTCATTTTTTAATGAATAGTGAAAAATACAACATTTTACATCAAAACTGCCTTTTCATATAATTTAATTATATGGTTAGATTATCTTATTAATTGGTTTTAAAGTGTAAATAGAATATATTTTTACCATTTAGTGTAATAGTGGTCGTTGGAATTAATTAAACTTTGAAATTGGACTTAAACTAGTGTCAATCTTTTGGTACTTATTGTTTCATAAAAACACACTATTTGTTATGACAGCGGGAATTAATTATTAAATTAATTAATATAACTTATATGTTTTTAATTTTGTGAAATAGACATCATTTTTTAATTCAGAATATCAAATATATCTTAGGGTGATGTGTTGGTATTTTTCTGAAAAACGTCAATTTTTGATGAATAGTGATACCACTAAGTGATACTTAAAAAACGGATTTTTAGTGTAAATGAAATTTTACCATCTATGTGTTTTGAATTTCAAAAATCCGACATACATGGTTGTAATTAAAAATTAAAATGTGGTTCAATGAGATTAAAATAATTTTTTGGTCAATAGTAACTTTAAATTTTTTAATCTCGATTGGAGGTAATTAGTTTAATTTAAGGTAAAAATAATGTTTTAATAAAATGAAATTTACTAGACACATGTCCTACCCTTATTTGATGTGTCATGGCCGACCAAGACAACCCATGGGTAGATTTTTGGGACTCCATGGAGCCACATGGGTAAGATAAAGACATTAATGCTTTTTATTTAATGTAAAGTAAAAATGACAGAAACATGAGTTGTTTTAATAAAACAATTTTTTAAATGGGGTTATACAAGTCATATTTTTTACTATAAATATAATTTAGAAATCTAAAAATATTTCCAACATCATAGTATTTTTTTTAATTTTTATACATTAAATAAATTAAATTATTTATGACACCATGATGATGCAGCGATTACCACATTATTTAACAATTTAAATATAATGAAAATATAATGTAAAATATAAGACCTAAACTTGTAAAAAACCAATTGGATGGGAGGATTTCGAACCCTTATAACCTTAACCTTGAAATTTATAATTGTGGGACCTTTTGTATCCGAAAATCATTTTATAACAAAGTATATTTTCTTAACTTTCCAAGAGTACCCCTCCTCTCCTCTTATAAAAGGCCCCCTACTCTACCACCTTACCCACACTTCCAAAGACTTTTAATGGGCCAAAACCTGCCCATTTTGTCTCTCCACATCTCTCTCTAACTCCTAGAAGCCTCACTGTGGGCAGAAGTCTTCCCAAAAAAGCCTTTGAGCTCAAATTAATAAGAGTTACCCGATTTAAAGGTAGTGTCTTCTCTTGTGTTCTTATGTTTTATTTTGCTTCTCCAACCCCCTAAAATCTTTTTTATTAATTTATTTTGTAAAAACACCATTATATTACATATACTAGGATTCTATTATAAGAATTATTCAAGCTACACTTACACACACCTACATCTAATGGTTAAAGAACATACTATTTTCGTGGATGGTGAATTTCTGCCTCACGAAACGATGATTGTTCAATATTATTTTAACACCTTAAAAGGTGTCCATTAAGATGTCACTATATTTATATATGATATATTATATGTTTATGTTTTCCTCAACCTTCTTTATTTTTCATTTATGTCATACCTATATGGTTTCCATTATGGGTAAACGCGATATATTAATTTTAGGAAGTGCGGACTACCGCCCCCTTAAAGTGATTTGATTCGTTAATACCATATGTGGGTTGTATAAAAGATGGAATTAATGATATTATATATGATATTATACTGGAATTATAATATACCTTTATATTATTATGATTCCATTCCATAAAATATGAAATAGAAATGAAAGTAGCATTCATGCGTACGTACGGATTACCGTCTCCATGAACGGTGAATTTCATTTCTTACCTCTAAACGTTATGTAATAGTATAAATGCAAGTATATACTGGATATATATGATATATATGATATCTACATCATGAATATAACTATGTATATAATTTATACATGAACTACTTGTAATTATAAAGAGTTCATTTTTTACTCAAGTACCAATAATCGTTAAAACGACCGTTATTAACTTAAATAATTACATAGTGTTCATGACATGGTAATAAGTGATAAAAAAAGGAATAATGAACTTGAAAAAGGTTCTTAATCAAGTATAAATTAACTCATGTTTATTATTCAGGACGTTAAAGAACGATCGAGTCAAGTCGAACCCGAGGTATGAGACTTCGTCTCAATCTCCTTTCATTGAGGCATATTTTGTTTTATACACAACTTTATTTTATACGGTGTATAAAACCCTTTGACCTTTATGTTTATCCAAAAGGAATTTTTTTTATGAAGCGTTTTTCTATACGACAAAAGGGAATGTTTTTGTCGTACGTATTCGGCGACAACGACTTCTCCGCCATCGTGACCATTATTTGAGTTCTGGAATCCTCTACAAGCCATACATTTTTTTAAAAATAGAAAAATAAATACCTTGTTTTACTTTTATTTTATTTTGGTATTCAAAATGGTTTTCATAATGTTTTTATATCAATGTGTTGTATTGATATCTTGTGATTGAAAAGTGGAAATGTTATGTTTTCTTTATGCATGTTTTATGTTATACGATTATGTTTGGTTCATGGGAATTATTATGAAGACAGGTGGTTCCATGATAAAGTAAGGGCGGGTGAGCCCAATATAGCTCTCCAATGCATTGGGTAACGCAACAGAGTTAAATTTTAAGGTTTCTCCGAAAAGATTTAGGGAATATACTATGATGGGTATTCCAAACATAACCAAGAGGGTTACTCCCTACGTAAGAATGTTATGAATGCCTCAAGTTACCTTTATGTATTATGATTTCTATGATTTATTCATGATTTGATGAGGTGTGTTAAAGTGCTTATGTTTTATGGATAAATTATGATTTCATTATTATGTATATATGTAGTGATTTTCCTTTACATATATTTATATCCCTTACTGAGCTTTTTATGCTCATCCCATGTTTTTTAAATGTTTTTCACAGGTCAAGGGAAAGGTACATGATATGATGATATTGTCAAGGAAGTGTCAAGAAAGAATCCATGTATTATTTTAAATATGTTTTCGTTGATGGGAAAAATGAATACTATTCTTTTATGTATCCACTTTTTTTAAATGTGGAATGTAATTCAAGTTTTATGATCTAATTCTCTAAAACATTAAACCTGAAAAGATCCTCAACATGTATTCTTGAAGTAACTCAAGATTAAGTAACGTTTATTGACGGGGCCTTATAGTTGGTATCAGAGGTCGGTTTAGATTTCTTTAGGATTTATAATTCTATTAAATGATTATACAAAAATATATTTTTTTATGGTCAAATTGAAATGATATAGAATTTGAAGATTTCCATGTTGCTTCATCTAAGACATGTTTGTTCAGAATGGTTTTCTGTAGAGGAAACAGGGAAGCAGTTCTACGAAGGCATACAGAAGGAAACAACCTTCCAAATCAGCATCCTGATATGGTTGGAATTAGAACTAAACAGTTTGTTGCAGTAATGGCGCAGTTGACTCAAGCGCTAAATGGTCGCAGTATCCATGCATGAGATAAGCCAGATCAACCATAGAGGAACATGTCTGTGGTGGAACATTTCATGAGGAAACATCCCCCATCATTCAGAGGATCACCTGACCTTGTGCTAGCTGAGGGTGGATTAAATCACTGGAGAAGATTTTCTATTTCATGGGGAGTTCAGGAAATCAAAAGGTTAGTCTTGCTATTTACGGTTTGGAGGGTGAAGCAGATCCGTGGTGGTCTATGGTTAAAAATATCAAGGATGCTGATGAGATTGATGCTCTCGACTAGGATGAATTCAAAGGTATGTTTCTTGATAAGTATTTTCCTATGGGTGTTAGACTTAGGATGGAAAAGCAATTCTTGGAATTGAGGAAAGAGGAAGACTCAATGGCTGCCTATGAAGAAAGGTTCACTCGATTGGCAAGGTATGCTCCAAATGTTATCCGAGACCATGATAGTAAAATCAATCGTTTTTACACAGGATTAAAGCCAAAATATCGAAGGGCTTTAGCTTCTCGTGAGTTCAAAATTTATGAAAAGCTTGTTCGATGTGCAGAGAAGGTGGAAATGGAGTTTTCTGATGATCAAATGTTCTATAACAACCAGTAGAAGAAGATACCAAGGTGGCAGGATAAAGGAAAGAATTCTTCAAAAAGGTATGACAGTAAGAAAAATAAGTTTCATTTTTGAGATAATTGTGGTAAGAGGCATGCTGGAGAATGTCTTTTGAATTATAGAAAGTGCTACCAATGTGGTAAGATGGGACATAAGTCTCGTGATTGCACTGAAAAAGATCAGGGTGAAGGTAAGACCAAATTTGATTTACAGTTAGTGAAATGTTTTAAGTGCAATGAGATGGGTCACTATGCAAACGAGTGTCTGACCAGGAGCTCATGTAATGGGAAGCAGTTAGACTACAAGCAGAAAGGGGTGGTGAAATACTTTAAAACTAATTCAGCAGATCGTGAGCCATCAAATGAAGTTGTATCAGGTACTTTGTTTTTTTTTCAAATTATGCCAGTGTTATGTTTGAATCGGGGTCGACACATTCTTTCATCTCTAAAAACTTTTCTAGTAAAATGGGAATATCATCTCAAGAAATGACTCCTGAACTTATGATAAAAACACCTGGGGGAAATGTTGAAGCAAAAAGAATTTATAAGAATCTTTCTATCCTTATCTGTGGAAAGAACCTACTTGAAAACCTTATTGTTTTACCTCTAGTAGAGTTTGATGTTATCCTGGGTATGGATTGGCTCTCTATTTACCATGCTACGATTGACTGTAGAGCTAAAGAAGTTTCTTTTTAGAAAGACTTTTAGTTTTTTTACAAGAATGAACCCTTACAGTTGATAACATATCAAGAGGCCAAGAAACTTGTTAAATATGGAAATGAATGTTACCTTGTACATATCATTGAAAATAAGGGAAATGTTCAGATTAATGATGTGCCGGTGGTATATGAGTATCCTGATGTTATTTCTGATGAGTTTCCTGGAATAATACCAGATCGGGAAGTTGAATTTACTATTGACTTAGTTCTTGATGCTAAGCCAATTTCAAAACCCCCTTATCGAATGGCTCAAACTAAACATTTATAGTTGAAGGAGAAAATGAAAGATTTATTAGAGAAAGGTTTCATTCAACCTAGAACATAACCATGGGGTGCTCTTGTTTTATTTGTTAAAAAGAAAGATGGTTCTATGAGACTTTGCATTGATTATAGATCCTTGAATAGAATCAATGTTAAGAGAAAATATCCTTTGCCTCATATCGATGATTTGTTTGATCAGCTCCAGGGAACTCAGTATTTTTCAAAGATTAACCTGCGAACGGGGTACCATCAGCTGATGGTAAAGGAAGAAGATGTTCTGAAGACTACGTTTCGAACAAAATATGGCCATTATGAATTTGTATTAATTCCTTTTGGGCTAACCAATGCACCTATTGTATTCATGGACATAATGAATATAATTTTCAATGAGTTTTTCGATAAGTTTGTGGTTTTTTTCATTGATGATATTTTGGTGTTTTCTATGAGTAAATAGGATCATGAAAGACATTTAAGGGTTATTTTGAAAACCTTAAATGAAAATAAATTGTATGGAAAATTAAGCAAGTGTGTGTTTTGGTTGAAACAAGTTTCATTCCTAGGTAATAATGTTTCTAAAGATGGAATAATTGTTGATCCTGCAAAAACAAAGGTTTTGGAAGAATGGCCAAGAACCACAAATGTAACTGAGATTCATAGCATCCTTGGTTTGGTAGGCAATTGCAGAAGGTTTGTTAGAATGTTTTCACAGTTATCTAGTCCAATGACTAAGCTAACTCGGTTGGTTGTTAAGTTTATCTGGAGAAAAGAATGTGATGATTGTTTTTAGGAATTGAACAGAAGATTGGGGAATGCTCCAGTTTTGGCACTACCTTCCAGGAATGGTGAGTTTGTTATCTATAATGAAGCTTCCTTAAAAGGACCTGTTTGTGTCCTAATGCAGAATGATCAGGTAATTTCTTAAGCTTCACGTTAGATGAAAACTCATGAGGTAAATTATCCTACACATGATTTGGAATTAGCTACTGTAGTTTTCTCTCTAAAAATTTGGAGGCATCATTTGAATGGAGTAATGTGTGAAATATATACCGATAAAAAAAGTTTAAAGTATATATTCACTCCAAAAGAATTGAACATGAGACAGAGGAGATGGCTAGAATTAATCAAGGATTATTATTGTACAATTCATTACCATCCAGGAAAAGAAAATAAAGTGGATGATGCTTTGAGTCGAAAAAGTAATGCTTCATTAACAATGTTGCATTTGGAACGTGATCCTTTGGTTAAGGATTTTATGAACATTGGCATAGAAGTTGTTGGTGCAGGATATACTTTTGTTTTGTTTTAGGTATCATTGAAATCTTCTTTATCAGATAGAATCATGCAAGCACATAAGCAAGATAGTGACTTGCAGAAAAAGGTAGAGCTGGTTCAGAAAGGTATGTTGCCTGAATTTAACATTGAAAATGATTGTGATTGGTGATTTGGGAAGAGATTGTGTGTGGCTTGTGATTCACAGTTGAAGAGAGAGTTGTTATGTGAAGCTCATAGTTCTCCGTTTTCAGTTCATCCTAGCAGTACTAAGATGTACAGAGATCTTCGGAAGTATTACTGGTGGGATGGAATGAAAATAGATATTGCTGATTTTACTGTGAAGTGTTTGACATGTCAACAGGTTAAAGTAGAGCGGCAGTTACCGAAAGGGATACTTCAGCCTTTACCAGTGCCATAGTGGAAATGGGAGAATATATCCATGGACCTTTTTGTGGGATTACCGAAGACATCTCGAGGTAATAATCCAATCTGGGTTATTGTTGACCGCTTGACTGAATATTCTCATTTCCTTGCTATACAAGATACTTTTTACCTAGATCATCTTTCTCGTGTGTATCTCCTAGAGATAGTCAGGATACATGGAGTTCTTCTATCCATTTTATCTGATCGTGATCCCAGGTTTACTTCTAACTTTTCGAAAGGCCTTTAGAAGTTGTTGGGTACTGAATTAAATTTTAGTACATCTTTTCTTCCTCAAACAGACGGACAGTCAGAACGAACAATTCAGACGTTGGAGGATATGCTAGGTGCTTGATAGATGGATTATCAGGGAAGTTGGGGCTAACATCTTTCTTTGGTTGAATTTTCATATAATAACAGTTTTCATTCTAGTATACAGATTGCACCATTTGAGGCATTATATGGGAAGCGGTGTCGAACTCCAACTTTCTGGGATGAAGTGGGTGAACGGAAGTTGATGGGACCAGAATTGGTAGAAGATATGGATGAAAAAGTTCAGCTGATACAGAAACAAATGAGAACAGCTCAGAGCAGGAAGAAGATTTATGCGGACAACATGAGGAAGGATCTCTCTTTTGAGGTAGGTGATCATGTTTTTCTCAGAGTATCACCATGGAAAAGTGTGATGTGATTTTGTAAGAAAGGAAAGATGAGTCCAAGGTTTATTAGACCATATAAAATTCTGCAGAGAGTTGGATCAGTTGCATACCGAGTGGCTTTACCTCCGATTTTATCTCAGGTACACATTTTTTTCATGTTTCAATGTTAAGGAACTACATGCCACATCCATCTCATGTTTTGAGTCCAGAGGTAGTTTAGCTGGAAGAGAACATATCTTATGAGGAACAACCAGTCCAAATTCTTGACCATAGGGAGCAAGTGTTACAGAATAAGGTTATTTATCTGGTAAAGGTTTTGTGAAAAAACCACATGATTGAAGATGCAACATGGGAATCTGAAAATGCAATGAGGGCTAAATACCCCCACTTATTCGATAAGTAAATAAATAGTGGGGACGCAAATTTCTAACGGGGGGAAGGATATAACATACCAAGTAAGTGATGAATAAAAGATATTTTTATCTATGTCTATTTATGAATTAGATACTGTTTTAGAGGCTTAAAATGATAATAAATCTAATCTTAAGCATGAAATACACTAATATTCGTAAAATCTAGTTTTACTGCCTTTTGATGGAAAACCATTTTTAAATCATACTTTTGAAAATTTTATAATCTCTATTTGTCAAAATAAACATATTCTTTATGATTGGGATATTGAAATTTACATTGGATAAATTTTTGGTGTTTTTTTGACAATGATCATTTTTTAATGAATAGTGAAAAATACTGCATTTTACATCAAAACTGATTTTTCATCTAATTTAATTATATGGATAGATTATCTTTTTAATTGGTTTTAAAGTTTAAATAGAATATATTTTTACCATTTAATCCAATAGTGGTCGTTGGAATTAATTTCACTTTGAAATTTGACATAAACTAGTGTCAATCTTTTGGTACTTATTGTTTCATAAAAACACGCTATTTGTTCTAACAATGAGAATTAATTATTAAATTAATTATTGTAACTTATAGGATTTAAATTTTGTGAAATAGACATCATTTTTGAATTCGAAATATCAAATATATCTTCCGGTGAAGGTTTGGTGTTTTTCTGAAAAACATCAATTTTTGATGAATAGTGAACCCACTAAGTGGTACTTAAAAAACCGATTTTTCGTTTCAATGAAATTTTACCATCTCTGTGTTTTGAATTTAAAAAATCTGACATACATGGTTTTTATTAAGAAGTATAATGTGGATTAATGGGATTAAAATAATTTTTTGGTGAATAGTAACTTTTTTGTTTTTAATCGCGATTAGATGTAATTAGTGTAATTTAAGGTAAAAATAATTTTTTAATAAAATGAAATGACCTAGACACATTTCCAACACTTATTAAATGTACTAACATAACTATATGATTTTTATCCATTATTAGAAAAAATTTTGATTCAAAAATTTTTAAAGTCGTAAGGGTTATATGGCCCAATTTTGTTTCTATAAGACTTGATTGACGTTATGAATCTCTGTATATATAATATAGTCATTAATTTCTATGTTAAAACATGCTTTATTATTAAATCATGGTATATAATGTTACAATTATATAGATTTCATCATAGGGGTTTTATTTGAATGTTACCAAAGTAGTATTGGTTTATCATCTCAAATTATCATCTTTGAGAAATATGTTATGTTATTCACCTATATAATATTAAGGTGTATCTAATAACCCAATAATTGTTTTTATAAATATTCATATTTTCATGGTATTAAATGATTCATTTTATATTATTTCATGCATTGGGGTTGGGAGTCAAATGTTACCAAAATATCTTACCATCATAAAAAGTGTATTATGAAAAAATCTATTTTTAAATAGTATTTATTATATATAATTTATGATTATGAAGTTATTTGATAAATATATCAAAATAATTTTTATCTTATATTACTATAATTATTTATAAATAATACATAATTTTTTTTCACTATATCTAATTAATAGGCTAATAGTATCTTTATAATGAAAACTAATTATATATTTTTCTTCAATCAGTTATCCTTTAATCAATGTGAATATTATCATTCATATGTGTCAAATATTGTAATTACTAATATAAATATATTTTTTAAGTTCTATTTTTTCATTATTTTATTTTTTACCATTTTTTTCTTCAAAATGTTGAAAGTTGATAATTTTACATAAAATATGAATGTAACTTTTTGTTATAATGTAAACAGAATTAATAACATTCCTAACCATCATTAATAATTATTTCGTTAACGATTACATTAAATTATCCTCTTATCATCTCAAATAAAATGGTTTTGTTATAATTTTTGGATATTTTTATATTATAAATAAATAATATCAAATGAAAAAGGTGTTATTGTAAAGAAATGTTCTAGTAATAATTGAAAGTAATTTTTATATTTAATAAAATAATTTGATGTTTCATTTTACTTACTAAGTGAAATGATCAAATCTATCATTAATATTCGTTCTTTGGAATATTTTTGAGTATGATGGTAATTTTTTTGAAACTCTTTTCCATTCTGTAAGTGATGATTTTATGATATGATAAATGTTTAATCTTATTGTGGCATGAATATATATGCTTTCAATTGTGTGATCAATGGTACTAGAATTTTATATCCATCGAATAAATTTGGTATTGGTGGATATATCATGAGAAAATGAGGAATTCGATGGGGTGTTATTGTACTTTGGTAATTTAAATTTATTTAATTTGATATTATTAGGGGTGATAGTTTACTAGAGAAATTGTTGGAATGAGGGTTGAAACCAAAAAAATATAAAACTATTTGTTCTGAACATAGTTAAAAAAATTATTTTTTTTGTCTTTGTTTATTAAAAAAACTTATTACTTTTTCTTGTGATACATTCTAAAGGATAAAATTTTTTATTGATTATTACACACATGTAGGACTGTTAAATTTTCATTTACAATTATGTATAACATGAAAAATGATTTAATATATTTGAAATTTTTGGTATGGGTTTTAATTATAATACCATGTTATCATTATATTTCCTATAATATTCTTTCTTATGATCATTGATTGATATTTACCTTATTTTCCCATAACCAGAACCTGATCTTACTGTATATTATGTTTCTTTTTCCCTAGTTCATAAATAATGATTCCATGAATGATATATTAATGACTGTTGCTGGTTGTGAGGATTAAAGTTGGGGAGGATATAGAATATATACGTATTAGTTGACTAGGTTTCCATGATTCCAAATACACTAAACTATTTCTATTCAATTGTGTATAATATTGATATGTAATGAATGTTCTTCTTATATAATGTTGTATTTATGTAGGAAAATTTTGGTTCTTATAGTCAGTATTAATGAATTTTTTGGTGAACATTGTAATATAGTATGATACTGATTTTTGATAAACATTAGGATAAAAGAAATATTGGAGAACAACGAGTGTTATTGTATTGAGATGAGTGTGATTTTATGTGAAATTTATCCTTATTTGGTTAATATTAATATATGGTGTATTTTAATAGATACTTATAGTTTTAATAACCTTGAAATGGTTCTATAATATATATCATGGGTATAATTATGGTTCAAGGTAAATTTTCACTTTGAATTCACTTGGTTTAACACTCCCAATAGATATTCCTTGAATAACTCAAATTTTATTTATAAACAATTATAAATAATTTTTATATATAATGAACATGGATAACCAAGAGTAAAACTATGGTCTAATTTATTGAATAAAGGGTGTCATTTGATAGAAATACAATATTTTTTTCATTAATAGATTATTACTCATTAATATTCATCACATGATGTTTTTTGTTTTCATATGTGGACAAAAACATTAAAAATGATTTTATTTCTATAGTGAAGGTTGAGAAAATTATTTTCATCGTCATAAAATTAATTAGATGGAAGATGGAAAATGAGAAATTAATATTATTCCAAAAATTTATATCTTAATTTACGTCTAAGAATATACATATATGAGGGTTTAATAATGAATTAGACAAGTGAAAATCAATATTCATGAATGTCATGTTGGAAATATTACATAACATATAACATGTAGAGAATCTGGGATGAAAAACTACATGAAATGTCACAATGTAACATAGTGAATTTGATAATTAGAAAATATTGAAATATAGCTTGCAATTTCTTTTGAAAAATGAAATGTTCAATGGATTGAGATTATGTACACCATAAGACCCTTTTATAGTACAATGTCCTACATATGGGAAACATTGTAATCATCAAAGACAATACCCTAGTTTATGTAAAACCACATAGACCAAACAAGGGAATATGATATCCAAATAATTTATTTGTAATAGAATTTGTTTTATGTATTATTATCTGATAATTATATTCTACATGTATGTTTTTAATGATATCCTCATTATAATTATCATCAAATATCTAGGGATTATACCCCATTAGTTATGATTTAATGGTGTGTGTGAATATTATGAATGATACTAATAACCAAGAAAATTTATTTAGTGTAAAGGTGATATTATAAGAAAAGAAATTATTGAGAGATTGCTAAACCATAATATTTTACTATTATTAAGATTGAAATATTTATTTATGGAAATGGGATCATTTATTTTGATGGTATAAATTGAATAGTATTATTGAACATGAAAATTCCTATTAATTATATATAATGGTGACATACATTATATTTGATGAATTTTATTATATATTTTTGTTTATGGAATATATTGGATTTATTGTGATAATATTATGGGAAAACGATAATGTCAACTTATTTTTGATGTATATGTGGTTTCATAAAGTTGTTACACAATGTCAAGATATTAATTTTTTTAAGGAGAATATATGATCATGGTATTAAAATGTTTAGTGTGTGAAATTTAGAACGTCATTTTTTAATTAGGGATAAATATAACATGATTTCAAAACATTTGTGAGAAATTTTTTAATCAAAAAATATTTATCAAATTTGTTCAAACAAAGTTTTGACGATTCACAAGGTTAACTTTATATTGAATGGTTTTTATTTAAATTAAAGTGTTATTTTTTTTGGATTTAGATATTAACATTGAATTTCATCATATGATGATTTATTTGTACTCTATAGATTGTGTTATCTATTGGGTTTTTTGGTATTGATTCAAAGACAAAGGTAAAAAAATCATTCCTTCATATATATTATGAAGAGTAAAGATGTAATTTTAGTGTATAAATCATTAAAAATTTAAATTCATTGAATATAAATGAAAATATATTGAAGATAATTAAAATAAAAAAAATTATGAATCACATTGACGTATTAGAATAAATAATTCATCTAAACTTTTTTATATTCCAGTTATATAAGTAATATTTATAGAATGGGAAAAATAAAAAAAATGAATATGTTTTCCGTTTTATATTTATTTATTTTGATTTGATGTTCATTTTCACCAATAAGTAATTTATTTTTTTGTTTTCAATAACATTCTCATGAACATAATAATTACTTATCTCAATTATTAAATAGAATTTAAGGTTATCCTCCTTGTAAATGTGTTAACTTGTAATTAATTTCCTCCATATTTGGGAACCTGAATATGTGCTATATATGGTAAACATTAAATTTTCTTAATCCATTAAAATAGGTATTTTAATATTATTTACAAAGATTTTGTTTTTCTAAAATGTTATTTTTTAATATCAAATATTTATTTCATTGATAAACATGTGAATACACAGTTTATTTAAATGGGGAATATAACAAATCATGATTTTAGAATATTTTTCTATTCAAATAAATTGAATTTTTTTGATAGAGTTTATTACACTAAACCACTTGTATAATTGAATAATGATATAATATCGCTTTATGACATATGTATTGAATATGGTTGTGTGAATAACTATTAAGAAATTTTGAAAAAGTGAATAATATTTTTAAATAATGGAAATTACTTGATTAATTTCAAATAAATAGGAAATCAATATTCATTATTGATATTTAATGATTCAAAATTATGTATTTTTGAAAAAAAAAATTATTTCAATTTTTACATAATCATTATAACTACTTTTTACTAGTTTTATAAATTATACCTCCATAAATGTATCCCATTTTTAAAATCATCACATCAAAATTGTATCATGGTTAGTTATTAATTTATTTATTAAAATATTGGTTTATAATGAATGGTGTAAAAGAAATATTTTTGTAAAATATATTATTTATTATCAAGTTAATGACCCTGTATGTTTTTAAATTGAATTTAATTTAATTTAAATTTTCATTAATTATTAATAATTTCATTATTTAATTAACGTAATTTTTTTTTGAAGAAATAAATATTTATCTCGATTGGATAATATTTTAAAGAAAATATAATCTTTATTTATACTATCATATATTTTAACAATGAATATATTTTTATTAACGAAAATGGAATTTATGTAATCTATGTTTTTTTGAAAATAGATTCATTTTTCAAAAATGTGTTATTATTCGGGGATATATGATTATTTAAAATTGAATTATACGACATATATAAATTGAATATTATAATATGTATTAACTATTCAGGAACATTATAAATAATAAAATCTGATTTGTTTAACATAATTTTGGGCCATTGAGAATTGTAAAAATATTAAAAAAATTACAACAGTTGACGTTAAAATGGGTGTTCTAGGGAGCGGTTAAACCATGAAATATGTTTATGATCACCCTTTCTTATAGTTTTCGTATAAGATGAATAATAATACACCAAATATTATATTACCTTTTAAAATCTAAACTTTTTGATTCACTTTCTTAAGAATGTAACAATATTTCATTCAGAACATTAATGAAAATCCTTACATGTTCCTCCACTCACATACAAATGGGACCAATAATCATACCGTACTCAATTTTTTTATTTTTAGATCCAAAAAATTATATATATATCTTTATTAGAATCATTTATTTATCTAATAGCTTATAGTTTTTTCGTAAGACCAATCCTTCAATGTTTATTGTCTGAGAAAATGGAGGACCCTCAAATAAGATATATAACTCCTAAAGATGTTGTTAATAATATATATATTTAAATAATATCTATAAAATTATTATATCTAGAAATATATCAAGAATAATATATCATAAAAAATATATTATGTTATTATGATAATTGGAAAATAATTTAACACTACTTATAAAAAAATGGGATATACAAGTATATGTTGTTTGTGCATGTAAAATATTTATTCAATGTAGAGATACAATTAATTTCCCATCACAATATTTCATGTATTCTAATTATTATGGGATTAATATTTATATAAGGTATTCTTGAAAGAAATATTATTTTTCAATTATAATTTAATATATAAATTTTTATCTTTCCATCCATTAGAAAATGACAACGTCAGTCCTACATATGGGCGAACTACTACAATGAAAATGTGGTGTGATTTTCATGACATATAAACTATTTTTTTGAAATAATAGGATATTTAATAATAACATAAGATACATTATATATATAAAAATATTAGAATGGTGAATAATTTTTTAAATTTATTTTATTCCTTACATCAAATTGTGGAAATATCACTTGTGTGTATGTATAGATGCCCATCCCTAGGAGGTGATGTAATTAATTTTTCTTGGTCACTTAATATGAATGGTTAAAATTATGTCTATAATGAATATATATGATATTTTTATCATTAATAACATTATATAGGTTTTGTAAACATGATCCCTATTTCATGATTATATATTCTAAACAATAAAATATTTAAAAAGATGTAGTAAAAATAAAAACAATCAGATTTAAAGGAAAATAATTAATAAAGGGGTGTAAAATTATATAGGATTAATATATGATATTATTTTTAATAATATGGATATTTTTTACGTATGAAATTATATTCTAATTTATTATACTTGTGTTTATAGTTATTACTAATAAATAGAGAGTTTATGAAATGATTATATCAAAATTATTCATTATTTAGATATATTTTAATATAATGTAAAAAATTTATATTTCATGGGTGTATATTGTCACGACCCATCCTTGGGGCCCGTTTCATGACTACGCTAAGCCCGACTTCCATAAGTCAAGGGTCGGCGACTACCAACAAAGGCATACACCCGATAAAAGGGAAGGAATTGCCTTTTAACCTCAAACACACACATAGTCTGAACACATGCAGTAGAGGCAGCATGTACTAAAATAGAAATGTAAGGTGTGTTGAAATTAAGTGGTCCAGTATACAATCCCATCTAAAGAAAAATTTCATTTACAAGTCAGAAATGGAAAAACAGCTCCTGGATCGTCCTCCCGGGAAACCTACCTGAAGGGTAGGTACAGATCTCGATCAACTCGTCTCTGCGGTATGTCCAATCTAGTACAGCTCCGAGCAGCCTCCCTTCATCACCCTCAGGCTCAATCACTTTTTTTTGTCGTCTCCACAGAACATAACAGGGTGTCGGTGATTCCCGTGCAGAGATGAGTATAACAATACTCAATAGGGGACCCTAAGACCCCCTAAGGACTCCCAGAATCCACAAAGTATGAACCATATAAAAATGATACAATCACAAAGTATCGACCATACCTACATAGGTATATGACCATACATATTCCTATGTTACTAGTCATAGTATGGCTCCAACTCTCTATCCCACGCACAACCCATTCCACACAGGAAGTAAAGTAAAACACTATGATGACAATGGTTGAAAGACATGACTCAGCTCACATAGGTATAGATATTTTGTAGTGTGATAGAGATGATCAGATTTAGTCACTGATTCATCTATGATGTCAGACCCACATAGGATACTGCACTAGCTAAGCTATCTGAACAACACAGGATACATGATGATCTATTCTTCATCTATGTCATCGAACCCACACAGGATATAGGACCAGCTAAGCTGTCGGACCCACACATGATACATGACCAGGTATTCTATTGGACCCACACATGATTCCAATATAGTAGTCATCGCAGTAGAACCCATGAAGTATTCTGTTACATTAGTCGTCGTAGTCAAACCCACGGAGGATTCGGGTATTGTAGTCATCACTATCGAACACACAGGGGATTATGTCATCTCAGTTGTAGCCACCTCTTGGGTTCCCACACACAGCATGTAAAATTATGAGGGGTGCCGATCCTCGAGACAATTATCGATACATCAATGAAACCCTGATTTGATGTATCTCATAGTTTCGTCTCATCATAAGGAACCCAACGTGACAGAGGGCGAGTCAATCAGACGCCCGGTCTGAGAGTTATTGTCATTTATGTTCCAGGGGCCCTATTGGATTTACGCTCGATCCAAACCCAAACATCTTCCAATGTTTTCCAAAACTCATTTAGAGTATCAAAAAAGTACCGCCTCATCGTTAGGTTTCCATTTCCACTAACGTCCCGTCTTTTGGATGTGCGGTCTTGGAGATTTTTGAATTTAAACAGAGTCAGTCCCGGCCTGTCAAGCCCAGTGGGCTAGCGGGTCGGCCCGACCCGGCTCCACAGGTCTGACCCGGCTGGGGGTCGGCCCGACCCATATTGGTGGTTCTGACCCGTTGTGGTGTGTGCCCATCCCAGTTCGGTGTGTCCGACTCTGCTGTGGTGTCGACCTGGTTCTGTGTCGTGTTTCCCACTTGTAGACCCGGTCGGCAGAGCGGGCCGGTACGGTTCACCTGGCGACACTGCCTTTCCCATGTCCAGTCGGCTGTCGCCGGGTGGTGTGCCTACCACACGTGGCCCGCTGCCCTGCTCCATGGCAGTCAGCTTGATCGATCGCCTATGCACCTTCATCACGGCCCAACGGCGCCGCATACCTGCTACACCTCGCACATCACGACGGCGCCAGGCCTCTTTCGCCTCCGACGGTAATCAACATAATCCGATGGAGGGATGTCGGGCCGTGTTTTTTCAGCCCACACCCTCCACGTTAAATGATAAGAATTGGCCATTGTCAAACAAGGTAAACGTCGAAGAGCATGGATATAAATAAAAGTAATCAAACCTGCTACCTTGATTCGATGTTCGTTCGTTGATGATGGCATCGACTCGTTGATGTCGGGGTGCGTCCGTGGAGGAAGCGTCATTGTGGGCGACGTTCTTCGTGGACGACTACTATTTCATTGACACGGATGGAGGTTGTTGGAGAAGTTCTTCGTGGGAATAATTATTTCATCCCATTCTCCAAGGCTTCACCAAGGTATAATTGCCAACCAACATAAAATAATAGGCCCCCTATTATTTAAATGTTGACATGCAATTCAAAAAAAATTACACTCAAATTAGTTAATGAAGACATTAATTAATTTTGTTGGCACAATTATGGGAAGAGAGGTGGAGATGCTCCACCATAATGTGAGAGTTCAAATGATAAAAGGGGGGTTCAAGGAGTTAAAGGGGAGTTGAAGGGTTAGATGCACGTGTGGGCCCCACCACATAATATCCTCCCATGGGGGGTTAGGTGGGAGTGGTCCCCACCTCCAACTTCCCTTTTTAGAAATTAACCCCCACCTAAATAAATAATAATATGTCACACATATTTTTATCTAATTTATTTAGGAACCCCAAATAAAAACTTCCATACACGTCAAAATGAAACAGCGTTAAAGGTCTCCTTAAGCGAATACCAGCGCTGCGAGTTCAATGGTGTCCTCAGATTTCAATTCCGAGCACCAGTTCAAAAGATTGAAAAACTCCACACGTAAATTTACTGAACGTACCCAAACAAAACATTAGAATTTGATTATGGGCACACTATGCCTGAGAATTAGTCGCCGCAGAAACTATATAATTGTAAAATTCCCATGTATTTAGAAAATATTCCACGGGATTTATAGTTCATTACATTCTCCCCACCTCAAGGATTTACGTCCCCGTAAGCTACAACAAACACTATGGAATCAAATGGGTGTACTAAGCATACATCTAGGCCTCCCGCTCCCATGTTCTCTCCTATAAGTTCCTTTGCTGCTAGCAAATGCGCACCAGAGGAATAGACCATCAACGTAGGACCCGCTCCTATCAATCCTCAATCTCCACTGGAACCTCGGTGAATGTCCCCTTGTCATCGATGTTCAGATTCCCATGGTGGATTATGTGGGATAGGTCATGAACGTATCTCCTCTGCAAAGATACGTGGAAGATGTCATGCACCCGGTGCAGCTGATGTGGAAGGGCCAGGAGGTAAGAAACCTCTCCTACTCTACTGAGGACCTGGAATGGTCCAATGAATCATATAGATAACCTGCTGCCCTGGGAAAATCTTTATACACCCCACCGGGGTGAGACCCATATAAAGACATGGTCACCATCTTCGAACTCCAGTGGTCTCCATCTACTATCAACATAGGACATCTGTCTGATCTGTGCAGTCTTCATCCACTCCTGGATGATTTGCACCTTCTCCGTCATAGCATGTACTGTCACTGGTCCTACAAGTGCTGACTCCCCTGGGTTAGTCCAGCATAGTGGTGATCTTCAAGGTCTGTCATACATTTCCTCATAAAGTGACATCCCGATTGTGGAGTGATATTTTTTGTTGTACGCAATCTCCACCAAGGGTAAGTGATCTTCCCAGCTGCGACCAAAGTCAAGGACAAATGCACGAAGAATGTCCTTCAGAGTCTGAATGATCCATTCAGTATGACCATCCATATGTGGATGTAAGGAGGTTCTCAAGCGAAGCTACATCCCAAAGTCCTCCTACAACCCCTTCCATAGCCAGGAAGTGAAATGACCATGTCGATCGGAGACGATCATAGAAGGAACACCATGAAGCCAAACAATCTCCTGTATATAGAGGCATTCCAAGCTCTCTAATGAGCCCTGCACTCCAATCGGTAAAAAGTGGGCCAACATGGTGAGTCAGTCGACAATCACCCAGATAGTGTCGTGTCCTCTAGATGTACGTGGAAGTCTCATCACAAAATCTATGGATATACCATCCCACTTCCACTCTAGGACCTCTAAGGGCTGAACCAAGCCTGCTAGAACCTGTGCTCCGCCTTCACTTGGTGACAAGTTTGGCATTGTGAGAAAAACACTACTGCCACATTATTCATACCCTGCCACCACCATTGTCGTCTTTAGTCCTGATACATCTTTTCCACTCCTGGATGTACCGCTAGAGGGGAAGTGTAAAATCCCTCATCACCTCTTCTTGTAGTCCAACTGGTACCATGGTACGTCTTCTGAAGAGGATGACGTGGTCCCCACATTCATAAAATCCATCAGGTGCCTACCCTGAGGATATTAGTTCATGTCACATCTCACAGTCAACATCCCCACGCTATGACTCTCTAACTCATTGATGAAGTGGAGAAGTGACTGTGAGAGACTGAAGAAAAGATTCTCTATCTCTATTCACAAAAGATATCTGCAACTTGTCCAGTTGCTCTGTCGCCTCTCCTAACAGCTGAATTCCTGATCTACTTGAGAGAATCTGCTACAATGTTCCCCTTCCCAGGAGTATATAATATCACTATGTCATAGTCCTGGAGGTATTCGAGCCATCGTCGATGACTCAGGTTCTAGTCCTTCTCTGAGAAGATGTACCTGAGACCATGGTTGTCTGAGTAAACTATAAAATTCTCTCCCATCAGATAGTGCCGCCACATCTTCAAGGCAAAGACCACTATTGCTAACTCCAGGTCATGGGTAGCGTAGTTCTTCTCAGGCTATCTCAACTAACTTGAACCATACACAATCACTGATCCCTCCTGTATTAGGACACACCCGAGTCCGCTCCCTGATGTGTCACAGTAAACTACGTACCCTACGCCTTCCTCCGGTAGCCTCAAAATGGGAGCATTGGTCATCCTCTACCTCAGCTCCGAAAAGATATGCTAACATCAATGTGACCACACGAAGGGTTTCCCCTTCTTCATCAATGTAGAAACAATTGCTACAACTCAGGAGAAGTCTGGCACAAAGCTCTAATAGTACCTAGCCAGTACCAGAAAACTCCAAACCTCTATCACACTCCTGGGTGGATCCCATGAATTCACTCCATCAATATTCACTGGATCATCTGTAACTCTAGCCTCCGAGATGACGTGTCCCAAGAATTCAACCTCTCGAATCTAGAACTGGCAAATTGAGAGCTTACCATAAAGCTGGTGCTCTCTGAGTGTGTCCAATACTACCATCAAATGGTAGTCGTGCTCCTTCTCGGTAGTCAATTAAATCATTATGTCTTTGACGAAGACTACAAAAAACGATCGAGGTAAGGATGGAAGATCCTATTCATTAGACTCTTGAACACTGTTGGTGTGTTGGTTACACCAAAGGGAATAACCAAGAACTCGTAGTGTCCATACCGACACCTGAAGGTCGTCTTCTGCACATCCTCATCTCAAACTCTGTGCTGGTGATAGCTTGATCTGAGGTCTATCTTAGAGAACCATAGTGCTCCCTTGAGCTGATCAAAAAGGTCATCAATCCTCAAAAGTGGGTAATTTTTCTTCACGGTCACGCGGTTCAGGCTACGGTAGTAGACACACAGTCGCAAGAGTCCGTCAGCCTTCTTGGTGAACAAAATCGGAGATGTCCAAGGTGAAACACTAGTTTGGATAAATCCATTCTCCTGTAAGTCCTCCAGCTATACACGCAGTTCATGAAGCTCGGTGGGAGCCATACGATATGCTGGAGTAGATATCGGTGTTGTCCTAGGGTACAATTCAAAGTTGATGTATTCCTCTCTATGATGAGGTAGTCCCAGAACATCGTCGGGGAAAACATGCACGTACTGATCCACGACAACAAGAAAACTAAGACTCCGCACATCAACTGCTCCAAGGATTAGACTAGCCAAATGATGTGTGATCGTCTGCCCCCTCCTCGGTTTATGTCCATCATGTGCTGCAAAGTCTCCATTCTCATCGGTGAAGGTGAACCTGGTCCCATCCTTGCGGATACACCACACTTTTCGCCTAATACAGTAAATCTAAGCTTGAAATGGGGAACACCAGTGCATACCCAAGATGATGTTATTATGCCTCGACGCCGCTACATGAAGATCCCAGTCGAATATCTCACCTCCTAGAGTAAGATCACACTATCGGCACTAGTGTGTAATCATCGAGTGTTCTCTTATAGGATTCTCTATCCGTAAGGATAATGCAAACAACTCCATCGGAATATCGATGCTTATAAAGAGGGTAGTTGAAATAAAATAATGACTCACACATGTGTCTATAAGTACTACAACAAGGGTAGAGTAGACACATATAGTACATTGAATCATTTTAGGTGCACCGTGGTTTTAGGCATCAACTGATTGGAGCTGAACCTGCCTTTGTCTTCCAGCTCCCTGTGGTCGGGGTGCACCTCATGGTGGTGGTGGTGGTAGAGCCTTGAAACGACGTCCACCACCCGCTGCTCGGCCAGCTCCTCTGCCACGTCCGCCTGCTTCTTCCAGACCACCATGGTTGAACCTTTGCCTCTTCCTGGGAGGTCCCTTTACTGTCTGCTGCTCATCTGCATGGTGAGTCGGACAATCGCGAGCCATGTGGCCCTACCCGCTGCATGAATAGCACTGCCTACTCCTCGAATAACTAGATCTGTCTCATATGACCCTCTCAACCAAACCTGTATCCTAGGGTTCCCACCTGATGTCCTGGTTCGCTTAATCCTCTATGCCATCTTCCTATTGTCGGCTACAGAAGACTCCACTATGCGTCATCCTATGGTGGGTCTCACCACTGGTGACTGCTCAGTGAGAAAACTATCCACTAGAAGGGCTCACTCCAGCACCCCCGCCTATGTCGGGATGCTGAGGGGAATCGTTGAAGACTTGATCTCATGCCTGAGTCCCTGCTTTAATTTGCGGGTCCTGAAGAACATGTCCCATACCATATCCTTGGAGAAGTGTGAGAGGTCGGTGAACCTCGCTGAGTAAGGAGCTACTCTCTAGTTGCCATGATGCAGAAGAAGTAACTTCTGAATCAGCACCGTATGAATGGTGGTTGGAACAGACTATGAGAGAAAGAGACTCTTGGAGTCTGTACATAGTAATGATGCCTCTTCATGCACCTGGAGCATTAGAAAACACCATCTGCATGACGCTGCATCCAGGTGACTCGCAACAAGGATTAAAATGACGTTAGTTGGGAAACCTACCAATCTGAAGACCCTCACGACATCCTCCATCCAATCCTCAGATATTTGTTGGTCCATCTATCCCTAGAACATGGGCGGCCTCTGTCGCTGGAACTCATGCAACACACTCAGGTGACGTGCACTCTCTGATGTTAGATCCGGTGGTATCGGTGGCCCAGCAGGTAGTGGTACCCATGGTGCCTCCGCTGTGATGGGGCTCTACACCGAGGCCTCATCAGTCTAGGGGCTACCATCTCATACGATATCATAACCCTAGCTGGCTACCTTCGTGGGGCCATCTTGAAGAGAAACAGGTGCACCAATGTTAAAACAATATACCTTGTGATCATACACAAAGTAATCATGAAGAAAACATTTTCATAAGAAACAAACACGCAATCAATGTTTTCGTGCATTGAGTCGGAAATCAGAAGTCTAAGTCCTAGTGTATGGATACGTAGGCCGCCACACTAACACCAGTTTCCATAAATTGATAACCACACCAAAAACACATAACTCTATTTACATTAAAATGAATAAGAGACTGTGTTCTGTGTTAGAACCGACACCGCTGATACCCATTTGTCACGACCCGTCCTCGGGGATTGTGTCGTGATTACCCCAAGCCCGCCTTCCATAGGGCATGGGATGATGACTAGAACCAAATGCAGAATCCTGATAAAAAGGGAAGACATTGTCGTTTAACCTGTAACACACACACAAAGTCTGAACACAAGAAGTATAGGAAACAAGTACTAAAAGTTGAATGGTTTGGAGTGATAAAATTATGTGGGCTTGTATAAAACCCCAACTGAACAACATGTAAAAGTATAAGTATAAAGGGAAAAACATCTCCTGGATCATCCTCCCAGGAATCCTACCGGAATGGTTGTTGCAGATATCGATCAACTCGTCCCTACGGTAAGTCCTTTCTAGTCCAGATCCGAGCAGCCTCTGTTCGTCACCGTCAGCCTTAATTACTGTTTTCTGTCATCTGCACAGAACACAATAATGTGCGGGCGATGCCCATGCAGGGGTGGGTATAACAATAATCAGTAGGGACCCCGAGACGATCAAAGGTCTCCCAGAATCCACAAAGGATGAGCCACATAAGAAATATAAAATCACAAAGTATCAACCATACCTACATAGGTTTATGCCCATACATATACCCAATTTACTAGTCACAGCCTGGATCCAAATCTCAAGCCCAAGCACAACCCAGCCCACACAGGACATAAATTCAAACACGACGATGATAATGGTTGAAAGACATGACTCAGCTCATATAGGTATACATCTTTCGTAGGGTGATAGAGATGATCAGATGTAGTCACTGATTCATCTACGATGCCGGACCCACACATGATACAAGACAAACTATGTTGTCTATCCCACATATGATACTAGAACATCTATTCTTCATCTAAGCTATCGGACCCACAAAGGATACAGGAAAAAATAAGTTGTCGGTACCACACAGGATATAGGACCAGCTATTCAGTAGGACACACACAGGATTCTAGTACAGTATTCGTCGCAGTCAATACCACGCAAGATTCCGATACAGTAGTCGTCGTAGTCGAACCCATTGAGGATTCAAGTACTGTAGTCATCACTGTCGGACCCATGGAGGATTCTCTCATCTCAATCGCAACTATCTTTAGTGTTCCCATATACATCACGCTCGATTCCGGGAGGGAACGCTTCTCGATCCAAGTATCAATACATAAAATAAATCTTGATATGATGTATCTCGTAGTTCCGTCTCATCATTACAAACCCAATGTGACAGACGACGCGTCAATTATACTCTCGGGCTGAGAGTTATTGGAATTTTTGTTTCAAAGGCCCTGTTGGATTTACTCTCAATCCAAATCCTGCTATTTTCCAATGTCTTCCAAAACACACTTAGATTATCGCAAAAGGGCCGCCGCATCGTGATGGTCCCAATGCCATATATGGCATGTCATTCTTACACATGGTATCAAAGGGTTAGATGCATGTGTGGGCCGCACCACATAATATCCTCTTATGGGAGGTTATGTGGGTGTGGGACCCACCTACAACATCCCATTGGAAAAATTAACCACTCCCGAAATAAATAAAAATATGTCACGTATATTCTTATCTAACTTCTTTAGGAACCCCAAATAAAAACTTCCATACACGTTGAAACTCAAGTCCAGTAATGGTCTCCTTAAACAAATATAGGCACTACGAGTTCAACGGTGTCCTCAGATTTTAATTACGAGCACCGGTTCAAAAGATAGAAAAACTCACACGTACGTTTATGAACGTACCTGAACAAAATATCAGAATTTGATTTTGGGAACACTGGGCCTCGGAATCAGGCGCCTTCAGAAACTGCAGACTCATAAAATTCCCATGTATTTAAAAAAAATTCCACAAGATTTCTGGGTCATTACATATATAGTACCCAAAAAATTATTCTTAAATAATTTTTATTTAATTCATGTTATTTGTAGAACTATTTTATTTTTTTAATATTTCAATGAATTTCAATTTAAAAATTACTATTATTTTAATGGTTCGTGGTCTCAATTTCGTTTAATTATGAGATGTTTAATGTTATGAATATATTTATTTTCCAGAGGTGTATATACTGATCCACTCATATTTTTTACCAGTTATGAATAAAAATTCATGTTATATAATGATGAAACTAAAATTATTTAATCTTAAGGGATTTTATTTGAATGTTTTCAATGTGGAAACATTTCATCATATCAATGTTTCCTCATTAGCGCATATGTTATATTGTACAATAATGTAATTTTATATGGTTTATCTTCATCCCCATTTATGTTTTGTGTAATAAATATCCATATGTTAATGGTATTCAATGTTTCATATTATATTATTCCTTTCACAGGGTTATAAATCAAACATGTCCAATGTGGTTTGATTTTTATTTTAGAATCTCATGTTCACCATGATTGTTTGTGTAAAAAATACAATGATGATATTATTAGATAAATGTACACCCTGTATTTTTATGTTATTTAATTTCTATTATTTCATGATATTACATGATTTCCATTCTCTTTAAACATATTATTTTTATCATGATACCCTAATTGTTTATTCAATGAATTTTATCATTGAATATTATATTGATCAAGAATATTTCTTCAATATCCATATTTTTGTATAATTTTTATCAAATTTTTTTTATTTACTGAATAATATTTTATTCCATTTTTAACTATATATGACATTTATTATGGTGGTTTAAAAAAATTACTCTCATTCAAAACAATTAACTTTTGACTTCTTACAAAAAATGAGAAAGAAATTTATAATTTAATGTACACTATGGAAACATTTTTCTCTAATAACAAGAATTTCATTAATATTTAAAATTACTTTTTCATTTTAAATATAATATTTATTTTTTTATTTATATATTGTTTTAGATTTCAAAAATATTATTTAAAATTATGTTGGAAATGTCCTAAATAAATGTTTTAATGTTTATATAAATGTATTTATATATATAATATCTTCTAATTATTCTTATAATTTACTTGGTAGATGATTCACTATATACATCATTATTATATCTGTGTATCGTTTATTATTTTTATGATGGCATGTTTATACAAATCACATGCTTTATATGGGTCATTATTTTCTATTACAATGAATGTTTGATGACCTTGTTCAATAAATTGATATGTTTTTCATTATATAATATGGATAATTATGTATCCATATTATGAATTTGGTAATTACAAATATCTCATGAGAGAATAAGAATTATAACATGAAGTGAATCAAGGTTAGTATTTAAACCTTATTAAAAATATAATATTTGATGTGAAACATGACTTGGGAAATAATAGAATAGAGAGTGAACCTTATCAAACATGATAATATTAGATGTGACCATTGGATAACTAAATTATATTATATTATTTTATATATTCCACATAATTATATTTTATTAATTTAATAAATTCTAATGTCCCATGGATATTTATTGAAGATTATATAAATGTATATATTATGAATTTTGATAGATAAATGCTTATTTGTTGATTCATGTATATGATCTATGAGTTTTTGGGAATTATTTTCTTGGGATAAGGTCATGTTCTAACATCATAGGTATTATATTTTTCTCACATATTATCACTGACCAAAATATAATTTTTACCATTTCTGAGAATCCATGATCACACTTTCCAGAAATTATTTTTTTAGTAAATTAATGATGATTTTTATAAATATATATCTACTAATTTTGATAGTTATAATAAACTTTGAGGAATTTTAATCAGTACCTTATTATAAGACCTATTTATTTTTCAATATTTCCAAATACACAAATCAATTTCAATTTTAGAAATTTTCATATTTGAATGAAATTTATTTTACACCCATATGTTTTGGAATATATGTATGAAATGTTACGGTCTCTATAAGTTGTTCCAGTTGAATCTCAATGTTTTCTTAAATATTATGATCTAATTTTCAATTGAACAAATAATTTAAAAACCAATGGTAACCTTTTAATTAAGTGGAGACCAAAGGAATATATTTTTTTATAAGAATATAGAAATCAAAGTGGTTATTCCAAAGCGGGAAAACTAATCCCAAACATATCATGGATTTTATTGCGAGAAATAATTGATCTTTCCAATCATCTCTTGATTAATAAAAGAAGAAAAATTATAAAGAGCACTGTGTGGATTCTATAGTGTAATTTAGTGATTATATACAATGAATGAGGACATATAATATAGTAAAAATTCAGAAAATCCCACAACATTAAATATATGTGTAGTGGGGATATTTGAAATATTATATATATATATATAGGCCCATACTACATGGTACATAGGCCATAAGAGTAATTCCAAACACTATGTGAGCCATGGGGTATATCCTTCTGTAACATATGCGAAATAGATTGATCCTAAGTGGAACACTAAGTGTGTGGAGGATAGATAATGTATTGTGTAATAAATTTATTGATGATAAATTTCAACTAGCACACTAGGGTATCATATAGTAAACATCAGTCTACACGCATGGTGGGTGATTGTTATTTGAAATCAGAGCTTCAAGAGTCGTAGTATAACTGTTGAGATTTTACTTGGTTTATTACGAGTCTCTATCCATTATTTATTTTTATTATTCATCTAATTTTAAATAATATCATTTTTATTTGAATAAAAATATGGGGAAAACTAGCATGATCATGATACCATGTGGTCTATATTACGATGTCATTGTGTATTTCCACTATGTATTCTCACATGATAGATCAATCGATTGATCAGAGACTAGTGATTATGATCATCATAGTGTCACATAGTTGTGTAATATCAGTGAGAGTAACCATTATAATGGTTAAATGATACTATGAGTCTTCTTAATATAGTTTAATATTTTTTAAATAATTGATACACAATGCACCAGATATTTTATGATGGGGTTTCCTAATCACCAAATACATAAATATTCCATTTGACAGGAAGCCATCCACTTATTAGAACTAATTTCACAAGATCATCTTCCACAGAAAAAGGTAAATGATATGGTAAGTTATCTATTTACATATATAGGGAATGATTTCAGTGAGTATGTAATGAGGGTGATTTTTTGTTTTCATCAACACTACATCATGATACTCAGTGTGTGGAAGTCTGTATTTTGATTGTAGTTAATTTTATTTTTAGGATCATATAGAAATAGTTGGAAGCAAGGTTGGTGGGGGGATTAATCATTATCATTTTATTATTCCAAAAAACAATTTCTTCCTTATACCATTAATCCCCATTTTACATTGAATAACTAAAATTTGTTTAAACTATTGGACTCATTATTTTATAACCTTTGAATATACTCTCTAAAATAAGTATATAGAAATAAATGAGAATATGTCCCATTATAGGGTTGGTCCCCCATTAAGACTCCTACTCCATTTTATTTTTAAATAAAATTAATAAAATTATTCTCTAATTAAATAATTTCTTAAATTAAATATATTGTGTGTTAGTTTTTTTGAAAACCCACACCTAGATGATTAATAATGTGATGGATCAATATATGAAACATATGATAAAATTCAACTCACCACAACACTTATTATTATTATATTATATTACATCTCTATTTATCTCATTCTCAAGATATAGATCTATGAATCTATCAAACGATATCTACAAACTAATTAATTTCTTATTCTCCAACAATTTTTGAACATTTACTTCATTTATAGACACAATCCTTACTCAATTAATATTTCATTTGAACACTAATAATAGTATCCCTGATAAATTCAAAATCTATTTAACTTAATACTATTAAATAAATTATTAATTTAATATTAAATACAATAGTTTATTATTAGATTATGATATTTAACCCATTCTTACACCTCTTACACATCATAAAATATTTTAATTTTCTTTTAATATAAAATTAATAGAATCATTTTTCTTTATATTTATTTGTTTAATTTTAGTAGGTTTTAAAATCATTAAAAGTATTTCATACCGATGGATTCTACTATGTTACCATTTCATGATGCTTTAAATGGTTTTAATGGTAAAGGCGATGAATGGGAGAGTCGGAAGAACCTTAAATGTTGTTTTGAGGTAAAGGGGAAGTCACACGGGTGGCGCACAGGTTATCTAAACTGTGTGGCCAAACCGTGAATAGTTGGTATTGGAGGCAGTAGATCCCACACAGGCAGTGCACGGTTTGCCTAACCATGTAGCCAAACCCTGCGTGAAGGTTCTGTCAAGGTAGTGGCTAACACTCAGTTAGCGCATGGTTTGTCTAACCGTGCAAGCAAACCGTGCGACCACTTAAATGATATCCTATAAAAGTGGATCTCAATCATTTTTTCATTTATGTTCATTGTTTAAGCACCTATTCAGACCTAACATGTTAATTTCCTTCTCTTATGGTCTGAGAAGAATCTCCCTTCATTCCAGATGTGATCCAAAGGCATCTCTTGGGGAATCAAAGGAGAATTCATGTGGTATGTTATCATTCATCATCGTTCATGATCGGTTTATTAGATCTACTTAGATCTACTTCTAATCATCTCTATGTTTCTTAGATCTATGCTTATTATGAGTATATATAAGTGTGTGGATTCAAAATATGATGAGATTTCGTCTCGATCCTTCAAGGAGAGGAGATATATGGTTGGTTATTGGAGAATCGACTCGGGTTTCTTGATCGTTCTTCGACTATTGTGGTTTTCGTCAAAACCTATGAGGTAGGAGGCTTCACTGTCAACTAATATTGTTATAATTTATTTTCGCAGTTTCTAATTGGTTTATATGAATGGTTTTGATTGAGAAAATCATGGAATAAATCTTCTTTAGTGATTATTTTTGGTTTTGATGTAATTGTGAAATCTTGGTGAATTGTTGTGCAATTTGATTTGGATTCTTGAAATTAAAATGTTGGTTTTAAATTATGATTGCTGAATTTGTAAATGGTTTGATGAAAAAAATGGGGTTTTAATAAAGAGGTATTTTTATTGAAATGGATTGAGATTGAACTTACATTGATGGATTTGGTTTTCAATAAAAAGGATGTTTTATTGAAATGGTATGGAATTGAAATGGTTTGAGATTGAAATGACATTGATGGATTTGGTTTTCAATAAGTTCCACCGGTTTCTGGTATGTAACCCATTCTTGATGATTTTAATGGTTATAATGTTAAGTTTGATGAATGTGTGTGTCATAATAACATTAAATTATGTTTTGAGACAAAGGGGAAGTCACACGGGTGGCACACGAGTTATCTAAACCGTGCGGCCAAACTGTGCATAGTTGGTCATGGAGGTAGTAGCATCCACATGGGCGGTGCATAGTTTTTCTATATGTGTGGCCAAAATGTGCATGAAGGGTATGCCGAGGCGGTGGCTAATGCACAGTTTGTCTAAACATGTGAGAAAACCACGTGTCCTCTTAAATGAGATCCTATAAAAGTGTATCTCACTTGTTTTTGCCTCTATGTGCCATGATTAAACTCATATGTAGCCCTAACTCGGGATTTTTATTCTCATAAGGCTATAGAAGGTTCTCAAATAAAACCGGAGGCGATTCAAAGGCTTCTCTTGGTTAATCAATTCTGGATTCTTGAGGCATGTGATCTTTCTTCATCATTCTTGATCGGTTTCTTAGATCTGCTTAGATATACTTATCTTCCACTCTAGGTTTCAAATATCTACGACTGTTATGGGTAGATCTAAGTGTGTGGATTCCATATATGATTATATTTGGTCTCAATCTTGTCAGTAGAATAGATCTAAGGCAGTTTTTTGGAGAATAGACCTTGGTTTTTTGAGCGTTCTTCGACTATTGTGGTTTTCGTCAAAACCTTTGTGGTTGGAGGCATCACACTCGAATCCTCTTGTTATAATTTATTGTAATAGTTTCAAGTTGTTTTATTTGAATGGTTTTTATTGTATAAATCATGGAATAAATCTTCTTTAGTGATGATTTATAGTTTTTTATGTAATTGGAAATCTTGGTGAATTGTTCTGCAATGTGATATGGCTTCTTTAATTTAAAATGTTGATTTTAAATTATGTTTTCCGAATTTGTAAATGGTATGATAAAAAATGGGTTTTCAATAAAGAGGGAGTTTTATTAAAATGGTTTGATATTGAATTGGCTTTTATGGATTTGGTTTTTAATAGAAAAGGAGTTTTATTGAAATGGTTTGGAATTGAAATGGTTTGAGATTGAAATGACTTTGACGAAATTGGTTTTCAATAAAAATTGAGTTTTATTGAAATGGTTTAGAATTGAAATAGTTTGAGAATGAAATGAATTTCTTGGATTTTTTTTTTCAATAGAAAGGGTGTTTTATTGAAATGGTCTGGAATTGAAATGGTTTTGATGGAAATGGTTTTCAATAAAATGTTGTTTTTATTGAAAGGGTGTTTTGGAATGACCGTTGGGAATATATGGTGTGTGTTCATGTTGTATGTATGATGCTTGGTTGAAATATGACATTTTTCTCAGTGCCAAACATTTAATGGAACAATTTTAACTATAAGTATGATACATGGTTGAAATATGCCCTTGTGCTCGGTGCCAAATGTGTAATGTTACATGGGAAATAATTACTTTGTGATGACTTGGTAGATCATCGAGAGACCGGTCATGTGTATGGAACTATCATAACGAAGGATGCAATGTTGGTAGCTTGGGTTGGTAAATGGCTGGGTATGCCAAAAAATAATGTTAGTGAAATGGTTCTTAAGATTTTTTGGTTATTTTTTTAGAAAAATAACATGATGGAAAATTGGTTTCAATTTCTCTTGGAATGAATTTTGTTATGAATGGTTTTGGAAACTTGTTTATATTTAGTTATAAAATTCTTTTGTGAAAAGCTGTTATATAAACATCTTTTATATAAATTTGGCTAACTCTTATATCCTGGTGGCGAGAGTAGGGAAGTCATTGGGGAATCCTACTGGGTTTTATACTCACCCCTACTTTGGAACATTAGTGCCTTTGTAGATCTCATATTCTGAGGAACATGTAATGGTAAAACATCTTATTGGTAGAGGGTTGTGGTGATTCTTGGGAGATTTCATGGAGCTTAGATCTTCTGGATCATGGAGTTGTAGTGTCTTTTGAGAGTCTTGATTTGTTCATCAGTTGTGTACTTTGATGCTCAGTTTGGTCTTACACTGTTGTGTAATTTGATGTATTTTGATATAAATGAAATGTTTTTTGGTCATTCATTTTCTCATTCATCATATTTTGAATGCTTTGATACAGTTGGTTTATGGGTTTATTTCATAAAGGGTAAATCGTCCCGCACTTATACTTGAGACCCTTCGGCATTTATTGCCCGCCTTTGGCGCCTTGGGGATTACGCTTAAGGTCAAGTAATGAATTTTTGTACTCTCAATACAATTAGAATTTATGGGTCATTACAAAGGGTATCAGCTTGTTCGGTCCTTTCCTAACAAGTAGTCATCAATATTCTTGGTCATGGAGTTGAAATTATTTATTTTTTTTCCATGGGTTGAAAACTAACAAAATTGTATGATTGTCAGAACATGAAATGTATATCATAAAAAGACATAGCTAACCCGTTTATGTTGAACTTAATGTTTCCAAGGTGTTGGGTACATAATTATTTTGGATACACTTCTAGAATGTTGGAAATCTCATTATCATGGGTTTAGCCAATGAGATGTGCATGACATGCCTTATAGACAAATGAATTTCTACTAGGATTTCATATCTCATTGTGAGGACTGAAATGTGATTTTGTGAATGGTGCGATTTTTTCAAAAATGCAGAAATTGTTTTGAAGTAAAAATTTTGAAAACAGGATATTTGGTGTATTTTGAAAATGGGTTGATTTTCAAAAGGCATGAAGAATGTTTTCAAAAAAGTTTGAACATGGGAAAAAGGTCGTTTTGAAAAAAAATGGTGTAATAGGGGATGAGATTGAATTTGAAATGCTAAGCCATCAGTTTCTAGAGTGTGTTATTGATGGAGGTTGTTGTTGGGATAGAAAATGGCACCCAGCAGGCATCGTCAGAACCGACCCGAAGAAGCTACGAAGAATGTGGTCGCACAAGAACCACATGTGAACCACGATCTGGTTAAGAGTATCATCCATTCATTTCAATCTATGTATATGGGGAACCGAATGGATGAACCAAGGAATATGGATCATACAATCCAGTTCATGAAGCAGAATCCACCAAACATTTGAGGTGATGTTGAACCTGAAAATGCAGACATGTGGCTACGTAAGATGAATCATATCTTCGATTTCATTGGTACACCATCAGAACTCAGCTCAAGTTGGCGACATATACTGTTGATGATCTTGGACGTCAACGATGGTATTTAGCGGTGAAAGCTAAATTAGAAAAGGTCTTATAAGGGAGGATTTTGAAGAATTGGTCAATAAACAATTATATCTTCACACTTTCAAAATCCAAAAAATGGACTTTTTAAGCCTAAAACAAGAGAGCCTCTATATCACAGAGTTTGTGGATATGTTCATGAATTTAGTCCATTTTTCACCAGAGGTTGCGTCAATTGCATCCTTGAAGGCGCACATCTTCAAATTGAGGCTATGGCAGGATATTCGATCGAATATTGTTTTTCTCTATATTATATATTATACAAAGATAGTGAACATAGAGACTCTTGCCGAAGGTGATATTTCAAGATCGATAGAAGGTGGAATGATGATTCCTATAGGAAAAGGTGGGAACTCTACCCCTGGGATCAAGAGGAAAAGGTACACCTATTTCCATTGTATGAGTGGAAATTAGAACCAGATGGCGGGATCAGTGAAGCTTCTTCTACGACCCCAGAGAAATGCGGGTTGTTTTCAATGTGGTTCGCAAGAACATATAAAATAAGATTGTCCGACACAAACTCATGCATGTCATAATTGCAAGTAGATAGGGTATCTACATTGCTATAGTAGAAATCCTCCGAGGTCGGCTACACGTGACACATCCCAAGCGCTGCAAGAATCGTAAGCTTCGACAGGACGGGGACATCAGAGTCAATCTCATCATAATAGTAGATCTAGACATGGTAATTCTCAAAATACCATGACTTCTCAACCATGGAAACCTTATCAAATAAACAAGGAGAATAGTATAGTGAAGAAGCAATTGTATGGATCTGATCAAGAGATTGTCGATGATCAGAATAGAACATCTACAGTAAGATGTATGATTTATTTCAATTCTACCTTTGTGATTGTGTTGTTCGATACTGGTTCATCACATTTCTTCATTTCATCTCATAATATTTACATTCTATGTTTAAAACTATAAATGATTCCTTCTGTTTTGAAATTGAAAACTCTTCTAGGTGAAAAATAATGTCAATCATTTGTGTGTAGAGAATGGGCTATAAAAGTTAAGGGAGCTACGTTAAAATGGTACTTCTCAATGTTAGTGATAGATTTCTATGATGTAATTTGGGTTATGTATTGGCTAACAAAATTCAAGGCTCAAATCGACTCTTATAGGATAACAGTTAGTTTCACGACATAGGATGACATCGACCATCTCTTCAGAGGAGAGATGATGGAAAAGAAAAGTGAAAATAGCATGTTGGCACCAAGGGTGGGAACAATCACTTACCAATTGGTAGCATTGACTTTGGCATAAATGTAAGATATTGAAGAAAATAGTTGTCCAGCTTTTGTGGATCAATTTCCTGATGTCTTTTCCAACAACTTCTTAGGGTTACCACTTACATGAAAAGTGAAGTTAACGAATGATCTCCTTCTGGGGACCAGTCCTATTTCACTTCCATCGTATAGGATGGAAGAAACAGAGTTGCGTGAATTGAATGTGCTATTAGAGGAGCTGGAAAGCAAGGGTTACATTCAAACAAGAACTTCTCCATGGGAATCACTGGTTTTGTTTGTGAAGAATGTAAATGGAACACTTCAGTTGTGTGTTGATTATCGTACGCTTAACCAGGTTACGATAAAGAATAGATATCCACTCCCATGCCTTGATGATCTGTTCGATCAATTAAGGGGATCTCAGTGGTTCTCCAAGATTTACTTGCGATTAGGATATCACTAATTTTGAGTTAGGAAGGAGTATATTCCAAAGACAACTTTCAGAAGTAGATATGGACACTACGAATATGTAGTTATGCCTTTCGGTCTAAAAAATGCACCAGCAGTCTTCATGGAATAGATGAATCAGATATTTCTACAATATCTGGATTCTTTTCTTGTGGTCTTTGTGGACGACATTTTGTTTTATTCAAAAACAGGGGCTGATCATGAGGTGCACCTGGAAAGAATGTTACAAATCATTAGAGATCATTTCCTGTATTCCAAATCAAAAAGGTACGATTTTCGGATATAGGATGTTTCTTTCCTTGGCCATGTCATTTATGAGAAAGGAGTTTCTCTTGATCCTAAAAATATAGAAGCTATTATCTCTCGGAAACCACCGAATAATGTGTTCGAGATATGAAGTTTTCATGGTCGAGCTGGTTACTAAAGATGCTTTGAGTGTGATTTCTCACTACTAGATTAACTAATGAAAACTCTGACAAAGAAAAATGCTCCATTCCTATAGAAATAATAATTTCTGAAGACTTTCCAGGAACTGAAATTTTGGCTTATATTAGCACCTATCTTGATTTTACCAGAATTAGGACAGGTGTATGGGGTGTATTGTGATGCTTCATGATCTGTGTTGGTATGTGTTCGCATGCAAGGAGACGATGTGGTTGCTTATGGTTCAAGGAAGTTTAATGTTCATGAGAATAATTACACAACACATGATTTGGATTTAGCATTAGTTGTCCATTATTTGAAAACATGGAGACATTATCTATTTTGTGAGAAATTCACTATGTTTATGGATCACAAATTCTTGAATGAAATTTTCTCACAGAAAGATTGGAAACTATGTAAAAGGTGTTGGATAGAGTATCTCCAAATGTTTTACTTTGACATGACGTACTCACCCGGGAAAGGAAATTCGGTGCCAGTTTCATTGAGTATAAATTCATATGCACATTTAGAGAAAGAAGATTCAAATGAATGGGTTTTGATGACGCTCTTAACCGAAATTCATGTGGAATGTGAAGACCGAGGTGATGTTGCTATTTTCTTTGTAGCTACACTTCTTCATGATTTAGTAAATATGATCAATGAAGCACAAACATCTAATGCAGAATGTCTGGTTGTATGTTAAAAACTCAATGGTGGAGAGACTATTGATGGTTGGAAACATGATGGGGGTACAATTTTGTGTGTTATAGATCAGATGGATGAACATATGGTTTGTCAAGAACAACTCTATACTGCTTAACACTATTCCATATGGGTGTACACCCAGGTACACAAAAGGTGTATAAGGCATTGAAGGAGAAATTCTGGGGGATCTATATTAAAAAGAAGGTGACCGAGTTCGTCTCGCGGTGCTTAACATGTCAGTGGGTTAAAGCATAGAATTAATGACCAGCTTGTATGTTACAATATTTGTCAATCCAATTGTGGAAATGGGATCATATTACAATGGATTTTTCTATAGTTCATCCTAGAACGTTCCAGAAAAATGATTCCATTTGGGAGATAGTGGATTGTCTAATCAAGTCGGCACATTTCATCCCTATTCATGAAACTCATACGGTGGAAGATATTTCAAAAATCTATATCTGAGAAGTTGTAAAAATGCATGGTGTACCACTATCTGTAGTCTTAGATAGAGTTCCGAAGTTCACATCTCATTTCTAGAAATCATTATAGCAAGCCCATGAAACCTAGTTGACTATAACCATAGTGTATCATCCTCATACAGATGGGAAATCCGTGCAGATGATTCAAACATTTGATGAAATGTCACGGGTTTGTGTAATGGATTTCAGGGGCTCATGGGAGGAGCATATACCCTAACTGGATTTCTTATACAATAACAGCTGTCAAGCCTTGATATGCATGGATCTGTTTGAAGCATTATATAGGTGTCCTTGTCATTCTCCATAATACTAGGTGGAAACGGGTGAAACAACACTAGTCGGAAAAGCCTTGTCCAAGAGACAACGGAGAAGATCCAGTTGATTAGAAATAGGATGGATATGGATCAGAGTTGTCAAAAATCATATGCATATCACCATCAAAGACTATTGTCGTTCGTTGTGGGTGATCATATCTTCTTGAGGATCTCTCCAAGGCTAGAAAATCATTGTTTCGGGAATTAGGTAATGTTATCTCCTAGGTACATAGGCCCTTTTGATATACTGGAACTGGTTGTAGATGTGTCTTATCGGTTGGCATTACCACAATGCTTTAGTTCGGTGTATAATGTGTTCCATGTATCTCAGTTGAAAAAGTATCATCCTGATCCTAACCATGGGATCAGATGGGATCACGTTGACCTAGAGCCTGATGCTTCATTGATACATATTCCGGTATGGATTGTGGATAGGAAAAAGATAGTCTTGTGTGGAAAAATCATCGGTCTAGTGTAGTTTTTATGGAAGCATGTTCAGATTCTGGAGGAGACTTGGGAACGTTAAAAAGAAATAAAAGAGCAGTGGTGGGAACTCTTTCAGTTGGGTGAAGGTTTTCTACATTCCAAAGACGGAAATACCAATTATGGGAAAAAATTTGTACCCCCCCTCCCCCACTTTCGATTAAATAACCATTTTTTGATGCTTTTAATGGTTTTAAGGTTTAGTGTGACAAATGATAGAGTCATAAGAACATTAAATGTTGTTTTGTGGGAAAGGGGAAGTCGCACGGGCGTCACACGAGTTGTCATATACCGTGCGGCCAAACAATGTGTAGTTGGTCATTGAGGTAGTAGATTCCACCTAGGCAGTACACAGTTTGTCTAACAGTGCGGCCAAACCTTGCGTGAAGGGTGTTTCAGGTTAGTGGCTAATGCACAGTTAGAGCACAGTTCTTCTAACCATGCAAGAAAATCGTGTGACCACTTAAATGAGATCCTATAAAAGTGGAGCTCACATGTTTTTTCCACTAAGATCATTGTTTAAGCTCTTAAGTGGCCCTAACATGGAATTTTTCTTCTCCTAAGGTCAGAGAACGTTCTCCCATCGTTCTGGTGGTGATCTAAAGGCTTCTCTTTGTGAGTCAAAGTCGGATTCTTGAGGTATGTGATCATTCATCATCGTTCTTGATCAGTTTCTTAGATACACTTAGATCTACATCTTCTCTTCTCTCAGTGTCATAGATTTATGCATTATATGGGTAGATCAAAGTGTGTCGATTCCAAATATGATGAAATTTGGTCTTGATCTTGCTCGTAGAAGAGATTTAAATCAGGTTTTTGGAGAATACATCGTGGTTTCTTCAGAATGATTCGACTTTTTTTGTTTTCTATATAACCTTTGAGGTAGGTGGCTTCACTCTCGACTCCTATTTTTAGAATTGATTGGATTCATTTCAAATTGGTTTATTTTAATGGTTTTGATTCTTAAAAAATCGGAATAAATCTCCTTTAGTGATGATTTATGGTCTTGATTGTATTTTGAAATCTTGGTGAATTATTGTGAAAGGTAATTTGGCTTCTTGAATTTAAAATGATGATTTTAAATTATGATTTCTGAATTGTG
Source organism: Viscum album (assembly GCA_963277665.1). Classification (NCBI taxonomy): domain Eukaryota; kingdom Viridiplantae; phylum Streptophyta; class Magnoliopsida; order Santalales; family Viscaceae; genus Viscum; species Viscum album. Next base: position 1,243,900,045 of record OY728147.1, read on the forward strand.
AATGGATTGATGAAATAAATGGGTTTTCGATAAAGAGGGATTTTTTTTGAAATGGTTTGAGATTGAAATGAATTTAATGTATTTGGTTTTCAATTAAAAGGGTGTTTTATTGAAATGTTTTGGAATTGAAATGGTTTGAGATTGAAATGACATTGATGGATTTGTTTTTCAAAAAAAAGGGTGTTTTACTGAAATTGCTTGGAATTGAAATGGTTTTGAAGGAAATGATTTTCAATAAAAAGGTTTTTTTATTGATAGGGTGTTTTGACATGACCTTTTAGAATATGTGGTTTGTGTTCATGTTGGATGTATGAGGCTTGGTTGAAATATGACCTTCTACTGGGTGCCAAACGTTTAATCGAACAATGGTAACTATATGTATGAGGCTTGGTTGAAATATGATTTTGTTCTCCGGGCTAAAGGTGTTATGGAACATGGGAAATGATAACCTTGTATGGACATGGTAGATCAACAAGAGACCGCTCATGAGTATGGAACTGTCATAATGAAGAAAATGTTGATATATTATTTTTTTAAAAAAATACAAGGTTTCACAACCAAAATGATCTAATAGATTATATTAATTTGAATACTAGAAACATACCTGATTCTCACAATACATTTGAAATTCTATGAAATAATATTATTATTCTAGTTAGTACAAAAATATTTTTTGTGTAAACCTGTGATATAATTTATAGATATTTCCATGTTGTCATAGAGAATGGAAACCATAATAAGGGGCATGAAAAGATGCTCCAAAAGTAAAATAATATAATGAAATCAATGATAAATTAAATAAAGGATTAATAGTATTATAGTGATTAAAAGTAATAAAATATTCCATATAACTAATACCGTTAATGTTGAATATATCGTGGGATGGAATATAAATATAAATTTCAATATGGATGTCAATAAGTAGTTTCATAATGATATAATGAATAATTTCAGACCCCATAATTTTATTGTTAAAGGATTATTCCAAGACATCATAATAAATAGTTTATGGTTTTATCAAATAACCAGAATAATTTGTAACATGATATATATCAATCAATTGAGAGGATTAAATATTCCTTGATCATCACATAAAAATTCTAACACATTCCTTATATGAAATCAAGAAATATGGCATCAATAGATTATCAATATAAAAATTCATATTAAAAAAGGATCTTAAAAAATATAAATACATTCTTTTTTACAAGAAATAGAAAAAAATGATCATAATATTGCTTGAGTAAAATGAAATATTGTGTCAATATAATATATCCTTAGTAAACCATGATATTTTAAAAAATATATTGACATATATGAATATACATAAAAATTATCACTAAAAGAATTCGTGAGGAATATAACCTTTTCAATTATATTTAAAACATATTAAAATATAAAAAATTAAAGAATATTTTGGAAGATATTTTCATTGATAAAAACTATTTAATCATTTAATGGATCCCCTGAATAAATTAATAGTCTTCTCTTTGGGGAAGTCCTTCTATCCAGAATGAAATAAAATAATTATTTCATTCACAGATTTCATAAAACACTTCTTATATTTAATATGAAAAGAAAAATCAAATTAATTGTTTTATGTAAAGAAATTACTAGTAAAATTTACTTTAATTAAATGATTAAGTGTATGAAAAAATTATTGATACTCTATTAATGAAAATTTATTCATGGAAATAATTTATTCCTAACATTATTTTAGAAATAAAGACTCTTTTGTAATAAAATTTTCCTTTATACATTTGTGTTCATAGAGAGAGGAACATGAAAAAAAAGATTCATTTTCAAAAACATACTACTAGATCATAAAATTGATTTTATATTTCGTGGAATAATTATAAAACTCCCCAAATATAATCTTTAATGTAAACAATCCTAAATAAAGATAAAATTGTAAAATATGCTACCACTTCATATGTGAATTAAATTTTATGTGATTTTATCATTCTATATAAAAAAATAAAATTAATTTTAGTTGTTTACATTAAAAATAAAAAAAATAATTTCATGCATTATCCACTTATAAAATTACCACCCCTTTTATTAATAATCCCATAATAAAATCATTATCTCAACGTCTTAACTATTTTCTTTCATGAATGTTTTGGTTTGGTAATTTTGGACCTATATTATCCCAAATGGTTCTATAATCTCAAAAATTCATATATTAATATAAATATGATATATATTAATTATAAAACTATTTATAATCTTTATTGAATAGATGTCATTAAAAATTAATCACTACACTTTGTAGAGGTTGTAGTTCCCATGCACAGGTGAGTGATATTTTAATTTTTTAACATGTGGAATTGAAAGAAATAAAATGTAACATTATATATACAAAATCATAACTACATCATAAATATAAAATATTAAAAATATACAAGGTAGGATAATTATCTAATAATTGTATTTATGAAAATCAAAATTCATTTTTAGGGAGTTTATCAGCACAAATGCATAAACGATGCATTCATTTCCCATTTGATGATTCCTAGAACCAAACAATATTCCCATGTAACCTGATAAAAAACCCAATACTGAATTAGGTTGATGGGAATTCTATATCTTCATAGGTTGGTAACTTGCACCTGGCATCATACATGACAAAACTGGGAATATTTTTTCCTTATGACAGTGGAATAAAAAAAGTAAATATGATCAAATGAAAAATAAATATGGAGAAAACTACCATAATTTAAACAATTATAAGAAACCCCTATTAATGCATCCCCAATGTACAAGAAAGAGATGATAAAAAACCAAATTATGAATAGATACATTAATATATGAAAAAAACTATCAACCACCACCAAATCCTAGTGGAAAATTTACCATTCAAAATCAAAGAAGAATGAAATATTGAAACACATGATTTAAAAGGAATAATGTGATATTGAATATTAGTACAGTCTTACAATATCTTCCATATAACTTGTCAATAATAAAGAAACAAAACGATTCCTTCAATTTCTAATGAAAACAGCCACAAATAATAATTGAATAATTAAGACAAAAAATTACTTTTCATTTTAATTAATGTAATAATTTCAAATAAGTTCTTATATAAACATTTTATACTAATAATATTATATAAATCCATAGGCTTGTGTAAATTAGTTTTAAAAATAATGTAATATATATAAAAATAATCCCAAACATGAAAAATTATCATCTTCTAAGAGGTATAATAGTTCCATGTTATGGGATCATCACATATTTATATAGGTGGTGAAAAATAGTTTTTGTAAATTTATCCCTCAAAAACTAGTTTAAGATAACTAATCAACATACATTTGATGATAATACATACTACATCATTTTTGTGTTAGTGTGGTAAATAATCAATACGATTCTATGATATTATAATCATATAATTTTTGTCCTAAATAACTGACAATCATCATTGGATATCATGTGATCATATAATGAATTAATAATAGGAAAATTATTTTAAATTAGTTTAAAAGGCAATGGTTTCAATTTATGTTTCCTTACATTTTTTCTATATAAAAACCAAAAAATTGGATTTATATGAACTAATTCCATTTTCAAAATAAAACACAACACTTTTTCATGGAAGAAAACATTAATCCATTTATTGAATATATGAATTTAAAAATTTTATTTCATAAATCCATTTTAGAATTACACCTATTTCAATTTACAACCATATTTCCAATTCCATTAGAATTATGTGGCCATCTCTAAATTTCAACATTAATTTAAATTTATTTATTGGTTTTAAAATTTTAATTTCAATAAATTTATATTAATCAACTTATTAAAAGGTTTATATAATAGAAAATCTCAACAGAACCACCTACCATAACATGATGATCACATATCTTAACTTATGTAATAGAAAAAAATGATGAAGAATTATGAAAATGAAAATAATGGAATCAAAAAAATATACAATTCTCAAAAATGTTGTTTTGAACTATAAAAAACTATATGATCTTACAAAAAATAAAGAAGAGAGACTGAGAGAGTATGAGATAAGGAATGAGAGAATAACTCTAACAATAGAGGAATAAAAGATCATTATACAAGAATTTATATGATTCATAATAGGTTTGAAGGAACCAAAATGGTTTCTTAGGAGATCCAATGACCTTGGAGGATTTCTAATACAGTGTTAGGATTAAGAAGTTGATAAAATTCAGGATCAGAAATTTTAAATTTAATTTTTTTTAAAAACCCTTCTTGCACTATTAGCTGGGTAGGGTCATAAGGGTTTTAAACTGTAATCCCTTACTTTTCTCCCCTACAGTGGGATGCATGGTTTCCATATATTGAATATAAGGTTATTAAAACTATTCTCCAACTATCCATACCCCCTCTATTTGGGTTTACACAGTTTATCCTATGTGGATGATTTGTCTGAAAGAACAGTACTACAACAACTCACATCCTAAAATGTTCCAAAAAATATAGAAGTTTTCATCCAAATCACTCCTAAATGATTAAAATCCAAATAATTATCAAAAGGAGGGGCAATGAGTATCTAAAAATAGTAACAATATGTTACAATAATGAGGGTGATAAAGAAAGGAATTTCCATGGACATAATAACAACCAAATGTTTTGGATATACGTATAAAAATATATCATCAATATTACCATGAAACTGAATAAGGTAATAGAAAAAAATTAATTATTATGCTTATATAAGAGCTATAATTCATCTATGGACAACTTATTTTGGATTAAACCATTATCCTTCTATGAAAAAACTTTTGATAAATATAGGACCTCTGGATCATGGGGAGTGATGTTAAGCATGGATTTTTTTCATTAATAATTGATATAGAAGGGTAATGAAATAGGTATTATAGAGGATATGTGTCTTAATTTCTTAATTGATGAGGAGGGAATACTTGAAATTTATCATATGATTAATATATATTTAGGTATTAATCTATAAATATATCATCAAAACAATGTGTATTGAATGAATAAATTATATAGAGTTTAAATATGAAAGTATAATAGTATTTATCAATTTTGAGGCTATTTTGGCCCATAATCATTTTAACATTAACTCTATTAACCCCATTAATGTTTTATCATGGAAAATTATTTTTTACCAAAGATGATACTCTTAGGGAAAATAAATTTTGGTGGAAAAATTACAAAATTTTGAAATCGTGATTCACAATATTGAATATATTTTATAATAATAAATTTCTATAAGTGGAATCAATTAATTAAAATTTATAATAAACTATGGGGATGAAGAAATATTTTTCAAAAAAATTTATTTTCAAGAATAAAGATGTGTTCTTCAAAAGTAAACATAATTTATATCAAAATAAAATTATTGGTGTTATAATAAATAATTATACTGATACATTTTTAAATAAATAAAATGAAAATAGACCCATTGAAATTCATGAACGAAATGAATTTTTTTCTATAAAATAAATATTTTTCACTATTTTCTGATTAAATAAAACATTTTATAAATTAAAAAAATGAACTCTTATTTATGATGATTTTATTTCAAAAAAAATCATTACTAAAAAAATATTTCTAATAGTGGAAGAAATTAATAATTATGGTTTCTAAAAAATAAAAAATTAGTTTTTTTATTAAAAATGTTTTTCTGAAAAATAAAATGGCATAAATAAAAAATGAGTTATTATTTCATAAGAATTATTCAATAATTGTGTTTGAGTATCAACATTATAAATATATTTCTTAAAATAAATACTCCTATGCATTGCTTAAAATTCAATGACTATGTTCTAACATTTTTATTTGAAAAAACATTATGTTTTCTTTTTTTAAGATCAGTGTTCCCTATTGTGTTCAATTTTTAAGATAAATTTATATTAAAATAATAGCCAATGAATATAACCACAAATGCATACATTTTTTCCTCAGAATTTTACGACGTGTTTTGAAATTCAATTGTCTAATATTTAAAAAATAATTTTATATACTCATATAAAAAATGAAATAATTAAAAAAAAATTTAAATAATGCAAATGAAAATATGAATCTGATATGAAATAATTCATTACTATATATCCATATTGTAGAAAATTATAAGGATTAAAAAACATGTATAAGGATGAAAAATGTAGCATATAAAAAATTATAGGAGTTATAGATAATGAGATCATGAGAAATTGAACGTCCACAATGTCTTGAATTAAAAAGGGAGAAATATGACATCTAATACAGTTGAAATGATTTTGTCAAAATAAATATTTTAAATTATAAGGGATCATTTTATTATCATCAACAAGGATATGGTAAAATATACTTATTTATTTTTATTCAAATCAATAAAAACTATATTAATCATTAGATGATTATATTAATAATATTAAACTAATATATAATCACATTTTTTAATATATGAGTACACATTGTAACACCCCAAGATTTCATAGTGAGTTACTTTTCTTCAAAATAATTCAATAACTTACACTACACACAACACGGATTTCAAGCACATCATGACTTACCAAACTAGCCGTTTAAAAGAGGTTATGAATAGTATGAACTGAATTTCGAACATTATATAATCCTTATAATTTTAGAATCCATATTATGAGTTTCTTAGACATAATGTAAGAACAACTTCTTTTTTTTCAGATAAAAGAAGCATTTTTTAAAAAATGCACATTTAACGACTTTTAATGGTGAACCCTTTTTAAATCCTATATTTTAAAACCTTTATAAATTCAATTTGACTAAATAAATTTATTATATAGGATAGTTACAAAAATAATTACAATTTAACACCCCAAGATTTCTCGGTATGCTTCTCTTTGAATAATACATTAGCGTGTGTTGTACGCAACTTTGAGTTCTACCACACACCACAACGAATCAAACTAGACTTTATGAATAATAATACTTACTTTTTGAAATTTTATAAATTTTATCACTCAAAATGGACTTAATTTTTGGATTCGGAATATCGAAATTATCCTAGGGTAATATTTTTTTTCTTTTCGGATAACTTTTATATTTCGATGAATAGTGAAAATTACTAAATTTTAATTAAAAAAAAACATTTTTAATCAGAATAATTAATAGTGATAAATTATGAATTTGAGTGGTTTTAAAGTATATTTAGAATATATTTTTTCCATTTAATACAATTTTTTTCATTGGACATTATTTCAAATTTAAACCGGACATAAACAAGTGTCAATCTTTTGAAAGTTATTATCTCTTAAAAACACGTGTTTTGTTTTAATAATAGGAATTATTTTTAAATTAATTTCTGCCACTTATGTGTTTTGAATTTGAAAAAATGGACTCCATATTTGGAATCAGGATATCCAAATTGTGTAAATAGTTAAATTTTATTTTTAAACAGTTTGAATAATTACTTCAGTAAATATTTTTTTACCATGGTTAAAAGGTAAATCCGGTAAATAAGGGTAAAAAAATAATATAATAATTATAATAATAAATTACCCTAAAACGTGTAATAACACTATTGGTTGATATGTTTCTGACCATGGTCATCTTTGGGTCTATTTTTGGACCCCATGGATCCACTTGTAAGTTATAATGACACTTTATATTAATTAAGTTAAGGCAAATACAAAAATGACATAAGCATATATCTTTTAGGAAAACAATTTTTATATAGGGTAATACATAAGCTAAATTAAATTATAAACATTAATTATAGAGCTAAAAATATTTCCTACATAATGGTACTTTATTTATAATTTTTAGAAATTAAATAATTTAATTTATTTATGACACAATAGTGATGCTGAAATTAACTAAATAATGAAATATTAAAATAATTTATATTATAAATATCCAAATAAATGTAATTTGATTATTTTAATGAATTGACCTATTTTTATAGGTTAATATGAAATTTTAGTATTAATTTAATTATGTTTTTTTGAAGTAATCATGCTTTTATGATTTTCACAAAAATCAAATACCAAATAGTGTAAAAATTAACAAAAAAGACTTTTTAAAACAAATATTATATTATTTATTTAAATTCAATTTCTAAAAATATAATTATCAGACAAGAGACGTATATCATGATAGGTGTATCATTAATGGACCACTTGGGGGTCGCATGGAGGTATATAGTATGTTTATTAACTTTATAATATAAAAATACAAAGTGACATGGTAAGTGCCAAACTAATTAACCAAGAGTTAAAACTAAATGATAAGGTTAATATAATGACCCAAACATGTCTAAAATCTATTGGTTGAAAGGATTTAGAACCATAATCACATTAGGAATTATATAATCCACTTTTTAGCCATTATAATGCGAATATGAATATATTTTAAATTAGTACTTTAACTTTTTCCTAAAGAGCCCCTCCTCCCCCGTATAAAAGAACCCAACTTCTAACCAATTCTTCACACCGTAAAAGACATTATTCTAGCCCAACCTCTACCCAAATATCCTCCCAACATTTCTCACTTCAGCCTAGAGGCCTTAGTTAGATCATAAATATATCCAAAGATCACTTTTGATCAAATCAAAAGGAAGAACCTGAAGAAGAGGTAATGTTTTCACCACCCTCTTTCAAGCTCCTTTCATCTTCAACTTGTTTATTCTTTGTTATTTCTATTCTAAAATAATAACTAAAATATATTTTATATAATTTGTTGTTATTATATATATGTAAACTATCAAATTCATTATTCTATCCATCTCTTGAATGACATGTCACCATACGTGCGTACGTACGGCCTACCGTCTCCACGTTGTGGTGTAATTTTTATTCAATATATTATTATTTTGATGAGTATAATAATGATGTATAATTAATGTAAATAAATTATATAACATGATAATGATTCTGTCTATATGATTTACCATCCAATTATATATTATTTTATTATCAAAAGAATGATATTGTCGCTCGTGAGTACGTACGGACTACCGTCTCCACGAACGCGATGAGATTCATTCCCCATCATATCCATTTGAGTCCAATTCTAATATAATGTTTAAAAATAATTTTTATGGGCTTTATATCATTCTATATTTGAATAATATACAACCTATCTATAACAAACATGTCTTATGTAACAAAACATAAAAAAACGACTAAGTTGACACCCGAAACGACGATAATACTAAAATATTATTAACAAAGAAATGTTAAAATATCATATATGATATCATAATTATGTATATTGTTCTTGTATAATTTAATAATATTGTTTTAACTATTATACAGGAGGATAAAATACCATCGACTAAGGAAAATTACAAGGTAAGGCTTTACTTCACAATCTCTTTATTATCCGAGGGTGTTTATACATAATTATCTACTGGGACCTCTTTATCATCCACATCCATGTTTCATAAAAATATATTTCAAAACATTTTTAATATTTACTATACAATGGGTCAAATTCATTTATACCTTTATGTGTTTTGAATTGAATCTTTCCGTCGTTTTCCAAACAAGGTAATTTTGACCTTTTCGGCAAATTCAATGTAAGAATGTTTTTTTAACTTATAGAGAGGGTGCAGCTATTTTCTTCCGTTATAAAATCTACGAAGATCCCTTTACAAGATTACAAGAATACATTGAAAGTAAATGTTTTATTTTATAATTATTTGACTTTTAAATGATTTCAAAAGGAATATTATAATAATTTGAGAAAGGTACTCCTTATCAAGATCAGAATTTTTAATGTTTTAAAGATTTATCTTTCTAAATCATTTTAATTAATGTCCATGTTTTCAAAATTATTTTATGGATTTATTTATATGTACATGATTTTTTTGAAATGATATTTCTTTTCAAAAGTTTCAAATTGTTATGGGACTCTTCGATTCAAAAATATATTTTAAATTACTTCCTTCATAAATGTGTGACTTTTCAATGATTTCAAAAAAATAGATATTTCTCTCAAATAGTTTTGATTTCATCTATGTATACATCATTTGATGGATTTTAATCTTATTTGAAGTTGATTTATTATGATACAAAACTTCCATATTGTATTGATGTTGTTGTAATATGTTTGACTGTGGATGTGTTATTTTTATACTATTCATGTTTTATAGAGAAAGTATTGACATTTCGTATGCTAGTTTTAATACCAATGTTTATGTTATGTTTAAACCTGTTAATATAAGGAATACATTGTACTTATTAAGTGACGGGTAGATCCCACTATAGCTCCTTGATTCATCGGTAGGTCTCATGAGAAAAACAAGTGTCTTGGCACCAGGCCTTGACAAAATCGTATTTGTAGACTTGGCATAGGGCCTTGGCTACGTGGTTAAGATAGTTTGACATTATTCATTCCATCATTATTAAAGAGGTTATTGATATTGCATGTGATTATTAGAATAGTATAATATCCATCAAAATAATTAAATGGAATTATTTTATTTTATTTCTGCCATATTATGCTAAAGTTTATGTTTAAATGGCTTTTTAGTTATACATTGCCTTAAATGTTTATGCTTATTTAGGAAAGTTTCCGCTATATTGTTATCCGTACTGTGCATCCAAGATCACCCCTTTCTATATTTTATTCTTTCTAGGATGTGAAGAAGTAATTAATGAATGACCTTCAGGGATAGTATGAGTGTAGACTATGGAGACTATGTTGTTATAGTTTTCATTTTATGATGTAATGTAAACTTTATGAATATATCTAGTGTTTCCAAGACTACTAAATTGGTCGGTCCTTCGGGACGTGATTCCTTGTAATCATGACAATGTATTAAAATAATGCACCAAATCTGGGTAACTGGGGTCGGGGCATTACATACATGATTAATAATCCATATGCAAAATAATTATCTTTCAATAGTTCAGAGGGTATATACAAGGATAAAAACAAAAAACAAATATTATTTATAAAATCAAAATAGTTTTCACAAGGTTTGTAAAAACCAAAAATAATAAAAATGTGCTTTGTAGTAATAATTTATTAATATTAAAATCCTAATAAATTACACTTAATGGTCAAATTATATCATTCAATAAGTTACTAACATTAAAATATAAAAAAATTTATTCATAGTCATTTTAATAAACAATTAATCACAATTATTTATTCATATATTGTTTTGAAATCAAATTGAAATTTAACCATAAACAAAAATTATCATTGACCTTATTCCATACCATAAAATATATATCTAAAGAATATAATTTCATAAATTAACTAATATTTAAAATAAATAACACAAATAACATTTTTTTCTAAAATAAAATATTATATCCTCCAAAAATATAGCTCACTCATTACTCATCAAATAAATTCTCATATTAAGAAAAAACTAAATTTTCATAATTAATATTTTTTTCCAAGTTATGATATACTAATAAAAATTAAATTAACCACATTATAACTATTTCACATTTTAATCCCATCATAATTGACATCTTAAAGTCTATGTTACTAAAAAATAATAACACTTTCACCCAATTAAATTAAATCTCTAAATATCGAAGAACATATTGAGCCTAACATTTATCAATAACATTAAACTGATATCTAAAAAATATAATACCATAATAAACCCTAGTGTGGTGTTCTAATACATTCATACCAAGTATAGTTAATAATATAAAACTCAAAAAATGTAAAACCTAAAAATATATATATGAATTTAGAATGTTTAACAACCGTGGAATTATCATACAATAAAACAATAGGATTATCCCATATCAATATGTCATGTCATTGGTTTCTATAAGAACTATGCACTCACTAACAATAATATTTATAGTAGAAAATAGGAATTTTTTCATGACTATCCCCTTGGTGTGTACTATACAGTGTGAATTTTATATCCTACACACAATTCACTAGAAAAAATTGATTTAACACCCAAACCACCACATTACAAGTTGTTAAACCTATTCCTATCATTTCTAAAGTTATATCCACTTTAATGTATATGTAGAGTGATATATTGAATAGTAGAAATAAAAAAGTTTAATTTACCATAAAATCATGATATTGAACAATACAATGACTTATACATAGAATATATCATAGGGTTATGTTTTGTAATATTTTATTTCAAAAAATTCCATTATCAGGGATACTAATACAATCTAATCTATAAAAACTTTTACAACCCCAAGTCTAGTATCCCAAATCTTGTGATTATTTTACTTCATTGTATATTAATATAGGGGATCACAACTCAATATATCTAATATGTTAGTAGTTTGGGATAACAATACGAATGCATGATTCTCACAATACATAAAAAATATATAAATATAATCCGGTTGAATTTAGTATTTATTCTAATAAGTTGCTAAATTCATGTATAAGTCACATATTAGTATCCTCATGAAAGTAAAATATAAATGATGGAAAGTTTTGATGTTCTATAAGGGACATCAAACAAAATTAGATATCATAAAATATGTTAATCAAGAGTAAATTGATTGATATAAAAAATAATAACTAGATACATATTACTCATTAATTGTAATTAATTTCATTTATTAGGGTAAAATATAATTTTTTGTATATTAATATTTTCATTAATATTAAATATGTTTTCATATTCATTTTTAATTAATTGTAAACATTAAATTCATTTTATATTATTATAAACCATTGACATTCTGAGGACAATTAACCCAGTTCATAACCAATATGTTGACTTCAATATTATATCCTTCTATATAAAATAAAAATATTTTTAAAATATATAATTGGATGATATAACCCAGTATTTCATACAACACAAGACATTGATGAAAGCCATTATTTCATGTAAATTATGCTAAAATCAGTGTTCCATGTAGAAAAATTTATAGTTAATGTTTCATGTAGTACACGATTATCAATGAATTGCATATAATTCCATACAGAAATAGTAGTCTGATATAAAATAAACAATTTTGAATGCCACATGAGATGAAAAATATTCAAAAGATTAAATTAAATAGAAAAAAAAATTCTCCAAATATCAGGGTGTTACATTATACCTACTTAAAATTAATTTTAGCCTCAAAATTCATTTGGGATATTAACTGTTTTATTCTTTATGTTATTTCTAATTAAACTCACATCGTAATTAAGAATAATAGAAAACCCAGAAACAAAATCTTGAGAAACATATTGGAAACCCAATGTATCACAAATATATGTTTTCAAATAGGGTAACATAGGTGGGAATTAAATAACAAGCACATGGAGGTTATCATAAAAATTATATGAAGTGATTAAGGTAATCAATCACAAAAAAGTTAATGATCAAAGGTAATTTGATGACCTCAATGTCATAAACCCATGATGATTTAATTTTATATCAGTTAATCAGAGTTATGGTATTAAGAATCATTTAATTTCTAGATCATTTTCGTAAACTCTTAAACTTTTCATGGATATATACAAAACCATTATTTAGGGAAAACCTCAAACTAATGTATATATACTAAAAAAATGATTTTGTTGAATAATAAAACATGTGTCACACTAAAAGGAAGTTGAGACACAAATTTCATACCAAATCAGTATCCTTTTAAACATTTAGCCCATGAAAAAAGATCATAAAATAGGTATTTAATTACCCATTATTTTAATTTTAATAATCATATAATACATCCACATATAGTATACACATCACCAAAATGTAATATGTGTCAAATAAATCATGTATCTCATGGAAATAATAAGTGACACGAGGTTTCCCTTACCTTGTGTCTTGATACTCTTTGTACTAATGAGATCTTGCTATATAATAAATAAGTTTTTATCAAACCATATTTCCCAATACAATATTCTTTTATATAATTAAACATATGGTTTTATTATGACTTTATATTACTATATTGTTAACAATTCAATATTATGGTTTCACTTCGGCTAATATCTTCTTTGTTCTTCGCATGTGTATTAATTTGTTATATCATTAGTCATAATTATATAATATTGGTTTCCATAATTTAAAAAATGATATAAATATAATGTATATAATGTATATGTGTATTATAAATATCAAAATAATATAAATGTATGAAATTAAATAGACCTTTCATGGAGACAGTATGTTGTATGTACACATTAACATTATTTCCGTTTTATTGTCGTATTGGATGAAAGATGGTAATTGACATATATGTAGATATACGTATACATATCAATATTATATTAGCATTATTATATCATATATTTCATATATTCTCACTAAAACCATCCATAATTCGTTCAATGTAGTGTGTGATTGAGTCACCTCACTTTACGGGGGTGGTAGTACCAATATTATCGAACCAAATTATAATATTTAAAACCATTAGAAAGTATTAATGTTAGTGTTTTGAAAATTTTAAATATGACTAAATACATAATAGATAATATATATATATTAATAAAATAATTTTTCATCACAATTTCTAACAGGTGTGGCGGCAATGAAAAAAATAAACAACTATCGTTTCATGAGGTTGTTGTTCACCATACACATAAATAGTATTATCATTACACATTATATAGAATTGAGTGAATGTTTATGTGTAAACCATATAGTAAAAAAATACATGTATATTTAGGATACTATTGTTTATAAAAAATCATGGAATAGTAATATTTTTTGGAGTATAGAGTGGAAATAAAAGAAATAAGCTTGTGGAAGGGTGTTGCCTCTTAATCAGGTAACTCTATTTGGTTTGCACCAAATAGATTACATGTATTGATTAAATAAAAAATATAGGATTCAAGTAGTAATTCAGTGACTTTTGGTATATATTTGTGATGATATGGTTCTATCCTATGTGGCATGAGTTGTGTGATGAAGTTGGAGGAGATGATGCCTTTTTTATTAGTATAAGAGTGGTACTCTTGTAAATATTTGGAAAGGGAATTCCACATAGGTTTTCACAAAGTAAATAGGATCTTATAATAGTTCAATGTAAATAAAATTTTTATAAGGTGTGAATATTTTCATAATATTGATTTTTGATAAGTATTTAGGTCATTTAGGCCATTATGATTAAGGTTTAGTCCTTAGTTGAGCTTAATTTTAATTAAACACATGTAATTAAATTTAATTACTTTCAATAAAAATATAGTTAAAAATATGTTGTAATTATTAATAATATAATTATGATTATTCCAAATATTTATTAAATTTATACAAATTAATATCTCAATTTTGGTTGAAATTAATTTAAATATTACCCCGTAGACAAGTCAATAATACATGTTTTAATAAAAAATGTTCCAAAGATTGCAATTTTTTTATATTAAATTTCAAAAAAAATGATTCAAATGTCCCAAATTAGGTTTATTGATTAATATATGTTCTAATAATAATTTAAAACTATTTTAAAAATTGATTAACCCTTTTAAATAAATTAGATGAAAAATAAGTTTTAAACTAAAATAATGTATTTTTCACTGTTCATTAAAAAAATGAAACATCATAGAAAAAGTGAAAAATATTGATATGATAACTATTAGGTGCCTCGTTAAAAGAGGAATTTTATTTTGACATATTATATTTTAAATATTTGAAAAAATAGATTTAAAATGGTTTCTCCATTAAAAATTGGTAAATATGCCTTGATAACTATATAAGTATTGAGCATAAAATCGGGTTGGTTATTATCTAATTTCTATAAAATTTATTAGATGAATATAAAAAATATTTTATTAAATATATATTATATATTTTGCATTATGATCCCTCAACATATTTAATGAATATAATTTACTTCATTAAATCATCATTGTGGGTATGATAATATTTTACTTTAAATTGAATCAATTTTCATATTCATTTGAAATTTAATATAATTAATGATTTCATTTTATATTTTTGAAAACTACTTATTTTTTAATATTTTTTAAATAATATATCATAACCTCAAATATAAAGGTTATGTTATATATTATAATATCAAATAATAATAATTTTATTCTATATTATTGTTCAGTAAAACGTGGTCTTGCGTGTTACAGAAGGCATTGAGGAACGCATGAATTGGTTGTAATGTAAGATACCAACATTGTTTTGAATAAAGAAATTTAAAATATATATTGTGTGTTGTTCATGATTAAAAAGTAATTGAGTATAATGGAATCAATACAATTTTCTCTAATATAAAATAAACTACTTTTCTGTGTTCTGTGAAATGAAACATATCAAAAATAGTAAATTAAATCGAAAAAATCACTAAATCTCATGTTGTTACTTTATTATCCTGAGAGAAGATTGGTGGAAGTGAAAGTTGATAGTATATTTTCCTTTATGATATGAAATATTCATGGGAATAATATACATTGGGCTTAGTTTTCTATTCATTCAAGAACAAATAAATTTACAGTATCTAATTCATAACGACATTAAATTCTAGATCACATTGATTATTATATTCTAACATTTATCTTAACATTTTGGCACACTAATGTGTCAATTAATTCCTCTGACCATCAAATCCTTTTAATTATCTAAATATTGTTTTAATAAAATGATTTCTACATATTCATTATAGTATTTTTGAGTTCTACACTTCTATCCTTAATGACCATCAAAATTATCCATATGAATGATCACATGAAATATATTGTTTTTAAGAAACAAAATTAGAGGAAGGTGTTTATCCAATCCCCCATTTGGGTAAATATAATATTACAGAATACACTATAAGGATTTAATTGTTACCTCTAAATAACCATCAATCATATAATGTCATGTAGTGATAAAATAAGGATCCATATCGAGGTAATGTAGAAGATATTTTAGGAACATCAATTTAAACTTCATATCATGATCAAATACAATTAAATGTTGTACTATATGAAACCTTAATACATCCATAATATTTATCATCAAATTATTGACCAATTATAAAAATTATCTTATAGAGATAAAGCCAATATAAATTTAATGGATATTGACACAAAATATTTTAGAATTATGATCTTTTCATTTTTGTGCGGTTTGATAATAAATACCATGGTGATGTTATACCATTTTTGTTCATGTATAATTATTAGTTAAAATATCTTTTAAATGTTATTCATAATGAATTATCTTATGAAAATTATATTAATTAAGATACACACTCATCAATATCTTACTTTATATTTCTCCAATAGATATTACATTTCATGTTTTATTGTGGGAGGGTCAATATGCATTTTCGTATTCGATTGCAGGTTCAAGTCCCAAGGACTTTTTAGATACGATAGGTTTTTTCTAAATACATTGTTCATTCTATTTAAATACTATATTTATAATAATTCATAGAATTTATCCAAATTTAAATATCCAATAATTTCTTTATCATTAGAAATATAACAAAGACTAATTGTTAACAATAACCAGAATAATTTTTTCCAAAATCGTAATTTAATCCATCCCCAAATTACCTCTTCATTAGAAAAACAATGGGAATTTTTTTATAAATGTATCCTAGTATATCCTCATTCCTGATAAACCATTACTCAATAAAACCCAAAAAAATAAATGAATATGAATTTGATCATTTGATCAACTAAAAAATCGTAATCCCATAATTGTATCTATAACTCATTTGTTAGTCATACATGTAGTCATATATTTTTGAAAAGGATAAATCATCATTTATTCATTAGATAATATGTTATATAATAGAAAAATAGTTTCATTGAAATCCTGGGTACTTTATAGTAGCAGAAGAATATCATATTTCATTTCAATGTTATAGAATCCGTTTAGTGAGAGAAAATCTATGCTTAAAATAAAATAAAACATTTATAAATGAAAAAAATAAGGTTTTCATAGGGCATATTAATATAAAATAAAGAAAAAATTCAAAACTAATGAGTGAAATATATTATTCCCTTAATCCTCAAGATCTAATTTATCCATTGTTACTGCATAAGATTTCTATTTTTTTCATTTATCTTCCTAGATTGTAGGGGATTTTCATTCCCATTAGGCCTTGGATTAGGGAATTTATTCCCATAAAGTCGATACTCCATATACTTGATGAACATTAGTATGGGTGAAGAATTTTTTTGATATTTATCTACATTTTCATTATTATAAATTTATTCTCAATTATTTCATCATTTGACTACCCGATGACCATTATTTACACACATAAAGCATTATAAGTCTCGCTTATATAATTGAATCCATTTTTTTCTTCCAAAAATCAAGTAAAAAAGGAAACATCATTTTATTTTAACGATTTTATATAGATTTAAAATAAAATAACAAATTTATTTTTTTTATGATAGACATGTGATTGATGTGTAAATAGAATCTCTATTTCCACCTTAATAGCACAATGAGTGATTTTTTCATTGAAATTAATGTATATATTGGTTAATACCATTCATATAAATGGTTTTAAGATAATAATTTATCGATCATACTTACATTCTAGTTGGATGATAATACAATAATTGTACTACATAGGACTTGTTGTTTTTTCATCATTGGTACGAAAATATTAATCATCATATTCATTTATCTCATGTAATAACCATTAGATTTATATATGAATTATATATTGAGTGTACATGCTAATATTATGTACATATCATCATATTATTCCAAGGAGTAATTTTCATCTTGTTGAATCGTATTATGGATTTTTCGTTATCATTAATCGACTTCTCTAATAAAATTAAAGACCTCCAAAATGAATTTATCATCCCGTAAACACAGTAGAAATGAAAATATAATCTGAGTTATAGTAATCAATTTCATAGAAATGTGTGGATTCATATAACTATAAAAATATAGTTGATGATGCCTCAAGAACTTCTCAAACGAAATTTTTCCCCCTTTTATCATTTGGATGGTTAGTATGATTAATAGTTTGGGAATGTTTTTACAATAAAAACAACATCATTTCTCATTCCATCTCCCATTACATTTCTTAGTTAGGTGGAAAATAATATTATCTTCCATTTAAATTAAAATTAACATGTTTCATTTGGGTTCCAAATATTTTCTAAAATAATAAATAATAATGTGATCGACACTAATCATATAAGAGAACCACATAATCATGGAAAGTAACTTCTAGGATTTATAAACCATGACACCTTTATTTCAATCTCTGATTCCACAATATTATCCATGTTCATTCATGGTTAGTAATAAAATCATTAATAATGGGTTATATAGTGTTTTTGAACTTTCATGGCCTATCCCCTGGGGGTTTCATAACATGTGTGCACAAAGGCCGATTTATATAACTTGATGATAGTAATGTGTATAACAATTCACCCTTTGGATTTTTGTTACACCTAATTATCTTTTTTCTAGATCCACATCATCTTGTAGTATCAAGATATGATTGTAATTTCTTAAAAATCACATTCTCTATCATCTACCTAAATTATAGGACATTTTCCAACATATTGGCATATAGATATACTTATCATTTTATATTTCCCTATTCATATTCATATAGATATCCTAATAGATCTCACTAATTATCTCTCATCATACTATCAAATGATGAAATAAAAATTTCCACTTCTTCCAACTGTAGAGAAATATACACCTCATACATAGATATTGATTTTTTTGTAGAATATTAACTACCTTATTGAAACAATACCATAAGGATCATTCTGATTTGTTTTATATGATACTAGGTAAACAGTAATCATATTTAGAGAAATATTATTAATATACCCAAAAATGATATTTCTATTTTTTTATTAATTATTAACATATCCAATATAAAAGAATTTCTAATAACCTATGAAAGGAAACATAAAAATTTTGAGATTATAAACAAAGGGTAAACATCAGAAATACATAGACATAATATGAAAATAAGGGTTTGAGAAAATTGTAATAACATATGAAAACAATAACATACATATCCAATATCATAACATTTTTTCATGGAATAATGTTTTGATTTTGGTAAGACATGAATCATAATGGAATCAAATTACACTATCTAGGAGAACATAACATTGTAATAAGATATCAATTTATAATATATAGAAAATACTTTTTCATTGTGAATATGAGAAATTTAAAATAGGATCACCCATTATATTATGGTCTTGAAATTTGGACTTCACATATTCTTATATATATTCACCTAGGTCAACATATAACCTTATGGAAATTAAATCCATGAAAATGTATAATATTTTTAATACGTAATTAGGCTCATCAACAACATTATGATCATTTCATCAAGTTCATGAAAAAAAAACATGTAATTAAGATCACATTTAAATATTTAAAAATGTAATTTTTTCTTCATAAAATATTTAATCCTGATATATACATCCATAGAAAAGTCATTATTGAAAGATATTGGTTTCTCTTATAAAATAATACATAAATTTATGTTCCACATGATCATAAAACATGTATCATTTCAAAAACTATTAAAAGGGGTCTGGTTTTATAAATATGTAATCATGGGGGAATCAATACCAAATATGTGTTTAGGAATCACAAATTATATTATAAAAGGAATCATATTGAAAAAATACGATATAATATACCTTTTATGTTATGTGTACAAATATATATATATTTTTCTATTATTAATAAAATATTGATTGAGTTCAAATATTGAGTTGTCATCTAAATTTTTTTGACATTATTATTTTTCAACATTCTAAACATTGGTCAATTGATGAACCCTGATTGTGTACATGTTGAATTAATGGGGTCTATAATTTTATGCATGATTTATTGAGATATGGTATAAGAATAGTTCATTATGATATTTTTGTATTTTTTATTTTATGTTTTCATTGGGGTAAAATTATGATTTTAACTTTACAACATTTAAGAATTAATATTTGTCAATGTAAATTTATGTAATTACCAAGTGTCAATATTTGATTTTTTGATTCCAATATAGGAGGAGGGAATGTGGAATCAATCAGAAATTATATTTCTCTTACATATCAACCATTATGAGAGTTACACCATATAATATTCTGTTATAGAAACATGTTTGATTAATTATTTGTGGAGAAAATTTGTAAAGAAATTTTCTAGTGATTTCTAATGTTTTATCCAACATTGATATGTAATAATTATATTTTCAAAATAATTGACATTTGAGTTTTTATTATTTAATAAATAAATGATCACAGATAATGCATGTAACCACAATGGGTGGGGTTCTATTGAGATTATAATATAAATATATGATATTTAATATATTTAGGGAAGGATTATTTCCATATGTATGGGATTTTTATCATGAAATTTATGTTATGTTTATCCTTTTGTTTGTATTAAGAAAAGAAAATTTATATATATATTTATTGAATTTTTAGATTTTTTATTATTATAATGTACCAATAATGTGAAAAATATTATTTCCCTGATTGATTAATGATATTGATATTGTATCATGTAATTCACTCCATCCTCTTCTATAATTAAAAAATAAGACAAATATCATGTTTATTGGTTGTTGATGTGGTCATATATGATGTTTTTTTTGTTATTTTGTGATTTTCATAGGTAACTAAAATTTAATTTTTTTTCCATCACTGTAAATTTTTTATTATTTTTGGAATATTTATACTTGGAATATTTTTGGTGATGATATGTTGTTTAAAAAACCTATTGAATTAAATCTCTATGAGATTTTATAGGTTTAGCATGGAACAATAATTAGAACCTACCATGTGCAATGTGTAATGTGAAATTATGAGAATAATTTTATAACTTATAGGGAAAAATTTAATGGTGAATAGTATAGTGGGTTCATATTGTTTATTTTGAGAAAAAATATTTATAAGGTTAATGTTGATGCTCTTTAGTTTTACCATCATGTTATGTATAAGTGTGACTCATGGTTGGATTGATTGTTAGTTAAAAAATGTGATTTCAAACTCAATGTAATTATATTATATTTTTGGATATTCTTGAGATTGGGTTCGAATTGAATGATCATGTTTATGATGTAAATTTTTTTGTTGATATGAATGTGAATGTTGAGAACTATTTTTTCCTCTATGTTTTCAACAACTATTTTAATGAAATTACACCAAATATATTTGGACAAAGTGTATGAGTTTATGGAATATTTTCAGTATCCTAGAAATTTAATTCATTATGATTTAGAAGCATTGTTTGTATCTATTTATGAGATCAATCTATATAACAATGTGAATATTTTTATAACATGGGTTTTTAAAAATCAATAAATTTAGTATTTTTATTTTTGAAATTTTTTTTAAATTAAATTAGGTTACCATAGTACATTTACACAACATATCTATCCAAATATATTATATAAATTACATAAATCTCAAAATATATTAATTAAAAACCGGGTTCATTTTAATATAATTTCAAACATAATAGATTTTAATGAATATTTAATATGGACTAAATTAATTAATTTAATCTCAAAATCATGGTTTATGGTATATTTCTTGAACATTCCTTAATTGAATTTTTTATAATAAGCTTTTTTTGGAAAGAGAGTTTTGCAAATTTGTGGGCATATTTTTAAGCTCATGTATTATGACCCAAACAATTATATGATAGGGATTTTATATTTCTTCTAATTTACCCATGATAAAATTATAAATATAAAATCTCAACTAACACATAATGTTCAATGATAGTAATGACATAGACCATAGGATGAGTAAGGAAAATTAATAGTATATAGTTTTGATAAAAAAATTTAAATCATGGATATATGGTTGAAATTTAATATGTCATCAACAATTAATAAATTTATCAATGATGAATAGATATTTATTTTATAATTTTCATTTGACAATGTATGAGTTTTTTAAAAAACCAATTACATTGTTAACTTGGAAGATTATTTCTTCCACTCATAGGAAGGCCCCCGTAAATATTTTCTTTCTATGATATAAATATAATATATAAATATTTACAAATTATATATATATTTATATATAACTATATTATCAAATGATATTCAAGATATTATTATTTTTCATGATATATTTTATACCATGGAATGTTATATATTTAATTTTTCAATAATTTTATATTGATAAAATGTTATATGAAGAAAAAAAATATTTGTTAAATTATAATTACCACATTAGGTTTCTCAATTAACGTATATAAATTCTATTGCATGATTAATTTTAATATCTCAAAAAAATTTCTTAGTACGTGAATTTAATTAGACAATTGATGAGAAAAATATATGTTTTTATAATATTTATTCCCCATCTAATAAATATATCTTCAACCACATTCTTATTATACAATATTTTATATTATCACACTTATATATGGACAATTTTACAAAACTTATTGACTCTAGAGGAGGTATATGATCATAATATGAGCAATCATTATGATGAAAAATGACTAGGTAATAGTGTCATTTTTTGGATATTAAAATGGGTGGTAGGAGGGGTTTAGGGTCTTGGTAATATTTTTATTAGAAGGTAATAATAATTAATTAATAAAAATAAATAAAATTGATGAAATAAGAACCATTGGAGAATTAATGGATTAAATTTCTGGTGAGATCATCGATGAATATAATAATTGGATTATGTGTAAGGCCATCAATGCTAACATAGTTTCAATAAATCCACTTGTGATGCTATAAGGATATGGTTTGTTCACACATCAATATTTCATATTTGATTAAATGTAATATTAATATCTGTTACATGATAAATATTCATAATATGGTGTCCTTTATTTAGAAATCGGTTTATACTCCCTTGATAATGATGTGGTAAAGATATCACATATTATTGATATAGTGGTATCCCATAGCATGATTGAGAGTGTTTCTTTCACCTAGGGAGTATATTATTTTATGTTATTATTGTGTAGATGATTTTCCATTTTTTGGTTTCAATACCTCACTAATATTGGTTCGCTCTTTTTTAAAAAAAGCAATGTCTTTGTAGAAGACCAAGACTAAATATATTTAAAATTCATGAAAAGACCTGAAAATGTCTAAAATAGGGAAATTTTTAAATTATTTTACATAGAAAGGGAAAAAATAAACCATAAAATCATCACACCATGTAATTTCCTAGTTGATTTCCTTATAAGAAAGTCCATCATCCACCATGATCTCTTCTCGATAGGTGTGTGTGGAAATGTTTTTGAGATCTATAAGTAAGTTAAAGAAATTCACCAGGCATGTTTTAAGAGGTCAAGCAACGTGAACAACACCATTCCAAATTTCCTGAACAATGGTTGTAGAGACACTTTCAATCCCGATGTTGTTCCACCCATTTTTCATAGAAAATGTAATAGAATGAATCAATACCAACATATCTACTTCAAGGGATGAGGAAATGCCACAACTGGCATAGAAACAACCATGACACTAATTGAGAGATTCTTTAAAGACAATCCCACAACCCACAAGTCCCAGATTTCCTTTGTAAGCACCATCGATATTAAATTTAATCCATATAGAAAGTGTGGCTTGCCAAAATACCATGAAATATCACTTCGGTTGATGGAAGATTCCATCAACACTAATCCATCACATGATCATAATTTCACCATCCGAGTTATCACAATGTGATTTCTGAAGCGTAGAAGCATCTGTAATGGTAATAAGAATTCTTCTATGACATGCATTAAGGTTTAATGAGTAATTATTTTGAATAATGGAATTTCTATCATACCAGGTAATGTCGAGTAGCTCAGTAACATCATATAATAAGAGTATCTTAATTTTTCATGAAGTGTCAAGCTTAACACACCATTTTAGCTGAGATAAAATTGAGTCCGAGCATAACCATATTCAATCAAAAAAATTATTAATAAAATTACAAAGAGTAAAGGCCATAGCACAAGAAAAAAATAAATGACTAGTTCCATCCCTATGTTGATAGAAAATGTGATATTTACAGCCGAGATGGATAATAATAGACTGGAGACAAACCTCTGTAGGAATACAGTTAAGAAAAATACACAAGACTTGATTAAGTCTTGGGGGTTTAATGAAAGGATAATAAAAAAACATCATCCATGAAAAATTAGAAACATGGTTACTGATATAATGATTGTAAAATTTTCTAGAATCATGAATACCATTGTGGGTAGGTTTCCCCATAAGAAAGTATTCATCATTTGGAAGAGATTAATCATCAAAAACCTTCATGATAGGATCTGGGATCTCTAGGTTCTGAGCTTGCATGACATCTTTTATACTGTAGTTGATTATCTACAGATAGGTGTTATGAGGAAACATAGAAATGAGATGGGAGCTAATCATGTTGTTAAGACAGAAGCTCATGGTAGATTCTGAGCTAAACATCCATCTGGAGTTATGCATGATGTTGAAAAAGGAGATTCTAATGGAAGGAAAAATCGTAATATTTATGTAGTGTATATTACATTTTTAATTCTTCCCCATGAACACGTTTCTATGATAGGCTATAGAGTAAGATTTATTATTGATTTTTCTCTAGGTGATTCTGGCATGAATGGCCTTATTAAAAAGATTTGGTTTTTTAATGCCAATACCACCTCTCTCAAGAGGTTTGCAACAGGTTGACCAGGGAATGGTAACAGGTTTTCATTTAATAATACTAAAAATCCAATAAATTTATTTAATGTAGGAATTCATATTCTTCAGAAGACTAGAAGGAACGTGGTAAATCATCATCGAGTAAACCATTTTTGAAATAATAGTAGATTTACCCATTTAGATCTTGCCAGCCATGGAAAGAGATTTCCACTTCTAGGAAGACTGTTGAGTAACAAATTGATCAACAATGGAGTTGAAATAAATGAATTTAGGACTCCGCTAAAATATGGGAACCCCCAAGTAGGTAAAGGGGGTGGAACCATCTTTGATGCCAAGGCTTTCAATGATGTGACTTTTCCTAGGAGGAAGGAAATTTTTTCCAAATAAGACAAAGTGCAATGCCCTGACCCCAGAAGCACAGAGTTGGTGCATTATTACGTATCATTTTCATGATAAAAAAATATCATTTCTTGAAATATCAAGTAGTTTTGTAGCCCTAGAAGTAATAGATACATTCATAACTTTTAAATTACATCTTAAAATGGAAAACTACAACAACATTGTTTCCATAGACAACACTGATATCCCATAGAATTTCCCTACAGGTCTGTCAGAATATGCTTCTTGGCATCCTGGGAAAAATAAAACATAGAAAGGGGTGATCTCAGATGCTCTGTAAGGATAAAAATATAGAAGAAACATTCGTAAATAAGTATAACTATTTTGGGAACTGTAAAAGACTAAAACAAAATCCTTTTAAACATGAACATAAACATAATATGGAAAAGATAAAAATCAAATAATTCCATTTACTCATTCACATGGATATTCTAATAGTCGAATAATCACATGCAATATCAATAGACACTTTCATAATGATGGAATTCATAATGCCAGACATTCATAACCACATAGACAAGGCATTGTTCAAGAATAAAAATAAAATTTTATCAAGGCCTTGTTCCATGACACTAGTTTGTCTCCTGAGACATACTAATGCATCGGGGAGCTATAACGGGCTCCAGCCATCACATAATAAGTCCAATTAATTTCTCATATGAAAAGGTTTAAACATAACATAAACATTCATATTAAAACTAGAATACAAAATGTCAATACTTTATCCAAAACCCATTAATAGGTATAAAATTAACACATCCACAATCAAACATATCACAAAACCATCAATACAATAGGGATGTTTTGTATCATAACAAATCATCTTCAAAAAATATTAAAATCCATCAATGAATGTTGATATAGATAAAAATGATTTGTAAAACTCTTTTTGAGAAATATCCCATTTTCAAAAAAACATTTAAAAGTCACACAATTTAAGTAGGAAGACATTTAAATACATTTTTGAATCAAAGTGTCACATATCACATTGAAACTTTTCAATGGAATTAAGAATTTAAAAACATTCAGGTCCATATAAATAAATCCTTAAAATCCATTTTGAACACATAGGCATTAAAGTGAATGATTTAGAATAATAAATATATAAAACATTGAAAATGATGTTATTAAAAAAACCCCCAAAAAATTAATCCCTTTTAAAACAATTTTATAAAATAAAGACATGGATACGAAATATTTCCTAGTAGATACTTACGTAAAAACAACCTTGGATAATAAAGAGATTGTGAAATTAACCCTTACCAATTTGGTAACGTACGAAACATAAACCCCATGAAATAAGTATCATAAAATGAATATGTAAATACACATAAATTAATGTGTATTACACAAAGAATACAATTATGAGAAGTACATACACCACACAAAACGTTATAGTGTCAATATAGAATGAATCTCATTGGAATGAGGATTGAGATGAAAACCACTTACCCTGCACTTTCCATTGGTCAAGGGTACATTTAGCCTCCTATATAATGACCATTGTATTTTTACATATTTGAGAGAAATATATCTTTTTCATGAAAAAATTTAAAATTTACACAATATGGAGAAGAATTAATTTAAAGACATTTTTGAATTAAAGTGCCCCATACCACTTTGAATCTTTTGAATGGAATTAATATTTTAAAAACCTTCATGTCCATATAAATAAATCCTTAAAATCCATTTTGAATACATAGAAATTAATGAGAAAGATATAGAAGAATAAATATTTAAAACATTTGAAATGATGTTTTAGTAAAAATTACCTTAAAACAATCCCTTTGAAAATTCTTTCATAAAACATGAACATGGATAATAAATATGTCCGAGTATATACTTACGCAAAACTACCTCAGATAATAACGAGATTGTAAAATTAACCCTTACCAATTTGGTAACTTACGGAACATATGCCCCTTCAAAGAAGTATCATACAATGAATATGTAAATAAACATATATTAAAGTCTATTACACAAATATTACAATTATGGGTAGTACATACACCACACAAAATATAATAGTGGCAATATGGCATGAATCTCACTGGAATAAGGAGTGAGATGACAACCCCTTACCTTGTACTTTTCTTTGATATTGTGTATGTTAACCTATTGTATAATAGTTAAATAATTGTTATTAAATTATACAAGAATCATATTCATAAATATGATATCACATATGATCTTTTAATATTTCTTTGTTAATAATATTTTAGTATTATCATCGTTTTAGGTGTTAACTGATTCATTTTCCTTTATATGCTTAGTTACGTAAGCTGTGTTTGTTAAGGATAGGTTGTATCTTATTCATATCCACAATTAAATAATTCCATAAAAATTAATTTTAATCATAAATCAATAATTTTTCTTTAATGGACATGATGGGGAAATGAATCTCATCGCGTTTATGGAGACGATAATCCGTACGTACGCTTGGATGCTACTTCCATTTCATTTTTCATTTTAAAAGGAATCAAAACCAAATTTTACATAGTTATATTATTATTCCAGTATAATATAATATCGTATATGTGTTAATTATGTTTATTAACACCATCCTTTATATGTTCCATGTATGGTATGAACGAGTCATATCACTTTGAGGGGGCGGTAGACCGCAGTTCCTCAAATTAAATTATCGTATATATATACAACATGAAATAAAAAATGGTCTGATATAAAATAAAATTAAATAATCTTATATATAAAATAAATATCATTAATTTCATATTTAATTCTAGTTCCATCATAATGGCCTCCATGAGAGGTGATAGGGGATAATTGATCAATCATCGCTTCGTGAGGCGTTTGGTTTCCATCCATAGAAACATTGTGTTATTCACCCATTAGATGGTGGTATGTGTAAGTGTAGTTAAAATACCTATAATAACAATATCCTAGTATAATTAGGATACTATTTTTGTTACAAAATAAAATAATAAGAATATTTTAGGGGTTGGAGAAATAAAATAAAAGAAAAGAAGCTAAGAGAAATCATTACCTTTAATTTGGGTAACTACATTTGGTTTGAACCAAAAAGGACTATTGAAATGCATTCTTCCTAAGGTAAGGATTCTAAGAGGAGGATACAGATGTAGGGAGCTTAATAGGGAAGAGGTTTTATGATCCAAAAGGCTTGAGAGCTGTGAGGAATTGGTTAGAAGTGGTAACCTTTTATAAGGGGGAGGAGGGGATCTTTAGGAAAAACATAAAGTATTATTTTATAATAAATTAATATTCGCTTTATAATGGCACAAAAATGGATTATTCAAAGCCTAATGTGGGGATAGGTCTAAATCCATTCATCAAATATATTTTAGATAGGTTTTGGTCATTATATTAACCTTATCTTTTAGTTTTAAATCTTGGTTAATTAGTTTGACACTTTCCATGTCACTTTGTATTTTTATATTATATAGTTAATAAACATACTATATACCTCCAAGGGACCCCCAAGTGGTCCATTAATGATACAAATATAATGATATAAGTCTCTTGGCTGAACCATAGATTTTTAGGAATTGAATATCAATTAATAATATAATATTTGTTTTAAAAAGTCTTTTATGTCAATATTGACACTATTTGGTATTTGATTTTTGTGAAAATAATAACAGCATGGTTACATCACAAAAAATATAATTAAATGAATAAAAAAATGTCATATTAACCTATAAAAATAGTTTAATTTATAAATGTCTCAAATTACATTTATTTGGATATTAATAATATCAATTATTTTAATATTTCATTAATTCGGGAATTACTGCATCACTATTGTGTCATAAATAAATTAAATTATTTAATGTCTAAAAATTTCAAATAAAATAGAATTATGTATAAAATTTTATTATATTTATAATTAATATATACAATCGAATTTATCTTATGTATAACCCTATATAAAAATTGTTTTTCTAAAAGATAAATGCTTTTGTCATTTTTGTATTTACTTTAACTTAATTAATATAAAGTGTCATTATCACTGACAAGTGGATCCATGGGATTCCAAAATCGACCCAAATATTCCCATGGTCGGACATGTGTCAACCAATAGTGTTAAGACACGTTTTAGGTTAATTTATTATTATTATTATATTATTGTTTTACCCTTATTTACTGGATTTACCCGTTAATCATGGTAAATAAAATATTTACTGAAATAATTATTCTAAATGTCTAAAACAAAATGTTACCTATTTACACAATTTGGACATCCTGATTCACAACATGGTGTCAATTGTTTCAAATTCAAAACACATAAGTCGCAGAAATTAATTTAAAATTTATTGTCGTTGTTAAAACAAAAAGAGTGTTTTTAATAGATAATAACTATAAAAAGATTGACACTTGTTTATGTTTGATTTAAATGTGTAGTTATGTCTACTGACCAAAATTATATTAAATGGTTAAAATATATTCTAAATATACTTTAAAAACAATCTAATTCATAATTTATCACTAGTAATTATTTTATTAAAAAAGATTTTTTTAATTAACATTTAGTAATTTTCACTATTCATCAAAATATAAAATTTATCCGAAAAGTACAAAAATTTTACCCGAGGATAATTTCGATATTCAGAATCCAAAAATAATGTCCATCTTGAGAGATAAAATTTATAAAATTTGAAAAATTAGGTATTACTATTCATACGAGCTAGTTTGATTGGTTGTGGTGTGTGTTATAACTCGAAATTGCGTACATCACACACTACTGTATTATTCAAAGAGAAGCCTACCGAGGAAGTTTGGGAAGTTACATTGTAAATTTTTTATATCCCCATTCAAAATTATAAATTTATTTAGTCAAATTGAATATATAAATGTTTTAAAATTTTGGAATTAAAAAGTGTTCACCATTAAAAGTCGGTAAAAGTGCATTTTTTTTAAAATACTTCATTTATCTGAAAAAAAATGAATTTGTTCTTAAATAATGTCTAAGATACTCATAATATGGATTCTAAAATTATAAGTATTATATAATGTTCGAAATTTAGTTAATACTATTCATAACCTCTTTTGAACGTCTTGTTTGGTAAGTCATGGCACGCTTGAACTCGGTGTTGCGTGTAGTGCAAGTTATTGAATTATTTGGAAGAAATTTCTCACTATGAAATATTGGGGTGTTACATTCTCCCATCCTTCAAAAAATTGTGTCCTTAAATATTAAAATTGTTCTTTGAAAATGAAAGGTTTAAAATAGAAAATATATTTTTGGGAAAACCCACATCGGACATTGGGTTAATAAAATTTAGTCTTAATAAGAGGAAAAGAGAAATGAAAGGGTCACCACCAAATTATGATATCGATTAGGAGAACATTGGTGGGAATTAGAGACATATAATTGTAGTATGAATGTATAAATTAATAGGTATTGATTGAGGTCATCAATCACAATCAATTGTAAAATTGAGGGCCTTAAATTCATCAATCTATGATCATTTAAAATATCATCGGTTCAACAAAACATAAGTATTAGGATAAAGAATTTTTTGTTTTAAGACCCCTTCTCTAAATTATAATAATTAATCTCTTCATTTAATAAGAGAATAAGAAAAATATATAATTAACAAGTAGAGTCTCATCTTTTAACTAAGTTCTACCACAAACTCATCTTTCACTTCAAAAGATAATATAACTTAAAAATAATATTCCATTTATCCTATTCGTATAGAGTTCAAAAAAATGAATTTATAATTCATCTAGAAGAACCATTAAAAAACTACATTATTCAATCCAGGACATCACGTGGGTAAGTGGTTGGCGATACACCCTTGTCGCCCTTCGGATGTGGGTTCAAGTCTCGGGGTATTGCCGGACGTGACGTGCTTCCGCCCAACCTCCGAGTTGTCCTTTTTATGGAAATCCAAAAATAATCTCAAACAAGACTTGTCAAAAATAATTCTGCCCAAACTCATAGTACAAAATTTATAAGGTAGGTAAAGACAATGAAGATCCTTTTTTTCATGTAATATCATGTGAACACCTTCATCATGTACTCTTTTAAAATATGGTAACACCCTGAATTACAATAAAACATTATTGATTACATTCATGCTCCCTTATTCCTTATAGAATATTAGATATATTCCTTATATCCAAAAACTTTGAATATTCCAACAATGATGAAATAAACAAATAATTAATCAGTGCCAAATTATTCAATAATATCCAATATAATTCATCCAAATCAACAATCTCTTATTCAAAAATTACTACCTTAGTATCCAGACCATATGAAAGATTACATTTCCTTCAACCAGGCATTTTCAAAAAAATATATTAACTTGCTGTTGAGTCACTTTTCATAGTACAAAAATATCTCAAATCCTCAATGAAATAGTACTGTAGTACAATCCTTATTTATCTCCACAATTCATATAACCAGTACATCATTGATAAAACACTCAAACAAAATAATTCTTTAATAAAAACATAATAACACTAGTCATTCCTCTTCATCTTTGGTAGTATCATAACATTATTATTATCCAATAGCATTATTTTGTGCATACTCTGGTGATTTTAAAATTGGATTGCGTAGTGTCCCAACTCCTTGCAGATGAAGCATTGTACATTTGAAAAAACATTCTTACCCCTACAATCACGTACTTGGTGTCCTTTTTCTCCAAACATATAAAAAAACTCTCATTCCCTTAAATCATTTACCAAGGTCATTCATTCCAAATTTATCACATATTGGAAAATTCTTTTTTCCGTTGTCGTGCACCAGTTCCCGTTCGAGTCTAGCTTAAAGTGGTGTTTTCGGGTTTTACCCCTAGGTACATCTGTGCGGAAGTCTCCTCTACCTGTCCGTATCAAGACATGGATGTATTGCTCGGAAAACTCACAAAATCTCTACAATACCAACATTCTAGAAAGTTCTTATATAATAATCTTGAGTGTATATCTTAGGGTAATGTTCTCTAATTAGAGTTTATCTAAATATAGTTCCAAGGGTATTGCTAAACTTCCTCTAATACCAATTGTAATGCCCTGACCCCAGTTACCCAGAGTCGGTGCATTATTTTAATACATTGGCAGGATTCCAAGGAATCACGTCCTGAAGGACCGATCAGTTTAGAAGTCTTGGAAACACTAGATACATTCATAATGTTTACATTACATAATAAAATAAAAACTACAACAACATAGTCTCCATAGTCCACACTAATACAATCCCTGCAGGTCATTCATAAATTACTTCTTTACATCCTAGGAAATATAAAACATAGAAAGGGGTGAGCCCAGATGCTCAGAAAGGATAACTATATAGCGGAAACTTTCACAAATAAGCATAAAAATTTAAGGAAATGTATAAATAAAAATCCTTTTAACCTTGAACTTCAGCATAAAATGGCATAAATAAAATGAAATAATGCCATTTACATATTCACATGGATATTATACTAGTAGAATAATCACATGAAATATTAATAACCACTTTCATAATAATAGAATGCATAATTCCAGACTATCATAACCACGTAGCCAAGGCCTCGTGACAAGACTACAAATAATATTTTTTCAAGGCATCCTCCCAAGATACTAGTTTGTCTCATGAGACCTACCAATGAAATTTTTTTAGAAGATACTTAAGTTTAAAATTTCTCAAATATACTCTAGTGTTTTTCTGAAAACATTATGAAAGCTTCTGAAAACAAAATAACTATTTCTGAGACTGCTCGACTAATTACAGGCCATGATGGGTCCACGCCCAATCTCTTCATGTCTACCACACTTGAGAGTTGGGTTTTCTCAGAACATTTTTAAGATTGCGTTAAATACGTATACATTTGCACTGGATTTTCATATATTTGAGAGAAATATCTCTTTTTAATGAAAACATTTTAAAGTCACACAATTTGGAAAAGAAGTCATTTAAAGACATTTTTGAATCAATGTGTCCCATACCACTTTGAAACTTTTTAATGGAATTAAAATTTTAAAAACATTCGTGTCCATATAAATAAATCCTGAAAAACCATTTTAAAGGCATGGAGATTAATGAGAAAGATTTAGATGAATAAATATTTAATACATTTGAAATGATGTTTTATTAAAAATTACCTTAAAACAATACCTTTGAAAACTATTTCATAAAACATGAACATAGATAATAAATATTTACCAGTAGATACTTACGTAAAACAACCTCAGATAATAATGAGATTGTAAAATTAACCCTTACCAATATGGTGACTTACAAAACATACACCCCATCAAAGAAGTATCATAAAATGAATATGTAAATACACATATATTAAAGTGTGTTACACAAAATAATACAATTATGGGCAGTACATACACCACACAAAAGGTAATTGTGGGAATATGGCATGAATCTCACTGAAATAAGGAACGAGATGAAAACCCCTTACCTTGTACTTTTCCTTGATAGTGTGTATGTTAACATCCTGTATAATTGTAAAATCATTGTTATTAAATTATACAAGAATAAAATTCATAAATATGATATCATATATGATCTTTTTATATTTCTTTGTTAATAATATTTTAGTATTATCTTCATATTGGGTGTTAACTGATTCGTTTTCCTTTATATTCTTCGTTATGTAAGTCGTGTCTGTTATGAATAGGTTGTATCTTATTTATATCCAGAATGACATAAAGTCCTTAAGAATGACTTTTAATCATCAAAGTATAATTATTATTTAATGGATATGATGGGTAAATGAATCTCATCGCATTCGTGGAGACGGTAATCTGTACGTAAGCACAAACGCTACTTCCATTTCATTTTTCATTTTAATAGGAAACAAAACCAAATGATACATAGTTATATTATTATTACAGTATAATATAATATCTCATATTTTTTACTTATGTTCATTAACACCATCATTTATATGTTCCATGTATGGTATGAACGAGTCATATCACTTTGAGGGGGCGGTAATCCACACTTCCTCAAAAGAAATTATCGTATATATATACAACATGAAACAAATATTGTTCTGATATAAAATGGAATTACCAAAGATTATATATAAAATAAATATCGTTAATATAATATTTAATTATAGTTCCATCATAATGGACACCATGATAGGTGATAGGAGATAATTGAACAATCATCTCTTCGTGAGGCATTTGGTTTCCATCCACAGAAACATTATGTTCTTCACCCATTAGATAGAGGTTTGTATAAGTGTAGTTCGAATACTTATAATAACAATATAATAGTATATTTAGGATACTATTTTTGTTACAAAAAAAAATACGAAGAATTTAGGTGTTGGGGAAGTAAAATAAATGAAAAGAAGCTAAGAGAAATCGTCACCTTTAATTTCGGTAACTCCCTTTGGTTTGAACCAAAAAAAATCTTGAAGTGTGTTCTGCCTATGTTAAGGCTTCTATGAGTATAGGGATGTATGGAGCTTAATTGGGCAGAGGTTGGACGAGCCAAAATGCTTGTGAGGTGTGAGGAATTTGTTAGAGATGGTTTCATTTTATAAGGGGGTGGAGGGTCTCTTTAGGAAAACATAAATTATTATTTTATAATAAATTCATATTCGCTTTATAATGGATTCAATGTGGATTATTAAAATCCTAAGTTGGGTATGGGAAGATATCCTTTCAACCAATAGATTTTATATGGGTTTGGGTCATTATATTAACCTTATCATTATGTTTTAACTCTTGGTTAATTAGTTTGACACTTACAATGTAACATTGTATGTTTATATTATATAGCTAATAAACTTACTATATACCTCAAATAGACCCCCAAGTGGTCCATTAATGATACAAATATAATGATATATGTATCTTGGCAGAACCATAGATTTTTACAAAATGAATATCAATTAATAATATAATATTTGTTTTAAAAAGACATTTATGTCAATTTTGACACTATTTGGTATTTGATTTTTGTGAAAATCATAACAGCATGGTTACATCACACAAACATAATTAAATGAATAATAAAATGTCATATTAACCAATAAAAATAGTTTAATTCATAAAAAGTATAAAAATTACATTTATTTGGATATTTATTTTATCAATAATTTTAATATTTCATTAATTAGGTAATTACTGCATCAATATTGTGTCATAAATAAATTAAATTATATAATGTCTAAAAATTATAAATAAAATACCATTATGTAAGAAATATTTTTATATTTCTAATTAGTATTTACAATCGAATTTATCTTATGCATAACCCTATAAAAAAATTGTTTTTTCTAAAAGATATATGCTTATGTCATTTTTTTATTTACACTAATTAAATAATATAAAGTTTCATTATCACTTACAAGTGGATCCATGTGGTCCCATAATCGACCAAAATATTCTCATGGTCAGACATATATCAACCAATAGGGATTATACACGTTTTAAAGTAATTTATTACTATTATAATATTATTTGTTACCCTTATTTACCGGATTTATCCTTTAACCATGGTAAATTAAATATTTACTGATGTAATTATTCAAAATGTATAAAAATAAAAGTTACCTATTTACATAATTTGGACATTATGATTTCAAATATGGAGTCCATTTTTTCAAATTCACAACACAGAAGTGGAGGAAATTAATTTAAAATTAATTTCCGTTGTTAAAACAAGAAGCTTGTTTTTAAGGGATAATAACTATCAAAAGATTGACACTTGTTTATGTCCGGTTTAAATGTGAAATTATGTCCAAAGACAAAAATTTTATTAAATTGTTAAAATATATCCTCTATATACTTTAAAACCACTAAAATTCATAATTTATCACTATTAATTATTATGATCAAAAAAGTTGTTTTTAATTAAAATTTATTAATTTTCACTATTCATAAAAATATAAAAGTTATCCGAAAAGTACCAAAATTTCACCCTTGGATAATTGAGATATTATGAATCCAAAAATGAAATACATTTTGAGAGATAAAATTTATAAAATATAAAAATTTAGGTATTACTATTCACAAGGGCTTGTTTGATTGGTTGTCGTGTGTGTTATAACTCGAAGTTTTGTTCAACACATTGTACTGTATTATCAAAAGATATTAGTATCGAGAAAGCATGGGGTGTTACATTGTAAATTTTTGATGTATGCATTCTAAATAATAAATTTAATTAGTCAAATTTAATATATAAAAGTTTAAAAATATTGGATTTAAAAAGGGTTCACCATTAAAAGTCGGTAAAAGTGCATTTTTTTTAAAAATACTTCTTTTATCTAAAAAAATTGAATTTGTTCTTAAATTATGTCTAAGAAACTCATAATATGGATTCTAAAATTATAAGTATTATATAAAGTTAAAAATTCAGTTAATACTATTCATCACCACTTTTGAATGGGTAGTTAGGTAAGTCATGGTGCGCTTGAACTCGGTGTTGCGTGTAGTGCAAGTTAATGAATTATTTTGAAGAAATAACTCACTATGAAGTATTTTGGTGTTACAGTATAAAAATAACACATCCATAGTCAGAAATATCACAAAAAATTAAATATAATATGAAATAATTTTATTATAATAACTAAACATCAAACTAGTTTAAAATCCATCAAAGGATGTTTATAAAGATGAAAATGATTTGTAAAACTCATTGTGAGAAATATCTTTTTATCATAAAAACAATTAAAATTCACACAATTTAAAAAGTATGACATTTATATAATTTTTTTTTTCAATTTTTCCAATACCACTTTGAATCTTTTGAAAGGGAGTAATATTTTAAAAACATTTATGCCCATATAAATATCATTAAAACCCATTTTGAAAACATGGACATTAATGAGAATGATTTAGAAGAATAAATATTTAAAACATTCAAAATGATGTTTTAGTAAAAAATTCCCTTAAAAGGAATCCCTTTAAACACTCCTTCTAATAAACAAGTACATGGATAACAAATTTTTCCCAGTATATACCTACGAAAAAACAACCTAAGATAATAATGTGATTGTGAAATTAACCCCTACCAATTTGGTAACATACTGAACATACTCCCCATGAAAGAAGTATCATAAATGTAATATGTATAAACCTATAAATTAAATTTTATTACACAACGAATACAATTATGTGCAGTACATACTCCACACAAATGGTAATAGTGGCAATATAGCATAAATCTCATGGAT
Organism: Viscum album; assembly: GCA_963277665.1. Lineage (NCBI taxonomy): Eukaryota > Viridiplantae > Streptophyta > Magnoliopsida > Santalales > Viscaceae > Viscum > Viscum album. The sequence goes on from OY728147.1 coordinate 1,243,937,993, forward strand.
TAGGGAGTGAGATGAAAACCCATTACCTTGCACTTTCCATTGGTCGAGTGTACGTTCAACCTATTCTATATGACCATTGTATGTTATTATATTATACAAGAACCATTTTCATATTTATTATATCATAAATGATTCATTTATGATTTTTTATTACCCATTTAATAATGATTTTCATGTTAAATTAGCATTTCGTGTAATAATCGCTTTCTTTATCGTACGTATTATAACTTGTTATTATTGACCGTATCATTTAGATATTGCTTTATATACATCCATAATACAAACATTGATTCCTATATCATATATATTTTGAATGTAAATATTTATAATACATAGATATGTGAAATGAGAAACATTGTTTATGGGGACTGTAGGTCATACGTACGCATAAACGTTGTTTCTATTTTCATATCATATTGCACGGAACTAAGTGAATAAGATATATGTAAGTACATATATATATATATATATATCTCCAATGACATTATTATGTCATATATTACATACTTATTAATTATATATATTTTATAATCGTCGTTGAATGGTGAACATGTAAATGAATCACATCGCGTTGTGGAGATGGTAATCCATACGTATGCACGAGGGACAATATCATTATATTGATGGTAAAAATTGAATTTAATTGGATTATATATCATATATATAGAATAATTAACATGTTATATTTATTATTTACATCCTTTAAACTCATTATTATACCCATACAAATAATGAAGTGTTTTTGAATAACAAACAACACCACGACATGGAGACGATAATCCGTTCATACACACGTAACGTGACTTTGTCATTTAAAGGATGTATACAATAATGAATATGGTTATACCATATTTATAATAACATCACAGTATATATAAGGTACTTGAGTTATTTTTTTTTTCTATGGTAATAACAAAGAAAGAGTACGTGGAAGAATAAAAGGACTTGATAGAGTGTGGTAAAATCATTACCTCTTCTTCGGGTTCTTCCTTTTGATTTGATCAAAAAGGCTCCATAGGATGAGTTTATGACTAATGTAATGCCTATATGAAAAAAATAGGATAGTTGAGAGGGTATTTTGGAAGATTTTGGGCGATCCAAATTGTTTTGAAGGTGTGAATGAGATAGAAGGGGGAGTTCACTATTATAAGAGGGGTGAGGGGCCCCTTAGAAAAAACATAAAATATTATTTTATAATAAAATCATTTTCGGATTCTAATTTCTTAAAAATGAATTATTTAATGGATAAGGTGGGTATGGGTCTAAAAACACCCAACCAATAGGTTTTTGTTAGGTTTGGGTCAATACATTATCCTTAATTATTAGATTTTACACTTAGTTAAATAGTATGACATTTATCATGTATCTTTATATTTTTATATTATATGGTTAATTAACGTACTATATACTTCCGATAGAACCCCAAGTGGTTTAGTAATTATTCACCATTCATTATATAAGTCTTTTGGACGACCATCAGATTTTTAGGAATATAATATCAATTAATAATATAATATTTGTTTTAAAAACTCATTTATGTCAGTTTTGACACTATTTTGTATTTTTATTTTACTAAATTCATAACAACATTATTACTTATAATAAAATTCATTCAACCAACCCAAATATGTAATATGATCCTATATAATTTGTGGAATTCATAAAACATCTCAAATTACATATATTTGGATTTTTATAATATCAATTATTTTAACCTTTTATTAATACGATATTTTCTGCATCATCAATTTGTCATAAATAAATATAATTAGTTAATGTCTAAAAAATATAAATAAAATTCCATTAGGTAATAAATATTTTCATATTTTTAATGAATATTTATAGTCGAATTTATCTAATGTGTAACCCAATAATAAATATAGTTTTGTTATTAAACATTGAATTTATCACTTTTAACTATTCTTTGATTTAATAATAATAAATTTCCTAATCTAATCCATGTGGAACTCAAGGATGATATTTTATTAATATGTTTTTTTTGATTTACACTTATCCAATAGAATCCGGACATGTGATGGGGTAATAATAATGTCATTTTTACCCTTCATTACCCTATTGACTTTTAACCGTGGTAAATAAAAGTAAATCAATTACTATTCACCAAAAATTATTTTCATCGTATTGAACCAAATTATTCTTACTGATATAAACCGTTTCTCTTGAATTTTGAATATTCAACTCATGGAATTTTTAAATTTATGTTTTATATAAATTTGCAAATCCTCCGAGGTGGGTAAAAGACGGTAAAAATTTCAATAAAATTTGTATATATCTAAAATTATTATAAACGGACTCCAATGAATTAAATTGAACTTTTATAGATATTATGTATCTATTTTGACCAAAGAAAATTTAAATAAAATACTTACTTATTTAGATAAAAATTTTGTTTTAAATTATAATTTAGTGTTTTTCACTATTTGTCAAAAATTGAATGTTTCCAGAAACGTACCAAAAATCCACCCTAAGCTAATTTTGATATTTAAAATTAAAAAATAATGTCTATTTAACCAAATTCAAAACATATAAATTTCATTTATTAATTTAAAAATAATTCCCGTTTTCAAAACCAAATAGCGTATTTTTTAGAAATAATAACTATCAAAACATTGACACTTTTTTATGTCCAATTTCAAAGAGAAATTATTTAAAATGACCAGAATTGAATTAAATGGTAATAATATAATATATTTATACTTATAACCCATTAAAATGTATTATTTAACACTATAAATTGTTTTTATCAAAAAAGATGTTTTTATTTAAAATATAGTAGTTGTCACTATTCACGCAAATATGAATGTTATCCAAAAAATGCCAAAAAATTATTAAAACTATATTCATATGTCCCAATTCGAAAAAACAATTATATTTTGTCAAATTATATATATATAATTTTGAAATATTGGATTTAAAAAATGTTCTCTATTAAATAGTGGTGAAATTACATTTTTTAAAAAATACTTATTTTATATGAAATAAAAGTTAATTTTTACTTACATTATGGCTAAGAAACTCATAAAATGGATTCTAAAATTGTTAGAATTATATAAAGTTCAAAATTTAGTTACTAATATTCATAACAACTTTTGAACGAGTAGTTTGGTAAGTTGGGGTGCTCTATAACACAGTGTTGCGTTTAGTGCAAGTTATTGAATTACTTTGAAGAAATAACATAATAGGAAATCATGGGGTGTTACTCAAAGTATTTTCTCAAAAAATGGATTGTCCCAAGACAAATTCATATTGAGATAAGAAATTCTTTAGGTTAATGATATTTCATTTACATCCATTAAGAAACAAAATTATATCATCAGTATAAAGAAGACATGATGACACATTTATATTTCTGGTAGCCTGTATAGGTTTGATATTTTTTTCAAGAACTAGGGCATTGATAAGTATTCTAAGATAATCCTCTACAACATAAAAAAGAGTAGGAAAAAAGGGTATCACCTTTTCGAAACAACCTTTTATAATTTAAAGCATACCTTGGTGGAGCCATTGATGAGGATTGTGATAAAGGTTTATTTGACAAAGGAGTTTATCCTCCTAATGAAGACATCATTGAAAGAAAAATTTTGAAGCACATCAAACATAAATATATTGTTTTTGGTATCAAAAACATTACTAATGACGAGTTTAATGGAAATATTTCTTCCTCTAGAGACATTATTAAGATAGTTAGTGCGTTCTAAAGAAAGGTAAATGCAAGCTTGTATGTACCTAACTTTGATGAATGCAAATTCATTCCAAGATATGATTCTTCTATAAATAGAGGAATGTATATTGGAAAAGAGCATATTAATGAATTTATAAAGGTATTTGATGATGGAAATAGTATGGAATAAATGAATTTCAGAGGAACAAGTTACCTAGGGAATTATGTTAAGGAATTGAGCATTAAGACCATAAGGGAGGACACTATTAGAAATGAAATATTTAACAAGATTAAAAACATCTGAATAGACGACTTACAAATTGTATTGAAAAAAATAATTATTGAAACCACCAGGACTCTAAGCACTACCAAGTTGGAGGCTAAAGATAGTGGCTTTGATTTCTTATTCTAGAGGTGTGCTTAAAATAAATAGGTTAACATCCTCATTGACTAGGGTTGCAATGATCCCAAGAAGAATATCTCTATTTATTATTATCCCATTTAATATATTGTTAAAATAAATGACTATGTAATTGTATATAGAATGCTTAGATTCATAGAGCATGTCAATGTATTTAAGGAAGGACAGAAGGCGACGGACTTTAGTAACCCTCAGAAGGGAATTGTAGAACTAGGTGTTTCTATCACCATTAGAGAGCCATTTAGTATGCAAGACTTGTATACGAAAGTTGCATTTGGGCACTAGAAGATAATTGAGTTTCATAGAGTAATTTATTTCAGTTTGGGGATCCGAGTAGAAAATGGTGTTAGTAGAGCTATTTTGAATTTGATTTATCTCGTTATCAAAGGTGGATATGTCTTGGTCAACTTGTTTTGATTTTTCCCAACACCAACCCTTGAGTAAGTGCTTCAGATGCTTGATCTTAGTAATACATGCAAATGAATCTAAGGGATGAGACATAAACTCCCAACAACATTTAACTAGGTGAGTTCAATCCCAATATTTAGACCAGGTATTATTAAATTTGAACTTGATAATGGGTTTGTCTATCTTTGATTGAATGATAACAAGAATATGATGATGATTTGAGTTTAGTATAGTTACGGTGATGCTACAGATGGTATCCCACACATCGAGAGCTGAGATATTCACTCGGGCCCTATCATGTTTTCTAGCAAAGAACCTATTATAATGTCTTCTATACCAAGTGAACTTGTCACCTTTGAGAATGATTTAAACTGGGTTACAATCCTCAATCGAGGATCTGAATTATCTTCATGAAATATGAGAATGAGAAGGACCTAGTTTCTCATTGGGATAAATAATATCAATAATGTCTCAAATCACAAACCATGGGTCAGGGATGAAGCGAGCCCATACTGATAAATCATGGCAGAGAGGACCAAGGTCTTGATATCTATTCCTAGAATAATAAATGGTAAAGAAAAAATGTAAGATATCATGTTTAAAATCACTAGAGATTATTTGGTTAGAGAAATCGAAAACATTAACATATTGCAAAGAGTTGTGATAAAAAATCAAATGTGATAAAAAATCACAACCATTATTTCAAGAACTACAAAATTTATAAAGAGAAGTAAAAAGATGCATAATTTTAATAGAAAAAATTGTTTTTGGTTCAACAAGTTCCATGATTTCTGTTTTATTATTCAAAATAATTCTTTTATGAACTGAAATATTGTCATGGTTTTCTATACCCTAACAATTACAAAAAATTGCACCCATTAAAAAAGATTTCTAGGGAAGGATCTCACCTTTTTTTCTTATGACCACATGAGTCTTTATTCATATTGGATATTCTATTCATTGATGAGATGTTTGGAGGTGTCTTCTTGTCAAGTTTTCTCATAGTAGAAGTAGACAAAATGTTAGCAGAACCTGTGTTATTAACATCCATAATGATATCAGGTAATTTAGAAGTACTAGAAGTGATTATATGATCATCATGTGTGTTATATTTTATTCCCAAGTTCTATGTAATAGTAAGAATCACAAGAATGGCCTTTATTCCTACTATCTCGGTAGCCTCAGTGGGTCACTCTATATTGGTTTTATCATTTGAATTTGAATTCCAAGTAGAAAACCTATCAGTTGTGATAAAATTTAATACATGTGGTTAGCTCACTGTTGACCTTTGATCAATTAAAGGAAATGAAACAGTAGATGAAACCATACTGAGATTGTTATGCAGTGGAGATTGGGTATGATGTGATTTTTTCTAGGTATCGTCCAGATAATTATTTTTCAAGACGAGAGATTCATGTGGAGCCACTGAACAATCCACATCCAGATGAACATCATATTAGGGAACATTCATACTCAAAGGATCTTGAGAATGGTCATCTCTCATAGGCAGTGGGTGATCAATCATTCCATGCATCAATGGAATAGAGGCATCATGAGAGTAAAAATCCTGAGGGTGGTCAAAGACATCTAACACCATCTGTTCGATATCGTCCAGAATGAAAAGATAAATATTTGTGTTCTCTTCCTCCTCAACCTGATTAGACCAGGTGACACATGAGCTCTCACCTGGGAAATTAAAATGCTTGACCCATAATTCCGATGGTTTTTTTGGAGGTTTATGATTAGTTGTAGGAGAAGACATTCTCTACTTCTTCTGCATGCACTCGGTCCAGCCATCTTCATATGGTTGCACAAACAGAATCTTCATGTCCCAACACATCAGGATGAAATGAATGAAAATCATGCAGAACTCATTGTATGGGGAAATTCTATCACATTCCACTTGTTTCTCAGTTCTAAAATCATTCACATGGAAGGAGATAACCTCCAGTTGTTTGGAAGTGATGTCTACATCAACCATAACCCTCATGTAGAGGCCAATTTTAGCATTCCGAGTACACTGATCAATCTTATGTGGCATACATATTCAAGAGGCGATATTGTAGAGAATTTTTGGAATATAGAAGTACCAACTAAAGCCATGTAGCCACACCCAGATATGTATAATAGTATTCTGAGAAGTGTTCATGTTGAAAGCATCTTCCCAATCACAAAGTCAAAAAACTCTAGGTTTTCTATATAAATATGATTTATTCTATTTTACATGGTTGACTCATAGTCATAGAAAACAATGAACTTTTGTGATTCTCCATTAGATTTACATAATACTAAGGTCTTTTTAAATACCACTTGGTTTTTGTATTCTTTTTTTCCTATTTTATTTTAATAGGAAGCATTATACTCACCCATGTATTAATATCATTTTCTTATAATTTTGGTTTTTAAAAATTAATTGAGGTTTGATGATGACTTTTGACTAATTTGGGACAAGTGGAATGGGTATTCATCATTTATACTAGTTATTTATGGCTCATGGTAGTGAAAATTAATTCTATTTTTCTATTCATAAGTGTTTCCATGGAAAAGATTCATTTTACATTCCACTATATATTAGTTCTGTTCAATTATGTTAACCTTTTTATTACATTCAAATTTATATTTTAGAATAAAACAAAAAAATTTATTTCTCATTCATTATTACACATTGATTTTTTATTATGTATTATGATTTAAAAAAATACTATATTGAATAAATAATTTACCAAACAATACCCAAACAATATGAATTAACAAGTATTTTAATAAAATAAAATAATGTAATGACTAAAAATAATAATAATTTATGATAATATAGTATATAACATCCTTAAAAAATTGGAGTAATATACCCAATACATGAAAATAAAATGAACATTAAATCTGAATAATCAGGCTTTATATTGAATTTAATACAATTTATATTAACTTTAAAATGTTCGGAAAACTATCTAAATGTACTAATGAGTTATTGGAATGACATAAGAAAATAAAATGATCGATTTAAATAAGTTTATGTAAGGACATATATAAAGGAACATAATTTAGCCATTTTAAATATGGAGGTTTGATATAGGACCATTAAATTTATATTCATTCTATATTATGGTGTTAATTATATATATTGTTTTTTTATAATTTTTATTATCAAGCATAATTAAATAAAATTTATCAACAATAAAAAATTATATAATGAAATGAAATGTTAATAAAAAAATTTATTAATTTTTTTAGTAAAAATAGTTTACTATTATTTAATAAATGATTATTTTTATTAAAATAAAAATAATTATTTAAGTACATTTTTTTGAAATGAATCCATATTTAGATGATAAACAATTCTAATTTAATGTAATTAAAATATATTAAGGATTAAAAAGTTGTTACTACAATTGAATGATTTTTTTAAAATCTTTTTCGTTTTGTATAAATAAATTCAATTGAAAAAATTTATAGGCTGATTATAATATATATTATTTTCACTATTTATAAACAATTATATTAATAATCATCTAATTAGAAAAGAAAATGTAATAATACAATGAACAGATAAAGTTTATGTGTCCATTCATTCTTGATTATAAACATTTATATATATTTATTAAGATATTAATTTTCAGAACAATTTAAATTAATTTTAAATTGAACTAACTTTTTTTTTCAAAATTGAAACATTAATGTTCCAATTTAGTATTATGTTCCATCTTATTAATGTAGAAAAAATGTAATTATTATAAAAATTAGAAAAATAAGGTAATAAAAAATGGTCCAATTTAATTTATGTAAAATGATAGAAAACAATTATATAATTCTATTGTAAGTATTTAGAGGCTTTTCTAGATTTATCACACTAATGTTTTATATGACACATCTAATATCAATTATATTCTATTTTTTACTCTTCACCTAATTTTAGTTTCATTGAAATATCCCATATTATCATCTATAAAAAGATGATCTCTGTGGAACATATAAATTCAATAATTTATTTGTGTATCATTTCAATAAAAACCCATTTATTATTTCTTAAGGTCTATATAAATGTTTTCCCTTTTATTCTATAAAGGGTTCGTAAATTCGATGTTTTCAAGGAACTCATTTCGAGGTGTAGAGAATTAATAAAATAATGTATTTGTCTTAATCACTATTATTTAAAATTTAATTTACATTTGAACTCTTTATAGATCAATTTCAATAAAACACTAATTCTATATCAATAAAATTATTAATTTCGGAAATAATATTTCGATTATGTAACTCAAAAATTCCCATAATTTCAATAGTATATCACGTCCTTAAACGATTTACTTTAACCACCAACAAGAATTGTCTTATAATAACATCATCATGTTCATCATGAATTTCGATCAGAACATTAATACATTTTATTTACTATATTCATTAATTATTAATATAATTAATATTTTTTATGTTGGAAATGATGAATGTTTATTATAAAGTTATATTTTAGAATCTTATGATTTCCACAAAAATACTCATTGTTGATTCAACTGTCTGAATGTATACCTGTAACATAAATAAAATCAATAAGATCTTCTGTAAACCAATGTGAAGTATAATTATAGTACCTTGTACAACATTTAACTGATGGGTTTTAATCAAATATTAATGACTAACATCAATATTATAATAATTTCTTGGAATAATCAAAATACGTACCATCCCATTATTAAATTTATAAAAAAATTATTAATATATGTATATGTATATGATTATTATAAATTTTTTGTAAAATTTTTAATAAAAATCAATGAATTCATGAAATAATGGACTAATATGGTTATCATTATTATACAGGATGACAATATTCCTTTATTAATGTTGAATATAATGTTATGGTTATCATTTTCAAACTCATTTTGAAATTGAGAAGGTGTATGTGTAAATTTATATTGGTAGAAATTACATGATAATGTTCTATAAAAACAAATATATTTTATTTTCCAATGATAAATTATTATTTTTTTTATATCATCAAGAAATATAATGTCTTGTTCGATAATAATTTTATGGAATTGATTCCTTTTAGTGAAATTAACCATGTAACTACAGATGTTTTTAATATATTTGTATTTCATGTTTCCATTTTTCATAATATTTTATGAGTGTCAATAACAATAAGTATAATGATATATTAATGGTAGTATCTATTTATTTTAAAACTAATTTTATTTATAGAAATTGTTTTATGATTTACTAAATAAAAACACAAAACGTTTCCCCATGGATCAACAATACTTTTATTATTGGAAATTTTTTAAATATAAAAATGAAATAAAATATCGATTGTACAAAATTGTTTAAAAATTAATTAACATTAATTCCAATAATATTGTTATTATAATAATAATTGGAGTATCTTTCTGATGTACATTAGAATGGGGTGTAGTATAAATCGAATTATCTGAACAATTAAAGAATAACATAAAAAAATTAGAAAATTTGAGACAAGAATAAAAATATTATTACATAGATGTATGATAATCATAATTATGACCATGAAATAATTTAATATGAATATGAAACAAATGAATAATATAAATGTGAAATAAATATTTATGAATGATTCATAAAACATGTCAAGGAAAAACCCTGAGATATCATAACATTATATTCATTGGCGAGCCACCTAGAAACCATATATTTTATCTCATCACCTAAAACATTTACCCAATATATTTTATGGAAATGTAATTTTTTGTCCACACATCACATTAATATAATATATAGGAATATTTATACCTCATTTATCTTACATCAAATAAATGTATTACATACATTTTTATGATATTATTTAGATTGTATGTTTTATATATGGATATCCCATATATATGGAGAATGATAACATAGAGGTCAATACAATTAAGTGTACATGAGGATTTTGATTCAAAATAAATAAATATATTGAAAATAATATCACAATATTTGAGAAATAAATATTCTACAGAAATGATAAAACAAGGGATTAAGTATAGTTAATGGTCGTATATCATTATATAGGATTCTTAGTGACAATAAATCGATGTGAAAAAATATATTACAATTTGAAAAATGAAATTAAAAATGATAAATATATATAATGTTATGGAATGGGAAATATTGAAGAGGTATATGCATTATATTAGAACTTAAATACCATTTATAATATCTATAATAAGTACATTGAATAGTGTTCCATTCATAGAACATCTATTGATTATAAATGGGGTAATATTAATGTCATAAAAAACATAATTAATTGAGATTCAAAAGGATAAATAAATTTAATGTTCTAGAATGAAGGGGAAATGAATGAGAATAAATTACATTGGTGGTTTCTTATTAAAGTGTTTTTGACTATTTTTAATGTTATTCAGAATCCATAGGGTTGGAATCATACATATATAGTGGGATAAAAATTCATCCTATTTTGGGTTTTAGAGAATAGAAATTAGTGGTAAGGAGGTTACTTATTGTTTAATATATGGTAATTATTTATTAATTACAAATCATTGATTGCGTACACTTTGTAATATAATAATTAGTTCCACATACATTGAAATTACATGGATTGTAAGGGTTTCTAAATAGGGAATTGTTTTTCTAATATTTTATTAGGTTAAAACAAAACTGATTAAAACAAAGGCATTCATGATGTAGTAGTGAGTCATGTTAATTAATTATTTTTCTATAATCCTAAAATAAAATTTAGGTTTTAAAGGAATAATTATAGGTTAATGAAGAAGCATAATTACCTAATATTTTATTTCAATGATAAAATGTATTTTTATTGAAAAAATCACTTTACAGTAGTAATTACATGAAATTTATAAAAATTAAATGGAACATAAATAAATTAAACTACCATTAATATATTTATAATAGTTTATCATGATAATTTTTAATGAAAAAAATTATTTTAAAATCTATAGGTAAACATAAAAGTGTATTTAAATGGAATTTATATATTTTGGAGATGTTGAATATTACTTTTATTTATATAATACCATAATATTTATCAAAATAATTCCATAAAAATTTATATTAAAAAAATTTAAATAATTAATATAACCATTTTTATATTTATATTGGGAAAATATTTATTCATTCTACTAGTTTCTAGAAACAAATCCCCTTAATACAACATTTTAAGGGCCATTTATCCAATTTTAGTACATTTTATGGTGGATCAATGAACATGATTTTTATGGTGAACTCTATAATAATTAAATTCTACATTAAATTGGTTTATAATAGTTTAAGTAATTTATTCTCATATTTGACATGTTTAATGAAAAGTAAAAACAATTCTATCATCCCTATAATCTATTAAAAATGGATTTGTAGTGTGTGATTTTATTGGTCAAGGCCATACCACAACTATAAATTTTGCTTTCTCTAGTAGTAACCTTTATCTTGACTCCCTAAATTTATTGATAAAGTCCCCATTTATAAGTTCTAAAAATATGAACTCATAAATGACTTATTTATTAGTTATAGTGAAGATGCACTAATAATGGGAGTGTATTATCAGTGCTACTAAGAAGCACTAAAAAACATCCCTCCCTTTATCAATGATTTTTTACTAGAAATGATAATGGTCCGCATTTATCACCAAATTTTTTCTAACACTGATAAAAGGGGGAGTTATTTGTTCTAATAAAAAAGCATTGATAAATACACCCTTTATCAATGATTATAAAAAACCAATCATAAAGGGTGAAATGTATCATCAATATAAGGGATTATATACTAAGTTTGGGCCATTATCATCTCTTTTTTTAGAATTAATGATAATGGAATCCATTATTATCATTTTTACTATAACTTATAATGGGTACATTTCATTTAGGAAATTATAAATAATTGAAAATAATAAAAAATATATATATTATTATTTATATGAAGGTAATATAATTTATTAAATATTATTTATATGAGTCTGAGTAAAAATTTACAATTAACAAATAATATATTTAGTCAATGTGGAATATGAATAAATTAATGAAAAATAATAATAAGTTTTTATTATAATAAAATATTAGTCATTTATTATGAGTTGGATAAAAAATGTAAATAAATTAATGAACAATATATGATATGTTCAAAGCATGAAATGAACTTTATTAAGTCATGATTTTTTATCGAGGATCCTATTTTATCTCTACCACATATCAGATCAATGATTGTGAAGAGATCTATGGTGAAATTAATAGGGGGACACAATTCACTTTTTTTAGGTCAAAAAAGTCCTAGAAGGCCTATATAATTGTTTTTTATTTACTATACCCAGATTTTTTAATAGTTGATTGAATTTAAATATCATTTTCATAGGTTATTTTTATCATTTTTTAGTGGAGTCTGAATTATTTCATGGGCTTATATTAATATATGTATTATGTTTGGGAAATTTAATAACTTTTTCTTATTTTAGTTTTATTTATAAATAAATATATTCATATTTTCTTCGATTTACATATAATAAATAAGTTGATTAATTAATATATGTATACACATTTAAAAAAAATGTACTTTTAAATATATAAAAAATTATATTTTTTTTTGTTATTCATTTAATTTAGAATAAATAAATATGTGCTTTAGTAACCTTATATATACATTTGTGTGTGTATTAATAAATAGATATATATTAATATTTATTTTATAATGTATGTAAATAAATTCTAAAATTTAACATATTTCTATAAATATAACTATATATATAAACCACACAAAAAAATATTTTTCTAAATTATTTAAAATTAATTATATAAATATATGAATAAAAGGTGTATTCAAATATATATATATATATATATATATATATATATATATATTTATAAATTGACATATCCTAAAATATAAAATATTATAATATCGGAGATATGGTAAAGGCATTAATATTTCTAAAGTAGTTCTATGATTGAATATAGGTGCATATTTGGGGGGTGAAAAGGTGGATCCACAATGGAAATAAATTGATAAGGGGGTTTTTCGAGCACTGAGAAAGTTGGTGGTGTATGAGGATGCACTTGTGGGTGTGGTCAAAAGTTAGAAAATTGTTAATAATGTATTGGAAACCTATAACAAAGAGGAAATATGAGCACTAAAAAATTTATTTTAGCACATTTTATCATACCTTCAAAAAATTTAATGTTAAATATTCCCTTTATCAGATATTGTTTTCTAGAACATATGAATGGGGTCTTTATTAGTGTTTTATTCTCATAAATAAGGGGAGGGGCTTTATAAATTATTTTTTAATCAATGATATAGTAAGAAAATTATCATTAATAATATATAACTAATAAGGTATAATTATGAGTTCATTTTTTAGCACTAAAAAAGATGGGACTCTATGAGTGTTTACAATAATAGATTTATTTTAGCACTATTAAAGCTGATCTTTAATACTCTTAATACTGTGGCCTCTAATAGTATAAATTCTTCATTCTATATGAATTAGATTGTATTATTACCCATAATTTATAGTAAAAATAATTTTCAATGATAAATTATAATATTATAAATTTTTATGATACTTAACAGCCTATGCAGGGGACCACTATGAAACTGACGTTGTGTATAAGTAATTAGTGACAGTAAAAGGGGCCACAAACTAGGTAATTATTTTTGTGTGGTTAATGTGTCTAATTTTAAACCTATAGTGTTGGGTGGTGGATGTTCACTATTCCATTCTATGTTTCGTGAACACATATGGGCCAAGATCCCCTCTTCCTCCCATACTCACCCTTATCATAGAATGGATCATGAAATGTTTTCATTACCTATGTAGGGTGTGATTTTCCTCATTTCCTTTATCCTATATTCTTATTTATCTATGATTATTCATTTAGTTATTATATTATGTTTGGAATTATTATTTAGTTCTATAATTGTGACATCTACTATTTTATTAGAGTCATTCATTGTTCATGCATATAATGAGTCCTAATATGTCATCCAAATACAACAATTCATTATTTTCTGAAAGGGTCATTTTCCATGATTGTATTAAACTCATTTTTAAAAATTTTAAATAACATTATTATTTAAATGTATTTAACACATATACATTTGAAAATTTGGGTATAGTGGATCAGTTGTGGTCCTATTTATTTAGGTAAAATTGGTTCTGTTTTTATTTGACCAATACTTAGTTTTATTTAAATAATTATGTTTAAAATATCATATTTAATTTACTTTAAATGATATAATTAATTTAATAAGGTATAATGGACTAAGTTAGGAGCCTTTGTATGTTTTAAATGTTTATTTATCTTTTTAGGAACAATACTTTTCCCTAGAATAAATTCATTCCCATGTACTTATAATAAAATAAAATCCTCTTTAATGCATGGTTTTTATTCATATGTTCCATGTATATTATTGTGTTATGGTAAATCACCATTCCATTCACACTAATATCACTAATAAAAATAAAACCTTTATTAATAAATTAATATATATATTCTAAAAATAAATGGTTTAAAATAGAATTTTAATTCTAATAATTTATGCATCCTTATGGGAGAAAACATACAAAGTAATATGAAGGAATATAGAGAACAGGATAGATGTCCTGAACAAAAAATTTTCAAGCTGTTGACACTTTTAAATAATCCCTCCTGAATCTAGTCTTCTTGGGTGGTGTGAATTTATTGAATAATTTTTTCTCAACATAGTGACAATATTTTGGAACTGTTAAAATCCTTTGGTAGATATAATTAGAGGTAAAAAACATTACAAAATACAACTATTAGAGGGTTAGTGTGATACCTAATATGAAACATGGTCGTAGTGATAAGGACAGAATTTAATCATTACACCTTTAATTTGAGAAGGATTGAGATTAATTTCAGATATATTCTCTATCATTGATTTTTAGATTGGTATATGTATAATAACCCAATAACAGTATTTACTTTAGGGATGAGTTATTATTTTGATACACTCATATATTTTCATGTCCATGATGATACATATGGTACCCTGAAGGTTTCCTCATCATTATGTTGACAGATTTTAGAGGGTGAATATTGATATTTTCCATATTAGAAATGGTATTACACATTGGTAATTAATTATTAATTATTTTTTTCATCATATATACTTATTATTTTGTAATTAAAAAATCATATTTGTGGTCATTAATTTTTGTTTAGGTAAATAAAACGGGAAGGGTTTTAGACATGATACATGTATATGAAAACACTCATAGGGGAGATAAATGTTACTAATGATATTACTACATTGTATTTGAAAACAATCATAGGGTAGTTCATGGATTATACTTGTTAAAAACCATATTTTTGTTTTTGTATGATACAATTTTTAGAATTGAAATATATGGGGCTTCAGGTTAATATAGTATACTATGATGGTTCCAATACTGAGTATCCCCATGTTATGTGTAATAAGAAAACATATTCCATGGCATAGAAAACTCCTGTAGGTATTGAAAGGTGCTATTAGCTATAAAAACACTAGTAGAATAGGTCTTTGATACTATAGATTGTGTTTCAATGGATTTGGATCTTCAAGGTGATCTATTTAATTTAGATTGTTCTTTCGTGGAACATTCCCATAATATATGATAATTACAGGCTTATTTAATTCCATTAAATCATAGATAATGTGATTATGTGATACATGATAGGAATATGTGGTTGACTCATGTCTATTATTTTCATGTACAATCATGTAATATTTCTCAGAGGCGTCATAACATTGGAATAAGATGATAAAATTGAATAGGGTGAAAAACATATGGTTCCAAAATCTATAGTATGTGGTACATGTGATGTATTGGTTGAATTTTCATGTCATGATACATTCTAGAATCATGATGATGAAGGTATTATAGGACTGTATTTTATTTATTGTTTAGTAGATATTAATTTTTTTGTTATTGTAACATGAGAACATTATATAATTTCTGATATAGTATATGTCCATATTTGAGGTTCCAAACATAATTTTTTGTTTACATCATACTCATGAATCCTTTCAACATGGGAACCCCATTATCCCTATAATTTTTATAGGTACACCCTGGGCCATGACGAGGTTTCATAATTGTTATGCAAGATATATGGAATAGAATCTAGGGGTTTTGATGAGGATTCTCATAGAGTTTTAGTGGATCCTAGGTTCAATTTCCCATTTTTATTTGAGTATTTGAATTTATAGGTGGTTGTTAATTATTTAAGGTAATATTTCAAATAATATATTTACTTTATTCACATATTATTAATTTAAATATGATCTAAATTTATTTCATGCCTTGGATATGGTTTTGTTATTTGGGCATTTTTGAATGCAGTAACACTGGGGCAATAATATCTTCATAATACTACCACAAGCCTATACATCATGTTGTCATTCTATAGTGTATAGTAAGGTAAACCTAAGGCTACATGATACCACTAGATTAGATACGGGTAATTCTGAGATTGTATGAGACCTTATAGTTAAATGATTATATAGTAATGGAAATTTCACCACTATATGATTTTTACAATAAAAAAAATTTATTGTATAGGAATGGAAACTTATCATCATTAAATTATACTTAACCCTCCCAATTGTACAATGTGTTCAATGAATAAGTGTTAAATTCTTATAAACCCATCCATTTATATGTAATGAACTCCAGATTTATTATAACTGAAAATTGATAACTTTTTGGTGGTACTACTAACAAAAATCATAAATCGTAATGATAAAATACAAAACAATAGTACAGTATTAATATTTAATATTTTTTGTGTAATATGGTGATAGAGTTGTCTCTTTGAGAACTAGAAGAATTGATGATGCAGAAGTATCCTAATTGGATTCCCCACGAGTAATAGTAATTCTCTGGATAAATTATTTCATGCTAGTATAATATAATAACAATAGATGTTATTATGTATTCTAATTTAATTAATTTTTTATTTAATATCCCCATTTAAATAAATAACTAGACTGAAGTGAACCATTGAAGTAATTGTTTATGGAAAAAATACTATAATAATTGTTATTAATTAACTTATTAGTATATCATGATATAAAATAATTACAAGAAGAAAAAAAACTAAAAACTAATAAAAAAACATTTACATATAATTATATTCAGTAGGGTTTACATTGACGATCAAATATTTAATTATAACTATGGAACAATGGAAAATCTTTATAAGTTAACAAATATTTTTATTGTAAAGTATAAGAATAGAATTAATGATTTTGATAAAAAAAAATTATGTCTATACATACGAATGAAACATTACCATCATAAATATTTTCATTGGATATATCACCATTAAACCATTGAAATTTTCCAATATTTTCATAGTATATACTGATAACAATTACATACATTGATGTTGTGAAATTTATATTATCAAACTAAAATTGTTATATTAAAAAATTATGAATTACATGAAATAAATTTAAAAATAGTAAATAAAATATATTACTATAAAATTATATAATCTATTATATATAATTCTTAATGTTTGTATTTTTAAAATATTTAACTAATTATTTTATATGTTAAAAATTTGATTAACTATTTCAATACAAAATAAATTGATATGATTTAATTATATAATGATAAATATTTTATAGGGATGTGATTATAAAAATGTAATGATAAATATTTTGTTTTTATAATTTATTTTTTTCTTCTCTAATATATATTAATATTTAAAAATTAAAGAAATCACTATTATTTCAATAGTGGAGACTCAATTATACTATATAAACTATTCTTTATAATGAAACTATCGAAAAATTAACATAGAATTATTCAACACTGTGATTAAAAACAAGAATTTTAAATAATACAAATTATATTTCCTAAAATTAATACCCCTTTTAATTATGTATATAAAATATATATTAAGATTAAATTTATAGATTTTATTATAAATTGTTGATTTTTAGATTAATAGTTACAAGTTTTGATTTTACAAATCTATTACAATTATATAATTTTAGTGAAATATGAAATACATGAATGTTTATGAAAAATAAATAATAGATTAAATATATATTAAATTATTATTATAATTTAATTTTTAAATTTAATTCATAACTTAGAAATATATTTGTTAACATATTGTAAATATTTGAAATTTTCTAGTTCAACTAAAATTTATTTTAATTAATTTCTTTTAAAAATAAATTCAATAATATTAGATGTTGAATCATGTATAATGTATTATTTTTTTAATTCATCATAATTAATATTAGTTAATAATTTCGTCATGTTTTTTTTCAAAATAAAATATTTGGAACTAATATTATTTGTAACCTTATTTAATTTTAATGTGGGTTAAATGTGTTTAAAATGAATGGATAACACTCCATCCTAACAAAAAAACATTGTAAAATATAATTTTTATATGGGATGTCACCCTTACCCTTACCTTATTCAATTGAATGTCATATTAGAGCCATATGCTCAATAATATGCCTTTATATTATTAATATTTTTAAATATTTATATATATGTCCCCCTATCAAATATAAAAAGAAACATCATACCCTCTTTTCTTCAACGTCCTTGAGACCATTTACTAATACATTCTAAGATTAAATTTCTTTCTATATAAGTTATTTTCATTTTTGATCTCATTCTCATTCCTTACACAAACCTGTGAAGGCTTAAAGTGTAAGCCAAATGTGGTTTCTAAAACAAGACGTAATTTTCTTACCCAACTATTGCAATGATTAATTCTTATTTTATTTCATAATATATTTTATACCATCTATTATAATTAATCAATTACCATTAATATACATATATGTTATTATGCTTATTTGGATATCATTTTCAACCAAATTTATTATGAAATGAACAACGAAAACATTACACATGTTTATATATGGAATATCATATCTACATGTTGGTGTTATTTTCATCTCATCAATACATTACATGGATGGTTATCAATATGAAATTAATAATATAAATATTTAATTAATGAAATTATTATATTTTATTTAATATAATTTATCATCATTGTTTTTTCCTTCCATTGGATTGAAAATTTAAATGTTTCTAGTGCCTTTGTCAATACTATCACCTCCAAGTAATGATGTGATTCATTCAACTCATAACACAATAATAAATAAAAATTATATTCATTATATTATTAAAATTTTAGAGGTGACATATCCTTTTTATGAGACCTCTAACCATAATCAATTTACAAATTCATATTTTGATAATTTTACAGAACAACATTAATGTGGATGATGTAAACAAGAACTATTCCATGAATTTATTTCATTTAATTTAAAACCAATCAAAAAAATGGAACATAGATGACAAAAGTTCATATGAATGTATTTAATATAAACAAATACATTATACAAGGTTATAAACAAGTAAGAAAAATTAGAGACCTAATGAAAGGAATTTCTAATAAAATCTCATTTTACATTGGGATTGTGTTTTTAGATTATATATGGAAAAATTATATTTACTTAACCATTTAAAAAATATTTATTCTATTATATTTTGTTTATATTAGGATTTATATATGTTTACTTTCTATTTACTATCTTTTTTTTTATCAAGAATCATATTTTAACATTATATGAGATTAATTACTTTTGAACATATTTTCATATAATTTTTGTCCAAATACATTTTATTTCATTCCAATTATTTCATTAATATATTTAAATTATTTTATTTCAAATTATATAGAATTTTTTTCAAGTAAATTTTTAATAATTTATGAATTTTTATTATAATTTTCAATAGTATCCTTATTTTCATTTTAAAAACAAAGTAAATTGTACTAAAGGTTTTTAAAAAAGAAATTTATTAACATACCCCATCCAATTAAATTTTCCCACCACCATGAAAACTCTGTTCATTTAAACATCCATTTGTTTTATATATGGTTATTTTTACAGTATACTATTTTTAATTTTTTTGTAATTTTCATTGAAATTTTAGTCCAAAGATAAATGTAAAATTATCTAATATGAATGAAATGGTTTTCCAATTGTGAATTATAACTCTATTAATTTTTTATATTAAAATGATGGTAAATTTTATATATCGAATTAATAAAAAAAATTTAAAAAAATTTGTCTTTAATGAATATTCTTTTTTATTCTCATGTTATTTACTTTTTCCAACATTAATTGATTATGGATAATACATTAGTTTTGGATCATTCTCTTCCATGAGATCATTTTATCTATAAATTTCTATTATTCATTAAATATACTGTTCCTTTATCTTGAGAAAAGTTTTAATATCATGTATAATATTATATTAATTTTAAATAAAGAGATGATATTTAATATATATATCAGATCTATTTATTATATGAACTTATGAAATAATATAATGTTTTTATTTATTTTTTTGTTACATATTTTATTTTATTGTATATTGATAAATTTCAGATATTTTTTGACATATATGGAAGTTTGAGATTGATTTTAATAGATCACACAAAATATGAGTAATGCAGCAGAAATCTATTTGACTAGTGGGGCCTAGTTATGTATAGACACTTAATGTATCAACACATATCATATGATAATAAAATAATTTAATATTATATAGGAAAATTATTTAAGCCTAAAAATTTATTATGAACAAATTCATCATCAATAGGCATTGATTTTTAGATTCATTAAATCTTTGTAGAGAGTTCTGGATCATAAATTTATAAAATTATGCATTTTCATTATTATGATTTTAGTTTTGATGACCATTACATTTATATGGTAATATAATCAAGGATTATTATTTTAAATAAATTTATTAATTGAAATATATACATTTTGATTATTCACTTTGTCTTATTGATAATGTGTTTTTCAATTTTGATAAATTCAGTATTATATCACCATATTTGAATTAACTGAGTTCAAACATTATATGTTTTAATTTCCATAAGATATGAAGAAGTATATTATGAATGATTTCATGGACACAACAATATTTCTTATACATTTTAAAATATTTCACCATTAATATTGGAATCATGTTATTATGATGTTTCTCAATAATACAAATCTTTTTGATCATGAATGCTGAGATCCTTATAATGTACCCCAATCTAGAAATCTCAGATGGGACCTGAAATGGTTGGTTAGGAGACCTCAAGAGTTTTTCCTCATATGACAGAGCATTCTGACTAGTGTCGGGGGTGTGAAATGTATAGTTAAGATACTATACTACTGGATTGAAGTGACATAGTAGTAAAAATATCATAATTAAATTAAAATAATAGTCAAAATAAAGAAATATTATAATACAACAATAAAATCTAACTCAATAATCTAATAATTATAATTTAATAATGTAATGATTTTCAAGAATGTAAAAAAATGGCATTCTTGAACAAAACAATAAAAAGGCTAGGAGGCTAAAATAAAATACCCAATGTCTTTATTCCTGAACCCCACATTATTCTAATCTCCAAACACCATCCCCACTAAAAAAATTTAACCAATATAAATCTCATTTTACCTTAAAAAAATGAATTCATATAATCTTCTCAGGTTCTAGGTGGCAACCCAAAGAGACTATGAGTATACTTAGTAGGATAACAACATTTTATCTAAATAGAACTAGTTTTATTAGATGTTTATGAAATAAGGATATAAATAGGTGAGTTACTTACTTCAAAAAATATAAAATGTTTGGAAAAAATTCTTCCATGCATCATTTAAGCATTTTTATGGTGATTGTGTTTGTTGAAAAAGTGGTCCTCCATGTTGTGTTTGTTGAAAAAATAGACCATGATGTATGAGTGTGTAGAAAATTGGGGGTTACATGGTGATTTTTTGGGATCAGGGGATGATTTCAACATTTCATGATTGATTAAAGAACCTCGTCTACGAAATGAATGATCTAAAGGCTGTACAAAAAGAGCACATACAAGGTGGCATCATTTTCTAGTGTTTTCCAAAATTTTGGGCCTCCAAATTAGAAAATGGGGAGATGCATTTTTGTCAATGGGAGGTGTGCGAAATACATGTGTGGTGCACGAAAAATATAGTGGAGCGTGAATAATCAGCTTGGTGTGGAAAAAATAGTGGTGTGCGTGGAAAAACAGTGGCGTGCGTGGAAAAATTGTGGTGTGCATGAAAAAGAGTTGCCTGTGCGAAATATCAGCACAGTGCGTGAAAAAGAAACTAGTGCATGGAATATAAGCAGGCGCGTGAAATAAAGGATTCTTTCTTTTTCACCCAAGAGGTGTTTCGCGATCAGAAGTTCGAAAATCGGTAAAGGCATGAGGTGCGAGAAATATTAGATCATGGAGTGAAAAATGGTGGTGCGCAAAAGATTTGTTTTTCGTGCTCAATGTGGTTTATGCGCTCAAGGAGGGTTTTTCACGTGTGACCAATATTGACTATAAATATTAAGTGACCCCCACCAATCACAGTAGCTCAAACCATAGAGAGTATCTGATCTCCGGTGCGCAAAATTAGAGTGCATAAAAGAGTTGCGGGAAAGGAATACTATTGTACAAAAAGTGAATTTTGCGCAAAAGTCAAAAAATTTTCCCAAGGTAGTGTAGAGGTAGCGAGTAAAAGCTGTTTTTTGGAAAAAAAAAATTTCTTTTAAAAAATGTGATGTAAAAGGGGTGTTGCACGCAAAGTAGATTTTGTGCAAAAGAAGAAAATTACACACTATGCAGTGTAAAGGTTGCGCGTAAAATTTGGTGGTGGCACGCCAAACAGTTGTTGCATGAAAATTGTTTTTCCTAAAATTAAAGGGAATTATGCACAAGGTTCCATAACGGTTGTGCGTAAAAATTGCAGTTTCCCAGTACACCCATTGCAAAGTGAGATTAATTTGCAGGTAAATGTTGGACGTCAACAGAGAATCTATCAACTGTTATTGATGCAGGTTTCATCTGAGAAATGTGGAGACCTACATGTCTATAAACTGTGAGTGGATCTTCTGAAGAAGCAGTGAGTACACATCAGTTGAGAGAGAAGTTAGCTTTCATTTTGGGAGTGGTTGAAATCTAGGATGGACAGTGAGTCTGCTCTGAACTTGTAAACAGTAGTGCGCTTATAGTGTAATTGGTACATCGTCACACTGTCGTTGTATTCTCCCTGGATGTAGCCCAGTGAGGGTGAATCAAGTAAAAATAAATGTGTCATGTTCATGCTTTAAGTTTCATTCATACTCTACATCGGGAGGGAGAGAGAGAGGGGTTTTATCTAACAGAAAAACTAGATCAAAAGGGGTAGTTGTTTTAATCTCTCATACCCTGACTCACCCCCCTCTCAGGGTATCTAGCCTAGTAGAACTAACAAAAAATATATCCATATCCTTCTTCAGCTCCATGACTATATATCATTGAGAATATCTTACGTCCATGTTAGACAATACCATATAAAAAAGATAACCACTATATTTCCACACTATTATAGGATAGATCTTACCATGTATTATGAACATTCCAACCACCTCCATAACCATGGTATTCGACTATCTTCGGTGACATAATGGAATATCTCTGAGACTGCCTTGCAGCCATAACAACCACCACCATATAACAACAGAATCACAAAAAAAAACAGGTCTAATTCCTATTATAATTACAATATTTTTATGTAAAAACCCTATAATAATTTCATCATGGGACTAGGAATATGTCACTCTCTTTATGTATTATAGAATGGAATGGTCCATATGGGAAAACTACCAGCATTACAATATATACATGTGAAAGCGTGTGAGCCTAGAACGTTATATAAGCATCTCAACCTGGAATACAATTCCTATCATACAACAGGAATATAAAAATATAACATCATATATCTCAGTGATATATTTTTAGATTTATAATTATTCATTCATGTGCCACATTTAATTTAAGTAACATTTGACTAAAAATTATATCAATAATAAATAATCCATAATATCGTGATCCTATAACATGGAATTAAAATAGTTCACAATAAATGATAAACATACATTAATATAATAGAAAATTAATTAATATTCATTTATTTATGTTGGGAACAATTATGGGGAAATCAAGATTTTGAATGAAATTCAAAATTGTAAAACCGTAGGGTTAAGATTTAGATCTCATACCTTTATCATAAAATCATAAAATGACCCCAATTTCCATTTCATTGTAGGAATAATGTATATATTATTTAAATGATGTTCCAAGATAAAAAATTATCAAGAAACAAACTAAAAATTAAATCATAAAAAGGATTTCACCATAACATCTTGAGAACCAATGGTCAGGGAAGGTAGAAACCTAAACAATGGATGATTCCAATGATTAATGACACAAAAAAATAATTCTGTTTGGAGGTTGGCAGTTCAAAATCCCCTGTAGAATTCTTTAGGGTCGATAAGAGAGGGGATGTAGTCAAATCTTATCACAATACATCGTAAAAACATGGTTATTACTGATTATCATGAATTTACCTGACATATATTGCGGTTATTATTAAAGATGATGTTTTTAATGGAATAGATAGAAAAAACTTATCACCTACAATAATTTTAATTTAAACTTCCAAAAAATTACACAAAATTGAATCCCAGTATAAGTCATATAATTGTTTTACTTTTGAGATTTCAGCCCTATTTCATTTTAACAGCTTGAACCCCCTTTAATGCTTTTCAAAATACCAATAACACATATTAGCACATAGTCTCATTTATATCTAGTCTCCATTAAATAAAATGAGTATAAATCCTCAAATTTTAGTTCATTTTCTCCAAAAATGTATATGTTTCTCCGAACAATACTAGGATACTAAGGCTTGAACAAAAAAAATCAACGAAAAACATACAAAAAAAATAAAGGATCATACAACCTCCTAACCTTATAACATCTCATCACAAAGCTTCTCTATGAATAACTGTAATGTCTCATATATCAAGTTTTTCTATTGTGTTTGCATATCAATCTCCCTCTCCCAGGTCTCCCCTTGAACTACCACACACTTCTACTCACTCAATCCTACTGTATAGTCCATCCAAATTATATTTCGCAATATGATCCATAACCCATTATTGATGATCCTTAAAGGATGTAATAACAAAAATATCATGGTCTACTATATCTATCACTTGGGATGGGTATGTATTATATCTATGTATTTGTGACATATGGAAAAAATTGTGTATGTTACAGTATCACTATGGAATTTATATATAAATTTTCAACTATACCGAAACATTAAACTATATCGAACATCTTGGAAAACTTGGGAACTAGCTTTCCCCATTTCCTAATACGGTGTTTCCCCAATATATGTGAAAACTGAAGAAAAACATGATTACCAACCACAATTTCCATAGGTCATCAATGATGGTTATCATATGATTTTAGACTAATCATAGTTTTCAATAACCACGTTTAGTTCAATTGAACCTATTCAGATGTCTGCTAAAAGAGACAAGGCCAACAAATTCAGACATGCCAATCTTCATGCAATTAATAGGTGAAATACATGACCTATATTAAAAATACTAAAAAATATCCATTTGGATTGATTCCTAGAAGATATTAATATATAAATACTACATGAGTTTTATTTTTTGATCCCATGATTCACAAAAAATCTAAGCGTAGGATTGTATAAAATCATATAGAACAATAACAGTCTAATCATATTGGTCACTAATACATGGATGATAGGTTTTTATTAAAAGAACATTTGTTCCCATGTATTCATGAATTCCCTTCTATAAATGTGATGTGAAACTATTATCTCTATAAGAAATGATACTTCTTGTAATACCATTCAAACAAACCAATTCACACTTTTAATGATTACTCATATCCATAATTGTGATGGTTTCTTTAATAGGTAAGAAGTGTGATGCATTAGTTAGTCAATCCACAAAGATCCATACATCATCATTCTTTCAGTTCATCATAGGATATCAAATAACAAAATCTATAATGAAATCATCACATTTCCACTATGGTATGGTTAAATATTACAAAGTCCCAAATGGCCTCTAATATTCATCTTTCACATTTTGACAAGTAATGAATTTATACATGAAACCTTCCACCTCATTCTTCATTATTTACTATTTATAAGAAGAACCTCATACTACCTCTATTTGCGTTTCTAGACCAATGTGTCTGCAACAATGTTTCAATTCCCTTGTGTATAATGATATTTAATTTCTAAAGAATATAGATATTCGACCCACTTATTATGTTGAATTTTGAGGCCTCAATGAAGAAATATGTACAAATAAACATGTTATCCATGAATACTATAATCCTCTCAACCAAATGATAGTGTCTACAAAATTGGGTGAAAAAATATAAATCAGGATTAGGGTAATTCCCCCCATAAGATATGTGCATCCCATATCCATAAGAAACAACATGATCCTCATGTATTTCAAATGATTAGAGTCCTTCTTTGGATGTGTAATAGTACATGATATATGATTTTTCCAAAAAATATTATGTGAGAATAAGAGATTAGGCCAACCTCCCTTTCAGATCATGAAAATATCTCTCGTATGAATCATACCAAACACACATCAACCCTATCATGGTTAACCATGATATTGGTGCAGCCAAATAGAAGAATTCGGGCCAAATAATTGGTAGTAACCTACCATACCTAGAAACCACTTAATTTAGAAGACCTTATTGGGTTCTTCCAAAGATAAAATAACTGTAATGTTTTTTTCACCAACCATACAATATATGAGATGACATGTGTCAAAAATTGTAGTTAATTTATCCATAAATTGCATTTCGTTAGGCAGGCATAAAGTATATTCTCTCTCAATATACTATATAAAATAGAAATATGATTGGCATGATTGTCTGTTGACATGAACTACCTGAATATAACCTCACCAAAAAAACCAAAAACTAATCCAAAAAAGGATAAAATATCGTTTTAATTAAGGCCATGAATACCATATTCTCACAATATAATGTAAACAATGTCACTAAAAATTGACACAAACCATGCCTACTCAAAAGATCAGTCCTACAAATGACTGATGCTCTCACACTTTACTGGTGATATATTGATCTCAAATAAATCAAGGAGAATATATTATAACCATTGAACTGACCAAATTTATCATCAATATTTGGAATAATATATTGTCTCTTGACCAATATATAGTTCAAAATACTATAATTTGTACATATGTGCAATGATCAATCATCATTTTTGGAAAAGAGAACTCTAGAAACCCAAGGAGATGTATTGGGCCTTATGAATCCTTTATATTCTATATATTCCCACTGAAATCTAAACACATAAAGCTCTGCTAGTTCAATTATTTACAACATTTGTAAAACATCATCTACTCTTAACACCAACTTTATTGTGGACAAGATCTTCCACTCGTGTGGTAATCCATATAATTCATCAAGTACAAAAATCATAAAATGGTCTACCACAAGTGGAAAATATTCAGTCTATATTTCACCATTATCTAGAGCATGATCAGTTAAATGAGTTGTGATTTAATCTGATCTGCACTAAATTGTTCATGTATGTTCATCCTAAAGATCCCACTCATCCTGTTGAAATTTATTTCTCCATTATATTGATTGGAAGTTATATATCATGCTAAAATATTTTATATTATCATAGTATGTAACAAACCAATAAATAGAAATAATAAAGTCCAAACATGTCATTTCCATGAAGAACAATTCCCAAAACAATCGATAACCACCAATCTCAAGAGACACATATAAAAATGTTTGATAATACCTTATTAAACTCCCAATTGGATTTAGACTATGAAAACACAATCTAATATTTCCTCACCAAATCCCAAACGATTTTTGATAATATATTATATAAAATAATTTTATGATCTTGTATGAAACAAAACCCAAGATAATGTAGATGATACAAGAATCATACCTCTCACAGTAGGTTGTTTACAATATGCAATAGTTTTAGTAGTCTACATAATGTTTAACTAACTTTTCCCTTTTCCATTGGCTACAATATGACTACCCTTAACTACATCTATTTAATTGTACTATTTTTTTGAATTGGGGTACTATATCTCCATATTTAGCCTAAAATAAATGTGTAACTCCAACAAAAAGAATAATGTAGTGTTGTGAATCCCCATTTCCTGTTATAAGAAATGTCATGATCCACTACCATAGTTTTATTGGGTAATGTTTTCACATAACATCCGATGATAACCCATTATTCCGTATATACGACTGTAAAATGTAGGGTAATAACCTTGCATGAACATGTTACCAAATAAGAGAAACTTATGGAAATAGAATAGAACATGATATTTAGATGGTAGTCCACTTCCCAGACTACGATGTTCACTATTACATTGGTGAAAACTGTCATAATGGTGATTATTATCTCTTGAAGAAGAACTTCTAGATCTCCCCACTGAAATAGCCAAACCACGATATAGGGCATATTTTAGAATCTTAGTCTGGGTGAGTTCCTAATCTGTCATGTCATCAAAAGCATTTAATGAATAAAATTTTACCTACATCCAGATCATATAAATAATACCTTCATATATATTCCTTTACATGTATATCTCATCAACATCAAAATATTGCCCAAATTGTTTTAGGATAGTAATATTCCAATCATATTCAATCGCATAAAAAGCCTCCTACATATGAATCATGAACTCACAAGAGTTTTCATCCCCCAAAGTGTTGAGATAGAAATGGATTAGGAATGTCATTTCAATTTTCTTCCAATATAGCTCATCATATAATCTTACTTCCTCCAGAATATCCCACTAATTGTTGGAATATCCACGAAGCATATACACGACAAGATTCATCCTCTAATCTGTGGGTTTCTTGAGATTTATAATGATTACCTAGACTAACGCAATTCATAACTCGACTTCCTGGTGTATTAAATCCCTAATAATGATATGTGGATGCTGAAGATGAAACTATCTATTCATATTAGATATAAAAGGAATGGTATGAACAAACTTAATCTATCTATATATCACATGTTCTGAATAATGATACTATGAATCTTAGAATCCATATACTCCTCATAAAATATAGGAAGTTATAGCTCCGCTACAATAAGATCATATTGACCTCCACCCTCCTTACACCCAATTCAATGATAATGATGTTCAATTTTCTCAAACATGGAAAACACAATCTTTAATAAACTGGAAAGAAAAAAGTTCAACAGAAAAGGAAAGTGATTGATGAACCACTAACTATTGGTATCCCTAAACACGAGTTACAAGAATTTTATCATGATTGAGAAACTCATTTCATTTATTGAGTTTAAAATATATCACTTATTTTAGTTCAATGGGAATGTTTATATCAATGGGGAAAATAGATATCCCCATGTTATGTACTATGCATGTCAATATATCCTTATATTCTTATTACAATGGTTGAATTATTATCACTCTCTAAACCATTCCATGTGTAAAAATATAATGAGATAGTATGAACATAGAACAATAACTTCAAGAAACATGTGAATCACCCATTGTGAAATAACATCAGTTATAACATGAACAAATAAAAAAAATCTCATCCGGGGGAATTTAAATTTTCCTTTGTGCATAGGTTTTCTAATACCATGCACAAGATCATTACCTAGTCATGACAAATCCTAGACTTTTTTTATACATTTTCCCAAATAGTAAGGCATAATAATAGAAAACCTGATCCTCTTTTACCACTTTTTTATGTCCCCCAATCTAGCACTCTCTTACATGTGTTGAAACGGATTGTTATGTGGCCTAAAGTGTGCCTCCCCAAACACCATATGTTTACGACTAGCATTGGTGGTTTGAAATTTATAGTGTGGAGACTATACCCTTATGTATGGAGTGTCATAATTGTAAAATATTTCGTACTAAAATAGAAATGATAATAAAAGTATAGGAAATTTTAAGAAAACAATAAAGACAACTAAATAATCCAATAATAATAATATAATAATATTTTGAAACTCTGGAATGTCACTAAATTTCATGATATAAAATTAATAAAAAATTCATACCAAACTCAAATAAAATGATCAAAGCATCATGATTTCAATCAGACATCATTCCCATCACCAAAATCCATCCTAACAACAAGAAAGATATCAATATTTTTTCATTTCCCCTTGTAAAACCCTACATCTATATTATTTACTTAGGTAACAATTGACAAACTATATTGTGTGTTAGTATAAATCAATAGGTTGACACCACCCAATCTAAAGAAGATTATTCTAATTGGAATTTTATAAAACAAGGAGATAAACAAGTGAATTTATTAATACAAAAATTTATAAAATAAATCCATAGCCTTGTTTGGAATTCTAAAAGAATATATCTGAAAAAATAATAAAATAATTCCATCCAAAACCATATAGTCTAGGTAATAGACCTATTTTAGTTACATTCTATAATACTTCTAAGCATGGATGACGATGATTCCCACCACCACCATAATCATGGTATACAAATAACTTCAGTTTCATTTTGGAATAGCTATAAGCAGTCATTAAGACCATGCCAAACACCACCATATAAACATGGTATCAACAAAACAAATGGAATGTATCAAGTCCCTATAAGTGTTATAACATTTCCATTTCGAATCCATATAGGAATTTAATCATGGGTATTGGCATTGCCTTCTCTCTAAATGAATGACATCGTGGACTTGGCCGAGGCTTCTCACTATCAGCATTACAACATTTACATGTGCAAGTTTTAGGTCCCAGACTGTAATATAAGATTATCATCATTAAACTCAATTAATGTAATATATCATGTATATAAAAATTTTACATCATATATCTCAATGATTTATATTTATAATTAACGATATTTTTTCTGATAAAACATAATATTTAATTAAAAATTATTTCAAAATTATATGAATTAGAAATAACCCACAATTTTAGGATTATATTCCTAGAAATAACCATATGAAACATGTCATGATAAACATAGATTATTTAAATAGATAATTCAATTATATTAAATTAATTTGGGAACACACAATGATGTTGAGATCATGATATTTCATATGCTTTTAAATTATCAAACCATATTATTGAGATATAGACCCCTACCATTAATCGAATTGTCTATAATTCTTTAAACATCCAACACCAATGAAGAAGAAGATTCATATGATTTAAATGAGATTTTTAGATCAAAACATATCAAATTAAAAACCATAAAGCAGTCATTCAAATAATTTCAACACAAAAGTTGATGAACGAATGCGAATTAAAAGAAATAAAACTAATTAAAGGTAACTAAAAATAATTGAAGATGGAGATAGAATATATAACAGGTAAGTTAGAATGAAAAAATAAGTGATATAATGTCAATGTGCTTAGAGAAAATGAACTACAACCAAAATATATCATATTTCAGTTTCACATATGGTTTAAAAAAGAAGGAAGTTCATTTACATGGCATGTATTGTAGTTACATGTAGTGTAAAATATTATATTGGAATACAAAAAAACCCATCACCTTAATTTTATTTGTTTAAACCCTAAAAAATTACACAAAACGTAATCCGATTATAAAATGTGATAATGAAATGCAGTTGAATTTTATTCCAAATATACATATAAACAACCCTAACTGCCTTTAAAAATCATCAACATTACAAGAACCCACATTAAAATATTTACCCATTTATACCTAGACTTAATTTATTCAAATGAGAATATATCCTTAAATATTAATTCATTTTATCAAAAAAGGCTCTCCATCTCTAAACAATACTCATCAACCAAGGATAAAATGAAAAAATCAGCAACAAATGTGTCTGAAAAAATATGCAATCTTAAATACCTTGTAAACATTTATAATTTTCTAATGTAATTGGAGACACTAATATAATATATTTAAGGAGTTTTAGTCCCTATAAAATGTAGTGTAGCTTGAACTATGGTAACATTATTTTCAATTAACATAATGCATATTAGTATATGGTAATCACTTAATATATTATAGAACATTTAGCAGTGTATGATATTTTATTTTACTGATGAATAAACAAGATGATTATAAAGTAAATTATTGACTTATATTGTTTAGGAATGGATCATATATGTTGAATTATAATCAATGCCAACATTAAATATTGTTATTTCCCTTCCAATCATGACAATATAGCATGTATTGTAACTTATATGATCATAGACTATTTATTAGATATGACTGAGATTATGATGAATAACCCTAACTACAAGGAGAAATATTTTTTTCAATTGTTTCATTAACCTATATTGGACAACATTATATGAAATTGGGCTCTATAATTTAATTTTACAATGAAAACATTGGATGATGACTAATGGGTCATGTCCCTCAATTGGAATTTCCCAATTTTGGAAACAATGAAAGGGAAAAGGATTCAAATTTAGTATATTCTTCAAAAGGTGATACCAATCAATGGAGGCCACTATTAACGACTACAAAATATGTTTAAAAAATTGAAACTATTGAATGAAAAAAATAATTTTCTATTATAATTATAGAAAATTTCCATGGGAATAATGAAAGGAATTTGTGATGATGTTCCTCACACTATAGAAGAAGGAAATAATTTGATGGTGAGTATGATGATAATTATACATGATTATAGAATATGCCTATATAATACATACAAAATTTTGAATGATATATTAACCATTAAATTAATGGTATAAATTTTATTATATGAAGGTAAATAGTTTGTTAGATATTTTATCGCATTACTATATATTATAATGGTCATGAAATACCGATATTGAATTTTATGTTTCTTATATTTTCATGGGAAATCATGAAATGATGTGCTGATTACTGTGAAAAATATTTTTTTCGATAAAGAATAAATGGATGATATGATTTCGAACTATTGGTAATGGATGAAAGATAAACCAAGGTACATTATTATTAAACAAATTTGTTTTATTCATTTTAAGAGAAATGGGTCATTAGGATATGGATTGGATAGTAATAAATGAATGGATTATTTTTTTCTTCATGAGTTTTAATATGAAGTAACATTATTCAAACCAATTTATTGGCATTTAGGGATCCTCTCAAAAATGATTCAAAGGGATAAATACTAACAAAAAATAATTGCTACAAAATAAGTTGGAATTCCAAATGAATTAGTTGAAGTTACTCTGATTGAACCCCCAAATTTAACTAATAAGTCATCTGATTCTATATATTTGAAAAAAAATTATATTTAATATTTTATTTTAAAATTAGATATTTCTGTAAAACCTTACGAAATTATTTTTCAATGAGGACTCACTGTGTAATTTCTATGGAAATAAACATGAGTTAGTAGGTTTATATTATGATGCATAAGAATACCCAATTATCAAACATGATAATTATACATATTGATGACATTGATATAACATTGGAATGATTTATAATTATTATTACAATGAATGATTTTTTTTATAAGAGAAATAGATTACAACACATGATTGACTTGTGGAATCACTTATCATTATATTAAATACTACATTATCATGTTAATCTAATTATTATACTCCAATAGCCTGCCATAATGAAATTCATAGTAATATGTGACAATGAATCCAATGATTGGAATGTTATTCATAAGAAAGAACATGTATATATTATTCCTGATTAAATTCATATGATTACTGATGAAATACATGGACATAAATTATGTGTGAATTTGATTTTTCGATATATAAACCATAATTAAATACCTATAGCTAAGAATCCCAATATGATATCCATAGTTGAATTTATGGAACTCATGAAAAACTAAGGGATTTTTATTGTAGATGATTTAAGATTCTCACTATTTCAAAATTGAAATCCCTTTTTAATTTCTAATAATAAATATGATCCTTTTATTTATTTTATTAATTACATTGAAATAACTTCCTATATAGTAAGTAAATTGTATCCTCTTACCCACATTTATTAGTTTTTCAATCAATTAAATTGTGATCAATATTTTTCTATGAATGGTATTCAATATGGTAATTATCAATAATGATTGACCTGTAATGATATTCCAAAGAAATAATTTTTTCAATGTATAAAAATAAGAATGTTATAATAATATAATTTGGATTCACTAGTTTATCTTATTTTCTTATTTATATAATGAACATTGTAATAAAATATTATGTGGATATTTTTTTATTGATGATATCTTCATAAATTCAAAAAGATGTAATTAGAATAAGAGCCAATTGAGAAACATTATTATGAATATTTATGAAATGAATTTATGTTGAAAATTTAGCAATTTATTTCTACTTCTTCATAATGTTTCATTTATTTACGACATTTAATAAAATGATTGAATAAAAATTGATCATTCAATAATAAATACATTTACATAATGGACTGTTATACATCATATAAATATAATATGAATTTTACATCTATTAATTTGTCAACATTAATGGTCTGATCAACATGTTCCTTGGATTTCCAAATCGTAAACCAGGTTGCCATATAAAGGTTTTTTTATCTTTTAGTTCGAATAATTTAATTAATGTTTTAATTTTTTGACAATGATGACCCATGCACTAGAATTAAATATAACACTTCGATAAGATTCATTTTTGAAATACAGTGATGCATCAATGCTGGTACTAAAATTGGTCCTTAAACAAAATCATAGTGTTATATCATATATATGAAGTTAGTTAATGATTTTTGAAAATAATTATATGAACCACATTCTTAATTAGGATTCATTAATCCATACATTAAAGTTATATATAACATTACATTATGGGGAAAAATCAAAATATAATTAGATAAAAAATGTTTAAAATATATCTTCTCAAAAAATGAGCTCAAATTGAGCGAAATAGTGTGACTAAAATTAATTTAGTATGATAGTTGATCAATATGATACTACTATATAATGAAAAAATGGTGCATTATGCACTAGGATAGAATGATAACTTTATTATTAGTAAAAATTGGATTTATTAAGATCCAATATTCATTGATTTTCAAATGCTTGATATGGGAATAAATAATGAATGGGAAATAAGTAATATGATACAAATGATTTAAAATCAATCACTAGTGAATACATTAGAATGTTGTCAGTATTATGATAATCATATTAAAAAAATAGATTTGAATGATGGTAGTTTTTAGACCTCATCAATAATGATTTTGTATTTATATTTGGAATGAGGAAAAATTTTCCATTTATTTTTATGCTAAAAATGGAATAATTATAGGAATCTTATTGAAGAAATATTTCTATAAGTCATAGTAAATCAGAAATGTTTTATCATTTGATGGAATAATTTTGGAATGTTTATATTTTATGGGAAATTTTATACTATTTATCATGATAATAGGGGTATTAACATGTAATGTATCAAAGACGACATCCAAAATGAGTCATCAAAACTGTACATATTCATTTGTAAAAATTGGTTGACATTAATATGAAATTTTACCCAATATTATAGAAAAAATATTGAATTAATTATTACTGTTTGGTTATTATTTACCATCTTACCATTTTCACACATTTATTCCTTATTAATGTATATATACCACCTGATTAACTTAATATGAAACTATATCAATGATTTGGTGAGACATTGCAGTGAAAATATGTGTATTATATATTAACATAGAAACTATTTTACTTTATAATTTAGAGAAAACATTTAAAAGGATATAATTACTAAGTCCCATTAGAGACAATGTTATAATTAATAGATGGATGGATGTTTTAATAGAATATTTACATATTTCTAGTTATTTTGAGTTTATTCTCACATGAAATTCGTTTTATGTGGGACCATTATATCACTTTTTTAAAGTTTTAATATTATAATTTCATCTATTCATGCATTAAAATGGTTTTATGTAAATCATTGTATGAGAAAAGATGTTGTTAAAAACAAGGTGAGTTTATGTTGGAAAAATAATGGTTCTAGGTCTAAAACTATTTGTTGAGATAATAATGATGTTAAGAAATAATGATAGTGATATCATTGAAGATCATTATTGGAAAAAGATTTTTATAAATCAATAATAAATTTTTTTATTATTCATGTGGGAGAGAAAATCTCTATGAATGTTTGTTTTTATAAGGCTATTATATAATTTTATAAGGATGTGAGACTCTACTCAACATACATCAAGCCTTCTAAAATTTTAGAATCAATAAGTATTAGGGATTATCATTGGCTAGTTCTACCAAATCACATCAATATTCTGGATGTTTCTCATATATTATTATTTTGGTTTTACATGTTATCCATAATAAATGTGACACCTTTGATTAAATATAAATTGATCCTTACTTATCATACAATTTAGATCCTCTTATGATTCTTGATAATATATAACAAGTATTTAATAGTCCAAAGAATCAAATTTTATGGTAAATTGATGAAATAATAAAATTAAATAGGAAATATAATAATATAAATATTTTATGATTATATAATACCCACATATAATAAAAATGTCACATATTAGAAAATTAAAGGATGAATATATTTATGTATGGAATATTATAATACCCAATATTGAATTATATATATTCTTTAGTACTAATGAAACAATAGTATAAAGAACATGTATTAATTATTGAATAGAATTAAAAACTGAACTATTTTTTTATAAATTTTATTGGAATAATATAATTACCATTTTCAATTCACCCTAAAAAAATATATTATCAAGTATATATGATATATTTTATAAATAGTTGATTTTAAGTTGAATAGTGTAAATATCAATTTTAGAGACTACCACAATGATCCTAGTATACATATATTCAAAAAACTTTAATGATTCAGAATAATTTCATCTATTTTAAAAAAATATTAAATATGTAATTTGATTTATTAGAAAATATAATGTGGAACATTGATATATATGGACTGAATTTTAGATATATAAGTTATGTAACTATTAAAAATAAACATATCTTTAGATTTTTAATTTGATTTAATTATCTAAAAGAGAATATTATGTTTTAGTTTTATTTTAAATAAATATAATTATAATTTTATTTAAATTATTCTAACTAATCTTATTTTAATAAAAAATATACTTGGTTTCTCTATAAAATCATTTTTATGATTTTCAAAATATTTAAAAAAAAGTTTTGTATTCTGTTTTCCTAACATATTTGGAAAATAATATACACATATAATATATTAATTATAAACTGAAATGGATTCAATATGAAAATTCATAATAATAAATATTACTATAGAATGTGAAATGAAATTTTTTCTCAAAATATATAGCATCGATCTAAAATATTTACAAACACTGTAAAGGGAAAATGGTATAAAAAGGCTAAAAATTAATCCATAAATATTAAATATAACAGAAATTAGATTTTTTAATTCAAATTATATCAATATATATCTACCATTACATTAATATATGTGAATATATAAAATATTTGATCCATTTTAATATGAAAATGTCATAATATTTTTGAAATCATCAATGTAATTCAATGTTTTCCCCTCATTGGATCTCTAAAAGGGTACCTATTCTCCTCCCATATTAACAATCATAAATCACCCATGTTCAACAAAAATCTCC
The DNA here is from genome assembly GCA_963277665.1 of Viscum album. NCBI lineage: Eukaryota > Viridiplantae > Streptophyta > Magnoliopsida > Santalales > Viscaceae > Viscum > Viscum album. The sequence goes on from OY728147.1 coordinate 1,243,976,057, forward strand.
AAAAAACCCTTAATAAACACATATCTTTATTATTTATCTTTTTATGTAAATCAACGACTATGCTAAATAGGATTAAGGTTTAAACCCAATGAGGTATCTCTTAGAACAGCTAATCAGCTTACATGACTCAATAAAAATTTAATAATTATTTAATTTTACATAAATATATTTTATCCATTCTAACATAATTAATATTATTTAAGTAATAAAATAATAAATTACTATTAATATGGAAATATCATTTTACACCACCTTTATATCCTTTGGTAAATGAAAAGATCACTCATGTATACATATGACCGGATACATGTTGTAGTTGGGGTTTGGCTTAGTGGTAATCACCCAGTAATCCGACATGAAAAAATGGGGGTTCAAAATCCATTGGGTGTAGGTTGTTGTTGCAGTACTATAGCAGCGACTATACTGTAGCGGCGACATGACACTGTAGCAGCGGCAGTGCGGCGCTGGTACTATAGCAGGCAGGTTTCTATTCACAGAATGGGCATTGGGCAAAAAAATTTGGGCCTACGGGCTTTGTAATGGGCTACAAGCCCAATGGGCCTTCGGGCGATTTTATGCGTCTCCCACTACCTAGTTAAAAGAGGTCTTTTCATTGCATTAATAATAAAATGATGATTCAGCCCCACCCTTTTAAAAAAATATGACCAGACATATCCACGTCATGCTGTAATTTATTTTTCAACAATGTATTACTTGTAAAGTTTCATGGATTACATTAATGATATATATATATATCTTATTTATCAAATATGTATGATTCTAGTAATATAATAAATCATCCCCCATCTTACCCATCCATTCCATATATAATGATAACATATCTTGTATGTAAATCTATACTACCACATCATCAATGCGACGTGATTTGATCTTCTATTACAACCATTCATTTATAATTATATAATTATATAAAATTAATAAAATAATATAGATGAACATATTAACATTTTTGAGTTTTTGGAATCATTTCGTTATTCCTTTAACCATAGAAAGTGTATAGATTTAATTATGGACAAATTGATTGAACAACTTATATGTGGTATACGTAAGTTATAATTATTATAATAATGGAATCAAAATATGATAAAATGGACCATAATAGGTGGAATATACATCTAAATTTTATTAATAATTTAATTATTTTGATTCAATTATTTATATAGGATGATCATAAAATTTATGACATATTATAGACCAAATATATTCAATTTCAGTTTAATCTAATTTTATTTCATGTTTTTTATATTAATATTTACATTATAAAACGTATATAACCATAATATTTTAAATAGTGTAATTTTTTTCTATTCTATTTTTTTTGGATTACATTATTGTTTTCTATTTTATAAATTTTTCATGAAGAGTCATCAGGTATGTTATAGGTAATTTTGTTCCTTATAAAAATTTATTTTTTATTTTTTCCTTCAAAAAATGTATTCCATGTTCATATTTCAATCGAAATTACCCCATGATGTTTTTAATATTTTTCAAGTATTTATTTATGTAATTTTTAATAATGTATGAATTTCATTATAAATAACTAAATGTATTCTTTAAATATTTTTTAGAACCTGTTATTGTTTCCAAAAGTGTGAAAAAAATATTTTTTTAAAAAATATATATGAAATGGATTTTCCCAAAATAATGACTAATATTATCATTATATATTACACATTCCATAAACATAGTCAATTTCAAAAAAAATCTCAATATTTATGTAATTTTTATTTAATGTAATATTAAAATAAAATGGTATTATATTCACAAAAAACATAATAAAATTAAATATTCTTATATATATTCATCTTATAATATTTTACAAATATATTGATATTTTTTTATTTCTTATATATTAGATTATAATGTGTTGGTTGTATAACCAAACCATTATTTAAAATTATTTTACGGTCATTTATGATCCTTTAATGAAAATGGATTACAACTTATATGGATATAATTCACATTATTGAGAACATGTTCACTATTACATTCCATTAATAATTGGAAATTATCTTTCTTGTTCATGTAAATATTTTTAAAATCAATTAATAATTATGAAATATTTAAAAGAAACTGATGAACTTTCACCTATACAATTTTTAATTATAATGTGTTCTTTGATGAATTATTATTAACTATGTCATTTTTTATCTAAGGAAATATTGATTTTAAAAATTCATTATTCAATTAGAAGAGTTGTTGACTTTATGGATTTTTTAAAATGAATTTTATTGATTTAGAAGTGTATGGTTTTTTGATGGGAAATTAAAATAAATATAGGGGTTTGTTTTATATATTTACTCATTTCTACAACATGATTATTTAGATAAACTAATGGCATGTTATGTAAGATAAATATCTCAATAAAACATACCCATTTACTAAGAATTTTTTCTTAGTGGGGAGTATTTACATCATCATTATAACTTCATGATCCTGAAATTCCATAATTATGCATTTCATGTGCTAAAAATTCATTTTCTATTATCCATGTGACTACAACTATGATATTTTTCTTAGATGATCATTGAACTAAACATGTTGAATGAATTTCATAAATTTATAATAACCACTTTCTCATATTTATTATTCCTTATGTAATCATTATATAATCCACTATATATAACTATTACTTTTCAGTTAAAATCACCATTCATTAATTTCCACTTCCCATGATGTTTATAATATTAATATGAATGATTTCATGGATTCGTGATTTTTTCATATATTAAATTTTATATTTTCATTTTTGTATGAGAATTATGTACGTATCATGTGTTCATGTTTGGCTAAACTATTCAATCTTAAGTGGTGGGATTAATTATATTTTTGAGTAACGTGAATCAAAGACTATATATCTTTGATAGTGGATTCATGTTTTTACATATAGTGGTTAATTGTAAATATATTTAGTATTTTAATATATAGAAAATATTCACACTCATTGATTTGAAATTTAATGTAAAATAATATTTATGAAACATCAAGATTAAAATTCCATCATTTTATAACAATGTATCCCTTATATATATTATGTTTTCATTTTTAAAAGATCAATTAAAAATAATTATAAATTCCTTTTTTTAAATTGATGTGATATTTTTCATCCACGTGCCTATATTATGAAGAGTATGATCATATATTTTTAATAAAATCAATTCCCTTGTTAAATAAATATTCATTTTTAATAGAGTTAAAAATTTATAAAAATATGGAAATTAAATGGGCCTGATTTTTTAATTTTTTTTTGATATTTAGAAATGTTATAGTGCATGGTTTCATTTTGTAGATAGTCCTTTAAATCACATAAACACTTCCTTAGTTAAAATTACCTGAAGGCCTTATATATTTATTCATTTTTGATAACCCCCCATTTAAAAGATGATGTGTAACCCTTACATGGCATATAGTCTTAAGATATGTTACGTAATTATAATCATATCTCGTAAACTATTCCTTCAAAAATCATAAAAACTGACATGTTAATCTAATATTACACCTATCATAGATATTTTTTTGATGAAATATCACTCTTATTGACATATAAATGGGATATTTATTCAAACCATACAAATATTGTAAACTAAATTAGATAAAACATGAATATTTTTTAATAAAAACTAACATTAATGATTATTTATTGGCATTTTGTTTATTTTGGTCCCATTACAGAGGTCTAAATAAATCATTCAAATAGGAAACATTTAGATGATTTGAATTAATCAATTTAGTTATATATTTTATTACAAATAATTATTAATTATATTATCCATTCAACACTATAAAAAATTGATGATAAACACCAATTACTATCTATTAAAATAACTATATTCTTGTGAAAATTATATTAATTTTCCATTATTCTAAACTCATACTTATATCATTTTTATAACATGTTCTTTTTTGGTCATTTCAAAAATCAATAAGATTCATGATATTTAAATATCAATATTTTATCTCTGAATTTCTTTTAATAAACTAATAATATAACATTTTCTATTAAATATGAATATATTTTCATGAATACTCAATTAAATTTGAGACATACAATAAAATGGTAGTTTTAATGTAAATTATTTTTATATAAAATTACCTAAAATAGGATCATCATTGATTATATTATTGCAAACCAGACACATAGAATACATCAAATGAACATTGGATTAAATAAAATTTCAAAATTTAATGAATAAAATATGTTTTCATATGATATCATGGAAGACATGTTATTATTGTAAATGAGTATAAATCACTATTACAAAACATATATCAAAAAATATGTGTCACTAACATATGCTAAAAATGTAATCAATTAAAAATATAATATATGTGAAATTGATAGTTATTATTTATTATAAAAAAATCATATATATTCTTAATGTTATAAATTAACCTATTAATATAATTATATATTTTATATATAAGGTCAAAATTCATTTTTGAACATCAATAGTAAAGGTGTGGGTTTGATTTCATTCCTCGTATTGGAAAGATCATTTTTATTGTCTATATTCCAATTTGATGAAATTTTAAAATAAATCACTTAAAGACCATTCAATTTATATTTCTTCTAGTTATTTCAATTGTTAAAATTTATCTATACAATTTTATATCAAAATAATTCACTATTAATTTTATTAGATTCATTTATGTAGTATACAATTTATCTGTTGTTTTTAGTTATAATTATTCTCCACATCAGTATTTTATATATAATTTAATGATTTCCTTTACCCATTTTTTATGACTTAATAAATATATTTTTATGTTGTCCATGTAATTATATAAGAATTGGTGATATGAAATTATTTTTTATCGTTTTCTATATGAAATATTTAAAATTTTATTTAATATTAATATTTTAACAGAATCAATTGTTTAATATGTTTCACAACATCTAAATTTCAGACCAAAATCTTTTGTTTTAATCATCATTTTTTTCATTACTTATATTTATGGATTTTTAAGTACTTTATATTCATTTAATTGTAATTTTTTATTTATAAACAAAAAAATTTTAATTTTCATTAAGATTCATATTATTTCTTGATATAATTTATAATTCCCACAAAATGTCATGTTTAACTATGTAAAAACCCTTTATTTTTTTATATGACTCACTATGGATATACCCTACTGATAAAATATGATGAATATCATTGTATGGGTTTTCATATTTTTTTAAAATATACATGATACTAGATATTTCCACATTAAATATTTTTTCTCTTATAGATTATGAAAACATTTCATGTTCACCTACACATATGTGTCTAGTTTATTAATATTTTATTGGTATGTTCATTATATACACAATTTACATTGGTTAATGTTTTATATCCCATGATTCTAAGATGGGATATGAATGGGTTTCACTTGTCCAAAATGGAACGGGACTTGGGTTATTGGATTAAGCATACAATTTCAATTGATGGAGGTTAAACAATATATTAAAATTCAATTATCAAGGGGGTTATCCATAATAAACGTTTTGACTTATATTATAATTATAGTTAAAATTATAATGCTATGAAATTTTATCATGACTCTTGGTTATATAGTCATGTTTCTAAAAACATATGAATATTTTATGATAATATGATCCATAATTGTTTTCATGATTCTTAATTTTTAATCCTTGTTTTATTAGGAATTATTTCCTCCTATTATGTTCCAGGTCAATTTATATGTTATAATACCCACTTTTTCATCTCCAATTTCTTGTGTAAACAACATATAGAGCACATTTAATCCTCATTTTATATGATTAATTTTATCCTTATTTGGAATAAAAATATGACATATCTCTTGTATTTATGATAATCATTTAGGAAAACAATTAATTAATATATTGAATAATAGTTGAGAAATTTTTTTATGTACCGAGTATCCAAATATATTAAAAAAATGTGTTTATATGTGTGTATAATATTCATATTTATTGAATAATAAATTAACATAATTTATTATGTACAATTTATTTTCATTGGTTTTCTAATTCATTAATTATAATAATGAAAATTTGTTTTATATTATAATTATGATAGATGTAATTATATTTATAAAATATTTAAGTGATTCATTTTTTAAACTTGTTGGCATACTCTAAGGAATAAAATGAAAAAAAAACTCCATTAAGGTTGTCAGATCCTATTTATGAAATATTAGTGGTGCCCAGGATGTCAAACACCAGACATAAGGATGACAGAAGTATAGTATATGTTGGTTATGTAATAAGAAACTACATTTGTGACCATTCCCAACCCCTACATAGAAAATAATTTTGTTCATTGATGAGTTAATTTACCACATGGCATATGAAATTTTGAGGATTAAATGTTTTATTCTTACCAAATAAGTAATAATTTCATATTAATTCTGTTAATATATATTTATAATAAAAAATATTTTTTTAATCCCACATTAAAAATTTCAATACATTGGAAGAACATAAATTTGAGAAGAATTGCAGGAAAACTCAAAATTTTCATTATACATATGAAATGATATCTATTTAAGAAAAATTCATTTTTGAATAAAATTTAATATGGGTGGATGAATAAATCCTCAATGAGATAATGATAATAATGGATTTTATAAATGAATATATGACTATAAATTACATGTGATGCTATGGAATAATTGGATTTTATTTTTATTGGATGTGAAATAATTTATTGTTGAAATATATCTCCTAAAAAAGAAATCCATTTAATTGTTACAAGATATTGTTTAAAAAATAATGAAAATTCCAATATTTTGGAACAATTATATATTCACACACATAGAATTTTAAAACGATTAATTTATGACATGACCAAAATTTTGATGGAAATTACTTCACTTTGATTTTTAATGTATAAATATGTAAATTATATAAAATATATATATATATATATATATAAATATTTATATATATTTTAAATCCAAATAATTTTTTGTGTAATATTAAAATCTATATTAAAAATTATTATCCACTTTTTAATTAGTGATACTTGGTTATAATGTTTTGTAAATAAAAAATATATATTCATATTAATAAAGGATTGAATGAGTATGAAAAATGAATAATAAACAAAAAATAATCCCTGATATAAATATTAATGTGAAACATATAGACAAGAAGAGGTCACCGAATGACATTAACTTTTTATATAGGGTTTTACTATAATAAATAATGTATATAGATATATCTAGGATAAAACTTATATTTTTTATATTATAGAAAAAGTGTATTTATAATTTTTTATAAATGATTTTTATATTAATAATTTTTAATTCATCAAGTGATAAATTTTAATCAAAAAATATATAATGATATTAAATTTATTGGTAATAATAGAAAGTGAAAATTTTATTATTTACCCGAATAAACAAAAACCTTATAAGTATATTTATTATGTATAATCATTAACCAATACACTAGATTACATCTATCTGTATTCCAAACAAAATTAGTCCATTAGTTTGACAAAGCTAACAAAATCATATTGTGTTTTCTATGTTCCTTAAATTTAAATATATGACTTTGTTCTATCAATATAACACAAATTAAATTTGTAAATATACAAATGATATTCCACAAACTAAATCATTTTATCCTTTTAGGGTGTTTTGGACTATATTAATTAAAACATGGCACATCTGTAACAAATGAATAATACAATAAAATCATTTCATGTTAAAAAAATAGCACAATTTTTAATTTGAAAATATTTTGAATATGTGATTGTGTAAAATTAAAAATATGAATGCACCATATTAGAATGAATATTTGACCAAACAAAAAATATTTCATCCAAATATTAAAAAATGAATAAAAAATTAAATTCATAAAGGATATCTCAGTAAATGAATTTGGAATTATATTAATGATTTTTTATTCAATGTCTTGATAAACATTGCCCTGATCCCACATGAATCAAATCAACAATATAGTGTTGAACTGTAATTCTATTTAAATATTATTGGAAAATAATTATAATATATATTATCTATATAACATGATGATAAAATCCAATAATTAATTATTAATAAATATATTTCTATTTATGATGATTCATCCTAACGAATAAATCAGTGAATTATTTTATAAGATACTTTATATAGTAAAAATTTGAAGAATAATTTTGAGAAGAAAAAATGAGTATATTATAATGAATATATAAGTGATACTCCCACAATATTATAATATAAATTTATGAATCCATGAATAAAGTGAAATAATTCATCTATCATTTCAGTGTCTATAATTCATATTAGTTCATATCAAATAGTATTGAAGTTGAAATAAATTTAATTTCACTCATGAAATAAGAGATAATTCAATTTTATGGAGAACTATGATAAACTATATGATGAATTATCTTAATAAATTAATGACTTATTCATTTTAGTAATAATATAATTTTATATTGATCAGAGGGAATGAAAAATAATATACATGAATTTAAAGGCTTATAAAATATAATTTTTTAACATCATATGAATATATAAAACATGTAAATATAATTAAGAGTGTGGCATTAATAAAATAATATTAAAATTATAATTTTACACCGAGAAGATAGTAATAATAAATCATTTACTAAAAATCGGATGAAAATATAATTTTATGATTCAATGGGAGAAATTAAAATTGCAGTAGAGAACCATTACATTGTGTTAATGTGGATAAATATAATTATAATAATTTTAATATGGTTATCTAAATATAAAATGACACACATAACATAAGTAAATAAAAAAAAATTATAGTATAAATCAAAATGTGGATTTTAATATTGTTATTGAGGATTTAAAAATGTTAATGAGGATTAATAATTGTATTGGTTCATGGTTTTAGCGTGTAGTTGAGAGTTTCTATTAGAATATAACTTAATTTCCATTCCAAAATTATTTATATGAGGAAAAAATTATGACTCATTAAAAATAATTAGTTGATTTACATTTGATGATGAAAATTGATGATGATTATTTGACAGGATAATCCACATGATATTGAAAATTGTTAACATGAATATGAAGGTGATTCCTCTAATGTTACACTAAATTGTGATATTATGGTTTGATAAATTGTTAAAAAAATTAAATGACCAAATGAGACTCCAATGAAAAGATCATAATATTATTACATAAATAATGATGAAATTTAAATGTAATGAATATTAGGATCAATAATAATTAATGTTTTATTGTATTTATTTTTTATATTCATATGGGTCCCATTAAAATCTAGTTAAGCATAAATATAAATATTAAAGAAATGATGTAATATGTTTCAATAAATTAATATATAGTAAGTCTCTCGTAAAAATAAAGTGAGATTATTTTTTGTATATTTACTTTTCTATTATAGCTATATTTATATTAATCTTTATTGTGGTAGAATTAATGCAATAATGATATCTTAAAAATGAATCATGGATATTTTATTAGGAAACTACACATAGAATTCCACTAATTAATGACATTACTCTACAGAAATTATGTGACAATTTTATCAATATATAATCACAAATGGAGTAAAATTATGATTTATTACTGAGAAAATGATTACTATAGGAGTGATAAAATTTTACAATATTCTATCAAATAGAATAATATGTAATATAATTTGTTTAAAAAATCATTGGTGTTGTTATAACATATCAAAGAAATACAGATATATTAAAAAACCTGATTAATGTTAAAGATATAATTTTTTTTATTTAGAAATTATGTATTTTTTATTTTCTAGGGAAATAATTGTACTAAGATAGATAGAGAAGAGTTTTTGTGTAAATAGTTTCCACCCATTAAATAATTCTTCATAAACTCTTATATTTTAGTAAGTTGTGTGATAATAATATAATTTAATCATTGTTAATTTTTTTCTATATATAGAATTGAATTAATGTAAATTCATTGATATAAGGAAGTAACAAAAGTATATGATTCATTTAATTCAATAATAAAGATATCACATATATTATAAATTAATGAGATATAAAAATTCATCTCATAATCATATCTATTTATAACCACATAATGTGGAATGATTCATATAATTATTCTTATAAGAAGAATAATAAGTTGAATTTTCCATTTATATTTGTGATAATCATATATCACAATTCATTAGAAGAACTTCATATTAAGATGACCACATAAAATAACAAATATTATCCAAATGAGTATAACACATAATAGTCACGAAAAATAATCAATATTATGTTAGAAAATGTGGGACCAATAAATATATATACAGAAGAAGAAAATTTACGTGTTATCACTTATGTTGATAATAAATAATTAATTAAAATAGTTGTCTTGTACATAGTAAAAATATCCTTATTAAAATAAAATATCTCCCATCACCTACACTAACATGATCATTCAGTTTGGAATGATAAAAACCATTTTATGGGTATGTATATGTATATATATACTAAATAACATCTACTCCAAATTCAAAACATCTGAATTTATGAAATGTATACTACCATCATTTTGTATAATATATTTTGAAAAAATACCATTATTTTCAAATAAAAACAAACTATTCCAACCAATTACCCCAACATATCACTTATGTTCACCATCCAAAAAATAAAATATTTAATAATATAATGAAAAATAATATATATATATATATATATTATAGAATGGTTCTCATAATTCAAACCACTCTAATTAGTTTTCAAATATCAAGAATATATCATGGAAAATTATCATAGATAAGTAATATATGTATCTATTATTATAATATTGGCACATCTATATCCCTAATTTTTTATGGAATCTCAAATCCATGACAACCAATCTTGGGTTATATAATAATTTCCTTGTAGTTAGTTTGTACTCTATATTAATTCTGGTTTTTTATTTGTGTAAAAAATCCATTGTGTTATGGTCATATAACACATTATGAGGTCCCATTTCCTCAATGATTTTTTTAAATTACATATAAACAATAATGATATAACTAAAATAATACCATTCGTTATCATTATTGTAATTTTAATTATGCATATTATCTAAATTAATTAATATAAATAATGTAATATCATTTTAGCATAAACAAATGTCATTGTGTACAATTGTCATCATATTATCATATTATTATCTCAAAAAAAATATTATAAATCAATTCATTAAATATGATGATATATAAAGATTTTTGGTGCCACAATATTTCACCTCTATTGGACTAGTCTTGACATAATAATATGATAAAGAATAATCATAAATATAAAAAAATTAAATCCAAATAAGAAAATGTCTATAATAATAATAATGAAAAATATATACATATAGTTTGTCATAGTAAATTGAAATAAATATATTATCTTATAAATAACTAGAAAAATATAATGAATACCTGAAAATGTTAGAGATTATTTCAATTTTACCAGTTAAATTATTTATATGAATAATTTCATTTTGAATATTAAGCATTAACAATAATTTTTTTTGGAGTAAATTTATTTATAGACTTTTTTTAAACAATTAATTTCCACATTGATGTATAAAAAAATTGAATGATATAAATACATCCTATACATTAAATCTACATAGAGGATATAAATCATCAGAGATTATAGTTCTTGTTAGAATAAAATTAATCACAAAAATAAATATTTTTAAACCATGATATTTTAGAAGTGAATATCCATTGTGAATAAAATGAAAGGAATGTTAACCCATATAAATAGAATAAAAAATAATGAAAAGTAAGTTGTTAAAGGAAACAATAATAATTTCTATTAGAGGTGAAAAGAAATCCACAACTTCTATAGCATCATTATACACCATTTTCTACACAAAATGTTTAAACATTAAAAAATATATTCATTTATAGAATTAGAAAAAATTATTTAGAGATATATAATTTACTATTTGTATAACATACATTCTGAATGTTGTTAATAAATAAATCATAAATAATAATGAATATTTCCATGAATTAATTATTCATATTTTATATAAATAATGGAAATATAAAATTTAATCTTATTAATATGAGGTCATAAATTGATACCTCAACTTGCAATCATAGATTATAAACTAAATATATATTTTCAGAAATGGATAATCAATGTAGATTAATTCACAAATAACTCAAATAATGGTTAAAAAATATATCATAAAAGATATTATACCACAATTAATATGAAGATTAAGTTTCAAAAATCTAATACTATATTTAATTGATAAATAACAAAAATTATAAAAAATAATAATAATTATTATTAAAATAATAATAATAACATTTTTTAAATTTTCTTTAATATTTCTTTTTAAAATTAACTATTTTTCACAACATATATTTGATGTTTAAAATGTAAAGAGATCCCAAAATATTTTATTATATATTAATTTGACTATGAATAAATGGATAATAAAAGAATAAATATTCTCTTGGATGATAAATAAAAAATAAAATTCATCAAATTGAAAGGTAATATAAAATAATTGATAGGGAAAAACGTAAATAAATAACTACAATGACATAGTATGACATGCCAAAATCAAGAAAATGATGTATCACCAATATAGATCTCCTTATGAAGAAAATTATAAGTGAACTAACCAACCCCTATGTGATGGAAATTAGAATATAAAATAACAAATTAAAAATTTATAGCTTTCTATCATAATACCAATAAAATCTTCTATTAATAATAAAATATCAATTAAATTCAGCAACAAACAATATAATGAAAATATCTATAACTAAAAATAATACAACAGAATTATTGAATATAACATTTTTAAAATATACCAATATATATATATATATGTGGTTCTAAATTGATATATATCCCCATAATGTAATATTTTTAAATGAAATTTTTTTAAAAAAATTAATAGGAATATAAATAAATTATAATGAATTTTTGAATTTTTTTCCCTAGAATTAAATAATACTTTGGATAATACTCAAAATAAAAAAATAAATTATATTAATCAATATATTATTTTCTATCTTTTGATATTTCAAATGTCTATATTTATTTTAATACTTTATTTTTTTAAGAGTGCCCCATTCTTTATCATCTTATTTTCAACTCAATGAGTAATTAAAATTTCTATAATATTAATGTTCAGTAATTAATCTTTCATCATGTCATTCCAAATTGTTCCTCACATAGTTAACCATGGTACATAAAATACCATTTTTAAAAAATCACATTTCTAAATTAGTTAACATTATAAAAAACCTAGATATAAAAATAGATGGTTTATTAATAATTTATATTTTTTATTTCATTAATCCCTATGAGATCGTGATTTCATGGTTTGTGTAATAAATAATACCTCTATATTAGAAACATGCTATCATTTCTTACACCAATGAAATGATTATATGAAATTTCACAATATGAAATTAATTTCTTATTCTAAAACACAAAAAACTAAAATATTATACATATCATATATTATTTTTATAGAATTGCATGTTAAAGCATTGTAATGACTTTTAAACACATCAACATCCATATTCAGATATTTATATAAAAAAATTCAATACATGAATTATTATTCACAATAATATATTTAAATTATATGTAAACATTCATTCAAAAATATATTACATATAGATTATATCCTATATAATTAAAAAATGTAAACAATCCAAAATTATTTTTATCATGATCCTCTAGGTGGAAAACATATAATGTTCATGAAATGGATTTTTTTATTTCTGGGGTGCCATCATTGATATTGTTATAATAATTCTAGAAATATTTTATGTCACTCACTATATCATTATTATTATATTAATAATTTCATTAATCCTTATTTCTCTAAAATTTCATCTTTTTTTGACATTATGGTCGTTATTAAATTTTTTGTAGAAGATATTAAATATGTATTTTGATTCATTTATTGATAATTATTAGTGAACTATCTAATTAGAATATTATTAATGGAAAAAATATAATATGTTCATATTCATCCAATGAAATAATTGTTAGAGATCTATATTAAACAAATAAGATATTGTAGATATATTAATCATATAATGTATTACTCTAGAGTAAAATAGAATCTATTGATGATAATAATATTGTGTTTTAGAGTGTGATAGTGCATTAATTTTATGGATATATATACAATCTATTTTCCAAAAAATTAAATGATATTTAAATTTTAATAAAATACAATAAAAAATTTTAATGCAGTTTTCACCATCCCTGTTCATTTTATATATTTAGTAATATAAAAATAAGTATAATAAAAATTACAAAGAGTTATAATGTAATAATTTCTAATGGTATATATCTTTTTGATATTTTAGATGATTAAATGAAAATATTTAAAAAAAATCTCATTCGACATAATATTTTATAATTAATTTATTTAAATTTTAAATAAATAGAGTAATAGTCATACCCATATACAATTGTTATGAAGGAAACACAAGTCACATAGAAACTATATTCATGGGTGTCATCTAATGTGGCTGAATAGTCTTGTTATTCTGCATTGATTATGATAGAAATAATTAATAGAATATCAATTAATTTTATTATAATTTAAAAAATTAATATGTATCATCAAAAACATAATTATAATATGTTATTTGAAATAATCATACATTAACCATGTGATTTTTTTTGATTTATATATAATTCAATCTTCTAAAATAAATAGTTGAGCTGAGTTTAAAATTAATCCTTCCAATATATAATGAGAATACTTCAATTTTTGCTATTCATGGTCATTAAATTTATTTTTTATTTTTTTAAATCACAATATATGATTTTCCACCTCAAACAAGGTTCTCCAATTTCGAGAATATAATCAGAGACACTAATTTAGTGTCTAATTCTCTCAATAATTTCATATGTGAAATGTTTTAATCAGAGGGTGAAAATTGCTATATTATAAATCAAAAAGTGAAAGAATTATATTGATGATAACAGGAATCATCTTCCCTAAGAATAGATGATGAATAATATACTTGATTATTATCCATATGTTATTTTTTTTAATAAATACGTAAAATTTTCAGGGTAAAAATTTATAATATCCGTGATGATATTTTTCATTTATGTTTATTCCATATATCTATAAAACATATTTAATTATATTCATATATCAATCAATAATATTAAACAAACCAAAATTAGATTGATCACATGAAATTTCATTTATTAACCCTTATGACATGTCTATTTTAAAAACTCACATGACATCAAGAATAATAAAATATATTATATTTTTAGACACATTTATTATTCATTCCATGTCTAGAAGTGAATATAACAAAAACCATCTTTAATTCATGGTACAAAGATCATAATATAATTTCAATTTCTCAGAATGAATATAAATAAATATTTTTTAATGAACAAGTCAATGTATTTAATTCATTTATGATTGGAATGATCATCAGAATTAGTATATTGTTATTGTATTGAATTACATTTTTCTTTTTTTAGCATCAGAAAATATTATTTTTGATGATATGTCTGGATAACTTATGCATCCTTATAATTTACATTTCATATCATGATAATTAACCAATTTTATTTTATTTGGAACCAATATTATCATAGATTTTAATGTTAATGATACTTATATATCATTTTATGAAATTATAATTATGGAATTATTTATTAGAATTTCCATGATGTATCATGAAAAATATACATTGGTACAAAATTGGGTCACAATATTTTTTTCTACTTATAATGGATTTTTTTATATTTATACTTTTACACATCCCACTAAATATATATAATTTTTATTAATTTAGTATTTTATTGAAAAAATATCATCAAAATATCATCATGATATCGTTAAAAATAAATTCAAATATTTTTAAAGAATATTTTTTGAGATGCACAAAGAATATATCTTCTCCTTTTCAAACAATGTTTTGAAAATATAGTTAATAATTAATTTATTTATTGTAGATAAATTATAAGCCTCTCAAAACATAACTTCTTAATGTATAAATTTTTATTTCTTCCTTCATTCTTAACTAACTCCACCAACAAATCAAGCCCCTCTTAAATGCACTAAACCCAATATGAAATATATTATCAACAAATAAAAAACTATCCTCAATAAGGTTTATAAATATTCATCTATATTTTTTTTTCCATATAATTTATTTAATTTTCATCTAAAATCTAAAATCTATATCCATTGAACCACTGCAATGAAATATTAATGAAAAGCATCATTTCTCAATTTTTTTTGTAAATAAATACAATTTTTTAATGTTCATGGGATGGTCTTAGGAAAATAAATTTATTCAATATTATTCTAATGAATAAAAGAATACATTATTTATTTATATTTTGAAATTAATATTAAATAATTAAAACAAAAAATCTATCCAAAGATAGTTCAATGAAATATAACATCTCAAAATAATATATTAGGAAATTAAAATGAAATATTTTTGAAATTCCAAAAATTAAATATCACTAGTTTTGGAATAAATACATATATAGACTCAAAATAGATAATATCTTGTTTATTAGAAAAATATTATGAATTTCACGTGAGGGTATTGAGGCTTGTTTAAAGTATTATACATTTTTAATAGGATAACATAATATAATTTCATCTCCATTAAGAACAAAAACGGTAACAACATCTACTATATTTTTTTATATTCAAGAAATTTATTCACGAAACAAGTATTCCAAACAATTTGAAAAATTCTAAAATTATTGAGGGTTGTAATAAACTGTATCTATTTTCTTTGAATTATTTATTTTAACTGAAAAAAATACCTCCAAAAAGTAAAATATATTAATATTAAAGTATCTCGTACACATAATTTTTCCCTGATTCATTAAAACCAAAATTTATCAATGATATTTTTTCAAGATACCCAATATTTACAGTATCATTATTCTAATAATAAAGTTTCTCGTATACACAATTTTACACTGATTCATTAAAACCAAAATTTATGAATGATATTTGTTCAAGATACCCAATATTTATGGTATCATTATTCTAGATTCCATTAAAACAATATCATGTGTCTAATTCTATTTAACCTAAAAATTTATTTGATTCATTAATAAATTAATAATGAAAAATCAATACCAAAAAAAATATCTCAGTTTGTGACATTATGGTTTTTTTATTATAAATACTCAATCAAATTTTAGTTTAATTTTTTTATTAAATAATAAAATTTTATTTCCTCATTTAACATGTCTCTTTAGCCACTATTTTTTTTGTATGTAATTTTTTTCATCCTAATTTTTTCAAAATTTTATTTATTTGCCTCATTAATGTTGCATTTAATTAATATAATCATCCCAAAAAATGATTCCATAGTCACATAATGAATATATATCTAGCAGGATTACCCAAATAAATGATATATGAATTCTATAAAAATAATTTCCTCAAATATCTTATCAATCATAAATATATTCCAATTTTCTTATAATCAAACATAGACCTGTTACAATGATAAGGGAATTAAATATCATTATCTTCTTGAAACACATATAAAGAATTTTATATTTTATTTTGATCTTAGTACTCATACTTATCAAATGGAAAAATCTATACATAAAAATAAAATCATGATGAATCAATAGAATTTTAATTCTAAAATCACTATTTATCCCATTTGAATTGTGATATTATTTATTCTATTAAAATAAAAATTATATTATTGAGTGAAAGGATCATTGAATCAATGTATAAAACCATGCATACTATCGAATTATAGAAAATAATTACTTTTGAACACAATTTTATTTAAATTTATCAAAATGTTGATATAGACTACCTTTTAATTCTCAACGTCCCTTAAAAAAATTAATAACTCCAATTCATATTATATGATATCTATGAACATCACATTGGTAGTTCTTGTAAATTAAACGGTACATATAATGATACAAAAATTTCATCTTTTTTATTCATTTATCATTATCCCATATATGATTTAATGTATTTACTTAACAAGCCAAGATGACTAAATTTGAATCATTTTAATTTCTCCTTATACCATATTCCTATCTTTACATGCTTCAAAAATTTAAAATGATTCATTATTTATTAGGGTATATATATTTCTATATGATTCAATGATATTTCATTAATAAAATTACTACCATGCTAAAAATAAATTTTATGCAAAATATTATATTATATTTTGTTCTCCAATAACAATAATTACACATGTCTCTACATTCGAATAAATTATTATTGGTTCATTGAAAATTAAATATAATTATTTTATCAACAATTATCTTGATGTTTTGATAGGATGTTCTCAGAGTAACATAATTTTCCTCAATATTTTTTTTATAATATATATGATATAATGTCAAAAGTATAACATAAAGGGTTATTAATTTTTTTTTGAAGATTATAAGTTAATACTTTTAAAAACAATTATTGAGAGACTTATATGATCAGTGAATTTTGAGAAAAGATACATAAGAATATTATTTAAATTAAGTCACCATCATCTAAAAAACCATCCATTATATATGCAATACTTATAAAAATTCACATACAGATCATAACATGGAGAGGGAAAAATATAATTACGGGTGATCTCAGAATCTCGTTAAGGGAAAAATTGGAAATATAAATAAAAAAAGTATAATATGATCATAATGGTATGATAAAAAAGTAAATTATATGTTCGGTACTTGAATTTTCATATATAAAATTCATAGGTCATAAAATAAAAAATATTTTCATACCTCAAAGAATGATCAATATTTTTTTAAAATTATTTATCTAAATTAAGGACTCATAATATAGGAATTTCTCATCATAATCAGATAAAATAATAATATTTAATATAATGTTACTTGATAACATATTCTTTCATAATATATTGTGAAAATATAAAAAAACTAAAAAGCAAAATAAAATATTAAAAATTATATAAAAAAATAGTTAACTAAAAATTCATAAGATAAAATACAAAATGAATTAATTCTCATGTGTGAAAATGTTAAAAAATATATTCTCAATAATTTACATGAATACTATATATTAAATTAAAGAAATATATATTAATCATGAATAAAAATGTTACAAACAATACTAAAAATATTTATCAAGATTATCACGCCAACTCTTGAGACACCAATTTGAAATTAAACACTGAATTGGTGGTATATTGTGGACCAAACCATCACAAAATCATTATCCATTTCAATAAATTCCATAAGATTATAAAATATTAATCATATAATCATAACATAACCTATTAATAATTAATGGGTTTTATAAATAGAATATGATCATAATACTGAATATTCCAAAAAAATAATAAGTATTTATTCTAGTGATAATGTCATTGGTAATGTGTAATAAAAATCAAAGTGTGTTTTCATGGATGAAAAATTTCTTATTTATAAAATGAAAATAATATTAATTTAAAACATTTTTCTAAAATAAATTAAATAGTAAATGATAAAATAATCAATAATATAGGAATCAAACAAGAAGCCTAATTAATGGATGTTATAAAACATGGATATTTATTAAAATGTGTGTCTGGATGAATGATGTGAATAAAGGGTGTGGGGTTCTTGATATTACGAGGATATTATGAGGTGCTTCTTTCCAAGGATATTATGAGGTACTTCTTTCTGCACCTTTGGCTTGTGGGGTGCTGGATCTTCTTAGCACCGTTGCATTTATCTATCGGAAAGACATCATCGAAGTCCACCTTATGCTTCATATCACCATGATACCCTGAGATTCTCTGATATCCACTTCGAACTTGAGGGAACATTAGATAATTTCCTCCTAGTTTTTGATGTAACCTATCGCTAGTGATTTTTTAGGCTAGGTTTCAGCCAACCATAAAAGTGGTCAACCTTGAATTATAGGGTAACGATCATGCTAGAGGAAAATCATGCAAGCCCTGTGATGTTTACCTCATATTCTCTGAAGGATTTTTCATCTTTTTTTCTTGTGGTAAATGAAGTCTCTTTCTATATTATGTTTGAGGGTGTATGGAAAATTTTTATAGAAAAACATCTTCCCGATATCCTTCAAATACAACTCCTCTATCTCCTCCTCAGGCTTCATATTTTTTATCAACGTTCACCATTTATTAGCTTCACCTTCCATAAAATAAACTTCTATGAGAATCTTTTATTGTTAAGAACATTGAAGTTTGGAGAAGATCTTTTCAATGGAGTAGATACATTGTTCGACGATTGAGGGATCATATTATCCATTAAAAGTAGAAGTCCGTTGTTTCATGAAGCTCTCAGTAGTGACTTGTTCTTCCTTGGGGGGGGGAGTTGAACGTTCATAATGACCCTTGGTTCTATTAAAATCATTTGTTAACTGATAGTGAGGCCTGGAAATGTTTGTGATTCCCATACCTATTGGATTGGGCATCTCATTAGTACAGTCATCACATTGATCTTCACATCAGTTGTTAGCCTGAGTTCTCCTATTTCGAGCGACTGGCTAGAATAAAACAAAATTTAAGGGTACAACATAAAGGGTAACCCATCGACAAAACAGATGACTTATAAATAACTTTTATTTCCTTAACACCTGAATCCATTGGATTCAATCAATGTTATTCATGATTTACTTTCTAACATATATTCATATGGGAATTTTTTAATTATCTTAATAAGTGTTTATACTAATATTGTGAATTTACCAAAGCATATACCATGGGTGTGCCATAACCATGAGTCCATAAAGTCCTTTTGTTATGCACCAGTTCCAAATCTAGTTTATCTCAAAGATGTGTTTTCAGGACTTACCCCTAGGATACATCTGTACCACAACCACCTCTACCAGCTCGTATCCAGACACGGAAGTATTTAATTGATAAACCACTTTCTCAATACCCTCCAAAACATAGGTATTTTTTATTATAATTTTTATTGAATATAATGATTCATTAGGGTTTTCAAATCCTAATACAAAAAATAACTAAACCTAGCCTCTAAAACCAACTATAACAACCTTGTTCTTTTTTACACATTAAATAACGATTTATTACATTAACTTCACATGTTACAACATCTTATATCGAGAGGTCGTGTGTGTATGGTGATTATAATAATTAAATAAAATATTAAACATGAAATACAACATCTTTATTGAAAACATCCTTTGCATGGCCCCTATATTCCCTCATACATAGCATTGCATGGGATAACCTAAGAACATGCATAAGAAAAGTGTGAGCTATAAAGCCCAGTAAGGGAATAAACATTTAATAACATGTAGAATACAATACATGTAAGATTATAGGAATATAATTGGAGCACAATAGAAACATGAACATAATTTCCTGATAAAGCATGATAATCATAACATGGAAATGTGGCAACAACACTTAAGATGTAATTAGTGTGAGCCAAGGCTAATTGAATATGGGGCCTGAGTAAACCCTAATTGCACACGAGGCACAAGTAAACCATGATTTCACATGAATTATAATGATTCAATACTCATTTCACATGACATATCATGATAATGTACTATATACAATGCATTGATGTGCTATCAGGTCACACCCTTTCTTAAAAATTTCATTTCATGAATATGTGTTCCGCATGGATTAAAAAACATAGAAACAATCATAGTCATTTAATCCATGATAAAGGGATGTAGAATAAATAAATGGAGCTGTATAAACAATAATTAAATATTCATAGAGATGAATTCACTTGATAGATAAATGTGTATGATATTCACTACATAATGACATTGGCTTGAAAAATCGTAGTTCAATTTCGGCAGCATAACAGCGTGAAATAAGAACTCATAAAAATTGGTTCATTAGAGAGAAATGGTTGTATCCTAATATTTACAAGAAATGGACAGTATGGTGATTTTATAGATACATTCACCAACAAAAATAGGAGAATTTAGATACATAATACAAAAAAATTACATGGATGTAAAAGAGGAGAGAAAAATCCCTCGTAGAATTTATGCATGGTTACTGGAATAAATGGGACACATTGATTAGAGATAAAGTTGTCACCCATCATATAATCATATATTGAGTAGTATGGGAGAGGTTGTAAATAATACCAAATCATTTGTAATTGAAAAAAACAGCATTAAAACATACAGACAATATGAAAAAAAAAATTAAAAAAAAAAGAAGAAATCCCTTACATTGAAGTGTGATCTAAAAGGATTGGGAGAGGCTTGAGAGAGGATTATTGGGTGCTTGGGGTGCCTTAGGAGTATTCGATAGAAAGTAGTTCAAGGGTTAGTCAAACTCCAAAGTCTTTTAGTGAAGATTATATGGGAGCTTGGGTGGGTTTATATAATAAAGGAGAGGGAATTATTTATTGTTTAGGTTTGGGTCACCACAAATTAATCTAATCACCAACACAAATTAGCCTATGGTTTTTTCCCGTTTTTCACCAAAGTAGAGTGGAAAACAATATTTTATTTTTTCAATGGCCTAACATCATAATATAATAGGGTTTCTTATGGAAAGGTGAGTCACACTTTCAAGGAAAACAATTTAAAAAGACAAAATGTTTTATTATCCTTGAAGGGTCCACTAAAGCGTTGTAAAAAAAATCAAACAAACCCAAAATCACAATATTTGATTGGAAACCAGTATATTTACATAAAATAATGTTTATATTATTTTATTACTTCACTATTGGTACATTATGATGTCATAAAACACAATATGTATTTAATTGGTTTTTAAATTTTACCCAAAAATACGACTATCTCAGAAAATTATGGAAATTTCACAATATGAAAATTTCGACTTATTGATTCCAAAAATAATATTAATTTTATAAAATAATTTTATAAATATTTTAAATTTTACTTTTAGAATAAAAACAAACATTTATCAAAAATTATTTCTTTTAGAAAAAAAATGATTTCAAACCATAATAAAAATTACAATTGCATTCATAAAATTATATGATAATTTATAGTTAATAAAAACCAATTTAATAACAATAATAATAGTAATTTACTAAAATATTATTTAATTCAAAAATCAATTAATTCATAAATGTATATTTTTTGGTCTAATATTAACTAAATATACTATTAGTCCTTTAAAAACTATTTAAAATGTAACAATAATAAATTATATGCACATTATTTATAAAAAATAATGTACATAGTCATAGTGATTGGGTATAGTTACATAACCCCTTATAACACCAACATAATATAGAAGGTATGGTGTACGATGGTGATAGACTCTTGAGGTGCATATTGGAAAATAGGTTGGGTGGTAATCTCTATTAACATCCACTTCTCCCGTAGTCATTTCCACTCAAGATTAAAATGTTCAAGATCAGCTTATATTGGTCAAGAGAGAATCCTAATGATTCCACCTCCTTTCCGAGATAAAAAAATGGGCTCATACAAGGAAATTCAACTGGTTGTGGGCATCGATTCCTTTGTCTGAGTAAATTGGATTTGTTAAAGTCTTATATTTATACTAATTTTTTGATCACTATTCAATTACTATATTAGAAACAGTCACAATTCATAACATTATTTTAAAATCCAGAAACATAAAACCAATGAAGTTAACATTTTATATAACAATAATAAGTCATTTAATTAGATCATGAAGAATTTCCATTAATGAATGTTTGGGTCGTTAAACCACAAATGATAAAATGTTTCAATTATTGGATGTATGGGAACCACGCAATCTAGTGCACTGGACATGAATTCCTCGAGGGTAATCAACATCAAAAACCACCAAAACCTAATGAGATATGGAAATATTGTTCCATCACTACTTCTGAGGTTGTTAGTATGAATGATGTGTGGAAAAGTGTACACACTATTAACTTAATAATTGAAAAAGTACTATTTTATTTTTGTTCTACCCAGCCATTCATATATTTCTTTTTTTATAATAATTCTAACACCACCTATAAATATAGAGGTTATGTAATCAATGATTAAATGAAATGGAGAAATTATTACATCCAAAGTATATAACTCCCCTTTGATTAATGGTTATGCAGGGAACATACAATAAGATCTTGACCTACTTCCATTAGTAGAGTATTATG
Source organism: Viscum album (assembly GCA_963277665.1). Classification (NCBI taxonomy): domain Eukaryota; kingdom Viridiplantae; phylum Streptophyta; class Magnoliopsida; order Santalales; family Viscaceae; genus Viscum; species Viscum album. The sequence goes on from OY728147.1 coordinate 1,244,000,083, forward strand.
GTTATTTGAGAATGGATAGAATATAATTATATAATGAAAACATTAATTTTCATGGAGAGGACATCACACATCACATACCATGTTATCCTAAAATTATTTATAAGTGTAAATATGGTGGTGAATCTCCTTCAGAATAATCTTCTCTTTTGTTGATTTTATTTATTAGTGAGAAAGCATGTATTTGTCAAATGATTGGTACAAATGATTGATTCGTGACCAACAACATTCGCATTAAGAGTAATTACACAGAATTTTTCCCTATTGATTTTCATGTCATTCCCCGTGATCGAGAGATTTAGTTATCAATTTTACTCATTATGGGATTTAAAACTATATCGAAGATACCTTTTAGAATGACCACCATTGATATTGATGAACTGAAAAAGTAATTTCAAGATAATTGAGGAAATGTTCTTGTATTCCCGAGTTCTTCACCACGGGGTGAACGAATGTTATTCATCAATAAGAAGGATATATCATTTCACATCTACAATGATTATCATGAGATCAAAAAAATCATGGTAAAAGACAAATACCACCTTCCCCGTTTAGATGACTTGTTCCATTAGCTATGTTGGGCCAAGTATTTCACTAAGGTTTACCTTCGTTCAGAATATCACTAATTAAAGGTGATGTAGGGATATATTCTCAATAATATATAGAGACCAAGGTTTGGATAGCATGAGTTCATATTGATTCCTTCTAGACTCACTAATTCTCATGATATATTTATGTACATAATGAATTGGGTCATTAGTGTTTACCTAAACAGATTACTGGTGGTTTTAATTGATTACATTTAGATATACTCCAAGATAATGGATAAACATGATGATCATTTTAATAATGTTGATATGAATTTTCTAAGGTATAAAAATTCTGAAATGTATATTAAATAAATTTTATCATTGTCAAAAAAATATGTTTGGACATTTAGAAAATAAAGACATCCATATAGTTTCCTAGAAAAACAAATTTAATACATATCATTAGATTCCATGTTATAAATTTGGATTATTCGAATTTTCAATAGAACATATCATGATTTTTAAACATAGTAATGATGATTACTCAGATTGGGGAGAATAATTTTTGGACTAGTTTATGTGAATGATGCTTCAAAGAGTTAAAAATATGTCTTATCACCAAACCAGTATTCACAATTTGGACAAGTAGGAAAATCATTGTGTTATAAATCAATGCATTGAAGAAATTATTAGTCTATTTACTGATGATAAATTATAAATTGATAGTCTACACCTCAAGGAAGATTGAAATTCATGAGAAAATATATACCACATATGATCTGGTGGTAGAAACCATGATCATTCCAATGAACATCTAGAGGAATTATCTCTATGTGGGGAATGTTTGAAATATATAAAAATCATAAGAGCCTCAAATATATGTACAAATAGAACGAGCATAGTTTGTGCTACTGAATTTGGTTAGTTATCATTATGTGTTATTACATCTCTATTCAATACAATATAAGAAAAGAGAAACAATTGGATGATTCTATAAGTATAAATGATCCCGCAACATTGTCAATGATGATAATTTAGAAGTATCCAATATTCATAGATTTAAAAAGGATTGAAATTGGAATCATCAATGAAGTAAAACCATCAACCCATTATCAATTGATTTCTTAACTATCTTTTATTGAAAATTCCAAGAGTTCAAAATTGATGAGGAATGATTGGAACGATTTTTATTAAATAATTTTTGTTACATAATATCCAAAAATAAATAAATATCATCTAATTGATTCATATAAATATACATTCTCTATTCACCTATAGAGAATAAAGATGTACAGTGATCTTTGAGAGAACTATTGGTGGGAAAAATGAAGAAGGAGATCTCTAAATACACACAAAAAATCCTAGTATGTCAAAAAGTGATCGATGAATAAAAAATATTTTAAGGGTATTATTTGACCGTTACCCATACCAATATGGAAATGTGAAAACATCACTATAAACATTATCACCATAAATCCAAAGGGATGCAGAAGAAAAAAATTCTTCCTGAGTTTTTCTAGATTAACTCACATTGAAAAATAACTTTTTAAAAATTATAGAGGAAGGATAATGTGATAAAATTTCATGTATATATATTATAGAAATTATAAGAATATATATATTACCAATATAGACTATATTTTATTGAGATCCAATATTTAACATGATGCTCCAAAAACGTCTCCAACATTATCTATATTCACTGTGAAACTTCAGTTGGCCATATCATCCTCAACCTAATGAAAAATAAAATCATACTATTAATAAAACAAGAAAGAATTATTGTCATGTGTTATAAAGACATCAAATGTGGTTTGGACCAACATCTTCCTCTATCCTAATTATCATAAAACATTATTTTTTATTTGATGAAAAAATATTAAAACACTCCGAAAAAACATAATGGAGACCAATGTTGATTGAAGTGTTACGTAAATAATAATTGATGGAACCTAGATCTTTATATTAGAGACATGATATTCATCTACATATCTCCATGGAAGAGGATCATGATAATTTGGATGAATGGAATGCTATTTACTAGAAACAACATCCCCGTAAATATCCTTTTAATGTTACAGCTATGGCCTATTGATTAGAATGTTCATTCTCCATGTTTCATATACATAATGTATTCCATGTATCCATTTTTAGGATGTTCATACCATATCACATAAATGTTATGGATTTATATGTGGTACCGTTAGAAAATTATTTCTTTTACAAGGTGCATGTAGTGAAGATATTTGTTCATAAAGGTAAAACTCTATAGAAATAAAACTACTGACCATGTCAAAGTACATTAGTGAAACAAAAATTATATAGAGGTGGCATAAGAACTAGTGGAAATGATGAAGGAAAGGTACCCTCACATGTTTACAACATAGATTGTAAAATGACATATAAATATAAAATTATATAAGGGGGGATAATGTGACAACCTAGAATTCAATAAATTAAAATTCCATTCTTATAATTATTTCATATAGTATAAATCACATAAACTCGGATTATATACACAATAAAAGATTAAAAAAATTAGAATGAGTGAAAGAACAGAAATCACAGAACCTTTACTAATGTAATAGAAAATTCGCCATTAGAATTTTAATGTTACCAATATTAATATTAATCTATGCAATATATTATTATTACAACCTATAGAAGTGTAAATAAAATTTTGGAATCATAATAATTGAAATATGGCATGTATTTATTTCATGGAATATGTTAATAAATATTTTAACAATGAAAAAATTAAGTTTTGGTTGTTTTTAAGTAGTAAATATGTTATAACAACTCTATAAATAAGAAAATGACTCTGAAGAATTTATTTTTTCATAAAATGTTTTAATAAATTAAAATTATTATATAATATTATGAGACCTTATTTAATTATTCATAGTGTTATAAAATAGATTATAATATTAAAATCTGTATGTAATTAATAAATGATAAATTTAACTAAAAATTAAATTTCTCATATTATGAAAATTATTCTCATAAAATTGAGTTAATTTTTGAATTCTATACTTTTAAAAATGTTCAAGTATCATTTTCTAGTTTTTTATTACATAGATGAATTTAACTGAATAGTATAATATGATAATTTATATTATTTATAAAATACACATATTATTAAGTCAAAGATGTTGTATAGAAAATGTAATCCAATATATATAGAAATTTAATAAATTATTTTAAAATATTTTATGATAAGATTCAAAAAAATTAATATTCAAGAGCCTAAATGATTAACAAATTAATAAAATATTAATAAAAACACTTTTTTCTACTCTAAATACCACCCTTTACAACCCTGTCTCCCCTCCCCGCCAAATCCATGATCTTTTTCCATTTATTTTCCAATACTCTTATGAAACCCCTCTCCCACATCTGCAATCCTTTTTCTCAACAAAATACAAAAACCAGTTTCCTAAAGGAGGTTCCCAAGGAGAATAATTAATCATGTAAAATCTACATACTCTTATTTTAATTCAAATTCATGTTCATTTTTATCATATTTTATCCACATATCACCTTATCCAAGTGATATGATTACTCCAATATCATATATATACTATAATTATATTATGTTATTTTAATAATATGTCATCGAACATCTTCCCCTTAATATTTTATTCAAAAAATTGAAACGCCATTCATGATGGGTAGTTTTATCTATTTCATGAATTCCATGTTTTAATTTTCCATTACATCCATCAAGTATGATATTAAAAACATTATAGTGAATTAGAAATTATAAAATTTATTTTATATCCATTTTATGTCCTGTTTCTAACTTATATAAATAAAATTAAATAAAAATGCATTCGTTGTGATAGATAACCTCCAAATTAATCTAAATCATTATCATTAAAATTTTATATAATGGTTCATCCTCATAACATATTACATAATCATATATAAGATCATTTAACCCTATATGAGTTCATTGACATGATATAATCACTATTATTTAAAATTATCTTCCTTTTACATGATCCTCTAAACATGTATACAAGTGAACCGATCATGAATACCAAGAAACCAAACACTCACGAATGATGAAATTGAAAATTATAATTCCTCAAAATGGTAGTAAAATAATTTCATAAATATATAATTAATAAAATAAATGTATAATTAGTTATATATGTCATGACCCATCCTCGGTGCCCATGCCGTGACTACGCCAAGCCCACCTTCTATAGGACATGGGCTGGCGACTAGCGCCAATGGTGAATACTTGATAAAAAGGGATTTCATTGCCTTTTAACCTGTAACTCATGCAGTCTGAACAGATGTAGTAGAAGAAAAAGTTACAAAAATAGAAAAGAAAAGTGTGCTGAAAGTAAGTGGTCTCGTAAAGAATCCCAACTGAACAACAAGTACATGTACAAGTAAAAAAAGGGAAAAGGAGCTCATGGATCATCCACCGGTGAATCCTACCTGAAGGTTAGATACATATCTTGAACACTCATCCCTGATGTACGTTCCTTCTAGTCCATCCCCAAGCAGCCTCCCGTCTATCCCCCTCATCCACGATCATTGCTGACTATCTTCTGCACAGAACACAACAAGCTGCGGATGAAGCCCCTGCAGGGGTGAGTATAACAATACTCATTAGGGGACCCTGAGACCCCCGAAAGTCTCCTAAAATCCACCAAGGATAAATCACATAAGAAATATACAATCGCGAAGTATCAACTAACATTACTTAGGTATATGCCCATACATATACCTAAGTTACCATTGAAAGTCCGACTCCAACTCTCGATCCCATGAACAACCCAGTACACAAAGGCAGTAAAGTCAATCACCAAAATGATAATGGTTGAATGACAAGACTCATCTCACATAGGTATACATATTTTGTAGAGTGATAGAGATGATCAGATGTAGTCACTAATTCATATAAGCTGTCGGACCCACATAGGATTATGGACTAGCTAAGCTGTTAGACCCACACAGGATCCAAGACCAGCTTTTATGTCGGACCAACATAGGATCATGGAACAGAAGTCAGAACTGTTGGACCCACACAGGATCCAGGAACAGTAGTTGGAGCTATCGGACCCACGGAGGATCTTGGTGCAGTAGTCATCCCTATCGAACCCACAGAGGATTCCTATAACAAAGTCATAATTGTCGAACCCACGGAGGATCTTGGTATAGTATTGTCCCTATCGAACCCACATAGGTTCCTATCATCTCAGTCGCAGCCAGCCCTAGGGATCTGACACACAACATAATGGGTTCTGGGAGGTTCCACTCCTCGAGCCAATTTTCGATACGTCAACTACAATGAAGTCTTGAGTTGATGTATCTCGTAGTTCCATCTCATCATAAAGAACCCAACACGATAGACGTCACATCAATCAGATGCCCATTATGAGAGTTATTTGAACTTCCGTTCTAGGGACCTGATTGGTTTTAGGATCAATCCAACCCGACCTTAATCCAACTACATCTGAACCTCATGTGAAGTATTCCAAAACAATCGTCTCGCTCCTAAAATTTCATCGTCATAGACGGTTTTTCGATCGGATACCTGTAGGGGGAGATGCATGCTAAAAGGTGTAAATGGCCTTAGCGGGTCTGAGTCTGGTCCGACCTAGTCCGACCAACCTAGACCGTCCCAGCCAGAACCAGGGTTTGGACCGCTCCGCGGGTGCAGCCCGATCCGATTGGTCACCCCAGCTCAAAGGTGCGTCCCAACGCGAAGGCGTGACCCGAACAGAAGTCGTGGCCCAGCCTGCGGGCCGCCCGACCCTGGGGTGGCCCGGTCATGGGGCGGCCAGGTCGAGATGCGGCCCAGCCGTGGGGGCCCGACCGAGCGGTGGAACGGCCATGAGGTGGCATGGTCGTGGAGGACCGGCCGAGGGGCGGCCCGACCGTGGTGGGCTGGAAGAGGGGAGGTCGAGATATGGCGACGCCCGGCTGTGGCTGCCCATCTGAGGGGTTTCACGACCATGGCGGCCCGGCCGTGGGGTGGCCGGCTGTGGGGATTCATTTGCACGGTTTGACGGTGCAGTTCAACCTTTGTTCGCCACAACCCTTTTCCTCTATCATGGTGTGACGGCACCACGGACTTCCGGCTCCCCCTCAGTCGTCAACCACAAACTAGATCCTAATGGGGAAAGGTCGACCATGTTGGTGCGGTTCTATTTCCCCCATGATACGGTGATATAATTTCATTGTCAAAGCTCAATTTCAATGACATAGAAAGAGTACAAGAATTAAAAACCCCTACCTCGTAATCAGTGTTCTCTTGACGGAGTCACGGAAAGGAAGCTTCGTTCCGTTGACATTGGAAGGAGATGACGTCATTGTTGGTGATGTTCATCATAGTTAGAGTCTTCCCTTTCTTGCCCCGGGTGGAAAGACAGAAGACGACTTCATCGTTCCTTGGTGGACATGGGAATTCTTCATTGAGAGGATATCATTCTTCGTTAGAGAATCTCCCAAGTCCTTTGAAAGTTCCAACCACAAATTAAAGTTTCCAAAAAACAAAATAAAACAATATCTCCACTATTATTTTATTATCTCCATGCAATCAACAATAATTCAATTTAATTCAAATCACTTCATAAAAATTAATTGACATTAATTAATTCCTAGGTGTGTTGGAACCATAATGGGGAAGGTGAAGAGGCTCCAAAAATTTATCGGGGAAGTAAAGATTTCATCCTCTTTAATTGGGGGTTCAAGGGGAGTTAAAGGGTTTTGATGCTCGTGTGGGCCCCACATTATATCATCCTCCCAAGGGAGGTTATGGGTTTTTGTCCCGACCACCAACCTCCCCTAAGATGTTTTAACTACAATTCAAATAAAAATATGCTACACATATTTTTATTTAATTTTACTTTGTATCCAAAATAATTATCTTCTGTTCACGTTGAAACACAACTGCGGTAAAGTTCTCCTTAAGCAAATATTGGTGCTTTGAGTTCAACGGTGTCCTCAGATTTCAATTCTGAGTAGCAGTTCAAATGATATAAAATCTTGCAGGTACGTTTACTGAACGTATACAAACAAAACATCCGAAATTGATTTCGGGCACACCGGGCCTCGGAATCAGGCACCGTCAGAAACTGAGGACTCGTAAAAATTACATGTATTTAAGAAAAAAAATTCACGGAATTTTTGTGTCTTTACATTAACCCCACCTCAGGGATTTATATCCCCATAATCTACAACACACACTAAAGGAACAATAGGGGGTACTGAGCACGCATCTGAGCCTCCCGCTCCCATGTTCTCTCCTAGAGGTTCCTGTGCTGCCAGTGAACACGCACCAGAGAAATCGACCAACCACATATGACCCACTCATATTGATCTTCAATCTCCACTAGATCCTCTATGAAATTCACCCCATCATCGATATCCAGCTCCTCATGGTCGATGATGTGGGATGAGTCATTCATGTATCTCCTCAGCTGAGATACGTGGAAGGCGTCGTGAACCCGGTGCAACTGAGGTGGAAGAGTCAGGATGTATGCCACCTCGCCTACTATGATGGGGACATGAAAACGTCTGATTAATCTCAGAAATAACTTTCCACCTAGGAAAAATCTCTATAGACATCGTCGAGTGGTGACACATAGAAAGACATGGTCTCTATCCTCGAACTCCAGTGGTCTCCATCTCCTTCCTTCATAGGACTTATTCCTACTCTGTGAAGACTTCATCCGCTCCTGGATGATCTGCACCTTCTCCGTCATAGCCTACACCATATCTAGTCCCATATGTTCTGACTTCCCTGGGTCAGTCCAGCATAGATGTGATCTGCAAGGTTGGTCGTACAATGCCTCGTAAGGTGCCATCTCGATGGTGGAGTGGTAGATGTTGTTATACTCAAACTCCACCAAGGGTATGTGATCCTCCCATCTATGAACGAAGTCGAGGATGCATGAACGGAGAATTTCCTAGAGAGTCTGAATGGTCTTCTCAGTCTATCCATTCATCTAAGGATGGAATGCAATGCTCAAGTGAAGATGTGTCCTGATAGCCTCCTACAACCCCTTCCATTGTCGGGAAATGAAATGATCATCTCGATTGGAGAATATCATAGATGGAACTCCATTACATCGTACGATCTTATGTACTTAGAGGGGTCCTAGGCTCTCCACTAAACCCTACTCTCTAATCGGTTGGATGTGGGCCGACCTTGTGATTCGGTCAATAATCACCCAGATAGATTCATGTCCTCTGAATGTACATGGAATTCCCGTCATGAAATCCATGGATATCCCATCCCACTTCCATTATGGGAAAACTAAGGTTTGAACTTAGTCTACTGGAACCTGTTCCTCAACCTTCACTTGCTGAAAAGTTATTCATCGAGAGACAAACTCTACTACTGCCTTATTCATCCCTAGCCACTAGTGGTATCGTCAGAGGTCCTGATACATCTTCGCCACTCATGGATATACAGCTAAAGGAGACATCTGGAACTCCTTCAACACTTCCTCCTGAAGTGAAACTAGTACCATGGTACGTCCCCGGAATAGAATGATATGCTCCCCACCTTCAAAAAATCCATCAGGTTCCTGCCCTGAGGATATCTGAGCACGTCCCATCTCACAGTCAAAGTCCCCATGTTGTTCCACCCTGAATCGCTGAAAAAGTGGAGGAGTGACTGTAGGAGACTGTAGAAAGGTTGCTCTATCCCGATCCACAAAAGAAATCTGCAATGCAGCCAGCTGCTCTTTCGCCTACCATAGTAGTTGAATTCCTGATCTTCTGCTGAGAGTATATGCTATAACGTTCCCCTTCCCATGATTATAGAATATCTCAATGTTATAGTTCTAAAGGAACTCAATCCATCGTGTCTGTCTTAGGTTCAAGCCCTTATATGGGAAGATGTACCTAAGACTCTGGTGGTTAGAGTAGACTATAAAATGATCTCCGCTCAGATAGTGCCACCCCATCTTCAAGGAAAATACCACTACTGCTGACTCTAGGCCATGGGTACCATATTTCTGCTCATGCTGTCTCAACTTCATAGAACCATATGTGATCACTACTTACTCCTGAATCAAGACACAGCTGATTCTGGTCCCTGATGCGTCATAGTAAACTATATACCAAATTCCCTCCTTCAGTATCCTCAATATGGGCACACTATTCAACCTCTGCATAAGCTCCCAAAAGCATTGTTGCCATCTCAATGACCACACGAAGGGTTACCCGTTCTTCGTAAATGCTGAAAGTGGTGCTGAAAATCTGCATAAATCTGGTAAAAATATCCGATAGTACCCAACTAGTCCGAGAAAACGCCATTCCTCCATCACACTCTGAGGTGGCTCCCAAGAAAGAACTGCCTCAATCTTCACTGGATCCACTACAACACTAGCCTTCGAGATGATGTGTCCCAAGAAGTGAACCTCTCGAATCCAAAACTGGCACTTTGAGATCTTACCATAAAGCTGGTGCTTTCAGAGTGTGTCCAGTACTACCCATTAATGGATGGCGTGCTACTCCTCAGTAGTCATGTGAATCAGTATGTCATCGATGATGACTACAACAAAACGATCAAGGTAAGGCAGGAATATCCTATTCCTGAGACTCATGAACACTACTGAATCCTTGGTTACACCGAAGGGCATAAACAATAACTTTTAGTGGCCATACCAACACCTTAATGTCATTTTCTGCACATCCTCATCACAAACTCTGAGCTGGTGATAGCCTAACCTAAGGCCTATCTTCAAGAACCATTGTTCTCCCATGAGCTGATCAAAGAGGTTTTCAATCCTCAGGAGTGGAAACATGTTCTTAATGGTGACCTGGTTCATGCAATGGTAGTAAACACACAATCACAAGCTCCCATCTTCCTTTTGAGCGAACATAATTAGGGATTCACAGGGTGAAAGACTAGGTCGGATAAATCCATTCCCCTACAAGTCCTCCAGCTTTACTCGTAGCTCATAAAGCTCAGCGAGAGCCATACAATATGCTGGAGTAGATATCGGTGCCCTCCCAGGATATAGGATAATGCATAAGTATACCTCTCGGTGAGGAGGTAGTCCTGGTATGTCGTCAGGGAAAACATCCCCACACTGATCCACCACAACATGAAAACTCAGACTCTACACATCAAATGCTCTGAGGATGAGACTATCCAACTGAGGTGTGATCAGTTGCCCCTACTCTGTGTAAGTTCATCCCGCGCTGCAAGGGCTCCCTTCTCACCAGTGAAGGTGAACCTGGTCCCATCCGTGTAGACACACTGCACTTTGTGCCTAATACAGTCAATTTGATCATGAACCATGGATAACCAGTCCACACCCATGATGACGTCGTAAGGCCTCAAAACCGCTATGAGGAGATCCCAGACGAAGCTCTCACCTCCTTGAGTATGCTCAAAATTCCGACACTAGTGCATAATCGTCGAGTGTTCTCCTGTACGAGTCTCTAGTCCTAAGGATGGAGCCAATGGGTCCGTCAGAATATTTGAGCTCTGAACGAGGGAAGTGGAAACAAAATAATGAATTTCACCTATGTATATAAGTACTGAATCAAGGGTGGAGTAGACACAGATAGCACCTCGAATCATCTAAGGTGCACCGTAGTCATATGCCTCGACTGCTTGGAGCTGAGCCTACCTCTATTCACCATCTCCCTGTGGTCATGGTGGACCTCTTAGTGGTGGTGGTGGTAGGGCCTCGAAAAATCGTCCACCACCAGCTGCTTGGCCATCTCCTCTTCCACATCCGCCAGCTCCCAGTGGACCCCCAAAGTCAACCATCTGCCTCTTTCTGGGAGGTCACCCTACTATATGCTGCTCATCTGCATGGCAGGTCAGGTAGTCACGAGCCATGTAACCATGCTCGTCACATGAATAGCACTATGTGCTCCTCATAAAGCTAGTTTTGTCTCATTTATGCCACAAATCCAAACCTTTATCCTGGGGTTGCCCTCCTGATGGCATAGTCCACTTGGACCTCTATGACATCTGTCTACTACCGGCTGCAGAATTCTCCACTATGTGTCACCCTGTGGTGGTTCTCGTTACTGGTGTCTACTCAGCAAGAAGACACTCCTCTTGAAGGGCTCGCACCAGCACCCCCTCCTGTGTCGAGATTCTTAGGGGGGTCATCGAAGCCCTGATCTCATGCCGGAGTCCCGTCTCAAAGGTCTAGGCCCGGAATAACGGGTAGTGTACCATATCAGTGGAGTAGCGCGAGAGGTCGGTGAACCTCACTGAGTACTGGGATACTATTATGTTGCTTTGCTTTATATTATGTAACTCCTGAATCCGCAACACACGAAGGGTGGCTTGAAAAATATCTGACTAGAAGAGTCTCTCAATGTCTGCCCAGAATAATGATGCCTCTTCATGCACCTGGAGAATCAGGCTCCACCATCTTCCTACTCCTGCATGCAAGAGAGTCATGATAAGGATCACCATAAGGGAAGCTGGTGTCCCTACCAATGTGAAAAATCTTATGAAAACCTCCAACCAATCCTCAGCTGCCTGTTGGTATGTCTCCCCCAAAACATGGGTGGCCTCTGGTGCTGGAACTCGTGGAACGCACTTAGACGGCGTGAACTCTCTGCTATTAGAGCTAGTGGTATCGGTGGCCCAGTGGGTAGTGGTACTACTGGTACCTCCGCTGTGATGGGGCCTTGCACTGAGGCCTCGTCGCTTGTTGGGCTACCATCTCGTATGAAACATGTAACCCTAGACCGCTTCCTTCATGGGGACATCTTGAAAAGAAACAGTTGTTACACGGTTGAATCAGTATACCTGGTGAGCTAACACAAAGTGATCATGAATAATACTTTTTCAGAGGGAACACACATGCAATCAGTGTTTTCTTGCACTGAGTCGGAGATCAAGAAATCAGAGTCCTCGTGTAGGGATGCGTCAGCCACTACACCAACACCAGTTTCCCTAAACTAATAACAAAACCCAAAACACATAATAATATTGTTATTAAAATAATCAGATTCCATGTTCTCCGGTTGAACCGACTCCTCTGATACCAATTTGTCACGACCTGTCCTCGGGGCCCGTGTCGTGACTACCACAAGCCCGCCTTCCAAAGGCCAGGGGCTGGCGACTAGATCCAAAGGCGAATCCCTGATAAAAAGTGAAGGAATTTCCTTTTTACCTTTAACTCATTCAGTTTAAACACAATTAGTAGAAGCAAAAAGTACTAAAATAGAAATGAAAATTGTTTTGAAAGTAAGTGGACCAGTATACAGACCCAAATGAACAACATTTACAAGAATAAGTAAAAAAAAGGAAAAACAGCTCCTGGATCATGCACCGGTGAATCCAACCTGAAGGGTAGGAACATAACTCTAACACTCATCCCTGAGGTATGTACCATCTAGTCTAGCTTTGAGCAGCCTTCCGTCCATCACCCTTAGCCTCTATCACTGCTGACCATCGTCTACACAGAACACAACATGGTGCGGCCAAAGCCTGTGTAGGGGTGCGTATAACAATACTCAGTAGGGGATCCCAATACCCCAGAAGGTATCATGGAAACCACTAAGGATTAACCAAAGAATAATGATTTAATTAAGAAGTTTCATCCAAACTTACTTATGTATATTCCCATACATATACCAAAGTTACAATTCACAGTTTGACTCCAACTATCAAGGCCAAGCACAACCCAGTCCAAAATGGATGTAAAGTCAATCACCTCGATGATAATGGTTGAATTAAAAGACAAAACTCACATAGGTATACATCTTTTGTGGAGTGGTAGAGATGACCAGATGATGTCACTGATTAATATAAGTTGTCGGACCCTCACAGGATTCAGGACCTGCTAAGTTGTTGAACCCACACAGGATCCAGGTCTATCTATTCTGTCGGACCCACACAGGATCCAGTAATAGAAGTCAGAACTGTTGGACCCACACAAGATCCATGAACAGTAGTTGGAGCTGTTGGGCCCATAGAGGATCTTGATACTATATTAATCGTTGTCGAACCCACATAGGATTCCGCTACAGACATCATCACTATCGAACCCATGGATGATCCTGGTAGAGTATCGTCACGATCAAAACCATGGAGGATCCTATCATCTTAGTCGCATCCAGCCCTAGTGTTCCCTCACACAGCACGCTCAATTCCAGGAGGGTCCTCTCCTCAAGACGTGTTTCGATACATCTACTACCACTATGTCTTTAGTTGATGTATCTTGTAGTTTCGTCTAATCATAAGGAACCCAACACGACAGATGTCGCTTCAATCAGACGCCCGGTTTGAGAGCTGTTGGCATTTTTGTTTCAGGGGCCCGGTTTGTTTTAGGCTCAAACCAACCCGACCATACTCTAACTAGGTCTGAACCTCAAGTGGAGTATCAAAAAATAACTATATCACTCCAATTATTTCATCACTGTAGATGTTTCATCGATCAGATACATGTAGACCATGATGCTGGCAAAAAGGTGTAAATGGTCGTAGCGAGTCTGGGTCAGATCCCACCCTGTCCGACCGAACTGGCATGACCCGATCAGAACTGAGGTAAGACCTGGTCAATGGGTGTGGCCTCACCTGAGTGGCTGGCCCGACCAGAAGGTGTGTCCTTGAAGGAAGGTGCGGCCCGACCCGAACGCAATTCCCGACCTAAGGGCGGCCCGGTCTGTGGTGACCCGGCCGAGGGGCGGCCCAACCGTGGGTCCGCCTGGCCGTGGCTGCCCGGCCGAGGGGCTGCCTTGCTGTGGCGGCCCAGACGAGGGGCAGCCTGCCCGAGGCGGCTCTTCTGTGGGGTGGCCCTGCTGAGGGGAAACCCGGTCATGGAAACTTGTCCGAGGGGCGGCCCGACTGAGGGGTGGCCCGACCCCGAGGCTTCTAGGGAACGACGCGACAACGTCATGCCATCTTTATTTGTGTGCGGCCCACATGGATGCGGCCCCTATCTTCCAGCACGGTGCGATGACACTGCTCCCTTCCTTCTTTTCCACCGTCGTCAACCACCAAATAGAGAAAAATGGGGAATGATCAGTCTTGTTGGTGCAGTTAGATTTCCAAAATGTTACGGTGATATCATTTGGTTGTCAAACCATAATTTCAACAACATAAAACATGTACAAGAATTAAAAACTTGTACCTTTTAATCAGTGTTCTCTTGATAGAGTCGCCGAAATTCAGCACCATTCCGTTGACGTCGGAAGGTGATGACATTTTCATTGGCGACGTTCTTCACTGGAAGTGTCTTCCCTTTCTTGCCCGGGTTGGAAAGGAAAAGGACGGTGTCGTCGTTCCTCAGTGGAGATAGGCATTCTTCTTTGAGAGGATATAATTATTCATTAACGAATCTCCCATGTACTCTCAATGTTCCACTCCCAAATAAAAGATTCCAACAATCAAAATAAAATAATAGCTCCACTATTATTTTATTATTGCAATGCAATCAAAAACAATTTAAAATAATTCAAATCACTTAAAAATAATTAATTGGCATAAATTAATTTCAAGTTGTGATGGCATTATAATGGGGAAGGTGAAGAGGCTCCAAAAATTTATGTGGGATGTAAAGATTTCATTCTATATAATTGGGGGTTCAAGGGGAGTTAAGGGGTTTTGATACTTGTGTGGGCCCCACCTTATAACATCCTCCCAAGTGAGGTTATGTGCGGGTGGCCCCACAATGAAACTCCCTTTTGTGGTTTTCACTACCATTCAAATAAAAATTTTCTACACATATTTTTATTTAATTTTATTTAGTAACCCCAATAATTAACTTCCATTCACATTGAAACAAAACTGTGGTAAAGGTTTCTTTAAGAGAATACTGGGGCTACGAGTTCAATGATGTCCTTGGATTTCAATTCTGATGACCGGTTAAAAGGATATAAAATAACGCATGTATTTTTACTGAAATTACACGAAAAAACATCAAAAATTGATTTCAGGCACACCAGGCCTCAGAATCAGGCGCCATGAGAAACTGCGGACTCGTAAAAATTCCATGTATTTAGGAAAAACATTTACGGAATTTCCCAGTCTTTATAATATATATATATTAACTATTAAATATAATTTTATTATCTATGATAATAAGGTGAATAAATTTTTAAAACTAATGATATGTAGATTCAATAACCCAATTTTAATTGTTTGGGTTGTTCCACTTTAATTTAAACCTAATGTGTGGATGTTATTTAATATTCTTAAAATACCATTTATTTCATATTTACTCACTCCAATCAATATTTTTTATTTTATAAAAACACATTTAATGGAAAAGTGTGAACCATAAAAAAATTCAAACCATAAAGAAGATCATGTGGGAAATCAAACAACTTCAGGCAAAAAGTAGTTAAACATAAAAAAGGTCACATAGTCATTGGAAACTAGGCTAAAATTGGTGGAATCAGTTACATGATATAAGCCCCATTGAAAATCACAAACCTACGAATATGGATCCTATATGATACGATCCTCAAAATTAGTGGCAAGCATGTCCCATGATTGAATGTATTTCTACGCACTGATCTTCTTTTTATTGAATCTGTGATCTAGGATCTAATCTTGTTTGTTGATCCAAGCCGTTTCATCTTTACTGGCATTAATAAAAATTTCCCTCTCTAATATTTTCTCTTTTTCCTTCCAGGAATCCTTGAGCTCCAAGGTCTCAATCTTCATATCATCATTTGAGTGAAGAAAAATCTTGAGTTGTTTCCCTGGTTCTTTAGAAGCAACGTGTTCAACCTATTGCTTTTCATTTTTATTTTCTACGCACTTCTTTTTTCCCCGGGGTTTGGCTTAAATCTATTTATTCCTTGTCTAGCCTGAAGATCTGGTTACAATTTTTTGGGGGTATTCTAGTAGTCCATTCAATGTTTTGGCCTTCTTTCCCCCCTGAAAATATTTTTCATAATAACTTTTCTTTCTATAAAATACATCAGTTACTTTTCACGAGATTCGTTCATCTTCACTGATGATTGGTGATTGTTATTCCATTAATCTTGATGCCATTATTTTGGGAACCCAAATTATGATTCCGAAATTAATTATTTATTACATTCTTATGATTCTCATTTCAATTTTAGGGGTAGGTTTTATGGGAATGACTATTAAATGTTATATATGTCATGCATGATTGTGTAAATGATATAATGTGTCAAGTGCTCCTAGAATTATATCCCACTCCAATGAATTAGGTAATGTGATTTATATAATGATATAATGTGCTTTGTTGATGGAATTGATGCTATATTTTTTCCAAATTATTATTATGTTGTTATTATGCAAATATTTTGTTTGTGAACATGATGATATCATTGTTCAGAACTATGTTTTGTAGTTCACAACTAAGAAATAATGATTAATTTTTATGCATTTATATATTCCATTAGATTATCTAATGATTCCAATATATATTATAATTATGATCCAACATTTATCATATGATTATGAAGATTATTCTCAACCCATATTATATTTATTCAGGTTCTTATCTATCTTCTTTCGGGGTTTTTATATCACCTATTTATTATTTATATTCTTAGGTGACTACATTTACTTCATAGAAAATGATTTCAACTAAGAATAAACAGATTAAGGAATTAATTAATGTTTATGTTTTACTTTTTTTATGTTTTTACATGATTTTCCCCATGCACTAAATCATTGGATCTTGGTTTTCTAAATGTATTTTATTTATTCTCTACAAAATGTTATCATAGTAATGTATGATAACTATGTGTTCTCTGCAGATGGTTGTAAATTCATCTAATAATGATATGACCAATCCACATTCCTCTCAATTTCAATTTATATTTTTATATATATACATTAATATTGAATCTTATTTGATCCTCCTCATTGAAAAACATACATGATCATTTCGACTTTGACTGGCCTAAAAATTGTCTAATTTTCCATTTTTCTAATGTATTGAGGTGTTTTAATTATTCATAATATAAAAAAAATTATTTTTTATTATTCAACACTTCATATGTGAATATATGCTTTAACAATTTATGGTATATCTACATTTCATACAATTCTCCATAAATATAATGATTTCCTATCATCAATGTAAAAATAATTTCTTTGAATTCCTATTCACGAGTCATTTCATTTTGATGATGAATATATTGTAGTAATGAGTCGTAATCAATCATAATATTAGTGTTTACAAGAATTCATCATATTTGCATATATTATGTATCAATATAGATCATGCACCACAATCAATATCATGATTTTCTATGAAAATTCGGGATGACCAACATTCATTTGATCTACATAAATTTTTTTCACATCCATCTATCCATAGTAATTTCCAGCATTCATTTTAATCATATTTTATAAATTTGGTATCATATAAATATTGTTCATAAAGAATCGATAAAATCCATCCCATAAAAAATTGATCATAGTTTCCATGGATAGAATTGGCCATTGTTATTTATCATCTTCCATTCAAGGATTTATCGATATACAATCATTTTAGATTGAATTACATATGAATAGTAGTTTTTGTAACCAAAGTTCACATAAGATGAATTTTCTATACACATTCTTTGTCATTCAGGTCACAATAAAAATCATTAAATGATTTCACGATCATCAATGGTAATATAATATTTATGAACATTATTTATAAATACTACCACAAACTGATCAAGGCAATATATAAAGTAATAGATAATTAAATTAACAAAGAACATGGGGGTACCATAAATTAAAATGAGAATTTATTTAAATAGAAAATAAAAATTACACATACAGAATGATATATTGAGAATATACTCTTTCTTGGTTGTCAATTAATGATTCTTTGAATGGTGATCAATCATGGAAAAGTATTGAGCTCAACACTATTGATTTAAAAAAGTTATAAATACATGGTAGATGATACTTAATATTAATAATGAATAATTTATTTTCCATAAAATAAAAAAAATCATATATACCTGTAATTAATTTTTTAAAAATGAAGTGTTTATGCACACGTTGATTCACAAGGTCATATGAATCCATTTTCCAGATTACCCAATTGTTCCTATTCGATTCATGTATCGTAGTTTTGGAAATTTTTTAAGGATTATTTGAAACCGATTTAATGTAAGGAATAAATTATATTAAATAGATACATTACAATTTAGGGTAAAATTGATATTATTTATAATATACATCAAAACACTCCAAATATATATAAATTTAATGATTTTAAGACTTTTCTCAAATATTTGAGAAAAATATGTTTTATTACTGGGACATAAGGCCTATATAACTAATGATACATTAATATAAAGTTCATATTTTTTAGTGATATAAATATATAAACATAGGTTTGTTTATAATATCTTACATTACGTCCCTTCCATGGAAATTGATTTAGTATATATATATATATATAATTAATACATGCCGAAAATCACACCAATTTCGACTAAATGGAGAATAAGAAGATTCTAGGGAATAATATTTCCCTGACACATCTACTATAGATGTGGTATAAACATGATATGTGACTATATTATCATTAATGTTTTTTACTAGAATCCCAAAGTGTTTTCACTAATGTTTTATTGATATTTCATGAGAATTTAATTTGTCATAATATATTAGGTAGATCTAGAATTTAATAGTAAATTTTTTATTCTGTTTGGGATGATATGGTTATTTTTTATAATTTCATTCCCATGACCTAGATAAGTAGAAATATAAATGATATTACCATTTTCATTTTACATAGGTTATTATTGAGTCCTACTATCCACATTACATCTTATATTCTATAATGGATTTGAATAATTCCTAATCACCATACATTTAATAATTTATATATAATTTTTTGAATCATTACTATTCTCTATTTCATTTTCTGTCATTTTCATCCCTTATGAATGAACAGATTCCTTATGGATGTCCTTATAACAACTAAATAATATAAAAATTCCATTCATAAAATTACCCCAGTTCCTTCCCCAATATTATTATCATATTGGTGTTTGGGATTCATTTTTTCATAGGGATTTATCATTACCATGATGATCAATTTTTTAGTTACTAAGTATATTAATTTTACTTTAATATTTCTACTTATATATTCTAATAAAATTTAATAATTTCAACATTTTTACCAAAGTCTTTATGTGTTATTCCTTCTTACCAAACGTTTTGATTGTGATAAATAACTGATCAAATTTCCATGCAAGGATGATTATAAATCCATAATTTTACATTAAATTTATATTTATATTTACATCATATGTTCCATTAAATTATTAATTCTTCTTCTTATTCTCTAAAAAGTAAATTTAATTAATTTTATGAATAGTATCAATAATGTCTTTTCTGATTAATAACCTCGTTAACTCATATATTTTTTGGGAGTTTATTTCTCTTTCAGGAATCATTTTAATATAAATATTTCACAATTTATTATCTTATAAATGATTGTGGTATAGAACAATGATACCCATAAAATGGTTCAACGATTATAGAATATAAAATAAATTTTTCATTGCACTGATATATTTCATAGAAACTAGAGGATTTGAAGACCCATAGAAGGATGATGTATGTTTTTGTTAAATGATGAATTGGAATTCATAACCCTCCTAGGTATGCTCATAACAAAAACCAATGATTCATTTTTTATAGATTGTGACATTTTAGTGATCATTGTCACAAGATATTTTATTCTAGTTCAAATGAAATTATAATTATATTGATGATAGTAATTTTAGTTGTAGCCCCACTAATTATTCAAATGGTTCCTTCTAGTTCAAACCATTTAATACCATGAAAAATATGGTATAATCAAAGAGAAAATATAGTCATAGTGAATGAACATATATTTTTAATCATCATTCATGATATGTATTAAATTTTTACATATTCATATCACCCTATAACATATAAGTTTATCCTATATCACTTTACAATCAAAATTTAATTTTCATAGGTTCTATAAAAATATTTAAATTTACCAATTGTCTAAAAGTAACTAAAATATTCTTTGACACCAAATACATTAACCTAATTATAACATACATATATATTAATTAATTTCAATTAGTATTGAATATATATTATAAATAAAAATTCTTGAAAACTATTAATGTTTTTAATAGTATAATAGTTAAAAAATAAGTTATTTATATGGAAAAACCACCATTTGAAATGTAAATATTTTCATATGTTAACCATACAATATCCAACAACATAAATGATTATATCAAAACATGTAGAATGAAATCAATTGAATGGGTGAGCTCATATGACTAGTATGGTAAACATTAGAGATGTCGACCCTAAAAACTATAATGTGATCATAATGATATGATAATATAATAATATGTATGTTTCCAAAATATATATTAGTATACTATAATATTTTTCTCACAAAACCTGAAATATTATCATTTTAAAATAAATTATAAATATTGAAATCATTTTAGTAATAAACATCTAGGAGTAATAATTTCATCATATATCATTATATGCATATGAAAACAAAAATTTTTGAAACAAAATATGAAAACGCACAATAATAGAAAATATTGTGTTAAATTCTAGAATTAAGTGATACATATAAATAAAAATTTGAAAAAATATATTGAAATTCATGTCCATATATAATTTTTCTTAAAAACATAGACAAACTTTTTTTCTCACACATTCAATTTTAAAAAATTATATTTTTAATCATGTCCATGTATAATATTTAGTTGTGGAAGAAATGAAATAATAATCATACATAAATATGTGAAAAAAATTCATTCACATCCACTATAATCATCATAAACTAATGAAATATAATTACCAAATTATCCAATTCATTATAGGGTTATAATTGACCTAATAGAAAAGTAATCACAATATATTCTTTTTAATTCAATAATATTATAAAAAATGCTTCATGCCATTCTAACATAACCCTGAAAAATAAATGGGGTTTTTAAACATGTATTAATCAAAATAATATAACATTTTGATAACCAAAAAATGAAATATTTTACTATATCACTAGTAAAGTATTACTTACACAAAAGGTTTTTAAGAGATAAGATAAGAATTATTTAAAGATTAATGTAATGTATAATGAAGAAAATTCCATATACATTTTGAAATAAATAATAAAAATGATAATATTTACAAAACATAAATGGTAACAATTTCATTGATAACATAATTTAAAAAATATAATGGAATCCTGAAATAATAATAAATTAATAATAGATTGAAATTTTATTCATTCATAAATTATTAAAAAAATAATTTCTTTCACACATTCAATAAAAATACCTTTATCAGAAATTCAAATAAAGAATATTTATAATTTTATAAAGTAAAAAATCAGTAAAAGATACATTACTGACTAATGAATTTATTTAAAATTAAATTCTTGTAAAATTTTTAGAATACATGTATATGTATGGAATAAAATTTCATACCAAAATGGTTGTTATAATGTCATATTTTCTTAGGAACAATTTAAAAAAATTGTATAACATAGAATAAAATTATATTAAAAAAATTAAAAAAATAATTGGTAGAGAATAAAATCTATTGAAGTTAACAATATAATTATCGTATAATTTTATAAATTCAAATTCAACAATAAAGAGTCCTAATTGAAATGTTATTGAAATGTGAAATCCTTACATAAATTCCCATAATTATTTATATTATTCCAATTCATCAATATAATAAATATTAATTTATTATAAATCTATTCCAGAACCATATTAAATTGTATATTTATATATAAAATTCATTCTATAATTTATAATTATCTTATAATTGATAATAATTCTATAAAAATGATATTCATGTAAAAACATGTCCATTTTCATTTCATGTGTCAACTTGACTATTCCTATCCTAGAAACATTCCCATCCCTTTCTCATAAAAAATAATGGTAATTTAATAATTTTAAAACTCATTTAGTACATCATATTTACAACCATTTATATAATTTGGTGCTGAAATATGCATTTGTTCACTTTATGATGATGGTAGTCTTTATATATGAAGAAGTGATGTTTCTGCATTTTGAAGGATTAAACAAATAAATGGTAAATAATTCATCACCATTAAATAATAATTATTTCATCATAATTTTCATATATATTAATTTAATCAATAATAATTATCATCTATGTAAAATTTAAATAAAAAATGAATTACATCGCTTAGTAGAGGTGGTAGTCCACATTTATTGATGAGAGACATTAACGTTCATCAACAAATGTAAATTTTTAATTATAGATGTTATATAATAGTTATAAAATAATAACTAAAAAATAAATTTAATATAAAACTGTAAATATTTCATTATTATCATATATGTATTATGGTGAAGTAAAGTGATTCATATCACAACATGGAGTAGAAGTCCACATCTGCACATGAGAGTATCTTTTATTTTCCCCATTTGATGGAAAAGTGGTGCATTTTTTTTGATACATCTTAACCAAAATCAATAAATTAATTATTTTAAATTTAAATTTTTATAATGGATATGTTTGTTATAGAGGATGTATGATATTAAATAAAGTTTAATTTATAAATTTTTTTAATTATAGCTATTTCTTTAGAAACATCATATTACATAATCCATAAGCCTTATGAGGATGGTGTTCAAATAAATAATACCTACTTGATTGTCACGGCCTATCCTCGGGGCCCGTGTCAGGACTAACCTAATCACTCCTTCCATAGGACAGGTACTGGTGACTAGCAACAAAGGCATAATCTTGATAAAAGGTAAGGCATTACCTTTTAACATGTAACAAAAACAAATACTGAACACAAGCAGTATATGAAAAATGTAATAAAATTGAAAAGTAAGATGTGCTGAAATTAATTGGGCCATTATTCAAACCCAACTAAACAACATGTACATGTAGAAGTAAAAAGGAAAAATAACACCTAGATCGTCCTCCCAGAGATCCTACCTTAAGGATTGGTATAGAACATGAGCAACTCGTCCCATCGGTACGTCTCGTCTAGTCCAACTCCGAGAAATCTCCCTTTTGTCACCCTCAACCTCAATCACTACTATCCATCATCTACAAAGAACATAAAAAGGTGTGGGAAAATCCCTTGTAGGGGTGAGTATAACAGTACTATGTAGGGGACCCCAACACCCCCGAAGGTCTCCTAAAATCCATAAAGGAAAATCCACTGTAGAAAGATACAATCATGAAGTATCAATCAACACTACTTAGGTATATGCCCATACATACACCTAAGTTATCAGTCATAGTCCCGACTCAAACTCTTGATCCCAAACACAACCCAATCCACACAAGAAGTAAAGTAATACATCACGATGATAATGGTTGAAATACATGACTCAGATCATATAGGTACACATCTCTCGTAGAGTGATAGATATGATCTGATGTTGTCACTAATTCATCTAAATTGTTGGAACCATAGAGGATACAAGACCAGATAAGATGTCAAATCCACACAGGATATAAGACCCGCTATTCTTTCGGACCCAAGGAGGATTTCGGTACAATAGTTATCACAGTCGAAGCCACTGAGGATTCCGATATAGTATTCATCATAGTCAAACCAACAGAGGATTCTGGTAATGTAGTCATCACTGTCGAACCCACAGAGGATTCCGTTATCTCAGTTGCAGGCAGCTCTAGGGTTCCCGCACACAGCACGCTCAATTACGGGAGGGTACGCTCCTCAAGTCAAGTACCGATACATCAACGTATTCCAGAGTTGATTTATCCCATAGTTCTGTCTCATTGTAAGGAACCCAATGCGATAGATGGTGCGTCAATCAGAATCCCGGTCTGAGTGTTATTGGCATTTCTGTTCCAGGGGCCCGGTTGGATTTATGCTCATTCCAAACATATCCACTTTAAAAGATTGTCCAAAAATCAATTACATTATCATAAAAGGACCACCTCATCACAATGGTCTTAGTGCCGTAGGCGATGCATTGATCAGACATGCGGTGTTGGTTACATTCGAATTTAAGCGGAGTCTTGCCCAGCCCGTGAAGCCCAATGGGATGGTGGGTCATCCCATCCCGACTCGGCAGTTCTAACCCAGATGGGGGTCGACCCAGCCCAGACCGGTTTGTTAGACCCTCTAGGGGGTTTTCCCGGCCTTGTTCGGCGCGTCTGACCCCGGTGGGGGGTTGCCCCATCTAGGTAGGGCGTAACCCACTTGCGGACTGGGGTCATGGAGCGGGCTGGTTCAGTTCACCCGGTGGTGCCGAGTAGTGCCACCTCTCCCCGGACCTATGGCTGTATTCGGCCTATTCTTCCCGATGCATGCGGCCCGCATAGTGGGTCGCTGTTCCTCCCACTCGGTGCTAGCTGGTGAAATGGTCTTCCTGGCCGACCGGTTCGCCCAGCAAAGCGGCCCGCGGTTGCGGCCCGCGGTCCTCGTCCACATGGTTCCATTGGGTACCGCGGTTCTTCAGCCCGACCAGCAAGATGCATGCCTATTTGGTTCGGCCGAGCGGCCCATGGATGAGGGCAACATCCTCCACCTCCATGCTGCTGGCGCGAAGGCGACGGTCCTCCACCGCCGTGACCTGGCCTGGCCGCGACCCTCAGCTTCACATTGTGGTGTGACGGCGCCACGCCTCATCATCCGTTGGGGTTTTCTTGGTCATGGATATTCTTCGGCATGGTGTGACGACACCATAACCTTTTGGCTCCACCTGCAACATTATCAAACGAGATTCAACAGAGTGATATCGGGTCGTGATTGCTCGGCTCGTGACCTCTGCGTTAGGTGATAACATTTTTCCACCGTCGAAGAATGAGGATATAAATCATACATATAAATAATCCAAAATTCCCCCTATCTAGTATCTTGATGTTGAGCATTGATGAGTCAAGGAAGACAGAGGTCACGGAAGATGGATGATGTTTCTTCTACGTTGGAAGGAGTAGAGTCTGGTGTAGTCGAGTCGAGTCGACACTGTCGGTGTACTTTGTGGGCGGCAGTGCTGCCATTCCTTGCTCTGTTTGAAGAAGGTATAAGGTTTCACTTCATGTACTTCGATACGTGGAGTGTTCTTCGTTAAAGAATGGCTTTCTTTGTCGATATAATAATATATCACCGAGAGATCCTCCTAATCTTTCTCAAAGTTCCACCCCCAAACTAAAATAATAGGATCTCCTATTATTTTATTTTTGACAATATTTTAAAAATTCAAAAGCTAGAATTAATTTAATTTAATAAGTTCAATTAATTAATTATATGGTTGGCACAATTTATGAGAGGAAGAAGGTGGAGAGTTCACCCAAAAAAATAAATGATGAGTGCTGGCTTTAATAAATTCAAGGGAGTTTAAGGGGTTCAAGGGGAGTCAAGGGGTTAGGATCTCGTGTGGACCCCACCACATAATATACTACCTATATAGGTTTTGTGGGGGTGGGCCCCACCTCCAACTTCCCATTGGAGATATTGACCACCACACATTTAAAAAAATTTGATTCACATATTTTTTATTAAATTTATAAAATCCCAAAAAATTAACTTCTACTCCTGATAAAATGAAACTATGATGAAGGTCTCCTTAAAAGAATATCGGTGTTGTGAGTTCATCAGTGTCCTCTGATTTCAATTCTGAGCGTTGGTTCAAAAGATTTAAAATCCTGCACATATGTTTACTAAACGTACCCGAACAAAATTTCAGAACTTGATTCTGGGAACACCGGGCCTCGGAATCAAGCGCCATCTAAAACTGAAGACTTGTAAAATTAACATGTATTTAAAAACAATTACAGGATTTCTGAGACTTTACATTATCCACACCCTAGGGATTTATGTCCCTATGTTCTACAACACACAATAGGGAAATAGATTGTGGTACTGGGCACACATCTGAGCCTCCAGCTCCAATGTGGCCTCCTGGAGGTTCTCGTATTGCCAGCGAATGCACACTAGAGGAATATATTGTCCATGAAGGAACATCTCTTATAGATCCTCAATATCAACTAGAACCTCTGTGAATGTCACCTCATCATCGATGTCAATCTCCCCATGTTCGATGATGTGGGACGGGTCGTGCACTTATCTCCTCAGCTGAGATACAAGGAAGACGTCGTGCACCCAGCGCAACTGAGGATGAAGGGCCAGGCGGTAAGACACCACGCCTACTATGTTGAGGACCTATAATGGTCCAATGAATCATAGAGACATCTTTCCACCCCATCCAAATCTATGTAGACCTCATCGATATGAGACATGTAAGAATACGTGGTTTCCATCCTCGAACTCTAGTGGTCTGCGTCTTCAATCAACATAGGAATTTTGTCTTCTTTGTGCAGTCTTTATCTGCTCCTGGATGATTTGCACCTTCTCCATTGCAGCCTGAACCATATCTGGTCCTACAAGTGCTGACTCCCCTGGGTGAGTCTGTCACAATTTTGATCTGCAAGGTCTATCATCAAATGCCTCGTAAGGTGCCACCCAGATGGTGGAGTGGTAGCTATTGTTGTACGAAAAATCCACCAAGGGTATGTGATCCTCCCAGATACGACCAAAGTCAAGGACACATGCATTGATCATGTCATCGAGAGTCTGAATGGTCCTCTTTGTCTGACTTTCCTTCTGAGGATGGAAGGTGGTTCTCAAGCGAAGCTTCTTCCCGAAAGCCTCCTGCAACCCCTTCCATAACCGGGAAGTGAAATGAGCATACCAATCAGAGAAGATAGTCGATGGGAAACCATGAAGTTGAATGATCTCATGTACGTAGAGGCATCCCAATATCTCAACTGAGACCTTCTCTCTGATCATTAGGAAGTGGGACGACTTGGTTAGTTTTTCAACAATCACCCAGATAGATTCGTGTTCTCTGGATGTACATGGAAGTCCCATCACTAAATCCATGTATATCCCATCCCAATTCCACTATGGGGGCTCTATGTAATAAATCAAGCCTCCTATAACCTGGTGCTCTACCTTCACTTGCTGACAGGTGAGGCATCATGAGAAAAACTCTACTACCACCTTCTTCATACCTGACCACCAGTGTAGTCTTCTATGGTCCTGATTCATCTTCGCAACTAATGGATGTACCTCTAGAGGGTAAGTGAGATTCTACCTCAATGCCTCCTCTTGTATTGCTATTGGTAGCATGGTACGTCCTCTAAAGAGGATGACATGCTCCCCACAATCAGAAAACCCATTAGGTACCTACCCTGAGGATATCTGAGAACGTCGCGTCTCATAGTCAACGTCCCTACGCTATGCCTCTCGGACTCGCTGATGGAGTGGAAGAGTGACTATGAGAGACTTTAAAAAGGTTGCTCCATCTCTATCCACGAAGGATATCTACAACACGGCCAGCTGCTTTTTCGCCTGTCCTAGCAGCGGAATGCCTGATCACTTTCTGAAAACATCTCCTACAACATTCCCCTTCCTAGGAGTATAGACTATCCCAAAGTCATTGTCCTGGAGTAACTCGAGCCATCGCCGTTGTCTCAGGTTTAGTTCCTTCTGTGAGAAGATGTACCTGAGACTCTAGTGGACATAGAAGACTATAAAACGCTCTCTCATTAGATAATGTCTCCACATCTTCCAAGAAAGGACCACTGCTGCTAACTCCTGGTCAAAGTTAGTGTAGTTTTTCTCATGCTCTCTCAACTGCCGTGAACCATACACGATCACTGTTCGCTACTCTATCCTGACACACCCGATTCTAGTCTCTGATGCGTCTCAGTAAACTACGTTCCATATACCCTGCTCTGGTAGCCTCAAAATGGGCACACTGGTCAACCTATGCCTCAGCTCTTGAATGGTCTCCTGGAATCTATATGACCACGCGAAGGGTCTCCCCTTCTTCGTCAATGCTGAAAGCGGTGCTGCAACTCTGGAGAAGTCTGACACAAATCTCCTGTAGTACCCAGCCAGTCCTGGGAAACTTCCTACAACCATCACTCTCCTGGTTGGCTCCTAATCAAGCAGTACCTCAATCTTCGTTGGATCCACTGCAAATCCATCCTCTGAGATGAAGTGTCCCAGAAAGTGAACCTCTTCAATCGAGAACATGCACTTCAAGATCATACCATAAAGATGGTGCACTTGGATTGTGTCCAGTACTACCTACAAAAGGTAGGAATTCTCCTCCTCAGTAGTCGGGTAAATCAGTATGTCATCGATGAAGAATACGAAAAAAAGATCAAGGTAACGATAGAATATAATATTCATTAGACTTATGAACACTTATGGAGAGTTGGTTACACCGAAGGGAATAACCATGAACTCATAGTGGCCATATCGACACCTAAAGGATGTAATCTACACATCCTCATCTCGAACTCTGAGCTGGTGATAGCCTGACCTGAGGTCTATCTTCGAGAACAATTGTGCTCCATTTATCTGTTCAATGAGGTCGTCAATGCTCGGGAGTGTGTACTTGATATTCACAGTCACCTGATTCAGGCGACGGTAGTCAACACACAGTCACAAGCTCCCATCCTGCTTCTTGGAGAAGAAATCAGAGATGCCCAGGGTGAAACCCTGGGTCGGATAAATCCCTTCCCCAGTAGGTTCTCTAGATGTACCCGTATCTCACAATGCTCGGTGGGAGCCATTTGATATACTGTAGTAGATATCGATGATTTCCTTGGGTACATGTCAATGTAGAAGTCTACCTATGTACGAGGAGGTAGTCCAGGAACGTCATCAGGGAAATCATCCGTGTACTGATCCACCACAACAAGAAAACTTAGACATTTCACATCAACCGCTCCGAGGATTAGACTAGCCAATTGATTTGTGATCGGCTTACCCTTCCTCTGTGTAAGTCCATCCTGTGCTGCTAAGGCTATCTTCTCACAGGTAAAGGTGAACCTGGTCCCATCCATGTTGATACACCACAATTTTCCCCTAATACAATCAATCTGATCATGAACTGTGGACAACCAATCCATACCCAAGATGATGTCATAAAGTCTCGATGCCTCTATAACAAGATTCAAGATAAAGATCTCATCTCCTAGAGTATGATCACACTACCAAAACTTGTGCGTATTCATTGAGTGTTCTCCTGTTGGAGTCTCTAATTGAAAGGATCGATCCAACGGATCTGTCGGAATCTCTGAGCTCCGAATGAGGGTACTGGAAATAAAAGACTGACTCACTCCTGTGTCTATAAGTACGACAGAAAGGGTGGAGTAGACATTGATAGTACCCCAAATCTTCTCAGGTGCACCATGGTCGTATGTCTCGACAACATGGAGCTGAGCTTGCCTTTACCCGCCTACTCCTGGTGGTCGAGGTGGACCTCCTTGTGGTGATGGTTATAGATCCTCGAAACATCATCCACCACCCGCTACTTGGCCATCTCCTCTGGCATGTCCGCCTGCTCCTGGCAGACCACTACGGTCGAACCTCTGCCTCTTCTTGGGAGGTCCTTCTACAATCTGGTGCTTATATGCAATAGGGTTCGGGTAGTCATGAGCCATGTGGCCCTGCCCGCAGCATGAATAACATCACCTTCTCCTCGTATAGGTGGCTCTGTCTCATGTTCCCTAAACTACCGAACCTATATCCTCGGTTCACTAACATGATGTCCTGGTCCGCTTAGACCTCTACGACATCTGTCTACTGCCAGTAGTATAAAACTCCTCTACGTGTTACCCTATGTTGGGTCTTGCTGCTGGTGACTGCTCATCGAGAAAAATCTTCACTATAAGTGCTCACTCCAGCATCCCTTCCTGCGTCGGACTTATGAGGGGAATCGTCAATGTTTTGATCTCATGCTTGAGTCCCTGCTCGAAGATCCGGGCCCTAATGAATGGCTCAAATTCCATATTCATAGTATAGTGTGAGAGGTCAGTGAACCTTTCTACATACTGAGCTACTATCATGATTCCCTACTATAGATGAAGTAATTACTGAATCCACACCACATAGAGGGTGGATGGAAAAATCTCCAAGCAGAAGAGACTATCGAAGTCTGTACAGGGTAATGATGCCTCGTCATGCACCTAGAGCATGAGGCTCCACCTTCTACCCGCCGTTGTATGCAGGAGACTCATGAAAATGATCACCATGTGGTCAGCTGGTGTCCCTACCAATCTTAAAGCTCTCACGAAAGACTACATCCAATCCTCATCTGCATGTGGGTCCATCTCTCCCCGGAACCTGGTCGGACTCTGGCGCTGGTACTTGTGAAATTCACTCAGGCAGCGTGCACTCTCTACTACTGGAGCTGGTGGTATCGGTGGCCCAACGAATAGTGTTACCGTTGGTACCTCCACTGTGATGGGGCCTTTACTGAGGCCTCGTCACTGGTGGGATACCATCTCGTACGAAACTCGAAACCCCAGTTGGATGCCTTCGTGGGGCCATCCTAAAAAGAAACAGGTGAAACACAGTTAAAATAGTATAACTGGTGAGCTGACATAATGTAATAATGAAGAAAACCTTTTCAAAGGAAACACAAACAGAATCAGTTTTTTCGAGCACTGAGTCAGAGATCAGACGTTAGAGTCTATGTGTATGGATATGTCGTCCTCGAAACAACACCAGTTTCCTTAAACTTTTAACCACACCCAAAATACATAACACTATTGCTGTTAAAAGAATCAGAGTACATGTTATGGTGTAGAACCAACATCTCTGATTCCAATATTTTACGACCCGCCCTCAGGGCCTTGCCGTGACTACCCCAATCCCACCTTCCATAGGACAGGGGTTGGCAACTAGCACCAATAGAGTAGTCTCGATAAAAGGGAAGGCATTGCCTTTTTAACATGTAACACTGTCACAGACTGAACACAAAAGTAGAGTCAACAAGTACTAAAAATAGAAAAGTAAGATGTATTGAAAGTAAATGGGCCAGTATACAATCCCAAATAAACAACAAGTACAAGTACAAGTAAAAGGGAAAAAAGCTCTTGGATCATCTGCCCGGGGATCCTACCTGAAGGGTAGGTACTGAACTTGAGTAACTCATCCCTACGTTACGTCTCATCTAGTCCATCTCTGAGCCGTCTCCCATCTGCCACCCTCAGCCTCGATAATTTCTATATGTCATCTACATAGATGACAACAACATGCGGGCGAAGCCCATGGAGGGGTGAGTATAACAATACTTAGTAGGGGACCCCGAGACCCTCGAAGGTCTCCTAGAATCCTCAATGTATAATCCACAATAGAAAGATACAATCACAAAGTATCGACCAACCCTAATTAGGTATACGCCCATACAAATACCTAAGTTACTAGTCACTATCCCAACTCCAACTCTCGATCCCAAAAACAACCTAGTCCACACAAGAATTAAAGTCAGACACCACAATGATAATGGTTGAATATCATGACTCAACTCACACGGGTATACATCTTTCGTAGACTGATAGAGATGATTAGACGTAGTCACTGATTCATCTAAGTTGTCGGACCCACACAGGATACCGGACTAGCTAGGCTATCGGACCCACACATTATAAATGACCATCTATTCTTCATCTAAGATGTCGGACGCACACAGGATACAAGACCAGCTAAGTTTTCAGACCCACATAGGTTACAAGACCATCTATTTTGTCGGACCCATGGAGGATTCCGGTACAGTAGTCATTGAAGAGGAACCCACTAAGTATTCAGTTATAGTAGTCATCTCAGTCAAACCCATGGAGGATTCTGGGACTGTAGTCATCGCTTTCAAACCCATGGAGGATTTCATCATCTCAGTCGAAGCTAGCTTTAGGGTTTCCGCACATAGCACAATCCATTCCAAGAGTTCTCCTCCTCAAGACAAGTATTGATACATAAACATATTCATGAGTTGATGTATCTTTTAGTTCCTTCACATCGTAAGGAATCCAATGTGATAGACGTCGCGTCAATCAGACGCCCAATTTGAGTGTTATTGGCATTTCCATTTCAGTGTCTCGGTTAGAGTTATGCTCATTCCAAACCCGGACATTTTTTAAATTTTTTGAAAACGTACAAAGAGTAACGGAAAAGGACCAACTCGTCATGAGGTTCCCATTGCCGTAAACAGCGCGTCAATCAGACGCGCGGTCTAGGTGATATTAGAATTTAAGCCGAGTCGGGCCCATCCCGTCAAGCCTAGAGGGCAGGTGGGTCAGCCCAACCCCTGCTCGATTGGTCCGACCCAGGTGGGGGTCTTCACAGCCTGGCTCGGCCGGTCCGACCTACGAGGGGGTCGACCCGGACCGGTTCTGTGGGTCCGACCAGGTTGGGGGTCGGCCTAGCCCAGTGGTGCGTGGCCCACCTGCGGACCCGGTCCTCGGAGTGGGCCCATCTGATTTTCTCGGCGGCACCGAGCGGCGCTGCCGCTCCCCTGTCCGGCCTATTCTACCTGGTGCATACGGCCAGCACAGCGGGCCGCTGTTCCTCCCACTTGGCGCCAGTGGGTTCCGTAGTCTTCCAGCATGACCGGCAGACGGCCGGCCAGTTCGCCCAACAAAGCAGCCTGCAGTTGTGGCCTATGTTCCTTCTACATGCGGTGCCTTCGGGCGCCGCTGTTCTTCAGCCCAGCTAGCAGGAGTCTGGCCTGTTTGGATCGGTCGAGTAGCCCGCAGAAGTGGGCCGCGTCCTCCCCCTCCACGAGGCCGGTGTGACGTCACCGGTCCTCCACCGCCGCGGCACGGCCTGGCTGCGACCCTCATCTTCGCAGCGTGGCGCGACGTCTTTGCAGCATAGCACGACAGCACCACACGTCATCATCCGCCATGGTTTTCCTGGTAGTAGATATTCTTCGGTGTGGTATGACGATGTCGCACCATTTTGGCTCTGCCTCCAACTTCATCAAACGAGAGACAACTCAGGGACATCGGGCCATGTTTGATCGTCTCGTGCCCTCCGCATTAGGTGAAAACATTTGGCCACCGTCGAAGAATGAGGACATAAATCATACGTAGAAATAATCCAAAATACCCCTACCAAGTATCTTGATGATGAATGTTTATGAGTCGTGGATGATGGACGTCACAGATGGAAGACACCATTCCATCTACATCGGATGGAGTAGAGCCCAATGTAGTCGAGTCGAGTCGACACCGTTGGTGTACTTCATTGGCGGCGGTGCTTCCCTTCCTTACTCTGATTGAAGAAGGTAGAAGGTGTCGCTTCACATTCATCACGATGTGGAGTGTTCTTCGTTGAAGAATGGTGTTCTTCGTCGAGAGAATAATATTTCACCAAGTGTGCCTCCCAATCCTTCTCAAAGTTCCACCCCAAACTGAAATAATAGGCTCTCCTATTATTTTATTGTTGACAAGGTTTTCAAAATTCAAAAGATAGAAATAATTTAATTGAATAAGTTCAATTAATTAATTGGATAGTTGGCACACTTAATGAGAGGAGGAAGGTGGAGAGTTCCCCAAAAAAAATGAAGAGTGATGGCTTTAATAAATTCAAGGGAGTTTAAGGGGTTCAAGGGGAATTGAGCGGTTAGGTGCTCATGTGGGACCCACTACATAATATCCTCCCTTGGGAGGTTATGTGGTGGTGGTCCCAACCTCCATCTTTCCTTTGGATAAATTAACCACCACAAATTTTTTAAAAAATATGCTACACATAATTTTTTAGTAAATTTATAAATTCCCCAAAAAGTACTTTCCACTCCCGATAAAACACAACTGCAGTGATTGTCTCCTTAAGCATACACCGGTGCTGCGAGTTCAGCAGTGTTGTCTGATTTTGATTTCGTGCACCAGATCAAGAGAAAAAAAACCTCACATGTAGGTTTACTAAAAGTACCCGAACAAAATTTCAGAAATTGATTTCAGGCACACAGGGCCTCAGAATCAAGCGTCATCAGAAACTGCAGACTCGTAAAATTCCCATGCATTTAAAAAAAACATCCACGGGATTTCTGGGACATTACATGGATATAGTGATGTATTAAAGAATGATATTTTTTAGGTATTGGCTTATCAATAAGGGTAATTATGTGTGGATAAAATAGAAAAATGTGGTATCCTTTTATAACTTGAAGAGGACATATTTTATATTTTCATAACATTCCAATATAATATTGTAATACTCGCGAAAAATAAAAATACATTAACATATTATAATGGGATATAATTTAGTGTTTCTATATTTCTATCCAATAGGATTTACGTAATTTTTAAAATCAATAATCCCCATACCTCTTAATTTAACAACCTGGTAAACTCTTGATTCTTCAACCGAGGTAACACAACTGTACTATTTTTACTATTCAAAATTTCAATAAATTATTTTTACCAAAATATATTATATTAATTATTATGAAAAATTTAAATAAATTAATATTAAAATAACACATTTATATATTTTTTATAAATTCATTTAAATGATAACTTTTAGAAAGAAAAATAACCATTTTCAGACAATCACATTTTTAATCATAACATTGAGTTTATCATAATTCATTTCCATTTAAAAATATTTTGATAAACCAAAAATATTTTATTGAATATATTATCAATAAAATAAATTTAAATAAAAAATAAATATTTATATCTATAAATTATTATTTTTAAAAGTAAAAATTGAAATAAATTTTTTTCTGTTGATATTTTTAATCCAAAAAGTGATCTTATAAAAATAATTACAACAATTTGTCCTTAATAATTAATTAGATTCTTCATAATTTAAATATTCCCATATAATAATTTTTTTATTATTTATATATGAAATGTATTTCAATTATAACTTATATGATTTAATGTTATCTATAACAATTATTATAGTCATTGCACGACATTCTTTCAAAATAATAAATTCACCGTCAACCAGAATCATAATTTTTGTAATGATTTTCATATCCTATATCATGCATGATGAATAATAACTATCAACTATATGTGGAATGATTATCATTCTTCCATTGAAATATATCTAAATAAGAATTATATTTTCTATTATATTTTTCCTATAATCCCACATATCATCATATTAATATTGAAATTTTCATAAATAATTTTCATTTATATTAGTGAAATGTGGAACTGTTGGTCAAACCATCAAGATATATTTCTATGTAATATACACTATTTTTTTACATAATCTATATATAATTTTAGTTGCAACATTATTCTTCACAAAATTATTGAAAATATATATTTGATATCTATTTATTGTTTTTTCAATTTCTATAAACCAAAAAATAACTAGTTATAATCGTAAACACAATAACCCTAATATCCCAATTTTTGTGCTTCATTTATTATGTTTTTTATATATAGAAATGATAACCCCCCAATGGAAAAAATATATTAGTAGTCATGTAAAATTAGTGTAATAAATGAATCTCAAGTTACAAATGTAAACTAAAAAACACAAAAAATTATTTTATTTATGTACACCATTATTACTATTAACATATGCCATCATATAAATTATACGAAAATTTTTACAATCCTGGTGGGTGGAATCTTATTCATGGATATATAATAATTAAAAAATACTGCATTAATAACTATTTGTAGTGATACATTATGTGTTTTTATTGTATGTTTTGGTTTTGTAGTTTCTATCCTTATAAACTAATCATGTTCCATCATATCAAGAACCTTATGAATTATATTAATAATTAATATATTAAATATAAAATTTTTAATAATATTCCATCAATTCAAGATTTATAAAATAAATTACACAATTCATATAGACTGCCTGAATGGCTTGCATACCTTGTATTTTATATTTATTTTTTGGATAATCCCTCTTTTAATGGTTTAAGGGGAAAAATGACAAGGAACATAGTTTTAGTTACTTTAAATGTCCTGATGTTCTTAGTGTCATAAGGCCAGAATCATCCCACACACACTTTTAACTATACCTCCCTTGTGTTTGTATCATTATGAAACTCTCCAACTGCGCATGTCTAGTCATCTAGTTGTTCAACAAATTATTGTACATGACTTGTATCGATGGAAAATTGAAAAACCGATCATTCACCAAATTTAGTAATCCCTTATCTAGTGAATGTTTATTGTCTAAATCCTCAACAAAAGCTTGTTCCTTATAGGGTCAGTATCTATAAATCACATTTCCTAATGTCTGTGGGGTGGCTCAATTGACTTGGGTTGTCCCTAATAAACTCTGGTGATCCAAAGTCCTATTTAGCATGGATTATGTGGCTTTTCTAAAGTCCTTAAGGTCACAGAAGAGAAAACTGGAGTAGTATCCCTAAAATATTACTCCACCTAGATATTATATAGAATAATTTTAAATCATATACATTAAAAATTTTCTTTTTTGTCATCATTTTATAATCCATCTAAAAATGGAAAATCTCTCATCTTTTAGAAGAGGTTGGTGTCCACATATAGGCTTGATAAATGTTATCATTTTCCAAAGGATTGGAGGTTAAAAATCTAGATGTGAAATTAAAATTCTAGGAGTTAAAAAATTTCAAAAATAAATAAATATAAATATAAATATATATATTATATCCTTCGTTTTATTATCATGTTATAGTTGGTGATTTAAAATGAATTACATTGATTGGAGAGGCAAAAGTCCTCTTTACACACCATCGATAGTTTCATTTAATATATGATGGATAAAGGGACATATATAGGTTATTATATTAAATTGATATCATTTTCAATATATGAATTATATTACTATTATTATATTATCATATTTTTATTATTATTTTATGAAATGGAATTAAAATGAAATAAAATCATTCTGATAAAGATGATGCCTCTTTTTTGGACACCATCCCTATGTTTATAAAAAACACCAACATAAAGGGTTTATTAATAAACAAATTTATATTGGTTTTTAGGTTGGTATTATAGAATAAATTTTTATAATTACTTATATTTCCAAAATTATGTGTCATTCTTATTTGGGTAGTATTGGGGTTCCCATTTATAAGTTGAGGAGAGGAAACACTTGGAAATTATGAAAAGAATAAATTATACCAATGTTTTACAAAATACATTGGGCTCAAAATGGATAATTATAAAAATTAGAATAAATAATGATTCAATATGTATTCCCAATATTAATAAGATATTTTTGAGGCCATTTTAACCTATATAATTATTTTATTTTAACCGTAAATAACCTATTATAACCATAAAAATTCTATTTAATTTTAGTTTTTTAATATGAATTATGAAAATAATTAGATACAAAATTTAAATATTATATATATTATTTCAGAAAAATATGGAATCCTTTTTTCAAATGAAAATCAGATATGTGGAAGAATTTATATTAAACACAATCCTTAAAGTATTTTGGAAAATCAAATTTCCAATGAAAAGTATTCATATGGGAAAATAATATTTTTTATAAAAATTCCTATTGAACATGTTTTTAATAAAAAATATTGGGATAATAATAATATAATTGAACTAAATTTAATTTTAATAGAATTTTAAACCAAATTCTATATTTGTACATTCATTAAATGGAAATTTAGTTTTGAATAAAAAGCAGTATTTTTAACTATTCTATGAAAAATAAATCTTTTCCAAAAATTGTATAAAATTAAATATTGGATAATGAATGCATTCAGATATATAAAAATAAAATAATTTTATCTAATTTTTTTTATTTAATGTTGAATAATTAATTTTTAAAGAAGTGTGAAAAATGAAATGAATCCTTTTTTGATAAAAATTAAAATTTTTCCTGAAAAACATATATTTTTTCATTTATATTAGTCTTATATTTATTTCTATTGAACTAAAATAAAATTTAGTTATTTATGTGTCTTATCAATATTTTTTCAGGTTTTATTTTTATTTATTAATTCTCTATAAATTAATATATATACTATAACAATATTTTATTTGACGATTATTTTAAACTCGGTGTTGTGTTTATCTCATGCTATAAAAATGATTGAATTTTTTTAGAAGAAATATATCACCAAATCAAGTTGATTTTACATATCCCTCCATAAAAAATAACCATCCTTTTATTATCCTTAAAATAAACTCATCAAAATATTTGTATAGATGTTTATCATTACATCCCTAGTATCCCACATCACCTATCCAATCTTTTTATTTCTCCAGTGTACCTTTACCAACCAACTACTATAATTACTCAAAGATGTTATATATTATATATAATAATTAATCTATCCTCATATTATGATAGAAAAATTACCATTTCTATTTATTCAAATTAAGAAACATATATCTTTCTCAAATGTAAATCCATAATGAATATGTATGAAACAAAACATATATATTTGAGAGACTAGTTTTAATTTTAAAATAAAAAACCACATGTCAAATTATTTCTGTGATATTATATGTTCTATTTACCTATTTCTATAATTAAATTTATTTCAAAACCATAATACTCTCTACTATAGAGATACATTCATGAAATCATGATCACTCACATGAAATTCAATTTCATCATCTGGTTATCAGCATAGATCTTCTAATTAATATATCACACTTTTATATGTGTCAAAATAGTTATTAACATAGCTACTATCACATACACATGTTCTGGTACTAAAGTATTATATTCAGTAACTTCAACTAAACAATAAGGATGGCATCAAATCCATCTATATAATTATCTATATGAAACTATTTCAATTATTGAATAGAAAACACTATTATAGTATAATTATATAAAAGGTAAATAACGATTCAACATAACTATAATGTCATGATATAGAAACCAAAAAAAAATTATTATATTGTTTTAATAGTATTTTCTGAAATTTAATTGGTTTGAGTGAGATAAATCATACTCAATTAAAGATCAGTATCAGAATCCTTCAATTTTTTTCATTATTTTGAAATAAATCATGCGTCATGATCAATAGTAGTTTAAAAAATTTTGTGAAAATTTATTATAGGTATATTAAAAAAGAATCATGATTTTTTATCCATATATAAATATCATCTTATAAATAATAATTTTTTATATTTGGTGACATTATCAACAAAAACCATATTTAAAAAATCACGGTAGTAGTATTTTTTACTATTATGACAATTTCTGTAGTATTTTTATCCCAATCAAACAATGTAATAGTATGTGGATCCATGAATCCTCTTTTATGTTGTATTTCATCCATCACTAATTGGAAAAAATATATATTGACACATAATCACTGATTTCCTTCTTCAAATTCTCCCAATAAAATGCTTAATTGAAAGTTATATACAAATTTGTGCTATTACCGACAAAAAAAATCAATATATGAACTTCATACCATAATCGATTATTTGAGAAATGTATATGTGGGATATATATTCTCTTTAAAAAATTTATAATACCCTAAAAAAAATTGATGTATTCCAATTATCCATCATTCCATGAAATTTTTTTATATTGAAAATTCTAATTGATAAGATGATTAAATTTTATACATTTCAAAAAATATGGTTTATAAATAAAAATTATTGTTTTCTCTAATTATTTAATGA
Source organism: Viscum album (assembly GCA_963277665.1). Taxonomy (NCBI): domain Eukaryota; kingdom Viridiplantae; phylum Streptophyta; class Magnoliopsida; order Santalales; family Viscaceae; genus Viscum; species Viscum album. The sequence goes on from OY728147.1 coordinate 1,244,039,941, forward strand.
TTACATGATTTATTCTTAACATATATAAAAACATATGAACCCTATCTATCCAAATTTTGGGGAGGATATCTTGATCTTTATGTCGTAATGAATCAGTTACCTTATTTTTATTTTTATAGTGTTAGTGTATTGAGAAATAATAGTTCATGAGTTTCTCAAGAAAATACATTTTCCCCATATTATGATATTTTTGAGAATACTATTATTTTAGTCTATTTTGATAAATATATATGTCATAATTTTTAATATAGAAATAACATACCAATGTTTTCAAAACAAATATCTTGACCGCTAACACATGGTAATGGGATACATAGTTTATTTCATGAATATTTATCTTTCTTGATACATATGTAATATCATTATTATTTTTTATAAGTACACTACCATTTCCTTTATTTTATACATCATTATGTATCACAAATACATTATTCCATAAAGTTGTATTCATAATCAAAGCATTCATAAATATTTAATTCAACACCTAAAAATATTCTTCATATTTAATTTCCAAAATTAAATTAACACATTAACATTAAATTTTGTAAAAGGTTTTTATAATTGAGAATTTTCTTAGGAAATAATCGATATTAAAATTCTAAAAAAATCATTCTATATACATAATATATGATTTTTTTGTGAGTTCCATTCGTAGAATAAATTATTCATCACAATATTAACTCATATCCCATCCATTGAAATAAAATAGCCACCAATAGATAATTCATAATCAATAATTCATACTTTATATATTTCACATATTAATAATGTCTTCAAATTTTCTTAGGATGAACATCAAGTGATTGTCATTGTTCTCATGGTTATAAATGTGTAACAATATATCATCAATTAGTACTTCAAAATTTTCATCAAAATATACATTTTACAATCATTATATGGGATCTATTAACATTGAGGGAATTTTGGTCAATCAAAAATTAATTACTATGAACCCTTAATGTACATAAATTTAAGGAAATATTTTATTCAGAATGACATCATTTTTATTCATTATTTATTATACCAATAATTAAGATAATTCTATGAAAAATAACAATCATACTGATTTTTATTGAATAAGTCAACAATACATGGTATATAATACATGTTATTTATCCCAATAAAATTTATTTCCTTTTAATCAAGGAACCCCATCCCATATCCAACGTTCATCTTAATGAAATGAAATATATATCACTAAGGTGAAACTATATTTTTTATAAATCCCTTATCAAACAACTCATATAGTTTTGTACTATACTCAACTTGTTTGATAGTGTTACTTATATATATATATATATATATTATTTGATATGTGTCTTGAATTAATGTTTAAATAATTGGAAAAAAAATCACCCTCTAGTTAATATATATGTAATTCATCAAGAAATAAAACATTGTTTTCTTTTATAATATGTATATCAATAATTTTACGGAAATGTCTTCCATATGTAGATTGTATCTAATTTGAATTTCAAAGAACATTATTAAGAAGGGTTACTAGCGGTTTATCTATACATCACTTAGAAAATGTGTTCTCATATATTGTGATATGTAATTATATATCATTATTAGATATCATTATTTTCTTCTCTTTAAAATAAATTTGTTCATCGAATTTTAAAATCAATTCCACACAAAAGAGTATTTTAAAATACAAAATGTTATAATAATGATATAAAAAATTTGGCACATTTATGTGTCAATATAGGAACTCTCCAATATATTTTTATCATGGCGAGACATCCACTATGAGTCATGAATGTCAATTCATGTTTGTTTTCTTCTAGGTTAAGATCAAATTTTTTTATAAAACATTGATGATATAAAGGAGTGTGAAGATGACCGATAAATTAAATCATAAGAAAAAATTTGTATAATATTTAAATTTCATCCACTACATCATTAGTAACATCACTCCTTACTTTCATGATCACATAATTATTGATTTAAAACATTTGACTTCTCTAGTTAAAACACAATTGATGTATGGTATAATAATATTCATAGTGTACCATATATTTATAGTTGAAGAATTTAACAATAATATATTCTTTCGTAACCTTGATATCATGAGCATGGTATAAATATTATCCACACATTTAGAAAAACTTGAATCTAAGCAATAATTTTTAATATTTTTTCAATCATATATTATTGAGACCGTTAAATTCAACTATTTTCTTATTCCCATGTTCTATATTTTTTTAGATTTCATGTTCCCCATTGTATTTTTTAGTAAACTTTCATTCCATTATACATAAAAAAAATTCTCTATCCTGATTGTATAATATATTATGTACTTATATATTACAAATATTTTTTATTTTAGTGAACTACTCTGTATTGGAATAAGCCAACGAAAAATACAATAATGATATTTGGATTACATATATAATATTTTGTATTCCATGCTCATCTTTTAATGTTAGCTTCCTACATAAACACATTTTTCACTTCCATTAGTCTTAGACCAATGAATTTCTTTTATATATATATTCATTGTTTAGTAGTAAATTACCTTTTGAACAATAGTTATTTAAAATAATTCCATTCGATGTTATCTCTATCCTCAAAATCCAAAGTGTTTTTAATAAATATCCCCAATAGATTTTCATCCCATGAGATATGGTAATCATGCAAAAAAACCTTATACCATTAATTAAATCCATATGTGATGAATATAATTTTCGAAGAACATTTTTATTTCAAAGGAACAAATGGATTTGTAGTCCCATTGAATGATTGAGCATGTTGGAAGGCGAAAAATTATATATCTGTTACATCAGATTATGGATTAGTTTGTTACACCATAGAAGAAATATTATATTCCAAAACCAAAGACAACCACACAAATATTGATATAATTTTATAATGTACAACTATAATACTATCTAATCCTTCATTGATTTATCTCCTAGGGAAATTCGTACATAGATTATGCACGTAGATTTGATTCACATTCAACCCACTGAATCCATTTCTAAATAATGGGATATAAATTATTATAATATTTTATTATGAATAACAATATACAATTTCTAAACTAGTGAAACATATAAGGTAAATATTAAAATTTGTTCATACCTAATATCAGAATGTTTAACTCCATGTCCTTTGGAATATTATAAAATATATTTAAAAATACTTCATAATGTTATTAATGAAATATTTATTAACTATATTATATAACCCATGAGTTTCAATATTAATGTGTAGCATACCTCGTTATAATTTCGTATTTTATGATCGATTCAATTAATAATGATCACTTTTTGGAATCATCATCGCTAAATAAAACTATGGCTAATCTATATCCACATTGGTATCCATACATTGATGTACTGCTAAGAAAATAAAATAATCTATAATATGCCAAAAAATTATTATGTTACCCAATAAATAGACATATCATCATATTAAGTAATATGGTTAAATTAGAATAATCATGTAGCCAATTTTTCATCTAATCATTCTGTAATTAAAATTTTAAGCACCCCAACCCTAGTAGCCTCGATTTGCTGGATACTTTTTTATATTGTTTCTAGATACAAATGTTGATATCCAAAATGACTAAATATTTTAACATTCATGGTTAACTATATACATAATTCAATCTCATATTAAAAATAAAAACATAAATTACAGCCTATAAATTCATTTAGTACACCTTTATTCCCTTCATAATATCTACAAATAATATTCAGAATACTCTTGTTAGCATCATTGGTATTGAAAATATAACAAATTAATGAGCTCAAATACATGGTAATGATATGCGAGAAATGGAATCATTGTGAATGCATAATAAATAATATATATGGATGGATAAATAATATATAAATGTCTACAATTAACCAATAATATGATCACAACAACTAGTATTTCCAGATTAAATGATGATAAAAATAATTTCATACAAAAAATCACATGAGCATTAAATATATGCATGGGTATCCTAACTAATCGAATCAACACGATGGAATCACTAACTAATATAAAAATTATGTAATTAATAATGTGATAATAAATAATTTACATTCAAGGACACATGTGAAGACATATTACATAAATTTATATGAGCTCAACCAATTATCCATGATATTTTCTTTCATGAGACATTCTAATGCATCAAGGGACCATAGTAGAAACAACTCGTAACTGAGTACATCAAATGAAATCTGAATTTTAAATGGGAGAAACATAATAAATCCAAAAATTAATTTAAAATATTTTAAAAATAAAATTTTAAATCTTTTATCAATAAATAAACATAATTTACATAATCATTCGTATTGAAAACTAACATATCGATGTTAATACATTCTATAGTAAAAGTATTCCTAAAACCATCTATAATAATAATTAAAATGGAATAATATAGTACAAAATGTTCCAAAATAATCATAAAACAACCAATGAAATAATAATATGACATATATAAAAAATATTTTAAATAATGAAAAATGTAAAATTAGAATTATTTTATTTGATAAATTGAAATACCATAAAAACTATTATTGAAAATATGTTCCAGAAAAATAAGCATTTAAATATAAATATAACATTCAATTAATAAAAGAAATATTCAATACTAGTGGATTTTTTTGAAGGAATATTACAATCTTTGTATGTTAATTTCAAATTATCCCTTCATAATGATTGTGGATGATTCTCTACACACATTATAAAAAATATTCTTATCGCATAATTTTTAATTGGATAAAGATTACCACATTGAGAAAGGACATGAATATTCCTATAAAAATATTATTTGAAATATTTTTAACTGGTAAAATATACATTATTCAATCATAATGTATTACTAAAAACATTCTCGATATCCTTTTAAAATTCATAAACATGAAAAAGATTTTATTTTCTACGAAAGGATGAATAAAGTCTATAATTCCTAAAAATATTAATATTGATACATTGAGTACACGAAAGATGAATGTGAAATAAAATATACAATTTTAAAAAATATTTTTTATAAGAAAAAATATATTTCTTTAATGATATATCTATTAACAATTTCACCAATAGAAACGTTAAAAAAAAGAAAATAGAATATTGATGAGATTTGTAAATAAAATCATACCTCTTTGGTAACAGTTTAGTCATATAAATAAAAAAATTGAGACCTAAAATACCATGATGATAAATGAATTCATGACATGACATATTAAATGGGTAATATATACATCAGAAAAAAATAAATTAGTTTGATATATGGTATATATCTCATGGATGTAAATGTGATATTATAAACCCTTACCTAATGTATGATTCTATTTAAACTTTGTAAAAAAACTATTATAATAAATATATAGTAGTTATAAATATATTAAATAAGTATATACATTAATATCATAACATATTTTAGTTACCTATAACATTTAATCACCTATTCATTTACAATTCATTGATTAAATAATTATTCTTGGAGTTAATTTCAATTTTTTCATGTGGATTTGGTATGGTAGTTTCAGTTTATATCAATTGTTAATTAATTAATAATATCTGTAATTTTATCCATTATTGAATAATAATATATATTAACTAATTTTTTTTAATAATTTTCTATATGTATTTTAAATATAGGGAAATGAGTTACCCTATTTATAGAGATGGTATGTCGTGCGTATTCAGAGAAGATGGTTCTATCATTTTGATGGTTGTAAAGAAATAAATTAAAATAATACACCCCCATTATTTAATTATTATTATAATATTTAAATAATTTATTTTCATCAAATAAATTCTCATTATCATCAATATCATAGTGATTAGAAAATTAAACCATGTGGAATTATGGAGTAGGAGGTCCACAAACATGTACAATGGGTTTTAACATTTTCCCTTAGATTACAATGTCAAATTTAGTAATAGATTTTGTAATTAATTGTTTTTCTAAATTTCATAAATATCATATATATATATATATATATGATAAATCGACCTTTATATCCACATATTTGAGGTGTTGATAGGAAATAAATTATATTGGGTTTCCAGGTAGCAGTTCATCGCACATGACCTCTAGGATTTAATATCACATTCAATGAAAGAGGATACAAATATATTTTATTTCATTAATAAAAAACATATTATATGATATATATTGATATTTTATTTCATCACGATTTAATAATTTGTTTTCGAAATTGGAGAATAAATAGAAAATCACTCTATTAAAAATGATACCACGTCTCTAAAAACATCTATATATTTACCCCTATAAGAATTATAAAAAATGGTTACAAAATCTATTATTCCCTATAATACATTTTTAGTGAATTAATTATTGTTTATTGTTTTTTAACTAATTTTATTTATTGTGAATAAGATTGGGGAGGGGAAGAAATTTTATAAGTTGGGAGGGGACATATATGGAAAACACGAAAGTAATAAATTATTTCCATGTTTTACACATTCTAATAAGATATAAATGGTTCATATCATACCCTATATGATATAAGAGATAAATATTTCCATAAATTTAGAATTATACCATTCGGCAGATCATTTTAAAATATTTCTATTTAGTTAAACCCCCTGGTACATGCAATTTAACTATAATGATAGTAAATATTTTTTTCAGTTTCTAATATTCATTATGAGAAAATAATAAATTTACCATATTACGATATATTAAATTTTTTTATTCAAATGAAGTGATCCATTTTTCAATTTTTATTTTATAAAATAATAAAATTATAGATTAAAATTACACCAACAATCACATTAAGTAATTTTTTAAATAAAATTGATAATAATAATTATTTTTAAATTTTTTAAATCAAAATGGATGTTTTCAATAAAAATAAATATCCTACAAGATTTATCGAGCAACTAATATTTTTCGAATATTCTCATAATACCAATCTGTGATAATTTTGACATTATTATTAGAAAAATAATTTCTATATATTAATATAATCTTTATATAAGATACCAAAATTATTTTTAAAATAAAATTTTAAAATACAATGAATCATCAATTTTAAAAAACATAACATTTTCAAAAATGCATTTTTTTAATTAAAATGAATATTATTTTTATTTAAATCAATTCGAGAAAAAATATATTTATTTTATAAAATATTAAGTCATATATCCATTAAAATTTATTAATTTATATCCATTCCATCCAAATTAAAATAAATGTAATAATGGTACACTATTTTATAGTTATTTTTACTAAGGTTTATGTGTATTATAAGATATATAATAGAATGATTTTATTTTAAAGGAAATATATCCAAAATACAATGGTAATTTCAGTAAAATATAAAATAGAATTTATTCCAAAAATAATTATAAGAAAAATATTTCCAATTAAAAACTTTTCATCTATGATACTTATGAAACTCTATATTATACAATGGTTTAATCATAGTACATTCTCAGACTTCTTTTTTTTTCTTCCATTATAGAAAACAACCTTCTAAGCTATCTAAAATCTATTTCATAATGAATTATATTTTAATTATTTAACTATAATATATATTTCTTTGGTTTTACTTTGGATAATCCTATATAAGATAATCATATTTAACTATTAATGAATAAATGGGGTATTGTTAACATGAAATTCATAGAATTGTTATCAAATGTTTTTGCTGAGTTTGTGCTTATTTCTAGAGAGTTTCCATAACTTTAATTCATTTCATCTATTTTATCTACAATTTTTATACCATGATTATGTATTTCTTATTTCTCCTTACATTATGAATTTTTCACAAAATAAATTTTCAATTTTATGGTTCTATACTATTATATCCGAGATCATTAATCTTTGTAATCTACTAATTACCTTTATTATATAATTCTCCTATACCCTTTAATAACTTCCAACCATATTTATTCTTGAATATCTCTCTCAAACAAATTAGGCCTTTCAATAAAATCTTCATGATAAATGTTGAGCTTCTATTTTATATTCATTTCCTGACAAATATTTTCACAATAATGAATTTCTTCATACATTTCTACATGAAATATTATACAGAAAATTATTTTTGGTCAATTTTCACTAAAATGAATATATATTGTGGAGTAATATTCCTTTTAGTTTTTATCAAATAAATAATCTTTCTTAGTACATTATATTTCAAAAAAAAATCAATAACATCCTTAGAAATTATTCCCCATGTATTTATTATATTTATCTCTTTCAAATGATCGCATTAATTTTTTTTATTATTTTCCCATTATAAATATATGAAAAATTACACATTCTAGATAATTTAAAATGTTTTTAAAGAATTAATTTTAATTAACCCTTTATAGTTATGATTTATGTTAATTTAAGAGTTTTGTCTCATCTATACTCTTTATCGATTTCATTATATTCTTAATTTATTCTAGAGTATGCATCATAAACATTTATGAATTTAGTATTCTTCATATAATACATTGTCTGCTACAAAATTCTTATTAAACATGAGGGAATTTAATATTTCATTGTTTACTAGTTAATTTGCAAACCACATAAAAAATATGTTTCCCTTTTATTATAATATTTATTCCTTTTAAAAAATATATCAGAAAAAATTATATTTAGTATATCTATAATGGAATAATTCGATAAATTTCATCCAAAATTCTTGACATTTCTAAAAAAATAATTTATTGACCTATATTAATAATTTATAAGATCAACATCAACCATTTTACAATCCTCAAATGTTTCTCTATATCTCTATGTTAGTTTAATATTTTATTCAGAATGATCATTAAAATTTTTTCTCAATATTGTCATTGATTTTATTATATGATTTTACTATCATAATAATGTATTTCCTTTCTCATATAAAAAAAATATTAATTTTGGGATATTTAATTATAATAAAATTTCGTATATATGAATATGATATTTGAAAATATCTAATAGTTAGAACAAAAAAAATTATATATAATTCAAGGATATATTAGACTTGTGAAAAATAAAATGGAGTCATTCTATTATATTATATAATAAAATTAATTCCAAAAAAATATTGGAATAAAAATTAAATTTATAGAATTAATATCCTCCAACATTAATTTTATTAATGGTTTTGACATAAATTTGGAGAATAGTTTTTTATTAAACCTCTTAAAGAACACAAGAAATGTATCAATGGGTGGGGTGAAAATAGATTTAGTAATTTTTTAATTTTTATCAAAATAAACCTATAAGAATATTTGATGTCATTCTGGATTAAATTTTAATATTACACACACTAATATAGAACTAGTATAAATAAAATGAAAACCATATACTATATTTATACATGGTTTTCCCCAAATGACAGTGAAAAATATATATTGTGTTATATTTTTGATGGATACATAGATTTAATCACATATTTATTTCATGTACTATAAATTAACGCATAGGCATCATACAATATAAAATATAAATGAGGGGTTGGAAAGAACCATACATTACCCAAATGATTCTATCATCCTCTATATAACGTTATTTCATGAAATTAAAAGTTTGGATAATATTTTTTTATCATTTTAATACCAACTGTTCCTCCATCTACATCTATGATAACATGACCATTAGTGAAATTTTTTGTTACCTCATATAATAATATTAAATTTTAATTTTCAAAATCATTCCATTGATTACCAAAATTTTTTTGGCAACACTATATGCAATATTATCCTATTCTATAAAATTTATAAGGATATTTCAATTATTTAGTGCATTGAAACATACATTATTATACAAATATGTAGTAGAAATCTTATATTTTATGATTCCATAAATCCCAATATAACAACATAGATGAGGGAAAATAGTTGTTGATGATTATCATTCATAAATTATTATTGGTTTGTTAATATTATTACTTATATATAAACAATATCATATGAAAAATACCTTCTTCATTATATTATATTTTTTATAATAATAATATATCCTAGATATCACATTATAATTTTATCATTAACAATCACAGTCATTATATCATAATTAAATCAATTTTATAAAATCCAATTTAATCCTTTAGATCCCATGTTTTTAAAAACTCACAAATTATAAATAGTTATCTCCCTATATTTTATATATATAAGATAGACATTATTACTTAAATGAATTTATTAGAATAAGACGAAAAACATAATACATTAAATTCATCATTCGATGATAAACTAATCATCGCCCATGGCCTTTGAATTCATCACACATTACGGATAAAACTCAAAATTCACAAATATCATTTCCCAGTTTTATGATATTACATATATCTACACAAAATCATTTTCTACATAGAATATAGATAATTTTCTTAATTAATAATAACCAAAACTAGTTTATTGATTAATTATTATACCTAAACACTTTATATTTAAGTCACTGATGGAAATATTAGAAATCATATTATTCAATTTTTCTTATAGAAGATATACATAATAAATATTCTATTAAAATTTGTAATTCTACTTTTTTTCATGATTGAAATGCAAATTTTAAAAAATTACAATTACACTTGTGATTCTCTATTATCACTCATAATGACACTATATATCAAACCCATGGACCTCACATATCATGGAAAAGAACCATTCATATGGAAAATGTTACAAGAATAACCGTTATGTATTTTTTGAAGTGATATTATATTTCATAATGTGTTAATATATGGTGCTAATTTTATATAGTTGTCCTATTACATGTTAAATATTTAATATTATGTATCCTAGTCATGTTTATTTATATCCCAATATTCATTTTAATTTTTAATAAATATCTTTAGTATATAATCACTATATTAAATAATAACATATTGAAATATTATTTAAACATCTTAATCATGATGATTATATATTATATCCACACCTCGTCAAGGAAGATTTCAGAAATTAGTTTCAATTACAATATGATGGATATAAATAAAATTAAAATAAAGAAAATAAATTATCTTTAAATAATATTATGAAACATATCTACAGTGTTACCAATAAAAATAATGTTCCCCTAGATAATCCTTGATTATCCAAAACCAAATTTACATATATACTATAAAATAAATTACATTATCATGTGGGTTAAACAATATAATCATTTTTACTCTTTTAAGACAACAAACATTTCATTAAAATGTAAAATTGGATGACTAAAACCAAAAAACCAATGTAATGAAATCGAATTTAGAGGAATTTTTACATCCCTTTATATCCAATTGAGTTAATGATATTTTTTATGGGATGATATCAAACCTAAAATCCTATTTTAAAAAAATAAATAGACACTAGGTTGATATTAGAATGCATGGTATAAAAAACTGATTGGTTAATTTGGAAATAAATATTTTGAATGATAAAATAAAAAAATCATAGCAAATTTAAATCATTGTAAAATTAATTGAATTTTTTTCATCCATTTCTTCAATTACTTACCCTATTTTAAAACAAAAAAATCACTGGATTTGACATTGTTGTACACCAGATATTCGAAAAAAAAGTCTAGGTGGAAAATAAATTTCAACTGATTTAGGGGTACGCCATTAATAAATATAGTGTAAATGAATGGTTGAACATAATTATTTGTAATAAAAATCTAAAAAATTTCTTTATGTGTTTCTATAGTGATTATATACACTAATTCGGAAATAATATATATTAATTATATAATGACACATCAATTTCAGAACATCTATTAGATAATTTTATATATTATATCAATTAATGTAGATATAGTCTATTGAATAAAATTTTTATTGAGACAAATATATTAGTTATTATCACAATGAATTCTCCTTGTCTTCTCAATTTTCATTTTCTTATTATCCATATATACATTCATCAAGATAAATTGTGTAAATGAATATATAGTATAGACACATCTATCATCAATAATCTATCATGTCATTGATTATTTGTTTTCATAATTATAGTTCTCAAAATGTTCACATTTAAATAATATTCTAATTGATGAAGATTTAATTTCAATACAGACTCTAACAATATCAACATTAATGAATCTGTTTAGTTTCTAGTTCTCAACATCGTTATACATCAATCAGATATATACTATCCCTCAGATGTTTTTTAGAACTCTCTTATATTCCAGGTTGGATAACTCATATAGATCAATTTTATTCCATAAACATAATTTTAATTTAACAAAAATATCATATGCAATTTCAGTTATAAATAAAACATAAAACCATTATTTTGGAATTCTTTTGATTCACATTTTTTCATGAATCATCTTTTATCCGCATCAATAAACCAATTTTAACTATGCATACAAAATTATGTTCATCCATTATAAAAGACCAATAATTAATTCATTGAAAAATATTCATGAGATATAATGTTTATAATTTAATATGGAAAAATGTAATTTCATGAAGAAACTCATTTGAGGAAGAATGGATATTTTAAATTTCATTTCTTTCTACGAAATAAATTTTATAAATTAATATTATTTTAATCATAATGATAAAATTGGATAAATAAAAATAATTATAATAAGTCTAAATATGATTATTTTATTTACTTATTGATTGATATAGAATATAAAATTATTTTACCTCAAAACATTACAAATATATAATGATTTTATTACTAGGATAATGAAAATTATTTTATCCATTGTTAGTTTTTCATAATACTATTTGTAATGACAGAACATATAATTCTATTATATAATAAAATAAATAATATAATAATTTATATGTTCTTCGAGATATACCAAAATGAAAGAAAACATTATAATGATATATTTTGAATATTATATATGGACATTTAATCATAGTTGTAAAATTAGATTTCATAAATTAAAATAATCATATCCAAACATTTAAAAAAAATTAAGAATAAATTGAAACAATGATATGATGATATCATAATGAATAACATTTTGATAATCATTGATTAATGGAATATTTGATACGTTTTAACCAAGAATAGTCTCAAGTAATAATTCATCAATTAATTTTATAGAAAAAAATAATATAGATTTTGTTAAATCTCATATATATTTCCACAATATATATGATTTTTTGGAATACCATATGAATCTAGGATCAAAATTAATCATATATATATATCTCTCTCTCAAAAAAATTTAAAAATTGGTTATTTAAGTAAATATTAGGAGTATACAATCATGTAATAAAATATTTAAATGTAAATGTATTTCTTAAATATTTATAGTTTAGAAAAGTTAATTTTTACTTAGTTAAAATTATTTATAAAAATATATCTATTTTAGAAAATTTAGTTTTATCTCATGAATCCAAACTTGTTATTAAAAAATCAAAATGTAATATATTTATTATTATAATATGTTTACTTGAGTCCAATTAGTAATTTGTATAAACAACAATATTTAATACACTAAAAGTCATTTTCCTATAAAAACATATTTTATACACCTTTTAAGATTATAAATGAAATAAATTAAAAAGTTTAATTGTAAATTTGGAAAACAATTTATTTATATAGAAAATATTAGATTATGAAAATGTATATATTATTTTCTGAAAAAACTATTTGTATAGGAATAGTAAAAATTATGATTTATCTAAAAAAATTACTTTTATAATAAATGAATGAATTAAATGATCATGAAAATAATATTATATAAAAATTTTATTTTTAACAACAAATAAACATAATTAAATATTTCTATTTCTTTATTTATAAAACACATGTTTTGTTAAGACTGATTTGAAATTTCACTCTAAAAAATATTTTTTATGTGTTTCTATTAAAATTATAATTTATAACTTTTAAAATTTTATAAATAATTTTTACATTGTTATTTATTTTAATCAAATATATTATTTAAGTTGATAATTTACAAATTTAATCATAAATTTATTAATTTTGTGAGTATTTATGTTGATAAAAAAGAATTTTTTTCAAATGGTGTATTTTATAAATACATATTAATTGTTATATAATAACATAAAATGATAAAATTTATATGGATAATTTAATATTTTATAATAATATATATAGTTTTATTAAAAATCATTTAATTAGTAATAAAAACATAATATATTTACGAACATATAATGTTTAAAAGCTCTTTATGTAAAAAAATATTTTTTATATAATACATTTATAAATTTTGATGTTGTTTTTATCATATATAAAAAAAATTATATTAAATGGTTGTCAAATTTATATAAAATGTATTTATATTTTTTAATATTTTTTCCAATATATTATATAAATAATATATACAATATTTTTTAGAAACTAATTACCAATTTAAAAATCATAATGTTAAAATGTTCAATTTGATGGTAAAAGTATTAATGCATTATTAAAACATATGTATATAGTATATATAGTGTCCCTAGAGTTTAAATACCACCTTAAAATCAATTATAATTATATTTTGGAGTTATTCAGTAATGAGTATTTTAATTATTTCATTGAAGTGTAAATGGTTTTCGAAATAATTTCTCTTCTAAGAAAAAATAAAGGCACATTATATTCACTCAAATGTGATATTCAATAAAATTTTGATTTCTCAATGAAATATACCCATATTTAATCTCTTATAATTCATCTATTCATATTTAGGATCATGTAATCAAGATGTTTGAATAATTTCATCTCTTTAAAGTAGATTTCTAATAGAATATTAATTCTAAAATATAATTATTAGATTATTAGTAAAATATTCACCTTTATATTGGTCTCCCAACACATTTATATATAATAAAAAAAATTATAATATATATATATATATTAAATTAAATACCATTATTTATACCTATCCATCTTTTAATAAAAAATAGTGTCCTTATTGAATTCTACGGACAACTGCACCCATGAATTGATGTCTTCAATTTTTCAAAATATCCAGTCATGGAAGGTAAAAGATACAAAAATATAAATGAATTATTTATTTATAATTTAAAAATATTTTTTAAATCTCAACATTATAATGTACTTTAATTCCATTTCATTCACTGAGAAATGGAATCAGTATTCGTGCATACATGTGGGCTACTACGTCCCTGGGAAATATGTTTCATTTTTCATTACCACTAATCATTGATGTATTTTAAAAAATTTATGTAATTATAAAATTTATCACTTTACACACTTCATAATTTGGTTATTTTGATGATATTTTCAATCTTTTTCTACAATGTTCAATATACATAAGGGGTTCTATAAAATTTAACAAAAAACATCTTATAACTGACATAGAGAAAAAACGATATTATAAATTAATAAAGTATTATTGTTAAGGTAACGTGGAATATCTAATCTATATTAATAATTTTCATAATTATGTATTTAATAAGAATCATTTGGTTATTCAAGATAATAAGAGACACTGAAGAGAATATTTCGACATAGTGGGAATAAATTTTCCATACAAAAATTGTTACTTATCAATTAAAAATGTTATATATTTATTACACATTTATGATATCATAATATAATTCACACTATCTATTATTATACATATTTATCAAAAATAAATTCATAGTAATATATCATATTCATTAATTATTCAAAACATTTTTTATTTTATTAAAATATTCAACTTCAAAAAAAAACATAATTTATGAATGAATTATTATTATTGGTTTCTTATAATGATTCAGACCTATAATACCATTTTAAACCATTAATATTTTATAAAAATATAAATAAATAACATATAATCCATTGGGAAGAATTTTAGTTTTTATAAAAATGGTAATCTATTTCATTTAAATAAAGACCTATAATTATTTCAAAAAAAATTACACACATCGTTTATTTTTATTCTTTCTCATCTAGATAATTTTCATTAACATTATACATTAGAATTAATTATTTTAGAAAAATATCCAATTTTAATTATTAAATCAGGTAATAATATATCATTATTTTTTCTTAATAATACATATGAATTTTCATTCAATCACACCTTGTATCATAAAAATATATCTCATAGACCTGCCGTGGTACATATCATTAATGTGATATATTAATAGTTTTGTTTCTCATGTGGTCAACATAATAATGGTTTTCTATATATGATTCTTGGGATCAATATTATATTGTCCTATAATTCATTGGATAATTTTTTTTATATCTTATAAAATGTTAATTATCGGATTATGGAGAAATCATAAACCACTATGAGACATTTTTCCACTATATACGGTGCATGAATATTTATTTGATGAACACTATATTAATTAAAAGGTTGGATGAATATTTTAAAGTACTCTAATTCATTAAGTGATATTTATATAATATATTATATTATTTTAAAATATTAAAGAGTAAATATAATCCACTACCACCCTTTTTCCTCACTATGTTGGTTATCTGAGAAGTGACCACTCACATATGTTTATGTTGTCACATCAAAAGATATTTGCACATATTCTATTATTAAATTATCTCATGATTTTTTTTCTTATTTCCATGAACACATTTAAATGATCATTCCTTAAATTATTTTATGTTATTCACCTTGATAAGAAATTTATGATTAATTTCCTTGTTTATCAGATTAATAGTATTTCTATCTCACCCATTTCCTAGTGTATTTTCCCCAAGATAACCAAAGATGATTCTTAAGATCTATAGGAGTCAGTAAAATTGTTTTTTGATGAAATAATTATTATTATTTTACCATTATATTTATTTATTTATGTAACTAATCTTCAAAATACATGAAACCTCTTGAATAATTATTTTATATTTTGGAATTCATTATGGGAAATTTTTTACACAATTTTTTTATAAAGAAAAAGTAACAATAATTGTTTGATGAGAATGGTGTTTTTATTATTGGTTATTAGTTTTTGTAATAATTAGAGTAAACTATAGTTATATTCTTATAAATGTAATAATATTTTTAAATTTTGGTAATGTAGAAATAATGTGGTTAAAAAAAATAAAACCCTATCATGATATTTTAATGTAGATGAGGCTCTATCATTGATTCACAAATAAGAAATAACCCCGAAATTTTTATTGATACCTTAACATGATCGCCAATATGATGTATGATAAGTTGGACTAATGCTATACACATACATAGAAAGTCCAATAAGATATACATTGCTTGATCATATTATATATATAAACTTGTATGAATTTTATTTATTGTTATATTATCATAGAAGGTATAAAATCACATGATTACCCAAATTATGGTGATGTGTGTTAAACTAAGATTGGTAAAGGTCGATATATAACAAATTAAGTGTTATCACGATGTTGTAAATATATAAATGGTTTAATTATTGAATACTATTTGGTTATTGAATATGAATATAACCATATAATACTTATTATATGTCACCCATGTTAGCACTTTTTATTTTATATATGATTAGAATATGAAGGAATCGAGTTAACCCATGGAGAGATATGCAATACGACGAATACCATAATGATCACCCTATAATAATTGCTGATGGATTGAGAAATTTGTGTACAATTCTAGTCTATTCCCCATAAAACATGATTAAAATTGTAACAATATTTTAATTCTTGATTACAACCAGGAAAGGGACAATGGAGTATAAAAAATATTCATATGAAAGAGATTATGGGGAAAATAATCATTATTTTCCATAAAGTAAAAATTATTGGAAAATATACAAAGAAATTACCTTAAGGTTACATAAATATTTCTTCTAATAAAATAAGTGTTTACGGAGAGTTAAATTGCCATATAAAAACATATATGGTAGTTAAAATGGTATGAGTAAAAAATTTGAATTCAAATGTACCACAAGTGATCAAATTCTTTAAGAGTGTATATCATAGAACATAGAAAGGCCAATATCTTATATTCAAGAATAATATTAATGGTAGACTTAAACAAATAACATAATGAATTGAATAAGGAGGATCATATTCAGTGAATATCAATTAGGTGGTTTGTGATAAATAAGTCATCTATTTAATATTTTTTAACAAATTATCATTATTTTAGAAACATAATAGTGCATAATTTTTTTTCTAATTCTACAGCATTGAAACATTTTTTCAAATAAAATATCATGTTGTTTGGTTTTTCAATTTATAAATTTATATTTAAATTAATATAAATCTTATGGTGGGTATTTTATATGTATTTAATGTGATTTTGAAAATTGATTGAATATTACTATATTTAACATACAGATTAGAGCCAAATTGACCGGTGGATAGTCAGGCTTCCACCATTGGAATCATACCTCTAATAATCTAGGAGAGGAAGGTATGTATTCTGAAGTAATAACATAAATTATAAGATTTTTTCTAATTTAAGTCAACACATGAACCCATTAATCTCAATTGTAGTACCCCTAGTTTTAGTTACATTACTCTTTCCTCAAGTTTTTTTGTTAAAGGTTGTTTTACTGAAATAGTGTGTCATTGAATGGGTATAATGAATAAAAAATAATGTTTTTCAAAATAAGGGTAAGTTATAAGGATGTTAGAGTTTTGGGGAGATGGAATTTGTTTTGGGTCCAAAAGGGAGGTCTCGCTGTATGTGCACTGTCGGAACAAACCATGCGGTCAAACCCTACGCAATGGTCAAAACTAGATCCTATTTTCTAGGAAGTTACTAGTTTTTTCTATAAGTATTTTATTTTTGCATAAAAAATCACCTAATTAGAGATTTGTCTCCCTATATGGATAGTTAAACTTCTCTACACTATTTGGAGCCATTATATATCCCTACAAGGGTGATTTCAAACCCTATTCTTACGGTAAGTTCATGATCATCATCAATTTTTATTGTTTTCTGAGATCTCCTTCCTCCCACTGGTTTTATTCAATTATCTCCACCTATTGTGGGTAGATCTAATATTATTAAAATCATTAAAATATATATCTATTTTTTTCTTGATAGTGTAGATGATCAAAGTCGTTTCTTGTAATCTTGATATGATTCTTGACGCATGTCACCATTTTATCTCATTTTATCATGTTTTCTTAGATCTGTATAAATAAACATCTTTTATACCATTTAATTCCCATATATATACACCTACCATGGGTATATTTACGTTTTGGATGAAAAATAATTCAATATTGATTCATGATCGTTCTTGGAGAATATATCTAAGGCTATTCATTGAGAATCGACCCAAATTCTTGTGTGTTCTTCGTTCGTTGTTGAGATTCATCAAATCCTTCAAGGTAGGGGTTTTAAATATCATATTTTATTTATAGAATGGATTATATTAGTATAGAATTGATTAAATTTGATATTTTTTTCAAATCTTTGTTTTATACGTTGAAAAAATCATCTTATTGATGATTTATAATTTTTTGAATATTTGTGAAATCTTGATAAGTCGTTCTGAAAATTATGTTAGTTTATTGAATTTAAAATTGTGATTTTAAATGACGGATTTTTTAGAAAAAATTATTGTTTTTATTTTGATGTTATATTGAATAAATATATGTTTTATTTAAAAGCGTTTTTATTGAATGAATTTAATGAAAAATGGTTCTCAATAAAAAAGAAATTTTATTGAAAGGGTTGTTTTGGTATAATATTTGAGAATATGTGGTGTGTGTGTGTTCATGTTTTATATACGAATCATGGATTAAATATTAACTTTGTTTAGTGCCAAATGGTTAATGAAACATGTAATAAAATTAAAATGTGAAGACTTGGTAGATTGACAAGAAACCACCCATGAGTATATAACTCTCATAACAGTGCATGCATGGAGTGTTGCATGGGTGTGTGGAATGGTTTGGGAATTCAAACAAGGATTTTTAGAAATTTTGTTAAATCATTGGTAGTATTTTTTTGGAAAATTTAGTTCTCTTTAAAACTTGTTATAATTTCACCTATTCAATTTTGTTATAAATATTTTTAGAATGTGATTATATTTATTTATATATTTTTTTTGGAGAACTGTTTTTAATAATAGTTAGATAAATTTTTTTCCAATTATTATATCCTCGTGGAATGTGAATGGGAGTCATCGGGGAAATAATAATTCAATATTTTTTTGTTTCTTAGGTTGGATCATTATATGGAGTGGTTTTTATTTGAATAAAGAAGTTGATATTTTTTTACTTTATTCATTCATCTAATTGTAAGTTGTTTGGTTATAGTTTTCTTGGTTAATAGAATTTTTATTAAAGGGAAAATCATCCCCAAAATTCATAAAATTAAATTTTCATTTAGTTCCAGCCTTTGGTGTCTTCTGGATGTTTCCTTTGGCCATGTAATGAATAATTGTGATCTAAATACACTGAGAATTAGTAGGTCATTAAATATGGTATCAGTTAGTTTGGTCTTATCCTAAAAAGTAGTTACTGGAGTTCTTGTTGTTGGAGTTGAAATTATATTTTATATATTACTTATGATGGAATCTTTAAAATTTATTGGATTGTTAGAACATGAAATGTATGTCATAAAATAACATAGCTAATTATTTTATGATGAACTTCATGTTAACAGGGAGTTAGGTAAGAGAGTGTTTTGGAGACCCTTATAGGAATTTGAAATATCAATATTATGGAATTATCCGTTGAGTCTATATTGACATGAATTGTATAGTAATAGAACCCCAATATGATTACATATTTCATTTGGGGTAATGATTTATGATATCTAAAAACATGATTTGTTTCAGAGAAATGAATAGTTTTTTTTCAAATGAATGATACTCAAAAATGGATTGGTTATCATATTTTAAAAATATTGTGGTTTTTAAAAATAGATGAACATGAAAAGGTTTTATTTTTGAAAAAAAAAATATTTTTATAGTTTGTGTGATAGAATTTGAAATACTAATCCATTTGTTTCTAGAGAATGAGACATAAAGAGTTTGTTCTGTGATTAGAACATGGAACCTAGTAGGTGTCATATAAACCAACTACAAAGGTTAGATTATTCCCTCAGTGATAAAACCTAAAACACCTATCAATGAATGAGAATATAGACATTGTGTGTAGAGATTTGTTTATAACTATTGATGAAGTCGTTATGAAGTGGGACTTTTCAATACAGTATATGGATGTTTACAGTCACACCTCGACCCTTTTTAAATTAAATTCAATTATTTTATTATTTCATGCCTTTGGGTAGACTCATCATGTTGTGGGTTGTGTAATGATCAAATGTTTTTTAAAATTAATAATTCTATTAGGTTTTGGACCCATGATAGGGTACGAGATGGTTTATAGTAGCTGCGTGGTCGGCCTAGGTGTCATGTTGTTGTATGGTCATTACAATTAATAAATTTTTTAGGTATATAAAATAACTTCTATTTTTAATCATAATACTAATAACATTATTATGTAGATATTAATTAATTAAAAATTAATAATAATATTTGTATCATTAAAATATTTATAAATATATTTTTATTATGTTATTATTATTGTAGTTATTATTTAAGAAAATGAATAAAATTATAATGATGTTGATGATTATTATTATCATTATTACTATTGTTATTGTTATCATTAATGATTTAATTATGATTATAAAATTATTAATATTATTATAAATTTTTTGTTAATATTTTATTTGTATTATTATTGATATTATTGATATAATTTTTCATATCTTTTATTTCGTATTTATTTTGGTAAATTTTTGGATAGGGATGACTAGTTGTTCCCATATATATATTTGTTAATGCATATGTAGGTGAGTGGTGACTATTATATACATATATTTACACATTTAAGGATCACCATGACCATGTTCATGGACTTAAAGGTGTGTGAATATGTGATATGTTTAGTGATATGTGTGTGAATGTGCATATTCCTAGTGGGGGAGTAGTAGGTCATAGTACGAAATCCCCAAGAGCTGAAAATTCTGTTTGGTTCCGCTATAAGGCAGATCCCTTATGCCTATTCCATTAACTTGTTTTCCATAATTTCTTGATTGTATAAAAAATATGTTTACCACTTATGTTTTATACGCATGGTCTAAAATATGTTAATAGTTGCAAGAATTGATTATGCCTTTGTTTTGGAAAATGAATAGTATTTATAACTCCCATCAGTATTATGTGACTTTTCTTGAAAAGTTATTTCCTATATACTTTTGAAATAGAAATGAATATAGACAATGTTTTTTTCCATTAAACCTATTAGTTATAAATTTTTTTCTTGAAATCTAAATAAGCATGTTTGGATCATTTAAAATGGATAATGAAGAAGAAGAAAATATCTTGAGGCATTCCCCCATATTTTAGAAAATGACGTATGTGTTGAATATCTTATTTGTGATATGTTCCTAGTAAACAGTATTCTCCATTTTGTGTGAACGAAAATGGGGTGATGAAATTATGGTGGGAGATCTATAGTGAGAGGTTAGATTTTTTTTCTAGTAAAGTAAATGATATGTACATACAAGTTTTCTTGATATACACTCACTGCCACATGAAATGGTTCACAAGAGAATCCTGGGAATCTTGGTGGGTGGACTAGGACTAGTATTCCAGATGATTCAAAAGTGGTTTAACCTAGTTTCGTGTATTAGGACTAAAACAATAACACTAAATTAACATTTGTGAATATTAGAGACCACTACATTATTAGTGTGTTCCAAACTATTGGATAGTGCATGATATCATAGATTATTATGGTTACTATTACATGTTTCACTAATGTACAAAGATCCTTGGTCCCCAACTAACTCTATATATTTTTTGATTACTAATGGTGATAATTATGTGATTTCTATTCTAGTTGTTTCAAAAATTATGTCTTATATGGGAAAACCAAAATTTAATCTAAATTTTTTCATTTTGTAATATTAGTGCATGTTTCGAATCGATTTTAAAAATGTAGTGGGAGAGAAATGCCTTACATGAAAATGAAAACATGGTATATGATTTTGAAAAGAATGAAAAAAATTATTTTATTATGTTCTATTTTCAAAATAGCATGTTTCAATGTTATTATGAAAGGAAAGTGTGTATGGAATTGTGGTATCATGGAATTCATACTGAGGAACTCAATGTTCACGCCTACATTACTATTCATCTTCAGGTTCCTTTAGTTTTGGACAGATCATGTGGAGTTTGTCGTACAAGTTCCTAGGTTACCCAAGCGGTCACTTGAGGTATGTCTCATTGCTTATTTATTTGTTTTCTTTCGACCATATTGTTCAGTTTATTATTTTTATTTATATGTTTATTCAATTTATGATCTTTTATCTGTCTTTTTATAGTAGAAATCATTCCAAACTAGTTTATTTTGATGCTCGACATTAGTTTCTAGCGTATGGAGATTGGGAACATCCCTCATGCCTTTATGTTGATCGGGCCGCGCGTCAATATGATGATGACCTGATTTGGTTGGAGACAAAATGGTATCAATGGAGGTACTTGTAATGTCAGGTGTCATGTAGAAGGATAACAGGAATTTTGATACATGGTAGTTAATTACGGAAAGTGCATCACGAACTCTTTCATGCACCAATCTTTGATTCTCCAAGAGTATTTCGAGATTGGTGTCTTTTTTATTCAGTTGTTTTGGATTCATGGATGTAAATAAAGGAAAATCAGGTCATGTTTTGGCTTGGCATGGGACAGTGTCCTATATGGGTCCTTGTTCCTAGTTCATGTTCCTCCTTTTGTTATTCCTTACCTAGGGCATGGATCAACAAAATGTATTTGGTTAGTAATAGGAACTAGTTGCTCATTTTGGTGGTTTGTTGTTTGTTTTGTTTTGTTTTGATCTCAGTTGATGTTAGTATATGTTATAAATGGATGTGGTTTTGAAATATAATAGGTTTTATACCGAGTGTTTCGAATAGGTAAAGATTTTTTTAAAGAGGATATGTATCGATTTGGAGAATTTGGTTTGTTTATGGATTTTTTCTGGAAAAGAGTTGTTTAGACCTTGGATTTTTTTATGCAGGGTCACATGTGTGTGGATATGTATAGAGTGTGGTGGGGGGAGAACATTTCCTATTATGATGTAATTTTCATGGGATAAATGCACATGTGATGGTTAATAAGATTCTATATGTGAGTATTATGATTTAAAAAGGAATTATAAATTTTGGAAAATTAATCATTGTTTGGGTTTGTATATGTTTGGTTTATGATCATGTTTCCCTTATAAGGATCTATTTCATTGATTGAGTATTATCCTGATGATGATTTTAGTTTCATTATTTGGTGTTGTTCAATGTATGTATCCCAAAACTTCACAAATTTAGCCATATAGTCATACTAATTACAGTTCTATTTATATATTACTAGTTTACTGAGGTAATTAAGGTTTTTTTGGAAACATTTGTTGTTGTTGAAGTTCATTGGGTCATCGAGTTGTTCGGAACTCTCGAGTTTTTTAATGTATGTATTACTTTGGGTTTAATGTAGGGTATAGTTTTGTACAAGTGGATTTTGGGTGCATCAACATCATTAAGATTTTAGGTGTGATTAAAGGGTAGTCACTTTTCATAAGGGATCCCCATTTGGTGAGTGGGGTGTACCAGAGGAACCTATTTTAGGAGAATATCTTTATTTAGTGTCGGCTTATGGTTTTTAGGATTGTTATCTTGCGCGACACTAGAGTGGCGGATTTTGGAATTCTTAAATATCATATCCTATCACTCAAATGTACTGCTATCATTTGACCATATAGGTCAACGGGAAAGGATCTGAAAGAATATTCCTTTGATGAAGGATTTTTGGTCAGGGAATTATAATACCTGACTACGAGGAATAAGATGCTTCGTCTAACTGAGCCCCAGCCATAGGTCTCGGAGTGATGCTCGCACATAGTAAGCAATTGACGTGGGGTGTGAAGCCTCTTCATAGTTTTTGAGTACAATGATGGTACTAGAATATCAAAATCCTCATATTTCTTGTTTTTATATTCAGGTTTTACCATCATTGTAATTTTATCATTGCATTGGGGGAATAAAATGAGCTTGTTCTATTATAATCAAACTAGTCATGTTATTCTAGTAATGGTATTAAGAATCAAACATTTTTCATGAAATTCTATTTGGTCCTTATATTAGTTGATTTCAGATTAGCTGTTTTCATTTGGATATATACTTGCATGTGGAAGAATCAATCCTCTTAGTTGTTCTTGGGTTTTCTGTGCATGTCTTGGTAATATGGTTTGGTTGTGCGAGGAAATTGATGGAGTTCGGTTTGGGAGTTCCCATGATGCCCATAGGGTTGGTGTCTTCAGGATTTAAGGATTTCATTTTAATGTAATTCTCATGTCGGGGAGGACCCTCCCATGTTCTCCCCAAAATCATTGTACGTGGTGTTTCTTGAATTGGTCCAATGTGGAATGTGTGGGTAATGGTCACTCCAAGGCTCTACATTTCCTTTGGTTTTTTCTAGGAATGGACACAAGTTATGTTAAATGTTGGATTGGTGACTTTCGAGGGGAATAATTTTTAGTCATGGGTAGAAATGTTATACACCAACTGTTATTAAATTATTTATTATTATTTTATTTTTCATTGGCTTCTGTTTTCCTCATCATGGCACAGATTGAGCACTTGTCTAGTTTTTTTGATATTTAATAATTCTAGTGGATTTCAGTCATGTCTGTAGGCACTGCAGGGTTTGAGATAGGCACATGTTATATCCATGTGTCCTTTGATTTACTTGAGTTTGAAATAAATATCATTTTATGTAAATAAAATAATTTAAATGTTCAAATTGAATTATTATTTTTTAATGTATAGATAATTGTTTTTATTATTAAAAATTGTTAATAATATTTTTATCATTAAAATTTCTATAAATATAATTTTTATTTTGTTATTGTTAATTTTATTATAATTTAAAAAATAAAATAAAATAAAATAAAATAATAATAATAATAATTATTATTATTATTATTATCATTACAGAAAATAATGACGTTATTATGAGTATATTGTTATTAATATTATTATAAATTTGGTCATTAAATTATTATTATTATTGTTATTGATATTGTTGAAATAAGTTTTTATAAATTTGATTTTTTTTATTAAACATTTTTTTGTTCATTTTTTTCTAGATGGGAATCCTATGGGGGTGCCAAACTCCCCCCCCCCTTTCCAATTTATGCGCGATGTGCTGGTATCCTTCAATGCCCTCTTAACCACTTTAGCACAATAATCCTTCCATGGTTCTCCCCTCCCTTTCTATCCAACTTCCAATATTTTCCCCGATCGCCCTCCATCTCACTTCTCCCTCCTTGCGGTGCACCAAATCCCAGAGGCCCAACCCCCTTAAAAAACCCCATATGTGTCCTAGCTATCCAACATCATCTCACCTCATTTCCCACCTAGCCAACCCCATCGATGGCCCCACCCTCTAATAGCGCAAACGCTCTCCCCAGTAATCCCTTCTTCGAACTTATGAGGGTTTTGACCCTTGTTATTTTGGGATTTAATTTTTTCCAATCTTGTAGGGTGTCAATTATGTTCTTAATCCTAGGTTTGTTTTCTCAATAAAATTTTTAACGTATTTTTTTGGTTCTCATTATGGGATTATTTGTTGTGGTTGATGATTCACAAAATATTTTGAAAATTCATCACTTCAGGTAGGTGGTTATATGCTTTAACATTCATTGTGATGAATTTAAAATTTTTTCATTAGTTTTTATTTGTTCTCCATGGATTTTGAGTTTCCAGTGAAATTTTTTTTTGAAATGTTTTGATATGCTCGTACCTTGAAAGTGGGTTTCTATGAATAAAATTAATTTATTTCAAGTGAATTCTCATATTGCGCTGCTTGAAACATTTTAAAATTATTCTAATTATTTACTGGATAGAGAAAGTGGTGTGAAACTTGGTTTGTAAATTAGTTGGTGTATGTTTTTCTTGAAAATTGGTTCTGAATACGAATTTTTGTGTACTGTTCCATTAAGCATTATTCTATATTTTTTTGTTTTTTGTTGTAAATGGTGTAAGTGATTAAGTAAGGGTGTATAAATATTGCAAATCATTTTTTCCCATGGTTAAGATGGGGGGAGGAATTTAAAATTTTTCTTTAATATGAAATCATGTGTTTTTTAGTGTAAATTTTTCAGTTCTAATTTTGAAGTGTCTCATAAGTTCTTTTTGTGATTTATTCAATTTCATGTGTGGTGTAGAGGTGTTCTTAAAAAATATTAAGAGTGTCTTTCAATTTTAATATTTCTCTCTTACATGAAATTGGGTTTTTTTTCTTATGTAAAACCATATTGTGTCAATTGGTACTGTTTTTAGATAGTGCAACAAGTATATAAAAATATGTGTGACTTGGAAATTGTGTTTTGAGGTGGTTATGTTCTGAATTTTTTGATTAATGGGGTTTTTAATCGATATTTGTGTTTATTCCGTCCCTATTCTGTAAATTATTTGATGTTTTCAATCAATTATTTGAGTTGTGCAAAATGTGTTTTATTGGGTACAATAGGTGTGTGTGGGTTGAAAACGGATTTGTAATGGGAAATGTAACACTTTGAGTATGTTATTCTTGTTGTGAATTTCTCAATATTTATTTATATTTTTTAAAACATGGAATATATGTTTTATTGTCTATTTTTTGTATGTTTGGTTTTAAAGATGACTTATCAACATAAAATTTAGTGTGTTATTAGTGAATACGATTAGTGTGTTATTTTGGGATATTTTATATATTGTTTACATGATTAAATGTTTTATTAAAATATATGTGTAGTGTACTATCCCTTTATTATGGTTTGGAGTCATCGGGTATAAGGATACAAATCTATGTGTTCATAAGTAAGTATACATACATGTGGGTTCCCCTATTACATGTATAGTCATCCATGGTAGTTAATATACCTGTACGGGTCTAGGTGTTCCCATATATATATATATATATGTGAAAATTCATACATATGTGAGTGTGGAATATTATATGCATATAAGAATATTT
Organism: Viscum album; assembly: GCA_963277665.1. Classification (NCBI taxonomy): domain Eukaryota; kingdom Viridiplantae; phylum Streptophyta; class Magnoliopsida; order Santalales; family Viscaceae; genus Viscum; species Viscum album. The sequence continues at coordinate 1,244,067,762 of OY728147.1, forward strand.
TTAAGAATCCCCTGGAACATGTTCTTGTCCATACAGGTATGGGAATAAGGTCAAGGTTTCCTTATATTAAAGTGAAGTGCATATTCCAAATAGTGGAGCAACAATTTCTAGTTAGAAATTGACATGAGCTAAAAGTTTGTTTTGGTTCCCCCCAAGGGTAGGTCCCCTATTACTATGCCATTAATTTGAATTTCTTAATTTCCATCATGTTTTAAAATTTTTTATACTTGTTCTATTTGCAGAAGATATGAAATTTGGTTGTGATTGTTAGAAATGATTACCCCATTGTTTTGTAAATTGAAATGAATTTCTAACACCCATAGGTGTTAAGTGACTTTTCATTAAAATTTAGTTCCTATGTGGTTCTGAATGGGTAATGAATATTTTCAAATGCTTATGGTCATTCAGCCAGTTAGTTATAAAAAGTGTTCCTTGTATGTAATTATTCCCATTTGGAACCTTAAAAATTTATTTAAGAAAAAGAAAGTTTTATCTTGAGGCATTCCCACTTGTTTTTTAAAAGGATGTTTGTTTTGAATGTGTTATTTATGATATGTTCCAAGGAATTAGGCTGGTGATTTATTGTGTGACGAATAAATTGGGGATGTTCCCAAGGGGGATATTAGTGATGAGTGGTTAGATATGTTTTTATGTAATTAAAATGATATTTTCATATGTGTTTTCATGATAAAAACTCACCCCCACATGAAATGCTCCACAATGGGAAACATGGGTATCATGGTGTGCAGACAAGGACTAGAATCTTAGATGACATGGAATTGGTTCATCTTGCTTTCGTCTAGAAGGATTAACAGTACAACACTAACTAAACATTTGTGATGATATGAGACCACTTTGATATGGGTTTTTTCCCTACAAGTGGCATGTGCACTAGAATACAGATCATTATGGTTCCAGTGCAACATTTTACTAAGGTATGCCGATCCTAGGTCCACAAATAACTCTAGATTCATGGAGATTTGCTGTGGTACTTATGATGTGATTTCTATTCCAGTCATTTAGAATATCATATATTATTTTTAAAATCATATATTTAATCTAAATTGGTTTTATTTTATTTTGAAATGTTATTTCATGTTTGAAACCTATTCTGAAAATATTGTGGAAGGGAAATTCATTACCTGAAAATGAAAACTTAAAATTGATAATAATTAAAACAATTATTTTATTATAACATATTTTCAAACTAGTATGTTTTGGATTTCTTATAAAAGTCATGGTAATTTGGAATTATGGTAAATTTCCATTCCAAATTATCATCTTTGTGCTCATTCCTACATTACATTTGAGTTTCTAGTTCTTCTAGCTTTGGATCACTCTTAGGGAATGTTTATTTTGTGTTCTGTAGTGACCCATGTTGTCAATTAAGGTATGTATCATTGATTTATTTATACCTTTTTTGCGCATTCTTTTTGTTTAGTTAATTTAATTTTTTATGTTTGTGTAAATTTAACTATCATTGTTTTGGTCCAAATCATTACAAACAGGTTTATTTTGATGACCATCAGTAGTTTTGGGCTCGTGGTGTTTAGGAAAGATCACCGAACATTACTACAGACTAGGATGTGAGTTGATTAGATGATGGCCATATTTTGTTGATGACATCTACGATTTAATCCTGGGTACTGATTGGTTGACAACATTCAAGGTTCACATTGATTGTTACAGTGGAACAATCTGTTTCATAACTAAGGATGTCATCGATCATCTCTTCAGATAAGAGAGGGTTGTAAATAATGGTCAAATGTGCTTGGTGTCCTCAACGGTGGGAATGATCTATTACTTGTTGGTTGGGTTTATTTTTTCATCATAAAAAGAGATAGAGGATATCATTTTTCTAGTATTTTTAGATAAATTTCCACATTACATTCGTTATAAATTCTCATGGTTACCACTTATAAGTGTATTGGATTTTACGATTGATCTTTTCATGGGGAAAAATCCTTTTCCCCTTCTGTCTTATAGGATAAAATAAATAAGTTTAAGGGAATTAATGTTAATGATGTTGGATTTGGAATGAAAAAGGTTCATTTAGAAATGTACGTCTCTGTGGGAAGATCCATTCTAGTTTGTGAAGCAAGATAATGAAAATATTGGGTTATGCATTGGTTATCATAAGACTAACCAAGTTATAATAAATAATTGATACCCACTATGACGCATTGATGGTCCATTTGATCAATTATGCGGAGCTCAGTGGTTATCAATGATTTACTTGTAATCATGGTATATTCAATTGTATGTTCGAAATGATGATATTCCTATGACAACTTTCAGAACATGATATGGACACTAAGAAAATGTATTCATTCTTATCAGTATAATACATGCTCTATCAGTCATCATGGAATTGTTGAAACATATATTTTTGCAATATCTAGAATCTTTTTTATAGTTGTTAGAATAAATCTTGGTTTATTCAAAGATAACAGATGAACACTAGAAACACTTACCAACAATGTTAGGAATAATTAGGTTTCACTATTTATATGCCAAACTATGAAAATTTGATTTTTGGACATTAGTGGTCTGCTTTCATGGCCATGTTATTTCTAAAAAAGGTGTTTCAGTTGACCCTAAAAAGATAGATTTTGTTATCTCATTGGAATCACTGGAAATGTTCTTTGAGATTGGTTTCTTTATTTGTTTATTTGGATAATACTGATGCTTTATGATTTTCTCATCATGACTAGCCTCGCCAATGGAAATAGTGACAAAGAATAATTATCCATTACAATGGGCAAAGGAATGTGAGAAATATTTTCAAGAGATGAATGTTTTCCAAACATTGGCACATATCATGATTTTTATAGAAGCAGTACAGGGGTATGTGGTGTACTATGATGATTTAGGATCGATGATGGGATATGTTCTCATGCAAGGAGACCAATTGTGTCTCATGGTTCAAAGCAGTTGAGAGTGCCTAAAATAATTAACCAACAAATTATTTGGGGATACCTGCTATCTTCCATGTCCAAAAGAGTTGGCACTATTTTCCCTTTTGTGAGAAATTCATTATGTTCATATATTGTATGAGTTTGGAACACATTTTTTCACAACGAAATTTAAATTTATGGAGTAGGAGATGCATAGAGAATCTTCAGATGATTTAGTTTTACTAGATGTATACACCATAAAAAGGGAATTCAGTGGTAGAAACATTGAACTGAAAGTCATATACTCAGTTGGAATAGGATGATTCAAATTAATGGTAGATGATGTTGGTCCTAGATGACATTATTGTGGAATGTTAAGTCCATGCTTAAATTGTGATTTTCTTTTCATCAATTCTAGTTCCTACTTTTGTAATGATGGTTAAATATCCACAATAGTCCAATGCATAATGTTTGGTTATTAGTTAGAAACTCAATGGTGGGGAGAGAATTATGGGATGGAAACTAAATGGGAATGTAGTTTTTTGATTTAATGATCAGATGGTTGAACAAGCAGATTTTCTAGATAAATATATTCATGATTTTCAGTATTCGGGATGGGATGTACAACTTGGTAGTTAAATTATGTATAGGTAAATAAAGGTGTATTTTTGGTGGAGTGACATGAAATATAATGTGGCTGAGTTCATTTCAAAGTGATTAACATTTCGTTATGTTAAATTATATCATTTATGACCTGCAGGTATGTTATATTATTTTACTATCCCAGTGTTGAAATGATATCATATAACATTGATTTTGTTACAAGCCTCCCAAAAGTGTTTGGGAAACATGATGCCATATGTGAGATAGTGGATCAACATGCAAAGTCAGCATATTCAATCCTGATTCGTTAAACTCATATGGTGAAGGATCATTCCAAAATCAGTTACCAATAATTGGTAATGAGACATGGTGTACCCATTTCAATCGGGTCAGACAGAGAGTTGGGATTCACTCGCTTCAGTAAATCCATACAGAAAGTCCTTGAGAGTCAGCTGACTATGAGTACAACACACCATCCTCAGACAGAATGCTAGTCCGAGTGGATGATACAAACATTATAATTCATTCTGCGTGATTGTGTAATGTATTTCTACAACAAATGGGAGGATCATATTCCCTTATTGGAGTTCTAATATAATAACCAATGTCATGTGTCAATACATATCGCCCCATTTGAAACATTATATGTGTATCCTGATTGATCTACACTATGGTGTGATGAAATCGGTGAAACATATTATCGGTTCCTAGTCTTGTCCAATAAACAACGGAGATAAATCAGATGATTAGGAAGATAATGGATATGGATCAGGGTCATCAGAAAACTTTTACAAAACCATGCCGATGTCCATTGTCATTTGTAGAGGTGATCATGTGTTCATAAGGAACTATCCTTGGTTTGAAAATCATTATTCTGGGAAGAATTCCATTGTAATATTCTTGATATATAAGACCCTTTGAAATACTGGAATGAGTTAGAGAGGTGGCATACCCGTTGGCACTACCACTGTTGTTCAAATTGGTGCACATTGTGTACCATGTGTCTAAGATGAAGAAGTATCATCCTGATGCTGACCATTTTTTTAGATGTGATTTCATAGAACTAGTGATGAATGAATTGTTGGTAAATATCCCGGTTCCAATCATGGGAAGTTGAGATATAATATTGTGTGGTAAAAATCATTGGCCTAATACGGTTTTTATGGAAACATGGTCAGATTCCCAAAAAGACTTAGGAACGTGAGAAGGAAAAAAAAAGATGGTAAAACCCTTTCAGGGCAGTGATGTTTTTCTACTTTCCATGAATGGAAAGACTAATGGTTGGAGAATGTAGTGCCCCCTGTTTTTGGTATGTAACCCTTAAATCATGTGTGTTTATGTAAAAGGGATTTTTATTGAAATAATGAGTCTTTTATTGTGTTTGATGAATAAAAGAGGGAGTTTCCATAAAAGAGTGTTTTCCATAAAATAGTTTATTTCCATAAAAGTTGATGTTTACATAAAAATGGAGTTTCCATAAATGATAATGTTTTTATAAAAGAGGGTGATTCAATAATGGAGGGTGTTTCTATAATAGAGGGTGTTCCCTTAAAATTGGATGTTCCAATAAAAAAGGATGTTTCCAAAAAAGGGGTGTTTCCAAAAAAAAGTGTTACCATAAAATGTGTAAGGGTGAATTATGGGAGATTTTTGGGTACTTTTAATGTATTTTGTGATCAAATGGATGGTAGCACAATCTATTCATGGTAGACTCAAACCCAACTCTGAGGTCAAAAATATATCTTTTTTTAAGAACCTTCCCATTTTATCTCAAATACTTTATTTTTTTGCTTCAAAACTCTCTTAATTATATATCTCTCTCCTTAGAATGTTGGATGACCTTACCCACATAATTTAGAGCCATCCTAGAGCTATAACATGGTGATTTTATTTCACATTCTCACGGTAAGTGCATGATCTTGATCGTTTAGTCTGGTTTTCATATATCCCCTTCTTATCTCTTCATCTTTTCATAGATCTACACCTTCTATGGCTATAAATAATATTTTTAAAATAAAATAAATCTTTATTTGGAATTTTTTTGATAAAAAATGACATCTAATCCATTTCATAGAATCTTGATCTGATTCTCGAGGTATGTCACAATTTGACCCCATTTTTCATTTTTTTCTCATACTTTCTTCTATATACTTTGCGTATCCCATTTATTTATCATATCTAAAATTAAAATGTGTATATCTAAGTTTGTGGATGAGAAATAATTTCATATTTTGTGACGATCATTATAATAGAATATATTTATGGATGTTCTTGGAGAATCGAGTTGGCTTCTTGTGCATTCTTTGATCGTTGCCGAGTTTCTTCCAAACCCCCAATGTATGTGGATTTGCTATCAAATTCTATTTCTAGAATTGATTTTCATAGTTTCAAATTGAGTATATTGGATAATATTTACTGTTAAATTTATTTGTTATATAGGGAAACACATTATCTTTTGCAATCTCATTGTTTCAATTTGTACCATGGGGCGATGCAACTCTCTTCATTCACTTTGATTATTGGTCCCCATTGATCACTTTGGTTTTCATTCATACCTTTTGGTTGATTCTTCTAGATCAGTTTTCATTTTGACTGTAATGGGTTTTTTCTTTTTGAATTCATGAAAACTGGATTTTATTTTATATATATTGGTTATCTTGCTCCATTCACACAAAAAACATGGACTAAATCTATTTGGGGATGATTTATATTTTGTTGGTAGATTTGTGAAATCATGATATTTTTTTCACATTTTGATAGTTTATTTAATTTAATATGGTTATATTAAATTGATGATTTCATGGAACATATAAACGGTTTGATAGGGAAGGTGGTTTGAATAAAAATATGTTTTATTGAAATGAGTTGGCATTATAATGGTTTTAATTAAAACACATTTTAAATAAAAATTTTTATTTTATTTGAAGGGATGTTTTGGGATGATACTTGGGCATATGTGGTGTGTGTTGTCATGTTTAATTAATAGGGATTGGTGGAAATATGAACTTTTTCGTGGTACCAATGGGTTAATTGAACATGTAATACCATTAAAATGTGATGAAATGGTAGATAAATGACAAAACACTCATGATTATGGAACTATCATAATGAATCATGAATGGTTGGTTTCATGGTTGGGTGGACTGTTTCGATTATTCCAAAAAGGATATTACAAAATTTCCTAGAATATTTGGTATTATATTTTGGAAATTTTAGTATTTTGGGAAATTGTTTTTTGTTTTACATGTAGACTTAGATTGCAAATAGTTATAAAAATGATTAAATTTAGCTCTAAACTACTTTGTAAAATTCTTTTTATGAACTATTTTATAATAATGATGATAACTATTCTATCTTAGTGGAGTGAGTAGGGAATTAATTTGATACAAACTACTGAGTTTAATACTCACCCATTCTTTAGGACTTTGGTTACTTTTTTGATGATATCTTCTGGGACGGGGATTAAAAGTACAGTTTCACACTGTATTAGCACCCCTTCATGATGCTCAGGCTCTATGGTGATCTTGGAACATAGTACACATTGATCTTGGAGTCTTGTGTTTATATTGGATTCTTTTTTTTATTCTATTTACATTTATATTTTTGAGTCTTATAATATTTCATACTGTGTAGTGGTTTTGATTTGATCAATTTAGTTGACATGTCTTACTTTTATTCAAGCATCATATAGTGTGTTGTTGGACAATGGTTTTCTTAGTTAATAGTTTAATTATTAAAGGTTAATTCATACCCCACTTTCAATGAACCCATTATTTAGTTATTGTTAGCCATTTTCATCTTGGTGATGTTGCATAAGGGCATTTAATGACTTTTTTTCTTCATAAAACAATGAGAATTAGCGAGTTATTACATCAATGCAATCATGATGATGAATATTTTGATATGAATGAAAATCTAGTGATAAACCTTGAATTTAATAAACATTAGGCAACAAATCAGAGTATAATAGTATAAAAAAAATAAAGGTGAAATGTACACAACCAACTGAAGATGAGGTCCCAGCCTAAAAAAAAAGAAATCAAAAAACCCAAGAGATCCATGCTTCAAATCTAAAACCCTCAACACCGTATTTAATAACGTATCCCTGTTATTACATTATTCCATAATAATTTATTATTACATGTAAATCATCTATATAAGACATAGAACAATAGATAAATCACGATATAGTGGTTTTTATATACATAACTTATTAGACACGTTAAAAATGAAAGGGAGCATTGAAGGGATACACAAATAGACAACTCAACCCAAATAAATAATGAATCAAACCCCAAAAAATAAAAATATAAAAAAATATATTTAATTAAAAAGGAAATAAAATTGGATCTTCATTTCACCACACATATGAAGTTGATGAGTTAGCATTAAACTCTAAAAATCCATCATCAATGCATAATATCAAATTAAATGAAACAATAATTTGAGTAGATGGTACTAAACCTCCTAACTATTCACCATATTTTAGGACTTATGCTTCTCCCATGGATGACTTGTGCCCCACTATAGATAAAATACAAGGGTGTACTAATATGTAGGTAGTGAACCTGTGCCCTATATTAATGGGAGTATAGATCCTACCTATATAATGTATGGGTAATGTAAACTATGATGTGATAGAGGATTACAGACCATAATATATCTATAATAGACTAAGGAACCCATGAATTGGTGTGATAGTGTCACACAGTCTCTGACATTTCTATACTACCACGGGGAATCCACATTTTTTAGCAATAGGGGAGTACTTACCCTAATATCAATCAGAATGAATAGAGACCCCACCAAACAACTACCATCATCATGAATCTCATGAATAAGCATCATTATTTTATCATCATACATAATATCTCAAAATACAATGAATATTCTACAATCGTGTTCTACATGGAAAAAACCCATCATTCGATACCCACATAAATACGTATCATTCAAAACATATTATATAACAGTGGAATAAATATAAAAAATGGAAACAATATGTTTAATGGGACAATAATGACATTTGGTCCTAGTATATATCATAGACATGATCCCCTATGGATATGACATAGAAGTAATTTTTTTATTAATTTCATGTATTTTGTTTGCAAAACATGACCCAACAACCCTGGGCCAACCGCTACCCTTTGGACTGTTACATCATTCTTTGGGCCAGGCACATTTTTATGAAAATGTACATGTATAAGTAGATTTAATTCTTGAGTACATGTAATGTCCTCTAACATGGGTTCAAAGGAATATACCAGCCATCATATGATTTTTCCAGCCGGTACATATAACATGGAATGTGGGACTAATGAAATGCATGTGATCTGTAATAAGACTAAAAACCCAAGAAATCGTGAAAATGGTATGAAGAATGTGTTCTAAAGAACTAAAAGGTATCTATTGTTTTTTCATAAAACCAGGGAAATATTCACATAGCTTCTTCATCCATCATCACATCCTCAAATGATTTGAAAGACCACCCAAAATTGGAGGGATCATTTATTGACCATCGATTCTGGTCCTCTAGTGGCAGAAAATTTAGAACTTATCCTTTGTGTGGAGTTTGAATAATGTATATCACACATTACCATAACATTAATGAATTAAAAATTATAATAGAATAAACTCAAACATATTATCTTTCGTAATCCATCATGTATTTTCAAATTCTTCATCATATGTGAAACTTTTAAAAAACATTGGGTTCAACCATGCTCAAAACTAAAAAAAATAGTTAAACCTCAACCCCAAAGGACAAAAATGAAGTACAAAAATAATATGTTTATGTTTAGAACAAAAAAATGTTAATATTTATTTATATAATAATTATTATAAACCTTTCATAGTTTAGGTATTTCCATATGTGATTACAAGTCTAGAAGGGGAAAAATTAAATAGATAAATTTAATCAATAAAAAATAAGAATCCAAAAAATGAAATCCTTGCTCAATATATTAATAAAAAGTTAACAAATTATGTATTAATATGACCTACATTATTATGTACTTATTTTTGTGGATTAATGTACATTCTAGTGAAGTGGGGATCTTATAACCTTTATTTTCTTTAAATCCACCGTCATTCTATATTTTATCATCTTATGATGTGATCCAATAAAAACAAACAATATTTGTCAACATTGAGATCCAATGGTTATGTGGATAACCATAGTGAGAATATAAAACATTATTTAAAAAGAAAAAATGTGGTATTTTGGAAATTAAATAAAAAATCACAATTTAAATTATATCTTTTCAAATCACCTGCAACAATGACATTAATAGAACAACTAACACCAAAGAACATTAGGCCACAGTAAGTGTAATACACACATTCAGAAATCATTCATGGTCACAAATTTTAGATCCAAGAATCCTTTTATGATTTATTCAACATTTTCATGAAAATTTTAAAATTGTAACTACAATATAATCAATGTTTCTGAAAATCAATTATGGGATCATCCGGACTCAGAATCTCATGCCATACCAACACCTAGATCATCATATATTCATAAATATATTTTTAATTCTTATAGGTAAAATAGTTATGCCACTACATAATTCCCCATTAAATGTCTTTATTTCCCAAAATAAACATTCAAAACAAAAATTTTGGGATTATAAGCCTATATCAAGATCTTATTCTCATAGGATATCTGTTGTAGGCTTCCATGATTCCACAACAATATATCCAATGGAAATTCCAATCCTATAAGTATCATGTAATATATATCCTCAATCACCAATGGTTATATTATTTAGGTGGATCCATCCTTGAGGTGTAGGTTCCCCTATATTGTGATGTGTTTAGGATCATGCATGTATCTCCTATTATCTAACACAATCAAGACATCACACACAATATCCAAATATTTGTGTAAAGATCGGTGGTCAGAAACATCATAAACCCTCCATTGTATTATAAAAAACCAGATAACCCTAATGGATAGCTTTCTTTTATGGTTTAACCTACACTACACTTATTATATGGAGACTATTAGATAACATTTTCTCTTTGTGTGAACTAGAATTTCCTATGAAATCTATCTACATGTGATTTATATTATCTATAGGTTGTACAGACATGGTAAAGGATCACCTAAAATTTCACTATAATCTCCTTCACAATCTATATCCCATCATGAGATGTATCACCAATCTCATACCAAAAAAACATTAACCTTAATGGACTCCCATTCAATGACTTCAGAGGTGTAATACCTATAATATAGTGACTTATATTATTATAAAAACACTATATAAAGGTTAATTGATCTTTATAAATCCATAAAAATATTTTAACTCAATCTCTTATCACATTCTCCCACATTTGGAAAATGTATTTAGTCCTCACGTTTGTTTGGTGGTGAGACACCATAATCATCTTCATTTAGGTCCTAATTTTCTTCTTCATGCCTATCTAATACTATGATGTAAAAAATTCTGTCAATAGAATATATTTGATATTACCCCATTGTTATAGATGGTCTTTTAAATGTACCACAATAGAAGAATCTCCACTAAAATATACTCCCTGATAGGAAGTAAGTGTTTTAAAATTATATATTTGAAAAAAAATTCTCATATGGAATCATGGTTGATTACTATACATACAATTGGTTCCATGTCTGTGTTATCCTATTTCCATTTTTAGATCACACGAGGTAATGTGAAACATCATAAAATATTGTGCTCAACGTTCACGTGTTGGCATGTGATATGCTAAATGATGAATTAGACAATTATCGCCTACTTTTCAACCCACAAAATTTAATTTTGATTGTAATTTTATATATTATAATCAATGTTATTTACAACTAATGGATAAGTGTAAAACTCCCTCATCTCATCCTTTTTAATTATGACCGGAACCACCATTGATCCATATGATAGGATGATATTATCAGTAGCTTTAGAAAAAACATCTGGTGAATCTCATGATGACGTATGATCAAGATAAACACAAAATAAAATATATCCAAAATAATTTCCCCCGACGTGATGATCAAGTAGAGGAGTTAACACCTTCGACTGAAGTAAATCATAAAATCACTCATCCTAAAGGTTTATCTACAAATATGTTAACTTCTAAGAACCATCCACCACATGGAATGAATGATACATCCTAATAATTAAATCTTCCACAATGATTCACTTTCGAATCAAATAGAATATATCAAATTCATAGTCTTATAAAATCTCAAATTAGACCTATATCTTATGTTTATATATTCTTCATAATAGAATTCCAAAGACTCATGTTTGGAGTAAAAAATATTTTGATCTCCGAGAAGATTGTGTATCCACCCTATTATAGTTAATACTCCTCCAACGAAATATAGTTCACGTGTCACATAGATTCACTCTTGGTGTCTCAAATACCATTACTTATATGAAATCACTTCATTCATATGTATCAACATGTTAACATTCCCACCTCTAGAAGATCAAAATACGCATCATACTCTAGGACCACCTATTGCGGTTAAAAAAGAGGGGCACTAGAATTTATTCTAAATAAGGTACTCAAATTTCCTAAAAAAAATCTCATTATAGGTAAAAAAAATTCATTCTTGGTTGGAGACTGTAGTGGATAAAATCTAGAAGAAATCCACCATGTACCTCTAACAATACCATAAAAATCTATGAAAAAATGAACACATATTCTATGATCATGGGTTTCTTAGAATAATGAATTGCATAAATCATTTCTATGTCTATAGATAATATATTCAAATAAATTAAATTACCAAGAAAGTGAAACTCAATTATATATAACTATCACTTATAAAGGATTACATGAAGTTGTTTCTCATAGATAAATTATAGAATAATCCTCATGTGATCTTCATGGTCATCCTCAAACATGAGTATAATAGTATTTCATCAATAAAGACAACCAAAATTATATCTATGTATGGAAGGAACAAACAATTCATTGAATCCATAAACATTGTTGTGTAATTGATTCCACCAAATTAAATTACCTAGTTCACATACTATTTGTGGATACATCAAAATTCGAACATTAGAATAGTAAACTCATGACATATAAAATGGTGGTACCTAAACATGAAATATAGCATTGATAACCTACATAGGAATACGATCAAATAATAAAATAAATACCATAAAATGTGATACATTTCTATATCATTGGATTTATATAGAAACAATAATCAAAAAAATTTCAAAATACCCCATCCTCAATTTCAAAAAGAAACTAGCTGATTCTAAGGGGACACATAGGGTTTGATAAAAATGTTCTCACAATGGTCCTTCAACATCACCCTTTTCTAAAAGATCTTAGAAGATTCCACATGATATAATGTAGATTATATCAGTAGTATCTCATAGAAAATGTAAATAAAAAATTTCATCTAAAACCTCTATGTTAGTCTTAAAATATCATTAGAGAAGACATCCATAAAGACCTCCTCATCTATTTTTTAATGGAATAAACATTCAAACATAGGTTTAATGGGACGCATCATCGTTTATTAAAGGCCCACATACTCTTTCATTATATATATATCTCCCATAAATAATAATATTTTAGAATTTTTTCAAATTCATCTAAATTATCTTTGATGAAATTTAATTTTACCTCTAAAAATAGAAAACCAATCCATGCACATGATGACCTCATAATATTTCATCGTTATGACCTCGATGTACAATATGAAGCTTTCTATTCCTATATATAACTGTCACTGCGATTGGATAAGGTATATTGATGAATCATTCCCTATAGAAACCTCTATTCGTAGTTATGGTTCAATGGTATCAATTAGAAACTTTTACCCACACACCATGAATTATAAGTTGAAGGAATGATTAGTACATGTTTCTACTTTTAATTAGGTTTTACTAGATTAAACAACTTTCCTTTATATATTCATCTCATATATATCCTGATTATAGACCACCATGTCATTTAACTACACATATACAGGAACACCAACTCTATATGCTTCACAAGGTCCACCTAGTGGTGGTGATTATAAGGGATTTTATTGACTCCCGTTATTATTTGATCATCCACGTTAATCTTTTCTTAATTTTGGGATTTCATTTACATTATAAGGGCCACAATGGAAACTTATTAGGGGTCCCTTATCACTGTAGTGCCTCATTCGTGGAAGTCCATCTAATGTATTGACATCTTACCCAATAATATGGGTATGATAAATAAGGATAAAATCTATGTGTTCCATCACAATCATAAAATCACTTATATGTGATACTACAAGATCTTATGGTCGTTCCGTGATTGACCGGCCCATTCATATGACCTAAAAATTTCCTCTACTACTAAGACATAAAAGTACGTCAAATTTTATAGATTAAAGAATAATATGACATATGTGGCCTATTTCTAGCTCTAACCACCCAAATCCCCTCTATTATAATGATCTTCATAACCATAGCCTGACCTATCAGTCCATCATATGTGGGTTGACATTAGGAGACAACAGTAGATAAAGTCTCTATTTGGATGTTATACTCAAACATCCCAACCCTAAAGAAGCCTTCACAAACCATGTTGAAGGAGTACCATGTTAGGTTATTCAACGATTAGGCATACTCATCTATTGTCATACTATACTAAAAAATCACTAGATTGTCGTAGATAAAAAATGAGACCACGATTGATGGATAATACTCATCAATAAGGGTTTATGTATGAAATAACATGGGCGTATAATCCCATCATTATATTTGCAACCAAAATACACTAGTGCCCAACTACATTATTAAAAATATCACATACCATCACAACCATTTAATCTCTTCAGGTGTGAAAAATCTTAATGACTCACACCACTATATCTAGCCAATTATAAAATAACAATGTATTTTTCTCACTCTAGCATGATAGAGGTCTCTAACAGTATATATCATAGAGATTTTTGATCCTTCACAGATCCTATACCTAAACTACCAATACAAAATACTAATTGACATGTAGGTCTGTTTCTACCATCCCAGCATGATGAAAACCTCATGAGATGTTTTCTATAATGAGGGCTCCTCAGTTTCAATATTTACATAATGATTATATATTATTTTCCTAGATGAATGTATTTATAGATTCATCAAGAATTTTATCAAGATGTTCCACAATCAATTGAGAATATAAATGTGGAGTTGAATGAAGAATTAATGTCAAAGGAGTCAATTGTATATGACTCATGTACCATTTTACCCAAAACCTATTATCACAACATACCGAGTTGACAAGATTTTAGTCATATTCTGGATGTAATTATATGTCTTCCTTAACCTAGGCTCTAGTTTCCTTATCATTGAATCCACACATTAGAAAATATAAAATTATTTTACTATGTTCCCAAAAAAACCTCAGAATGGGACAACTCCTAAAAGTATACAATTATTCCAACACCTCTAATACACTTATATAATGACCCAATCCATTGGGCCCTCGTGTTCGGAATATGAATATACTACCATAACATCATACATTCATCTAATATGTTTGTGGTTGATTATAATAACCATGAATGAAAAACTAAACTGGGAGGGCTCATCCAAATGTACCTTCAAGCATACAACCAATAATCTCCATGAAATAGAGTAGAGGAATATAATTAACAGATTGTAACATATAAAGATAATCCATTCATGCAACAAACCTAAGGGAATAAATAATATTATAATAGAATACAACCAAATTGAAAATTAAAAAATACTCACCAAACAAGAACTAACCTCCAAAACCCAAATAATTTATAGATTATAAAGTAAGAAGGATCCCCACTCAAGATCCAAATGTTCAAATACTATACACAATAAATGAAGCTAGGTTTTATCATGGCACACCTTATTCACAAATGATCTATCAATTGTCTATATATGAGATAATTCATGGTGGAAAATTCCATGAATAGGTTAGAATATTCCTAGCTAGTAGAATTCCTTGAAAAAAGAGAGATAAATAGATATATACAAAAATATTAATCTTCACCAAAATAAATAATGATAATAAACCCATCAGATTCACATATATTAATACATAATGAAAATAAAATGAGATAGGGATGCCATCTCCATATTATAGCTCATCTAAAGATGATGACTTGGCCTACATGTCACAAATTAAATCAAGGACTCCAAGAATCATGTAAAACCTTAAAGGAATAAATATTTAGAGGCCATAACTTCATAAATGTTATCTGTAGCTGAGGGAGAAAATATATCCCAAAGAGGGATTTCACACCTCTGGATCTCAAAAATGAGAGAGAACCACTCCATGGATATAGTAAATGGGCCATGTAGCAAGAATAATATTGACCATCCATAATTTATTTAATGGGGAACATTTTCCATGAGTAGTAGGGGCTACTAACACATATATTTTCATTATAGAATAAGGAAACCATGCTCTAGTGTGACATAAGGGTAATTGACCCATCATTTTTCTCGTAGCTAGAAGAACCTAGTTTATAGTACTACATTAGAGTATGAAACCAAATATATATATATTATAGTTTAGAATCCGTATTTTCACTAGAGTCATCACGTGTAATCAAATTAATATTCACTTATAAAATATCTCACAGTATATCTCAAAAGACACTAAAAATTTACCAACCTCATTCTATATAGAAATTCCTTCAATATGGCCTACACACAGTCCAAAATCAGAATCAATTCAAGGTTGATACAATAATTTTATGTTTCCTAATGTCATACACAATACATAATGTGTGTCAGATAGTGTGCCATCCCACCCTAATTCATGACCTTGTACTACCATAGAAGAATCTCATAGGCCATTTCATCCTAAAAGGAATGTAAGCTATTGAAATTTCATGTCCCATCCATACATATCCTTTCCATTTTATCCTCACCATGCACAAGTTATTCTTCTTTTCCACATGTACATTTCTATCTACCAAGATATTCTAGTGCACCAGCCCATGCTCATATACTTCTAGAGTAAAGAGTGCGTCCTCTAACATGTGTTGGTGGTAATGTACTTATTGGAACATTTCATGTACCATGTGAAATTATAAATTAATATTTAGTTAAATACCTATTTTTATCGGTAACTTAGATAAAACTCTAGCAGCTATAGAAAATTATGTACATCGTATGTGTTCTTTAGAACTATATGGTGTTTACATTGGATTATCACAAAAAATACAGATTAGATAAATTACTTAATTATTTTTTATCTCAACTTCAAATCACTCCCAAATAATTCCTGAAACTATTTGAATCTACCATGGATAGTTGATTTCGGGCCTCTAATGGCTATAAATTTGGAACCCCTTGTTTACACGAAGCCTACATTTCAGCTGCCACATGATCCCATTGTTTATTCAAATACATTATCCAAAGAAAATCACTTGCATCATATTGTACTTCAGAATACATACATTGTTTTCATATCTATTCAATATAATAGTAACTAAATTAAATATGGGGGTTTGATCACACATGAAACCACTATAAAAAAGTTGAACCACGAACCTGTAGCCACAAAATGAATATCATGACGAAAATTGAGGGGTGAAACACCTAAAAGTAGCTAAAATATCATTTCATAGTATTTCTGATAAATTATAATTGTTCATATATATCCTTCAGTGAATATAGAGAAAAATAGGATGAAATATACTAGATAAAATTAATCAATATACTATGATGATCATTAAGAGAGAAATTTTTTAATATAGTAATTAGATAAATATCATGCATGTAAAATTTACAAAAATTTAATAAATACCTTTTTTAATAAAACTAAACTGATTATTCTTTGATCATTGGTGAATAAAACATTCTATAGGGTAAAGAATCTAACACATTCAAAATAAAATAATATAATTTTAATATATTAAATTACATGTAGTGGTTATTGGGTAAGAAATGAAGACATTTTCTTAATTAATTTAATTTAAAAGCATCACCATTGACTGAATTTATAGAACATGTGATGATGACCAACATTAGGTTATAAAATGGTTAAATAATATTTTACAATATTAACCATGTTCTCATATTTATTTTCTAATACACAATTTCATATTTAAAAAACCTCTCTAAAAAAAATATGCACATGTGAAATAAATGTATTTAACAATTATAAAACATCATGTTAGAGATCAAATTTCCTAAGAATATTGTGCTATCATAGTTCCAAAATTTTATAATATTTTTATAAAATTTTCAAATCCTTACACTGAATAAAGAGGATCACTATAATATCAGCATTAAAATCACATTTTCAAATATGGGTTTGATTTCCAAAATCACTATCATTTTTATAAAAAATTATGTTGGTATATAAAATTACCATAAACTATCTGTGAGGGATCTTTAGAACGCTATAATTTTAGATGAATACGCCCAATCACCCACACCAGTATCCATAAATACCCATATATTAGGTCAAGTCCCATATTCATACATAGTTTGTAAAAAGACCATAAAAATGTTGGATTTATAATATAACACTCTACCAACTCTTCTAGGGAAATCGGTACTGATGGTTTGGTGAAAACTGTGAGGTCACCCCACTCCCATGTTGAAAAGAGATTCTTGAGAATCAATTCATTTTCCAAATTTAAAATCCAATGAATAAATTATAGGAAACTACACTACACATAGGAAGCCCAATTTTTTAAAATGAAGAACCAAAAGGAATTAACATCTAATGGAATCTATCCCCATCAATACTTTTATGGAGGATTCAAAATGTGTGAAACACATGGACTAGGAAAAAAAGTTGTCAATCATATATGTGTCTATCTTTTGAATAATTTAATTAAAGAGAGGGTCATTTTTGAGAGGGATATGGTAGATGGGATTAAGGTGACTATCATATTGTGTTCATAAGGCCATGAACATTGATCTTTGTGAGCCTTTAGTAGAGGAAGAGAATTATATGTCAGCATCATTATTTGATCTCAACTATCCTCTAACACAACCTAGTCTATGACTCACAAGGAATGATAGATAATTGTGTCCTGTGTTTTTATTATAAAAATTGGGAATCAAATATCATAACTCAATACAATTTATGTTAATATGTCACTTAAATCGAGAATATAATCATAAGGAAAAATAAAATAGATTCTAATAATATCTATGAAAGGTATTTAACTAATTTTTTTTTAAATTGAAAAGGATACATAATATTTATAAGGGAATAGATTTTATTGATAACTCTTCTGACAAAAAATATCATTTTATAGTATATAATTTATTAGAAAAATTTATTACTATGTAAGAATTTATGTTGTGAGGAAACAATTTATATATGTGTGGATAATGTATGACGTAATAAGTCACTATATACTATCCAAATAAAAATAATTTTAAAAATTGTGTTTTTCACTAAATATTGAAAACTAAAAGAAAAAATTCCTCAATATACTATAAAGATTATATTACTTAGTTAAACATATCTGTAGAATATCTTATATAAATTGAAGTGCCATATCACAAAATCAATAAATAATTAAAGGTAATTTATAATCTATAATATGGATGTTTTATTATCAATCCAATTTTGAAAAGCATTACATGGATATTTAATCACTATTTTTTCATTAATACGACCTCACTGATCTCATTGAATTTCGGTTATGAAGAAACCATATATGGGAGAAGTTCATGAGCTTGCACATCAAAAAAATATCAATATTAGTTAAACTCCCAAAAACATTGATAATTGATTATCTATTAATTTTGAATTAAAAGTGTATAATAATGTGTCATAAAATTATAAATTATTATTATATGAACATACAATAAAATAATTATCGCTATAAATATATCATGAATTTATATACACCATTCAATGTCATTTTTTCCATAAAATATAATGTATGAAATTGTATTTTCTATAAATTTTTCATTTTTATAATTGAACATTGTTTATTCAAATAAAATTATAAAATATAATTTTTTTAATTAAATCTTATCACATTAATAGTTAGTAATTAATAATAAAAATTTGTTACACTCTTATATTCATTTTTTTAAAATATCTATTGTCTATTTTTTATGTCAAAATTTTAAAATAGAATTCCTATATTGTAAAAATATTTTATCAAAAAATTTATATCATTATTGGAATTATCATTCCATAATAAGAATTAGATTAATTATTGATATTTTCATAAAATAATATTTTTTTAATAAAATAGTCGACCTATTAATTTTGTGAGAAACTATAACTTTTATAATTCATGAATGAAATTATATTTTTTGGAAATAAATTCGATATAAATAATTAAATAAATAAATATAAATATTATATCTAATATATATTATTTAAAAATATTGTCTTGAATTTATAAAATACATGTTTATCAATACTCAAACACGAATAATATTTCACATGAATAAGTGTTTCTATGAATTTAAAAAAAAATTGGCACTATAACATTTTTAAATAATATAAAACCATATATATTTCCTATTTGAGTCAAAAAAATTAAATATTAGTGAACATTTTATAATTAATTTTTTAGTATTATGATAATAAATGTATTATTAATGTCAATTACCTCAATAATAGTGAAACATTTAATAAAATAAATTGTTTTATTTATTTCATATATTTTATGACATATTTATTATTTAAGTGTATAATATAATATATATTAATCTGATATATAATTATGTTTTTACCCATTAAATGGGTAATAAATAATACATAATATTTAAAACACCTAAAGGGTTTAATAAATATTTCTACAAAATAATTTTTTATTATATATTTTAATTAAAAAATTGATATATTCAAATTTTTAAATATAATTATGCTAAATGGATGATAAATTTATGTTCATCATTATAAATTTTTTTAAAGGGTATAATTTTAATATCAAAATAAAAAATCACAGTTAGAAACTATTTACCAAGGTTAGAGTCAAAAATTTTAAATGAAAAATACAATAAAATAAATACTAGATAAATGTTTTAAAAAAGAGCGTAATGTCACAGTAGAGACTTTTTAACCCCTATACCAAACCAGAATCCACTAATATTATTCTTCGAATTAATTGGCCACGTAATATTGTAATTATATCATGGATGTGTAAATGGTATTCCCCAATGATCCCTTTTTATAACTTATAAAAGTGTATGACATACACGACAAAATGGTTACATTTAACATTATAATTAAAATTAAACATATGAAAAAATATACTCTACTAGAATTATTTTCATGCCATTAATCCCCTATTATTTAGATTTTTTAAATACCTTTTCCTATAAGGAGATCTCGAATATAATAATAAGACTCAAATATAAGTATTTCGTACTAAGTAATAACTTTTCCATATTATTACTCATAAAAATAAATAAAAAAATAATAAAATTAATTCCATCATATTCATAATAGTTATTTTATTAAATAATTTTCTATTATTTATTCCCCTCAAATCAAAAATAATTTTTTTTTTCATTATTCTATTGGTTACACTAACACCTCTAGTAATAGATAGCAAACATTTTTCATTCCTATCATTAATATATATGAATAAGATTTAATGGATAAATATATATCATATTGATAATATATATTTTATTCATAAATGTTAATATTATTATTTAAATTCATTCCATATCAATCATTTAATAATTTGGAATGTAACACCCCGACCCCAGAATCCCAGAGTTGATGGATTATTTTTTCTCATTAGAAAAAATTTTATGAATCAAAACCCAGATGGATGAATATTTTTGTACTTATAGAAGGCTATATTACACAAATAATACCCATAATACATTAGGAAATATAAAATAAGCATACCATAAGTAAAAATTCAGAAACCTTAAATGTGTATTTGATGATTTTATCCTCATAAAATGGGGAAAGGAAACATTATAAGGGGAGTTCAACTTATTCGTATGTTCTTATAAATCAGAAGAAAAAAATAATTTCACATAAAAAATTGAAATTTAATGGTAAATAACTGACAAAAATATAAATTCTAATAACTAGATAAATCATAATCAATGTGATTTGGTATGAAATGGAAACACATGCAATTTAATCAATCAACGGAGAGTGAAATGCATTTATAAATCTTATAATATAAAAATATAGTGGATAAAAATAATAATAGATTAAATATATATTATTTATAATATTTATTATTGGATGTAATATATGAGGAACATTAAATCCTCTATTGTAATTACCATTCCCAATACAATGTAAATCAATAGGTTGGTACAAATTCAATTTTTTCATCATATTTTTCTCATGAGTACCTATGAATGGTTGGAGGTGATATATAATATTTGTGACCCACACTTAATTTATCGTTAGAATAACTTCTTATATAGATTAATCCAGATAGATAATATTCCTTATCAAATATCTATGTTGAATAATGTATACATATTTATTAATATTTTCCCAAATAATCAGGTTACTATTAAAATAAACACTATATGAAGAAATGGTATATAGATTAGGAAATAAAAAAAGTAGTCACCCAACAAGGATTATATTTATTGGAAAATCCTATGAATAATGGTTACAATATCGTTTTTTTCAAAATAATATTTGTAATATCCAAAGATAATTATATTTCAAAGATGACTTTTACCATTTAATAATTTCTAATATAAACAAATTAGGTGATGTAATTCATAGTGAAACATGAAAACCTATTAATATAAAATAATTAATGATATAATATATCAATATTGGAAGTATATATGCTACACAAAATAAGAATGTTATGAAAATGATGTATTCCTCACAGAATAAAAAGTTAGACAAATATATGCTACATTACATATATTTTCTAGCGAACATTAGTTAAAATCATGATTAAGGGTTTAAAACAATTTAATAAATTGTAACATAACCATAATCATATTTATAATATAATATATCAAATTTTTATAATATCTTATTACTCAATTGTTAACAATATTTCAATTTTTTACTATTTCTGGTGTAAATTACATAATTATCAAATATGTTTTCACTTTCTACTTGTTATTATTTTTTATTATATAATTATTTCCTAATCCAGAAAATAAAATCCATATTTATATATAATATATATCTCTAATATATTTATTCATAATAATCAATTATAATTTGAGATATGAAATGAGATGAACTATTCCTGGATATTGTAGGTCGTATATACTCTTGAACATAAATTTCATTATATTTTTATATTAAAGAAGAGAAAAGTTAATGATATATATTTATATTATAATTCCATTAAATATAATATTTCACATATTTCACATATTTTTATTATACCCATCTATTATATGTTCTATGTATAGTATGAATGAGTCACATTTCATTAAGGTGGAGGCAATCCACACATCCACAAATGATGATATCATATTTACAAAAAATTAAAAGAATAAAAGTATGTGTTATATATTAATTAAATATGTATAAATATAAATCACTATAATATATATAATGTAGGAATAATATTTCTCCCTAATTCTCATCCATGATAGGCTATAAAGAAGAAAAACAAATAACTTCATTTCATGAGGAGATAGTTCATCACACATCTGAACGGAAAGATCATTACCCATTATATGGATGTGTGTGTAAATATAGGTTTAAAAAAAAGAATAAAATCATCTCATAATATTGATTATAATTATTTTATTATATAATAATTTATTAAGAATATTTTATAATTAGGATAATTAAAATAATTCAATCGAGGTTGAGAATATATGCAACCCCATCCTTGGGTTACTCTTATTTGTTTACACCAAAGGCCATCCTTTGAAGGATTTATTCCAAAATGGGGGAATATAACATGAATGGAGTAATTTTTAAATATTAAAATTATGGATTTTGGGTGACACAAAATTCTTTAGTGGTGTGAATATATGGGTGGTTGGTGAGTGACTTATTATAGTGGAGGTCTGGCATTCAAATAAATTTATAAAAATACAATTCTACTCATGTGTTTCATATGAAAAGTCGGTGAAATAATTTTAATAATTAATTAAAAGAGATTATAGGTTATATATATTAACATAAATGATTTTTTGAACGTTTCTATGTTTATTTTGGCTCTTATGTTAAAGAATCAGTCTTTTATTATGTTAATATTTCTCTTAATTATTGTAATTGTTTAATCATATTCACTAAAAAATTTTGTAAAAAACATTTTTGTACGTATTAGATATTAAAAATTATAGTTATTAAAAATAGTTACTCCATTATTAAAAATTAAAATAATAAATTTAGAATAAATTAACGTAAATTTAATCCCTCAATGGGGATGACAATGCGTGATTTTAAATTAAAAATGCTCAATAGTTTTCTATGTCATTATATCAAAGTTCTGATTGGAATTGATTCCAATGACATAAATTATATTAATTAATATATAATAAATATAATTTTAAATTATATCCACTCAATTAATGATTTTTCTGTTAAAAATAAATTATATTAAAAATATGTTTTGATTAAAATTCAGTATTTTTCACTATTCATTCAAAAATGATGCTTCTCAAAAAAATACAAAAAAACACACTAACCTATAGTTTATAATTCAATTTTTAATAAAAATTTATTTTTTAATTAAATTATCATATTTAATAAATTTGAATTTAAAATTAGATTTCCATTAAAATATTGTAAACTAGCAGTTATTAAAATATAGGTTGTAATGTGTCAAATTTGGTTTTTTTTCTATCTTATGCCTAATCAAGTGTTATGGATTAATTTAAAAATATTTTATTAGTTATATATATGATATATATTTGCAATATAAATTATCGAAATGATTCAAAAATTAATTGAACATAAAAGAGTGAATAAATATCATTTTATTTAAACTTGCTGTTTAGTGAATTCCTATGTATCACAAGAAATAAATTTAGAAAAAAATGCACATATGTTATTATTTTTTTCTACTACATTATTCCATTTTACAAAAAATTTATCACTGAAATATTAGGGGTTTTACATTATGAAAAATATGTTGGTAGTTTTCCTTTATCAAATCATTTTGTTCCCAAGTGGTTTCTTTCATTTTGTGATTTCTCAAAAATACATTTACTAGATAAGGCACCATATTTTAAAAAAATTAATCTATGGAATCATGAAACTAGATAAGTTCTTGAAAATATGTAATTTCATGATCCTACTCTATTTCATCTGACATGAGAAAATGTGTTGGGTATCTAATGTACTTTTTTTATCATAAATACTTTAGACACATTGTGTACCATTGAAAGATTTGATGGAATTTTTTTATCTATAGTAAATAAATCCAACACTTTCAAGAAAATTAGGGGTTACAATGTAACAGCGACATAATTTCCATTTTTTCGAAAGCATATAACTCTTTAACATTTATATACATTAAATAAAAAATGATCTCCCACTTCTGACATTAAATCATTAAACCAATTATCGACAAAACTATTTTACATACTTTGATCATTTTTTATATGAGTCTAAATATCCAATCTCTTTGTCATCGTCTCTTTGAATTAATATGGATCAATGAGTTTCAATTAAATAAAATCACCCCAAAATCATTGATTGCAATATAATTTTCTATATAAAGATTTATACAGTTCTTTTTAATACTTGAATGGATGCAATTATTTTAGGAAATCTATACTAATGGAAGTACTAATCACAGATACCATTAACATAATATGAAAATGACCTGAATATTCATTCCATTGTTTGCATTTTTCTTTTAGTCTATCCATCAGTATGATTATGGTATGAAGATCTGAAAAGAATCTCAGAATTAGGAGCCTTTTGAAGACTCTTCTATAATTTTTAGTTAAATTGAGACCATTTATTAGAAACTATTGAAGGATTTGTGCTTTTAATGATGAGAAAATAATTATTATATATACTTGTGAGGTGTTAAATTTTTAGGTATTCTCTTATTGCATGTAAATTTTCATATTTGGTTAGGTGATAAAAAAACCCATATTTCATTATTCATTACAGCAGTCTTTGGTAGAACTATGATAATGTATAATGTATATTCATCCAATTTCTAAAAAGGAATATTTATATGTTCTAGAAATGATATAGGATAATTCCTTAAAAATTTCAATTATTGAAAAACCAAGCTTCTGACCACATTATATGAAATTTTTTGAATCATATAATCACACAAAAAATGATCCTTCAAGTCCTTACACACCTTTTTGATAATAGGGTGTTTAGATAAATTTTATCTATGATAATATTCCAGAAAATTCTTTTTTATTCCAGGTATAGACGAAACACATATCCTCTTACATTAATCAAAAAATAAAATCACCTAAAATAAGTTGATCTAATATTCCATCATTCAAACGATTAATTTTATTAAAAAATTACTTATAATTAGACTGAGAATTCATTACCTTCTCTAATAATGATTGTTTTATAATTTATTTGAAAAAATATTGAAGTCACTAATTCCTTAGAAATTTCTATGAACATATTAACTATATCCATTAACATACGACCCCTATGTATCCTCATATAGGTTTATGACTCCGTGATCCTTCTTTCGTAATACTCTGCTTTAAAATTATATTTCCATGGGTGATAGAGTATCTAGAAAAAATAATCCATGAGTATCTAGATCCATCATATTTGTCTCATGCTGAGATATTTATATGAAAATATGTATTTCAGAAGTTTTTAATCGTTGTATATATCCCATCTTCAACCATAGAGATAATGTATCAATATTTTCAAGGAGAAGATTACATCTGATATGTGAATGACCAAGGGTTCTATAGTTTAATTCATTAAAATTGAATTTCATTAAAGAATATGAAATAAATTTACCATTTTTGATTAGGACACAACCATTTCACTTATTTAATTCATCACTACATATAAACACCCATCACATCTAGTTGATATTGTCAAAATCAATGCATTGAACAATCATCCCTTTATTTTATCACATCTTTCTTTGAATTTAATTTTCCAAAAAAAAACATAACCCATTTACGTGTATGCTTTGATAATAGTTCATCTAATCAAGAAATTTGATTAATAAATCACTGATAGTGACATGATATAATAATTAAACTATGTACCTTAGGGTGGTTTTTTTGATGTAAAACATTCTCATACTGTCATTTCTTTTACTAGATCATCTTGTGTTCCGTATATTGCGAAAATATGTCCATAGTTATAAATTTCATGTATCTAGAAATCACATTTACTAAATCTCCTATATCATTCTTCCCTTTTATGATTTTAATGGATGAAACACAAAATTTTCTAAAGATAATAATATGTTATAGAATTCACTATAATATCATCAATGAATACTCTAAAAAATCATTATGAATTTTCATGAATAGAATATTCATTAGGTCCATAAAAATTGAGGGTTCATTTTTCAATCTAAATGGTATTACAAAACCTTCTCAATTTCAACACATCATCTCAAATAATTTCCTTAGAATGAATTCATTATTCACTCACAATTGGTGATACAAAAAAGGAATATCAATCTTCAAAAAATATTGTTCTCTCTAAAGAAGATCAAAAAATTATTTGATGAGAGGGAAAGGGTACATGTTCATTATTTTAATATAATTAATTTCCCAATAATCAATTCACAGCATCATGAGTCCATATATCTTCATATAAAATATGGATAAGAATCTCAATGGTGAAACACTAAGGAAAAAACTTCCTTTATTTCCAAAATGTTATAGTTCTTATTTCAATTCCCAAATTCCATAGTGGCCATTCTATATGTATTTTTTGATATTGTCTTCTCATCTAGAATTTAATAGTGGAAAATCCAACTTCATTATATGGGTATGTCTGGGTAATTATTCAATAGGTACATCAATGTATTTCTCCACAATAGGTACATCCTAAAATTTATGATTACCTTCTTAATCACTAGATTTTTTCCCTATTCATGACCTTAAATTTCATTTTGTACAGCTTATGGGGGTGGGTCGCGATAAAAATCAAATAATAAAGATTATTATCTAAAGATGATGGATTCTAAATATTTCTCAAAAATAAAAAATACCATCCTCTTGAAAGAAATTGTGACATCATTTTTTTAGATCCAGTTCAAACAAAATATTATATCAATGTCATCATTATGTATGATAGAAAATTCATCACATAAAGCATTTTTACGTGTCAAAATGGGGAATTCAAGACACATCCATGTTGAAATGATACTCCACTTATGAGTATCTAATGACAAATTAGTTATTAAATAAAAAGGAGATTTCTATTTTTTGGAAACAAATTGTGGATATTATAGAGTGCATTGATCTACAATCAAACAATGCATTGAATAAATTTAAATATAAGATTTTTTTGAATTCCACCATATAATTTGTTACTTCTAACTTAGATATAGTGATCACACAAGCATCGAAATCTCCCCTTAACCTTTTCTGTGGCATATTCTCTTGATGATTGGGGAAATAATTTTCATAGATTCCAATATCATTAAAATTGCAGCACTAGATATCATTGATTTTCCTTGACTCCTTGCATTTAGGATCCTGGTGAATACTACCTCTTCCCAAATAATAAACTCCCATCCCATCCAAACATTTCCCATGTTACTTCCCTCAGTTTTCAAATGATTGAAGTCATTCATAGTTATTATTATTATTTCATACAATTACATTTTTATAATGATCATTCAGACTCTTATTTTCATGTATTTACTTAAATACATTGATTCTAAAAAATTCATTTTCCAACATTATTGAACATAAATAAATTTCAGCAGGTGATTAAATTTTTTGGGAGCTGAGATCACTTTCATTTTTTTTAATCACATCAAAAATGTAATCTATCTTGCAATCAATGTTTTGTATGTAATTCATATCATACCTAGATAGTATTTTAAAATAAACATTCAAATTATGAAATAATCCCCTCATATATTTTCCTTAGGGAAAACAATTCTACCCATCTCAATTTTTGATCATATTGTGTGTATTTATAGAATAATGTGTCCTTAAAATAACCCCATTCATTGATTTCTATTTATTATTCCTCCCTAGAATTCTAGATCAAGGTACACCATTTATCAACATCATCATTATCATAATATACTGAAAGTGTAACCTTTTACATTTAACTGCATCCCAAGGCCTTAAATATCATTTCTAGGGTCATGATCAAATTATGATATACAATTGGATTAGTAGTCCCATTAAATGATGTGGTTTCTATCACATAATGATATCTAGAAGAGAAAATTCTCTCTAGTGAATAGTTTTCCCCATTCAATAAATCTTATATTACATAACATAATTTTGTTTCCATAATATTACAATAATTATATTAATTCCAATACCGACTATGTTGTATTCCTAAATAGTGAAATCTATACATTTTTCAAAAGGGTTGATATTATCATCATCATTTCATTAAAAGTCAAAGGAATGGTATAAGAAAAGGGAACAAAGAGTGAAGCCCACATGGAAGGAATAACTAATGGATGTCAAAATTAATTCAGGGATAGAAAATCCCTTATTAGCAGGTTCCACCATTCAATTTGAAATGAAAACATATCTATGGGAGAAAAATCATTGAGACCTTGAACTACCATCAAGGCATGATAATCATTGACCATGTCTCCCCATCCATTTATGAAAAAGGACAGTTTCATTGTTGAGGATGTTTCTGAATCTCCTTAGTATATATGTATCGGACTTGGGGGTGATATGATTACCATGAACAGAGTCATGAAGAATGAGTGAATTTGTATGCACCCCACCTAGAGTGATACCCTAGTGCCTGTAGATCTGTAGACTAGTGAGAAAATCCATGGCCTCAGTCAATAGGGATTCAACCCTAAAATATTAGCATAAATGTCATGGATGACATTCCCTCTTAGATCCCAAACCACACTTCCACCTTTCATGTAATTCAGATAGAAAGATACTACAAATTGGAACTTCAATCCATGATTGTGGTGAATCTATCTGACCCATTGACCATCCATTAGAGATCTTTGATCAATATGGCGTTCCAGGATTACGTGATGAGATAAGAACTCACACTATATATTTCATGAGAAACTGAAATCAAGTATAATAAACCTGGTGCATTCCACTATAATCATACCAGAGCATTGAAAACACTCATGCAGAGATTGGATTTAGGCTGTCCAATTACACCAACAACCCAAGATAAGAATCATGCCATGGGTGTTCCTCTCTGGGTTTACATTATTAGATTCGTGAATCCTATAAGTGAGAAAGGGGAGGTCCCTCAAAGGCCAAATTGAAAATCCCTTGAAATCGCCAAATTTCATCCACACCGAGCATGCCTAGTTGCAACCAAAGAAGCAGTGGGGTAGAGTTTTTTACCCTATGGAACCTACAATGTAGAAATTTGGATTCCAGGATGATTTCTAAGAACATCAAATTCTTATCTGTAGATAGTGACTTGTTTTAGAGGTTCTAGAGGAGAAAATTGAAATTAGAAGGAACCTATTTAACCCAATATATTGAGCCCCATGGGTCCTACTGGATCTCAATAGTTTACACCCTCTTATAATCTATAGAAGAGAACATACCCGAAGAGAATTCATTGAAAAATCATTGTTCTGGTTCATTCAAAGAATTAATCATATCAAAATCCTGACATTTCATAATATCCTTCATAACACAGATGAGCTATGGGCACCTTCACACCTCCTTGAATGTGAATTTGGTGATCAAACATCTTCAATATCAATGAATATAGACAACCCAGATATGGTGCCAAAATGAGATGTCTCATGCCTCCATGATCCATATAGAAATAGGTTTTAGGGAATGAATGTGGGAGAGAAAGACTATAAAAAGTATTTATTGACGAGCATTGGAACAATTTTTCCTTCCACTGAAATGGGTGGCCATGTACTTACCCAATAGTGTGTTCCCCTCGATAATGTCCCAAGCCAGCATCGCCTGCATGACATGTAGAAAATCAAAGATTCTATTGAAAAAAATTCCCCCTTCCACACTTTCCTTGAATGCATGTCCAATGACACCTAGTGTTTCCTCCCCTCATCATGACCATTCAAGATAAAAGTGTAAATGATAGAGTCAATATTTTTGGTCACACCCTTGAAAACCGTGTAGGCCACAAGTGCATGGAAAATGTCAGGAAGATATGACACTAATATTCAGGGTTATCCTACCTACAAAATCCAAAAAGATATTCTTCATGTTATATATTCTTCCAGTTATCTTACCAATAATTTCACCAATGTGGGGATTGCTCATCCTAGTAGGGGAGACCAGGGAATCGAGATAATCCATGGGGAAAGAGACTCATCACATGCCAATCCTCATGATCAGGGAAAAAACCCTTCTATAAAATCATATCATCAGAATATAGAGGGTGTTATTGGTGTGATTGAAAAAATTCCCACTCAATCGACAATAGACTTCATGAATCCTATTATACATACAAATAGACTATAATCCTGCTTTTATAATGATAATAGAATCTTTCTCATGATTCATACAAGATTTTTTTCTTGTACTCGGGCTATAACCATATGTCTTGATGGATCCCTAAAAATATCCATCTTGGTAACAAGACTAATGATATCCTATGAATGAACCAAATGATTCTGTGAGAGTGGATTCACTTTCCATAAACCTCAAATAGACTTGATGAAACAATAATTCTCTCCATGATGTGAAAACCCAATCATGAATAACTCAAGTTGTAGAAGAGAAAATACACAACCTATGTAGATAATCTCAAAACTGTCAAGACCATGATGTTGAATTCCCACTCTACTCTGTCACAGGATTTATCGATGTCCATGTTGACCACCGTGTATTCTCCATGAACTCGTGGGAAAATATATTTGATGATGTCCTAAGACAGTGAAATCACTCATTAAATGGATATTATTTTAACAAAGACATGTTTCTTTAAGAGAGACCCATTGATGACAATGAGGGAGAAGTCTGTTTTTGATAATTCAGTCCAGGATCTTGCATGCGAAATTATAAATCATTACTAGGCAATAATGGTGGAGCATGAATGGATTTTTGTCCGTGGAAATGAAAACCATGGTGGTTGAATTGATAGCATGATAAAGAGTACCCCTATAAAAATTCTTAAATGGAAAGAACAACAACATATTTTCCCACAATATAGGAGGCTCAATAAATGGAACCCATGAACCCATCCTGTTCTTGGGCATTATCCAGGTTCTGGTTCATAACAACCCAAAGAATTTCATCCTCCAATTGTATAGAATAAAGTAGATCTGTTTCATTATCAGAAATCATCCTAGGGATGATGTATTTTATGGATTAATGGTGTCGCAAGTACCCCTCTAGCAACATGGGATTATCACATCCAATAAGACTTCTGATGAAAGCCTCCACTAAGCCTCCCACCATGCCTTGATCATCTATAAATGAATTATCCTCAAAACATAAATTGTCTCTTGTATTCATCTATCTTTCCTTGATGTATGAATGAAAAAAAATCATTGTTACAGTCCCATTGTAAATACAAATCACTCTCAATTCATCATGGGCCATCAAATCCTCCCTCATATGTATTTCCTCCCGAAAATCATTCATGGAACCCAACTCCCTAATGAAATCATCATTCCATTACACATCCAATATTGACTCCATAGGATCAATCTTTGACTAAATCTCATCTGAATCACATATCAGTGGAGGTTGGGAGTTGACCCATAACAGAATATCATCTTGAAAACCAATTAATTTATTCCATTACTTTTCACATGGATTCACATGCATGAACCTATTACATGAGGAACCAATAGTGTTAATAAAATCCAAATACCTGAACAAGTGGGAAGATAACTCAATGGAAAATCTCTTTTCCCGACTAGTCATGATAACATTCAGAAGATTTCAGTGGTCCGATATGCCACAAGGAATGTGAGAGAACCTCACATTCTGAATGGTGGAGATATCATGGAAAATGGCCAGGTAGCAATCCAGCAGGAACCATATGCGATGAGAACCTCTTTGGTTGTTTCACCAAATAATATCTCCCAGAAAAAAACATATACAACAAACCATTGGGGGTTATAAACTGATTGAACTACCAGAAGGTGTTGCAGGGAAACTCCCCTACCCTTCTTCTAACAAGGATCTTCAACAACATTGAAATCCACACCCACAAACCAGGGAAGGTTACCAGAATAAAAGGCCTCCAAATCTATCCACAAACACAATCTAATGATTATTTCTAAATTTCTATACACAAATTAAAAGAATAAGTTTTTCATACCAACCCTAATCACCATATTGATAAATAGATCAAAATTTTGAACCAATATCACACAGATGGACGCATTCTAGAAGATCCAAACGGAGGAACCCAAACCTCTAACATGCAAGAATCCACACATCTTTCTCCATCAGTAAAACTCTACAAGAATGTTGCTTTATTTTTTAGTATCCAGCTCCAATACTAATGATATCATTTTAGAATGAACATCCTTGGTGATATAATATGATTCTACACAAGCTACCATTCTATGAGCGTTCCAGATTAAGAACGATAACCTTAAAATTATATAGGCATGGACATATACCCATTTTTCATTGTCGCTAAGCTGGAGAGGATTACTAACTCTGATGCTTCGAATGGAATATACTAGATTATCTTATAAGTAAAAAAACTATAATTATAAATAGATTATAAAATATATTTATGAATCATAAATGTAGTATCATAAAAATTAGATTCATTGGTTTTATATTTACAATTAAATACATCATAATGGTGTACAAAAAAATTTAATTATCTTATGAATATCACTCAAGAGTGTCAAACTAGGTGTGTAGTAAGTCCCATTATTGTGTACCATGTTCTCTTGTGTCATTCCTGACACACTCATTTAGAGTTGTTACCCAAATATACAGATGTTCCCAGGCCACTCCCACTTGTCCTATCATAACATAGATGTATTTAGAGGAATAACCACATAATATATATAGTAAAGAATATTATAGGATGTAATTTTATACATATCACCGAAATATATTGAAAGTTTTTGTTGCCAAAACTATGTTTTCTAAATCTAGTTCTAATTGTTTCTACAAATCTTCTTTTGTTACTAACTGTAATTCAACAATCCCAAAAGCATGCAGGATGTGCATTATTTTCATACATTATCATGAATATAAGGAATAAAATATAGATGTACTGAATAGTGTAGCATTTTTTGAATGCTGGATTACATACAAGAAACACAAAATATGTTGCGAAATAGAAAATCATACATAACACAAGTAGAATATTAGAATCCGTAAAGGATTATTCAATTATTAATTATTCATAACATGGGGAATGTAAACATTATAAGGGTGAGATTGAATGTTCTATATGGGTATCTAATGAAGATGAAATATTTAATAAGAGAGAATAAATCCATATGGAATGGTAAATAAGTGATAACACATTCCATTAAAAAAATTATAAGGAATAATCAACATGGAAAGTTAATAAACTAAAAAAGATAATATTTAGGAAATAAATGGATAATTAAATAAATCAATAAATGATAACATAATAATATATCCTGGATTATAACAATAATAACTGAAATATATATGAAATAAATTATTAATTATGGGACATCATGTCTGGGGAACATGAAAAACTCTACCATTAAGAACATTTACAAGGTAGTTTATAAATATAGTTTGAAACCTATATAATTTGAAATATATATACATATCATGTGAACCAGTTGATGCATCGAGGGGGTATATAAATTATTATAACCATACTTCATTTGAATTTCTAATGATTTTATATATAATATAATATAAATAAATAACATTCCTTACAAATATTCTTGTTGAATAATTAATACATATATATCAATATTTCCCAAGATAATAAAATAACTATAAAAGTAAACAATTTTTGTAAAAATGGAATATGTTTTATGAAATAATAACATACATAACCAATTACGAATGATATTTAATGAAATATAATGTGAAATATTTTTTCTATAAATTGTTAACTTTCTAAGAATGTTATGATTCACTAAAGAACATGAGATTGAAAATATAAATTTTAGCACATGGTAATTTGCACGATAAACCACATGGGTGATGTAATTTATAATGATCTATAAAATAATATTAATATGATTGAATTCATGATATAATATATTAATATGGTCAGTATATAAACCATGCAATATATTTAAGTGGTGTAAATGAAGTATGCCTCACATAAAAAATAGATATAAAAATCCCTTTTGTTGCATCTCATTTTTGGTGAACATCTATTAAAATCTTTTATATGGTTATTAAACATGTTAATAAATATTACCATATCCGTAAATATATTTATATTTTTATATATTATCTATTTATATTATCTTATTTCTTATTTGATAATAATGTTTCATTATTTTAACTATTTTGGTTGTTAATTACCATGTTTTTTATTTTGATTTGACTTGTACTTGTTGTTATTATTAATTAGATAATTATTCAATCATATATAAAATGAAAAATATGATTTATGTATAATATATATCATATATATATTATTTAGAATAATCTATATTAGTTGTATATATGATATTATATGAAATTTTCATCGAGAAGGTAGGTCGTACATACCCATGAACGCCATATTCATTACATTTACATATTAAAGGAATGAAATATAAATTATATATAATTATATTGTAAATAAAGCATCATATCTATTTCTTATAATTTGCATACTTTTATTAAAAATTTCTGTTATATGTTCCATTTATAGTGTGAAGAAATTACTTGGCTTTAAGGTAGTGGTAGTCCACATTTCCACAAACGACGTTATTTTATAGACATAAATTTGATGGTCTGATGGTGATTTATTATATAAAAATTAAATAATTTTTCAAACATAAATATCAGAATTGTCATATAAAAATAATTTTCTCGCAATTATTAACCACTATTCGAGGTGGTAATGGAAAAATAAACAACATCGTTTCTTGATACGGTAGTTATTCAAACACAATATGGGTAAGATCTAAAATATTAGATTTATATTTTTGTAAGTGTGGGTAGAAAATATAAAAAACCTATATTTATATTCAGGTTAATATGTTTATAATATAATCATGGAATAAAAATAGGTGAGGTGGTGGAGAATTTAAATAAAATAAAGGAGATTGAGGAAGGATGATACCTCTTCTTTGGCTAACACCTTTTGGTTTTCACCCAAGGGATTAAATGGATGAGATTATTCCAAAAGGGATGAAACTAAAAATAAAGGATAGATTTTAGTATATTTTTTGTTATGTTTTTGGGATATCCAAAGGGCATGAGAGGTGTGAATTAATGGTAGGGATGAGTGATTTTTATATCATAAGAGTGGCATTCTAGTAAATTTTTCAAAAAGTAATTGCACACTTTTTTTTCCATTAAATGTTGATCCAATAATGGGAAGAAGAATATAAATGGGAGTATATGGTGTATATCTAGACATAAAATGGTTTTTTGGTTTTTTTGAGACTTTTTTTCTCTTAAAATAAATCTATATTCTATTGTTAACCTAATTTTTCTATTACTTGATATTATTAACGTTAATCTCATTCATTAATTTGTCTGACCATTTGTTTTCTAAATTCGTAGCTATTATAATTTTTTTTGATTAAAAATATTTAATCAGATTTTCTAAATTACAATCACATAAGTGGTTGAAATTTTTAGAAAAGTTAATCCTACTGATTGGATGATAGTAGGAGTTTTTAATGTAAAAATGATCCATAGTTTGCAATACTTTTATACACAAATTCATGGTGAAATTGATTCCAATGACCAAAATTAGATTGATTAATATATTATTAATATAATTTTACTTTAATTCCAAGAAAAAAACATAATTTATCCTTATAAATAAATTATTTTAAAATGTTGTTTTAAAATAATATTCATTTTTCAATATTCATTAAAATATGGATTTGTTCAGAAAAATACAAAACATTAACCATTAACTAATTGTGATTTTTCACAATAAAAAATTAAATATATTTTTCAATATTAAATTCATAAATGTTATAAAATATTTATTCAAATACAACGTCCATTAAAAGGGAGAAACAATGCTTTTATAAGAAAAGATCTTTTAATGTGTAAAATTTGGGTTATTCTTATAGTATGGCAAATAAAATATATTGGGAAACTATAAAAATAATATTTTGGATATATAACATATATATTTACATTTATAAATTTTCTTAAAGTGATATAATTTAATTGAACATTAATAAAATGACTAAATTGTTTTTTATATAACCGTAGTTATGTGTGCATTGATAGCTATCAAAAAAATTAAATTTATTCATAATGGAAGATATGGTAAAGTGTTTGTGTGATATAGGAAACATTAATCATTCACACATGTATATTAATACCTCAATAAGAAACGAGATTGATTTTTTATAACCACCCAGGGTGAATGGAGTTATTAATATATATTATTTATAAACATTATATATATAATACAATTTTATTATATATATTATTAAACTATTTTACAATCATGTATACGTTGTTATGCATATATAAGTATTTATGGTAAAATTTACTGAACAACCTAATGTAATTGATATATAAAATAAGTTTATATTATAAATAAATAAATTACAATATTAAATAGAACATGAAATATGAAATAAAAAATAATTATTTTCTTATTTCTATATTTAATAACATATATTTGGTTATTCAAGATATTATGGGATTGTTGAGTGTGAAATAAGACATAATTTAAATGAATATCTTATACCACAACCATTATGTTTCATGTACACAATCGGTAAATTTTTATACATATTATGAAATATATTGTACATAATCAACTAATTTAATTTTCTATATGAACCTAAAATTTATGCCTTTACAAAAGTCATATTTATTTGAACGATTTCTTCTTGTTTGTTGTTCCCTTCAAATGCTCAATTTCTAATGTAATCCATATTTATAAGAACATTCACATTCCTCTTCTGATGTCATGAATCACTCTAATCGTTTATTTTTTAACCATCAATAGATTTTAAGAGACTTTATTATATTATGGTGTTATTTTTTGTTTAATTATGTTTTTATATAAGATTAAATTAAAATTAATTCATTAAAAATTTTACAAAATTATATTATAATGCATTAACCAAGTGATAAATTATTATTCATTCATCTCTTGACCCATCTAATGAAATGTGAAAAATAAAATTCTATGCTAATGAACGATGTCTGATTTTTTAATAATGATTTCCAAAAAAATTCCATCCCTTCTTATCTGGATTATAATTATAATTTATCTTTTGGTTTCCAAATGATCATAATTATAAAACCCACTTCTATATTAGTGGTGGGATCATGTTTATGGTTTAATTATGGTTTCATTCGCCATGCGGTAGTCAAATTTTTAATGTTTGATAATTAATTATTTGGATGGAAATTATAAAAACCTATTCTAAATTTTATAATGTTTAAATCTCCTGAGATTTCATCTATGAGATTAAATATATATCATAATCCCTAATGGGAATTTCTCAATTATGTATTGTCAAAAATTAGTTAACATAAACACACTCTATTAGATGAATAGTTTCCATAAATTTATATATCCGTCCAATGCATTTGGAATATTCTTATATATAATGATGTGAATTTTAATGGGTTAATGACAGAACATATTAAACAATGAGATATTTTCTACTTTATGATTTTTGTCACTGCATTGACCCATGTCCTATGATTATGATTCCATGTGTAATTTTATTACAATGTATTAGATGATTCAATGGGTTTATAATTTAATTTCCTTATCAAATTTTTCTATGAATATAATCATTCCAATTATGATATCTTGATGTAACTCATGAATCCCACGTTATGATTTATTTTCATGTTTATTCCCGTTAATGGATTTCATTCCCCGCCCTTCCCTATATATATATATATTCCCCATTATAACATGATTAGTATTATATAATTAGTGGAACTAAATATTACAATGATGTTTTGTAAAAATAGATGTTTTATTTTATATTTATTATGATGTATTTTGGTATCCAATATTCCAAATATAATAGAATTTATGATCATTAGATTTTATTAATTATAAATTTATGTGAAAAAAGATGAAATAAATAATTTTTATGATTGGGTTCTGCATACTAAATATTATAATATCCACTCTATTGTGGATATCATATCAAGATATTAAAAACAAATGTTTTCTTCATGTTTTATATTAAAAAAAGAATAACTCACATTATCATTATAAAATATAGAAATTATTTTGAGATGAAATTTTTAAAAAAATTATTGGGAGTCATTTTTTCAACTACATAAAATATATCCAAAATTAATTTCTTATTTACCAGGTTATACATTTAAAAAATGCATATATTCATTTAAAAGAAAAAAACATCAATAATATAGATTGTATTTGAATACCAACTTTGTTACTATAAAAATATTTATATATCGTCTTAAAATCATATCCAAATTAGAAAGATTTTTAATTCAATTTTTCTTATAATTCATTTTATATATCAATTAATTAATGAAACAACCTATATGGAAC
This sequence comes from Viscum album, assembly GCA_963277665.1. Lineage (NCBI taxonomy): Eukaryota > Viridiplantae > Streptophyta > Magnoliopsida > Santalales > Viscaceae > Viscum > Viscum album. The sequence continues at coordinate 1,244,106,857 of OY728147.1, forward strand.
ATTATATCTGAACATGATAAATAATTTTCATCTTTTTAACATTTTTAACCTCATTAATGGAAAAAAAATGAATACTTACATCTAATTTAATATTATACTTCTAAAAATAATTTTAACAACTAATATTTTATTTTATCTTCTTCAGAAACACACCTACAATATATTTTTTGATTTTGATGAAGGATATCATTATCCAGATCACTTATACTTAGTTAATCATAATTTTGAATAAAATTCTTATTCAATCAAAATCATCATATTCCAAATTTACATCATTTAACTCACCATGGTTTTACTCAAATTCTTTAAAATATATATCAATTTATTCTACTATATTCTTAATACACTTTTCAAAGAACATGTATTTTGGTTAATCAGATATATATCCCAAAATAATAACATCCTTACCATTCTCTTCATATATTAAAAAAATTATTTTTTCCATTAATCATTTAAATGTAACTATATTGATGTATTAATTTTAGAATTTAGCTTTTAACACAACTCATTAAAATAAATAATTGAGTTTTGTCCCATAATGAAAATGCAAGGAATGCAAAATGTTTTATATTAAAACTAATATTTAAATTTGTTTGGAGCACACAAATATTTATTTTATACTTTATCCCACATTAGCCATTCTTCTAATCATTATATGTGAAACTATATTTTTCCCAAATTTATATGTATGATGATGAATTTTAAATAATATTTATACAAAATTATGATTTTATGGAAATTATATTTAACTACATTATATAATCATTTCCTTATATATTGATAGAGTCACCCCTGGTATTTTGAAACATTCCATCCAAAAATAATGATGTTAACCACTACCTTTAACTCATACATTATGATCAAGATATTATACATTGAAAAAAATTCATTGATGACAGTGATACTGTAATGATATTGTTAACATCATTGAAATCTTTTTGTCTTGAATTTTTGAAAATGTATTATTTAAATAGTCCTAACAAAATAATATATTTAAACCTATCTTTTTGAGTTACCATATTCTCCATTATAAGTTATTAAAAAATAAATCATCACTCCTTATTTAGTAAGAATAACCCCCACCACAATTTACATTATTTTTTTATTTAGTCCCTAATTATAAATATTGATATTTCATATAAGATAAATGTTAATTTAATCATATAACCTCAAATAATTTTAATTACAGAGTAAAATAATTTGAATAAATTATCAATATTTCATTAATCATAATACATAATAATGCAATATTTTATGATTCAAATGAGAAAATAATTTAATTGAAAAAAGAATCATTCCAATAATCTATATTTTTACAAAAATTCATTACATTTTTTCATTATTAAAAAAACTATTTCATTAGTAATATTAAATTTAAATCTCAATTGTATAAAATATGCTAAAAACAAGGATAATTTATTCTTAATAATAAATACACATTTCCCATTGTCTTTATTATTTTCAAATAATTATGTATTTCATATCCTGAGAGAATAAAAAAACTATATAATATTGATGGATTTATTATTCAAAATTATTTTAGATCCCCCACGACAAGAATTGTGTTTTTTCAATATTTTATCCATGAACCACCATTTCATTGAATATATAGTGAATTTTTTTAAGTATATTTCTAGAAAAACTCTTTAGAAACATATTTGTTTTCCAAAACATCAGCATATGTAATCTATTAAATAAAACCAATTATGGGCTATCATTTATAAAAAATTTCTATTCACAACATGTTTTCCCTTATTTTCCACATCTTTATAGGATATCCCCCCTTTAATTTTTATATTATCTTACTGAAATTAAAAGAATCGTTATTATAGAAAACACAATAACATACAACATATAAACTTAAATAATATCAATTTCCATTAAAATTTATTCCATTCATAATATCATCAAATTTTCTATAATTTTTTTACTTTCAGTATAAATAAATTGGTTCCTTTTGTTTTTGAAATGAGAAGTCATACCTTTTGAAATTTTCTATATAAATCATTATAAAAGATAACAGTTTTTATACTTCTACAAAATCTCCTCAATCATAGATTTTCATTTAATACATTCACTATAAGTAATTTAAGTTTTAACATTAAAATAACACACAAATGAATGCTTACCAATGAATTTATTGAATAGGTTCTAATTTTTTTATTATTATTTAATTATTTGAACATCATATTATGGTAATATTATATTCTTTAATAGATTGTTTCCAGTTTAAAAAGGATTTATTGTGTCTTCAAGAATCCAATACGATTGTAAAAAATATAATTTACACCACCAAAAATATTCTTTTCAATCTCAAATAATAATATTATAATATTTCATATTTCAGTTGGGTATATATATTCATATTATAAAATTGAAATATCCCACTATTTTACTTCACATAATCATTAGATATTTTTTATTTCCATCTTATGATTAGAGTTATAGTCATCAATTTTCTCATGATTGAGATTAACGATGTCCTGTGTACATTTTTGTTCACCTTCATTTTCACAACATGATATATCATTATTCAATTCAATATGAACCAAAATGTTCTTGACCACATAAATACATATTTATAAATTTACTACATTTATTTGTGTAGTATTCCTTTTCTTTTCTCACAATAATCAACGGTTTTCCTTGTATAATTCATCATTTTCACAACATTAATATTATATTTCATATAACTACATCCACATATAATCATTCATTTCCTTTTTTCAGAATCATAATATTCATACACATGGGATTTTTCCTATATATATTCACATAAAAATACCTAATTTATCTTTATTTATAATTATTCTGTAGGATATTAACATAGTATTTATATATTACCTTTTCTATGTCCTTTATGATAATACACAATAAAAATATATAACATTCACCTATTTCATCATTTTATTAATATTAACTATAATATAATTCATTTTCATTAATAATTTAACGATTATTAGGAATTTAATTCCATACCTAATATACATTATATTGTTAAACCCATGGGTGTTCTGAATATCATATAACAATAATATTTTTTGGTAACTCATATAATGATAATTCATTCATTATTTCCAATTAAGTATCCATTTCATCATATTTGTTTGTAATATTTTTTCATTATTTTTAGGAAAATGGTATATTATTCAAGAGTATCTTTAAATCCCAATATTTTAATTAAACTCACATTTTCACATAATAAAAATTCTTTAGTGTAATCCTAATCAACAATTGTGAAATACCTAGAAATTTTATAGTATATTTTCATTTAAAATTATTTTACTTTTCAAATTACATAAACAAATTCTCAGATTATCCCTTTTTCTAATTGATATTTTAATTCACAACACCATTATTAAAATATTATTTTTTATCGAGAGAAAATTTTAATTTTCTAATTATTATTTAATATGGTAATATATTGTATCATCTAATGTAATATGGTAATCTCTCGGATTTTTTATGAAATAAATTATTCATATTATCAAAATAATATTGGCCTTACTAAAAAAAATGAAACCTTATAGTCCATCTATACATGAAAATTCATTTTATTAAATATTTATATATATCATTCCTTGATAAAATTCATATTATAAATTTAAAAAAATAGTACATAATTTATCATTAAAATGTAATATTGTGGTTTATAACTGAAATTGATACTTTAGGATTTGTATCACTTGATTTGGGTGTAGATTAGTGATAAAACATCTCTAATGTTTTTCTTCTGTATAGTTATCTATAATTAATTGAAGTCTTAATCCATGAATAATGAATCCTAGTATCACACCTATATAACCTATATTATGGAAAACAATGAAAGAAATGAAAATTTTTAATTGGTTATAGGAAAATTTGTGGGACTACTCCTTTCTATGTTCAAATTGATATTGATGAAATGATTTGATCACACATATATTCATTTCTACATAAAATACTCAAAACATATTATAGTCTTGATCATACTCATAAGAAATGGAAATAAAACAATCCTTTTCAATTGGATAATATCGTCCTATAATCATATCAATGATATTATAGTAATAGTTAGAGAAATATTTATCTGAATCCATTAACTGAATAACAATCCTCCCTTGGTGTTTTTGAAAATCATATTCATCGATCAATTTAAGGTAAATTTACAATAATATAATATATTTACTGCCCCACCTAGGTCTAAAAATAAACGAATATAATTCTAAACATTTCATTCAATTTTATCTATTTCATATATTTTTTATAATGACGAAAATGCGAATTAGAACCTGAAAACACAAGTTGTATTATACTTTCTCAATAATAGGACTTCTACTAATAATCCCTTAAATAATTCATCCATATAAAAGATGTTGAACAAAATTTTAGGTACCTTTTGGCCTTTATTATTATATTATTTCCTACTCATGATGTTCATAGGTACATAATATTATATCCATGTTTAAATTTTTTTTTTATAATTTATCATTATCAACATCTATCCTTTTTATTCCAATCACATTTGTTATATATCAATCATGATTATTTAATAACAATTACAATTTTCTAAAAAATACATATGTAAATCCACAAGAGGATATTGTTTTAGAAACTCATGTTATATCTGTGATTTTCTTAAATATGTTCCTTCCATGAAAATCACATTATTCTATAAATGATTCATTGATTGAATAAAAAAATCATGTCATTAAGCTCTCAGTTAATAGTTTATTTTTATAAAATTAATTACTAGAATTATCCTCACACTGTGGGCACATTTAAAACTATAGAACTATCCTAAAATGGGGTTTTATATTAAAATAATATAATTACAATGTGATATTGTTTTCTATAGTGTGAAGATCATCACATTCAATACATATCACCAAAACTAATATCATGAATCTTGATGGTAACTATAATGTTTTTTTATAATTATTATCATGTGTGGGGAAAGGATTTTGGATTCTTAATATTAGATTTTTCGAATGTAAACCAAAATATTGGGTAGTAATTTTTAATATTGAAAATATATATGGGGCCAAATTTATAGTAAAATTCCAGGATATCATTTTGACTGTGATATTGATTTAAGATGATGATATTACTCATGGTACTTATTTCATGATTATGGACGAATATTATTTGTGTTTAATGTTATAAATTTCAATTTTATGTATAAATAATTATACTATTTATATATTTTATATACTAAAAATTATAATAGATAAAACCATGAAGAGAGGATATGTTATGTGGTGATCTCTACTAGTCAATAATTTTTTAAAATTTTTAATTATAATTCAAGGTATTTTAAAAATATATATCTCTGAATAATTTTAGATATATTATGAAAAATGTTATGTGGTTTTATAAATAAGTCATGCAACTTTTTTGGGAATAGAAATTGGTAATAGTGTTATCCTACAATGATCTAATTTGTGTTGAATAGTTTTATGGTTTCACTAGTTTCTTTGAAAATATGATTTAATTAGGGAAAAATGTTACATTTATATTACTACTAGGTGAGATGGAGTTCTTATGGTGTGAATAAAAAATGATCGATGGTTCATTATTCCAGAATATATATAGATTAACATCTCATGTAAGTGATGATATATGAAATTTTTTAAAAGGATAAATTTCTCATTTCTAATGTTTTGATTTATGTAATGTTTTATGGAATAGAAGCTTGTCTTGATGATTATAAATTTAATAGGAATCATCAACAATGTTTAGTCTCTATAATAATATAATGTGAATAACTTGTGGGTCTCAAAAAGGTTATTCATGTATTGGAAAACTGAATCCCAATGGTAAGGGAAATTTTTCATATTTATTGAGACATGATATTACAGTGATATATTGTCATAAATATTTAAATAGAAAGCGAGGCTTGTGGGGTTATCATTTAACCCCTGAGTTGGGCTAAGGATTCAGTCCCATTCAAGAATACGATAATGTCATCTGGGTATCAGTTTTCAAAATATTTGGTTATTGGGATGAAAATTGATCATTTATAAATAATAAGAATAATTATATGGTGGTGAATAGTCAATGACTTATCTATAAAAATATTTCACATTTTGGAAAAAAAATACACTAAATATGATTTTTTACATAACTTATAGATGATAATGTTATTTAATTTGTACATTTATGAAATTAGTCAAAATACAGTAAGAAATAAAAAAAATAACATTAAATGATTATTAGTTTTCCATAAGGATGATAAGTTAGTGTGTTTAACAAATAAATAATGTGTTTCATTTGTATGTTATTTTGTTTATTATTTTGTGTGGGATTAGTATGTAAACCATTTTTGTTTCCATATTTTTTGAACATTGGTACACATGATAAATTAATATTGTTCTTAGAGAAAATCATAGATTCATGTAATGTGCATCGTCTTTGAAAAAATGTGAATATATTTTTTAATGGGAGTGGTCCGGTGTTTATCAAAAGTGGAATTGAGATACTAATATTTGAATGTATACAAGGAACATATAATTATAGAATATTACATTAGATATTTTTATACCAAATTCATTTTCACATGGAATTTCATTTTTAGGTTATTGGTATTTATTTTTTCTACAATGCATGCATTAGTGAGTTTCCATGAATAGACTGTATGGTAGGGATTTTTCTTTTCCATTATTCCCATGATTGAGTTGAATAAATTTGATAATGGTAAAATTATGTATTTAATTAAATGATGAAAATTATATGAGTCAATATGTAGAGGATCCCATTGGTTTGAGTAATAATTTATGATTTTTGGTAGAGTTGGAGTGAGAATAAATTGTATGAGGTATTTAATTTATATTTGAATTTATATATCTAAGAAACATGGGGTTCAAAAATTATACACATGAAATATACTTATGAATTAAAAATGTTGTGATGATAAGGATATTGTATGTGCATGGATCAATGATGATCGGCCATTTGTGAATTTTTGAAGACTGAGGTTGTCAGAGGAGGATCGAAGGTTGTTTGATGGGACTTTGATTCTACAAACTAGTATTATGGAGATTTCATGCTTTTTAAGAATTTTCCCAATGTTAAAATGGGTTTCATGATCTATAATAAGTTAGGGGTTTAAATATAAATATTCAACAAACCTTTTGGAGGACACAAAACCATGAGGATTAAACAATGTGAAAAATGATTACATGTCATATAAATCCCTATAGTTATAAATTTAATTATGTTTCACTAACTCTTTTTCCTGATAAAACAAATGGCTCGGGCTCTTCGTCTTGTTTTCTAGTATCTATTAGCTCCCATTAAGAAATTTTTTAGATTCTTTCAATGGGAATCAATAATCAAGTTTCCATCATTGATCAGTGAAGATCGATGGTGATACAATGAATGTTCTACCTACATCATTATAGTTTCCGCGATTCATTTCACCCATTTAATGTTAACAATGAAATGTAACATGATATACATGTTTTTAATGGCGTTTTTGTTGGATCTTTGATGTCCTAATTGTGGAAACACATCCACAAGTGGATGTAATTCTTGTAGGAGAGGTGATCGGGATCCAACATTGGTCCATTCTCCTGAAAAGAATGTTGACAGCCATTTTTAGGGGATTCATTTATTCATGATTTTACATGAAATAAAATATATATCATTATTTACCCCTTGGTATTCTAATGAAATTAACTTAATAATTACAGGAACCAGAATTTATAATTATTAATTGTCTCATAGTAATATTTTTATATTAGACCTTGATAATAGATTACCACATGTTTTTTAAAATAGTGTGATATCTATGATGTTCTTGTTATTATTAGATTATAATATGGAATTTTTGATGGTTGTAAAGTTGTTGTTAATTGATAATTAAATGGAAGAAATTTTAAAGAGGCGTGATTAATGATTCTGATGTGTTGTAATATTAATTTTGTAATTTTGTTTAAATGAACTGATCATCCACGTGTTAATGGAATCGAATAAATATAATATGTTGGGTTAATTGTTTTTATAAAATAATTAATGTATTGTTTGATTATTTTTTAAATAATTTGTTTCATCTTATGATAAATTTTTGGTTTAAGGTTCCTATAAGTTTAAATTGTGAATAATGAATCAGTTAATTCATGATGGAATATGAACTCATTGTGTGTTAAAAAATACTTCATTCTTGGGACTATGTTTACCAATTTATTTCAAAGGCCAAGTGCCTTATTATTTTGAGCCACAATAGATTGTTGTGTAGGATTGATAGATGTATTAATCTAGGTCTAAGATACTATATCTATGATTATTTCCTACTTCCTGGGATGTTATGTGAGATTATTGATGGAAGATCCTAGAGGGATGATGTTGTATATGGGTCAGGAAGGCCCAGATATGATGTGATACTACGATATCTGAGCCTAGATATTTATTGTGATATATAGGGTTTGGAGGCGTAGTTGTTGTGGCAGAAGATGAATCTTTTGATGGAAGGAGGACTTGGGATATGTATGTGAGGGTTGGGGAGGACACATGAGATGATGGAACAGGTTGAAACAATGGATTACTATTAATATGATACATATAATACCTTTTTATATGTTGTGTGGATGGTATTAAGGATTTTTTTATCTATATCCAAATACCCTCAACTTGAGGCATGTGGATTTTCTTGGTTCGATACCATGTTTGTTGGATTGAGATTTTTCATATAGTACACAGTAATATTGAAATTACTTTTGTTTACAATTTTTATAAATGTGAACCCATTGGGCTGGAGCTTGTTGGTATGAAATGATGTGGTAATAATTATAAGAAGCTATGGACACTGTTTTATTATTCTTGGAAGGCATGATATATCTTTATAATAATAATAAAATGTAATAATTAAAATTGTAATTATTCATTAATTTTCAATGAATTAATTAACAAAGTTTGATTTTATTATAAGGATTAAATCATTTAATGTATCTATTTAACATTATTTCTGTGTGTAGGATATCCAGTATTAGTAGTGGATTCTGAGAGTTCAATAGAAGAATAAAGAAGTTGAGTATGAGACTAGTTAATGACCAGAGTGTGATTTTGTGATTTATTATGTCATGTTCATTTTTTATATGATAATCCAAACTTTATGTTTTGTAAATTGAAACCCCATGGATTCTAATCCTTTGGGGAGTTTTCCTAACATCCTTGTGAGAGAATGGATGAATGACTACACCCTTTGACTATTCTCACTTCTCTTTGTAATAATTTGTGAATGTTTGAAAAATGGTTAGTTTAAATGATAAATATTATTGAAGAGGGATATAATAAATTGCTATTATTTAAAAAATATATATTATGTATATAGTTTCATACATAAAACTATAGGTATCATATGTGTTGGTTGTGATGTACTGAGGATCCTAACTTAGATTATGTGTTGTGATGGCTTGAGGTATAATAGTCGACCTATGTTAATTTATATACGGGCTATGGGGGATCCTTGAAACTACCTGGTTAGATTGATTATGTGGATTTGGTGGTGTGTTTCATGAGGTGAAAGTTGTGTGCTTCACAAAACTGTCTGCAGGCTAGAAAATTAGAGAGAGATGATACGGACTAGTGATGTTGGGAAATAGCAGAAAACCAGTATGAAAGTGGTAGGTTGGTACCATTGAAATTATTTTTTATATTATATTCTTGTCTAAGTGATACATAATGAGTATAAAATTATAATAACTCAATATACAAATATAATTTTTTTTTCAGGACAATGAAATTAGGTAATAGATCAAGGTGGTTGCAACTAGCTTGATTATTCTCAAGACCTATTTGGGTATTGTGTTCACTATCGTCTTTATTCTTTTTTGGTACATGGAGTTTTCCCTATATTTGTAGTAGTTTGGCATGTCATTACATATATATTATTTAGAATTTATCTAATTTTTAGTCTGAAAATGTGTTTTTTGGTGTAGTTCATATATCACTTTTTTACGAATGTTATATTATAGGGTAATGCCTCCCATATGTGTCTTTATTATACCCTCACTAGTAGTCTCCATCCCATATCTCATTAGGGGTGGAAATAAGGTGTGATTATATTTATTCTAAAACTAATGAGCTTGGGTTGGTATTCCATTTGGGGAGGGGTCATGAAATATTTGTATCGAATGATAAGTTGTGGGATAGGATAGATTTTGGAGTTAGTCACATTTGAGGTTTCATGGGATGTAAGGGAAACAATGTTAGGTTTGTTAAAAAATATTGTAATAAATGATTATTGGATTGAAAATGGATATTTTTTCCCTATTTAATCTGATATGTGGTCAATTAATCATCCAGGGACTACTAGAAATGGTTATATTGGTTTCAAGGAAGAAACCTAGGAATGAATCATTAATAATTCTTTTAGTAGTATTTGTTTGAATGTGTAGACCATGGGATATATTTACATAAAATGATTTAATGAACAAAAATTCTTTAATGATCAAGGCTTTCATATTATTGGTTGGGATCTCTAACTTTTTTATCATTCATAGTTTTGGCTATAGATAACATTGCTCATCATGTTATTTTTATATATTATGTTCAAGAGGTTGAACCAATAGATCATTTTAGGTTAGAGGATGATATCATCCGCACATTAAGGATGACACTTATAGTGTTTCAACATTAAATTCTGGAGAGGTATGATGGATCTTTTTCAAATGATGTCATTGAATGCTAGTTGGAGTTTTTTGAGATATCAATTAGTATTATACATGGTCATAAGGGGTACTAGGTATGGTTTTTATTGATGATATTTTATGTTTCAGTGAGGTAGTGGTGGTTCATGTTCTTCGGACATTCTAAAGGGTCAACATTCTTGTGGGGGGAGTTGGAATAAAATTTATTATTTGATTTTCCTTCTTAGAATTCAATTGTGGAATGTCACTAGGATTATCATTTCCATCAACAAGGGAGCTCTAATATAAGAGATTTCAGGATAAATTTTAGGATCCTTCTGCAATATTTATCATTCATGTTTATAGATTAGATGGATATAGAAATCTATTTTGGAGATTCTTTTCATCAATATATCTATTTATTTGTCACCTTATTTATGATGAAGAAGTGTCTAGAAGGATTTTAGAGGAGATTTTCATCATGAATATGTTATCTAGAATCAGATATTAATGAGAGGGGAATCATCAAGATTCATGATGATGTATATCCATGGTTTAGGGTTTCGTGTTATCGTGAAATAAAGGCTTCTAATGAGCTAACAGAAAGTCATAACCATAAATGTATTGTTTCTCCAATTAAAGTGTCTCTCAAGCCAATTATAAGAGATCATACACTTTTTTTTCTATTGGAAGCTGATTTCATCCTCAGGAAGTGTTCTAAAAAATTTACATAAAGATTGCATGCATTAGTTGTACTTCTATAAGCAGCCCAACTGAGGCAATTTTAGGCGAGGCACAACACCATATATTAACAATATGGGATTAGAGTAGAGTATATAGTGATTAAATAGGTTAGTACTATGATTATACCTTACCTAAGAGAGCATAGATCTCCCATGCTTGTGGTCATCCCCAAGGTAAGGGAGGTCATGAAGTAGGTCGTAGTCAACCTCGCACATTAGTGTTTCCAGCTCAGGTAAATAAAGTCAATATACGAGTTACGCATTTATTGTTTTATACTTTGGTACAAATATTTTTTGATCCAATAGAGACACAATACTTCATATCACATTCCATTTTCCATGATTTGGGACTTGAGGTAGAGTGACATGTAGTGCCCTTGGTGTTGACTATGCCAGTTAGAGGTTGAGATGACTTATTTGTTGTCTGTTGATACTATAAGATACTTATGGAGAAAACATTACTTGGGGTGATTCATAATGTTTATGTATATGATAATATGACACAATAATTTTTATAGATGTGTTTTATTTAGTAAAATCTATTGTTATTTCCTTAATGAGTAAGGTTGTGTTCTTCAATGCAGATAAAGTTCTAGTAGTGTTTTTCGAGAGAAAGACCCATAGATGGGTTAGAATAATGTTCCATCATTATCACCCTTGATGGCTAAGTATATGAAAAGTTCATCGGTGGTTTAGTAATCAAATTTTCTAAGTTTCATAGAATAGTACCCTAATGTATTTTCAAATGATGTTGTAGAATCTCCTCATCGACGACGGATTGAGTTTGGGATCAAAATACAACCATTAAAGTCTCCAATATCTATGTCTCCATATAGGATGGATCCTTCTGAGTCATAAGAATTGAATATACAACTCAATTGTCTATTTTTCTGTGGTGTACAACTTCTTTTGTGATAGGGGCTGATAGTAGTGTTTGGTTGTGTATCAATTATCATCACATGATCTAATTGAAAGTAAAAAATGTAATCTTTTTCCTTAGATTGATGATTTAGTCTATCAATATATGGGTGAATGTTGGTTTTTCAATATTGGTTTTCTTTCAAGATAACCTCATATATGTGTTAAAAATTATTATAACCAAAATGATTCTTTTTATTATCTTCATTAGAATTACGAGTGTGTTGTTATTTCATTCGGAGTAATAAATACACCATCTATGATCTCAGGGAAAATAAAAGCTATGATACAGGATTTCCTGGATATGTTCATTGTTTTTTTCATCGATGACATCCTTGTGTACTCTATATATGAGAAGGAGCATGAAAATTATATATATTCCATTTTTTTAGTTCAACATGATGACCAGTTGTTGGGGATGTTTAAAAATGTTGTTTTTTGGGATCATTAATTTCATTTCATTTTTCATTTTGAATCATAATAAATATGTATATGTGGACTCATTAAAGATAGAATAAGATGTTGATTTTGTATCCCCCAAGATAGTGGAAGAGGTGTGGATGATCTTCATCCATGAATGATATTATATGAGGCTCATTTCTAATTTCTCTCATCTTGATAATCTAATGATAGTGTTTAACAGAAAGGATTATGTGTTATTTTGGATTGATTAGTTTCATTAAAATTTGGATCACATGAATTATAATATGGTTAGTACACCAGATTTTTATATTCTAATATAAGGATTTTAGTTTGAGGATTTCTAGGATGCTTTGTGTCTTCATTTGGGAAGTGTTCTGATGTCGCAAAGATCAGTTGTTTATAATATGTCGAGGATTTTACATACTGATAAGCCTAAATATTACACCCACAATCACGAGTTAGTGTCGGTGGTGTCTCCCTAAAGTTGTAGATACATTACCTGATAGGAGATTTTTTTTGTTCCTCACTAATTCTAAGAGTGGGATGTCTGTTATCTCCCAATGAGACATGAAAATTAGCCTATATTTGTTGTTTGATTTATTATATATTTATGACTTACATATTTTTAATACACTTAGAAAGGGTAATGCTGTTGCAGATGAACTGAGAAGGAATTGATGTTGTGATACAATGTGGGAATCAGGTGAAACATATAGAGTGATGGAAGAACATTAATCATTTCACATCGATATTGGAGATGTAATGGGAAAAGTTTTTCCTTTTTTAGAAAATGGTGTATTCATGTCTAGTTCAGCAGTTGGAAGATTCCCCATTTTGGGAACAGGAGGTGGAGGTTTGGAAAAACTGTGTTGTTTGGGGAGAGGCCCATGATTGATGGTCTGAGGACAAATAGCCCTATGTATTGTTTCAAGAATTCCTTTTCATTCTATTGGAGATGCATGAAATTGTTATGAGAGAGTTCCATATATTTTCATTATCAGTATATAGTTTTGTGGGAATGATGTACTGAGTTTTGACGAGATAGTTTTTGTGTCCTGGGTTAATGTGAGTAGTGCAAAGTTTATTTCTCGATGATTGTTCTTGTATATAATAATGGCCACAAAACTATTCCAAGTTGTTTTCTTTAGCTTTTTGATGGTTGTTATTGGATTTGTGATGAAATATCATGGGACTTTTTTATCATTTTACCTTGATATGAGGGATTATATGACTCTCAATGGGTCAGAGTGGATCGATTAATGAAATACTAAAACATTATAATAACCTAGGTGTTGATCTCATTGGTAGTTTTTTTAGGTAACAAATAGTATAGGTGGATAGAATTCATGGGGTTTAGAGGACATACATTTCTAATTGAGATCCTCATTTTACATATAGTGTGTTAGGAGGACTCTAGCATGATTTTGGTTCTTAGCTATGGATTATCACTTAATTTCATCTATATTTGGATAGTCAAACTGAGCAGACCATACAAACTATTGAAGACATGATTAAATCTTGTGTATTGTATTTTAGAAGTTCATGGATGAGGAACATTTCCTTTGCAGAGATCATATACGATTATATTATTCACTCCACCGTTGAAAGGATGTTTCTTGAATCCATGTATGACTGAACTTTCCATTCATTATTTTGATGAATTGGTTTCAAAGTGTCATCAATTATATTGTTGGAACATGTACATAATAAAAAAAGAGATGTTCAGGAATATTCGTGAGAGAATGAAATTAGAACAATATCATTTTAAATCCTATGATGATCACAAGAGGATACCTATGTAATTCAATGTTTGGATCATGTGATCTTAATGTTGACCCCTCATCATGGGAAGTGATTGTTTTTTTAATGGGATTACATTTTCTACCTTTTTTTGTGCATTTAGAGGTGTTATATTATGTTGGATTTGTGTCATATTGAATCTTGTTTCCCGCACAGATGATCCTGATATATGATGTTTTTCATGTTACATATCACTATCGTTATCTTTATATTAACTCTCACATTATCCATTTATTCAATATTGTGGTTGATGATGCTGTGTCCTACGAAAAGTGGCATATAGAGATCTAGAAAAATAATGAGACTATTTTTTCTTAGCAGTATATCTCCATGGTTAATGTCTTGTTAAGGAATGATGATTTGGAGGAGTGTATATGCGAATGTGAGTTGTATTTACAAGCTCAGTACCGATATATGTTTGATGTTAAGATATTCTTTTATGATATTGATCATTATGTGGTCAAAGACCTTTTATAGATTATGATAATGATATCTATTGTTTCTTGATTTAAATCAATCCCTTTCAAATGTATCTCCCCGAAGAGAGTGGAAAGGATATGGTTGTTTTTGTTTTGTGGTATTATGATGTTCCATTAGAGAGGTGGTTGAGCTTATATGGTTGTGAGAGGTTTTAGAGGAATCTTGTTGGGTGGATTTATGGACGAACCATTTTTTTCCACTATAGATTCATTTTGGATTCATGAGGATCAAAAATTTTTCATAGGTATCTAATGCAATGGACTAGATTTACAAGAATCAACCCATTTCACATTTTAGAAGAATGTGTTTCTCAGAGGAAATTTGAAGGGCCTCAAATGCTAAAATCAATATATAAGCCGATTTCAATCCTTGTAAACATTTATATGATGTGAAATTGGGTTTCACCAAGTGTAATGCACTAGGTATTCAAAAATACCAATTCATTGTTTTTTATTGGAAACTGATCCCTGAGGATTACATGCCATTAAAATATTCTTTTTCACATGTTTTATAAAGTTTTAGATGCTCGGGTTCATTCAAAAACCCTATGTCTATTTCACTTTATCTCATTTTCCAATGGCCAATGACTCTCTTCAAAGAGTTTTGGATATTCCTGTGATGTTAATTGATCATAAAGATTTTACCATGATCACTTCTGATCTATAGTTATCCATGGTATTTTATACTTCTATTATTTCATGTTCAACAGTCTATTTCCCCGTTTTCTTTCTTTCCATGTGAGGTATCTTAATATTCATGTTTTAAATGAGTGTTTTATGGTATTTTTTTGTGCATGATTATGGCATGGACTCCTTGGATGGATGATGTTATTGAGGGATACGTGATCTATTTCCCCATCATTGGTTCATTCTTATGTACTAAACATTGCAACCCTTTTTGAGATATGGGATCCACTGATTCCCTCTTCACATGTAATTGAATAGCTATAAATATTTTTCCCCATGGATTCCATGTAAATTAACTAGTAAATTATTTAAATCGTATCTAAGAATTAATATTGATAGCATAGTGATGTTGTTGTTTTTTATTGTGATAATGGATTGCCACTTATTTTTCAAGATAGTGTGATGTCTATGTTGTTCTTTTTATGATTGTATTATAATGTGGAATTTTTAAAGAGCAAAAATCTTGAATTATTTGATAATAAAATTGATAAAAAATTAATGTGGAATATTCAATGTATTTGGGGTTTATAATATTTATGATATAAGAATGTTTAAATGGATGGCTCCTCCATGTGTTAATGGAATAAAATTACAATGTTAATCATATAATGACATATTGATAAAGTAATTAAAGGGATATAAATTTAATTGATTAATTACCTTATAATAGTTTGTGATAAATTGAAGCATATTTTTTCAATAGTTGGAACCTATGATAAATAATTCAGTTAATTCATGATTAAATAAGAATCTATTGTGTGATAAAAGGTAATTCCATATAGGGTCTAATATTTATTTTTTCTTCAAAAGACCAACTTCTTTATTATTTATAACATTGAGATCTGGTTTTGTGTTATGGATTATTGCCTTGGGCCATGATCTGTGTTGATTTGATTGGATCCTATTGCTTGTGATGTGACGTGGTCTTGAGATTGCTATTCTTGGAGGGTTGTTGTCATATATGTGGCTGGGAATACCATATGTGATATGATCCTATGATTGGTTTTCATGGAGGGATATTGTGATAAATGGGGTAGAAATTACTAGCTATTGTGGTAGTAGTTAATGTTATGATGGTAGGATACATCCAGATAGACCTGTAGGTGTAGGGGAGGACACCCGGGATTAAGGAATTGGTTGAATCTAGTCTTACCCAGTGATATGAAAGTTAGATTCATGTTTGAATCTATTGTTTGCTTGATGTCCAGGTTGTTTCTTTATCTTATTTCCATTTTCAACAATGTATGGAATATGGATGTACTATGTTTTATACCATATTTGGTAGCTTAGGATGATTTACTAGAGTAAATCTTAGTTTGAAAATTAATTTCATTAGTGAAATAATAAAATTTTACCCCATGGGTTTAGACAATGTTTGGATACAATGTATATATTAATACTTATAGTACCCATGGACATAATTATCTTATTCCAGGAGTTCATGAAACTTTTTTGTAATGTGAAGGAAATTTAATGTGTGAAATATTAGCGGTTAATTAATGGTTAATTACATAATTAATGTAATGTTAAACTATTGAAAATAAATAAGATAATTTAATGTATCGATTTAAATGTTTGTGTACTAATAGGAGATCTGGTATTTATAGTGGAATCTGGGTTTTCGAGATATATAAACTATAGTTGAGTCTGAGAATAGTTTTTTTCTTATTGTGTGGTTGTAAGCTATATTATATCATGTAACTTTTGTGGTTTATATGATACTCTACCCTATCAGTTAGGTAAACTGAAACCAAAGGGTTTCTGACCCCTAAGGATTGTTTTCCCCACCATCAATATGAGAGGATGGATGAATTACTACCCAAATTTAACAATGCTCTTTTCCCGTGGTAGTTATTTGTTTTGTATGAATGGTGGTTATTTTATCCAATATATATTTACATTGTTGGATGTAATGGCTTGTGATTGTTTGATAGACATGTATTGTAGATATAGTTACCTATTTACTAGTATAGCCATAACATGTGTCAGATGAAGGTGTTTTATAATCATTACTCCATGTGAGTGTTGTGAAGTCTTGAGATATAATATGTGATGTATGATTCATGTTATACATACTATGGTTGATTCCGGGAACTATATAGATACAATGGTTTTGTTCATGTGGTTGTGGGTTTAATGAGGTACTTGTTGTGTTACTTCACCTAGTTATACTAGTTCATTCATGTAATTACATATTTGAACATAGGATTTATGTTATATTATTTTTTTATAAAGTGTTTTTTCGTTTCTGCTTATATTTATCTCTATTATGTTTTCTCTTATAGGCTAATTCCTCCAATCAATGTATTGATTATACACTCAGTGATGGTCATCATCATGGGGCCCACGAGGGAAAGGATTGTTGTGATACTATATATCATCTCCCATTTCTGAAGTTGGAGTGGATTGCAATGTGGGGATGGGGATGTGATAGATATGATTCCTCGAATCCGTTTCAATTTTTTGACTTGGAATTAAATTATTTTTAAAAAATATTTATTTAATATTTGATGTCATTTTTTCATTTTTTATTAATAATTTATGTATAATGATTTATTAAAAATTATTTAATATTTTTTTTGAAGATAATACATCTATGGTGGGGGGAAGATGACTTATGGTGTTGTAATTGATGGATGTTGTAAGATAATCATGATATAAATCCATCAAGAATCCAGTTGAATGGTACTAAGTACAAATGGAGGTCCTAGGTGTTCTAGTTACTGAATAGGGCTACTCACTATTTAATGCACAACATAGAGTATATAATTTCCCACACGATTCCCAATATTGGTGTATTGGTAAGTATGTGGTCCATATTTTTTTCTATCAACAAATTAATTTTTATTTCATTGTAATTATATATTATAGACACATTTGAGGATCCTAATTTTGATCCAACCAATTCTGCATGAGGAGCTACACCATCTCATATCCTCTACCTATTTTACCTATATAACAATAGATTGATTTAAGTCCTCCCACCTATTATTTTTACTAAACTCATTTCCCATGTAATATTATATTTATTTTAATTTAATTCATACATATTTTTAAATAATTTGAAATCGGTTTTTAATCCAATTCTATTAGAATATTATGAAATTAGGCCTGAAAGGTGTAATCTTTTCCATATATAATGATGTTCAAGGATGAATGGTCACTCTATTTTCTCATAATTTAAATAATTTCAATAATTTAGTATTTTATTACCTACAATTATAAATAATTTTTTTACTTTATTAATCTTATTATAGGACCTATTATTATTATATTTATTGATGGATATACATGGTGGTGAAAATGATTTTTTTCATGGATTAGTCAATAAAATAGCTCTCAATGACTTGTTTATCGTTATTAAATAAATAATTATACATGAAAATGAAGTATTTTAAATTATGGTATAATTTTTAATTGATATGTAGTGGATTAGTGTATATACAAATGAGAGTTGTGGAATTTTATTAAATATTTATTCCCAATTCAAAAAGTTGTTTAATAGTTAATTGGTATTTCATGGATTTATGCCTGTGTTACCTTGAAATATACATATGGATTCAATTTTTTAAATTTAACAGTTTATATGTTGTTAAACCAATCATATATAGTGGATTATATAGTAACATTAATAATTTATAACTAATCTATATAAATTTTTTGGATGTATCTATGAAATTTATTGACCCTCAGAAAACTACGAAGGGATTTCCCAACCATCGATGGATGAGGGATTGACCGCACATGTGATACATGTGTTATGTTTACTTAATTGATAAATTCACATAATGAATTCATCGTAGTGTAGTTTGAAATTTAGTCTTTTAATCTATTCTATGTATGGGAATTGATTGATTTATAGGGATAAATATATTCTTTAGACTATGTATATTATTCATGTTACCTTATCTTCAATAACTAGTCAATAAATAATTTTGAAGAATATTAAAACATCACTACCATGCTAGTAAATTATTATATATCATTGTTTAGATGTGTCTTTAAGGGGTTGGGTATCCCATTCGGTAATAGTGATTTATGTTGAGCATTATCGATCTCATTATGTAATAAATGTGTCCCGAAATTTTTAGAGATTAATAGAATAATCAATTTCAGTTTTATGGTTATTATATAACATATTATAATATGGTGTATTCTTTTATTTATATTGGACATTGAGAGACCAATGATATAAGTGTAACCTTATGGTATCCTTGAGGTAAGGATAAAATTTTAGTTGATGTGTGTTCAAACTAACAACCATGGGGGTAAAGAGAATATTTTTATAGGTCACAATTAATACCCTTGCAAGAATTGTAACATATATTAGTTTGTCACATTTTTAGATGAGTTTAATTATAAATTATAGAAGGATTATTTTATAAATCATTGTTGTTAAGGGATATTAAGTTTTAATTAAAATCTTCTCAACTAAGAATATATTAATCTTTGAGTCTGGACTATGGTGTAATAATAGATTATATCCCATAAATGTTTTTATGAAGAAAAAAGAAAAACTAGGATGTTGATGAAATATGATAAAATTATTATATGTGTTAGATAATCATGAAAATATATGTTTTATTTGATGCTATGTATTGGATTATAAAATATAATAGGTGTCATATTATATGTTCTTAGAGCGATATATAGCAGTAGTGAGCATCCCAAAAATAATAATGTGACATGTGTTTATTTGAGTATTGTGGATACATGTAAGGAATACATGCTAAACATGGACACGCGAATTATTATTATATAGATTTTATTATATTCGTTATTTGACCATTCTGACAAGTTAATAGTTAATATATATGTTCAGTTTCACTCCAAATATATGCAAATGGATGGTTTTTCCTAGAAAATCATTTCAATGAGAGATTACAAATGAATATAGAATGCAATGGGTTTAAATTTATAAGTAATTAAATCATAGGATGAATTATATGAATAGATGAGTTGATATTTTTTCTAATGGATGTTATACATTTTGAGGATAGATAATGAGTAGTGGGATGTGTGTTACATATTTAATATAATACATAAAATTAATTTTTATGCATGTCAGATAATATTGATATAGATATGGTTAATTTTTATGTTTCAATAGAGGATTATTTTTTATGTTTCTTTGAATTCACACATAGTTACTATTATTTTTGAGATGTAATGTTATACCATAAAAAATAATTAATTATTGAAACTCCAGAGTTTAATAGACATTTAATGATGTTTTATATCATTTTATATAAAAATATTTTTTATTTTGTAATCATGTAATATTATATTTTTAATTCATTATACTAACAGTTACATTTGGGACATTGTTTGGGTTAATGTAGTGTTTTACAATCACTCTCTTCTAGGGTCCATACATATGTAATATTTGATATGATAAGTTTTTTATATCAAACTAAGGAGAATTGTATATATTATATATGATTGAGCTTAATAGATTTATAACATTAAGAAAATGTGTTTTGGTCAGTGCTCAAGACACTATGGTGTCATTTTACAATTTTGATGATATTTTCATAGTTATTTATGATTAATCTATGGTGAGTAATTATAGTCTCTAGATGAATCATGTGACTCCTAGTTATATCATTTTATCATTACATTATATACGCTTTAGTATTATTTTGTGTTTAGGAATGATTCATCTTTTTACCTATTAATATTATCCTATGCAATTATACACTACATCTACTATTATTTCTTGTTCCATACTCCATAGTGTATATTATCCACATGGTATTACCATTATCCATAGATTCATGTTAGATTCCTTTTTAATATTGGGAGAAATGCATTGAATAACTAGAATTTACAATCCTATTTTTTTAGTAGGAAGGGAAGAGTTGTTTAATAAGTTATTAATCCGAATGAATAAGAAAAGATGTTATAAAATTAATCCATATAAATTGAAAACTATGGATTGTGTCATGATACATGATAAATGATTCAATTTTAGAAATATAAATCATTTTAATTTAAATTATAAATTTATTTTATTAATTATTTCAATCATATTTCAATAAATATGTTAGAAAATCATATTACAGAAATTAGTTATTATAATATTAATGAACAATTACAGAAAATATAAATAAATATTATTTCAAATACATAAAAGAGTTTGAAACTTATGGGAATTAATTTAATAGAACATGGTTTTTCCATTAATTTGATAAATTACATGTCCATATGATAGCAGGGGTATTATATATAGATTTCAAGTACTTGTATATATATATATATTAAATATAAAATGAAAGAGGTGTTCATTAAATTTAAATAATATAAATGGATTTGGATTCATTTAATTATGTATCATTATTGTAATATAATGAATAATATTTATATTATGAAATATATTCTTTTTTATATAATATTTTTAGTACATGGATATATTTTTTCCCATTAAGCAATTGGGAAATATTTCAAAAGGATATTTTATTAGATTTTTTCCACCAAGAAATTGTGATTTATTTTAAAATGTTATTTTTTAATAATATATATATATATAAATAAATTAATAAATACATGTTTTTATAAAAGAATTTAAAAAATTATAAATATATAAACATTTAATTTCTTATTTTTATTGATTTTTTGTTTTTGAAATAAATTTTCTATAAAATTTATTTACCTATGAAAATTGTTAATTTGATTCTGTATATATAATCTCAATGTGTGATTGATAAATTATTATACTAGTATAATTATTAATATTAATCAGCATATATAATAAAATAGTTTGTAATATGTTGGAATGGGATTATTTTAGTTTTAATATATATATCAGAATTTTTCCATAAGGATATGGAATGTTATTTATAATCTAAATGTTAAAATAAGTTGACTAGTATAATCATTTGTATTGATTAAAATAAGAAAAATTATTCGCATCATGAAATTTGATACTATGATATAAATTTTTTCATATTATCACATTCTAGAAAAATTCAAAAAATAAATAAATAAAGATCCATTTGTTATGTAATCCCATGCGTTCCACATGGTAATCTAGAGTCAACTATTGATATGTGTTGGAACAATGAAATAAATTCTCTATATTTCTTACATTATTGGATTGAAATAAGGGGGAAATAATCAATAAATACTAATCTTATATAACAACATAATTTACTCACTCTATCTATAGTCCAAGACTGTTAATTATAAATAACATTCTTTAAAAGTATATAAAAAACCATAGTAATATAATAGAATCATGAATTAAATGTAATATGAATTAATCAGTATATTTTGTATAAAAACGAAATAAACTGTAAAAAAATAAATTAAATTTTGAAAACATATGCATCATAATTTTATCTCTGTTTTTTCCTAGAATAATATATTCTATTAATAAATAACAATAAAATACAAATCCCTTTACCACGTATTAATAATTGGCACCAAATCTTGCTTAATTAATTAGTTGAACAAGAAAGGCATTAATAAGAAAATATTATAGAACACCACAAAAGGATCCCCATGAATAAATCCAAAATATATTATAGCATAATTAGTTTTATCATAACATATATATATATAATCCTTTTGAATTAAATCATTACCCCATTAGTGATTCCTAAATTCATTGGAATATGAATGAATGGGAATAGAAAAACCATTGTTAAACTAATATTAGAGAGTGATCAAGCCATCATAATTAATATAATCATTAACATGTGGAATATATTATATCTATAATTTTAGTTATATGAATAACTAATTGTTTACTACCCTTAAAAAATAATAGTCCTTGTTTATATTAAAATCATTAATAATAATAAATTAGTAATGTGAGAATTAATAATCACTAATGATTATAAATTGTTTGAAAATAATAAAAAATTAAAAATCATTATTTGTTAAGAAATATGTAGTGATAAGTATAGAGAACTAGAAAAATAATATGATGAATTATTTAGAACCCATGAATTTGGTCTTAAAAATCCAAATTATTCACTAGGTTTACTATATTTAAGACATAATACACTATTAATTTTCATTTAATCCCAAAAATCCATTTTCAAATCATTACATCCCTTAAATAAGACATAGAAAAAGCTTATCACTAAATTTATCTCTACTAAAACAAATCTCTAATATTGTGGCTATTTTAGTAAATTACATAATAACAATCCAGTCATCATTATTGTATGGTCAAAGATACAATTATTGGTTTAGTAAATAAAATCATTTTTAAAGTACAACCTTGTGAGATCAAATTCAAATGATGGATTCCATTTCTTTAAGGAAACATATTCATTGATTACAATATAAATAAATAATTAGTTTGATATTGCATTATTTTTTTATATAGCTCATAGATATTTATTAAAATACATGGAATGTATATTTCACTTTTCATTAAATTTAATTTATCTATGACCCCATAAAATATGATAGATGAAACGAATATTAAGAAGTATACTTACTATTTAAACTCCTACTTCAGAGTAATACAGTAAAACTCATAAAAATTGATTATAAAAATATCCCTCAATCATATAAGATAATTAATGAGGTTGATAAGAACAATTTTAGTAAATTTGGTTTTATATAGTGATACATTGATGAAAAAACAATCCAAAATATCATAAAATGTTATCCATTGTTTTAACTATCTAAAAATAAATAATGATCATGTATTAGATAAAAATTAGAGTGGTGTTGAAAAAATTAATGTATGTAAGGGAGATGGAGGACATGATCTTTTACAATACATGATGTTGGAAAATGTAGTTATTAAAATATAATTTTAAAGAAATTTTTTTTTTCAAAAAAACCCTCCCCATAAAATTATGGGTTTTCAGTTCCTCTAAAAACTACATATACCATGTTGGGCTTCAGATTTTCCACCAATTTATTAGTAGAACCATAATGTGTCAGTGATGTTTTTCATAAATAACCCTATAATAAGGACCAAACAATATTGTACACTCAATGATATGTTAGGAAAGATTATTCTCCCATATATATATTCCACCATATTCAATCATTTTATAGATAAAATTTATTATAATACTTCAAATAATATAAAAATAGTGGATAAAATATTAAATAATTGAAAACCAAATTCAATAAAATTTAAAATTTTTTTTTGACATGGATATCATTTTACACTCAAAACCATCTAACCAAATTTCATTAATTTTTGTAACTAAGCCCTAATAGAAAAAAAATCTATCCACAATACATATACATTATCCTATGTCTCCCTTTTCTCCAAATAATAAATATACATTCATCTATCTCTAATATAGTGTATATACAATCATTATCTATTAAATATTCACAAATATATCCACTATATGTATTTCACTATCCTCAAATGTTATTTCATCATCGAGTTAAATTTATTTAATAGTGATGGTGTGGGAATGATCTTAATGGTCGCAAAAAAATGAGATATATATTTAACAACTCAGGCACCGTATACTATTAGTGAGGTGGATCCAAAATATATATCTCTACACCAATATAGATTAAAAAAATAATTTGTGATTCAAACATGGTATTCAACATAATGGTTTTCTTAATAATATTATGTTAATATATTTGAGATATCCATAACAACAATTTATTATATACTATAAACTCTATAGAATTTTTTCCCTTCTATAACAAATAAAACTAAAAGTAGTAAATATATATTATTATATTAACTATATATAATCTACTACCTCATATAGCAGAGTTGGATTTATAATAGAATACACCACCTCCACTATATATAACAATGGAGATAAAAATAACATTCTATAAAAGGATATACTTATTCATATATTCTCTATAGAGAACATAGTAATTCGAACATGGAATTAATTGTTTTGGAAATACATTTATACTAAATGTGGATTACAGATGAGAAAATTTTTTTCCATTAGTATAATTATTTCACATATTGATAAGTGATAAACCAATATATAAAAACATTAAGTACATGATTTAATCTTAAACACTAAATATTCCTACAAATATTATAATATAACAATATTAAAAAGTAGACATATTTCTAATATCAATGAATTTTTTATAAGTATTCACTTCCCAAACATGATCACTGATATCAAATATATTCCTCAACCATAAATTCTAACATTATCATATTTACTAATATATTGTGATTACATTCCTTATATATAATATATATTATAAAATATATGTTTTTTTTGAAAATTATACTATTTTTTAATCGTTCATTTTGTGAGGATGTAATGTTAACTATTATAAGGGTAACCATAAATCAACACATCCTATCATCAATAAAATTAAATTAAAATAATTTCATATGTTTATAATAAAAAATTCATCACATGACATCTAATCCATTGTCACCCTAAACAAAATGTTAAAAAAAATATCAACCCCTAGGGTGAGAAATGTATAATCTAAATAATTTTTTTAAAATATAACTACATCTATCGTTATATTTTAAACATTACACTGTAAACATTGATTATAATAACAAACCACTAAAATTTAACACCCAATAAATCATTTGAATATATAATAATTTGATGTAAAAAATATAAAATTCATTATTATGCACAATCATATAAATGATGAAAGCCCATTTATCAGGTATTGATCCTTGTACATATCCCACACTTAACTAGGACACATATCAAACAATTTACATCTTATGGTTATTGACTATAGATCATCATCATTATATGATTATTAATAGGACCATATAAACTAACTAAAAGTTTAATTGATAAAATGGAATGATTTTTTCGATAAGAATAATAAATTTTAGAATCAATTACCACTACTAAAATAACATCCAAAATCCAAGACACACAAAACTGATATAACCCTATCATTGTAGTGATTGAATTTACCAACAAAAAATATGTAGGTAATCAGACAGAAAAAATTCCAAAATAATAGAAAACCTGTGATTGGATTAATGTAATTTAAAAAAATTATACCAAATGGTATGCCCCCCCTCTAAAAATACTCCCAAAATTCGTTACATGAGTGATAAAATATCACAACAGAATAAATTCCCCAGTATTTCCACATATGTCCCATTTATACTATGGGATGGACGATTAGATACCTAGGATTAAGAGGACTACATCAGATAACTTATTAAATGTTCTATAAATAATATTCCCTAGTATATATTTCATTCTATCAAAGAATTAAATATGTTGGATGATTTTAATTGATTAAAATAAATTTATGAATTTCCCCATTATTAAATTAAATGAAATAGTAATAGAAGGGATTCCAGATGAAATATTTAAAGGGTGGAATCCCTTATGAAAGTAAATTAAACTCAAAAACATTGTTAAAGAAAACAACGAACTGAGTTTCGATCTATAATACAACAAATTAATATGAATTTCAGAATTTTTATCTCATAATAGAGAGTTTATGTTCCACACAACAATTCCATCATAAGTGATCAAAATTTATAGTATATCCATGTTATGAAAATATATAAATTTTTATCATTTGGAAAGTAAAAAAAATCTATAAAATAGTAGATAATAAAACTAATATCTTATAATAGGTATAATAAATTCCAACATTAAACTTTTAAATGGGTAGTTCGTAAAAAGTGAACTCAAGTACATCAACCATTTTGTTATAGTATGCCCATACTATATTATAAATTAAAAAATAAAATTAAATATGAAACATAATATGTGATGAAATAATTAAAAATTAAATAATGAAATTGTTATTGTGTAATATAGACAAACATTCCACATGTGTAAGCCTTTATACCATGAATTATATTCTAACAAATTCAACCAATATTATTTTGGGAAATCAATGGAATTTATATTATATATATGATTATAATATAGCGTCACTGAGAAGTTATGATATCAAAATAAAAACGAAATTTTGGATAATTAACTTTATTCCACGAGATAAAAATATAAATATTCTATAAAAATTATGAAATAATGATATTTAATTATTATATAATTCAATCCATTGAATAATGAATAGGGTAATATATAAAATTAATCCTTCTTATTGAAAATAATAGGACTACGAAAAATGATGTTTATAGGAAAAATAAATCCATCACATCATGGACATTCATTTAAAACATAACATCCCAATGTTTTTTGGGTTCAATAATATATTATTAATCAAAAATGGATCTTTATTTTACTCAAGGATGATCTTAGTTTGATATCTCCACTGTACGGAAAATTATAAATTTACTTATTAAATAAATACATACACTATTACAAAATTGGTCGAAATAACAGTCATACCTTCCACTCCTAAACCTAAAGGACATTATCATTAATAAAGGTTGGGAACATCCTTAATAAGAACGGGATATGTCATAATCACCTTGAATATATATATATATATATATATATATATATATCCAAATATTTGATATATATATATAATAGTAAGATAAATATACCAACAAATTATAAATATATATTTTTTCTCTAATTTGTGTAATCCAATCCACACTAAAATCACCATAATTCCAACCATGTTATTCAAAACTATATCCCATAGATACACATGATGTGTTATAAAATTGATAAGTTATATATACTATGTAATTTTTATTTCATTCTATAATTATTTGTTAGTATCATTATCCACATAAAAAATAATATGATAAACCAAAACTAACTCACTATAGGTGTATAATGAATTACCAGAATCTCTCAGTCAGAGGCAAGCCTCTGAAAATTTATTAATAAATGAAAAATCATTATGAAGGTACAAAAATCAATAAAAAAATATAAATATCATAGAAATAAAACCTGTCACTATCCCCATTAGGGACTATTTCCTCTGTATTATCTGTTTCCCATTCTGAGCTTTCATAGTGCTTAAAAACCTTTTCATAATAATATTATAGATTTCATATTGTTTATACCTCTAACTAAATAATTTTAAACTCCATTTAAAAATAGATTATTCTTTAATAAACATTGTTTTAATAATCCTATTCAAATAGAAAATCACTCTGATACATGGAAAAAATATTAGGTACCACTCTATTAACACTCATTCTCCTTCACCTTATTATTGTATACCATACTGTATAGAGAATACAAATCATAACAAAAACAAAAACATTCAACGATACCCATATATTATTCTATAATATCTATGACTAATTATTAAAAAATACACTAACTAGTTATTAACTAATCCTGTGTAATTATTTTGTAGTCAAAAACATACTATGAGTTGCTCAATTGTTAACATATCAGATTTTTGTTAGTGATTACTCAAACTACATCAGTGATAACACTTAAAAGATATTCATCCCCAAGAGAGATGTTTTTATAATCATTCAAGAATGGTGACTCCACATCAACAATATATATAACCATCATTCATAAAATTTGAGCTCCCATATACCCCCTAGATTCCTTAAAAAATGAAACAATATTTGAAAAAGATCAACACTCAACCCAAAATATCTAATAAAAATAGGACATGATGAAATACATTAATAATGAAATATATAGAAATATATTAATATATAATAAATCCAAATAATTGAATATATATTTAATTTTTCTATATTTTGTGGTTTCCTGACCATTAAATAGTCGTGAATGGTAAAATATTTCTAGAATGTGTGTGATGCAATACATCACAAATATTAACACACAAATATTGTTCATAATAACTCACAACTAATCTAATTAATGTGTGATGGATTAAATTATAAACCATATGATCATTAATATCATTATATTATTGGATCTAATTCATTATTTCCATGAATAATACATCACACTATTGTTTTAGTAACTAGTGTATGATATTTTTTCTCTCAATATGTCCCACTAGGGATCCCCAACCCATGGTAAAGGTACTTTGGATGACCCTAAAAATCCACCTCATCTAGGAATGGTTTGGGGAGGATGTTTTTCCTCTAGATCCCCCATCATCTGGTCTCTAATATTTATTCCACTACAACAACCTTACTATTATTCCTAGATTTCCTTATATCTATGGTTGACAAAATGTAATCCCACTTGTATATGGCATTCCAATGATTCCATTTTTACTCCAAAATTCATATCAACATTTTCATTATTGGATGTCAATTTTTTTGATAATTTTGGTAAGAACCATCCCATTATAAATTATATTCATGGGTTTTTTATTATAATATTAGCATTTTCATGATAAGGCGATCATTGATCTTCTAGATCAGCATCATTTTTAGATTAGGTTTATATATCAATTAAACATCATTTGATCATAGTTGAGAACTATGTATTAATACATTTAGAATATCTTTATCTATTTTTCATTGGTCATTTTAATTTTACATTAAAAAATACATGTGCATGACACCTCTTTGTATTTAAAATGCTGGCATGCCGCTTCTGTTTCAGAATCAATAATTTCTTAAGATTATTGGTAATATGGTTGGACACTTATTTTGTAGTATAAATCTTATGAGATCTTGAATGAATACCATATATCATCTTAACAATGTTAATGTTTAGTTTTACAAGTAATATGTTTAATCTTTCAACATTGATATATAATGGTAGCTATGATTGATGAAATGAATTCAACTTGATTCATGGGTCATCTTCTATTAATTATGTTCCCAATTTGGTCATCGTTATTTTTTATGATAAAATGTGGCATCTATAGATTATACATACCACCATGATGGTTGGTCATACTAGAAGTTCACTTCTAATGTTGATTATCATTGGAATTATATGGGATCTGTATTCCATAAACAAGGGTCATAGATGACTTTTCAAGTTGGAAGTATGACTTGGAAGGAGAGATGTTAGGAATGAAGACCATAAAAGCAGTTGGAATGAGTTTATATACTATAATTACTACCCTTGATCCTTTATTTTATTACTATTCATTAATTTCTGGAATACTGATAAAATGATTGTTAGTTGATGCAGATGTTGGTTTGTGTCCTTCCTCAAGAACCGAAGTGGACTATTTCTACCTATCATACATATTATCGATGCTTATTTCTACTGTTGTTTATGTGAAGGGTCATTATATAATGATGTTAAACTCAACTTAAATCCTTCTACAAAACTATTTAATCATCATAAAGGGGAATAAAAGGGATGATGTATATTCCAATAGAAGGAAACTAGTCATTCCTACATAGATAAAAGAGTATTGTGGGTCAATGTCAGAAGTAAAATATAAGATGAGTGACAAAGATACTAACTCCATATTATCATTGTACTATAAACAGGACCACCATGTTTGGTTTGGCATCAATAATGGAATTTGTAATGGGAGTCATGGAAAGTGTAATATTGGTAATTTTCCATTCAACGAGTGGAAACCATTATATAAATGTGAGAAATTATCAATCTTACCAAAGATCATGATCACCTGATCAGTGGATAAAAATAACGAAAATTGATGCAGAGGTAAGGTTGTTTTCAATAACACCTGATAAAGGTATTACCCATTGACATATTTGGAAGGATGAGTGTGCTTAAAAACCTTATATTGGGACAGAGGAGAATCAATGGAGGTGGATGGTGAACATGACATATCCTATTAGAAGATAGCTAACTAATGGTGTCTGATAGGATATTTTAAATGAGGTAGTGGGTTGAGAAAATGACTTATTTATTATCCTCTACTATAAATAATAGATGTTTTAATATTCCATATTCATCAAGGTCTCAATAGATGAGGATAATATAATAATTAAATGGAAGATCCGGGTTGATCTAAATGATTTGAGAAAATTTTGGATTTTCAACCATGTTCAGATCTTGGATCACAGTATTACTGTGTGTAAAATTAACCGTGAAGAATATATTCATAATATGGATAATAGGGAATATCCCATCAAGGATATCATCATTAATGATCCCAACATTTGGGAAACCTCTAGAAATTAGGTTTTGTATTATGTAGAGGACTCATTATCTTTAAATTTAATTTAAAATATTCATGTTGATTTATTATACTTATGAGTCTATGGAAAGATTATTTTCTTAGAGTTTTCTATCCCACATACATGTTCTTATTAAATAAAAATTTATGTTTTTATAATATGTGTAATATTTTAACATTATTAAAATGAGACATGCATAAAAAATTAAATTATAAAATATATTTATACATAGGAGACCACAATATTTTCTTACATGCATAAATATTGAAAATAAATGATTTATGGGATTATTAAATATGTAATAGATCTGTAATATATTAAAGGGAGAAATAATAAGTGTAATAGTTCGAAAATTATAACAATGTGACTTGAAAAATAAATTACCATTACAAATTATTAAAATATTTATAATCACAAATAATTCAAAACAAGGATATATATTGAATATATATTATTTATAGAATTATGGAATACATAGTATATAAAAATTTATTAAAATTATTATCATAAAAATAACTTAGATCCTAGGTCCTACACAGACCATTTACACAATCCTACAATTTATCTTTACTTTCAAATGACTATGAGTCCATTTCAAAAACAAATATAATTAATTAGGATATTTGAAATCCACAAATGTGATTTTATAGGACATAGGAATAATAATAATCAATATTCCACTCTAATATCCTCAAAATACATCCATCATTATATAGGATAGTACATTTTAGGAACTGAGATAATTTAAATTGACTTAAAATTTTATCTTATCATGGGAAAATAAAAAGAGATGCACATGGAAAAAATATTATATACATTTTATAGTACTGAAATATATCTAATACTACACCATTATAATCAAAATACAAGAACAAACTTGTTATTTTGGCCTCCCGTAATTACTATGTAGTTTAACTAACATGAAATAATATTATATGAAAATACACCATTTCCACTAACAGAAAAAATTGAATGACTAATCAAAAAAATAAAAAATAATATGAATGGGTAATCTCAATAAATATATTATAGGATAAATATTCTTCATATATTTAATCATTGTAATATCTTAAATTTTCACCAAAAAAATATAAAATCATAGAAATATATTATCAATATAATGAATGGAATAATGAAAATGTTATCATATATCATGAAATGTAATGGTGAACATTATTTCAGCATTAATAACCAACATGATATAATGTGAAAACTATAATCATCGATGTCAAAAATAAATTTCATATCATTGGAATTAGAAAAATGTTTAAAAGGTAATCATGTTTCCATGACATAATACCTAATTTTAAATACTAAAAAATATATGGGAATTTTTTTTATTTAATTAATGTAAATGATAATTTATTTGGGAATAATTTTTAATGACTAAGGAATTGAGGGAATTTGAATGTGTGTTATTGGTTGATCAAAAGTGATAAATATTTTGGTAAAAAATTGAGTAAATACATGAGAATTTATGAGCTTCCTAACATCACATTATCTGATGTAAAAAAAAATCAAGTTTTATTTAGTACCTAGTAGACAATTTAATTTTTATTTGAAAAACTATATTTTCCAAACCGAAAATAACCTAATAATTTTATATTAACTCAATACATAAACACCATAATGCCATAAGAAAACCACAATAGTTATCTCTCAATTTTCCCTACAATCACTTATAAAATTAGATTCATTTTATTTTTGTCTTCATCTAAATGATAACATGAATATTTCTTCATCATATAATTTGATAGGGATTAATATATCCATTAATTATATTTTATTTCAATATTTAATAAATAAATTCATTTATTCCTAAAATATGTTTAGTTAGATCTAATAGATTCATTATTTTCCCTTATATTTTAAATACCAGAAATGATATTTTTACTGATGTTATTGTATTAATTGGGTTATACATGATGATATATCTCTTTAGTGTTTTTGATAAAAAATACATTACATTATATAGAATTAATTTTTTTTATAATAGCATTAAAATATATCACATTTATGATGAATTAATCTTTTTAATTCCACTTTTGGTAACATAACAAATCATTCATTCATATTAAATGATTGTTACACTATTTTTATATGTGTTTGAGGGAATTACAATATTATTATGTCTTATAAACTAATAATTAAATTTATTTATTTTATAATGAAATTATTTTTTTATTATTATTAATAATCATTGTGGTATACATTGACTAAAAAATATACTCCATTCATGATACGTAGATTCTATAGTAAATGGGTTCTATATTTTTCATGTAAATATATTTATGAATCTATTTTTATCCAATAATCCCATAAATATTTATCTTATCTATGAAAAACATTTATACAAATGAAATTTTAATATTAATATTAGTATGTAAATATTACTTACATCCCTATGATCATTTTATGGTATTTATATAGCCCCAAAATTATTATTAAAAGATAATTTAAATATGTTTTTTTCTATATAATGGTGATTTTAAACGATACGATAATATGATTTTGATCAATATATTGGATTATCAAATGGGTTGACCTCACTTCACCATTAAATGGTAATACCCTTTAACGAGTGTATAAAATAATGATCATCGTGATTTCACTACATTTTATAAATGATTTTCCTTACAACATGTGTTTTTTTCTCAATAAATTTCATAGGATCCTTCAATGAAGATACTATAAATATGTTAAAATTATGTAAATGTCTATGATTACATGTTTGGTTGGGAGTTTCATGTCACCAAATATAATAGATATTCATTTGTCTGATATTTCATATTGAATACTTATCTACTTCTTTGTAGAGAATATTATCCTTACCTCAAAAAAAATTATTTAATTAATTGTATATGAGTGTCAGGTTATGTTCAATATCCTTGTAATGTATGCACAAAACATACACATTTACTATATTTGGACACATTTATATGCTTTTATATGAGATAAATAGTGTTTTAATGTAACTGATCAAAGATATGAGGACTAGTAATAGTGAGTCATTAGTTTAGAAATTTTTTTATTTGTTTAATGAACATCATAGTGGATTTTCCAAGGATATTACTTATCTCAACTGAAAACTATATTCAACATATTAATATAATACTTGTGTCTTTCTAGGTTTTATTTTTTAAATTGAATAATCAATTATTAATAATTTACATTCAATTATATTTGATTCAGGGAAGGAAGTATGGCTGATTATATTTCTAAAAATTCATTTTCTTCATTATGAAGGTCATTATATTTTTATTTTTTATTCATCTAATTCCCCATATTGTGTGTTTATATAATTGTAACATCCTGGTTATGGAAGCCACCAAGAGGCGCTCTCTACCAGGATGGTCACATGGCCTCAAGTGAATTTTCCTGAACGCCAAAGGCTTCAGACTAGCAGTGAGGGCCTTGGGTGTGATAATAGGGAAACTATGCCCTCATTAGCAGAGTAACACAGTGGAAGAGAACCAAATATACAATAGCGGAAGTAGTAAATATCCATCAATAGTAAATAGCTGAAGACTAAAAAAATAAACAAATTGAGCACACATACATATATATATATAAAATGATGCATGATACATATGTCTAGAAAATAATCCAAACAAGTCAAAATAATGAATTCAATACTAAAATAATGTAAAAAGGAAAATAGATAAGCAAATCCTCTACATCGCAAGACATGGCTTGGTCTCGTGCTCTCCTGCTCCAATGTACTTCATGTCCCTAAAGTAGATGGGTGCTTTCCCTTAACTATACGTGCAACAATATAATCTGTTTGGGCAAAAAAACACAACCCAAACAAGGTGTGAGACTAAATCCTAGTAGGAAACCACCTGATGATCTGTGCCTAACGGTCAGTGAATATATGGGTGGTAAAGGTACAATAAATAGTAAATTTTAAATAGGAAAGTACTCAGAAACCAACAATCCATAGGTTTTAGCATTTAACATACAAACAAATAAGCAGTTACTCAAACAAGTAGATAAAATAGGTAAACTATGGATAGTTCTCATATCATAACCCCTATGGTTCAACCTACAAGCACTAGAAACCCTCTGGGAGGCACAAACAATCTCATGCCTCTATTTCAGCTAAAGAAATTGACTCTCTGGGGAATCACTCACAGTAAATTCCCCCAATAGTCTAGTATCATACTAAAGGCGCTCTGGGGAAGCACTCAATGTCTAATTCCCCCTTTGCCTGGTGTGAAATAACTATATACACTCTGAGGATGCACTCAACGTCAATTCCCCCAGTGGTGTCGCATCGTAAAATTAACGACACTCTGGATAACCCCTTACGTCCATTCTCCCTATAGTCTACTACACTAGGTTCTCAGAGCCCCATGTAATGTCAGCAAGTATCAAATCTCATAACGGCCAAATTGATCCTCAAGAACTACTTGGCTAGCATTCTAAAATATTAAATCATGGAAGAAAAATAGTCAAAACTACCTAAAAACTAGTCACAGAACTAGAAATAGCCTAACGTGAATAACTAGACCAAACGATCATAACAAGCAAACATGCATGGGAAAAACATCTAAAGCACAGTAAAATTACCCTATTTACAAACAATTTCCTCTACTCAGGCATATAAGAAAAATATGAAAATAATAGGGGAAAACAAGAAACACGCAATACCCCATTCAATGGTATCGGTGGAAGTTTCACAAAATACACAAAGACATCGTATAGAAAGGAACAATACACATACCTTGATGTTAGGAGATCGATATACTTGAGTCACGGGGCTTGAATCTCTTTAGAACGTTGTATATCACTACGGTTCCAATGAAATTGATGACGGTCTATTTAGAGAATGGACAGAGGCTCGGGGGCTCGGAAAAGATTCAAGGCCATACGGGACGCTCTTAGTTGAAGAAGCTGGAGAAGAATCATGTTCTGGAAATTAGACGTGACCCTGTCCCATTTAATGAAAAAAAGTTCATGGCGTATACATTGGGAGTATATGGCGTGTACTAAAATTTTATGTACTCTTCTTTAAGGGGCCTCCACATCACCCCTACATGGCCGCGTGTGTGGCACAGACATGGCCAGCACACGGCCTTGCACAAAAAGTGATTACGCGGAGCGTACGCAAAATGTACACAGTGTGTACTTAATGTTCTTTCAGAAACTCCTCTTTTCCCAAAAACTCATGAAAAAGAAAAAACATACCTGAAAAGGACTGGGTTCTAAAAATCTTCCCCGCTTAAAGATATGTTTCCCCGAATTTCTCAAGTGAGACATAGAAGAAGAAACCCTGAACAGCTCCTGTCACTACGATCATACATTGGCCTCCCTCTCCCAATTATCGACCTGTAGTTGCCTATGGAGCAAAATAACCCATAGCCGAGGAACAGAACGGCCACATAGAACCTTCGTACTGCGATCGACAATCCGTATCAGATTCTCCTCAAACGATGCATTCGCTTCAAGATAATCCACCTCATGTAGAAATACATGAGACAGGTCTGGAATGTGACGTCAGAGCTGAGAAACGTGGAAGACGTCGTGCATATCCCAGTACCTTTGAGGTAACTGCAACTCATAGGCAACCAGCCCAACTCTCTCTAATACCTCAAATGACCCGACTTACCTAGTTGAAAGCTTACCCTATCTCTAAATCCTATAGTATCCTAGCCTCGGTGAAACACGCTGGAAAACATGATCCTCGACATGGAAATCCAAAGGTCATCTCCACTGATCAGCATTAGACATCTGTCAAGACTGTTCCATTGTCATCCTCTTCCAAATCAACTCTATCTGTTCTAAGGTCTCTTGAACCAGATGAGGTCCCAACAAAGCTGCCTCTCTTGCCTCCAACCAGCATAAAGGTGATCGGCATGGACTACTGTACAAATCCTCATAAGGTTCCATCTGAATAGTCGACTGAAAACCGTTGTTGTAGGCAAACTCCAAAAGAGGTATATGATTCTCCCAAGAACCTCCAAAATTTATAATGCATGCTTGGAGCATGCCCTCAAGAACTTGAATCCAATGCTCGGATTGGCCATATGTCCGAGGATTGTACGTTGTAATCAAAATTACTTGTGTACCCAAAGAATTCTGAAGCCCATTCCAGAACCAGAAAGTAAAACATGCATCCCTATCTGAAATAATGGAGTGGAACTCTATGTAGACATACAATCTCTCAGATTTACAACTGCTCCTTCTCATCAAAATTGAAGGTCTACTTGATCGGCAAGAAGTGATCAACCTTCGTGAGTCTTTCAATGAAAACTCATACTGCGTCGTTCCATTTAGGTGACCTCAACAACCCGGTCATGAAGTCCATCGCAACGTCATTCCACTTCCACTTGGGAATGGGTAACTGTTGTAAAAGACCTGTTGGTTACTGATGTTCTGACTTCACCTGCTGACAAGTAGAACATCTCATGATGAAAACAACAACATCTCTCTTCATACCTGGCCACCAATACTAAAAGTGTAGATTATGATACATATTGGTGACGCAAAGATGAACTGCGCAAACTATGAAATGAAAATTCTACAGCATCTCCTCGCGTATGTCTAACGGCACCCACTTGCGTCCCTGGAAACAAAAGATCACATCCTCGCATATGGTCCACCCAATCATAGGGTCCTCTCCTAACAAGCTTTCCCATATGAATAGGCCTTCAAAATCTGATAGTTGCCTCATTCGTACCCGATCATGAAGAGTAGAGGTAACAACCAAAGAAGGAAAAAATCTCTTCCCCTGACTATCATGTACCTCTAAATTCATCTCAGAGAACAGAAACAAAGGCTGCCACTCACAACTAGCCTCCTGAACTACCTACATATAAGTCCTTCTTCTCAGTGCATCATACACCACAGTGCCTTTTCCAGGCATGTTGGGATTCTCAAAGTCAAAGAAATGAAGATACTCAACCCAGCTACGCTGTCTCTGATTCAGATCACTCTGAGTGAAGATTTACTTGAGACTCTTGTGGTTGATAAACACCACAAAGTGATCTCCATGAAGATAATGTCTCTAACAGCGTAAGGCATGAACACCAGCTGCCAACTCCAGATCATGTGTTAGTTAATTCTTTTCATGTGGGCTCATCTGTAGAGACCCGTACGCAAAAACTCCATCTAACTGCATAATAAAAACTCTAAGACCGACACAGGAAGCATTAGAGAAGAAAATGTAGCTCTTTCCTAGATCTTGGAAGACTAGTATCGGTGTTTAAGTCAACCTCCCATTCTGCTTCTGAAATGCTGACTCACAAGAATATGCCAATAAGAAATCTCACCCTTCTTAGTCAGACCCATCAGTGGTGCAGATAAGCATGAAATGTTATTTATGAAGCATATGTAGTATCCATACATCCCTAGAAAACTACTCACCTCAATGATATTTTTCAGATGCTCCTAGGAAACTACTGATCTCACTTTTTATGGGTCCACTGATACTCGTGTCTCTGAGTTAATGTGTCCTAAAAAGTATATCTTATCCATCCAAATGTGGCATTTTGTGATATTATCATATAACTGATTCTCCCTTAGGGTACTCAGAACAATCACAAGATGGGTAGCATGGTCATGTAGAGTGTGAGAGTACACTGAGATATCATCCATGAAGACCACCATGAAAGAGTCTAAGTATGGATGGAACACTTCGTTCATCAGTTCCATGAAAACTTTAGGTGCGTTCGTAAGTCTGAAGCATAACCATATACCAGTATAGACCATACCAACTCATGAAGGCTGCAAGAGGAATATCAAATGGTCTAATGTGCAATTGATGGTAACCGTATGTCAAATCAATCTTAAATAACTCATGGGCTCCTCAATGATGATCGAAGAGATCATCGATCCTTAGCAAGGAATAGCAGTTCTTGACCATCAACTGGTTCAACTTAAGATAGTCCACACATAGCCAGAGGGTATCATATCCTTTCTTTACAAACCGGAAAGGAGAAACCCTAGGAGAAGCACAAGGTCGGATGCAACCCTTCTCCTGCAACTCCTCCAACTGTTTCTTGAGCTCCTGAAACTCAGGTATTGCCATCCTATAAGGAGGAATGGACACCAGTGCCACTCCTATCAAAAGAACAATCGCGAAGTCTACCTCAAAATTTAGAGGCAACTTTGAAAAGTCCTCTTCAATGACATCTCTGAAACAATTCACCACTGGTGGAAAGTATAATTCTGAATTTCTCTAGTAATCCAGATAAAGACTATAAATATGGTCTATAAATGCTCCCAACCCATGATGATTTGGAACCAGCCTGCTCACCCAGACACCCTAGTCACCCTTATGAAGAAAATATCCAACCTCAGGTGATATGAAACTCACCTTGTGGTGATAACAATCGATGAATACCTGGAAGGGGACGAGCTAGTTCATTCTGAGAATGAAATCATAGCTCGTCATCTCTAGGAAATAGAGGTCCCATAATAATTGACACCTTGCAACCTCAAGAGGGCACTCACTGCACTGACATACACCAACCGCTTTAGTCTTAAACGGTGTGTCTTGAGTTAAAGTATCGATAGAGGAAAAGATACAGAGCCCAAGCATCTCCACAATAGAAATAATGATAAACCTATGGGAATCCCCTGTATTGAGAAGAGAAGAAGATAAAACTAAGCCTACTATAATCGTACCATGATCTGTAGAGGGTCTCAGATCCTGCTCTTGCTAGGTCTACTCCCCCACAAAAGCCTAATCTGTACCACGACCTTGTGACCTTGCGTGACCACTCTGAGTTAATCCAACCTATTGTCACTGAAAGACCGGTGTCTAACCACCACAACCTCATCCTCCACCTCGACTTGAACGGATGAAAGGACTCTAGTTCATAGACTTGTGAGATACTGGTGGTGTTGTTCCTCAACGAGGCATCATGGATAAAACCATTTCACTAGACACTGGTGAGAAAACGTGACAGAAGCGAAGAAGGTGACCCATCTGGCCACAAGATCGGTACTCCACTATTTATCTTTGGCACCTCTTCCTCATATTCCCAACCCTTCCACACTGATAGCATACCACTTGGAAACCTGAAAATGTGTCTCGCCGCCTCGGATCACCACAGATAGACACCCTATGATGCTTCCATCTATCAGTAGGTGAAGCACTAACTCTGGAAGTAGAACCACCATGGTTCTCAGATCCAGAATCTCTCAGGTTGCGTTCTACAATTAGTTCCTGGATGAAAATGGAAGTGATAGAATTCAACTTGAAGATATTCACCTGTGATCTGTGCTCCCATATAAGACTATCCTCAAACATCCTTTCCATGAACATCTCATTCCCACCCTGGAGGGATGTGAAATGCTGATGCTCGGTGAAACAAGTGGAATACACCCTGACAGAAAGAGTACCCAACTCTAGGCTCATGAAGTCTGAAGATCGGTCGGCCCTCAGGGTCTCGAGATAGAAGTAGTCATAAATGACTCGCTGAAACACCTCACACTCCATAAACTACTGATGACCCACCTGTGAGATCACGTCCCACCACATCAGTGTAGAGTCTCGTAGCATGTAAGTAGTGATATTGACGTTCCTTTCTAGAGGCATCTCTAGATGCTCAATGATTGTCATCGTGGATTATAGCCATGAGTCTACATCCTGAGGTCCTCCTTCCCCTGAGAAGGTGAGAGGATACTGCTACTGGAATACCCACATCCAGTCTACTGTAGTCGAGGTAGAAGGCGGTGCTCCCTAGACGGTCTGCATCATCCTCAGAATGCCTTCCCTAAACTGCGCATCGGCACCTGTAACCAGAATCACTACTATTTCCAAGGCTGGCACAACATGAGGATCTACGGGGAGTCCTTAATCAGCCATATCCAGCATCTTATAACCGCCTGGAAACTGGCGTGCAACTGGAGGATGTCTCTATGTCATGACTCTGCAAGTGAAAACTCTCGCCTATGAATAGAATTATCAAAGAATGAAAACATAATATTATAATCCAGGAACATAATAAATAAACATTCATGTTTTACAAAACATGACTACATGGTGTGTATAAAAACTACATGGTGTCTTCTTTTAATACATTCACATGATCATGCACTTCTGTTTCAATTGGTCATGTAATGCCCCACCCACATCGTGTTTTGTTCCCCCAAACGGTGTGTACTTGAACTCCATTCCCCTTCCCGAGTCTCCTTTCACGAAAAATCCACAGGGTCCACTTAAACCTAGAATACATGGCGTGTTCGTGAAGGACACGACATGTACTAGACAAGGTTTTGACGACCCATGTAGTTAGTTACACAGCCGGCTACACAGCTCACTCTATATGATGTGTTTCATGTGAACATGTCATGTACTTGAAGGATTTCCCCGACCCATGTTGTTCGTGACATGGATGGTACATAGGAAACATGGCACGACGTGTATAAGCAGGACACAACATGTAAATTTCATGGTTTCATCCATCTGTGTCGTTAGTCACACGAGTAGACACACGGTCACTACAACATGGTGTGTACTTACTGTACATGGGAAGTTCTTGAATATTTTTCACAACACTGTGTTTATGCGCTCACAGTCATCAACATGGTTTGAAAACTGCAGTGTGTGTATTAAAAAAGTACACGCCGTGTATTCTGGGTTTTTCAATGCAGTTGCTCTGAAACTGCTCTAATGGCCAGAAAATACATAAAAAAATATTTAAGGTGCCAAATTCCTTTCTGTGAGGGCCTATACTCCCCGCTAATCAAATAATGGAATCTCATACGTATCATATAAAAATAAAACAAAACAATGATCCACCATGTTCCAATTCATGAGGGACCATAACACCTAAAGAATCCAAATTTGTCTTTAACTTTAGAAAATTACAACACAAACAAAACTCTATCAAACAACATGTATTTCTATCAAAGGAAACTATCACAATGACATTAATATTTAACACATCATGTATCATAACAACATGGAATTACTAACGCATCCTATATGGTATTGAAAAAAATAATGACATGGGATTTCTTGCAAGTTCCTAAATGATGCATGAGATGGCATACCCTCATCTCATCGGGTTGCAATATAAATGGAACCTCAATGATATCAACAGTAACAACCCAAATCATGTGATTGACTCGAGGTGATATCATATCAACTATAAAAATTGAAAAAAAGGGTGAAATTACAATAAACGTGGTAGATTGGCTTTTCCCTGTACACAGGTTAGCTACTCACAAGAGCAACTTATTACCAAGTTCATATTATTCCCTATCCCTGGTTATAGGATCCAAATAGTATGTCAAGAGAAAAGAATTCATCTGATGCCACTTTGTAATGTCCATGTTTTAGAAGTCACCCAGAGGCGCTCCATAACCGGTTGGTCACAAGGCCTCAAGCAAATTTCCCCGAACGCCAGAGGCTCCTGACTAGTAGTGAGGGCCTTGGGTGTGATAATGGGGAAAATATGCCCTCATTGGTATAGTAACACATCGTAAGAGAACAAAATATACAATACCAAAAATAGTTAATATCCAATAACAGTAAACAGTGGAAGAAAAAAATAATAAACAACTGGAGCACACACATAT
The DNA here is from genome assembly GCA_963277665.1 of Viscum album. Taxonomy (NCBI): domain Eukaryota; kingdom Viridiplantae; phylum Streptophyta; class Magnoliopsida; order Santalales; family Viscaceae; genus Viscum; species Viscum album. The sequence continues at coordinate 1,244,149,941 of OY728147.1, forward strand.
ATATAAAAATATGCATGATACATATGTCTAGGAAAGCAACCAAACAAGTCACAATGCTGAATACAATACAAACCAAAGTACAAAAGAAAACGGATAAGAAAATCATCAGCATCGCAAGCCTCGACTTAGTCTCGTGCTCCTTTTCTCCAAAGCAAGTCAAGTACCTGAAGTAGAAGGGCGCTTTCCCTTATCTATACCTGTAATAATATAATCTATTTGACCCAAAAGTCATGACCCAAACAGGTTGTGAGACTAAATCCCAGTATAAAACCACCCGAAGATCTGTGCATAATAGTCATTGAGTATATCACATGTAATGGTACAGTAAAAAATATATAGTAAACAGGAAAGTACTCAATATCCAACAATCCATAGTTTTTAGCACTTAACTTACAAACAAGTAAGCTGTCACTCAAGGAAGTAGAACAAATATGTAACCTCTTGGTAGGTCTCATAGACTAACCCCTATGGTTTAACCTACAAGTACTAGAAACCCACTTGGAGGTACACAAAGTCTCAGCCCTTTTTTTACCTAAAGAAATAGACTCTCTAGGGAAGGACTAACCATCTATTCCCCCTATATTCTCGTATCGTACTAAAGAAGGTCTGGGGAAGCACTCAACTTCACATTCTCCATGTGGCCAGCATCGAGGAACTACAGACACTATGAGTATGCACTCAACGTCAATTCCCCATATCGTCTCGCATCATAAAATTAAAGACACTCTGAATAATCCCTTACATTCATTCTCTTTATAGTCTACTACACTAGGTTCTTACAGCTCTATGTAAAGTCATCAAGTATCGCATCACGTAATGACCAAAGTGTCCCTTAAGAACTACTTGCCTTGAAGTCTACAACATAACATCATAGGAGAACAACAGTCACACCACCCTAAAAACAATGCATGGGACTGGTAATAGCCTAACATGAAAAACTAGACCAAATGGTCATAACTGGAAAACATGCATGGGAAAAACATCCATTGAACATAAAAATTATTGTATTTACAAACATTATCCTCTAATCAGGCATATAAGAAAAATAGTCATTCAACATGGAAAAAATAGGAAACACGCAATGCTCCATTCAACGGTATTGGTGGAAGTTTCACAAAATACTCAAAGGCTTCATACATAATGGCCCAAACCACCTACCTCGATGTTAGGAGATCTATATACATGGGCCATAGGGCTTAAATATCCTTAGAACATTGTAGATAACTATGGTTCCAACGCAATTGATGGTGGTCAGATCGGAGAATGGACATAGGCTCGGTGGCTCTGAGGAGATCTATGGTCGTATGAGACGCTCTAGGTCGAAGAAGCTACAGAAGAAGCAGGTTCTGGTGATTAGACATGGCCCCGTCCCCATTAATGATAAAAACAATGTACATTGTGTGTACTTTTGGAGTATACGACATGTACTAGTCTTTGTTGTACTCCACTTTATGCGACCTCCACATCACCCCTACATGGAAGATTGTGTGTCTCGGACACGACCAGTACATAGCCTTGCGTGGTAAGGGATTACACGGCGTGCACTTATAAAGTACACAGTGTATACTTCAAAAATATCCAGAAACTATTCTTTTCTAAAAAACACCAGAAAAAGGAAAAACATTCCTGAAAAGAAGCTCTGGGTTCTTACAATAGTGAGTATCAATAATTTCATAAAAGGAAATTTCAAATATTAGTATTATCAATTTTCAAAATATTATATTACTCTAAGTGGTAAAAATATCATATTATTATATTTGGTAACCCTCTATAGTTATTATATTTCCATGAACTCATGTAGGCCGCATGAGGTATTTTTGAGACCTGGAATGCTATTAGATTAATTTTTATTCAAAAAATGAATCAAAACCCACATGTACTACTATGTATAGGAAATGTGTCAAACTTGGAGTATGAAATATGAGACCCAGGATATTACCCATAAATATATTGAACCAATGTTATTATCATATAATTTTTATAATATAGTGTTTGTATTAGATCTTATATTTTTTCATTATTGCTTCATCTATCATTTTAAATAATCTTTGATCTTGAAAAGGAATTATTACATATCATAACATATTGTGTTATGATGTATCATTTTTACTAATTTTTTACATTGAAAATTCAATTTTCCTACAATAAAAATTAATAATAACTAAAATGAAAATATATTTTTATATAGTTCATATATTGATTAATATTAAAAGATTAGGTTAACACTAATACAAAATTGATTCAATATATTAGGTAAACACTCATCATTCAAAATATTATAATTCTATATGTGAATAACATGATTTCCACATTAATTTTTTTATAATCGAAATTATAAAAAAAATTAGATTTTAATCACAAGTTATGTGTCATATTTTTTATACATATACCACATACAATATTTAAATTTGTATTTAATTAATAAAAATTATATTTATTTTATGGGGATGTTTTTGAAGAACTAATTTGATATATATATTTTTTATATAGATAGAGGCATTTTTATAACATTTTAAATTTATTATTTTCTACACTATAAAAATACAATATTTTTTCCTCTATGTAATTTCTAAGAAAAAATGCAGATAAATACATTTCAAAAAATTTCGGGTTTGACTATTGGAATGGAACACATACTATATATAAAAATGACCCTCATGATCAATATGGGATATCATAGCTGCATGCTGCTAATAATAAAAGATTCAATTATTGAGTTCCCAAATAGTAAATATTACTGTGGATTTTTTTTATTTCATATTCATTAGAATGGTTGAGGAGGTGTATTAGTTTTTGAGGAAAATGTTTTCCCCAATATCCTCTATTGTGCCATAATGTCTATTGATTCACACATTAATAATATGTTATGTTTATAAACATATAGATAGTAGGGTTATATGATATTATCATTTAAACTATTTATGATAACATGAATGAATTGAGATATAACATATAATAATTTTATGATTTTTTAATAAATTTTATTACATCATCCACGATTGGGTATATATATAGAATCTCATACATTGAACACATAATATATATTATTTTTAACCTAAATATGAAAATAAAAACTCAATATATAATGTGGCATTGTATGTTAATTACACTATATTTTTAAAACATAAACATAAATCTAAAATACATAATTATGAATTTATTATCACAATGTCATCCTATATTTTTTTCATAAAATACTTCATTGCATAACCATGGGAATATATAACAAAAAGGGGAGATAAATTTATCTTAAAAAGGGAAGTGAGAATGATAATGAAGAAAAATTATATGAGTCAAAAGGCATAATATGATATTTTAAAATTATGGATGATGACTAATCAAACAGATGAGTGTCATAAAAAAGACAATTTTATAAGATCATGGAATCTTAAAAATTTGGTAATATAATAATTCATGATATCATAGGAATAATTTAATAATCACTATCGAGAAATAATAAAATATAGAAAATTGAAACACAATAGATTCTGTTCACTCATTGATCTCAAAAATACTATATCACGAGATTTATAGATCACTATATTCATTTGATCTATACCAGGGTTCACCAATCATTACCTAAACATGTGTATCTATGTCAGATGGTTAAATAAAAAGGCATAATCATAACATATACCCATGGAATGAAATTTCTTATTTTTTATCAAATAATATAAAATGATTATCCCATTAATACTCAATTGATAATATGGAATTAAATATTTTTATTATATATAATATTTGAAATGGGATTACATCTCACATAGAAACATAAATTGAAAATTATTTCCGGATAAATATTCTATACTTTTATATATAATTGTTCCATTAAAAAAATGGTGTTTGGAATTAGTAAAATAATTATACCAAAATAAAGGGTGATGAATTTTTATGGAAACCATTTCTAAATCAACATGGATGTAACTCAAAAATTAATTATTCACAGAAATATATAATTTTTAAATACGTTAATATCATGTAATATGAATTGATTTGTGGATATAATGGTTCCACTAGATTTATATTTATTTGATAGAATTTATCGAGATTAAATATAAATAATGAATAAGCCCATAATAGAATGTGATATTTTAATGAATATGATTTTATGAGAAATATATATATATATATATCATTTTTATTAATTCAAATTCAATAATTTGAGAGTGAGTGTGTGTCATGGAGGAAAAGGGATTAACATGAAAAGGTGGTGGTTGATGGAGTTACTTTACTTTAAGTCCAAATTCAATATATAATTTCACATGGAATCCATAATAATCAAATTATTTTTTTAAAAAATATGAATTAAAATGTTAATAATGTATAATTTATTAATTTTGATTCATTTATATTTTTTAAAAAAAAATATTATAAAATTCATTATTAATTTCCACAGTCCAAATGTCGTTCTCTTCATGGTTCTGAGGTGGAATCACTTATTGATTATTATATAACTTAATTTTTAAATTTATCCCTAAGTAAATATATATATATATATATATTTTAAATAAGTTAAACATGTTTAAAATTTTTATTGGTATCCAAAAATATGCATGGTCTATAAAGAATATATGTTTTTACTTAATGCTTAGTTCATTTAGTCTGTCTTCCTAGACATGATGACATTTTTGGATAACATTAATATTATTTCTATATATCCACAATAAAATGGGAATTATTTAATAATATACTTATTTTACCCGTTAAAAAATAAATTTATTTAATGTAGCAAGTAATTCAATGGTGAAAAATCAAATTTATCATTCCTTGGGCGGTGATCAGACCACATTTAGGATAACCATTTTCATTTTAGTATTTACAGAGGAGATGGATTCATGTTGATATTATATATAAAATATAAATTATTTCTATATTAATTATATTATATAACTATTTATAGATTGATGAAAAAGATTTGGTGGTCGTATAATGAAAAATAAATTATATTTTTTCAGTTTAGAATTTTCATCATCCTTTAGTTATCAAATATTAGACATCAATTTATGGATCCTTGTAATTTTCATTCATGAGAAAAAAATTACTGTGAAATAGTTTAGATTATTTGGGATGTAATTTAGTATACATTTGAAAACATCCAATGTATAAAAGCTCTATAAAGAAGGCATGATGTGGAATGGTATTTATAACGGGTTTAGAGGGTATATTTTTCATATAATATTTAGTTATCAAACATTTATTATATAATATATTTATAATATGAATAGTATAAATTAATATAGTAATATTTGATTGTGTTTATGAGATAATATTTTCATACATCATCTGAGAAATATTATTTCATGAATTTTCCTTATAATTTGAAACTTTTTTACTTTGATATTTCTCTATTAATCAAAATAAATCTATTTTATAAAAAAAATAAACATGTAATATTTTTCATTATATATTATAAATGAATTCCATTTTATTGAAAAAAATTAAATTTTAATAATTATGCTTAAAATAAAATAATGATTTACATAAAAATTAATATTTTTATATAATGGTTAATTTTATATCGCATTGAAATATTAATTATAGATTAATAAAACAATTTAATCATTATAATGAAACCAAATTCTCATTTCCAGTATCCTTTTATAAAAACCCACACTATAAAAAAGTATTCTAATTAAAAAATGAAAATAAAATATATGTGGTTTAGAGTAATCTAAACACATATATTTTCATTTGTAAATAATTATTAATTTTTGTAACAATATAAATTTTACATATGATAATGTTATAATATAAAAAATTATTATTTTAAAATTTCGTAGGTAATTTTATTATTATAATCAGTAGGTTACTTTTATAAGTTTTATATTAAAATTCCTATGATACGATTACAATTCCACCGGTCAGATTTAAAATGGTCACATTGGTTCTAAAACATATATAAATTACTCATATTTAATTCATTATTTATTCAATTCTATTTTATATAAATGTTTTAAATTTCTTAAATTTCTAAATTAATTACAAATTTTTAGTATTCTTCTATATATTCACATTGTAATACTGAGTACAATCATTATAAGGATTATAAAAAATAAAAATATTAATATTATAGTTAACATCTATAATATTTATCATATTGGAAGACATTAAAATTATATGAATCTATTAATTATATAATATTAATGTATATTTTGGTATAATAAATATTTATATTTGTATAATGTGGTGAATGTTCCTTATATAATTCTACATTACTGACTATAACAAATATAAAAATCAAAATATAAATTTCATTGTACTAAATCATGGTCATCACATTCTTCCAACATTATTAATTTTATAAATAAAAATATAATTTTACCCACTTATATGAAAATATACGAGGATAAATCTATTTCATTTTATCCTAATGTATCAATATCACCTCATCATAATTATATTCCCACCACAGTACTGTGAAAAAGTGGGTATTGTTGTTTCCTTGAACATTTTCTCTATGGGTATATCTGATCACCAGTTTCTCCTCATAAGAGATACAATGAACCAACTATATAACTTGTGATTCTAGATATGTGAGAGATCATGAGTGTAAATCCTCTATAGGGATACATGGAACACAACCTATTCTTAATACATGGTGTGTGAGGGTGTTATTTGATTGGCCACAACTATGATGATAATCAAAAATGGAAAAATATACACAAGATTCTTCTTTCCCATCATCCAAAATATCATAGTTCTTTGTAGTGGATATATAATGTATACTAATTTATCTCTAACCGCTATCTCCCGAAATCATTATTAGTTAACAATATATATCAATTATTGACTCTAATATGTCATGGATGTGATTATAAATACTCTTCAATGTTTATAAATACATATTTACATATTAGTTCCCAAAATATTACATTCCTTAACTTCTTCCCAACTGAAATGTTCTCTACATATCTTCTCATATAGTTTATGATACTAATCAAATTGAATAGTTTAGTGGAGTCTATTATTATAATGGAAACTGGCTGGAGGATGTGATTCATCCAAGTCTCTATTGAATACCATCTACAATTTTCAACAGACATCATCAAGTGTCAAGATATTCCTCAAAGTGTATATATATTATTTAGAGTGATAATGCACACCAACGATAAAAACATTGTTTAGAAACTTTTATGTACAATTTAAATACCTTTAATCAAGACATATATCTAAATTAGATACAACCAATAGTGGTGTTCCATATAGCATAACCACATCCGTGATATTTAAATTTTAATTTTTATTGATTTGTTATTCCTCTCAAATTTCAATGATCTGAGGGATCATTTTTTGAAGATCAACCACACCCCATATGTTATTATTTCTATTGTATTTCATCATAATACATGTGAAAAAGTATTTGGTGTTTTTATTATATTTCTATATTAGAGTGGGCATTGCCTTCTTTATATATGTGTAAATTTTCTTATATTCATTGACTCATTGTCATTCAATCCACATTGATGTATATTATGTGAAATCATTATTCATACTATCCCACTAATAGTCCTATGAGAGATATTGTAATATAATTTATATCCCATATTAATAAATAATTTCTATATATGGGAATCATTCAACAAATTTTTTTTCACTATCATTATTTTTACACATAATTGTAAAAAAAACATTTCACTCCTTTATAAATACAAATTTATGATAGTTTCCCTTTCACTATTTCTTAAACGATGTTCTATTTTACAACATAATCCAATTGATGTTTTTTAACTTCTATATATGTTATAGTTTAGAAACAATTTAAGCTAAGAAGAATGTTGTTCCTTATATTATGAATCTCATTTTAATCCATTTTAGGTCTATGAAAAGATGGTATTTCCTAGTTATGATCATTAATTGTGTTGTTGAATTCATTTGACATAGAGTGTTTAAAAATTTATTTTTTATCATGTGATGGTAATGAATTATGTATTGTAAATCCTTGAAAACACATAAACAACATTATTATCTCATATTATGCACCTTTTTTAATGAGCTAGTGTTTATTATTCTGATTTGTTTGGTGGATAATAGTGTGATTTATTATATTTTTTATATTATAAACATACAACAACCAAAAAAGTATTTGTTTCATTAATAAATATTGTTACATTAACAAAATATACAACCTATTAAAATTAAAAATATTATAACTATATAAGAAAGTATTAGATATAAATGATAAATTGAGGAAATAGTGATTCCCCTAATATACTAGATTAATCAACCCACTACAAACAATATATAAATGAAGAAAAATATTTTTAAAATAATAACAAATTTATAAATATATAAACATTAGAGTAATTAATTTGAATATATATTGGATAGATGATATATTTTTTATAGGATGAAATTTGACAATTTTATTAGTAAATTGATTATTGTAATATTAACCAAACCATTGGAAATATTAAACTCACCATTAGGAATAGAAACCAGGCTACTGAAATAGTAATTATATCTCAAATAAAAAATTTAAATAAATTATTAAATAATAAAATGAATTTATGAAAATTTGATTTTTATAATTCCCATAAATAAATATCATTAGTAAGAATATCAATGAAAACATAAGAATATTTTAAATAAACAATATTTTCATATATTTGATAAAATTATATTTTTTATATAAAAAATATTTTTAAGAAAAATTGGATATATATCTTGGTAAAATTAATATCATTTTTGAAATTATCATTTTGAAATTATACATGGTTTATTTTTAGTGATTTTTTGGAAATAATTCAATTTTCGAGTGAATTGATAAAATATAGGATTTCACAAAACCAGTTAATGTTAAATTACATCATTCACAATTTAATAATTAATTAATTATTTATAAAATATTAGTTTTGTCCATGGAAAATTTCATTTCATTATTTTTTCATTAAATTTAATTAAACACCATTTCCAAAAATTGTACCCTCCAAAACAAAAAGTTAAAAGTTATTCAATAAAATAACACCTTTTCATTACTTCAACGTTCAATTTTAATAAATTAATTAATTAAAATTATAAATGGATTTTAAATTTTAAAAATAATTATATTATATTTTTAAATTATTTAAATTTTCAAAATATTCACTACCTAATTTTTTTCCTTTCATATAATATTTTATTCAATATTTTATTTTAAAAATACCACTCTACTAAAGTATAAATGACCCATCTCCATAACCATGGAAGACCACTCCTCCCACCAATTCACAATACAACTATGTACCCAAATATCCCACCTTAAGACACAGAGAATCCATAGAGACATTATGGAGCAATCCAAATCCAAATAGAAAATGATTTATAGTGTTATATTTCAGAATCTAGACCGATGAATAAGTACGTTATTCAAATCTTCACTTATTTTCATTTTATCCAATATTTTTTCCCAAACAAATTAATAATAAAATATTATATTATTTATTTTAGCTTAATTATAACATTTTATTAATTATTTGAACATGTAATAAAATTATATTTTTAATGTATTTATTTATTATAGAACTTTTTCATCATATTTAGACAATGTTTCTGATAATGGTCGGTTAACTGTTGATGGGGATATTTCTAGTTCTATTAAAATCCTGAACCCTATGAATGGATAAAATGAATTATTTATCTTTTATAATTATATATATATATATATATATATTAATTTATATTATTGTCTGAGATGTTATTTAAAAATTAAAATGAATAAACAGACCAATCGAAGATAAATGATAAAATTTTCCAAAATCATGATATCAAAATGCCTCAATTTTCTATACAAAATTAACGAAAAAATTAAATGATTATAATTATAAATAGTTGTATAAATGTCTGTAGGGGTGAAAGGTGGGATTTTCTAGGGTGAAATGGGGGTCTATCCAGCGTTGTCGGGGGGGGGGGTGTCTAAGTGTGTGAGGGGGTATGCATGGGGGAAATGGGTTTTTTTCTTGTGCTGCAAGTGGGTCTGTCTAGGGGTGCAGGGGCTTATGAACACGAGTGCAATAGGGGTCTGTCCAAGGGTCCGGGGGGGTCTGCAGGGGAGAGGGGTTCAGGGTCTACCTGGGGGGGTCGAAATGGGAAATGCTATATCCACAATTTTGAACTGTGTATATATTCCTTTATCCATGGTTCAAACTCTTGCTAAATCATTATAGCAGTGGGTCATTGAACTGTGTCTGGTATTGGAAAATCTATAAGACAATTGCTACATTTTAAAACCGTTGATATAGGTTAATAAATATGGTTTGAACTATGGAGATAGGGTTCGTCCTATAGCCATGCCAATACCAACCACGGTTCAATGGAACGTGGATATATCATATAGCAACAATTATTGGGCATATATTTATGATTACAAACTATTTAATTAACCATAATTTCATGTTTTTATTTATTCTAGGGACTGGTAAATGATTAACTACAACATGTCCAACCCTCAGTAACCACATCCCCTGCTCAGAAATTTGTGTTCTTTGTCCCATCACACCGAGATGTAGTGAATCATTCATCACATTCATTAGAGGACAACCCGACATGCAGTGTCCTATCAGCCTGTTTTCTATATTCTCCACCTTCCAATATACTATATTTGAAGTCTGCTTCAGTGCTATTATCTTTCCCCTAGAATCCCTAAGTTAATGAGTGAGACAACCATTGTCCAGATCCTGAGTCATGGCCAATGATCTTTTGGGGCATCCTCACATCAGATCATTTCTAAAAAATGATATGGTAGATTGTGAATACATACATCAGTTCTTCTAGATCAAATACCCAAGAGGAAATCAAATTCTTTCACCAAACCCTATGGGTGACAAACTTCTGTATCCGTTATCTGCGAGTGGATTACCCCAAGAGTCAAGAACACTTTGAGGAAATTGTTAAGCAATGTCATATGGTCGAATTGGTTTCACTCCCTGTGGACCCCGCACCATGAGTCACCTGGTCTCTACTAGACCATCTAGAAATGTTGGATTTCGAGTATTAATGTGATCCGCATGATTATCAAGGATGATTCCTCCAATGATTAAGTCTGTGGTTGGGGGAAGTATATTTCCCTCCATTTTATAACTATCTAGAGTCATCCTGATGTTCCAGGAGATATCGAGGATATGCCTCCAAGTTGGGTCACGGTTAACATGGATGATCTATTAGAGGGGGAGATTAATTTAGATCTCCTTTACAAGAACATACCCTCAAGAGAATTACACAACTATTGGATCCATTCAAAAGGGTTACTCATGAGCAGTGAAATCTACTAGGTCTTTATGTGCCCACGGAGACATTAATCCTTCGCCAAAATCCTAATAAGGGAAAAGAGAACCTCATAGAGATCAACCCTCAGAACCATCTAGAATAGTTATGAAAATGAAGGACAGCCCCGAAAAATCTACATTGTGTCAACATCTCACAGATCACATGAATATTTTCGATGAACACCTTGTTGAATGCGCCGTGGAGAGGTGGACAACCTATAATGATCCTCGCCCGAAGTAGTATGGACATGAAAAACATCGTATAGGTGGCCCTGACCATCATTCATGAGCAGACATGATAGACACCATAACATATTTCCAAAGGTTTCAGTTTGTTTCACCAAATCCACATGAGTGGCATGTTAATCCCAAATACCCAGCTCAGGTTTCTCGAGCCCCTCTACAGGTCATCCCTCTAGCTGATCCACAATCCTCCAGGCCTACGTATCATGTTAAAGAACCATACAACACATTGGTGGGCAAGGATCATCGTCAGGAAAAGAATCTCCACCCAGATGATTCGATGGACACACTCATTTCTCTCTTTGAGGTGTTAGAAACTTGATAGGTGGAAATCCCGCTGGATGGAATATATTATCTAGCATAGGTGGATGATATGCCAACACCCCCAGGTTTTGGAAATCCTAGTTTCTCATTCTCCAATGGGATGAGAAACCCACTATACAATATTTCCCACTACATCTCAAGGTGTGGAACTACGATGGGATCATTTTCGCAGTAGGAGGAAACAAAACTCCATTGTTTTGGGCAGACATTGGAAGGGTGTCATTTTTTCGGTACAACCAGAAACACATCTGGTCAGTCTCTAGGTGGGAAGCTCTCCATAGGATGTTTCTTTACCTTTTCATCTCTACCACCTAGTAGATGATTATTGCAGACCTCTTTAAGTGTAAGCTGAGGCCTGATGAGCGCGTCATAGACTCTGTTTCCCAGTGGAAAGGTCTTACCTCTATCAATTAAATTGTGAGTTAGTTTCTAATTATTGAGCCGAACCAGAGGGAGGCTGGGGGTATAGAGTATTGTAGTTCTACTTCTTGAACAAGTGGAAATATATTCATATCAGAAGCTATATTTTGATGCTTCCAATGAGATGTGATCCTATCAGTTTATCAGTGATGGATGGCTCAGAGTTTTATTATTAGTTTGTAAGGAATTTCCATATGAAGAATCAGTGTGACGATGACCTGGTCTTGTTCTGAGCTTGTGAAAGGATGGGGAATGTTCATCAATTATTATTGAAATACCCTCTAGCTATGACTGATAGGGGTTGACTAATATACATGGTTCAAGAGACAGTTCCACATACCTATGTTAGGAATGGAGTAGATTTAATGCATGCTCATCAGGCTATAGTATTATTGGATTTAGAAGTGGTTCTGATACAAGATTAATAAAGAGACATTTGTGTGGTCCTACATCAAGTAATGAGGTTGTATCACTGGGATATAGTGCATGTAATTTCTATTCTATATTTAATACACAAAAGTTCAAGGTTTCATAATATCTATGGGTAGAGGTACGTTCTTATTATCTTATACATTTGCATCTGCACTATTTGATACATGTTTGTCTTATAGTTTCATATCTACACCTGCGGTGAAAACACATGGGCAGGTTGTGTGGTAATATGAAGGTTTTTATATGCTATACAGACCATTGTGAATCAATACTGATGAGGGGAACTAGTTTAGGGTGTTCCCCTATGATATTATTCGGTTTTACATTATCTATGATCTTTATTCCCATGAGATGATATAGTTTTACATCATTATTTTGATGTGCTGGTATGTATCATATCAATCTCAAATTGACAACTATCATTGGAGGGGGACATTCACATCATCATCGAGTGAAGTTTTTACTTAAAATGATGAATGGGAAATCTAGGCGAGTCATTCTAGACCAGAGCATTGTGGGTTGGGAATGATTTCAACCCAAATTACTAGTTTTTTGTTCGCTGATCATGGAGTGTGTAAGGTGGACATCCCTCCAGTGGTTTAGTGCTTTAGGGATTTATTTACTGATTACATTTCTGGGTTACCTCCTGAGAGAGAGGTGGAGTTCACCATCGAGCATGTGACAAGAGCTACAGGAGTATACATTCATATTTATAGGATGGATAAACAAAATTACAGGGGCTCAAAAGGATTCTATAGGATTTGAGGGGGAATTTTTTATTCAACCTAGTGCTTCTCCCTAGGGTCTTCTGGTTCATTTGATGAAAAAGGATTGTACACTTATGTTATGCTGGATTATTGGAAACTGGAGCATGTGGTGGTTAAAATCTTAGAGCTCTTTCCAAGGATAATTTATCTATTTGATTAGCTACGATGAGACTTATTGTCCTCAATATTTTCTTTGATGTTCGTATATCATCAGGTGTGTTGTCGACCTATATAAAAACATCATACTGAATTTTGTTGTAGGTGTGATATATATGAGAATATGGTTATGAAGTTTGGTTTCAAAAATGTACCAGTAGTATTCATGGATTTAATGGACCTAGTGTTCCATCCATACCAACATTTATTTATACTGGTTTTCATTCATGATATTTGGGATTAATATCACAATTGACATGACCATTAAAACTGTCTTGAGATCATTTTCAGTACACATAGAGAGATTTAATTGTTTAGTATGATTACACAATTCTACTTTTGGATTGATAATATTCACTTCTTAAGTCACATCATCTCAGTGACTATAGTATCAGTGGACCTAGAGAAGGATAGAGTTGTAGTTTCCCATGAACAACCCAATAACATTTTTGACATTTGTAGTTTCATGGGGCTAGCTGTTTACTACAAGTGTTTCGTACATGACTTATCAAGATTAGAAAAGATATTTCTATGTTTTACTAAGAAGTATGTGATTTTTTATTGTCACATTTTTGTGAGACATAATTTCATTCATTGAATGTAAGGTTGACATCAGCACTAGTCCAGATACTGCCATAGCAGGGAATGATCTACACAATCCATTGTGACAAATCAGATATTTGTCTAGGTATAGTTCTCATGGAGTGGGACATACTCTGTAGAGAGTGGCAGCATATTATGTTGTTTTCTTAAATACATCTGGAGGCGCATGAAAGGCCCAAATATAATTATCTATCATCATTATTTTTGACATCTACTATAATTTAAATACTGTGGAAGAGACAACAATCTAATATAGAGTGACTATTTTTATGGGAGAGTATGGTAGTAAAGGATCTATATCTTGGTTGGAATGTGGAAGGGGATTAGATCTTATGTATCCATGGACGTTTTTGTGTTCCATTAGATACTCTCTAGGTGATTATGTGGATGATTCAAGATTCATCTTTGGAAGTGAATACCGGAATCACTATGATGTAATGTGACTTGTGATGCTAGTAATGGTTTTCAGGTATGAAGCCAGAGGTAGATGGTTTTGTTAAGAAGTGTTCCGCCCATTAGTATGTTATGTTGGAACATCAGTGACCAAACAAAATTTTACAAAAGATACATATTCTAGAGTAGATATGAGTTGATTTTGTAATACAATTAATGAATGGTTTAATGTGGTAACCTTGAGGAATTGATGTTGTGTTAATTTTTTTTATAGACCCACAATGTATTCTCATATTATTCTGATCAATGAGTCCTTTAGTGTATATGATCTTAGAAGGTTTTATGTCCACATTATTGTATGACCACACCAAATTTGGGGAACTATCCTTTCAAATAGTGATGCCTACATTATTTCACATTTATTACAAAATTTTTAAACTCCCTACGGAAACATGTGATTATAGACATAACATACCACCCTTAGACTATTAGAATGTCAACGAGTACAATACATATCCTAGAGGAAATGATATGGGAATGCCACATATATTTTGGGGGATCAAGTTAGAGATACATTCCCCTAGTTGAATTCACGTTAAATAACATCTATCAGGAGATGGTATGATGCAAACTTATGAGGATTTGTTCATTAGGGATTGTTGATCACCCCTATGCTGGATTGATATATGTCAGGTAGCTTTATTTGGACCATGTATTGTGCAGGAGGCTTTTGAGAAGGTCCTGATGAATCAGAAGTGGATGGATACTACACAGCCTTATTAGAAATCATTCTTCCATTTACAGATATGACCTCTTGAGTTTCTGGTCACAAATCATTTTTTCATGGATGTTTCCCTGAGGATGGGATATATACAGATCGAATGACAGGGAAAAACATCATAATGATATTTCAGGTAGTTGGAGATTCTAGAGAGTGTAGGGATGATATCTAATCTATTTTAGTTACCTTATTGGTGCCAAGATATTCTTGAAATCTTCCTCTTATCTCATCTATGTCGTTATCATTCATAATCGCGTCACACCATTCATCATGGGGAGGTTGAGTTGCAGTTCGATGCCTCATTTGATGAGAATCATATTCATATCATTGGTAGGTTGATGAATGTTCTCTGATGTTGCTCAGTTACACTAGTACAGGTGTTATGGAAGCAGATCTATTTACAGGATGAATCATGGTGGTGGTAGGCCGCGATACATGCTCAATGGATGGATTTTTTTCAGAAAATCTTCACCACCATTAAGAGGGATATTTGGGGATGGATTTCAATATGGTGGAGATTTTAGGAATTCAGGTTTTCATATGTTATATATATTTTTATTTTAAGTTTAAAGAATTTTATATTTTCTTTTTGGGTTAGACCCTAAGTTTGGCTATTTTTTGGCTGGTTTGTTTTGGGGGATGAAGAGACAAGAAGGCTATATACTCGATGAAAGACAATTACATGATGTGTAATTGGATTACATGACATTTAATGGTCTCGTATGAACAATTCATGGTGTGAAAATTTTTATTCCACTAAAAGGTAAAACCTATAATTTCATGATGTGTAAGGCATTAAAACACAATGTAATTCCGAAATTCAATTTATTAAAAGGAGGAATTGGTATTTTTTTAAAAATAGAATCCATCACACCTAATTCATGCACAAAAAGATACTTTGAGGCATAAAGTGTTGATTTATTCTTAGATTTATATTTGAACTCTGTGTCTCTCTTTTTTGGCCTCATTGGTAATGCCTTAGTAAGATCTTCATACCCATTTAGTCATTCTTGATTCATTAGAAAAATTGGACCACTGTTTGGGTTTAGGATCTTAATCAATAACATCTAATTCTTTGTCCATTAATCATATTTTTACTAAACACATGAGAATAAGAATTTGACACTATATGATGACTCTACTATAGAGCTAATTTAGGTGGTCGATACATTTCATTTCTATTATTATTATTTATATAGTTATCAAACATTTTTTATATTTTAAATAGAAGCAATTAGACCCATTTAGGATTCCCTTAGGTTTATCGATATATATTGGTGGTTACTTTTCCATCCAGAGGACACCCAGGGGATACACCATTTCTTCTCACTATTTTTGACCTTTGATAAACCACTCAATGGGTGTGTTTTCTTATTTCTATGTTTAAGGATGATTTTTTATATTTTAATGAGGTTGGTTTACATGATTAAGAGATGTTCTACCTCTCTTACTTATGTTACCATAATATTTCATTCTTAACTTTATTAGAGTATTGATTGGAATTTCGTAAAGGACTAGGTATAATCATTCATTATTATTATAATGCTTAAATAAATTTACATGATAATAGAGTGAGTATAACGATGTGGATTAGTTTTAATGAAATATTATATAGGAGTTATTATACTCATATAAATTTTAATTGTATTATTAAATCGTATGAATGCATGATAGTTTACATAAATTTCATGGATGAATATACCTAGATCTGGAATGTGGTATTCGATGCCTTGGACTGTGTTTGCTCCTAGGTTCTTTATTTCCTAAGATTCCCCTTTCTTTTCAACCCCATGGTTTCATATTTCATGGACCCACATAGGAAATGTTGGTACACATGATCCTAGAACTATAACCAATGCCTATATAGAGTTTCCATCGTTATTATTATGGGACTTGATGAGGATTCCTTAGTCTACAACACCTTGAATATTTCCCTTTGAGTTCTACAATTCATTAAATAGCAAGGCTGTTGAAATTTTGAGACAATTCATTATATAGAAAGGGTATGGAAATTGTGTTACACATCATTACATGAAACAATCATGGGATATATGATAGTGTTTGTATGAAAAGTTTGTGAGTTTTTTTTGCTGCTTCATTATATAGAATGGTCATGTGGACATGATAAGGTTGAATATATGGTGTGGTTGTATTGGTTTTTTATACTGATTTTAGCTTCCTTATAATGATATAACACTTATTTAAGGGATCCTTGAAAGTCTAACTAGTTTTACTTGTTCTGGTAGATATATTCCATGGTTAATAACACTTACATTCAAAATTACATAGATAGGTTTATCTTATTCAATTGTGTTTCTTAGATCTGTGTAGATTATTTGGTGGAAACCTACTTGGATTTTTATCTCACTAAATATTTGGACCTCCATGGGGACCCAAACATATTTTATGGTTTTATCTGATGGTATGTGCATGTTGCCAAACAGTAGTTGTTGATCATTAATTTAGATCATGAGAGCATACGACAAAGATGAGGCTTGAGATGCTACATACATGTGTGGGTCTTTTTTTCATTTTAGAAACTTCTATTGTATTGTATCATTATCATCATTTTATATGATCTTTCTTCATAAATTTCTATCTATTTCAGCAATGTATATTTTGTCTCATATGTTTTACTAACTTTGCTATGGACTGTATTTGAATTTTGTTGCAGCATACATTGGTAATGATGGTATAGTTTCCACATTGTCTCACCTAGACCCTCATTAATAGTCAACATCATACAGTGTACGGATAGATGTGCTTGAGGCCTTATAGAAAATTGGGCTCAGTGAACTACTAAGTGGATTATGGGTTCAGGACATTACAGTTTATACCCAAAATCATTAAATCCATTTATATGGGGCTTATCCCATATTTATCATAAATATTATTCAATAACCCTTCATACTAAATTAATTTACCACAACTATTACTTTCCCTAAATACTAGTGATATTTAAATCTATAGTCCCTTTGTAGTTCTTTTTCTCTCCAATATCTGATATTATGTAATTTCTATGTTAGTATATACCTTAAACACTTACTATGACTATATATGTTTCATATTTCATAGTAATTACATTACATATATATTTTTAATATATGGATTACTTATTCCAACTCCAAATAATAATATTTATACTTTTTAAAATCTGTCATCTATTGCATTCTTTCATAAGAAATGAAATACCAAATGTGGAATATTAACACACCATAGTCCCTTTATTATTTATTCATTGTATATAATAATTATATTCTTTCATTACGGTAAAAAAACCCATTTTATTAATAGATCACTTCTATAGTTCCTGTAAAAAAATTCACATTCTCATTACCATTTCAGTTTGAACACTTTACAAATAATCTATTTTAATATAATAGACAATTGTTTTAGAAAATATAATTTCTAGATAAAATAAGTAATATATATATATCTCATATATTTCTCATGTAATTATAAATTTACTAATCATGTTTGAATTTTTTTGGTTTAAAAAATATTCCTTCAGTATATAATATATAGAAATGAAAATAACCATATTGACACAAAATGTATATTTTTCTAAATTTAATATATATATTATTAATAATTATATTTTTATGGATGATATATATATATTCTATTTATGAATATCATAAATAATAGTGTATGTCATGTTATCAACAATAAAAACAACCCAAACATTATTATGGACCATCCATGAATTCCATATTAATTAAAACCATAAACACATACGTTGAGATAAATTAATATAAAAGGAATTGAATTTAAATTATAGTTCCCACACTTTATCGGAAAATAAATATCTTTTATATCATTCTTCACAACATGTTATTAAGTATAATAATAAATAGGTTTAATCATTGAGATGAATTTTAGCCCCTTGAATATATCATAGATAGCATTTTGAGGTAATTAATACTTTTTCATTATTTTAATGACTTTAATTTCATATAAGTAATTTAGGAATATATATATATATCCTTATTCCTTAAAAAACATTGGATCTCTTACTAGTAAAACAACATTTTTTTAATTCCTTATATAAAATGACATTAATATTTTGTGGTTTCCAGTAATTTTAATTGACTAATTATATAAGAATTACTAGTTATGGTATTTTTAATTATGATCCGATCATTGGTGTGTTAGAATTAAAATACAGAATAATATCCAAATATTTAATTAGGGAATAAAATAGTATAATTTTTTTCATTTGAAAATTCCAATATTCTAAGGAAATACTATTTATTCTTTGATTAGTCCATGATATATATTTAATTAATATTTCTTATTATTGGTGGTTAAGAAAAAGAATCTGGTATTGAATTTTCTCTTTAAAAAGGAATATTAAATATTAAGATAAAACAATTTCATTCTCACTATAATTAATATTTTCAATTATATTATTGGATATAATCTATCATAAATATTTTTTAAAATTCAATATTATGTGTTAGTATAAGTTTATTTTTAAAACAAAATACATTGTTTTAATTATTATTAAATAATATGAATTCACTTCTATAATATTTACTCAATGCGATTATTTGAAATATTCAATATTACATCATCCTCGGATAATTAAATGTACAATTCAAACTTATATGAAATAAAATATTTCATATAATTATAATAAACATTGAATTTATGGTTTTTATACCTATCTTAACATCATTTTGAAACTCAATTTCTGATGTTTTCATACATTGAGTCAGACCAACTCACAAAGAAACTTATAGGGTATGTTCCATTGACCATATGGAATTTATTTAAATAGTGTAATATATCGTTTATATAGTGGATATAATTTTTCATTCATCGCTATTACATCATTGAAAAGATAAATTACATAATGCTAGAAAATATAAGAATCTAATGGTTATTTATCTTATAAAAACTGTGTTCATAAATCTAGTAGACCTAAACAATTAAAAAATATTTAAATCCTTCTACAATGTTCTCATGAAATATATCATTTTATTATATGTTCTTGTATTTACATGAGGGTATAAATAAATAAAATGGGTTGGGTGAAAGACTAGTATTATGTCTAATCACATGGATGGAATTAAGGACATGAATAAATAGTATATGTTTTAACTTAATCATTATCATCGTACAAAAAAAACGGGGTGATTGTTCTAATAATGTTGGAATCATTTAAAAAGGATTGGAATATGGAATATAAATAATAATGAAACCCCTCAATTATGGTTTAATACAACACATATTTTTCAATAAATATTGAATTACGTTGACAAACTATATATATATATATATAGAATACATCATAATTGTTAACTAATTTATAATCACACTCATGTTCAAAAAATATAATATCATGATTTATATAAAATATAAAAAATTAGATAGTGGGTTATATAATAATGGTCCAAATAATCACATCATAAAATTATAATAATTTTTAATAAATAAATAGTATAGTGTAAAATAATTGTAGTAATGAAATAAATCCTTTCAATTTAATTAGATTCTAGTAGATATTATAATTAATACATCATTTAATAACCCGTACTTTTCTCAAATGGATATGGTTCATGAAAATATAATACAAATGGCCCTCATTATTTAGTAATGAATAATGTACTCTTGATGAGTCAATAAAATGATTTTTAAAATAAAATCTCTTAATAAAATTATCCATAGTTAGATTTTAATTCATTTTTAAAATATAGAAACTTATATATCCACATAATTAAGATGGAATTAATTTTTAATGTAATTTATATATATATTACATTAGAATACCTATGGATAACAATGAAAATTAGAAGATAACAACAATGGAAGGAGTTGGGTTTTAAGAATAAGCATATATTAGATCATGATTTATTTCATTTGTTTTTTCCAACGGTATAATGTACACATAATTATTATAAAAATTTATCTGATGTGTTAATTTTTTTTTTTTACTAATTTCCAATTATGAGAATTTTAGTTCATTTTATGATACTTTTTATTAAATGTGATGTGCCCAGATCAGTGTTAATCTCTAAGAGGGGAAGGGGTGAATCATTGATCCCTTTAAATATTTTTACAAATATATTATTTTAAATTAAACATCCATGGATGGTTAAAGACATGATCACATATTCCCGTGTCTCTTAGGTTTACCTTGAATGATGATATAAATGTAATGGAACTCTACACAAGGATATACAATGTTCGGTTCAATGAAATACTCCTTGTGTTGTTGGTTATTCACCCCATAAGAAATTCTCCACTATAATTTTGTTAGTAATTAAAATGGTTGATACCGAGTCCCACTGTATCTCAGATAAGTATAATAGGTGGTTCTTTATACTACTTCCCATAGTGTTACCATAGTCTCCCTGACCTATTTCAGAATCCCACTGAAGACTTCTTCTCTTCCCTAAATCTCACAGAGGACTACTGGTTATCATGTCGCACAAGCATCATACTTCTTAAATTTCATTCCTTATTTATTGCAGATGATCTTCTGATATTCCCAAATAGGTTTGCTGAATCAAAACTACCTATGAATCTCTTAAAGTATCTTTAAGAATATTTTTTAAGTTATGTTATCCTTGAATGATTTTTTTGATCACTTGAGTTGGTTAGTTCTTAGTCTCAAAAATTCTCATAAAATTCCTTCTTCTTTTGATGAAGACCAAGCCTCACTACGATGTGTACAAATTGTGCACAAAATTTCTTCATGAACATTAGTATGATAGAATTATCTTCCAAAATATATTGACTATATTCCTTCTTGGATTCTCAATTACTGAAAACTCAGATAGAAGAGCTTCTTTAATTTAGTCTACCTTTAGTGTCAGTTCTCATTCACATCATGAATGGATTTCGTGGGATACATTACCTATTGTATTTTTATATCTCAGTTTAATCATATTTAGTGCCATAACTGAATGCACTATGTATTTTCCATGTTTTATCTGCAATAATCACATACACTTATGTGATTATTCAAACACCAAGGATCAACTCACTTGGAATCATATGATTTAATTATGCTTCATTCATGAGTCGAAAGACATTGCTTCTTCATGTTTACACATGTTAATTAACATTATTGATTATTCATTTAAGTGTCTTCACATTTTCATGTTCATTCACTCATCCATGCACAATCCAATTGTTATTTGTGTGAAAACCACTAATGATAAATCAATTTTAGAACACACACATAATCTCTTAACATTACCCTTTTCTCTTTCTCTTCTTTTGGGTCTATGCACACACACCCTTGTTCTTTCTAATTTGGTTACTAACACTGTGTTATATTTTTATTCATTCAACCTTCTTCACATGTTTACAAAAAATGTTTTCTTATGTTTTCATGCACATGAACTCCAACATGCATGAACTGATCATTTTCATCTTCATTTACACAAAACCCCTATGAGTATGTGGATGGTTTTTGTGTGATTTTTCCTTTATAGATGATTTCAATGCCTTTGACTAATGATTGTGTGACTTTTTTTCAAAACACAACACCTCAAGTATTCTTATTCGTGAAAAAAAGGAGGCACGACTTCTCCATATTTCATGCTTATGGTGCGAGAGAGTCTCTATAACAGAGCCTAAGAGGTTCCTGGTTCTATCATTGAATGAGAAAAACAACAGTGGAAGTACACTGGTTTCTTTAGCCATGGGATGCTCTTCACAAATACACAGCAAGGGTTCATGGAAAATTTTGCGTTCCTGTGGGAAATTCACACAAGATGTGCTAGTTCATTTGCAAACAAGGGGGTTTGTGGTTCTTCTCTTCACTAATGGGATGCAAGGATTATTTCTCAAAGAAAGGGGTTCTCCCTTCTCCTCCACACAAAATATATGTGGGACTCCATCATACAAGAAATGTTTGGAAACCTCTTGCCATTCACTAACTAGAGGAATTTCTGGTTTCTCTATTTCATTGGTGAAATTGGAGATTCATTCATAGATAATATAAGAACCTTGATTTGGATTAGGGCTACACCTTCTATAAAGAATGATCACTACATATCTACCCGTTAAAATCCAAGAGGTTTCATTCCTTGAAACCCCATGATCCTCATATTTGAATCTTTAAATCGAAAGATAAAAGGAATGTTGAGTATCTTGGTTTATTATTGATCAACATGGAATCCTTGTTTATTGGGGTTACATCACATGTATGTGTTTAAGAACACATACAAGGCTTCCCTTTGAGCGATTAAGATACATGACGTGGCCTCACACCTTTAGATTCTATGGCCTTTGCGGATTTTCTTTTCAATCACATTCTTGCAACATTTAATCCATGCATAAGTTTTGCTATTCTAGATGATCACCATGGGCTTTAAATGAGCTCAAAATATGCCCGAAGAGATGAAATCATCATTCAACTTCATTTCTAGTTCGTGGGTTGATCTTAGGTGTCCGAAGATTGAAGACGACCTTGGTGGAGGGATAGGATGGTGCTGACTGATTTCTGTACCACTGAGATCCGATGGACTACCTGGATGCACATTATCTATCACAATATTGATCAGATTGTTGAAGGAGATGAGATATAAGATGAGAATCCAAGATTTGTTCCACGTTTTATAAAAGTCATCCTACATCGAAACAGGCCACGGTTTTGTCATTTTTTTAATTTCATTTTGCGGTGACTTTATCTCAGATTACATTTCCACCCTCTATGGTACTGCCCCATAACATGTTCACCCTGCGGGCATGCCCTTAGCACTCACTATACTCCTCAGGCGCGCACCTAGTGACCACTATGCATGCTTGAATGAAAAGGATCATCATTCATGCACCTGTAGGTTTATACATGGCTGACATGTGCGCCTCTTTCCGGTTGGCTTCGAGGCATTACCTTGGGCATGGTAGACCCTCGGGTCTCGCATATGTCATGGGTGAGGGTTTTTGCTAGAAATCAATATTGAGACTAATTTTTTACTAAAGGGATATAAAATAAAGTTAGTATAAAAACCATGTATGAATTCCTCCTTAAAATTCCAAACTATCATTTTTTATTAAAAGCCCATGCATTCCTCCTTTATTCATCTTCAACATCAAGAATCATCCATTCCATTCATTTTAGATCACAAATTCCAAATGATCTTCAATATGTTGTTTTGATCCAACCATGGATGTTGAATGGATCATTTGTTAATTCATCATGCATTAAGGCATAATTCATGGCATTCATGGTTGTAATGAGTTATGTGTTCCCATGAAAACACGAGTATTCTTTTTTGAGGATCAGCACCAACAATCGTTTGATTTTATTCCCAACCTTAATCCAATTAGGATTCATTGGATGGATAATCGTTCTCCAAATGAAATTGTGTATTTCTTGGTCTTCTTCATGTGATGTTACGTTGAATCTCCTTGATAAAATTCTTGGATGTTATGATCAGTTCCACAACCATAAAATTTTTATCTTCTTGGAGAATTGATCTAGTGTAGTATTCAATGGTTTGAATCAATAACAATTATCCAAGGCTTCACCATCATCTTCATCAATACCTTCCATTCACATGATGACTTTCATTTACCAAAAATGCAACTCTTATGCACATAAATCTATGTTGATAACAAATGAAACTCTTATGCACTTCAAAATGTTAATTTTTGTGATATTGAATTGTAATTAAAATATGCATCATTAATCAATTTCAGGATATAAATTTCATTCTACATATAAATTAGAAAAAAATTCTACAAAACATTATATTTTCATATATTTATTCATTTACCTATAACTAGTCACATTATAAAACTTCATAAAGGATGTGATATGTAGTGATACGACAATGCCCTCATGGGTGTTAAACTAGACATTAATGGACATTATCAAAATAGGTAGTTAGATATATATAAATTATTAATAAATCGAAACTAAAAAATAAAGAGTAATTATATAAATAAAAAATAATTAAAAATTGGAGGCTTTTTTATTATAGAATAGTTTTTTATGAAGACTAATGGAAAATTGATGTGAAAAATAAGAATTGAACATCTTTCTTATTGTTTTACATTTTCTAGAAATGTTAACTCCATAAAATCAAGTAGATATGTGAATCCATAAATACCAATGTATTATTCTGGAATACATATAGAGAATTTTGGTTTATTTCTTTACGTTTAGAAGTGATAATTATTTTTTATACCTTGGGATGGTGTTGTTGTATTTATAATTGAAATGATGGGTATTTTTTAGTAAAAATATTAAATAAAATAATATTAAAAATTAAATCCTTCAAATAAATATATTTTTTAATTTTTTAATATAATTAATTAAAAAATAGTATTTTAATACTTTGAAAACCATTATATAATGAATTTATTCATTTATGAAGATGAAAAGTAGATAATGGATTTTTTAATTAAATTTAATATTACACCAAACATATGGAAGATAATCATTTTGTTTGGAATTTGAATTTCATGAAGTCATTTTATTAGTACACTTATTTTTTTATATTATATATATAAATATTCATTTAAATTATTAATTATTAAATTATGTTATCAAAAAATACTATATAAGTAAAAAAATTGTATTTCTACTATTCTAAATTTTTTTCCCATATTAAATTTACAAAAATTACCTTAAATATTTTTGATGTATTGATTTGATAAATACAAATAATTATATATAATTTCATTTCTATCATTTACATATTATTTAGTAACATAAAATTATTGTTTTTATAAAATTAGTTAATTATGGTTTTATTTAATATTATTCTTATAGTTCCTTTGAAATTTAAATCATGATATTTATTTTATAGCATTAATGGTTTATGTTTAATAAAATTAATAGTCATAAATTATATTGTACAATTAGTAGTTACTGTTTCAATTTAAATATCATTTTTATTGTTCTTACTTCAGGGTTAAAATTCAGTATATCTAGGATACTATACTAATGTATATATGATTATTCCAATAAACATTTTTCCTTTTATAAATATCTCATAATTATAATATTCATAATTCATGAATATTAATATCTATGATGAATATTATGTATATCAATTATTTTTATTTATTTAAAAATTATTTCAAAATTTTTGATAGTTTTCTTCATGGGTATAATGTGATAGATAGTTTCATGTTTTAGATTTTAATTTTTATGTTTATTTTATTCTTATAGTAGTTTATATTTTAATGAAATTATTAATTAATAAAATTTAATGTTAAAAATTACTAAGATAATGTGTTGTTGGTTTTTATTATGAGTTAAATTATTTATACAATACATTATACATTATTAAAAAACACATATTTATTCAGTTGAAAATATCAATATATAAATGGTCCAGGTTGGAAAATTGTTCAACTCTTTAGAAATTTCTTCACTAATATTTTTACTCATATCAGATGTAGAGAATGGATTATGGTATTTTTTTCTTAATTAAATCTTCTTGAGTAAATGTAACTTTTACACAAATTTCATTCAATAAAAGAACATTACATGGGTGAGTGATATTTTATTGTAGAAAATTATCTCTATGGTCTAAGATAATTTTCTTTTTCTCCTTAATGGTTTCATCATGCTCCAAATTTAAAAACTATTTATTTATTTGATGTGAGGAATAATGTATATACTTATTAATGTGATATATGTGAAAGAATTGAACAAGATACATTTTGGGTGTATGTAATAGCAGGAAGGAAATAAATATTATGTCAAAAATGATCTTATAGGACCACATTTACATAAGTCTATTATTTATGTTCATTCTTGAACTCATTATTGTCTTGAAGTTGAAAAACTATAGATAACATTGTCTCAGTATTAAAACTCATTGTGCCATCAATTATTGTCTTTATATATATTTATTAAACTTTAAGAAGATTTAATAAGATGTTAAATTGAAGTAAATTTACCACTTATTTAATTTACATGGTCTAGAAAAATAAATTTTTGTTCACTAAATTCAATGAATCATTAATCGTTTCAATATAGATTACTATATAGAGAATTATATTGAGCAAGTTGATATCTCATAAAGAATTAGTTCTTGAAAAATACCTTAATATTTGGTATACGTTAATATCATCCCCATTTTTATTAAATTATTATGATTTAATAATTTACTCAAGTTTCTATATTTATTTTATATTAAACATTACTCTAGTAGTGACCAAATTCACATATAATTAATGTATTAATATTTTTTTAAAATTCATCAAAATTTTGAAAATTTCTATGGATCAACATTCTAAATAATCGAATGTGTTTCAACATATAGCCTTACAACCTCCATTAAAAATATTGACATTTTTATTAAAATTTATAAATATTTATTAATAGTGATTTATTGGTAGTTTTAATGTGTTCAAAAAGAACAAAACATATCACATTTACTCTTTTAGATTTGTTTTGGAGACTAGTCACAATGAACATAATATTATTAGCCCACTTCAATGTTGTAGGGGTAAGGGTAACATCACCCCTAGAAAATTTACATTTTTTACTCACTAGATGAGATACAATGAACATCGAGCTATAATTAGAAATTTCAATCATCATGTTATCAACAGATATGTTCTCGTTAGGATCTTGATAAATCTTATTACAACAAGGATATGCTTTCAAATACAAGATAAGGTCATTATCCTTTTTCTCATTTACTATCACATTACATTATAATACATATTAAATAATCCATTACTGAATGAAGTTTCCTTTTCTAAATTGAATTCATGAAATGTAAATTTAATTTTTTATCACCTTCATTTTAATATATAGGTCATCATTTTTTTAAACGTTGATCGTACCATTGATAGAAGGGTAGGTAGTAAATTTTTCATGGTACAATGTATTCCCTACAATTATTATTTCCAAAATATATAATTTTCATATCAATTAATATTGGAATATTCATAATAAGTATCATGTATAAACTAGTAGGTTATTTTCACATATAGGATCTATATACCATAGAAAAATTTCATGGATTATAGCAACTTGATAATGAATAATACTTTATTAACTCCAACCTCATTTGTTAATGCTATTTTAGATAAATTTGTGATATTTTTTACTATAAAAACATATAGTCTATATATGTGAAACACATTATACCATATAGGTGGTTCCAAAATGTGATCAACATAATGGTCACAACATCAATTTCAATATGATGCCTAGATTTTTTCCTCAAGGATGTAACGAACTAGAATATTATTAATGAAAATTCATATTGTTTTAACTAAATGTCTTATTATGTAAATTGGTTATATAACATATAAAATTACTTGGTTATATGTTTTTGGATTTTAAAATACCATTAATAATTGTTATCATCTCTAATATATCTATTGAACAATGATCACAATATATGTATAAATATAGGGATTTAACAAATCTATTTTACTCAAACATAGAATCTGATGGCCTCATATAGTATAATTTCTTCATATGAAGCCTATTTGTCAGTTCTTGGAAAGTAATTGGTGTCAATAGGCTTTTCTCATGACAAAGACGAAGTTGAGCTTCAACACATTAATCTTGAACAGAACCGCCTATAGGAGAAGTGGAAGATAACAGTGATAACCACCAGATGGTTGTTATTTGAGCATCCCCAAGAGTTTTTTACCATCACAATCCTTACTTTTAGTTCTTATGAGGGTGTTATAAGGGGTTTTGTGACAATAAAATAGAACTATTCTTATGTTAATTATTTTTGTATAGAATAAATAATATACATTCATTTTATTAGTGATACATTTTAAATAGTTTTTAAAGAAAAAATATTTATATTTTTGTTAATATTGAATTAAGAAATATATTTTTATGAATTAATGGATTTTCTAATTAAATATTATTTTAATAAAAAATTATCACTAATCTACTACTTATTAAATATAAATTATTGTATAATTTATATAAATACAATTATAATTTTTATTAATTATTTAATGTTGTTTTTGTAAAAACACATGAATTTTCAATAAATGTGTGTTATTATATTAAAAGAAAAAAAATAATATATATAGAAGAATAATTATATCAAATAATTTTTTTTGGAATCAGGATGTCCAAATTATCCAACGGTAAATTTTTCATAATTTTCTGAGATAGTCGAATTTTTGGATAAAAATTAAATACCATTTAAATATATAATGTGTTTTATGACATCATAATGAAAAATAGTAATATAAAAAAATAATATAATTTTTTTGGGAAAATATATGATTTAACATTAATAAAAATTCGAGTTTAAATTTGTTTTATTAATATTACAGTTCCTTAGTGGACCCTTAGGACTAAAAAACATTTTAACATTTTAAAATAATTGTCTTGGGAGTGTGACTCACCTCCACATAAGAAAGCGTAATATTTTAATAAGATAGTAAATTGGCCAAATAAAATATGTTCTTATAATCCCCTTTGGAAAAACCTTGGAAACCCCATGGGTTGGTTTGAGGTTTTGATTTGTTTAATGTGTAGTGTCAAAAACCTAAATAATAAAGAATTCTTCTCTTTACCTATATAAACCCACCGAAGCTCCCGATTCCCTCTAGTAAAAACCATTTGACCACATAACTACCCTCCCCTCCTATATCATAAATCCTCTAAGGTGCCCCAATCTCCCATGAATCCTCTCTCAAGCCCCTCCCATGTCTTTGGGATCACACTTCCAAGTAATGGATTTTTTCCTCTCCCATTTGTTTTCCATGTTTCTTTATGTTGATATACCCTTCTGTTTTCAATTAATAATGCAGGGGTATGATTTATAAACACCCCTATTATTCCATCCTTATGTTTGAATGATTAGATAACCCTTTCCTCTCACATTAATGCCTCCCATGTAAAATAGTTACAATGCCGAAATTCTGTATGTTATTTCTCTCCCCTCATTAACATTCAGGGAAATATATCTTATTATATATATATATTACATTACATATTTTTGGAAATGTATATATATGAACCTCATACATAAAATTTCATGTAAATACATTGAGACACCCCTTTTTCTCAAATCACCCATTTTTTATTAATTCTTATGTCACGCTGTTATGGAGCGAAAATTGCACATCAATATTCCACACCAATGTCATTGTATTGTGATTAACATTCCCATGTCCATTTCAAGGGTATTTACCTTTATTAAAATTTAATTTTTGATTATATAGTTTTATGGATGAATTTCACTTTGCATTATCATTGAATAAATTATTATTTTTATGAATCAGTGTAAAATGATCCATGTGGTACACAGATGTATGAAATGAAATGAGTATGAAGGGTGTGCCCTGACAGTTCTTCAATGCATTTGTTATTGTTTTGTATCATGATAAATCATGTTCAATGAGGGTTTACTCATAATATTTTAGTTGCAATAAGTTTTTTTTCATGCTCCATGTTCAATGATCCATGGATCATGCTAATATAATGTTAAATGTTGATTGCAATTTTCAATGTTATGATTTTCATGCTATATCACGCATTTAAGTTTATATTTATCTTATTCTCCATTGATATGCCTATTTATTAACATGTATTGTATTGTTCATGTTTGTACTCTTTTATCCCTTACTGGTCTTTTTATCTTTCCCTTTTCTTATGCGTGTCTTTTGGTTGTCCCATGAAATGTAATGTACGATGGAATGTGTGTGGTCGTGTAAAAGTTTTTTCAATAAAGAAATTTAATTTATGTTTTAAGTTGTTATGTAATGTTCCAAAACACAAAATGCACTAGAAATATCGATATTTTATGTTGTATCGTGTGAATATTTTAAGTAATTAATTGATTTTATGTTTTAAATATGGAGCTCATTTTTATAGTTGGTATCAAAGGATAAGTTAAGTTATTTTTGGGATTAGGATTAAAAAAATCTTGTGAAAGCCATAGGTATAAGACTAATTTTAATAAAAAAATACCTAACAATTGGTGAGTATTTATTATGTGGTTTATCAATCAAATACAACCCTATCTAGATGTGATTAGGTAGATGTGGATTTTGTATAGATGTATCTAGGGGTAAACATGAAAAAAATCATCGTTGAATACTATAATCGGAATGGGTGCATGAAAATAGGCCTTCTTGCACTCTTGTTTACGAAACTGGCAAGCGATATGCATTGATAATTAATATGTTTATTATGAACCACTATTAAGGGAAAAACTCTTGTAAGAATATACGTTGGGAAGTTGATCATGGATAACAAAGATTGAAGCCTAGAAACTCATAAGTTAACGAAATAAATGTAATTTATAAGTCATTTATTTTGTCTTTTAATGAACATTTAGTTGTTACCCATAATGTTCCTTTTTTTCTAGTCAATGTCTGGTAATAGGAGGACTCAATCTAACAACTGATTCGAAGATCAATGTGATGGCATTTTAAATGAGATTCCCAATATGATGGGAGGGGGAATCCTGGACATTATCACGATAAACTCTCATTTAACTCATGTTTTGAATATAAACATGGTCCAAGTGGAATTTTCAACCCCCTAATAAAGAACATGATGAAATCGAAAGCTTCATGAGACAAAGGCCTCCTACAATTAATGGAGTATCTGATCCCTCAATCACCAAACAATGGACCAAATTCATCAAGAATATCTTTTCCATCCTCCAATTTTAAAAACAAGAAAAGGTTATTATTACTATTTATCATATGAAGGGTGAAGCTGAGAAATGGTGCAAATTGATCAAAAATAAAATGCCTGAGTAGGATATATTGTCTTTGAAATGGAAGGATTTCCAAAAAAAATTCAATATAAATTTTCTTCACACTCACCGTCTTAATATGGAAAGAAACTTCCTTAACCTAAAGAATAAATATGACAAATCCATCATATCCTATGAAGAAAATAATACAAGGATTTCACGACAAGCCTCTGGCTTGGTCGTTACCACCAAATGAAAAGTTGACTACTTCTTTGGTGGGATGAAACCTATCCTATATAAATCTCTTTCAATCCATGACATCGAGAGCTATGAATAAATTTTATGATGTTCCCTCAAAATATAACTGTAGATCAATGGATCTAAAGTTTTTATTGGGGATACAAAGAATAAGGTGGATATTAATTCTGGCGGTCCTATAAATAAATCAAATTGTGATATGAAAATCCATCACCCCACTTTCCAAAGGTGAGGTATGTAGAACACTATTAATTTCATGAAGGGGATGAGGAAATGCTTTTGGTGTAGAATATAAGGCCACAAGTCCATTAACTACTGACTAGGAAAAACTGCATCTATGACAGAGGACTTGAATGCCCAATTAGACCATAGAAATGCTGTTTATTGCTTTAATTCCAAAAAACCATGGAACTTTTTAAACCATTTCCCAATGCTAAGGGTTATTATAGAAAACAAACATCCTCTGAGGCAGCAGGGGTGATATTTTTTCATCACTACTGTCTAAGTGAACCATAAAAATGAAGTGGGGATAGGTACTATAGTTATCCATTCAAGAATATCATATGAAATTTTTTAATCTAATTATACACATTCTGTGATTTACCGTATGTTTAGTAGAACAGTCCCAACACTACCACAAATCATGGTAGTAAATATTTTAGTGAGAATGGAAAATGGGGCAATCATGGAATCCCATAAATGTAACCCCTCAAATATTTTAATATTTGAATTGAACTGCCAAAAATATCTCTTCAATCTCTATGGTGTAAATTGTTTCAACTATTTTAATGGATATTATTTCCTAATATAAAGAAAACATAAATTGACTTGAGAGAGAAATCATTGTCCATTTCATGAATCAACCCTCGATTTTTTACTATTTCAAGGTGGAGAATGAATATTCTTTTTCACCATTATCTCAGGTGTTAATATTACAACCCAATAAGAACATGTTTCCATCTCTAATGATTGATTATAATGAAGCAACCATCCTTGAAGAAATTCAAATTTTGATGGAATCGGCTGAAGTGTTTCATGATAAACATCCTCATCTTCCTCCTGTAAGAAATAATGAATTCTCAATCGATATTATACTTGGGGAATTACCAATATGAAAGACTCCATATAGAATGGATTTTTTGGATCATGAAGGGATGAAAAAACTACTGGAGAATCTGGATGAAATGTTTGTATGGAAAAGTGCTTCACCATGGGTTGCACTAGGACTCTTTGTCAAGAAGGAGGATGTTCAATATTCCTTGGCATTGATTATCATAAAATCACCAAAATCACGATAAAGAACAAGAATCCTCTACCCAAAATAGATGACTTGTTTGATCATCTATGTGGAGAAAAAACATTTCCAATGTGGATATGAAGTTGGGATATTGTTAAGTAATGATGAAGAAGGAGGATATCCCAAGACTGCTTTTCGTATAAGATATGGGCAGTATGAATTCATAGAAATTCCTTCTAGAGTAACTAATTCTCTAGAAATCATTATAGAATTTATGAATATATTAATTACAGATTTCTTTGAATATTTTTTTGTAGTCATTATGGAAGATATTATAATAAACTCTAAAAACAAGGAGGAGCATGAGGATAATCTAAGCACTGTACTAGAGACCTTCCGAAAGCAGAAGCTCTATGTAATTTGCATCATGTGTGATTTCATGTTGAAGAATGACTCATTAATGGGTCATATCATCATAGGTGATGTGATATATGTGCACCACTCCAAGACAGCTTCAATTGAGGGATTACCGAAGCCAACTTTGGTAACAGATATTCACAGCTTCTTGGGGTTAGCTTAATATTTTCACCGATTTTTGTGAAATTTATCCTTATTTTCCAACTCTTTATTCCAAGATAACACAGAAGGGAGTAATGTTTTCCTGGAGTGACGATTTCTAGGAAAGCATATTGGAGTTGAAAATGAGGATTATCTATATGATCATGCTCACAATACCCATAATTGGAGAACTTTTGTGTTATTTTGTGATTCTTCGAAGAATGGAATGGGATGTGTTTTGATGAAAAATGAAAAATTCATTGCCTATGAATCATGGAAATTTTAGGATCAGGAGAAAAACTATCCAGCACATGATTTAGTGTTGGTTGTTGTAATATTATCTTTAAAAATGTCGTGACATTACCCATTGGGAGGGAATGTGAAATATGCACGGACCAAAATAGCCTCAACTATATATTCACACAGATTGAGTTGAATATGTTCAAACAATGATGTTTAGAGATTATCAGGGATTATGAATACTAAATATATTACAACCCGAGGATAGAAAAAAAGGTGGAAGATTATCTAAAATAGAAATAACCCAACAATTCTATTATTGATGATATATAAAAAGGATCTAGTCTTCATATATTGGATGAAGATAGACATGGAAATCATAAAGAAGGGAACACCATCAAAATTTCACAAATGATTGCTCAAACATCTCTTTTGGAACGTTAAAAAGATTATCAAAAGGATGAAGTGGGTATTCAGAAAGAATTGGACACTATCAGAAAAGAGGAATCCTTAGATTTCAATGTTAATGAAGAGGAAATTTTGATATTTGGTACAAGAAAATGAGTGCCATAAAATCCAGAGTGAAATAATGATCTTTGGGATGATAAACATAGTTTAAAATTCACCATTCTCATAGGAAACACAGTGATGTATCGAGATATCTGACATCATTATAGGTTGGATAAAATGATGATAGAGATCGCGGAGTATACAACAATGTTTTTGGTATTACAGCAAGTGAAGGTTGAGAGGAAGAAGTCTAAGGGGATGATGAAATCAATTCCCATACCAACATGGAAATGTTAGTACGTCATCAGAGACATTATCAACAAGAATTAAAAGACATCCAAAGTAGATAATTATATCATGGTTGTTGTGGATCACATTAAAAAATAATTCACACTTCATTGCAATTTGGGAGTATTTCTCATTATAAAAACTGGCACTAATATATATCATAGAAGTGGTAAGGCTACATGGAGTTCCCCTAACTATTGTATCTGATAATGATCTATGATTCCCCTCTATGTTCTTGAAGTTTATTCAATATGCCTTGAATACTGCGATGATCTTGAGTACAACTTATCTTCACGAGACTGATGGAAAAGTAGAGCGGTATATCCGAAAACTTGATAAAATGATGATAGAATTTTCAATGAACTTTAAAAGAAAATGGGATCAACAACTTCATATGGTTGAGTTCTAATACAATAAAAATTTGCAATCAAGCATCCAAATGGATCCTTATGAATCCCGTTATTGTAACAGGTGAAGAACAATGAAATGTTGGGATGATGTTGGGGAGAGAAAACCCCAAGGTCTATAAATGGTCGACGAAATGGTGGAGAAGTTTAAGACCATCCAGCAGCACATTAATGATGCTCAGAGTCAACAAAAGATATTTGATGATAATCATTTATGAGACCTATATTTTGATGTTGCAGACATGGTAATACTCCACATATTGTTGTGGATGGGAGTTATGACATTTGGGAAGAAGAGAAATCATAGTCTAAGGTTCATCGTCCCTTTTGAGATCATGGATCGCATTGGAGCAGTGACCTATCGATTAGAACTCCAATCGAACCTATTTCAATTACATTATGTATTCCATGTGACCCTCATGAGGATGTACATACCTGACCCATCATACATACTAAATACATAGGTGGTGCCATTGTAGAATTACCTAACCTATAAAGAGAAGCCGGTGAAGATCATAGATCGTACAGAAAAGTACTAGGAAATAAGACAATGCCCATCAACAAGGTGTTGTAGAGAAACCAAAATTTTGAAAAACAAAGTGGGAATCATTGGAGGTAATTAAGCATAGTTACCCTCCTACATATAAGAGTGGTAAAAGTTAAATTTGATGTTAAAATTTAATAAGGGGGGAAGATTTTAAGGAACCCAAATTTTACTAATGTAAATTACTATTGATCTAAGTAAATTTATTATTATTTAAAATTGTTATATACAAAATTAACATCATTTGTTTTAAATTTGTTTTATTTTAATAAACCTTTATGATATTTTATCATTGATAATATATCAACTGAACAATGATCACATGATTAGTATCAATACAGGGCTTTTACATATCCAATTTATTCAGAAAATGGAAGTGATGGCCTCATTTACTAGAATTGGTCATTATGAAGCCCATTTTCTAGAGCCATGAATGGAGGTGGTTTCACTGGGCTTCACTCTTGAATAATCTCAAGCTGAGCTTCAACACGTTATGTGTGAATGAAACTTCCTTTGGGAGAAGTTGATGTTAATAAATATCACCACCTAAGTGATATTATTTAAGCCTCCCCAAGTATCTGTCACCATCTCACACCATACCCTTAGGTATTATGTCAGTTTTATAAAGAGATATGTTACTAGACCTAAGAGCTGTGATTATTTTAAATATTTTTTTATATAATTAAGAATATACATTGATTTTATTATTGTTAAATTATAAATAGTTTTTGAAGCACAAATAATATTTTTTAGTTAATATTCAATTAAGAAATATATTTTGAATAATTACATGATTTTTGAAACATATACTATTTTAACAAAATATTATTACTAAGTTAATTTTGATTAATATAAATGATCTTATAATTTCTAAAAATAAAATTTTAATTATTATTAGTGTTTGGAAGCCTTTATTGAAAATACCCTTGAATTTTTGATAAATTTCAGTTTTTTATATTAAAATATAATATTCAAATATTTAGAAAATTATAAAGATAAAATGAATATTAATTTTGGTATTAGAATTTATAAATTATCCACCAGTTATTTTTTCATAATTTTTTGTTACAGTCGAATTTTTGGGAAAAAATTTAATACTATTTAAATATGTAATGTGTTTTATAACATTATAATGACCCAATCATGATATAATAAATTAAAATAAAATGTATGTTTAGAATATAAATTTTTTACCATTGAAAATGTTATTTTGGATTTGTTTGATTAATTTTATGGTCCCTTAGTAGACCTTCTATGCTTTATAAAATATTTTAATATTTTAAAATATTTTCTTTAGGAGTTTGATCGACCTCCACATAAGAAAGCCAAATATTTTAATATGGTTGGACATTGGGCTTAAAAAATAATTATTTCCACTTCCCTTTGGAAACAACTGTGGCAAAAAACAATTGGTTGGTCTGGGTTCTTGATTAGTTTATTGTGTAGTGTCCAAAATCTATGTAATAAATAATTCCCTATCTTTTCCTATATAAAACCAATAATATCCCACTTCTCTTTACTAAAAACCCTTGGAGAATGTATCTACCATTATTGAATATCTCTAAAATCCACCAAAAGTTCCCCAAGATCTCATGATGTCTCTCTCAAGACCCTCCCAATCCTTTAGGATTAGACTTCCAGGTAAGGTATTTCATCCTCTATAATTTTTTGTCCATGTTTCATTAGGTTGATATACCCTTGTATTTTTAATCAAAAATATTGAGGAATGATTTATAATTTCCCCTATAAATCCATCCTTAGGTTTTGATAATGATACACACCATTATTTTCTCATTAATGGCTCCCATGTACACCCATTACCATGCTGAAATTCTGTAATGGATTTTTCTATCCTCATTAACAATTATGAAATTATTAAATATTATATATCTAAATTCCATTACATATGATGGGGAAGTATATATATGACCCACTTACTATCCATTTCGTGTACATATGTCGAGACAACCCTTTATCTATCATCAACCTTGTTTTATGAATTCTTATGTCACATTGTTATGCTACCAAAATTGCACTGCGATATTCCAAGCCAAAGTTATTGTGTAGTGAATACCATGACCATTTATCTATCAAGGATATTCACCTATATTCACATTTACTAAATTATTATATATTTTCATGTATTAATCCCACATTCAATTATCGTGGAAGAATTGATGATGTTTAACAAGTAAATGTTATATGATCTATATTGCAGACTTATGTATTATATTAAATAATTAAGAATGGTGTGCCCTGCTAGTGCTCCCATGCATGGGGTAAAGATTAGTATAATGATAATTCAATATAAATAGAGTTTATGCATTTTAATTCATGTAAAGTGAGGGTTTACTCATTCTCAAAGAGATATGAGCCTTGGATCTTGATAATATTGTCTTAAATATTTATGCCACATTTCCATTTATGACAATAAAGATATATAATGCCTTTATATTAATGTTTCTCTTATGCCCCATGGATATTCCTATTACCTAACATGTAATTTTTTCATCATGTTATTCATTTCTTACTCCCTTACTAGGATTTATAGCTCTCCATTACCTTATGCATGTCCTGAGGTTATCCCATGCAATGCTAACTACGAAGGAATGTGTGTGGTAATGAAAAATAAGTTTTCCATAATTATGTGTATTTCATGTCTTAAGATGTTTTGTTATTTTCTGATTCCCTAACTACACTGGTCCTATCAATATAATATGTGGTATCATGTGACGATTCTTTGTAATAAATTATGTTTAAGTGTCAAATAAAGAGGTGGGTTGTTATAATGGAATGTCAACTATCAAGAAAAGGGCCATAAAATTTTCATTTTTAGGATTGAACAATCCAATACCTTCAATAAATCCCCATTTTCTATCAATAGTCTTTCTAACTATATGGTTAGTGGAGTAAAAATTATATGACTATCCTATTATTTCAAATATTATGATTTCATAAAATTCATCAATCCAAAAGATGTACACATTACCAGGATAAATTTATTAATGGTACATATAAATGTTATAATATTATAACAAACATAAGTTGATTACCATCTAATATATGAAATAGATGTTATTTTTTGACACATAATGTTTTGGAGTATTCCAAAATATTTATTGACTTTGAGGAGTCCAGTCAAATACCCTCCATAATGATCACATACCTTAGTAGTGTTATTTTCTACAACCAAAATTCAAATTTGATTAATAAAATCTATGTAATATCTATAATTATTATTTACATAATTTAAAAATAGAATGAATCGTTCATAATTATTATAGGATTATATGAGAATGTTTTTAACAAAAACAATCAAAAATTTGTAATCTTACTCTCTGAATATTTTCTTCATCTATTCCATGAATATTTTATAACCATTTGTAAATCTGAATGGAATCACTATAAAATCATATTGTCTATGTCTCCATTATATGATTTTCATTTTGATATAATCATTAATCTCATTTTTCAGATTATATACCCAATAATGAAACTCTATTGAAATATAATGTGATCCTAGATGTTGATTGATGATGTCAGAAACCCTTGGTTTGGGATATATGTTCATTATGATTTTTTTTGTGATATAGATAACTAGTGAAAAAACTGGTTGATTTTATATTTAAAATAAAAATGTGAACATGTGAATGAAATTTTGATAGTCTTTGGTGTATATAAATTATTACTATTGTTATTTTTCATGTAGGTTTTTTCAATAACTAATGAAATTATATCGGCGATATCGTTTGTGAAATTTGTTGATAGGAGTGGAACAACATGTAAAATCAATTGAGAACAAAATATCTTGATCAAGGAGAACTTAATGAGATATTTTTGGAAATATATATCAACCAATGAATTAAAAACCTTTTAATTATTTATTTTTAACATAAATTTCCAATAAATACAATAGATTTATCTAGATATCATATAACATACATGAACCCAAACTCATAGATGTAATATGAAAAACATAATCTGAACATTTACTTAATTTTCATGTATAATTTTAACCCAATTTAAACCATCAAAAATACAAAAAAAAATCTAATATTTGGATGAATTATATACACTTGAAACATTATGTATTATAGTATTTTAGGATTTAGACAATGTCATTACTAGTGAACACATCTATATCATATCCATTTTCCAATAGAGAATCTTTTTTATTATTTGACCTGAAGTATCTTCAAAATATTCATTTTCATGGCATCATATTCACAATTCATCATTAAACCCATATGATTTTAAAAAAAAATGAAATGTTAAAATTGGATAGTATGGTACATAAAAAACTATTAGTCCATGAATAATCATAAAAATTTTACTTTTTCAAACAAAACATTGATCAAGGAATATAAAAATATAACCCATAAAAAAACATATCTGCATATTTTTTCCATAAAATCATTCTTAGAAAATCACAATGTTATAATAATAATAATAATTGATTGTTTTAAATCAGGAAAAAATAATTAAAACCTTTTCACAAAGTTGTGATTTTCACCCAAAATAAGTAACATATACATTCCTTTAAAAATAAAATATATTACAAACGTTTTCTAATCATAATAGTTTTAAAGAACAATATATATCATAGTTAAATGATTTCGGTAAGATGATGCATTACATTCATATCAGTCATATGGATGGAATAACAGTAATAGTTAATAATGGAATAAACTTCATCATTACTAATTGAATACAATTTTTTTTGTTATTAATGGATTGAAATTCATAGTTAATAATGGAACAAACTTCCTTGTTACATGATAAATAAACTCCATGGTTAAAAATCTAGTTACCTTCCTTGTTTCAATTGAAATAACATTTATAGTTTCAAATATAATATATTTATCCAACAACATAAAAAAAAGGTATTCAATTATATTGAGGTACATCATATATACAAAAATTTTAAGATTTTTACTGAAAACCCCCGCAACATAATTTTTTTCCAAGAACCATAATATAAAAATTATATTTTAAATTTTTTGCATAATTATACTTTTCCCAAATAAGAAATCATTTTTGAATCATGATATATCTTGTTTCCAAAAAACCCAATTATAAAAACAAAAACAGCCTGAAAAAAGTAGAGTGGTTTTCTTTGAAAAAATATGGAATATTTTAAAGGGATCAAAAATTCAAAATATTTTTGTAGTACATATAAACAATAATGATTCCATAATTTTTAAAATAGATCTATCATTTTTCATGTTGGTATAGAGTGACTAAAAATCATTTAAAATGATTCCATTTTAATGCCTTTGATGGATATTTCTAATATACATACTATTTCTCTATATTTTATTTAAAACTTAATTAATACATTAATATGATATTTTTCAAAATTATATAGTTTTAATAAATAGTTTTTTATTGGAAGCAAAAAACGATGTTTATAAAATAATATCACTTATTTGATGTATGACATGTCATAAACATTTTAAATCATCCCAAATGATAAAATAATAGTAGTCATTTAATTTCACTAAAATATTTTTCATGTATTTTATACCTTATTAAAATCCACTCTATAAAAAATTACTTAATCAATTATCAACATGTCAGTATTTTTGATGATATTTGGTTTATATGTCAAAAATGACTTTGGTTTGAGGAAAATGGTGAAAGAGTTAATTATACATAAATCCCCACATATATAAATATTTTATAATTAACATTTTAATATGAAAAC
Source organism: Viscum album (assembly GCA_963277665.1). NCBI lineage: Eukaryota > Viridiplantae > Streptophyta > Magnoliopsida > Santalales > Viscaceae > Viscum > Viscum album. The sequence continues at coordinate 1,244,191,668 of OY728147.1, forward strand.
TATAATTTTAATGGAACCCATTAATGATTATTTTGAGATAAGAAATATGTTATAATCATGGAGATGTTAGGACATACTTACACATGAGTAACGACTCAATATTTTCAACAAATCAAATTGGAATCAATACTATTGTTATTTTAAAATTAAATATTGGTCATATAATCATTAATAAAATACAATTTCATCAAATACACTTATATATATAATTCATGGGACATGTCGGTTAACAAAATATCAAATCAATTCGTGTAAGTGGTAGTTTATACATACACAGTAACAATGTTATTATATTTCAATTAATGGAAAAGTAAGAATACATATGTCATCATTTCACTACATATTGAAAAATATTTTATGAATAATATATATATACATTAAATCCATCATTATATCCATCCATGGGATGTGGAAAAATAAATCATTTATTTTTTTTCATGAGGTGGTACACTGTTCTACACAAGAATAATGGTTTCCTTTCATATTTTATTGAAATGGTAGAAGGATATATGGAATGTTTGAAAAAAAATATCAGTATATATAAGTCTCTGGATTTATTGTGTCATCATTTTTTATGAATATTATATAGAATTAGTATAAAAAATAAAACTAAAATATTTATTTTAATATTGTACCTCCTATTCGGATAATCCATTTTTATTCACCTTAACTCATCTATAGTTTTTATACTTCCTAAACCAAGATAACTAGAATGAATTAAGGGATTGTCGAATTTGATTTCATTTTTAATAACTAAATAATATTCAATTTTTATGTTTTATGAAATGTGTAGATAATGTTCCATTTAAATAGAGTGGATGATAACTCTTGGAATTTTATAATTCATAACATTAATATAAATTAATTTTTAATTTTTAATGAATCCTAATTGATATTGGTAAAAGGTGATATAATCATTATCTAGAATAATCTCATTATTTTTTAATATTTTAATATTATGTTTTTAACCATAATATTTGGTTTTAACACATTCAATTCATTTTTTTACAGTGATAATAAATATATTAGTTATTTAGGGATTATTATGGTTACTATATAAGTAAAATGGAAAATAGTATGTCATGGATAATATATAAAATTATATATAGACAAAATTTACCAATATAGTATTTTTTGGAATTTTGAATCATTAAATAAATTGTGATTTATTATAAAATATCATTATCCTCAATTTTAGAACTATGCATTTACTTTATTATTAATAAAATAATGAATGAAAATTAATTATAATATAATATATTAAAATAAACAAACCATGTTAATTTTATCTAAAAATTAGAGGAATAAAAGAATTCATAAAAATATTATTATGTTATATTTTATTAACAACAACTGTTTTATTTCTCTATTAATTAAAATAAATTGTGCCGATTTTGTATATGAATTTAATGTAAGTACTTTGTCTATAAAGGTATAAATAAATTAGAATTATTAAATAATAACTTATTATTTTTATAAGAATTTTTAAGAACATATTGATTCTTTTTATGAACATCTGAAAAAATTATTTATACATTGACAAAGAGAATTTCATTTTTTACATTTAATTACATATAATATTATAAAATTAAACATCATTGATAAATGGAAACAAAAATTGATCTATTAAACTTTTTGTATTATTATGGATGAAATATCCTCATGAAATATATTAAAATAAATATTAATTTAATTATTCTAATCCATAAAACTATAATATTACTCTTATTTTACAAAATTTACCTTTACAATTGTTAAAGAATTAAAGACAACTACTATAGAAAATTAGAAAAAATAAAACGGAACATAAATATAAAATTATATCCTAGAAATTAAATTTTTTTCCATCAATCTTAAATATTTAATTCAGAAATGTTTCATAATTTAATTATATATTAAAACCAAAAATGGAACATGAAACATTTCATCATAAAAATACCTTTTATGTATAAAAATGTTTTCATAAAATAAATCAATTGTAAAATTGACTGTCATAAACAATGTTATATTGTAGAGAATAAAAATATATATAATTATTCTTTAGATAAATTTAAATAATTCATATTCATTAATTAATTAATAAAAAATACATTTTTATTTAAAAATTTAATTTTCACTATTTAATTGAAAATAAAAATTCCACAAAAAAACTCATAAATTCACAGTAAGATAATTTTGATATGAATATTTCTTAAAAGATTTTGTTTTTAAAAAATAAATTGATTATATGTTCTATAAATTTAATATAAAATTTTATAAAAAAACCAATCATAACATAACACTTTTTGAGAAAAAAAATTCTATTATATATAAAATGATTATCTACTATTAAATTAATAAAATTCAGTTTGTAAGTCATTTAAATATATTTAAAATATATGTTTATCCTATTCAGAACCTCTATTTTTATGGAAATATTATAATAGTCATATTAAAATACAATTTTAGGGGGTTTGTTTATGCGTGGTGTTGTGTATATAGTACACTCTCAATGAGAACATAAATTTGTTATAAATTGAGGTAATAGTGTATTATTTTTACCTCATGATTCATTTTCAATGATTTGAGTAATTACATTACCATAAATATTATGAATTTAATGAAATATAAAAACTTGATAAGTATAATTTCATCCAGTAAGGACATTCAACTACAATCTCTTTTTTTCATTGAAGGATTATTATTACATATGCATCGATTTATTCCCAATTTCATTAAATCTGTATATGATAGATATCATAATTTTCTAAAATAAAAATGCTCTATTCGAGAACTCTCTAAAAATGAAGAAAAATTAAAATTGTATAAAATTTTTATATAATTCAAAAAATGAATAAACAGTTATATAAATAAAAGATTTAATCACTAAATTTAAATAGTAATATCCAATATTCAATACAAATAATTTCCTAAGACACCTATCATAAAAACTTTTTTAATTTTTTTAATCAATGTTGTAATATAATAAAATAAGAAGTATTTGATCCAAAACTCATCCATGATATAAATTACCCTTATCTCCTAATAACATACATATCTATTAATATATCATAATATGAATTTTTAATACCCAATCATATAACATCCTTCATATCATACTAATTCCAATAAATATACATAATGACCATAATTACACATTGAAATAATATATGACTAAAAATTGAAATCTATTATCCATTTGATAGCTCATTATATTATTTTTACCCAATAGTAATTTTCCCCAATTTTAATTTGATATTCATCGAAAATAAAAAGAAGCACTTAATTACCAAATAATTATTCTCTCCCATGATTATCAATAATATAAAAAATGTTCCTCATATCAAAATAATATTTTACTACAAAATATTTAATATAAAATTGAAATGTAATAATTATAATGACATAATGTTGTCTTGTGGTAAAAACTACATCATGTCAATAATTAAGTTGTGGGTTCAAGACCTATAACCTTTTTGGATGAGATATGATTTTCTTTTACTAAAATTATATTAATATAAATAATATAAAATTTAAAAAATAATGCGAACATACCCAAGAAACATTAATAATTAAATGAATTTTTATCCAAATTGATATATATATATAAATATTTCCCAAATATTAAAATAACATTAATTGAAAATATTACCATTAACTATAATAACATAAAAACCTAGAGGATTGTTTATCATGTTATCATATTTTAGTAAATTAATTTCTCGTAAAATTATCACCTTTTTGGTACAAAAATTTTCAATGGTTTTCTTTCTGTCTATCTAATGTTTCTAAATTATAATAACCGATAATTACCTGAATATCAATGATAATATAATCCCTGATGGTTATCAATGGATTTAAACATATTATTCAAAAATATATTATCATTATTTTTCAAATAATTACTTTTGTTAAACCTTAAGATCACATATATCTCAAAAAAATGAAACATCGCCCCAAATACTCTTAATAATCATTGACTTCCATAACATTAACCCCCAATCTAGGTTCTTCTTACATTTAACTTCTGATTGAAACATAACCTCCTTAAACCATGATTCTATCTATACATATTAAGGGAAGTATTATTAAAAAATAAAAATATTTAAATTGTTCCATGAATTCATATAAAATAAAATATTATAAACATATACCTGAACTCTTAGATAAAATTCTAAAAGCCCAATATTAATATTTCATGCATTGAAACCATAAAATGTGATGTAATTTAATTGATAATAACATATAAAATCAAACTGATCTTTTTATCACCTAAATACATATGGAAAATTTTGGTATATATTTTTATAGGAATATTAATAACTAATTCATAATGGAAACTTCCACATAGTATCCAATGTTCCAAGAAAATATGATATATTTTTATAAAAAAAGGTATATCAGAATAAATTAAATATTATCTTCAAATTTCTCCTTATTCATCCATATAACTTCTATATAAAATATTCAAAATATTTATGAAAAAAATAGAAATAACAAAAAATAATAATAACACAAAATTGTTCTTAAATAATCATAATAATTTACATTTTTATTCAAAATAATTTATTAGTTTGAAAAGGCATCTCACCAAAAAAAATTGTTCCAAAACATGTTCATAATATATTTCATAATAAATGTAATATTGAATATAGAAATTAGAATTGTTTATTTGAAATTGTCAAAAATTCATAAACACTTTTTCAAATTGGTATTTTAAACACCATTAATAGTTTCATATAAATTAGATTAAAAATTATATCCTTTCATTCCATTGTGAAAAATAAAAATTTCTTACACCTATTTGAATAATAGATAAATTATATAGGATATTTGAGGAATCATTTTCATATCACTCTTAAATTCATTGTTAAAAGAGGAAAACCATCATGGTTACAAATAAAATAACAATCATGGTTACTAAATAAATAATATGAATATTTGAAAATGAATATTCATCATGAAAAAAACTGTGAACAATTCATTGTTACAAATTGATTATCCATTATGGTTATGATTTGAATGATATTAAATATTTCAAATAGAAAAAAATACATGGGAATATTCAATTCTATATTATAAAAAACTCATTGCAAGTCTATCACAGAACCACCAAACCATAATTTATAACAATAAAACACCTTTCATCGTAAATAATTTCAAAGAACCAAAAAGTAACTATAAAATAAGAAAGAATATATAAATATATTATATTCACTTAATATAAAAAAATGCTCATGATATTTCACATTACATAGAAAACATATTTTCATAAATAAAATTAATAGAAAAAAAGGAAAGGATATATTTTTATTGAAAAAAACAAGGTACCTTATAAACAATTACAAAAATCAAATAGAGGTTGAGGTGGTTTGTGAATTTGGGGATCCCATATAGTTTAAAATAAAACACTCTTTTTCAATTTAATAGTGTAACTAATATATAAATTGAATCATTTGAAACCCATTTGAATGATGTAAATTAATTCATAAAATGTCCTTTAGAGTTTTATAATATCCATATAAAAATGTATGTAGGATATTTTTGAAAATCTAGATATTTAATAAATAGTTATGGATAGAAAATTAAAAAAAACTTTTAAATGAAAGAATCATGCATTGAGTCTAACACTTCACATATGTTTTCAATCTTCATTAATAGTAACAATATATTAATTATTTAATTGGAGAATTATAGTTTTAATTTTTGAAAATAAATTTTTAAATAAATTTTAATGTCAATTTCCTAATAAATAAATTTCACATCAGATATTAGGACAATAAGTAACTCAAACTTCAGAAATGGATTTTGTAAGTTGACTATTATCAAATCAGTCAATATTAAATAATCTCCAGAATAATAATATTGGAATAATTATAAATTTAAAATATTAATTAGTTTTATAAATTCAATCAAGAATTTTTATTATATAAATGCAATATGTTACAATCCTGGAGACGGTAGGCCTTATGTACACATAGGTTATGCTTCAATTTTTCAACAATTGTTATTGGAAGAAGGTAAGTATTATATATAAAAACCATACTCTCAATTAAACACAAATATATATTTTATTAAATAATATTAAACTTAATATATCACAAAAGATAGAGTATTATAGTGTCTTTTCAAATTAGGTACATTACATTGAAATCTAAAATTGGAAAAAATTACCCTTATTGAAAACTCCATTAAAAGTTTTATAATTTAAAACCACATGGGATATTATGAGTAAAAACATATGAAAAGTGTTAGTTATAAATTCCATTACATGAGTAAACATGGAATAAAATAATATATTAATAAAAGTAAAAAAATAGGATTACCAGTGGGTTATAAATGGATGATTAATAATATGGAATGCTATAGAATGACAATCATATCATAGTACAAGTTAAATAAAAAAAACACTACATCTTAAACCTCTGTAAAAGTTAAAATAAAATGCATCATTATGGATAAATTCCCATAATGGAATTTGGTCACCTTGATGTCTCAAATTGACATCTCATGAGGCAAAACATTACCCAATGAATTGAAGTGATATATAATTCTAGGTGAACTCATAACATTCATTTCATTTGAAGTATACATGTGCCACATATATCATAATACATGGAATCATTTATAATCAGATTTTAGTACTTGAAAATTGAGAGTGTAAAAAATAAATTTATATCCCAACTCAAATAGGTATATGTTTATAAGAGTGAAAAATATTGATAATAAATGGGTATGATATTTACAACACAACCATTTTATCATGTAAAAATCATGATAAAATTCTGGGAGCATCATAGTGTCAATAAAAATTTCATAAAATTCTTTGATTATAGATAATTGGGTCTCTAATCATTTGGAAATAAAATGGGATGTAATAGATACACGAAAATAAATCATCCATCATTATGAATTAGAAGTTTATTTCATAAGATTACAAATTATCTTGAATAAATAAGAGAATGTGATGCTCGCTTACAAGGTCAATTAGGATTTCATAATAGTTAGTGTATATTTAAACAATATTTAATATTTAAATAAATATTCGACTATCTCAGAAAATTATGAAAAAATAATCATTGGATAACTTGGATGATCTGATTCCAAAAATAGCATTAATTTTTAGAAAAATAACATTATATATATTTAAATTTCCACTTCGGATATTAAATGTACATTTATTAAAAAATGAAGGTTTTAATGACAATAATCTTTTTTTAACCCTTATAAAAATTACATTGGACTTCATAAAAATTATATGATAATTTATATATAATATATAATATTTAATAATAATATTTTATTATTATATAATTTATTTAAAAAATCCATTATTTCATAAAAAATTCTTTAAATGAATTTGAATATTATCTAAAAATATAATCTTTGTTTTACTGTATAAAAATAAATATAATTTATAAATAAACAGTTCTATGATGAAAATATAATCAATATTCTATAAAAAATAATATACATACTAATTTTGTGAGGTTATTGATATATATACCTTTAAAACACCAGAACCAACCCTTAGATTAAGGTGTGTGACAATTAGACATTCATGGGGTAGCTCGATGTACATGGTTTTGTTTGGAATATCATTGAAATTGAACATCTCCGTTAAATGGTTTCACTCATGCGTATGTTGTTGGACATCATCTTAGGGTTTTTCAAGGTAAAATCAAAATGATTACTTACCCCTCAAAAGATCTGATAAATTTTCATCATAGGATATGATATTATTCATCGATGGCATTGCATCCTTTTTCTATGTCAATTGGATATGTTAAAGCCCTATATTTTTACTACATGTGATAATCATTCAATAGATATATTATAAATGTTAATATATTTTCAATTACGTTTTAATAATTATAGGATATAATAAAACCAAAAAGGTGTATGGGTTTTTTATAACCAAATTACATAATATGAAATTTTATTATATTTCATCAGATTTTATTTATAATAGTTTGGGTAGTTATAGTATCCCCCAATAAAAAATTCCCCATTGAAATTTTCTTTTCCTACATTAAAGTAGATGATGGTATCTATATTTTATCACCTCCTCCAATTCTCGTAGTTCTTCTAAAAAACAATTTGTCCATAACAATTTCACCAGGTGCATTTTCCTATTCAATAGAATGTTTTCTCAATTCTCTTTGATCTTCTTCGTCTACTCCTCATATGAAAGTTCATTATTTAATAATACCACATCTTGATTGAGTAAATTTTATGGGTATAGTGTGTACATCCCCTGGATCGATAAATTTATTTCATCAGGTACATGATATAGGATTGGTGGGAGTGTTAGTATATAGGCCACTCTTCTGGTGAGATCAAGGAACTCAAAGGGGACCATATATCTTTGACTAATATTTCTATTTTAACAAAATTAAATCCTATTCATGGATGGATATTTGAATAGTAAAATCATGTCTTAAATATCTAATTCTATTTCTCTACGACAATTAACATCATAGGTATTATTTAGAAAATGAGAAACCATGATATTCTCTTTATTGATCTTAACCATTTTAACCATTCCCCAAACCAATTCCGCACCTGTCTTTTTTTGTTATCAAATATCATCCCATAATGTAGGTGATATACTCCTCTTATTATAAATGTGTTCATAGGATGTCCTTTTGATGCTTGAGTAAAAACAATTCTTCTATGGGAACAAGAAAAAATACTGGTGTTGATCCCATCATCCGTTAACATTAATTGAAAATTTTATCATCATGTTCTCAATTGAATACATATTCTAACTATATTGGACTTTAGTTTGAAGGTGATAGGCCACATTAAAGATCAGCTCAGTATTCAGGTCATGTTAAAGAATCCTTCAAAATATAGAAGTTATTCAAAGATATCTGATGAATGCAATCGATATTGATACTCCATTTATCCTCACCACTACTCTAATTAATAATTGTGGATGTTGATACTTTGATAACTCCTCTTAGGTCACTATGAAGTTTGTAGTTTTTTTAAGATTATCCACTACAATTTAGATAAAATTATTTCTCCCATATGCCTATAGAATTCCTATGACAAATTATACGGTTTTTTATCACATTTCCATGATGATATGGGTAGTGGTTGAGTTTTCCCATTGTATTTTTTTATTTCTTCTATCACATTATAGCATAACAGACAAATTCAATATATTATGAGATCTAATTTTTCATTGTATCCCACTAATAGTGTTCTCAGAGATCACGTTATGCCTTTGTACATAATTGGTAAATGTAAAAAAAGATCTATATGAATCAACCAAGATATCATTAATTAACTAGGAATTAAAACATACACTGAGTCATGACCCACACATAACCACTCCTTATTCATTAACATTGATCTCTTATTATTTCGAGTTTCTTATATCATCCATAGTCCACTGAAGTCGAAAATCATTTCTATGAACATCCATTATCTTATCAAGATGTGACAATTGATAAATAATTTGTGAAAGGATTGATTAATTTCTTTTATTTATGATTCCCATGGTTATTGTTTATAAAAATAATTAAATGATATTCCTCTCAATTCTCATCTACGGTATAATTTTTGGATCTATTCTACGAAATGTGTACCCAACATTATTCAAATTCCCATAATTCTAGTGAATTGAATAGTCATTATTCATCATCATCTCTATCCATATTCATTGGAACATATTCATCAAATTTGAGTTAATAAATACTTAAGGTATTTTGATCCATATATATTTAAAACTTATCCCAAAATAGACAATTATACCATATTTTCAATTTTATGATCCTTGAATTCAACTCAAAATCATGTGTTGGTTGTTCTATTCATAATATTTCAACTACCTTGATGTATATGCCTTGAATTTTACATTCTGAAATAACATAGAGGTTAGTCCCTTCTTTGAAGCAACAACGCATATCATGAAAATTTATCCACATGTTGGTAGAGTGGGCCTAGTTAAATTGATAGTCCTTATTTTTATGTCGATGAAGCTTTATTTACATTCATCCTTTCAATAAAACATGAATCCATTAGATGTTTCATTGGTTAAATAGTTTGAATACACGATAAATTTCTCCAAAAGAGATTATACTAGAAAAATAATCCATGGAAACAATTAATATCTACCAAAATGATTGGACTTATCCATCATTTCGAAACTTATTAATTTTAAGGGTCTATAGATATCCCATTTCTTGTTTTTATGTTATTTAAGAATGAGATTTCCATAAACAAGAACTAAATTTTGTTATAAATTCCATAACACTTCTCCTTTAACAATGCATTTAAAACAATTATTCGATGCTCCTCATGGTCTTCCATGGTATAAGAAAATATTATAATTTCATCTTTAAAGATACAAAAAATTTATCAATGTAATAATTATAGAAACTATTTTTCAAATCCATTATGATTTATAGATAATTAGTTAATCCGAATATAATTAGTATGAACACATAATCGTAGTACCTTTTATAAAAATCATTCATTGGGATATCCTCATTCATCACCCTATCATTGTAATACCCGAACTGTAAATCTACCATGGATATGTATTTATTAGAATTTATCTTATAGAAAAATTCATTAATTTTGTTGGAGGATACTTATTCTTTATCATGATCTTCATGAACTTATGATGGTCAATTTAATGGATCATTGACCCATCCTTCCTCTTGATTAAAAATACTTGTTCACCACATGGTGAATAACAAATTCATAGAACCCTTTATCCAGATTATCATGTGGTTGTTTATTCAGCTCCTCATGATACACAATACCTATTCTCTATGGATAATTGGATACATTAAATAAAATAGTTATAAGATACATTGAATATTCAACCCCTCTGCATGGGGGAAGAAATAGAAAATAATTTGTTAACACCTCAGTGTATTCCCTCACAATCGATATGTATTCATAGATTGTTCATTCATTATATTAAATAATTTGAACTAGATATTCTTGATAATAGAGAAGTAATATACATAATATTTATGTGGTTTTTGAATAAGATTCATAATCCTCCTTCCACTTATACATAATATATGGCCGACTATAAATACAGAGTGTAATTTCCTTCTCATTGAAATTTTTGTGGGATTTATATAAGGAATGTCAATCCATATACAAATATGCATCAAATTTTAGAAAATGTAGTATGGCTTTGTTTTCCAAGAAATTAAGCCCATATATTTTGATGAGGGGGAGTTATATAATAGATATTAAATAATATAACAATTTCATATTTTCACCAATATCTCCCCTTCCATGATTTATGCTCAATTTTGAATACTTATACAATATATTTAGGATAAAAAGTAATGTATAGAACAAGAATAAAAAATTGTTTTCTTTATTCATGAATTCAGAACTATTGTTCCTTTAACTACATTTTTTTGTGATCTGCCTCATTTGTTGTGATATAAACACTCTTCCTTACTAAATTTTTTGTTGATGGTTGTCCCTAAAAAGCGTTGAATTTTTACATTGAATATGAAAGCTCCCATGTTACTAGTAGTTTATGTAATGAACAATCCACTGAGGTTTTACTGGAGCATTTCATTACTCTATTGCATTTTTGGGAATCTCCTCTCATTAATCATTAGCAAAGTGTTCTTCCTTACCAAACACAAATCATTTCCAAATCACCCATATGAAAATATTGGGGTGTTTTTTATACAATTTTGACATGTGGGTTATTTATTCTTATTTTTTGGATTCATTATAATTCTCCATCTAATTGATAAAAATTGTCTCTACTTTTAGCTACATATCCTCATGATACAATAGAGATTATATGATATTAATTTTGAGTTTGAGGGAACATCAAACAATTTACCCAAAGCTATCTATGTAATGGTTAATAGAGGATTATCACAGACTGGGTAATAGAGCATCAAATAAGTGGTTAACAATTCATTTAGTGGTAATGACAAAGACAAAATAGTATAAATAATATATTCTGAATTTTTCCTCATATGTCCTGATTGATTCTTTATCTATTTTTCATTTGTGTAATGAAATCCATTTCTCTTTTTATATTGGAGAGTGACAGGAAAAAATCTATCAAAAAATATTTCTTAGAATTCATTTCACCCTATTGTTTTCATTTCTTCTTCAAGTGTCACATTTTTGATCAACGATAACACTTGATTAACTTATCCCTCCATAAAATAAACATTAAATACAATACTATTTTGTTCATAACATTTAATAATAAATAAGATCTTGTCAATAGAGTTGATCCATTGTTCTATGATTATGTGATCATTTAATCCTTTGAATTTTAGAGGCATTTTCACATAAAGGACTCAATTGTATAATTTTCTCTCATAGAGGGGTTTTTACTCTCTTACTGATCAAGATTTCAATTCACTTCATTAGTCATATGAGATAGTATAATCATATATTTTTTTGATTCCTTCTCCAATAAGCTTTTTTATCTCATTGGGTAAATCTTCACATTTCTCATTGCATAGATAATCTACATAATTCCTAACATTTCCAGCCATTGGATAGATAAAAAAGACATTTATTTATAAATATTTTTTAAATATTAAACACTTAAATGAGGAATGTGATGATATTAAAGAGTTATATTATAAATTACATTTATTTCATTAACTTGTGAAATTATAGTCCTCAATCGATGTTATCCACGATCTGTTTGTTAAATTATATTATTATTTGTATTTTTGTTCCCCTAATAATGATTTGTAATAATCTTATGATTTTAAAAAACATACCCTGAGGAGTTTCAAACAAGATATGTTGTAAGCCATGTTTTCGTGTACCTTGTCATAACAAGTCAATCCCATCACACCATATCAGAGTTGTTACCCCTAGATACATATGTAAAAGAACTACATCCACATGTTTTATACAGAAAAGTATTTATTTTAATGATAATCTACTTACCTGATGCTTATCAAAATTTAGGATAGTTTTCATATAATTATCTTAAACCAAATTAATTCCCTGGAGTTTTTAAATCATAACTCCAATGAAAACTAATGTTTTTATATCATAATAACTCTAACAACCATACACATCATTAAACATAAATAAAAAAATTGTTACATTATATTTATCATTATACACTCTGTAATATCAAGAAGTTTAGTATGATATGGAATTAGGTTGATTACATAACAATTTAAAAACATAAAGTAAAAATCTATATTGAAAACATGAATGACATTATCATTCTTAAAACAATGTGGTATAAGATGTGAGAAAAAATAAGAATGGGGTGAGATATATAACTAGGTAAGGAAACAAACATGAAATAACATGAAGAATGTAATTCAGGCTAAAAAATAAGCTTATTAATGGGGAGTAAAAGGAACATGAATAATAAGGCATGATTTTGAATGATAATCATAATATTGGAAACAAGAAGACAACCTAAAACACGACATCATAATCAATGATCATGGATAACTATCAAAATATCATAATTGAAAAATTCTAATAAAAGAATTTGGTTCATTCCTTTTCCCATGATGAAGTCTCATAAGACCAAACATTACCCAGTGAATTAGAGAACTATATAATTTTAATCACACCCATCACATTAATTTTATTCCCATTCTTATGTGTGCCACATATATCATAATACAAGGAATCATTTGTCATAAAAAATTTACATGGAAAAGAAGTATTAAACAAATACAAGTAATACCAAAGTAAATTTAGTAAGTATTCCTTAAGACTGTCACCCTTTAAAAAAATGGGTATGGTATTCACAACATAATTGTATTGGTAAATAACAATCATTGTGATATTTTGGAATCATAACAGTTTCAGATAAAAATTCATAAACTCGGTTGATGAGGGAAAAAATGGGTCACCCATATTTGTGAAATAAAATGGGAACTAATACATTCATTTAATGAAATTTCCCAAAAATTAGTCATTGGAAATGGAAGACATAAGATAATAAAGAAACATGAATAATGAAGAGAAGGTTACAATCCCTTACTTTACTATGTGACTCTAAATAATTGGGAAAGATCCATGATATCATTAGGGAACATTTGGATGACAATAATGAGTATAGGTCAGATCAAGGATGTTATATAATGATTTTTTGCAAAGGGTAATAAGAGATTTAGGGGTATCATATATCAAATGTGTTTGGAATTCATTAATATTTCTCAAAAATAGGTTTTGGAAAATATATAATAAATTACCCAAACAACAAAACATCCCATTGGGTTTCCGCATGATTTGTACAAAATATGATTTTTTAAATAATTTAATAGGTTTAAAAGCCTATCATTTTAAAATAATACCCTTTAATGTGTAGAGGAGATTCATACACACAAATTAAATTATTTTAAAACCTTAAAATATATTAATGTGTTTTGAGGTTTAAATATGGATTCTTAAAAATAATCATATAAAAATGTTGTATAATTTTATTAATGAGAAAACATATACTTGATCTTTGATAATTATAATATTATTTATTACATATATTTTTGATAATTATGAAGTCATAATAGACAATGTATATTTATAATGTATTTCATTCCTACCTAAAAATTTGATTGTATTTAAAAATTATGAAATATTAACCATTGGATATTTTTTCCGAAAAAAAAATAATATTACTTTTTCTAAATTAATTCATTAATAATTTAAATTTTACTTTTAAAAATAAATATTCTCTTATTATGAAACACTGCGTTTTTGTGAAAATAACAGTTTTAGAATGCTTTCCAATATTATATTTGACATAATAAAAATGATATATAATCATTTATATAGAATATTAATTATGTAATAAAACTATTATATTAAAATATTATATATTTAAAAATTCCACCAGTTCCTCAAAATAAATTCATCAATTGAATTTTAAATTTTCACAGAAATAATTTTTTTATTTTATTGTATTGTTAAAAAACTTATTTACAAAGTAAGGAAAATATGCTGAAAATGTATTCATTATAATAAAAATAATAATTTTCACACTCTTATTCCTAAGGTATAGATAAGTATATCATTAATACACTAGAAAACATCCTAAGTGTATGGTCTATGATGGTGAGACTTTCATGTGGTGATTTTGCCTAAATGATTGGTCGTGATCTGAAGGGGCATGAACATATCCACCAAAATAATTCACTCATGATTAACTTAAAGGATAATATTTTCTTCTTTGAAATGGTTAAATATATTATATTATATATCCCTTGTATGATATGATAAATCGTCTTCATTGGGTACGTTTTTATTTTATAATTCAATAACATCCACTGTCCATGTGAATGTGATTGTTTAAAACCACATATTTATATTAATAGTGTGATTATTTTAAAACATATATATTATACATGATAAATAAGATTATAGGAAATTTAATTACGATAGGATATAATAGAACAAAATAATCATATGTGTTTTCTATTAATATATTACATAATAATAGATTAAATAAATTATATGGGGAAATTTATTTATAATAGTCATGGACATTACAATATCTTATATTTACAAAATTATAACTATCTAATAAATAAAATATCATATATTTAAATTCATTTCTATATATCAACCATGTTATGTGGTGACAGAAAATATACTTCATCGATTTTTGGAGGTGGTATTTTATATGTATGCATGAACTACATTTTCAGTTTTTAATAAATGGAGAAGTAAGAAATTAGATGAAATTTTATATTTAAATAAATATTAATATATCATTAATATCATATATTTATATATATAAACATGGTAAATTATTCATTATATCAATCCATGAGTGGAGGTTATGGAAAATACATTACTTCAGTTTGCAGAGAGGTTGTGTGATGTTCACAGAAAAGATTGTGTTGTTTCACATTTGATGGTGGAAGGAAGTAGATATAAGTTATATTATAATGAAAATAACATCTAATATATTAGAGATATTTATTTATATCATAGTGATTTATGAGAATTTTATGGAGGTGGATCGAGAAATAAAAGAACAGCTTTCTGTTAAATAGCCAAGCCACTTATTTAGATAATATTCTTTATTTAAAAAATTAATGCCGACATTAGTTATAGTTTTCCTAAACCTTAATGATATTAATGGTTGAGGTTTTTTATAAAGTATTTTTTAGTTATTTAATGAACAATAATTATTTTCTTAATTGATAATATAGTATATGAGGTTCCCAATTATAGGATATGGTGGGGGAAATCCCATAATTTCATAAAGTATAAAATTACTATAAATTAAATTTCAATATTAAATAGATAAAAAATGTTATTATCTGATTATTATATAATAAAATGTCTATATAATTTCATAATATAAAAATATTACATTGTAAAATAATGTTTTTACCCCTATTATTTTGGTTAATACATGTCAACCCATTTTAATGAATATCAAGATAATGATTTTTACTATTTTTGGGTCATGATAATTACTATAAATGGTCAATTGGAACAATAGTAGACCCTAGATAATATTTTAAATATTATCCCATTGACATAGAAAATTTGGGTACATTTAAAAATCTTACATCATTTTATAAAATATTATTTATATAAAATATCATTATTGTTAATTTAAGAACTATTCATTTTCTTTGACATCAATAATTTCAATAAAAAAGGAATTCAAATATTATATATTTAAACATCCATAAAAATTTTATAATTATCGTAAATATTTGTGTAACATAATATTTCATTATAATTATAAAATTAGAAGAAAAAAATATTATATCATTTAATTTATATCTCTTCTAGTTGAATACATAATGTTTCTATGTAATTTTGGAATTTAATATAGTAATTTTATAAAATATTTATAAGGTAATTACGATTATAAGAAGAAATAATTTAGACATAAATTAAAAATTATGAAGAAAAAATAACTTATTTTGATCTCTATGAATGAATATGGTGATATAATTACAATGGGAATCACCATTTTGAATTTTTATAACAGAAAATATAATAAACGTGAAAATTAATGGAAATTTTAAAAAGAACATAAATTAGAATATTTTGTTGTTATGGATGAAATAGAATCATAATATTATATTAATTCACATGTTAGGGTTTCCTTTTTGTCTATTTCAGAAAATTATTACCCTTTTTAACAAAATTTAGGTTTACTTTCGTATAAAAAGTCACTATGATTACTATTCATATTGGCCAGACTGATTTCAAATATGTAATTAATTTTTCATGATTCAATTAAACATGTTCTTATAAATTAATGTCAAATTAAATCTAAAAATGTAATTAAATAATGATTTCCATAAAAATTATTTTTTTACTATACAAATATTTTTAAAACAATAATAAAACCCACAATTTATTCCAATGAATGTAGTTTAATTATTAATAATATATTACATTTAAATTAACTTTTGAATCATATAAAAATTGTATTTTGGAATATTCATGAATGAATAATACTGTTTTGAAAAAATTTATTATTATTCACTATTATCTTGAAAATCAATCATTCTCGAAAAATTAGAAAAATATACATTATAATTTTTTGACATGATTATTTGAAAATTTATATCTCTTTATTAAATAATATTTCCAAATTTTTTTGAAATTAAATATAAAAATATATCACAAAAAATAATGAAATTCATTTGTTCAGAAAACTTATTTGTGAAGATTAAAATGAATTTTAAATATTGAGTGATTATTTACTATGCTTTTATAAATTCACATATATTGAGTAGAACAAAAATTTATATATAATTAAGAGTCTAATCCTATTTATACCCTACATTTTAATGGTTAGGTTTTAAAAAAAATAATTAGAATATTATATTTTATAGTTTATTTAAACAATATAACACATATCTTGTATACTACTATACATTTGTTTTCTTATAAATATATCAATATACTATTGTTCATGACTAAATAACATATTCTAAATATAAAAACATTGTCTAAAATTTAACAACATCTTATTTTTTATAACTCAATATCCTTACTCACCTATATCATCTAAAAATACATTGGAGATATTGGAAAAAATATATAATGAAACATAGTTATATCATACCTCATTCAGGGAACAAATATGTCGATAAATATTAAAATGATAGACACGTGTTATAAAATGGTATCATAAATTAAATGATCATAATTATGGAAACACGGAATAAATATTTCCACCATATGATCATATAATCATGGAACATGTGGAAAAAATATAATATTTTACATCTTTAAAATATGTAAAAGGTCACCCCAAAAAACATAATTATAATATAAATGGTGTCCCATGGTGGATTTGGTTAACTCCTTAATTATTGGAATAATTTCACATGAGATATTAAAATTTTTCTTGTTCAATATATTTTTATATTGTTTCAATTATAAAATTTATATTTTTTCCGATTATGGATGAATAAATTCCTCTTTAAGTAATGTTGTTACGGAAAACATGGTAATTTTATTCGATTTGTTATTTTAAAAAACAATATAATATTGAGAAAATCGATATTGATAAAAATATATTTTAAGGAAAAATAACCATTTCCAACATGTCTATTCTTCTATGAGTATTACTATTAGAATAAATTTTGTGTTTAAAAAAAATATAATATAAATTGAATTAAAAATAAATTTCCTAGATCAATATAATTATACCCGATGAATCCCATTTTTCATAGCATCCAAGGGATATAGAATTACAGTAATATTAATTTAACAAATTTTATTCCAATATTAAATAAATAATTCAAGATAAAACCCATTTACAGAAGATGTTCAGGCATATATGGGTCTCCACCAAATCCATGATTACATAACCACCCTAATAAAATACAACTATCAAACATTTTATCGATAGGGTTAATGTGGGTGTAATAAGTTGTTATGTTTGCAACCAATAATAATAAAAACCTTTATGTTTTAGTTTTATATAATATTTTATAATTATTTCATCCCATTAATTCTATTTATATATAGAAGATTATTGAGGAATTTTATTATAATTTTTTTTGATTTGAAAAATAATATTTTTATTCATTGGAAAAAAATAAAAAGAATGAAATATTTTTCTTAAAATTCACTTTTATAATTAATAAAATTTCTCTAAATAATGTTATGAATAGAAATTGTTTCAAATAATAATGGTAATATATGATAAGGAATCACAATGTAATTTTATATGAGTTAAAAGGAACTTATTTTTATAAAAATAACTTTTATTTAATAATAAAAGTATTTATTAAAAATTGTATATTCTAATATTTACAAAATAAATTATTAAAATAATATATTTTTATAAATAAATACATGTAATTTATATAATGTGGAATTTTTAATAATTTTATATGAAAATCATATTTATTAGGAAAAAATAAAAAAAATATATAAATATAATATTTATGTTATTACATAATAATATTTATAATGTGATAAAATAAAATCTAAAAAGGAATAAATGAGCAAATATATTTCTATCTCCCTTAAATAATATTTTTTATATGTAAGTCTATTAATTTTAAAAAGCTGAAATAATTCCTCCAAATAAATATATTATAATTTTTGTTTTAAAAACATTTCTTCATTAACATGACCCACAAACACATTTTAAATAGAATTATGTTGTTGATAATGGGATTAAAACATATAAAATATATGAAACACCTCAACTTCAAAATAACCAATGGTAATGAACCATTGGATTTTACATTTTTAAGAATATTTCTTTTTGTTGGATATTAAAAGAAGGATTGAAAATTAATAAATACCTCCTATATTTTATAATAAATACCCTCTATACAACACATTTCACTTTAATCAAATCAAAATGAGCTAAAATTTTCTCACCCTCTCCCTCTCTAATTCCCTCCAAAAGTAATTCCTATACATTAAAATGTACCTCCCATACTTGTAAATGTGACCTATAATGAATATTATTATTATATTGTTCATATTCATTTAGGTACATCCATTTTATTATTACATTAGAATATCATTTTGTTATATTTTCACTGATCTATAAATGTAAATATTATATAAATTTTTTCACGTATGAAAGATGTAAAATTTATCATCTCTAATTATAAAAATTAAAAAAAACATTAATTTTTTGATGTTACAGATAATTGCCTCCCTTATTTTCCATTCATGATTAATCTTTTTTATGTATAATTTTTATTTATGTGTTCTTAATTTTAATTTGAATTTAATCATACTTTTATAATAATTATAATATTAAAATATTTATATGCCACTTTTTCAAAAACTAAATACTAACATGATCCTTTATATACAACTATTACATTGCATATATTATCCCATGATTTTCCATGAAAAAAAAATTTCATCTAAATTCCCATCACTATTTCCAATAATGTTAATTCACGAAAATTTAATAATCACTCATTGAATGGATACTTACATGTATATAACCCCATTTTTTAATTTTGGGATTAAAATTAATGAAATACATATTTACTTTGTATGATCATTTTGGCACAAAAATTTCTATAAATGATCAGATTATAATGAGTTATAAAATAATTATATGTCACTAAAATACATTGTTATTTTACGACAAGAATATATACCATTTATGAAGTCATATATATTTATTTAATTTTTTCTTATGACTTTAGGGATTCATTGATGTGATTTATATATAACCCATTTATAATAGTAATCCCATTGTATTCATATTATGTATTATAATATCTATTTAATTTATGGGAATGTTTCTATTTTTTAGACAATTTTTTATACCCATGTTTCATATTATAATAATATAAAACCTATTCCCCAGTGAAACATGGCCTATCAATCCTTTGGGATTGTATCATGTGCATCATTGTGTAAAAAAATTTGATATTCATTTCATAAAGTATAAGGTTTTTTTATCATTTTTATTAGTGTGAGGTCTACAAACTATTTATGGATTTTGATTTGAAAACAAAGGGGAAGAATCTAAAAATCTGAATACATGAATACATTTTAGTGATTAGTTTAACTATTTTTTTTGAATTGCATCTTTCTGTACTAACTGTAATGTAAAGGGTTTTTGAAAAATAATTAAATTTCTGTAATAATCTAAATTGTTTCATCTAATGTTAACTCGAAATATATTTTTTCATGATAAGGATACATAAGTCCAAAAATATTGATGGAATATCCATGTTGTTATTATTTTGTTAATAATATCATTATTTCTAAATATATTAATATAAGAAATCTAGTAAGAAGATCTTATTAATCCTTTAATTATATGAGAATGATATTATTGAAAACCAATATTAACAAACATTAAAATTTCAACATTGTTTGGAGAATAATTTTTAAATGTCACAAAAACACACAAATATACCATATTGGTGTACTACATTTGAAAATATGGAAACATAAACACTACTTCCTAATAAAATTACATCATCTCCCACTACGTTATTTATAACTACAATACTTATTTAAAAAATCATACCTAATACATATCTTTACAAACTAGAGAAATAAAATAGAAAAAATGGCGAGGATGGATGCTTAGTAAGGGTAAACAAAGATGATACATATTCATAAATGAACATAATGTTTTGATAACATGATATTTACATTTGAAAACCATACCCTGCATATAAAATTTCATATTAATGTTTCATGTAATAAATATTGTAATTTAGTAGGTATGAATCATAAGTGAGTCCAATATAAAGATCTCTGAGAACATTACATTGGCATAATACATGAATTTATGTCATACAAATAAGAATAGAAATATGATTACATTTTATTCAAGACACAGTGGTAAGGCTATCATAAAACAAAATGTCCATTAATTTACAGGGTTCACTCCACCATCCATCCTAGTATTACCGTACTGAGCTAAATCCTCATTCTAACACTATATTATGGTATTATTTCCACTCACCATACCATCCATGTCAATCTAATAAGATATAAATACTTACACAAAGCATTAAAGGGGGAAATAGGTCCATATAATCACATAATGAAATACATATTCAAGTGTTTCTCATGTTTGTAAACATTAATCATAACATAACCCATAAAATATAATGGTCATAATACAAATTTTATCATATCTTAGCCTATGTAAAATATACCAGTTTCATAATATTTTCATCATGTCATAACCCATGAAGAGATATGGTTTTTATAAGAATATAAATCATGTATGTGAAATGGATTTTATAAGAAATATAAAAAAATCCAAACAATTCATAGAATGAATATGAATTATTCCCTTAGATTATATCACAAGTAAGTAATGAGTAACACCAATGAATATAATCTTTGATGGATATTAATTGTGAATAATAATTAAAAACAATTCTTGAATAATACATCGTTTCAGATTTGAGAAATAATTTTTAAAACATAATACATTATAAAAACATATTTCATTGAAAATAAATTTAACAATATAATAGGTAATATAAAAACTAATTATTGGACTTGATGTTAGAAAATTCATGTCCATGCCTTTCATTTTAAAGAAATTGTTCCTTTCACAACTTTGTTAAAATCCTAATTAGAAGTGTTATAGACTATGTATTGTGGATTCCATTTATATTTTTCATTAATTGTAGAAAATGGAATTTAATTTAATCTAAAAATTAAAATATAGTAATGAAAAAATTTAAAATATATTTATAAAACAGGTTTTGATGAAATCATATTTTTGACCAAAGAGGGGGAGAAGTTTGATTTACCTGAAAAATGGTCTTTTCACATTTATGTAACTGAGATTGGAACAATTGTAATATTGATTAATGATATCATAATTTCCAATTATATAATATATTTAATAAAAAATTTGTAAAGTTAATTATGAGATTTTGAAATGGGAGTCTTAATCATAATCAATCCCAATAAATGTTGAGATTGTAAAAAACGTTTTACAACATTGGTAACATTTAATCATATGTATAATTATGGAATAACATAAAATGTAAATAAATTTTCATTAGGATCAAAAAATTCATAATATTACAAGTTATTGGAGCTATATGTGCACATCTTGAATGAATATATGAGCATAACACATCGTGCATCTCAATGATGGAAAATTGTGTTGAAAATCCCCATACTGCTTTGGTATTAATTTAACCAAAAACCACATTAAATGGAGATCCAAAACCAGATATATAAATGCTAATAATTATCAACACAATAATCATAAAATAAATCCTTTGGATTTATAAACACCACATAAACTAAATAGGTTTTTATGATGTCTTTTGTCACATGTAAAATAAAAATTACACGAAAATCCATTACCTTAATTCATGACATCCATTATAATCATTGAATAATTTTATATAATTAATATAAGTTTATTGAACATCAATTATATAAGCATATTTAATTATATAATACCATATATTATTTTCTTATAACCTTTTATTTCCTATTTATTATCATTTATTTGTTAATGTAATGTTTCATGAAATAACAACTATGTTGGTGTAATAAGTTGGAAATTTATTTATTTTTGGTCCTGTTAATTTATTCATGAAAATATCAACTCCATAATGATAAAAAATTATCAATATAATTTATATTCATAATACTTGTATTCATAATAATTCATTAAACAAATATATTTGAAATGAAATACAGTGTTTATAGAGATGACATGTTGCACATACTCATAAACATAGTTTCTATATTCTCATCTTGTTGAATGAATAAAAATTAAATAATATATATATATTTATATATTAAAATTTCATAATTATCTTGATGTTATATATAAGTAATCAACAATAAATGTTACATAATCTTGAGTTCAGTCATGAATTCACATTGAGGAACTTTTCAGGTGTAGAGGTTCAAGGAATTAGTCAATAAATATTACATTAAATTTCAAAAATTACAAATTATACAATTCAAATATATAAAAATTTTCACAAAAATAAATCTCCTTAATGAAATACAGAATATATTTATTGCTAAAAATATTCATGAACTTTTCCTTTCTTTTACCCTTCCTTATACCATGTGAATCTTTTTTAAAACACCGGATGAGAATAAGAAAGCCGAGTAAGGGATATAGAATAATGAAAGAAAACATTAGTATAGAAATAAATACAAGTCAATGAAATCATGATTTTCACTCATAAAACATAAGATAATTTTCTTACATCATGTAATCATAAGATGAATACCATGCATCAAAGAAACATTAAAACGTTAAGGTAACATGTTGAATTCATAGCATACCTACATTTTAGCTTTCATAGCTACATGGAAAGTAACCTTCATGGTTATGATAGGAATATCCATCGGAGTATATTCACTAAATCACATAGAAGAATCTTTAACATTTACCTCCATCATGTAACCCAATTATTTAAAGATCTATCACGATCATATCAAACCTAGGTTTATAATAGAACCACTAGTATTTGGTTTATTATTAATCTGCCCATCAAATGTTGAAGTACCATTACATAATCATAACACTTAAATATTGAAATTGTCAACATTTAACTCATCAATCACAAGAATTCAATTGAATATTTTGAAATATTCAATCCCTTTCTCAATCTATTTAAATAATTTAATAAAGTTATTTGTATTCAAAGTGTCCATTACCAAATTGAATGTTTTAATGAAAATAAAGAGATATAATTATAAAACATATATTTCCTTATATATAAATCCATAGTTTTTTTTAAAACCTTGACATTAATGAGAATGATTAAGAAGAATAAATCATTAAATCATTTAAAATGATGTTTCAGTTAAATATTCCTTTACCAGTTGATAATATACATGGATAAATATATTTAATTAAAAACATATAATATCATTATAATAAATAGATTCATTATATATGATTTCAATGGGCAATAGAAATACCATAATAGTGAATTGATTCATAACAGTACATATGTATTAATGGATTGTAAATTATTATGGAATCCCTTACAATGATCGTATTATTAGATTATGGACAAATCAAAGACATAATTATTTGTGAAAAATATAAATACACACAATATATGTGGATATTCATTGTAATGAAATCAGTGTTCATTCACAAATATTCTAGGAATAACAAAACCAGTGAAAATGATATCAGACTAATTGAAAAAGAGATTTAGTTGATATTTTCTTACCAAATTTATATCATTTAAATAAGAATTTATCAAATGGCGGATTATGTGAAGTAAAATTATATCCACAAAATCACAATTGGAAATTAACAAATTAAAAAATAAACACTAATTCCACAACAAATCTCGGAAAAATGTAATCAACAATGTATGCGTAAAACACAATGAGTGGAAATTGAGTTTAGAATTTCCCTCACAAAGATCAATATTTAATTAAATAGATGGATTATGTATATTAAATATAAATACACATAAATCAAGTAATAATAAAACATAGGATATCCATATTCATTTTTCACAAATTCATAACACACTATAATCACAAACAAGATGATTAACCCAAAGAATGAAAATCTGGTTAAGAAGTTCCGTTAAGAAATTTTGAAAATCTAACATTGCCACATGAAAATTCATAAATATGTTGATGAGAGAAAATGGGGAATCTGATTTTTATTACATAGTATTTATTGTTAGGGTGTTTGGAATGAGATATCCAGAACTATGAAAATAAAAATTAAAAAGGTATATCATTTATAGAGTTCTTGAAAGTATAGGGGTGGTAGATTTCCTTACCCCGAGTCCAATTAATCATGTATGTTCCATGTTAATATTGAATAATAAAAATAAGTTAATTTATAATATATTTAGATGATTTTTCATTTTAATTAATAATTTTATAATACCTATTATCATGTTATAAAAATTACACAATTACTTATGTTCATGTTAGTTGTTTTGTCGATATTCAATAATTGAGAGAAAATAAACATGTTTGATTTAAAATGTCCAGGTTGTCACAATTAACTCAACTACATAATATTATTCATAATTTTAATATCATATTTATATCCATTAAATATTTATTTATTATAATCCATAAAATTAGTAGTGAATAAAGAAATGAAATGTTCATGGATCATGTAGGTTGTGCGTAGGAATAAACGCTACATTCATTTCATCGTCATATTTAAGTAAAAGAAAACTAAATTATACATAGGTATATTATAATTATATTATATTATATATGTTATATATGTTGAAAAAGTTAATTAATGTCATCATTTATGTGTTCCATGTGTGTAATGAATGAGTCATATCATATTGAGGGGATGGTAGTCCGCACATCCTCAAATGACATTACCATATTTACACATTATCAAAATCATAAAGGTATGATGTATATATAATATATAGAATAATAGGGATAACAAAAATTTAATATAAATCATATATAAATACAAGGATATCATAATGTCTACATTGAGTGGTTGTTGAGGAAATTTGATGAATCGTCATTGTGTGAGGCAGTAGTTCACTCTACACAGAAACTCTATGTTCGTATCCCTTAGATGGAGGAGTGTGTTAGTGTAGTTAGAATAATTAAATAAACACATCCTTATATATTAATTATACTCGTGTAGTTAAGTAGTCAAATAATAATAATATCATAGGGAGTTGAGAAGGAAAATAAACAAAAGGAACTTGAGAGACATCTTTACCTATAAATCGGGTAGCATCTTTAGATTAGATCCAAAAGGATTTCATGAATTTACATCTTCCCAAGGTATGTATTCTTGGTGGAATAAATATATTTTTTGAGATTATGTTATCATAGGTTTTATGATCTAATTCTCTTGAGTTTTGTGAGTGATTGGGTAGAGATGGTGGCCTTTTAAAGAGGGAGGAGGGGCACTTGAGAAAAGTCTTGAAATATTAATTTATTATAAATTTATTCTCAGTTTAAAATGTTCTTAAACTCATCTAATTTAATGATATGATTCTATTAGGACAAATAAATATCATCCAATAGGTTTTATACAATCTTAGGTCACAAAAATAACCTTATCTTTTATTTATACCCCTTAGTTAAAATCATTAACTCTTACCAAGTCTTATACTGTCATCTTTACATATGGTAACGATAGGTAAATAAAATGACATGAGAACTATAGTGGGTAATTAATGATATATATACCATTATATAAGTTATTTTTCTAAATATAATATTTTTAGGACACTTATATCATTTAATATCTTCGTATTTATTTTAAAAACTCATTTATGTCAATTTTGACA
Organism: Viscum album; assembly: GCA_963277665.1. Lineage (NCBI taxonomy): Eukaryota > Viridiplantae > Streptophyta > Magnoliopsida > Santalales > Viscaceae > Viscum > Viscum album. Next base: position 1,244,218,835 of record OY728147.1, read on the forward strand.
CTATTTAGTAATTAATTTTTGATAATGATGGAACAACTTGATTTCATTGATTAAAATTAATTAAATCAATGATAATATGTCAAAGTCGTCCAAAAATTATTATATAGAATCAAAATATTCAAATTACATTTATTTAAATATATTTAATATCATTTATTTTAATCCTTTATTCATGAAGCAATCATTGTATTATCATTGTGTCATAATTAAATTTATTTAATTACTGTCTAAAATATATAAATAAAATATCATAAATTATGGTATAATATTGTATTTATAATTACTTTTTATAGATGAATATATCACTTATATAACCCAAATAATTTTTTTATTTATGATAAATGTTTATGTTATATTTCTATTTCCTATAAATTAATAATCATAAAATAACATTTTCACCCCTAAGTGGCTCCTAAATGACAAAGGTTCAACATAAATATGATCATGGTAAAACATATATCATTAAATAGGAATATAACACATTTTATGGTAGTTTTTTATTTTTCTAAAAATGTTTTTACCCTTATTTAACTAATTTTCCCAATAACCAAGGCAATTATAAATTATTACTGAAGTTACTATTCATATTGTCCAAAAATAAAAGGTACCAATTTACACAATTTCGACATTTTGATTAAAAATATTGAATAAATATTGCTAAATTCAATACTAATAAATTTTATGAATTAATTTAATATTAATTTCCATTGTCAAAAAATAGAATGAATTTTTTAGAAGTAAAAACAACGAAAATATTGGTATGTGTTTATGTTAAATTTGAAAGTGAAATTTCATATAAGGAACAAATTTATATTAAATGATATAATTATATTACATTTATACTTTAAAATTATTATTCAATATTGTTTAACAATATAAACAATTTCATTGGAAAAACTGGTTTTAAATAAAAATTTAATGCATTTTTAATATTTATCAAAACATGACAGTTATCAGGAATATATTAAAAATTCATAAAAAGTATAATTTGATGTCCCAATTATAAAAAAGGTTATTTTTTCAAATAGATCACATAAAGGTATCAGATACTAAATTTGATAATGGATTTCCATCAAAAGGCAGTAGAAATGCATTTTTAGAAAAATACTTCTATTATCTAAAAAACTGAATTTGTTCATATATAATATCTTGAAAACATATAATATAAATCTAAAAAGTTACATTTAATATAGAACATATATTTTATTTTGAATAAGTATCCCTATTTAGTGAAATGATTTTATTAACACAATTATTCTTCTTCAAATAGGTTTTCAAAAAAACACATCCCTTATATTCAATTGGGGTTTATATTCATTTCTTATAAATTTTGTAACCAAAGATTCATTATATTATCAATTTAAAAAACTATTTTCATAATAAAGTTATTTCTACTTATTCCCTACCTTCCAATAGCTATAATTAAACTACAATTTAAAATAATAATAATAGTAATGTATTATTATATTTTGGTACAACTCAACATTGTCTTTAACGTAAAATTTCGAAGAAACCCATAATTGTATGTTGAGTATCGTATCAGGAAAAGTATACCCTTTATCATAAAATTAATATCTTATTAATAAATATTTATAGATATGAAAATGTAATATTCAATTAATGTATGGATTGTTAAATCATTCCCCCATTTGAAAATAATGTCCTCACAATTTTAAAAAAGGTCCAAAAAACATCGTCGAAAATCCCACATCAGAAAAATATTCAATAAAACTATCACATTAAAAAAATGGATAAGTAAAAAGGCCTCCCAATATAACATATTCTATTAATACATGTTGTAAAACAATGATATAAAAGAAATACTAACCATCTTGTTCTGATGGAGAGTGGTAAAAAGCATGAACAAGGGAATGTTAACAATGAAAAAAATCATAAACATATGAGGGGTTATACCATATTTCATTTCACAATAAGAAAACTATTTGGAAGATGTTATTGTTTTAATAACCTTTTGATAAAGTTACAGAATTCATTTACTACCTAGTATTTAAGAAAAAGAAACATAAATACTTGTAATGTTGTGTTTTGTCGATTAATAAATATTCACCACACACTCATATTTTCACCAAACCATGAGTATTAAAGATGAATTTATCATATATAAAAACCTATAATCATCTTATAAAGAATTGATTTATCCAAAAAATGTGTAATGTATATTTTCCATGTCTTTAAATGATAACAATATCAAAATGGCTAGGAAAAGATAAGATAATTCACAAAAAATAATAATCATTTATAACAAAAAAGAATAATTTTAACATCCAAAATTCAATTGTTATACCCAATGTCCATCATAGACCATTCAATAAATAATTTCCCTTAAAATTCATGAAAATTATCCAATCTATGAAAGATACCGAAAATTCTGAATGATTTGATCACATAGACTTCCACTATAAATCTTAACATTTATATCCAAAAAACACCTGTTACTCTTAATGTCACATACATAAATGTAATTAACCCAATCACGTGTTATCCATGATAGGTTAATCATTTCCAAAAATAATCCAAATCTCTATATTCCCATAATAAAAAAATTTATTCTTCAGAAATAAAATAAAACCATTACATGAAAAATAAAATCCCATAGTGTTCTATTTCAATTAGAAATACAGTGTTCATAGAAGATTGAATTTATTCCAAAATAACATTTATCACTTAATAACCAAATCATTTTCATATACTATGGATATCCATTCGGCATAACATAAAATCCCATAATCAAATTATCATTATCCTTATAAAGATTTAACTAATAAAGAAATTCATAATAATTAGGGTCTTTACATAGGATCATGGTAGTTGATGCGCCCATGTAGGCATTTGGTTGGGGGGTTCGATTCTGTAACGTCCCGGATTTGGGTACCACTCAATGTGTTCCCCGAACCCGGTTCACCACATGACCTCAACTGAATTTCCCCAAATGCTAGAGGCTTCCGACTAGCAGTGAGGGCCAATGTCTGATACTGGGGAAACTATTCCCCCATTTTTCAAAGTGTAGCGCAATGGAATATAATATAAACATACAACAACAGCTGAATCAATAAACCATACACATAACTGTAATAAACAACTGTAGTAGATATAACCAACCAGTATATAATTTTCGAGGCAACATTCCACAAGTTCCAAGAAAACAGTCAGAACATGTTACATAGCAGTGCAATACAATACAATACAAAGTACAGAAAAAAGAAACAAAACAACTGGCAGCATAGCGAGCCTAGGCTCGGTCCCATGTCCTCCTACTCCTCAGAAACAGTAAAATACCTGTATAGGGACTCTTTCCCCTATCCACACCTAAAGAAACATAATCTATTTGGGCCGAACAGCATGACCCAAACTGGGTGTGAGAAATAAATCTCAGTTGGCACCCACCAAAGACCCATGCCCAACTTCGTGTAAGCATGAAACAACAGTGTGAAATAGTAAAATGCTTTAATGTAAGTAGTACTAAAAATTAACTAACTTAACAGTTAAATTTCCATTTTATAATTTATTTAATCCATTAAATATTAGAAATCACCACAATAGATTTCTAAGTAAACAATCCACGTCCTTAGATAAGCAAAACCTTAACCTCGGGTATGGAAAATCCAACCCACAGGTATTGCTCTAAGGCGTAAAATTTTTTTTCCCTTAGGCGTAGGTAGTGTCTCCCTTAGGCATAGAGTCCAGCATCCTCCAGCATGGAAGAATTTTCCCTTAGGCTATAATAAAAACTACCCTCAGGCTATGAAAACGAATGCCCACAGGCTAAGTAAAACACCGCCCTTAGGCACAGGTAACCGGGCCATGCCCAAGATGTAAATAAACATTCATAATCAATTCTTATCAAGGAAATTCTGAAATTATTACTTTTAAGGCATACCCTAGGGTATCGTGGCCAAACGGCTAAACAGTTGAACACACACCTAGGGTGGTCATGGAACCAAGCAATGATCCCAACCAGCATTTTAATTTCAAATTTAATTACCTATACAGTTCTACTTATTTAAAATAGCTATGGCCTCAGCCACACGACACCCCAACATGGTTTAGTTGAACTAAGAATGTACAAAAAATGCACGAAGTTTGGAAATCAACACCAAGCAAACTACCTTATACGCCCCTGAACAATATACTCGAATGACATTCCATGAATCGTCCTAGAATGAGGTAGATCTGAGGTGAATGAAAATTCATTCATCCTTAAATAACTTCCATTATAGTAAGAATTGGTAAGAAACACAAAAAGAGATGGGAGGGATTACCCGTGAGGCTCCAACGAGATCGTCTGAAGTGGAAACGGATTCCCGACGTGCGCTCAGTGGATCAACAAATGTTCAGTCGTCCTATCCTGAGCTCTCGTCCGGTTTTAAGCCCTCCCTGTGAACATGGGAGGCTACTTCCGATTTTAAGAAAAAAAATTGCACGGCGTGTACATCTGAGTACACGACGTGTACTTCCCATTTTTAAATTGTTCCTCTGGTGGCTTCCCGCTAGCGCGGCACTGTTCACCTTTCGACATGACTACACGACGTGCCTTCATGATTACACTGCGTGTTCTGTCACACAGCTAGCCACCACCTTACTATTCACCTGCCGACGGACTACACAGAGTGTAAAGGACCACTACACGGCGTGTAGTCGGCTCCTACACCCTTCATCGTCGGCATGGCCACACCCTGTATATCATTCCACACGGCCAGAAGTACACGGAGTGTGGAAAAAGTACATGGCGTGTACTTACAAAATTTATGATTATTGACCATTTTCCATATTTTCTCAAAAACACTTATGTAAAAGAGAAAATAAGAAACCCATACCTCAAAATAAGAACCGGGTTCTTACAAACATCCCCCCTTAAAGAAATTTGTCCCCAAATTTACCTTCCAATTGTGGCAAAGATATATCTCAGAATAAATCTGGCCACTGAGCACGAACGTCCTTCTCCTACTCCCAGGTTTTATCATGCACTCGGCCATGCTGTCATAGCACTCGTACGAGAGGAAATGACCAGCCTCAGAGAACCTTCGTGCTCCCTTCAATGATACAAATTGGATTCTCCTCAAAGTATGCATCTAACTCAAGCTCAACCTCCTCGGGATGAAATGTGTGAGATGGGTCTGAATGATAGTGGTGAAACTGAGATACATGGATGACATCATGCACAGCTCGGTACCGTTGTGGTAACTACAACTGATAGGCAACTAGCCTGACTCTCTCCAGAATATCAAATTTCCCCACACACCACGGTGAATGTTTACCTTGTCTCATGATCCGCCTGTGTCCCAGCCTCGGTGAAACACACAAGAAAACCTTATCTCCGACCACGATCTCCAAAGGTTGTCAGCGGCGATCAACATAATATTTCTGACGAGACTGTGTAGTAGCCATCCACTTCTGAATCATTTGGACTTGCTCAGATGTCTCTTTCACGAGATGTGGTCCCAGTAAAGCTAACTCACCTGCCTCTAACCATCACATTGGTGATCGACATAGCCTACCATATAAAGCCTAGTAAGGTGTCATCTCTATAGTCGCCTAGAACTATTGTTATAGGAAAACTCGACTAGGGTTATGTGCATCTCCCAAGTGGCCCCAAAGTCTAGGAAACATGCTTGCAGCATGTCCTATAGAACATGTATAGTATGCTCCAACTGGCCATCGGGCTGAGGATGGTAAGATGTGCTCAGAAGCACCTGTGTACCCAGTTCCCTCTGAAAACTCTTCCAGAAAAGAGATGTAAAACGGGTGTCCTTATCTGAAATGATATAGCAAGGAACCCCATGAAGATGTATGATCTCTCAGATATACAACCTTCCGATCTATTCAACATAGAAGGTCTCCCTGATAGAAAAAACGTGAGCTACCTTTGTGAGTCTTTCCACAATAACCAACATGGTGTCATTGCCTCGAGGTGACCTCGGCAAACCAATCATGGAATCCATTGTGACATCATCCCATTGGCTCTCTGGGATAGGTAACTGCTGTAACAGTCCAGCTAGTATCTGATTCACTGCCTTCACTAGCTGACATGTGGAACACCTCGTAACAAAACTAGCTACATCACTCTTCATACCCGACCACCAATATTGTCGTCTGAAGTGTCTGTACATCTTGGTAACCTTGGGATGAACTTCCCAAGATAAAGTATGAAACTCCCGCAATATCTCATTGAATATATCCCCTAGAACCCACACTCGTCCATGGAAACGTAATACCCCAACATCGTCTATCGTCCAACTAGAAGGAGGGTCCTCACTTTCCACCGACTCCCGTAGGACTACGCCTTCTGAAACTGATAGTTGTCTCATCCTCACTATATCCAGGAGTGTAGAGGTCATAGCAAAAAATGAAAGAAAGGTATGTCCCTGACTATCATGAACCTCGAAATGAATCTTAAAGAACAAATCCATAAGTTTCCACTCACCACTGGCCTTCTGCACTGCCTATATCTAAGTCTTCCAGCTCAGTGCATCTGCTACTACATTACCTTTACCAGGTGTATATGGAAGCTCAAAGTCAAAGGACTGAAGGTATTCAACCAACCTTCGCTGTCTCAGATTCAAGTCACGCTGAGTAATGATATACTTGAGAATTTTGTGGTCGATGATAACAATAAAATGTTCTCCAAATAGATAATGTATCCAACAATATAACACATGTACAACTTCAGCCAACTCGAGATCATGTGTCGGGTAATTCCTCTCATGTGGCCTCAACTGCAGAGACCCGTATGCAACAACTCAATCATACTAAATCAACACTACTCCCAGCCCAATCCCTGATGTTTCATAGTAAACTGTATAACTCTTCCCCTGCTCTGGAAGTATCAGGATCGGTCCTGATGTCAACCTTCCTTTCAGGTCCTGAATGGTTGTCTCACAATCTTCTTTCCAATTGAACTTCATAGCCTTCATAGTCAAAGTCGTCCACGGCGCTTCTAAGTGGGAGAAGTCATGCATGAAACGCATGTAGTAACCATCTATCCTTAAGAAACTCCGTATTTCAAACACGTTATTTGGCTGCTCCCAGAAGACTATAGCTCTCACCTTCTCTGGGTCCACAGCAACTCCTGCCTCTATTATGATATGACCAAGGATGTGAATATAGTCCATCCAAAAGTGGAACTTTGAGAGCTTAGAATATAGATGATGCTCTCTTAGTGTACTAAATACAATTTCAAGATAGGTGTCATGGTCGTGTCGAGTGTGAGAGTACACCATGATTTCATTCATGAATACTACAACAAAAGAGTCCAGATAAATATTGAACACATGATTCATCAGAGCCATTAAAATTGCTGGTTCATTCATGAGTCTGAACGACATAACTCTATACTCGTATAGACCATACCTGCTCCTGAAAGCTGTGAGAGGTATCTTTGATGGTCTAATGCATAGCTGATGATATCAGGACCTAAAGTCAATCTTCAATAAAACTCGTTCTCCACAAAGATTATCAAAAAGATCATCAATCCTCGGTAATGGATGTCGGTTATTAACCATCAACTGGTTCATCTTCCGATAATCCACAAAGTGTCTGAGGGTACCATTTGTCTTCTTCGCAAAAAGGACCGGAGAACCCTAAGGAGATGTACTGGGTCAGATAAAACCCTTTTCTTGTAACTCCTATAACTGCCTCTTGAGCTTCTGAAACTCAGGCGTAGCCATCCTATAAGGAGTAATGGACACCAGTGCTGCTCCTAGCACAATCTCAAAAGAGAAATCCACCTCACGCTGTAGAGGTAGACCCGAAAAGTCATCCGAGAAAACATCCCTAAAACAATCAACCACTGGAGGAAAATATGTCTGACAAGTCCCCTGATCAACCAGATATAAACTCGCAAACTGGGCTATGACTCCACCTCGCCCATGATTCTCTGGTCCAGCTCGACTTTCCGGAACGTCCCACTCACCCTTATATAAAAACATTCCTCCCTCTGGTGATGTGAAACTAACCCTGCGACAGTAGCAGTCTACAAAGGCTCGAAAGGGAACCAACCAGTCTATCCCAAGAATGACGTCATAAGCTATCATCTTTAAGACATAGATGTCCCAAAGAAAATGACACCCATCAATCTCAAGGGGCACTCCTTGCACTAATGCACACCAGTTGTCCTAGTCCCCAACGGAGTGTCTAGAGTCATGATCGTAGAAGAAGTAGAAACAAAGATCCCAAGGCTCTCCACAATGGGTACATATATGAAACTATGTGTAGAACCTGTATCAAAAAGTACAAAAGATAAGACAAAAGATACTAGAATAGTACCTATGACTATAGAAGGTCCAGGATCCTGCTCATGCTGGGTCTGTTGCCCTGCATTTTCCTGGCCAGTGTCGTAGCCCTGCGACACAGCCTGGCTACCCTGAGTTGTCCCACCGTGCTGCATCTGAGATCCTAGTTCCTGGATACCACAACCATGACCACCATCTCTGCCTACTCGCCCTGACATATTCAAGTTCTCTGACTAGTAAGAATCCATTGGTCCTGCTCCCGCACGCGGAGTCTGCACAGAACCCCTCTCACTATCCATCGGAGGAAAAGCCCTACAAAACCGTTGCAGATGACCCATACATCCGCTAGCTCGGAACTCCACTGGGTCACATGGACACTTCGGTCTCTTGTGCCCATCTCTGCCACACTGGTAGCACCTGAGCGGGCCACCTGATGAATCTATCTAGCTAGTACAGCCACCCTGAGAGAAGTCCATCGGTCTCTTCATCTTGCCATCAGAAATATTAGCAGTAAAGGTGTTGAAAATCCCTGTCCCACACCACTAGATTCATGAAGGTTCCTCTTTGTAATAAGCGCCAGATTCACAATAGAATATACACTAGGAAACCTGAAAACATTCACAAGTGCTCAGATGTCATAACGAAGACCATCCCCGAAGTGCCTAGCCCTCAGTATCTCATCGCCCACTAGAACGGGTGAAAAACGATGAAGCTCAGTAATGTGAGCAGAATAGTCCATCACCGACATAGCTCCCTACTGCAGATTCATGAACACTTGAGATGTTTTTTCCCTCAGTGTCTCGTGAAAGAAAAAGTCATAGAAGACATCCTGGAAATCCTCCCACGCCATGTCTCTGTGATTCTCTAACTATGTGGTAACATCCCACCACCTCTTGGAGGAATAACACAACATGTAAGTCACGAGCTTGACCCTATGCCCTGGAGGCGTCTCAAGATGCTCAAAAATTGTCTATGTCTATCCTAGCCATGACTCCTCAGCCTGTGGTCCGCCATCCCCCAAAAATGTAGGAGGATGCTGCTGCTGAAAGATACGAGTTAGATCGGCCATAGATGTGACAGCCTGCGGTGCTCCCTGAAAGGTCTGCATGAACCGCATGAAGCCTTCACGGATTATTTCCTCCACACCTGTGTCTGGTATAATAAATGGCACCACTTCTGGCACTGCTGGAGGATCCACTGGTAGCCCATGGCACACCATCTCTAGAGTATACTCATAACCGCTCTCCTGGCGAACAATGTGTGGTCGTCTAGGAGGCATGACACTATAAGGTCAAAAACACACCTTAAATCAAGATTTAACAAGATTGAAAATGAATGAACCAAAAAGGGAACAAGAGGCAGACAAAATTTAAATATTTTCAGAACATGACAACACAACATGTATAATGACTACACGGCATGTACATGACTTCCCTTCCCCTACTCGGGTCCTTCTGCACGGCTAAGCCACATAGCTTCCATTGAATAAAAACTACATGGTGTGTATATCAGATACCTGGTGTGTATGGTGTTATTTCCAACTGCATGTGTCGTCTGTGACACAGCCAACTACATGGCTTGACACTACATGGCATGTTACACACGCACACGACGTGTCAACAACCCCGTTTCCCAGTCACATGACTAACTCCACATGGACTGTCCTCGGACAAGACTTCATGGAATGTTCCCAAAGGTGCACTACGTGTTCTAGACGATCTTTGTCGGCCCGTGTTGTTCGTTACAAGTCTGGCTCCCCAGGTCACACTACATGGTGTGTTCATCATGGACACGACGTGTGAATCTAAAGGATTCCTCCACTCGTGTTTGTTTGTTACACTGTGGACACCGGGTCAACACTACACGGAGTGTACAGAAGCTACACTGAGTGTTATCCACAAGGTCTTCCCTTGGAAATGTCGCTGCCAACACAGTTTATGACACGAGAAGAGATTACACGGCGTGTACCTTGGGTACAGGGCGTGTACTAAAAAAGTTCATTTTTATTCCCAAACAGAAGGCCATACACGGCGTGTTTAAGATACTGCATGGCGTGTATACTGGTTTTCTGGACAGAATGCCTCAAAAACATCACCGAAACCCAAAAAATACCAAAAAATAACACCTAAGTGTCAAATTCTGACCCGTGAGGGCCCATACTCCCCACGAGTCAATGCATGACATCTTATCTTTGATTTAACCTAAATAAAAAGTAACCAATCCACCAAATTCCGGTCAATGAGGGACCATACTCCATAAAAACCAAATTTGGTGTTCATTTTCTAAACCGGATCACACAAGAAAATACCCTATCACAAGTAGGTATTTATCATGTAGCTATCACAGTAGCATTCTTTACTAGCACAACAACTATCACAACAACCTGAAAAATCTAATGCACCTACTTGGCATGGGACTATGCATGAAATGTGATTTCTAGCATGTGTCTAAATGATGCATGATACTTCATACCCTCATCTCATTAGGTTGCAACTAAATAGAACCCATAGATAAAATATAGCAGCAAAATCCTAAGTGTGTCACCCAACGGTGAAATCAAGTCAACTGTAAATTGTAAAATCAGTAAAATTACAACACGTGGTAAATTTTATTTTCCCTGTACATGGGTTAGCTATGCCCGAGCACATATTATTACCAGCTACCGTTCATCCTATCATTGACTATGGCTCCAAATAGTAATTCAATTAATATAATTCCCTCTGATACAAATTTGTAACATCCCGGTTCCGAGTGTCACTCAAAGGGTGCCCCGAACCCGGTTTGCCACTTGACATCAAGCGCATTTCCCCGAATACCAGATGCTTCTGACTAGCAGTGAGGGCCCAGGTCTGATAGTGGGGAAACTATGTCCTCATTTTTCAAAGTGTAGCACAACGGAATATAATATAAACATACAACGACAGTGGAAGCAATAAACCATACACATAACTGGAATAAACAACTTCAGTAGATATAACCAAACACTATATAAATGTCGATGCAACAAGCCACAAGATCCACGAAAATAGTCAGAACATTTTACATAGCAGTGAAATATAGTACAATACAGAGTACAGAAAAACGAAACAAAATAGCTGGAAGCATCGCTAGCCTAGGCTTTGTCCAATGCCCTCCTACTCCTCAGAAACAGTCATGTAAATGTATATAGACTCTTTCCCATATCCGCATCTACAGAAACATATTCTGTTTGGGAAGAAAACCATGACCCAAACAGGGTGTGAGAAATATATATCAGAAGGCACCCACCAAAGGCTCATGCCCAACTGCGTGTAAGCATGCAACAATAGTGTGAAATAATAAAATGTAATAAATTAATCAGTACTGAAAAGTAACTAACTTAACAGTTAAATTTACATTTTATTATTTTTTTAATCCATCAAATATTAGAAATCACCCCAGTGCATTTCTATGTAAACAGTCAATGTCTTCAGACAAGCAAAACCTTAACCTCAGGAATGAAGAATCCAACCCGCAGGTATTTCGCTCAGGCGTAATAGATTTTTGCGCTCAGGAATAGGTAGTTTCACCCTCAGGCACAGTGTCTATTTCCCTCAGGCACAAAAAAAGGCGTCATCAGGCTAGAATTACAACTTCCCTCGGGCTAAGAAAAACAACACCCACAGGCTAAGTAAAATACTGCACTCAGGCGCAGGTAACCGGGCCATGACCAACATGTAAATAAACATTCACAATCAATTCCTCTCAAGGAAATACTAAAATTATTACTTTTAAGGCATACCCTCGGGTATCCCGGCCAAACAGCTAAACTGTGGAATGCACCCCAGTCGTGGTCCTGGATCCAAACAATGATCCCATCCAGAATTATAATATCAAATTTAATTACCTATCCAGTTCTAGATATTTAAAATAGTTATGGCCTCAGCCACACAACACCCCAACATGGCTTCGTGGCACTAAGAACGTTAAAAATTGCACAAAATTTGGAAATCAACACCATGCCACCTACCTTATACGCCCTTTATCAGTATACTCGAACGGCGTTCCACAAATCATCATAGAACGAGGTAGATCTGAGGTGAATGAAAACTAAATCATCCTTAAATAACATCCATTAGAGGAATAATTGGTATGAAACACACAAGGAGATGGGAGGGATTACCCGTGCGGTTCCAACGAGATCGTCTGAGGTGGAAACGGATTCCCGACGTGCGCTCGGTGGATCTCCAATGGTTCGACTATCCTCTCTTGAGCTCTCGTATGGTTCTAGGCCTTCCTTGTGAATAGGGGAGGCTAGTACCCATTTTAAGCGAAAAAACAAAGTACAAGACGTGTACTTCATAGTACAAGGCGTGTACTTCCCATTTTTAAATTGTTCCTCAGGCAGCTTCCCAATAGCGCATCACTGTTCACCTACCAACATGACTACATGGCGTGTCTTCACGAGTACACGGCGTGTTTTGTTGCACAAATGGCCATTGGCTTATTATTCGCCTGTCGACTAACTACACGATGTTTAAAGGACCAAAACACGGTATGTAGTCAGCTCCTACACCCTTTATAGACGGAATGGCCACACGCCCTATGTACTCATTCCACACTGCCAGAAGTACACGACGTGTGGAAAAAGTACACGGCGTATACTTCCAAAATTTAGGATTATTCCCCATTTCCATATTTTTTCAAAAAAACATAATGAAAAGAGAAAAGAAGAAACTTGTACCTAAAAATAAGAACCAGGTTATTACATATTCCTACGGCCTTGCAGAGCGTAATAGGTTATCACCTATCTTTGAGGCCATCCCCCTTTATAAAACTCAAAAATAACCCTAACATGTTTTACCCCAAATGGTTGACTTGTACCTCTCATTTTTCACAATCCTCATAATGACTTTAATATCTTAATTGATGAAGTCTTATATATATTGACAATTTTTCAGCTACATGTGATAAAATAAAACTATTCCAAAGCGAAAAAACACTATATTATGGTCATGGGGTCCACCTGGTATCATTATCATATTGATCACATAAACAGATGGTCCATGCATTACAAAACAATTCATAGAGATCCATCAAAATAAAAAATTTTCTTTATCCAAATACACCTTTTACAAATTGGGTCATATTGGTGTTCACAAACAAATATTTTCAGAAAACAACCATGTATTACATATAATTTCAAAATTTTTGACAAAACATTGTTTTATTAAAACATTCAGACTGCATGTGAGGTGAATCATTCAATCAATGGACCATTTAAAATACCATTATTACATTCTGATACATTATATTTAAACAGAAAAATAGATTGCACAAGGATCTCATTCTTCAGCACCTTTTTCAAAATCATAATATGCTTCAAAATCTTTTTATGATGTAAAATATTTGAAAATTTCTTGATAATATTTACCATTATTGAATATATGAAAATATTTAGAAAAATATATTTGAGTAAATGAATCCACTAATCTAAAGTTTAATTTAAGTATAGTGTTGGTGTTTTATATCTCAAACAATTTCTCGCTAGTGAGTTGTATGTTAGAACATGTTTCTGAATATTCTGGACATGACATTTTAATAATTATTTCAATCACGTCATAAAGGATTGATTATAATGTCATTTGAGATCCACCTCCTTCAATTATTATCATACATTCCATGATCTAAAAAAATTATAAAATAATGATTTAACGTAATTAATAAACATAGAGACTAAAAATGTTTTTTCCAAAAACTCATAATACCAAAAGTTTTATAAACAATTTTTTGAAATGAACTATAAGTGCTAGAACATAAATGCTACATAATATTTTGTTAATTCATGAATTCAAATTTATGATATTTACAGTTTTAGAGTTCTATATAATAAAACCATAACTATTACATTACATCTCAAAAATTACAATGTAGACACCTCTAATGTATTGATTGTTTATTAAAATAAAACTCTTCAATTTAAATAATACAACCTTTCTGAATAGAGAACATATTGAATTCTTCATTTATCTTATCCTTATTTATTACCTATGAAAAATATTTTAAAAACATGGGTTGAGAATTAAAAATCTTAGTAGGGGATACACAATAAGGAAATAAAGCATTAGTCCATGAATAAATACAAATCAATGAAATCATAATTTTAACTTATAAAATGTAATCTACATAGTTACATTATGTAATCATGAGATACATACTAAATATCATATACTTCAAAAAATTTAAAATGTTGAATTCCCAACATACATACATTATATCTTACAAATCAACATAGGGTGTAACATTCACTATTACGTTTATAATATCCAAAACAGCATATTTCCTAAATATCATAGGTGAAAATAAAATGTTTACCTCTATTACATTACCCAATGAGTTGGAGATTTATAATGGGATCACCACCCTAGGTTTATCACATAACAAGCAAATTTTTTATATATTATAACCACCTGTAAAATACCCATGTACCATTACTAATCAGGAAACATAAAAGAATGAAATTATAGACTTTACACTTATCAATCACGAGAAATCAAATCAATATATTGATATATTCAAAAAATCCAACACCATTTAAAATATTTAATAAATATATTTTGTAATCAAATTGTCATATAGGACGTTCAAATATTTAAAATAAATGCATGATTCAATGTTGTAAAACATATATGTCAATAAAAATAAATCCAATTTTTTTTTTAAAAAAAATGGACATTAATGATAAATATTTAAAACAATACATATTTTAAAGTTTTTAAAATGATGTTTTTGTTAATGATTCCCATACAACATGATAAAATACATGATTATAAATAAATACAGAAAAACTTTTAATATCATGAGAATAAGGAGATTCATGATATATTATGAAAATGGGTCCCATATATATCATAAAAATGAATATGTACAAAACAATAAATTAGTCTCAATGGATTGTAAATTGAGATGAAATCCCATAAAAATATCTTATTATTACATTAAGAATAAATCAATTAAATATTTATTTGTCAAAAAATACACCAAATATAGGTGGATATTCTATGTAAAACAATCATAGTTCATTCACATATATTCTTGTAAAATAAAAACTAATGACATGGATATTTAACTCAATGAAAAGTGATTAGGTTATGATTTCCATACAAAATTCTTAAAACTATAATATGAATTTATCAATAGGGGGATTATTTGCCGAAAAATAATATACTCACAAGGAGATGTGGGAATTAAAATATAAAAAAATAAACAGTTACTACACACATAATCTTGTAAAAGTATAAACAACGAAGTATGCATAAATCCCAATGAGTAGAAATAGAGTTCTGAAATTCCCGTACAAAGATAAATTTGTTAATAAAATAGATTTATTATGTATATTAACAATAAATACATATAAATATATTATAAATAGAATATTGGATATCAAAATACATTTCCCACATACTCATAGAACGATATAATAATGCAGTAGAATATTTAACAAAATTATGGAAATTGTGTTAAGAAGTTCCCATACGAAGTTTCGGAAACCAAATGACGTCACATTAAATTTCATAAAATATATTTATAATTGAAAAATGAAAATATCAATATTTTTATATATTATGGACTGTCATGGATGTATGTAATCACATATCCACCCCTATGAATATATAAATAAAAAAGGCATAACATTAAATCAATTCTTTAAAAGTAAATGGTTATAGACTCCCATACCTAGAGTCCAACTTATCATGTATGTTCCATATTATTCATAAATAACAAAAATATGTTAATTTAAAAATGAATAAATTCATTTTTCATAATTATTATTCATTTATATTACCTATTATCATGTAACAAAAATTACATTATTATTTATGTTCATATTGGTTGTTTTTTTGATATTCGGTACATGAGTCGAAAATGAAGTTGTTTGATGTAAATTGTTCTTATTATCAATAGTCAATAATATTAAAAATATTAGTTATTATTTAAATATAATATATATACAATATATGATTATTTGTAATAGTACAATAAAGATATAGATAATAAGTGAAATGTCGCATTAATGGAGAAGGTATGTCATACATATGCTTGACCACTAACTTAATTTTTTTCTCATATTAAAGGAAATGAATACATAACGATACATATGTATACTATAATTAGGGTATATTATATATTTTATATATGTTGCATACGTTCATTAATTTCATCCTTTATACATTCCATGCATGTCTTGAATGAGTCATATAACTTGGAATGGGCGGAAGGCCTCTCTTCCTCAAATGACATTATGATATTTACACATTTAGGAAAGAATAAAATTATTCTATAAATGTGAAATACATAATCATAGAGACAATATAAATATAGTATGTATTATATATAAATACATTTCCACTATAATTTCTTCCATGAGAGGTGGTAGAGGAAAAATGAACCATCATAATTTCATGAGGCAGTAGTTCTTCGTACACCAAAACAGTATGTTCATATCTATTAGATAGAGGTGTGTTTAAGAGTAGTAAGAATATTTCAAATAAAAAATATTAGAATATTTAGGATAGTGTTTTATTTATGTTATCAAATAATAGTAAGTGTATTTGGATTGGATAAGGAATATAACGAAATAGATCTTGAGAGAATACATTACCTCTAAAATTGTGTAACTTCTTTTCATTTGAGACAAAAGGATTTCATGAATATACTTAATCATAATCTAAGGATTATAAGAGAAATGGAGGGATTTTTTAAGATTATGTGAGAAGATATTATATGTGCCAACTAGCTTGAGAGGTGTGGGTAATTAGGTAGTGGTGGTGACCTTTTATTAAAGGGAGGGGCACTTTAAGAACATCTTGAAATATTTTTCTATTATAAATTGATTTTCATTTTAAAATGTTCCCAATATAATTTATTTCTAATATAAAATGCTATTTGGTTAAAAAACACTCAACCAATACATTTAAAACTAGTTTTAGTCACAAAAAAATCATTATATTTTAGTATTACCAATTAGATAAAAACATTAACACTTACCATGCCTTTTTTTATTTTCTTCATATAAGGTTACAATAGTTACAATAAAATTCCAAAATAACAATAAGTGGATAATAAATCAAATTTTTAACCATATATAAGTCATTTGGAAGAATATATGAATTTTTGTACTATTATATCATTTAACAAAACAGTATTGGTTTTCAAAACTCATTTATGTGAATTTTGAATCTATTTAGTAGTTGATATTTTTTAAAGTTATAAAAACTTGATACCATCAAACCAATGAAATAAAATAAAATATAGTATGTCAATATGAATCATAAAATTATTGGATACAATCAAAATTAAAAATTTCTATTTATTTTAATATTTATAAAATCATTTATTTTAATCATTTGTTAATGAATCAATTAGTACATCATCATTGCGTAATAATTAAATCTATTTATTTATTGTATAAATATTATAAATAAAATATCATGTTATGTAAAATATTTTTATATTTGTAATAATTATTTATATATGAAAAAAATTATATAACCCCACATATATATTTTTATTAATAATACATGTCGAGGCTATATTTCCCTTTTCTTTAAATTGAAATTCATAAAATTTTATTTTCATATACAAGTGGCTTCCAAAGGCCACCTGTTCGGCCTAAAGATTCTCATGGTCAGAATTATGTCATGTAATAAGATTAGGACATGTTTTAGTGTAGTTTAATGTTATTATAATAATATTTCTAACCCTTATTTACCAAATTTACCCTTTAATTATGGTAATTAAAAATAATTACTAACATTACTATTCCTAATTTACAAATCTAAAAAGTACTATTTAAAAAATTGGAACCTACTGATTCTAAATATGGAATCCATTTTTAAAATATATCCCAAAAAAATTCAGGAAATTAATTAAAAATTAGTTTTTTTTTCAATCCCAAAATAAGTATTATTACGATGTAAAAAACTATCAAATGATCGACATGTGTTTTTGTCCAATTTCAATACGAAATTTCTTATAATGAACAACATTTTATTAAATGATAAAAATATATATTAATTATTAATTAATACAATTATATAATAGCATTTATCTATAGCAATTTTTTCGATTGAAAAAATTGTTTTCAGTGAACATTTTTCATATTTTTACTATTAATCAACAAACGATAGTTATCAAAAAAATATCAATAATTCATCAAAAGTTAATTTGTATATAACACTTTATCTAAGAAGTTTATTTTGTTAAAAGACCATATAAATGAGTCAAAACATAATATTATAAATGGTTCAACATCAAAAAGAGTTAAAACTAAATTTTTAGGTAAAATACTTATTTTATTAGAAAATTTGAATTTTTGGTATTATAGAATATATAGAAAACATGTAAGCTAACCTTAAAACATTGCATCAAATTTATAACATATTTTTTTGTAATTTCCCGGACCTCTCTGGCCCATTCCTTTGTCAAAAAAGGCCACGAAGTGTTCTGGATGGTAAATGGACTTTTCCCACACTTTACAGGATTTTTAAACTACACGTCGTGTAGTTTGAGTACACATCGTGTACCCCCTTGCCGGGTATACCCCGTGTTGAAGGCCATGTAATTACCGTGTGAAATAACTGGTTACATGCCGTGTGTCCAATACTACACGCCGTGTAGTCTCTCTCTCCGAGTATGAATTACCGTGTGTTGACCAGTCAACGGCCGTGTGCCGTGTTGGTGCCGTGTGAAATAGATGAGTACACGTCGTGTAGTACTTCCCCGCGTATGCGTTACCCTAAAAATTGTGTGTTGACCAGTCAACAGCCACGGAGCCATGTTGCATGCCGCGTGGAGACCATGTGAAATAACCTAGTACACGCCGTGTACCATAATGTAAATGCCATGTACTTTTTCTTTTCTCGCCTATAAATGGAGGGGTCCCCTGCTCCTTTTCAACTCACCCCTCTCCTCCCCTTTCCTTTAAGCAGAGTTCTCCCAAGATACTCGAAAGCTCTTTCTTTCATAACGTCTTCATCTGAGGTCTGATTTACGATCCGTCAGCGGCCACGAGATCATAACGACGAGGCAGAACTTCTGAGCTTGGATCTGTTTTCTTTCCTTCATCCTTTCCTTTCTGACATCCACCCAAGGAGGATTTTCTGGGACCCGAAAATAGTGACGGACGCTGACAGATGTCTTCTAAAGTCGATCAGGGGGAGAATTGTGATCAGAACCTATTAGGGTAGGGATATAACCTTCATCTCTCTTTTTTTGTGCATCATGCAGGGTGGGTATCCTTTTGATTTCATGATAAATAGTTGAACCATTAAATAATGATAATAACTGGTTAAAGAACAGGGATGGGGAAGTTGTTATGTTTATCTATATATACTGTGATATTATGTTGTGAATTGAATAGGCTTATGCCTACTGAAAATCACGGTCGTTGGGGGCCTTTTCTTGTGCAATTAAATGTTTCCATATCATTTTAGACAGTATTGTGGATGGAAACATCGTGGAACGTTGAAATTAGTTAATCAAGTAAATTTGGCTATTTAAAATCTGGAACCCTTGTGTGATCACCCCGGTTAAAAAAATGGAATAATGAACATGTGGGTTTTGTCTTGGTTACTGGTGGGTGAAAGGGATGGGTGAATCCTGGGTTGTTGCAAATAGAACAGGCAGCAGGACTGCGGTAAATGATGTTAAAGGGGTGATGAGGTGGCATGAACCTTGTTTTGTGGGTTGTTGTGGATCGGGTGGGCAGCGGGGCTGTGATAAATGGTATTAAAGGGATAATGATGTATGATGCGGTTGTGGATATGGTGGTTGGTAGTGGGGTTGCAGGGTTGGGTTTTAATGTGAATGAACTATTGGTTGTGAATAATAAATAAAAGTAGAAGATTTAATCAATGGTGGGTAATGGTCATGGAACGATATTAATAATCAATGGGTTGGTTGGCTGATAAGAAGGACTTTGTTGTGTTGCTTGTGTTTTCCTAACATGTTTTATGGATGGCAGGGATATGTTTTATGAACGATCGATGTGGTTGGTTGTGGATAGTTGCCCCATAATTAAGGAACTAAATAAACTAATTCACTGAAACGTGAAATCCTAAATGGGGTTGGGGATTTTTATTGTATGCATTCTTAATGGTAGCAGTGCTGAGGCATGTGCTCAGTTTCTCTGTTTAGAATCCATAGGTTTGGCTGAGTGTTTGGTATATATATATATCTGTACCTTTTGTGTTTCTTCTCACCCCACCCATGTTGAGAACTTAGTGTCGAACACTCCCATCTCACGAGAGAGGGTGCTTTCCCATAGTTACTAGCTCCTACCCGCTACTTATCCCCTAGGTTTTGATGGCTTGAGGCGACTATACACCAAAGACTCTTCGGGTAGGATTCGATTGGGGTGGTTTTAGCCCACGACTCTTCAGGCAGGTTTTACTATTTCCCAACAATCATTGGGATGAGGCCCAGGTGTGTGCGGGTGGGATACGTGGTTGTGAGGCCCGGGTGTGTGCGGGCGGGATATGTGGGTGTGGGGCCCAGGTGTGTGCGGGCGGGATACGTGGTTGTGAGTCCCAGGTGTGTGAGGGTGGGGAGAGTGTGGCATCGTCAGGTTGTTTGTCATTAGGAAGAGTATCTAACTAAAGGGAAATGGTGCGGTGTACCCAATACTCTTGTTCGTATATACTACTACCTGTGGTGATTGTTTTTTTGGTGAGTGTGGCTGGTGAGGTTGGGTGGATATAATTCCTTTTAGGTTTCTTTTGTTGTTCTCACAAGACATTAGGATGTCTCCCCACATGTGCAGGAGAGCATTAGGTTTCCCTACTGAGTATACTTGTATGCTCACCCTACGTTTACTTTCACGTTTCCAGGAGGACTACCAGGGCCGTGCGGGACCCTACATGTCAGACAGTTGGAGTTGTTGCAGTTTCTGTACTATTTTTTTCTTTTGGTATTGTACTTTGTGCTTTCTTGTACTTGTACCATGTTATAAAATTTGTTTAAACATGCATGTGGGATTGGTTTGGGTTTATTTATATATACTTTTTCCTCTCCTTTTTGGTGGTTGACTTGTCCTATTTCCCGATCCTAAATAATAAAAATGGAAATGCATCCCATATTTGTGAAAACTCAAACCCTTGGTGTTAGTCGCCACCCCGGGGCATCATTCGTGGGAGGTGGTCGTGATAGAATGGTATCAAAGGTAGTGGGTGATAGATAGGATGGAGTCTGTAGTTAAGAATAGTGAGGATTACATGGGATGGTAGGGCGACAATGTTAGTTAATCTTGGTGCATGTCATAGGCCAGGGAAGACCAGCTAGGACACGGGATTTTTGGGCCCTCGTGATCCGATGCAAGGACTCTGATCGAACCAAAAGACCAGGTGAGGCTACATTGATTGCAGGGCAGAGACCCTAGGGAAGGTACATGCATCATCATGATTGTGTTTTACTTGATTTGGGTGGTGTAGGAATTACATTGAAATAAAATGATAAAATAAAACCTTGAGTTTTTCCTTACTACTTGGGCTTAGGTGATCCATGTTTACCGTATATCTATGGCACCTGGACGTCATCCTCGGGTGGATCAGACGGCCGAGGCCCAGCATATTCAGGCGTTCAATCAGTTGAGGATTTACCGAGAGGAGTAAGATAGCCAGTGGCAGAAGACTGTCCGTTATTTCCAGCGGCAGACCCTCAAGAAGTACGAGGGTAGTATTTCGGATACAGAGATGGAGGGGTGGCTTGAGGATCTAGGGATCACTTTTACCATGATTCGTGCTCATAGAGAGTACTGGGTTCCCCTAGAAGTCATTCAGCTGAGAGCTGCGGTGAAATAGTGGTGGACGCTCTACCTCGGAGAGAGGATAGAGGTAGAGGTTCCATGTGCTGACTTTGAGAAGGATTTCCGAGAGGAATTCTATTCTTCCATGATCATTGCGGATAAGTGGCAACAGTTACTCCCCCATTAGAAGGGGAGTATGTTAGTATGAGAGTTGGGGATCAAGTTCAAGGATCTCCTACACTTTGCTCCGGATCTCTTTCCAGATGAGGAGTCTCAGGTGAGACGTTTGAAGGAGGCGCTTCATCCTTCGCTCCAGTATGATGTCACCACCTTCACCCTTCTGACATACTTGGAAATATAGAAGAAGACAGAGGTTGTAGAGAGGATGCACTCAATGGGAGGTGCACCCCGAGATGGGATCCATCTGGGCTTGTCGAAGGGGAAGGAAATCAGAAGCAGGTCTCCTATGACGGGACCATCCAGGATCAGGCTAGTGGGGAGCAGGCCCCATCAGTTCCTGTTCAGATCTTCAGGTCCTCAGCCCTTTTTCACGAGACTATGACCGAACTGTTTTTCTTGTGGAGGATTCAGGCACGTTAAGAGTCAGTGCCCGACCAGAACTCAGTACGGTGGAGGTGGGAAAGTTCAGCGCCCACCTCAGTAGCACCAGTTGCCAGTGAGGCACCTCTAACAACAGTAGGACCTTGCTCGGCCGTGGGCAGATTTTTCGGGAGGAGGCCGACCTCAGGGTGCTCCTCAGGGACCTCGACCAGGGTGTGGTCGGGGAGGTGGATGACATCAAAGTGGCAGAGGAGTTGGGCATGGACATTTGCATGCAGCAGAGTTGACAGCTCCAGCAGGACAAAAGGTGGTGTGAGGTACGATTTGTTTGTTCTTCACTCTTATTTCATCCTTTTTCTATTCGAGATCTTCGCACTACTTTTTTGCACCTGATCTATCACATGCTTTGGGACTGGACGTAGAGAGACTTTCCATAGCACTGGTGCTTAGTACACTAGTTGGAGGCTAGACCAGCGTATCTTGTGTTTTCCAGAGATGTGGGCTGACGTTCGAACCACATCAATCTAGTGTGGACCTTCTTTTATTACAGATGCAGCCATACAATGTCATCCTAGGAATTGAATAGTTGTTCTATGTTAGTTCTATTATCGACTTCTTCTGGAGAAGAGTTGTGTTCTCTGACGTGGATGGGAAGCTCATATCTTTTGTTGGTGAGAGGAGCTATCAGGTGGGAAGCCGGCATGTGAAGCATCTCTTTTCCTTGTTAGACAGGTTATAAGTTGTTCCAGCTGATACAGAGATGATGGATGTCCCGGAGGTTTTTGGGGAGTTCCTCTATGTTTTTCTTGAGGAGGGTGTGACTCTACCCCCCCCCCCCCCCCCGATGTGACGTTGAGTTTGGGATAGACTTGCAGCCTGGTGCCTGCCCAATTTTGATGGCCCCTTATCGGATGGAAACTTCGGTGTTGCGGGAGTTGCGGATTTCGATTGATGATATGATGGATAAGGGTTTTGTTCGACCTAGCGTATCTACATGGGGTGCTCCGGTTTTGTTAGTGAAGAAGGCGGATGGTGGTCTCAGGCTATGCATAGACTACCAAATGTTGAACCAGGTAACAGTCAAGAACCGTTACCCCCTTCCAAGGATTGATGATATCTTCGACCAACTAAGGGGAGCAGGTTCGTTTTCCAAGATTGATCTACGATCTGGATATCATCAGGTGAGGGTAAAGGACAGTGACATCTCGAAGATGGCTTTCAGGTGCAGGTATGGGCACTTCGAGTTTATAGTGATGCCGTTTGGAGTTACAAATGCACTGGCTATGTTCATGGGGCTTATGAACATTGTCTTCCAAGATTTTCTTGACCACTATGTCGTTGTGTTTATCGATGCCATCCGGATCTACTAAAGATCAGAGCTTGAGCATGTTGAAAATCCCAAGGCAGTCTTGGAAGTCCTTCAACAACAACAGCTTTACGGGAAATTGTCGACGTTTAAGTTTTTCACGCAAGAAGTACTCTTCCATGGGCACGTAGTGTCTCAGAATGGAGTGGTTGTGGACCCATATAAGGTGGAGGCAGTTGTTTCCTGGGAAGCACCCAAGAGCATGGCAGAAGTTCGTAGTTTCTTGGGGTTAGCAGGTTACTATCAGAGGTTCATTTCAGACTTCTCTTTAGTTGCTGCTCCATTGATAGCATTGACTAGGAATAATCGGGTCTTCCTATGGAGAGAGAAATTCTAGAAGGCATTTGAATACCTGAAGGAGAAGTTGGTCAGTTCTCCCATACTAATTTTTCTAGAGGAAGGGTTGTTGTATGAGTTGTTTTTTGATGCTTCTTGCCAAGGTCTGGGGTGCGTGCTGATGTAGAAAATGGGAGTGATCTGTTATGGGTCTAGGCAGTTACGCCCTCACGAGCGTAACTATACCACCCATGACCTAGAGCTTGTAGAAGATGTGTTCGCACTGAAGTTGTGGCAACATTACCTCTTTGGGGTGCGCATTGTAGTCTTCTCAGATCACAAGAGCCTGCGTTATATCTTCTCCCAGCGTGACCTGAACTTACGACCACGGAGATGGGTCGAGTTTCTCCATGACTATGACATTGAGATCTCTTACACCGAAGGTAAGGGCAACATTGTGGTTGATTCCCTGAGAAAGAAGTCACGCCAGGAAGTGGTTCAGGAGTCCACTAATGCTTGGAAGGCGATGGGAGAGTTGGCTGCCTTGCACTTGGATTCCAGGGTAGAAGGTGTTAGGGGCTGTTTGTTTCAAATGACGGTGAAGTCCTCCTTGTTTCAGTAGGTGGAATAGTATCAGTGGGGGGACTCCGAGGTGGAAGTGATGTGGGATCGTGTCGATCAGGGGAATGCTCCAGAAGGACGGTCAGAGGACAGCCGACATTGGATGATTTTCCATGGAAGCTTGTTTGTCCCGAAGACAATGCGTGAGGGATATCTCCGTGAGTTCCATAGATAGGCCTTGACGGTACATCCCAGAGTTTAAAAAATGTACCGAGGCCTGAGGGAACAGTTTTGGTGGCCCAGGGTGAAACGGGCAGTGGCAGAGATTGTGGCTAAATGCCTAGTGTGTCAGCAAGTAAAGGCTGAACACCGTGTTCCTAGTGGTTTGTTGCATCCTTTAGATATCCCCATGTAGAAGTTGGATGACATCTCAATGGACTTCGTCACAGGACTACCAAGAGCTCAGGGTGGTTATAATGCTATCTAGGTAGTGGTGGATCGACTGACGAAATCAGCTCACTTCTTTGCAATTAAGGAGTCAGGCTCGGTGGGTACCTTAGCATAGAGGTACGTAGACAAGGTTGTGTGGTTGCATGGAGTCCCGAAGAATATCATCTCGGATCGGGATACTCAGTTTACCTCATGAGTCTAGAGGGGGTTACAACATGCTGTTGGCACCCAACTACGGCTTAGAACTGCTTTACACACCTAGACCAATGGGAAATCAGATCGGACTATCCAGACATTGGAGGACATGTTGCGATCATGCATTCTGGATTTCGGAGGGTCATGGGTACGACACTTTCCTTTAGTAGAGTCTTCCTACAAAAAAATATTCCACTCTACTATTGGAATGTCACCATTTGAGGATTTGTATGGAAGACCATGTCGTTCAACCATTTGCTGGGCAGAGGTTAGTGAGACAGGTGCTATTGGGACAAAGGTAGTGCAGAGCACCACAGAGAAAGTCTAGCTTGTACGTGAGAGGATGAAAGCTGCTTAGGACCGACAGAAGTCTTATGGTGATCATCAGAGGCGTCCCTTGGAGTTTTAGGTGGGGGATCATGTGTTCTTGAAGGTTTCCCCTCGACGGGGGCAGCAAAGGTTTGGGAAAGGGAGCAAGCTCTCACCTAGGTTCATCATACCTTTTGAGGTTCTGATGCAAGTCGGTGAGGTGGCATATCAGCTAGCCCTGCCACCTTAGTTGGAGATGGTTCATGACGTCTTCCATGTCTCCCAGCTTTGCCATTACTTACATGATGACTCCTACGTTATCGAATGGGGAGAGTTAGATATGGGAGATGATTCGACCTTCGAGGAACGACCAGTCAGAATCGAGGATAGTAAAGAGAAGGTGCTCTGTGGATGAACCATTCCATTGGTTCATGTTTTGTGGAGGCATGGCGACCTCGAGGAGAGAACTTGGGAGCGGGAGACCCAGATGCACGCTCAGTACCCGAAGTTGTTTTGACTTGTGTTTTCCCGTGTTCTTCTGAGCTTTGTGTTGATGTTGTACTCTGTACCTTTGATATATGGAATGCTTGGCTTTCCGGTTGTGAGCCCTTTTGTTTCCTTGTTCTCTGGAAGTGTGTAGCATGTCCGGATGTGTGGGAAAATGAAAAACAAATCCTGACTCTTAATCGAGATGCATTAATGAGGATGAGATTGAACCCGTGCGGGCGAGTCAGTGCCGCCTAAAGAGGATAATATCTCGACCTAGTAGAAGAAATTTTCCCCAAACCACGTGTTCGGGCAATGTGCGGGTTGTACAGTGTTAGGGGCAATGTAAGTTGGAAAATCCTAATGTATGAAAGTGGGAAGATCCAATCCTTAATCAAGACGCATTAATGAGGATGCGATTAAACCCGTGAAGGCAAGTCAGTGCCGCCTAAAGCAGATAATATCTCGACATTGAAGATGGAATTCCTAACACATATGATTAGGGTTGTTGGTTGGGTTCATATTATAACGAGAACCCTATGATGTATCTTGTTGGGTTCCTCTGGGTTGGTTTTTGAATTCTCAGGGACGAGAATGTTTTAAGAGGTATCTGATGTAATGTCCTAGACCTCTCCGGCCCATTCCTTTGTCAGAATAGACCACGAAGTGTTCTGGAGGGTAAAATGGACTTTTCCCACACTTTCTAGAATTTTAAAAATACACGCCGTGTAGTTTGAGTAAACTTCGTGTACCCCCTTGTCGGGTATACCCCGTGTTGAAGGTCATGTCCTTACCGTGTGAAATAAATGGTTACACGCCTTGTGTCCAATACTACACGTCGTGTAGTCTCTCTCTCTCCGAGTATGTGTTATTGTGTGTTGACCAGTCAATGGCCATGTGCCGTGTTGGAGCCTTGTGAAATAAATGAGTACATACCGTGTGTCCAAACTACACACCGTGTAGTCTTTACCCGCGTATGCGTTACCCTCAAATCGTTTGTTGACCAGTGAACAGCTGCGAAGCTGTGTTGGAAGCCGCGTGGAGACCGTGTGAAATAACCGAGTACACTCCGTGTACCATAAAGTACACACCGTGTACTTTTTTTTTTCTCACCTATAAAAGGAGGGTTCCCCAACTCCTTTTTAACTCACCCCTCTCCTCCCCTTTCCTCTGAGCGGAGTTCTCCCAAGAGACTCGAAGGCTATTTCTTCTATAACATCTTCGTCCGAGCTCCGATTTACGATCCTTCAGCGGCCACGAGATCGTAATGACGAGGCGGAACTTCCGAGCATGGATCTGTTATCTTTCCTTCGGCCTTTCCTTTCCGACTTCCACCCAAGGAGGTTTTTCTAGGACCCGATAGAAGTGACAGACACGGACAGACGTCTTCTAAAGTCGATCTGGGGGAGCGTTGTGATCAGAACCTGTTGAGGTAGGGATCTTACCATCATCTCACTTTTTTTGTGAATCATACGGGGTGGGTATCCTTTTTTTCATGAGAAACATTTGACCCATTAAATAAAGATAATAATTGGTTAATGAACAGGGATGGGGAAGTTGTTATGTTTACCTTTATATACTGTGATATTATGTTGTGAATTGAATAGGCTTATGCCTACTAAAAATCACGATTGTTGGGGGCCTTTTCTTGCGCAATTAAATGTTGCCCTATCTTTCTAGACCATTTTGGGGATGAAAACATTATGGAACCTGGAAATTGGTTAATCACGTAAAGTTGGGTGTTTAAAATCTGGAACCCTTGTGTGATCACCTCGGTTAAAACAAAATGGAATAATGAACATATGGATTTTGGCTTTGTTACTAGTGTGTGAAAGGGAGGGGTGAATCCTGGGTTTTTACGAATAGAGCAGGCAGCATGACTGTGGTAAATGATGTTAAAGGGGTGATAATGTGGCACGAACCTTGTTTTGTGGGTTGTTGTGGATCGGGTGGGCAGCGGGGCTGCGATAAATGGTATTAAAGGGATAATGACGTACGGTGCAGTTGTTGTTATGGTGGTTGGTAGTGGGGATGCACGGTTGGGTTTTAATGTGAATGAACTATGGGTTGTGAATAATAAAAAAAGAGAGAAAGAGATAATGAATGGTGGGTCTTGGTAATAGAACGAGATTAATAATCAATGGGTTGGTTGGTTGATAAGAAGGACTTGGTTGTGTTTCTTTTGTTTTCCTAACCTGTTTTCTGGATGGAAGGGATATGATTCACGAACGATCGATGTGGTTGGTTGTGGATAGTTTCCCATTAGTTAAGGAACTAAATAAACTAATTCTTCTGAAACGTGAAAACCTAAATGTGGTTGGGGTTTTTTGTTGTATGCATTCTTCATGGTAGCAGTGTCGAGGCACGTGCTCAGTTTCTCTGTTTAGAAGCCATAGGTTGGGATGAGTGTTTGGTATATAGATATATATATCTATATCTTTTTTGTTTTATCGCACCCCACCCATGTTGAGCACTTAGTGTCGAACACTCACATCTCATGGGAGATGGTGTTTTACCTTAGTTACTAGCTCCTTCCGGCTCTTTCTCCCCTAGGCTATGATGGCTTGAGGTGACCTTAGACCTAAGACTCTTCGGGTAGGTTTTGATTGGGGTGGTATTAGCACAAGACTCTTCGGGCATGTTTTACTATTTCCCAAGAATCTTCGGGATGAGGCCCGAGTGTGTGAGGGCGAGATACGTGGTTGTGAGGCCCAGGTGTGTGTGGGCGGGATACCTGGTTGTGAGGACCAGGTGTGTGCGGGCGGGATATGTGGTTGTGAGTCCCAGGTGTGTGCGGGTGGGATACGTGGTTGTGAGGCCTAGGTGTGTGCGGGCGGGGAGAGTGTGGCAGCGTCAGGACATTCGTCGTTAGGAAGAGAAGCTAACTAAATGGAAATGGTGTGGGGTACCCAATACTCTTGTTCTTATATACTACTACATGTGGTGATTGTGTTTTTGGTGAGTGTGGCTGGTGAGGTTGGGTGGATAGAATTACTTGCTAGGTTTCTTATGTTGTTCTCACAGGACATTAGGATGTATCCCCACTTGTGCACGAGATCTTTAGGTTTCCCTAAAGAATATACTTTTATGCTCACCCTACGTTATCTTTTAGGTTTCCAGGAGGACTACCAGGGCCGTGTGGGACCCTACTAGTCGGACAGTTGGAGTTGTTGCAGATGATGTACTCTTGTTTTCTTTTGGTATTGTACTTTGGGATTTCTTGTACTTGTACCATGTTATAAAATTTGTTTAAACATGCATGTGGGATTGGTTTTGGTTTATTTATATAAACTTGTTATTTTACTTATTGGTGGTCGACTTGTCATATTTCCCGATCCTAAATAATAAAAAGGTTAATTTCTACCATATTTGTGAAAACTCATACTCTTGGTGCTAGTCTCCACCCCGAGGCCTACTTGAGGTGGGACTCAGGGGTCATTATCTCCCTTTCACCATTGTCAGCTCAGTAAGGGCATCTTTGGTGAGAAGGGGTCGTGACATTTTTTCCTTAAATAAAAATCCATAATGAGTGATATGATTTTATTAACACAATTATTCTCTCTTAAATAGGTTTTCATAAAAACGAAAACCTTATATTAAATTGGTATTTATATCCATTTATAATGAATTTGTGGAGAAAATAATTATTATTTTAACCTATGTATACCATATTTGACATAATTTTGTCGATACTTTTCATTTCATCAATTCCAAAGGGTTAGTGGTAACTAACATTAAAAATAATATTTTTATTATTTTATTGTTTTTCAGTATAACTCGACATTGTTTGAAACCTAAGATTTCCGAGAAACCTATCCTTGATTGTAGAGTACACTATCAGACAAAGAGTCCACTTTATTGTACAATTAATATCTTATTCGTGTATATTGAAAGATAAGAAATTTATTCTTCTATAAATACCTTTTTCATTGCATTATATTTTTAAAATATATATATTTAACTTACATTTAATATATTCAAGGTAAATATTGATCCAATCACATTGCTTCGTAACACAATAGTTCGTTGTACACAGAGATGACGTTATTATATTTCCAAAAAATAAAAAATAATATTTTATATGTGATATTAGAACTATGGAATCATAATAACGTCATAAACATCATAAATATCATATATGAATATTATTCCCATCATTATACCAATCATTGATATGTGGTGACGTAAAAATGAACAACATCGTCTCACAAGGCACCAGTCCACCATACAAACGAACAATAATTTCATAAAAAATTTCATTTAAGTGTTTATGGTTGTAGGATATACTCATATAATAAAAAAAATTATATGTATGATAAAATGTATATTATATAACAATGACAAAAAAATAATTAGAAGGGTTTTGGGAATAAAAAAACACTCATTAATGAGTGATACATCTTCTTCAGGTATCTAACTTTGAATTTCACTAAAGGCCTTCTTTTGATGACTTTCTAACAAATATAATGATTATATATTAAGGGTATATATCATGGTGTTTCATTTCGATATATCGTGGTCTTTATAGGGGCCTGAGAGTGTGTGGATGATAAGAGATTGGGTGTCCTTTTTTTTGTCGTGAGAGTGGAAAAAGATAATATTTTAGAAATTTGTAATTACAATAGCAATATTTCCATGTCATGTTGCTCAAATAAATATCCAATATCAATCTATGACGGTATAAGGACTAAATATTTCCATTATATGGGTATTTGGAAATGGTTCTATGGAATTTTTCTATTATGGTTTATCGTTAGTCACATGGAAACTCAATGTTCACTTAATGAATGTGATTAATTGTAATTATTATCACAACTTATTATTGTCAAAAAGTAATTTGGAATTATAATAAATTTTATATTATTCTGATTCAAAATATTGAATCCATTTTTCTTAATTCAATTTACTTAATTAGAAAAAATTAATTTAAAATTAATCACACTAAGTCGATGGGAAAATAGATTTTTAATGTGAACATGTTCAAAATATTGAAATATTATTTTATACAGTATCAATAAGAAATATATTCCAACGACCTAAACTACATCAATTTTATTAAAATTTAACTAATTATAGTTTAAAATTTAATTAAAATATAATTTAACTATATTTATAAGTTAAATGAAATTTATGTCTTCTACTAAATTTCAATTAATTTCACCATTAATCAATAATGAAATATATTTGTAATATAAATTTAATTCACCCTAAAGTAATTTCTATATTATAAATTCATAAATTATTTTTGTTTTATCAAATTAATTTTTCAAATTTTTAAAAATATTATTTAACTTTATTCATAAAAAGGCACAAAATATGTTCATTGGGAAAAAATTATGTTTCAATTCATATAATGACATTTCCACAATACGTGCATTATATTATGAATATTATTTATTTATATAAGACATTTATGTATAAATTGTTGTTATTACTATTCATATTACAATGTTTAATGGCTAGATTATAACTGTCATGTTTAAATTACCATAAAAATAATAATATGTCATTTTTTGTTAAAACATGATGTCACATGTAACACAAAATAAACCAGTGTTTTCTATAGAACGACATTAACACGTGGTTTATATTACATAATATTAACAAGGTATACCAATTAATAAAATTAACCAAATATTTAAAATTTATTTGAAAAAAAACATCATTAAAACATTGTGTGTCACATTCTTTCCCCATAAAAATAAAATTTTCTATCAAAAATCTTAACTATAATGAAAATAATTGAATATAGTTATCCCTCAAAATATCATGATGTTCACAAATAACTTCCTCAAATTTTTGGTTCTTCCAAAAATATTTTACCATGTTAATGGAATTAACTCATATAAGTTTCAATGGGTGATACAAAATCTATAAAGGTTGTTATTCACAAGGAAAATCTTGCATCAATGGTATGAACTCATAGTTGAGTACATTTTATGGGTCATGTATGTACTTACTAAATATTTATATATGAAAACATCATATAATTGAAAGAGGGTTGGTGTAATCACCATGAAATGAACTACCATCCAGATACAATGAATAATTTAACAGGTACTGATATACACATGGTTCTGTTTCCATTTCATTGTGAATATCATAGATTTATTCCATGGAAATATTTCTAGAAACAACATATCAACAACATCAATTTCTAGATCACACTGTTTGTTAACATCATAAAATAATTACTATTATAAATATTCATTTATATTTTATTCAATGGATCTAATCTTCCTATATATTTGAATATTTATATCAGGTACCAATTTCATTCTTTATCCATCTTTAGTAAAGAATGTTGGAGGTCTGTATTTCATTCAACGGATGAATTCATACAAAGCCATCATAATGATTGATTGAAAGCAACGGTTATAATAACACATGTCAAATCGAAGTAATTGATCCATGACACATTTTAAAATTAAAGAAAAATATTTTCACATATATTATATGGTTTTTAATTATTTTATCAGACTCGTGATGTTTTTGGAAGATATTATAGAGTGTTGAAGCTCAACTCCTTTTCAAGATATTCCTGGAGATTCCCAAGGACATTGATGTATGTCTTGGTTCTTGATCAGATATAATAAAATATGGTACTCCAAGAAACATCCCCAATTATGTAATGTATATATTGGTAGGCTGATCTGGAGAGTAGTATTACGTAATAATAATGATGTGTACTGACTTAGTATGTAAATAGGAATCATCCCATATTGTATTATTCCAATTATACGTTTTTTAAGTCCACTAAAAAATCAATGGTGATATTCCCCCGTTTCAATTCTTATAAGGGTAATGGATTCAAAATCCCATTAGTCTTATTCCTTTCATCCATAACATTATAGCATGTTAGGTAGTGAGACAAAAAAATTTAAAACCACTCATCATTCCATTCCATGATTATTATTATTTCATATCCCTATACAAATTAATACACAAAAAATGAAAAGATAATGATGATCTATGAGCCTCCTCTAATAGCTCCTTCCTGAAATTTGGTATTGATGAAAATCTTATATACTTTATAACCCATATAATTTCATCATAATCAATGTTATACTCAAATACATTTCAAACCTTCTTTTAAAATCAACATCCTTCTTTTTTACCTATTTAATCATTACATGGATAAAACGTTGAACATTTAATTGATTAAGTTTGGATTTTACCCTTCCATTTGGATTTATAAAATGCAGCCATTTTAAATCAATCAATATTGGACCATTTGAGAACCTCAACTTAGATAATTTAACATGATTCTTTCAACATAATGAATCGACCTCCTTGGTCACTTTCCTGGGGAGATAATGTATTTCGAAGTCATAATCATTCCTCAACTCTCGAAAAATATTAACCCATGTACATATCCTTCTATGTGAAGACATAATTTAATCTATTTTTATCTACATATATATATATAAATTACATTATTTTAATTCCAAAAATTTCAATAATGAATACAAATACCATAGATAAATACAAATAACATTGTGGATAATTTTTTTCATGAATATTATGTTTTCAAGAGGATTAATCTATAACCAAATATCTCTACATATTTAAAAATAAATATCTTATCTTGTATACATAACTATGGATTAAAAACCATTTTTAACTGTATAATATTTTAATCATAGGTTCATTAAGTAATCTTCTAATAAATTACATAAAATATCACTCACATTCATCTGTAGGGAGGAATAATTACCAATTTCATGTTAAATTGTTTAGAGTATTTGATAAATGAGGGAAATTAACCACAAACCATTCATAATATCTAACTAAACCAACAGAACAAGGAATCATAACCACCATTGATGGTCTGGGGCATCATTCAATATCCTCTTGTTTTAATGGATATTCTCATATACCATATCATTAGATTATAAGACCCATAAATGGATCTTATTCCATCCAAAATTTTAAAAATTAAATTTTTAATATGGTTTTTCCTTATATAGGGTCATTAGTACAATCTAATAGAAATCATCATGATCTTATATAAAATCTGAATAGATGAGAACAACATCTATAAATACTAAATAAAATTTATCAAGGTAATTTCTAAATACTCAATTCATTAAATCCATGAAAGAAAAAATTTAAATTAGTAAGACCATATGTAATTATAATATATTCATAATGTATATACCTTGAATGGAATTCAATACATAGTATATAATTTATATTAACAATCAATTTATCAAATCTAAAATGATGGTCAGTCAGTAAAAATTATTGAACTTCAAGCAGCTTATCAAACAAGTCATCAATAAAATGAAGAGGAGGATTGTAATAAATTGTGATATTTGTCAACTCCTAATGATCATTAGATAGATAAATCAAGCAATTATTTTATTTAAAAAAATATTTTTTCTCTAAGGTTTACTAGGAATAATTAATCCTTTTGAAGTTATTGTTGGAGTTTCATTCACAATTCATATAACACTTTTGTGTAAATTCTTTAAAGAGTGTTTTAAATTAGCATGGAACCATGTATTTGTTCTCTAGAGAACTAAACATCATGTATTTTTGTGTAAGGATGGGTAAATATTATCGAGATACATCAAATAATTCATGAATAATATGAATTTCAATGATGTACATTTTTTACTCAACCATCTAAGATAAACACCCCTCTAAATATGAATTAAAACCCATAAATTGGATGCGATCGCAATATGAATCTCATACTTATAGTCACATTGATATACCATAATATTGTGGCTTAGTGTATATAATATGGCATCCCATTACCAAAAATTAATGTTGGTGTTATTTATAAAAATAAAATTAATTCTAAAAATGATATCAAATTAATCTCGAGGATGAGTGAGAAGATCTTTAGGAATAATAATTAAACGGGCATCAAAAAGAGATAAATCATTTAATTGCAATGTTATTATCATATAATTATCTGTTTTCAATATTAATTATACATGAAACCATTGGGTGGAATCATTATATTCAAATAAAATTATTTAGATATGGATGATGGGGTAAATATGAAGTGAAATAAGGTTTTAGTAGTTATAAAGCTGATGGTATGTTTACTTCCCACCATGTATTTATCTCATCAATAATCCTAAAAAGTTATCAAATCATATTTCCTCATTTCCATATGATTATGATGATGGTTATGTTGATAATTATAAATAACCCTCAGCTTTTGTAACTGTTTTTCTTAAAAAAAAATTCTATACAAAAAAAATGATGCAGGTTAGGTTTATTCTCTGATGAATTTTCATTATTTTCATTATTATCTAAAATCTTCCTACAAAATTGGAAATCCAATTCATGATGACTATCAAATGAATAATAGAAAACATAAATATTCCCCATAAGAGAGTTTTATCCATGTTTCTTCCCATACATTTAGCATAAAATAAATCACATTTTCTCCTCTCAATGATTATAGATTTCATTTTGAACTTCATTTTATTATTATATTAAAAACCAATAGATTGATGTGTATCTCCAACTTCCGTATCCAAAATAATAGAAAAATGTGCAATCAATTCATATCTTTTAATGTCTCTATTGTATAAAGACCATTAGATACATTCTTTTAGTCTTCTGATGTATCGATAAACCTTACATTTATGTTAGATGATAATACCATAATTGTACTTCAAAATTCTTTTGAAATTATCCACAGGGTATCGGAAAATTTTGTATCCCTATTATTTAACTCAAGTAACTCCTTCTCAATATTTTTATTTTAAAACCTGGGAATTTTATATTAAATATTAAGTTCATAAACTCATCCAAATCAATAGATTAATTTCATATGGTTTCCACTTACACAATCTATGATTTCATTATTTATCATCTTATCCTTACAAATAGTTGATAGTAAAATAAATTTTTAATGTTTTCAACACTAGAGAAATAAGTAATTTTTCAGTGGCATTGATCCATTATTCCAAAACTAGTGGATAAACAGATCCACAAATAGAAGGTGGAAATTTTCTCATAATGGACTCAATATAATATTGATCTATTAGAATGTTGATATCACATTTTCTCATGTGTACGTTCTCTTGATCCATTTCTCGAGAAGGTTGAGTGATCATAAAAAACATGATTATTCATTCCATCTCCATTAACAATTGATTTAAATATGGATAATCATATCTTTTTTCCTCTCACTCATTATTGACATGATTTTTTAGGTTCTATCCATTGAAAATGTCAAAAAATACACACTATAATAAACAATAATCATATCGAGGAAAACGATAATATTGAAAATCCAATTAAAAAGTTATTCTATCCATAAAAATAAATTATATTAAAATGTAGTTTTGAATAATAATATAATATTTTCACTATTCATTAAAAAATGAACTTTATCAGAAAACATCCAAAAATTTACACAAATTAAATATTGATGTCGCCATTATAATGAAGGATTTTATTTGGTTAAATAGAATGTATTATGGTGACCATGACTATATCTAAAGATTTGTTTCCATTAAAAGGCGGTAAATCGACCTTTTAATGTAAATTATGCTTAAAATTAGATTCATTCATATTTTAATCATCTAAATATTAATTGGATAAATGTAAATACATTTAAAAAACATGTATAATCATATTTTAGTTAGTTTTTTTCATTCCCACTAATAAAACAGCTAAGAGTTAATTGCCTTATAAAATAATAATATTATATTATTAGTAAATTAATTTTTTTATGGTTTTATGTATTGAATCATTATGACTAAAAATAATCATTTGAAATTTCAAATGATTTCCTACATGATAGTAATTTTTTTTATAATTTTTAGATATTGAATAAATTATCTTATTTATGAATCAATAATGATACAATATTTACCTCATTAATAAATGATTTAATTGAAAAAGATTATAATGATTAAAATATTATTCAAAACCTGTCCAATTATTATTGGATGACTTTATTTCGACCATGAGTCTTATTTTCTTTGACTTTATGGATTTTTTGACCTTTGGAAACTGAATATCATTATATTATAAAATAATATCTTCCCACATTACTAATGAGCCCCTCCCCTCCCTTTTAAAAGGGGACCCTTTATAAACAATTCCTCACACATATCAAGCCATTTGGCTCGTCCAAACTCTGCCCAATTATTCTCCATACTTCTCTATCATCCTTATAGAAGTCATATCTTTGGCATAAGGCACTTCAAAAAGCCTTTTAGGTTTAAACCAAAGGAAGTTACCCAAATTAAAGGTAACAATTTCTCTTGACATATTTTCTTTTATTTTACTTCTCCAACCCATAACCTCTTTTTATTACATTCTTTTACAGCAACACCAATATCCTCAATATACTAGGTTGTTTATATAAGAATAATTCTAACTACACATACAAACAACTACATCTAATGGGTGATGAACATAATGTTTCTGTGGATGTTAACTAATGCCTCACAAAATGATGAATGTTCAATTACCTCTTACCACCTCTCATGGAGGCCATTATTTTGGAACTGTATTTATATACGATATATATTATATTTTTGATTTCCTTATTCTTTTGTAGCTCCCATTTATAGCACGCATTTATGGTTTCCATAGTGGGTAAATATGATAATCTCATTTGAGGAAGTGCGGACTATCGCCCCCTCAATGTGATGTGACTCGTTAATTGATTATGTGGGATGTATAAAGGATAGAGTTAATGAGATTATATATGATATTATACATTAATTATTATATTCTTATGTATAATTATGTTTTAATTCCATTATATTAAGAAATATAAATGAAAGTAGCGTTCATGCATACATATGGCTTACCGTCTCCATGAACGGTGCATTTCCTTTCTTACCTCCAAATGTTATGTACTATTATAAATACATCTATATACTGGATATATATGATATATAGGATATTTAAATCATGAATATCATTCTGTATATAATATACTATTGACCACATGGACAACTTGTAAATATAAGGTGTTCATTTTTTACTCAAGTACCAAATATCGACAAAACGACCATTATTAAAGTGAAATGATTACATAATGTTTATAACATGGTAGTAAGTGATATAAAAGGAATAATAAACTTGATAAAGGTTCTTAAGAAATTATAAATTAACTTTAGATTATTAATCAGGAGATTAAAGAATGATTGAATCAAGTCGGTCACGTGGTAAAGGAATTCGTCTAATTATCCTTTAATTGAGGTATATTTTGTTTTGATACACGATTTTCTTGTATACGTTGTAAAAAAACCATTGACTATTTATTTCATTAAAATTTAATCTTTTTATATGAAGCATTTTACTAAATGACAGAAATGAATGTTTTTTATGGAAGCTGTGACAATGACCTTTCCGCTGCCGCGAGTATTATTTGATCATTGGATTCCTTAACAAGCCATAATGTTTTTAAAATAAAAATAAATACCATATACTATTTTAACATATTTTGGTATTGAAAATGATTTTGAGAATTGATATATTATTTCAAAATATTGAAATTTTATATCGTTATTACAATGTGGAAATGTAATCTTTCTTGTATTCTTATGTTATGTGTTATGATCATGTTGTGGTTCATGGGAATTATTTACATATATGGGCGGTTATATGATAAACCTAATGTGGGAGAGCCTGAGATATCTCTCCAATGCATTGGGTAACATGATGTAGGTAAACATGGCTATTTCTCCTAAGTGATTTAGCGAATATACTTTGATGTGTATTCCAAAGTAACATTCTATGAGCTGTGATAACTACAGTTTAAGTATGATATGGATGCCACAACTTACCTTTATGATTTATGATTTCTATTTGTCTTTCATAAATCTTATGATTTCATGAGGTTAGTAAAAGAGTTCATGTTTACTATGAATTTATGAACAAATGATTTCAGTCTTTGTTTTATAACCCTTAATGAGGTTTATATGATCATAAAATGTTTTGAAATATTTTCACAAAAAATTAAATATGAGTAGGTTCGAGGATGGGATCAATGAAAAGTCATGCTCTCTAAAACATGGAACGAAACATGGATATTTTTTTCAACAGTTTTTATTTTATGCAAAAAAATTGGAAACTGTGTAGATGTGTCTACTTTGAAATATTTTGAGATGTACTAGTTATTTACTAATTATCTAACACTCTAAACCTGAAAATATCTTCAAGGAGAATTATTCATTTAATTCAATATTATGTAATGTTTAAGGCCGAGTCCTTATAGTTGGTATCATAGGTCAGTTTAGACAAAATTACAAGTTAGGTTATTGTTAAATTAACATCCATAAATTAATTTGTGTAAATATTTAAATAATATAGAATTTACAGATTACCATGTTTCTTCAACTATGAAATTTCTGTGTTAATAATGGTTTTTAGTAGAGTAAAAAGGAAAAATTTTCTGGGATGTCATTTAGAGGGAAATGCCCTTCTAAATCAGCAACCCGATAAGGTCAGAATCAAAACAGAATAGTTTGTTGTCGTGATGACTCAGATGATAAATGTTGGTTGTGTTTATCGATGATATTTTTGTTTATTCCAAAAGTAAAGAGTAATATTAAAGAAATTTAAGTGTAGTATTGCAGACCTTATAATAAAAGAAATTTTATGGGAAATTCAGTAAGTGTGAGTTTTGGTTATAAAAAATTTCATTCTTTGTTCACATTGTTTCAAAATATTTAATAACTCTTGATCCTGATAAAACAAAAGTTGTTGAAGAATTTCCAAGACCCACAAATATAAACTAGATCCGTAGATTTCTTGTTTTGGAAGGTAATCACAGGAGGTTTGTTGAAAATTTTGAATTTTTATCTAGTCCAATTAATATGTTAACTAGGAAAGGTGTTAAGTTCATCTGGACAAAAGAATGTGATGATTATTTTCAAAAATTGAAAAGATGATTGGTGAGTGATCTAGTTTTGGCACTACCATCCAAAAATGGTGAGTTTGTTGTCTATAGTGATGCTTTGTTGAAAGGACTTGAATGTGTCCTTATGCAGAAAGATCATGTAATTTCTTATGTTTTACATCAGTTGAAACCACATGAGATAAATTACCCTACACATTACTTCAAATTATATTCTATATTTGTTGATATAAATTTTTTGAGGCATCATTTAAATGGAGTAAAATGTGAAGAATATACTGACCAAAAAAGATTAAAGTATATATTTACTCAAAAATAATTGAACATGAGACAGAGGAGATGGCTGGAATTAATCATTAATTATGATTTCTCGATCCATTACTATCCATGAAAAGCAAATAAAGTGGTCGATTATTTGTGTCAAAAAAGTAATGTCTCATTAGCCATTCTACATTTGGAACAAGATACCTTGGATTTTGATTTGATGAACTTTGGCATAGATGTTGTTAGTGCAAGAAATTATTCTGTATTGTTTCAGGTGTCAGTAATATCATCTCTATCAGACTGAATAAAGCATGCTAAGGAAGAAGACAATGAGTTGCAGAAAAAGGTAGAGTTGGTTTAGAAGGGAATGTTCCCTGAATATAACATTGATAATGATATAGTTTTGAGATTTTGAAAGGGATTGTGTGTGCCTTGTGATTCACAGTTGATGAATGAGTAGTTATGTTGAGCTCATAGTTCCCTGTATTCAGTTCATCCTAGCAGTACTAAGATGTACAAAGATCATCGAGAGTATTACTGGTGGGATGGAATAAAATAAATATTTGTGATTTTACTGTGAAGTGTTTGACTTGTTAGGAGGTTAAAACAGAATGGAAGTTACCGAAATGGATGATTAAGCCTCTACCAATTCCATAGTGGAAATGGGAAAATATATCCATGGACTACATTGTGGGATTAACAAAGACATCTCGTGGTAATAATGAAATCTGGGTTATAGTTGACCAATTGACTAAATATACTCATTTACTTACTATTCAAGATAATTTATCTCTATATCAACATTCTCGGTTGTTTTTTAAAGAGATATTCAAGTTTCATAGAGTTCCACACTCCATTGTATCTGATCGTGATCCCAGGATTACTTCTAACTCTTATAAAGGCCTTCAGAAGTCGTTGGGTTCTGAATTAAATTTTACTACAAATTTTCACCATTAATCAAATCGGCAATATGAATGAACAATTAAAACAATGTA
Source organism: Viscum album (assembly GCA_963277665.1). Taxonomy (NCBI): domain Eukaryota; kingdom Viridiplantae; phylum Streptophyta; class Magnoliopsida; order Santalales; family Viscaceae; genus Viscum; species Viscum album. The sequence continues at coordinate 1,244,260,161 of OY728147.1, forward strand.
GAATATGTTACGTGTTTGCTCGATGGATTAGCATGGATGTTGGTACCAACATCTTTGTTTGGTTGAATTTTTTATAATAACAGTTTTCATTCCAGTATACAGACGAATCCATTTGTGGTATTATATGGAAAGCATGGTTGGACAGTAGATTTTTGGGATAAATTATGTAAAAGGAAGATGATGTGACAAGAATTGGTAGATGAGATGGAAGAGAATGTTCAGTTGATTCAGAAGAACATGAGAATAGCTCCGAGAAAATAGAAAAGTTATGCAGATAATTGGAGGAAGGATCTTTTTTTGAGGTAGGTGATCAGGTATTTCTCAATGGTTCTCCATGGAAATGTGTGATGAGTTTTGTTAAGAAGGGAATGTTGGGTAGGAGGTTCATTGGACCATATGAAATTCTACAGAATGTCGGATCAGTTGTGAACAATGTGGCTTTACCTCCAAGTTTATCCCTAGTACACAATGTTTTTCATGTTTTGATGTTGAGAAGGTATTTACCAGATCCATCTCAGGTTATGAGTCTAGAGGTTGTTCAGTTGGAAGGGAATATCTTTTATGAAGAGAAACAAATACATATTCTTGAATGTATAGAAAATGAGTTGCAGAATAAGGTAATTCACCAGGTAAAGGTTTTGTGGAAAACCCATATGGTTGAAGAGGCTACTTCGGAATATGAAAATGCTATGAGTGATAAATACCCCCATTTATTTTGATAAGTGAATAAAAATTGAAAGGAAGCAATTTCCAAAAGGGGGAAGGATGTAAAATTTCTTTTAAAATAAAGAATAATATATTTTCATACATAATAATATTTTTTAATTAAATATTAATTTTTCTTTAAAATGGTTGCTATGTTTGATAGCGTACCTGATATGCAACAACAGGTTTCATTAAAATCTTACATTTCCCGCTAATAATATAATATAATTATTTTAAAAAGATGTTAAAACCTAGATTTTGTATTGGTGGGAATGAAAAAAACTATTTACAATATGATTATACATGTTTTTTAAATTTATTTACATTTATCCAATAAAATTTAGAGGCATAAAATGTTAATGAATATGATTTTATGATTAATTTACATTAAAAGGTCAATTTACCACCTTTTAATGATGAAGCCTATTTACATATAGTTTTAGCCCCATTAATACATTCTATTAAACCAAATAAAATCCTTCTTTATAACGTGGATATCAAAATTTACTTTGTGTAAATTTTTGTAATTTTTCCGAAAAAGATCACTTTTAATGAATATTGAAAATATTGTATTTTAATTAAAAACTAAATTTTAATCTAATTTATTCATATGGATATATTATCTTATTAATTTGTCTAATGTTTAATTTGAATATATTTTTCCCATTTAATCCAATGTTTGAAATTGAAATTTATTTCACATTGAAATTGGACATAAACAAGTGTCAATCTTTTGATAGTTATTGTTTTTAAAAACATGCTATTTGTTTTATCAACGGTAATTAATTTTAAATTAATTACTGATAATTTTATGTTTAGAATTTGTTAAAATAGACATCATTTTTGAATTTTGAATATCAAATATATCGTAGGCTTAATTTTTGGTATTTTTCTGAAAAACATCAATTTTTGATAAATTGTAAAACCACATAGTAGTAGTTAAAAAATGAATTTTTCATTTATATGAATTTTTACAACTTCTATGAATTTAATTTCAAAATTCCAACATACATGGTTGTTATTATTTAGTTAAATTTTGTTAAATATGATGGAAATAATTTTTGGTGAATAGTATGTTTTGACTCTTACATACCACGGTTGAATGTAAATAAGGTAATTCATGGTAAAATGAATATTATAATAATTAAAAATTAACATAACACTTGTACAATCCTTTTTGGATGAGTTATTACCTACAATGGTCATCTTTGGGTCGATTTTGGGACCCCATGGAGCCACTTATGATTGATAATTACACTTTAGATTAATTAATTTAATGTAAAGGGGAAAATGACAAAAAAAAATATCTTTAAGTAAATTAGTTTTTATTTAGTGTTATATAAAGAATATATTTTACTATAACTATTAATTGAAAAGATAAAAAGATTTACTATATTATATTAAATTATTATAATTTTAAGACATCGAATAAATTAAATAATTTATGACACAATAAATATGTAGTATTTACCTCATTAATAAATGATTTAAATAAATAATATTATAATGATTAAAAAATTATCCAACACCTATAAAATTCATATTTGATGATTTTATTTCTACTAGCAGTCATCTTATATTCGATATTAATGATTTTTGGGCCTTTAGAAAGCTAATATCATTTTATTATAATGTAATATTTTCACACATTCCTAAAGTGCCCCACCTCTCCCATATAAATCGAGTCCATGTATAACCAATTACTCACACCTCTCAAGTGATTTGGATCATTCAAAATCTACCCAATTAAGCTCCTTACATCCCTCTCCTCCTCATAGAAGCCTTAACTTAGGTATAAGTCACTTCATGAAGTCTTTTTGGGTCAAACCAAAGGAAGTTAACCAAATTAAAGGTAACAGTTTCCCTTAACTTCATTTATTTTAGTTTACTTATCCAACCCCTAAACTCTTTTTATTCCTTTAATTTATAGAAACACCATTATAATAAATATAATATGATGTTTTTATAATAAGTATTTGAACTACACTTTGACACTCCTCCATCTAATGGGCGAAGAACATAATGTTTCTAGGGATGGAAAACTAATGCCTCACGAAACGATGATTGTTCAATTACCTCTTACCTCCTCTCATGGTGGCCATTATGAAGGAAAAATATTTAGATATGATATATATTATGTTTATGATTTCATTATGCTTCTTTACCTCTCATTGATAGCACTTATTTATGGTTTCAATAGTGGATAAATACGATAATCTCATTTGAGGATGTGCGGACTACCACCCCTCAAAGGGATGTGACTCGTTAATGCCTTATGTTGGATGTATAATGGATAAATTAAAAGATATTATATATGATATTATACTGTAATTATAATATAACTATGTTTCATTATGTTTTAATTCCATTAAAATAATAAATAGAAATGAAAGAATTGTTCATGTGTACGTACGACATACCGTCTCCATGAACGGTGCATTTCATTACTTACCTCAAAATGTTATGTACTATTATAAATACATGTATATACTGGATATATATGATAAATATTATATCTAAGACATGAATATCATTCTTTATATAATGGACTATTTACCACATGGATAAATTGTAAATATAAGGTGTTCATTTTTGACTCATGTACCAAATATCGACAAAACATCCATTATTAACATCAAATGATTACATAATGTTATTAACATTGTAATAAGTGATGTAAAAGGAATAATAAACTTGGAAAATGTTCTTAATCAAGTATAAATCAACTTTAGTTTATTATTCAGGAGATTAAAAAACAATCGAGTCAAGTCGGACATAAGGTAAGGGACTTCGTCTCAATCTCCATTCATTGAGACATATTTTGTTTTAATACATGATTTTCTTTCACACTATGTATAAACACTTTTGAAATTTCATTTAATTCAAAGGAAATATTTTCATAAAAATCGTTTTATAAAAAGACAAAAAGGAATGTTAATTTTATGTAAGCGGTGACAACAACATTTCTGCCACAGCGACTATTATTTGATCTTTGGATTACTTACAAGACGGAATGTTTTTAAAAGGAAAAATAAATAAAATATAAAAATTTTATGTTTTTTAGTATTGAAAAATATTTTGAGAATGGATTTATTATTTCAATATATTAAAATGTTAAATTTTTATTGAAATATGGAAATGTTGTATTTTCTTTATGCTTATGTTATGTTTTATGATCATGTTAAGGTTCATGGGAATTTTATATGTATACGGGTGGTTCCATGGTAAACTGTGGGCAGGTGAGCCTGAGATAGCTCTCCAATGAATTGGGTAACGTGACAGAGGTAAAGGTGGATGTTTCATCTAAGATATTTAGGAAATACACTGTGATGGGTATTCCAAAGTAACTCCCTATGTAGCTGTGATAGCTACAATGTAATAATGATATGGATGCCACAAGTTACCTATATGATTTATGATTTATATGTGTCTTTCAGAAATCATATTATTTCATTAGGTAAGTAAAAGAGTTCATGTTTTGTATGTATTTATGAAAAAATGTTTTCAATTTTTTTTATAACCCTTACATAGCTTTTTTATCCCCATATCATGTTTTGAAATGTTTTCACATGACATAAAGATGAATAGGGTCAAGGATGAGATCAAGGAAAAGTCTCACTATCTAAAACATGGAACTAGACATGACTTTTATTTTCAATAGTTTTTATTTTATGCAAAAAAATTGAAACGGTGTAGAAGTTTCTAGTTTTTAATATTTTTAAATATAATAGCTAGGTCCTAATTCTCTAAAACACTAAACCTGAAAAGATCCTCAATGTGAATTATTCATTTAATTCCATATTATGTAATGTTTAAGGTCGTGTCCTTATAAGTAGGGTATTCTCATCCTAGATTCCAAATTATTACTATATCATTATTCTCGTACCAACTCTATCATCCATAATTAACAAAAATAGAAATAAAATCATTTTTTCAAATAATTATTATGTTACTTTGTCACATAGACAAAAACCATAATAGTTTAGTGTCGTTTGAAACATGGAAACATTAATTACCACCAATAAGTGAGATTAATAATCTCACACTACATTCTCCAAAAAAATCATTATTCTTAGATATGTGATGCATAATACATTAATTCATATCATTGGGGAATAACACATAAAAAATAATGATCTCATTCTCTATTAAATGGTAAAAAAATGTTGATACTCAATCATAACATGAATATATGGGTATGATAATGTGATCATAACATTATAAAAACTATAAATTTCATTTTAATGGTTATAATCAAGAGACATGTCATTATAATTAGAATCTAATAATACATGAATCATAAGACAATCAAATAAAATATGTAATGGGAACAAAATTATGGGATGATACTTGATTTTTTGCAAACAAATTACTTTAGAAAATTAGGTCTATATTTGTCAAGGCTCAAAACCAAGGTCTTCATATGAGATAAATTTCATTATTATACTATGTTCACCCTTATTATATCACACTATTACTATAATTATTTAACTCCATCATGAAAGCATATATTATTGTACTATGGTCACTACCTAATATATCCAACTCCATCACATAATATAAAAATCTTTACACAAGGAAATAGAGGGAGATAGGGGTCCTGCCTATCACATTATGAAAAATATATTTAGGTGTTCTATAGGATTATAAACATTAGTCATATAATAACTCATAAAATAAATTAGATAAAATCAAAATTTCATTATATAATAACCTAGTTAATATATTAATGTTTCATATTCATTCCATCATAGAATATTTCCAGAAAATAAGTGGTTTTCATGAGTATATAAAAAATGGAAGTGAAATGAATTTAATAAATATCATTCCATCAAAATATAAACCATATAGATAAAAAATATGAATGGTACCCTTGGATCATATCCTAACTAATTTTTGAGTTATAATTACATATATCATCATAGTTGGAAAATTAATTTGGGAGACCATTTAAAATATATCATGTGGAGAATATCCATTACAATACGAGAAATTATTTTTACGATATTAAAACATTTAAACACATTTTCTTATATAATAAATTTTTTTATTTATAATGTAATCATCAAATCGATGATTGTTTATGATGTTAGAAAAATCATTTCATATTGTACATGATAAAATGAATGATTTATTCAAATTTTTAGTAAACACCAAAAACCCATATTTTGAAAAACAAGATGAATATTTATAAAAATATTTTTTAAAAGTGAAAAAAATTAATTAATTTATAATTTTTCATAATATAGTAGTAAATAAATTTGGAAATCATTTTTAGAAAAAAAAATTGAATAAAAATTGTTTTCCGACCAAATAAGTAGAAAAATATATATTTTCATAAATTAATATTCATAAAAATATTAAGTAATAAATACTGGAAATTGGTAATACTGCCTGAATTTATTATGAATAACTATAGGAAAAATATTAATGAGTTTTTTTAAAACTAGATCATGTGATTTTAATATTGGTGTCTTAATCTAAATAATCCGGATAAATGATGAGATTCATATATAGTAATTATACAACATCAGTTTCATTGGTTCATAATCCCTATGAAGGAATAACAATAAAGGAACCATAAAATATCATATAGGATAAAAACTTCATTATATTATATTTGACAAGGGATTTATATACCCCTCGTGAAAAAATATAGTTTCATAACATTATCAACATATAAATGGAAAAAATTGAAACCAAAATACCTTTTTTGATTTAATAACATATTAACTATAATCCACATGAAAAATAGATCGTAAAGCTTATATATTTATATCCTAACAATTAAATCTATAAAAATAATAAAATACATCCATGGTCATTATAAAAAGAACATAAAAGAAATATGTGCTAAACATTGCATATGTCTTCTTGGAAAAAATGTTAGACAGAAACCTTTTACCTTAGGTATAAAATTTCATTTAACTTATTGATTCTTCCAGTATAATAAATATATTTTAATCTTAAAAAAATTAGAAAACCATATTCATTTATATTATATCATATATTATTTTCGTATTAAATTTTTTGCTTGTTTATTTACAAATTCCATGTGAATATTATGTTTTTGGTAATAATTACATTGTCTTTCTTAAATGTTTTGATTTTTTAATTGTTTTGTGAAATTATAATATATGTGGTTTCATAATATTCCGAATTAAAAACATAATATAAATATACTATATATATGTTTTTATTTTTTTTATAAAATACGCTAAAAAATATATAAATTTGAAATTAAAAACATTTTTCCATCAGACAATATGTCATAGCTACCCATTATCATTGTATGTAATTTTTTTCCTTATTAGATTAAATACATAAAAAATAAATACACATTATTTTTTGAATATAATTTTAATGTGATATATATATCAAATATGTCTTCTAAACCCATCCTTTTTCCATTTCATGTACTGCATTAAAAAATAACATTGTTTCATGTGGCTTTTGTCTATTGTACACACGAATGGTTTTATTGTAAAGACAAAATAAATTAAGTATTACTGTATATGTGGTATAAAAAGAAGATACTTATTAAAAAATATTAAAAAATATATATATATTTTTTATCCATCACAATTACCTACATTTGTAGGTGGTAATTGATAAATAAACGAGATTGGTTCATGAGGCTGTAGTCTACCAAACAAAATAATAAGTATTTATTATCCCATTTTATTGGTATTAATATGGTGGATTTCCATTAAATTAAAAATAATTTTTATTTTAAATATAAAGAGGTTAATATATGTTAATTATATAGAAATAATTAATTTTTTCGTGATTAAATAATAAAAAAATGTTAGTTGTTGAATATTATCTCATCTTCGTGTTTCTCCTATTGGTTTTCTCCATTGTACAACATTGGTTCAATTTATGCCAAAAATATGGTATATAATATTCGAATTTGAAATTTGGAATTTTATTTTTTGAGTTCTTGTAATATCAAAATTGTCATGATAGTTGTGTGGAATGGAGGAGTGGAGGTGACATTTTTTTAGTAGGGTGAGTTGAAAATGAATAATTTTTTGAAATATATATTTCCTCTGATAATTTTCCCATGTAATATAGCTACAATAATATAAAAAACATTTAGGAAAGAAATATTGTCCTAATAAATATATCCAATTTCAGTTATACAAGTTTTTAGTTAATTTTTATCCTCTTATTAAATTTATAGTTCTTTGGTAGACTATTTTTTCTATAAAATTCCATAATTGACTTTTACTTTCATCTCGAATAATTATAGTAAAAATTTTAAATGAATTATTTTACATTAAAAATATTCTTATATATAATATGTAATCCATTTTAACATATTAAAATCACAGTAAATGTAAACAAATTAATCTAAAATTAATCTCATAGATGTGATGAGAAAGTGGGTTTTAATAGTTTAAAAAATCAAATGTTTGAAGTGTTTTTATATAAAATTTAAAAGTAAAATTTAATCCACAGACCTAAAATAGAGAAATAGTTATAATGGATCTATATATACATTAAAAAAATTATTATATAATTTAACTTTATAAATAAATTATACGAACTGGAAGCATTCAATAAAAATTCTCAAAATTTCATTATTCATCAAATAATCAAACATTTAAAAAAATCACAAAATTTACCCGAATATAATTTTTCAATTTTAAATTATACAATTTATATTATCCTGTCTATTTAATTTTCCAAATTTTTCAAAAATTAATGTAAATTTTTTCACAAAAAAGAAATAAAAAATTGTATTCTTGAGAAAATGATATTTTCAATACATATAAAAACATTTCCAAAAATTTATGTTTTTTAATATCTATATTTTTAATTATATAACACATTTACTATTTAAAAAAATAATCACTATTCATATTACTATTTTCAATAGAATGGTTATAAAGATACATTAAAAATGATAGTATCAGTATTATATTATTTTTAGAAAAAAACATTGTGTCTCATGTAACCCCAGTTAAGCCAATGTTATTATAGTGAAACAATAATATGGTGTTTCATATAATAAAATCATAACATGGTATACTGTGAAACCAAATATAAAATTTATATATAATTTATACTAAAAAATGATCATGAAAACTGGGTTTTTTAGAGTTCGTCGTGCTGAATTTTTTGTCACATTATAATAGAATTAAATCAATTTAACATTTTTTTCATGAGAAGGAATCAGAATAAAAATATCAAATTGATAGATTAAATGTTATTTAATAAAATTAGATTCCATAAATAATTTCCTAGAAGTACATAAATTAAAATGTAGATGGAGTTCCTTGGCCTCAGATAAATAAATGACGGATTAATCAGTTTGTATGAGGTAAGAAACCATAGAATCAAATGACAAAACCTCAATTTTTTGTTGAGATAAAAAATAATATTCAGTACTTATTTTTTTGATTTAGTTTTATTTGTAAAACATATTTTATAATTGGATAATCATAAATCTTTGAATAAAATATCTAATGTGACTTAAATATTGAAATAATGATCATTTAATCTCAATGGTCTCATCTGAATGAAGATTTGTAGTAAGAAAATAATTTCAATTATGGGGTTGAAATGGAGAAATATATTGGTTTTAATAATTCCCAACTGAAAAAATGTACATTGACTAGAAAGTATCATCCTAGGAATTTTATAATGGTGATTAAGAAATTCATTACTTGTGGGAATGTGGGTAACAAATAAGGAGAATAATGATGAGTGTATCATACTAATGAGATCGAAGAAAAAAAATTATTGAATCCTCACTATACTTTCCAAACAGAAATATGATTATAATATTACACTTTGGAAACTAATTACCAACCACAAATGTTGAAATATATAGCTGATAATAACAAATACAATCTCCATGAGAGAAAGGGTGGTCAAATTACATCATGGCTATCAAGGTGAATCCAGAAAATGATGTAGTGCCAATTAATTTAGTATAATATTGAATAATATAAAATATTGTTTTATATTTAATATATAAGGATTCATTCATCTCATAAATTATTTTTCAAAAAAATTCAAATTAGACCTCAAAATATGGATGTTAGGTTTCCAATGATAATAGAAACATGTATTATTATTGCATCCCAAGAATATAACTCCACCATAAACAATTTGTTGGTCAAATTTACTAGATATAATTATGAAAGTCCATTTATTAGAATTTGATAATTTTTTAAAAGATTTTACTTCATTTTATGTATGAAGAATAATTTCTAATGGTCTAGAAATTACCTAATGTAACAAGAAATACTATTTGATTCGATACAAGTATGAAAGGGATAAGTAAATTCATCTAGAATAATCATATTATTATTTATTATTATTGTGTTCTTACTAATAATATCTACCTTAATTGGCAGTTTCTATGGAAACCACAATCCATTATTACCTACCCATTGTTCAAAAATATAGTGATGCATTCCTTATGGAATTTCATAGTATTCTATATTGATGAGAGGATGAGTTATCAATCGAATATTTTCTTAAATATGTTTAAATATGAAATAATTTTCCTTGAATATCCTCCTATAAATAAGAACATATTATGATGAAACTAATAATATATCTAGATAAAGGGGATACATGTCTAATATATTCTCTATAACATCCAATGACTTTCACCCTTAACTTTTATGCTTAAAATATAAACCTTAAATTTATATCTATAAGGACAATATTTGCGACACAATTTTGTAAATCGATATCATAAAAATAAAAATTAAAATATATACCACTTATATTATTGATGATATTTTATATTTAGTCTTTTCTAGAATTAGGGAATGCATCTATATAAAAAATTCACATGTCACCAAATGAACACTTCCCCTATTTAAACCAACATATCTTATTTCACATTAGGAAAAAAAATTAATTGTTATGAAATCCCTTATAGACATAAAAATTTAACAGTAATTAAGTATTACATGTGTAAAATCTAACATATGAAGGGTTTGAACAAATGCTCAGTAAGGGTAAACATATGCATTGAAAGGTTAATTTCATCAATGTTCCTAAGAGTGAATAAGGTTATGATGACATACATTAATCATATATTATAACATACTTATCAATACATTGATGATAAAATATGTAAATATGTAAATTTATAGAATCATTAGAAACAATAATCACGTTTAATGTGATATCAATATAAATCATGAAAAGCCTTATAAACCAATAAAAATAATAAGAGAGGACATGATTGTAACATATGAATATAATATAATGTAACTACTACAATCACTCTTACAAATGGAAAAACTATATTGTCTACTTCTATGTTGAATCCAAGGGAGGGATGTTATGAACCCACATGTCCTTGGTTTATCACAGAACCCCAAATCATTTTTTTATCATGGAACCACCCATTATTGGTTTATAATGTTACCACATGTTAAATTTCAAGGTACCTTTACATAATAAGAACACATAATATATTCAATTTCACTATAAACTCATAGGTAAAACCATAATAACATTAATTTCATATCATTTCCATGAAAAATAACGGTGTTCTATATCAATATCTTTGAAACATCATTTTCCAGTTCAAAAACTGTGTAAGAAAAATGAAATTGAAAACAATAATAATCAATCCATAAAATAATTATTTTCGAATCAATACAATATTTTCCTAGAGGATGATAAGTAAAAACATGTTTTTTATGTTTTGATGAATGAAAATACCATAAAATGTTAATTAAAATTATTTTTTGATAGAATAAAATTTACATTTTGAAAAAAAACTTCTTTATACATAAACAATTTATATAATTATTTATTTGGAAATAGAATAAAAATTATATAAATTAATATTTTAAAATAAATTTCAAACACTTTTTGAAAAATAATTCATTTCTTCATTGATATAAACATTAATTTTTTTATGGAATTTTTATTTGAAGAAACATGGTTTTGGAATAATCATTGACCGAAAAAGAATATTTTCCCCATAAATTGTATTGAAATATTGATTAAATAAATATAATAAAATGAATGGAAATTTTTATATTTCATGAAATATCTATAAGAGTATGAAATTGATGATAATTTTTTAATGTAAGCCCATAATATTTTATCATTAGGGACATAATGAAATATAATCCTAAAAATTGATTATATTACAATGTCGAAGTCTTACTAAATAGGTGAGATTGAATCATAATGCACATGAAATCAATGAATTAAATTAAATATAAATAGATTCAAAATAATTATATTCATGATATTCCAAAACAAATGGGATGTATATACACCTCATAATAGAGTATTGGTTCATAACATGACATAAGTCTCAATGAAGGTAAATATTTATAGAAATCAATTACCACATCCGTGACATTTAATCCATAAAATTAATGAAAGATATATATTAAAAAATATTTGTAAATCACCATAAATTTAATTATTAGAATAAAAAAAATATTTCAAAGGTATTTTATACACCACACATCAAAAATAGTTAGTGGATATGGGATACATAACCCATAAATAAAATGGAGATGAGAAAACCCCTTACAAGGTGAAAATGTTTTAATTAAGAGATATGTGATTAAATTCAAGAAATAAATAAAATAAATATCATTATATATATTGAATTTATGATTTAAAATTTCATTGGATATTATATAAACCACAAAAAGATGTTAGTGGTGAGTTTGGAATAAGTCTCACAAAAACAAACATGAGAATACCAAATCCTCTTACATTAACCCTTGACTACTATAATTTTAACTTAAAAAACATATATGATAAATATTATTTAATTTTAAATTAATAAAACAACAATAATAATTAATAATATTACATATATTTTTATATTATAACCTTTAATTAAGATTTTATTTAAAATTTTATGTTACTGTTACATTTCAGGTAATGACTACTATGATTTTCGTATATGTTTTGACTTTTAATTTTTAGTACACTTAATTTTATCAATTATATTAATTTAAATTGTTTAAACCATTATATTAATATAATATATATTTAATATATATTTATTTATAATATTCTCTAAATGATATAAATAGTAAAATAAATACACAATTCATAAATACAGTAGGTCGTATGTACGCATGAATGTTGTTTACATTTTCTTGTAGCATTGAAATAATTTGAATTAATGGATATATATATTCATATTATTATAGATTAAATATTTTATCTTATATATCTCATATTTATATTTCAACCATCTTTAATACAGTCCATGTAAACCATGAACTAATCACATCACTTTGCAAGGTAGTAGTCCATAATACCCACAAACAACATTATGATATTGAAAAGAAAAACTTAATAATTATGGTATTAATTATATGATAATTCACTATTATTAAAGTAATCATAAATTAAATATATATTATATATAAACATCATTCCATAATAATTTCAATCCTTGATATATGGTAATTGAGGAATAAACATTATCAGTTCGCGAGGTGGCAGACAGTCGTATCAGGCATGCCGGTCTCATCATTATCCTGAAATTTGTTTAGGGAAACTGACTCTGGTATTATCGAGATAATAATTAATGACATTATTTTATCTGGATGTTTTCATTGGTTTGTTTTAGAAGAATGATAGTTCATGTTGTGCCTGCTTTGGGATGATCTTTTTCTTTATTCTGGTTAGGTGATTGGTGCTACGTAACAGTTATTCTACTTGGTTCTGCATCAGAATGTTGTCCGAGAAAGAAGACTTCATCAGTGCATGTATTTTTTTCTTTGGATTATTGAGAGTTTATGGCTTCACTTTCTGTTTTCTGCCCATCCACTTTAACATAAGACTCCTTGATGAAGTATCCTGCTTCAGTGAAGGCATGTTGTCAGGGTGAAATTGTTGGGGAGAGACAGATCCTATAGTGTGTTCAGGAATTTTTTCAGTGAGGAATTTTTTTTTGATGGATATCATGGTTTCTCACTTTTCCAATAATTGTGTTTTGATAATAAAAAAATTAATATTTAGTTAGTCAAGAGTGGAGTTCTTTTAAACACCAAAATAAAGACATAATTAGGAGGAATCCCTCAAATCACGTGCCTACAATAATGAATATCTTTCAATTAAATATGAAATATGGTTAAAATATGTCAACATAGTGGGTTTTTACATGTTTCTCGTCCATTTGGACCCTCAAGATTAATGTCTAGGTACTTTGCAAACTATTTTTAATAATTGTTTCGATAATTAATTTTAATTGCATTCACTAAAATTTTTGGTCAAAATTTATGATAACCTTAAAAAAATTACGAACAATTCATATTTTAAATATGGAATATATTTTTAAAATTCTAATCCACTTGTTGGTAAAATATAATTTATAACTAATCATGCATCCGAAACTATAAAGTCGGTTACTTGTACAGAAATATTGAAATTATGACAATGTTTTTATATCCAAATTCAATTTTTAAATGATTAAAATGTCATTAATTGGATTAATATATGTATATTTAAAATATATATTTATTAGAAATTAATATAAAAGGTAATGTACCATTATTAATTAATTATATGAAAATTCAACTTTCTATTAAATTATCTATTTTCCACTATACATCAATAAATGAAAATTTTCAGGAAATTTTCAAACCAATAAACGAATTTAAATTTTAATATTAATATTTCAAAAAATTATGTTTATTATTTAAAAAAAAATTATACATGTGTCAAAATTTTATATAAATATAATTTTACTATTAAAAGGTGGAAGATTTTTTTTAAATATATTGATTTTTATAAATAATCATGGATTTGTCCTTATATTATTCTAGTAAAACATGTTGGATGAGTTATAAAATATTTTATTTAATATATATCATATAAAATTTATTTATAGCACTAACTAATAGTTATTAATTTCGTTTAACAAGATAAAACATTTGGTGGAATAAAATTTGTTTTTTCATAAAACCCATCCTTTAAATTGAATATTATTTTATATTCATTTATAATTAATTTATCAATAACATATTGTTTTTAAAATAATTTGTAAATCAAATTTTCATAATGTAGTTAATCATATACATTCCTGCAATTAAATTTACTAGGTGGTTATAATCAATATTTTAATAGTTTAGTGGATCATTATATGACTTTTCCTTGAGTCTAATACTAGTTTACAGAGAAACCCGATGGTAAATGACACACAAGATGAGCATGATGTTTTGTAAAATTAAATATTAATTATTCAATTCATGTTACAAAATCTACCAAATAATTTTAATTTATTTGATTTAATATATTTTATAGAATCTTATAATGTGACGTCCTACCACACTTAAAATTTAATATGCACTCAAAATAAACCAATGTTATTAGTGTATTAACATTTTATATTTCAACTATTGAAACCCTCATTATACTAATGTAATCAGAAAAAAATTATAATACAAGTGGGTAGTTGGAAACTTAATTGTCACTTGAAGATATATATAATTAGAATTCCCTATAATGAGAACATTGGTGGGAAAATATAAGATTTATTTATAAGAGAATACTAATTTCCATGGAATAATATAGAGTTATAGTCAATGTGGAATATAAGAATCCAATGAGAAACCCACAAAGAATGTTGGGGAGGAAAGGGACAATGATATCATCAGAAAATATGGTAAGAGTATATCAATTTATTTTAATATATGTTTTCTGATGTTAAAGGATTTTTTTCTCAATCGAGACTTATAAAATAACAAAATATTCTTTCATGACATTTAAATTTCATTCAATATCAACTATCAAGCACATTGTTATCATTTTTTCCAAATAAAGAGTACTATAGACAAATTTTAAAACATCTTAAGCACAATTATAAAATATTAAAACACACATAACCATACAGTAGTTAACAATTAATTCTTTATGTATTTAGACATTATCTCAATCCAAAATAGGTAGAACATGTAATAATAGTATGTAAAATGATACAAACATCATATTTTACATTAATAAACACAATTAAATAGTAATATGCAATTTTAAAACAAAATAATTCCATAAATAACTATACTTGAAATTCATCAAACTAGTCTTGACTATATTTTATTCTCAATGATTTCTTGGATTTTATCATGTATCATTCTATTATATTCAAATTTTTATTCATAAAATAAAAGATAATGTGTATATGTAATTAATTTAATATTAATTTAAAATTTTAATTCTATCTGGGACATTATCTTTGTATTTTTAGTTTAGGAAACCCTTATTATCCTTCGATCAAGGTTCAATGCCCCACCGCTTTTGAGGATTTTACTTGTTTCAACAATCATATTGGTTTTTTATACTATCTAAATAATAATAAAATTCCTCCATAAATAATTCATCATGTTGATCACATTGGTATCAAATACCTCAACCCAAAAAATATCTCAACAAACACCATTAACAACCTCCAAATATTTACTACTAAACACCCTAAAATCAAGAATCTATGATATTGAACTTATTATCACATTTATTATTATAGAACAATTTTTTTATACATAATTAAAAATATAAACTCAAATTAAAACAACATAATATCTATAGATATTTGAACTAAGATTTGATACCAACTATAATAGCCTAGGACCATCACTACCAGCTAATGTTCTCAAATCATATAATTTATATTTTTTACTATGATTTTGATATGATTAACCCATATTTTTACATAAAAAAATTAGATCATAATAATAAAAAAATTTATAACATAAATTATTTAGGACCATTTAGGAATATTGTTTTAGAGAAAGAGGAAATACTCCTACATAGAAAATTCACAAGTCATCAAATGAACATTTCTCCAATTTATCCATCATATCAAATTTATCATTAGTTCATAAAATCCATCCTTTTTGATGCATTATGGTTATAAATAATTTGACCTCATTATTCATAATATTGGGAAAAGGAAACTTATGAAGGGTGAGATAAATTCATTGTAAGGGTAAACATTAACATTCACAACTGAATAACATCAATGATAATAATAGTTTATTAGGGTTTGAATAAATATTCAATTTGCATGAGAGAATCATAAAATATATCATAAAAATCAATAACTTCTTCATTAATATATGAAAACATTTTTATGTAAACAATCATTATAATCAATAATAATGATACATGTGATATCAATATCAATCATGAGAACTATTACAACCCAATAAAAATCGTAAATAAAACAACAATGTAACTTGAATATTTTTTGAACATCAATATTTTTGTAACACATATAAATGTAATAATCAAATTGATTATTTATATACCCAATTCAATAGAGGACTATTATGGACCAACCCATCCTTGGATTGTCATAGAACTATCAGTCATTGGTTTATCATGTTTCCACCCAATTATAGTTTATTAATTAAACAACCATCAAATGTCCTTGTACTATTGACTAATTATAAATCATACAATCTTTAATTTAATCATAAAATAATATAGAAAGTCATTATAACTTTTAATAATTATTTAAAAGTAGAAAATAATTTTCTTCTATAACAATTTCAATGAATCGTGATTAACCTAGTGAAATTAAATAGGTACAATAAAAAATTTAAAAAAATATTAGCCCATATAGAAAATAATTTAGATAGTATCAATTAAAAATATACCTATTGTATGATAAGTTATATAATGGTCCATTGACGTTAATGAATTGAAATACAAATAAAATATTAATAGAAACATTATTGAGGTAAATATGCATTTCAATTTGAAAAAAAACATTTTAAAACATAAATTATTTTGAAATTCATTTTTATTTGTAAATATATATAAAAATATATATAATGTATTATTATAAAAATCATATAAAACATTTATTTATGAAAATATTACCTTATTAATTGAATCCCACAATTTTAAATTTTATTTTTTATAAAACACAGCTTTGAATGAATTTTCCATGAAAGAGATGATTTATACAAAAAAAATATTTTGAAATCATGAGTACATAAATAGAGTAATATTTATGTAAAAAAATTATCTCCATAAAATTAATATATGGGAAATATTTTATTTTGAATTATTTAAAGGTAGATCATTTGAATTAAATTTTGAGACTTTATCAAAAACATTCCAGATAATAGAGGAGTTGTAATATCAAACTCTCACCACATTGGTAACCTTGAATCGTTAGTCCCATGAAAGAATAACATTAAATGAAACATAAAATAACATTTAATTAATTATATTCTTGATATAACATTCCAAAGGGGGTGTATATACACCTTATAGAATATAATAGGGTTATAACATGACAAAAGTCTTAAAAAAGGTAAATTGTGACAAATATTTATTACTACTTTGATAAAATTGAAACTATAAACCCCATGAAAGATAGATAAAAATATGGACATGTATATAAAAATAAACTTATGAATTATAAACATAAAACACATCCCTGGAAATTATATACACCACATCTAAAAAAATTAGTGGTCAATATGGCATACATATCCATGAAATAAAAGGGATACCTGAAAAACAGTTACTGCATGACTAAATTTTGGATCATGGGATATTTGAAAATAGAAAATCAATTTAACCTTTAAAAATAATGAAATAATGTAAATAAATTTTACAAAATATCATAGTGTTATTTATAAACTAAAAAGGAGTGGTGAGTGTGCCATAATGTTCATAGAAGTAAAAGTTACACAAAAAATACCCATAGGTTACGATTTGAATCTCACAATTATTGTTAAAAAATCTGGTATAATAATTATAATTTTATAATAAATATATCATAAATTCATAATCATACATATCATACCATTTTGTATCGTCTTATGACAGTATATTACGTATTTATTTATAATTTTATGTTAAGGTAGTGTTTTTCGTAACAAACGATTTATTTTTTATATGTTTCGCTATAGTATTACTGGTTTTATTATTTTTTTCATTATATCCTAAATTATATAATTTAAAACATTATATTTATATCATATATATTTAAAATATATTTATTCATAATAATCTATAAATAATATAAATAGTAAATGAAATAGAGCGTTTATGGGGATGGTTGGTCGTACATAGGCATGAACGTTATTTCCAATTTCTTATCTTATTAAATGAATGAAAATTGAATGATATATATATATATTATTAAATTATAATTATTAACCTTTATATATAATATATGTATATTAAACCCACAATTAATACATTCCCTGTAATACATGAACGAATCCCATCACTTCATGAAGCCATAGTCCTCCGTACACATGAATGACATTATTATATTCTAAAAAATACAAAAAAAAACTTCTATATTATATAATAAATAAATTTGAATAAAAATTACATGTACCATATATTTATACACCATGTCCATCATTATTCCAATCCATGAGAGGTGGTATTGGATGAACGAACAACCTTAGTTTTGGAGGCAATAGTCTGTCGTAGACACGAAAAAATTACTCTGTATCCCATTGGTTGGAACTGTGTGAAGATGCATGTTTTAACCATAACATAAAAAATATCATGAAAATTAAGATATTGACGTTATTATCTATTATTATATAAAAATAATATAAGATTATTGAGGAATAAATAAAACAAAAAATGTGTGTTAATGAATGTTACCTCTTCTTCAAGTAGTTTCTTTTAGTTTCAACTAATAGACTTCATTGGTCTGATTTATTAAAAAATTACTAATTCTAGGAATACTGTATTATTGTATAAAAGTCATATTGTAAATTTTTCTATCATATATATGGATTTATTGGTGTTAATAAGTGTGTAGAGTGATTTCATTTTTTATAGAAAATAATTGTCATTCTTGTAAATACCAAAAGGTAATCACCACTAGTAAGAATATATAACATAAATTTCCCTATATATTTAAAATATATTGATAAAATTACATATATTGTTTAATTATTTCAATAAAATTGGGTTTTAGTACATTTATTGGTAATTTTACCCTTATGATTAATGTTAATCAACTGAGTAAAATTGTTTTTACCATAATCACTATAATTAATTTTTGTTGTTTTCACAAATAAATATCTTGAAAAAATATTTTTTCATTAATAGAAAATGAAAATGATTATGGATCCAAATATGGTATCCATTTTTTCATATTGCAATGAATGAAGTGGCACAATTAAATTTTAATCTAATCCTCCAGATGGGATAAAAATGTGGGGTTTTAATGTGAATATGTAAACATGTTTAATATGCTTTTATATCCATATACAATATAAAAATGATTCCAATAACCTAAATTTTATAAATATATTTATTATTGAACTATTTTTACTTTACAAAAAATTAAAATTGTTATTTTTTATTACAAATTACATAGATGAAATTTCATTTTTAAATTAAATTCAGTATTTTTCAATATTACACAAAAACTGCACTTATCTAAAAATATTAAAAAACATAAATTCTAAAATGATATTTAATTTTTAATGTAAAATATAAAAAATCTCCAAAATATAGTTATAGAATAATTTGACCATTAAAATTCTTCAAAATTTCCTTTTTTAAAAAATAAAACTTCTTATTGATAAAATTTTATTTATCGTTATTTTATGAATTTAAAACATATATAATGAATTGAAAAATATTTCATTGATTATAATAAATATAAATTTCATTAATATAGATAAATAATACTGATTAATTTATTTTTATTAACTAAAAATGTATATGTGGGTGTAAAACAATATGTTTCAAAAGGCACATCATTTGTATTAAATTCTGTCTTGTATTCATTTATAATAAATTTATAACCAAATGATTAATCATATAATCATTTTTAAATCATATTTTAATAATTTATTTAATATTATTCATTCCATATATTCTAATTGATATGTGATAATTATCATAGTAAAAATAGTAATTTGTTGTATAGAAAGACTTGGACTAATGTGTAACACAAGTTATCGAAGAAACAAGATGTTATGGGAAAAGAAAAATAAACACGGTGTTTCATATAAATAATTAAAACAATGGATTTCATGTTTCTCATGATAATTATGAATTTTAATTTATTTAATATAATATATTTCATAAAATCATTGGATGTTACACTCTTAATGATGTCTGGATGTAATTTATTTCTTAAATATAGAGGGTATTATTTTTATCTAAATTGATTATAGTTACCTTTAGAAAATATTAATAATGAAAAATTATCATCTACCACATAATGATGAAATTTTAGAGAATCTATTTACATCCATTTAATTATTTTAATATTATCTTATGTTAATATAAAATTATTTAATTTTGAATAAATTTGATATCCCAAATAATAGTATTCAAAAAATTTAAATGTAATAAAATTCCATAATAATTCAATTTCGAATCATTAAATATTCAAATTAATGGAATAATTAAAAAATAATGATTCAAAGGTTTACATTAAATAATTTTTGTTTTATTCTTATAGATTTATTGTTCTCTAGTTTAAAAGTATAAATATGAAGATATTTTTACTAGTAGGTTGCAAACATTAAGAAATAATATGTGAAGCATAATAAATGAATGTTTTCACATGAATAAGTAACATTCATTTAACATGTTATCACTATTAGAGGGATAATTGTTGATCGATTGAAGAAGATGGAAATTGATGAATATCATAGAATAATATCTATGTGGTAGATCTAGATTAAATTATTGTTCATGGTACTATCATCAATTTTTAAGAAACAAGTCATGATTCTCAATCCAACACTATAAAATAACTCGTAATGAAGTAATTTTTTTTTACAATGATGAGTTCGTACAGAAATTTAAATAGTTAGTGATGTGTTTAGTCACATAAAATTTTGTCAAATTACCCTTTAGTTGGAATTATTTGTGATCTGCAATGATGTGTCATAACAATTCATAGAGTGTATATTAAAGTAAAATTAGAATGTTATATTATCTTCCACAAAAAATTATGGTTTCATGAGAATAACTTTCTTACACTTGATCTGGAATTGGTTTCAATGATATTGATATTATATATTTAGTGGAAATATAACTAATGTGATACGTGTGACATATATATGGATCCTAAACCCTTAATTTATACATACATGCTAAATGATATCAATATGAGACAATGAATATTTGTATATCTAATCAATTATTTTAACTATTCAATCCATTACAATATGGGAATGGTAAATATAGTTTTAGTTTTATAGAGAATATATGATTTCACTACCATATAAAATAAGTGGATTGAATAGAATCCAATAATCATTGATAAATGAATGATCGAGAAGTGAATTATAAATTTAATAACAAGTTCACTATTATAAATATCCTCCCAACCTTCCATTACGGATATTACCAAGGAGAACCAACATTATGATATTATACTATAGATAAAGGCTTTGAATATTATAAATGATAAAATATTTTACGATTTAGTTATTTTTTCTTTTTCATTGATATGTGTCCCATGAAATCTAGAGCATTGAATGGAACATATTTGTAATTTATTTAGTTATCCCTTCACCATCCATATTGTATTCACTATGATATATATTGATTTAAAGAGAACAAATGTTTTTTATAGAATCATTAGGATGATTTAAATATTTTAATAGATTTCATGGTGTCCTATATACGCATCGATCAAGAACATAATTCAATTTGTAAAATGATTTCCTTATCTATACCAATATAAAAATGGGAGAACATTATCATGGATTATATTTTTTTCATCCCATGGAATATAAGGGAATTAACACCATTTGGGATGAATTTAATCACAGAAAATATTATATACACTTCATTACTATCAATTTTGTATGAGTCTATTGATCAGTTATCTATGATAAGAAATGATGGGCTATAATATTTCTTATAGTACCACTTTGAAATGTATCTTATCATGACCCATTTATTTCTTTGAGGTTTTATAGAATCCTTACACATAAGTTTGATATATGGAAAAGAGATAAAAAAAATTATTATCACCCTAATATTGGTGTCATGTCTAAGAGAACCATCAAAACACTAGATAGATTTCTGATATCTTTTTCAATATACCACAAATGATTCTGGGAGTAGCACTATCATGCAGTGTGAACTCTCATATAAAAATAATATTCCTAATAGATAATAAATTGTACCATTTGTGTCTTTATAAGGAATTCTGATATGGACACTAACGTGGAAGTATTGAATTAGAGATTGGAGTCTAATGTGATCTAATATTATCAAATATATTTTTAAAAAATTACTAGAAAATTCACATTTGAATCATGTTCCAAAACCATAATTGGTAAATATATTGACGTCAAAAAAATAAATGAGATCCAATTTTAAGATTCAATAAATAATACGTTATATAATGATATTGTATCACAAACACTCCCAATGATATATTAGTATCATATATTTATATAATTACAAAAAAATAATACATAATAATTCATATTTCAAATGATGAATTTCCCCATATAATCTCTACTTTTAATATTTCACTTTATTTATTCATCATATCCCATTAAATTCGTCACACATGACTCCTTACTTTCCAAGAATTAATTTATAAATAACAACAATAACCTAGATAATTGTAAAACATAAAAATGGTTAGCTCAATCACTTACTAATGGTATATATTATCATTAGAAATTGAATTTCATCAGTTTTCATAATAGAGAAATATAGTTATGATGATAAGATATATGTTCCTAATTAAAAAATAGATAAATTCATAACTATAAAAACTTGAATTATAAACTGCTGTAAATGGAATAATAATTTAGCAAAATACAAGAGTCATATAATTCAACAATCATGAGCCATGTGAAATAAATCCTTGAGAAAGCGATCCATTATAATCCATATTATGAATTGAAAATGTAATGAGTATGATTTTACCAATTTTATTTTTAGGTAATATATATATATCAAAACTCCAAGACCAGGCGTTGAGATGGCGTGTGATTTCATGGCTTTATATCTATGGAACAGTTTGGAAAAAGATACTATTTTTGTATATTTCATGTGGATTATTTTTATGAAAATGTCGATTAAAATATAAAGAAGATCCCCGATCAGAAATTTGAGGGGAATGATGCTCTCAGAGGAGTGAATTTACCCAAGGTATGACATAACATTATCCAGGGATGGTCTTCTATAGAAAAATAAAAAAATGGTACAACAGTAAAAAAATTATTTAAATAAAAGTATTTTTTATGAAATCCTATAAAATCAAAAATAGAAAAAAGGATTTGAAATATAAGAACATCGTAGAGTTTTTTAGAGGGTGTTATCCTTAGGACTGGCCAAATCTCAACTAGAACATTCTATATATGAATGATAATTTTTCGACGTGAGCTTCATTAATATATTTAATATAAATATTTTATCTAACATTATACGATGGTGCAATGGAGGTTTCCCTTTTTAATAATCCTTGTTAGAAATTCATCAATATGGACATAACCAGGGAATTTACCTAAGACAAAGAGAAGGGGGAACTCTAACCGAGGATGATCGATAGGAGGTCAGATGTCAGATCAAAATATTAATTAATCGACGAAGGAAGAAAACACTAATTATCCTTTAGTTAATGAACGATCCTAACCCCATGTAGTGTGTGACTATTTTTTGATTTTATTCTTCTTACATTATTGCTACGACGAACATCGATCAATTGACGAACATAATAATCATTGTGTTATTCTTATTTTGGGTAGGTATTATTCTATTGCAGGGATAGATTCAGGGTAATTCATGTTAGAAATTTTTTATTTTCCCCCTTCATTCTTCATATAACATTGAAATTCATAGGATGACCTAAACGAGGACAAGATCCCTCTATTCTAGGAATTCATGTTCCAGGACATTATCACATCCTCATTCATCTATTCTCATGGTTTAACAATTAGAGGATCGTTCAAAATTCAATCTATGGTGAAAAAATATGGGGTGGGATCCAACCTCACGGTAAGGTAAGGTAGTGTATGTGAGAGTTTATGGCATGAATTGGAGGAACTGGCCATTTCAAGTGGTGCACGTCGAGGTGAGGCCCCCCGCAGGGCGGCCGACATCTGAGCCGACACTGGCCTGATAGCCTGGTCAGGACAGAAAAAAATGGTCGGGCAAATATTACTGGGGAATCCACCTACGGTGGCAGCACCAGCTCGGCAAGGTGGTAGGGAAAGCAGAACGGATTTGGCTGGTCGCCAGTAGCAGAGGTGGAACTAACTAGAAAACATGGCCACCGACGGGGCCGTAGGCAGTGGAGGCGGCTGGAAGGACAATGATGGAGACAACCCATGGTCCATTTAAGATTATGGTGGTGAAATGTCATGTAGAATAGTGACCACATGTGGCAGTAGGGTGAGGCCACTAGATGGGAGTCTAGAAGTGGTGGGACATGGTCCAATTCGACAGCATCGTAGGAGGGATCGCAGAGGTGTGAGTAATGTGAGGTGAAAAAGATACCACTATGGAGTTGACAATGTGGCTTAAGCTACATCAGATGAATGATCTGAGGACCGTCTGCACCATGTGGGTTGACCATGTTGACAATGCAGCAGCCACTGATTGGCTGCGTGCGGGAGAAGGGTCAGCACACATGTGGTAGGCTGGGTGGGAGACAACCCCCCCAGTGCGAGATATGGTATAATTGTCCAATGGTCTAGCCTAGAATTACCAGGTCATGTTTGGTCGTGTCAGACCAGGTCAGGTAAGAATCTCACCTGGAAAGATCCTTTATCACTATAGTGGATGGCATAATCAAATGGAAGGTCTATTGGATGATCTTCTTTTTTCATTGAAACCCTTGCGATGATTCAGTCCATTTGAGATAGCATAGTGGGTTTTTATTATGGACTGGTGTAGGTTTTCATTTTCCCTCAGTTATTTCTGCAATGGATCAGCGAGGCATTTTGTCCATATCTTGGGACATCAATCACTACTAGTGAGAAATTCCTAAATTTTGTTTTGGAATGCCTCCTTAGGGATGGAGATAACATATATCTCCCTGACTGTGTTTTGTGGGGATTTATGGGACCTCAACGTTTATGGTATTAATAATTCATCTAGTGGGACATATTTGTAGGGTTCTAGGTATTCTTAGGGTATAATACTCATTTTTATGAGCATTATCAGTCTTGTTGTTAGTATTTTAGGAGATGAATCCCCTATGCAGTGAATTAATGAAGATATTGTTGACCGGATTATCTATGAAGAACCTACTCTTTTTATATCATGTCCTTGACCACTGTATTTCAATTTATATGGGTCCCCAATTAGTAGGACCACCCTATAAGAGTCTCTGATGACATCAATAGTGGATGAGTGAGTTATCCAAGAATGAGCGTACCTCAAGTAGAGTCTTATGGTTAATTATTGGTTGTGATATTGAGACTCTATATCATAAAGATATAAGATGTCTCTAAAATTATTTTTGAAATATTGAGACCATATGTTATTTGGGATAACCTTGGTATTCATTTTCTGCGTGGTTACTATCAGATGACTCGAGGATTGAGATCTCTTGATATGATCATTCTATTAGCTGAACCACATGGATATTAGTGTGAGAGGCAATGAGTCCTTGAATCTTTTTAGATTTTTCATAGATGTTTATATTATATGTGTTTTAGAAGTATAAATACATTTATTTGATTGTATACATTTAGTAATATATCCATTTTATACATTTACTTCATGTTTTGGTGTGTCATACTAAGTATTGTTTTACTCACCCATGAATTTTCTTTTCATTCACATGTCGTTTCTTGTGCAAACTATTGATGCTTTAAAAGAGTCTTTAGTTGACGTTAGCCAAGTGGTTCTTAGGGAGACCCGACAGATGAGGTGTTCTTTTTTGGTTTCAGACATTCATTATATATGTACCATTCATGTAAGATTTTATATGGAGGAGTTCCATGGACTTTTACCGTTATATTTTTAATTTTTTTCTGTCCATTATTCTTTCCCCATTAGAATTTTAATTTTCTAATATTGTACTCAGAATTTCTATCTTAGTGGTATTCTTATTTTTTTACATAGGTATTCAGTTGTAGCCCTTTTTTGGAGATTTAGGCATGGTATGGGTATATAGTTACATGAATCCTATATGAGGGTTATTTATGCTCCGTATAAGTCTATATCTCCTAGAATATGGGTGGAGGGAATGGGGTAGTCAAGGCACATA
Source organism: Viscum album (assembly GCA_963277665.1). Classification (NCBI taxonomy): domain Eukaryota; kingdom Viridiplantae; phylum Streptophyta; class Magnoliopsida; order Santalales; family Viscaceae; genus Viscum; species Viscum album. The sequence continues at coordinate 1,244,287,024 of OY728147.1, forward strand.
ACCAACTAGGACGGGTCATCGATGAAAAACTATGTAGGTATATTGGGTCATTTTCAATATTCATTGAATATCCGAACATTATAATTTCAATTTATAATAATAAAAGCCTATATTGAGTAAAAAATATTTTCTATTTTTTGAAATATAAAATTAATTGACATTGTCGTCTATTAGGAGTATCATAACACAATAATCTCATAAGATCTACTTAAATCTATTTGACTTTATCTCATTACATAATGAATTTGAGGGATATAATTGACCAATTAATCATATATTCCAAAAACACCATTAGGATTTGAGTTCACTAACAATCCATTCATTATTAAATATTTTTCATTTAAACTTTCATAAAGGAAAACATATAGTGTGTTAATTTCATCAAACCTATCACATCATTATTTATTAAACAAAAAATGTGTTTCTTATAACTATATTTACTAAATAGTCATAAAAAATATAATTATTGAATGTGAATGGTATCATTTGATCATATCCATTTTGAATCATATTAATCATTATTGGATTATAGTAGAAATGAAAAATCATTTTAGACATTTTTAAAAAAAATCTAGAATTTTAATTTTTAATTCATTTCAATTATGATGAATTTTTTTTAAAATATATATCTATGAAAATAACAATGGAAAATAATAAAAATATTTAATGTAAATAATTATCTATTGGGGGGAAATATGTTTATGTTAGTAATGTGAAAACAAAGCATTATTCTAAAAAATTAAGGGACTCAAAATTTACCTAAAAATTATGAATATAACATTAAACCCCTTTATATATATGGTGAATATCCAAGGAATATATATTTAATAAATAATTTTTATTTTTAAAATATTGTTATTTAAATAAAATAAATAAAAATGATTAATTTATTGATTATAACTCTTTGATAACACTAAAATAATTATTTTATGGAAATTATACTTTCGTTATTTAAAGTACGATACATATATATATGAAGAAAGAACATAAAAATAAAATAAAATTATCTAATTTAAAAATAATTGATCACTATATACATAATTTTTTGTATATAGAACATATTAATTAATAATGATGCATCAATCAAAACCTATATCAGGAAAGAAGTTTCTAATAAGAAACCATTGAAATATGGGTAATAATTGAGTGAAAAATCCATTGAATGATGCACCACAACCAGATTCTATAAAACTGAAAATATTAAAAAAAATATTTTACGAAAATAAACTTATGTATAGGTAATTACACTATATAATATAATCCATGGTTCATAATATGATTTATTTTTCAACAACCTCATCTTAATACCATTAAATAAACTGAAATAATTGTAGAATTTGATGACTTGTCTCGTTAATGAGAAATGTAAATAAAATATAAATTATCATGATTTATGATTAATTTAATATACTAAATAACAATATATAGTATATAAAACATAAGATATCAATTAGGCACATAAAAATGAATTAATCAAAAAAATTGAAGAAAAATCATTATAAATATCTCCTCATTGAGTTTATAATTTAATCAATGAATTTATTATGTGTGATAATTATTAAACCCATAAAAAAGTTTAAAGTTAACATAATTCCACAAGATTTAATTTTACATGTAATATTTTCATGATGTAGAATGGTCATTTAATTTTGAACATTTAAAAATATATTAATTTTTTACTTTGAAGCATCATTCATTACCTTATAAATTGTCCATAACAAGATAAATAAGGTTTTTGGAGTATGAAAGGCTCATTCAAATCCTATCGTTCTATGTTTTTGGGGAATGAACCAGGAGCATGTTTTGTCTAATCCTTGTTTATGAGGAAACATGGTTTTGGAAAAACATGTGGGGAAATACATTGGAAGGTATAGAGGACCAAAAGCTCTGTAGAGTTGGAAAATAACATGATCTTATCCATCACATATAGTGAATACTTGGTAGTTGGTTCACATTATTGGAACATGTCTTCAAAAATCTATGTGTTCCACCACTGATCCCCAATAAAATTGGTTGAAGTTAGGATTTTTTTTCAATCCCTCCTCAAAAATATTTACACTACATTATCAATATTTTCATTCCAATAATCACCCTTAGTTGTTGGATCTCCTCTTTGGAATACATCTTGTTATTGGAGATGGATTCCATAAAAAGTGTCTAATTCCTTCACAATAAGATGTCTATGATAAATAACAATATGATCTTCAATCCCATTATATAATTTACTCATTTAACTAAAAATAATAAATTCTAATTATAAGGTAGATAACATTGCCTATTTTTAGAGTATATTTATAAATATCTAATTTTATTGATGATTCTTCAAATATAATGATGATTCTAGATGTGGAGTCACCTACATCTTTAAGGTAGATGTTCTGGTTATTTTACACTATCATCTTGTTTCATTTACTGTGTTCCATTATGTCGCTCGCCATGCCTCCCATGATAGAACACCAAAATAAAATATTAATGAATTAGAATTATACAACAACATTTAGATTAATTCTGAAATCTATATATCAATGTAGGAATAGGACCGACTCAATGTGATCCAATAATTTTGATGATACATTTAAAATGACTATGAGAATTATTCATTGAATTGAATATAACCCCCAATTAGGTAATCATGATGTCTCATTTATGAGTTAATTGTAATTTTAATTTATTAAAAGTCAATTTATAGGCCACATACATTAGTAAAGTTTTTTTATAAAATTATTGAACCTTGTGAAATATAATAAATATTATAAGTGAATTGTTTAAATAATATAGGTTTAAAGATACAAATGACAATCTAGATTGACCAGTTGAAGGAGATATAATGGTTGATATAGGAAAAACCTTTGAATAGATCAATGATAATACTAATTAGAAACTTTTTAATGAATCACAACACAATAAGATTCATTCATGGGTTCTATCATTCCTGGATAGTCTCATAGAGAAGATGAATTTTATATTACCCCATGAGTTATTGTTACTTCCATAGTGGATTACCATAGATAGGATTTGATGGAAATTCTAAAATATCATGCCTGGAATGATACTTGGTCCCCAATTAGGTATTTCATGGATGGGAACAAATATTTATTCTTATTTACCATTATTAGTTTGACACATATATATCTCATACAGAATCTTTTTGACATAATCCTATGATAAGGGGTTTTGATAAATTACTAGGCCTATACCTTCTTTAATTTAACGAATGTATTTAATTGGATAATATTTCCTAAATAATTAAATGAACAAAAACATCTTCAAAATAAAATGAAAAACATGGAGTTATTATATAGATATACTATATTATGGCCTAGTTATGTTTATTTACTCATCACAAACACCATGAGAAATATGGAACCCCATATGATTATGCTTATACACCATGACATACTTCTATAGTAAAGGATTATATTAAATATATATATATATATTAATACATATATGTTATATGATTAAACATAATTACTATCATTTATATTATATATATATATTTGGTGGAATCTATTCAGAAATATTTGTAATTAGGAAAATTTATGTAGTACCAGTTGGGTGTTTGATAAGTAACCCGAAACAATGTGATTAATTATATTAATTATTATAAATTGATTTATATCTACTCACATTACATTTTATATTAAAACATCAATATTTTTATACACTATTAGTGTTTCCCTATTGTGTATATCTCACACCATATTTGGTCCACCATTTTGTAACTGATATTTAAATATAGATATTTGTATAGACAATGCAAAGAATCCATCTTTGGATTCCCAATTTAAAAATATGATATATAATATGTGAAAATTGGATGAAGTATATTCATTTGAGGCTATTGAACATTGGTTTTGGTCACATTGAAATTATATTAATTTTTTTGTATATACTTGTTTTTTCTATTCAATTTTTTCTTAATAAATTGTATATAATCCACACATTGAATTATTTTTTATATGATATTGGTTATAATTTTTACTGTTTATTTTATCTGCATGACTTGTGATTCAGTTGATCTAGTTTCAATTATTCTAGTCCATTATAGTACATTCTAATAATGATTTTATCATATCCCAACAATACCATCATTGATCCTCATATCTAGTCAATATCCTCTAGTATATGAGGATGTGAGCAAGAATCTATGCAACCAACTGAGTTAGGTTACAAAAGAGGGAACTAGGTCCAAGAATATTCAAAGTGGTATCATAGAATAATTTCATTTGGATTAATACATACATTATTAGAAATCATTTTATATATGTGTTAGAATTTGGAATGGATATAAATCAAGAGAATAACTAATCCATGTAGAGGTTAAATCTAAAATAGTATGGATTTGAAATTGTTGTGTTGGGTTTTCCTATAATTGTTGTATTGATATAACCATTTTCAGATGACTTGGATATGATGAATAAATATTTTAATTTTTATATTGAAAATTTTTTATCCATGTCTGGGAATCGATAGGGGGTAGCCTTCAATTAATCATAATATGTATATGAGGATTATAATTTCATTCATATCTAAATCCAAATTTATATTACTCCATGCATTAGAAGAATAATTTTGTATGTTCTTTTATTTATATATTTGTTAAATGACTAATGTTTTTCATGGTGAATGATATAAATAATTTTTTAATTACTTTTTTTCCAAAAACATAAAGGGGGTTTTCTCTATATATAGTTACATTTTAATCTTATTTAATTTGTTATAGCATCATTGATCCATGGACCAATAGCTGCATGGGAAAACGTTTGTTGACATGATTTCATGAATTTTATTTATAATTTATAAATAATTTAATTCTATATATTTGTAATATTTAATAATCATATATATGATGTGAAAATTTTAACTTATAATGCATATTCATTTATAACTAGGAAATTTTGACTCCTCTAATTAGGAAGTGATACATACAAACATATTAATTATTTAAAAATTAAATGATTTTATATTGCCTTATAAAATAGACATTAATAAAAATGACTTCCAAATAAAACATAAATGTTTTTACACTATTTATTTTAACAGAGAATAAATTTATATTGATCTCTTCTCTGTCATGTGAGATATTAATCCTAACTCGACCATTGTAGTAGGATGTAGAGAGTTTTGTTGCTGATCCTTTTTTATCTTCTATGTCACTTACACATGGATTTACATGTATGAATATTGGTTGAATCTTATATGGGATATCAGTGTAACCATCATTTGATTTTATCTTGATACATTTTCTGTTTTAATTTATTATTAGAAAGAAATTATTTTTCATTATAGATATATGACACCATGATGGTCTCAGATCATACACAATAAACGTGGTATTTTCCATTATTTGAAGGTGGCGGGGCATGTTCCACCTATGTTACCTTATATGGTTCTTACTAACAAACCTCGTCATTTTCTTAGTTCAGGATATGATGACCTATTTCATGATATATTAATGTGACTTTTATATTCAATTCGGAGAGCCACACAACCTTCACATACTATGATAAAGATGATGTGGATGTTCTGTATTAAATATCCCCCTCTTTCATGGGGGTGGCGGAACGGGGTTGTGGATTCATGGATAGACACCATGTTATATATATTGATGCTTTTGAAGAAGCATCAAGATAAATAGTTGAATCTATCATCCTAAATGATATGTTATTCTTATAAGATATTGCTGGAAATATTTACACATGATGGGAATCATCAATGTGTAGCTATGGAATTCATTATGTCATTCTCGTATGACTAATTTTTCACCCAGATGTTAAGATAGGATCTTGATAAATATTTTCAGCACCAATAGTTAGTAGTTATGTCATTATTAGTGTATTTAGATCATTTTAATGATCATTAAAAATATTCACTGACACATTATGGGGGTAAATTAATAAGATTAATATGTTTCAATGATAGTGTTGTATAATTCATTCGATCTTAAGTGATTTCCTTTTGGAAAACCATTGGTTCTGAGATATTTACATAGTCCCTCAAAACTGAGTATAAAATGATTGAAGTTGAGGTTATGGACAAGTTTTTTTTTCAAAACTAAGACAATGAAGATGATAATCTAGTATGAGGAAATGTGGATATGAGTCTTCAAGGGGGGGATATGCTCATAGAGGGTATACCATAATATTTAAGTGTGTGTAAACATTGTCATCGGTCTGGATAGAGAAATCCACAATGTACTGATCAACAAATTGAAGTTCGAACATATAAAACCCAAGACATTACAATATTTCCATTTTAGAATAAATTTAATTTTTCCCTAGATTTATTTATATAAAACACCATGTTAACCATCCATTACATGAAACATAATTTCTAATTTCTCAATATAGCACACTGAGGTTATCTTGTGTTACAATCAATAATGACTTTCCTCAATGAATCTCATAACACACGTGGTCGAAATCTACAAAACAATAACATATTATTTAAAAATAATATCATTTAATTTATTAAAATATAAAATAATAGTTAAATTATTTTTTATGAATAGTATTACCTAAATTATGAAAATATGTTGTTTAAAAAAATATAAAACTGATTTTTGGTAAAAAATTAATAAGAAATTATTATAATAAACAAATTACTTAAATGGAATGATTTTATAAAATACTATTTTCTTATTAAATGGGAGATTTCTATTAATGAGAGAAATTAATTATAATTAGGGATTTTTTTTAATTAAATTGATATGTTATATATTCAATAAAATATTTTTTATATTCATCCAATTTAATTTATATGCATATTACGAGATCTAACCGAATACTACTCATAAAAACCAATATATTTAGTTTTACAACCTTTCAATGGACAACCTATTTTAAATATAAATTTTTGAAATTTGATTATTTTTTTATGTCAAAGATTTAATATTTTTAAATAAAAAAAAAATATTTTAGGGTAATATTTGGTAATATTTGGACGTTTAATTTTTCAATAAATAGTGGAAATATTGAATTATCATTCAAAACTTATTTTTAATATAATTTATTTATAATGATAAATTAAATTTTAAATTATTTTAAATGATTAATAAGAATAATTTTTTATTATGTAATCCAATGTATCTCATTAGAATAAGATTCACATAGAAATTTAATATAAAAATAGAGTAAATTATTATATTTTTTACATTAAATATCTGAAATGTCGTTCTTTTTGTGGGATTAAATTAAAATTAACTACTCCAAAAATTGAGAAGGGAAGCGCTACCCCTTTATCAGTGCTTCTTTTAGTAGCGCTGATTAAGGGGGGCTTTATCAGCGCTGAAAAATTCTATATTTCAAAAAAATTGGGAAAATAAATTATTCTTATATTAGTATATTTATTCGGATATAAATATTATATATATTTTTTAAATATGTTTTATATACTTATAAATAGACTATTGCATTTAATATATAAGAAATTTATTGAAAATGGCTTCAAAATATATTAAAAAAATATTATTAATTAATAATTCTCTAATTATTATCGATTAAAAATCATTTAATAAAAATTTGATTACACAAAAATTCCAAACAATTAATAAAAGATCTAAAATATGTTGAAAATGTAACTCAAACTTCAAACAGACATAACTTTTGATTCGGGTGTCTGTTTCAGCTCTACATCATATCAAATCAAATCCTGCGACGAGCTCTACGTGATGGTGATAGAGGTAAAGCCTCTATAGATTTTTTGATCCCAAAAAGGCCCAGAGGGGCTCCAAAACTGAGTTTTTAGTTGGCATACCTTGATTTGCTAACATTCAAACAATTATAACATCTGATCCGGAGGTCTGTTAGGGTTGTACCACATATCATATCAAATATTGTTTCATTTTCTTCGATTTGACTAGTTGTAGAGTTGAAACGAGTTCCTGGATTCTTATTTACGGTCGTTTTAGCATTCAATTGGTTTTCAAATACACATATATATGTATTTATTTGTAAATATATATGTGTATGTGTGTGTGTGGGTGTCAATGTGTGTGTATGTGTGTTGTATATATGTATGTATTGATTTATTTACAAAATTATAAACACACATCAAAACATATTTTTTCATAAATGTATTTAAAACTAATCTTTATAAGTTCATTCTTTGGCTTTTCAAATACACATATATATGTATTTATTTTTAAATATATATGTGTTTGTGTGTGTGTGTCTCTCAGTGTGTGTCTATGTGTTGTATATATCAATGTATGTATGTATGTATTTATTTATTTATAATCACACGTAAAAAACATATTTTTTTATAAATGTATTTAAAACTAATCTTATAAGTATATATTAATATAAAAATAAATATACATATAAAAATTATAACTAAATAAATATATATATATATATATATTAATATACATATTAATATATATATACGAATATATGAATAAATATATTTATATTAATATTAATCTATATCAATATATGAATAAATATAACTATATAAATAGATATATCATTAAATAGAGAATAAAACAAAATTGCATACTGCTAAATATGCAGCCACGAAAGGGTGGATGTCCCAGGTTCGAGTTCAGGTGGAAGTGAAAGGGGTGCGTGCGTATGAGGATGTGGGGGAAGGGCAGTGCATGGGAGACCTCCTAGCGCTGATAAAGGGGGTGTGAAGGGCTGATAATAGCACTGCCCCGTATTTTTTTTATTTTTTTTTAATTTTTATCAATCTATTTGACATGTATTAGTGCTTTTAAAAATCGCTGATAAAGTCCACTTTTATCAGTGCTAAAAAAGCGCAGATAAAGGGTAATTTTATCGGCGCTTATTTTAGCGCTGATAAAAGCGGCCTTTATCAGCCCTTTTTAGAGCGCTGATAAAAGGGACCCCTGTATATTAGCGCTGAGGTCTACAATGCTTTTTTATCATTGTTAAAGCCATTTTTTTAGCACTGATATAGGTCGTTATTGTAGTAGATTAATTTATACCACTTATGGGTTTATAATTTGTAAAATTCGTTTCCATATTTGGAATAAAAATTTATATCTTCAAATAATTCAACATTATTATTCATCAAAAACATTATTGAGTGTAATTAAAACTTATTATAGTGATTAATTGGAAAATTATCATAATCAGAGGCTAATCAATAAACATGGGAGTCAAAATGGACTATAATCTTGTCCACATTCTATTATATGTCCTCATTTTGACCATATAATCTCGTGGTTCTAATTTGGTTCATTATTGGATCCGTGTATCATATTAAAAATGTGGGAGGAATTATCATTCCAAAAATATATAATAATTCCACTCCTTCAATATGAAAAGGAAATCACACATCCCACATCCTCAAACCACTAAATCCACTTTGGGCTAACAAAAATCAACATAATTAGACCCTAAAATCCATCCCTTAATATGTATGGATTCATTTCAATATATGCCGTTTTATTTAATGTCATGTGTTTTAATTTATTTACATTCCCATATTGATTATTCTTTTTCGAGTTATTTGAATGGAATTTGTTCTCAGTTACATATCGAAATGTTTATTTAATATCATTAAATCATTATTTATTACATTTTACATAACCTTCTTGTGAATTAGATATCACCCTTAATACGATTTCTTTCCATAGGTTATGAATAAGAAATAATTTAAAAATCATTCAACGATTTGATATGTTTCAATTTTTATGTATCATGTTTTATTTTATATTTCCCAATGTTACGTGGGTATCATGTATGTATCATGTTTTAATAAAATAGATAAAATGTTTTGTCCCTTGGGATTTAAAAAATGAATATAATCAAATGTAACAAATTAATGTATCATCTCTGATAATCGAGACATGGGGCACTATAGTTTGTATTAGAGGAACATTATCAACATCATTAGATACTATATTTAGAAAATATAATATAGGGAACATAACCTAATGATCAATTTTTTAGGATAAGTATAGAAAAAAATCCTATAATTTAGTTAAGGTAGATATTTTGTTGTTCATCCTACAAATACAATCCTATCTAGATACTCCATGTGTCAGGGTTCTCGATATGATATAACTATGTAAACAAACTCAATCAAGTTATATTAGGCATGACTCAGTGTAATATAGTACAAGATAGCTGGTTGATCTTTGAATCTAGTTTAACACTCCCCTGGTATACCCATTGGATAATAAAAAATTTATATATAAACCATTATGATGAATTTTGAAAGTAATTATATCCCCAACTAAGAGATTTTTATTATTATTAGATTTGATAAAAATAAAATATTCAATTTATGTTAATTCATTTACTCTTTTTTTTATTATACATTTAGTTTTAGACCAATTTGAACACCTTTAATGTATTTTTTCAATTTTATATGCTTCCTAAGATAAGGAACGTGATCATAACCAAGTTATATGATCCAAATAGTAATAAGGAACATATATTTTTTGTTTTATGAAAATTCTATTAAGCAAAATAGTCTACCAATAATTCTAATATTCTATGTATATATAATCACATGATAACTAGATGGCTAAATACTTATCCACATCATATGGCTCTGATGGAAAATAATATAAGAATATGATCAAGGGTTAGAATGTGCAAACATGAATAGGGTAAAGAGGTAGTTTCCAACATGTGATAACTATGGGAGGAAATACCCTGATAAATTCTTAATGGTAATTGTATTATGTTATATGTGTAGTGAAAAATCCCACCATGTTTTTGATTTGAAGGTAAAGAAATAAAATTACTATGTGATTTTCTTCCACTCTAAGGATATGAGACACTACCCAAATCAAGGTCCCATTAGTCAAATTACTATACCCTAATAGTGTTTAATTAATAAGGTTATTATTTTTAATCTACCCCAAATGAAGAGGAATGAGTAATGTGTTTGTATTTGGATTCAATAAATATTTAATTTGATTCTTTTATAAATTATGTACTGTATATGAGAATAATTTAAAATATTAATATTTTATTGAAATAAATTTTTGTTATGGATTTCAGATCATATTCTGAATGGTACCAAAATATGTTATTTTGTGGATAATAAAAATATTTGGAAAACACATGGTTGAGGGAAATACAACCCTTAATATTTTTATAGTGATAATAGAATAATGTTTGTATATGGAAATGATTGTTATGAATATCGTAAATCAGATAAGTGTTTACTATCATTGAAATTAGTAATATTTTTATGAAAAATTGGTCTATGCAATCATTGATTCATTGCACATCATTTTTGGATATATGGAATATATCTAGTAACATGTGTCCTAGTTTAGGAATAAACAAGAATGAATTTTTCTAATAATGTTTTGTGGTAACTCAATTTATTACCATATTTTAACAGAATTCATGACGATGTTATTCAAATATTCATTATGTAATTATTAAAGAGTTACATATTTTATATTGAATGCTAATGATAATTCTATTTTGAATTTTTGTTTCCTTCATTCAAAGTTCTAGACACAATATTTTGAAAATGAAATCCATTTATAAAATTATTTAACTTGATCTCCGGAAAATGATTATGTATATTTTGGGTTACATCACTATATAATAAGTAATTTATAAATATTTCAAGGAACAACCAAATGATAATATTTAGTTTATTAAAATTTATTAACAACTTACCTATAATCACAGAGAGTGAAAATATCCTTCAATTATATGAAAAATTGTCTTGAATTAAAAAATTGTCATATTATTATCATTTCCGATGAGATCAACGAAGATTTTGAATCCAATGGTTTATGGCGTTGTGGTCATAAACATTTTGTTAACATGTTATATAGAACTATCAATTATAACTACATTGTCATGTTTTTCATTTGTATCCATGATTTCATTTCTAACCTACGATCTCAAAATAGGAAACAAACTTCCATGAACAATGTACTTTACATTATCTCTTATTAAGATGATGTTCCATTATCCCTATTCAAGATGTGGGATTTTCAACAATATTTTCTTTATATATCAACACATTGATTACTGAGATCGATTTTAAATTTTAAGAATGTTTTTTATTTAAGGTGATGAGAATTCTACACATTTGGACATTAAAACATTTTACTTTTACAATAAAATAAATATTATTTCCATGCTTTTTTTAACAAAACACTAAGTGATGTTTATATTATAAACAACATAATGATTAACATTCTCTATATAGAACACCATTGTTACCATGAATTACATGAATGTATGTCTTTTCTCATTGGCATGTGTAACATGAAAGACCATTATTTGGAAAAGAACAATATATAATTAAAAATATTATTATATAATAAAAAAATAATATAATATAACTATTAAATTTGCTGTTTTGAATAATAATAAATAAATTAAGAAAATTTATTCTTTATACAAATATAAAATTAATTCATTGGTTACAACATAATTAAAAATTCAAATAAGAACCAAATGAATATTAAAGAATCATTTTATAAAAGAATATTTTTATATGAACAAGGATATTTACACTAATGGTTTAAATTAATTATTTTTAATGAATGGTATTAAATAGATTTATATTTTATACATTCAATAAAATAATTTTTATATTTATTTAATTATTTTAAAGTTATAATAATATAACATGTCCAATATTAACCATAATAACCTATAATTTTATAAAATCAATTTCATTCCTTTTAAGGGTGAACCTATTTTAATTTTTTTTCAAACACTAATACAATTAATATATAAAATTAAAAATAATTTCTTAATGTGAATCATACAAAATAAGTTATAGTGATTTTTTATATTTTCTGGTGAAGTTTAATTTTTTTATGAATAATGAAATTTAATAAATATTAATTAAAAACTAATTTTTTTTATATGGTTAAATTATATTATATATTTGGTTATAATATATAATAAATTTTTTTATTAATTAATTAAATTAATTTCATTGGAATCAATTTCACTTCAATATGGAATATAAACAACATTGATAACTTTTGAATGTTATTACTTTATATACTAACACTGTCACCCTATATGTTGGATTAAATTTAAATTAATTTCATCTAGATATTAGATTAGAATATAAAATTTGGTTTATCATTTTATCGATGGTATGTTATCGGTGTCCCAAATTGTTTTATCCTAATGAGTATAGTACCAGAAATGGGTCGATCCATAAGGAATAAGAAGTTATAAAGGTATTCCCTAACTAGTTTGTTTTTTATCATAGTAAAGCTTACTAAATTTAGATCCAATTTTTTTAATGTTTTGATAAATATGTAACTGAATTAAAACTTCTTATGAAAATAACATGACGTATAAAGTGAAATTCAAGAAATTAGTTTTGGTGAAAAAATGGAGAAAAATTGTGTTGGGGATGTGGATTCATAATATAATTTTTATTAAATAAAATTTCTTATGAGATTGTGTTTTTCATAATACTCCAACTCTATGGGTTTCAATTTGTGACAAAGTTTCCTTGGTCCGGTAAACATATGTTTTGACTTTAATAGACTTAATCCTTGGTCTAGTAGTTATTGTTTCGTTGTTCTTTATTTGGCTTAGTCCATTTTTTATTCGATGAATACGTCTAATAATCATGAAAGTATTTATCATTATTTTTCTTTTGATTCCCTGAAAATTTTGCACTTGGCGGGGATCAGAATATTTAGTGATAAGATAAACTGGTTAATGAAGAATAATATGAGTCTAACAAAACAAAACATTCATAACAACTAATCTAAATTACAACTCTTTCATCACCCACAACCCCATCATACTAGGTTTTTAGTTACACCTATAATAAATGATAAAAACAGAATCCCTGATACTTGATGTGATCATTGTAGAATCATCAAGGAGAGAGTGTCTCTTCAGTTGAATGGTATAATGTTTAAGTAGTTAAATAATAGTTTCACGATAGTAGAGACTAATTCCTTTGGATGTTAAACACTTTTCTCCAAACACCTAAACCGGAGGCGAAGGACTCAATTTATTGAAAATAAAAGTATAGGTCACGTGGAAAAATTACAAGGTGTGTAGTTTTTTCAATACGCTTTTATCATTTTGATCTCAGTTGGTAGGTGGCATAATATTCTATATTATACATTTAATATGGTACCACCTAATTGGTATAAGTACACAACATGTAGCACCGCAAAACAATGCATGTACTCTCTTTATTCGGCCACCAACTGATTCTAGGAGGCTATACACGATGTATAAATGCTTATACACGGCGTGCAAACATTATACAACCACATGGGAATGCAGTCTTATTCTCAACCACATACCTCCTCTAAAAGTCTATATATGGCATATAGTGTTAGTACACAGCATGTATTGGCTTCTGTTAACATGGGCATGTACTTGTCCAAGCCAATCTGTGTCTGATGTTGAATGTAAACAGCATTTATATTCTGAGTACACAGCGTGTAGTTAAAGGGAGTTAATACCCTCTGTTCTCTGGATTGACATGCCATGTTATCATGAAATAGACTAGGGAATAATACATGGCATGTACTGAACATACACGTTGTGTTCGTGCAAAGTGGTCCTAGTCGAGTGTTGGAAAAGAAATGACCACCGTCTAGAATATATAAAAATATAGGACACACCATGTGAGAGGACATCACGGTGTGTGAAAGAGTAGAGGTTATATGTTCGTGTGATGTTCTAGACATGGGTTGGATGAATGAAACGGATTACATGGCATGTACTGAACATACATGTCATGTATGTGAACATGGTGTGCGAGGCTGTGTGAAAATAGTACATGGGCATGATGGAGGCAGGTACATAGTGTATACCAAACATTCACAAAGTGTATTTTAAAATTGTGATGAATTCAATTTGTGTAAATGTACAAAAGTACATGACATGTGCTCATCAAATTGTGCATGTGTACCGCAGAAAGAAAACGGTCGGCTGGTCCAAAAATTTCCCTAAATGCCTATGAAAACTAGAAATAAAGGGTGTAGAAGGGAATACCATGACCAAGTATCACAATTTTGTAGAAATAAGAAGCTAAAATGCCCGAAATTTGTGAATTCAGGATGGGGAGTCCAAGCGGTATGCGGTAGAAGAAACAGGGAGTGGGGTGGTCCTACATGACACGGGTTGAATCCGGGAGGGGCACAACTGTTATAGCTGAGATACACTGCATGTAGTATGCTGATACCTGCCGTGTACCTATTTTTTTCACATATACTTATATTGAAATATAATTATAATAGTAATCTATATTATAATTAATATCAATAATTAAACTATATATATATATTGGTAATTTATAAAATATAAAACTATACACAGAATGTATCAGGAAATACCTGTTTTTTTCTCTAAAATTTGGAAAATAGAAGTACAACCATTTGTACGGTGCTTGGGGTGAGGTTTGAACCTACGATCAACCATTCTGAATAGAATCCATCAACCACTAGAGCAAAGGTTATGTTCTTTCTCCTACTTATTATATAAATATATTTAATGTATACGGCCAATACCACATAGGATGAAAGAAATGCATGGCGTATTGTTGTTAATTATACCATAAGGGATAATGTAGGGAGATTAACCGAGTTCGAACCTGGGTCTTTTGGATCTAGGGAATAGACTCTTAAAATCTTCCAAAATCACCCAAATGTAATATTTTTATGTAAAAAATATTTTAGTTTAGTAATTAAAACATGGTTCACTCAACGTATATCGAAAGGCTCGTTGTGTTGTTTTATTAAAAGGACAAATGATGAAAATGGGGTGCTTGTCAGGATTCAAACTTGGGACTTCTGGAACTGTGTTTGGATCCTAGGAAACCGATCTATACCCATCAAAGTTTTTCTTATAATAATTTATATATATATAATATGAAAAATATCACACACGCTGTGTTGGAAAACATGATGACAAAAAGAAGGAACCTCGTGCCAAAGGTAGGTCAGATGGTATTCGAACTAGTGACAGCTCAGATAAGCACTAGTGACCTTACCATCAACACCAGTATCAACCTAGTTGAATAAATATTTGATCTAAATATTTATAATAGTAAAAAGATAAATGAAGAGGAATGAGTACATGCTATGTAGATACGTGTAACACAACGTGTATCCTCTGGGTTGGTTCCCAAGAAGCGCCTTTGTTTTTTGGGTGTTGGATCGACTGACTTAACTCTGCTTTACATAAGATGTGTGGTGGACAACATTGCCACCACCTCCTCCATGTGACGGTAAATATTTAACCGTTTTCTCTTCACCTTGAACGGTTGACCATCCTCTCCCGAAATTTCCACCGCCCCATGATGGAATACTCGTAAGAATCAGAATGGTCCGGAAAATCATGACTTTATCATCCAGAGGAAAAAATCGAAAATGAGGGTTAGAAAGGAGTACCTGATCACTAGTATGGAATGATTTCCATGAAATGATTTTGTCACTAATTTCTTTAATCTTATCCTTGTATAGCATGGAATTCTCAAACGCCTCTAATATGATTTCATCATGTTCCGACTATTAGAACTTACGCTTCTCTTTAGATACCTTAAGATTAAAATATTTGGCCTTGACGGTCTTGTAGGCATTGTTTTCCAACTCTACTAGCATATGGAAGGGATTGGCATAGATGAGCTAGAAAGGGGACATCCCAGGTGGTGTTTTGAATGATGTCAAATACGCACACAAAGAATCATCAAGATTCTTGTACCAACCATTCATCTATGTGTACACTATTTTCCCCAGAATCTGCATGATCTCATGGTTGGAGAGATCCGCATGCCTAATATAATGGAGATGAAAAGGTGTCCCAATATGATGCTTCACTTATTACATCGATAGTATTCCTTTTATCAATGTTTTGTCAATGTGATTCCCTATATTACGTATTAGTACATGGGGATTTCTGAACCTACTAAAAATATTTTCATTAAAATTCCTAAGACTATTTTGGCCATGTGGTGTGTTGTAGCGGCGGGTTCTACCCATTTGGAGATGTAGTCGAAACAAACAATGATGTAAGTGTTCCCAAAATATGGGGGAAATTGTCCCATGAAATCTATGCCCCAACAATAGAATATCTCAACCTCCATGATGGGGTTCTAGGGAATCTCAACTCTACGCCCCATATTTCCTGTTCTTTGGCACCGATCCCAAATGGACACAATTTCTTGGGCATTTTTTGCATCGTTGGCAAGAAAAACCCAGACAATATGATATTTTCTATTGCACAGTCAGGCCCATGATGTCCCTCAACTGGCGAGGTGTGACAAAATTATAGGACACGATAAAATTCAATATACGAGATGCAACATATGATCAACCCATCATCATAGAAACAGAATAGCATAGGATCTTCCAAGAAGAACTTCTTTACATCATAGAAAAATCTATTCCTTTGATGAAATTATAGGTTAGGATTAATGACACCTATAACCTAAAAAATTTCAATATTATCATATCAATTTCTAGCTATTTCGTTGACAGAAAAGAGGTTCTCATAAAAAAAATAATCCTAGACCTCCCGATCATCATCTTTCTTCAAATGAGGATACGATAGGAGATAGAGATGATCAGTAAAACAAATTTGTTCCCTTTCTTATCTCGGATATCCATTTAAAATTCTTGTATGAGGAGTACCCCTCAGAGTATTCGAGGCTTCACATCATTCTTGTTCAGTAGGTACAATAGTGTTGCATGGTCAGTATAAAAAATAACTTCAGATAACACTATGTGAGAATGGAACATGTCAAACGCGAACACCATTGTCATCATCTCAAATCCATCAGTGGTGTAATTAATCTACACATCATAGATATTTCTACTAGCATAATATATGTGTCAAAAAATGTTGTCAAGCTGCTAGCCCAGGACTTCTTCTACTAATTAGTCACTGGCACCACACACCACTTCAAATTATTCCTCCTAGTTCGGAGAAATCATCGCTAGATCTTCCATGAGGTGCTGCATCATGTTATCAAAAGTTGTGGTTCATGTCTCATCGAACTAAAATATAGAATACATGTTCAAGCAATTTGTGAGGGGTTGCGGTTATTTTGATAAGTCATATAAAAACTGCTTGTACAAACCGTCAGGTCCCATGAAGACATGGATGGATCTGACAGAAGTCCAAATAGGATTTCATGAAATGACTTCTATCTTTTCTGAGTCAACCTCTATCCCCATTGTTGAGATTCTGTGGCCATGGGCGATGAAACTTTCCCAAATGAAATGACATTTCTTCCAGTACAAAACAAGGTTATTATTCTCAGAAGTTTCATGAACTGGATCCAGGATCGCGAACAAGTGGTGAATGATTTTCCTTAAATGGAAAATTCATCCATGAAAACCACCAGGATCTGTTCCACCATCTCATTGATGATAGATATCATACAAAACTAGAAGGTGGTGGGGGAATTTCACATGACAAAGGAAATCATTCGGTATGAAAATTTACCGTAGGGAAAATTAAATGTTTTATTCTCTTTATCCTCTATATCAATGGAAATCTGATTGTAGCTGGAATAGCCATCGAGGAAGAAGAAATAGTTGTGCCCCCCTTCACTCTAACATCTGATCAATGAAGGGCTGGGGGAATTGATCCTTTATCATGAAATTATTCGGCTTCATGTATTCCACACAGACTCTCTAGCCTGTGGTAGTGCGTGTGCAGATGATCTCATTCCAATCATTTTAAATCATAGTGATACCCACATTTTTGCTAACACTTATATGAGACTAACCTATAGACTATCTGATATGGGATAAATGATGGGTTAATCTAATAACATACTTACATATTTATTCAAAACTTCTTTCATGGGGGGTTCAGGTGACACTGGGTTGCTATGATTGCTACACACCTTCTTCAAGCAGCACTGTGTGGGTGAGAATGGTAGCGTC
Source organism: Viscum album (assembly GCA_963277665.1). Classification (NCBI taxonomy): domain Eukaryota; kingdom Viridiplantae; phylum Streptophyta; class Magnoliopsida; order Santalales; family Viscaceae; genus Viscum; species Viscum album. Next base: position 1,244,305,871 of record OY728147.1, read on the forward strand.
GATACCCTTCAAATATAAAACTATCCACCCAATAGCATTCGTCCACTATTTCAAAACCTTCAAAAGTCTATACTCCTTCTCCTATGACAATACTTTACAACGTATGGCACGTAATGATTTATGGTCTCCCAAATAACCGTACTATAGAGAATACAGAAAAGGAAATAGTTATAGTTCAGGTGCATTTTGACTCGAATGTACAACTTGTTTCACCGTTTCATAATCCTAAATATCAGGTATAATTGCACATTTCCAGTAGTGGCAACTCTATATTTCTAGAAATTGCAGTTCTGGTAGGGATTCATCAACTATAATGTTTGGAATAAACATTTTATCTGAGTTAAAAAAACATACCAGATCATCCCCTTCTTTACCCATGTGATCATATATTGTGGTCACTACATAAATGCTCTCATGCTCTGACAATGATCCATGCTTGACAACATTAAAACATTGTTGTAGACTCCTTCATCTCCAAACAAAAAAATCAGTTCCCCATGGTGAAAGTTAATCAGTACCTTCCCAGTGGCTAGGAAATACCATCCTAATGTGATAGGAGCCTCCTTGTCTTCCACCATGTCATGGATGATAAAATATATGGGGAGTATTAACATAACAACTGTGGAGAGAACATCCTCAAGTATCCCCTCCAGATATTTGATGGATCAATATACATGCTAGAGGGCTACTCATGTAGGCTTCAGGTCATCGAGTCCTAGCTTTGTAAAAACACGGAGGATAATGGGGTTGACAATGACACCTAAGTTGCAGAGGGCCTTCCCAAACTCACATTGTCCAATAGTGCATGTAATAGTGAATCTACCTGGATCCTAGTGTTTGGGAGGAATCTAATGTTGGACGACCACTAAGCACTCCTTATTTAGAGAAATAGTGCCTATATCCTCCATCTTTCTTGTGGTAGAGATGATATTCATCATGAATATTGCATAAGTGGGAAATTGTGTCAGTTCCACTACAAATAGAATATTGATGTGTATCTTCGTGAATACATCCATGAATTTGAAGAACTGTTTTTCTATATTTATCTTCATCATCATCTCCAAGAAGGTTATGGCCGGCTAAACGGGTTTTATAACATTTTTCCTTTTATTTGGTAGAGCCTCCATCAGTGGGAATTTGGAAAATGAGGGGTTTGGAAGGGTAACTTCATCATTAGAAGGGGTGTAGGTTTACCTGGATGTGTTGGTTTCTTCTATTGTAGCTCCCTTCTACTCTATAGTGTGATATCATAATCCTCCTCCCGCGGGTTCTTCTCAGTTTTACACAGTAGTGTACCAGGTTGCCTCCCTGAGAGATGGTTTTCCTGCTGGCCAATTTGGTTCTCCAGGACTCGAATAGAAGTGTCCTGATTATAGAATCTTGTCTCATAAGTAGATATGAATTTGATCATGAGATCCTCTAAACTTTATGTATTATTTTTCTGATGAGGTTGGGTAGATGGAGGAGGTGGTGGATGTTGTTGCTACTGCAAGTGAGGGTTTTGATAACCTTACTGCTGATAAGATCCATGTTGGGGCTGTTGCTGTCTCAGGTGCTAGTTCTGATAAGGAGGAGTAAAAAAGATGGTTGATCTCTAGGGTTAATGATTCTTCTTTTGTTGTCCCCAACCTGTGTTCTTTTAATCACACCATGTCAGGTTCTGGTACATCTAGTATTGGTTTGGCCCTCGGTTTTGTGCAACATAGATCACCTAGCTCATCGAAGGGCCTCCTATAGAACTCGAGAAATCTCCAATGATGTTGTTATCACCACATTCTCAACACAACAGATGGTTTTCACCATATAATTATGACACACACTTATGATTGAGCGTGTTGATATTTTTGGAGACAAAGTCAATATATGCAGTGAGCATAGTTTTGGCATCAATATTATTAATACCTTATTTTTGTTTTCCCCGCTCATAATTCTACTGAAATCTGTTGGCAGACATGTCTTCCAGTAGTTCAAAACGTTTTCAGGAGACTTCCTCATAACATTACCCCCAGGAGAAGCATATACCAAGGACATTGTATTCTTCTGCATCCATCTATAAAAGGTTTGGACCTACATCCAAAGTGGGAGTCTGTTTTGTGGGAATTTTCACAACACCTCCATAATGCACTCCCATGATTAGTACAATAATTCTGAGTCATGTTGCTAGATGTTGTATATTTCATTCAACAGAGTTACCATTTGTGAGGTAGGAAAGTATTTAGACCGGATCACCTAGTCTGGCTCCTCCTAGGTGAGGATAGATCGTTGGGACTAACATATATTCTAGTCATTCGCCTTATCCCTTAGAGAGAATTGGAAAATGAAAAGACAAATGGTATCTGTGGACACACCATTGTAGAGGAATGTGTCGTTGACCTCCATAAAATTGGGCATGTGGGCATTGTGGTCCTCATATGGGCAAGCCACCAGACTAAATGATGTTTGGGATCACCTTCATGATAGAAGTATTTATCTTGAAGTGTTGTGCCTGAACCATTGGACAAACGATGCCCATGTCAGCTCCATGAATATATATCAGGCCAAAATCTATAAGAGTACATCATGGAGGTGGAATCTGAGAGAGTGGAGCCAACATATGATGTTGTTCTTGAGTTGAGAAGTATGACCCCTGCCCTAGATGTAAAAATAGAATCTGATCTGGTTGGATCCATTGGATTTGGTGTGAGAAATACCCTAGAGCAAGTGCATCTTGCTGGTTCCAGTAGCCATCCGGAACTAATGGCTATCCATATCCTTGGATAGCAACATAATTTCCTTCTTTATTCTATTCCATGGTATTTTTTGGGTTGTGCATGGTCATGAGTGTATCTTTTCACCCCAAGATCTTTTGTTCGATCTATGGGTCAATTGGTAAAATCCCCAATGACTCAGCGTTCATCGAACGAGTGAGGTAGCTGCACATACACCAATAGACCATCACAGTACGAAACAAATCAAGTGTAAATAAGTAAGAAGGAATATAATAAGAATTGATTTTAGAATTGTGATTTTTCAGAACTAATAATTTTTATTTCCACTAAAATTTAATACCAATTTAATTAAAACAATGACCAAATTAACTCTTCATTCATCCTGGGAAACAACACCAAAATTTGTTCTTTCGTTTTACTGAAGGTAGGTTACAGGTATCCTAAATTTTTTTACCCAAATGAGTACTCTAATAGTAAGGGGTCAATCCACAGGGACAAAGAAGTTATTCTTTTTTTTCTTAACTATGTTGTATTTCCTGTCTTAGTGATGTGTTCTGAATTTAGAGTTGATTTTTGTAATGACTAGATAAAAAGGTAATTGAATTTAAATTTCATTAGAAAATTACATGACATATAATAGAAATTATGGGTAATTGTTTTGGGTGAAAATATTTAGGAACAATGTGTTGTGGTTGTGGATTCATAAGAGGATGTTTATTAAAAAAATGGCATATAAGGTTTTGTTGTTCATAATAACCCAACACTCTGGGATTCAATTTGTAAAAGGTTTTTCTTTGATATGGTAATATTATGTTTTGAGTAGAGGAGACTGACTCATTGGTCCGTTAGTTAGTGTTTCGTAGTTCATTATTTGGATTAGTCCATTTTTTAATCAATGAAAACGTACAATGATCATGAAATTATTTATCATTATTCTTCTTTTGATTCACTAAAAATAATTCCCTTGGTATGGATAATAATTTTCAGTGATAAGATAAAGTTATTAATGAAGAATAAGAATAAGCGAACAGAACAAACTCATTCAAAACAACTAATCTAAATTACAACTCTTCTATCACCAACAACCCCATCACACTGGGTTTTTAGTTACACAAAGAAGAATAGATAAAAATAGAATCCTCAATACAAGATGTGATCATAAAATAAACCTCGAGGAGAGATTCGAACTACATTAGAACAGTACAATGACGATGTCGATGAAAATGTATCCACAACAGCAGACCTTCTTTCCATTTGGCCATCACCCCTGTTATCCACACACCGGAACTGGAGGCCGAGGCATCTATTTATACTATTTAAAAGTACACACCTTATGGAAGAAGTACAAGACATATACTTTTTTCAATATTCTTTTGTCATTTTGTTTCTCTATCGGTTGGTGGAACAACACACAATCATTGACTTGGAACAGGGCGCCTCTTAGTTGGTAGATGTACATGGAGTGTGCCGCCGCCACACACGACATTACTCTCTTTATTCGGAGACTAGCTACTTCTAGATGACTATAAACAAAGTATATATGCTTGTACACTTTGTGTAAATGTCATCCAGCCACATGGGTGGGTAGACTTCCTCTCAACCACTTGCTTCTTCTAGAAGACTAAAAATGGCGTGTAGTATTGGCTTCATGTAACATCGACATGTACTAGTCCAAGACAATACATGTCTGAGTTTGATGAACATTGCATGTATATCCTGAGTACATGGCATGTAGTGAAAGAGGGATAGCATCTACATTCTCGGGATAGACACAATGAGTGATCATGGAATATACCAGATAAGGATACACGTTGTGTACCGAACATACACGTTATGTTTGTGGAATGTGGTCCTGGTCGTGTGTTAGAAAATACATGACCTCCAACTAGTAGATCTAAAAACATAGGACATGCCGTGTGAGAGGAAAACATGGCATGTGCAAGAGGAGAGGTTATATGGACGTGTGAATTTCTAGACACGTATTGGCCAAATGAAATCGTATACACAGTGTGTACCGAATAGACAAACTGTGTATGTGAACATTTTGGGTGAGGCCGTGTGAAAAAGGTACCCAGGCACGATGGGTGCAGGTACACACTGTGTACTGAACATACACACCGTGAATTTTTAAATTGTGAAGTATTCAGTGTGTGTCCATGTACAGAAGTAAAAGTGTGTTCTTTAAATTGTACCCATGTATCACAGAAACAAAATGGTCACCTGATCCAAAAATCACCTTAAAATCTTGTGAATACTTGAAATAAAGGCTGTAGATGGGTGTACATGGACCAATGATCACTGTTTAGTAGAAATCAATAGCTAATATGCTCGAACACCATGGATTTGGGAAGGTGAGGTAGAGCGGCGTGCGAGATAAGAAACAAGGAGGTTGGGGGTTCCATGTGACATGGGCTGATGCTGGGTGGGGCACGACTTTTTAGCAAAGATACACAGTGTTTCGTCTACTGATACACACAGCATGCCACATTATTTTAACAGATACATATATAGATATATAATTATAATAGTAAACTATATAATCATTAATATTAATAATTAAAAAAATAGAGATATATATATATATATAATTTATCAAAATTAAAACTATACACAAAATTTATCTAGAAATTCACGTCATGTGATCTAAAATTGGGAATAGGGAAGTACAATATTTGGTCTAGTGTTTGGGGAAAGGTTCGAACTAGAAATCGATTGTTCTGAATGGAAACCCTCAACCACTAGAAATAATGTTGTACTGTGGCTCCAATTTATTATATATATATATATAATTAATAACGCAGTCACCACATGGGAAGAAGGAAATGCATCACTTGGGGTTGTTAATTATACAAAATGACATGATGTAGGGAGATTAGAAATGTTCAAACCTGGGTTTTTTGGATACATGGATGACACTCTGCCAATCTTCCATCTTCACCCGCATGTATTACTTTTATGTTAAAAATAATTTATTAGTAATGAAAACATGGTGCACGAGATTTATATCAAAAGACACGTGGTGTGGTTTTATTAAAAAGACAAATGATAGAAATCTTGATGTTGTTAGGATTCAAACCCACATCTACTGGAGCTGGGTTAGGAACCTAGCCAAAGGATCCATACAGATCATGGGTTTTCAAATAAGAATATATATATATATAATATGAAAAATTCCACACACTCCATGTAAGAAAATTGAAGATAAAAATAAGGAAACCATTACTGAAGGTAGGTCGGGAGGGATTCGAACCGGTGACGGCTCAGATAAACTCATGTGACCTTTCCATCAACAACAGAATCATCCCTGTTTATTACTAATATTAACTATATATTAATAATAGTTAAAATATAAATAGAAAAGAAAAATTACATGACATGTAGATTAGTGGAACATAGCGTGTATCCTCTAGGTTGCCTCCTATGAAGTGCCTTTGTTTTTAGGTTGTTGTCTCGATGGACTTACCACTACTTTACCTGAGATGTGTGGTGGAAAATGTTCCCACCATGTCCTCCATGTGATCGTAAATATTCAATTGTTATTTTTTCACCATGAACGGTTGATCATCCTCTCCATAAATTTCCACCACTCCATGATGGAATACTCGTATGTCTTAGAATGGTCTTGACCATATTTACTATAACTTCTCTAAGAATAATAAATGATGAGAGTAAAAAAGGAGTACCTGATTACCGGGTGGGAAAGATTTTCGTGAAATCATCTTCTCATGAATTCCATTCATCTTCTCATTGTGTATATTTGCGTTCTCAAATTCCTCTAACATGATATCATCGTGTTCCAATAATTGGAAAATATGAATTACATCAGCTGACTTCAGATCAAAATTCAAGTCCTTGAATATCTATTAGTCTTTTTCTGCCAACAATACTGGATGATAGAATCTCTTGATATAGATGAGGCTGAATGGGGAGCTCCCTAGTGGTGTTTTGAAAGATGTACAATATGCCATCAAATCATCATCTGACATCTTGGACCAGTATTTCCTCTAAGTGTTCATTGATTTCTCCAGAATCTTCTTGAGATCACATATGGAGAGCACCACTTGTCCACTGGACTGGGGATTATATGGTGTCCATGTATGATGCTTCACTCTATATAATGATAGTATTCTATTCATTAATGTGTTGTTAAAGTGGGTCCCTCTATCATTGATTAGTTTAAGGAGAATGTTTAACCCGCTAAAAATATGTTTCATTAGATAATCCACGACTACTTTGGACATGTCATGTGATGTAGAAATGGATTTTACCCATTTGGAGATGTAGTTGTTGCAGACCAGGATGTTAGTGCTCCCAAAAGATAGGGAAAATGGATCCATGAAATCTATGCCCCAGACATCAAATATCTTGATCTCCATGATGGGGTGCGGGGAAATCTCATATCTACACCCACATTACCTATTCTCTAGCACCAATCCGAACTGGAAACAAAATATTGGGTATCTCTATGCATTGTGGGCCAGAAAAACCCAGAATGTAGGATATTTTCTATCATACGGTCATGACCATGATGTCCCCCAACTGGCGAGGCAAGACACAATTTCAAGATGCCACAAACATTAGTTTCTGGGATGCAACGGGGGACCACCCCATCTATACAGAATTAGAATAGCGGAAGATATTCCCAGAGTACTTGTTTACATCTGAGAAAAATCTCTTCCTTTATTATAATTAGAGATCGGGGTTAATAGGACATGTAAACCAAAAATAATGAAATATCAAAATACCATGGTCTATGGGTTTCATTGACCAAAAATAGGTTCTCATTAGGGAAATCAACCCATATATCTCGATCATCATCCTTCTCCAAATGAGGCAATGGTATGTGAGATAGATGACCAGCAACAACGTTTTTTCACCCTTTCATTTCTCAGATATCCATATCAAATTCTAGTAGGAGGAGTACCCATCAGTTTAGTTGTGACTTCAAATATTTATTGTTCATAATGTAATTTAGTGTTGTATTATCAGTGTAAATAATAATATTAGATAACACTATGTATGAATATAACATGTCGAAAGCGAACACCGCTACATGCGCCTCCTTTAATGTGATGGGGTAATTCATTTGTGCCTCGTTGAGCATCCTAACAGCATAGTAGATGGGTTGATTTTTTTTTTAAAGCCACTGGCCGAAGACTGCTGCTACTGCATAGTTACTAGAATCACACATCACTTAATATTGTTCCTTCCATTTGGGAGAAATCATCACTGGAGCTTCCATAGGACACTACTTCATGTGATCTAAAGATGTGGTGCATGGATCATCGAACTCAAATTTAGAATCCTTGGTCAGAATATTGGTGAAGTGATGGTCTATTTAGGAGATGTTGATGAAAATCCTCTTTTAGAAACTTGCATGCCCCAGGAAGCTGCAGATGTCTCTGACGGAAGTCAGAATAGGAAGCTATGAAATGACTTTTATCTTTTTCGGGTCCACCTCTATCCCCTTATCTGAGATACCGTGTCCAAGGATAATGCCACTTTTCAACATTGAATGCCACTTTTCCCACTTCGAATCCTTGTTAGTGTTATCGCATATTTCCATAACTAGCTTTAGGTGTCACAAACAAGGGGTGAATGATTTTATGTAAATGAAAAAATCATCCATGAATACCTCTAGGATTTGTTCCTCCATGTAATTTTTTATAGCCTGTATACAGTGCTGGATGGTTTTTGCGGGCATTGCACATGCCAAAGTATATCCTGAAGTAAGAAAACATACCGTTGGGAAAGTAAATTTTCTCTTCTATGTATCATGTGTAGTAATGGAAATATTATTGTAGCCAGAATAACTATCGACGAAGTAGTAAATGTTGTTCCATGCTAGTCTCTCTAGAGTCTGATCCATGAAGGGTAGGGGGAAATGATTTTTTCTTGTGGTGTCATTTAGCTTCTTGTAGTCTACACAGACTCTCTATCCCGTGACATTGTGTGTAGGGATGAGTAGGTTCATATCATTTGAAAGCATAGTGATACCCCCTTTTGGGTTACCACTTGTATGGGACTCACCCACGGACTAACCGAGATCGGATAAATGATTCCAGATTTCATTAAATTAATTAACTTTTTCTTCACATAATCCATCAAGTGGGGGGGTTCAGGCATCATTTTGGTTCCCGATATAGCATCACACCTATGACCAATAGCACCATTTTGGTGAAAATGGTAGGGAATATGCCGTTCAAATATGAAATTGTCCTCCAAATAACATGATTCCGGTGTTTCAAAACTAGAAGATGTCCAAACTCTTGCTCCTATGATAGTGTATCACAATGTATTACATGAAATGTTTTATTTTCTCATAGAAACTCATACTTTAGAGAAGATGGAATAGGATTTAGTTCTTGTTCTGGACCCTTTATAATTGATGGTAAAAGTGGTAGCACCTTTTCTTTCTCTAGAATATCGGGTATAACTGTATGTTTCCTGTAGTGGCCGCACTGGCCTTTTAGGAATTGCAGATCTGTTAGTTTTTCATCAACTATAATGTCTGAAAAAATACTATTAACTGAGATAAAATAACATACATGATCATACCCTTTTTAACTGATGTGATCATACATGGTGGTCACAACATAACAAACCACATGATCTGATAATGATGCATGATTGATATCTTGCAAATCATTATAGGGGACACTTTCATCTCTTACACTGAAAATTATCTCCCCTTGGTGCATGTCGATCAGTACCTTCCCAATGTCCATGAATGGCCTTCCCAATAAGAGAGCTTCCTCTTGGTCTTCCTCCATGTCAAGGATGAAAAAATATGCATGGAGGATTGGCCTACCCACTATGACCAGCACATCTTCCAGTAGCCCCTTTGGATATCTGATGGATTGGTACGCAAGCTAAAGGACTACTCAGGTAGGTTTTAGGTCTTCAAGTCCCAGCTTCTTAAAAAATCTAAGGTGCATGAGGTGGAAACTGGCCCCTATGAATCAGAGGGACTTCCCAAACTCAAATAGTCCAATCGTGATTGGAATAGTGAATCTACCGAAATCATAACGATTGTGAGGAATCGAATGTCGGATGACCACTAAACACTCATTGGTTAGGGAAATGGTTCCATGATCCTCTATATTTATTTTATAGGAGAGGATCTCCATCACGAATTTTACTTAAGTGCGAATCAACATCAGTGCCTCTTCAAATGTAATATTGATGTGTAGTTTCTTTAATACTTCCATGAATATTCCAAACTCGTGGTTCAGCTTTCTCTTATTCATCATCTCCATGAAGGGTAAGGCAGTCTCAAAGTGTTTTACACCCTCCTTCCCATTATTTGGTGGAGCCTCCATCAATGAGATTATAAATATGAAGGGTTCTATAACTATACAATCATCATTAGTAGGGAGTTAGGTGCACCTAGATGTGTTGGTTCATTATTTTGTAATTCCCTTATACTTTATAGTGTGATGTCATGAGCCTCCACCCTTGGCTTCTTCTTAGTGTTACCCCGTACTGTACCAGGTTTCCTCCCTGAGTGTTGGTTTTCCATATAGACAATTTGGTTATCTAAGCTTTGAACTGAAGCCTCCTGATTTTGGAATTTGGTCTCTGATGTAGATATAAATTTTTTCATGATATCCTCTAACATTGAGGTATTCTCTTACTGGGGTGGAAATGTAGTTGGTGGAGGTAGTGGCTGCCGCGAATACTGCGGGCGAGGGTTATAATACCTTTACTATCGAGAAGTTTTCTATTGGGGATTTTTCTTTCTCAGGTAACAGTTCTGATAACGATGTTGACTGTAGATGGCCAGCCACTGAAGTGGTAGATTCTGTGGTTGTTGGCCCTAGCTGTTGTTTCGTTGATCACGCCATGTCGGGTTCTGGTACTACTGGTACTAGTTTATCCCTCTTTTTTTTGGAAACATAGCTCACCTCACTCATCGAAGGGCCACCTGTAGAACCCGAGAATTCTCCCATGATGTGGTTATTATCACATTCATTTCATGTCAGATGGTTTTCCTCGTTTACATGGTATGCACCCTTCAGATTTATCACGCTGATATTTTTGGACACAACATCAAATTTGGAAATGATCATAGTTATGGAATCAATATAATGAATACCTATTCTCAATGCTCCCATCATTTAATTCCACTAGAAGATGTTGGAAGACATGTCTTCAAGTAGTTCGAAATGTCATTTGGGAGACTTTCTCCTACCTGTACCACCAGTAGTAGCATCGACAAGGGAATTTTTATTCATCATATACCCTCTGTAAAAGTTTTAGACATGCATCAAATGCGGGATTCCCTGGTGTGGAAATTTTCACAACACATCCATAAGGTGATCCCATTATTCATATAGGGACTCCATGTCATGAAACAAGAAGTTGTATATTTCTTTTTTGTAGAGTTACCATCTTTGAGGGAGGGATGTAAATAGACAGGAATGCCATGGCTATCTCCTCCTAGGTTTGGATATATCCTTGCAAAAATGATTTAATATTGTCTTTCACCATATACATTTGAAAGAAGGGGAAAAGGAAATGACTAATTTCATCTGTGGACACTCTGTGGTAGCATAACATGTCACAGCCCTCCAGAAAACTGGAGAGGTGGGAACTGATGTCCTCGCTAGGAAAGCTGCCGAACTGAACAATGTTTTGGATCAGATATATGATAAAATGCTGGATCTCGATTTATTGTGCCTGCACCGATAGACTAATGATACCTATGTATCCTATGTGAATAGATTACAGATCCTATACTAAAATAATCTGGGGTAGTGGTGGCTGCTGGGGGAGTGGATCTGGAATGTATTTTTGTTTCTGAGGGGTGAATTATAGCTACTGAATTGGCCGTAAAAATGGCATCCACGCTGGTAGGAGTGTTTGGAGCTATTTCAGGCCATACCCTTGAAATAAGTGGAGCGTGCTGGTTCTGATTGTCATCCGGACCTAACGGCTATCTAGCTCCTCGGAAAGTAGGTGGAATTTCTTCTTCATTTTGTGACATTAGAGTGTTTTGGTTGAGCTGGGTCATGAGTGCTCATTGTCACCTCAAGAGAATTCGTTCAATCTCTGGGTCAATTGAAAAAAACCCTGATGACTTAGCATTTTTAGAATGCATGAGGTAGCCACACATACACATATAGACCTGAAAAATAATAAACAAATCATGTGTAAATGAGGAAGAAGAACGATAAACAAAAATTACAATAGAGGAACGATTTTGGGGAATTTATAATTTTATTTCCAATAAAATTTGATTCAAATTTAATTATAACAAAGCTAAAATTAACTCTTCATTCTTCCCCTATAACGGCGCCAAAATTTGCCCTCTCATTTTACTGATGGTATGTCATTGGTGTCCCAAATTGTTTTACCCTAAAAAGTATAGTACCGGGAAGTGGTCGATCCATAGGAAAAAATATGTTATTCATTACTTGCTTAAAAAGATAGTATTTTTTCATTGTGAATTGTACTGAATTTAGAGTCGGTTTTTTAATATTTTGATAAAAAGGTAATTGAATTTAAATTTCATTAGCAAATTACTTGACGGATAAAGGAAAATACAGGATGTTATTTTTGTTGAAAATAAGGAGGAAAATTCATTGGGGATATGGAATCTTTAGAAGTTCCTTGTTAAATAATATTGATTATGAGGTTGTGTTGTTCATAATAACCCAAATTTCTGGGTTTCAATTTGTAAAAAGGATTCCATGGTATATTAAACACATGTTTGAAGCTGGGGAGACTGACTCCTTGGTCCGGTAGTCAGAGTTTTGCATTTCATTATTTGGAATAGTGAATTTTTTAGTTGATGAATATGTCCAAGGATCATGAAAGTACTTATCAATATTCTTCTTGTGATTCCCTGAAAAATATTCCCTAGGCCTGTATCAGATTTTTCAGCGAAAAGATAATGTGATTATAGAAGAATAATAATAGATAACCGAAAAATAACGTTCATAAATACCAATAAAAATTAAAACGTTTTCCTCACCCACTACCCATAGACGATGGGTTTTTAGTTACACATAGAAGAAAAGATAAAAACAGAATCTACGATCCATGATGTGATCAACATAGAAACATCGAGGGAAGAGTGGATATCCAGTAGAACTATATACTAGAGAAGAAGTTAAATAAGGGTGGCACGGAAAAAAAGATTCATTACTTTGAAAAATCACCCCTTTACTCTAAACACCAGAACCATAGGATAATGCCTCTATTATTGAAAAGAAATGAACACAGTGTGTGGAAAAAGAACATGCCAGGTAGTTTCATCCATGCTTATTTTTCATTTTTTTCTCTTTTGGTAGGTGGCCTAACACGCTGTCTTTTATTTGGAACACTGCACCGTCTGGTAAGTAAATGTACATGTCGTGTAGCGCCACCACATACAACATGTACACTATTAATTAGGACAACAACCACTTCTAAAAGACTATACACGGCATATAGATGCTTGTACATGAAGTGTAAACATCATCTGGGAATATGGGTGTTTAGACTTCTTCTCAACCACCTAATACATCAAGAATACTGTACAAAATGTGTAGTGTTAGTACACGATTTGTATATGCTTCAGGTGACATGGGCATGTACATGTACAATCGACTTCGTGTCTGAGTCGGAATTTATACGTCATGTATATCTAGAGAACATGTCACATACTGAATGCTGGTTATCATCCCATGTTATTTGGATAGACACGCTGAGGGATCATGTAATATATCTTGTAAGGATATAGGTTTTGTACTGAACATACATTCCATGTTCTTGCAAAGTGGTCCTAGTCATGTGTTGGAAAAGAAACAACCACCGTCTAGCAGAGCTAAATACACAGGACATGTCGTGTGAGAGGAGAACACGATGTGTCAATGAGCATAGGTTATATGGTTGTGTGGAGTTCTAGAGAGGAGATGGCCAAAAGAAATTTTATACAGGGCACGTACCAAATAGAAATTCCATGTACATGAAAATGGTGTGCGAGGCCGTGTGGAAAAGGTACCCGGCCACGATGGGGGATATTAAATGGTGCATACTGAACATACACGACGTGTATTTTCAAATTGTGATTTATTCAGTGTGTGGCCATGTAAAGATGTACACAACCCAGGTTATTTATATTTTTTCAATTTATCACGGAAACTAAATGGTAATCCAATCCTCAAATCACCCTAAACCCCTATAAAAACAAGAAATAATGGTTGTAGAAGGGCATACATGTACCGAGGATCACAATGTAGTAGAAATAAGAATCTAAAACACCTGAAATCTACAGATTTGGGATGGGGAGGCTGACCAGCGTGTGGGAGAAAAAACAGGGAGGGGGGGTTCTACGTGACACGGGCTGAGGTTAGGTGGGGGAGACTTTTATAGCTGAGATACACGACGTATAGTTGGCTGACACACATTGTGTACTTAATTATCATCCTATATGTCAAATAAAATTTAAATTAATTTCATCCAGTTATATAATTTTTTATTTGATAAAGTGGATACTATATTTGGAATGAAACATATATATAAGGAAAAATAAGTTCGACCTAGTTTTTTTCTAATAACATAGTTAATGTAATTAAAATTAATTACAACAATTTTGAGGGAAATAACCTTTATAAGATGAAAAACCTTAATCTTAAGTTCCAAAATGATATAGAAACACGTCCATAATTAATTGGATGGAATTATATCAAACCCATACTACCTTTTATAAAATGATTTGTTTTAATGGATCCACTTTTCAATGGGAAAATGTAGGTGGAAATCCCATTCAAAAAAATTTATAAGAATGCCACTCATCCTCCACTATAAAAAGGTTCTCACCCCTCCTAGACCCTCAAACCTTCAATGACAGATTGGATTCAACATTTTCTACCAAAATAGATAATATAAATTCCCACCTTCACCCTATGATCCTCACATTATGATGAAATCCATACCTGGAATCCATTTGGTTCAATCCAAAAGAAGTTACACAAAAATGAGGTAACATCCTTCCTTATGTTATTTAATATTATATATTTATACTCCCCATATAATATTATTATTAAATTATTATATAATAAAACCTGTATCAAAAATAAACATGGAATTTTTAAGAAGACTTTTTAGACATACACATACACACACTCTCTTCTTATGGGAAACAAACACACTGTTTGTGTGTAGAGAGAACTACCACCTCACAAAACAATGATTGGTCATTTTTCAAATACCACCTTTATGGGTTTATAATTATGATGTAAAATCTACTTATATATAATATATATAATTTATTCATTATATTTTAATTTTTTTCACACACCATTAATATAACAATTATTTGGAAATACGATTACATCGTTTGTAGAAATATGGACTATCACCTCCTTAAAGAAATGTGATTCCTAAACGCTATACATGGAATGTATAATGTATATTTTTAATAAACCAACATGAAATATATATAACATCCTGAAATTTTCTTACATTACTATTACATCACATTAAAGATAAACAACATAATAGTATTACACATAGACGATCCAAATGTTAAGTGTCTTAGGAAAACTAGGACCATACTTACCAATTACAACATCAAGCATAAAAATTTATTAATTTCATCTCTCTAGCTTCTTATTTTCACTTGCCCTCTCCTTAGTAAATGTATCCACCTAAGGATATACATCAAAATGGGTGAGCTAAAAGCCCAGTAAGAGGATGGATAAGAAGAATATTATGACAACCCTGCTTTTTATTACAACTTAAACATGCTTTATTACATAAAACTTCACTTGATCCAACAAAGAAGAACGAGAGGTTTGGTGTCTTTGGGGCATAGGATCATTACATAAAAACTTAAAACATGAAATACAACATCTTTATTGAAAACTTCCTTTACATGACCACTACATTCCTTCGTACTTAGCATTGCATGGGATAACCTGAGAACATGCATAAGAAAAGGGTGAGCTATAAAGCCCAGTAAGGGAGTACACAATGAATAACATGAGGAGTAAAATACATGTTAGGCAATAGGAACATCAATAGAGAATAAGAGTAACATGAACATAAAGGCAAGAAAAATCATGATAATCATAACATGGAAATGTGGAAACAACACTTAACATTGAATTAGCATGAGCCAAGGCGCATTGCACATGGAGCATGAGTAAACCCTCATTGCACTTGAAGCACGAGTAAACCCTCTTTGCACTTGAATTATCATGAGTCAACAATCATTGTACATGAAGTATCATGATATTATACTTTACCCAATCCATTGGAGCGCTATCAGGGCACACCCTTCTTAAACATTTCATTTCATGCATAAGTGTGCCACATGGATCATAAAACATGGATTCATAAAACATAATCATTTATTCCACTATAAAGGAATGTGGAATTAATACATGAATCTTTAAAATCAATAAGTAAACGTGCATAAAGGTGAATACCCTTGATGGAGAAATGGGCATGGTATTCACTACACAACGACATTGGCTTAGAAAATCGGTGCGATTTCGGTAGCGTAACGACATGATATAAGAATTCATAAAAAAGTTTGATGATAGAGAAAGGGGTTCCTCATCATATTTACATGTAATGGAAAGTAAGGAGGTCATATAGATACATGTACCAATAGTTGAAATGGAATTTAGATTCATGACACAAAAGTGTTGATTGAATGTAAAAGAAGAGAGAGAAGTTCCTTACAGAATTTCAGCATAGTAACAGGTGTACATGTGAGACATTTAATGAGAGAGAAAGGGGTCTCCCATCATTAAAACAATAATAGGGCAGTATGGGGGAGGTGAAAAACCATACCCCAACATTCATAATTGAAATTAAAAGGGAAAAACAACTTAAAGAAAATAGACAAAAATGTGAAAGGAAGAAAAAACCCTTACTTGGAAGTGTGCTTCCAAAGGCTAGAGAGAGGCTTGTGAGTGGCTTCTTGGGAGCTAGGGGAACCTTGAGAGGATTATAGAGAGATTAGGTCAGAGGTTGGACGAACTCCAAGGGCTTTGAGTGAGGAGGAAGTGGGAGCTTGGGTGGGTTTATATAGGAAAGGTGAGGGAATTGTTTATTATTTAGGTTTGGGACCCCTTATATTAAAATAATCCAAACCACAAACCATCCCATGGTATTTGCCCATGGTTTATAGAAAAGGAAAGAGGAAAACAATATTTTACAAGGCCAAGGTCCGAAGTTATTAAAAAATTAGGGTTGCTTATGTGGAGGTGAGTCACACTCCAATGGAAATTAATTTAAAAAGGCAAAGTGTTGAATAAGTCTTGAGGGATCCATTAATGCTTTGAAAAGTAAGTCAAACAAACCCAAAACCTCATTATTTTTATGATAAAACACATATTGGCCGAACATAAGGATTATGGTATTTTATTACACCACCATTGGGTCATTATGATGTCATAAAACACATTATATATTTAAATGGTATTTAATTTTTACCCAAAAATATGATTGTCTCAGAAAATTAAGAAAAATTCACCGTTGGATAATTTCGACATCCTGATTCCAAAAATAATATTTATTTTATCTAAATAATTTTCTAAATATGTGAATTTTTACTTTTAAAATAAAAACTGACATTTATAAAAAAAATCACGTGTTTTGACAGAAATGGTTTTCAAACCTTAATAAAAATTTTAATTGCATTCATAAAATTATAAGATCATTTATATTTAATAAAAATTAATTTAATATTAATAATAATATTTTATTAAAATATTATTTAATTCCAAAAATCCTTTAATTTAATAAATTATAATTCTTGATTAAATAATAACTAAAAACACCATTTGTACATTAAAAACTAATTACAATGTATCAAAAATGACTAGAAATTATATTCATTATTATATAAAAAAATAATGTACATGAACATGGTGCTACTTATTTTTTACATAACACCTTAAAATAGCTGTATAAGACCTAAGGGTAAGGTGTGCAATGGTGACAGACTCTTGGGGTGGCTCGGATAACATCACTCGAGTGGTAATTTCAATCAACTTCCACTTTTCCTGTAGATGATCACATTTGAGCTTGACTTTGATGAAGCTCAGCTTGGGCTTGGTCAAGGGCAAAGCCCAAAGATGCCACCTCTTTTCCGAGCTCTGAAAAATGGGCTTCGTAAGGGGAAATTCTACTGGATGAGGCCATCGCTTCCTTTGTCTGAGTAGAAATGGGTTTGTTAAAGCCTTATATTTATACTACTCAGATGATCACTATTCGACGGCTATAAAAGTAATGGTCACAAATCATAACATAAAACTAAAGAAGTTGACATCTTATAAAAACATTTTTCATAAAGAAACCTTTAACTGGATCAAGAGGGATTTTACATTAATGAAACTTCGGGTCGTTACAACATTCCCCCCTTAAGAAATTTTGCCCTCAAAATTTTCCTTTTCCCACACTAAAACAAATGTGGGTAACTCAGCTTCATCATATCCTCCGACTCCCAAGTTTCTTCTTCAAACTTTTGGTTTCTCCACAACACCTTGAAGAGGGGCATTGTCTTATTTCGTATAACTTTTTCTCTACGATCTAAGATCTTCACTGGTTGCTCCTCATAAGAACGATCATCTTCCAATTGTACCACCTCGGAAGAGAGTACATGTGAAGGGTCCGGTATGTACTTCCGTAAGAGTGATACATGAAAGACATCATGCACCTTGGCCATAGTAGGTGGAAGTTCTAGTTAATTGGCCACAGCCCTAACACGATCAAGAATCTCGAAGGGGTCAATGTACCTTGGACTTAACTCCACTTTCTTTCCAAACCTCATGACCTTATTCCACAGAGATATGCATAAAAACACCATGTCTCTGACTTTAAACTCAAGGTCTCGTCGACGATTATCTGCATAACTCTTCTGTCGACTTTGGGCTACCTTGATATGCTGCTCAATGGTTTTCACCTTCTCCACCATTTCTTCGACCATTTCTGGTCCATGCAGCTTACGTTCACTGACCTCATCCCAACATGCCAGTGTTCTACACCTTTTCCCATACAGGGCTTCATATGGTGCCATTTGGATGCTCGAGTGGAAACTATTATTATAAGAGAACTCAACTAGAGTAAGATGTTGATCGCATCCTCCTTTAAATTCCATTGAGCACGCTCTCAACATATCCTCAAGTGTTTGGATAGTCCACTCGGATTAGCCATCAGTTTGATGATGATAGGCCGTACTGAAGTTCAGTTCAGTATTCAGAGCTTGTTGAAGACTCTTCCAAAACTTAGAGGTAAATCTTGGATCTCGGTCAGAAACAATAGATAGTGGTACTCCATGCAACCGTACCACATCCCTATTATATATCCGTTCCAGTTGATCCAAATAAAAATCCTCTCGAATAGAAATGAAGTGTGAAGTCTTTGTAAGACGATCCACAACAACCCAGATTGCATTGTTGCCTTTGGATGTCCTTGGAAGTCCGGTGACAAAGTCCATGGTGATGTTCTCCCATTTCCATTCTGGTATAGGCAATGGTTGCATCATCCCCTTAGACTTCTGCCTCTCTGCCTTCACTTGCTGACACACTAGGCACTTTGATGTATATTCAGCGATATCCTTCTTCATATTATCCCACCAAAAGTTTCCTTGGAGATATCGATACATCTTTGTGCTCTCTGGGTGAATAGAGAAATTTTAACTAGGTGCATCATCAAAAAGTTCCTTCTTCATCTATGAACTTTATGGAACACATAGTATTTTCCCAAACTGCACAATTCCTTCTTCATTAACATTAAACTCTGAGTATTTTCCCATTTCGATAGCTTCAACTTTTTCTTTGATTCCCGCATCATCTTTTTGAGCATCCTTTAACCTTTCCAAAAGAGATGGTTGAACAATCATTTGTGAAAGTATTGATGATGTTCCCTTCATTATGATTCCCACGTCCATCTTCATCAAGTCTAAGAAGATTGGATCCTTTTCAATTCTCATCATTGATAGAATCGCTGGATCCTTTCTACTTAGGGCATCCGCCACCTTGTTCGCCTTCCCTAGGCGGTAATGTATTGAACAGTCATAATCCTTGATGAGCTCTATCCATCTTCTCTGGCGCATATTAAGCTCTTTCTATGTGAATATATATTTAATACTCTTGTGGTCAGTATATATCTCACATTTCTATCCATAGAGATAATGCCGCCAGATTTTCAAGGCAAAGATCACCGTCGCCAACTCCAGATCATGCGTTGGATAGATTCTCTCATGGATTTTCAACTGCCTTGAGGCATAGGATATCACTTTATCATTCTACATCAGCACACATCCTAAGCCATTCTTCGAAGCATCACTGAATACCACAAAAAGCTCCCCACTTGTGGGTAAAGTGAGCACGGGTGCAGTGATAAGCCTCCTTTTCAACTCCTTGAAGCTTTCTTCGCATTCATCACTCCAAGAAAACTTTACTCCCTTTCGAGTTAGCTTGGTAAGAGGATTGGACAATCGTGAGACATTTCTCACAAATCGTCGATAATATCCAGCTAACCCCAAGAAGCTACGGATATCAGTTACCGATGTTAGCCTCGGCCATCCCTCAATTGCATCTGTTTTGGAGGGGTCCACAGATATCCCATTGCTTATGATGATATGGAACATGAATGAGACCTCCTTCAACCAGAACTCACACTTGCTGTACTTGGCATAGAGCTTCTCCTTGCGCAATGTCTCCAGTACAGTTCTTAAATTCTCCTCATGGTCCTACTTGGTTTTGGAGTTTATTAGAATATCATCTATAAAGACTACCACAAATTTGTCTAGGTAATCTCTAAAGACTCTATTCATCAACTCCATGAATATTTCTGGAGAATTGGTGAGTCCGAAAGGCATTAATATGAATTCATAGTTCCCGTACCTTGTACGAAAAGCAGTCTTGGGGATATCTTCCTTCTTCACCCTTACTTGATAATATCCTGACCACAAGTCCACCTTGGAGAAGTATTGTGATCCACTCAGCTGATAAAACAAGTCATCGATTCTTGGGAGAGTATACTTGTTCTTTATCATGATTTTTTTAAGTTCACGATAATCGATGCAAAGCCGCATTGACCCATCCTTCTTCTTGACGAAGAGGACTGGTGCACCCCATGGCGATGCACTTGGGCGTATAAACCCTTTATCCAGATTCCCCTATAGTTGTTTCTTCAGCTCTTCAAGCTCAACAACATCCATTCTATATGGAGTCTTGGATATTGGTAGCGCCCCAGGTATAAGTTCAATTGAGAACTCCACATCTCTTCTTGGAGGAAGACTAGGAAGATCCTCGGGAAATACTTCAGCGAATTCGCTCACAATAGGCATTTCATCAAGGGTGGTTTCTTCCTTGGACTCAATCATCTAAGCCAGATATGCATGCTCATAAGGCAGTAATATCCATGCTTGAGATGATGGAGCTAAAGGGGATTCATCTTCCTCCTGACACTTGTAAAGAATCGGGGTTCGATTCTCCATATGGAGTGTGATTTCCCTCTCCCGACAATTTATGTTGGCTCTATATAAGGAAAGCCAATCCATGCCAAGAATTTCATCAAATTCCACCAAAGGGGGTATGAAGAGGTTCTCCGGGAAATTCAATCCATAGATTATAACAGGGGGGACTTATACTCATGGGATGCAATGATTTCCCCATTTTCCGTACTCACCGACATCTTTACTTCCATGATTTGTGGTGGTGCAGGGATTGTTCTAATAAACTATTGAGATATAAAAGAATGCGTAGAACCTAAATAAAAAAAGTACGTTCGCTATTCTTGAATGAATAACTAGCATACCTGTCACCACTTCGTTGTCGGGGTTCACTTCGGCAGAAGTGATGGAAAAAGTTCTTCCTTGCTGTCTTGGAGGTTGCTGGTTGCCACCGATAACCCTTGGAATATGGCACTGGTTTTCAAAATGTCCCGGCTCTTTGCATTTGTAGCATTGAACAACGCGTTGAGGTTCGAATGGAGCGTTCCTCTCCTCTGTCGTAGTCGCGGGTCCTTCTTGCTGACAGTTAACAGCTAGGTGCCCTTCTCTTCCACACATGAAGCATTTTCTTGTCCCCCTAAGGCAATTTCTAGGGTGCTTCTTTCCACACATTTAGCAAGTGGGGTGCTGGAACTTCTTAGCACCGTTGGATTTATCCATCGGACCACCAGCATTAAAGTCCACCTTACGTTTCTTGTCCCCATGATACCCCTGTGATTCTCCGATCTCCATTTCAACATTGAGGGCACATCGGACAATTTCCTCATAGCTGTCGAAGTCACGGATCGCTAATGCTTTCCGCAAGCTTGGATTCAGCCCACCAAAGAAGTGGTCAACCTTGCATTCGGGGGTAATGACAAAGCCGGAAGCGTATCATGAAATCCTTGTGAGGTTTTCCTCGTACGCTCCCACAGATTCTTCATCTTTCTGTTTGAGGGAAATGAAGTCCCTTTCCATCTTAAGACGGAGGGTGCGTGGAAAATATTTATCAAAAAACATCTTCCG
Source organism: Viscum album (assembly GCA_963277665.1). NCBI lineage: Eukaryota > Viridiplantae > Streptophyta > Magnoliopsida > Santalales > Viscaceae > Viscum > Viscum album. The sequence goes on from OY728147.1 coordinate 1,244,328,047, forward strand.
GAATTCCTTCCATTCCAAAGCCTCGATCTCATCCTCAGGCTTCGTATTTTTGATCAACGCCCACCATTGATCAGCTTCACCATCCATACGATAAGCCACCCTGAGAACCTTCTCTTTTTCAGAGAATTGGAGGATGGAGAATATATTTTCAATGGAGTTGATCCATTTTTCAGCAATCGTGGGATCAGATGATCCACTAAAAGTAGGAGGCCTTTGTCTCATGAAGCTCTCGATAGCGACTTGTTCTTTCTTAGGGGGGGTTTAACGTTCCTCTTGACCAGTGTTTCTATTCAAAACGTGAGTTAGCTGAGAGAGAAGCATGACAAAGTTCGCGATTCCCGCTCCCATTGGATTGGGAATCTCATAAGTACAATCATCACACTGATCTTCACAACGGTTGTTAGCCAGAGTTCTCCTATTACTGGCCATTGGATGGAATAAACGGAAAGTTTGGGGTAACACATAAAGGGTAATCCAAAGACAAAAGTTGATGACTTATAAATAAACTTTAATCTCTTTAACTCATGAATCTATAGGATTCAATCCAGGCTTTTCATGATCATCCTTCTAACATATATTCTTAAGGGCATTTTTTCCCTTAATAAGGGTTCATACTAAGATTGTGAATTTATCAGAACATATCCCCCGGGAGTGTCGTAACCAAGAGTGTAGCAAGGCCCATTGTCGTGCACCAGTTCCCGTTCGAGTCTAGCTCAAAGCGGTGTTTTTGGGTTTTACCGCTAGGATACATCTGTGCCAGAGACGCCTCTACCTGCTCGTATCCAGACAGGGATGTATTTGTTTGATAAACAACTTACTTAGTATTTACCAAAACTTAAGGATGTTATTATTATACTTAGTCTTGTATCTATGGCTTTACTAGGGATTCCTAATCCCAAAAATAAATAAACCTATCCTCTGATACCAACTATGACAACCCTGCTTTTTATTACAACTTAAACATGCATTATTACATAAAACTTCACTTGATCCAACAAAGAAGATCGAGAGGTTTAGTGTCTTTGTGTCTTAGGATCATTACATAAAAAATTAAAACATGAAATACAACATCTTTATTGAAAACTTCCTTTACATGACCACTACATTCCTTCGTACTTAGCATTGCATGGATAACCTGAGGACATGCATAAGAAAAGGGTGAGCTATAAAGCCCAATAAGGGAGTACACAATGAATAACATGAGGAGTACAATACATGTTAGTCAATAGGAACATCAATAGAGAATAAGAGTAAAATGAACATAAAGGCATGATAAATCATGATAATCATAACATGGAAATGTGGCAACAACACTTAACATTGAATTAGCATGAGCCAAGGCTCATTGCACATGGAGCATGAGTAAACCCTCATTGCACTTGAAGCACGAGTAAACCCTCGTTGCACTTGAATTAGCATGAGTCAACACTCATTACACATGACGTATCGTGATACTATACTTTACCCAATGCATTGGAGCGCTATCAGGGAGCACCCTTCTTAAATATTTCATTTAATGCATAAGTGTGCCACATGGATCATAAAACATGGATTCATAAAACATAATCATTTATTCCACGATAAAGGAATGTGGAATTCATACATGAATCATTACAATAAATAAGTAAATGTCCATAAAGGTGAATACCCTTGATGGAGAAATGGGAATGGTATTCACTACACAACGACATTGGCTTAGAAAATCGGTGCGATTTCGGTAGCGTAACGGCGTGACATAAGAATTCATAAAAAAGTTTGATGAGAGAGAAAGGGGTTCCTCATAATATTTACATGTAATGGAAAGTAAGGAGGTATTACAGATACATGTCCCAACAGTTGAAATGGAATTTAGATTCATGACACAAAAGTATTGCTTGAATGTAAAAGAAGAGAGAGAAGTTCCTTTCAGAATTTTGGCATAGTAACGGGTGTACATGTGAGACATTTAATGAGAGAGAAAGGGGTATCCCATCATTCAAACAATAAGAGGTCAGTATGGGGGAGGTGTGAAACCATACTCCAACATTCATAATTGAAACTAAAATGGAAAAACAACTTAAATAAAATTGACAAAAATGAGAAAAGAAGAAAAAACCCTTACTTGGAAGTGTGCTTCCAAAGGATAGAGAGCGGCTTGTGAGAGGCTTCTTGGGAGCTTGGGGTACCTTGAGAGGATTCTAGAGAGAGTAGGGCAGAGGTTGGACGAACTCCAAGGACTTTGAGTGAGGAGGAAGTGGGAGCTTGGGTGGGTTTATATAGGAAAGGTGAGGGAATTCTTTATTATTTAGGTTTGGGACCCCTTATATTAAAATAATCCTAACCACAAACTATCCCACGGTATTTGCCCATGGTTTCTGGAAAAGGAAATAGCAAAACAATATTTTACAATGCCAAGGTCCGAACTTATTAAAAAATTAGGGTTTCTTATGTTGAGGTGAGTCACACTCCCATGAAAATTAATTTAAAAAGGAAAAGTGTTGAATAAGTCTTGAGGGCTCCATTAATACTTTGAAAAGTAAGTAAAACAAACCCAAAACCTCATTAATTTAATGATAAAACACATATTGGCCGAACATAATGATTATGGTATTTTATTACACCACCTTTGGGTCATTATGATGTCATAAAACACATTATATATTTAAATGGTATTTAATTTTTACCCAAAAATTTGACTGTCTCAGAAAATTATGAAAAACTCACCGTTGGATAATTTCAACGCCCTGATTCCAAAAATAATATTTATTTTATCTAAATAATTTTTTAAATATGTGAATTTTCACTTTTAAAATAAAAACTGACATTTATAAAAAAATTCACGGGTTTTGACTGAAATGGATTTCAATCCTTAATAAAAATTTTAATTGCATTCATAAAATTATAAGATCATTTATATTTAATAAAAACTAATTTAATATTAATAATAATATATTATTAAAATATTATTTAATTCAAAAAATCCTTTAATTTAATAAAATATAATTCTTGATTAAAAAATAACTAAAAACAACATTTGTACTTTATAAACTAACTACAATGTATAAAAAATGACTAGATATTATATTCATTATTATATAAAAAAATAATGTACATGAACATGGTGCTACTTATTTGTTACATAACCCTTTAAAATAGCCTCATAAGAACTGAGGGTAAGGTGTGCGATGGTGACAGACTCTTGGGGTGGCTCGGATAACATCGCTCGAGTGGAAATTTCAATCAACTTCCAATTTTCCCGTAGACGATCACGTTTGAGCTTGAATTTGATGAAGCTCATCTTGGGATTGGTCAAGGACAAAGCCCAAAGACGCCACCTCTTTTCCGAGATCTGACAAATGGGATTCGTAAGGAGAAATTCTACTGGATGAGGCCATCGCTTCCTTTGTCTGAGTAGAAATGGGTTCGTTAAAGCCTTATATTTATACTACTCAAATGATCACTGTTCAACTACTATAAAAGTAACAGTCACAAATCTTAATGTAAAACTAAAGAAGTTGACATCTTATAAAAACATTTTTCATAAAGAAACATTTAACTGGATCAAGAGAGATTTTCCATTAATGAAACTTTGGGTCATTACAAATATATCATGGGGTGAGCATAATCATGACGTAGGAAAAGGATCATGAACATGAGAGGAACATAAATAAAAGTCTTGAAATGTGGCAATGCATAAAAATGAAACATCATGTTTTAGTGGTTAACTACCACACATACTTGTGTACTAAGATATCATCTTTTTCATACATCATTTCGCATATACTCACAATATTCCTCACTTTACCCAATGCATTAGAGAGCTGTATAATTCCGAACGCACCCATCACCTTGAAACATTCATATTGCGCTATATAATTTTCGGTGCACCCGTCACATCATAACATTATCATTATCATGATTTCCACATAGAACATATATCACAAGTGATCATAACTAAACCATGTAATGGAATGTGTTTCATTTCATAAGAATACATTCATATGATTTGGGTTCTGAAAAGAAAGATGGAACAACATATTTGATACAAGATCCAACAACTATGAATGAGAGGTAAAAGTTGAGTTCAAAAAAGAAGAGTTATTATGGAAAACATTTGTTTATACATAAAAATCATTAGAGAACATGTATATCCAAGAAAAGGTAAGATAATTATTTAGAAATTATCTTTAAGGATTAACCATATCAAAATGGAGTGAAAGAAGGAGAACCCAAAGGAAGAAAATTGAGTTCGAGATTTCCCCTTAGCTTGTATCTGAATGATTTATTCAATTATATGTCATATATAATGAAAATATATTAATTAATTAGAAATTACAGAACCTTTTATACATTAATAGGGTTCATTCTGATTTTATTATGTAATTTAATGTGCCTTTTAATGAGTCATAGAGTATATAAACATTGTTAGGGAATGTTTATTTTATGGTTTTCTTGAGTGGTTCACCTGTATTCTTAAATTGATGTTCGGGTAGAACATGGGTAATCATACAGAACAAATATTACATGTTTTTAATGATATTAAATGATTTTAATGTTCTTATAATGAATTATATTAGATCCAAGTGGATGAATCATTGGATAGTAATTAAATGATGATTGTTTGGGTTAATTTGGGTGGTTTTTCGATCACAACAAACTTGTTTTAAAATATCACTTAGTATTATGTTCATAAGTCAGTTACAGAACTTCAAATAGTACATAATACATTTAAAATATTCTGGTTCAACCATAAAAATGGTTTCATTACCAGATATGAAGGTAGAAATGGAAGATGAAAACATTTCTTTCTTGAAGGTGATAAATTAACACCTCACGAACAAATTTCTCTTTAATAAAATTAACGAAAGAGGGAAAGGGAGGTTTGATGATATAATATTCCATTAGAATTATAAAATTCAATTATATATATAATACTAGTGTTAATATACCATTTGATTGGTGATATTTGGGGAGATATCAAGAAATTAACTAGAATATGAAAGGAAATTAAAGGAGAAGAGGGAGAGAAATTACCTCTTTAATCCTTCTGTTGAGAACCTCCTTAAGGGCCTACGCACAGTAATTTGATGAGGCCAGAAGATCATGGACGTGGCGAAGGGGCTAGGGAGGATGTCTGGGCAGAGATTAGAGAACGCATGGAGCTTGAGAGGTGTTAGGGAATGAGGGTGTGAAGGGTGGTTTTTATAGATGAGGGGAGGGGTAAATTTGGAATATTTAATTCATTATTTTATTATTCCCCTCAAGAAAATAAACAGTATTGTTTCATGTGACCCCTAATAGGAATGAGTTCATTTGAGTTCGAACCAAGAGGCCTTTCATCACTTGTGATGTCATGAATAGTGTATTTAACTGTTAAATTGTATACACGGTATTTTACCGTATTTCACTATTCATAAAAAATTCGAGTTTATCAGAAAAATTCTGTAAATTTATCATAACCATTTATCAAAGTTTAGAATTAAAAAATGAATTAAATTTTTTAATATTAATTTTCTAAATATTATTAATTTAATTTTTAAATAAATTCATAGTTAATTTAAAAAATAACAGTCTTAAAGGTGTACTTAGTTTTATTTCTCATTGAAATAATAATTAAGATCTCATTATCTTATTTCCTTATGAAAATAAAATAATATTATTATTTACTATTCATATGGGTCATATTACTATTCATTTTACTATTCATAAGCATATGTTACTATTCACCCAAAAAACAAGTTTGTTCTATCAGACTCCAAAAATCATCTTGAACAAAATCGTATATGTCAGATTTTAAATACTCCAAACACAGAAGTGAAAAACATATTTATAAAGGCCACTTATCATATATTAGTTCATTATGTTGTGCATTCATGTGATTTTATGACATAATTATATGAAGGAAATTTTCATTGAAAAACATTGGGTCATTACATTTTCCCCCCCTTAAGAAATTTCAACCTCGAAATTTTGTTTTACAAAAACAGGTGAGGGTAATTATCCTTCATTGCCTCTTCTGGTTCCCAAGTTGCATCCCCAATATTATGGTTCCTCCAAAACACTTTGACATGGAGGTTTGTCATGTTGCGTAGAACCTTATCACTTCGGTCCAGAATCATTACTGGATACTCCTCATAGAAGAGATCATCTTCCAGCTGCAACACCTCTGAGTTTAGTACATGTGAGGGATCGGGTATGTAATTCCATAGGACTGAAATGTGAAAAACATCATGAACACAAGCCATATTCGGTGGAAGTTCAAGTCGATAGGCCATAACTCCTTTGTGTTCAAGGATCTCAAAGGGTCCAATGTACCATTGGATTAGCTTCCCTTTCTTCCCAAATCGTGTTACTCTCTTCCATGGAGATATTCAAAAGTAGACATTATCTCCAACATTGAACTCCAAGTACCTTCGACGGTTGTAAGCAAAGCTCTTTTTCTGACTTTTAGTAGCTTTGATGTGCTTCTAGATGACTTGAAAATTTTCTGTCATCTCTTGAAGAAGATTATGTCCAGGTAGCTTTATTTCTCCAACTTCATCCCAGAAGGTTGTAGTTCTGCATCTCTTTCAATATAGAGCTTCATATGGAGCTATCTGAATACTTGAGTGGAAGCTATTGTTGTATGAAAACTCAACCAATGTGAGATACTGATCCCATAAACCTTTTAATTATAGATAGTAGGATTTAAGCATATCCTCTAGCTTATTAATAGTCCATTCAGATTGGACATCAGTTTGGGCATAATAGGTCGTGCTGAAATTTAATTCAGTACTCAAATCATGTGGAAGGCTCCTCCAGAATTTAGATGTGAACCTCATATCACGGGAAAATACAATTGAGAGTGGAACACCATGCAGTATTACCACTTCCTTCACATATATCATTTCAAGTTATTCAAGTGAAAGATCTTCCTGAATAGCGATAAAATGGGCAGTCTTGGTGAGTCGGTCAACCACAACCCATATCACATTATTTCCCTTTGACATCTTTAGGAGACACGTGACAAAGTCCATAGTAACATTTTCCCATTTCCACATGGGTATAAGCAATGGCAGCATCATTCCTTTGGACTATTGTAACTCATATTTAACTTTTTGACATACCAAGAATTGGGATATATATTCAACAATATCTTTCTTCATTTTATCCCACCAGAAGTGTTCCCGGAGATCACGGTACATCTTTGTACTCCCAGGATGTATAGAGAAATTTGATCTATGTGAATTGGCCAATACCTCTTTCTTTATCTCGGGTGATGAAGGCACACAAATCTGCATTCCAAACCAAATCACACCATCATCATCGATATAGAACTCTTGCAGCTTCCCTTCTTTTACTGCATTCACCCTTTTTTTATCTCCACAAATTCTCTTTGTGCTTAATTAAACTTCTACTAGATAGATGGTTGTGTAATCATTTGGGAAATGTTTGATGTATCTTATGCCCTTTTGATTTCCAAATCCATTCTTTGTATATCCAAGAATATCGGGTCTTTCTCAATCCACATCATGGATAGATTAGAAGGTTCTTTTCGTCTTAGTGCATCAGCTACCTTGTTAGCCTTTCCATGATGATAATTAATAGAGCAATCGTAATCCTTGATTAGCTCTAAACATATACTTTGATGCATGTTGAGCTTCATTTATGTGAATATATACTTTATGCTCTTGTTGTTGGTGTATATGTCACACTTCTCACCATAAATGTAGTACCACAAGATTTTCATGGAAAAAATCATGGCTTCCTGCTCTATAGAATGTGTCGGGTTGTTCTGCTCATGGATCTTCAACTGTCATGAGGTATAGGGTAAAACATTATCATTTTTCATGAGTACACAACCCAAGCCTTTCTTTGAATCATCACTGTATATCACAAAATATTCTCCAGTTTTCAGTAGTGTAAGTACAGGTGGAGTGATCCGCCTTCTCTTTAGCTCTTTGATGCTTCCCTCACATTCTTCTGTCCAGACATACTTTACCCCATTCCATGTTATCATATTTAGTGGGCTTGACTATCGTGAGACGTTTCTCACAAAATGTCAGTAGTACCCATCTAATCCAAGAAAACTACGGATTTCTATGACACTAGAGGGCATGTGCCATTCCTCAATCGCCATTGTCTTTGAAGGATCCACAGAAATTCCCTCACATGTTATCACAAGTCCCAAGAACGTGACTTGCGTCATCGAAAAATCACACTTTTTTAACTTGGCATAAAAATTCTTTTTTCTCAATGTCACCAACACAAGTCTTAGATGTTATTCATGTTCCTCCTTAGAACTAGAGTAGATGAGAATATCATCAATAACCACTACAAATAAAATTTCGAGGTAATGTCTAAAGACACTATTCATCAAATCCATGATGATTTCAGGGACATTAGTAAGTACGAAGGGGATATCCAAAAACTCATAGTGCCCATACCTTGTATGGAAGGCAGTCTTATGAATATCTCCCTTCTTCACCTTTACCTGATGGTATCCAGAACGAAGATCCACCTTTGATAGGTATTGTGCTCCTCTTAACAGATCGAAAAAGTCATCAATCCTTGGAAGTGGATACATGTTCTTTATGATGGTCTTGTTGAGATCCTGATAATCGATACACATCCGCATTTTTACATCCTTCTTCTTCACAATGAGCACTAGTGCACGCCAATGTGATGCACTTGGGCGTATGAACCCTTTGTGCAGAGGCTTTTGCGGCTGCTTCTTTAACTCCTCCAGTTCGGTAGGGGCCATCCTATAGGAACACTTCGAGATAGGAGTAGCTCGGGGATTGAGTTAAATTGATAACTCTACCTAATGATCCAAGGTAATTCCAATTAACTCTTTGGGAAATACATCATTTTATTCCCTCACGATGGGCATTTCCTCTAGGTTGGCACTATCCTTCGACTCAACTGTTTGGGCGAGGTATGCTTCATCATAGGGAATCAAAACCTACACCATTGAAGTATTTTTCAATGGAGATTCATGATCTTCCTAGAATTTGTAGTAGAGCCTAGGATGGTTCAAAATATGAAAAGATATTTCCATTTCCTGACAGTTTATATGTGCTATATATGACGAGAGCCAATCCATTCCCATTATAGGGTCGAATTCTACAAAGGGAAGTATTACAATATTTTTCCGAAGAATCTTCCCACATACACTAACATGAGATGTGTCAAACACATGGGTTTCAATGATTTCAGCACTTGGTTATTTTGCAGCTATCTCAACTTCAAGGATTCGGGGCTTCAATTCTATATTTCTAGAAAACATGCATGATATAAATGAATGAGTAGAACCATAATCAAATAAGACTTTTTCCATTATTTATTGACTAGGAAGTATACATTGTAGGACCTCATTATCATGATCCACCTCCAATGTAGTGATGAGATATGACTTCTGTTGTTCCTTTGGCTATGGTGGTTACTGACGCTGATTACCCTCAAGAACTCGAGGTTTAGTGCACTGGTTTGCATTGTGCCCTAGCTCCCTACAGTTGTAGCATTGAACCATGAGTGGTTCTCTACATTCATCAGATAAATTCTCCTTACTTTTTGAATATTATCAACACTCTTGGGAATGGTTTCCTTCTTTCCAACACTTGTTGAATTTCCCTGTCCCTTTGAGGCAGTTCCCATGGTGCAACTTCCCACATTTTTGGCATGTGGGACGTTGATTATTCTTCCCACCTTTTTCATTAGATCCACCCGCTTGAAACTCCACCATTATTTTCTTATCACCATAGCCATGGGACCATTCTCCAAACTCCAACTCCACATTGAGAGAACATCTAACAACTTCTTCATAACTACCAATGTCTCGTATTGCAAGAGCCTTTCGAAGGTGTGGTTTTAATCCACTAAAGAATCCATCAATTTTTCTATCATTGTTGATAACAAAAACTGATGCATACCTTAAAATCCTTGTTAAATTCTCTTCATAGGTTGTGACAAATTATCATTCTTTTTTGCATGAGCTCTATAATTATCTCTCCATATTCGTATGAAGAGTTCATGAGAAATACTTATTAAGAAACATTATCCTAATGTCTTCCCATTCCATCTCTTCAATTTACTCCCTGGGCTTGGTGTTCATAATCAAATCCCACCATTGATCAACTTCTCCATATAGATGATAAATAGCTGGGGTCACCCTATCCAACTCAAAATAGTAAATAATATAAACGATCTTCTCCATGGAGGTAACCCACTATTCCGCAACTAGTGTATCAGAAGATCCACTAAATGTCGATGGTCATTGTCGCATAAACCATTTGATATCCAGTTTCTACCTCTTTGGTGAAGGTGGATGTTCCCCATTATTATGTTTATTGTTCATAACCTGAGATTATTGGTCAAGAATCTCCATGATATTTTGAACTCCACCTCCCAAATCATTGGGGATGTTGTTCAGGAAAACGTTTCATTGGCCCTCACATGAGTTGTTGGCCTAATTTCTCCTGGTTCCCACCATTTTCTAAAATAGAATATGGTAGAACAAAACATAAGTAAACAAGATATGAATAACCGATTCATATAAACAATTTATATGAAAAACCTAACATATGGTATCCCTATGTATATTTTCTTGTGAGCCTACTTATTCTTAGTCTCATTCTAGAGGTTTTCTCTAGGGATCACCAATCCTAATTCACAAATTAACTAAACCATTCCACTGATACCAACTATATCATCCCCACCTTTTCATAAATTACTATTACATCATTTTAAAGATAAACAACATAATATTATTACACATAGAGGATCCAAAAGATTAGTGTCTTGGGAAAACTAGGACCGTACATAACAATTACAACATCAGGCATAAAAATTTATTAATTTCTTCTTCTCTAGATTCTTATTGGAACTTGTCATATCCTTAGTACATGTCGCCACCTGAGGATATAAATCAAAAGGGGTGATCTAAAAGCCAAGTAAGTGAATATATTAGAAGAATATAGCATGGGCGGAGCATAATCATGAAATAGGCAAAATATCATGAACATGATAGGAACATAAATAAAAGACTTGGAATGTGGCAATGCATAAAAATAAAACATCAAATTTTAGTGGGTAACTAACACACATACTTGTGAACCAAGCTAGAATCTTGTTCAAACATCATTTCACATATACTCATGATATTCATCACTTTAACCAATGCAATATAGCATTGTATACTTCTAGGCACACCTGTCACCTTGAAAACATTCATATTGTAGTATATAATTCCGGGCGCACCCGTCAAATCATAACATAATCATTATCATGATTTACACATAGAACACATATCAAAAGTAAACATAACTAACCCATGTATTGGAATGGGTTTCAACTCAAAGTAATACAATCATATTCTTTGGGTTCCCAAAAGAAATAGGGAACAACATACTTGATACAAGAACCATCAACCACGAATGAGAGGTAAAGCTTGAGTTCTTAAAAGAATAGTTCTTTTTGAAAACATTTGGATGGACATAAACTTTATTAGAAAACATGTATATCGCAGAAAAGGTATGAAAATTATGAATAAATGATCATTATTGAGTAACCATATCAAAATGGAGTGAAAGAAGGAGAGCCCGAAGGAAGAAAATTGAGTTCGAGATTTCCCCTTACCTTGTATCCGAATGATTTTTTCTTTTTAATGTCATGTATAATGACGTTATATTAATTAACTAGAAATTTTCAGACCTTTTATAAATAAATAGGGTTAATTCTGGTTTCATTATGTAATTTTATGCGCCTTTGAATGAGTTATGTAGTTTAGAAACATTGTTTAGGAATGTTTCTTTTTATGGTGTTCTTGAGTGGTTCACTTGTATTCATAATATGATGTTCTGGTAGAACATGGATAGTCATACAGAACTTATATTACATGATATTAAAGATATTACAGGAGTTTTAATGATCTTATAATGAATTATATTAGATCCTTGTGAACTAATCATTAGATAAAAATTAAATGATGATTGCTTGGGATAATTTGGGCGGTTTTTCGATCACAAGAAAATTGTTTTAATTTATCACTTAGTAATATGTTAATAAGTCAGTTACATAAATTTAAATAGGACATAATACATATAAAATATTCTTTTTAAACCATAAAAATGGTTTCATGAACAGATCTGAAGGTATAAAGGGATGAAGAAAACATGTCGTTCTTAAAGGTGATAAATTAACACCTCAGGAACAACATTTTCTTTAATAAAATAAAAGAAAGAGGGAAAGGGAGGTTGGATGATATAATATTCCATTAGATTCATAACATTAGAGTATATGTAGAATTATGTAGTTACAATACCATTTTAGTGATGATATGTGGGGAGAGATCAAGAAGTTAACTTGAACATGAAATGAAATTAAAGGAGAAGAGGGAGAGAAATTACATCTTGAATCATTCTCTTGAGAACCTTTTTAAGGGCCTATGAATTGTCATTTGATGAGACCAAAATCTCTTGGACGTGGGGAAGGGGCTATGGACGATATATTGGTAGAGTTTAGCGAAGTATTGGAGCCTGAGAGGTGTGATGGAATGAGGGTTTGAAGGGTGGTTTTTATAGTGGACGGGAGGGGTAAATTTTTAATATTTAATTCATTATTTTATTATTTCCCTCTAGACAACCAATAGTATTGTTTCATGTGACCCCTAATAGTATAAATTTCATGTGATTTTGATCCAAGTGTCCTTGCAACTTTTTTGATGTCATGAATAGAGTATTGAACTGTTAAATTGTATATACGATATTTTACCGTATTTCACTAGTCATCAAAAATTCGATTTTCTCAGAAAAATACAAAAAATTTATCTTAATGACTTTCTGACAAGTATAATTCATAAATGAAGTCCATTTTTCAAATTTAATTTTCTAAATATTAATAATTTAATTTTTATATATATTCATAGTTAATTTAAAAAATAACAGTCTTAAAGGTGCACTTAGTTCAATTTCACAATGAAAAATTAATTAATATCTCATTTTCTTATTGCCTTAAGAAAATAAAATAATTTTATTATTTACTATTAATAAAGGTCATATGACTATTCATTTTACTATTCATAAGCATATGTTACTATTCACCCAAAAAACATGTTTGTTCTATCAGACTACAAAAATCATATTGAACACAACATTGTATGTCAGATTTTCAAAATTCCATACACAGAAGTGAAATACATATGTTTAAAGGTCACTTATCACATAGTAGTTCATTATGTTGTGCATTCATGTAATATTATGACATAATTTGATGAAAGAAATTTTCATTGAAAAACTTTGGGTCGTTACATTTTTCCCCCCTTAAGAAATTTCTCCCTTGAAATTCCATTTTACAAAAATAGGTGACGACACTTCTCCTTCATCGCCTCATTGAGTACCCAAGTTGCATCCTCAGACTTATGGTTCCTCCAAAACACTTGGACAAGGAGGGTTTTCTTATTGAGTAGAACTTTATATCTTCGATCCAGAATCATTACTGGATACTCCTCATAAGAGATATCATCTTCCAAATGCACCACCTATGAGTTTAGTACATGTGAGGGATCAAGTATGTACTTTCTCAAGAGTGACACGTGAAAAACATCATGAACTAGAGCCATATTCACTGGAAGTGCAAGACGATAGGCCATAGATCCTATGAGGTCAAGTATCTCAAAGGGGCCAATGTACCTTGGGCTTAGCTTTCCTTTCTTCCCAAATAGCATTACTCTCTTCCATGGAGATATTTGAAGGAAGGATTTATCTCCAAAGTCGAACTCTAAGTCCCTTCGACGGTTGTCAACAATGTTATTTTTCGACATTGACCAGCCTTGATGTGTTTCGAGATTAATTTAACCTTTTCTGTCATCTCTTGAACATGATTAGGTCCATGTAGATATCATCATCCAACTTAATCCCAGCATGTTGGACTTCTACATCGCTTTACATACAAAGCATCATATGGAGCCATTTGAATACTCGATTAGAAGCTATTTGTTGTATGAAAACTCAACCAATGGTAGATGGTGATCCCATACACCATTTAATTCTAGAGAGTAGGCTCTATGAATATCTTCATGCATCTGAATAGTCATTTCAAATTGGCCATCAGTTTGGGGGTGATAGTCCATGCTGAAATTTAATTCAGTACTCAACGCATGTTGATGGCACCTCTAGAATTTAGATGTGAAACTCTGATCACGGTCAGAGACAATTGAGAGTGGAACATTGTGTGGTCTTACCACTTCCTTCACATATATCTTTGCAAGTTGTTCAAGTGAGAGATCTTCTCAAATAGTAATAAAATGGGTAGTCTCGGTGAGGAGTTGGTTAACCACAACCCATATCGCATTATTTCCCTTTGACGTCTTTGGGAGACCCATGAAAAAGTCCATAGTAACATTTTCCCATTTCAACATGTGTATTGGAAATTTCAGCATCATTCCTTTAGACTTTTGTCTCACAGCTTTTACATCCTTACATACCAAGCACCTTGATATCTATTCTGCAATCTCCTTCTTCATGTTATCCCACCAGAAGTGTTCCTAGAGACCACGGTACATCTTGGTACTCCATGGATGGATAGAGAAAGTTGAGCTATGTGCATTTTCCAACAGCTCCTAATTTATCCCGGGTGATGAAGACACACAAAGAGGTGTTTAAAACCAAATCGAACCATCATCTTCGATATGGATCTCTTGCAGCTTCCCGTATTTTACAATCATTCATCCTCTTTTGTATCTCCACATCATCTCTTTGTGTTTCTTTAAACTTCTCCTCAATGTAATGTTGCACAATCATTTTGGATTTTTTGGATGTATCACATTCCCTTATTATTTCAAAATTAATTCATTGTATATCCCAGAAGATATGATATTCCTCAATCCCCAACATGGATAGAGTAGCAGGTTAATTTCTACTTAGAGCATCAGCAACATTGTTCACCTTTCCAGGATGATAATGAATAGGGAAATCATAATATTGTATTAGCTCTAACCATCTACGTTGATTCATGTTGAGCTCCTTTTGTGTGAATATATACTTTCGGCTCTTTTGGTCGGAGTATATGTCCCACATCTCACCATAATGGTAGTTCCACTATATTTTCAAGGAAAAAATCACGGCTGCCATCTCTAGATCATGCGTCGGGTAGTTCTTCTCATGGATCATCAACTGTCGTGAGGCATAGGCTATCACATTATCATTTTACAGGAGTACAAAATCCAAGAGTTTCTTTGAAGCATCACTATATATCACAAAACTTTTTCTAATTTTCCGTATTGTGAGTACATGTGTAGTGATCATCCTTCTCTTTAGCTCCATGAAGCTTCCTTCACATTCTTCAGTCCAAACATACTTTAACCCTTTCATTGTTAACTTAGTTAGTGGGCTTGACAATCGTGAGAAGTTTCTCACAAAAAGTCATTAGTACCCAGCTAATCCAAGAAAAAAAAACAAATTTATGTGACACTAGAGGGCATGTTCCATTCATCAATCACCATTTTCATTGAAGGATCCACAAAAATTCCCTCACATGCGATCACATTTCCCAAGAACATGACTTGCTTCATCCAAAAGTCACACTTGATGAACTTGGCGTACACCATATCCTTTCTCAATGTCGCCAAGACAAGTATTAGATGTTCTTCATGTTCCTCCATTGACTTAGAGTAGATGAGAATATCATCGATAAACACTACCACAAATTTGTTGAGGTAATGTCTAAAGACTCTATTCGTCAAATCCATGAATATTTCTGGGGATTTAGTAAGTATGAAGGGCATCACCAAAAACACTTAGTGCCCATAGCTTGTTTGGAAGGAAGTCTTCTGAATATCTTCCTTCTTCACCTTTACCTGATGATATCCAGAATGAAGATCCACCATTGAGATGTATTATGCTCCTCATAACTGATCTAACAAGTCATCAATCCTTATATGAGGATACATGTTGTTTATTATGATCTTTTTGAGTTCTCAAAAATCAATAGACAACCGCATTCTTCCATCCTTTTTCTTCAAAAAGAGCACCAGTGCACCCCAAGGTGATGCACTAGGTCGTATGAACCCTTTTTGCAGAAGCTCTTTCAGCTGGTTCTTTAACTCCTCCAGTTCGATAGGTGCAATTCACTAGGGACACTTTGAGATAGGATTAGATCCGGGTATGAGTTCAATAGAGAACTCTACCTCATGATCGAAGGGAATTACAGGTAACTCTTTGGTAAATACATCACCGTATTCCCTCACGATGGGTATTTCCTCAAGGTTAGAACATTACTTCGACTCATCCATTTGGGCGAGGTATGCTTCTTCTTAGTGAATCAAAAACCACACCATTGAAAGAATTTTTCAAATAAGATTAATGATCTTCATTGAATTTTTAGAAGATCCTAGGATGGTTCGGAATATGAAAAGATATTTCCCTTTCTCGATAGTTGATATGTGCTATATATGATGAGAGCCAATCCATTCCAATTATATCGTCGAATTCCACCAAGGGAAGTATGATGAGAATTTCTGGAACAATCATTCCACATACGCCAACAGGAGAAGAGTCAAACACTTGGGTTGCAATGATTTCACCACATAGTGTTTTTATCAATATCTCTACTTCAAGGTTTCAGGGCTTCGATTCTATAGTTCTAGAAAACATTAATGATATTAAGGAATGCGTAGAACCGAAATCAACGAAGACTTTTTCCTTTGTTGATTGAATATGAAGTGTACCTTGAAGGACTTCATTATCATGCTCCACCTCCACAGTAGTGATGGGTTAAGCCTTCCCCTGTTCCTTTGTCTTTGGTGGTTGCTGACGCTGATTACCCTCATGAACTCGAGGTTTAGTGCACTAGTTTTCATAGTTCCCTAGCTCCCTAAAGATGTTGCATTGAACCATGAGTGGTTCTCTACATTCATCGGCTAAATTATCATTCCTTTTCATGTTTTTTTGACACTCTTGGGCATGGTGTCCTTCTTTCCCACACTTAAAGCCTTTCCCCATCCCTTTGAGGCAGTTTCCATGGTGCAACGTCCCACATTTTTGGCATGTGGGTTGTTAAATTTTCTTCCCACCTTATTCATTAGATCCACGAGCTTGAAACTCCATCTTTCTTTTCTTATCACCATAGCCATGGGACAACTCTCCAAACTCCATCTTCACTTTGAGATCACATCTAACACACTTATTCATAACTCCCAAAGTCTCGTATTACAAGAGTCTTTCGAAGGTGTCGTTTTAATCCACTTATGAATCTATCAATTATTTTTTTTTTGATAACAAAATCAGAAGCGTACCATGCAAGCCTTCTGAAATTGTCTTCATAGGTTGTAAAAAATATCTCCTTATTTTTTCTTGAGCTCTATAAATTCTCTCTCCATATTCGTATGAAGAGTTCATTGGAAATACTTATTAAGAATAATTATCTTATAGTCTTCCCATTCAATGTCTTCAATTTCCTCTCTTGGCTTGGTGTTCTTATTAAAATCCCACCATTGATCAGTTTCTCCATCTAGATGATAAATTTCTAGGGTCACCTTCTCCAGATCATAACATTGAAGAACATAAAAGATCTTCTCCATGGAGGTAAACCATTGTTCTGCAACTATGGATCAGAAGATCCACTAAATGTCGGGTTGCGGCATAAAACATTCGATATCCAGTTACTCCCTCTTTGGTGAAGGAGGATGTTCCCCATTATTATGGTTATTATTCATAACCTGAGATAATTGGGTAAGAATCTCCATGATGTTTTGAAATCCACCTCCCAAATCATTGGGGATGTCTTTCAGGAAATCGTTGCATTGGCCCTCACACAAGTTGTTGGCCTGATTTCTCCTGGTTCCCACCATTTAATACAATAGAATATGTTAGAACAAAACATAAGTAAACAAGATATGAATAAAATATCCATTTAAACAATTTATAAGAAAAAAATATCATATGGGATCCCAATGTAGATTTGCTTGTGTGCCTAATTGTACTTAGTCTCATGTTAGAGGTTTTCTCTAGGGTTCACCAATCGTAATTCTGAAATTAACTAAACCATTCCTCTGATACCAACTATATCATACTGACCTTTTCTTACATTACTATTACATCATTTTAATGATAAACAACATAATAGTATTACACATAGAGGATCCAAAGGTTTAGTGTCTTGGGAAAACTAGGACCGTACATAACAATTACAACATCAAGCATAAAAATTTATTAATTTCTTCTTCTCTAGAATCTTATTGGAACATGTCCTCTCTTTAGTAAATGTAGCCACCTAAGGATATAAATAATAAGAGGTGAGATAAAATCCCAATAATAGGATAGATAAGAATAATTTAGCATGGAGTGAGCATAATCATGACATAGGCAAAAGATCATGAACACGAGAGGAACATAAATAAAATACATGAAATGTGGAAATCCATAAAAATGAAACATCATGTTTTAGTGGTTAACTACCACACATACTTGTCAACCAATCTAGGATCTTGGTAAAACATCAGTTCACATATAATAATGAGATTCATCACTTTACCCATTGCATTGGAGCGATGTATAATTCCGGGTGCACCCGTCACCTTGAAACATTCATATTGCGCTATATAATTCCGGGTGCACCTTTGACATCATAAAATTATCATTATCATGATTTCCACATAGAGCACATATCAAAAGTGAAAATAACTAACCCATGTAATGGAATGGTTTTCATCTCATAACAATACATTCATATGCTTTGGGTTCCCAAAATAAAGAGGGAATAACATACTTGAAACATGAACCATTAAACACGAATGAGAGGTAAAGGTTGAGTTCTTAAAAGAAGAGTTATTTTGGAAAAAAAATTGGTTAGACATAAACTTAATTAGAAAATATTTATATCCCAAAAAACATAAGATACTTATGAAGAAATTATCATTATGGAGTAACCATATCAAAATGGAGTGAAAGAAGAAGAACCCGAAAGAAGAAAATTGAGTTCGAGATTTCCCCTTACAATGTATCCGAATGATTTCTTCTCATTAATGTCCTATATAATGACATTATATTAATTAATTAAAAACGAATAAAATTTTATACATTTATAGGGTTCATTATGGTTTAATTATGTAATTTAATGTGCCTTTGAATGAGTTATAGAGTTTAGAAACATTGTTCGGGAATGATTGTTTTTATGGTTTTCTTGAGTGGTTCACTTGTACTCATAAATTGATGTTTGGGTAAAACACGTGTAATCATCTAGAACTGATATTACATGTTATTAATGATATTACATGAATTTTAACGATATTATAATGAATTATATTAGATCCATGGGGATGAATTATTAGATAATAATTAAATGATGATTGTTTTGGTTAATTTGGGTGGTTTTTGGATCTAAACAAACTTGTATTAATTTATCACTTAATAATATGTTAATAAGTCAGTTACAGAACATTAAATATGAAATAATACATATAACATATTCTGGTTCAACCTTAAAAATGGTTTCATGACCAGATCTGAAGGTAGAAATGGAAGAATAAAACATGTCGTTCTAGAAGGTGATAAATAAACACCTCACGAACAACGTTCTCTTTAATAAAATAAACGAAAGAGGGAAAGGGAGGTTGGATGAAATAATATTCAATTAGAATCATAACATTCCGGTATATGTATATTACTGTAGATACAATACCATTTGAGTGAATATATGTGGGGAGAGATCAACAAATGAACTTGAACATGAAAGGAAATTAAAGAAGAAGAGGGAGATAAATTACCTCTTGAATCCATCTATTGAGAACCTCCTCAAGGGCCTAAGCATGGTCTTTTGATGAGACCATCTGCTCTTGGACATGGGGAAGGGGCTAGGGAGAATGTTTGGGAAGTGTTTAGAGAAGGCATGAATCTTGAGAGGTGTGAGGGAATGAGGGTGTGAGGAGTGGTTTTTATAGTGGAGGAGAGGGGTGAATTTTGAATATTTAATTCATTATTTTACTATTTCCCTCAAGAAAACCAATAGTATTGTTTCATGTGACCCCTAATAGTAATATGTAAATGTGATTTTGAACCAAGTGTCCTTGAATCACTTGTGATGTCATGAATAGTGTAATGAACTTTTAAATTGTATATACAGTATTTTACCGTATTTACAATTTAATAGTTATTCGAGTTTTTCAGAAAAATACCAAAAATTTATCTTAACCATTTTTCAACGTGTAGAATTCAAAAATGATTTCCATTTATTAAAATTAATTTTCTAAATATTATCAATTATATTTTTTAATAAAATCATAGTTAATTTGACAAATAACAATATTAAAGGAGCACTATGTTTTATTTCTCATTGAAAAGTTAATTAAGATCTCATTATCTTATTTCCATAAGAATATAGAATAGTATTATTATTTACTATTCATATGGGTCATATTACTATTCATTTTACTATTCATAAGGGTATGTTATTATTCACCCAAAAAAACATGTTTGTTCTATCAGACTCCAAAAATCATCTTGAACACAATAGTGTATATCAGATTTTCAAAATTCCGAACACAGAAGTGACAAACATATGATTAAAGGTCATTTACCAATTAGTAGTTCATTATGTTGTGCATTCATGTGATTTTATGACATACTTTGATGAAGGAAATGTTCATTGAAAAACTATGGGTCGTTACAATATAAGACATAAGTATGATATGTAATTATAATATACACATATATATATATATATATATGGGTGTGTGTGTGTGTGTCATTTACTTTTCATTCATTTTATACAGTTGAGAAATGAATGTAGCATTCATGCATACGTATGACCTACCATCTCAATGAACTATGGAGTTAATTTATTATAAAAAATTGGATTATTATAAATAAATATATAATTAATACATGTGATATTTAAATAAGAGTTTATTTTATGGAGATTATGATACAATGGGAGAAATAATAAATATAAATTCTGAACATAGTAAAAACTATGCAATTAACACCTAAAATAGTAAAAATAATTAATGAATATTGTCAAACGGGTAATTATATATTATAAATAAGTCAAATATTATATCATATATATGTGTATAGTTTTATTATAAGATATTATAATGTTAAATCCAATATAATTTTGGATAAATTAAACACAATAAGAAGGAAGGATAAGGTAAGGGATTTTATATCAATTTTCATTACCAAGTGAAATACTTGTTTTTAAGCATCACATCACTTTTATATGGTGTATATAGTAATCATTTGCATGTTATATCATGAATATATATATTCCCAAGTTATTATGAGTTTTATTTAATATTATTACATCTTAGAGATTATTATTCAAATGTTTCAAAGTGGTATGGAATTATTTAGAGTGTTTAAAAACTATTCTCTTTAATAATGTTTTTTATTATTATCTTTAAAAATATTTCCTTCAATTTTTTAATATTCCTATTGCATAAAAATACTTATTTCAATAATTTTAATATCCAAATTCATGGGTGATGTATTTTATTATTTCTAAGACCATATATCATTTTTTTATATGGTGTTTTCATTGAATCTTATTTTAATAATTGTGGAATAATTGATAAATCAGTTTCTATATTCAAAACATATATTTGATAATGAATGTTATATTTTAATGGAATAGATTATTCAATGTGATGAATTATTTGGAGATTAAATGATGGGTGGGTCATAGAAATTATATATCCCCTCAATGCATAAATAAGTTATCATGTGATAAATTAGTTTTCCAAATTAGAATAATTTAATATCTTAGGTGGATATATCATGATAATAGAGTTTTTATGTACCTGAGACATCACTTCAAATAATAATGTGTTTCTTTAATTAATATTTATCAAAGAGTCCATGATATTTTCAAATAACATGATATATGTATTCATATCATTCTCATCATATTGATTAAATGACATTAGTTTTCATTTATTTTCCATTCCATGTCGATTATGAGTTATTTATTTATTTGAATAGATTTTGTGGAAAATTACATACCATTCCTTAGTAATTTACTCTCATCAATTAACTATCTCTATCATATTACAAACCCATACTTATAATATGATCTCACAATTTTTATGTTTTCTTTCCCCTTGTTTTGATGAGGAAATATTTTAAAAATACTTCAAGGATGTGATTATATTTCTTTTATTATGTATCATGATTTATTTTCTATTTCCCAAAGTAATATGGGTATCGTGTATGTAATATGGTCTTCCAAAATTCATAACTATTTTTTCCCATGGTATTTTAAAATTCTATCTATTCTAATGTAATAAATTAAGGATCTATTTTTAGGAATATTTGGTCGGGACATTACAAAACCTATGGAAATATGGGGCACATTAAGTGTTCCATTAGAAAATTCTTCACAATTTATCATTGGTAGGTTTCATCACTAATTAAAAATTCATTTATTAGATAAATATATTTATTTAATATAGTTATATAAACTTTTACTATCCATTTATATTGAGGAGGTTGACATTGTTGTGGAATCCATCTACATGAGATATAGTGATTGCAAAGTTAGTATGTTTTATCTTTTAATGTTGAATATCAGGGCCATGAATTTGGCTACAAAAATATAGTACCACCTGTAAAGTAGGAGAAATTATATATACATAATATAATTTCAGGTACTTTTATAGAAGAATCTAAATTGGTATATACATTATCTGATATAGGAACATAATATTCATTTTTTATATAGAAACTATTGAATTTATTCTCCTAGAGGGGAATTACATATGTAGTGTAATGACTATCAACACATTGTTGGTATTTAAATCAGATTATGTACAATAGAGAAAGGAATGTCCTATTTAGATATGTGAGTACAAATTCTTATATAACCTCTTCGACTTTACAATGAAAATATTTTACATTACACATATAAAATACTGGTTGGTCACATTCCACGGTTATGTGTATTTTTAAAATAAGAGGGTTTATTTTATTTATCCATAAGTTTGTAGTAATATTTACATGGGTGAATTTAATTTCAAGGGTATTTGATCTGGATAGAATAATCATGCACTAGATAGAGTGGAAGATTAGTTTTCATGTCTTTTTATGATTGAATAGAGAATATGATATAATTAATTATTTCTTATAGTTTTAGTTCTTTGGGAGATATTCTTTATTAATTTATCTGGATTATGTCCATTTAGAGAGGTGGAGTTCACTATTATTCTATTTTTAGGAGTATCACTAGTTTCTATTACACCTCACATGATACAATCTAAAGAGAATCCAAAACTCAAAATTAGTTATAGAACATGGATGGAATGGTTTTAATATGAACTAGTACGTCATTATGGGGTCACATGGACATTTTTCCAAGTAGGAGGACGATTCCCATGATATTTTTACCAATTATCGATAATTGAATTATCAAACGGTGATGAAAAAACATCGTTTACCTTGTATAGATGAAATCTTTGAATACCCATAAAGTGATCATTGTTTCTTCATGATTGATTTGTGGCTTGGTTATCTCTTGGTGTTTTTTAGAACATGAGATATACCACATAAAAAAATTCATAATTTATATTTCATGCACATGTATTTGTTCATAACCTACTGTCTATGGAATTCTTGCACATTTTTTAAGACATTGATGAATGAGGTTTTTCACCAATATCTAGATTAATTTTCATAGTATTTTTGGTTCATATTGTGAATAATTACCATACATAACAGGATCATGTAAATACTATTGAGATCATACAAAATATAATGATAACGAATGATATATATTATATTCTAAAAACATTCCAATTTTGGAATTATGGGGTTTGAATCCATTGTCACATCATATCAGAGGATTGAGTATCATTTTAAATAGAGAATATGATAGAATTAGTGTGTAGAAAAAATACATAGAATTTCATTAATATATGTTTTTTTTTAAAATAAATGGATACTATTTTCTATTCATTCACCTCTTATGATTCCCTGTAGTGTATATTATGGTATTGTAAAAGGTTATTATGTTTTTATGTTTTAAAGCCTGCAAAACAACCTTTGATTATTTCAAAGGGTGATTGAGTTCGATGTCCATCATAATTAATCATGTTCCATGAAAATGTAATAAAGTTTACTATGATTCATCGAGAATTGTTCTAGGATTATTACTAATGAAACCAGACTAATTCATTTCATGTGGGTCTCACCAATTAAGGCCTCTTGAGAGTAATTAACCAATGAACAATCTCAGGTATGTAGTGGTGGTTTATTTCATGAGATATTTGAGGAATTAACTACTAGTATATTGGTATTTAGTGTTTACACAACACTAAATCCTCATATACACTATTAGATAGAGTGACCTAGACCTCATTCAATTAAAATTGGAAAAATACTGACACTCATTTGACATTGATGTCACTTATACACATGGGATGGGTAATACAGTGGTTGATGCTATGATATGTAATCAATAGTCCTAAGAAATTTATGAGGCCATTGGTATGTAAAGCTTGATGGTATTTTTTATAAAATAAATAGACATGTTTGAGAGAATCATAGGAAACCAATTATTCTAGCATCGATAGTGACATGATCTCTTATCGTGTGGGTAAAATTGAGATAGAATTATGGTACATAGGAATTAGTCATAAAGGAATAGTTTATCTGGACATTTACCACATCATAATTAGGATATTGATAAGGATGAGATTATAAACATTTTTGGGTAATGTCTTTAAGAACATAAATTTATATGATGAATTTTTTTGGGTGTATCGTGCTTCTAAATTGGTATTATATCTTGTGATCTTCATGTTATACCTGGACATAAGATTACAAAATAGGTTTATATGTATGATGAGGTCTATTTTTTGTTTTAATATGTGGTGTTACAAATATTAGTAGATTAATTTGGAGAACCCATGACATTTTGGGTTTTTAAAGCCTCGGTCTATTCCTGAACGAAAATGGTAAAATGTTATTATGGATATTGTGATGGGTTTATATGATCTCAACCTGGATCTTATGTATCATGGGTGATCATTGATATGATAACCATTTTCAATCATTTTCTAACTATTAGAGGAAATTTTTAGTGTAATATATTTGGAGGATTTATATCCATGTGTAAAAACAATTTCATGTTGTTCTAGGTTTTGTTATCTAACAATGGGAAACTCACTTTACATAATGGTTCTAGAAGGGGTTGAAAAGGTTTTGGTGTCACATGTACTTAGGAGTAAAACATATCACCCTATGACTGATGGGAAATCCATCTATATTATAATTGTGATTTACGAAATTATGTTATGTTGAATCCTTGACAATGGAGTTCTTTAAGAGAAACAATAACAACTCGTATAATTTTATTACAATAATAAATTTTGGGAAACTATACATATTTGTCATTATGAGTCCCTATAGAGATTATGGTATTATTGAGATCTATGATAGTTATAGGAAGGAGTGTCTTTGGTATTTGGATCTTTTCTAATCTTGGAGACCTCATACAAGGTATAATTTATCTAGAAGCCTATGGAGACATATCTGTATAGGTAGACATCCCAGGTCGATCAATTTCTTCATCCTATGGTGTTTTCATTGAGACATCAAGTCTTTTCATGAGTTACTTTATTTTCATTGTCAATTTCAAATTTAGATATTGGGAATCCAATCACCTCGTTGCATTTTATAATTCTAAGATATTGGAGAGAGATAGACCATTAGCCTAACCATAAAGTTATTGAATAATGGGTGATATCATCCATATATCATAGCTCCCCCATTATTATTTTGAACACTATCATTCTATTGATTATGAAAATATTGAGTAAGAGGATGATTTATATTTTGATGAGAACCATATTTGTATTATTGGTCAGATAACACATGTTATCCAAGGAATGTTACTTCCGCTAGTTTCATTTTTATGGAAGTACAATTTTGTACAAGATGAGAACATTATGAGAGAGGATGACATATGTGATGTAAATATCCGGACCCTAGTTTCTTGGAGCATGTTCTTAACTTCAATAAAATATTATGATTACAAGGATTTCATATCCCGATAGAACAAATAGTTTAGTAGCTTTGGAAGACATGATACATACACAAGTTCAACATTACCACTTTAAAGGAAATACAATATATAAATTCAACTGTAAATATTTTTAACTCGTAGATTATCCTTGAAATTAATTCATAATATACTTCTTATCAACTTGGGGAAAATTAAAATATACATATTTGTGATATTAGATGCTCATTAAGGGTAATTAAAACAGTATAAGCATATATAATAAGTTATGTCGAATAAATAAAATCTCACATGACATTAAAAGTGAAATTTTGCATAATATGTCAAGAAAAAATGATGAATAAATACGTATATAATAAAATGAATCCAAGGTTATTCTACTAGTAAAATAAATACATTTTCTATCAATTACTAGGTTTATAATGAGGGAACAGATAACAATGGGAATATGAAAAATCTCATCAATGCCTCGTGCCATGAATATATATATATATATATGGTAGAAACCTAAATTTAATTGTATCATAATACCTATCGAGATACCAATGAGATATAGAGGGCCCCACATGATATTTACTATGTATAATAAAATCATCATATGAATGGTGTAAACCATAATCAATATATTCATTCAAATTTAAACTAACATATCAAATGTAAACAACATTCAACAATCATTACACACAAATTATTATCATTTGGAGAAATATGGTTTATGTAATCAAGACAGCAAAAATATAATCAAAACAATGATATAACATTAAATAAATTATTTTATGTGACATAATAAAATTATAATCTAATTTAATCACAACAATAATCCAGAGTGTCGAAATTGATGAAAATAATCTTATAAAACATCGAGTAATTCTTGATAGAAATACTCATTTAATATTTTATGTAGAGTAATTTCAGAAACCTATTTGACTAAAAAAGTGAAGTAAAATAGTTATTATCATAATGAAATGTTTGATTTTATATAAATATTGGAATCCTCAAAAATATAATAGAGTGCACTGGAAAATAATAAAAATTTTGAAAATTTCCCTTCAATCTGGCATATTTATCCCGATGAATTTAAGAATTATCCTTTTAGAACATGTAACTCCATAGAAAATACAATAGTAATCTGATTGTTACATATATATATAAAATTTAAAAAAAATTATTAGGACTACAAAATAATTATTAATAATTTCATAGGGGTCATGAGTGAAAAAGAGTTACCCATGTGAAAATGGATGTTCAGTTAGAAAACCATTACCTTATGTCTGATAGTATATTGTACATAACCATAATGACCTAGATAATAAAAATAAGTATATTAATTAATTATTTAAAAACAATTAATATATGCATTTTATTTATTATTATTTTTTAAATTTAATTTATGCACTTTTTATTAGTTATAATGTACAAATTTATCTCTCGGGAGAATTCGTTTCATAGGATTTCACGATTGCTATACTTGTATATGCGTATGAGAGTTATTGTGAAAAGGATATTATTCCAGAAATTTGAATTTATACGTACTAATAATCATCTAGAATTTGAAATGACTTTATAATTCATTTGGTTATATAGTATGACAATGTGTTATTATATAGTACATTACTGATAATCGTTTAGATTATTACAGTAGTGTTTTGATCATAAAAAACCAGTTTTGTTGACTAAATTAGTATTAATTATTTAAAATTGATCTAAAACATTACATAATACATAATACATATTTTATAATCTGCTTCAATGATAAATATGATACAATGACCTACCATGAAGGATAAATTTATAAAAAAAATGTTCGTCATCCATGAAGGATATAAATCGGCACCTCTCGAACAATGATTTAATTTTTAAAACTAAAACTGGGATAGATTGAATTTTTTGTAATTAAATTTCATTAAAGTATCATAATTTCAGTATATTTAAGATACTGGTGTTATCATGATCTTTTTGATAGAAGTGGTGAGGAGAAAATAAAAAAAGAAAGTAAAATAATAATAAAATTAAAAGGAAAATAGAAGAGGGTTTTCCACTTGAATTAACTGACATGAGAACTTATAAGGTGAAGGGTGTCTTTTATTTTTCTAAGATAAAGTTATCCCTGAGGTGGGGAGAAACAAGATAAGATGATTTGGGCCAATGATTGGAATTCTTTACGACATGCTTGAGTGAGGAGAGGAGGGGTGATGGATGTTTTTATAGTGGATGAGAGGGTTGATTTGTCATTTTTTTAATCATTATATTATTATCTTTCACAAATAATCTTATAGTATTTAATAATGTGTCTAAACAAAGTAATTATTGAATGTGAGTTTGAACTAATTATTTTTACATTATCCAATCATCATCCATGACTTAATATTTCATTTATTTGGCATTTTAGTAAAATATCATATTTTACTATTCAATAAAAATTCATGTATGTTACAAAAATCACAAAAAACATTACCCTAAATAATTTTCAATGTGTAAAATTAATAAATGGACACCATTTTAACAAAATAAAATTTTAAATATTTGAAATATTTTTTTTCAATAATATCATTATTTATGCAATAAATATATATTTTATTTTTAAAATCGATTTTAGAACACATTCAAAAATTAACTAATGTATCATAAAATTATTATAAAATCGTAATAAAAAATGTATTTATCAGTGAAACAATTAAATGAAAATTAGTATTATTTTAAATACTTTTATTAATTATCAAATGGTAATTTAATATTTATGACTTCCAAATATCAATAATTTAATATTAATGATTAAAATATTCAATTAAATTTACTATGATTTAATTATTTCATAATTTCACATAGGATATTCCTACAATGTAGTAATAATTTCATGGGTTAGGTCACTATTCATTATGATGATTTACTATTCAAACATGTCAAAATAATATTCCTAATGGAATGTCATTATTTCATTGGTATATGTTCCTTAACATCAAGAATAATCTTTTAATTTTGTTATTAATCATTTATAATGGTTTTATTTATTTTTATATATGTGATTTTATATGATTCACTCTATATAATATTTAAAAAATAATGGAAATTCTTTGATTGTATTTTGGGTCGTTACATGTTCTTAATAGACAAGACTTTTTTCAAAGGATGTTTTACCACCCTCAGAAGGGAAAATCAAAGATGTGTTGTTTTAATGTGGGATATTTTCGTTAAATATAATCAATATGAGGTTATAATACTCTATGGTTCATATTGATTCTTCCTTTTTTAACATTTTACTTTTTCTTATTGAGGTCAAAAGGTTCCAGTAGCATATATGTGTCGTTTAAATACCAGAAATCTGGGTTTTCTAGGAAACATACAAGGAACATGGTTAGTTTAAAACATTCCCCTAGGTCCACAAAAATTATACAAACCATTATTCAATGCATATATGTTTATATATATTCACACATGAAATGAACCTTTTTTTAACCCTTTCACATATCCTACACACATAGTAACACATAGGTTGTGGGTGACACATAGATGGAAAACAATTTTTCTAAACCGTGTGGCCAAATAATTTTATCCATTTTTTTTAATTTTATATTTTCTATACTTCTATTAAAAATTTATCCAACCCTCTCATTGATTACACACACATTGAAATAAATTATTAAATGAATATTACCATTGCAATCTAACTTATGATTTGAGATAGGTTCCTCGTTATGTGTCTGATTCTCGCAACATTTGTTGTCTTGGATAGAAAATGGTATTATATTTAATCAACATCCCTCCATTCATCATTTATCTGAACCTTCGTATTGATATTTCATGGTTTTATAATTAAAAAAAACTAAGGGATTTTTTCATTTTTTTATTTCTTGAAACACCTCGTCAAATTTAAAAGTTATAATTGAAGTAGAGATATCTTCCTCTATAAGATGTTTATATTATTCATCATTGTGCCACATTACTTACCAATCTGGTGATTCATAATTATTTTTTCTTTAATCATCATAAATGATAATTCAAAATCTAGGGTAGTAATAGATAATAATATTCACCATCATAGGACATCCACATTTACATGAGACACCCCTTAAGGTGTGCTTCACTATAGGGATTATGATCCTTATGCATTGAAAAAACTTCGAACACCTATTAATGAATATTTAATTAGACCTTATGAATAAAATATTTTACCTAATAAACCAAAATATTTTTTAAACCACTTAATTTGGTAGTAGATGTCTTGTTCATAGCATTATTTATCATGACAATAACAATTAGCTAGATATAAGTATGTGTGTGGTTTTAATAGTGCGTTCTTCATTCGGAATATGTTCATATATCATATTATTTAGAAGGTGATAAAGGTGTTCTAACATAGAAATATTTATATGGGATAACCATCCATAAAAAATTAAGGTATTTAATTGATTTATAACCCAACTTGAGTGATACTCAGATTGATTTAGAGAACATCTTGTGTTTGCTCTTATATTAACCAATGTGTGATATGTGATTACATAGTGGATTACCCTCGATGTGATTTGAGTGAAATTGTATTATATCCTTCCTTATGTGATACCAGGTTCCCAATGTGGCATATCACAGATAATATGAGAGGGTTATTACTTTATAACATTCCATGAGTAATAACATTTTTCTTTATATGGAATATCATTTATGGACTCTAATGGTATTGGTTTTTAACAAAATATTTGGTGTGATACTTTGGATCCTTATATGAAATGACTTGTACTATATTAGTATGACTTAATTATTAATTCAAAAAAATAATACTCTAAAACAAATAACATACATATATAATAGTTATGCTTTACTTACTTGATTATCTAGAAATAACTCCTTCCAAAGAACATATTCCATGAGAAAATATTGCCTCTTACGATTATGGTTGTGCACTGCAGGTATATAACTCTAGTCATGGTCAATATTACATACCAATATATATAATAATATATTTTCATACACATATGATGTATGTATATATAAAAAATTACATTTATAGACATTATGTAATGTCCCAAAAATTTATTAATAGAAATCCCCCTTGATCTAATTAAATGAATCTTTATGAAAAATGTTTATAAAAAATGTCAACTTCATTGGTTTTATTTTATTAATGGGGATCGTTTCTAATATAGTCATTTAATAGTGACCACATGATTAGTATAAATATAGGGTTTTAACAAATCCAAATTTACTTAGACAAAGGAAGTGATGGCCTCATCCAGAAGAATTTCTCCATATGAAGCCCATTTTTCAGAGCTCGAAAAAGGGGTGGTGTCATTGGGCATCACTCTTGTCCAAACCCACGTCGAGCTTCATCATTTCAAGCTCAAACGAGACCGTCTACGGGAGAAGTGGAAGATTATTGTGATTACCACATGTGCAATGTTATCCAAGCCACCCTAAGAGTCTATCACCATCGTGCACCTTACCCTTACGTCTTATTTGGATATATTAAGTGTTTATGTAACAAATCATTAGTACTATGGTTATGTACATTATTTTTGTAAATAATAATAAATATATATATATTCATTTTATTATTTTTACCTTGTAAATAGTTATTAAAGCCCAAGTAGTATTGGAAGTTGGTGTTCTACTAAGAATAATATTTTCATTAAATAATGTATTTTTTTAATTAAATAATTTTTTAATAAAATATTAATATTATTATTGAATTATTAATTTTTAAATATAAATGATCGTAAAATTTTATTAATGAAATTTTAATTTTTATTAAGTTTTGAAATCTATTTTTGTCAAAACCCATGAATTTTTGCTAAATGTTTGTTTTTATTTTAAAAATGAAAATTAACATGTTTAGAAAATTATTTAGATAAAATGAATATTATTTCTTGAATTAGGACGTCAAAATTACCTGATGGTGAATTTTTCATAAATATCTCAGATAGCCCAATTTTTGGATAAAAAATAAATACTATTTAAATATATAATGTCTTTTATGACATCATAATGACCCAATAATGATTTAGAAAAAAACTATAAATCTAATGTTCAGCCAATATATGTTTTACCATTATAATAATTTGATTTTGGGTTTGATTGATTTATTTTAAAAACATTTTAGTGGACCCTCCAAGACTTATTAATAATTTTTCTTTTAAATTGTATTCCTTGGGAGTGTGACTCACCTCCACATAAGAAACCCCATTATTTTAAGAAGTTCAGACATTGAAATTATAAAATATTTTTTTAAACATCCCTTTTCGAAAACCATGGACAAAAACAATGGGCTGGTTTGTGGTTTGGATTAGTTTAATACGAGGTGTCCCAAACCAAAATAATAAAGAATTCACACACCATTCATATATAATCCAACCCAATATCCCACTTCCTCCTCACTCAAAGCCTTTTTAGTTCGTCCAACCTCTTCCCTCCTTTCTCTATAATTCTCCCTAGGTTCCCCAAGCTCCCAAGAAGCCTCACTCAACCATATCTCATGCCTTTGGAAGCACACTTCCAAGTAAGGGGTTTTTCTTCCTTTCTCATTTATGTCCAATATTATTTAAATTGTTATGCCTTTTAATTTCAATTATAAATGTTGTGGTATAGTTTATGGACTCCCTCATAATTTTCCTTTTATTTTTGAATGATGGAAACCCCATTTTTCTCTCATTAAATTCCTCTCATGTACACCCTTTACTTTGCTGAAATTTACAAAGGAATTTCTGTCTTCTAATTTACATTCAAGCAATTCTGTTGGATCATGAATCTAAATTTCATTAAATTTTTTGGGACATTTATATATATGAACCCCTTACATTCCATGTCATGTAAATATTTTTAGATACCCCTTTCTATTTCATCAACCATTTTTATGATTTCTTATGTCACGATGTTATGCTGCCGAAATTACACTATGTTTTCCAAGACAAAGTCATTATGTAGTGAATACCATGCCCATATCTCTATCATGGGTATTCACCTTTATTCACGTTTACATATTGTTTAAATAGTGTCATGTATCTATTCCACATTATTTTATAATGGAATAAAAGATTATGTTGAATGATTCTATGTTTTATGATCCATGTGGCACTCTTATGCATGAAATGTAATGTTTATGAAGGGTGCACCCTTATTGAACTCCAATGCATTGGGTAAAATATAGTATACTGATACGTCATGATTAATGGGTGTTTACTCATTATAATTCATTTTCAATGAGGTTTTACTCGTGCTTCATGTGCAATGACGGTTTACTCTGGCCCCATGTGCAATGAGCCTTAGCTCACGCTAATTCCATGTAAACTGTTGTTGACACATTTCCATGTTATTATTATCATGATTTATCATGCCTTTATGTTTATTATTCTCTTGTGCTCTATTGATATGCATATTGTCTAACATGTATTGTATTCCTCTTGTTATTCCCTGATTATTCCCTTACTGGGATTTATACCTCACCTTTTCTTATGCATGTCCTCAGGTTATCCCATGCAATGCTAAGTATGAGGGAATGTAGTGGTCATGTAATGTATGATTTAAGTAATGATGTTATATTTCAGGTTTTATGTTGTTATGTAGTGATACTAATCCCCAAATACACTATACCACTCGATATTCTATATTGAATCAAGTGATGCTTATGAAATAAATTATTTTTAATTGTGTAATAAAAAGATCAGGGTTGTCATTGTTGGTATTAGAGGATAGGTTTCGTTATATTTGAGATTAGGATTACAAAACCCTAGTAAAGCCATAGAGAAAAGACTATGTATAATAAAAATTTCCCTAAATTTTGGTAAGTACTGAGTAAGTGGTTTATCATGAAAATGTATCCATGTCTGGATACGAGCAAGTAAAGGCAGCTCTGGCACAGATGTATCCTAGGGGTAATACATGAAAACACCGCTTTGAGCTAGACTCGAACACGATCTAGTGCATGAAAATCGAACATGCTGCACTCTTGGTTACGAAAATCCTGAGGGATATGCTTTTGTAAATTCACAAGCATAGTATGAAACATTATAAAGGGACAAAAAAATTTACTATGAATATATGTTAGAAATTAAATCATGGATAAAATATACTGAAGCCAATAGATTCATATGTCAAGGAAATAAAAGTTATCTATAAGACATCAGTATTTCCTTGTATTACCCTTTAGTGTTACCCTAACTTTCCTTTTATTCTAGACAATGGCCAGTAATAGGAGGACTCAGGCTAATAACTTATGTGAAAATCAATGTGATGACAGTACTAATGTGATGCCCAATCCAATGGGAGAGGGAATTGCAAACATTTGTCACACATATCTCACAACTAACTCATTATTTGAATAGAATCATGGTTATAGTGGAACGTTAACCCCCCCCCCCCACTCAAAAAAGAACATGTCGTTATCAAGAGCTTCATGAGAAAAAGGCCTCTTTCTTTCAATGGAACATCAGATCCTTTAATCGCTGAATAATGGATCAACTCAATTGAAAATATCTTCTCCATATTTCAATGTTCTGAACAAAAAAAGGATCTTCTGGATTCATATCATATGGAGGGTGAATCTGATCAATGGTGGACGTTGATAAAAAATATGAATCCTGAGGAGGAGATCGAGGCATTGGAATGGAAGGATTCCTTGAATATGTTTTTTGATAAATATTTTCCGCGCACCGTCTGGATTATGAGTGAAAGGGACTTCATTTCCCTTAAGCAAAAAGATGACATTTCTATTGGAGCATATGAGGAAAACATGACAAGTCTTGGACGATATGATTCTATCTCTGTCATTACACTCGAATGCAAGGTTGACCGCTTCTTTGGTGGGATGAAACCAAGCCTATAGAAATCAATGGTGATCCATGACATCGATAGTTATAAAAAAATTGTCAAATGTTTTCTCAACGTCAAAATAGAGATCGAGGAATCTCACGGATATAATGAGTATAAGAAGAATAAGGTTGAATTCAATGCTAGTGGGATGATGGAAATATCCAATGCTGCTATGAAGATCCAGCACCCCACATCCCAAAGGTGCAGAAATAAGCACCTTGGAAATTACCTGAAGGGGACGAGGAAATGCTTTAGGTGTGGAATTGAAGGGCACCAAACAATTAACTGTTGGCAAGAAAGTCCCATGACTTAGATAGATAAGAGCAATGCTTCGTGTGATCCCCAATGCAAGGTTTATTACTTCAACTACAAAGAACCACAGAATCATGAAAATCAGTTCCCTAAGCCATGGGTTTTCGGAGGTATCAAACAACCTAAAAGGTAGCAAGGGAAAGCTTTATCTATCACTACTTCCTAAGTGAACCCTGACAAAAATGTGGTGATAGGTACAATAGTTTTTAATTCATTAATAGAAAACATACTTTTTTATTCAGGTTCTACGCATTATGTTATATCTTGAATGTTTAGTAGAACTATTCCAACACCACCAAAAATCATTGAAGTGAAGATGTCAGTCAGTATGGAAAATGGGGAAATCGTTGATTCCAGAAATATAATGCCTCCCTATAACAATATGTGGATTAAAAATCTAGTTAAATTTCATCAAACTCCCTCTGGTGGAATTTGATGTAATTCATGGCATGTACTGGGTTTCCTTATTTTGAGACAACATAAATTGCTTTGGGAGGTAAATCACTCTCCATGTGGAGAATCGACAACCAATTATTTAAAAGATAAAGGATAAAGATGAATCTTCTTTACCTCCATCATCTCAACCGTGGATATTACTTCCCTATGAGAACACGTATCTGGCTCACATGATTGATTCCAAGGAAGAAATCATACTTGAAGTCGCGCATATTGTGAGGGAATTTGCTGAAGTGTTTCCCGAGGAATTGTCTGGTCTTTTCTTCTCTAAGAGATGTTGAAATATCAATTTATATTATACCTGGTGCATTAACAATATCCAAGACTCTGTTAGAATGGATGTTGTATAGCCTATGGAGCTGAAGAAACACCTACAAGAGAATCTGGATAAAGGGTTTATGTGCACAAGTGCTTCACCATGGGGTGAACCGGTCCTCTTTGTCAAGAAGAAGGATGGGTCAATGAGCCCACACATCAATTATCATGAGAATAACAAAATCATTATAAATAATAATTACCATCTCTAAAAAATTGATGACTTGTTTGATCATCTGCGTGAAGAAAAATAATTTTCCAAGGTGGATTTGCGGTTACAATATTATCAAGTAAGGGTGAAGAAGGAAGATATCAACAAAACTACTTTTCGTACAACATACCGGCACTATGAATTCAGAGTAATGAATTTCGAACTCACTAATGCTCCAGTAATATTTATGGGCGTGATGAATAGAGTCTTTAGATATTATTTCGACAAATTTGTGGTTGTCTTTATAGATTATATTCATATATACTCCAAAACCAAGGAGGATAATTGGGAGAATATAAGAACGGTACTAGAGAGCTTGGAGACAGAGAAGCTCTATGAAAAGTACATTATGTTTGAGTTCTTGTTGAAGGAGATCTCATTCTCGGGCCATATCATGACAAGTACTGGAAAATCTATAGATCCCTCCAAAACAGATGCAATTGAGGGGTGGTCAAGGCCAACATCGGTAACAAATATCGGTATCTTATTAGGACTTGCTAGATATTATCGATGATTTGGGATAAATTTCTAATGATTTTCCAACCCTCTTACCAATATAAATTTTAAGGGAGTAAAGTTTTCCTGGAGTGATGAATGCAAAGAAAGATTCAAGGAGTTTAAACTGAGGCTTATCACTGCACCTGTACTCACTTTACCCAAAAGTGGAGAGCTTTTTGTGATATTCAGTTATGTTTCAATGAAGGGACTAGGATGTGTGATGATGAAAAATGACAATCCAATTGCCTATTCTTCAAGGCAAATGAAAGTTAATGAGAAAAACTATCAAACACATGTCCTTGAGTTGGATGCATTGATCTTCACTTTAAAAATTTGGTGGCATTATCTATTTGGGGAGTATTTTGAAATATACATGGACCCAAAAATCCTCAAGTATATATTCACATAGAAAGAGTTGAACATGATCCAACAAATATTGTTAGAGATGATCAAATACTATGACTGCTCAATCCATTACCACCATGGAAAAGAAAACAAGGTGACAGATACCCTAAGTAGAAAGGACACAATGGTTCTATCATTGATGACAATTGAAATGGATCCAATCATCTTATACATGATGAATATTGACATGGGAATCATAAATAATGGAACATCATCAGCCCATTCAAAAAATATTGTTCAACCATCACTTTTGGAATCGTTAAAAAGATTCTAAAAAGGATTATGTGAAAATTCATGAAAAAGTGGAAGCTATTGGAAAAGAGAAATACTTATAGTTTAATGTAAATGAAAAGAAATTGTGTGATTTGGGAAAATACTATGTGTTCCATCAATTCTGGAGCAGACTTCTGGTTGATTCACATTGTTTAAATTCCACTATTCACCCAGAAAACTCAATGATGTATCGAGATCTAGTAGAGAATTATTGGTGTAATAATATGAAGAAGGATATCTCTGAATATACAATAGAGTTTCTGGTTTGATATCATGTAAAGGTTGAATGGTAGAAGTCTAAGTGGATGATGCAAACATTGCCCATAACTGAATGAAAATGGGAGAACATCACCGTGGAATTTGTCACTAGACTTCCTAAGACATTCAATGGAAACACTACAATCTAGGTTGTGGTGGATCATCTTATAAAGGAACACACTTCATTGCAGTTTGGTAGGATTTTTCATTGGATCAAGTGGCATGGATATATTTCATTGAAGTGGTAAGGATACATGGAGTACCACTATCTGTTGTGTCCAATTGAGATCCAAGATTCACATCCATGTTTTGGAAATGTCATCAGCATGCTCTGAAAACGGACCTGAACGTTAGTATGACCTATCATCCTCAAACTAAAGGCCAATCCATGTGGACTATCAAAACATTAAAGGACATGTTGAGAACGTGATCAATGAACATTAAAAGAGGATGTTATCATCATCTACCTCTTGTTGATTTCTCTAATAATAATTATTTCCACTCTAAGAACCAAATGGAACCATATGAATCACTTTATGGTAAATGGTGCAGAACACCGTCATGCTGGGATAAGGTCGGGGAGCATAAGCTTCTTGGACCATAAATGGTCATAGAAATGGTGGAGATGGTGAAAACCATTCAACATCATATTAAGGAAGCCCAAAGTCGATAGATGATATATGTATATAACCATTGATGAGACCTTGAGTTTAAAGATGGAGACATGGTATTTCTATGCGTATCTCAGAGGAAGAAGGTCATGAGTTTTGGAATGAAATGGATGTTAAGTCCAAGATACATCTGCCACTTCAAGATACTTGATCGTGTCAGGGTTGTGGCCTATCGACTAGCACTTCTACCTACCATGGCCAAAGTACATAATGTCTTTCTTGTATCCGTCTTAAGGAAGTACATACCAAACCCTTCACATGTACTCTTTTCAGAGGGGGTACTACAAGAGGATGATCTTTTTTATGAGGAGAAACCAGTGAAGATTTTAGATCGTATTGAAAAATTTATACAAAATAAGACAATTCCCCAAATCAAGTTGTTGTGGCAAAACCACATGTTTGATGAAGTGTCTTGGGAATTAGAAGAAATGACGAAGTAGAGTTGCCCACATCTGTTTTAGTGTGGAAAAATAAAATTTCAAGGGTGAAATTTCTTTAGGGGGGAAGATTGTAATGTCCCAAACATTCATTAATGGAAATCCCTCTTGGTTTAATTAAATGTATCTTTATGAAAAATGTTTATATAAAATTACATCTTCTTTTATTTTATTTTAAGAATGGTTACCATTTCATATATATCAATTAAATAGTGATCACATGATTATTATAAATATATGGTTTTGACAAATCCAAATTTTCTAAGACAAAGGAAGTGATGGCCTCATCCCGTAGAATTGTTGCATACGAAGCTAAGTTTTCAGAGCTCAGAAAAGAGATAGCGTCATTGGGATTCTCTCTTAACCAAGAACAATCCATGCTTCATCATGTCATGCTCGAATGAAGCCATATATGGGAGAAGTGGAAGTTGATAGAGATCACCACGTGTGCAATGTAAACCGAGGCACCCCAAGAGTCGGTCACTATCACGCACCCTATGCTTAGTTTTTATGTGGATGTTTTAACGGGTTATGTAACAAATCCCTATTACTATGGTTATGCACATTAATTTTTTATATAATAATGAATATTATTTCATTTTATTATTGTTACCTTGTAAATAGTTTGTAAAGTACAAATTGTATTTTCAGTTAGTGTTCGACTACGAAAGATAATATCATGAATTAATAGATTTTTTATTAATTAATATTTTTTTAAAATTTTTTTTTTATTATTAAATTATATTTTATTAAAGATAAATTATCTAATGATATTATGAATGAAAATTTAAATTTTTATAATGGTTTGAAATCCAATTTTGCCAATGCCCATGAATTTTGATAAATGTTTGTTTTTATTTGAAAATTAAAATTTATCAGATTTAGAAAATTATTTATATAAAATGAATATTATTTCTAGAATCTGGACTTTGAAATTGTCCAATGGTGAAGTTGTGATAATTTTTTGAGACATTCATATTTTTTGTAAAAATTAAATATCGTTAAAATATATAATGTGTTTTTTGACATCATAATGACCCAATAGTGATGTAATAAAATGCTAAAAACCTCATGTACGGAAAACATATGTTTTACCATTAAAATAACGTTATTTTTGGTTTGCTTGATTTATTTTACAATGCTTTAGTGGACCCTTCAAGACTTTTTAATCATTTTGTGTTTTTAAATTGTTTTCCTTGGGAGTCTGACTCACCGCCACATATGAAACCCCATTATTTTGAGACGTTCGTACTTTTGGATTATATAATATTATTTTACATTTTTATTTTTAAAAAACATTTTCCAAAAACATGGGGTTATTTGTGGTTTGGATTGGTTTATTATGAGGTGTTCCAAACCTAAATAATAAAGAATTTCCCTCACCTATCCTATATAAACCAAACCATGATCCAACTTCATCCTCACTCAAAGCCTTTTTATTTCATCCAACCTCTCCCTCCTCTCTGTAAAATCATCCCAAGGTGACTGATGTGCCCAAGAGGTCTCACTCAATCCTCTCTCGTGCCATTGGAATCAAACTTCCAGGTAAGAGGTTTTTCTTCCTTTCTCATTTCTGTCCAATATTATTTAAATTTTCATACCCTTTTAATTTCAATTATAAATGTTTGGGAATGGTTTTGAACCTCCCCCATTATTACCTCTTTATGTTTTAATAATGGGAGACCCCTTTCCTTATCATTAAATGCATCCCATGTAAACACGTTACTATGCAAGAATTCAGAAGTAATTTATCTCTCATCATTTACATTCAAACAATTATTTTTTATCATGAATCTAAATTACATTACATTTGTAGGTACATGTATATATATCACTTAATTACTTCACATGTCATGTAAAGATGATGGGTCACCCATTTATCTCTCATCAAAAAAATTTATGAGTTCTTATATCACGTTGTTATGCTGCCAAAATTGCATCATGTTTTTTCAATCCAATGTCATTCTGTAGTGACTACCATGACCATTTCTCTATCAATGGTATTCACCATTATGCACATATACTTTTTGTTTAAATAGTTTTATGTATTTATTATACATTAATTTATCTTGGAGTAAATTATAATTTTGAATTATTCGATGTTTTATGATCCATGTGGCACAATTATGCATGAAATGCAATGTTTATGAAGGGTTCACTCTTATAGAACTTTAATGAATTGGGTAAAGTATAGTATCATGATACGTCATTTTCAATTGTTGTTTACTAATTCTAATTCAAGTGAAATGAGGGTTTATTCATCCTACATGTTCAATGTGGGTTTACTCATTCTCCATGTGCAATGAGACTTGGATCATGATAATTCCATATTATGTGTTGTTTCCACATTTCCATATTATGATTATCATGTTTTATCATGCATTTATGTTTGTGTTTCTATTGTTCTATATTGAAAATCTTATTGTGTAACATGTATTGTATTCCTTATTTTATTACATAATTAATCCTTTGCTTGTCTTTATAGCTCAACCTTTTCTTATGCATGTCCTCAGGTTATCCCATACAATGTTAATTACGAGGGAA
The DNA here is from genome assembly GCA_963277665.1 of Viscum album. NCBI lineage: Eukaryota > Viridiplantae > Streptophyta > Magnoliopsida > Santalales > Viscaceae > Viscum > Viscum album. The sequence goes on from OY728147.1 coordinate 1,244,369,191, forward strand.
TGTAGTGTTAAAGCAAAGGAAATTTTCAATAAAGATGTTTTATTTCATGTTTTAAGTTATTATGTAATTATACTAAGCCCCAAAGACACCATACCTCTCGATCATTTAAGTTGTATCAAGTGATGTTTATGTAATAAATTATGTTTAATTGTTTAATAAAAAGTAGGGTTGTCATAAATTATATATATGGTGATATCTATATAGAGTTATTTTTCGTTTGGAAAATTAAGGTTGTATCAGTCATGTGTCATGAGAGAACCTCAAGTTGATTTAATTTAATTTATTTTATATTATAAATTGATTAATACCCAAACTCTCCTAATTTTTATCCATTGACAAGATAATTCTACATTACATTGGTGGTATCCTACTAGGTATATCTTCCACACTATTCTAGATAACATTGGTTGCCTAAATAGATTTTATGGATGTTGGTAGGGATAAAGAGAATATTTTAGTTCTGGATTCCTCTTTTACTATACTTTTATGGGGGACCAGAGTAGAGGGTTGGGAATTCTGTAGTCATTCAATAAGAAATTTATTTTCATCATTTAGTAATTTTTAATAGAATGGTGTATATTATAGTTTATCCGAAACAATGTTTTATAATTTTTCTCAATATAAAACATACGCAACAAAAATTTCATATGATATTGGTTATGTTTCTATATGACTAGTTTTTCTTGATGACCTATGATTCCATAGTTCATTTTTTATATTGTTTCCAATATTTTCGTTTATATTTTTTCATTTTTCTATAAATTGATCCTGATGGTATAATATCCCCCTCATACCATCACATGATATCACTACTATCCATCATCCTATGGCTTTTGTTGATGTATTCATGAGGAAATGTGGGAAAATCATTTCGATTACGTTTGAGTGAACAAGATATGGGGCATTATAGGCAGTTTCAATGATGATGAAGTATTACCTAATGAATAAAAAATGAGTTAAGATACTACTTACCATTACTCGAGACATTTCATATATGACCAATACATTCCTATATAATAGTTTAATAAGGATTTTTTAGTTTTTATGAATATTTTCATAGTTTCTTTCTTTATAATCAAACCATTGATTCTACATATTGCACGGAAATATTTAACAACATAATCAGTGATGTCCATGTTTGGTTTTTTGTGTATTTTTGGTTCATAATTTGAAAATCTCATTTGTAGGTTGAATGTGAAAAAAGGGACGTCACCACATTATAGAATAATTTTAATCAATTTTTTATTATAATTTTTATACATCAAATTCATTGTTATAATATTACCTAAATTAATATAATTCCTTGTAATTTTAAATAAGTTTCAAAATTATTGATATAGTATATGAAACACAGCAAGATAATTATAAGAAAATGGGACAAAACAATACATTTTGATATTATTATTTTTACATATATTCAAAATCTTTGATATATTATGATGCACAAGAATTTTTGTCTAAAAATGTGATTATCTATTAAGATATTATTATTTAAACATCATAGTTATATCCTAGTCAATGTATTGGTGGTTATGAATAATACTAACTAAATTATGAAAAATGTATAGATTATACATGTATTAAATAAATTAATAGTTATAAATTGATTCAAAATAATATATGAATCATTTGAAAGAAATATGTTTTATGAAAATATATATATTTCTAAAAGGCAGTTTAGAAACTCTTTGGAAAAAATTAAAATTCATTTTTACAAATTTTTTAGTGTTTATTTTTGAAAAAATAAACATTGTTTTTTAAATAAAAATTTATTAATTATCTTCTGTTGAATATTACATATTTTTTAAAAAATATTAATTTTTTTACGAAGAGAAAAATATTTAGTTTTTTATTGAAAACAAACATTTAATATAAATTTTTTATAAAGAATTTTTTAAATTAAATTTAGAGATAAAATTTTTAAACTATATTACAATTTCGTTCTTTATGTCATTTGAATTAATTTTTATTTACCTCTTTATATATAAAAAACTTTATTCATTTGAATATTTTTTATTCGAAAAAATCTATTCAACATGTCTATTGGATTTAATTTAAATATAATTCAACCAATTGTATGAATTGAATTATAATTTTTTTAATATTTAGAATCAGAATAATTTAAATTATCTATTTATTTCTAAATATGTTTTTTAAAAAACTAATATTTAAAAAATAATAACTATTTATTTAACTTGCTAAAGAAAAAATGGGTTTATCTATTGTAAAATGAAGAAGATAATATCCTATATGAAATAAAATATATAAAAACACATTTTTTACATATTTATAACATAAAAGATAATATATCTAATAATTACCCATTTTGGAGGATTTAGAAAAGACAAATTTTTTGAACAAGTATATCAATTACAAAATTCAATGTATACCCACCCCCATTATAAAAGGCCACACCATCTCTTCCCCTATTCACATATAAATATCATTTTGATCGTCTAATACCTTTAGAAATTACATAATGTTTATCCATTGATCATTATATAGGTATTATATTGATTTGAAATCACTCAAATTATAGTTTTATGTATAAACCTAAAGAGGATCTCAAATGAAGAGGTAAAAATTCTTAAAAGTACATATTTTTTTAATTCTTCTTTTTTACTATAGAAAATCATTCTAAACAATTATAATATAATTTCATATTTATCCCATATTTCTTGAGATTTTATCATATTAATGGAATAACCCATAGCCATATCCACATCATCATATTGGAAACAAAACTATCAATCATTTGTATGGTGGACAACCGAATCACATACAAATGTAATTCATCTTCTATAATATCCTTTAATGGATAGACTCAATGTTGTATTTATGTAATTTATTTGTAATATATGAAATTATTATTCTTGTATAATTATTATATCACATATACTTTCATTTTTACCAGTAAAGGGAGGGATATGAAAACATTATTCATGTTTACAGAAAAATACAATCTCGTGATGTGATGTGGTCTATTTTTCTTTTATGCATTACATGGAAGATATTAAGGATACATTTAATTTATATATGTGATATTATGACAAATAATTTTTTTAAAATATAATATTATTTATATCTTATTACTATATAATCTATTATAAAACAATATTATTACTCATGAGTATGTATGCACTACTGCTTCTACCTAAAAATAGGAAATGATACTCATTTTATATTTAAATTAATAAAATAAGGATTTATTTGAAAAATATATTATATAAATATTGTTTGGATAATTTATATTAATTTACCTTTCATTCCATTGGATGATAAATATGTAAATATTGTTCATGATTAAATGTGAGAATCCATCTCCATAAATGGTTTAATTAATATTATATCTCAAACCATTATTGATTATAAAGATTATGTAAATAATGAATATAAATGATATTTACTTCTTTTTTTAAAAAATTTAGATTATGGGTCCATATTCAAGGAAATAATAATGATATTACAAAAGAAAAACATATATGAAAATAAAGAAACTATCTCTGTAAATAGCGATTTTAACAATAAAAGTGTAATAAAAGTTTGAGAAAGGAAAATGATTAAATAATATATGATACAAAGTAATATATTACTATTATATAACAGATTTATTAAAAAAAATATTTATTATAATGATGTTTTGAAATCGTACTAAGTAAATCAGCCAATATCTAAGTGTTATTAAATCCCTTTTACTTATGTGAGACAAATGCAATATTTACAAAAAAGTCCTCTATGTCGTATATACTTAAAATTTAGATATATTATATCATGAGATCATTTCATTTTATGGTTTTAAATATTCATATCAGATTATTTCTTCTAAGAGAATTTTCAATAATAATTTACCACAATGGTAATGATTTATATCACAATGTCAACATTATTTGTTACTTTTTATGTTTAAATATAATTTGGGGAAATTATATAATATTTATATATTAAAATCAATCAAGTTTCTTCCCCTATGGTTATTCATTTCATTGTCCTTTTTCCCAAATGCCCAATTTTCGCATTTACTTTATTACATTAAAATTATGTATATGTAATCACACCATGATGAATAGAATAATATTGATTTCATGGTAATCTAGATATATAGATGAAATAATTATTACAATTTAAAACCCAAAAATTGTATTCCTTGATTTATATATTACTATTTATATTGTATCCCTACAAATAAGTCTTAAAAAAGATCCTAGTATCCAAGGGAAAATTTATCATTAGAAATTAATGAGAATACTTTATTGGTATCGATAAGAATACAATGAATTCTATGAATAAAAATGTATAATAAATAAGGAAATGTAAATAAAATAAACATTTTACATTTAATCAATAACATGATAATAGTCTGTGCAGAAAATATTTTGAACAAATAACTCAATATAAACAATCTCTTGATCTTGAAAACATAACCCTTGATATTATAAAATTTAAAATTATAAAATGGAATATCCATAAATTTATTCATAATGATGGGATGTATAATTCTTGACATCTAATATATACCATCGAGGCATTATTATATTACTTCTAAATAAATTGGTAAGACATTGAACGATACTCAATCTAGTTTTTCTCATGAAAACTACCAATGAATGAAGGGGAAATAGTCTTACCTACCAATCATATAATAATTTCAATACATTCATCATATGAATGAAGTGAAACCTATTAAACCAAAAAAATTAAAATTTAAAAAACTTTTAAATATTATTAATTACCTATTTAAATAATCATAATAAAAAATCATCCAATATAAAAATGGAATGAGAATAAAATAATACTTCCTCAGTCAAATAGATTATTAACCATCGAAGACTAATAATAAAGAAGAAATCGATATAACATATAATTAATTTATCAGAAGTAAAATTGGATGATGAGGTAATTTATAAATAAAAAATCAATCAAATTTTCTTTAAAAACACTTTCCAGCAATATGAAATTTTCATATTGAAAATAATATTTAAAAATAAATAGATAGACTACTATTAAAATAATTTCCATTGGAAATATAATTCTAAAACTTTTGAAATAATAATTAATACATTTATTTGTCATCAAGATGGAAAATTACACTCATTAAATATATTCAAATATAATAATTTCTTTTGAATTTTTTGTTAAATAAAACGAGGATCATTTAGATAAAAATAGAAATATTCCATTAAAATAATAAAAAAAATAAAAAATAGATAAAAATGTATTTAATATATCATTTTTAAATATTTATACAAAATTTCAATAAAATTAATACATGTTGTTTCATGAAAATTAATTTCAAATCTATGAGAGTGAAAATGCCATATTTTTATAAAAATTATCCCTACAATTATAAGTACCAATGAGTGGGAAATGGTTCTAATATTTGAAAAATATCAAGAAATGAAAATTTTATGAAACATATATTTATTTTAACATTTAAATATCAAATAATTCCACCATGGGATATGTAAACGTAAAAAAATACAAAATAATGATGATATTTTTAAATTTACCATCACATCATTGGTAAAATATGAATTATATTCCCTTTTAATGAAATAAAATCAATTGAATCAAGTAGTTCTATCAAGAGAAATATATCTTTGATATAAAATTTCGAAATGGAAATTATATACACCTTAAATAATAATTATTTTTTGAAGATAGAATATTTTTCATTAAATTTAAACAAAGATAAGAAAACCTTACCTTGGGTATGATTTCGATAAAATGTGTATGTACCTTTTCTTCTTCATATTACTTCTTTTTTATTTCACCAAAACCCTTCTTAGGTAGGATTTATAAAGTAACTAAGTATTTTATATTGAGAGAATTTAAAATTTTATTTTATTTATATATATTGGATGAACAAATGAGCTCTTTAATTTTCAATAGGTGAAGAGGGAAAATGTCGTTTACATGAGATCTAAGTGGAACACATGTAATTTTTGTAAAGAAAAATGTTATCCCTTGTCTTTTAAATAACATATGGCCCAAAAATGATAATCTATCGATCATAGAGGAAATAAAGCCTAAATAGGACAAGAAAATGGGTTATGGGAGTCATTTGTTCAATTTATAACATTTATAGTTTTTCGTTAATCCAAATCTAATCCATTTTTTACTTTAACCATAGAAAATAAATTTCAAAATTTTTATTATTTATTATGTTAAAAAATAAGATGAAAACATTTGATAGAAAAAAATATGTTGAATAAAAAATATTTTATCGCTTTTATAAAATTTTATTAACATAAGTGAGAAATTCTAATTAGAAATAACTCCTACAGACATGATGAGATAAGAAGGATACAAAGAGAAAATAAAAAAATTTGATAGATTTTATATCAAAATTTTGAATGGAATTGATAAAAATTACATAAATTAAATTATTGGATATATTATTTTACTAATTATACTTTTTGAAACCATCTATAAAAATTGTGATTTTTTAATCAATTTATATGAATTAAAAATTTATAAAAAAATGTTATGTTCTCTATTAAATTAAAAATAATCATTTAACAATATTCAAATAAATAACTAAAAAATAACTTTAAAAATTTTTAACAAACAATTAGGTTTATTTTATTATATTATTTTTTCTAAAATTGGACTGAATAAATAAAAATTATGTGTGAAATGTGAGACGAAAATTCCTTTTTGAATAAAAACAGTTTTTTGTAAAATATTTTTTCAATTAAATTGTTATTATTTAATTTCTATTCCCTGAATTAACATTTTATTTATTAAATGAATTTGTATAAATATAATTTCTATATATATATATATATTAATCATATTAATACCCTCCAAATTGATGGATATGTGATAATGGTAATTTTTAAAGATTTATATTTTTTTTGGTATCAAAAATCATTTAAAAATAGTGTTTTGTGATTTTCATGCTATTGAAGTTGTTTAATTTAAATAAAAAAATATAAAAAATATTGGCATATGATATTCCTTAAAAATTTTGGTTTTTTGATTTATAAATTCCATTAAAACTGGTTTTACTATTATAAAATATTTTGGTGTTGTATTGATGAACTTTTTAAAGTAACAATAAAATTATTCCACAAATTGGTACTTAAAATTATTTAATGCGTGTAAATTAAAAAATTCCAAATTATTTTATTTGTTATTGGATATCCATTTTTCCACCGAAACACTTTTTTCAAATAAAAATTATCCACCCAATTTTAATCCTACCCCAAATAATTTTATTATGACATTTTAAAACTTTTTTTCGATTATTTTTTAAAATAAATCACAATGTCGTTTGTAAAATAATGTTATTTATATTTTTAATAAAATTATAAAGGAATATTTATTTTAATATGTAAATATTTCCATGAAATTCCCACAATGAAGAAAAATTGTTGTTTTAAATATTATTTTCATTCTTTTAGATGATATTTTTCATAAAATAATTTCATAATGTTTTGTGAATTTTTATTTTTAAAAGTTTCCTTTCAATGTGAAAATATTGTTTTTCCCAAGATTGTTTCAAACGATATGTTCATGTAATTTTTATTTATCAACAATAAAAACAGTTCCTACTAATTAATTTTTTTTTATATTTTACAATATAATTCTTATTAATTTTATAGATGAATTATGATCATTTTGGTCAGAGATGTTGTAATTTATTATGATTTAACATATTACTTTGTATAGTTTATAATTGTGTTTAATGAAATGGGGTGTGTTATAAAAAAATTTTCGATGTTTTTTAGATGAAAATTTTTATGTTGATTTTGTTTCACACTGTTAAGATGAAGAATTCATTGGAAATACTAGGTTATTGGTGGATACTGAAATAAAATTTCCACTCGATGCATTTATAAGAATTAATTGGCAATGTAGATGGGAAACATTTCAGTTTTTTTGACCATATAATTTTAATCTATTTTCGATATTGTTGATTTTGTGTTTTATATATTTGAAATTTATATTCTTTTGTTGTAAAATTAATAATTAATTTCTATTTGATTTCTTTATTTGTTATAAAATCCATGGAAGAGATTCATTGACCTATGATTACCTTAATAAAATAATTTGATCACTATATTTTCTATCTATATTATTCCTAATTAATTGATTATGTTGAAGGATTTTGTATTATTTTTCATTCCATATTGATTACATTTTACGTGTTTATAGTTTTAATTATACACAATCAATTAACGAGTTGTTGATCTCACCAATTTATTATATTTTATTTTCCTCTGGAATCTAGAATTTTATTTATCTCTGATATGTAAGGATATAATATAAAATATTTTGGTGTTTTCAATGACAACCCATTTTAAAATTTCAGATATTTATTTTAATGCGAATTTGATTTATATATATAGTTAACCAGTACAGATAATTTATTTTCTACCTCAAGATGTGATTTCATGTGTCTTATGCGAAATTAATAAATTAACTATTTTCTCTATGATATTAGGGTCAGTTTCATTATTGCAGGCATCATAATATATTTAGTAGAAACTATAGGAAATAGATTTATAAAAACCTAGATTATTAAACATTTCCCTATGATATACATATAGGTAAATTATAGAAGAAAAACCTAGTATTTCAGTATGTCATAGATTATATTGTTTTCCCAATTAGTATATCCCTATCTCTATACTAAAATTGTATATAGATCTTTCAATGATGAACTTACAGGAAACAAATCTAAAACAGTTATGTTGAAATTTACTTGAGTGTTACTAGGTATAAAAAATGGGAATTAATTAACACCTTGTTGGACACTCCAATAGAATAATTATAGGATAATATACATTTTATTTCTAAAAAATTATTAATGATTGTAAATAATTTATATTATTTGAATATATTCCCTACAAATACTTGTTTTTTATAATGAGTTATTATATTCATAAATATTTTCATTTATTGTTATTTGTTTCACTATTTTTGAAATTATACATTTTGTATTGATATTTTATGATTTAATTTAATATATTCCATTATATTGAAATGACATTTAGCATAATTAATAAGAATCATCTAAATTTATGTAATCGAAAGAGTATGAATTTAAATTAAATTATTGGTCTTAAAGAAATATATATTGAGGAAATAATCTCACAAACATTATTATCACATTATGAAATTATACCATGTGAAATAAATATAATAAATTAGTCTATAAGTATTATGGATTTAGTGGGGAGATATATAAGAATATGGTGACAGATAGAATACATAGAAATGAGGGAATAATGAAAAGAATGATTTTCCAAAAGGTTAATGTTTTATAAGTATTCACCTTTGTATTTCATTAAATTGATTCATATTTTTTAGAAAGTGTGCAGATAGAGAACACCATGATTATGATTGTCTGTTCATGAAAGAATCTTACAAAAATCAATTTTAGGACTAAATGGAGATGGGATACTATGAAAATGAATACCCACAAATTATCAGAAATATAAATAAAAAACTCAATTGATGAAGTTCATATATATTATATTAATACAGATCATACAAAATGATTAATGTGTTTGTGTTTGTGTTTGGATTCAGAAATTATGTTATTATATTGTATTATTAATGATATTCTCAAAACAATATTTTGTAGAATGTATAATTATTTTGTTATAGAAAACATTCTTTCATGATTTTAGAGTATATGTTGGATTTCACTTACTAACATGAAAAATGATATAGTGGAAGCTTTATCATTTTTGAAAAAACATGATAGAAGGAATAGGAAAATTAATATTTGAACAATAATGATATAAAAATGGTAAATAATTTTTTCTAGATTTTATTTGAGACATTAAAATTAGTAATTTTTATGGTGACTTATAATTTAGTTTACTAGAAATTTGGATTTATTAAAAAATTCTTGAATATTAGATATTATTATTTTAAGAAAAAAATTTATTATTATGATTTATAGTTATAATTCTGTTATAATATTTTTAAGGAGACATTATTAGAAACATTATATTATAGAGGTTAATATAATTATGATTGAGATATTATCCATATAAATTTTTGGATAGTGATTATTGTGGGAAATATTTTAGAATATTCCAAAAATAAACATTTTTTAAATAGAATATGTTTAATTTTAAGTGTTAATATTGTGTTATTTTAGATTAATTTATTATATTGAATAAAATATTCTATCAATTTTAGTTTTAGTGAAGACAATATGAATAGATAATTTCACTTTTTTTAATATAATAATGTGTTAAATGTTAATGCTAGATCGGTAAAGACAAAAAATTAATTTTTGAGTATTCATTTAATGATTAAATAATATAGTGGATGTTCATTGAGTACCATCATCTGGACAAAATTGTTACAAAAAAATATAATGGTATCATGTAAGTAATTTTTCTTATATTTATATATATTTAAACAACGCCTCAACTCTTGAAAAATGATTCAGAATTAAAAAAAAATTATATTAATACAGTAATTTATGATGGAAAATTTTCTTTTTAAAACCACAGAGTTTAATAGTTTTTTATATAACCATATACAAATAATACACTTCCTTTTGATCAATAATCTCTATCAATTTGAAAAATTATTCACACTTCTCTTCTATTTTCATCTATTCTCTTCCCACCAATTTTCTCCTACACGGAGACCCAAATATGTTTTATTCTAGATGAACATAATATTTAAATTTATATCTTATTAAGGGGATGTTTTATTGACCCTTTTTGGAATATGTGTTTTTGGAAAATGTATTTTTAAATGTCAATGATTTAATTTCACAGATCTATATTGAAATATGATGACATAAATTATATAAGGGGATGGAATGCAACACCCTAATATTTAAAAACTTGAACATTATATAGGATTGTTTATTTAAAAAAATGGAATTCATAGAATAATATTTCACACACCAATATTTTATAACATTTTCATTGATAAATAAATTCAAAATGTTGGATATCTTATTTTGTATGCCACATTATGGTTAAAAAAATAAATCATTTATCCAAGTATTTTTAATTTGACATGACCATTATAAGTTATACATAATGATGGTTGGAATGAATAAAACTATCAAATTGATCAAAATTATATGATTTAAACATAGTTGAAATAAATTAAATGGTAATTTTTATATTAAAATTCTAATAACAATCAATTTAATGAAATAAGAATTTTCTCTAACAAATCATATATTTTTAAGGCTATTTTACCACACTTTGAACATTGAATTTAAAAGTAAATTTACAAAAAATACGAAAATTAATTTTGTAAAATATATTAAATTATATAAATATACATTTAAAAAATAAATTTGGGTTATTTTGCTTTATAAAAATATTATTTTTTGATGAATTGTGAAAAATAATGATTTTTATTGAAAATAACTTTTTAATTTAAATTATTTACATGGATAAATATTAATTTAAATTTACTATATAAAAATATTGAAAATATTTGAAATATAATATAATTAATTTGTTATAATCAATTTAATATTGAATTCTTATATAATAAATTTTTAAATATATTAATGTTTGTCATTGGATAATCAATTTTATGACGCATGAAGGGGTTTTATTTTAAGTTGATTTTAGAAAATCATGTGAATAGATTTTGGGAAAATGGAATTAATATTTCATATAAATAAAATATATATTATCCAATAACTCTATATTAATATTAAAAAATAATGAAAATTCAATCTTTAAAAATTAATTATCGCAGTTAATCTAAAAAATGGGATTATGATGTGTCAAACTGAGCAAAAATGGGTAAAATACTTCTAAAATATTTTCCAAAACCCATTATAAGGAATTATTTTGACCATAAACCTATAATAAAAAAGAATAATCAATTTTATAGGTATTTTGGATTATAGAAATATGTGTATTGCTTAATATTTTAAAAAATTCAATTGTGTCTTCCACCAACTTATAAAAGGTCACACACACTTTTCCCCTTTTCAAACATCCAAATCCATTTCGGTTGGATATTACCTACCCAAATAAATATCTTAGTTCCCTAACAAAATCCTAGATTCATTATATTGATTAATAATCCCACAAATGAATTAATTAGTTATAATCTTTATGGGTCTATTTAAAGAGGATATAAAAATTGAAATTTACATATTAGTTTTATTTCATTTTTTACATCCCAAATATGATATAAAAATTTAATAAATAAAAAAAATTTAGCATATATATTATGTAAAAAATTATTATATTAACATTATTAACCAAATCCATCTCTACATCAATCAAATGTGAATCCAAATCGTTCATTGTCTTTATAGTTGACTAATTTATCCTGAAAGGATTTAATTGATTTTCATAACAAAAAATCAACTATGTGCATTATTATGAATTTAACATATTTTTATTATATTTAAGATGTTTTAATAAAAATTTAATTATTATATCACATATACATTTATACTTAAAATTTCTTGGGGATACGATAACATCATTATTGTGTATGTCTGACTACCATCAGAATGAATATATATGAATTTTAACTCATGAATTTGTTTTGTGATTGTGGGACCATCATCAATGAATGTACACCAAAATTACCAAACAAAAAGATAAATAAAAGAATAAGAAATTATCAAATAAATTTGTGATTTTGACAAAGAAATTATAACAGACTAGTGACAAAATAATATAAGTAAAAAATATATGTTATATAATATATTATTTTTTAATATAAATATAATACACATATATTTGATTATAAAGTTATTTCTAACATGTATAATGGAATTCAGATAAGAGGTATGACTTCTCATCTATGTTTTACATCCATAAAACATACAACATCTTCACCACTTATTATATTATATAGGGTATATTATTTTCCTATTGGTATGTTATATTATGAATCTATTTTGATTTATTTTTTTAAAATTTTAATTTTAAGGTATTTATATCTTTTTATTTCTAATTCAAATGTAACTAAATTTGTATGGGTATAATTCATAATTTTTAAATTATCCAGGATTGTGTTAAGACTTATCAGGTGGTAATTATTTATTACTAATATAACAAAACCATTATAATATAAGTTTATCTTATTATTCATGAAAAATGAATGTATTATTTACATTTTTCCTATCATTGGTGAAAAGTGGATGATAAAATGTTTTTATGAAGATAATACATTATTTCTCATATTGGTCCACAATCCCTATTCCTCTAAAACCATTTTTTCTATAAATTATTTCAAAAACGTTTTTAATGTTATCCAAATTATTTATTTAATTCATTATTAACCATATTTTAACAAAATTCCTTATAAATATTTAGTTCATCTTCCAAACAATGACTATTTGGGTTTTATAAAAAATTTAATAGTAATAATTTTTATTACAGAAAATATGTAAATAGAATATCCCCCATAAAGACCACTCAATTTTTCAATGAGAAAATTATTTAATTTAATGGATAGTTTCTAAAATTATAACTTTTAAATTCAAATTTTGTGGAAAATATTTATTTTCAATGTTTTAATTTGATTTTTTAAAAGTAGTTTTTAAAAGATATTTTCATTAATGTTATATTCATCTATCACAAGAAACCTAATTATAAATATTATTCACATTCAATATGGTTTAATATAACAATAAATAATATTTACCTATATGTTTAATGTTGAATTTGATTAGGGATTTAATATTTTATTACTATCCATTAAATTTATGTTGATAGTTTCTGATTATGTTTAATTATTGGGATACGTAGTAAAATTTTATATAATATTTTGTCAATAAGATTTTTTTGTTGACTAAGATTCAACCATTTCATATAAATAATTAATTGGAATTATAAATTGATTGTAGGTGGAGGGAATTACATAAACACTTGATGTATCTACCTAACTTAGGAAAAAACTAGATGTCATAATTAAATTAGGGTTTAAACATAGATTTAAGCATTAATGTGAATGGTTTTTATAAAATGTTTCTGATATTAATAATTATGTGTTGCCACATTTTCATATTTATAAAAATATTTAATGTGATTATTATATTTATTTTAATATACATGGAATATATTAAAGGTCATGTGATTTTGTATATGATATTATTTGATTAATATTTATTCCTTGAAATTTATTCATATGTTAGGGATTAAATTGATTCTATTTCTGTTATTTACCTTGGAATATTGGTTATGTTGTCTTTATCCCGATAATTAAATATACTCATACTATTGTTGTGAATTTTTATCACCACATTATTATGTTCTATTTTTCTTATGATATCAAAAACAATTAATTGATATAATGGGATATATTGAGTTAAAAATATTCATTCTCAATTTTTTTTGTACATTATGTTTTCCATTGTAAATTTTATTTCAAATATTTATCATTTTTACTAATACTATAATATTATTTTCTCTAATGGGGGGTCTTTACTTGTATCATATAAAAATATAATAATGTAACTAATTCTTTGATCTTCTATTAATAGGGTAATTATAATGAGATCATAAAAAAGGAATCATATCACTTTAAAGACTTGGTTTTAGACCTATACAAACAACTGATGCCATAATTTTTAATGGGAGGAAGGCTAAGAAGGTATGTAATATATTAAGTAAATTTTAATTATTTCATTAATATAAAATATAATATTTTAATTTATTATAATTATCATCTATATGAGGAGGTGATATAAAATCACATCATGTCATTGTGGTATTGATCAACACCTAATAGATAGAATTGTTTTCAATCCTCATATGTTAAAAAATAATATAAATAAAGTTGTTACATTGGTATAATAACATATAATTATATATTATATAATAGATTAATTATATTGTATTGGATGAGACTTGATTTATAGAGTTAAAAGATAATGTATAATGTAAATTTATGGTAAAAACGATTACATAAAATTTTGGATAAATCCATTGGATATCATATATTGATCATTAATGATGTACGTATGAAGAGAATACAACTTATATAACATGTATAAGTATGTTTAGATTTTGTATCATAGGGTTTTTTCACTGAAAATCTATTGTTATTTTGATTAATTGACCTTATGTTATGTCCTATTATTGTTATGGAATGTGAACACATAGAATTATTTAAATGATTTTAATATAATAAATAAGTTTTCTTCTGAATGTGTTATATATTAGAAAAAATTATATGAAAAGAGACGTGATGGTTTAAATAATTTCAACCAATATGATTTGGATAGATTTATATTCCATGTTAAGCATTATTTTAAGGGTTTTCCTGTAGAGGCCCAAATCATGACGTACATGGACATTACATTACTTTTTCGGCATAACTAATAAATAACAAAAAAATGGAGAAGGACCGTATTCGTTTAGTGTCTTTGGAAACATGGAACATAATCTTATAATCTTGGTTAATGATCTTCAAATTCTCAAATAACGATCTTCCCCTTTTGTTTTTTTATATAAAACCACTCTTTAAATATTGGGGAAAAGAAACATATAAAGGGTGATAAAAAATCCTCAGTAAGGGTAATCATGGAGAAATAAAGCAAATCATGTACATTTTATTTTAAAAAAACTTGAACATAATGTTTAAACATAAAAATCATGAGTTGTGAAATAAATCATGGCAGTACGTATGGCATAGATCATAAAATAACATTAATAATGATAAAATAGAATTGGAATAAAACATGTAATGGTGGCATCCATTAATCACATGATATGATTTATATAGTAGCCATGGAATTGCTATGAAGACCATCATAGTGGACAATGTCCATTACTAAACCGGGATTACTTGTCGTTCCTGAACTATATTACTGAACGAGATTCACTTGTCATTCCAGCCAAGTCTATTTCATGATATATAAATCATTACCCAATACATTGGAGGTAGATATAGGTCCCACCCATCACATAATGAAGTCATTCTTATGTTCTCCACAAAATAAACATAAATCATTCATCATAACCCAAAGAATAAAATGGGTTTCATAAACATCATCCCATCATAACTTAATTCATATAATGAAATGGATATCATTTCATAATAAAAAAATCAAACCATGGTAATAATATAGTCATTATACATGAAACATGACCATATTAAATAATGTAATCTTAGATGGAAAATTGTCCTGATAAAACACTTGAAATGAATTCATGAAGAAAATATCCATTCTTCTTCAAAATGATTTTCTTTTCTCAAAATGTCGTGAAATTCTAAAAGAAAAGATTTGTGTTGATTTTTTTTTTGAAAACATATATAGAATGCATCATGGAAACAATGCGTTACAAAATCGTAAAAATATTTTCATGAAATATAAGAGAAGAAAAACATTCTGCTTTTACTTTTACTGGAAAAGTCAAAAGTAGCTCGTATGGTAAACAAAAGAATGATTCATTCCATATCATATGGTTAAAGTAAACCAAGGTTAAAAATGGATTTCAGAATACATGGAATAATAGTACAAATTTTATGAAATTTTTTGTATAAAACACGTTCTTGGATGATAAATATAATCCTAGTAAATACTTACGAATAATCAATCTCACATAATAATGAGATTGGAATAATTATCCCTTACGTTAATGTCTAATTTTATCCGTACGTGTCCGAAACACATGTATAGTGGGTTTAAACATATTATTAACTTGTAACAGATCCATAATAATATTTATGATATCATATATGATTCACTTATGGATTTATATTACCCTTTCTATTGCCAATTTCATGTTAAAATAGTGTATTGGGTAAAATCGTTTCATTTATCACATGTGTTTGGAGTTTTTTTCAAGATATTATTACTTATATAATTAATTACATAATTCCATAATGTAAAACATGATTTATATATAATATATATTTATTTATTTATAATATAAATATATATGATAGATTGATAAATGTAATGAAATAAACTATTTCTGGAGACGGTAGGCTATACATACACATTAACACTGTATTTGATTCCTTATTGAATTGAATGAAATTATGTAAATGAAACATATATTTACATAAATAAAGTATCATTATTATTTCATATCTTTAATGATAATTTATTATATATACTTTATAATCATTCTTGAATGGTTATCATGGAGAATGAATCTTATCGCGTCGTAGAGACAGTAATCCGTACACATGCACGAGCGATGATATTGTTCCCATAATTAATGAATGAAATTGGAGTGGATGATATAATATCTAAGAATAAGTATGATGTTATAATAACCATATATTGATATTCTTTACACCATTATACCAATACAAGTAAGGTGGTGCTGGAAAGACAGATTTCACCACGACGAGGCGACGGTATTCCGTACGTATGCCCACGCGATGATTTCGTTTTCCATACGATTGATAGAATGTGAGATGGAGTTTTTTCATATTTATAAATACATATAATTATATTAGTGATACTTATTGTACTACTTTATAATGAAATAACTAAATAAGAGGAAGTTGAAGAAGAAAGAATCTTTAAGGAATCTGTAGAAGAGATTACCTCTTCTTCGACACACCTTCTTTTTTATTTCTCTTAAGGCACTAGAGTTGGTCTTTCGAGAAGACCAAAACCTCTAAAATATGACTAGAGAGGTTGAGAAGATAAATTGGCAGGGGTTGTCCCAACATAAAGGCTCAAAATTGAGTGAAGTAGAGAGGGAATAAGGTGCCCCTATAAAGGAGAGGAGAGGGGCTCTTTTAGAATCTTCAAAACTATTAATTAATAATAAAATGAAACCCCACATAAAAACCTCAAAAAATGACTCAATTTGAATATGTAATGATATAGGGTTGTAAAAAAAACTAATAAAATTTAGATATGTTTTATTTTTATTTAAAATCTTATCATTTTGATTTATCCTTATTTAATCTATTTAATTTTATTTGTGGTAATAATTTTCTAAAAATTAAATGGTAAAAAACAATTCCTTATTTGTTTTTAAATATCCATAATTATATATATTATGAAATTTTAGACCATATAAATTTAAATTTATAATTTTTAAATAATTGTGTGATATTTAACCAATTTAATAATATTTTATTTTTATAAAATATCAATTATGTCAATTTTGACACTATACACGAATTTGAATTTAAATAAAAACCATACAAAAGATATTTTTGAAAAAAAAATATTCAATATATTCCTAACATTTATTATTCATCTAAAAAATTCATGTACAAAATTAATTTGTTCATATATTATTTATTTTAATATTTTTGAAACCAATTATTTTGTATTTCTCTTAATAAAATAATTACTACACCAATTTTGTATAATTATTTAATATACTTATTTGTTGCATAAAAATTAAAAATAAAATCTTATGATGATTATAAATATAATAAATTTCATTATAATATTATTACACTAATTTATCATCCTAAAATCACAACATCTAAATTTATATATTTATTAAATTATGAAGGTGACATCTTTGACAACATTTAAAATAAAATAATATAAATGTCCTAATCTGTTTTATAAGGCTCCAAATGGTCCAAAAATATACCTTTGGATGATTAGGGTATATATATAATCGACCAATATGTTTTGGTCAAGTTATGGTTCTTTTGATAGATATTATTATTTTAATATAAACAATATTTTTGATTTTTCACTAAATAAATAATTTCTACATCATTAATGTATAAGATATTAAGGTAATTAAATATATATTAAAAATTATAAAAAAATTAACATGATAAAGAAAGACATTTTAGATTTCAAATGAGTATTTATAATCGAATTTATATTCTTTATAACCTTATGTTATAAATAATTTTATTATTAAAGTTTGAGTGAGACATATTTCACATTCCTTTAAATTAAATAAATAAAAGGTCATAATCAAATACAAGTGGGTTCTATTAGATTCCATTTAGACCCAAGTATTATTTTGGGAAAACTATAATCATCCAATTATATTAAGACAAGTTTTATGGTAATTTTATAATATTCTATATACACTTAATTACCTGATTATCTTTAACTATGGTAAATAAAATTTACCATAGTTACTATTCATATTGCCTAAAAATAAGAAGTAGCATATTAAAATAATTTGGAAATAAGGATTCCATATATGGAATACATTTTTTCAAATTAAAAACATGGATGTTGCATTATTTAATTTAAAATTAATCATGCTATTGAGAAAATAGGTTTACAAAGTTAAAACATTGCAAAAGTTTAAAATGTTTTTACTTATGAATTCAGTGAAAAATAAATGCTAATGAAATACATTATATTAAATGGTAAAAATATATTTTATTTATACATTAAAAAACTTAAATATTATTATATAACCATATAAATTATCTCAATAAAAAAAGTTTTTTAACTATAATTTAGCGTATTGTTACTATTCATCAAAATAAGAAACTTAATATAAAAATATCAAAAAAATTTCCAAAGTAAATTTTTATATCCCGATTGAAAATAAGAATTTTATTTTGTAAAATTTAATGTATAAACTTGTCAAAAAAATATATTTAATGTGGGTGTTCCATGAAAAGGCGACAAAAGAGCATTTTTTGAAAAATACATATTTTTACCCGAAACAATTATTATGTTCTCAAACCATATTGTATAAAATGTGTAATATGAATTATAATGTCATAAAACTAAAAATTTAGTTACTACTGTTCATAAAGGATTGTTCATAATAATATTATTACAATATATCATTGTTTAGTGATACACAGTATTGCGTACAACACACGCTATGGAGGAAGGTTTCTCTTGGGTGAAACACAAGCCATGAATAGTGTTTGCGAATAATAAAAGCTAATACGGTGTTGCAAATATCACAAGATAATTTAGGTGTGGCATACAACACAAGGAATAAATGAAATTAAAATATTATTTTTCATAAAATCTCGGGGTGTTACATATCCCCTTCATTAACCGATTTTATCTTTAAACATAATACCATTTTTTATCAAATGTGTAATAAATTTAGGAAGAATGAAAAAATTAGATAATTATTTTAATGAAATTAAATTTTCATCCATTTAACATTAATTCTACCATCATTGATGACTTTTTTTAACTTTTCAATCATTTAATAATGTATTTTCTTTCATAAAATAGAAGATAAATTCATTAATGTTATTATAATATAATCTTCGCATTAAAAATATCATTTTAACCACAAATTTAAAAATAAATTTTTTATATTATTATTTCTTTTTCATAAATATCATTTAAATTTATTAAATATAATAAATTATCTTACAATTATCATTTTCAATATTGTGAAAATCATTTACCTTTTTCTAGTTTCTTCATATGAATCTATCTATAATGTTGTAAATATTCAATGAAATAATAATTATATTAAAAATAAAATTTATATATTTTACTAAAAATATATTATTATAAATTATATTTTATATTTATTTATATTCAATATATTTATTTACCCACATCTATTTCTCAAAAACTTATTTAATATTTTAATTATAATATTAATGTTTTACGTGAATACTACACAAGAATTTAGATTACATTAATTATATATAAATCCAAAATTCATAACAATCATAAAAAATAATCAATTATTTATCTTTTTAATATGTAAACTAAATAAATTATTGCTTTCCCCTCTAATAATTTTTCTAGAAAAAAGATTTTACGTTTCTTGTGCTGTATATGATGTATTTCTGCATTGAACAAAGTTTTTGTATTTATCCACAAGTAAATTGTAGTTTATAAAATTAAAATAATATAATTATAATGTTGGTATTATATTATAATAAATTCCTATTTACAATATCATAATAAATATTTATATCTTATTTATTAAATGGTGATTTCATAATGATATATTATTTCATAAAAACTATACCTTTTACTATTCACAAAAAATATAACATATTTAGAAGAAACAAAAAAATTTATTCTTGGAACAATTTGACCAAATTACTAAGAAAAATTAAGTCCATTTCATAAAACTAAATTACTATATGTGATAAAAATTACATTTTATTATAAATTCATAAAATGGATTGAAAAGATGTTTTTAAAAATATGAGTTTTCATAATAAAAATTGAACATATACCAAAATTATGTATAATTTATATTCCCATTATAGTAATAATATTATTTATATATAATTGAGTCTTATAAAATTTTGACAATATTAAAGGAAATAATGAACATTAAAATGTATAGAAACAATTGTTTTTTAGTCATTGATAATTTTAACTATCTGCTGTAAAATAAATCATTTCACAAATATACTAAAAACTCACCCAATGATAAATTCCACTTTCTAATTTCAAAAATGATTCCATTTAAAAAAAATATTTTTATCAAATTAAATATGTTATTCTCTAACAAAAATCAATTAAATCCATTATTTATGGAAATTAATATTTACGGAAAAAATCAAATTCAATAATAAAAATATTCTTATTTTCTCTTTATTAATAGATAAATTTTAATTTAATGGGACCATATTTTATATATTTAAAAACATGGTTAATCTTATACATATCATCTAATTCCTCATAAATGTTGTGTTTTTCATATTCAAATAATAATATATCATTGTTTGTTAAGGACATCTTTTGAGTGTCATATATATTATATAACATGGTGTTATTTTAAATTATGTGGGAGATTAAAAGGGATACTCAAAATTTATCCCCTCATAAGAAATAAATGGGTTCACATTTTAAAAAATTCAGTTTAAATCCCACAGAATAAAAATGGTCAATTAAATTTCTTTTTCAGAATATAGAAAGAGAAATGGGAAATTTTTATAGAATAAAACATGTCGTTGATTATATATAGGAGAACAATAGTGGGAAGTGAAAATAAGGATATCGAGGGAAACATTATTGGCCAAATAATTATATATAGTCAAAGTGAACATTTATCATGAGAATGTGAATTATCATGTGAATGTACATTACCCTATAACTGTAAACCATTTATAATGGGAAAATCCAATCAATTCTTCAAAAATGAATGTATTGGGATAATATTTTTTTGTTTAATATCCTTTTCATAAATCTAAATAATTTATTTGTTGTCTTAACTAAGAACATAATGATATATATTTACATGAACCTCTCCAATTAAAAAAAAGCAGTTTCATCATTAGATTTAATTCTTTAGTGTTTTTCCTTAATAATTCAATATTTTATTCAAAATAATGAGTGCAAATTTTTAACTCGGTAATCACATTATTTTCCTTATGATTGACCATGATATATATAATTATTAAATATTTTTATTTTAATCAACACTAAAAATAATATATATTGCACACGGTAAGAAAGTACTAGAAATCGACAATCATTCATATAATTAAAGAATAAATTAGTCACCAAAATTCAATAATAATGCAACATATACTAAATACAACAATAAATAAATTACAAGAAAAGTATCTCAAATAACCTTAATTAATCATGTTAACCTCAATCATTATCGTTTAATAATTATCTTACATTCAAATAATTCAATAACGTATTTTCAAAATTATCTTTTATATTTGATACATTTAAGGGTTACTAGTATAACAAATGAATAAAATATCTCACATAATATCATTAATCACATTAAAATCCAGTTAAATATTATTCTAAAATTATATTATTTGTGTTTTAATGTATTATAAACCATTAACATATAAACCACTTATGATATTAAAAAATCCTAATATATTTTCATATGAGAACACCATAATATCTAATGTTATATAAAACATAGTAACATTCCAATTCTAATATCATGGACCTATACTCTTAGATATAGTAAAAACCACTATAATTATATTTTGGGATACAATAACAATTATTGTGATATAATATAATACATTTAAAATGTACATTAAAAATAAATGTGTGGGATCACATATATACCCTAGAAAATTGTTATTTCTAGTTTTAGGTAATTATGGTACAATATTAATATTAATTCCCATATCATCATGTGAGAATTTCCTTAACTATTAAAAAATTATCTTATTTCACATTACATATTCAACGAGTCCAATAAATTATATCAAACATGAATCATATGAAAATTTAACTCATTTAAAATAAATAATAATTTTGTTTTGAATTTTAAAATTTTATAAGGGTGAGATCAAAAAATCCATAAAAAACATAAGTATTTATAATTGAATTTCATCAGTGGGGATAAAATTTTTCAACTCATTTGACCACATAATCAATGTTATTGATATTCAAATCATGGATTTCATTCACCTACAAACATGAATAATAAATCATTATCAATGTTATAAAGAATTAACATAATAAAATGACTATATAGGTCAACAATCATTAGTTGTATGAAACAAATCCTTTCAAAAGTGATCAATTAATACTCCCTCATGTAATTTAAAATGTATTTTTGTATCATTGAAAATAAAAAATTTATCACGGAGTCATCTAACTAATTAATTCTAATATCAATTTAAAATATTATATAATTGGTAAATTTCATCTTCTCTTAAGATTAATTTACAATTAATTAAACCTTTTTTCACTACGGTGTACCATAAAATTTTCTTCTCTCAACAATATCTATAATCTAGTTGACTATATCCAATTTTCCAATGCATTGGAAGGTTATAATAGAAAAAAATAATATATTTAACAATTTATATTTTTCTATTTATGTTCAATATTTTGAAAAATATTATGAGTAACATAAATTTTTCATATAATGAAAGAAATGTGATTCATGATTTTTTTAATCACAAACATTCCTAGAATGAATTATACCAGTGAAAATTGATTCGTAAAAATATTATTTAAAACACAATCATAATTGATTCCATGAAATAATGTGTATGGTCTGATAAGATCATATTGATTTGGAACATTAAGAATCATTATTATACGAAATTACCATTAAAAACAAATTAAACATATCATGGAAGATTGAGGAAAATAAAATTTCTATTCGGTGCCATTATAAATTATAATGTAAAAAAATAATATGAAAAAACAATTCATTGAAAATAAATATTGAAAAATATTAATTAATATTCAAATAATATAACATACATGATTGTGGGAATATATTTTCATCTCATAAACATTAATAACATTCATTTAAGTAATTTTTTTAAATCGAAAAAAGTTACTCACATTGACAATATTATGAATTTTTTATTCCATGTAAATTATTTTCAGTTATTATATAAATTTAAATGATTAAATAATTCATTATTATAGATTAGTTTTTTTAATATGATAACGAAAATGGTGGGTTGATTTTGGTTATACTTCATTAAAACAAATAAAACAGTGGTTGTAATGAAATTCATTTTACTATTTATGAAAATAAAAATTAATTTTAAGAATTAAATTAAGTAGAATATATAATTCTATGATAATTAATTGATATAGTATAATATATTTCATGAAATAATATATCAACTCAATAAATAAATAAAGGGGGATAAATCAAATCATATCTGTAGCACCCATTGATTTAATTATGTAACCGTTTATTTATGATTTGTATGTTTGTATTGTGTAAGGGTTATGTTTGGGTGGTTTGGGAAGAATTTAGGATTATTTTTTGTGGTTTTTATAAGGTTTCAAGGTTTCATCATATTTATAAATAACCATACAACTCTAATAGAAAATTTTGATCATGGATATAGGGCAGAATGGGTTGGTTCATTAGTAAGGCACAATATTTGTCCAAACCATGTGGTCTCCCCAAAGAAACCATGCGAAGTGGGAGAATGAAATTTTCCCAATTATTGCATAGTGTTTCTATCCATGTGGGCCAACCACATGAGGTGATCCTTGAGTAATTGGGCAGCGTATGATTAGCACATGTATGGGAAAATCGTGCGATTAACAGTGCATGGTTTAAAAATTAGATCCTAAGAGTTTATAATTATTAGGTTTTGATATAAAACTTTTTTTACTATTATTTACATTAATATTATATGTATTCTTAAAAAAGGTTGTGGAACATACCTTCAATGATATGTTAGTGATATGACGTTTTTTCATGGTGATTTGAAGACTGAATCCTATGGTATGTCTTCATTTTTGGTAGTTTTTTGAAGTTTTCATTTTATATACATCTATACCTCTCTTAAAATCCCAGACCATGTATGATATTTTTATATCTACTATTTTTTATACTAATCATGATATGATATAAATTCTTTCATCCTAGGGGTAGAGATCCAAGATGGTTTTTTGGAGATTCAACAAGATTTTGTTGGTGTTTTCATACCAATATTAATTTATATAATATATTCTGAGGTGGGTGGATTCACTCTCTAATCCTATAATTATAACATCGTGTATTAGTTTGAAAATTTTTAATTCTCATCAATTCATTTTTTAAATTGATATTAAATGAATTATATAAACACTATTTTTTGGTTTATAGATTTATCCAATTTTTTTGTACATGTTCATTATAATCTTGATTTTAAAATGTTGATCTTAATGTATGGAATTGTTAGAATTAAGGATATTTATTTCGAGAAATTTTTTAAAAAATCTATCCATTTCATATAAATGGTTAAAATTATGGTTTGGTCATTATATTTTTTCATAAAGGTTTGGTGTGAGTTCATCAAAATTCGTGGTGGATAAGTGCTTGATGTTACCCCCATCATTTCTGAGATATAGTAGGGTATGAACATACCCCAATGTTTTCATTCATTGATGGACAAGTGAAAGGATGAATCATCACTCATGAGCATGAGGAGGTCCATGGTTTCAAGAATGGATTGATTTTTTGATACATGTATATAAAGGGATTATTCAAAATACATTTTGTGAAATAGTTTTAAATTATTGATTGGTTTCATCGAATAGAAAATGGTATCGGATTGGAGAACTATATTCCATATAAATACTTTTCGGTTGTGATAAAATATTTTAAATTGTTTTTAATATTTTTTTCTATAAAATTATTTATAGAAATTTGAAAATAAATTCTATTCTAGTTTTGTGAGTTTGAAGTACATTTGGGGAATTCTTACTAAGTTTCGTTACTCACCTCATCTTTATAAATTTGGTGCTTATGTAGATTTTGTTTACCATGACACATAAAAAGGTAATATATCAAAAAAATATAGTATTTAACCATGATTCATCGGATATATTTTATAGTTGATGCACTAAGCATGGTTGGAGCTATGGAGTTATGACTTTGGAGTCCTTAGGATTGGCTGTTTTTTCATCTTCTATATACATTGATGTTTTATTCCTTCCACTGTGGTACATTATTTTATTTTAGTTTTTTTAAAATTGGCATTACATCGAGTTTTATTACATTGTTATAATGCAGCATAGAGTGGTTTATTATAAGGTATGTTAGGTTGTTGTTTTTTAATTTCAATAGGAAAATATTCTCCAATTTCATTGAATTCCATGTAATTTATTACTACCCATTAGACCATTGTGGAAGTCTCATAAGGCTATGTAGAAATTATGACATGACTTAAGAAAATGAGAAGGGTACGGATATGATATTTGTTATCAGAAATGGTAGGTTTCTCGTTCATTTTGACAAGTGGTATTAGCTTCTTCAGTCATTGAAAAGCACGTGGGTTTAGTATTTGGTGATATTTGACATGGTTATCTTGCATTAGTCTTGGAATTGAAATTCATTCTATTATATTCTACATGGAAGGTTGGTAGAAAAGGAGTTGGATTATTAGGACCCTAAATGTACAATATAGAATTTCATAATTATCAAAAAATTTCATAACATCATGTTACCAATGATTTGGGAACATAATTTTTTTTACAAAATTATTGGGATTCGAATCATATAGTAATCATATTAGCCAATTAGATGATAATGACAAGTATTTTATA
Source organism: Viscum album (assembly GCA_963277665.1). NCBI lineage: Eukaryota > Viridiplantae > Streptophyta > Magnoliopsida > Santalales > Viscaceae > Viscum > Viscum album. Next base: position 1,244,396,003 of record OY728147.1, read on the forward strand.
AAGTTCTAACCATTATTATTACATATTTAATTTTGGGAAATGATTTATGATCTTTTGAATAAATTCTATTTTCTAAAAAGTGGGGAAATTGTTTTCCAAAATTTATATTTTAAAAATATTATGATTGTGATATTTTGAAAATATTTTTATTTTAAAAACCATTACGAAATATCAAAATAAATTTATTAATGTTGAAAAGGTTTAATTTTTAAAATAAATTTTCTGATATGTGTAATGTGGTATAATTAAAAATTTTTATGCCTCTATATTCTACAAACTGAGATTTATAGTTTTTATATCTATAGAGAAAATGGAAATTGATAGGTGACATAGAAACCAATATATAGAATATAATGTAAATTTAGTTTCAACTAATCCATTGGTCAAATAACTATTTGTTTAGAGTAGTGTAATATATTTTTAGCTTGTGTAAAGAGGGAACAGTACTGATGAACAAGGAATGTGGATCGTTCTTCCTAGTTCCAAAAATATAATTCACACATCAATCGAGGTGAATCAAAACCATATAAACCAATGGTGTGTCTAAATATGTTCAATTGAGTCATTTATTTCATTGTAAAACTAGGAGAGATCAATTTCAACCAGGTGAAATATATGTTGCGGGATGTTTCACATCAATGGTGGGATTTGGTTTTTTAGTCCAAATTAGACCAAGTAATTTATTATGAGGATAATGAAGAGTTGTTCAATAAAAAATTCTATCCCCATAGGTTCATAATTTAATTAATGATATAATTTTTTACTGTTAAATATATGTGAATCATATTGAATGATTATGATAATAAATTTATTAATTTATTCCTCTTTCCAAACGTTGTTTCGTATAGTGAGTCCTTGAAGGGACACATTGTGTAATCGTGGATCAGGCATGAGATTCAACCAATTATTGTTGTGGTTTGTATAATGTATTATAAAGAGAAGGTAAATAGTGAAATGTTGGAATAGGGAGAAATATAAAAAGCTACGAGATGAAGCATCATGTTAACACAAATAGGAAATGTCATAACATTAAAGGTGGGAGGGAAAAGAAGAGGGACAGTTTTTTCCAAGGTAGTGGAAGGGATCCAAATCAAATAGATAAATAAATTAATATTACACTAAAACCAAATATAACACCTATATATTTTCAATCAATTTCCTTAAACAACATGAATCATTATTTTAAACATTCACCAATATCTTCTAATAGTTTCAATTACATAGGGTATCCCCAGAATTATTTTCATAGTGATCTGAGGATATGTGTTTGGGACACAGCTCATGTTTCACATATGTCTTCTGATTTTTGTGGTTATATAAAATAGAATTCCTCATATAATCTGAATCATTCTAGTCATGGTGATTCTTAGAATACCATGACTTCTCGACAGAGGAAATATCAACAAGGAAATAAAGAAATATGTTGGACAATAATGAAATTATTTGGAAATGAGAATGTTATTTTGGATGAAAAGTATATACCATTAATGATTTGATGTATCTTTGTTTTTAATTCTATATTTTTGAATGAATTTTATTAATAAATTGCATTCCATTCAATTGTTTCTTCTCATGTAATTCATTTTCAATTTTTGAGTGTTGAGATTATGACTTTTCATTGGAAACTAAAATCTCTTCTTGGTTAAAGAGAATGTCAAGACATTATATATAATGGATGTTCATTAATTTTCTATGGTTATAAGATGATATTTTATTTTAAAAAAAATGATAGAATCATAAATGAAATAATAATGGGAATGTATTTGATGAAAATGTTCAAGGCTCACATCGATTATTATCCTCAAAGTGTTTGTTTTATGAATGAGGATAGTGTGAAGCATTACTTTTGATGGGATTGAAATGTAATGTAATATTCAATGATATTTATTAAACCAAAATTTGATACTCTCTTATATAGGTTGGTATAAATGATGATTTTATTGATGGAATAGAGTGAAAATAGACAGTTTTCATCAGTGGATGACCAATTTTACGATTTTTAAAGAAATATCATGGTTTTCAAACACAATTCAAATGGATTTTTTGATTGATATCTTTCTCAGGACCACTAATATTTACATTATATAATATCAGATGGAACAAATAAAATTTATGTAGATGAATGTGTAGTTGGAAAATATGGAAAACATGTGGATTATTCATCAAATTTGATCATAATGGGTAACACATCTGTTATTTTTTCATAAAAAGATGTGTGTTAGTATTTATTTTTTTGTGGTTTATCATAATATTAACCAAGTTATGATAGATAATTGGAATACACTTACATTAATTGATGATATATTTGATAAATTTATGGGATCCTATTGGTTATAAAAAATTGACATTCAATAAAGATTTCACCAATTATTTGTTTTGATGAAGGAAAAATCAAAAAATGATTTTAGGAGTGGATAAGGACATTATGGGTATATGATAATTCATTTCACTATTAATAATAAACCAACAACCATTATAAAATTGATGAATCAAATATTTCATTGATATTATGATTTTTGGTGGTTTTTTTAAATGATATATTGTTAATTTCATGGAAAATGAATGATCATTAGAAACTCTTGGAAATTGTGTTGGGAATTTTACAATATAATTAATAGTATATCAAATGACAAAAGTTTGAATTTTAGATATGAAAGATACATTTCCATTTCAATATAATCTCTCAAATATTTGTTTCTATGGATCCAAAAAAGATATTGGCTATTATCTCATGGAGATCACCAAATAATGGTTTTGATATACAAAAGTTATTTGGTCTATAATTGTATAACTGATGAATTTTTATCAGATTTTTATTAAGTAGATTCACCAATGAAATATTTCAAAAGGAATAATGTTTTATTCTAGTTGTATAATAAAATTTAAAATGCTTTTCAAGAGCATATTTTTTACCATACATCAACACCAGTATTTATATTTTTGGAATCATGACAAGTGTATGTGGTGTATTGAGATTCTTCGAGATCTAGGTTGGGATGTGTTCCCATGCATGGAGATCATGTGATTATTTAAAGATCAATAAATATATGGATTCATTAAAATAACTACCGATAATTTTATTTTTAGTTATATTTCATAGACTATTGCCTGATGACCTAGCGTCATTTACTCTTTGGAAAGATATTTAAACTCTTAACAGACCATAAAATATTAAAACATAATTTCTCAAAGAAGCATTTGTATATAAGAGAAATAATATGAATATGTTATCTCAATATGATTAAAATATAATTGTTGTATCAAAAGCGTAAAATAAATTCTGTTGAATATGTATGTGTCTGAAATTCATATGCAGAATTGAAAAAATATGATTATGACCAATGGCAGTTGATGTCCGTGATAACCGAAAAGTACATGTAGTGATAAGACAAAGGTGAAGTTGTACATTTTTCCCAAAATTTATAATTACTGATTTTTTAGGACGTTTAGGAGGCACAAAAATCGAATTCATAATAAGTTGTGATAAGGTAAAAAATAATTTTTGGGAGACTATTAAGGGATATTGTCTAGATGAGAGTTTAGTTTTGTGGATTGGAAATCATATTTTCATATCTTTAGGTTGTCAGGAAAATCATATTCATGTTTACCACCATTTAAGATGAGTTTTTCATCCGATAATACATTATCTGAATATAGAATTGAATGTGTAGTTTTGGTTTTTTCATATAGATTTGAAGGAGGATGAGTTTCTGTAGATATAATTAACATTTCACTAGGTTAAGGCAGAGCATCAATGACTACCATGTATGTTGTAGTCCTATCATATTTCTATTTGAAAATTAGGTAAGATAACATTATATTTTATAACAGCACTCCCAATACCATTTTGAAATCATGATTCTATTTGGGTGATAGGGGATCATCTATAAAATTAAGTTGATTTAATCCATATTCATGAATCTCATTTGGTAGATTATTTATCAAAAATATATATCTAATATGTGGTACGGTGAAATGAATTAACAATTTTGATAGTATTAGATAGATACATGAGGTTTACGTCACATTTTTAGACATCCTTATAGTAATCCCTTGCGAATCAGTAGTTCATTGGCATGGCATAATATTCTCAAATCAATGGCCAATCCAAACAGACAATACAAATGTGGTAAGACATGTTGCCAGATTGTGTAATCGAATTTTTTGGATCATGGAAATATCATGTACTATTAGTTGAGTTCTTGTATTGCCATAATTATCTAGATATGATACATATGGTTCCTATTGAAGCATTTTATGGGTTTTTATTTCATTCCAATCTGTATTGGGTGGAAACATGTGAGACAATACTAATTAGACTAGACTTGTCCAAGAAACAATGGAGAAGATTCAGTTGATCTAGAAATAGATAGTGATGACTCAATGTAATAAAAAAGTGTATGTATATCATCTTTAATATCCATTGTTGTTCTAGGTGTGTGGTTATGTGTTCATGAATGTATCTTAATGTTCATGGTATCATTATTTTGGGAAGAAGGTAATGTTATATCCTCAGATCATAGACACAGTTGAGATACAAGAATGAGTTTGTGGGGTTGAATAACGGTTGGAACTTCCACAACGATTTAGTTATATGATTAATGTGTTTCATGTATCACTATTGAAAAAGATTAATCATGATCTTGACCATGTTATTGGATGGGATCACCTTGAAATTGAGATGAATGCTTCAATGGTTGATCTTCCATTCGGTGTTATGAATAGTAATTGAAAAGTATTATGTGCAAAAAGAATCAGCCATGTGTGGGTTTTCTGCTGCATGGTTATATTTATGAATAGAAGTTGGAATATAAGAAATAAAAAGTCAGGAAATTGATAAATAACATTCAAGGAAATGATGGGTTTTACTTTCTAGGGAATTAAAATCCATTAATGGGGAGAATATATCACCATAGGATTCATTAATATGACCATTATGTTATCATTTTAACTATATAAGGTGTTTGGGTGTTTTTAAGGAGTGTTTGGGTGAATATTAAAAAAATTCATGGGATTTGTAATGGGTGAACCACATGAGAACCGTTATGGAAAATTTGAAATATTACAGGAAACTATTCCTAGTCAGAAATGGGTTAATGGGTTGGCACATAGTAAAGGTGCATAGTTTATCTAATCTATGTTGAAATCAAGGAGAAACAATAAAAAGTAGGAGTGTTGGTTTTATCAATATTATATAATTGTTATTCTGATTCTATGGTCAAACCATGTGAGGTTATCTTTTAGGTAGAGGCTAACACATAATTTTCACACAATTTTCAAAATATAGTGACTAACGGTTTAGAATTTAAAATTTGGATCCAAAACATTTTTATCTGGCATGATGTAAACTCCAAAACTATAATCTTTCACTATTTTACACCATAATACATGATTTAATCCCCAAAAGTCTATGAATTCTTTCCCCATTGATTTGGAAGTGTTCTAAAGGATTTTATTGGTGGGTTGAAACTCAATTAAAATGGTAATTATTCATTTGTGGTAGGATTTCATATTTTTTAAGGTCTACATCTCATTTCTCTATCAAAATCCTAAATATATTCCTTTGAGGATACATCTACTACGTTTATACCAATCATGATATTATATAGTTGTTTGGATGTAATGGGCAGAGATATATGGTGAGGTTTATTTGATTTAATGTGGGCATGTTGTCATTTTCATTTCATTCTTTAGTTTCTCAATCTTTCCTAAGGAAGTGGCTTCATTATCATTTACTGTTGTCAGAAATTATGGATTATTTTGTTTTTTCAATTTCTAGAATTTAACTATGAAATTTATTTTCAATTCATTGAATAATCCCCCACTAATTATGGTTTGTTTATTTTTTAAAAATGGTTATTAAATTAAATTATTATATTGACTTTATAAGATTTATTTTTAAATATGAATTTATTATATTTTTTGAAATATTTCCTTTGAACATATTTCAATATAATAATATTATATTATATAATGGATGAAATGGTTTTTTGTTATTGGATTTTTGGATAAAGGGTTGGTGTGTGTTCATGTACATTCGAGATAGATAAGGGTATGATGTTTCCCCAATTGTTAACTGGATAGATAATGGTAAGATATTTTCCCCATCGAAATTGATCATTTTGTTATGTATTAGTGAATGGATGACTCAACACTCATGACTATAAAGAGTTTCATAGTTTTATAAATGGTTGGATTCATGGATTTGTTGAATGAAATATATTATAAAAAAATAGGAATTTGTGAAATGGTTTTGATGTATAGTTCTGTTTCATTCACTGAATACAGGTTTTGGTTTGTAAAATAATATTTCTTTGAAATAATATTTTTTTTTGAAATAACACATTTAGAAATTTTTATAATATTTTATATAAATTATTTTATATAAATTTGAAAACATGTTTTATCCACCTGGCATAAGTACAAAAGTCAACAAGCGTACATACATGATTTTTTTACTTCTTGTATGATAGAAAAGGTGACAAATAAGGTTATTAAATTAACACAAAATCTTATTATTAGATGTTATATACCATGTTTATTTTATTTTATTGGTTATGAATGATTAATACATATTAATATAATAATTAAAAATAATGATATTTGTAAAAAAAATTATCTCTTATTTGAGTGACATTTATTGGGTTTATTAATAGAGAACCAATGATGGAGTTTTTAAGTTACCAATTACTCTAAAACATTTATTTTCATGTTGATTTGTTATTTATAATGGTTCGGGTTTATCTATAAGGATCATTGTGGTGTTAAAAATATAATATATGTAATTTTCTTTAATGTGATGAGATGGACTCACTTGAAATTACTAAATGTAATTAATTATAATAAAATATTTTTCATTTGATTTTTGACTATTATTTTAAAAATGTTAATATTAGATGTTATATTAATGGAATTAACACATCCCATAAAATTTGTACTTGTTTATATAGCATTTTAATCATTATCGTTGTTTTTAAACACTTTATTAACCAATTTTATACCTAACAGTAGAATAATATTCCCAATGTAAAAGGGTTATAAAATTACATATAAATTATCTCCTGGATCAAAAATGGTCAATGGATGAAAATTTATAACATATCCCAACCCACTTATAATCATTCATGTTTATTATAATTTATAATAAACTTAATAAAAAATAAATTAACATTAAATACTATAAAATTTAGATAAATTTTTATTTTTCCATGACATTTAAAATATTATGATACCAAAAAAATTAAAATATAATGTCATCTAAAATAACATATCCTTCCTAAATATATATATATATTTATATTGGATTACCAAAACACATACTGAATTTATGTTTTTTACAATCTCAAAATTATTTAGTCAATTGTTATTGGTTTTACTAAAATTAGCACTTTATCAACATAAATATTTGAAATTTTTTAAACAAATTTAAAAATTAAAAACTAACCATAAAATATTTATTATAAATTATTATTCATTGTAAAAATTAATTTTCATTATTTATATACATTTACTCACATCTATGTAATAAAAATTATATTATACAATATTTTATCATCTCCTACATTATGCAAGAATTGAAAAAACATTTGGAAATGTTTCTTGTTATATAATTGTTGCATTGACCACTATTTTTCCTTATAAATAATTAATCACCATATTAATTAGTTATTTTGATATAATGATTTTCCCACTAACATATTATAATTATGAAACCAAATTGGGCTTTTTTAGTTCAATGAAAAAAATTGTGATGGCTGCGAAAATTATTTTCATATATATAAAGAAATTGACGTATATTTAGATGTTTTGTAACTTTTGTGGAATTATATATTTTTTATATTATAATAAATATGAAAAAAGATGTTTTATTTTTTTAGAACATAATTTTTTGACAGAGATATCTGAAAAAATTCCATATTTTATAAAAATTGTATTTTGGATAATTTTCTTAAATAATATATTATCTTTAAAAAATTAATTGATATAAATTATATGAATTTTTTTAAAAGGTAATTCCTTGGTCAAAGACCAAGAAATAATTTATTAAATAAATAGTACAATTTTCAAAAGTATGAAGAGATGGATTTTATTACAATCTCTAACATATATGGGTATAAGATCAATTGAAAGGTCATCATTCCAAGAAGTGTGTTGGTTGATTCCTTTATTGGCAAGAACTTATGCCATCATATATCCTTTGAGGTATGTATTAGTGGAAATGTATCAAATGTCATTTTTCAAATTCATACAGTTCATCCATCGGGAAGTAAGCTTCCAGGCAAGATGGATCGTCCCAGTCCAAATGGATTGAACAATGGTGGTAGAGTCACTCTCAATCCATATTTCATTCCAACCTTTAGTTTTAACATAGTCAATGGCTTGGATAACTACCATCATTTTTACTTCGATCGAGGAGGCATTACTAAGGCTTCCATAGAATCATCCATAGAAATCCCCTAGACAGTCTCTAAAAATTACGCCATATCCTAATGGATATAGATTTCATTTAGAGGTTCCATAAACATTTATTTTGATCTATACAAGGATGGGATCTTTCCAAAATACTTCAAGAGTCTGACGTGGTTTTGGTAAGAGTCCATCATCGTGGAGTCATCGAAGGATCACTTAGTCAACAATAGAGTTGTCACAATGTGCCTTTTGGATCAAAGATCCATCCTTGATGGCTATGAAAATTCTTGCTTTACCTGCATTAAGATTGAATCAGAATTTGTTATGAATAATATTATTTTTATTATAACAGATAACATGGAGGAGTTCAGAGACCTCAGAGAGGAATAGATTTTTGATTTTCTTCGATGTGTACCGCTCCACACAACTTTTCAGTAGATCGAAAATAGAATCTAAATGTATCCATATGCAGTCAAACATGTCAGTAACATGATTCCAGAGTGCATAGGTTGTGGCACAAGATAAGAAATGTGATTAGTATGCTCCCTGTATTGATTGCACATGTGGCATTGTGATCAATGTTGGATACCAAAATAATGAAGGTTAACCTCTGTTGGAATACGATTATGAGCAATACGCCCAATAAAGATTAATAGGGAAGGCTTGATCTAATTCTTGTTAAAAAAAATTATTAATTAATGAAAAAATTATACAAATTCAGAAAATTTAAGTCATATAATTAAAATAAATTAACTTTAACAACAAATTGTAAAATTCAATGAAAATTATTTTAAAAAAATATGTATTAATCCCAAAATTGAAATTATACCAAAAATAAAGTATAAAGGAAATTATTTTAAAATATGTTTGATTATTTCTACATAAATTATACAAATGATTGATTATTATATAATTAAATATCATTATGATAATATTAAATAAATAAAATGTATTATTTTACAAATTTTATTTTTTTACTAATCCCTAAAGAATCAATAGTTTTAAAAAAGTTATATTAAAATCATCCAAATAAAAATTTTATAAGTTAATTTCAATATTTATAAATTATTTATCAATTTTAATATATAAATTTTTTCTAAAAAATATATTAATCAATTAAAATAATTAAAAAAAATTATATTAATCGCATTTTTAATGAATATTATGACATTATTGAAAAGAGAGTTTTTATTACTTATGAATTACTCAATAAATAGAAACTATGGGGGGAAATTTCATATATATATATATATCATACATTCCTAAATACAATTAATATAATCAAATTCAATGAACATTTGTATAATAGTCATTTTATAATAATTATACTAAATGGTTCATTCATGATCCTGGTTGTGTGTTATGTATGATATTAACCATATTGTTTTTTTAACATCCCAAGGTTCTACAATGATAGGGAATGTCCGCAAAAAGAATATATATTTTGAAACCCTTGAAAAGTTCATTTAAAATCTACAAAAACTATAATCAATGTGGACTAGAGTTTATTGGTTGGGGAAATGACACTAATTCAAATATCCCACTATATGAAATTCATCAGTTTTTTGATAAATAGAATGATTATTACATGATTGATGGGAATTATTGAGATACTTAATCACATCATAGTTGGGGCCTATCAAATATTACTCCCACCTTCCCTATCATAAGTATATGGTGTTCTCCATGTATAGATCTTAACAAAGTATATCACAAGCCTATAAAATATATTGAGTATTGATTTTGTGATTTTGGATAATAATTTTTCAAAGGAGAAAATATGGTTATAAGATCATATAATATAAAGAAAACGTTCTATAAAATATAAATACTCACTTAGTGAATGTATTATGTTAGAATTTTTTTAAATAGGTTACATTGAAATAATATAATTCTATTAAACATAACAAGCCTAATTATATATAATTTATGAAATGAAATTTATAGTAGAAATCATAAAATTTGGGAAAGTAAAATTACAAACATTAATAAATGAAATTACCTTATGACTTAATAAATTAATTATTAAGTAATTAATATATAGAAGAAACTTTCATTATATTTCATTCATTATTTTAAACAATAATAAAATATATCCACAATTTTACAGTCAATTCAAAAAAATTATTTGTATCATAATAAATGTAAATATAACCATTCTATATTGACAATTAATTTTTCTTTATATTAATGACTATATGGAAATAAAATTTACATGGAAGGAAGAATTGCCAATGTACATTTTTTATATAATTAGTGGGAGTTCGTATCATGTACAATTTCCCTTAACAATGCCTAAAAATAGAATAAAAAAACATTAACTCAAGATAAATCATTTATATGATAATTACACGATTATTGATATCACCTTCCAAACCATCTTCACCGACCAGTACAAGTATTGTATTACTATCAATATGTATTCCCTTAGTGAATATGCTATTTTAATCGAGTATTATGTATCTCAAACCAATTTTTATGACATTATATAATTTCATATAAAATAATATATATTTTGGTTTTATATTAATTATTACTTGTTATATATATATTATTTTAAAAAGAGATTCATATGAGAAATATAATTTGTTAAAAATACAAAAAACATTAAATTTTTTACAATATATAGAAACAAAATTATTTTAGTTAATCAAAGTGTATTGAAAAAAATATTATTTTCAAAAAAAATTCTTAACAAAAAATAATTATTTCATTTAACTGATAAACTAATTTAATTATCCCCAACATAGATTTTATAATTTTTGAAAAGATTTTTATTTTAAAAGACATATATTTTAAATTAATATTAATGTTTAATTATAAGTTTAAATACCATTGTTTAAAAAGGTAAATTTCATAAATTAAATATAATTTGTGAATTCATTAATTTGAAATTAGGCCATGATGTAATTTTAATAAACATATATCAATATTGATTTTTTATGTAATAATTATATTCATTATAAATATATAGTATTTAATATGAAAAAATAATATTCCAAAATAATTTCAGTAAAAATTATTAATAAAAAAGACCATAAAATGGGTTTCATATTAAAAAAATTTATTTCAAATAAATGTACCTTAATTTTATAAAACATTAACAAATCACTAATAAATATTTTTATATTTTATGGTTTTAAAAATTATTATTCAGGAAGATTACACACTTCCACATCATGCATGGAATTATTTTTATATTTTTACAACATAAGATTATAAGGTATTGTTAACCATTCTAGTTTCCTCAAAACTATAGATAAACAATAAAAAGGATTGTGATTTTATTTTTTTGTACTTTGACTACAATGCAGTTTTCTAAAAAATAATGAAGAATTCCCCTCACTTTTATTATTTATACAAACTCAGTGAACCTTTCTTCATAAAAAAAAAATGAAGTTAAAGTTACTCTCCCTCCATCTATAACACTGCCACAATATATTGATTCTAATATGAACCTTCACATTTGAATTTACAATAAATATATGAAATAAAATATTATCTTAATTTTCCCCATATTTCATCTACATCCATTGTATAAAATATTTTGAATATGAATTTATTATAGAGTCTAGAAAAACCCTTCTCTTTATTTCACAAATAAATATAATTTATTACATAAAATCATTGATTGATACAAAATATAAGATAGGGAGGTCTTGTTTCATTGGGATTAGGAACATTACATAAATACTTAAAACATTAACTACATATCATTATTAAATACTTATTTTACTTGACCAAGAACATTCCTTCATACTAATCATTGCATGAGATAATTTGAGGGCATGCATAAAAAAGGGTTAGATATACGCATTGTAAGGGAGTAAACATTTAATAAATTGATGAATATAGTACATGATAGACAATAATAATATCAATGGATAATAAGAGAAATATGAACATTAATTCATGATATAGCATGATTATCATAACATAGAAATCTTGCAACAACATTTAACACGATATTATTATGATCCAAGTATCATTCCACATGGATGATGATGAAACCATAATTTAACTTGAATTATAATGATTAAACCCTCAATTCACCTGATGTATCATGATAATTTCTTTTATCCAATGCATTGTATCATTATTAGGGTTCACAGTTCTTAATCATTTCATTTCATGCATATGTGTTCCTAATGAATCATATAACATGGAATAAATAATCATCATTTATTCCACAATAAAGTAATGATGCATTAATACAAGAAAATATTTTATAATTAAATAAAGGTGAATAGGGGTGAATACACTTTATAAAGAAATGGCCATGGAATTCACTACACCATAACATTGGCGTGGAAAATTACGGTGCAATTTCAGAATCATAACAGTATGATTTAAGAATTCATAAAAATGGTTGATGAGAGAGATATGGGTGTCTCATAATATTTAAATGAATTTAAATTAAGTGGATTATATAGATACATATCCCAACATATGTTATCGAAATTATATTCATAATACGAATTAATTGATTATTGTAAATGAGGAGAGTGAAATACCTTTTGAATTTCATCATGGTAACAGGTGTAACTGGAAGGATTTAATTAGATATGAAAGGGGTTTCTTATCATTCAAACATAAGGAGGGAATTATAGTGGAGATGTTAAATCATACCAAAAAATTTGTAATTTAAAAGACAAGGGTATAGTAATGTAATGAAACATGGAAAAAATGAGAGAGAAGAAATCTCTTACTTGGAAGAGTGATCCCAAAGGATTGGGATAGGATTGAGGGAGGATTATTTGGTGCTTCGGTCTCCTGGGAAAGATTTTTGATAGAGGAGGGAATATTAGGGTCATTATCCTAGGGTTTTAGTGAATATAAGTGTGATCATCAGTGGGTTTATATAAAAAAACATTGCGATTTGTTTTATTTATTTTTTGGAAACTAGACATAAAACTAAACTAAACCACAAACCATCTCATGGATTTTCAGAAGGTTTTTTCAAAATGGCAGTGTTAAAAATTATTTTATATTTACAATGACATAAATTATTTAAATATTAGGTTTTAGTAAGTGGAGGTGAGTCACACTCTCAATGAAATCATTTTTTAAAGGGAAAAAATATTTTTATGACTTTGAGGGTATACTAAGGAACAATAAAAAATTTCAATCATATATAATTTTTTAAAAGGTAAAACACATATTTTTTGAGCATTCATTTTATTGAATTTTTTTATAGCATTATTGGGTCATTTTTATGTCATAAAACAAATTATATATTTAAACAGTAATTAATTTTTACCTAAAAATTCATCTTTATCGAAAAATAATGAAACATTCACCATGGGAAATTTTCGACATCCTGATTCAAAAATTTATATTAATTTAATCTAAATAATTTTCTAAATATCCTAATTTTTACTTTTAAAATAAAAACTGATATTTATCAAAAATTCATGGGTTTTGACAAAAAATGTCTTTCAAACCTTAATTAAAATATCAATTATATATATAAAAATTATACAATAACTTATATTAAATAATAGTAATTTAGTAGTAATATTTTATTAAAATATTATTTAAATAGAAAATCCATTAATTCATCAACATATATTTCTAAATTGAATCTTAACTAAAAAATACTATTTTCTCATTATGAACTATTAAAAAAGTTACAATAATAAAATAAATGAATAATATTTATTCTATACAACAATAATTTACATAATCATAGTTCTAAGGAATTCTTAGGTAACCCCTTACAACCCCAATATAATTAAAAAAGGTATGGTGTGCAATGGTGATAAAATTTTGGTGTGGCTCTGATAACATCACTATGGTGGTAATGTCTATTAACTTCTAATTCTACCATAGGCAGTTCCATTCAAACATAATGTGTGGAATATCAGATTGGTCATGGCCATGAGTAAGGCTCAATGACACCATATCATTTCTGAGCTCTGAAAAATGGGCTTCGTATGGAGAAATTCTATTTAATGAGTCTATCATTTCATTTTTCTCTGTAAATTGGAATTTTCAAATCCTTATATTTATAAAAATCATATGATCACTGTTCAATGGCTATATTAGAAACACTAAAAATTGATAACTGTATTTTTAATTAAAAAATCATAAAACCATTGAATTTAATATTTTATATAACTATTTTACATAATAATAAATTTAATAAGATCAATAAAAATTTTCATTAATAAATGATTGGATCCTTACAATCTTTCCCCTTAAGAAAATTTTCTCTAGAAACTTTTTCCCACACTAAAACAGATTAGGGTAACTCTACTTCATCACTTCCTCTAATTCACACATTTTTTCTTAAAACATTTGGTTTCACCACAACACCTCGATGAGGGGATTTATATTATTTCATAGAACATTTTTCCTATGCTAAAAGTTATTCATTGGATTCCCTTATTAAGAGAGTCCATTCTCTATTGTCACCATCTCTAGATTGAGAACTTTTGATTGTTCTGTTACGTACTTCCTCAAGAGTGATACTTGGAATACATTATGTACTTTTGATAGGTTTGTTGGGAGTGATAGTTGATAGGTCACTACTAAAATGCGATCAAGGATCTCAAAACGGTATATGTACCTTGATCTATGATATCCTTTCTTACCAAATCAGATAACCCTCCTCCACAATAATATGTTGGGGAATACCATGTCTCCAACATTATAATATATGTCTCATTTACCATTATTAGCATCGCTCATTTTTCAACTCTGATCAACTTTATTGTGCAGCTGCATGGTCATAGCCTTCTCCCCAATTTCATTGTCCATTTATAGAACTAAGTGTTTTTGTTACACAATTTCATCCTATCATGCTGTTGTTTTGCACCTCTTCCTTTAAAGGGCTTCATAAGGATCCAATTGGTTGCTTTAGTTGAAACATTTATTTTAAGAGTAGAAAATCATAGTATTTTGATTATCCCATTCACCTTTGAAGTCCTTTTACCATGTTCTCAACATGTACTCATTTTTTTAGTCCGCTCATAGTGGACATCAGTTTTGGGATGATAATCCATATTAAAGTTTTGTACAATATTCATTGCATGTTGATGACTCTTCCCTAACAAAGAGGTGAATCATGGATCTCGATCAGATACTATAGATTCTAGTACTCCAGGTAGCCTTACATATTATATTATATATATGTGTGTGAGAGTGTGTGTGTGTGCTCCATTTGATCCAGTTAGAAATCCTCTAGAATTTCAATGATGTGTGTAGTTGTTGTAATATAATCCACAATAACCCATATGACATTAATTATTTTTGTATGTATTTAGAAGTCCAGTAATAATGTCCATGGAAGTGATCTACCATTTCTATACGGGTATATGTAATGGTGGAATCACCCCCTTAGACTTATTTTTCTCTTCTTTCACTTTCTGACATACCAAGAACTTTGATGTATACTCAACTATCAACTTCTTCATGCTATCCCACCAATAATTCTCTCAAATATCTTGATACATCTTTGTGTTTCTTAGTTGAATAATGAAATTTAAACTATGTGCATCATCCAAAAGTTAATTCTTAAACACCAGATTTGATGGAACACATAGTATTGTCCCAAATCTCACAGCTCCATATTCATTAACATTGAAATCCAAGGATTTACCATTTATTATAGTTTCCACTTTCTTTTGAATTCTAAAATCATCACAATAAGCATAATTTAACCTATCCAAAAGATATGGTTTAGAAATAATTTGTGAAAGGATTAATTATGTTCCATTTTTTTTTCAATGTCCATATTCAACAAATCAAATAAGATTGGATTCATTTCAATTATTTTCAATGATATAATTGTTGTGTCCTTTGTTATTAGATCATTATAAACCTTGTTCGTTTTCCTAGGGTTGTATTGGATTGGTAATTCACACTGTTTGCTCAGTTATCCCATCTTCATTGGCTCATATTAAACTATTTATGTGTGAATATATAATTGAGGCCTTTTCGATCTGTGTATATTTCCCACTTCTCGCCAAAGGGATAATATCACCAAATTTTTATATTCATGATTACTATAGAAAATTCCATATCATGTGTTGTATATTTTTTCTCATGAACAATCAATTTCCTAGAATCATATGCAATGACATTGTCATTTTGATTCAACAGACATCACAATACCTTCTTTTATGCTTCACTAAATACCAAAAAAATGTCTGTAATTGTGGGTAGTGTGAGAATGGGTGTCGTGAGACTCCTTTTCAAACCCTTGAATATGTATTCACATTCATAAATATTTGAAAACTATACTCCCCTCAGAGTTAGCTGGGTAAAATGATTGGACAATCGTATGAATTTTCTCAAAAATCGATGATAATATCTAGCTAAACCAATGATGCTACATGTATATGTTATCGTTGTTGGAATCAGCCATCCTTGAATTGTAGTTATCATGGAGGGATCCATAGAGATCCCATTTATTGTTATGATATGGACCAAGAATGAGACCTCCTTCAACCAAAACGCACATATGATGTTGTTTTTATAGAGTTTTTGTTTTCACAAGGTCTCTAGAATAGTGCCTACATGCTCATCATTATCCTCCTTGGTCTTGGAGTATATTTGAATATATTCTATAAGGACTACCACAAATTTATAGAGTTAATATCTAAATACTCTATTCATAAAGTCAATGTTGTTTTCTAGAGAATTAGTGAGTTTTAAAGGCATTAATATGAATTCATATTTCCCATATGTATTATGAAATACAGTCATGGGGATATACTCCTTCCTCACCCTTACTATAAAATATCATGACAATAGATCCACCTTGGAGAAGTATTGTTCTCCTCATAGCTGATAGAACAATTCATCAATTCGTGGTAGAAGATACTTTTTCATTATATTGATTTTTTTGAACTCACGATAATCGATGAAAAGGTGCATTGACCCATCCTTCTTCTTGATGAAGTGGATGGGTGCACCCCATGGTGAAGCACTTTGGAATATAAACCCTCTATCTAGATATTAATGTAGTTTTTTATGAAACTCCCCATGTTATACAATATACATTTTTTACAGAGTATTGGTCATTGGAAACACCCTAGCTATAAGAACAAATTAGAATATAACATCACTTCTAGGATGTGGAATAGTAAATTCCACATGAAACACTTTATCGAATCCCCCCATGATAGGAATTTCATTAACAAAGGTTGATTCCGTAGACTCAATCATCTATGAAATATATTCATTCTCATAGGGAAGTAATATCCACACTTGAGATGATGGTTTAAAATAAGATTCATCCTCTTCCATGCCCATGTATATAATTGGGGGTCGATTCACCATATGGAGTGTTATTTCCCTCTCACAAAAATTTATGTTGGTTCTATATAATGAAATCTATTCCATGCCAATAATTTCATAAAATTACACCATAGTGAGTATGACGATTTTAAATGAGGTGTTCAATTGAAAAATTATGATAGTGGAGGAGTTATATTCATGGGATGCAATGATTTCACCATTCTCTGTTCTCAACGACATCATTGCATAAATGATTTGTGGTGGTGTTGGGATTGTTCTAATAAACCCTTGAGATATAAAGGAATGTATATAACAAGAATAAAAAATAATGTTCTCTATTATTGAATGAATTACTAGCACACCTATCACCACTTCATTGTTAGGGTTCACTTTGGATGTAGTGATTGGAGAAGCATGACCTTTCATCCTTGAGGTTGTTGGTTTCCTCTGAGAACCCATGGATTAAATAAATGGTGTCCAAAGTTCCCTGCTTAATTTCAGTTGAAGAAATGAACAATGTGATGATGGTCAAACAAAACATTTCTCTCCTTTGTCTCAGCCGCGGTTTTTTTGGTTGTCAATTAATATCCAGTTTCCCTTCTCTTCCATGATTAATTAATTTCAAAATACTCTTCAAGATATTTATGGGTTTCCTATTTCTACACCATTTACATTTGGGGTTTTATATTAACTTATAGCCACTGGATTTATGCATCAAACTTCCAAAATTAAAGTCCACCTTACACTTATTACCCCAATGATACCACAAAAAATCACCGATATCCATTTTGACTTTGAGGAAATATCAGAAAATTTCCTCATAGATATCGAAGTAATGGATCAGTACAGAATATTGTAGGATTAGTTATAGCCCACCAATGAAGAATTCAATAATGCATTCAGGGGTAATGAAAATTTCAGAGGCATATAGTGCAAGACTTTTTATTTTTTCTTCATATGCTCAGATGAATTTTTCACCATTTTTCTTGATGTTAAAGATGTCCCATTCCATCTTATGTCTAATGGTGAGAGGAAAATATTTATCGAAAAAGATTTTCTGGAAATCCATCCATTCCAATGCCTCAATATCCTCCTCAACCTTTGTATTTTTTATCAATGTAAACCATTGATCGCCTTCACACTCCATACGATAAGTAATCAGAAGAAACTTCTCTTGTTTATATCATTGAAATATGGGGATGTTCTTTTCAATGGAGTTGATCCACTATTCGGTAATTGAGGTGTCAAATAATCCATTAAAAGGAGGACTTATTATCATGAAGCTATCAATTATGACATTTTATTTCTTAGTGATGTTGAATGTTCCATTTTACCAATGTTTCTATTCCAAATATTAGTTAAATGAGAGACTATCATAAAGTCTTTTTCCATTATTGCTCCCATAATATTGGTCATCTCATTATAATTGTCATTACATTGATCATTGCATCAGTTGATAGCCAGAGTCCTCTAATTATAGGACTTTTTATGGAATAAAATTAGATTTTGGGGTAACACATATAGGATAATACAAACACAAAAGTGTGTGAAATATAAATTAATTTTATTTACTTAAGTTATGAATTTATAGGGTTCAGTCTATGTTATCCATGATCTACTTCCCAAAATATGTTCTTATAGGTATTTTTATTCTTTGAATATTGTATTGTACTATTTTTATGAATTTACTAAAACATATATCCCCAAGAGTGTCGTAACCAATAGGGCAAAAAATTCCATAATCATGCACTACTTCCCATTCGATTCTAGCTCAAAGCTTTGATTTCGGGTTTTCCCCTAGATACATCTTTTCTTGAACCACTTATCCCTACTCGTATACTGACATGGATTTATATTCATGATAAACAACTTAACCAATACTCACCATAAATGAGGTAGGTTTTTTATACTTTTTCTTATCCCTAGTGCTTTCACCTAGGTTTTCTAATCATAATCCCAAAAATTACTAAACATATCCTCTAATACCAACTACAACAACCCTTATATTTATACCAGACATATACATATTTTTTTTCATAAAATATACATTTGAAACAACATATAATATTAAGTGTTCTAGTGTATTTAGGGCTTAGGAACATTACCTAAGAACATATAACATGAAAGAGACATCTTTGTTGAAAAATTCTTTCACATGACCAAAAAAATTTCTTTTTACTTATCATTTCATGGGATAACATGATGATATGAAAAAAGGGTGAGCTATGAATCCCAGTAAGGTAGTATAAACATAATTATATGAAGAACATAATACATGATATGAAATAGTAATAACAATGGATCAAAAGAGAAACATGAACATAAATGAATTATATAGCATGATTATCATAACATGGAAATATGCAAACAAAATTTAACAAGATATTAGAATGAGACAAGGCTCATTTAAAATGGAGCCTTAGTAAACCCTTATTGCACTTGGATTAAAATTATTAAGCCTCCAGTTCACCTAATTTATCATGATACTAGACATTACCCAATTCATTGGAGTTCTATTAGTGTGAACCCTTCTTAATCATTTCATTCCATGCATAAGGGTTCCCCATGGATCATTTTAAATGGAATCATTAAACATAATCCATTATTCCCATATAATGGATATTTTAAATAATACATTAAACTATATAATAAAAATGTAAATCGGTATAACGGTGAATATCATTGATATATAAATGTGAACATAAGAAATAATAAAAAATAGTAATTAGAATTTATGGGGTGTATCATCATATGTAAATGAATATGGAATTTAGTGTGGTCATATAGATATATTTCCCAACATATGTAATGGAATTTAGATTCGTAATATGAAAAAACTGTTGAATGTTAATGGGTAGAGATAAATCTATTACACAATTTCGGCATGGTAACATATGTACATGAGAAGAATTAATGAGAGAGTAAAAGGGTATATCATAAATAAAACATAAGTTGGGAAGTATATGGGATGTAAAAAATCATGCCCCTCCATTTGTAATTGAAAATAAATTGGTATAGTAATCTAAAAAAACATAGACAAAAAATGAAAATGGAAACATCCCTTAATTGAAAGAATGATCCCAAAGGCATGGGAGGGGCTTGAGAAAGACAACTAGATATATTGGGTCACCTTGAAAGTATTTTAGAGAGATGAGGGAAGGTTAGGGACGTTATTTATGGGTTTTTAGTGTTGAGAAGTGTGAGAAAGAGTGTGTTTATTTAGGAAAAGAGAGGTAATTTATTTATTATATTGGTTTTGGACACTACACAAAAAACTAATCAAAACCGAAAACCAAAACATGGTTTTTTCCCTTGGTTTTTGCTAAAAGGGAGTGGAAAAAATTATTTTATAAGGATAATATCAGAAATTATTAAAATATTAGGAATTTTTAATTATAGGTTAGTCACACTCTCAAGGAAATCATTTTAAAAAGATCAAATGTTTTATATGTCTTAGAGGGTCCACAAAGGCACCATAAAATTAATCAAACAAATATAAAATCACATTTTCAGAGGTAAAACATATATTTTATAAACATATATTTAATTATATTTTATTATATCACTATATTGTCATTATGAAGTCATAATCACAATTAATATTTAAATGGTATTTAATTGTTACCCCAAAATTCGACTTTCTAAGAAAATTATGAAAAAATCACCATTGGATAATTTTGACGTCCTGATTCAAAAAAATAATATTAATGGATCAAACCTTAAAAAAAGTACAGTAGAATTTAAAAAAATTATGATCATTTATATCTAAGAATAATTAATTTAATAATAAATAATTATTAAAATATTTTCTAATTAAAAAAATATATTAATTACTCAAAATTGAATTTTTTTAATTGAATATTATATAAAAAATCCTATTTGTGATTTTAAAAATATTTTAAAAGTAAAAATAATAAAATAAATGTACATTGAATATTCAATACAAAAATTATGCACATATTCCTAATGTTCGGGTCTTGTTACATATCCCCTTATTACACCCGCAAAAGACTAAACGGTAAGGTGTTCGATGGTAACATACTCTTGTGGAGAATTAGATTACATTGATCGGGTTGTTATCTTTATTAACTTCCACTTATCACATAAGTGGTTCCATTAATGCTAATAGTGATAAAGAGGAGTATGACCTCATTCAAGAGTGGATCCCAAAGATTCCACGTCCTTTCCGAGCTCTAATAAATTGGCTTCGTGTAGAGCAATTGTCCTGGATGAGGCCATTGCTTCCTTTGTCTATGTAAATTGGATTATCTAAAGCCCTATATTCATACTAATCATTTGATCATTGTTAAATGGTTATATTATAAATATAAAAAATTCATAATAGTATTTTAATATAAAAAAAACTCAAAACCAAGGAAGTGCATTTGTTATATAACCATTTTACATAATAATAAATTTAATTAGATGAAGAGGAATTTTCATTAATATATGTTTTGGTCATTACTTAGTATAGTGATTATAAAAGTAAATTTACTATCCATTTGATTTCACAATAATGTGATATTATATATCCCCTCTCATTATATTATTCACATATACTGAAAAAAATAAAAAATTAAGGGACCACATATTGAAATCATTTTGATCAATACTCCATCTCAGTATTTAGAAATTTTATATACAATTTTTAATGTTATAATCTATTTTTTGATTCTCTTAATTATCTTTATGATTTATAAATAAATACACACCACCATTCACTCTAATTAATGACATATGTGAACAATTATGGAATCTCATTTTGTTTTTATAATTATCATATGATTCTTTATTCAAATATTTTTTTGTTGGGAATAACCATCACCATTTACACTAAAATTAATTCACCAATATAATCTTGATCTCAATTGAATGATTATTTCCATTTATTTTCCCACGCTCTACAATTTCTAGATTAAAATTAATGAATTGAATTCACTTTTTGTGAAAACTATATGAATCATTAATTAATGTACATGATATAATTATAGATTAGGGACATTGATTTTATTTCCCCATAAATACTTAATTAATTTTTTTATCCGATGATATATCATGTGTGGTGAATGAGTGGTCAACATAAGCATAATATGATATAATTTCATGTTTTTTAACCAAAACTTATGCACTATATCATATGTTATGTTGTTTCTAAATTATGATTATCCCTTGATGTTATCATAATATTTTAGACTTTTATGTGAAGTATTATATGATAAAATTTTAATTTCACACTATTATAACTCATTACTCACATGTATTTGACTACATTGTCATACTCTCTAAGTATTCCCATTTTGGGAATCATTTATCACCCCTCAAATATGTACATCCTGGTGTTATCCCATGTGGTATAAAATGATCAATGAAAATCATTATCATGTTAGAGAGTATGTAGATAAATTTCCCTGTATCCAAATTTCAAGTTATTTCCATATTTTTATAATTTCTCAAATACACAAGGACACATGATAAATGGAATTTTATTACATATATATATATATATGAATCAATTAATGTAAAATTTATTTAATTGATTAGAGTTTCCATATGTATAATTCTATGCCCACAAATCCTATAATGAAAATCAAACACACGAATTCTATAAAATGATATGAAAACATACATAAATCATAATCATGGTTAAATAGAAGAGATGAGACTAGTTTTATAATTTATAATTCAAGACATTACTGAAGGAAAAATTAGGATAATTCCTAAGAAAATAATTAATTACATTATTATTGGAATTCATTACTGAAAATGGAATATAGTTTTTGAACATTGATATATAATGAATATAATTCATGAGAATTATTGTGGAGAAGAAAAAGAAAAACAAACCACCTGGGAGATGCGCTATGAAATATGTATATAACCTTTTTGAAAAAATATTATTCTTTATTTATATTAAACCAAAATGAAAAAACTATGGATCGAAAGATATAATTTTTTTATTAGAATCTAATCATCATTAAAAAAAATTTGTTGGTGATGAATGTTCTATGATGATAAATAAAAATGTTCCCTTGAAATGAAGTTTCAATAAATATAGAATTTAAAATACAAATAAAAACATTTATTACCCAGATAATGAGAATCATCATTATCTATGTATATTTTTATAGATAATTTTCTTAAAAATATAATATTTTCCCATGAAAATATTTCATCAAATGACGTAAAATAAAAATAACATGGAACTCATATTGAATAAATATTACAGAATAGTACCCTTAAATTATATCTTCATTCATTATACCAAAGAAATAAATTATTTAAATAATTTTATTATTATTATAAAATATATTCCAAATATACTAATTCTTTTATATTCATATTTTTATAGTAAATTTTTTATGAATTAGAATTAATTAATTTGTAAATATAATTTCCACATATGTATGTGAGTTAATGTAAATGTCACTATAATTTGTTATATACCATTACAAATATTAATATATCGTTATATAATCTGTATAATATTTAAGAAATTAATAATTTAATGAAAACCATGATTATGTATATAATACATTTATAGAACATACATTGTCATGTGGAGGGGATATTTAAAATTTGATAAATGTGGATGTGTTTTCTATATATACAAATAATTAAAATTAGTATTTATCAATGAATGATAGAGAAGAGAAATTTCATATCATTTTCAATTTTTAAATAATTATTGTATTATAAATATTATATTCATTCATCACCACAACCATTAAAATAAACCATTATGAAAAGTTATCGAAAATGATAGACATTAATTTGCTGAAGTGGTAGTCTTTTCACACGCCTAAATGGATCTTTTATTTTAACAAATAATGGAATGTATTAAATATTATTAATTATATTATGATAAAAACATAGTACTCAAATAATTATACTAAAATTTAAATATTAGAATGAATTAATGTGGTTTGGATGAGGTAGATTCATAATAAATTTATAAAAGGATATTATAATTATATTTAGAGATGGAACTTTCTCATTGAAATTTCCTTGGAAATTGTGTCCATTAGAAAATTATTAGTGACAGGTGGCCTATGATTGTGAATTAGGTTTCTAAGAGTTACCATATTGTCTATATTTTGGAATTACTTTGATCTTAATGGTGTAACATGATTTGGTGAAATTATTCACTACAATAAATGTTGAAGATAGTAATTTTAAATGATCCCATTTAATTTTAAATAATCAAAATTTTCTATTCACTTATAAATTACTAATAAATAGAAAAAATAGGAACAATATGTAAGTTTTTGTTGTGCTAGAACTCATAAATTTAATCGAATCTTTATTTTAACATGATTGTTCACGTTTTAGTTAATAAATATAATTTTTACATTTTTCATTAATCGGTGTAATTTATTTTTAACCATAATGATTAATTGTATTGAAAATATAAAAATTATCATTATTAATTAATTTGATCATTCTTATGTCCGATTTTAAAATAATTTTATAAAATTAAACTTTTCCTTTTATGAAACATCAGCTTTAAAATGAACTCCCTTGACACAATAGAAATTAATGAATGTTTTTTTCTAGAAAATAATTTAAATATATATATAAATTATTAATGATTTTTATTTTGACGAAATGAATTGTATTACTAAAAATAAAATATATTTTATTCATACTTAAAATAAAGATATGAATTATTATTTCTATGAAATGTTTTAGTGGAATGGCCAAAAAAGAGTTTTTATTAGAATTTATATATTATTTTTTCTGTGCAAGGTTAAACATATGTTTTATAAATTTAAGAAAACATATTCAAAATAAATAAAATTATTAATTTATTTATTTTGACCAATTAATTGGTTTTATAATTTTCAATAACATGGTTATGTGATGATAATGATTAACAATCAGTGTTATAGAAATGTTAGATTATTCATAATTAAAATTATAATAATGTAAAATTATATTAATGGTGATTGCCTTTTTATAATTTTTTCGTATATTAAAAGCACATAGAAATCATTGATATCTAAAAAAAACTATAAAAATGATATAATTGTCAAAAACTTTTCCAATAATAAGGACATATAATATAGTGGGATAAAGAATACAATATAAAAGAATATGATTAAGATAATTTAGATCTTCTAGATCCACCATATTGATTGCAGTCATGAAGAAATCTCTATAAATAATAATTAGTTTTTTTAAAAAATCATTTTGAATATGAATATATATATATAAGATCGAATATTTAATTTGATGGATAATAATGATAATAATAATTATTTATAGGATTTTGCGAACACATTAGATTGTTATAAATATGTTTGATTATATAATAATCTGAATGTTGGAATAGGAAAATGTCCATTTGAATTATATTTTGACTATTAGGAAAGGTAATTTTGAAATTATTATAAAAAATATATTCTAGGTAAATGTAAATTTTCCTTTTGGTTTTATATAAAATAAAATATAAAATATTTTATTCATGGTACATGTAAATAAATGTATAAATTATGCTAAATTAAGTATTGCAATATTTTCAAAATATAAATACTATATCTGAATTTATTTAAAATATAAAATGATTGAAACAAAATTATTTTACTAAAATTTATTAATATGTAAAAAATATGTTATTTAATAACTATTATATGATTTTATAACACCATAATAAATTTTCCTATGTTTCATAGAACTGATTATAATATTAAAATCTTTATTTTATAAATAAATGGTTATTTTATTAAAAAATTGAACTTATCATATTTATAAAATTATTTAAATAATGTTAATTAAATTCTTGAAATCTACTCCACAAATAATGGTTTGTTTTATTTCATTAATTATTCTCATATAGTTGAATATATAGTGAATAGTGAAATTCCACAATTTACAATATTTAACAGTATAAGAAAAATACATCACCTTTTGAGTCATGAAGAATGTATGAAATAATTAGATCAATGTCACATGTACTATTTTTTGTATATTGTCATAAGAGTAGATACTATTGATAGTATTGTTCAAAAATAATTAACAAATTAATATAATATTCCAAAACACAATTCTCCTTCCCTTATAAATATCACCCCTCACCACCAGATCTACTTACACCATATAATCCATGAATCAAACCAAATATCATGTGATTCCTCTCCTCCCCACTATCACCATTGTCAATTTCCACTGGTCTAAAAAAAATACCTATTCCATGTTCTATAATGTGACCTTAAATGATGTGATACTCAAATGGAAACTATCTCAAACCACTTCCCTTTATTTTTTTACTCAACTACCTTTTATCACATAATTAATCCATAAAATATAAATAAAATAATATTCAATTATATATTGGATTGTTATATTTATAATTCCCTCCACTTCCTTTCTAGTATCATTTATTAAATAAACAAAACTATTGTACAAATTAAGGTGCTTAACCATATATGTGGATAATAATTTTTTCCTATTACATAATTCAATGATGGTCACAAAAGAATTATTTATATTAGAGAGATTTTAAATATGTATATTATAACTTATTTCATGTTCTAGAATATATATATATAATTATTAAATTATATATATATATATATTATTCAATAAAATTATACAACTTTATTATTGCTGGGAAAACTGCGAAAATAAGCTAAACATTAATCACTGACATTTTTTCAAATGTATCATCAGTATGTCAGAATCTTTTATATGCGATAATTCAAGAATATAAAATTTCATGAATAATATTTCATTTATATTATGGTGTTTTATTTACATTTTCAAAAAGCACCTTTATATATACCCATGTTAACTAATGATGAAACCGTGAAATGAATGCTCCCAGAACGATGATATAGAATTTTAGAACTAATTGAAATTCCCATAAATGAACCTAAAACATTAAAATAAATAAAAAATAAGTATAAAAAATTTTATCTAATTAATTAATGTTGTTTTATTTTTCTGAAAAATTAAGTGCAATTTAATAATGCATTCAGACATAATTTAATGAACCGCTCTAAACCGCCTTTCTTCCCTGTGAGTTGTGCTTTCCATATCATTACCCCAATTGATTTATTAATTTCTCCAATATAATTATATAAAATCCAATGTAGATATTTCAAATAAAATTACTTAGATACATTAATCATACTTGATTGTTTTTATACATGTTTTAGAAGGTTATATTCTCAATTAATCATAATTAGAATACCTGATTAAAGGCAAAATATCTATTTCATACCCATACTCAAGTAGAATATATGAAATATTTTAAAACCAATATATTTTTCTAATATAATATATTTTAACATATGAAAAATAATTTTTTTATTTATTGCTTAATATAATTAATTATTTATTTATAATGATTAAAATATCATTATTCATTTCCCTATCATTGTACATAAGTGGCGGAGTTTTAATTACACCTATCCACTCTAATAATTGTTTCAAATTATATGGAAAAAATTATTCATGATAAATTATTATTATTTCATTAAAAATTTGTAATCAATGACTTAATAACATCTTCAATTGATATCATTTTGATACATTCTTGGGTATTTTCTTTTGGCATGACTATGAAACACATTACATTCCATATATAAACCATTTGATTATTTTTTATGTTTGATATATTTATGGGGTAAACATATGTATGTACATGTAATGATGGGTGGGCCCATATATAAATCTAGTGCATTTGTAAATGTTTTCTCTCATGAGAGGATATTTATGCTATCAGGGTGTAAACCAAATCTATTAGTAGGCTTTGTACACTATGTTAAATCATCTTAGCTATTATAATAGAGTCATGTTTATGTCTAGATATATGTTTTATCTATATCCATATATTTCCATTACCATAATATTTCATGTACAATATGTTATATATACTTATTTTTATTCATGGTCTATGAATTTTATTTTATCATGTTATCCCTTAGTTTACATACATTATTCTTTCTTTGTATGTTTATTACATTACATTGTTTTTTATCCCATTCCATTTTTCTATTTATTCTACAGGTTATCATATATTATTGTAGGAGATCAATGGGATTTAGGTGCTCATTATGGAAATTCAGAAATGATGTTTTATTCTAATTCCATTTTTTTAATTTTGTGACGAGTATCCCAAAGGTAGTAGAATTTTATATCATTGGGTTTTATTTGACCACTAATTATTCTAAAAATGATGTAACATGTTTTTTTAAAATAAAGGTTTACAATATTGGGTATTAGCATATGGTGTAGTTATTTTTTGGTATTTAGTCTAGAAAAATTTACTAATAACCATATAGCTAATTATATTATAATTGATAAAGAATATTGAATCTTATAAGATCATTAGATAAGATATTCTATTCCTTTTAAATGGTAATGTTTCTATGAATATAGTTCACTTATAAAATCATTAATTATTTATTAAACAGCAATAATTCTATTTTTTCAATATTTAATGTCCAGAAATAAGAAAATAAGTTCTAAAAATAAATTTAATTTGATATTTTATGTTATTCACAATGTGATGCCAAACCTGATGAAAATGGGAGAATAAAACACCATGATAGTACAGGATGAACTGGATATTGTTATGAATAACTACATGATTCATGTAAAACACAACCCATTTCCCCAGAATGTGAATATTTGTGTTGAATAATTTATGTGACAATGATTGAATTAATTTAGTTGACATTGTAATCCCATTATCATGGAAATATTGATTAATATTATTGAGAATACATTCATTGTCCTCTATTTCTCAAAAGAAGTGAAGGTTGTACTGGTGGTCTGTCATTTTGATGGAGAAGTTGATCTGTGGTGAACACTAATAAAAAAGAATAATGAGAAAACTAATTACATTGAATATTTATTATTAATGAAAATATTTTCAAATAATTATTTTCATCATATTCTACATATAACTAGGAGGAGATAGTTTTTCTGTCATATTAAAAAGTAAGACGACTCTATCTGTTAGTATTAGGAAATCATTACAAA
Source organism: Viscum album (assembly GCA_963277665.1). Classification (NCBI taxonomy): domain Eukaryota; kingdom Viridiplantae; phylum Streptophyta; class Magnoliopsida; order Santalales; family Viscaceae; genus Viscum; species Viscum album. The sequence goes on from OY728147.1 coordinate 1,244,425,646, forward strand.
ACCTTCATGATGCAGCTACACATTTTTCAGTAAAACAAAAAGTACGGCAGATCAATTATTTACTGGATTAATGTAGTGTTGGTTTTTTTGAATTAATTATTTTGACAACTATGATGCTTTATTATATTGTTTTCTTAATGATGATATGAATTTTCAAGACTCTTAGTGGTCTTGTGGGTTTAGAGATAAATAAGGGTAAATGTTGTTTAATATTGAAGTATCAACTTCTAAATCTCATATAGTTTAGAAAAAAATATCCCCTGTTTCAAATTTTTAGAAGAGGAATCATGGGAACAATATGATGGGAATTGGGATATATATGAAATGCAGCAAAGAGGCTCACCATGATAATCATTTCTCAAGGTATATAATGAAATCCACTAGAGCATGGTAAAAATAGAATTTTATAATCTATAGTCATCATATAGTATAGGATTTTAAATAGAAGGAACACGTAAATTAAAACCTAAAAGGAAAAAAGCCATGTGTCTTCAATAAAAATCAATGAAATTAATCTCCATAGAATTGTTTAATGAAATATGTTATCACTAACTGAAAATTAAATTTTAATTTATCAAAGACTTTTAAGAGAAAAGTGAGAAACCCGATTTCAACCACAAAAGTAAAAAAAAGTGCCAATACAAGAAAAAAATTAGACTACAAAAATTAGAATATTTGAATTATTTCAATGCAATATTTTTTACCTTGGTTTCAAGTTCATCTATGAAAAGACCATTGAACCAAGAAGTCGGCTTAACCCATTCCTAAATGTTCTCCTCCGGACCAATCATTCCTCAATTGAATCCACAACCTAGAATGAGACCATGATTATTGATCCAGGTATATTTATCCTCATTGAGATTATTCCTTAGTGATAAATCCATCATCGTAGATACTGCTTCTTAAGTATCAATAAGATACAAAACATGTTCATCCCCACCATTATTCAATCTCAAGAGATATTCCACAATTGGCTCAATCGCATCACCTGACATTGCCTATTTTTTTTCACAAAACCATATTCATCAATATTACCATGTTCCAGTTGATAGTTACCTTTAGTTATTTACTTTATTTCCTTATTGTTACTCTTCCTTAATATCGCAGATCTGGTAGACACTGTCCTTTAAGAATTGGATTAGTCCTTCTGAGGCTTTCTCTTTAGGGGATCAGATATGAGGCCTTCATTATTAACAAATATTGATTCACTTTTGACATAATATCCTTGAATAACATAGTAGTATATTCCAGGTCCTCAGTGGGGTATCTTCCAATTTCATTTCCAAGACTCACATCCCTCCAATCCAATCAGTTGTGATCATTGTGTTAAATATAGGGCGACATTGTCTCTATGGGGAGATGTGTGTGAAATATATTTATCACAATAGCCTTAAAATATATATTCACAAATAAAGATCCTAATATAATATATTAATTATATTTAAATATCATTAAGGGTTATGTCCTTTAAATAAACTATTATCCTAGTAAATCAAATAATGTGGATGATGTTCTTATTATAAAGGATCCTACAAAATTATCAATGATATGAATTTTGAAGCTTCAAATATTCATAGACTTGTAATGTATTGACATCAGAAACATAAATTATGGAACACCATAATCATTTTATCAAAATAAATATCAACAATAAAATCTAGTGATGATATGTGATTTTAAGAGAGATGATGTAGAAATTCAAAATTATGTGGAAGATAACATATTTATGAAATCATAAGAGTTAAAAATTAATGAGGAAGGAGACATAGGATTTGGGTTACAATGAATTTTAACATTAAATCCTAATATAAAGTGATATATTTTTAATAATTAATAATTCCCAATCATCATGAACCAACTATGGATCAAAAAGAAGTATCCTGATCATGAAGATCACTGTTAGTGTTACAATATCAAGAAGAATATCAATAATTATAGATCAAATTAATTGTAATATCGAGATGTTATGTATGAATATAAATTGTCTATGGATATGATACATCCAATACCAATACAAAAATGAAAATTGGAAAACATAACCACATACTTTTTTGTTGGACTTCCAATGAAATCTAGTGAAAACGGTGTAATATTTGTTGTTTTGGATCAATATGAAAAAGAATATCTCATAATGGAAATTATATTTTACTTCTCACTCAATAAAATTACATGAGTATACCTATAAAAATGGTTAGACCACATGGTGGATAATTTTCTATGTAGAGACTCGGGTTTTTGGCCCTGTTAGACTTTGGAATATTTCTACGAATAATTCCAGAGCTAGGCGCGAAGACGGCGTTCGATTCCGAGGCCCGATGTGCCCGGAATTAAATTTTATAAAAATGTTAAGTATTTTTATACTATGCACGTGGCGGGGGGTGATATCTCCTAAACGGTAGCTCAGAACGGGAATCTGAGGGCACGGTTGCGTCTGGAACGTGCCGTTTACCCTAGGCGGGGTGTAAACTTTGTGGGCGCGGGCCTGCGGTGAGAAAAGCCATCAGGGGCGTTTTCGTAAATAAGTAGCAAGTTAGTGGGTGAGCGTCGGCTCGAATAACTTCTGAACAGAGTCTCGGATGGGAAATCTGAGACCGCCGTTGCGTTCAGAATGGTGCATTTACCTTAGGGGTGACCTTACTTTTGTTCGCATCGGGCGTCAGGTCCGAGGCGGGTTTCGCGTCGACGGGCCGCTGATATAAATATCACCCCCCCCCCCTTAATCGTTCTTCGCTGTTCTTCGCCGCCACTCCGCCGAATCGAGCAAACGGAGCGCCCACGAGCTCAGAATTCTACGGCGGACGTTCCAGGAGCGCGCAGCGGAAGCCCTGGAGTGCAGATCTGAGACAGAACGTCGGCGTTTCGCCCACGAGGTAGGTGGTTTGAGTTTTAGAATTCTGGATCCTGTTTTTGTGTTGTTTTTCCTCAAATTTTCATAAGATTTGTATAGTTCGGGTCCCGAGCTTTCCGAAACATGTTTCGGATCTGAATTTGGAGCACTGGGGTGCTCCCGGTGGCTCCTGGAAGTTTTCCGGCGAAAAACCCGGTTTTCCGGCAAGACCCGCGGTGGCCATGGCGGATTCCGGCGAGTTCTGCAGCGGCGCGGCGGCGACGCGGTGGTTTCCGGCTCCGGCACGGCGGATTCCGGCGGCGGCGCGGTGGTTTCCGGCGACCCTACAGTGGTCCGGCCAGAATGTTCCGGGGGTTCTTTAAACCCCCGTAACTCGCAAACCGTAACTCCGATTTACGAGCCGTTTGCGGCGACGCGCTCCTTGCGTCGAGACGGACCTTTTGAACTAACTTTGAGAATTTTATGGTTCGGGATCGTGGCCCGGATGTTAGAAACGTCGTATAAAATAATATTATTTTTTATTTTACGACTTCGGGCCGTTGTAACTTATACCCGGAGTGTCCGATTGACGTGCCATCAGTGGCGTTGAGACCCTGATGGTACGACGAACTTTTTGAGATGGTTTCCGGGTGTTGGGACTGCGAACAGGGTGCGGGCCCCACGAGGCCGGGGTTTGGCGTTTACGGTGAAATGCAACTTTTGCACCAGGAGTCCGATTTTGGCGGATGAATAGTCGATCCTATGTGTTTTTCCGAGAGGATCGCAATGGTGCGATCCGTTCGATGAGTTTCGGAATCCAGGCGTGGGCCCCACCTGAGCTGGCCTTCGGTGAATAGTACCTTTTTCACCGGGTGTCCGTTTTGGACGAGCGAGTAGTCGATTCCGCTTGTTTTTCCGAGGGGATCGCCGTGGTGCGATCCGCTCGATCAGTTTCGGGATCCTTGTGTGGGCCCCGCACGAGCTAGATACGATGAATAGTGCCTTTTTCACCAGTGCTCCGTTTCGGGCGAGTAAACAGCCTATCCTGCCTGTTTTTCCGTGTGGAACGCGTTGGTGGCCTCAGTTTTGGCCTAGAAGGTGCGCAGTGTGGTGTTGTGGCGAGTCGCTCGGGTTAGCGACGTTTGGACCAGCAGTGGTTGAGGGTTCTCCCTTGGTTCGTTCCTACGAGGGTTCGTGTGGTATCACAACCTTCGTATGGGTTTGTGATCCTCTCAATGGTATGTTTAAACTGTTAGAGTTGTGGTATCCCTCCGGTGGGCCTGGAGTGGATCCTCTAGCATCTTTACCCTAGATCGGGTTCTTGGTATCGCTGTGACCGTTTATTTACGGGCGGCGATCCCCTATCTAGCAGGTTAACCCCATAGGGTTTGTGGCATCATCGGACATATGATCCCCTACGTGGTGGGTCGTGCACAGTAGGGTTGTGGAATCGTCGGGTTTATGATCCCCTACTCAGCATGATGTTTATGGTAGGGTTGCGGTATCGTTGGTTATACGATCCCCTACTCAACGCGTGGTTTCGGTAGGGTTGCGGCATCGTCGGTTCGATCCCCTACATCGCGAGTTTTATCAGATAGGTTTCCGGTATCGTCATGACCATCTTTATATGGACAATGATCCTCTATCTGAGTGTGGAGTTTCTGTCGAGTGCCAGATCGAGTTCTGGTATCCCCCAGCGGATCCTGGGTGTGATCCCCTATCTGTGAGAACTACGTATGCCAGATTGGGTCGTGTTATCCCCCAGCGGACCCTGGGAGTGATCTCCTATCTGTGAGCTACGTATACCAGAGTGGGTCTTGGTATCCCCTAGCGGACCCTAGCGGTGATCCCCTATCCGAGGAGTTTGGAGGTTTTGTTGTTTCAGCGATGTTTCCTCAGTGATGTTATCCGACGAGCGTGATCTCTCGGGCGAGCATCTAAAGGGTTTGAGATAAACCTGATGGAGTGTATCTATCGCATGCGTGTCATCTGGTATGACAGTGTTCGTGGTGTACTCTCCTTGTTGTGGACAGTTGCTGGTGACGAGGTCGGTACCTCTTGTGGCTTTGTGGCATGAGCTTGTATATCTAGATTGTTCAAGGTGTATGTATGGGCATACACCTGAGTTGAGCTAAGCTGACTAGTTGTGTTAGCCGAGGATGGTCACGAGATGGAGTTTCTCTCTCGTCCGGGTTCCCTCTGGCTGGGTTGAGCAGACTGTTGCCTTTCAGTTTCTCCCTTGGGTTTTGGGTTTTTGGGGTGCCTACTGACTATGTTTATACTCACCCTTGCACGGGCTTTGCCCGCACATGTTTGTGTCTTGTGCAGACCACAGGCCTTTTGACGGAGTCCCAGGAGGACCCGGAGTAGGTGGAGCTTAGTGAGCGAGTTGACTGGGGTGTTTACCGGAGTTGTGCCGAGGGAGCTTTACGGCGGGTGTTTGTGGAAGCGTTCCCCTTCTTTAGAGCAGGTTGGACGCGCTTTGTAGTTTTCTTTTGGTGGGCCCTGTTTTGCCCTTGTACTTTTGTTGTTTCACTCTGGTTTGGGATAGATTGTATGCATGCATTTACTTTTCAGTTTCTATATCTCTGCACTATTGCATTGAGGTGTTTGTGGGTGCGTGTGTACAGGTACCATAGGCTAATGCCTCCCATGTGTGTGATAGCCTACTCGGCGCTAGTCGCCAGCCCCTGGCCTATTGGAGGAGGTATTGGGGAGTCGCGGCTCGAGCCCCGTTGGGTCAGGTCGTGACAGAGTGGTATCATAGGAGGTTACACCTTTGGGATCTCAGAGCGTAGCTGGTCTAGCTGTGAGTTTGGTTTGGGTTGCATAACGGCAGTGTTAGGGTGTTTCGAGTTCGGCTTTCAGGCCAGGGACTCCAGTGTTGGTGCGGCGGCCGACGTATCCATACACCAGGACTCTGATAACCTACCTTTCGACTCGGGACATTCGTACACTGGTCGCGGGGACATAATGGTACATGCATCATATAGGACTGGGTTTTTGGTTTTTTTCCTTGTCCTTCTTGAGTCTGATCTCCAGATATACTCTTTGACTATGGTGCGTCATGAATGTATTTCAGGATGCCTCCACAACGACAGCCAGTGAGGGTTCCGCAACAGGATTGTGCTGATGACCCGCCCAGTGTAGTGGTTGTGGAGTAGGGCGCAGGTTTTGAGGTTGCACCTCCAGGTGGTCTGCCAGTTGAGCCACCACCTATTGAGCAGCTGGTTGTGCCGGCGGTGCAGGACGAGGTTGCACGCAGGCTGAGTGCAGTACACGAGTTCTAGAGGCAGCGACCTCTGAGGTTCCGGGGTGATCCAGACCCCCAGGCAGCTGATGACTGGCTTGAGGCAGTCACCCGAGATTTCCGCCTAGTGAGGACACCTCCATATCAGATGGTGGTCCTAGCGGCGAGCCTTTTGCATGGTTCTGCCGGGCGATGGTGGAGTTTGGTGACGCAGTCCCATGACGAGGAGACGCTCACGTGGGCAGAGTTTGAGCGGCTCTTCAGGGAAGAGTTCTATCCGGTGACACTGAGGTCAGTGCGGATCTAGGAGCTTCTGCAGCTTCGACAGGAGAGCCTGACAATGTCGGAGTACTCAGCGAGGTTTACTGACCTGTCGCGCTACTCCCTGGATATGGTTCGAGACCCGTTCTTTAGGGCTCGGACCTTCGAGAAGGGATTATGTAGGGATACCCGAGCAGGTGTGGTTTCCATGTGCCTGACCACCTATGCTGGAGTGCTGGAGCGAGCGCTGGTGGTGGAGAGCTTTCTGGCCGAGCAGATCTCGCCTGTTAGTGCTGGGCATGCTAGAGGTGAGACTTCTTCGGTCGGATCGGCATCTGGTAGCCGACGACAGACTCAGGGGTCTGGATGTTGCCGACGTTTCAGGAGGCGACCCCAGGATGGGGGATCTGAGCCTCGGAGCTCACAGGGCTCGCAGGCCAGTTTTGGTCAGCCGCAGGAGAGGCGGTGTTACGCTTGCGATGGTCGGGGACATCTTGCTAGAGATTGTCCGACCCGACGTGCTACTGAGAGGGAGCCGGTCGATGGACCGCCTTGGCAGAGGCAGCGTCTCGAGCAAGGAGGTCTGCAGGGCGGTGGACGTGGCGGCGGAGCTGGTGCAGCGGGATGCGGTGGTAGGCAGTACTAGTTGCCACCACCCCCACCCCCAGGTTGTCCACGCCAAGCTCAGGGAGCTGGTGGTCGAGGGCGAGGACAGCTCCATGCCCTGGAGGCTGTTGACCCAGAGGCACCGCAGATGGATAGTGGTACGCCTTGTGTCTTTCTACTTACTGCAGTAGTTTGTCAGACACTATTTAGCGGTACTCTTTCCTTTTGTTGCATGCTTGAGTTTTGTTCAGGGCGTTGGTAAGACCCTGAGTGGTTGTTTTTTGGGGAACTCGCTGGTGTGTGAGACCCAGTTGAGATTCCAGTCGCTTTCCTTGTGCTTAGGGCTTTTCGGGGACGAAAAGTTCTAAGGGGGGGAGGATGTAGCGACTCGGGTTTTTGGCCCTGTCAGACTTTGGAATATTTCAACGAATAATTCCAGAGCTAGGCGCGAAGACGGCGTGCGATTCCGAGGCCCGGTGTGCCCGGAATTAAATTTTATAAAAATGTTAAGTATTTTTATACTATGCACATGGCGGGGGTGTGATATCTCCTAAACGGTAGCTTAGAACGGGATTTTGAGGGCACGGTTGCGTCCGGAACGTGACGTTTACCCTAGGCGGGGTGTAAACTTTGCGGGTGCGGGCCTGCGGTGAGAAACGCCACCAGGGGCATTTCCGTAAATAAGTAGCAAGTTAGTGGGCGAGCGTCGGCTCGAATAACTTCTGAAGGGAGTCTCAGATGGAAAATCTGAGACCGTCGTTGTGTTCAGAATGGTGGGATTACCCTAGGGGTGACCTTACTTTTGTTCGCATCGAGCGTCGGGTCCGAGGCGGGTTTGGCGCCGGCGGGCCGCTGATATAAATATCAGCGCCCCCTCCCCCTTAATCGTTCGTCGCCGTTCTTCGCCGTTCTTCACCGCCACTCCGCCGAATCGAGCAAACGGAGCGCCCACGAGTTCAGAATTCTACGGCGGACGTTCCAGGAGCGCGCAGCGGAAGCTCTGGAGCGCGGATCTGAGGCAGAACGTCGGCGTTTCGCCCGCGAGGTAGGCGGTTTGAGTTTTAAAATTCTGAATCCTGTTTTTGTGTTGTTTTTCTTCAAATTTTCATAGGATTTGTATAGTTCGGGTCCCGAGCTTTCCGAAACATGTTTCAGATCTGAATTTGGAGCACCGGGGTGCTCCCGGTGGCTTCTGGAAGTTTTCCGGCGAAAACACCCGGTTTTCCGGCGAGACCCGTGGCGGCCATGGCGGATTCCGGCGAGTTCCGCGGCGGCGCGACGGCGACGCGGTGGTTTCCGGCTCCGGCACGGCAGAGTCTGGCGGCGGCACAGAGGTTTCCAGCGACCCTGCGGTGGTTCGGCCAGAATGTTCCGGGGGTTCTTTAAACCCCCGTAACTCGCAAACCGTAACTCCGATTTACGAGCCATTTGCGGCGACGCGCTCCTTGCGTCGAGACGGACCTTTTTAAATAACTTTGAGAATTTTGTGGTTTGGGATCGTGGCCCGGAAGTTAGAAACGTCGTATAAAATAATATTATTTTATTATTTTACGACTTCAGGCAGTTGTAACTTCTACCCGGAGTGTCCGATTGACGTGTCGTCAGTGGCGTTGAGACCGTGATGGTACGACGTACTTTTTGAGATGGTTTCCGAGTGTTGGGACTGCGAACGGGGTGCGGGCCCCACGAGGCCGGGTTTTGGCGTTTACTGTGAAACACAGCTTTTGCACCAGGAGTCCGATTTTGGCGGATGAATAGTCGATCCTGTGTGTTTTTCCGAGAGGATCACAATGGTGTGATCCATTCGATGAGTTTCGGAATCCAGGCGTGGGCCCCACCCGAGCTGGCCTTCGGTGAATAGTACCTTTTTCACCGTGTGTCCGTTTTTGACGAGCGAGTAGTCGATTCCGCTTGTTTTTTCGAGGGGATCACCGTGGTGCGATCCGCTCAATGGGTTTCGGGATCGTTGTGTGGGCCCCGCACAAGCTAGATACAGTGAATAGTGCTTTTTTCACCGGTGCTCCGTTTCGGGCGAGTAAACAGCCTATCCTGCGTGTTTTTCCGTGTGGAACGTGATGGTGGCCTCGATTTTGGCCTGGGAGGTGCGTAGTGTGGTGTTGTGGCGAGTCGCTCGGGTTAGCGATGTTTGGACCAGCAGTGGTTGAGGGTTCTCCCTTGGTTCATTCCTACGAGGGTTCGTGTGGTATCACAACCTTCGTATGGGTTTGTGATCCTCTCGATGGTATGTTTAAACTGTTAGATTTGTGGTATCCCTCCGGTGGGCCTGGAGTGGATCCTCTAGCATGTTTACCCTAGATCGGGTTCTTGGTATCGCTGTGACCGTTTATTTACGGGCGGTGATCCCCTATCTAGCAGTTTAACCCCGTAGGGTTTGTGGCATCATCAGACATATGATCCCCTACATGGTGGGTCGTGCACAGTAGGGTTGTGGAATCGTCGGGCTTACGATCCCCTACTCAGCATGATGTTTATGGTAGGGTTGCGGTATCGTTGGTTATACGATCCCCTACTCAGCGCGTGGTTTCGGTAGGGTTGCGGCATCGTCGGTTTGATCCCCTACATCGCGAGTTTTACCAGATAGGGTTCCGGTATCGTTGTGACCATCTTTATATGGACGATGATCCTCTATCTGAGTGTGGAGCTTCTGTCGAGTGCCAGATCGGGTTGTGGTATCCCCCAGCGGATCCTGGGTGTGATCCCATATCTGTGAGAACTACGTATGCCAGATCAGGTCGTGGTATCCCCTAGCGGACCCTGGGAGTGATCCCCTATCTGTGAGATATGTATACCGGAGTGGTTCTTGGTATCACCTAGAGGACCCTAGCGGCGATCCCCTATCCGAGGAGTTTGTTGGTTTTGTTGTTTCAGCGCTGTTTCCTCAGTGATGTTATCCGACGAGCGTGATCTCTCGGGTGAGCGTCTGAGAGGTTTGAGAGAAACCCGATGGAGTGTATCTCTCGGATGAGTGTCATCTGGTATGACAGTGTTCGTGGTGTACTCTCCTTGTTGTGGACAGTTGCTGGTGACGAGGTCGGTACCTCTTGTGGATTTGTGGCGTGAGCTTGTATATTTGGATTGTTCAAGGTGTATGTATGGGCATACACCTGAGCTGAGCTGAGCTGACTAGTTGTGTTAGTCGAGGATGGTCACGAGATGGAGTTTCTCTCTCGTCTGGGTTCCCTCTGGCTGGGATGAGCAGACTGTTGCCTTTCATTTCCTCTCTTGGGTTTTGGGTTATTGGGGTGCCTACTGAGTATGTTTATACTCACCCATGCACGGGCTTTTCCCACACATGTTTGTGTCTTGTGCAGACCACATGCCTTTTGACGGAGTCCCAGGAGGACCCGGATCAGGCGGAGCTTAGTGAGCGAGTTGACTGGGGTGTTTATCGGAGCTGTGCCGAGGGAGCTTTCTGGCGGGTGTTTGTGGAAGCGTTCCCCTTCTTCAGAGCAGGTTGGACGCGCTTTGTAGTTTTCTTTTGGTGGGCCCTGTTTTTCCCTTGTACTTTTGCTGTTGCACTCTGGTTTGGGATAGATTGTATGCATGCATTTACTTTTCAGTTTCTATATCTCTGCACTGTTGCATGGAGGTTTTTCTGGGTGCGTGTGTACAGGTACCATAGGCTAATGCCTCCCATGTGTGTGATAGCCTACTTGGCGCTAGTCGCCAGCCCCTGGCCTATTGGAGGCGGGCTTGGGGAGTCGCGGCTCGAGCCCCGTTGGGTCGGGTCGTGACATTATATTATAACCAATCGAGATCATTGTTTTACATCCACATTCTATAAAAGTCTCTACATTATCTAAACTCTAAGATGAAATACATTATGAATTTTTACCCCTAAACAGATTAATCAATTTATTATATTCCTCAGGCATTGGATATATTTTTAGAGCCTACTCGATGGATATTAAAGTGTAGTGGAATCTGAATCTTCCACTGGTGAGTTATCATAAAATAATAGATTCTAATAAACCATTCTAATGAAATCATATTAATCCATTTATAAGATTAAATGTAAAAAATAATCATACTGGGATGAATTTATTAAATGTAAGAATCTGAGACCAAAAATGGTCAATGAAATTTAAAAAAATATGAAGTTCATTCTGTTAAACATCTAGGCTTCCCAATGACAAAATAAGATATATATAGACATCAATCAAAGGGGACTAGAGTTTGAAGTTCGAGAAAAGTTATTCATCCTAATATCTATATGGTATAGAGTCATGAGATTTTTTATTTAGGGAAATCTTTGTCTCTAGTACATCATCCATTTTGAGATCCTTATCCTCATTGGATTTATAGCATATTTACTCGATCATCTACATACTATGTTTACTGTACATGATTTATTCCATGTATGATTTTCAATGAGGTGTATATCCGATTTCCCAAACGTACTGAATTTTAAGGTTGTACAATAAGAAAATTATTTTTCTTATGAGTAGAAGGAGGTGAAAATCATCGATTATAGAGACAATGAATAATTCAATAAGTAACCTCCAATAGTTAATGTACTATGTTGAGACCGTACAAATGAACTGAATACAAGGGAACCAAAGGATGCAATGGAGAAAGAATTATGATCGCCTACATTTACCATAGATTGTGAAATAAAATTTTAATAGTTAAATTACATAAGGGGGAAATAATCAAATGAACTAGAATTTTTTCCATGGATATTCCCATACAATAATAATTTCATGATGTATAGGAAAAAAATTATAATGAATAAAAAAAATTAAAGTTAAAATAGGCAAAAAAATTAACATAATTATAATTCTAAATATCACCATAGGAAAATAAAAATAAAATAATAGAATAACAATCATATAAGTTGGATCGACAAGATCTACTAGAATATCAAAAACTCAAGAACCAAGATGTACCAATAAAACATAATGGTAATTATATAATTTTAATTTGGTATATGAAAGTACATATAAAAATGGTATAAAATAGAATTTAATTATGTATTAATATAATAAGAGGTATTTATATGATGTATTGAACCAATATGACCATTATAAATTTAACTGTTGAAATACTAAATGAATGGTGAATAGTAACATGACCATTAGAGTTGTAATATGATAATTTATAATGGAAATATGAACATTATAAGATTAATCTCAGGTATGGAAGGGGAAAATTATATTTGTGTTTTATAAAAAATTTAATATGATTTATGTATATCTTGGTATAATTAAATAATTTTTTTAAAAATTATAAATTATGGTTTTATTATAACATAAATATTATATTTTCTACATTATTATGAATATAATGAATAAAATGAATATTTATTTTCATATGATTATTTCATATATTAATTTTATTTTTCAATAAAACTATTACTTAATTTTGGGGTACCATATATAATTTTTTGAAGGTTAATAAAATAGAGTATCATATTAAAATATTTTTTTGGAATATATAGTTAATATAATTAGAAAATTAATTTCTCATATTTAGAAATATATTATAATATAATTTATTTGATTTTTAAAATATACTAGTTACAAAAAATTATGGTTACTTTTTTGGATTTTACTAAAATTATTGATTTTTTGGGAATATTGAAATACATTAATTATATGATATTTAACCTTATAAGAAATATACAAGAAGATTTTAGTTCTAGATGATGTAAGAACCAATTATTTCAAACTAAAATATACAATTTAATTTTTTATTCACAAGGAATCAATATTATTTATAGTCTTGAATCTAAATAATAATCTAGTGAATATAACAATTAAAATAACCCTTCCTCCCATTATAAATACTATGCCTCTCCACCCCTTATCACCACACCATCTATGTCCTGAGGCATTCAGACACTCTACCAATTATTCTACTACCCACTATCCATACATCTATGTGGATATAGAATCACATAAATAAAAATTTCATGTTCAATATTTATTCCTTCCCAGAGGATATATTCATGAGATAATGTTCTCAAATAGTATCTTATTTTTTTTCAACTTATAACTTATCCACACCTCATTCATAAATCAATGATTGAAAACCCTAGTAAAATATATATAATTTAATTTATAAGTCTAATATGAAATCCTATATCCATCCCTCTTCGCAGATTGTATTATTAAATTAAACAAAACCATTGTCTTAATTTTTGTGGTTAACTATCTCCAAGGATTATTATTTGTCGTTAAACATTACATCCATCAAAGACTATCATAATGGTATTAGTCTAGTTTAATACATTATTATTATGTACATTATATCTTATTAAATGTTCTATAACTAATATATAGACATAATACTAAATAAAATGATAATATTTCATGATGGGAAAATAAATCCCCAAATTAAACAAATAATTTCTCAATAATAGTTTTTATAATGAATCATACACATATCAATAAAATTATAAATTTGATAATTTATACTGTTTAAATTTTAAAAATTTCATTTAATTTCACTTATATATTTTTATTTTCATTCATTAAGAACATGAAAAATTAATCCCAATTTTACTGGCCACTAAACAATGAATAGAATCATACCAGAATGAAAAATTAACACATCAAAATGGGAGTAAAGGATGTTAATAATACTATTATAAATAAAATACATGTGGAAGAGGTTCATTATTAATTATATAAATAATATAATTTTATTACCATGGATTCTAACTTCTGGTGCCTAAAAAATTTATACATAAGGTAAGGGATCTCTCTGAACCTCAATTTTTCCATTCAATTACTCATTATCTCATTACGAAAATGTTTTTCTCCATTAATCAGTTTAAATATTCCAGAATTATACTTATAAAATCTGAAAACATTAATATGGACCAATTAAAAATTATTAAATTGGGATATACATGTTTTATAAGGATCATTTCTCAATTACTCTCAATAACCCAGTCTGATTAAATGGAACAATGTTTCATACGCATTTTATAGAACACTCCAAAAACTATTTCAACAACAAAATAGTTTTTAAGAAATTATTTTTATTAAAAATAATTTGCGTTCATTTTTATATTTATACATCCAATTATTTCATTCTATTATTAAAATAACCATTATTTCATCCTACACCACACTTTGGAAGAATATTTCTAAGGTTAAATAACTACTCTATTTATTGTTTTAAATTCATCTATAAGTATTTATTTATGATATTTTCTTATTATTATGTTATATTTGACCAGTAAGGATTTAATCAAAAATTGCATGGGTAACATTTTTATACATCATTTGTTTTTTCATATGACATGATTATGTAACCCATTTCAATAGATGGGTAACCCTATTAATTATACCATCTGTTTTATTTATTTATCTATAAAATATATGAGATCACATGTTATGTTGGTTAAACCTTTAGATCACTCCAATTACGTGGGTAATTTTTTTCATTATCAGACATTATTAAATGACTATGGAGTAATCTTAATCAATTATGGGTCTCCTTCCACAAGGTAATATAACCATGGAAATTGTTACTGTATCATGTTTTCGTCATGATATATGTTCCGACCAAATTCTTATATTTTAATGGTCATAAGATTTCATGTCTTATATTTTATGTTTCTGTATTTATTCATGAATATATAATTTTATTATTTAATTTTATTCCTTTAAACTCTTGTTTTTTCCTTGTTTCCATGTTTTTTTACATCACTTTTTATCTCAAACCTTTTTCTTATGTATTCCCCCAGTAATCTTATGCAGTTGTTTGATCTCAAATGGATTGTGGATATCAATAGGGAAATAAATAAATATTTTTTTCTTCTACATCAATGTAATCTTATTATTTAACTAGTCTTAAAAATATAATAAAATTTTCTATTCTGGTATTTTATTTGATGGAATGCTATGCCTAAAATTATTAAACAATATTTGAAAAGGGATATGGTTGATATACATATGAAAATTAATTATTTTTTTTCTTTCCAAATCAATCTTAATATAATATGATTGATATAAGTATTTCAAATATGAATTTAATTTTTCAAAATTAAAAATATTTATTTTGGGAAAGATATATAATGATAGAATAATTTTTTAATATGATCTTTTAATGGTTTTAGTGTCCATGAACATATTTTTATTCATTTGAAATTCGTTTAATTATTTTTCTAATTATAAGTTTTATTTTTTATGATTGAATTATCTAATATTTCTATGGTCATTTTAGTGTTGTTTTATTTGAAACAACCCTAAAAATATTTATTTAGAAAAAATGTTTAATAAAATTCCATCTATTTCATTAAATCCCCCATAATGGAATTTAGTATAAGATGTTTCATTACATATTGGAAAATAAGTGATGGTATATTTATATCAATACATACCTAGGATCCCATTTATCTATATCAATGATATAATTCACTTATGAAACATTAATGTCAATTAGATGTATTTATTCATAGAACTATGTATTTTTTTCTATGGTCCCATTAGGCTATTCTTCAATTGAATAGTGATGTTACAAATGAATAAAATGATTGAATTGAACTTCTGATTGATCTATTATGGATGTCCCCCGAACTGATATATGGAACACATCATGAACATTGGAGAGTTGTGGTAGTGGTTCATAGTGGTATACTAAGACCTAATCAATATCAATGGTCCGGAAGGGACAAATTTTCTTTGGGATTAACATCAAATTATTCATGAATCTCATAATATTTACCAATACAGATAATAAATGGAACAAATTATCACATACAACAATGTCTATGTCTCATTAATGGTTATTAATATAACTGTTATATCGACTCTACACTTCATTGATGTAATGTTGTTTGGGATATAGCATATATGTTTTTCCATGTACAAGGTAAGGATTAATTATCCTCAACTATACTACTTTATCCCAGAATTGTGGGGCCCAACATTTATTAGAATATAAATCCCTATATTGTTCCATATATATATTATAATGTAAATAGTTTCTATATAAAAACTATACCATTCATTAGAGGTGAGAAAAAAATCAATGCAATTATACCAAACAGGATCCCATAATAAACTATAGTGTTTTAATTTTCCTCTCATATTGAACATATGTTTTTGATTTAGATAAAATTTTGATCCCCAAATCTATCCCTAATTAATTTTTAATACTTCTCTATTACCTCAAGGTAGACCTCATATCACAATCACATATAATGGAGTGTTTTACTATATATATCCTTAATACATCCATTATAAGGCCCCGACCTTAAACCTTACTTAATATTGAATTAATTGAATAATTCACATTGAGGATATTTTCAGGTTTAGAGTTTTAGAGAATTAGAACATAACTATTACATCTCAAAAGATTACAAAGTAGACACTTCTACTAAGTTTCCATAGAATAAAAAAACTCTTAAAAAGAAACATGTATAGTTCCATGTTTTATATATAATGACATTCCCTTGATCCCATACTTGACCCTATTCCACATTAATTCCTATGAAAAAAATTTCAAAAAACACGGGGTGAGCATAAAAAGCTCAGTAAGGGATACACAATGAATGAAAACAATTAGTTTATCAAAACAACAAGTAAACTATGTATACTTTATCAAAGTAATACGTTTCACCTTTATGAAGTAGTAAAAAATCTTCACTAAAATAAAAGATCATTACTTACCCTTTTGTAACCAAAAGATTACCATAAAACCCATATAAAGATCACATAACATATAAAGGTAACTTGGGACATAAACATACCTAAATTGAATAACCATACGGTCGACTTCCACTCAAATCACTTAATGGAATAGCCATACGACCGACTTCCATACATACTTAATGGATTGCCATACGGCCGACTTCCATACCCAATGCATTGGAGGTTATAACATAACCACCCATCCTGGTATTCACGACACCACCCGTCATATGGTTTATCACGTCACCACCTGTCAAATCTCCAAGTACCAATATAAAATCATAATACATAAAAAAATATAATGGAACGAAAACATTTCCACACTTTGATCACAATATATCACATAAATATATTGACATAAAAAATCCATTATAAAAACCATTTTAAATACCAAAATACATAAAAGAGTATATGGTATTTATTTCATTTTAAAAACATTACGGCTTGTTGAGGAAGCCAAAGACCAAATAATACTCAAGGCGGCGGAAAAGGTCGTTGTCACCGCGTACGTAAAACGAAACATTCCTTTTTTTTGTTTTTTAAAACGCTTCATAGAAAAATATTCCTTTTGTATAAAAGTAAAAGTCAAGGGGTTTATACACCGTATTAAAGAATGTTGTGTATAAAACGAAATATGCCTCAGTGAAAAGAGATTGAGACGAAGTCCCTTACCTCGGGTCCGACATGACTCGATCGTTCTTTGACGTCCTGAATAATAAACTTGAGTAAATTTATACTTTCTTAAGAACCTTTTTCAAGATTATTATTCATTTTATATCACTTATTTCCATGATATAAACATTATGTAATCATTAAGTTAATAATGTTCGTTTTGTCGATATTAGGTTCTTAAGCCGAAAGTGGACTTCTTACAATTACATGTTGTTCGTGTGGTCAAAGGTTCTTTATATCCAGAATGACATTCATGATTTGGATATCATATATATCATATATATCCAGTATATACATGTATTTATAAAATTACATAATCATTTTGAGGTATGAAATGAAATGCACCGTTCATGGAGATAGTAAGCCATACGTACGTATGAACGCTACTTTCATTTCTATATCATACATTAATGGAAAAAAATAATGATACAGAGGTATATTATAATTCCAGTATAACATCATATATAATAACTTTAAATACATCCTTTATACGTCCCACATATGGCATTAACGAATCACATCACTTTGAGGGGGCGGTAGTCCGCACTTCCTAAAATGAAATTATCGTGTTTACCCACAATGGAAACCATAAAGGTATAACACAAATGAAAAATACAGAAGCATAAGGGAAACATAAACATAACATATATCATATATAAATAGAGCGACATCTTGATGGCCACCATTAAAGGTGTTTAAAAGAAGATTTAACAATCATCATTTCGTCTGGCAGAAATTCGCCAACCACAGAAACAGTATGTTCTGTAACCATTAGATGTAGATGTGTGTAAGTGTATCTCGAATGATTATTATAAAACAAATCCTAGTATATTTAGGATACTGGAGTTGTTACAAAATAAATGAATAAAAATAGTTTAGGGGGTTGGAGAAGGAAAATAAAACAGAAGAACACAAGTGAACACATTACCTCAAAATCGGGTAACTCTCTTAGATTTGAGCTCAAAGGATTCCTTGGGAAGACTTCTGCCCAATGTGAGGCTTGAAGGAGTAAGATAGGGATGTGGAGAGACAAAATGGGTAGGGTTTGGCCGACCCAAAGGCTTTGGAAGTGTGGGTAAAGATGTAGAGGTGTGGGCCTTTTATAAGAGGAGAGGAGGGGCACTCTTGGAAAGTAAAGAAATGTTACTTTATTTTAAAATGATATTCAAATTTAAGAGGTACCACATTGATATAATTCGAGGATAAGGAGATAAGGGTTCGAAATATACTCATCCAATAGGTTTTGGACATGTGTAGGTCACAGATTTTACATTATCTTTTCATTTTACTTAAATCCATTATTAATGAGGTAATCGCTGCATCATCATGTTGTCATAAATAATTTAATATATTTAATGTCTAAAAATTATAAAAAAATTATCATGATGTAGGAAATCTTTTTATCTTTATAATTAATTTTTTATAGTCAAAAATATGACTTGTATAACCCCATGTAAAAATTGTTTTAGTAAAACATCTCATGTTTGTGTCAATTTTACTTTTACATTACATAAAAAGTTATTTATGTCATTTCCCAGCCAAAGTGGCTCCATGGGGTCCCCAACTTGACCCATGGATTTTCATGGTCGTCCATGACACATCCAATGAGTGTATGACATGTGTCAAGCTCATCTCATATTATTAAAAAATTATTTTTACCTTAAACTACACTAATTACCTCTAATCGCGATTAAGAACTAAAAAGTTACTATTCACCAAAAAAATTATTTTAATCTCACTGAACCACATTTTACTTATTAATGAAAATCATGTATGTAGGATTTTTGAAAATCAAATCACAGAAGTGACAAAGTTTCATTTAATCAAAAAATCAGTTTCTTTAACTACCACTTAGTGGTTTCACAATTCATCAAAAAATGATGTTTTTCAGAAAAATATAAAAACATCAACCTAATCTCTATTTGATAATCCGAATTCAAAATTGAATTCCATTTTACAAAATTACAAACATATAGGTTGCATTAATTAATTTAATAATAAATTCCCACTGTCAGATCAAATAGAGTGTTTTTATGAAACAATAAGTATCAAATGATTGGCACTAGTTTATGTCCGATTTCAATGTGAAATTAATTCCAATGACCAATATTGGATTTAATGGTAAAAATATATTCAAATTTCACTTTAAAACCAATTAAAAAGTTAATCTAATTATATAAATAAATTAGATTAAAATGAGGTTTTCAATTAAAATACAACATTTTCCACTATTCATTAAAAAATGAACTTTATCAGAAAAATACCAAAAATTTACACAAAGTAAATTTTGATGTCCCGATTATAAATTAGAGTTTTATTTGGTCCAATAGAATGTAAAAGAGTGAACAAAACTATATTTAATGATGGTTCTCCATCAAAAGGCGATAAGTGAACCTTTAGTGAAAACTAGGGCATATACGCCTAAAATTTAATTCTTTTTGTATTTTAAGCCTTTATATTTTATTGGATAAATTTAAAAAAAATTAAAAACATATATAATCATATTTTATTTATTTCTATCCATTCCCACCAATACAACGACTATGTGTTAACTACCATTTAATATATTATTATTTTATTACTAGTGTGCAACGTAAAATTTCAATGAAACTCTTTGTTGCGTATCGGGTACGCTATCGAACATAGCAATACCATTAAAGTAAAATTAATATTTAATTCGTAAATATTAATAAATATGAAAATTATTTATTCATTATTTACATGGGATATTACATCCTTCCCCCCTTTTGGAAATTGCGTCCTCGCAATTTTATTCACTTATCAAATAAGTGGGGGTATTTATCCCTCATAGAATTTTCAGATTCCCACGTTACCTCTTGAACCATATGGTTTTTTCACAAAACTTTTACCTGGCGAATTACCTTATTTCGCAACACTTGCACTATTCGGTCAAGAATCTGGACTGGTTGTTCTTCATAAGATAGGTTGTCCTCCAGCTGAACTACCTCTGGACTCAAAACATGAGATGGATCTGGCATATACTTCCTCAACATCGAAACATGAAAAACATTGTGTACCTGAGATAAACTCGGAGGTAAATCCACTCAGTAAGCAACTGATCCAACTTTCTCCAGAGTTTCATATGGTCCAATAAACCTTGGACTCAGCTTTCCTTTCTTACCAAATCTCATCATATTTTTCCATGGAGAAACCTTGAGAAAAACATGATCACCTACCTCGAAAGATAGATCCTTCCTCCGGTTATCCACATAACTCTTCTGCCTGCTCTGAGCTGTTCTCATGTGTTTCTAAATCAACTGAACTTTTTCTGTCGTCTCTTCTACCAATTCTGGTCCCATTAGCTTCCTTTCACCCACTTCATCCGAAAATGTTGGATTTCAACACCGCTTCACATATAATGCCTCAAATGGTGCCATCTGTATACTGGAATGAAAACTGTTATTATATGAAAACTCAACCAACGAAAGATGTTGGTCCCAACTTCCCTAATAATCCATTGAACAAGCTCGTAGCATATCTTCCAAGGTCTGAATTGTTCGTTCTGACTGCACATCTGATTGAGGATGAAAAGATGTACTAAAATTTAATTTAGTGCCCAATGACTTCAGAAGGACTTTCCAAAAGTTAGAAGTAAACCTGGGATCACGATCAGACATAATGGAGAGAGTAACTCCACGTAACCTGACTATCTCTTTATGATACAAATGGGAAAGTAGATCTAGTGAAAAATTATCTCGTATAGCAAGTAAATTAGCCGATTTTGTCAAGAGATCAACAATAACCCAGATTGCATTATTACCTCTAGATGTCTTCGGTAATCCCACGACAAAATCCATGGATATATTTTCCCATTTCCACTTTGGCACTGATAAAGGCTGAAGAATCCCTTTCGGTAACTTCCACTCTACCTTAAACTGCTGACAAGTCAAATACTTCACAGTAAAATCAACAATATCCCATTTCATTCCATCCCACCAGTAATACTCCCACAGATCTTTGTACATCTTAGTACTGCCAGGATGAACTGAAAACGGGGAACTATTAGCCTCACATAACAGATCATTCTTCAACTGTGAATCACAAGGCACACATAATCTATTCCCAAAACTCAAAATACAATCATTATCAATGTTGAATTCAGGAAAATTAACTTTCTAAACCAGCTCTACCTTTTTCTGCGACTCACTGTCTTCCCTCTGTGCTTGCTTAATTCTGTTTGATAGGGATGATCTCACTGATACCTGAAACAAAACAGATGAACTTCATGTACCAATAACTTCCATTCCAAATCTCATAAAATCCTTAACCAAAGGATCACGTTCCAAAAGAAACATTGTTAATAAAGCATTACTTTTTTGACTCAAAGCATCAGCCACTTTATTTGCTTTTCCCGGATGGTAATGAATTGTACAATCATAATCCTTGATCAATTCCATCCATCTCCTCTGTCTCATGTTCAATTCTTTCTGAGTGAATATATACTTTAAACTTTTGTGATAAGTATATATTTCACACTTTAATCCATACAAATGATGCCTCCAAATTTTTAAAGAAAAAACAACAGAAGCTAATTCCAAATCATGTGTAGGGTAATTTACCTCATGAGTTTTCAACTCACGTGAACCATAGGAAATTACCTGATCATTCTGCATAAGGACACAACCAAGTCCCTTCAATGAGGCATCACTTTAGATAACAAACTCACCATTCATGGAAGTATGTAAAAAACTGGATCATTCACCAATATTTTTTCAACTCCTGAAAACAATCATCACATTATTTTGTCCAGATAAACTTAACACCCTTTAGAGTTAGCTTAGTCATTGGACTAGATAACTGAGAAAAAATTTCAATAAACCTTCAATAGTAACCTACCAAACAAAGAAAACTATGAATCTCAGTTTCATTTGTTGGTCTTGGACATTCTTCAACAACATTTGTTTTAGCAGGATCAACAGTTATTCCATATTTTGAAACAATATGACGAAGGAATGAAATTTGTTGTAACAAAAACTCACACTTGCTAAATTTTCAATACAATTTCTTTTATTTTAAGGTTTGGAAGATAACCCTTAAATGACTTTCATGCTCCTCTTTACTTTTAGAAAACACCAAAATGTCATTAATAACACAACCAACATTTATCACCTGATTCAACTGATCCATCACTATAGTAATCTGCTCAATTCTGATTCTGACCATCTCAGTATTCTGATTTGGTAGTTTATTTCCCTCAGTGTGCCTTCAAAAAAAATATTCTATGTTTCCTCTACAAAAAACGATTCTTAACACTGAAATACATTAGGTGAAGCAACATAGTAATCTTTAAATGCTATATTATTTCAACCGTACCATAAATTAACTTATAATTTTACACTTTTCTAACTTCTAAAGTTGTCTAAACCGACCATTGATACCAACTATAAGGCCCCGACTTTAATCCTTAATTAATATTGAATTAATTGAATAAATCACATTGAGGATCTTTTCAAGTTTAGAGTTTTAGAGAATTAGAACATAACTATTACATCTCAAAAGATTACAAAGTATACACTTCTACTATGTTTCCATAGAATAAAAAAACTCTTAAAAGGAAACATGTCTAGTTCCATGTTTTATATAGCATGACATTCCCAAGATCCCATCCTTGACACTATTCCACACAAAGTCCTGTGAAAAACATTTCAAAAAACTTGGGGTGAGCATAAAAAGATCAGTAAGGGATACAAAAAGAATGAAAACAGTTAGTTTATCAAAACAACAAGTAAACTATGTATACTTTATCAAAGTAATACTTTTCACCATTATGAAGTAGTAAAAACTCTTCACTAAAATAAAAGATCATTACTTACCCTTTTGTAACCAAAAGATTACCATAATACCCGATAAAGATCACATAACATATAAAGGTAACTTGGGAAATAAATATACTTAAATGGAATAACCATACGGTCGACTTCCACTCATATCACATAATGGAATAGCCATACGGCCGACTTCCATACATACTTAATGGAATAGCCATACGGCCGAATTCCATACCCAATGCATTGGAGGTTATAACGTAACCACTCATCCTGGTATTCACGGCACCACCCGTCATATGGTTTATCACGTAACCACCCGTCAAATGTACAAGTACCAATATAAAATCATAAAACATAAAACAAATATAATGGAAAGATAACATTTCCACACTTTGATCACAATATATCACATAAATATATTGACATAACAAATCCATTATAAAAACCATTTTCAATACCAAAATACATAAAATAGTATATGGTATTTATTACATTTTAAAAACATTACGGCTTGTTGAGGAAGCCAAAGACCAAATAATACTCGCGTCGGCGGAAAAGGTCGTTGTCACCGTGTATGTTAAAAGAAACATTCATTCTTGTCGTTTTGTAAAACGCTTCGTAGAAAAATATTCCTTTTGTATAAAAGTAAATGTCAAAGGGGTTTATAGACCGTATAAAAGAATGTTCTGTATAAAACGAAATATTACTCAATGAAAGGAGATTGAGACGAAGTCCCTTATTTCGGGTCCGACTTCACTCGATCGTTATTTAACATCCTGAATAATAAACTTGAGTAAATTTCTACTTGCTTAAGAACATTTTTCAAGCTTATTATTCCTTTTATATCACTTATTTCCATGATATAATCATTATGTAATCATTAAGTTAATAATGTTCGTTTTGTCGATATTTGGTTCTTAAGTCGAAAGTGGACTTCGTACAATTACATGTTGTTTGTGTGGTCCAAGGTTCATTATATACTGAATGAAATTCCTGATTTGGATATCATATGTATCATAAATATCCAGCATATACATGTATTTATAATATTACATAATCATTTAGAGGTAAGAAATGAAATGCACCGTTCATGGAGACGGTAAGCCGTACGTACGCATGAATGCTACTTTCATTTATATATCATACTTTAATGAAAAGAAATAATAATTATATAGAGGTATATTATAATTCCAGTATAACATCATATAAAAGAACTTTAAATCCATCCTTTATACGTCCCACATATGGCATTAACGAATCACATCATTTTGAGGGGCGGTATTTCACACTTCCTAAAATGAAATTATC
Organism: Viscum album; assembly: GCA_963277665.1. NCBI lineage: Eukaryota > Viridiplantae > Streptophyta > Magnoliopsida > Santalales > Viscaceae > Viscum > Viscum album. Next base: position 1,244,450,027 of record OY728147.1, read on the forward strand.
GTGTTTACCCACAATGGAAACCATAAAGATATACCACAAATGAAAAATACAGAAGCATAAGGGAAACATAAACATAATATATATCATATATAAATATAGTGACATCTTAATGGCCACCATTAAATCTGTTTAAAAGAATATTGAACAATCATCATTTCGTGAGGCAGAAATTCGCCAACCACAGAAACAATATGTTCTTTAACCATTAGATGTAGATGTGCATAAGTGTAGCTCGAATGATTATTATAACAACATCCTAGTATATTGAAGATAATTTATTTGTTACAAAATAAATGAATAAAAAGATTTTATGGGGTTGGAGAAGCAAAATAATACAAAAGAACACAAGTGAACATATTACCTCAAAATCGGGTTACTCTCTTAGATTTGAGCTCAAAGGCTTCCTTGGGAAGACTTATACCCAAAGTGGGGCTTCAAGGAGTAAAAGTGGGATGTGGAGAGACAAAATGGGCAGGGGTTGGCCGAGATAAAGGCTTTGGAAGTGTGGGTAAAGAGGTAGAGGTGGTGTCCTTTTATAAGAGGAGAGGAGGGGCACTCTTGGAAAGTAAAGAAAGGTTACTTTATTTTAAAATGATAATCGGATTTAAGAGGTCCCACATTGATATAATTCGAGGATAAGTTGATAAGGGTTCGAAATATACCCATCCAATAGGTTTTGGACATGTGTAGGTCATAGATTTTACATTATGTTTTCATTTTATTTAAATCCATTATTAATGAGGTAATTGCTGCATCATCAGGATGTCATAAATAATTTAATATATTTAATGTCTAAAAATTATAAAAAAATTATCATGATGTAGAAAATATTTTTAGCTTTATAATGAATATTTATAGTCAAAAATTTGACTTGTATACCCCCATGTAAAAATTTTATTAGTTAAACATCTCATGTTTGTGTCATTTTTACTTTTACATTAAATAAAAAATTATTTATGTCATTTCCCAACCAAAGTGGCGCCATGGGGTCCTTAAGTTGACACATGGATTGTCTTGGTCGGCCATGACACCTCCAATTAGTGCAGGACATGTTTCATGCTCATCTCATGTTATTAAAACATTATTTTTACCTTAAACTACATTAATTACCTCTAATCGCGATTAAGAACTTAAAAATTACTATTCACCAAAAAATTATTTTAATCTCATTGAACCAAATTTTACTTCTTAATGAGAACCATGTATGTCAGATTTTTGAATATCAAATCACAGAAGTTACAAAGTTTCATTTAAACGAAAAATCAGTTTTTTTAACTACCACTTAGTGGTTTCACTATTCATCAAAAATTGAAGTTTTTCATAAAAATACCAAAACATCACCCTAAGCTATATTTGATATTCCGAATTAAAAAATGAAGTCCATTTTAAAAAATTGCAAACATATAAGTTTCATTAATTAATTTAATAATTAATTCCCATTGTCAGAGAAAATAACGTGTTTTTATGAAACAATAAGTATCAAAAGATTGACACTAGTTTAAGTCTGATTTCAAAGTGAAATTAATTTCAATGACCACTATTGGATTTAATGGTAAAAATATATTCTAATTTCACTTTAAAACCAATTCAAAAGATAATCTAATCATATAAATAAATTAGATTAAAAAAAGGCTTTGAATTAAAATACAACATTTTACACTTTTCATTAAAAAGTGAACTTTATCGGAAAAATACCAAAAATTTACACAAAATAAATTTTGATGTCCCAATTATAAAGGAGAGTTTTATTTGGTCCAATAGAATGTATAAGAGTGAAAAAAACTATAATTAATGATGGTTCTCCATCAAAAGGCGATAAGTGAACCTTTAGTGAAAACTAGGGCATATATGCCTAAAATTGAATTCTTTTCGTATTTTAAGCCTTTGTCTTTTATTGGATAAATGTAAAAAAAATTAAAAACATATATAATGATATTTTAGTTATTTATATCCATTCCCGCCAATACAATGGTTATGTGTTAACTACCATTTAAAATAATATTATTTTATTACTAGTGTGCAACATAATATTTCAATGTAACTCATTGTTTGCGTATCGGGAATGCTATCGAACATAGAAACCATTTTAAACTAAAATTAATATTTAATTCGTAAATATTAATAAATATGAAAGTTCTTTATTCTTAATTTACCTAGGATGTTACATCCGTTGTTTATTTCATGTAATCTGTCTTAATAGTGAAATCATATTTGAAAGAAATAAAATTTATTGAGTGAGCAATGTAGTTTAATATATCCCATATAACATTAATCTTTTTAGATATTATTTTGATTACTATATAAAAATATGTTATAATCATTTACTATTTACTTTCCCTTAGGGATAATGGTTTAAAATACCATTATATGCCATCAATTCAACTTTAAATTTCTAGAATACCAATTATCAAGAAATATATTATGCGATATCCCACATTGTATCATCAAATTGATTTATTTTACTTATATATCATTATATATTATTGTATCTTAACTGGACCTAGAATGTTGAGGTATGATAATAATTTGACTTCTCATTTTTTCTCTATATATCTAATATTATGCATAACAAATTCCAAAATCTCCAAATCATCTCAGTATCTATATTAATCCTATAAGATTTTAATTTCCTCATAGTATCCACCATCTTTTGTATCATTACATCATTCCATTTCTCGTTCATAATAATCATTATAATTGATGGTTGAGTAATTAATTGATAATTATTGGTAATTGTAACCTCATCTAAAATACTCATTTCTATAATATCCTTGTTAAGAAGATCAAATACATCACAATACACATCACTGAAAAGTTATGTGAATCTTATCTATTTATAGAATATTCCAAATAAATTAACAAACCGTAATACTAGTGTATTGTTCAATTATATTTCATAATGTTCTCTAAAAATAATTATTTGTGAAAATTTATCTCATTAATGGTGGATATAAATTTCACGATCATATATTCTGTATCTATATCAATCTTATCTCCATATAGACATATTTTATTAAATCATCATTGTAAATAAATATTTGTCTAACTCAAGATGAAACATCATATATTTTTTTCAAGGGAATTAAACTGTATGAATTTAATATATATCAAAATATATTTAAAAATGAGTTCACAATGCATACCCATTTCAATGAATAATTTCAGACGACTAATACTTTCCCATAGATGGATGGAATTTGTGGTAGTGTTGTGGTTAATATCTTTTCTATCAAAAATCAATTTTTAAACCCATTTGTATGATAGGGTATTTTAAGTTATGGGACTTCATTATTTGAATGGTTCACAATAATGAAAATATAATAAATATAGTACAACTCCTACTATAATAATCAATCGAGATAATTAATATATATTACATAAGTTGGTATAGAATATGTCATATCTACTTCAGTCATAGATAAGGCTACAAATGTCCAATTTTGAGATATCATTCCCAAAAAATTATACATACTCCAAACCAAACTCACATTTTATATACATTGAATGTTACATACACTTCCCCAAGATCACCATTATTCTACTCAAATGATCACCATATTACATATTTATATTGGATTATATAACAAAATAATATATAAGTACTACTTAAAATTGAATGAAAATTATATATACTCTTTTTATAATGACAATGATGATCAAAGAAGAATACTTTATAGAAAATTTAATGACTATTAACTCATGTTGTAAATTAATTATATTATAGGTGATGTTTGGAATATCCTCTATCGTCACATTTAAACAATTATATCCTAATTGATGGTACATGTTAGGGAAGTATTATTCTCAATGAAAATGGATAAACATTTCATAAATCAAGATAAGTGGATAGTTTTTAGTTATTGTGATATTTTTTGTGAATTTTATAATCAATACATATATTCATTCACCCATTGTGCTTATAGATAATGATTCATGATTTAGCCCATGATTATGTACTACGATATAGGAAACCCATGCTAATATGTTCATTTTAATTATTCTATAGTTCATCCATATTAATAGGACACATTCTATAATTAGTCTTGAAAAATGTCCATGATCTATGTATAAGTAGAATTGATAAATTTGCCTCTTTAGTAGAGGGGATACTATGAAATGTTAATAGGATTAATGTCCATATTTTTCACATTTGAAAGATTTCCATGACCCCTTTAGAATGATTAAAGGATACATTTTTCAACAATTCTGATATGTGGGGTGTTTCGTAATCTTACATATAATATATTTTTCATATTATCCATACGAGTTAAAATCCAATATTATATTTTTTATCTTAAATATTATGAGACCACTGAAAATAAATAATTTGAATTAAATATTTTATGGAGTATCATATATCTTCAGAAATATATCCCAAAACCCCAATTATACTCTTAGTTATACATTTATCAGACAAACAAGAATTTTATTTCTCTTTTAGTGTGACTGATAAAAATAGAGGCATATTGAAAAAACCTTGTTCTATTCACCTCATATGATAAGATAGATTGATCCTCATATTCTATAGTTATTAGAAATCTGTTTGTATTTTAATGTTGATAGTGTGAAGGGAATATTTATTGACTAATAACAAATGAAATCAATCATACATACTAGACTCAGAGTCTTGAATTGGATTCATATTCTTCTCAGTTTCCATCATTAGTTATCTTCACCCATATGGTCATACACAAAAAATATAAAATTATATTTCACAAGAAACCTATTAAAATGAATAGCTTATTTTTTTATCAAATCCATTGTTCATTTATAATGGAATTAAAAGATAAAATAATGGATTGAAGCCTCTAATGTGTTATGGACAGAACAAAAAGATTATATTAAAGAGGCTGTTACATGAAATTCAAATTCTTATTCATAACATTAGATAGATATTCCAATGATTCCAATAGTTCCTCAACTCTATCTCATATCATGTGAGGAATTTCATTAAGATATTAATCACATTTCAAAGTTAACTCATCATTAACATTATTCCTCCTACATTAAAAGAGTTTATAAAATATTTTATTGTTAGGGATGTGAATAATTTGTTTAATATATATATATATATATGTATGGTAATGTATAAACATATTAAATGTAACTCATAGATGAAAAGAAAAAACCAAATATATTAAACTCTTCATTTAAGTGATAATTATATATGGTTATTTTATGATTATATTCTCAATCAAAATTGTAAAAATAATAATAATTTATTTTTAAATAAATCATCATAACATATAATAAGTATTTTATTTACCCATTTAATATAAACAATGTAATTAAATTAATATGTTAAATATTATTTAATCTCATCATAAAAAAACCAATGATTGATTCATTTCCCATTATTCCATGTTAATGATTACAATGTCAATGTTAATCTATGTTACAATTGAATCCACATTACAGTATATGGAGTGAGATTTAATTGAAATGAAAACAAAAAAATATCTATTGTTCATATATTTTATAATTTTCTCATAACGGATGACAAATAGAAAAAATATATAAAAAATAATGGGCTAAATATCCTACGAAGGGAATAAATATTATAATAATTCTGAACATGAGAGTTAAGATTAATTAAATTGTATGATAAATAGTAATATAATAATTATGATTTCATGGAATCTTGTAACTTGTTTAAATAAAAAAAATATTTCATTATATGCATAAGTTAATGTTCACTCTCAAGAAAATCATCATAATGTTGGAAAATTCTAATATATTAGTAGGTTCGCATCTTAATTTTACAACATCTAAAGAGATATAATGCTTCATCCAAACATTGGAACAATTAATTACTCTAATACAACACATCACATAATTAAAATAATTCATATTCATTATAACTATGTAAAACACACAAAAAATAATCATATTCATGATAAAATGTAGGAGAATAATGTGGGTTTCTTAAATATATATCAAGGAATAAGTCAATGATAAATATATAGGATTTTTGGAAGAATAATGAAAAAATTTTATTTAGAGAATAAATATTCCAAAAATAAATAATATCTTCAAAATTGACAACTTTTGTTAAAAGTTCATTTGATGGGTTTTAGAGAAGAAAGAAAAAAATGAACAACTTTTGTGATGTTCATGAAATTTAAAATGTTTTTCAATGAAGGAATCTACATTAAAAAAAGGAATGAATTAAGATCTCTAAAAAAATGGGGTAGGGGTTTGGATATATTCCTGGTATATATAAATTTTATGGGGTTAAATCCCAAATAAATACTAGAATAATGATGGTTCCCTTAAATTAGGTTTACATAACTTTTGGTAATTTGAAATGGAAATGAAAACTTATATTAAACAGATAATGAATGTTATATTTAATAATGTATATATATATGGAAAATATATGAAAATATTGAATATGATTAAGTGAATATGATTATGAAAAAGATGATAAAAAAGATAATGTGAATTCAATATGTATTTAGTGTAGTGCAAGAAGATAACTTACCTCGGGTCCTAATTCGCTCATCCCAGGAACATAATTCGCTTAATAATAAAATTGTATTTATTTAATAAATTCATGAAAATGTTATTAATCAATATATTTTTATTTATAGAATTCAAATTCAGTTTACTACCCTTAATGGTCTCCCCCCCCCATTTAGTTTCAACATCATAACTAGACACATTGAATCAGACATATGATAATCTTTAACCAAGCTATCCAACTCAGGAACCAACAAGACTATCAAAAAAATGGCTACATCACCCTAGTATTCATATTCAAAAATCATTTTGGCTTTAATCAACATCAATTTCTTCTAGTATGACTATTTTTTCACCACTTGAGAATTTGAATTTCTACTTAATGCATATACCATTGAATTTCCGTTACCTCGTGTATACATCATGTCAAACTCAAACTTCGATAGATACTCCATCAATATCCATTTCATAAAATTCAATTCTCTATATGAGAAGATTTTCTTCCATCTCTTATGATTGGTGTACACTGTGAATTTTCTACTAGAGAGACCATGATGTCACATTTTCAAAGCCTGTACGACAACTACCTACTAAAAATCAATTTTAGGGTAGTTCATCTCATGAGACCTCAATTTTCATAATCCAAAAACAACCACAAGATCCCCTAGAATTAAAACACACCCCAACCATGATCTTGTTGCGTCAAAATACACTATGTATCCTTTCCCTAGATTAGGTATAACCATGATTTGTGGTGGTGTAAGTTGGTCCTTAAGCACTTTAGAAGAATTTTGGAACTGATGTTTCAATTGAAATGGAAGATTAATTATTTTCAAATCAATCATTAGTTAGGATATTCATAAGAAGTTACAATAAAATCATCGATAATAACCAGTTTGTCCCATGAATCTTTGAATCATAGTGACATTTTTTGGAAGTTCCCAATAAATAATAGCCTCTATATTCTCTGGATCAATTGAAACTCATCTCTAAGAAATAACAAGGCCTATGAAATGAACATATTTCATACAAAAAATAGTCATCGATAGTTTGGAATACAACTTATTATCACTTAAGATCCTTAACACTACTTCAATGTGTTTCTCATACCCCACCATTATCCTTGAATACACAAGTATATCATCCATGAATACCACCAACAAATAATCCAAATAATTCTAAAATATCTAATTCATCATTTCAATTAAGACTACTTGTGCATTTTTATGACCAATGGTAATAACCCCATACTAATAATGGAAATATCAACATATGAATGATGATTTTGGAATCTCCAATTTCCGCGACAACAACTGATGAAATCCCAATCGCAAGTCTGTCATGGAGGACCAATGAGCTCCCTTCAACTAATCAAACTAGTCTTTAATGTGTGGAAGTGGATACAAATTATTTATCTTTACATGGTTAATCATACCATAATAAAAAAAATACTCACAGTTCATTCCGGTTTTTTAATAAACAAAATTTGAGTTACCAACATAAACATGCTAGGTTAGAAAATAACTTAGTTTTTTATCTCGTCTAACTTCTCATTCAATTCCATTAATTCTAATGGATCTATCCAGTATTATGGAATTAATGTAGGAATGGTACCCTAGAAGTAGATAAAATTTAAACTCTACTTCTCTCAAGGGAGGTAACTCTGAGAATTTTCATAAAAAACATCCATGAAATAATCAACCATTATAGGAATACTTCTTTTCCTATCCCATTCCAATCATGTAGAGGAAAAAGCATCCAATTGATACGATACCGTCTGAATAGATTGTGCAATAAAATCAGTTTTCCACACACATTCACTCATTTCTCCCAGAAATATATTCTACATGCCATATTCCGTCATGAAAGTCCCTATTCACACATAAAAGTCAATGTGGGACTTACCCATTTTCAGCCAATCCATACCTTGTATTATATCTGATGCATTAATCTCAAGGACTGATATGTCCAACATCAACTCAAAATCATCCACAATTATACAACAAGATCAACAAAAAAGGCTTGACATTCTCTAAGACCCAAAGGAGTTTGATGTTTTAAAATATAATAAATCATTTCCTCTCATAAACCAATAAAATCTATAATATGAGATGAAATTAAAGGATGAGAATAACTATACATAAAAAATTTGAAGAAGTGTATAATTCATATAGAATTTTAACTCTCAATGTGTGTAATGCCCAGAAACCAGTTACCCATAGTAGGTTCTTTATTAAATATAATTGGCATGATACAAGGAATCTTATCCTTAAATACCGAACAATTTATTATTATTGGAAAGAATACACATACATATGTTTAACATTATAACTTGAGAAGAAATACATTGCTAAATTATTCCATTAAAACATCAACGAATCATTGATTATGACTGCAAGTCACTCATAACTAACTTCTTCGTATCCTGTGAAAATGAATCATAACAAAGGGGTGAGCTAAAAATTGTAGTAAGACTAAGATGTTCAACAAATGATAACATAAGCATTAGGAACATTGAATAATTGAAAACACATGCCTCAAAAAATAATAAACACAATAAAATTATGACTAGAATATGATGTGTGTAAAAAATTACATACTAATACATATTCATTGGTATTCTATTAGTTGAATAACCACATGAAACATCATTATTATTTTAATATTGAAGGAATATATAAATCCGGACATTCTGAAACATCTTGTCCAGGCCTCGATAGGTTCGTCTAAAAATGATTTGGCCCTCGTCAAAAACCATATATCAGATTTTTAATGGCCTCATCCAATTCCATGTCAAATAGTCTCATGAGACCATATGATGCATCGAGGAGCTATAGTGGGATTCACTCGACACATAAAAAGTCCAATAAATTACTCATATGAAAAGGTTGAAACATAACATAAACATTCATATTAAAAATATCTTAGAAAATGACAATAATTTAACCATAAACCATGAATGGTATAAAAATAACACATCCATAGTCAAACATATCACAAAACCATATATAAAATATGGAATATTGGTATCATAAGTGAGAATTTTATCAATGGATATTGACCAAGATGAAATCAATATTTTATGAGAAAAATGTCTCTTTATAATTTGAAATCATTTTAGAGTCACATGACTATAATATAAGACATTTATTTTGAAAATATTATTGTATTCATTAAGGGAATCTTCAATGATGTTATAATGGTGGAAAATATCCACACCCATTGTATAAGTAAAAAACATTTTTACTTTAATTTTGTCGAAAAGGTCATAAAGTACATTTTTTGGAAAACGACGGAAAGATTACATTCATTAAATATATGGTAAAATAAGGGTATAAATGAATTTAACCCATATTCTAGTAAATAGTATAAAAAAATTTGAAATACATCTTTATGAAAAACAGATTTGAAGGATAAATAGGTCCCAGTAGATACTTATGTTAAAACAACCTCGGATAATAATGAGATTGTAAAACTAACCCTAACCTTATACTTTTCCTTGGTCAAGGGTATGTTAAAATCATTAATAATAGTTAAATAATTGTTATTAAATTATACAAGAACCATATACATAAATATGATATCATTTATGATCTTCAAATATTACTTTGTTAACAATATTTTAGTATTTTTTTTTCGGGTGATAACTAATTCGTATTACATTATATGTTTTGTTACATAAGCCGTTTTTATGGATATGATGTATTTTATTAATATCCAAGAATGATATTAAGTTATAAAACATTGTTTTAAATCATCAAATTATAATTATTTTTGAATGATTACGATGTAGAAATGAATCTCATTACATTCATGGAGACAGTAATTCCTACAGGCGCTGAGAGACAATATCATTTTCATAGTATTAAATTCATATGTAAATAAATGGTATATCTTATATACAGAATAATTAATATGTTTTATTTATTATTTACCACAATTATACATCATTATTAAACCCATCCAAAAATAAATAATGTATTGAATAACAACTAGACCATGACGTGGAGTCGGTATGTTGTACGTACACACGTGTGGTGACTTCGTCATTCGTATGATGGATAGAATAATGAATATGGTTGTACCAATTTTATAATTACATAATAGTATTTATAAAATAGTGTATTTATTATTTAATAATGGAAAAAAATTAATGAATAAGTGTATGAAAGAAAAGAACTCGAAATATGTGATGAAATATTTACCTCTTCTTCTAGTTCCTCCATTGGATTTGATCAATGGGGATTTTTTAAGTAGGATTTATGGTCAAAATAATGAATCTAGTATGAATTGAGGGACGTTGGGAATATATTTGGGTAGGGGTTGGCCAAGTAAAAATGCTATAGATGTGCAATTTTGAGAGAAGGGGAAGTTTCCTTTTTTAAAAGAGGTGAGGGGAACCTTAGGAAAATATTGAAATATTATTTTATAATAAAATAATTTTCTATTTAAAATGGCTCCAAAATGATTTATTTTGAGGAATTGATGGGGATGGGTTGCAAAAACTCTCAGCTAATAGTTTTTAGATATGTTATGTTCATCATATTAACCTTATCTTTTAGATTTAACTCATACTTAAATATTTCAACTTTTACCATGTATTATTGTATTATTATAATAATTGGTTAAGAAACATACAATAAAATTTCAATAGAACCTCAAGTGGTTAATTAACGATATAAATATCATTATATATGTTTATCCATATATCCTTATATTTTTAGTACGGTTATATAGTTTAATAATACAGTATTTGTTTTAAAAATACATTTCATTCAATTTTGACAGTATTTTGTTTTTGGTTTTTGAAAAAGTCATAACAACATTATTGCATTGATAAAAATAAATTAAATCAATGCTAACATGTCATATTCAACTATAATGTTGTTGGATGTCATAAAACATTGAATTTATATTTATTGTAATATTTATAATAATATTTATTTTATTCTTTCAATAATATTGTATTTACTACATCATCATTGTGTCATAAATAAATTTAAATATATAATGTATAAAAATTATAAATAAAATAAAATTATGTATAAAATATATTTATATTTCTATTGAGTATTTATATTCGAAAAAATAACTTATATAACTCCATGTAAAAATTGTTTTACTAAAAGATATAAGTTTATGTCATTTTTTTCTTTACATTAAATTAATTAATATAAAGTGTCATTATCACTCTCAAGTGGATCCATTGGTCCTAAATTAGACCAAATGATTCCAATGGTCACACATGTATCAAAAAACAGGAATAGAACAAATAATTGGGTAATTTAATATAATTAGAATATTATTTGTTACCTGTATTTACCAGATTTACCCTTTAACCACTATACATAAAATATTTACAGATGTAATTATTCGTAATGTATAAAAATAAAAGATACATATTTACACAATTTTAAACTCTTGATTCACAATATGGAATTCATTTTTTCATATTCAAAACATAGAAGTGGAAGACATTTATTTAATATTAATTCTTTTTCTCAAAACAAAATGTTTTTTATGAAATTATAACTATCAAAAGATTGACAATTGTTTATCAATAGTTTAAATGAAATATTTCATAAAATGACTTAAATTATGTTAAATTATAATAATATAATCAGATTATTCTTTAAAAACACTCAAATTTATAATTTAACACTATAAATTATTTTGATTAAAAAAGATCTTTTTAATTAAAATTTAGTATTTTTCAATATTCATAAAAAATTGATATTATTCCGAAAAGTACAATATAATCACCCTAATGTTATTTCAATATTCCAAATTCCAAAATAAAGTCCATTTTTAAAATTTTAATTTATAAAATTTTAAAAAGTGTGTCTTACTATTCATAAGAGGTAGTTTGATTGGTCGCAGTTTGATAGAATATTGAAGTTGCGTACAATTCAGGCTATTGAATTATTCAATGGAAAATGTACCACGGAATCTTGGGGTGTTACATTAATCCCTATTTCAAATAATTGTATCCTCTAAACTTCTATAATACTACCACACAAAAAGAATCGGGGGGGGGGGGTTCTTCATCATATGTTTCCCTGGATCCCACGTTTCCTCTTTCATTTTATGGTTTCTCAATAGAACTTTTACAAGAAGAGTCATCGGATTTCTCAACATTAGTTCTATAGTATCACGATTATTGATATACTCCCCACAATAAGATAGATCATGTTACAATTAAATTTCCACAAAGTTGAGTACATGTGTTGGGTCAGCCAGGTTTTTTCTCAACAAAGATACGTGGAACACATCGTGAACTTTGGGGTGATTTGACGACATTACCAAACGGTAAGCTACAACACTAATCAGTTATATAATTTTATTGGTCCCATGTACCTGGGACATAATTTACCCTTATCACCAATTCATATAACTCCCTTCCAGGGGGACACCTTCATGATAACATGATCTCCAACCTGATATTACGAATCCTTCCTTTGGTTATCAGTATAGTTTTACTTCTTAATTTTAGATGCATTGATGTGGGTTTGGATTAACATCACCTTTTCCATAATTTTATCAAAATGTTCGGGACCTTTGAGATTTATTTCACCCAAATCATCCCAAAAAAGTTGGTGTTTGACATCTCTTTCTATATAACACTTTATATGGTGCAATATGAATACTTCAATGGAAACTATTGTTATAGGAAAATTCAACTAGCGGTAAATACCGATACCACATGCAATGAAAGTAATGGGAGGAAGCAATCAAAAAGCCATCTAATGATTGAATAGTCTATTCTGATTGTCGATTAGTTTGAGGTTGGTAGGCTATGCTCAAATGATGTTCAGTATCCAAGGATATCTGAAGTCTCTTCTGGACTATTGAAGTAAAATGGGGATCACGATCAGAAACAATCAATATGGGTACACTATGAAGCCTTAATACTTTATTAATATATAGTCTTGCAAGATGTTCAAGAGGTAAATCTTCTCTTATAATAATAAAATGTTTTTACTTGTAAAGATGATCAACATTGACCCATATTGAATCATTTATTCTATGAGGCTTTTTTAGCCCCATGACAACGTCCATCATAATATTATCCCATTTACACTCAACTATAGAAGTGGTTTATTGACTCCTCTAGGTTGTTTCCTTCCATCATTCACTAAACAATACATATTGACACAAAATCATAAATCACACTCTTCATGTTGTCCAACCAAAAATGTTTCTTCAAATATCTATACATATTGGTGTTCCAATAGTTTATTGAGAATTTAGAGCTATGAAAATATCCACAAAATCCATTTTCAGATCAGGTATATCAAGAACAAAAAATCTATTCCCATATTTCAAAATTCCATCTTCATATATGATGTCACCCAATCTCCCATCATTTACATCATTAATCTTCTTTTGAAACACCTAATCATTAGTTTGAGAAAATTTTATCCTTTCTAGTAAAGATGGTTTGGAAAAAATTTGATAATTATTATTGTCTTACCTTCCATTGTAATTCTAATATCTATAATTAATAGATCCATGAAAATAGGATCCCTTTCTACTCTCATCTTGTTCAAAATTCCATGATCATCTCTACTCAATGCCTCTTCCACCTTATTTTCCTTCCTTGGGTGGTAGTGTATAATGAAATAATAATCCATGAGTAGTTCAAGCCATCTACATTGCCTCATGTTGACTTCTTTTTTGTGGTAAAATATACTTCAAACTCTTTTGATCAGTATATATCTCAAATTTTTCACCCAATAGATTGTGTTTCTATATTTTTAGTGAAAATATTACAACTGGTAAATCAATATCATGATTCAGATGGATTTTCCCAATAATTTTTAACTATCGTGAGGCCTAGGAAATAACTCTATCATTCACCACAAGGACACAACTAAGTCATTTCATTGAAGCATCACTGTAAATAACAATCCCATTGTTCCCAAATAGTAATGTAAATATATGAAAATTGACTAAAATTCTCTTCAGTTCTTCAAAACATTATTCACACTCTTTTCCAAACAAATTTAACCCATTTACATGTAATCTTGGTTAATGGGTTAGCCGACTGGGCGAAATTCTGGACAAAACATCGATAATAACCATCTAAACTAATAAAACTACTACCTCAGTTATACTTGTCGATGCTGGTAATTCATGAATTGCCTTGGTCATTGAATGATCAACACAGATTCCATATTTAGAGACAATATGGATAAAAAATCTATTGAAATTAAAATTCACACATTTTAAACTACCAATATAATTCATTTATTTTAAGGGTTTTCATAACAGCGCGTAATTGATTTTCATAATCATTGTAGATTTTTGAGTATAACAAGATATAGAAAATAAATACCTCTAAAAATTCATAAAGATATTCCTTGAAAACTCTATTCATTAAATTCATGGAGACAAAGGGTGAATTAGTCAATTAAAAAGGAACTACTGTAAACTCGTAATGCATGTACCTAGTTCGAATTCTAGTGTTTGGAATATCTTCCTTCTCAGACACAATTGATGATATCCAAATCGAACATAAACATTTGAAAAATATTGAGATCCATTAAGTTCGATGAATAAATCTTCAATGAGAGTTGGGGAATACTTGTTCATTATTATTATATCATTGATCTCCCTAAAGATAATGAACAACCACATAGATCTGTCTTTCTTTTCAACAAAATGGATAGAGGATCCCCATGGAGAAACACTATAGAAAATAAATCCATTATTACTCAGTTCATCTAGTTGTTTCTTTAGTTACACCAATTCCACAGTGTCCATTTTAAAAGGAGTCTTCAATATGGGCCTTGAACTAGGAATTAAATCAATGCAAAAATCAATTTATTCTTTAAGAGATTCCTAGGTAAATCCTATGGAAAAAAATCAACTTATTATTGCAAAATATGTACATCCTCTATTTGAACATTCCATTACTCGACAATAGTTATCTCATTATATTATTCTACAATAATTAGATTTGACAGATCTTCTTTGGGTGGATCTAGATAAGAATCAGATGGTGATATTTTTGCACTAAAGATATAGTACTCTTTATCATCACCAAGAATTGTAACATCCTTCTTATTACTATAATTTTCACATCATGGTCCAAAAGCCAATATATACTGAGGATTATATCAAATTCAGTCATGGGTATGACTATGAGATCAGCAGATAAATATCATTTGTATTCCTTAATGAGGAATGATTCAGAAAACATTGTTGAAATGATAATTCCCCTAAGAGTTTTGACTGACAACACCATTTTTAAATTAAATTGAAAATATCTAATTTTCATGGAATTTTAGGAAGATATAAAACAATGTGATGATACATAATCAAATAAACCATTCACTAAACAAGAGGAAACAATTAAATTACCTGCCACATTATCTTTTAGATCTTCATCCTCATTAGCAGTGATCGCATAAGCTTTCCATTGATCATTGGTCCATTTCTGAGGTACGTTTTTCTAATTCTTAGGACTTTAATTATCATAATTCCCCTTCTACATGAAATTGTAGCATTGAAAATTGGTATATTATTTATTCCCCTTAAAATCACCAGAATGTTTTCCTTTATGTCCACATTTGTATCATAGTCCTTTTCCATTTAGATATGCACAAGGGTGATTCCTTCTGCAATTATAATAGGTTGGAAATTCAACACTTTTATACTTACCTATTTCTTTATTTCCTTTCCCATTGTGTTCAGCTGATCTCCTCATCTATTTATTTACTTTAAATTTGTAATAGATAAATAAGTCCATTTCGGTCTTGATAGTACATGAGACAATATCTCCATACGATGAGAAATATTGTGAGACTAATTTTCGACGGAGAAATGGTTTGAACCCATAAAATAAATGATCATTGTTACTTCTTAGGATATGTATATAATTTTCATCATTCCTTGATATCCTAGAAAATTTAGCTTCATACTTTGTGACATTCTCATCCTCCTTCTATCTAAGACTTAGAAATTGTATTTCCATATCCACTTCGTGGTCATGAGAAAAGTATTTTTCTAAAAAAATCTCTATAAACTCCCTCCACTCCACACATGATCTTCTTCATCCTCCTTTTTGTTTTGAATTAATTACCTCTATTGATATGCATCTCTGGTGAGGTGATAAACTGTAATAACATATTTTTCCCATCCCATACTCCCCAAAACATGATATAATTTCTCTAAAGAACATATCAATTATTCAGCTAAAAATGTAGTTTCATACCCATTTAATTATGGTGGTTTATTGATCATAAAGCGGTCTAATGTTGATCCTCCTCATTGTGGATCAGGGTGCTCCACATGGATAATGTTATTATTCACAACCTGAGTGAGTTTTCCTGGTATGGTGATAAGTTGATATGCACCAATTGCATTACCAGCTCCACTAAAATTATATTGAGTTGGAGGGAAATCCTTAAATGGATTACGTGCCTTGATGTGGTTCACATTCCTTCCACTAGGAACCATTTCTAAATAATGGCATACAATAGATTAGTTTATGAATCACAGTAAAAAATTTAAAACTTGTAAAACATATAATATAAATTGAAAAATTTATGGATATAATACATTATCATAAAATAAAATTTATTTGAAGAGGTATATACTCACCAATCCTTCATAATGTTTTGAATATAAAATTGGAATTACCCTAAACATATCCCCATGGATTGTCATAACCAAGAGTGCAGCATGGCCCGTTGTCATTCTCCAGGATACCCCAGGTCAAACCTGAAACTCCTGTTCAAAAATTTCACTACTAGGTACATCTGTGCCAGAGCTACCTCTACCTGCTCGTATCCCAAAAGGGATGTATTTTCATGGAAAATACAAAAAATATCTAAATTATCAATATTCTAGGATGTTCTTCTATACTAATCCTCAATGTCTATCTAAGGGTAATGTTCTCTAATAAATGTTTTTCTAAATCATGTTTCCAATGTTTGTAATAAAATTACTCTGATACCAAGTGAAATGCCTTGACCCCAGTTTCCATGAGTTGGTTCTTTATTACATATCATTGGAATGATACAAGTAATATTGTTTCTAAAGACCAAACAATTTAGTATTGTTTGAAACAATATACCCACATAAGTTTTACATTACAACTTTAGAGGATATAAAACACTAAATTATTCCATTAGAAACATCCAAGCCTCATAGATTATGTCTGAAAGTCACCCATACATAACTTATAAATATCCAAGGAAAATGAAAAATAATAATGCTGTGAGCTAAAACGCTCAGTAAGAGTAAGAAGTATAGTGAATGATAACATAAACATTATCCATGATGATTAATTAAAAAAACATGACTTTAAAAATAATAAACATGAACACTTTATGGAAGGAATAGGAGTTGAGTAAATAAAGACATAATAAATCCTAGTCATGGGTATTCTACAAGTTGAATAACCACATGATCCATCATTATTATTTTCATAATTAAGGAATTTATAATATCATACATTCTGAAAATTTATGTCAATGCCTTAAACAAGACATCTAAAAATGATTTAGGCCTCAGCCAAAACCGTATATCAAATTGGGAAATTCCTCAGCCAATTCCATGAACAATTTTCTAATGAAACCTACTGATGAACCGAAGATCTATAGAGGGCTCCACCCATCACATACTAAGTCCAATACATTCCTCATGTGAAAGGATTATTTGAAAAAAGGGCTCTGTAGGGTGGCTTTCTACTCCAACTAATACTTCTAGGATTATTTGAGAAACATTGGAAGGATATTTTGGTAGGGGATGGCTTATCCAAATGGATTTGGAGTTGTTATTTTGAGAGAATGGGAAGTGGAATTTTATAAGAGAGGTGAGGGGAACCTTAGAAAAAGATTGACATATTATCTTATAATAATATAATTTTCGGATTCAAATGTCTCCAAAATGATTTATTTAGAGGATATGGTGGCGATGGTTATAAAACCTCTCAATCAATTGGTTAAAGATATATGTGGGTCAAAATGTTAACATCATCATTTAGATGTATCTCTTAGTTAAATAGTTTATCCTTTACCATGTATTCTTTTATTATTATAATAAATGGTTAATAAACAGACAATATAATGCCAACAGATCCTCAAGTGGTTAATTAATTATATAACTATCAATATATAAGCTTATTCGAAGAACATTATATTTTTTAGACTATTATATAATTTATTAATATATTATTTTTTTAAGAACTAATTTATTTCAATTTTGACAACATTAAATATTTGGTGTTTGTGAAAGTCATAAAAACGTTATTACATAGAACAAAATACATTTAATAAACCCAATCATGTCATATTCCCATGAAAATTTGGGTTTGTCATAACAACATTGAAATTATATTTATTTAAATATTTATAATAACATTTATTTGATTCTTTCAATAATACGGTAATTACTACTTCATCATTATGTCATAAATAAATTTAATTATTTAATGTATAAACATCAGTAATAAAATAGAATTATGTATTAAATATTATTATGTTTATAATGAGTATTTATAGACGAAAAAATAATTGTTATAACCACATGTAATTTTTTTTACTAAAAGACATATGTTTATGTCATTTTTGTATTTACTTTAAATTAATTAATATAATGTGTCATTATCACACTCAATTGGATACATGGGGTCCCAAAATCATCCCAAAGATTCCCATGGTCGTACATGTATCAATAAATAATAATTGGACACATGTTTGGATAATTTAATATTATTATAATATTTTTTACCCTTATTTACCGCATTTACCCATTAACCATGGTAAATAAAATATTTACCAAAGTAATTATTCGTAATGTCTAAAAATAAAAGTTGCTTATTTACACAATTTTGATATCTTTATTTCAAATATGGAATCCATTTTTTAAAATTCAAAACACATAATTGGCAGATATTAATTTAAAATTATTTCTTGTTTCCAAAACAAAAAACGTTTTTCAAGAAATAATAACAATAAAAAGATTTAAACTTACTTATGTTCAGTTTAAATGTGATATTACATATAATGAACTAAATTATATTAAATGATAAAAATATAATATAATTAGATTTTAAAACCACTCAAATGTAAACACAATAAATTATTTTGATTAAAAAATTTGTTTTTATTTAAAATTTATTATTATTAACTAGTCATAAAATATTGAATGTTTTATGAAAAGTACATAAAAAATAAACCTAAGATAATTTTGATATTCCGAATTCAACAAAGATGTCCATTTTAAAAATTACAATTTATAAAATATTAAAAAGTGGGTATTACTATCCATAACGTCTATAGGTTGGATTTATGGTCCAACTAATACTTCTAGGATTATTTGAGAAACATTGAAAGGATATTTGGGTATGGTTTGGCCTATCAAAATGGCTTTAGAGTTGTGATTTTGAGCGATTGGGAAGTTCACTTTATAAGAGATGTGACGGGAACTATAGATAAATATTGACATATTATCTTATAATAAATTCGTTTTTGGATTCAAATGTCTCCAAAATGATTTATTTAGAGGATATGGTGTGGATGGTTAGAAAACATCTCAACCAATAGGTTTTATATAGGTTTGGGTCACAATATTAACCTCATTATTTAGATGTATCTCTTAGTTAAATAGTTTAACCTTTACAATGTATTCCATTATTATTATAATAATTGTTTAATAAACAGACAATAAAATTCCAAGAGATCCTCATGTGGTTAATTAATTATATAACTATCATAATATAAGTTTATTATAAGATCCTTAGATTTTTAAGACTGTTATATAATTTATTAATATAGTAATTTTAAAAAAAACACAATTATGTCAATTTTGACAATATTTAGTATTTGGTGTTTGTGAAAGTTATAAAAATTTATTACATAGAACCAAATACATTTAATCAACCCTATCATGTGATATTCACCGTGAAAATTAGGTTATGTCATAACAACATTGAAATTATATTTATTTTAATATTTATAATACCATTTATTGGATTCTTTCATTAATAAGGTAATTACTACATCATCATTGTCTCATAATTAAATTTAATTATTTAATGTATAACCATTATAAATAGAATCGAATTATATCGTAAATATTATTATCTTTATAATGAGTATTTATAGTCGAAAAAATAACTTATATAACCCCATGTAAATATTATTTTACTAAAATACATATGTTTATGTCATTTTTGTCTTTACTTTAAATTAATTAATATAATCTGTCATTATCACACTGAAGTGGCTACATGTGGTCTCAAAATAAACCCAAGGATTCCCACGGTTTTACATGTATTGAAAAATATTAATTGGACACATGTTAGGGTAATTTAATATTATTATAATATTTTTTACCCTTATTTACGGGATTTATCCTTTAACCATTGTAAATAAAATATTTACCAAAGTAATTATTCATAATGTCTAAAAATAAAAGTTACTAATTTACACAATTTCGACATCATGATTTCAAATATCGAATCCATATTTCATTTTTCAAAACACATAAGTGGCAAAAATTAATTTAAAATTATTTCTTGATGCCAAAACAAAAAGCGTGTTTTTTAGAAATAATAACAATCAAAAGATTGACACATTCTTATGTCCAGTTTAAATGTGATATTACATAAAATGACCTAAAATATATTAAATGATAAAAATGTAATCTAATTTTATTTTAAAACCACTCAAATGGAAACACAATAAATTATTTTGATTAAAAAATTTGTTTTTAATTAAAATTTATTATTATTCAATATTCTCCAAATATTGAATGTTTTCAGAAAAGTATAAAAAATTAACCCTAAGATAATTTTGATATTGCGAATTCAAAAATGAAGTCCATATTGAAATATAAAATTTATAAAATTTTAAAAAAGTTGGTATTACTATTCATAATGTCTAGTTCGATTGGTCGTGGTGCATTAGAATCTCGATGTTGCGTACAATTCAAGCTATTTACATATTCAATGGGAAACATACTATGGAAGATTGGGGTGTTAAATAATGGATTGTATTGACTGATCATGCATCACAACCTTCTAGCTCCAAATAATGACATGATTTCAACACATTTTTCTTTATTATCCTATTGATACATACCATATAGAGGAGTCATGGTATTCCCAAAATCACCATGACTATCTATGCTATACGGACGAGGGGTATGATGCTTCCCTCATCTCATTCAAAGCATAATAGACAACAATGGAGTGTCATAAACACACAACATTATAGCATTAATACAATAATTGTGATAATTCCCCATATTCCTGAAATTATGACATGATTGAGGTTGTTTCATACAATCCTACAAGATGTGGCCTATAGTGCCACACTACAAATATCATGACTTGTTCTGAGGCTTCAGAGAAAGATTCATTGATCCCTCCAATAGATACTGAACTATACTTCTACCATGTAAATAAGTGTCATTCTTCTTTATAGTCCCTGTGTTTGTCTTCCCACTATTCCCCATGTGTATCATCATGATTTCCCAACCTGTAGGCCCCAAGATATATCTTTCATCCATTAAATCTATATTAACATTTTCTATATTGTCACTAATACATAGTATCCTAATTTTGGAACAAATTTATGACCTCAATACTGATTGAAATATCTGTGCCTTCAAGGATGCACTAGATGTCACCTCAAGTTAAAACGGCGCTGTGTTCATAAACCTACCTACATATTCCGTCAAACACAAGTTTTCCAATTACCCTATACCAAATACCCTGTGAGCTAAATTTTTGATTATATGAGTGTAGAAAGGGTTGGTAAACTCAAAACCCTCACGAGTCATACATTTTTCCATTTTAGCATGGACGACCAACTCACACAACTAACGTGAAACATATTACCAATGTACTTCACTAACATATATTATAACTCTATCATTGTTACTAGAAAATAAAATAAAATATTTATTATGTTCAACCAGGCTTCTTCCATATCCGGCACCTAATGACCGCAAAATTTGGTGGATTCTTCTTTTGAAACTGAACCGAGTGATCCACATGCCTCAGATCATCACTTCTATTCCAACATTCCTCTACATGGAATGAATTCACATTGATCTATTCTAGATACTAGTTTACCTGGTGCAAATGTACATCCACAATTTCAACAGCATCCTCTAGTTGGTCTCTATGACATCTACCTAGTGACATTTCTATCAACATAAGAATCACCCTAAGTCTCACTCCTTATCAATTGAAGGCTTACAATTTCAAATTATATCACATTTGATATATCATAACCATGGTTTAAAAAATATAAAAATTACCATATTTAACTATTTTTGTAAAAAATAAACATGTTTTGGACATTAAACATTTACAAAATACCACAACTATTTATTTATCAAAATTGCACCTTTGGAAAAAAATTCTACATTTTTCAAAAGACAACACCTTAATTATCAAAACGTAATTTATTATTCTAAATAAAATATAAAATCCTTCTGGTATATCATTTATACCATTCAATCAATGATAATATCATTGGTTACACCCATGATAATGAAATAACACTCTTAAATGTGTCTCCAAAACACTTATGTACCTAACTCTATGTTAACATAATGTTAATCACAATATGAATTTATATGTACATTTATAATATATATTTCAAGCTAAATAAAAAATATTCCTTGACAATATCCCAAATCAAGTAATTCACAAATAACTAATGTCAATTCCTTGATAGAAAATCAATGCTAATGAAGCGAACAAACATGGATGTCAAGGACTGAACTAACTGATACCACTAGTAACATCCCGCCAATTATCATTAGAATGAGAATGTGGTGGAATGATATATGGAATTATGCGATGTTACCAGGGTGAAAAACTCTAGAAATAAATATTGAGGGATTCATGTGTAATTGGGGAAAAATTTTCCCTAAGTGACTACCACAAATTCAAGATTCATGTATACAATTCAACCTAATACATCACACTACCAAGAACACCCAAATGTCTAACCCATTTCATAACAATGGTCAATGACCAATAATAAACCACAATATGACAAAATCATATTACCAAGTGGAATACAACACATAAAAACCAATGATTTTATGATTTAATTTTATACCTCCACACAAAGATCCATGATACATGCAACACAAGACACCCTAATCATCATGATGAACATCTCTAGAAGTGATATGCCTTACTTTTACCTATGTCTTAGAATAAAAAATCTTAAAAACACCAATGCTCAAAAGCATGGGCTGAGTAATAATAAGTTTTAGGATTTACCCAAATGATTTTCCTACACCCTATACTTGGATATAACAATTATCACAATATATATAATGTCATTTAAGTAATGAAACAATCAACAAAAATCTATTAACATCATTACCCAAGGAAATTCATAAAAATAAATTCAAATCCAAGGAATCCCCAAAAAAATTCATTAAATCTTTCCCAACACAAATTGTAATAACATAATTCTTCTTGACTATCCACACTCATAACACAACCATGTCCACAACCAACCATATTAGCCCGATGATCATCGATGGTGGAAATTCACATCCTTCCTTGTCCTGTATTTATAGGGATACATTAAGCCCGCATTCTAATCTACGATATAAGTCCTTCATGCCCATTATACATCAATACAACAAATTATTATATCAAATAATCCAAAACCAAATCCAATATCATTTCAAAAAACCATAATAACAAGAAAATAAAAAACTTTAACTGATATCAATAGACATATGCAAATCCATAATTCTAGACCATTTCCATAACCAAATATCCATTAATAAAATAAAAAATTCAAGAAAATGAATAATTGAATTCAAATAAAACAACATTTCTATTGAAATCCAAATTTTACAAACCATTTTACCAAAAACCAACGAAGCCACTGAAATTTAAATCATCATTTTAAAATCAAGCACCATATCCCATTTCTCAACAATAAACCATTTTTTCCAAAATAGGAAAATCATCTCACAATGAGTTTCAACCAAGAATCACCCATCAACATTACTCTAAAATTCAAGAAGACCCATTTAATATGATTTTAATCGTTCTAGATCTAGAAAATGGTAGTTGATAGATAATACATATACCTTAGTGTTTTGATTAAATCAACCAACACATAATGACCCCAAAAATATTGGTGAAGTAACACACAAAATTTTTTTAGATCTCATTTCCTATAAAAAAGAATCCCATATATCACAATTATCGAAAAAAACCCTTATATAAACAATAATGGTATAGATATGGATAATCGAGAGATATAATGATAACTATATCTATATATAATCATAAAACAATGAGGAGAGAAAACATACCTTTGGATAATCGCCTTCAACCAATCATGAAAACCCTTCGATTTTTTCCCTAGATGAGTGGGAGAGCCCATAAAGACCATTAGTAGAGGAAATACCAAGGGAGGATCAGGTGGGGGTATGTGTGGGTGTTTTAGGGAAAATCCTACAAGAAACATTTTTCAAAAACACATTTTTAATTTCGTACATGGTTAACTAGAATAGTTTGACAAATCGTGCACTAACTGTGATACTACTACTATCCATGGGGTGTTGTATATTGTATCCCCATACATTTAATAAAACTATGAAATAATAATGTGAATCCCACATCTTCATGTTGCATGATTACCTGTGATTATTATACAGTTTACACAAACCGTTCACAAACCGTGCACCCTTATAAATTTTTTCAAACAATCACAAAACCGATCCACACTCTCCCAAAAAATACACTACCACACTAAATGCAGAAAAAGTAATAAACATGTGTATAACTCAAACTGGGGGTAATATATATATTTTTTAATTCAACACCCTAAAAAAATTATTTTATTGGTTTACATCATAAGGAGTTCTTTTCACCACCACACAACAAAATTCTCATTATGCAATGTGAAGTTGTCACCCTACAACCCTAGAAACATTGATATCCTTAGTGGATGATGGGTTCACTAATCATCCACAATTCAATGAGTATATTATGATGAAAACCATACATCCTAGGAAAACACTAATTTACCATGACTATAAATACCTATTCATTGAGAAAGGAAGATGAAAATAACTAGAGTATCGACATCCAGGAAGGATATAAAATCTTCTACAGTTTATTCATATACTAGAATCCATGAGGGGTAGTCATAAAAGATGTCTTTCATGCAAGGATCCACCTGACCACCCATAAAGGGTTCTCTTGCATGAGTAAAAAAATCTCATTTTTTAGGTTTTACTTTTCATGAAATAACACCCTTCATGAACCCCCACATTTCAGAGTAACTTAAATTTTTTATTATTGGGTTTTCTAATTATATTATACTTATTCAGCAACAATTATCTCTTCTCACATATCTTTAGGCCCCACATTAGACCCTATCTGAATAGTAAAAATCTCTTCACATCCCCTATATGTAAATATGGGAATTAATTCATTATGTCCCCCACCAAGGCCACAATTCCCATTCATCCAAGGGACATGACACACCATCATATCCCCCAATTTACTGTTTCATTCCCATAGTAATTTATGTCTAATAACTATCCATCCTGGTAGCCAATATTATATGAATTTTAAAATCATTTCATTCCAATTTAATGAGAATATCATCATTATGGATAGTAGAGGATGACTTCTTAGACTATTCTGCAACATCCATTTCATGCCATTTGAATAGAATTGGATGAAGACCACATCAATTCATCTATTTCATTTCCCTCACATACACTTCCACCTATATGAAGGGAAATCACCAAGGAATCCATCCTAGTTTTATCCACCAATCATTAATTTTGGACCTATATCACCTTCAATACCCTCACATCATCCACTAGTGGAGGAAATAGATCTACCAGATTGTTAGATCTTCCACTTACACATATTTCTCACAATGAGCATGAATCTCATGATCATGGTTGTCAGTGTTTATCATGTCATAATCACGAAAAAAAATTATCTACCCCTCTAACTCATTATAATCCCCAAACATATTATAAACCACTTAATGGGATATAATAACTATGATAAAAACAATAATGGACCAAATTCTATATGAATCAACCCTTTGGCCACCTCTATGAGTGTAATCCCGAATAATTCTGAAATGCAAGGTATTTGATTAACATTATAGTGGGATATAATGGAAAAATCACTGAGGTTAAAACCTAATATTTCAAATCCACTATTTATTTTATTAGGATGTATTTCAAATAATATAATTACCCCAAACCAGAGAACAAAATTACATGTGGTCCATCTTCATTTAATAATCATAGTCCAATGATTCTTGATTAGTTTTGTATTAATGGGACATATTAACTATGAGACAAACCTTAAAATAGATATATTCCCAATTACTGGACCACTTGGTACTCACCATTAGTGTAATATAAAAACATTTCAAAAACCATGAAATTATATTCTTGTTTTATTGGGATACATAGGAAACCTTCATGAGGTTTAAACACAACATTAAACTTCTCTACGTTTTTATAATGATACATATTTACAATAATATCAACCTATAATATAGAGGAATATATATTTTTTATTCCCAATACATATCCTCAAAATCAACCAATGATTCTTGATGATATTTTTATTACCTAGAAAATATTCCATGCTTAACTAAGCAGAAAGTGGCCTTTGGGTGAAAGTCCCATGCCAACATTTCGAGAGAACATTTTTTCTACATTTCCTTAACCCACAATTTTCAGAAGACCTATTTGTTCCCTTACACATGACATTGATAGGTATGATTCAATCTATAATGCTTCTCCAAATTTTTTGGGTTTTTTATTTATTTGTTAGGGATGCATGAGAATCTTATATCCTAAGATTGATCAAAATATGTTAACTAATACTGACACCCTGGACAACAATACTTCAAATAAAATAATAGTGTGTAATAAAAATAAAATTATAAAACCAAAAATCAAAAAACATAGAGATCAAATAAAGTATATATATTTTTCCAAAAATGGAGAACCTCTGATACATAGATTTGGTTCCATTGATGGATATCCTATGATAAAAAATTATGATATCCCATAAAAATTTTTCTATAATTTATTGTTAGTACATAGATAAAATTACTATAATAATTTGAATGGAAAAATTCATTCAGTAATACATCAAAAATATATATAAGAATTCTAGCATAGTCAAATAATTAATTACAAAAGGGTGAGACGATCCTTTCCATCCATCCCTTTGACCAATGTGAGTTCTAAAAAAATAATGGCTATGTTCTCCAATGATTTCATTCCTATAATATATAGGTACATAATCTATAATGGATATTATATCCATTGGGTGTTTCTGCATACATTAATAAACCAAAATAAGAAATTTGTAATAATTTTAATGAAAAGATAAATGGCATGCCATTTGTTATTTATTTTTTAACTATAGTCATGCACCATGATTATTCATTAGCCCATAAGGATAATATAACACCAAAATTGTAAACCCAATGTGAATATTTTTATTATTAAAAATATATATTTATCCCACATATAAAAATATATTTTAATTTCAAAAAATGATTGTGGAAAATTTATATAATTTTTGACCATCAATTTTGAATGTGTTCATTTATTGTGATTCTACATCACTGGATATCATTTTTGTGTTTTATATATGTACATATTCAATTAAATTTTTAAGACTGTAATATTTTCTAATAAAATCATATCAACTAATATAAAATTTTTATTTTTTTCTGTCACAATAGATGGGTCCTCATCTAGTCTGATGACCCCATCCCCAACCATGGGTAATTAATAATTGGTTTCAAACACATAATTTCATGAGTACTAATGAATGGAATCGTATTTACCCTATTTTATACATTAGAACCCTCCATGAAATGAATCCCCATAAACTGTACACACAATGGTTGATAAAAGTAAAAAAGTAGGTGAACCCCATAAATTTCTCAATGAATTTCCAGTATTAGTCCTTTGAATACAGTAACATGTTTATCATTACCTTACAGAGGAAAATCATGAGGTCTCTAGGGGACAACTCTCTACACCACTAGATTCAGTGTAAAGGGATCCTACCAACACCCCTTGGTCCAATTTTCATATGGATCCGGTTACGTTTCAGGAAAGGGAAGTCAACCTACAGGATAAGTCTTAGGTCACACATACCAAAGCTCATAAGAAATCATTCCAAGGGTGGAAGTCAGATAATTTGGAATATTTCCACCACCCATTACTCAATAAAAAATTCAACAAATAAAAATTAGAAGAAACCTATAATCAAGACTATATACATACTCAAGTATATCATATATGACAATACATTTTGGAAGATACCAATGAATCCTACATGTGAACCCTAATAGAAAATAATGTGTATCACTATATCCATTCGCATAGACAATATGGTTGTTATATTTCCTAGAATAAAATAGAGGACATGAACATAAATAAATTCTAACTAATTACATATAATTCACATATATTCTACTAACACCTATTTAATTTACTCCTTACATCCTATAAATGGTGTATGAAAAACAATATATTTCAAAACACTTTCTACATGTTTGTTAGTATATAATGATCACATTATTATAGGATATGGGTTGACCACATAATCCCAAAAAAAATTTTATTTAGACCATCAACATGATATGATTGTCACATTGGATAAGATTCATATTCCTTCTTATATCAAAGAGGGTTGCCAAAAAAATTACAGGATAAGTTGATAATTGCAGCAGAAACAGTCACCCATTACATCGAGAGATTATCATTCAATTTGAATGAAACTCATGGTATGGAATATACGCCTATGAAAAATCCAAAAGTGTATCAGTATATTATAGTAGTCACAAGATAGTAACCTAGGAAATATCACATGAATGAAATTAATTGTTCAAAACATATAAATTCAAGAACCCCACAAATAATTTCAAAATAGATGACTCTCCAATGGAAATCAAAAATACAAGAGATATGAAATAATCCTTCTATCTTCATGGTTTATGTACTTGAAGCTATCAAACATATATTAAAAATTGCTCTAAATACAACAAATTTTCATACAATTAAAAAATTAGTATTAATTGTTGTGATGTCACTCCTCAAATAATTTCTTCCATCACCATTAGAGGTTATATGTAGATTATTTACCATGAATTTCTCCTTCATGAGGTTAATATGAAAATTCATGAGATATCTTCTCTTGACGAGCACCACATAATCCATCGTGATGTTTTTATGCTCATAAGACACAAAATAATTCCAATTACTATAATAATCAACGATTTTAGACCATATATTATACAACGAAATACTTTTTCTTGGGGTTGGATGTTATTCCTTGGTGGTAGACCACCTAATAATGGAATTCAAAACAATGGTCCTCCTTGTAGTTACATCCCATTTCGATGGAATGGTATTTCCCTTGATGAATAAATTATGATAAATTCCTCATACGATGAGGCACTTTGTATGAAGGTGATAGTAATTCATATATTAAAATAATTTAATAATGATATCCTTTCTCAACTAAATGATTTCTCTATATTAGGTCTTTCTCTAAACCACCCGTGGAAAACATACCTTCCAAAACAATAAAAGTGATTCCCACTAATCCGTCCACATAAAATAAGATAGGTGAGAAACATATACTTTAGATATTCGATATTGAAGGATATTCTATAGAAGATAAAGAAGATTCATTACTTAATATGGAAAAATTTAATATAGATAATGTATTGGTTATGATTATGAAATTATACAAAATTCAATATACAATTCGATATGTGTTATTTGAAGACTATGTGAATGTAATTTGACTGAATCTAAGTAAAAATATTATTCATAGGAAATATATATAACTAAATTATATTTATTTGTATATAATGTTATAAAAATTCGGAATGATTACCATCAAATTGAATTTATTGTCTTTATAGTTATGTGACATGCTAAATTTGGAGAATTGTGGGAGTGTATCCAACCTGAATGAATTGGGGCATTAGAAATTTTAAATTATATGATCATAGAGAACCCACTAGGTGTTTTTATCCTATAATGGGAAATGAATGTAGGGTTTCACTTCAACCCACTAAAAGATATGAAAATCCCATGAAAGGTGAAATTTGTAATGTCATCACTCTAAGACAGATCTCATGATATAATTTCTTTCAATAATATGGTATGATATGCATGAATTAAATAGGAATATATCATATAAATTTTATCCCATACTAGAGTTATCATTTTAGAGGTTCTTTAAATAATCCATCTAGATGGTTGAGTAAACTTCTCTATTAGGGAAAGAAAATAATCAATCTAAATAATAGCAATTGAATGAAAGTATCTCATATTGTTATTAAACATGCACCTGAATCTTTCTCAAACATGTATTTTTAAAATAAAATGAGTTTCTACTTTAGTCATAGACTCAAAATATAAGGGAATCTATAACCCATATGGTTGGCGACATTTTTCTCCTAAAATCCCACTCAATGTCTCCTAAATCTACTTCAATGTTACCAACAATGAATCAAGTGGAACCTCATCCCATAGTGATGGGGAAATTTTTACCTAAACCTACGCCCCATGGATATCGCGTTTCACCTAAATAGGTGGACCACCCATGGATGTTCTTTATAGGATATTCTATCTCATGAACTGTGTTTTTTACTACACTCATGTATGAATGAACTATTACGATATTCCCTCTAAAGCAACCACCATCAAATGGTTCCAAGAAAATTCATGAATAGAAAGATAAAAACATATAGTTTATGAAGTTATATGAAATATTCTAGGTGTATGAATACTCTTAAATATCAAGGATCTCCAACTAGATATTCTTAGAGTAGTAATTCCTCAAATAATTTTGATGCTAATAAAACACTTCAATGATGTACTATTTGGTGGATGACATTTATACCACTCATGTGGTCACTATGAAAAATAAATCTACTACATGTGATTATTAAGAGTATGTTTCGATCCAAAATATAGTTTACATGGAAACATCCCAATAATGTTTTCATATCTAAAACTGGAGACTTTGTAAAAAAATTAGTGAATCAATCCAATTTTCTAATTCCCCCTCCTTGGTGAGAATAAACTAAGAAAAATGGTACATGAGTGGACACATCTCACCCACCACTCAAAAAATATGATCCACATATTATAGATGAATGAATACCATTTTTTAAGAAGTTACGAAGAAAATAAATAATAATAATATGGATTTTTATTGGCTAAATACCTACTTGGCATGTTCTCTAAGAAGAGACTCTTATATCTCTAACAACCAATGTACCATAGTATGGATAGTTCATTTAGATAAACAAATTAGAGACACAACCACTCCTTAATGTGGGAAATATTCCACTAATATATGTGGACCCTATTTTAGGGAGATACAATGAGATCCATTAATTAGGGATGTAACTAGGGATACGTGTGATGCATCCTCACCTATAAACCTATGATGTTAATTAGCCACAAGTATTGGAATGGACTCCATAGATAGCAAAACATGTTGCTCGCCCTGTTCAGATTCTTACTCTTGACTTAATCCCCCATGCTTTCATTGATACCATTGATCAATCGGTAGCATTATTGGAATATGTTGATTGTTTATGTGTAATAATATTATTAGAGAGAAATCAATTCCATAAATGGGAGGATTTAACTAGTCCCATGCCAAATTTTATAGAATAGTATGTTTTATATGTTCAATGGATTGGGGATCCTTAACAAAAACTGATGTAATGTTGGTCCCAATTTAGTCTAATGATGGGAACTCTTAATTAGAAATGGGTGGATAGGAATGTGCAGCTCATCTAGAACATGTACGTATAATAAATCATCTAGTTTTCTAGTTTACGAGCCATATCGATTAAAGGGGGTGTTTTCTTTCACAGTTAGTTTAATTATAAATTTAGTCTATGTTGTAGAATCCAATAGTCCTGTATATATAAAATTTAAATCATTATAAAAATTATAGGATCATGGATTATTTTAGGTGGAAGGATTTGAATTTCTCTTTGGTATTTTGACATCCTCAAGATGACTTGATAGGCCATTGTATTGAAAACATGCATAGTGATCTATGAATGCCACATATCCAAATAATGCCTCTAGGTGGATTCTAATACCTCAATAATGTAACAAGAAGGTTTCATTACACTATTTTGATTTTTTTGATTACTTATATACAAGTTTCAGTGGCTTATGGAAAATGAACTATCATTGTGGTGAAATTAGTTTTCAAATGATTCCAGCCTCAACCATAGTCCCATCTCCAGTGATCATTCCACCATTCACCGTTACATCCTCTAAATTATAATGTTTTCAAAATTATTGTAGTCAATATATAATAAATGAGTTTAAATTAACCCTTTCTATAAATAGACGTAAAATATTTATTGTTTCAAGGATGAAAAATATCCATGTTATATTATAGAGGAAAACGAAACCAATATCATCAACCCCCCATTACATAAAAGGAATGATATATTTGATCTTGAAGATCATTCAAATTAATTAAACATTCACCAAAAAGTGGAGATCACCATCTATGATAGATTTTTCTTTATTATATTCATAAAAATATGATTTTTTCTAGTAAAGTTTAGCTGGGAAAACATCTAGTGCATAGAGATTGGGTTTTTTCTTCCTTTATTGAACATGTAAGAGAATAATGATAATTTATGAGCATGGGTGCACAAAAATATAAATGATTGTATGAATAAGTAAATAATTATTTAATCTCTTATAATCTTATGGGTATAGATAAGTTAACCATATATACCCCTAGTTTTTTCGGCGATGGTAAAACCAACATTATTGACACATCAGTCTTCTAAGAGTTGATATTCCTGGAAGAGAAATACCTATAAGGGTAAGAATAACAAACCCGAACATTATACTATATTGATAAAAGATCTAGTCCATAAACTCTCAAATTTCATTCCCTTAATCTGGGGAGAATTTGAATCCATCTACCAAATGGTATTTTGTGTAACATTCCACCCGAATAATCCATAATAGTTGAAGAATTAATATTTATATTAACTACTATAATTGATTTAACGCATCTGTTTCATGATAATGAGAATTATTTTGAGTCCTTCTTACTAGTTTTGAATTTAGTAACCATTGAAACATACTCTAGTGGGCCATTTTTTGGGTAATATTTATTCTCTTTTGATTCTAATATTCTTAGCATGTCCCCTATAGTGTTATTTGTATGAATGAAAATAGAGAATGATTCTTTAAATTAGCAATGGAAAATTATGGAAACACACCAAAACACATATAAATTATTCTATAACTAATTTAATTTTTACGATCTACTAAATCAGATGACAATTTCATGTCAAGATAGATTGGTAACCTGGAAAAGGTAGCCTTTTAAAAAAACATAAAACTTTCCCTCAAAATTTGATCGATCACTTGACTCATCTAACTCATGTAATTTATCCTCTAATGATATTTATATAACATATAGATCTATAATAATATCTATACATTTGAATAAATGATGAAATATCTTGATGTATTAATAAATAATTCTAGTGATTTAATCAATATTAGATGCTCTTAACAAGTCATAGATTATTCGAGAAGCATATATAGAATCCCTTCTAATCCGTCAATAATATGCATCCTATGTCACTACTACAAGAAGTATTGTATATAGATATATAACACATTTAATTTCTTAAAAAAACACTATAATATAAAAATAGACTTATTCAATGAACTCATCGATGAGTATGTGTTTCACATTAGTAAAATTGAGAATATTGGTTCAAAATAATGACTTTACTTATCGACCCCCATGATATCATTCTTGTTACCATAACATGATGGTATGAAAGTGGTTTTTGATACTCCCACATGTATATTTGTTTCATTTTGAGATTCCATAAATTTATCCTTGTGGATTTATCATTCCAAAATGTAATTTTATGAATTTGATGGAATTTACATATTACCATTTGTGAATGAATATATATATATATATATATGAGTGTCTGTGTGTGTGACTATGAATATCATAATATTAATTATACCATAAAATATGATTATTATTAATATTCCTAAATAATCAACCATTATGTGGAAATAGTGTTAGTAGAAGTGGTTGACGATGAGGAAGTGGATGATGATATAAAAAATTATTCTCCATCCATCAATGATGGTGTATCTAACATTGTTGATGAATTCCAGCAAATAAGTGGGGATACTAAGGAGGATCAATTCCATATAGTGATCACTATGTTTATTCCCATTATATAGAAATTATATTATACATCATTTTTAAAATAGTATGAAAATGCATCCCCTATAATTAAAAAAAAATTGTTTTTCCTGATACCGGTGTTGTCAGCCAACACTGAGGATTTGTGAAAACAATTATGGGAACAATATAGCTTCCAAAGGAAAAATCATACCAATGATAAAAATTGTGAATCTAGTTTTGATAATATGATCAAATATGGACTAATTAGGTATGTTTATTACCAGAAATGGATCTCTAATATAGTGCTATTCCAAAATAAAAAATTGGAAATTATAGTTTTCACTTTTTTTAAATATCTAAAATATTATAGTGAAATAAATAACATACTGCTTCCAATTATATACATTTTTATTTATGAGAAAAGAAGCAATTAATATCTCACCATCCTATATGGGTAATCATGATAAATACAAATCTTAATTTCCCCTAAGGATGAACATACCAGTACCATCACGGTACCCCAAGGAGTATATTTCTATAAGGTGATTCCCTTTAACATGATGAATGATGGAATCACATACCAAAATTCCATTCATCACATATATAATCCCCTTATTCAAAATTTCTAAATTTTTATATTAATCATTTCCTTTTAAAATATCAGAAATGGTTTTTCAATCATGTTGAAAATGATATTGTTTTCAAAATGTATTGATTACACAACATAATGATGAATCCATTGATGTGTTCATTTAGTGTTACCCAGAGAATGTTTCCAATCATCACATAATTCCATCATGGAATCTATTTTATTTCCATGAGTAATTTTTTTTTCAATGAAACATTACAAACTAGACCCCTACAGGATTTTATAGTAATACTATTATTAAATTCCAAAGATCAATGATTTATAGATTGTATTATTCGAAATTATATTCTATTTACCAAGATGATAAAATAAGAGTTCACATATCCCTAGAATGAAAAATATAGGTAATCAATTGATAGAATGAATAATTATTTAACGATTTGACTCATGATAATTTCACCATTTTAAGGAAATCCTCTCACCATATACATGATATCATTAAAGGGAAAATATTTGGAAGATTTCATGATAGATTACTCTTAATTAGAAGAAATTCTAATGAATAAAAGACTACTAGATGGGAAAATATTCTTTATTTATTAATTCCTCAAAACATGGGAGGAATATTTTTATCGAACATTCATAAACCCATACGAAAAATGATGGAATACAACCAGGAAAACAATTTCATCTTTGATGTTAATATTTTATTTCCTACAATGGTTTTCCTCCAATTTCCATTCATTTTTTCATAAGGATGTTCCAATAATAAGGTTGAATAACATGATCCCCTTACATGATTATAACCTATGTTAATGTCACAAATGACCCATCTCAATTAGAAAGCATACTTAGTGATTGTAATAAATATTATTAACTATTATTATGAAATACCAAAAAAAGAGTCAATTCCATTATATGATCATTCAGAAAGGTTGACGAAAAAATTCCCCTCGGTTCCAACATTTTCTCACATTCCATGATCATAAAATGATCAGGAATATGAATTGTAAAATATCAACATATCTTTTAAAGAACAAGATTGAGTCAAAAAATCATAATCCATTCACATTATAGAATTGTATCACTTGTTTTTCATAATTCCATGGAACATATCATTAATTTCAATTCAAAAAATGTACCATATAATCCTATTAGTTGATCAATGATACCCATATTAGATAACCAACAATGTAGGATTAATCTATCAGTCAGTTTTAGAAAATAGAATATCATATGATGTGCGGTCAACATCATTATCTATAACAGCTCAGGCTAAATTAAGGCCCCCTATTAATGTCATTGGGATTAAATTCCCCACAGATTAATTGTTAGATAATTTAAAATCAACAACAAGAAAGAGTTCAATGCATGTTCTTGTGATGAGAACCAGCTAAGAATCATGATTTTTTACCAATTATTGAGTAATGAATATTTATAGCCATTGATTACATAGTATTGTACATAATTCCATAATAAGTGTAATTTTTATCAAGTTCATACCAATTTTGTACATAAAATCCCAAAATTTATTTCATATTTCTAAATACTATGGGATATTACTTATATAAGAAATGGATGTTTTAGGATGATACCCTCCCACTAGATCTATGAAGATTAAATATGTCATCAATTTAATTGACATCGTCTCCAAATGGTCCTATTATATAAATCTCAATGAAATTGTGAAAAAAATAAATATAAATCTATTTAGGTCAAAAATCATCAATATGTTTATATTACCTCATGCAATAATTATAGAAATTGTGAACAATTTTGGATATTTCAAATTGAGAATTAATTAAAGGGAGATTAACATTGAATCCAATCATTCATCCAAGTACAATACAGTGAATAATAAAAAATAGGTATTCAATAACACCTTATCAAAAATAGTATAGAAAATATTGAAAATTAATAAGATATTTTTCCCAACATGTATATGCATGCCTTGTGGTCCTACTATATAACCACCCATAATTCGATGGATTTGAGTTCATATTCAATGGTATATAGGAAAAAAATTTATCATATAAATTTTTTTTCCTTTAGAACAAATTGTATTTTTACATCAACTATTCTTAAACAAGTAATTTGAGAAGCATTAGGATGAATAGAAACATATGAATAGCAATACAATCCATACCTACCATCATTTATAGGTTCATTAAAATAAAATTTCTCTATAATTCAACAAAATGGTTTAACCATATATAATTTGTGAAAGATAAATTTGTTTTGGCCCACTGGTTCCAAATGACACATGTTAATAGTCCTATGAAACCTAAACTAAAATGTCTAGGACCTATAGTCATGAAAATTTATTTTCTAATAGAGAATAATTTTTTATCACTATTGACTCTGATTGTAATGCACCTATACCAATGAATGATTTTATGCAACATATTTAATGTCATTAATAATATTTTTTCATAGTCTATTGACATAAAAAATGACACCATTTTTTGATATCTCATGATGTTAATCTATATAGAATGGTCGTTGATGCATGAACCAAACACAAATGAACAATACCATTATAACCACATGATGATAAATTGTATTGAAACATATTCAGAAAATGATGTTAAAATGTAATCTAACATTATGAACCATGAATTGTATTCCCAATAAAAATACTATGATGATTCCTAAAACAAGAATTGGAGTCTTCTCACGATATAATTTAATGTATTCAAGGGAATATTTTTTGTTGAGATCAACAAAACAACAAAATGATTCCCTATTACCTTTATATGAGTCGAATCAGCTTATGGAATTTTTATCCAGAACTACATATGTCATCACTAATGTTCACACATTTTATGTTGTGACATATAAAAAACCTTTCTCAAGTCCATCATAATGTATATACTCGATACTATTAGTCTCTCACATCACAAGTTTTATTTGAATCATTCCCATGTGGAAAAGATAACCATCACAATTTCTTGATTTTTACACAAAAAATAGATCCCTTGGATTAAATATCTTATTAAAAAAGATTTATCTAATTTTTGGTTCACTTATATATACAAACACCATGACATAAATATGTGTCTATATATTTAAAAAATAGTTTGTGTAATATGTTCCCTAAAACATATTCGTTATTTAAGTTGACCGATATTCCTTGTAGTATGATGATAAATTGTTGGTCAACATCCTCCACATAGTATGATAAAATAAGTGGTTCACATCCCTATCATATGATGTATTATATACATGTTATTGTTACCCATTTTGGTTTGACCATCTTTTTTAGTGTCTACATCCTAATATAACTCTATGTCATAAATATATTTCTCTTGATTCCCATCTCAATGACTTGTCTAGTGATTAAAGGATGTTTAAATATCATCCCTAAAAATATATTCTCTCACTCTCCTATTTGTTATAAAGATCTATTTTGGATAGTCTTGCATGGGTTTTCATCTCATTTGTGAACCTCTATTAGAACAAAAATACCCCACCTTTAATATTGATTTAAACTACAGAGTATAATTTTACTATAACTATATGTAGATTGATTCTTATTTCTATATGATATATTTTGGAACCCAAAACTCAGTTACAATGTGTTGGTATAATTTCATAATTTTCCCTCCTATTGTATGGGATGGAAAGGTGTAGGTAATATTTCATATAAGAAATAAATGAGTCTATATTCTCATCCAAATGATATAAGTCGTGTAACCTATATATAAAATAATTGGTTTTTAGTAATTTAGGATGTTATATCCCAACTTTAATTAGATAAATCAACTCACGTAAGTGTTAAAATAGTATTGGATGAAATACTTTATAAAGAAAAAACAATCAACCTCATTGTCTAATGTTAATATACATTGTTCACATCCCTACCATAAGATGTAATGTTATAAAACATTGTGGTCCACTAATAAGATGATCTCTACTTGTGGTGATGAAATCCTATCAGACATATGTTTCAAAACTATGTGTGGTTTTATTCAAAACCAAACAAAAATAATATTGTCACAAGACCCTTTATTATTGTCCCAAAAATGAATAAAATACCAACCCCCTAATTCGAAAAACGAGCTAGAATTATCTATGAATACATCCAATTAGTTTTTCCAACTGAATTAAAAAGTACTTTAATATATCCATGACATTTATATATTCAAAAATATAATTTATTATCTAGGGAAATTTAGATAAACATAATATTATTTGGAATCTTGTCATAAAAGAACACTAATATGATGATAACCCTTATTTTTACAATGCATAATATGCCCAGATATGGCTCTTCCTAATGTGTATCCAAAATGTTTTCTTCACACTAGTAGTATATTTTCTTCCATCATAAATCATTTTTTCTTCATACAAACTAATGACATCATATGTCGAAGCCATTTCAAATTTGTTCAATTGTGACCCCTTTTTTGTTTTTCCCATGTCACCCTTTTTTATCATTGTATTTCCCATTTAATGATTTACAACATCCTCCACTTACATACCCTCATGATTGAGAAATGTTGGAATAACGTTAAAAATTACACAAAAAACATGGTTTTTTTTCATTATTTTATTTACAATTAGATATCATGCTATGAAATTATTATCGGAACCATCCAAAAACTATGAATTTTCTAACAATTCAATCCATTTTCTATTATACTCTTGATTATCAAATTGATCCAGGATCACATGAGCAAATATTTTTGGAGATATTTATCTGATTTACATTATCTCACCATGATATATCCAAATAATGATAATTTCTGGTCTATATTTCATGGCCATAAATTATTTAGAGTGGCTTCCTCTCTGTGGTTTTTCTATATATTGGGTAATATTTTCATAGAGAACATCTATTAGTAAAATAAATGTTGATTTCCTCTCATCCACTGAGATATGTAATGATACATGGATTAATTATTATAGTATAGAATTCCATAAAATATATGTTCCAATTCATTCAAGTAATCCTATAATTTTTTCCCTCGCTCGCAAACTCATGTGTTGAGAAAAATACCTCCCTTACATAAATTCAAATTTTCGTAGGAATACTCCCAATCATAGCTAATGATGAATGAAATAAATCCTATCATAATTCATTGATGAATCTCCAATTTGGAAAACCATATTATATTATATTGGGAAACATGAATTTTGACAAACCCTCTTTGGAAAATGGTTATAGGAACGCTCAAAATTGGATGAAAATAATTTATGAACTATTAATAATATGACATGATTTGTCTACAAATAATGTGTTCTATATCTATTCACCACTAATAAAAAACATCATGTTTTTTTTATTGTATACCATCATTTTTGTGTTCCTCAATAGCATCATTATGTGCCAAATTTTCATAAAATATAGGTGAACCTTCCTTGTTTACCTGGACCATGTTATCTGTTATATATTTGGGAGGCCCCATGATTATGTTATAATATTATCCTCCTAAATTTTAAAATATTTTAAAAAATTTATGAATTGAATTAATTTTCACTTTTATTCATGGTCATTTTTTTTAACCTAAAACATCTGCAGAACTTTATGGATTGAATCACCTTAAACTAAAAATGTAATTATATTAAAAAATCGATAGCATGAAAACTCGAAATGAGAGACATGCTAAAATGATAAACCATTCATGTTATGCATTCTACAAATCATAGTTATGAAAAAATTGCCTTTTTAATGAAGATAATAAATTGTTTTGGGGTGCAATGAATGATTTTAGAAACATTCAAATTGTGGTCCCAAGGAACCTCAACCTAGGAAACAATTTTTATCATTAAAAACATCTATTCATGAAATTATAGTTCAAATGTTAAAAAGAAGTTACGATTAAAATTTTATCATTCGTTAAAATATGAAAACAATAGTGTTACCAAGATAGAAATTATATTTTTACACATACACAATCCATGATAAAACAAAAATATATAGTGTACTTTGGAAGAAATATTGTGAATTATGGTTGATGTCTTTACAAAAAATTTTAATGATTTGGGATATCTTGAAAATAGATTTTTAAAACACTATAATATTATATGAACTGAAATTATGAATATAACAATATTTAGAACTACCATGATTAAATTAATTTAGAATATTTTGAAATAGGTAACATAAAAAATTTTGGAGCCTCCCCATACTGGTAAATATATGATATTAAAAGGTTTAAGTTGTGGATTCAATGAGTTGAATCATTACCTGACTTGAGTTATATAAATCTAAAAATAATTTGGAAAAAGCTTCATCCTCTATTTTTACGTAAGAATATAGTGATTATTCCATCTTAATGGTTTTGAAACCATCATTATCTACCTCATACATTAGTTTTATCACCAGATTATATACTGGTTTATTGAGAAATGGTTCATAATTGAGATAATCATAATATGAATGGTAATTTTTCCATGGATATCTATTACTAAACATTGATTTAATTTTAAGAGGATAATCCTATTTTGTTAAATACCACATAATACAGAATATTTTTTATGTAGAAAAAAATGGGCCACATAATCCATGGTTGTGATATGAGATTGTAGCATGATTTCCAGCTCCCAGGATGATACCGTATCTTTCACCATGGTGTTTATTATGTTGAATTAAAATAACCATAACCTATATTGGAGGTAATATAAATTAATATGAACATATTTTATAATATAAATAAAATTTGGGTTTGAGAAATTAGTTTCCCAAATATATTCATACCATTTACTTTCTACAAATATGGTTTGAATGGTTTCCTAATCTACATTAGCAAAAAAAAATGAAAGGAAGAAGAATTATGTAAGCATCGTGCTGATAGAATTTCCATATCCAAGATTTTTTTAATAGACATGCTTCGTTAAAGACTAATTCTTATTATACATAGTAGATAAATAATTAAATATTACATACACATATGTCGATACTTCTGAAAATATTAATCATAAAAAATTCTAATTTGACAGAATGGGGTGTATCGTTATATTTACAAAAATATGGGATTAAGGGGCTCATATAGATTAATTTCCCAACATATGTAATGGAATTTAGATTCATAATACGAAAAAACTGTTTAATTTTAATGAGTAGAGATAAATACCTTATAGAATTTTGGCATTGTAACAGTGATAAATGAGATGAATTAATGAGAGAGGAATGGGGTATCTCATTAATAAAAAAAGTAGGGATGTATATGGGAGTTAAAAAATTATACCGCAACATTAGTAATTGAAAATTCATGGGTATAGGAACATAAATAAGCATGGACAAAAAAATGTGAGGAAAAAATCCCCAAATTGATAGTATGATCCCAAAGGCTTGTGAGGGGATTGAGAGAGGCAACTAGATAGATTAGGTCACCTTGAGACAATTTTTGAGAGTGGAGGGAAGGTTAAAGATATTGTCTATGGGTTATTAGTGATGTAAAGTGTGAGCATGGGTGTGTTTAAGTAGGATAAGAGAAGTAATTTTTAATTAATTAGGTTTCAGACACTTCCCATAAAA
Source organism: Viscum album (assembly GCA_963277665.1). Taxonomy (NCBI): domain Eukaryota; kingdom Viridiplantae; phylum Streptophyta; class Magnoliopsida; order Santalales; family Viscaceae; genus Viscum; species Viscum album. The sequence continues at coordinate 1,244,492,807 of OY728147.1, forward strand.
CTAATCAAACCCCCAAACCAAACCATGGTTTTTACCCCTGTTTTTTCCTAAAGGGAGTGGAAAAAATTATTTTATAAATACTGTATCAGAAATTTTCAAAATATTAGGCATTATTATTTTGTGGTGAGTCAGACATTCAAGGAAATACTTTTAAAATGATTATATATTTTCTAAGTCTTGGAGGGTCCACTAAGGCACCATTAAATTATTCAAAATAACATAAAATCACATTTTCATAGGTAAAACATATATTTTTCCTAAAATCCATTTAATTTTATTTTATTATATCACTATATTTTTCATTATTATGTCAAAAACACATTATATATTTAAATGGAATTTAATTGTTACCCCAAAATTTGCTATCTGAGAAAATTATGAAAAATTCACCATTGGATAATTTCGACATCCTGATTCAAAATATAATATTCATTTTTAAAACCATAGTAAAAAATACAATATAACTAAAACAAAATTATGGTCATTTATATGTAAGAAAATTAATTTAATAATATTATATTTTTAAAATATTTTTTAATTAAAAACATCTATTAATTACTAAAAATTTAATTTTTTTTAATTGATCATTTAACAAAAAATACTATTTGTGCTTTTGAAACTATTTACAAAGTAACAATAATAAAATGATTCTACATTATATATTCTCTACAAAAATTATGCAAATATTCATAGTGTTAGGGTCTTATAACATAACCCCTTATTACACCCGCATAAGAATAAAGGGTAAGGTGTTCGATGGTGAAAAACTCTTGGGGAGACTTAGATAACATTTCTCGGGTGGTTATATTTATTAATTTCAACTTATCACATTGGTGGTTTTATTCATGCTAAACGTGTTAAAGATAAGCTAGGCCTCAGTCAAGAGAGAATCCCAGTGATTCCACGACATTTTCGAGCTCTAAAAAATGGTCATCGTGTAGAGAAATTCTACTGGATGAGGCCATCAATTCCGTTGTCTAAGTAAATTGGATTTTCTAAAGCCAAATATTTATACTAATCATTTGATCATTGTTAAATGGTTATATTAGCAACAATAAATATTCATAATGGTATTTTAAAATAAAAAAAACCAAGTAAGTGCATCTATTATATAACAATTTTACATAATAAAAAATTTAATTTGATCAAGAAAAATTTGGGTCTTTATATAGACTATTATTTATCAAAGTCCATTTTCAATCCATTTGATTTTACAATAATGTCATATTATATATCCCCACTCATTATAATATTCACATAAGCTGAAAAATAGCCAATTAAGGGTCCTCATAGGGAAATCATTTACATCCAAACTTCATCTTGGAATTTAGAAATTTTATATATAATTTTAAGGTTATAATCTTTTTTTATTCTCTTAATTATATTTTTGATTTATAATTAATTACACACAACCATTCAATCTAATTAATTGGAATATGTGAATCTTTATAGAATGTCATTTTGTTTTTATAATTATCCTATGATTGTTTATTCCAATATTTTTTTGTCATGAATAACCGTCCCCATTTACACTAAAGATTATTCACCAAGATAATCCTGATTGTAATTTAAAGAATAAGTCCATTTATTTATCCACGCTCTATAATTTCTCGATTAAAAGTAATGAATTGAATTATTATGTTTTAAGAACTATATGGGTCAAAAATTAATGTACATGATATTATTATTGATGAGGGATCGTAATTATATTTCCCAATAATTACTTTTTAAATGTTTTTATCCCATTATATATCATGTGTGGTGCATGATTGGTCAACATAAGTGTACTATGTTATAATTTCATAGTTGTTAACCAAAACATATTCTCTACATCAAGTGTTATGTTGTTTCTAAATTATGATTATCCCTTGATGTTATCATAGTATTTTAGACTTTTATATGTAGTATTATGATGATCACATTACAATTTCACAATATTATAACTCTTCAATCACATGTATCTTACTACATTGTCATAATCTTTGAGTATTCCCATTTTGGGAATAATTTCCCACTTTGTAAATATGTACAACCCTGTGTTATCCCAAGCGGTATCAAATGATCAACGAAAACTATGATCATGTTATAGATTTTGTAAATAAATTTCCATGTATCCGAATTTCAATTTATTGCCATATTTTTATAATTAATCAAATACTCAATGACAGATGATCAATGGGATTTTATTATATCTGTATTTATGATTCAATTCAAGGAAAATGTTTGGATTTGATATGAGTTTCCATATGTATAATTCCATGACCACAAATCCTATAATGAAAATCAAACATATGAATTCAATAAAATAAAATGAATATGTACATAAATAACAATCATGGTCAAATAGATGAGACGAAACTAGTGTTATAATTTCCAATTCAAGACATTAATGATGGACAGATTATGAGAATTCCTATGAACTGAATTAAATACATTATTATAAGAATTTATACTGAAAAATGCAATATAGTTTTTAAACAGTGATATATAATGAATATAACTCATGAGAATGACCGTGGAGAATATAAAGGAAAACAATCCACATGGGCGATGATCTATGAAATTTGTATATATCCTTCTTGAAAAAATATATTTTTTTATTTATATTAATCAGAAATGTAAAAAATAAGGATCTAAAAATATAATATTTGTTATTCAAATCTAGTAATCATTAAAAATTATTTTATGTTAGTGATGAATGATATGAGATGATAAATACAAATGTTCACTTGAAATGAGATTTCAATAAATATATAATTTAAAATAGAAATAAAAACATGTATTACCCAAATAAATTAAATTATATTTATCTATGTATATTTTTATAGACAATTATCTTTAAAATGTAATATTTTCCCATGAAAATATTTCATAAATTGATGTAAAATAAAATCAACACGCAACTAATATTGAATAAATATGACAGTATAGTACCCTTAAATTAGATCTTCATTCATTATACTAAATAAATAAACTATTTAAATAATTATATTATTATTTTAAAATATATTCCAAATAAACTAATTCTTTTATATTTAAATTTCTATAGTTAATTTTTTCTACGTTAAAATTAAATAATTTTATAATATAATTTCAACATATGTATGTTAGTTAATGTAAATATCACAATAATTTGTTATGTATAATTACCAATATATATATATATATATATTGTTATAGAATAATCATAATATTTAAACCATTAATATTTTAATAAAAATCATGTTTATGTAAAAATACATTTATAAAACATACATTGATAGGTAAGGGGATATTTAATATTCGCTAAATATGGATGTGTTTGTCTACATATACAAATGATTAACATTATTATTTATCAATTTATGATTTAGAAGTGAAATTTCTGACCATTTTCAATTTTTAAATAATTATTATATTATAAATATTATATTCATTCCTCACCACAACCCATAATATAAAACACGATAAGAAGTTATCAAAAATGATAGACATTAATTTGTTTAAGTTCTAGTATTTTCCCACACCCAAATGGATATTTTATTTTAATAGTTGATGGAATGAATTAAATAATGTTAATTATATTCTGATAACAACAATGTACAGAAATAATTATACTAAATTTTTTATTTTAGAATGAATTAAAGGGTTTTGGATGAGGGAGATTCATAATAAATTTATAAAAGGAGATAATAATTATATATAGAGATGGAACATTCTCATAGAAATTTCCTTTCAAATAGAGTCCTTAATAAAATGAATAGTTATAGGTGGCCTTTGTTTGTGAATTTGGTTTATATGAGTCACCATATTTTCTATATTTAGAAATTAATTTGATCTTAATGGTGTAATATGGTTTGGTGAAATTATTTACTATAATAAATTCTGAATATAGTAATTTCAAATTACCCTGTTAAATTTAAAATAATAAAAATTTACTATTCACTGATAAATTACTAATAAATAGAAAAAATAAGAACAATATGTCAGTTTTTGTGGTGCCAAAACTTATAAATTTACTGGAATCATGATTTTAACATGATTGGTCAATTTTCAATTAATAAATATATATCATACATTTTTCTCCAATCGGGGAAATTTATTTTCCACCGTACTAAATAATTTTCATGAAAATATAAAAATTATCTTATTTAAATAATTTGATCATTCTTATTTCACATTTTTAAAAAAATTTATAAAATTAAACTTTTTATTTTATGAAACATTATTATTAAAATGAACTATCATGACACAATTAAATTTAATAAATGTTTTATTTTATAAAATATTTTAAATATATATAAAAATTATCATATATTTTTATTTTGAAGACATAAATTAGAGTACAAAAAAACTAATATATTTTTTCATACTTAAAATAAAGCTATGAATTATTATTTCCAAGAAATTTATGAGTGGAGTGAAAAAAAGACAAATTTTGATAGAATTTATATATAATGTATTCTGTAAAAGGTTAAAAAAACATTTTATAAATTTATGAAAATTTAATCAAAATAAATAACATTATTAATTTAATTTTTTTACCAATTAATTGGTTTTATAATTATCAACAACATGGATATATGATGATAATGAAAAACATTCAGTGCATATAAATATTAGTATGTTCACAATAAAAATTATAATGATGTAGAATTTTACTAATTGTAATTCCCTTACTATAATTTTTTTATATATTAAAAGCACACATAAATCATTGATTACACACACAAAAACTATAAAAATGATATATTAGTATGAAAATTTTCAAATAATAAAGTGGGATAATGAATAGAAAAAAAAGAATATGATTAAGAGAATTTAGATCTTCTTGATCAACCATATTGACTGCACTCATGAAGAAATCAATATATATAATAATGAATATTAATAAATTATTCATTTTTAAGATTAATATATATATATATAAGAGTGAAAATATAATTTATTTGATAATAATGAGAATAATAATTTTTTTTAGGATTTTTTGAGCCCATTGGATTTTTATTAATATGTTTGATGGTATAGTAATCTGAATGTTGGAATAGTAAAATTACCATTGGAATAATATTTTGACTATTAAGAATGGTAATTTGAAATTATTATAAAAAAATATCATAGGTAAATGTAAATTTTCCTTTAGGTTTTATATAAATTGACATATAATTTATTTTATTCATGGTATGTATAAATAATTGATTAAATGATGCCAAATTAAGTATTGCAGTATTTGCAAAATGAAAATATTCTATCTGAATTTATTTAAAAAATATAATGATTGAAACAAAATTATTTTAATAAAATTGTTTAATATGATAAAAATATGTTATTTTATAACTTTTATATGGTTTAATAAGACCATAATTAATTTTTCAATGGTTCCTAAAAATTATTATAATATTAAAATCTGTATTTTAAAAATAAATGATAATTTTATTTAAATATTGAACATTCCATATTTATAAAATTAATTAAATATTGATGATTCCATTTTTGAAATCTACACATCATGAAAATGTTTGTGTTATTTCATTAAATATTCTCATGTAGTTTAATATTTATTGATTAGTGAAATACAACAATTTAAAATATTTAATAGTATAAGAAAAATACATCACTTTTTGACTGATGGAGAATGTATGAAATTATTTTGCCAAAGTCACGTGCACTATTTATTGTATATTGTCATAAGAATTGATGGTATTTACAGTATTCTTCCAAAATAATTAAATAATGAATATAATAATAAAAAACACACTTCTCCTTCCCTTGTAAATATCACATGTCACCACCCTTCTACTCACACCATATTAGCCATGAATCACACCAAATATCATCTGATCCCTCTCCTCCCCACTATCATCATTCTCAATTTCAAATTTTCAAACAAAATACCTATTACATGTTCTATAATGTGTCCTTAATAGATCTGATATTCAAATGGAAACTATCTCAAACCACATCCCTTAATTTCTTCAATTTACCTACCATCTATCACATAATTAATCCATAAATTATTAATAAATCAATATTAAATTATATATTGGATTGTTATATTTATAATTCTATCTAATTACTTTCTAATAACATTTATTAAAAAACAAAACTATTGTCCAAATTATGGTGGTGAACCATATATGTGGACAGTGATTTTTTTCCTACTACATAATCCAATGATGGTCACAAAATAATTATTTATATTAGATAGATTTTAAATATGTATATTATAACTTATTTCATTTTCTATAACAAATTTATATATATATAAAATTATATATATATTATTCAACAAAATGAAACTGATTCATGATGGCTGGAATAACTATGAAAATAATCTAAACATTAATCACAGACATTTTATCAAATGTATCATCCTCATGTCATCATTTTTTTATATGGGATAATTTAAGAATATAAAATTTCATGAATAAAATTTCAATTAAATTATGTTGTTTTATTTAAATTTACAAAAACAAAATCAAATATACATATGTTAATTGATGATGAAACCGTGAAATGAAGGCACCCAGAACGATGATATATTTATTTATAACTGAGTAAAATTCTCTTAAATGAACATAAAACATTAAAAAAATATAAGTAAAAACAATAATAACTATCTAATTAATTAATCATGTTTTATTTTCTGAAAAATAAAGTTCAATTGAATAATTTATTTAGACATAATTTAAGGGAACACTCCGAACCTCCTTTTTTCCTGTGAGTTGCACATTCCCTCTCATTACGCCAAATAATATAATAATATCTCTTATATAATTATAAAAAATCCAATGTAAATATTCCAAATAAATTTAATAAAATACATTAATTTTTCTTGAATGTTTATATAGATGTTTTAAAAGGTTATATTCTTAATTAATTTCAAAAAGAATAACTAATTAAATGGAACATCTCTATTTCATACCCATATTCAAGTAGAATCTATAAAATATTTTAATACCATAATATTTTTCTAATACAATTTATTTCAACATGAGAAAAATACCATTTTTTATTTATTTTTTAATATAATCAATTATTCATTTATCCTGATTACAATATCATTATTATTTTCCCTATCACTGTAGAGATGTGGCAGAGTTCTAATGACACCTATCCACTCTAATAATTGTTTGAAATTAGATGGACTTAATTATTTATGATAAATTATACTTATTTCAATAAAATTGGTGATCACATACATAATAACATCATCCATTGATACAATTATGATATATTATTGGGTATATTCTTTTGACGTGACTAAGAAACACATTTCATTCTAGGGGTAACCTATATGATTATCTGTTATGTTTCATTTATTTATGGTGTAGACATATGTATGTACATGTAATGATGTGTGGGATCAGATATAAATCCAGTGCATTGGTTAATGTTTAGTCTAATGAGAGGATATTTAAGGTATCAGGGGGTAAACCAAATCTTTTAGTGGACTTTGTATACTATGTGATATCATGTTAGCTCTTATAATAGACTCATGTTTATGTCTAGATATATGTTTTATCCATATCCATATATTACCATTACAATAATATTCCATGTTCATTATGTTATATATTTGTATATTAATTAATGATCAATGACTTTTATTTTATCATGTTATCCCTTTGTTTTCCTACATTATTGTTTGTTAATTTGTTTATTCCCTAACAAGGTTTTTTAGATCATTCCATTTTTCTATTTATTCTATAGGTTATCATATATTATTGTAGGAGATCAATTGGATTTAGGATAACATTATGGAGACTAAGAAATGATGTTTTAGTCTAATTCCATTTTTTTAATTTTTTGATGACTATCGCAAAGGTAGTAGGATTTTTTATCTTTGGTTTTTATTGGACTAATAATTATACTAAAAATGATGAAACGTATGTTTTTAAAATAACGGTTTCCAATAGTTTGTATTAACAGAACGTCTAGTTATTTTTTTGAATTAAGTCTAGAAATGTTGACTAATAACCATATAACTAATTCTATAACAATTGATAATGAATTTTGATACCTATAGGATAATAACTTAGGATTTTATATTCATTTATATGTTAATCTTTCTATGTTTATAGTCTATTTATAATATCATTAATTATGTATTCAATACAAATAATTTTATTTTTTCAATATTAATGGCCAAATGTAAGAGAACAATTTCTAAAAACAAATTTAATTAGAAATTTGATGTTATCCCTATATGAGATGCCAAACCTGATGAGAATGGTATTTTAGAACATCATGATAGTATATGATGAACAAGATAATGTAATGAATAACAACAAGAATCGTGTTAAAAAAAACCATTTCCTAATAATGTGAATGTTGGTTTTAAATACTTTAGATGAAAATGATCGAAATTATTATGTGGAAGTTATAATCCCATTATTTTGGAAATATTGATTGATATTATTGAGAAGACATTAACTGTCCTCTATTTCCCAAAAAATAGAAGGTTGTACTGGTGGTCTATCATTTTGATGGAGAACTTGATATGTGGTGAACTCTAATTAAAAAGAATAATGAGAAAACTAATTACATTGAATATAAATGATTTATGAAAATATTTTCCAATAATTATTTTCCTCAAACTCTACAATTGAATAGGAGGAGATAGTGTTTCCAACTAAAGAAAAGGTAAAATGAAGTTATCTGTTAGTATGAGGAAAACATTACACAACATTCATGATGTACCTTCACATTTTATAGTAAAACTAAAAGTACAATGTATCAATTCCATTATGGATTAATGTAGTGAATGATTGTTTTTTAAAAAATTCAATATTTTTACAACTGTGATGTTCTATTATATTGTCTTGACAATGATGATATGAATTATAAATACTCTCAGTGGTCTTGTGGGGTTATAGATAAATAGAGGTAAATTTTGTTTAATATTGTAGGATCAACATCTAAATCTAATATAGTTATGAAAAAAACATCCCTTTTTTCAAATTTTTAGAAGATGTATCATGGGAAAAATATGAAGGGAATTGAGATATATTTGAAATGAAGTAAAGAGGGGCATCATGATAATCCTTTTCGAATGTATATAAAGAAATCCACTAATACAGGAAAAGAATAGAATTTTATGATCAATAGTCATCCTATAGTACATAATTTAAACTTAAAGGAACATGGGAATTCTGTGCTAGAAGGTTAAAAGAAAAGATTCCTCAATGAAAATAAATGAAAACAATCTCCATGGATGAATGTAATGGAATATGTTATCACTAACTTAAAATTAAATTTTAATTTATCAAACACTTTTAAGGGAAATGTGACAAACCTGATTTCAACCACAGTAGAAAATAAAAGTTCATATAAAGGAAAAATTTAGCCTACCATAATTAGACTATATTAATAAATTACATGAAATATTGTTTACCCAGGTGTCAAGTTCATCTATGAAAATATCATGAAACCAAGAGGTCATCTTAACCAATGCCTAAATGTTCTCCTGCCTAAATATTCTCCTCCAGACAAATCGTTCCTCCATTGAATCCACAACATATAATGAGATCCTGATTATCGATCCATGTATATTTATCCTCATAGATATTAATCATTATTGATCTATCCATCATCTTAGATACTGCTTCTTAAGTATCAATAAGAAACAAGATATGTTCAACCCCACCATTATCCAAACTCAAGAGCAATTCCACAATTTCCCCAATTGCATCACCTGACATTCCCTATTTGTTCTCAAAACCATACAAATCAACAGTATCTTATTCTAGTTGATTGTTACTTTTATTAATTTTTTTTAATTCCTTATTGTTACTCTTCCTTAATATCGCAGATCTGGTAGTCACGGTCCATTATAATATTCAATTAGTCCTTCTGAGGCCTTATCTTTGGGGGATCTGATATCAGGCCTTCATTATCGACAAATATCGACATCCCTTTTGACATAATATACCTGAATAATGTGTTAGTAGATACCAGGTCCTTAGCTGGGTAGATTCCCATTTCATTTCCAAAACACACATCCCTACAATCCAATCAGTTGTGATAACTGTGTTGAAAATAGGGAAACATTGTCTCTATGGGGAGATGTGTGTGAACTATATTCATCACAATAGCCTAAAATATATATTAACACATAATGATCCAAATATTATATATTTATTATATTTAGATATCATTAAGGGTTATGTTCTCCCAACAAACTATCATCCTAGTAAATCAAATAAAGTGGATGATATTCTTATTAAAAAGGATCCTACAAAATTATCAATGATATGGATTTAGAAGCATCCAATATTCAAATACATGTAAAGTATTGACATGGGGAACATAAATTATGGAACCACATAACCATTTTATCAAAATAATTCTAAACAATAAAATCTTGTGATAAAATGGGATTTTAAAAGAGATAATGTGGAAAATAAACAGTAGTTGGATGATATCATAAATATAAAAATCATAAGATTTAAAAATTAACGAGGAAGGATACATAGGATTAGAGTTACAATGATGTGTACCATTAAATCCTAATATAAAGTGAAATATTTTTAATAATTAACAATTCTTGAACACCTTCATCCATCTATGGATAAAAAAGAAGTACCAAGATCATGGAGATCACTATAGTGTTACAATATCACGAAGAATATCAATAATTATAGATCAAATTAGTTGTAATATCAAGTTGTTAATTATGAATATATATTTTATATGGGGATGATGCATCCAATACCCATACAAAAATCCTAATCTGAAAACATAACCACATACTTTTTAGTTGGACTTCCAATGAAATCTAGTGAAAATTATTCAATTTGTATTTTTTTGATCAATATACAAAAGATTATCTCTTAATTGAAATTATATAGTACTTATCACTAAATAAAATTACATGGATATACCTAAAACAATGGTTAGACTTCATGGTGGACCATTTTGTAATGTTACTGATCGAGATATTATATATACATCTACATTCTAGAAAAGTCACTATATTATATAAATACTATGTTGAATGAAATTAATAATTTTTATCCCCAAACAGATGATTCATCTTAGAAGATTCCTTAAAGCATTGGATATATTTTTAGATCCTTCACTATAGATATTAAAGGGGAGTGGAATCAGAATCTTATAATGGTGAGTTATCTTACAATAATAGTTTCCAATAAACCATTCAAATGGAACCATATTAATCCCTTTATAAGATGAAATTCAGAAAATAATCATACTTGGATGAATTTATTGAATGTAAGGAGTTGAGTTTAGAAATGGTAAATGAAATTGTAAAAAGGTAAAGGCCATTTAGTTGCACATCAGGGATTCCCGACGACAAAATAAGTTATATTTAGACATCCATAAAAGGGGACTAGAGTTTCATGTTGGAGAAATGTTATTCTTCCTCATATATCTATGGTATAGAGTCATGAGATTTGGGATTTAGGGAAATCTATGTCTTAGCTACATCATCCTTTTTGAGATCATTATTCTCATAGAAGCTTTAGCTTATTGAATGGAACTTCCACCAGCTCTGTTTAATGTACATGATTTATTCCATGTATGATTCTCAACGAGGTGTATACCTGATTTCCCAAATTTACTGAATTCTAAGGCGGTACAGTTGGAAAATTATTTCTATTATATGTAGAAGGAGGTGAAATTCATTTATTATAGAGATAATGAATAAAACAATATGAAAAGTCTTCTAGTTAATGTAATATGGTGAGACAGTTCAAACTACTGAATATAGGGGAACCAAAGGATGCAGTCAATAATGAATAATGCTCACCAACATTTACCATAGTTTATGAAATAAAATTTTAATAGTTAAATTTCATAAGGGGGAAATAATGTAATGACCTAGAATTTTATCAATGGATATTCCCTTTCAATAATAATTTAATTTAGTACATGAATAAAAATCACATAGAAAAAAGTATATATAAAAATAATGTTAGATTAGCCAAAGAAAACATAATTATAATTCTAAATATCACTATAGAAAAATAAATAAAAAATAATAGAATAAGAATCAGATATTTTGGATCGACTAGATCCACTATAATGTCGACACTCAAGAACAATGATTTACCAATAAAACATAATGGGAATAATATAATATTAATTTTCCACATAAAAGTACATAGAAACAGGGTATACAATAGAATTTAATTATGTGTTAATAGAATAAGAGGTATTTATAGGATGTATTGAACAAATATCACCATTATAAATTTAACTTTTGAAATATTAGTTTGAATGATGGAATAGAAACATGACCTTTAGAATAGTAATCTGATAATTTAGAATAGAAATATGACCATTAGAAGATTACTCTCAGGTATGGAAGGTGAAAATTATATTTATGTTTCGTATAAAAATTTAATATGATTTATTTATATCATGGTACAATTACATAATTTTTCAAGAAAAATATAAATTATGTCTTGTATTTTTTAAGACATAAATATTATATTTTTATCTTTTTTATGATTATAATGAATTAAATGAAAATTTATTTTCATATGATGGATTCATATATTAATTTTATTTATTAATATAACTACAACTTAATTTTGGGATACCATAAATAATTTTTCGATGGTTAATAAATTCGATTACAAAATTAAAATCATTATTTATTTGAATAAATAGTAATTTTATTTAAAAAATAAAAATACCATATTTAGAAAAATATTATAATATAATGTATTTCATTTTTAAAATATAACTTTAAAAAAATATGGTTACTTTTTTGTATTTTACTAAAATTGTTGATTTTTTTTGTGAATATTGAAATATAGTAATTTACGGTATTTAACCATATAAGAAATATATATGAATTTTTTAGTCCTAAATGATGTAAGAACAAATTATTTTGAAATAAAATATACTATTTAATTTATTTATTCACAAGGAATCAATATTATTTATAGTCTTCAATCTAAATAATAGACTAATGAATATATTAATTAAAATATCACTTCATCCACTTATAAATACTATGCCTCACCACCCATTATCATCACACCATCTATGCCGTGAGGAATTCAGACTCTCTAAAAATTCTTATACTACCCACTATACCTACACCTATCCAGATATAGACTCACGAAAATAAAAAGTTCATGTTAAATATTAATTCCTTCCAAGAGGTGATATTCATGAGATAACTTTCTCGAATATATGCTTAATTTATTTTCCTCATGTAAATTCTCCACACCTCATTCCTAAATCAATGAATAAAAACTCCAGTATCATGTAAATAATTAAATATATAAGTATAATTTGATATCTTATATCCATCCTTCTTTGCATATTGCATTATTAAATTATTCAAAACCATTGTCTAAAATTTGGTGTTAAACTATCTCTAAGGATAATGATTAGTCATTACACATTACCTCCATCAAAGACTCTCATAGAGGAATTAGTTTGGTTGCATACTTTATTATTATGTTTATTATATCTTATTCAATGTTCTAGAACTAATATATAGACATAATACAATTGAAAATGACAATAGTTCATGATGGTCAATTAAATCCACAAATAAAACAAAGAATATTTCAATATCATTTTGTCAAATGAATCATACACATATCTATAAAATTATATATGTAATAATTTATACTATTAATATTTAATAAATATTATTTCATTTAACTTATATTTTTTTTCAATTAATTATGAACATACATAATTAAACATAATTTTACTGGACATTAAACAATGAAACGAATTCTCCCAGAGAGAAAAAATAACATATCAAAAATCGAAATAAAGGATGTTAATAATACTATAATAAATAAAATATATGTGGAAGAGGTTAATAATTCATTATATAATGAATATAATTTTATTATCAAGGATACTAACTTTAGGTTCATAACAAATTCATACATAAGGTAAGGGATCTCTCTGAAACTCAATTTTTTCCTTAAATTACTCATTATCATTACGTAAATTTTTTTCAACATTCATCATATAAAATTTCCATAGTACAACTTATATAATCTGAAAATATTGATATGGATTAGTTCATCATTATAAAATGTGAATATACATGTTTTATAAGGATCACTTCTCAATCCGCCTCAAAAACCTAGTCTAATTAAATGGAACTATATTAATTACCCATTTTATAGTACACTCCAAAAACTATATGAACACCAAAATAATACTGAAGATATATTTTTATTAAAACTAATTTTAGTTCATTTTTATATTTTTACATCCAATTATTCCTTTCTCTAATTAAAATAATCATTATTTTTTATCTAAACCGCACTTTCGTAGAAAATTTATAAGGTTAAATAACTACTCTATTTATTGTTTTAAATTCATATGGAAGTATTTATTTAAGATATATTGTTTTTTTTGTTAGAGTTGACCAGTAATGATTAAATCACTAATTTCATTGATACCATTATTATACACACTTCGTTTTTCCAATATGACATGATTATGTTACCCATTTCAATAGATGGGTAACCCTATTGATTATACATTATGTTCGATTTATTTATGTCGAAAATATATGAATGCACATGTTATAATGGTTGAACCTATATATCAATCTAATTAAATGGGTAATTTTTTTCATTATGAGACATTGTTAATGACTATGGAGTAATTTTAATCCATTATGGGACTCCTTCCACCAGGTAATATAACTTTGGAAATTGACAGTGTATCATGATTATGTCATGATATTTATTGCAAACACATTCCTATATTTTAATGATCATATGATTTAATTTCTTATATTTTATTTTTACTTGTATTTATTCATGAATATATTATTTTATTATTTTATTTTATTATATCAAACTATTTTTTTTCCTTGTTTCCATGTTTTTTATTACTTCTCTTTTTATGTCATTTCTTTTGCCTATGTATTCCCTAGGTAATATTATACAGTTGTTTGATCTCAAATTGATTGAGGATATCATTATAAAAATAAATAAATATTATTTCCTTCTACTTCTATGTTATCTTATTATGTAACTAGTCTTTAAAATATACTAAACTTTTCTATTCTTTTTTTATTTGATGGAAAATTATGCTTAAAATTATTTAATAATATGTGAAAAGGGCTATGGTTTCTATACATATAAAAATAAATTATTTTTGTACTATCCAAATTAATATTAATAAAATATGATTTATCTAATTATTTCAAATATGAATTTAATTTCTCAAATGTAAGAATATTCATTTCAGTGGTGTTTTATTTAAAACAACCCTAAAAATATATATTTAGAAAAAATGTTTATTAAAATGCCATCTATTTCATTAAATCCCCCATAAAGGAATTTAGTATATGATATTTCATTACATATCAGAACATAAGTGATGGTATACTTATCTCAACACATATATAGGATCCCATTTATCCATATCAATGATATAATTCATCTTGGAAACATTAATGACATTAGAGGTATTTTTTCATTGAACTATTTATTTTTAATCTATGATCCCCATCAGCTGTTCTTCATTTGAAATGTGATGTTACAAAAGAAAACCATATTTGAATTGCACTTCTGATTGAACATGCATGGATGTCCCCATAACTGATATAGGGAACACATCATGAATATTAAAGAGTTGTATGTGTAGTTTATAACAGTATACTAAGAACCAATGAATATCAATGGTCCTGAAGGGATAAATGTTCTGTGGAATTAACATACAATTAATCATGAATATCATAATATTTACCAATACATATTATCAATGGAAGATATTATCAAAAAACAACAGTTTCGATGTCTCATTAATGGTTATAAATATAACTCTTATATCGACTCTACACATCATTGATGTAATGTTGTTTGGGATATAACATATCCATTTTTCAATGTACAGTGTAAGGATTTATTATCCTTAACTCTAATACTTTATCCCAAAATTGTGGGGCCCAAAATTTATTAGAATATAAATCCCGATGTGGTTCCATATAAATATTAGAAGGCAAATAGTTTCTATATAAAAACTTTACCATTCATAAGAGGTGAGAAAACCCACCATGATATTATACGAAACAAGATTCCATAATAAATTATTGTGTTTTAATATTCCTCTCATATTGAACTTATGTTTTGGATTTAGATACAATGATGATCCCCAACTATATCCCTAATGAAATTTTAATAATTCTGTATAACCTCAAGGTAGACCTCATATCACAATCATATATAATGCAGAGTCTTACTATATATATCTTTACCACATTAATTGTTTATTTCATGGAAAATTTATAAATTTTGAAATAATATTTGAATGAAATTATATTTATTGAGTGGGAAATGTAGTTTAATATATCTCAAATAACCTTAATTTCTGTAGATATTATTTGAATTCCTATAAAAAATATATTATAATGATTTCCTCTTTACATTCACATATGGGTAATGTTTTAAAATACTGTTATATGTCTTCAATAAACTTTAAATTGATAGAATAAAAAATATCTAGTAATATATTCTACGATCTCCAACATTGTATCATCAAATTGATTGGTTTTACATATATCTCATTATATATTATTTTATCTTAATTGGACCGAGAAAGATGAGGTATGATAATAATATAACTTCTTCTTTTTTGTCTCCATATCTAATATAATACATAACTAATTCAAAAATCTCCAAATTATACCAGTATCAATACTAAGCCTATGTGATTTTTTTTTCACTGTATCCACCATCTTTTGTATCATTACAATATTCCATTGATCATTGAAAATAATCATAATAATTGATGGTTGAGTAATTAATTGAAAATGATATGTAATTGTATCCTCATCTAAAATACTCATATCCATGATAACCTTTCCTAAGAAGATTAAATCCATCACCATACACATCACTAACAACTTATATGGATTTTATCTACTTATAGAATATTCCAAATAAATTTACATACCATAATGCTAGTGTATTGTTAAATTATATTACATAATTCACTCTAAAAATTATTATTGGCGCATATTGATCTCATTTATTGTGGATATAAATGTCATGATCTTTTATTCTGTATCTATATCACACTTATCTCTTAGTATAAAATTTCTTTAAATCATCATTGAAAATAAAATTTTGTTTAACTCAATATCCAACATCATATATAATTTCATTCGAATTAAACTATATAAATTTACAATCTATCACAATATAATTATAAATGAGTTCACAACACATACACATTTTCAGGAATAAATTCAAAAGACTCATCATTTCCCACATATTGATGGAATTTGTGGAACTTTTGTGGTTTATAAATTTTATTTCAAAAATAATGCTTTACACACATTTTTATGATAGGGTTTTCTCCCTTATGGGTCATCATGGTTTCAATGGTTCATAATAATGAAAATATAATAAAATAATACCACTCCTACCATAATAACAATTGGAGGCAATTAGTCTATGTTACAGATGTAGGTATATAATATATCATATCTACTTCATTCATAAATGGTGCTATAGATGTCCAATTTTTAGATGTAATTCCCAAAAAATTCTACATCCACCAAACCAAACTCACATTTAATATAAATTGAATATTACATACCCGTACCCATGATCTCCAATATTAAACTCAATTCTCATCTCAATAATTATTTATATTGGATTATATAACAAAATCATATCTATGTACTACTTAAAATTGATGAAATATATATATATATACTCTTTTTATAATCACCATTAATATCAATGATGAACTCATTATAGAAAATTGAATGACTTTTAAATCCTATTGTAAATTAGTTATATTATATTTGATGTTGGGAATATCCTCTATCATCACATTTAACAAATTATATCCTTATTAAAGGTATATGTTAGGGATGTATTATTCTCAATGTAAATGTTTAAACATTTCATAAATTCAGATAATTGGATAGTTTTTATTTATTGTGATATTTTTGTGACTTTTATAATCAATACATATATTCATTAACCTATTGTTTTTATTGACAAAGAAGCCTTATTTAGCCCAATATGAAGTAATAAGATGTATGAAACCTATTCCAATATGTTCATTTAAATTATTCTACAGTTTATCCACATTATTAGGTCTCATTCAATAATTAGTCATGAAAAATGGACATGATTAATGTATGAGTAGAATTGATAAATTTACCTCCTGATTAGGGGGAATACTATGAAATATGAATTGGATTTATGTCCATATTTTTCACAGTTGAAACATTTCTATGACCCAATTAGACTGATTCCAGGATACTTGTTTCAATAATTATGATGTGTGGGGTGTTTTTTAATCTTACATATAATATATTTTTCATATTATTCCAAATAGTTAAATTCCAATATTTCATTTTTTTATCTTCAATGTTATTAGACCACTGAAAATCCCTAATATGAATTAAACATATTATGTAGTATCATATATCTTCGGATAAATGTCCCAAAACCCCAATTATTTTCATTGTTTAAAACTTATCACACAAATATGAATTTTATTTCTCTTTTTGTGTGAGTGATAAAAATAGAGGCATATTGTAAAAACCTTGTTCTATTCTCCTAATATGATAAGATAGATTCATAATCATACTCCATAGTTATTATAAATTTGTTTATATTTGAATATGCATAGTGTGAAGGGAATATTTATTGACTAACAATATATTGAATTAATTGTACACACTAGACTTAGAGTCCTGCATTGGATTCATATTCTTCTAAGCTTCCATCACTGGTTATATGCACCCATAATGTCATAAACAACAAATATAATATTCTATTTCCCAGAAAACCATTAAAAATGAATATCATATATTTTATCAAATCCATTGTTCATTTATAATAGAATTAAAATATTAAATAATGGATTGATTCCTCTAATGTGTTACCTATAGAACAAAAACATTATATTAACGAAGTTGTTACATGAAATTCAAATTCTTATTTATAACATTACATAGATATTCCAATGATTCCAATAGTTAATCAACATTATCTCATATCATGTGAGGAATTTCATTAGGATATTATTGACATTTCAAAGTTAACTAATCATTACCATGATTCCTCCTACATTAAAAGAGTTTATAAAATATGTTTTTGTTAGGGATGTGAATAATTTGTATAATAAATATATCAATGTTAAATAATAAACGTTTTAAAAGTAACTCATAGATGAAACGAAAAAACATAATATATGAAACTATTTGTTTAAATATTAATTATCTATGGTTATTTTATTATTATCTTCTCAATACAAATTGTTAAAAAAAAATAATTTGTTTAAATATATCATAATAATATATAATAATTATTTGATTTAACCAATTAATATAGACAATGTTGTTAATTTAAGATGTTAAATATAATTAAATCTTATTAAAAAATGAATGATTGATTCATTAACCATTATTCCATGTTAAAGAATACAATGTCAAGGTGAATCTATGTTACATCTACATCCACATTACTGTATCTAGAGTGTGATTTAATTGAAATGAAAATGAAAAAATCTATATTGTTCGTATATTTTTTGATTTCTTCATAACAAATGACATATAGAAAAAATATATAAAAAATAATGGACTACAAATCCTTCTAAAGAAATCAATATTATAAAAATTCATTACACGGTAGTCGAGACTAATTAAATTGGATGATAAAGAGAATGATAATAATAATGATTTCATGGAATCATGTAAATTTTTTAAATAAAAAAAATATTACATTTTATTCATAAGTTAATGTTCACTCCAAAAAAATCATAAAAATGTTGGAATAGTAAAATATTTTAGTAGGTTCACTTCATAATTTTACAACATATAAAGAGATATAATGCTTCATCCAGACATTGAAGGTATTCATTACTCTAATACCACCAATAACATAATTAAAATAATTCATATTCATTATAACTATGTAAAATACACCTTAAATAATCATAGGAATGATCAAATACATGAGAAGAATGTTGGATTCAAAAATATAAACCATGGAATAAGTGAATGAATAATATATAGGATATTTGGAAGAATAATGAAAAAAAATTATTTGGTGAATAAAAATTCCAAAAATAAATAATGTATTCAACATTGACATCTTATGGTAAAAATTAATTTGAAGGATATTGAAGAAGAAAGAAAAAAATGAACCACTTTAGTGATGTTTATGAAATTTGTAATTTTTTGTAATGAAGGTATCTATATTTAAAAAGGGAATGAAGTGGGATATCTATAAAAAAATATAGGGTGTTGGATATATACATGGTATATATAAATTTTATGGTTTTTAATCCCAACAACATACAATACACATGATGGTTCCCTTAAATTAGGTTTACATAAATTGGGTAATGTGAAATGGAAATGAAAACTTATATGAAACCTATAATGAATGTTATATTTAATGATGTATATATATGGAAAATATAATAAAAAATAGAATATGATTATGTGAATACGTTTATGAAAAAGATGGTAAAAAATATAATGTGCATTCAATATGTATCAAGTGTAGTGCAGAAGATAACTTAGCTCAGGTCTTAATTCGCTCATCCCATGAACATAATTCTATTAATAATAAAATTTTATTCATTTAATAAATTCCCTAAAATATTATTAATCAATATTTTATTATTTACAGAATTCACATCCAGTTTTAAACTCTCAATGGGCTCCCCACCATTTATTTTCAATATCATAGCTAGACACTTTGAATCAAACATATGCTAAAATTTGACCGAGCTATCCAATTCAAGATCCAACAAGTCTATAAAAAATTGGCTACATCGCCCCATTATTCACATTACATCATCATTTTGGGTTTAATCGGCTTCAATTTCTACTAGTATAAATGTTTTTTCACCACTTGAGCATTCAAATTTATACTTAATGCATATACTACCTAATTTCCCTCACCTTGTGTATACATCATGTCATATTCAAACATCTAGAGATACTCCATCCATCTCCATTTCATTAAATTCAATTATATATACGAGAAGATATTCTTCCACCTCTTATGATTGGTGTACAATGTGAATTTCCCACCAAAGAGACCATGATGTCACATTTTCAAAGCATGCACCACCACTACCTACTAAAAAGCATGTGTCGTGTTGTTCATTTTATGAGACCTGAATTTTTGTGATCCATAAACAACCACATGATCCCCTGGAATAAAAAAAATCCCAACCAAAATCTTGATGCATCAAAATACAAAATGTATCTTTTCCCTTGATCTGGTAAAACATTGATTTCTGGTGGTGTAAGTCGATCCATAAGCTCTTTATAAGGGTTTTGGCACTTGTTATTCTATTGAAATGGAACATTATTTATTTTCAATTATTTCATCAATGAGGATATTCATAAGAAGTTACAAAAAAATCATTGATAATAATCAGTTTGTCACAAGAATCTCTGAATCATATAGACATTTTTTGGAAGTTTCCAATAAATAATAGAATCTATCTTCTCTGGATCAATTGAAACACCTCAATAAGATATAACAAGGCATATTAAAAGAATATATTTCATCCAAAAAATAGTCATTGATAGTTTGGAGTATAACTGATGATCACATAAGTTCCCTAACACTACTACAAAGGGTTTCTCATGCCGCACCATTATCCATGAATACACCAGAATATCATCCATGAATACCACCACCAAAGAATCCAAATATCTCTAAAATATCTAATTCATCATTTCAATGAATACAACTTGTGAAATATTATGACCATAGGTAATAAACACATACTCACAATGGACATATCTACTTATGAATGATGTTTTAGGAATATCCACTTTCCACACCAACTACTGATGAAATCCCAATCACAAGTCAGTCATGGAGAACCAATGAGCTCCCTTCAACTAATCAAACATGTATTCAATGTGTGGACGTCAATATCAATTATTTACCATATCTTGGTTAATATTACAGAAATAAACATAAATTTTCATAGTTCATTATTCATTTTTAACAAACAAAATTTGAGTTACCAATGTAGACATGCTAGTTCAGACAAACACTTTGTTTGTTATCTCGTCCAACTGCTCATTCAATTCCGTTAATTCTTATAGATCCATCCAGTATGATGGAATTAATATAGGAATGGTACCCTATAAGTAGATGAATATTAAACACCACTTCTCTCATTGGAGGTAACTCTGAAAATTATTCATGAAAAACATCTATAAAATGATCTAACATTATTGTAAAACATCTATTTATATCACATTACATTCATGTAGACGAAAATAATCCAATTGGTATGATACCGTCTGAATTTCTTGTTCTAAAAAATCTATTTCCCACACATATTCCCTCATTTCACTCGGAAAGATATTATACATGCCATCTTCCATCTTGAAAGTCCTTATTCACACATAAAAGTCATTGTGGGCCTTAAACATTTTCAGCCAATGCATACCTTGTATAATATCTTTTTCATCCATCTCAAGGACTGATATGTCCAACATCAACTCTAAATCATTCACAACTATAAAACATGATCAACAAGAAAGGAACTAAATTCTCTTTGACCTGATGAAGATTGATGTTTTAAAATATAATGAATCACTTATCATCATAAACCCATAAAATCTATAATATGAGAGGAAATTAAACGATGAGAATAAACTTTATAAAAAACCTTATGATGTGTAAAATACTATATAATTTTAACTCTCACCATGTGAAAGGCCCCAACACCAGTTACCCAGATATAGTTCTTTATTAAATAGCATGGGCATGATTCAAGGAATCATGTCCCGAATGACCGAACATTTTATTAATAATAGAAAGAAAATATATACATATTTTTAACATTATAACATGAGAAGAAATACATCTCTAATTTATTACATTAAATCATCCATTAATCCTTGATTATAAATTTATGTCACTCATAACCAACTTCTTTATATCCTAGGAAAATGAAACTTAATAAATGGGTGAGCTCAAATTCATAATAATACTAAAAATTACAGTGGATGATAACATAATCATTAGGCATGTTGAATAATTGAAAACACATGCCTCTAATAATAATAATAAAAAAACATTATGGCTTGAATATGAGATATGTAAATAATGCCATAATAAAACATATGCTTGTGTTTTATATTAGTCGAATAACCACATGAACCATCATTAATATTTTAATAATGTGGGAATGTATGATGCCAGACATTCTGAATCATCTGGTCCAGGGCTTGACCAGGACGTCTAAAAATGATTTAGGCCTCGTCCAAAACCATATATCAAATTGGGAAATGCCACGTCAAATTCCACTTCTAATTGTCTCAAGAGAACATCTGATGCATCAAGGAGATATAGTGGGCTCCACATAACACATACAACGTCCAACACATTCATCATATGAAAAGGTTGAAACATAACATAAACATTCAAATTTAAACTACCTTAGAAAATGTCAATACTTTATCCATCAACCACGAATGGTATAAAAATAACATATCCATAGTCGAACGTATCACAATACCATATATACGATATGGAATATTTGTATCAAAAGTGAAAATTTTATCAAAGGATGTTGACATAGAAGAAATCAATTCTTTTTTAGAGAAATATCTCCTTCTAATTTGAATTCATTTTAGAGTAAAATAATTATAAAAAAAATTAAAATATTCTTGTAATCATTAAGGGAAGCTTAGACGATGTTATAAGGGTGGAAAATAGCCACACCTTCCATAAATGTGAAAAAAAATTAACTTTATTTTTGTCCAAAAGGGCATAAAATAAATTTTTTAGAAAATGATGGAAAGATTCCATTCAAAACATATATGGTCAAATAAGGGTATAAATGTATTTAACCCATATACTAGTAAATAGTAAACAAAATTTGAAGTAAATTTTTAAGAAAAAACAGATGTGAATGAAAATGAGCTCCCGGAAGATACTTGTATAAAAACAACCTCAGATAATACAAAGATTGTAAAATTAACCGTTAACTTGTACATTTCCTTGGTCAAGGCTATGTTAACCTCATTTATAATAATTAAATCATTGTTATTAAATAATAAAATAACCATATACATAAATAGGATATTATATATGATCTTCTAATATTTCATTGTTAATAATATTGTAGTATTGTCGTTGTTTAATTAGTTAACTAATTCATATTCATTTATATGTTTTGTTACATAAGATGTTTTTTAATGGATATGGTGTATTTGATTAATATCCATAATAATATTATGTTTTAAAACATTATTTTAAATCATCGAAATAAAATTATTAGGGAATGGTTACGATGGGGAAAATAATCTCCTGCATTCGTGGAGACGGTAATCTGTACTTACGCACGAGCGAAAATATCATTTTTTGGTATTAAAATAGTGGGTAAATAGATATTATATCATATATACAGAATCATTAACAGGTTATATTTATTATTTACAACCATGATACATCATTATTAAACCCATCCAAAAATAAATAATGTATTGAATAAGAACTACACCACGACGTGGAGATGGTAAGTCGTACATACACACGTATGGTGACTTTGTCATTCGTATAATGGATAGAATAATGATGTTGGTTGTACCATTTTAATAATAACATCACCGTATTTATAAAATAGTGTATTTATTATTTTAAATGGAATCAACAATTAATGAATAAGTGGATGACAAAAAATAACTCGAAATATGTGATGGAATATTTACCTCTTCATATAGTTCATCCTTTTGATTTGATAAAATGGGCTCTTTAGGTTGGATTTATGATAAAAATATGGCATATAGTATAAATTGAGGGACAATTGGAAGATATTTGGGTACGGATTGACCATGCCAAATGTATTTGGAGGTGTGATTTTGAGAGAAGGGGAAGTTCCCTTTTAAAAGAGAGGTGAGGTGAACCTTAGGAAAAGATTGAAATATTATATTATAATAAAATAATTTTCGGTTTATAATGGCTCAAAAATTATTTCATTAAATGATAGGTTGGGGATGGGTTGAAAAACTCTCAACCAATATTTTTTAGATAGGTTTGGGTCAATATATTAACCTTTTCTTTTAGATTTAACTCGTAGTTAAATAGTATATCTTTTACCAAGTATTATTGTATTATTATAATAATTTGTTAATAAACTTACTATAAAATTTCAAGTGAACCTAAAGTGGTTAATTAATTATATAAATATAATTATATATGTAGTTTCATATAACATTATAATTTTAGTAATATTATATAATTTGATAATATAGTATTTGTTTTAAAAACTCATTTCTTTCAATTTTGACACTATTTAGTATTTGGTTTTAGAAAAGGTCATCACAACTTTTTTACATCGATCAAGATACATTAAATAAACCCTAACATGTCATATCCAACTAAAATATTTGTTGATTCCATAAAAAAAAATTTAATGTATATTTATTGTTATATTTATAATATCATTTATTTGATTATTACATTAATATGATATTTACAACATCATCATTGTGTCATAAATAAATTTAACTATATAATCTCTAAATATTATAAATAAAATAAAAATATGTAGGAAATATATTTATATTTATAATGAGTATTTATAGTCCAAATGATAACTTATATAACACCATGTAAAAATTGTTTTAATAAAATATATATGTGTATGTCATTTTTGTCATTACATTAAATTATTTAATATAATATATCATTATCACTCTCAAGTGGATCAATGGGGTCCAAAATTTGAAACACGGATGCCAGTGGTTGGAAATGTATCAACCAATAGGATTATAACACATTTTAGTGTAATTAAATATCATTAGATTATTATTTGTTACCCAAATTTACCAGATACACCCTTTAACCATGACAAATATAATATTTACCGATGTAATTATTCATAATGTATAAAAATAAAGGTTACCTATTTACACTATTAGAACATCCTAATTCAAAATATGGAATTATTTTTTTTAAATTCAAAACATAAAAGTGGATGAAATTAATTTGATATTGATTCTCTTTTCGAAAACAAAAAAAAAATTATGTTTTTATGAATTTATAACTTTAAAAAGATTGAAACTTGTTTATGTCTTGTTTAAATGTGATATTACATAAACTGAACAAAATAATATTAAATAATAATTATATAATCAAATTAATATTTATAACCATTCAAATGTATAATTTAACAATATAAATTATTTTGATTGAAAAAACTATTTTTAATTGAAATTTAGTATTTTTCACTATTCATAAAAAATTGATAGTATTCAGAAACGTTCCCAAAATCTACCCTAAGTTAATTTTGTTATTCCAAATTAAAAAATGATGTCTATTTTGAAATATAAAATTTATAAAATTTCAAAAAGTGGGTATTACTATTCATAACATCTAGTTTGATTGGTCACGGTGTGTTAGAATATTGATGTTGCGTACAATTTAATCTATTTCATTATTCAAAGGAAAATGTACCATGGAAGCATGGGGTGTTATATTCTCTCCTATTTCAAATAATATAATTTTCTAAATTTATAAAATACTTCTACACAAAAATATTATGGTGGTTCTTAATCATATGTTCCTCAGGTTCCCACGCTGCCTCTTTCATTTTATGGTTTCGCCAAAGAACTTTTACAAAACGAGTCATCCGGTTTCTCAACTAATGTTCTCTAGTATAAATAATCTTGATAGGATATTCATAACAAGATAGATCAGGTTCAAATTCAATTTCCTCAAAGGTGAGTACATGTGTTGGGTCAAACATGTATTTTCTCAATAGAGATATGTGGAACACATCGTGAACTTTGAAGTGATTAGGCAGAATTACCAAACAGTAAGTTACTACCCCAATCTATTCTAGAATTTGAATAGTCCTATGTACCTGGGACATAATATAACCTTCTTAAAAAATCATATAACTCCCTTCCATGGAGATACCTTCAAGAAAACAGTATCTTCAACCTAAAATTACAAATCCTTCCTTTTCTTATCAGCATAGCTCTTCTTCCTAATTTGAGATGCTTTGATGTGGGTTTGGATTAAATTCACATTTTCCATCCTTTCCTCCACATGATCTGGGCCAATGAGTTTTCTTTAACCCACAGCATCCCAAAAAGTTGGTGGTAGACATCTCTTTCCATATTACACTTCATATGGTGCCATCTGAATACTTGAATAGAAAAAATTGTTATAGAAAAATTCTACCAGAGGTAAATACTGATACCACATACCATGAAAGTAAATAGAGCATGATATCAACAAGTCTTATATGGTTTGAATTGTCCTTTAAAATTTTCCATCAGTTTGAGGGTGGTAGGATATGCTCAAACGAAATTTAGTATCCTAGAATTTTTGAAGTCTCTTCTATAATCATGAAGTAAAATGGGGATCACGATCAGAAACAATCGATTGGGGTACACTATGAAGTCTTAATACTTCATTAATATATAGTCTTTCAAGACATTTAAGAGGTAAATCTTCACTTATAGCAAGAAAATGTGCTGACATGGTTAGATTATGAACATTGACCCATATTGCATCATTCCTTCTAGGAGTCTTTGGTAGACCCATTACAACATCCATCCTAATTTTTTCCCATTTCCACTCAGGTATGGGAAGATGATTACTGACTCCTCTAGGCCATTTCCTTCCATCTTTCACTAAACAATACTTCTTGACACAAAATATGAAATCTTCCTCTACATGTTGTTCCACCAAAAATGTTTCATCAAATCTCTTTACATCTTGGTTCTCCAAGGGTGTATTGAGAAATTGGAGCTATAAGAATCATCCATAAAATCCCTTTTTAGATCAGGTATATCGAGAACACAATGTCTCTTAACAAATTTCAAAATTCCATCTTCATATACGAAGTCTCTCAATCTCCAATCATTTATATCTTTAATATTCTTTTGAGACTCTTCATCATTAGTATGAGAACATTTTAGCATTTCTAGTAATGATGGTTTGTGAACCATTTGAAAAATTATTGATGTTTTACCTTCCATGGTTATTCCCATATCTACCATTAATAGATCCATGAAAATAAGATCCCTTTATACTCTCATGTTGTTCAAAATTCCATAATCCTTTCTACTCAATGCATCTGCCAACTTATTTTCCTTCCCCAGGTGGTAGTGTATAGTGGCATCATAACCCATGAGTAGTTCAAGACATCTCATTTGCCTAATGTTGAGTTCGTTTTGTGGGCAAATATACATCAAACTCTTATGATCAGTATATATATCACATTTTTTACCATAGAGATAGTGTCTCCATATTTTCAGAGAAAAGATTAAAACTCCTAACTTACGATCATGATTTGGATAGTTTCTCTCATAAATTTTTAGCTGTCATGATGCATAGGCAATAACTCTATCATTCTGCATAAGGACACAACCAAGTCCTTTCTTTGAAGCATCACTATAAATAAAAAACCGATTGTTCTCTAATGGTAGATTAAAGATAATAACGTTTACTAATATTCTCTTTATTTCTTCAAAACATTCTTCATAAAAATTTTTTCAAACAAATTTAACACCTTTACATGTATATTGGTTAATGGGTTATCCCACTGGGAAAAATTCTGGACGAAACATCGATAATAACATACTAAACCAATAAAACTGTGTTCCTCAGTTATACTTTTTGATGCTAGTAATTCATGGATTTCCTGGTTCTTTGAAGGATCAACATAAATTTTATATTTAGAGATAATATGGCCTAGAAAAATAATCTAATGAAGCCAAAATTAACACTTTCAAAACAACCCATATAATTCATTTCTTTTAAGGGTTTTCATAATAGCCTGTAAATGATTATTATAATCCTTGTAGCTTTTTGAGTATTCCATAATATCATAAATAAATACCTATAAAAAGTCATCAATATATTCCTTGAAAACTCTATTCATAAAATAAATGAAGGTAGAGGGTTCATTAGTGAATTATAAAGGCATTACTATAAAATCATAATGCTTGTACCTGGTTGGAATTGTAGTTTTTTGGAATATCTTCCTTCTTCACACACAACTGATTATATCCAGATCTATGATCAATATTTGAAAAATATTGAGCTCTAGGATGTTTGTGAAATAAATCTTCAATGCGAGTTAGCAGATACTTGTTCTTTATTGTTATAGCATTGATCTCCCTACAGTTAATGCACAACCTCATTGATCTATCTTTCTTTTCAACAAAAAGAAAAAGTTCTCCCCATGGAGAAACACTATGGAGAATAAATACATTATTACATAATTATTATAGTTGTTTTAGTAGTTCTACTAATTCCACATTGTACAATTAAAAAATTCTTCGATATGGGCCTTGAACTAGGAATCAAATCAATAGAGAACTAAATTTCTCGTTAAAGAGGTTGTCTAGGTAAATCCTATGGAAACATATCAACATATAATTTCACAATAGGATCATCCTATATTTCATCATTCCTTTAAACATCCCTAGTTATTTCATTCTCTTCTGCCCCAATAATTTAATTTATTATATTTACCGAAGGTGGATCTAGATAAGAATCAGATGGTGACATTTATGCTCTAAATATATGGTACTCTTTATCATCATCAATAATTTTAACACCCTTCATCATACAATATTTTTCATACCATGGTCTGAAATCCAATCCATACTAAATATTATATCAAATTCAATCATGGGTATGACTATGAGATCAGCAGATAAATATCATTTATATGCCTTAATGAGGATTGATTAACAAAACATTGTTACAATGATACTTCCCCTAAGAGTTTTGAATGATAACTCCCTTGTTAAATAAAATTGGAAATATCTAATTATCATAGAATAAAGGGATGATATGAAACAATGTGATTATATAGATTCAAATAAAGAATTGGATAAACATGAGGAAACCATAAAATTACATGCCACCATGTCTTTCAAAGCATTATCCACAGTAGTTGTGATCACAAAAACATGCCATTGATCCCATGTCCTTTTCTGAGATAAGTTTCTCTAATGATTAGAACATTCATTTTCATAATATCCCATCTCTCTAAAATTATATCATGGAACATTGGTTCCTTATTTCATCCCCATAAAATGAACATCCAGATGTCCTTTCTTCCCTCATTTATTTCATACTCTTTTTACTTTTAGATAGGCACCAGGGTGCATCCTTCCACAATTATCACATGGCATAAATTCAAAACTTCTCCACTTCCCTGTTTCTATATTTCCTTTCCCATAGAGTTCAGAAGATCTCATCTTCTTTTTCTTTTCATTAAAGTTTTAAGACATAGAGAATTCCTTTTCTGTCATGATAACATGTGAGACAATATCTTCATACGATAAGAAGGATTGCGAGAATAATGATTGATGAATAAATGGTTTCAAACCATCAATTAAATTTTCAATCTTACTACTTGGGATACGTATATAATATGCATCAATCCTTGATATCCTTGAAAAGTAACCTTCATACTTTGAGAAATTCTCATCCTTATTTTGACTCATACTCATAAATTTCTTTTTCATATCTGCTCGATGGTCATGAGGAATGTATTTTTATAAAAAAAGCTCTTTTAACTCCCACCATTACATACATGATACTTATTCCTCCTCCTTTTTGTTTTGTATTAATCTCCTCTATTGATATAAATCTCCTGTGAGCTGATAAACTGCCATGAAAACTTTTTCCATTTCATAATCCCCAAAACATGATATATTTTCTCTAAAGAACATATCAATTATTCAGATACAAATGTATTTTTAGACCCATTGAATGTTTGTGGTTGGTTCCTCATAAAGCGGTAAAATGTCGAGCCTCCTCGTTGTGGATCAGGGTGATCCATACGGATAATTTTATTATTCATAACTTGAGTGAGTTGTCTCAGTATGGTAATAAGTTTATATGCACCAGTTATATCACCAACTCCACTAGAATTATCTTGATTTGGAGGGAAATCCCATTATATAGTACATGCATTGATTCAGTTCCCATTCCTTACAATAGGCACCATTTCTAAATAATGGGATGCACTAGATTAGTTTATGAATCAAAATACACAATTTCACACTTGTAAAACACTTAATATAAATATAAGAATTTATGGATATAATACATTAACATAAAAAATGTTTTTTTAAGAGGTATACATTCATAAATATTTCATAATGGTTTGTAATGAAAATTTGAATTACCCTAATCAAATCCCCAAGGAGTGTTATAACCCAGAGTGCAACACGCCTCGTTGTCATTTTCCACGATACCCCAAGTCAAACATGAAACTCCTTGTTAGAGTTTTCACTTCTACGTACATCCGTGGAAATGCCACCTCTACCTTATTGTATCCAGACAAGGATGTATTTTCGTGGAAAATACATAAAATTTCTAAATTACCAATATTTTAGGAACATCATCTGTACTAATCCTCAATGCCTATCATGGGGTAAAAATCTCTAATTATAGTTTTTCTAAATGAAGTTTCCAATTTTTGTACTAAATTTCCTCTGATAAAAATTGTAATGCCCTGAAACTAGTTATCACGAGTCGGTGCATTATTACATATAATTGGAATGATACAAGGAATCTTGTCCCGAATGACCAAACTGTTTAGTATTATTGGAAACAATATACATAAATAAGTTTAAAATTGCAACTACATAAGAAATAATACACTAATTTATTCTATTAGATACATCCAATCAAATTATTTTACACCTAAAAGTCACTCATAACTAACTTTTTTCATATCCATGAAAAATTAAACATAAGAACGGGGTGATCTCATACTCTCAGTAAGAGTAAGAAGTATAGTGGGAGATAACACAAATATTAACCATGATGAATAATTGAAAACTCATGCCTTTAAAAATAATAAACATGAACACATTATGGATGGAATATGAGATCAGTAAATAATGCCATAATAAAAATTGTCATGGTAATTATACTAATTGAAAAACCTCATGAACCATCATCTTTATTTTCATAATGAGGGAATTCATAATGTCATACATTCTGAAACATCTTGTCAATTCCTTGACCAAGACGTCTAAAAATAATTTAGTCCTCGTCCAAAACCATATATCAAATTGGAAAAGGCCTCATCCAATTACACTTCTAATTTTTTTAATGAGACCTAACGATGCACCGAGGAGCTATAGCGGGATCCACACATCACATACATTGTCCAATACATTCCTTATATGGAACGGATGAAAGATAACATAAACATTCATATTAAAACAAGCTTACGAATTGTCAATACCTTAACCATAATCCAAGAATAGTATAAAAATAAAACATCTACAGTCAAACATATCACAAAACATTAAATAAGATATGTATTATTTTTCTTATAAAAAATAAATTTCAAGAAATTGTAATTTTTATCATAAGATGTTGACATACATGAAGTCAAAACTTTTTGAAAGAAATATCTCTTTCTATTTTGAAATAATTTAAGAGTCGTAGAATTATAAATGAAAAAAATTATTTTGAAATAATTCTTGTAATATTGTATGTGAATCTTTGACGATGTTATAATGGTATAAAATAGATACACCCTCCATTTAAGGTAAAAATACACTTTTACCTTAATTTTGTCGAAAAGTACACCAAGTTCATTGTTTGGAAAATGACAGAAAGATTCACTTCAAAACATATAATGTCAAATAAGGGTATAAATGACTTTAAACCATACTATATAAAATAGAATAAATGTTTTGAAATATTTTTTTTATGAAAACACAGATGTGGATGATAAAGAGGTCCATGTAGATACTTAGGTAAAAACAATCTCGGATAATAAAAAGATTGTGAAATTAACCCTTACCATTTACTTTTTTTTAGAAGAGGTTACATTAACCTATTGTATAACAGTTAAATCATTTTTAATAAATTAAACAATAACTAAATATATAAATATGATATCATATATGATCTCTTAATATTTTAATATGAAAAATATTTTAGTATTATTGTAGTTTCAGGTGTTAACTAAACTTTTTTCCTTTATATTTTTTGTTACATAAGATGTGATTATTATGTATAGGATATATATGATTCATATAAAAAAGAATATAATGTTATCAAAAATTATTTTAAATCATAAAATAAAAATTATTCTTGAATTGTTACTATGGGGAAATGAATCTAATTGTGTTTATGAAGACTGTAATCTGTATGTACGCACGAGTGACAATATCATTATTTTGATATTAAAGTCGTATGTAAATAGATGTTATATCATATATAAAGAATCATTAACATGTTGTATTTATTATTTACATCAATTATACATTATTATTATACCCATCCAAAAAAATAATGTATTGAATAACAACTACACCATGATGTGGAGACGGTAAGCCTTATGTACGCACATATGGTGACATTGTCATTCATATGATGGATAAGAATAATTAATATGTTTTTAACCTTTTCATAATAAAATCCCAGTATATAGAATATATTGGAATTATTATTTTATAATGGAAATAACATAGAAAGTGGAAGTGGAAGATGAAAAAGACCTTGAAAGAGGTGATGATATATTTACCTCTCTTTTAGGTTCTTCCTCTTGATTTGATCAAAATGGCTATATAGGATGGCTTTCTGGTATAACTAATTTTTCTAGGGTTATGTGAGTGACATTGAGAGGTTATTTGGGTAGGTGTTGGCCTATCTAAATGACTTTGGAGGTGTGATTTTCATAGAATGGGAAGTACCCATTTATAAGAGTCATGAGGGGAACTTAGGAAAATATTGACATATTACCTTATCATAAAATAAGTTTCAGTTTAAAATGTCTCCAAAATTATTTATATAAGGTATTTGGTGGTGATGGGTCGAAAACAACGCAAAAAAAATGTTTTAGATAGGTTTGGGATACAATATTAACCTCATAATTTAGATTTATCTCTTAGTTAAATAGTATAACCTTTACCATGTATTCTTTTATTATTATAATAATTGGTTAATAAACATACAATAAAATGCCAAGAGAACCACAAGAGGTTTATTAATTATATAAATATTATTATATATGTTCATTGGAAGGACCTTATATTTTAATGACTATTATATAATGTAATAATATAGTAGTTTTAAAAAAAACACATTTGTGTCAATTTTGACAATATTTTGTATTTGGTGTTTGTGAGGGTTGTAAAAACATTATTACTTCTAAACAAATACATTTAATCAACCCTATCATGTAATATTCAGCTAGAAATTTTTTGTAAGTCATAACAACATTGAAATTATATTTATTTTAATATTTATAATAGCATTTATTTGATTCTTTCATTAATAAGGTAATTACTACTTCATCCTTGTGTCATGAATAAATTTAATTATTTAACGTATAAAAATTAAAAATAGTATAAATTTATGTATTATATATTATTATCTTTATAATAAGTATTTATAGTTGATAAAATAACTTATATAACCCCATGTAAAAATTGTTTTACTAAAAGACATATGTTTATGTCATTTTTACCTTTACTTTAAATTAATTAATTTAATGTGTCATTCTCACACTCAAGTGGCTACATGGGGTCCTGAAACTGACCCAAGTATTACCATGGCCGTAAATGTATAAAATATATTAATTGAACACATGTTAGGGTAATATAATATTATTATAATATTATTTTTACCCTTATTTAAAAGATTTACCCTTTATCCATGGTAAATAAAATATTTATCGAAGTAATTATTCATAAGGTATTAAAATAATAGTTACCTATTTACAAAATTTTTTATCATGATTTAAAATATGTAATCCTTTTTTCCAAATTCATTACACATAAGTGGCAGAAATTAATATTAAATTAATTCATGTTGCCAAAAACAAAATCCTTTGTTTTTAAGAAATAATAACAATCAAAATATTTACACTTGTTTATGACCAGTTTAAATGTTATATTACATAAGATGACCTAAATCATGTTAAATGATAAAAATATAATATATTAATACTTTAAAACTACACAAATTTAAACACAATAAATTATTTCTATTAAAAATGTAGTTTTTAATTAAAATTTATTATTTTTCACTCTTCATCAAATATTCAATGTCTTCAGAAAAGTACAAAAATTAACCCTAAGATAATATTGATATTCCAAATTCAAAAATGATTACCATTTTGAAAAATAATACATATTAAAATTTAAAAAGTTGGTATTACTATTCATAACGGCTAGTTTGATTGGTAGAGGTTCATTAGAGTCTCGATGTTGCTTATAATTCAAGCAACTGAATTATTCATTGGGAAACATATTTTAGAAGATTGGGTTGTTACATCATGGATGGTATTTACGGATCATGCATCACAACCTTCTTGGATACAAATAACAAATTATTTCCACACATTACTCTTTATAATCCTATAGATACATACCATATATAAGAGTCATGGTATTACCAAAAACACCATGACTAACTCAGCTTTACATATGAGGGGTATGATGTTTCCCTTATCCAATTCAAGGAATATGCGACCCATGTAGAGTGGCGCGAACACCCAACATCATAGCATTAAAACCATAATGCTGATAATTCCCCATATTCATGAAATTATGACATGCTTGAGGTTGTTTCATAAAATCCTACTAGATGTTCCCTATAGAGCCACACTGAAAATATAATGTCTTGTTCTGAGGCTTCGGAGAAAGATTCATTGATCCCTCCATCAGATATTGAACTATAATTCAACCATGTAAATAAGTGACCTTCTTCCTCTTAATACCTTCATCAGTGTTCCGAATATTCCCCATGTGTATCATCATTATTTCCCTACCTGTAGGCCCCAAGATATATTTTTCATCTACTAATTATATATTCACCATTTCGATGTTGTCACTTATACATAGTACCCAATTTTGGAAAAACATTCTGAACTCAATACTGATTCAAATATCAGCACCTTCAAGGATTCAATAGATATCACCTCATGTAAAAAAATATACTATGTTTGTAAACCTACTTACATATTACATCAAACACAATATTTCCTATTAACTACTACTAAAATATCTAGTGAGCTAAATTTTGATTGTATGAGGGTAGAATGTTTTGTTAAACAATTACTCAATACCCTCATGTGTCATACATTTATCTATTCCATCATGGATGACCAACTCACACAACTAACGTGAAATATATTCCAAATGTACTTCACTATCATCTATTATAACTCTATCAGTGTTAATAAAAAATAAAATATGTGATTTATTATGTTCAACATGTATTCTTCAATTTTCAGCTCTGAATCACCCCAAAAAATTGGTGGATTCTTCTTTTGAAACTGAACCGAGTGATCCACAAGCCTCTGATCGTCAATTGTAGTCCAACATTACTCTACATTGAATTAATTAATAGTTATCTATACTAGCTACTAGTAGACATGGTGCTAATGTGAATCCACATTTTCAACAACAACATCTGGTTGGTCTCTACAACATCTACCTAGTTACATTTTCATCAACATAAGAATCACACTAAGTCTCAATCCCTATCAACTGAAAGATAACTATTTCAAATTATATCTCATTTGAGATATCATAACCATGGTTTACAGAAGATAAAATTTCCCATATTAAACTATTTTTGTAAAAAATTAAACATGTTTTAGACATTGACAATTTTCAATATACCACAAATATTTATTTATCAAAATTCCACAATTGGAAAAAAAATTATAGATTTTTCATAAGACAAGACATTAATTACCAAAACATAAGTCATTATTCCAAATGAAAAATAAAATCCTAGTGGGATATCATTTATACCATTAATTCCATGATAATATCAATGGTTACACCCATGACAATGAAATAACCCTCTAAAATGTGTCTCCAAAACACTTATATACTCAACTCTATGTTAACATGGAGTTCAACACAATAGGGATTTCTATGTACTTTTATGATATATATTTCTTGCTAAAGAAAACATATTCTTTTATAATATCCCAAATAAAGTAATTCAAAAATAAATAATGTCAACTCCGAGACAAAAAATCAATGCTAATGAACCGAACAAACATGAATGTCAAAGAACTAAATAACTAATATCACTGGTAGCATCCTGCCCCTTCTCATTGGAAGGAGTATATGGTGGAATGATATATGGACTTATGCAATGTTACCAGGGTGAAAAACAATAGAAAAAAATATTGAGGGCTATATGTGTAATTGGAGAACAATTTTCCCATACAAACAACCACAAATTCATGATTCATGTCTAAAATTAAACCCAATACATCACACTACCAAGAACACCCAAATGACTAACCCATTTCATAACAACAATAAATGACCAATAAAAACCACAATACTCTAAAATCATATTACCAAGTGGAATACTAGACATAAAACCCAAGGATTCTATGATTTAATATTATACTTCCATGCAAAGATCCTTGATCCAAGCACCACAAGACCTCCTAAGCATCATGATGAACCACTCTAGAAGTGAGACGCCTTACTTTTACCTATGTCATATAATAAAGCTTCTTCAGAATCACCAAATACCCAAATCATGGGTTGAGAAATAATACATTGTAGGATTTACCCAAATGATTTTTCTACATCCTTTAATATGATATATAAGATATCACAATATATATAATATCATTTATGTAAAGAAACAATCATCAAAATTCCATAAACATCATTACGCAAATAAATTCTTTAAAATCAATACATAACCACGGAAACCTCCAAATAATTCATTAATCCTTTTCCAACACATATTGGAATAACACAATTCTTCTTCAATGTCCACACATATAACACAACCATGTCCACAACCAACCATATTATCTCGGTGATCATTGATGGTGGAACATGGCAACCTTCATTGTCCCGCATTTATAGTGGTACTTCAGGCTCACATTCCAACCTATGATGTTGGTCCTTCATCCCCATTATCCATCCATACTACCAATTATAATAACTAATAATCCAAAACAAAATCCAATATCATTTACTAAAACCATAAAAATAATATAATAAACAATTTTCAACTGATATCAATAGACATATGAGAATCCATACTTCAAGACCATTTCCATACCCAAAAATCCCATTATCACATCAAAAATTGAAAAAATGGAAAAATTGCATTCAAATAAAACAAAATTTATATTTGAAAGCCAAATTTTACAAACCATTTAATGAAAATAAAACCATGACACTGAATATAAAATCAAAATTTTAAAATAATGATCCAAATCCCATTTCACAACAATAACCCATTTTCCCAAAAATAGCCAAATCATCTCACAATGAGACTCAACCAAGAATCACCCATCAACTGAACACTAAAATTCAAAAAAACCCATTTAATTTTATTTTAATCCTTCTAGTTCTAGAAAAAGGTAATTGAGAGATAATACAATACCTTAGGGTTTTGATTAAATCGACCACCACAAAATGACACAAAAAATATTGGTGATGTATCACAAAATATTTCCTTAGATCTCAATTACTATAATAAAAAAACCCAAATATCACCATTATTGGAAACAAAAAACCCTTATATAAAGAAGAATGGTGTATATTTGGATAACCGAGAGAGATAAAGATAACTATATCTATATAATATCATAAAACAACGAATATTAGAAACATACCGTTGGATTATCGCCTTCAAAAAACCATGAAAACCCTTTGATTTGTTTCCAAAATTAGTTGGAGAGCCCATATAGACCATTATCAGAGGAAATACTCAGGGAGATTAAAGTGGGGGCATGTTAGGGTGTTCTTTGGAAAATATCAAGGGAATGATTTTTAAAAATCCCATTTTTAATGTCGTATATGGTTAGCTAGCACAGTTAGACAAATTGTTCCCTAACCGTGATTCTACTACTATCCACGAGGTCTTCTATATTGTTTCATCATACATTTTAAAAACTATGCACTAATCATGTGAACCCCACATCTTCATGTTTCATGATTACCTGTGATTATTATACTGTTTATACTAATCATTCACAAACCGTGCACCCTTATAAACATTTTCAAACAATCAAAAAACCGATCCAAACTCTCCCAAAAATATCACAACCAAACTAAATGCACAAAAAGTAATAAACATGTGTATTACTCAAAATGGGGGTACTATATAGATTTTTTTAATTCAACACCCTCGAAAAATTATTATTTTTTGATTTACATCATGAGAAGTTATTTTCACCACCGTGCAACAGAATTCTCATATACAATGTGAAGTGGTAACCCTAAATCACTGGAAACAATAATATCCTTAGTGGGATGATATATGGAACTATGCAATGTTACCAAGGTGAAAATATCTAGAAATAAATATTGAGGGCTTCAAGTGTAATTGGGGATCAATTTTCCCTAACAAACAACCACAAATTCAAGATTCATGTCTAAAATTATACCTAATACATCACACTACCATGAATACCCAAATGAAAAACCCATTTCATAACAACGGTCAGGGTCCAATAATAAACCACAATACTTTGAAATAATATTACCATGTGGAATACTAGACATAAAGTCCAAGGTTTATATGATTTAATTTTATACCTCCATGAAATTATCCATGCTCCAAGAAACACAAGACCCCCTAAGCATCATGATGAACCTCTCTAAAAGTGAGATTCCTTGCTTTTACCTGTGTCTTAGAATAAAACTTCTTTAAAAACACATGTGCTCAAAATCAAGAGCTGAGTAATAATACATTTTAGGATTTACCCAATTGATTTTCTTACACCCTCCACTAGGATATAACAATTATCACAATATATATAATGTCATTTATGTAATGAAACAATAAAAAAATTCATTAACATTATTACCTAAGGAAATTCATAAAAATAAATTCAAATCCATGGAATCCTTCAAAAAAATCATTAAACATTTCCCAACACAAATTGGAATAACACAATTATTCTTGAGTGTACAAAAGCATAAATCAACCATGTCCACAACCAACTATATTATCCCGATGATCATTGATGGTGGAACTTCACATCCTTCGTTTTTCGGAATTTATAGGGATACTTTGGCTCACATTCTAATCTACGATGTAGGTACTTCACGCCCATTACCCATCCTTACAACCAATTATTATAACAAATAATCCAAAACCAAGTCAAATATAATTTACCAAAACCATAACAACTAGAAAATAAAAAAAATTAACTGATATCAATAGACATATTTGAATCCATACTTCTAGACCATTTCCATACACAAAAATCCCTTAATCACATATAAAATTCAAAAACAAAGAATAATTGCATTCAAATAAAACAAAATTTCTAATGAAATCCAAATTCTACAAACCATTTTACCAAGAAACAATGAAGCCACTGAATTTGAAATCATAATTTTAAAATCAAGCACCAAATCTCATTTCACAACAATAACCCATTTTTTCAGAAACAGCCAAATCATTTCAAAATGAGTTTCAACCAAGAATAAGCCATCAATTGTACACTAAATTTAAATAAAACCCATTTAATTTGATTTTAATCATTATAGTTCTATAAAATGGTAGTTGAGAGATAATACATATAACTTAGGGTTTTGATGAAATCAACTAACACATAATGACACAAAAAATATTGGTGAATTATCACACAAAATTTCCTTAGATCTCATTTTCTATCATAAAAAACCCAAATATCACCATTATCAGAAACAAAAAACACTTATATAAACAAGAGTGGTGTAGATTTGGATAACCGAGAGAGATAAATATAACTATATCTATATAAAACCATAAAACAACGAAGATATGAAACATATATTTTGATTATCGCCTTCAACAATCCATGAAAACCCTTTGATTTGTTTCCAAGATGAGTAGGAGAGCCCATATAGACCATTAGGAGATGAAATACCAAGGGAGGTTAAAGTGGGGGTATGTTTGGTTGTTTTAGGGAAAATATCAAGGGAATCATTTTTAAAAATCCAATTTTTAATGTATTACATGGTTAGATAGCACAGTTAGACAAATTGTGCACTAGCCGTGATACTACTACTATCCACGAGGTGTTATATATTGATTCCTCATATATTTAAGAAAACTATGCACTAATCATGTGAACCCCGCATCTTCATGTTGCATGATTACCTGTGATTATTATACTATTTACACTAATCGTTCACAAACTGTGCACCCTTATAAAATTTTTCAAACCATCATAAAACCAATCCAAACTCTCCCAAACATTAATCGACCACACTAAATTCACAAAAAGTAATAAACGAGTTTATAGCTCAAACATGGGGTAATATATATATTTTTTTATTCTACACCCTCCGAAAATTATTTTTTTGATTTACATCATGAGGGGTTCTTTTCACACCCCGTAAATGAATTCTCATTATGAAATGTGAAGTGGTCACACTAGAACCCTAGAATCAATAATATCCTTAGTGTATTATGGGTTCACTAATCTACCACATTTCAGTGAGTATATTATAATGAAAACCATCAAACCTGGGATAATAGTAATTTACCATGACTATAAATACCTATTCACTGAAAAAGAAAGTTGATAATGACTAGAGTATGGACAT
The DNA here is from genome assembly GCA_963277665.1 of Viscum album. Lineage (NCBI taxonomy): Eukaryota > Viridiplantae > Streptophyta > Magnoliopsida > Santalales > Viscaceae > Viscum > Viscum album. The sequence goes on from OY728147.1 coordinate 1,244,534,304, forward strand.
ACATGATTGATATATAATCTTTTAATGTTTTTTCATCTTTGAAAATCCATGATGCATACTCATAAAATATTTCTTTCATACGAGGTAACACCTGACCACCCATAAAGGGTTATCTTGCATGAGTAATAGAATCTAATTTTTTAGGTTTTACTTTTCATGGAATAACACCCTTCAGGAACCCCCACCATTCATCGCAATTTTAATTTTTTATTATTGGGTTTTTTAATTGTATTATACTTATTCGACCATACTTATCTCTTATCACATAGTTATAGGCTCCACGTTGGACCCTATCAGGAATAGTCAAACGTCCTCACATCCCCCATAAGAAAATATGGGAATTCATTCATTATTTCCTCTTCCAAGGACTCCATACACATTCTCCCAAGGGACATGACACACTATCATATCCCCCAATTTATTGTTTCATTGCAATAGTAATTTAAGTCCGATAACTATCTATCCCAGTAGCTGATATAATATGAATTTTAAAATCCATTCATTCATATGTTAATGAGTACATCATCGTTATGGATGGGGGAGGATGACATCTTAGACTGATCTACTACATCTATTTCATGAAATTTGAATACAATTGGATGAAAACATCATTATATCATCTATTTCATTTCCCTCACATACACTTCCACCTATATAAATGGAAATCACCAAGGCATCAATCCAAGATTAGTCCACTAATGATTAATTTAGGACTAAACCCACCCTCAATACCCTCACACTCATCCACAAGTAGAGGAAATATATCTACCATATCACTAGATCTTTAACTTACTCATATTTCTCACAATGAGAATGAATCTCAAGATCTTAGTGGTGTGTGATTATCTAGTCATAATCATTATAAAATATTATCTACCCATCCTACTCAATATAATCCCCAAACATATTATAAACCACTAAATGGGATATATATGATAAAAAAAATAAATGACCAAATTCCATATGAATCAACCCTTTGGATTCCACTATGAGTGTAATCCCGAATAATTCTGAAATATAATGGATTTTATTAACATTCAAAATGGATACAGTGGAGGAATCATTGAGGTTAAAACATAATATTCCAAATCCACCATTTATTTTATTACGAAGTTTTCCAAATAATATAAATCCTCAATCCAAAGATCAAAATTACATGTGGTCCATCTTCATCTAATCATCATCATCCAATGATTCATGATGTGTTTTGTACTAATGATACATATTAACTATGTGACAAAAATTCAAATGGATATATTCCCAATTAAGGGACCACTTGTTACTCACCATATGTGTAATCTGAAAACATTCCAAAAACCATGATATTTTATTCTTGTACTATTGGTATACATAAAAAGCATCCATGAGGTTTAAACACAACATTACACTTCTCTACATTTCTATATTGATATATATTCACAATAACATAAACCTCCAACATAATGGAATATATCTTATTTATACATAATTTTTATCCTCAAAATCAACCAATGATTCTTGATGATAGTTTTATTAAATAAAAAATATTCCACACTTAACTAACCCGAAAGTTTCCTTTTGGTGAAAGTCCCATTCCAACATTTCCAGAGAACAATTTTTCAACATTTCTTTAACCCACAATTTTAAGATTAATTATTTGTTTCCTTCCACATGATGATGATAGGTATGATTCATTCTATTAGGCTTCTCCAAATAGTTTTGGACTTTATTCGTTTTTTAGGGATGCATAAGAATCATATATCCTTATAATGATCAAAATATGTGAACTAATACCAACACCCTGGGCAACAATAATTCTAAATAACATAATATTGTGAATAAAAACAACATTAAAAAACATAAAATCTAAAAATATTGAGATCCTATAAGATATATATATTTTTAAAATTATGGAGATCCTCAAATACATACATATGGTTCCATTGATGTATATCCTCTGATAAAAAAAATATGATATCCCATAAAAAAATTTATATAATTGAATGTTATTACATTGAGAAGACTAGTATCATATTTGGAATTGAAAAATTCACTTAGGAATACGTCTAAAAGATATATAATAATACTAGTATAGTCAAATAATTTATTAAAAAAGGGTGTGATAATCCTTTACTCCCATCCCTTTGACCAATGTGAGTTCTCAAAAAGTGATGGATATGTTCCCATATGATTTCATTCTAATAATATACAGGTCCATGATCTAAAATTTATATTATATCCATTGGGTGTTTCTGGATTCATTAATAAACCATAATAGAAATATCCTAAGAATTTGTACGAAAAGAAAAAATGGTGTGCCATATGTTACTTATTTTTTAACTATAGTCAATATCCATGATTATTAATTAGCCACTAAGGTTCAACTAAAACCAAAATTGTAAACCCAATGTGAATATTTTTTTATTACAAAAACATTTTTCTCCCACATATCAAGACATATTTTTCTTTATAAAAATGATTGTGGAAAATTTATATCCTTTTTGAAAATCAATTTCAGATGTGTTCATTTATTTTTATTAAACATCAATGGATATCATTTTTTTTTGTTTTATATATGTACATAATCAATAAATGTTTTGATAACTATCATCCTTTCAAATATAATCACACCAAAAAATATAAACGTATTATTTTTTATTTCATAATAGATGGATCCTCATCTAGTCTAATGACCCCATCCCCAACAATGGGTCATTAATAATGGGTTTCAAACACACAATTTCATGAGTACTTATTAATGGCATGGTACTAACCCTATTGGATACATTAAAACCCACCATGAAGTGAATCCCCATCAATTGTCTACACAATGGCTGATAACAGTCAAAATGTAGATGAAACCCATAAATTTCACAAAAAATATATGGAACCATTCCTTTGAATATGAAAACATGTTACCCATTATATTATAGAAGAAAATCATGAGGTCTATAGGTAAAAAATCTCAACACCACTGGGGTCAGTGTGAAGGGATCCTACCAACACCCCCTGGTCCAACATTCATATGGATCTAGTTCCTTTTCATGAAAGGGAAGTCACCCTATAGGATATATCTTAGGTTAAACATACAAAACCTCATAAGAAACCATTCCTAGGGAAAAATCAAATAATATGGATTACTTCCACCACCATTTTATCAAAAAAGAATCCAAAAAAAAACATAAAAGAAATTTATAATCAAGACCATATACATACTCAATTATATCATATATGACAAAATTGTTTGGAAGAAACCAATGAATCCATCTGGTACACCCTAATAAAAAATTATGGGTAACCCTATATACATTCTCATAGAAAATATTGTTGTTGTATGTCCTGGAAAGAAATGGAGGTCATGAACATGAATAGATTCTTACTAATTCTATATAATGCTGATATATTCCACTTCCACCTATATAATTTAATCCTTACATCCTATAAATTATGTAAGAAAAAGAATATATTTCAATACCAATTCTACATGTTTGTTAGTATCTAATAATCACATTAATAGTGGATATGGGTTGATCACAGAACCCCAACTTGACATTTTATTTGTACCATCAACATGATTTGATGGTCACATCGGACAAGATTCAAATTCCTTCTTATATTAATGAGGGTTTTCAAAACAAATACATGATATGTTGAAAATTGGAGCAGAAAAATTCAACCATTCCAATGAGAGATTATCATTCAATTAAATATATACTCTAGGTATCGAACATACACCTATGAAAAATCTATAATCATATCATTATATTCTATTAGACGCAAGATAGTGACCTAGGAAATCTCCCATGAATGCAATTAATTGTTCAAAACATATAAATTTATCTAGCCCACAAATAATGTCAAAATAAATGAATCTCCAGTGGAAATAAAAAATACAAGAGTTATGCAATAGTCCAACTATATTCAAGGTTTATGTACATGAGGATATGAGTAATATATTAACGATAGCTCTAGATAATACAAATTTTCATACAATAAAAAAATTAATATTCATTGTTTTGATGTCACTCCTCAAATCATTTCTTCCTGCACTATTTAAAGTTTTCTATAGAATATTTACCATGAATTTCACCTTCATGAGGTTATTATAAAAATTCCTATGATATCATCTCTTGATGAGAACCTCTTAATCCATCCTGAAGGATTGATGCTCATATGTCACAAAGGACCTCCATTTACTATAATAATCACTGATGTTAGAATATATGGTATACAATGAAATACTTTTTCTTGGGGTTTGTTTTTATTCTATGATGGTAGACCACCTAATAATTTAATTCACAACAATGACCATCCTTGTAGTTACATCCAATTGTGATGGAAAGGTATTTCTCTTGATGAATAAATTATGATAAATACCTCATATCACGAGGCACTAGTTATGAAGGTGAGAGTAATTCATATATTAAAATAATTGAATAATGATATAATTTCTCAACTAAATCATTTCTCTGCATTGTGTCTTTCTCTAAACCACACATGGACAACCTACCTTCAAAAACAATAAAACTGTTTCCCTCTAATCATTCCACATAAAATATGGGAGTTGATGAAAATATAATTTAGTTATAGAATCTGGTGGGATATTCTATAGAATATGAAGAAGTTGCATTACTCATTATGAAAACAATTTATATAGATAATGTATTGGTCATGATTAAGACATTATCCAACATTCAATATACAATTTTATATGTGTTATTAGAAGACTATATGAATGTAATTTCACTGAATCTAAATGAAATTTTCTACCATATTAAATATATATTACTAAATTATGTTTATTTGTACATAATGTTATGAAAATTGAGAATGATTACCATCAAATCGAATTTATTGTCCTTATAGTCATGTGCCACTCTAAATTTTGAGAATAGTGGGAGTTTCTCAAAACCAAATGACATGGTGCATTAGAAATGTTAAATTAGTAGATAATAGACACCCTATTAGGTGTTTGAATCCAATAATGGGAAATGAATGTAGTGTTTCACTTCAAACCCCTACTAGATCTGCAAATACCATGAAAGATGACTTTTGTATTGTCATCACTCCATGACGACTATCAAGAAATACTTTGATTCAAAAAACATGGTATGCACAGCATGAATGGGCTAATAATAAATCATAGAAATGTTAGTCCATAATAGTGGTATCATTTGATAGGATCTTGAAAGAATCTGTCTAGATTGTTGAGAAAACTTCTCTATTAAGGAATAAAAATCATCATACTAAATAATTCCCATCGAATCAAAGTATCTCACATTGAGATTAAAAAATGCAGCTGAATTTTTATAAAACTTGTATTTTCAAAATAATACTAGTTTTTACATTAGTCATACACTCAAAAAATTGGGTAATCTCTAACCCATAAGGTTGAGGATATTTTTACCCTAACATCCCACTCAACGTCTACTAAATCTACTTCAATGTAACCAAAAAATGTATGAAGTGGAACCTAATCCCAAATTGATTGGGGAGTTTTTACCTAAACCTACACCCCATGGATAGCATGTTTTACCTATTTTGGTGGACCACCCATGGACATCCCTCATAGGATATTATATCTCATGAACTATGTTTTTCACTATGTTTATGTATGAATGAACTATTATAATATTCCATCAAAATCAACATCCATCAAATGGTTCCATGAAAATTCATGAATGGGAAGATAAAACCATATAGTGTATGATGTTATATGAAGTCTACTCAGTCTATGAATAATCTTAAATATCAAGGATCTCCCAGTATATATTCTTAGAGTAGTAATTCCTCCAATAATTATGATGCTAATGAAACACTACAATGCATTAATCTATGGTGAATGTAATTTGTACAACCCATGTGGGCACTGTGAAAAATTAATCCAGTACATGTGATTATGAGGAGGATGTTTCCATCCAAGATATAGTATACATGAAAACATCCCACTAATGATTTAATACCTGAAACTGTAGACTTTGTAAGAAATTAGTGAATCAATCCAATTTTCTAATTCCTTCTCCGTGGGGAGCATAAACTAAGAACAATGGTACATGAGTTGTCACATCTCACCCACCACAGAAATAATATTATCCACATATTATGGATAAATGATTACCACTTTTTGAGAAAGATATTAATGAAATAAGGATTATAAATATGGAATTTTTTATTGGCTACATACTTATTTGGAATAATCTTCAAGAAGAGCCTCTTCTATCACTAACTACCAAAGTACTATAGTATGGATAGACCGTTTAGATTATCTAATTAGAGACAGAACCACTGCTTAATGTGGGGAATATTCCACTAATATATTTATACCCAATGATAGAGAGATACAATGAGATCCAGTTATTAGGAATGTAACTAGTGATATGTTTGATGCATCCTCTCCTATAAGACTATGATGTTCATTAGCCACAAGTATTGGAATGGACTCCATATCTAGCACAACTTGTTTCTCCCCCTATTTAGATTCTTATTATTGATTTCATCCCCCATGATCTCTTTGATAACATTGATCAATTGGTATAATTATTGGAATATGTGGATGGTTTATGTGTGATAATATAGGTAGAGATGAATCCATTCTATAAATAGGTGGATTTTACTCCTACAATGAAAATTTTATTTGAACAGTTTGTTTTCTATGTTCAACGGTTTGGAGATCCTTAACAAAAACTGATGTAATTTTTGTCCCAATGTAGTTTAATGATGTGAACACTAAACAAGAAATGTGTAGATAGGAATATGCATTTCATCTAGAACATACAGGTAAAATAAATCGTCTAGTTTTCCAGTTTACTAGCCATATCGATTAAAGGGTGTGATGTTGTTCATAGATAGATTAATTATAAATTTAGGTATATGTTGTAGTATCCAATAGGCCTATATATATAAAATTGAAAAAATTATAAAAATTATAGGACCATAGATTTTTTCTATAGGTGGAAGCGTTGGAATTTCTCCTTGATATTTTAACTTCCTTAAGATGACTAGATGTGTCATTATTTTGAAAACATCCATAGTGATCTATGAATGCCACATATTCCAATAATGTCTCTAGGTGGATTACAAGACCACAATAATGTTACAAGAAGGATTCATTACATTGTTTTGATATTTTTAATTACATGTATACAAGTTTCTGTGGCTTATGGAAAATGAAATGTCATAGTGGAGAAATTAGTTTTCAAATGAAATATACCTCAACCCTAGCTTCGTATCCACTGATCATTACTAATTTCACAATCACATCCTCATAATTATAATGTTTTAAACAGTATTGTAGTCAATATATAATAAATGAGATGAAATAATAACTTTTTATAAATAGACGAGAAACATTTATTCTTTCCATGATGAAAAATATCAATGTTACAATATAGAGGAAAAGGAAAACACTATCATAAGGCTCCCATAAATTAAAAGGAATGATCAAATTGATATTTAAGATCACTCAAAAAAACTAAACATTAACCAAAAAGTGTATATCACAATATATGATTGGTTTTTCTATAATGAAATCATAAAACATATGATTTATTCTAAGAATGTTATGTTGGGAAAATAACTAGTGAATACAGATTGGGTTTTTCTTCCATTATAGACTATGTGGGTGAATGATGAGAATTTATGAGTATGGATGCACAAAAATATAAATTATTTCATGAATAAGAAAATAATTTTTTAATCTCATGTAATCTTATGGGTATAAATAAGATTACCAACTATTCCCCATGTTTATTCAGCCATGGTATAACCAAAATTTTTGATACACCAGTCTTATAAGAGTTGATATTTCTGAAAGAGAAATACCCATAAGGGTATGAATCATGAACATGAACATTATACTATATAGATAAGAAATCTAGTCTATAAACTCCCAAATTTGAAGCCCTTAATCTAGGTAGAATGTGAATCTATTCGCCAAATGGTATCGTGAGGAACATTCAACCCGAATAATCCTTACTAGATGAAGAATTAATATTAATATTTAACAATGTAATTCATTTAATGGATCTATTTTATAATAATGAGAATTATTTTGAGTCCTTATTACTAGTTTTGAATTGAAGAACCATTGGAAAATACTATAGTGGGACATATTTAGGGTAATATTAATTCACTATAGAACCAAATATTCTTAACATGTCTCCTATAGTTTTATTTTTATCAATGAGAATAGATAACGATTAATTAAATTAGGAGAGAAAAATTATGGAAACACACCCAAACTCATCTAAATTATTCTATAAATAATTTTTTTGATGATCTAAAGAACCGAATGACAATGTCTTGTCAAGATAGATAGGTAGCCATGCAATGTTAAACTCTTCAAAATACATAAAACTATCCCTCAAATTTTGTTCGATTCCATGACTCATCTAACACATGTAATTTATCCTATAATGATCTTTATATGACACATATTCCTTTAATAAAACGTATAAATTTGAATATATAATGAAACCATTAGATGTATTAATAAAAATTTCTAATGATGTAACCAATTTTAAATGCTGTTGACATGTCAAAGAATTTTTGAGAAGTACATGTAAAATCCCTTATAATCATTAATGAATATGAGGCATAGGTCACTACTACTAGAATTATTTTATATAGAGATAGACTACATTGAATTTAATACATACAACACTATAATGGAAAAATAGACTTATTCAATTAACTCATCGATGACTTTGTGTTTCACATTAGTAAAATTGAGAATATTGGTTAAAAAAAGTCTATACTTATCGACCACCATGATATAATCCATGTTAGCATAACTTGATGGTATGAATGAGGATTTTGATCCTCTGACATGTCAATATGTTTCATGTAGATATTCTATAAATTTTTCCCCGTAGATTTAGCAAACCAAATTGTAATTATATGAATTTGATGAAATTTTCATATTACCATTTTTGAATGGAAATATATATATGTGTGTGTGGGTGTGTGACTATGAATCTCATAATATTGACCATACAGTCAAATATGATTAGTATTAATATTAATCAATCATCGACCATGATGTGGAAATAGTGTAAGTATAAGAGGTTGAAGATGAGGAAGTGGATGATGATATCAAAAATTATTCTCCATCCATCATTGAATGTTTATCTAACAATGATGATGAATTCCAGCAAATAAGTGGGGTTATTAAGTTGGATCCATTCCATAAAATGATTAATATGTATATTCACATTAAAAAGAACATATCTTCTACATACTTTTTAATATACTATGAGAATGTATCCCATGTAATTACAAAAAAAATTGTTCTTGATACCGGTGTTGTCAGCAACAACAAGAGTTTATTAGAAAACAATTATGGAAACAAGAATGTTTCCAAAAGTAAATATCATACCCTTGATAAAAATAATTAATTTAGTTTTGATAATATAATCAAATATTACATCATTAGGTATGTTTAGTACTAGAAACAGATTTCTAAAATAATGTTATTCCACAATAAAAATTGGGAAATTATTGTTTTCACTGATTTTAAATATCACAACTGTTACTGTCAAAAACAAGACATACTGGTTCCAATTATAGACATTTTTATTTATGAGACAACAAGTTATTAATATCTCCCTATCCAAGATGGGTAATGATGATATATAAAAATCTTAATTTCCCCTAAGGATGAACATACCAGTACCATCACGGTACCCCAAAGAGTATATTTCTACAAGGTGATTCCATTTATTTTTAATAATGATGTAATCACATAGCATAATCCTATGAACCACATATATAAACCCCTTCTTCAAAATTCCTCAATTTTTATATTGATTATTTCCTTTTAAAATATCATAAAATTTGTTTCCATCACATTAAAATTTATATTGTTTTCAAAAAGTATTGATATCACAACATAATGATGAATCCTTTGATGTGTTCATTTAGTGTTACCTAGGGAATGTTTCTTATCTTCGCATAATTCCATCATATAAATCTACATGATTTTAATAAAGAAAAAACTTTTCCTTGACACATTACATACTATAATCCTAAAGGATTTTATAGTACTACAATTATTACGTTCCAATGATCAATTATTTATAGATATAATTATTTGAAATTATATTCTATTCACCATGATGATAAAATAGGAGGCCAAATATCCCTAAATTAAAAATATATAGAATAAATTGATAGATTAAAGTATTATTTAATTATTCCACTCATGATAATTCCACCATTTGAAGGAAATCCTATCACTATAGATATTATTGCATTATAGAGAAATTATTTGGAAGATTTCATGATAAATTAGCCTTCTTTAGATGAAATTCTTATGAATTAAAAACTACCAGATATAAAAATATTAATTATCTATTAACGCATAAAAACATGGGAGTTATATTTTTATGGAACATTCATAAACCCAAATAAAAAATTATGGAAGACACCCTGGACAAAAATTTCGTATTGGATGTTAATATTTTTATCTCTTACAAAGGTTTTCATCCATTTTCCATTAAATTATTTCATAAGTATATTCCAATAATATGTTCAAATACTATGCTCCCCTTACATGATTTGAACCTATGTTAATGTCACTAATGAAAAATCTCAATTTGATACGATACGTAGAGCTTGTAATAATTATTATTAACTATTATTATGAAATACCAAAAGAGTGTCATTTTCATTATATGATCATTCACAAGGGTTGACAGAAGAATTCCGACCAGTTCCAAAATTGTCTCAGATACCATGTTCATAAAATGATCCAGAATATAAATTGTAAATTATAAACACATCTTTTCCATAACTACATTGACTCAGAAAAAATCATAATCCTATCAGATTTTAGAATGGTATCAATTGTTTTTCATAATTCCCTAGAACATATCATTAATTTCAATTCATCAAATATACCATATAATCCTATTAGTGGATAGATGATACCCATCGTAGATAACCAACAATGTGGGATTCATCTATTAGACAGTGCTAGGGAATATAATTTCAGATGATTTGTAGTCAACTTTATCATCTATAATAGCTAAGGATATTTTAAGGTCCCCTATTAATGAAATTGGGATTAAGTTCCCCACAGATTCATTGAAAATCAACATCAAGAAAGAGTTCCATGCTTTTTCATGTGATAGCCACAATCTAAGAACCATGATTTCTTACAAATTTTTGAGTAATATATATTTATAGGCATTTATTACAATGTATTGTACACAATTAACTAATAAGTGTAATCCTTATCATGTTCCTACAAATTTTGTACGAAAAATATCTAAATTTATTTCTTATTTCAAATACACTTGGTTATTCCTCATATACGAAATGGATGATATGGGATGATACCCTCCCACTAGAGTTATGATGATTAAATATTTCATCACTTCAACCGACTTCATCTCCAAACGGTCCTATTAAATACACCTCAATAACATTGTGAAAAAAATCAGTATTAATTTTTTTATTTCAAAAATCATCAATATGTATATATTCCCTCATACAATACATATGAAGAATGTGAAGAATTCTTGAAATTCAAAATTTATAAGGAATTACAAGGATAATAACATTGAATCCAATCATTAATCCTAGTATAATAAAGTGAATAAAAAAATATAGGTATTAAATAACCCCTTATAAAAAAAGTGTAGAAAATATTGAAAATTAATAAGATATTTTTGGCTATATGCATCTACATTCCATGTGGTCATACTAAATAACCACCCATAATTCAATCAATGTGATTTCATATTCCCTAGGATATGGCAAAAAAATATTATCATAAAAATATGTTTTTCATCACCAAATTTTTTAATATTAGATCAATTATTCCAATACAATTAATTTGAGAAGCATTATGATTAATTGAAACATATGGATAGCAATGAAATCCATAACTACCATCATTTATAGGTTCATTAGAATTTAAATTCTATGGAAATCAACAAAATGTTTTACCCTTATATCATTTGTGAATGTGAAATTTTTTGGCCCCTATGTGCCAAATGATAAATGTGAATAGTCTTATGAAACATGATCGAAAATGTTGTGGACCTATATTCATCCAAAATGAATATTCTAATATAGAATAATTATTTATCACCACTGACTTAGATTTTAACGAACCTCTACCATTGAATGATTTTACAGGATATATTTAATGTGATTAATAATATTTTTTCATAGTCTAATGACCTAAAAAAAGACACCATTTGTGATTGCCTCATGATGTTAAACTACATAGAATGTTCATTGATCCATGAACCGAATATGAATGAACCATACCATTAAATCCATATGATGATAAATTTTATGGGAATATATTCAGAAAATTAAGTTAAAATTTAATCTGAAATTACGAACCATGAATTGTATTTCCTAGAAATAATCCTATGAAGACTCCTAAAATGAGAATAGGAGCCTTCTCAGGAGATAATTTAATGTATTCCAAGGAATATTTTTTGTTCAGATCGATAAAACAAATAAATGATTCCCTATTAACTTTATATGAGTTAAATCAACTTAAGGAATTTTTATCCAAAAATACATATGTCATCACTAATGCTCACACATTATATGTAGTGATTCACAGGAGTCCATTCTCATGTCCATCATTATGTCTATAACTGATACTATTAGTCTCTCACATCATGAGTTTTATTTGAATCATTCCCATGTGGTAAAGGTAACCATCTAAATTTGTTGATTCTCACATAAAGAATATATCCCATGGATTAAATATATTGTTAAAAAGGATTTATCTCTTGTTTGGATCACTTATATATATAAAAACCATGACATTAAGATGTCTCTATATAATTAAAAAGGTGTTTGTGTAATATGTTCCAACATGCATATTCTTTATGAAAGTTGACCAAAATTCCTTATCTTATGATGTTAAATTATAGGTTAACATCCTCCACATAGTATGAAAAAATAAGTGGTTCACATCCCTATCATATTATTTATTATATACATGTGATTGTGCCCAATTTTTGGTTGGACCATCTTTCGTAGTGTCTACATCCTAATATATCTCTATGCTATAACTATATTTCTCTTGATTACCATCTCAATGACATGTGTAGTGATTCAAGGATTTTAAAATCTAAGTCCAATAAATTTATTCTCTCACTCTCATATTTTTTAGAAAGATACATGTCAAGATAGTCTTGCATGGGTTTACATCTCATTTGTAAACATGTATTAGAAACGAAAACCCCACCTTTTATATGGATTAAAACTACGGATTTAAATTTCTCTAGAACTATATGTAGATTGATTCTAATTTATATATGATATATTGAGTATCCCAAATCTCAATTACATAGTATAGGTAGAATTTCATAATTTTCCCTCCCATTTTATGGGCTAGAATGGTGTAGGTAATATTTCCTATAAGAAATACACGTGTCTTGATTCTCATCGTAATGATATATTTCATGTAACAAGGATCTAAAATCCTTGGTTTGTTATTAATTTTGGATGTTATATCCCTACTTTAATGAGATAAATCAAATCATGTTAGGGTTAATATAGTATTTGATGAAATACATTAGAAGGAAAAACAAACAACCTCATTGTCCGATGTTAATATATATTGTTCACATCCCTACCCTATGATGTAACATTATACAATATTGTGGTCCTCTAATGAGATGATCATCACTTGTTGTGATGAAATCCTATCAAACATTTGTTCCAAAACTATTTTTGGTTTTATTCACAATCTAATGAAATAAATCTTTTCACAATAACCTTCATTATTTTCCAAAACATGAATAAAATACCAACCCCATAATCCGACATATGAGCTAGAATTATGTATAAATCCCTCCAATTCATTTTTTTCATCCTCATTCAGAATTACACTAAAATATCCAAGACATATATATATTCAAAAATATAATTTATTATCTGGGTAAATTTATATAAACATAATATTATTTGTAAATTAGTCATAAAATCACACTAATATGAATAAAACCATTATTTTTACTATATATAATATGCCCTGATTTGGCTCTACCTAATGTGTACCCAAAATTATTTCTGCACACTTGTGGTATATTTTCTTCCATTAGAAATCATTATATCTTCACACAATCTAATGGAATCATATGTGGAAGCAATTATCAAATTTTTTCCATGGTCTCCCCTTTAGTTTTTGTCCCATGTCACCCTTTTAGATCCTTGTATTTACCATGTAATGATTTACTACATTCTTTACTTACATACCATCATGTTTGAGATATGTTGGAATAAATCTGAAAATTACCCCAAATACAAGGGTTTGTTCATTAATTTCTTTACCATTATATATCAAGCTATGAATTTTCCATCGGAACCATCCTAAAACCAATAATTTTCTAACAATTCAATCCATTTTCTACCCTCCTTATGATTATCACATTAATCTTGGCTGACATGAGAAAATATTCTGGGAGATATTGTTATGATTTACGTTATCCCACCATGATACAACCAAATAAGGTTAATTTGTGGTCTATATTTCATGGACATAAATAATTCAGAGTGGCTTCATCTCTGTGGTTTATCTATACATTGGGTAATATTTTCATAGAGAACATTTATTAGTAAAATATATGTTGATTTACTCTCATCCCCTGAGATATGTATTGATACATGGATTATTTATTATAGTATAGAAATCCATAAAAAAATATTTTCCAATTCATGAAAGTAATCCTATCATTTTTCTCTCAATCGTGAACTCATGTGTAGAGAGAAATACCTCCCTTATATAAATTCAAATTTTCGTAGGAATATTCCCACACATAGCTAATGATGAATGAAATAAATCCTATCATAATTCATCGATGATTCCCCAATTTGGAAAACGATATTATTTTTTCTTGGGAATAATGAATTGTGAACAAACCTATTTGGAAAATGGTGATAGTAATGTTCAGAATTGGAAGAAAATAATTTTTGGACTATGAATAATATTCCATGATTTGTCTAAAAATAATGTGTTCAATATATGTTCCCAATTAATAAATAACATCCTGGTTTCTATAATCAAATTCCATCAATTTTTTTATTCCTCAATAGCATCATAATGTGCCAAATTTTCATATAAGATAGTTGAACATGCCTTTTTTACCTGGCCCATGTTATCCAATATATATTTGAGAGGCCCCATGATTATGATATAATATTATCCTCCCCAATTTTAAAATATTTAAAAAAAATTATCAATTGAAATAATTTTCTAGGTTATTAATGGTCATTTTTTTGTAACTGAAAACATTAGAAGAATTTTATGGAATTAAAGACCTTAAAATACAAATTTAATTATATTTAAAAAATTATATTTTTAAAACTCGAAATGGGATACATGTTAAAAAGATAAACTGTGCATGTTATGCCTTCTAAAAATTATATTTATGATAAAATAGTCCATTTAATGAAAAAAAATTATGGGTTCCAATGAATGATTTTAGAAACATTCAAATTGTGTTCCCAAGGAACCTCAACCAATGAATCAATTTTTATCATTGAAAACATCTATTGATGACATTATAGTTCTAATGGTAAAAAAATTTAGACAAAAAATTTGCATTCATTAAATTAGGAAAAAATAGTGTTACCAGGAACAAAATTATGTTTTTACACATCCACCAACACGATGAAAAAAAACTACATAGTGAACTTTGGATGAAATGTTGTTAATTATGGTTGATGTTTTTACATAACTGTTTAATGAATCGAGATATCTTGATTTTATATTTTTAAAACACTATAATATTATATGATGTGAAAGTATGAATATAACAATATTTATGACATCCATGATTATATTAATTTGCAATATTTGGAAATGGGTAAAATAAATAAATTTAGAGCCTCCCCACACAAGTAAACCTATGATATTAAATGGTGTAATCAGTGGATTCAATGAGTAGAATCATTACATGATTGGGGTCATCTGCATCTAAAAATAATTTGTAAAATGTTTCATACTCTATTTTTACATAAAAATATAGTGATTATTCCTTCTCAATGGTATTTAAATCATCTTTCAATTCCTCATACACTAGTTTTATCACCCTATTATACACTTGTTTATTGAGATCTGGTTCATAATTGATATAATCTTACTCAGAATGGTAATTTTACAATGGATATATATAAATCAACATTGATTTTATTTTAAGAGGCTAATCCTTGTAATTTAAAGTCCTCATGAAGATGAATATTTTTTATGAAGAAAAAAATGGGCCACATAATCCATGGTTTTGATATGAGATTGTACAATGATTTCCCGCTCCCAGGATGAGACCGTCTCTTTCACCATGGTGATTATTATGTTTAATTAAATTTACAATAACCTATAATAGAGAAAATTTAAATTAATATGATAATATTTTCTAATATAAATTGAATTTGGGTTTGAGAAATTAGTTTCTCTAATATATTCATACCTTTTAAATTCTACAAAAATGTTTTGATGGTTTTCTAATCTACATCAGCACAAATTTAGGAAAGAAGAAGTATTTTGTAAGCATCGTGCTGAAAGAATTTCCATATCCAACATCTTTATAATGGACTGGCTTCATTAATGATTAATTCTTAGTATTCATAGCAGATAAATAATTGAATATTATATACACTTATGTCGATACTACTGAAAATAGTATTCCAAAAAATTAGTTACTCATAGGTAATATGATATAATAATAAAAAAGGGCTGAGAGTGTTATTGTCACTAGATGAATTACAAGTCTTAATGATCATCATTGAATCATTGATGGGCCATATAAGTTATATATATTTTTCCAATGTCTTGATCAATGAGAAAAAACATTATTCAAACATGAAACACTATCAATTAAAGAACAATAATGATGAATATATTCTAAAGTGGAAGAATACAGTTGAAAAAATAAAGATAAATTACCTCCATACAAGGATGTATATGTTTCATGTTCATACTTGGATAAATTAGTAGACATTAAAAGGTAAATCAGTGACACTAATCCTATAGGAATGAATTTAAAAGAACATATGATAATTGATTGGATTTATCAACCATGGGCCGGAGTTAATGTTTTCCTTATGATTATTCCTTCCATAAGAATGTTATCAATGCACATTATATAAGTTCCTATCCTATGAATACCCAAAAATAATATTGTAATTGTTGTTTGATCTTTTTGAGATAACATAATGGTGCTAAAAATATACTTTATATCACTTGTAGGCCTTAGATCTTTATCAGATTCTAACCTCTGTGGAGCTGGCTGATCCTGAATGGTTGGTACCAAAAAACATTTGGAAATCATGAAATACCTGTAAAAGGTTAAATCATCATGAATATATGACTTACAACATGTAAATTATGTGAGGGGTTTTTAACATTCCCTTTCTGTCCCTGATCAGATATGAATTGGCAGCTTCTTCACCTTCTTTCACATCATCATTTCCCACAATGATTGTTCTGAAGAGAACATAGTAGGTGGATGTATGTGTGGGGATTATATAATTGGGTACTAAATTAGCATATTAATATATTTAGATTTTATAGGGGATCATTTTTCCATTACACTTATATTCACAGGATTTTCCAACCCAATGGTAGTTCCACCGTTTATTTATTTGTCTTATGGAATTAGTGATGGAACCACCCCTCCTCCCCCAGCCTCCTAAAAATAAGAATCGGGATGGTGTATGGATTAAAAAAAGATAAAATGGTGTGTAATTAATGTTACCAACCAATTAGAATCATTTTATTATAACATCTCCCAAAACATTTATATTTTTTTAGAGTAATTGATAAAACCTTTAATGGAATTCATGAAATTTTTCTTATCATCCTAATATGCTCCATCTTTTAAATGTATTTCTATAAATGAGATATGATTCAGAATAATAATAGAAAAAAATAAGGGAAAATAAATATACTCTTACTAATGCAATCCACCTTTTTCCTTTTTTGTTACATTCTTTCTCCCGATCACCTTTTCATTATAAGAAATATAGAACGCTATAGTGATGGGGATTGATAATGCTGTGTGGAAAACCATGTTGAAATAAATCGATCAATTCATGAAACTCGTTTCCACATCATCGCGAGTACTAAATTAATTCCAACATGGTTCTTATATGGATTCAATTAGTAGTATGACTAAATGGAAGAATATGATTCATTGGTTTCCTTGGATTTATTATGACTAACATCTCACTAACATTTATATATTCGAAATATCTCATTATTCCTCTAATAAATACGAATTAACCACAATGATATTGAATAAATAATTATTGATTAAAGATATATGATTCATCCAGATTGGCATTCTTCATATAATTAATTCATTTAGGGGTATGTATTCCTCCATACCAAGTTAAGAGAATATACTTCCCCTAATGAAAGTTAAATATTACATTAATAGGAATTGTAATTATATAAGTGTCCCAAAACATCTAAAAGAAGGGATATATAGCCTAGGTGTGGATGTAAAAATCCAGAGGTTGAGTAGTAGATTATCCTATAAGGGTGAACCCAATGATATGAGTGGATGAACATCAGATTCTTAAACTATTATTTTTTATTAAATATATTAGGGGATTTATCAGTGTGACCAAATTAAAAAGAAAAATTTATTAACACTCAAACTCCTCCCCATCACTAGACTTATTCATGCTTCAATATTGGGTATTATATTTTCAATCATTAATTTTGTGTATGATAATATAAAATCTTCAACATTGTAGTTCAAAATATAAGGATTGATATTTTTGAGATGGATTTCAATTTGGAATCATATATAAGTTGATGTGATATTCAACCAAATATAATGGTAAACCATCATATTACATCCCTTATGTATATTGTTAATTGATATAGGACACATAGTTGGGATAAAATTTAATTTACCTCGATATCTAAATGGATACTACCCTATAAAGATTAGTGAAAAAATATACATTTTCTTACAAAATATAGAAACACTATTCTTTTATGATCTACACATGAGTTTTTTCTTAGGGTACAATATATATTAATGTAATGGTATTATACTATATGGTATTGATATTTGATTCTATAAATTACATCAAATATCTTGAACATCAATGGATCACCCCTCTTATACACAACTATTACACCCTAAATCGAGAATTCAATATTATCTAGTAATTAATAAATTCATTTCCCTCTTTATGAACTTAATCTCATCCCAAGATCATTTAAAATAGTCTTATGACTCTAGGGGTAAGATTACTCATGTTAATCCATCCTAAAAGATTATATATTTGATCCTTCATCAGGACCACCATATTGAAATCTCTCATATTTTCAAAATTGTAGACCATTACAATGTTAAAAACCCTAACACTAGTACTTAATTTTTTAATTGTTTGTATACAACCCCTTATAAAAATTACAAGAAATATTTCAATAGAACAATTATCTTAGAAATAGGTGGGACTTTTCAACCACATTGATCTAATTGTCATTCCTCGTGTGTCAAGAAATAACTACCAATATGCCTCTACATGATTTGAAATAGACATGTCCTTGGTCTCCTTGCATGGAACTCATGACTATTTTGTGTATAAAAAACCTTAATATATTTATAAAGGGGTAAATCTAACTTAGGATAAGGATTGAAGACTATAATATTCATTAGAGTGTTTACAAAACCCCTCATAATAAAATTGTTCTCTCAATGTCACAAAACATTAAATAAAAAGGGATTGATTGATCCGAAAAAATTCCAATTAGCTATTCTCTTGTAATCATGCATACATAAATATGGCTTATACCTAGTACCCAATGCACGAAATATAACATATACATATCTAAGATCAACTGACTATGTATTTGAGGGGTGACAATTCTATTTTGTGGAGAAAAAGTACAGGACTCCCCAAAAGACTCGTACAATATTAAAATTTTCAAATTAAAAATTAATTATTTGAATATATGGAGAACATAAACATTTAATAATCGATATTGAATAATTGTTTTTCTAAGATAATGACCCCATTTCATTTACCATCCAATTTTTTTATCATGTGACAATTTTCTCATATTTTAGTTGTGAAATTATTATATGGTTCTAGCACATGTTCTACTTCTCATCCTATATAGTGGTATAACCTATTAAAAATCCCATAAAAGATAAATCCAGAATCGTTTAACCCTTCATTGAGATATTCACCAAGGGAATTGTTGTATATGCCTGTCCATTCCATGGGATGAGTTTTTTAATCAGGAAATAGGATTGAAACGTCAAACATAATTCTATATACATTAATGGGAATTATATCTATGATATTTTATTATTTAGTCCAACACCCAAGAGCTCCTCGTAGAGAAAATGAAAGGGAAAAATAATTTTTTAACCAGTCATCAATACTATTAACCATGGATTGTATCCTATCATCATTAATGAAAAAAAATATTAGAATGGACAATTTCAACCTTCTAGAAAACAACTCTAGAAAAACAATATAATATTTAATAAAGATAAAATCCTAGATTTCATCTTGTGAGAATTGAATAGCATATTTCACAAACCAGGTAACATCCTAAATTAAACTAAAATAGTTTAAATCACAATGTGTATAATTTTATACTACGAATAAATGTAATATTTTTATGGGTATACTAGTGTGTTGATGGTAAGGATTCAATATGTATAAAAGGATATTTGAAAAGTGATGTCGTCATGTGGGATAAAATGCAATATGTATGTATGGAATGATTTTTAATCCACATGTTGTTATTAATGTGAAAAATGTGTCACCTCGACACATTTCATTGTCTGAGTCCCTAATCCATGTATATATACACACCTATAAAGAATTCATTTGATGGGATCAATAATGGAGAAAAATGTTATAATGATATTTTATATTTTAGAAGACCATAATAAACTGGCTATATTATTAATGGAAATAAAATTATAAATGTACATTGAACTATTATAGATTCCCAAAGCTTGAAAAACATAGACATTACATTACTTTTACGGAATACTTAATAATAACAAAAATAGACACCAATGGACCATAATAGTTTAGTGTCTCTGGAAACTCGGAATGTAATCTTCTAATCTTGTTGAATGATCTTCAACATCTCCCATAATGATCTTACCCTTATTTTATTAACTTAGACCATTGTTTATATCTTGGGGTAAAAACATATAAAGGGTGAGCTCAAATGCTCAGTAAGGTTAAACATGGATAAAATTAAACAAAACATATACATTTGAACATAAAAACATGAAAATAATGTTTAAACATCGAAATCTTGATCAATTACATAAAACATGGCAGTAAGTAAGGCATAGATCATAATGGAACATCAATAATGATAGAATAGCTTTGAAATAAAACATTTAATTGTGGAAATACATTAAGCATATGATATTATTTCCAAAGTAGCCAAGGCATTGCTGCCAAGACCATCATAGTGGAAAAAGTCCCTTTCTGAATCGAGTTCACTCATCATTTCAGTCCTGTAACACTAAACCGGATTAAATTACCATTCCAGCCATGTCTATCTTCTAAGATATAAATATTTACCCAATTCTTTTGGATGGGGATATAGGTCCCACCCATATCATAATTAAATAATTCTTACTTGTGCCACAAAATATACTTAAAACATTTATCATAACACAAAGAATAAAATGGGTTTCATAATGATCATCCCATCATCACATAATCCATATAAAAAAATGGATATTTGATCATAAGAAAAATTAAACCATGTAAATCATAGAGACATTATACTTGAAATAGACACATATAAAATAATTCCATCTTATATGGAAAATGGTTTCGATAAAACACATGAAATGAATTTTTGAGGAAAATATCCTTTCTTCAAAATCATTTTATTTTCAAAAAATGCCATGAAATTTTAAATGAAAAGTATTTTTTCGAAAATAGTCATAAAATCATGTATAGTATGCTTCATTAAAATTAGGTGTTATGAAACCGTAAAAATCCGTTCATGCTGTATAAGTTAAAAATATCATTCTTCTCGTACTTTTGTCGAAAAAGTCAAACAGTTCCCCGTGTGGTAAACAAAAGTAAGATTCCTTTCATAATATGTGGTAAATTTCAAAAATGGGTATAAAGGAAATTAAAAATACATGAATTTTTTTTAGAAAACATTGGCATGGTTGATAATAATAAACCCAGTAAATACTTACGAATAACAATCTCGAATAAGAACAATATTGGAATAGTTATCCCTTAACTTAGGTCTGATATGTTTCGTACGTATCTGAACATCCTGTATAATGATTTAAATAATGTAATTGACTTATTAAAGAATCATATTCATTGTTATTAAATCATATATGGTTCACTTATGACTTTATATAACTCGTTCTTTTGTATATTTCATGTTAAAGCATCGTTTTGGGTAAAATCGTTTTATTTATCGTACGAGTTCAGACTTATTGTTCTTGTCATTATTATTAATTATATCATGATTTAATTACTTAAAGAATGTAAATAATGATTTATATATCATATATATTCAGTATATATTTATACATATATATATAATAGTCATATTAATGAAATGAAATACACCGTTCATGTAGACGGTAGGCCGTATGTATGCATGAACATCGTTTTCTTTTCCTTATTGACTTGAATGGAAATAAATAGATGACACACGCATATATATATATATATATATATATATATATATATATATGTATAAATAAATCCATTAGCTTCATTATGTCATATATTTCATTATTATTCATTATATAAACTTTATAATCATTCTTGAATGGTTAATCATGGAAAATGAATCTCATCGTGTTCGTGGAGACGGTAGTCCGTATGTATACCCAAGTGATGAAATCATTCCAATGATCATGGAATTGTATTAAAGTGTTTATATAATATTTCCGAATAAATATAACTTTATAATAATCATATTAATTTATTTATTGACACCATTATACCCATACAAGTAAGGTGGTGGTGGAAAACAGATTTCACCATGGCGTGGAGACGGTATTCCATACGTACGCTTGCACGGTGATTTTGTTTCTATAGGATGGTTAGATGATGAAATTGTGTTTTTTAATATTTATAATAAAATATTAATATATTATTGATATTTATATTATTAATTTATGATGAATCAAATAAATAATAAGAAGTATAAGAAGAAATAAATTGGAAAGAATCGGTAAAGGATATTACCTCTTCTTTGACGCGCCTCTTCTTAACCTCCTCTTAAGGCACTAGGATTGGTCATTTGAGGATTCCAGAACCTCAATAAAGTTTCTAGGGAGGATTATAAGGGAAGATGGCAGGGCTTGGCCAATATTAAATGCTCAAATGGGTGGGAAGAGAAGTGGGAAGGGGTGCCCATTTTATAAGGGGGAGAGGGGCACTTTAGGAAAAACATAAAATATTATTTTATAATAAAGTCATATTCGGTTTATAATAGCTGAAAATTGATTTATTTAGAATATAATGTGGGGATGGGTCGCAATACTCTCAACCAATAGGTTTTAGACAAGTTTTGGTTACTATTTTGACCTTGTCATTTAGATTTAACTCTAAGTTAAGTAATTTAACTTTTACCGCGTCTTCTTGTTTTCTTACACTATATGGTTAATAAACATACAATAACAAGAAAAACAAACCCCAAGTTGATCATTATTAATATATATATCCTTATCTATGTATTTTGGCCTAAAAATAGATTTTTAGGAATATAATAACAATTAATAATAAAATATTTGTTTTAAAATCTATTTTATGTCAATTTTGACACTATTTGCTAATTGATTTTTGAAAAACTCATAACAGAATGATTAGTTCTGAATAATTTAATTAAATCAATACTAACATGTCATGTTAACATATAAAATTATTTGAAATCATAAAAAGTATCAAATTACATTTATTTGGGTATTTATAATATCATTTATTTTAATATTTCATTATTTAGGTAATTACTGCATCACCATTGTGTCATTAATAAGTTAAATTATTTAATGTCTAAAAATAATAAATAAAATAAAAATAAGGTATGAAAAAATTTTATATTTCTAATGAATATTTATAGTCGAATTTATATTATATATAACCCTATATTAATAATGTTGTAGTTATTAGACATTGATTTTAACTATTTTAACTCTTTTTTAAATAAAATAAAAATAAATGTCCTAATCTAATCCATGTGGACCTAAATGATAATATTGTATTCCTAAGGTTGTTTTTGGTTGAATTAAATTTATACAATAGAATTAGGACATGTGTTAGTGAATAATAACATCATTTTTACCCTTAATTACTCTATTTACTTTTAACCGTTGTAAATAAAAGTAAAAAGTTACTAATCACGAAAAATTATTTTTATCTTATTGAACCACATTTTACTACTTGATATTAACCGTGTCTCTCTGATTTTCATAATTCCAGTCACATAAGCGGTAAAAATATGTTTTATGTAAATTCTCAAATTCTCTAAAGAGGTGGGAAAAGACGGTGAAATGTTCAATAATATTTTTATACATCTAAAATTATTATAAAATGACTCGTATGAATTACATTGAACTTATATAGGTATTATATATCAATTTTTACCAAAAAAAAATTTAAATAAAATAAATAATTATTTATATAAAATTTATGTTTTCAAATAGTAACCTATTGTTTTCACAATTCATCAAAAATTGAAAGTTTTCAGAAAAATACAAAAAAAATCACCGTAGGCTAATTTCGATATTCCGAATCCAAAAATGAAGTCCATTTTGAAAAATAAAATTTCAAAAGTGGATATTACTATTCATTACAGCTACTTCATAATAATATTATAACAATATATCATTTAGTGAAACTCGGTATTGCGTACTACACATGCTATCAAAGAAGTTCTTGATTGTGTGTAATGAAAGCGATGTCATGGATGCGTCTAGTGCAAGTTACTTTTGGTGTAGCATTCAACACAAGACATCAATGAAATTAAAATGAACATTTTTCATAAAATCTCGTGGTGTTAGATTCTACCACCCATAAAATGAATTTTTCCCTCAAAATTCGTCGGGATTATAACTAGTTTACTACTCCCAAGTTTCTTTAGTAGAAACCCACATTGTAAAAAGGAATACCAAAACTTATATTTAAAAACTAAAATATGAAACATAGTGGTTACCCAATTAAACTAATCACTGGGTTTCCACATATGAGAACATAAGTGAAAATATGGATATGGAATAGAAATCTAACCATTATGTTCTGATGAAGAGTGGTAGAGAACAGAGCTATGATATGTCCAACAATCACAAAGCCATAAATGTCTGATGAATTAAGGTACCACCTGATTCATCATATATAAGGACACTAGGACAAAAAATATTTTTTATTCATGATCATTTCACTAAAGTTGAATAAATTTGAATTAAAAGAAATACATTATTGATTTTGGTACAATCGCACCATTAGCCATTCCTTGGACAATTTTCACTTCATCTCATAAAGAAATGATGTTGAATTTGTCATTAGTGAAGTGTTATAAAATCATGTGATATAATGACTGGTCATTCCATCTATCCCAAACAAAAGGTTAGAAAAATTTATCAAATATACGTAAGTCCATCTATAGTGAGATTAATCATATATGGTTCCTAAAATGGACTTATACTTCATATATCATACTTTTTAATATAATAAAACTATTTTATACTAACAAGTTACTTCCAATAGGCCATTGGTAGGAAATAATGGCATGTCTCACTTCAGTTGTGGGTTTGATTCCCGCATACTTGTTCGACGCGACGGGTTGTCGCCCGTCCTGTAGGGTGTATTTTTTCTAAAACTGTATTATTATAACATTCCATAAAAAATATCAAAAAAAGTTGTAGCCTTAAACAATAATGACTTATGTCCAACATAATCCATTCCAATGTTTAGGCTTATCTAAAACACTTCTTTCCAATTACTAGAAATTTCATTTACCAAGCACATGAATTCCTTCATTTGTACCCCATACATCATAAGATATATCTTGTTGTTGGTCAAATTCCAAACATTTGAATACCTTTATCATGTATTCTCTTGAAACATAAATTTCCATAGAACCTTAGTGAAAACATGAATGATATTAGAAGTTTACTCTTTCCACATACCAAAATCCCAAAATTTCTATATGCTCAAACCAAGATATCAGTCATGAGTTCATTTCATTTTCTATTTATCCCTTCACTAAGTTCATATCATCTTCTTTCCAAAAATATTTCAATTAATTTCCATGCTTACCGGTACCATATAATTATTGAAAAACTGTACATAGATATTCCAAAATTCCATGATACCATAAACGAGATTCCATGATACTATTTTGAAATCCCATTACATAAACACTTAATCATTACACAACATCATTTTCATAGTCAAAATCACAAATAGTGAACGCATGTGACTACCCTTTATCCTTTTCCTTAAGTGGTTTCTCATGTTGATCATCAATAATCCTTGGATTAGGCCATTAATTAGCATAATTCCGAATTTCCTTGCACTTGAAGCATTGAAGTGTTGGAGGTGAGTCCTCTACAACCATTTCATTATTCACATAATTAGCAACCCTTTTCCATTAATTCAACCCTCAGCTGCTCGATGACCTTCTTGTCCACACATAATAAATTTTATATTCCATTTAAGACAATCTCCACCATGCTAATTTCCACACATTGAGCATAAAGAAACATCCTTCTTCTTTTCACCATAATTCTGAGATTTATACTTGAACTCCATCTTTCATTTCATGTCAAAAACATGAGATGTATATGTTACACCATCTTCCAGTTCTACCTTGATAGCACAACCCACAATTTATTCATAGCTACTGAAGTCTCTTATTGCTATTGTCCTTCGAAGACATGGTTTTAAGCCACAGAAAAATCAATCATATTTACTTCCAGGTTGGATGATAAAGCCAGATGCATACCATGCAAGTCTTGTAAAATTTGATTCATCTATACCAACAGATTCATCATCCTTCTCCATATTCTCAAGTAAATCCTTTTGCATCTTTGTTCTAAGAATAGGAGGGAAGTACTTACTGAAAAAAAAATCTTGAACGCATCCCCTTCCATGGATTCAATTTCATCATCGGGTATTGTATTCATAATCAGAGTCCACCGTTGGTCTGCTTCACCTTCTAAACGGTAAACAACTAGAATGAATTTGTTATGTTCTAAACAGTGAAGTATGGAAAATATCTTTTCAATGGTACTGATCCATTGTTCAGCAACAAGTGTATCAGAAGACCCACTGAATAAAGGTGGGTTTTTCCTCATGAAGGACACAATAGAATATTGTTCCCTTCTTAGCTAATTTGGAAGGCCAGAATCATTCATAGCTTGTATAAGTATAGAAATAAGATTTTTCACTCTATCTCCCAAAACATTGGTTTTTTCAGGTAGACAATCATTGGATTGCCCATTACATTGATCAATACGATTCCTTCAGGTTCCAGCCATCGTCTAAAACCCAAAAAGAATAGTGTGAGAGGTAAAAATCGTGCTAGGGAAAAACATAATAAAGGGGGAGCACCTTTAATATATAACAACTTAGGGATAATTATAGGATTTTTAACATAACTCTACAACTATAACCTATACTTATTCTTATCCTGAGGGACATCCCTAGACATACCATAGAAATATCTCTAGGGATCTCACTAATGTTATTTCATCCTAGTTTCCAAAGGATAACTAAACATTCCTTCTGATACCAACTGAAGCGGTCTGAAATTACGTCCAGTGGACTATAATTGATACCTATCAGGGAACTCCATGGGCGGCTACACCCCCTGGGCGGGACACACCACCATCCCCAGTGGCAGACATTTCCTCATGAATCCCATAGGGGGAGATCCATGTTGCATCCAATGCTCACATGTGAGAGTTCCCAAGGATCAGATTTATTCCTACCTCCTATGCCTCTAATACCAACTATAGAGACCCACATCTTGACATACATGGACATTACATTACTTTTTCAGAATACTTAATACATAACAAAAACAGACACCAAAGGACCGTAATAGTTTAGTGTCTTTGGAATCTCAGAATATAATCTTGTATACTTGGTGAAAGATCTTCAAAATCTCCCATAAAGATCATCCCCTTTATTCTTACCTAAAACCATTATTTATATCCTGGGGGGAAAACATATAAAGGGTGAGCTCAAATTCTCAGTAAGGGTAAGAATGTAGAAAATAAAACAAACCACATACATTTGAACATAAAAACATGAACATAATGTTTAAACATCGAAATCTTGAGAAATAACATAAAACATAGCAGTACGTAAGGCATAGATCATAATGGAACATAAATCATGATAAAATAGCTTGGAAATAAAACTTGTAATTGTGAAAAATCATTAAGCAAATGATATAATTTCCATAGAATCCAAGGCATTGCTGCTAAGACTATCTTAGTGGACAACATCTTTTTCTGAATCGAGTTCACTCCTCGTTTCAGTCCTATAACACTGAACCATATTAACTTACCATTCCATCCATGTATATATCAAGAGATATAGATATTTACCCAATTCATTAGATGGAGATATAGGTCCCACCCATCTCATAATGAAATCATTCTTACTTGTGCCACAAAATAAACATAAAACATTCATCATAACCCAATGAATAAAATGGGTTTCATAAACATCATCCCATCATCACATAATCCATATAAAACAAACAGATATTTCATCATAAGAAAAATGAAAGCATGTAAATCATAGAGACATTATACTTTAAACATAAACATATGAAATAATGTCATATTAGATGGAAGATGGTTTTGATAAAACACTTGAAATGAATTATTTAGGACAATATAAATTCTTCAAAATCATTTTATTTTCACAAAATACCATGAAATATTAAAAGAAAATTAATTTGATGAAAATAGTCCTAAAATATTGTAGAGTAAACTTCATGAAAATGTGGTGCTATGAAAACGTAAAAATCCGTTCACGCCGTATAAGTTAAAAATAACATTCTTCTCGTACTTTTGTCAGAAAAGTCAAAAAGTTCCCCGTTTGGTAAACAAAACAAAGATTACATTCATAAAATGTGGTAAATTTCAAAAATGGGTAAAAAGGACTTAAAAAATACATGAATTTTTTTAGAAAACATCAGAATGGATGATAACAATAACCCCAGTAAATACATTCAAATAACAATCTCGGATAAGAACGAGATTGGAATAGTTATCCCTTACCTTAGGTCTGATATGCTTCGTACATATCTGAACCTCTTGTATAATGATTTCAATAATGTCATTGACTTATTATATAATCATATTCATTTTTATTATATCATATATGGTTCACTTATGAATTTATATTACCCGTTCATTTGTAAATTCCATGTTAAAGCATCGTTTTGGGTAAAATTGTTTTATTTATCATACATGTTTGGACTTGTTATTCTTGATATTATTATTACTTATATCATGATTAAATTACATCAAGAATGTAAATAATGATTTATATGTCATACATATTACAAGTATATATACATATATATATAATAGATTGATAAATGAAATGAAATGCACCGTTCAGGGAGACAGTAGGTCGTACGGACTCATGAATGCTGTTTTATTTTCTTTATTGACTTGAATGGAAGTAAGTGGATGACAAATATATATGTATACGTAAAACCAGTACCTTAATTATGTAATATATTTCATTATTATTCATTATGTATAATTTATAATAATTCTTGAATGGTTAGTCATGGAAAATGAATCTTATCGTGTTCGTGGAGACGGTAGTCCGTACGTACGCACGAGTGATGATATCATTCCCATGATCGTGGAATTTTATTGAAGTGTATGTATAATATTTCAGAATCAATATCACTTTACAATAATTATATTTATTTATTTATTTACACCATTATACCCATCCAAGTATGGTGGTTTTGGAAAACAGATTTCACCACGGCGTGGAGACGGTATTCCATACGTACGCACGCACTGTGGTTTTGTTTCTGTAGGATGGATAGAAGATGAAATTGGGTTGTTTCATATTTATAATAACATATCAGTGTATTAGTGATACTGATGTTATTAATTTATGATGAAAAAAATAATGAAAAATAAGTAGAAGAATAAATAAATTGGAAAGAATCGGTAAAGGATATTACCTCTTCTTTGACGTGCCTCTTCTTAACCTCCACTTAAGGCTCTAGGGTTAGTCTTTTGAGGAGACAAGAACCTCTATAATGTTTATAGGGAGTATGATAAGGGATATGGGAAGGGGTTTTCTGAGCTTCAAGGATCAAATGGGTGTGATGGGAAGTTGGATGGTGTGCCCTTTTTATAAGGTAGGCGAGGGGCACTTTAGGAAAAACTTAAAATATTATTTTATAATAAAGTCATACTCTGTTCATAATAGGTCCAAACTAATTTATTTTGAATCTAAAGTGGGGATGGGTCTAAATCCTCTCAACCAATAGTTTTTATACTAGTTTAGGTTACTATTTTAACCTTATCATTTAGATTTAACTCTAAGTTAAATAATTTAACTTTTACTGTGTCTTCTTGTTTACTTACACTATATGGTTAATAAACTTACAATAACAAGTCAAAAGAACACCAAGTGGATCATTATTAATATTTATATCCTTATCTAAGTCATTTGGCCAACCCTTATATTTTTAGCAATCTAATTAAAAATAATAATATATTATTTGTTTTAAAAACTATTTTATGTCAACTTTGACACTATTTGGTAATTAATTTTTGTGAAAATCATAAAAGAATTATTAGTTAGAAAATTGTTAATTAAATCAATAATACCATGTAATATTATCCTATAAAATTTTGGGAATTCATAAAGACTCTCAAATTATATTTATTTGGGTATTTGTAATATCAATTATTTTAATATTTAATTATTTAGGTAATTACTACATCATCATTGTGTCATAACCAAATTAATTAATTTATTGTATAAAAATTATAAATAAAATACCATTAGGTAGGAAATATTTTTATATTTATAATGAATATTTATAGTCAAATTTATATTATGTATAACCCCATATTAAAAAAATATTAGTTATGAAACATTGATTTTAACTATTTTAACTCATTTATAAATAAAATAGTAATAAATGTCCTAATCTAATCCCAGTCGACCTAAATGATAATATTATATTCATAATATTGTTTTTGGTCGAATTACACTTATACAATAGAATTAATACATGTGTTAGTGTAATAATAATATAATTTTTACCCTTAATTACCCTATTTACTTTTTACAGCGGTAAATAAAAGTAAACAGTTACTATTCACCAAAAATTATTTTTTTATATTGAACCACATTTTACTCCTTGATATTAACCATGTCTCTAAGATTTGTGAAATTCCAATCACAGAAGCGGTATAATTATGTTTTATGTAGATTTTCAAATTCTCCTAAGATGTGGGTGAAAGACGGTGAAAAGTTTAACAAAATTTTTATATATCTAAAATTATTATAAAATAACTCCAATGAATTAAATTGAACTTTAGTAGGAATTATATATCAATTTTGACCTAAAATTAATTTAAATAAAATAAATAATTATTGAAATAAAAAGACGGTTTTTAAATAGTAACCTAGTGTTTTCACTATTCATCAAAAAATGTATGTTTTCAGAAAAATACCAAAAAATCACCCTAGGCTAATTTCGATATTTCAAATCAAAAAATTAAATCCTTTTTGAAAAATAATATTTCAAAAAGTGGGTATTACTATTCATAATGGTTAGTTCATAATAATATTATAATAATATATTGTTTAGTGAAACTCGGTATTGTGTACTACACACGCTATTGAAAACGGTCTTGATTGTGTGTAATGCAAGCGATGTTTGGGATGTGTGTAGTGAAAGTTCCTTTTGGTGTAGCGTACAACCCAAGAAATCAATGAAATTAAAAAGAATATATTTCATAAAATCTCAGGGTGTTACGAATATAAATATGATTATCCCTTTGTCATGGTACACATTCTACATGGGACATCCATCACACAACACACCAAAAAATGAACTCCCAATTTGAGGGGTATGGAGGTAATTACACATCGCATCAACTGAATTTCAAATTTTTGGTAGATTATGGTGATATTTGGCTTCCCACAGAATGAATTATATCATTTGTGATGGGAAAATAGTAAAAATGCCACTCCTTTAGAAGATGATTTCATTTTTACATTATTATAAGGAATGATTTCCATAACCCCGGAAATTTGTTTTTGTGGTGATATGTTGTAATTCAACACCCAGTAAATGATATGATTCATTTTCATTGTGAGTATTTATTTTCCCCATCCCAAAAAAGACTTTTCCTTTTTCAATGTCTAGTTATCACTCTACTACCCTGCATTAAACGAAATTTATATTGAATTACGATTTTATTACTCAACTTCATGTCAATGACATTACTATGTGGTCATACATCCATCCAAGTAAAATGGTTATTTACAGTGCATAATAATAATAGGTCATTGAAAATAATATAAGGGGTAATATATGGATATGAGAGAATACTAGGGAATCCACACTAGGTAAATCATCTAACTCATACCCTGAGAGATACCTACAAAAGGGTTTCTTTTCAAAATGGACATTGTTATCTAGGTACAATAGGTTCCATTTCCACTTATAAAGAATCCCTCTATGAATTATTACCCTTCATAGAAGAACAACCTTCATGATCTCCCAACACACATAACAATGTATTGTATGTGGAATGGAATATCCAAAGTTTATTTTTCTTTTCGTATGTTGATTCCCCTTTCCCTCATTGCATTTACACAAAAAATCCCCAATAAAAACATTCCAAATTCCTTCATAAGCATTATAAAAAAACATGAGAAACCTTCATTAAGACCTCTATTATAGCCTCTAGAACCATTCCTACTATTGAATGTACAGAACAATATTTCCCCATATAGTTGTGAATTCTCATGGTAATCAAATTATTTCATTTAATCCTCCCAAAGCGAAGGATCCTCACAATGTTCATAGTCATTATTTTCAAGGGTAATTGGTATCTCAGTATTTGGGGTGGTGGAAGATAACTCTTCATTATGGGTGGTGAATTATGATTCCTGAAAATTGAAGATAATCAGATGAAAAGATCCCCATTTCATCCATAACAATACCCATTCCCCCGTCTTCCACTTGATAGTTTGTTAACCACAAGGGCATCCATATATTTGTAAACCACTATTATTTCATGAGGGACACCATCCTCCCTATATATCCTCATATTCATCCACCAATGAATGAACTAGATCATTTGAAT
The DNA here is from genome assembly GCA_963277665.1 of Viscum album. Lineage (NCBI taxonomy): Eukaryota > Viridiplantae > Streptophyta > Magnoliopsida > Santalales > Viscaceae > Viscum > Viscum album. The sequence continues at coordinate 1,244,567,624 of OY728147.1, forward strand.
TTCTAAAATAATACAATTAGCATGATTCTATCAATGAAACCAACTCATTTTTTATTATATGTTAGTGGTGATCGTTTTAAAACCAAAACCGATTCATTTTTTGGCCTCCGACATGTTGTAATCCCCAATCATATTATCACCCACAAAAAGTTCCATATTCAATATGAGTTAAAATATAAATGGATTGAATTACCAAAGAATCATCCACTAGATAATTTATATATTTTTGTAAGAATAATTAATTATAAACTATGTGGGTATTGATTATTTTTATAATAGGATACATATGTAGACTCCCAAAGTACCAGACACGAAATTCTAATTCCATCATTTCATTTATTGATACATATTTCTAGTCATATAATGTCTCCCACTCTAAGGACAGTATTTCATTAAATCCATCTTCATCTCATCCTCATCGGCCATTTATTCATGATTCTATTCTTTTCAAAGGGACACATTCATTGTGAGAGAAACTTTTAATTGGCCATATTCCGGACAGACCAAAAATAATTCCTCCATTGATGATTTATTCCAAAAAAAATTGTGATTTTATACTATTCAAACCCTATATTAAAAATCCACCATTTCCTTTAGTGGAAAATATTCCAAATAATATCATTTTCAGACCTAAAGACCATATAGCTTATGGACCATCATTATCTCATACTCATGTGAATATGATTCCCAATTATATTTTTTATAAAATTTTCCAAACTAAAAAGAAATGGATATTTAGGCATAATTCCCACATCAATATTTTTTTATTACCATATATTCTAAACTTATTTATGTCATGAATTTAAAATACATGGTCTACTACATTTCACTGGTACCTAAAATGTAGGATGTGTCTTGTTATGTGGAATCATTGTATGTGATTTATGATTCTATTCATGTGGATATATAGGATATATTTATCAATGGATTGATCCAAACATCAAAACAAGTCCTTTCTCACAAGATGATGATAAATTCTAGAGCACTAAACTCTATTACTTAAAATTAGAATCACCAAAAAAGCATAACCCAGATGTAAAACCCTTGATATATATATATATATATATATATATGGATACAGAAATGGAGAACCATATATACATATAAATGGTTCCATTAATGGTGTAACATACCTATATTTTAAATTATACACTATGCTTAATATCATATAAGATATACCACATGGAGCGTAAAAAAATGACTGAATGTTGTTATTTAAATGCGACAGCTATCACGAAGCCATTATAATGCAGGGAATGAATGAGATTAACATATTTATAAAACCATAGTTTAGAATTTTTTATAATATTAATTCATTTGTTATCAATTATTTATAAATTTAAATAAAACCCAATTGAGTATATAAGTAGTAGTTTATATAAGAAAAATATTTTATGCCAAATGGGTTTTATCATAATAATATTAATTAATACAAATCAATTAAATATTATTATTTAATTTATAAGTTATATATAATGTAAAATGTGTTTAAATTCAAAAAATTAATTTTATAGGTTTAATAAAATAATAAATTAAATTTTAAACATAAAAAACAATATTATTCTAAAAAAATATTTTATCATCTAATAGAACACCATTTATAAATATAAATTAGAAAATAATTATACATTTTATATTAAAAAATAAAATTAATATTGGAAATGATAATATCAAAATTATATTTGGGTGATTTTTTTGTGGAAATTCATTTTTTATAAATAGTGAAAAATATAATATTTTAATTGAAAGATAAATTTTCATATAATTTTTTTATATAGGTTTAATTTATTTTATTTTGAATTTAAAATATAATTAGTTCAAATATATATCATAAAGTCCAATATTGTTAATTTTATTCAATTTCACAATGAAAATCGAATGAAATAATTTATAAAAATTTGTAAATTTTCACTTAAAAACCCATCTTTTTCATTTTTTTTATTGATTTAGTTTTATAATATATGTTTTAAATTTCTAATTTTTTAATTTGGTAAATTGAATTCCGTATTTTGAATTACAATTTCAATATTAATATGCATTTTCATTTTTTACTCACAAAAAGATATTTGGGTAAAAGAAAAATTGAACAATGAATAGATAAAATAAAGAAACAAGATAAATTTAATAGGTAAATGATTTAATAGCTAAAATATTTTAAATAAAATGGATTTATGTTGTTTTTATATTCCCTAATGCATTTTGGAAAAACTAATTATACTCCAGATTGTTGGAAACTAATTCCACCTCAACGAGGTTGGTATTGAATTTTAAATAATAATTATTTAATCACATAAACTTACCCCTCTTAAAATATGAATACCACCACTTCCAACCCAATTTCTCCTCAGAACAATTTATGATCTTAAAATATCTGAAAAAAAATCCACTTCACTCTCACCCTATCCAACAACTTTTTTCACCAATAAAATATAAATTGAAGGTCCTTAAGCGGTCATTTAAGAGGGTAAATAATCAAAGTAATATTTTTCAATGCACCTCCAATATTTTATTTTAGTATTATATTTTATTATCATATTTTCAAAACATAATATCATGATAACTCATTAATCATGTATATAAAATATTTTTATGTTTTATAAGGAATAAGTTATATTCATCCATTTCATTTTTCATCTCATTCAAACACATGAACCCACTATCAAAATTATGGTGGTTCATTGTCTTTTTTGATAATTATTGTTTTCCATTACATCCATCAATAATGGTCAAAAAAGTAATATTATTGTTAACCCATTTTAAATAGTTATATAATAACCAATTTATTATTCTATAACTATTACTTACTCATAATATTAAACAAAAAAAATCTATTAAATGGTGTTCATAAAACCGGCCAAAATTGAACTAAAAATTTATCCGTAAACTTCTATAAAATTAATCATCCTCATATAATAAATAAAATTTATATATGAGACCAATCATAATTAATTAATTTCGGTAATAAATTTTTTTTACCCTTTTGGAGTTATAATTCAACTTTACAGGAACATCCATAACTATAATCAAATGAAATGATCCCAAAAATATGAAATGAACACTGCTAGAACCATTAGAAAAATGATATATTATTAATTAATGGGTCATAAGATGTTATATAATAATCCAATAAAGAATTATAAATTTGTCTATAATTAATTAATTATTTAATAACGTTTTTAAACCATTATATAGTAGGTAAAATTATGGGAAACTAAAGGCAATTCTAGTGTAAAAAAATCAGAACAAAATTTATATTCATCATCATAAACCATTACTTATTGATTATATCATTATAATATTATGTATGAACTTAATACTAAATATATTTTGTTTTATTTCTTCTAATGTTATGTGGATTTACAATGAATAGACATAATCAATCCATTGTATTCACACTAACATTACTGATATGATGATAATATGGGACATTCATTTAAAAAATCCTTACTCTTTCAACTATTTTTTAAAATTACTTAAAGAATATTTTTTAACATATAATAATGAACATTACTTCCCAATTATGATTCACATAAATGGTTTGAAGCTTATTTATTGTGTTAAAATTTTAATTTTCAAAGAAAATTTTTACATTTTGGAGTGTGTGTATTTTAAAAAAAGAAAATTTATTTCAAAATGGAAATGTGTTTTTCCTCATGAATGTTTATTTTATGAATGATTAATATGTTATGATTATGTTTTCTTCCTGGGAATTTTTATCAGTATAGTTTTCTTAATGATATGTTTATGGGTGTGATCCCTATATTGGTATCCAATTCATTTGGTAATGGGATGAAATTACCCAAAGAGTTTTATTTTAATATATTATAAGAATAATACTTTTGTGGTTATTCAAAATAAAACTATTATGGTAACTATCTCTATAGATAATGGAGATATAATATTGTTAACAATGATATGGAAAATGATTTCCTATATTTTTAACATATCATTTAAAGGATATATTATGAGTCTTCATGAATATAGTTTTGATTTTCAAAATTTTTTAATGATATTTTTAGAATGATGATTTATTATTCATTGTAAAAGTGTATTTTTGTACGAAAATATTCATACTGATTTTCACTAGAATAATATTATCTCTTATATTTTCCCATACTAATATTTTTATTATCAAACCATGTTTTTAATGTTTTTAACAAGTTAAATAATTCGTTAGGATAAAAATTAGAGAAATGTGAAAAATGTGACAATATGTCATGAAGGGAAAACAAAAGTTATTTTAAATGATTATCCTTTCATAGAAGAATGAAGATACCAAATATAAGTTTCCACAATTAATTTAGGGGTTTACGATGTATTGTTTTTTTTTTCTAAATCCATAAAATTATAAACGTGTGACATATTCTAGAATGAATAAAATAATAATCTAGTTTAAAATCACTAGAATATGAAATGGCTTTTGATGGGTACATACAGATGTAGAACCTCAGATACATTCAAATGGATTCCTATGAATTCAGGTAAACAATTTTCTGTTAATTCATAGGGTTTCCTACTTCCATATTTAGAATTACAAAAGGGAGTAAATATATGTATTAATTCATTTATAGATCCCTAGAGTTATCCATAGTTCCCTTAAAAATGTTTGTGATGAGCACAAAAACCCATACTCTCAGACAATCTGAGTAACTATAAATCATTGATTTTAAATTTCAATGTCATACCACATATTGAATGAATATCCAAGATCAATTAACTATTAGAGGAGTATTGTAGGGTTCTGTTTTCATGAGTATACCTCATGGGAAACATGAAAAAATAGCAAAATACTAATGTTGAACCTGACGTGAATGAATATGAAACAATATTCAATAGACACAATCAACCACTGGAAACAAATTTTCATTGTAAAAAATAAATAATCCCAATCTATCGTGACATTTATAGAACATTCTATAATTCTTCTTCAAAAACATTTGTAATATGGGATGTTGTGTATTTTTTCCTCCTCTATCATCTCATCCACCATCTTGAATTTCTATTCTCATCTTTATATTTCAATAACTATAATTTTAATATCATAACTAAATATCTACCTTGATATAATAAGAACAAATAATTCATATCTCCCAACATCTTATATTTCTTGAGTCATTCAGATGTTTTGTTTTAATACAAAAAATATTATATGAATTTCTCTATCATTATAAGTTATAAATCCTAAAGCATATATTTCAATCCACTTGATGATTTACTCATAGTTAATGACAAATAAAAATGCATTTTTAGATCATGTAATTATTTATCCTTATTTATTCAATGGGTTTTAATGAAATACATTTTAAGAAATATATTAAAAATATATTTATACTAAAATTTCACCTTTCCATTCAACATCTTTTTATTATTTATCATTTTCCATCACTGATCAGTATCTCTATCTAAATGATGGATATGGATGTTTAATTTTTATTTCATAGATAATTATATCCCAAAAAAGATCTTGTCAATTGAGATAAACCATTATTCAATTACTAGTTGATCAGAATATCTACTAAATAATAGTGATTTATGTCAAATTAGTTTCTCTATGGCTTGTTTTTAATTGTTGGGTAAACGTGGATGTTCCAAATGGTTTATTTTATTAGTTATATCCTAAAAACATTGAAATAAGCACCATGGTGTTTTGAACTTCACATCCTACAGAATTATGGGTGTTTATTGAACAATCATTGAATTTATCATCACATGGGTTGTTGCTCAGGGATCTATTAGTTACAACCATTTCCTAAAAAAGTAATGGAGTTAAAAAATTTGCATTGAAATATGAATAAAACATTTATTCATATGCATATATATATTTTAAGTCCTATCATATGAGATCCCATTGTCTCTCATTTTTTTTCAAATTTTATATTTATATTCATGTAGGTTAATGATGATCTATATTTAAGAGAGATTATTAAATTATTCATTGTTCCTTCGTAATGGTTTTTATCCAGTATTTGATTAACTGAAGCATATCCCCTAATATTTTCGAACGTAGTGTGCATCAAGGACACTTTTTCATGTATCAGGTGACTTTCGAGTGAATGACCAATATTCCCTTCTTAGGGTTATTACATATATATATAAATTTCCTAGATTCACTTAAATATATAAAATCAAGAAACTGGTTTCCTTAATTTGAAACCATGATATCTTATTGTATAAAAATACATAGTATTTTTTTTAATAAATATACTTATCCCAATTATTTTAATGAAAATATATAAATAAAATTTACAACATAACAATACCATACCCATATATCCAACAACTGGGACCCAATATTTTCATACATGACTATTTTAACATTTTATAGTCTAACAATATAATAGAAATACATTCAAGGATCATGTACATAAGTGTATTTTAAAAAAAATTATGAAAGTCCACTTGTAAATAATAAATTGTAATCATTATTTAAATTTTACTTATTTATCCATATAAAATCTTTCACATTATATTTAATATATGTATTTCTTATAAGATATACATTAATGAGATGGGTGATACAATATCTTGTCAAAGGGTAGATTAACATGGAAGGAATTTGAGACTTGAAATAATAAAAAATGGGTTTGAAAAATAATAATCATCATTTCATAAACATGGGATCATCAATAAAAGAATGATTCAAACTTTTGATAATGGCATGAAAATAGTATATGATTAATAATGAAACATCGTAATATAGTCATTAAATAAAAACCACTATATTGAACGAAGCTAATATCAAGTTAATGCATAATATATTTTCATAAATCACAACAAAAGATTGTGATAAAATATTGAACAAATATTCATGTATACTACAAAAAATATCATGATATATATTAAATTTCCCAACAACTATAGTTATATATAATTAAGGTCCCACCAGTCATATCCTACAATTATCATAATCAATATAACTTCATTGAACATAAAATAGTGTTTTTAGTAAATAAAACAAATTTAATGGAAATTGTATCATAAAGGTTTGGTAAATCATACATTCATGTATAACCTTTTGGGTTCCCAAAAGAATATGATAAATCAATGATTGGAATATAAAAACATAATTATTGAGTGGAGGAGAAATAAGTCAATTGTAATCAATTAAATGTTTGGTAAATTAATGTGGTTATTATAAATAAATAATATTGTATAGAAAAAAAATTAAATGGGATAGAAAAAGTATATACTTGTATGATAATTAAACAATTATTGATTGATGTTAGATTCTTATTTGTCTCATGAGGTATAGATCATTTAAATTTTAGTGTATGCCATTATTTTGAACTTCTTTAAGTTCCCAATTAAATGAATAAGTTTTTAGGAGTTTATGGGGTTTCTTTAATACCCAATGTTGCAAACTTATAGATAATAATAGCTAAGTGAATAGTTTTTTAATCTATTCCCTTATGGGTGCAGCGTTTTGGTAAACCATGTTCGGTGATGCATAAGATCTGTAGAGTAGATAACATGAGATTCATAGTATACTCAAACCATTTCAAGTAATTTACACATCAATATAGGTAATGGGTGTGCATGGATGGTGCACGGTTTGGATACACTATATTGTAAAACCGTGCAGTTTTCAAAAATTGGTGGATTTCTCATTCATACTCTTTTTTTAAATGAATACACTTTTTAAATCAAATTCCACAAACAGATTCCTCACACAATAGTGGTATCAATTACCTAGAATAAAAACATGCTTTGAGTAAGGTCTCTCTTACAATTTCTAATTCCTTCACAGTGGGTGCATGAGGTTAGTGAACAGTCATACATACGAGTAGGTGTGCTTGATGTTATGTTGTCAACTAGGTTTAGTTGCATATGTTTGAACCAATTTTGGTATGTTGAAAATTCATATAAAATATTTATTGCATTTTATATTACTATTTGGTTTGTTATATAAAATACTTGGAATGATTCAGAATTTGATAATTAACTATGTCCAGTTAGTTTCTAATTCAAATACAAGGAAAAAAGGAACATTGATGAGAAATTTTTATTAATGTTAATTATTATTACAGTTTTATTGATTTCACTTTTGGGTGATGCTCATGATTTTGGGAGTAATTATTTTAATTAGAAGTATGTATTTTTATTTTCACCTTGGCCTAATATGTAAAATGCTTATTGACCAAGCATCATAGAGGAAACATGAGGATCCACATGTCATGGTTATAACATGACATATTACAATTAATTCTTGTATCATCAATTTCTTAACAATATTTCCTTGAATATTATATTAGTGAATGTGTTACCATTTTTTATAGTGATTTAATAACTAGATTAATTAAAGTGCCTACATCAACCTAAATTATTTTTTCGCATGTAGATTAATGTTATAACAATAATTAGAACATTATTAGATGTTTTAGGAATAGAAGACCAGCTCTACTAGAAGAAACCGTAGTTAGTTAGATTACACGAAAGAAAATATTACATTATGAAGATTTTAATTATTTTAATTGGGAATGGTTATTCATAAAATAAATAATTTTTTCAAAATTTAACATCTTGATAATGGATGTCAGGGTCAGGTCGTAGGATCATGAAATGTCAATTTCATCACCTTAAAATATTTCTTTATTCTCTGGGAATAGAGACTCATCTAACTGGATTATTTTTTTTATTTATAATTATATTTTTTCAATATCATATGAATTTAACCCATAACTAATATTGTTATATTTAAACGAGGATTACAATTACAATGCATTTGATTTTCCTATATTACATTCAATTGAAACTACATATACATGTACAATCACGATGTAATGAAAGTCCATGACCCAAGCCTGTACTTTTTAGTGGGATATAGGTACTATCACATGTGATCCTTATGATCTTATATGACATACTGACATGTATATAAGATTTTTAATGGGGGTGTGACTCATATATAACAAACTGTTTTACATATAATGTTAATTTTATGTCATATATTCAGCTCTCAAATTCATTTAATAGTTCCTTTTTAGAATATAGAAGAACAATGACACCACATAGTCCTCATGTCCTACTGTAATAGGGTGTTGATAATAATTCTACAGAGGTATTGGGACATTAGCAATCTTAATTAAAACCAATAGTTCCTCTTAAACACCTCTATATGTTCCTAATATTAACACTAATAATATGTTCGAATAGATTTTTCCCATAAATTAGGCAGTCTATAAAATATTATATATGAACTATAGATACTATGGTAGAGTTGACGTTATAATTATACCAGTATAATCCACCTACATTCTTGGGGGATGGGGGGCCTAGAGTTCTATATTTTTGTTTGAGGATATTCAATATATCATTGAGCATTTTTAGACTATTTTGAAAAGGAAAGTCAAGATTGAAACACAGATTTCAAATTATTATTCATAGACATAGAGGGAATATAATACATAGGATTGTCAATATTAGGCTATGGCCAGGGTAGAAATTATGAAAATCATCTATTACTACTTCTTTCCTAATATGTAGTGATTATTTTTAAAAAGTTATTCAATTAACATGAAGAATAGTTATTTGAATTTGATAGAGTATTAAACTATTTAATTTGGAATATTGGACATCAGACCAACAATTTTGGATTACATTTTGACGATAAGAGACTTTTTGAGGATAGTCACTTGTATTTTATACATCAGTATAGAATGTATTTTAGTTTACCACCATTTAAACATTACTAAACCTAGCCCACATCCTCGAGAGGAACCTAATTGAAGATGAATTTCTAGTATATTATAGTTGAGTGCTTTGATATCTATGTTTTTCATCAACCATAATGAAACATCCCTATGCGTATTCATAAAGGGACAATGATAGTGAAGTGATACCTACTAATAGTTACATAGTGTGTCACGAGTGTAGATATATTTTCCATAATAATCCCCAATGATATAATTATATCATTGAATACCTAATTATGGAAGGCTGGTTGTTTTTCATCATTATTCATGAATTCATAGTTGTTCTTAATGGGAGAGTATATGTATTAGAATTCCCATTAGCATCCTGATTTTTTGTGGCTTGATTGGAATGTCATATGAGTACTACATACTAATCATTCAGTGGAGGTGTTGTGGCTATTTTTTCTGGGCTTATGATATTTAGAAAATGTTGTTAAGACCTACATAGGGTAGTAAGGTTGTATCAAGTTGATATATATCACGGTACATTCATGAATATATTCTATAGGATAATAGTGTTATGCCATCAATTCTTTGAGGTGCTATTCTACATCCCTTACATTCATTCCTACCACATTAAATGTAGGTACTTATCATTCATGTATATCAATAATAAATATGAAAACATTAGGCCTCGAGATAGGGTATTAATGTTGAATAATGAATCTCAACACAATTTTTGGTATATAGTATGATATCGTATACAAATGTATGGAAATACAACTTGGTATTAGTTGTAAATTTTTTATAAGGAATCTATTTATATCTGAGATAAAATTATTCAATGTCATATTTTGGATGGGATCATTAGTAACCTATAAAAATAAAGACTATTTATTTCATAAACAATTGTATTTCACATCACCTTAGGGTAATACATGTATTCACTAGTATGGATACGATGTATGGGGGATTTGAGATGGAATAGGTCATCATTGGATTGCTGGAGTGCCGACCTAGAAATTTTTTCTATTTATAATATCTCAAATTCCATGACTTATATATTTCTATACATTTATTGATCATTTTTGGTACATTTTCATTGACGAATTTTCTATGTTAACACATATGAGAGAGGTGGAGTTCAATATCAAGATAGTGTCAGGTGTAGAACAATTATCTTTTACAACTTATCGGATGACCCCAACTATGATGATGTAACTAAATAATATCAAGAGGACATGGAAGATAAAGGTTTTATATGTCACAATAATTTACCAAGGGGATATACAATCCTATTTTGAATGATATTTTAGGTTCACCTCAATAATTTCATGTCTTACTACAAGTTTAGCCAACATTCATTCGTGATACAATATCCATTACCTTGTATATACTACTTATTTGATTATATATGAGGATATTTGGTTTTCTCGATTATTGAAAAAAAAATGTTGGCCTTTCACTAGGCATATGTAAAACCATTAAATATACAAAATACATAATTACTTAGAATATATTACTAGAATGACTTTTTGGTTATTTGATTTGGCCAGATGAATGCTTCCACAATGTTCATGTCCTTAATGAATTGGTTTTCCACCCCTATCTGGAATCATTTGTGGCAGTATTCATGGATAATATCCTGGTGTATTTATCACACTCAACATGGTCATGGAAACTTTAATGAGATTATGATGAATACCTTGTGTTGAGACAAGCTATTCTATATTATCACTGAATACACATTTGGGATCAAGAATGTTTACTACCTGGGTCACATCCACTTAATGGTAATAATATCTATTGAAAACATGAAGGTTAGAGTGGTAGTTTCCTATGGGAACCATATAATCACTTCGACATAAAATGATTTTTAAGGAAGGATGGCAATTAAATGATTTTTATACAAAACTTCTCATATCTATAAGAACCACTTATGGTTATGAATAAAAACTGTCATAGGATTTTATGTTATCAAACCATTGAAACAATGATTCATGAATTTAATGGAAGACATACATTAGCACTAATCATGATACTTATTGAGCATAATATATGTTATTTTGTATATTGTGATGTATCAGGTATTTGTATAGAATTATTCTTGATGGATGATTAGTGAATCATGGTGTATGAATCTTATTAGTGTAGGAATGTTTGAGAACCAAAAAACAATTATCATCAAATTCACAATGGTTGAAATACCAAAATATGGTAATTATTTTACCCAAAAATAAATTTTTGAATACTTTGGTTGAGTCTTGTAGATCACAAGAGCGTTCTAGTGACTAACGATCTTGTGATTATTATATTTTCATGAAAAAGAATCATATGAAGTTAATAACATGTAAAACATACCACAAAGAATATTTTCACATTTCATCCAACCCTTGAGAAGGATCACTAGAAAACCAGTGTTCATGAGGAGGTAGTGTAAAAATATACAACTATGAACATATTTTTTCATCAATAGGCACCTAAAAAATCCTCTAAATATTCATTTAAAATATTTTGAAATTGAAAAAAGGGTAGAGGTCATTCACATTTGTAACGATTATGAAATAAATAAACAATATGAAGGTTAATTCACAATATAAATATAAATAAAAACAAGAACCCAATGTCATTATATAATAAAACAATGGAAGTATAAATAGAAAAGGAAGTATCCTGTCATGACCCATCCTCGGGGCCCGTGCCGTGACTACCCCAAGCCCGCCTTCCATAGGCCAGGGGCTGGCGACTAGCACCAAGGCGTAAATCCCGTTAAAAGGGAAGGCATTGCCTTTGTAAAGTAAACAAGTACCACAGAGTAAGAAAGCGGAAAAAGTAAGCACTAAGTAAAAGCTGGTACAAGAGTGAAGTACGAAAAAGTAAGTGGGCCAGAATACAAACCCAAACTGAATGTAAAGTACAACTCGAAAGGGAAAACAGCGATAGAAAAGTAAAGCTGGAAAACCAAGCTGCCCACTAAAAATCCCACCTGAATGGTGGGTACAGATAGCTCCACTGCTCCTCGGGTCCCGCCGTCCGCTGCGAGTATGTCCCGCCCAGTGGTCCACCTCCAGGTATCGTCCTGCTCTGCAACCCTCAACCACGATCAACCCTGTCTGTCGTCTGCAACCAACACAACGTAGTGCGGGTATAGCCTGTGCAGGGGTGAGTATAAGCTACTTTGTAGGGACCCCGAGACCCCCGAAGGTCTCCCAAAATCCACAAAGGATAACCCACAAAGGAATGAAACAATCACGAAGTAACAACCGACACTGCTTAGGTATATGCCCATACATATACCTAAGTCATCAATTCCAATATGCTGCAAAATCCGAGCCCAAGTACAAACCAGTCCACACAGGAAAGTATACGTATTCTACACAGGACATAAAAACATAATCCACACAGGATAGCACAACACAATCCACACAGGAAAGCAAACAGGATTCATCTCACATAGGTATACTTATACGAAAGACGATAGAGATGATCACTAATCCATCTAAGTCGTCGGACCCACAAAGGATCGATAGGTACTAACCCACACAATGACCCACACATGATCGGTAGGAAACTAACCCCCGCAAAGGCCCACACAGGATCGGACCCACACAGGATCTGTAGTCGCTGGCTCACACAGAACCTCTGAGCACTGACCCACACATGATCGGTAGCACTGATCCACATAGGATCGCTGAGTGCTGTAGTCATCGCCGTCGAATCCACTGAGGATCTGTGTACAGTCGTCGTCGCAGTCACAGTAGCAGTCACATCCAGCACTAGGGTTCCCGCACACAGCAAGCTCGTTCGGGAGGGTCCGCTCCACGAGCCTAGAGGCTGATACATTAAATGACACAGAGTCAAGAGTTGATGTATCCAAAAGTTCTATATCGTCAACAGGAATTCAACGTTGCAGACGACGCGTCAATCGGATGCCCGGTCTGAGAGTTATTGGCTTTTTCGTCCCAGGGGGTCCGGTAGGATTTGAAGACAAAACCTACCCGACCATACTCCACCTACGTCCAAACCTCGGGCGGAGTATGTCAAAAGATTCGTCTCACTTAGAGGAAATCAACAAAGTCAACGACACGTCAATCAGACGTCCGTAGCTCACGATATGAGCGTTTCCGCTCCGAGGGCCCGGTAGGTTTTGTGTACGAACCAACCCGGCCGAACTCAAAGTATTCCTAAACATTGATTGCGATATTCCGAAACGACCGTCTTAATTCAAGGATCGCATCGCAACTGACGGTGCGTCTATCAGAGGTCTGTAGCCCGAGTTATGGGAAATTGAACCCAAACGGTCCGAAAACTGGGGTTTCAGGCCCGCACCGACCCGGCCCGAGACCCCCCGGTCTGCCCGGCCCAGCACGGCCCGGCCCGGCGTGGCCTGGCCTTGCAGACCGGCCCGGCGGCTAGTCCGGCTGGGCACAGCACGCCCAACGCGCTGTCCGGCTCAGCGAATGGGGGGGGGGGCGCCTGCCCCCCTTGTGTAGCCACAACCACCCATTTATGGGGGCCGTTTGAAGTCCGGCCGGGGGATTTTATTTCCCCCGGCTCCTCCCGTTCCGGCCGGCCTGACCTGGCCGTCCGGTTCCTGCTCAACGGGAGCGGCGATGGCCGGTCCCCTTCCAGCTCCGACGCCGGCGGCCCGGTCCGGCCACCGGTCACCTTTCTCCACCGCGACCTGGAACCGGCCGCGACCCTTGTCATTCAGTGCGGTGCGACGGCACCGCGCCCCTCTATCGCGGCCCCGCTTCGGCCGCGATGTTTTTCGGTGTCTCTGACGGGGCGCAACGGCGTCGCATTCTTGTATTAATTTGTGGGGCGGCGCGACGGCGCCGCGTAATTCATGCCGCAAAAACCTGTGCGGTGTTGTCGCACCGCGCCACATCCATTCAATCCAAGAATTCAACAAGAAAAATTAAGGATGTGGGTTTGCCATGTTTGTGAGGTCGGCCCCCCTCCCCTTACGTTAATCGATAGCAGATGGTTAAATTTCACGAAGAAATTCAGGAATGAAATCACGAACAAATTAATTAAAAACAAACCCCTACCTCGGTTTCAAGAAGGTTGCACATCAACGAGCCTTAGAAGACAAGCGGCGTGGAGGCCAGGCGTCGCGGAAAATGAACGTCGATTCTGTTGAAGTCAAGGTGCGTCTGAAGAGGAAACGTCGTTGGAGAAGTTCTTCGCGTTCTTCGGCGGAGATGTTCTTCGCTAAGGACGGTGTTCTTCGTCGAAGTCCGAGGTGTTCTTCACATTCTTCGTCGAAGTTGAAGAAGAAGAAGACTTCCTCAAACCCTTAGCCATTTCCTCCCAAGTCTCCACCACAAGAAAAACTAACCCCAAAATAAAATAATCCTCCCACTTATTTTATTAACCCAACATAGGTTTTTGAATTTCAAGAGTTTGAAAATTCAAAACCCACTTTTAACTCACTTAATTTATTAACATAAGATGTTATAAAATTAATGAGGAGATAATTTAGCAAAACATAAATGGGGTTTTTTAGAGGGGATAGGAAAGTGAGGGGTTGGGATCGTGTGGGTCCCACCCTACCTTATCCTCTCAAGGTTGGATATCACAAGTGGTTCCCACCCCAAACATCCTTACATAGGATAAAACTTCCAAGTGGGAAAATTAAAAATTTTTAAATTTTTATTTTCAACTACCACAAAAATTAATAACTCACCTCGTGTAAATGCAACTCCGAAACAGGAGTTCCTAAGCAATTACTGGTGCTGCGGTTCCATCGGTGCCCTCGGAATTCGATTCCGGGAACCAGTTCAAAAGATAGGAATTTCTGCTCGTTCGTTCGCTGAACGTACCCGAGCTAAACTTTGGATTGAAATTCCGGGCACTCTGGGCCTCGGAATCAAGTTCCGTCTGAAACAGCGTTCTTTTAAAATTCCCAAGAAAATTAAGAAAAAAATTTCCTTGAATTTTACGGGTCTTTCCACTACTCCCACCTCAGGGCTTTACGTCCCCGTAAAGATACATAAAAAACTAGGGAAACAAATGAGGGTTCTGAGCACGCATCTGAGCCTCCCGCTCCCAAGTGCTCTCCTGGAAGTTCCCGTGCTTCCATCTGATGTGAACTAGAGGAATCGACCGTCCACGTAGGACCTGCTCCTGTCGATCCTCGATCTCCAATGGGACCTCCGCAAAAGTCGCCCCATCATCGACGTCAAGCTCCCGATGGTCAATGATATGCGTAGGGTCATGCACCTATCTCCTCGGTGAGATATGTGGAAGACGTCGTGCACCTGGTGCAACTGAGGTGTTAGATCCAGACGATAATCCACCTCTCCAATCCTGTTGAGGATCTGGAACGGTCCGATGAAGCGTGGAGACAACTTGCCGCCTCATCCAAATCTTTGTAATCCACGTCGAGGTGAGACACGCAAGAAGACGTGGTCGCCATCCTCTAACTCTAGTGGCCTCTGCCTCCTGTCAGCATAAGACTTCTGCCTGCTTTGAGCTGTCCTCATCCGCTCCTGGATGACCTGGACCTTCTCTGCCGTGGCCCGGACCATCTCTAGTCCCACAAGTGCTGACTCCCCAGGGTCTGTCCAGCACAAAGGAGATCTGCAAGGTCAGCCGTACAACACCTCGTATGGTGCCATCCCGATGGTGGAGTGGTAGCTGTTGTTGTCCTCAAACTCCACCACGGGTAGGTGGTCCTCCCAACTACGACCAAATTCGAGGACGCATGCGCAGAGCATGTCCTCGGGAGTCTGAATGGTCCACTCCGTCGGAATATCCATCTGAGGGTGAAAGGTTGTGCTTAGACGTAGCTCCGTCCCGAACGCCTCCTGCAATCCCTTCCATAGCCGGGAAGTAAATCGAGCATCTCGATCGGAGACGATAGATGATGGCACTCCATGAAGCCGTACAATCTCTTGAACGTAAAGTCGTCCCATGCTCTCCACTAAGCCCTGCTCTCTGATGGGTAGAAAGTGTGCCGACTTGGTGAGTCGGTCAACAATCACCCAAATGGAGTCGTGACCTCTGGAAGTGCGTGAAAGTCTAGTCACTAAGTCCATAGATATGCCATCCCACTTCCACTCCGGAACCTCCAAGGAATGTACCAAGCCTGCTGGTACCTGTTGCTCAGCCTTCACCTGCTGGCAGGTGAGGCATCGAGAATTGAACTCTGTCACAGCCTTCATCATGTCTGGCCACCAGTGCTGTCGTCTGAGATCCTGGTACATCTTCACCATTCTGTGATATACCGTCAAGGGAGAAGTGTAAAACTCTCTCAGTACCTCCTCCAGTAAGGCAACTGGTACCAAGGTACGTCCTCTGAAAAGGATGTTGTGCTCTGCTCTAAAGGAGAAACCATCAGGTGCTAGTCCTGAGGATATCTGTGCACGTTGCGTCTCACATTCAGCGTCCCCACATTGTGCCCCTCTGACCTGCTGTATTAGTGGAGGAGTGAATGTGAGAGACTGAAGGAACGTAGCTCCATCTCTATCCAAAAAGGATATCTGCAATGAGGCTAGCTGCTCTGTCGCCTCCTCGTGTAGCTGAATACTCGTCCACCTTCTGAGGGCATCGACTACCATGTTCCCCTTTCCAGGAGTATAGACTATCTCAAAGTCATAGTCCTAGAGGAACTCGATCCATCGCCACTGTCTTAGATTCAGATCCATATGAGAGAAGATGTACCTGAGACTCTGAGGGTCAGAAAATACTGTAAAGCACTCGCCCATCAGATAGTGTCACCATGTCTTCAGAGCGAAGACCACTGCTGCTAACTCCAGGTCATGGGTAGCGTAGTTCTGCTCATGCGACCTCAACTGACGTGATCCAAAGGCAATCACTACCCGCTCCTGCATCAGGACACAACCAAGTCCGGTCCCTGATGCATCGCAGTAGACTACGTACCCTACTCCCTCCTCCGGAAACCTCAAGATAGGTGCGCTGGTCAATCTCTGTCTCAGCTCCTGGAAACACTGTTGACATCTGTCTGACCACATGAAGGGTTTCCAATTCATCTTCAAAGCTGAGAGTGGTTCCACAACTCTGGAGAAGTCTGGCACAAATCTCCGGTAGTATCCAGGTAGACCCAAGAAACATCGCACCTCCATCAGGCTCCTGGGTGTCTCTCAAGCTAGCACTGCCTCGATCTTCCCAGGATCCACTACAACTCCCGCCTCAGAGATGACGTGTCCCATGAAGTGGACCTCACGTATCTAGAACTGGCACTTCGAGAGCTTACCATAAAGCTAGTGCTCTCGGAGTGTGTCTAGTACAACCCGCTAGTGTTAGTCGTGCTCATCCTCAGTCATCGAGTAAATCAAAATTTCGTCGATGAAGACCATGACAAATAGATCGAGGTATGGCTGAATGATTCTGTTCATGAGTGCAATGAACACTTCTGGAGCATTGGTTACACCGAAGGGCATAACCAAGAACTCATAGTGGCCATACTGACACCTGAAGTCCGTCTTTTTCACGTCCTCATCTCGAACTCTGAGCTGGTAATAGCCTGACTTGAGGTCTATCTTCGAGAACCACCATGCTCCCTTGACCTGATCAAAGAGGTCATCAATCATTGGTAGCGGATACTTGTTCTTCACTATCAACTGGTTCAGGCGACGATAGTCGACACGAAGTCGCAAACTCCTATCCGCCTTCTTGGCGAACAATATCGGGGAAGCCCAGGGTGAAACACTGGGTTGGATAAACCCCTTGCTCTGCAAGTCCTCCAACTATACCCGTAGCTCTCGAAGCTCAGCGGGGGCCATCCGATATGCTGGAGTCGATATCGGGGCTGTCCCGGGGTACATGTCAATATAAAAGTCTACCTCTCTGCGAGGAGGTAACCCTGGAACGTCGTCAGGAAAAACGTCCACAAACTGATCCACCACTGCAGGAAAACCAGGACTCTGCACGTCAACTGCTCCTAGGATGAGGTTAGCCAACTGATGTGTGATGGGCTATCCTCTCCTCTACGAGAGTCCATCCTGTGCTGCAAAGGCTCCCTTCTCGCCGGTGAAGGTGAACATGCCCCCGTCGGTGCGTACACATCGCACCTTGCGCCTAATATAGTCAATATGTGCATGGAATGTAGACATCCAATATATTCCCATAATGACTCCATAAGGCCTCGACGCCACTACAAGAAGATCCCAGCTGAAGCTCTCGCCTCCTAGAGTAAGCTCACACTGTCGGCACCAGTGCGTAATCGTCGATTCTGCTCCCGTAGGTGTCTCTAGCCGTAAGGATCGAGCCAACGGCTCTGTCGGAATCTCCGAGCTCCAAACAAGGGCATCAGCTATGAAAGAGTGACTCACTCCTATGTCTATAAGTACTTCGGAAAGGGTTGAATAGACACAGATAGTACCTCGAATCATCTCAGGTGCGTCGTGGTCGTAGGCCTCCACTGCCTGGAGCTGTGCCTATCTCTGCCTGCCAGCTCCCTGTGGTCGGGGTGGACCTCCTGGTGGTGGTGGCGGTAAAGCCTAAAAGCGTCGCCCACCACCTGTTGCTCGACCAGCTCCTCTGCCTCATCCACCTGCTCCCTGCGGACCGCCATGGTTGACCCTATGCCTCTACCTCGGTGGTCCCTCAACCGTCTACTGCTCCTTGGCACGGCGGGTCGGGCAATCACGAGCCATGTGGCCCTGCCCGCCGCACGAGTAGCATTGTCTGCCTCTCGAAAGATTGGCTCCGCGATGTGTGCCCCGCACTGCTGAGCTAGTGTCCTGAGGTTGTCTACCTGAGGGGCTGGTCTGTCTCGACCCAAGAGTCATCCGTTGACTGCCTGCTGCATAAGACTCTCCTGCGTTTTGCCCTACGGTGGGTGTCGGCGCTGGTGTAGACTCAGCAAGAAAACTCTCGATCAAAAGGGCTCGCTCCAGTACTCCTGTCTGAGTCGGAATTCTGAGGGAGATCAGTGATGCCCTGATCTCGTGTCTCAATCCCTGCTCAAAAGTCCAGGCCCGGAAGAATGGGTCTCGTACCATGTATGTAGAGTAGCGTGAGAGATAAGTAAATATCGTCGAGTACTGGGCGACCGTCATGCTGCCCTGCCGCAACTGACGAAGGTCCTAAATGCGCACCGCACTGAGGGTGGATGTTACAAACACCGAGCGGAAGAGGCTCTCAATGTCTGTCTAGAGAAGAGCTGCCTCATCGTGCACCTAAAGCATCAAACTCCACCATCTGCCTGCTGTTGCGTGCAGTAGGCTCGCTACGAGGATCACCATGATGTCTGATAGTGTCCTCACTAACCTGAAAACTCTCACCACTGCCTCCAGCCAGTCCTCGGCTTCCTGGGGGTCCGTCTCCCCGTGGAACACGGGCAATCGCTGGCGTTGGAACTCATGCAGTGCACTGAGGCGACGTGCATCGTCAGCGGCTGGTGCTGGAAGCATCGATGGCTCGGTGGGTAAAGCTACCACCGATTCCACTGCTGACAAAGGGCTCTGCACCGAGGCCTCGTCGCTCGGTTGGCTGTCGTCACGCTCAACTCTCGGAAGCCTAGCTGGCTGCCATCGTGGGGCCACCCTGAAAAGGAAACAGGTGCGCCACAGTCAGAACAATATACCTGGTGAGCTGATTCAAGTAATCACAAAGAAAACATGAAACACACATGCAATCAATGTTTTCGTACATTAAGTCGGAAATCAGAAGTCAGGGTCTTGGTGTACAGATACGTTGGCCTCCGCACCAACACTAGGCTCCCTGGACTAATAACCACACCCAATACGCTAAACACTATTGCTTCACATAGAATAAAGATCAGAGTTCATGGTAGAACCGAACTCCTCTAATAACAATTTGTCACGACCTGTCCTCGGGGACCGTGTCGTGACTACCCCAAGCCCGCCATCCATAGGCCAGGAAATGGAGACTAGCACCAAGGCATAAATCCCATTTAAAGGGAAGGAATTGCCTTTGTAAATTAAACAAGTACCACAGAGTAAGCAAGCAAAAAAAGTAAGCACTAAGTAAAAGCTGGTACAAGAGTGAAGTGCAGAAAAGTAAGTGGGCCAGAATAAAAAACCCAACTGAAAGTAAAGTACAACTCGAAAGGGAAAAAACGACAGAAAAGTAAAGCTGAAACGCCGAGCTTCCCACTGGAAATCCCACCTGAAGGGTGGGTACAGATAGCTCAACTTCTCCTCAGGTCCCGCCGTCCACTCCGAGTATGTCCCGCTCAGTGGTCCACCTCCAGGTACCGTCCTGCTCTGCAAGTCTCAACCACTATCAACGCTGTCCGTCGTCTGCAACCAACACAACGTAGTGCGGGCATAGCCCGTGCAGGGGTGAGTATAAGCTACTCAGTAGGGACCCCAAGACCCCCGATGGTCTCCCAAAATCCACAAACTATAACCCACAAAGGAAAGATATAATCGCGAAGTAACAACTGTCACTGCTTAGGTATATGCCCATACATATATCTAAGTCATCAATTCCAATACGCTCCAACCTCCGAGCCCAAGTACAACCAATTCCACACTGGAAATTATACGTATTCCACACAGGAAAGAAAAACGTAATCCACACAGGATAGCACAACACAATCCACACAGGAAAGCAAACAAGATTCAGCTCATACATGTATACTTTTTCGAAGTACGATAGAGATGATCACTGATCAATCTAAGTCGTCGGACCCACAAAGAATCGATAGGTACTAACCCTCGTAATGACCCACACAGGATCGGTAGGAAACTAACCCCCGCAAAGACCCACAGAGGATTAGACCCACACATGATCTGTAGGCGCTGGCTCACACAGAACCGCTGAGCGCTGACCCACAAAGGATCAGACCCACACATGATCGGTAGCATTGATTAATATAGGATCACTGATTGATGTAGTCCTCGTCGTCGAATCCACTGAGGATCTCTGTATAGTCATCGTCGTCGCAGTCACAGTAGCAGTCGCAGCCACCACTAGGGTTCCCGCACACAACTAGCTCGTTTAGGAGGGTCCACTCCACGAGCCGAGAGGCTGATACATCAACTGACACATAGTCCAGAGTTGATGTATTCAAAAGATCTGTATCGTCAATAGGAACTCAACTTCATAGACGGCGCGTCAATCGGACGCCCGGCCTGAGAGTTATTGGCTTTTTCGTCCCATGGCCCCAGTTGGTTTTTAAGCCAAAACCAACCAGACCGTACTCCACCTATGTCCAAACCTTGGTCGGAGTATGTCAAAAGATCTGTCTTACTTAGAGGAAATCAACAAAGTCAACGGTACGTCAATCAGACGTCCGTAGCTCATGATATGAGTGTTTCCGCTCCGAGGGCCCGGTTGGTTTCGCGTACGAACCAACCCGGACGAACTCGAAGTATTCCAAAACCTTGGGTGCAATATACCGAAACGACCGTCTTGATTCAAGGATCTAATCTCAACCGACGGTGCGTCGATCGTAGGTCTGTAACCCGAGTTATGGGCAATTAAACCCAAACGGTCCGAAAACGGGGGTTTCGGGCCCGGACCGACCTGGCCCGCAACCCCCTGGTCGGCCCGAATCGGGTCGACCCGCCCCGGGTCCGGGTCGGTCCTGCTCGGCCTGGGTGTGGACCGACCTGGCAGACCGGCCAGGCGGCCGGTCCGGCTGGGCACATCGCGCCCAGCGCGATGTCCGGCTCGGCGAAACGCCGAGCCAATTTGGAATGGTGGGGGCGCCTGCCCCCCTTTTGTAACCACGGACACCCATTTATGCGGGCCGTTTGATGTCCGGCCGAGGGAATTTAATTCCCCTAGCTCCTCCCCTTCCGTCCGGCCCGACCTGTCCTGCCGATTCCTGCTCAACGGGACCGGCGATGGTCGGTCCCCTTCCAGCTCTGATGCCGGCGGCCAGGTCCGTCCGCTGGTCACCTTGCTCCGCCGTGGCACGGAACCGGCCGCGACCCTTGTCGTCCGGCGCGGTGCGATGACACCCTGACCCTCCACCGTGCCACCGCTCTGGCCACGGTGTTTTTCGGTGTCTCCGACGCGGCGCGACAGCATCGCGTTATTGTATTAATTCGTGGTACGGAGCGACGGCATCGCGTAATTCTTGACGCAAAAACCTGCGCGGTGCGACGGCACCATGCCACTTCTATTAAATCCAATAATTCAACAAGAAAAATTAAGGAGGTGGGTCAGCCGTGTTTGTGCGGTCCCCCCCCCCCTTACGTTAATCGATAGCAGATGGTTAAATTTCGCAAATAAATTCAGGAATGAAATCATGAACAAATTAATTAAAAACAAACCCCTACCTCTGTTTCAAGAACGGTGCACTTCAACGAGCCGCGGAAGACGAGCATCGTGGAGGTCAGGCATTGCGGAAAACGAACATCGATTCCATTGACGTTGAGGTGCGTCCGAAGAGGAAACATCGTTGGAGAAGTTCTTCGCTTTCTTCGGCGGAGATGTTCTTTGATAAGGACGGTGTTCTTCGTCGAAGTCTGAGGTGTTCTTCATGTTCTTCGTCGAAGTTGAAGAAGAAGAAGACTTCCTCAAAGCCTTATCCCTTTCCTCCCAATTCTCCTCCACAAGAAAAACTAAACCCAAAATAAAATAATCCTCCCACTTATTTTATTAACCCATCATTGGTTTTTGAATTTCAAGAGTTTGAAAATTCAAAACCACATTTAACTCACTTAAGTTATTAACATAAGATGTTATAAAATTAATGAAGAGATAAGTTAGAAAAACTTAAATGGGGGGGTTTAGAGGGGTTAGGAAAGTGAGGGGATGGGAATGTGTGGTTCCCAACCTACCTTATCCTCTCAAGGTTGGTTATCACAAGTGGGTCCCACCCCAAACATTCTTACTTAGGATAAAACTAACAAGTGGGAAAAATAAAAATTGTTAAATTTTAATTTTCAACTACCACAAAAATTAATAACTCCCCTCGTGTAAACGCAACTCCGAAACAGGAGTTCGTAAGCAATTACCAGCGCTAAGGTTCCATCGGTGCCCTCAGAATTTGATTCCGGGCACCGGTTCAAAAGATAGGAATTTCAGCTCGTTCGTTCACTGAACGTACCCGAGCTCAACATCGGATAGATATTCTGGGCACTCCAGGCCTCAGAATCAAGTGCCGTCTGAAACTGCGTTCTTGTAAAATTACAAAGAAAATTAAGAAAAAATTTCCCTTGAATTTTACGAATCTTTACATATCCAATCAACGTTGATAAAGAAATATGATATGTCACTGGTGACCATCGAGACCCCATGATACATTAGGACTTATCTGCCTCATCTTGTGAATTCCAATATATATTTTTTCCTCATCATGTGATTCAACTAGAGTTTATATAGGTAATTACTCACTCCCCTTTTGGAACCCTAAGGAAAAATGTATGGGATTGTCTATATAAGGCTCATGCATCTCCATAAGACATTTTTTAGCCATGTGATCCATCATCAAGAATTAGTGTGATTTTATTTGACATTTCTCATGTAAATAATTTATTTTCTTAGAAATCTGTAAAATAAATAAATGAAATAAAAAATATAGTAGTTTGAATACTCTCATTGTCATAAAACTCGTGTGGTGAACTAGGAAACACTACAACACTGGTTATTTATATGCTTATAAAATCACATCTAATCCCATGAAGGACCGTAAATGAATAATCATTTTGTTCGAGAATATCCCATAGAAGTCAATAGATATCATGCTAAGGCCTTTTAATAAGTTCCCCGATCTCATGATGTTCAATGGAAATGATAATATGGAAACCAAAAGTTCCCTAGGAGTCACCGCATGATCAAAAAAGTACCTATTAATTGTATATAATACAAGAAATTATATGATGACGGAAGGGACTCACAGTTACAGAAAATCAGGCGACGTCTTCGGACCGATCCATGATATAGGATCCTAAATACATGTTGTGCGAGAACCATTTACTGAATCTATCCTAGATTCATGTGAGGTACACTGCACAAGTTTTTGAACAAAAAGTGGAAGATTCCAATAAATTACCTACCCCATTATTCGTAATGCACGGCTTCCAACAGAGACCATGAGAATGAAATCCATGAATTTCTCATAAGAACTACTGTGGGTTTCTTGGAGTGGATTATTTCAGAAATTGTAAGTATTCTAAAATTAAATATTCTAATGGAAAATAATTGTGATCATGCTTCATGAGTAAATAACATTTCCTAGTCAATTATTTATGGGGTAGAGGACTTTTTAATGTACCTACGAAGAATATAATTCATGTCTACAAGATCATTCTAGCCTTAAAATAAACTATGATTGAGTAAATATATAGAATTCATGATATATGGAATATAATAAAACTAATGGTGGAATAATGAAACAAAAAACATGCTCTATGACCCTCACTCTCATAGTGTGAACCATCCACAAATGCTATATTTCAAGAAAATGTCACCCATATCCTATGATCATCCTTTTATATACTATTTGGGTTATTTGAAATCATCTAGACATCATTCCACAAGGTTTTCCTAATTATTCCACATCAGTCTCCATAATCCCTATGGGAACATCGTCCAATCATTACGATATAACGACCAAATTTTTTTTTAATGAAATTTATTTTTCTCTAATTAAATGTATTATTATTTAATATGGTCATATAAAAAATTATCATCCTAGGTTTTATGTTTTTGGATTTTAAAATACTGTTAATATTTGTTACCATTGATAATATAGTTGTCGAATAGTGATCAAATGATTAGTATAAATAAAGGGCTGTAACAATTCCAATTTACTCAGAAAATGTAAGTGATTTCCTCCTTTAGTAGAATTTATCAATACTAAGCCCATTTCTCGAAGGCTGGAAAAAAGTTCGTGTCACTAGGCTTCACTTTCGACCAAGCCAAAGTTTATCCTTAACTTGTTAATCATGAACATAACTGCCAACAAGAGATATAGAAGTTAGTAAAGATTACCACCAGAGTGATGTTATCTAATCCTCCTCAAGATTATGTAACCATCACTCACCATAACAGTAAGTATTATGTGGGTGTTATAAGATTTTATATAACATGACCCAATCACTATGATTTTGTGTATTATATTTTAATAGAATAAATAATATTCATTCATTTTATTATTTTTACTTTCTAAATAGTTTTTAAAGAGAAAATAAATTTTTTTTAGTTAATATTCAATTATGAAATCTATTTTCAGTTATTAATGATTATTTAATAAAAGAATATTTCAATAAAAAGTTATAATAAAATATATTTTTATGAAATTTAAATGGTCTTATAATATTTATGAACACAATTGTAATTTTTATTTATGTTTGAAAGCAATTTCTGTCAAAACCCAGTAATTTTTTTATAAATGTAGGTTATTATATTAAAAGTAAAAAATTAACATACTTATAAAATTATATACATAATAGTAAAAATATTTTCTGAATCAGGATATTGAAATTATCCCACAGTGTATTGTTCATAATATTCTGAGACTGTCTACTTTTTAGGTAGACATTAAATACCATTTAAATATATAATGTGTTTTCGGACATCATAATTTATCAATAGTGATATAATAATATAATATATTTTTTCATCTAATTTATGTTTTACATTTAAAAATGTTATTTTATATTTGTTTTAATTATTTTATGGTGCCTTAGTGGACCCTCAAAGACATATAAAACATTTTAAATTTAAAAAAATATTTCCTTTTGATTGTGGCTCACCTCCACATAAGAAAGCATAATATTTTAATATTATTGGACATTTTACATATACAATATGGTTTTTCTCTCCCCTTTGGATAATATTGTGGGAAAATTCATGGGTTTTTGTGTGGTTTTATTAGTTTTATGTGTGGTGTCCCAAACAAGAAGAATAAAGAATTTCCTCTCTTTTCTTATATAAATCCACCCAAGATCCCACTTCTCATCAATTAAAAGCCATGGAACACATTCGTACACTGCTATAATCTCTCTAAAATACTCCAAAGGCACACCAAGAACCCATGAAGCCTCTCTCAAGCCCCTCTCGATCCATTTGGATCACAATTCCAAGTACCTGATTTCTTTCTTTTGGTTTTTTATCCATGTTTCATTATATTGATATACCCTTCTATTTCCAATTCCAAATGTCAGGGTATGATTTCACACCTCCCCTATACATCCCTAATTATTTATCAATGATTATAGACCCCTTTCCTCTCTAATAAATTCCTCCCATGTACACCTATTTCCTTGTTAAAATTTCATAGTCCATTTCTCTCTGATTATTTACATTTTATCAATTGTTTCATTTAATGAATCTAAATTCCATTACATATGTTGCTACATGTATATTTATGACCGCCAAATTGTCTATTTCATGTACATATTATGAGACACTCCTTTCTCTCTCATTAACTAATTATTTATTAATTCTTATGTCACGTCGTTATGCTGCACAAAACTGCACATCTATTTTTCAATACAATGTAATTTTGTAGTGAATACCATGACCATTTCACTCTCAAGGGTATTTACCCTTGTGCACATTTTAATATTTATTTTAAATATTCATGTACTAATTCATCATTCAATTATCGTGGAATAAATTATGATGTTTAATGAATCCATGTTATATGATCAATGTGGGACAATTATGCATTAAATGAAATGATTAATTAGGGAGTGCCTTGATAGAGTTCCAATACATTGGGTAAAGGCTAATGTCATGATACCCCTGGTGCAATGAGGTTTTACTCATTATAATTCAAGTGATATGAGGTTTTAATCATGCTCTATGTGAAATGATCCTTGGTTAATGATAATATCATGTTAAATGTGGATGCCATATTTCCATGTTATCCTAATCATGATATGTCATGAAATTATGTTTTTTATTCTCTTATGCACCATTGATATTCTTTTTTCTAATTATTTATTGTATTCTTCATGTTATTCCTTTCTAATCTAATTTTGGGATTTATATCTAAAACTTTTTTATGTTTATCCTCATGTTTTCCCATGAAATGTTATGTACGAAGTAATGTCTGTGGTCATGTAATAGAACTTTTCAATAAAGATGTTAACTTCATGTTTTATTTTCTTATGTAATGATCCTATGCCCTGAATTCACAAGGCCTATCGATCTCCTATGTTTTATCAAGTGAATATTTTATGTAATAAATTATATTTATGTGTACTATAAAGAGCATAGTTATTATAAATGGTTTCAGAGGATTGTTTTAGTTAATTTTGGGAATATGATTAAAAAACCTGGTGAGATTATTAAGAATAAGATTAAGTATAATAAATAAATCCCTAAATTTTACTGAGTATTGATTAAGTGTTTTATCATGAAAATACCTCCCTATATGAATATTAGATAGTAGATGATGATCTGGAACATATTTATGTATGGGTAAAACACAAAAACACCTCTTTAATATATAATCAAACAGGAACTGGTGAATGAAAATAGGCCTTCGTTCACTCTCTGTTATGAAAATATTGTGGGATATGCATTTCTAAATTCATAATCTTAGTTGAAACCATTATTAAGGGAATAAAAAATCCCCCTATGAATATATGTTGGATTAGAGATCATAGAAAACATAGATTGAAGCATAAAAATCATATGTTAAGGAAATAAAATCAATTTAAAAATCATCGAGTTTTTCCTTGGATTTCACTTTAAGTGTTAGCCCTAATTTCCCTATTATTCCATCCAATTGACTATAATTGGAGGACTCGGTCTAACAACTGATTCAATGATCAGTGTGATGACTCTTCTTATGAGATACCCAATATGATGTGAGAGGGATTCACAAACATTTCCCTTATACTACCTCAGTTAACAAAAATATTTAATAGAAACATGAGTCAATAGGAACATTCAATCCCCCTCAAAAAGAACAGGTCACAATCAAGATGTTCATGAGATATAGGCCTCAAAATTTTAATGAATCAATTGATCCATAAATTTCTGAAAAATAGATCATATACGTTGAAAGGATCTTCTCCATCATTCAATGTTATGAAGAAGAGAAGGTTCATCAAGATGCTTATCGAATGGGGGTTGAAGCTAATAAATGGTGAACAATAGTTATAAATAAAAACCCCAGGGAGGATATCAGGGTGTTGGAAGGAAGGATTTCCAGAAAAAGTTTTTTAGTAAATATTTTCCTTACACCATCTGACTTCAGATAGAAGGATACATCCTTGACATCATGCTAAGATGATGAATCCTTCACAGAATGCAATAAAACATCACATTACTTTCATGATATTCTCCCCTCTATGTCATTACACCTAACTTCAATGATGACCACTACTTTGGTGAGCTAAAACAATTCTTACAGAATGCCCTAGAGATTCACGACTTCGAGAGATATGTGGAAATTTTCTGATGTTCCCTCAGAGTCGAAACTGAGATATGTGAATCTCAGGTTTATCAAGGGGATATGAAGCGTAATGTGGAATTTAATTTTGGTGGATTGATTGAAAAATAAAATGGTGCTATGAAAATTCATCACCCCCCTTGGCAATGGTATTGAATGTGGCTCCCTGAAAATTTCCCCACAACTACGATAGAGGAGATGAACATTTCATTAGACCCTCAACGCGTTTTTAATTGATACAAATTCCAAGAACATGGCCTGTTTTATAATCAATTCCCTAAGACTAGGGTTTTTTTCTGAGGAAACAAACAACCTCCAATGCAGTATCTAAGTTCTTTTTCGATCACTACTACCGAATTGAACCCCGACAACGAAGTGGTGATAGGTATTCTAGCTATTCATTAAATAATAGTTAATATAATTTTTTATTCCAATTATATTCATTTTTTTGAATAAAAAATGTTTAGTTAAACAATCACAACACCACCACAAATCATGGTAGTAATGATGCCAGTGAGAATGAAAAATTGGAAAATCATTGCATCCCATGACTATTACTATTTCCCTATTTTAATTTGGGTATTCAACTTCCTAAAGAACCTCATAATATTCTCTAGGGTGGAATTTTATTCAATTATTGGCATTGATTTTCGTTCCTTATATAGAGCCAACAGAAATTTCCATCATTGGGAAATCACTTTCCAAATGGATAATAGACCCCTAATTCTGTACAAGTGTATGGAGTAGGATGAATATTTTTTAGAACAATCATATGAAGCATGGATATTACTAAACTAGGATCATGTGTATCATTCTCAAAAGATTGATTCTATGGAATAAACCATCCATGAAGACAATCCTATCGTGAGAGAATTTACTAATGTGTATTCTGTGGAATTGTATATTCGTCCTCCTAGAAGAGATGTTGAATTCTCAACTGATCTTATAACTATGATGTTTCCAATATCTAAGAATATTTATAGAATCTATGTTATAATGCTTATGTATATGAAGAAAATACTAAATGGGAATTTGGATAAAGGTATTATACAACCTAGTGCATCACCATGGGTTGAACTAGTCCTCTTCATCAAGAAGAGGGATGGGTCAATGTGCCTTTGCATCGATTATCATGAGTTGAAAAAAATCACAATAAGGAACATGTATCCTCTTCCATGAATTGATGAATTGGTTGATCTTATTCATGGAGAAAATTAATTCTCCAAGGAGGACCTATGTTTGGGATATTTTGATGTAATGTTGAAGAATGAAGATACCTGGAAGACTACTTTTCATACTACATACAGGCACTATGAATTCCTAGGAGTGTCTTTTAGAGTCACTAATTCTCTATAAATATTCAGGGAATTGATGAATAGAGTCATTATTGAATACCTAGAAATTTTATTTGTATTATTTATATAAGGTATTCGAATATAATACAAATCAAATGGGGATGATGAAATGCATCTAAGAACTGCACAAGAGGCATTGCGAAAGGAGATGATCTATGAAAAGAACACAAACTGTCAATTATAGTAAAATAATGTATCATTAGTGGGTCATATCATCCACATAAATGGAATATATTGGAATTAATCTAAGACATATACAATTTATGGATGTATTAGGACAATATTGTTAATGGATATCAATATATTGATGGGGATAACTGGATATTATCGCTTATTTGTGTGAAATTTGTCAATATTTTCCAACCCTCATACCAAGACGACTTAAAAGGTAGTAATTTTTTTCATAGAGTGATGATTAAAAATAGATCATCATGTAATTGGAATAAAGTATTAGTACTATGCCCTTGCTCACACTATCCAATGGTGGAGAAAATTTTGTGGTACTTATTAATTCTTTAAAGAAGGGCATGAGTAGTGTGTTGAAGAAAAATGACAATATCATTGTGAAATCTTCATGGAAACTAAGAATCTAGAGAAAAACTATCCAACACAAAATCATCCGTTTGATTTAGTAATAATCTCTTTAAAAATTTAGTGACACTACCTTATTGGGGGAGAAGTGTAAAGTGATGATGAATCAAATAATAATCAAGTCAACATTCACACAAAAAATTTTGAATTTATGCCAACAAGATGGATAGAGCTGTTCGAATAATACGACTCATAAATCCATTACAACCCTAAGAATGTAGAAAATGTGTTGTACTCTTAAAGTATTAAGGATCCAACAATTCTATCATTAATGATAATTTAAAAGGAACTAATTTTATTAAATTTTATGAAGATGGAAATGGGAATAATAACGAAGGGAACATCATCAAACCTTTAACAAAATATTTCCCAACCGTCTCTTTTGGAAAAGATAAAGGATCTTCAAAAGAATGATGTGGGAATTTAGAAGAAAGTGGAATCTATCAGAAAATGGAAATCCTTTGATTTCAATTTTAATAAAGAAGGAATTTTGAGATTTGTGACAAGACTATGTGTTCCATCAAATATGGAGTTAGAGAATTATCTTTTGGATGATGTACGTAGTTCAGATATCTCCATTCAAACATGAACCCCAATGATGTATCAAGATGTCTGAGAGAATTATTGGTTGGATAACATGAAGAAGGAGTTTTTTTGTATACATCAAGGTACCTGGTATGTCAAAAAGTGAAGGCTGGGTGGTAAACGTATAAGGGGATGATGCAACCATTACCTATACTATCATCGAAATGGGAGAACATCACCATGGACTTTGTCACTGAACTTTAAAAGATCGAAAGGAAACAATTCTCTCTTGGTTGTTGTCGATCATATTACAATGACTTCACACTTCATTGCAATTCGAGATAAGTTCTCATCCGATCAACTGGAGAAAATATATATCATAGAAGTGGTATGAATTTATGGAGTACCAAAATTTATTGTATACGTTAGAGATACAAGATTCCACTCTATATTCTATAAGAGTCATTAAAATTCTCTAAAAATTGAGGTGAAATTCATTAAGGCTTATCATCAACAAACTAATGGCCAATTTTAGAGGACTATAAAATCAATTAAGGCCACTTTGAGAGCATGATCATTGGACATTAAAGTCAGGTTGAATCAACAACATCCTCTGGTTGAGATTTCTTACAATAACAGATTCCACAAAAGCATCCAGGTGGATCCTTATGAAGCCCTTTATAGGAGAGGTTCAAAACACTGAAATGTTGAGATGAAGTTGTGGAGTAAAAAACTTTAGGTCTATAAATGGTCAATGAAATGGTTGAGAAGCTTATGACTATCCATAAACACATTAATGCTACTCAGAGTAGACAAAAGTGTTATGCTGATAATCGTCATCAAGACCTAGAGTTTGTTGATGGGGACAAGGTATTACTCTACATATCTCTATGTATGAGTGTTATGAGATTTGGGAATATGGTAAATATTATTCAAAGGTAAACTGACCCTTTTTAGATCCTTGATCACAATGGAGTAGTGGCCTATCGACTAGAATTCACACCGAACATATCTATAGTACATGACGTGATCCATTATTAACTTCTGATGAATTACGCACCCAAATCATTGCATGTAGTCAATCCAGATGTGGTACTATTAGGGAATGACTGATCCAATGATGAGAAGCTGGTGAAGATTTAGATCATAGGGAAAAATTTCTAAGAAATAAGATAATTTCCCTCATCATGGTGTTGTGGAAAAACAACTTGTTTGGAGAAGAAATGTGGGAGTTCGAGGATGTGATGAAGTAGAGTAACCCTTATCTATTTTAGTGTTGGAAATTTAAATTTTGATTGTGAAATTTTTTAATGGGGGATGGTTTTGATGACCCAAACTTTTACTAATGAAAATTTCTGTTGATCTAATTAAATTTCTTATTATGTAAAATGGTTGTATAACATATGAACTTCCATGGTTTTATGTTTTTGGATTTGAAAAAACAATGAAGTTTTTTCTGAGTTGCAAACATATCTATTGAACAGTTACCATATTATTAGTATAATTATAGGGCTGTAACAAATCAAATTTAATCAGAAAACGGAAGTAATGACCTCATCATATAGAATTGCTCCAAACAAAGCCCATTTATCAGAGTTCAGAAAGTATGTGGTATCACTAGGATTGTATCATTACAAATCCCACATAAATTTTAAACATGTTATGGTTGAATAAGACTACCTATGGTATATATAGATGTTAATAGATCTTACCTCTAGAGATATGTTATTTTAGCCTCCTGATAAGTCTGTCACCATCGCAAACATTACCCATAAGACTTATGCTGGTGTAAAAGGGTTTTATGTAACAACATACTAGCAATATTATAATGTGTATTAATTTTTTTTTGAAAAAATAATATACATTCATTTTATTATTGATGCTTTATAAACAGTTTTTAATGAAAAATTATATATTTTGTTTATATTCAATTACAAAATATATTTTGATAAATTAATTGATTTTTTTATTAAATATAATATTAATAAAATATTTTTACTAAATTATTTTTATAAAAATTAATTATCCTCTAATTTTTATGAATACAATTGTAATTTGTATTATGGTCTGACAGTTGATTTTGTCAAAAGACATAAATTTTCTATATATGTCAGTTTTTATTTGAAATGTAAAAATTAACAAAATTAGAAAAAATATTTAGATATAATGAATATTATTTTCGGAATCAAGACCTCGGAATTATCCAATTTTTAATTTTTTATAATTTGCTGAGATAGTGGACTTTTTGGGTAAAAATTAAATATCGTTTGAATATATAATTTGTTTTATTACATCATAATTACTCAATAGAGATATAATAAAATACAATAAAATATATTTTCTAACAATATATGATATTCTTTTAAATAATGTTATTTTAGATTTTGTTGATTAATTTTATGGTGCCATAGTGAAGACTTCATGAATTATAAAACATTTGAAATTTTTGAAATCATTTACATGACAATTTGACTCACCTATATAAAATAAAGCCTACAATTTTAATATGTTATACAATTGGATTTATAATATATTTTTTTCCAATTCAATTTATGAACAACCATTAGAAAAAACAATGGGTTGGTATGTGTTTTTGAATAGTTTAATGTGTATGGTCCAAAACCAAAATAATAAATAATTTCCTCTGTTTTCGTATATAAACCCACCCTAGATCACACTTTTCATCATGAAAAACCATTTTATCACGTCCCTACTCTACCATCCTCCCTCTATAATACTCCAAGGGAACCACAAGCTCCCAAGAAGCCTCTCAGAAGCCCCTCCCAACCCTTTGGTATCACACATCCAAGTAAGGGATTTCTTTCAATCTCATTTTTATCCGAGTTTCATTATGTACTTATACCATTTTATTTTCAATTAAACTTCTTGGGGTATGATGTTTAACCTCCCCTATACTTCGCTAATTATGTTTTATTGATTAGATACCCCTTTACACTCTTATTAATGCCTCTCATGTACACCAGTTACAATGTCAAAATTCCGTAACAGATTTCCCTCTCCTCATTCACATTGAAGCAATTCATTCACATTATGAATCTAAATTTCATTACATAAGTTGGAAAGTGTTTCTATATGACCCAATTACTATCCATTTCTTGTACATATGATGATACACCACTTTATCTCTCAAAAACATTTTTTTAGGAATTCTTATGTCATGTTGTTATGTTACCAAAATTTGCACATAAATTTTCTAAGCCAAAGTCATTGTGTAGTGAATACCATGCTCAGTTCCCTATCAAGGGTATTCACCATTGTTAACATTTACATTTTAATTGTAGTGTTTCATGTATTAATTATAAATTTAATTATCATGTAATAAATTATTATGTTTAATATTGACTGGAATTTCATCTTCAGGGATTTAAAAAACTTTGGATTTCAGGACTCTTTCATTGGAAGACTGAAAACCCTTTTCAGATCTGCCTATATTTCTATTCTAATCAATGGATCTCCTAGGGGCTTCATCAACTGTTCTAAAGGTGTCAGGCATGGTGACCCCCTATCGGCCATCCTCTTTGCCATTGCTGAGGACTACCTAAGCAGACTTCTAAATAGTCTGGTTGCTCAAGGATCCCTGAAGCCCATACAAGCTTCCAGGAACTTAAATATCCCTACCCACCTTTTATATGCTGATGACATCATTCTTTTTCTTAAGGGGGATCAAAGGAATATTCATGTCTTAAAGCATGCTCTTAACGATTACGAGGAATTCTCTGGTCAATCGATATCCTGGAATAAATCATATATTTATTTTGGAAAGAGATTTCCTCTCCGAAGGAAAAATACCATTACTTCCTACCTTGGTATTAAAGAGGGACTTCTCCCTTTCACTTATTTAGGTGTTCCAATTTTTTGGGGTCGTCCTAAGGCTGGCTACTTCACTAATATCACTGAACAAATTATAAACCAACTCTATACCTGGAAAGGAAGATCCCTCTCTATAGCTGGCAGGATTTGTCTAGTCAAATTGACCATTGTCTCTAAGATGGTTTACTCTATGATGATTTACAAATGGCCCGCCAGCATTGTCAAGAAGATCAATACCTATATCAAAAACTTCATCTGGACAGGTAGTATACTTGAAAGAAAACTTGTCACATTCCCTTGAAAACCTGTTGCGAACCTCTCGACAAAGGTGGCATTGGTATTAAAAACATAAAGATGTTCAATAATGCTCTCCAAGCCCGTATTACTTGGCGTATTATCAATGGTAATTCCAAAGCTACTAATTTCTTGAACCATAGATTCTGCTCCAAGCTTTTATGCTGGAAGCTCAACTACATTAACTCTTCAATCTGGCCCTCGATTAGAGACTCGTATCAAAAGATCATGGAAATTTCAAGATGGATGGTTAGTGCTGACACATCCATTAATTTTTTGTGCGAAAAATGGTGTGGTAACCCCCTGATATCTTTGTTACCTCCTAACATCACTCCCGACGATTATAATCTTTCCATAAAGGATGTCTTACAATATCACAGGCATGCTCTTTCCGACAATATTGCGCAGATCATTGATGATCATCACTTTTCTTCTAATGGTGATTTCCTTGTATGGGAACCTGCCCCGAATGGCATCCTTGACTCCAAAAACTTCTACCAGCATTACTTTTCTGAAAGCGCCTCTATTTTACACTGGGTGAGCCATTTTGATAATCCGTGGATCAAACATTCTAGGATTACTCTCATTTGGCGAATTTCCCATAATAGATTACCCACTGAAGCCTGTCTTCAAGCCTTTAGCATTCAACTCTTCTCCATTTGTCGCTTGTGTAATCAACACAGGGAAGATGCGGATCATCTTTTTTTGTCGTGTGCGACGGAATCTGCTTTATGGAATTATGTTTTTGACTTATTTAATTGCAGATGGTCCCTTTCTGACACTATTTGTTTATTCCTTAATAAGTGCACTAGTTATGTTTTCTCTCCCCAGGTTAAAAATCTTCTACTTACGGCGGTGGCAGAACTGCTTCATGTGATCTGGTATTCTAGAAATGACATCATTCATAATAAGCGCTCATTTAGTTTAATTGCAGGTAAATATCGAATTCTTATTGCGATTCATGAAGATTCTTCCATACAAAAAGACTGTTGCACCAACTCGGTGGGTGATTTGGAGATCCTTCGTCACCTTCGTGTGCCCGACATCTTCCCTCGGACCAAATGATCATTTGAAGTTTTCTGGAAATCACCGATGTCGGGATAGATCAAAGTGAATGTTGACAGTGCCTCCAAGGGTAACCCAGGTCCTGCTGGTTGTGGTGCTATTTTTCGCGACTCGGCTGGTCTTTGCCAGGGTTGCTTCTATGCTGGCTGTGGACATTCCTCTTCCCTGGAAGCTGAAATACTGGGTGTCATCCATGCCGTTGATTTTTCCCTTCAAATAGGCTGGAAAAAACTCTGGATTGTAAGTGAATCTACTACTATCATTCATGCCATCTGGAATGGTACCATTCATCTGGCATGGTCTCTCACCACTCTCTGGATGAATTGTCTCAACTCTCTACATGGGATTGACTACATAGCCACTCACGCCTATCGGGAAGCGAATACTGTTGCATATGCTCTTGCCAATAAAGGCATTCATCAGACCATGACTTGGTTGGCCTCTTTACCTGCTGAGTTCTTATCTATGTTTGATAGAGATTGTAAAAGAATTCCATCTTTGCGCCTCTTGTAACTTTTTGCTTATCAATAAAAATCCTTTTACCTTTAAAAAAAATTATTATGTTTAATAAATCAATGTTATATGGTCTATGTGGAAAAGTTATGCATGAAATGAAATGATTAAGAGGGGTGCACCCTTCTAGTGGTCCAATGTATTAGTTAATGAATTGTATCAGGAAACGTTTGGTTTAATGAGGGTCTACACATTCTGAATGTTCAATGAGGTTTGGATTATGCCAATATCATGTGAAATGTTGTTTCCACATTTCTATGTTTGGATAATAATCCTATATCATTCAATTATGATCATATTTCTCTTATGCTATATTGATATGTCTATCTCATAAAATATACTATATTCTTTATTTTATTTATTGTCTACTCCCATACTGGGCTTTATAGCTCACCCTTTTATGCATGTCCTTATGCTATCCCATGTAATACTAAGTACGAAGGAATTTTTGTGGTCTTGTAGAATATTTTTTCAATAAAGATGTGTATTTTATGTTTTTGTTTTTATGTAATGTTCCTAAGTCCCAAGGACATGATACCACTTGATCTTCTATGTTGTATCACGTGATGATTTTACATAATAAATTAGGTTTAAGTGTGAAATAAATAGTGGGGATGTTATATGCGATGTCCTTTATATACATTTAATGATTCATAGAATGGATTTTTCCCACGTATTCCATGTCTCGGGGTAGCACCAAATAAAGTCAGCAAGCTTTCATGATGAACATTGGGAAAGTAATCTGAGACTTAGAAAACCTTCCAAACATGCCTGATAGAAATTTTTATACAATCTAGGTATTCCTAAAAAGAGATGTAACAGCTTGTGAGACAT
The DNA here is from genome assembly GCA_963277665.1 of Viscum album. Taxonomy (NCBI): domain Eukaryota; kingdom Viridiplantae; phylum Streptophyta; class Magnoliopsida; order Santalales; family Viscaceae; genus Viscum; species Viscum album. Next base: position 1,244,605,570 of record OY728147.1, read on the forward strand.
GTCTCAATGAATCTTGTGACACCATCCATATGTGTCATCTAGATCTTTTGATGACACCAGGACATGTTAGATGGGTTATGAGACACACTCATGAAAATCCTATTAGTATCTGCAAATGTTCTAAAGAAATTTCATGTGTTTTATGTGACACTCTCTTGATGAATGTGATATATCATAAATTGAATCCCAAAAGTGGATGACATTGTTTTTCCTCAGTGTGTATGACCTAATTAATCAATTATAATAGTTCTAGTGGTCATATAGAGTTAAATAGTAATATAATATCTTTTATAAGTCTCCAAAATGACAAGGTAAATATAAGGGTGTAATCCTCGATTAACTGAACTATGAAGAAATGGATTTCTTATTTAACTAGGATATGAAGGATGACATCCTAAGTTGTGATCTCAGATGATAATCTATTTCAATGTAATCCCCATGTCTCAGACAACCAATGAGACCCAATCCTTCCCATGTGTTGATCTCTCTACATCATCCCTATGCAGGATAAAAAACAAACTGAATTATGATGAAACTGATTGATATCCTATGTAGGATTTGTATGATTCTTCCCTAATTACAAATATCTATATAAAATGTCCTAGAGGAAGTCATAGTGCATATGCCTCTCCACACATATATGATAGAATGATCACATTTTATCCCCTGATTCCCACAAGAAGCACAACTCATGTGGGAATATGATGTCACAATTTGCACCTCATTGTAATCATGAATCTCCACCATTCAAGGTAATTTGAGAATATATGTCCTGATGAGTGGAAAGATATGAACACCCTAGTCATATAAGGGTTCTACCCTGGGTTATGTCCCATGGGCATGATCGAACTACTATAATTATGGTTCTTATAATAACTATGATATATAAGATGTATCCTCTATAGTCATGCTCCAATAACTGGGTCAACTTTTCCAACACATTAATACTCTCTATATAACATTAAATTGCATTGGATTAATGAACTAATTGGTTTTTTCTTTCTGAAATAACCATGATACTTAAGACACCTCATAATGGATCAATATCATCCTCAGAATATTAATATACTCCCTTCATGGATGTTAATTCTTAATTACCTCATTATATGGATTTAGCATTTAAAAGAGATTACCATCACCAAAAAATGGATCTAGAACCTTGGATACATATAGATGTGTTCACTAATGAGATCCCCATTTCATTTGTTCATCAATTAAATTTCTAGACTTATTCACATGATAGATAATTAACATATAAATTTTTTGTTATGGTAATGGGAATCGTTATGGGATCAAGAAATTATTTGAAAAAAATATCATAAATATATAAGAGAGTCCCGTATTAGAATATAATTTCCCCTATAATGGTTACATGAGCCAGAACTCCAATAATATTGACCAATGTGAGTCCCAATATGTAGTTGGGTTTGAAACCCCAAATGATTACCTAAATTTGGAATGTATTTTTGTACCCTTTTATGGGTGATCCAACCATTGGGTGTTTCTATAATGAAAGGAAATGATCTGATGTTAATTATATTGAATAAGGTAAAATCCCCTATAATCAACCATCTGGCCCAATCAATGCCACCTTAGTGAGGGTTTCACTTGTTTTATCTTTCCTATTGAAACAGAAATTGAGAACGCAACGTGAATCTATGAAATAAATTACAATTGTTTTTTATCAATCAAGTCATTTTTTATTCACAGCATAGAGAAAAATAACTGGAGAAATAATTATGAATATATATAATAAAAGAATATTCATGCTCCTTTCCGTTTTTTATTGAATACTAAATAAAAACGAAGCAGAAAGACTGGAACAATTTTGAAAATGATCCTCTATAACCAAGGTTCCTACTACATACGTCTATCTGTATTATGATAAATCCAAATGAGTAGAATAGAGTAATATGTAATAAAATCCCAATTGTGCAATCCATTAATATCTAAATTATCATATTTTTCATATTTTATAACATTAATTTGTATGCTTGTTATTATTGGTTGCAACGATTTAATATGCCGCTCTAAAATTACTAATTTGATAAATATATGTCTTCATCCATAATTTTCTATATTAAATAGCATATTTTTTTATCTTCCAAGGGTCACAAGAAAATATCACATGCTCGACATATTCAATGGAAGGAGGGAAAATCCATGGTCTTGTAATACCATGGTTGACGTACTATCTTGACTCAAGAAGTTTCATGGTAGGTAATCCTAGAATCAAAACTATAAAGTCTCCATCACCTATAGAAAGATACAACCAATCCAGAATCCCTTTTTCTACAACCTTCTAATGTGGTATATTATACCAATATACAAGAACGATTTTACTTTCATATCTAATGAACATCGATATGTAATCCAAATACAAATATCTTTTGGTTCTGGTGCTATCGTAGTTGTCACATGTCAACCACCATCACCATCTTCATCTCATCGGTACCCACTAGTCACCTGTTGGGGGTACAACCCGATACACCTTTGCCTATGAAAACTATGCATTGGAAAAATGGATTAAAATTTGGAGTAGGAATGCACTGAATATCTATGAGAGCGCTCATATACCTACTCATTTTGATGATTCTTTCCTGAATAATATGGATAGAACACACAAGTATGGTCATATCCCAACCCACCTTGAATATTCCCGTGGATATATTCCCCAAGAAGGCTTGGGGTATTCACATATCCTTACCCTCATTCACTAGGTCAATTAGAATATTCGGGTGGTACATGATAGATATATGTGGGAGAATATTCCTACTTTAATCGAGGACATATGAATGCAGATAATGATGATAGAAAAAGAGTACGATTTTATGTTTTCCCAAATTCTTCTAAAATAACAATACATTAAAAAATCAGTTAAAGAACAAAAATGAAATATTATTGCACTATTTATGAGAAACGAACAATCATGTATTCTTATACTTATTTACAAGATATCTCAAAAATATAATCATAGTGAACAAGATGTTTCACCAGAGAAATCCTAAATTATTTTTTCCAGCAAGTAGGATTATTGGCATATTTTGATAAAAAGTGAGTCATCAGACCGAGTCCATACTCCCATAAACATTGTGTCCCTCCAACTGATACCTAGAAATTCCTTAGGATATGTTCACATTCCTGTATATGTATTCAAAAGGATTATTTAAATGTCTCAAGATCAAACTCATATCCCCATTCTAACCATGGCCCACCATATATAAGGGGAACCAACCATAGGACAGACACATATTCTTGTCGAAGAAGACCAAATACAGACTCCAATGTCCCAGGATCGGGCATATAACAATATATTGGATGGGGAAAATAAATGGATAACAGAAAAAACAACATGATATAATCATAATATTATTAGTAAATCTTCATAGATAATTCCATCAACTCACGGAATCCAGATGCATGTTCCCACTTCTACCGACGAAAGACTACACCTGGACAATTTTAAAGAAATACATGAAGAGGCCCATATCCATTATCCAATTATAATTGTCCATCAACTTATTTTTTTAGGATATTCATAATAAAAAAAAGCTCATATTCCTCCTCCAACAAAGGCCCTCTAAGTGGGAGCACTTCACGCCTCAGGCTAGGCTCATATCCCCGCCACGAATGACCAGATACATATTCCAAAGGCCCATGATCAAGGTCATAATCATGTCCTGACTGAGTCTAACTAACTAATATTGAAACTTCCTCAGGATTGGATCATATTCTTATAAATAAGTTTACAACTCATAAGAATATTATAGTATCTTTTCAACCAAAGTATCATAATACCATAAGACCAAATTGTTATAAGAAAGTTCCATAAACCATCATATAGTGGGTGGATATACCTTCACAATTATAGATGGAATGTCATAATATTACGACTATGACACATAACATGGGCTATGTCGCAAATATTCACAATGTTAGTATCCTTGAGGTCATTTGAGAAAAACTCTAAAAACAATAAGGGTCTATCAAAGATTACATCAAAGGGAAAGAATAAGATGTTCATTACCATAATAGTCCTCTTCATGGTAGTGTGGATATGGATTATATGGATAGTACCCTAGACATCCACCATGTTCATCCACCCCTGGTGATATCTCCCACTGACAAGGGAATCCTCCCCTTTAAAAGTAAACATCATATAAGTAGGTATCCCAAACAACAAAACCTATATATAGAAGGGTGTTCTGATCATCAGGGAGAATTGTATAGAGTATCCCATTAAAATCCAGCAGTACTCCACTCTCACTAGTAGGATTCCTTCATAATCATCTTCATTTGTTTTAATTGATGGGCGTGTGTATGTTTGATGATGGAGAGGCTGAAATTGACATACATAGATATTTAGAGTGAAACAACCACCCCTCATGTTTTTCCCACAATATCGCTTACTATGGGATCATAGAAGGGATAAAAAAGGGGTTAATGTCTTATCTATGTCAAAATATGTGGATTACTCATCACTGACTGAAGGTTATGCACCTCCCTTATCAAAGATTTGAGGTTCATTTTCTGAACATCATGATAATCTATTGTTAGAGAGATGTGTCTTTTATCTTTATGGCATGGGACGTAGAACTAGAAAATCATTTCGCAAACATGTAACACACTTTCGGAAATTATATCACCATACATCGGTACATTATAATTGAATCAACATCATGCATATATATTTGTTTATGTGTGTTGTATATGCTGTTACAATTTTCTCCACCCATGTAATATAAAACCCCATTTCATTTGACATCTTATAATTTCATAGCCAACAACAATTTTAGGGGATTAGCAAATAATTAGGCTAGTTTGTCACTATAATTAAATTATCCAACATCAACAGTGCATCGATATAATGAATAGAGAAGAAGGATTTCCAGAATATTCCACACCAGGCCCCTCAAACCTAAGATAATACATTTCCAACATTGATACTAAAGTTTAGACCACCCAAGGATCATCCCTTATAGAATGGTTCTCATCATGTGTTGTGATCATATGAATCTTCTATGCAATCAAATTTTTTTTGAACCAAATGGTCCATAGTAGTAGATACTATATCTGTCACCTAAGAGAATAGCTAGCTCATCGGGCTGGGGTATTTTCTACAACCACCTCCTCCTCTCATATCAACGATTCTAATTGGTCACTACAACAAATTTGGGTTTATACATTGTATGTAATTAACATCTCTAGATAAATTCATGGTGGAAGACCCCATTTATCATCACATATACAATGATGTTTTAATGGGGCTTTAACAGTGCATACTATAGAACAATTAAATGGGTATTTAAAAGTGCTAAACAATTTTTTTAAAGGGGGAAATTAATCAGTTCTCCTGCAAAATCTCTGATAAAGGCCACCTTAAAAATTTATTAATGAATCACTAATATGGTAGGATCTCTATCAGCACTAGTAAAAATGATCTAATAAATGTTTCCTTTATCAGCGCTAGTAAAAGTCCATAAAAAGGTGTATATTTTAAAAAATAATTCAAAATAATATATTAACATATTAATATATTTACAATGATATAAATATATTATAAATGTTGTAAATATGTTTCACATAATGCTAAATAAGAATTTACTCATAATATATATTACATGTAGGGATAATAACATATAAAAAATTATATTTTCTTAATTAATAATTTTCTTATTATTACCAATTAATGGACATTTAATAAAAATTTTAATAAAATAAACTAATAATAATAATAAAATATCTAAAATAAGGAGAAAAACTAACTCTAACATCAAATGGCCAAAACATGTGATCCATTTCTCTGTTTGGGTTCTACCATATATAAAAATGAAATGTGCGATGAGATCTACCCCATATTGACTGGGAGAGCCTTGGTAATTATGTTTATTGTGGTCAAAATGTACAAGAAGGCATCCAAAATAGGGTTTTTGGGTATCCTTTTTTTGATTTCATTGGATTTTATCATGTTTTATGGGGGTATTTTTGTCATTTTTCTATAGGTACTGAATTAATTTATGGGGATTACAGTCATATTGATATAATGGTTTTAAATTTTTATAATGGTTCGCAATTTAATATTATTTATAACCAATTATATGACCATATATCCATATTTTTTATTTATTCACACATAGAAACACATACAAGAATAAAATTTCTAAATTTATTTCAAAATATTTATAAATATAAATTTATAAGTATATATAAAAACATATATCTAAATATATGGATTAAAATATTTATCAAAATATATACAAATATATATATATATATATATATCATGAAATTGAATACAAATCATCCTAGGAGAGTAAAAAAGGCATCAAGGAATGAGTTTGATGTAATGGGTTCGAAACTGGATAGAGGTAGGGACCCACATTGGAGGGTATAATTATCTAAATTGCTGATTTAGGGGATGTGATGAACGAATAAATGGTTTTGTGGGACGGAGATCAAATAAAAAAATTATCCCCCTTTATTAGTGGGGTTGTTATCAGTGTTGTTAATGGGTGACTTTAATAGTGCTTTTTTCATGCAAAGTTAGCGTAATATTTTTAGCATCAAACACACTATCAGTGCTCTTAATGTGTAAATATATACAGATCACTAGAACTATTAGAGGCCATATTTGTAGTAGTGCGTATTTGGGATACATCATCAATAGCTGTGAACAAAATGCAGCACCATGGGCTAGGGGAATTTATATATCAATCACCATACTCATGTTTTTTCCCCTAAGAGGACCCTAGAACAAAAATGGTTATTACAGATAAACCCCACCCCACCTTGATAGACATTTAAATCTCCATGTCCATCTTGGGAGTTATCAAATCCCTTAATAGAATTATTGGATCCTCAAAAACAGTATCAATCAATGCAATTTTTACCCCGAAATATTTCCATCCCTTTGGGGATGGGGGGAATTTTCATCAACATCATCACCATATATGTAATTTTTCTTATCCATGTTTTGGTGGATAAATGAACGATGTATATCCCACATCTTCCTCCGAATACATGATATACCTCTTCTTGTAAGGGTCTCGTTCGGCTGTTATAGCGAGAAACTCCATCATAGTCACTGTTCATAGACCAAAACTAGTGGAATGTATGGAAAAGGAAATAAGACATGTCTTGGTTTAAAATCTAAATGTTCCCAATATTACCAATGAATCAAATAAAATAACCAGTGAATGTAGTACTAACTATCTTATTGAATCTAATGTGATGTAAACAACCACCATTTCCTGATCTACCACTATGAATACCTTCACTGTCAAAATAGAAGATAACATGAATTAAGACATTAATAAAGAATGTCCCAACAAAAAATACCCCTTGTGGAGGGTTATATGGATGAACCAATTGAGTTTGCATGCACCAGGAACCAATGAACGCTCCAAAATTTGGCACCTCCAAATAACAATCCATCCATCCCTAGTGCAAACCCCACTAATGAAAAAGGGAAAATTGTGGCTGCATTTGGAGCAACAACAGTGTTATTTGTGGTTACATACATGGAGGAAATGTTATCACACTATTATAGAGAGATAAAAGATTTGAGATAGATTAATGAGAAGCTACTCCAGGGAAATATTCCAACTAGGTATTTCATACATGTAGGGAAAAATATTCTTCATTTGATGTCCAAACTGCCAAAAAGAATGGTTTCTACAAATTATAATGGATATGGATCCATGAAACCAATAAACATAAATGATGAAGTATATATCAATTTTTACTATTCCCCATTGCAGAGGAAACCTCTCCCTCATCAATGAAATCATTCAGTCATTTGAATAATAAAAAATTAGAGGGAGATAAAGGTGGTTTCCCATCATTATCTCTCACTTGATCCCTGAATATGGTAGATGGCTCAGAAAGAATTACACCCAAAGTATCATAACATAATCGAGTCACGAGGTAATTTAATGGAAGTCATGTTAGGGAGACATGAACATGTTCATCATAAGACAAATCCATATATCAAATGGGTGGATGACACTATGCCTCCTTCCAATTTCTGATATCTTACTTTCTATACCTTTGATGGAAAGGGTGACCATGAACAACACCTCACAAACTTCATTTCTCAATGCGGGATAATGATGGACCCCTAAGGTCAAAAATAAGAATCAAATCTGAGATGTTGTGTACATAATATGATAGGTCCACCATTGTATTGTATAACATTTTTTCTGGAAGATTTTTTTATGTATGGTAATAGATCTTTCATCAGTTTCCTTATCTATTCGTCTCCACACTATTGAAAATTTTGATATTCCACCTTATAGACTACAAGAAATTTGAAAACAAAATAGTTTCTGGCTTCATAGAATGATGGAAAGGATTAACATAAACATTTAGCATCCCTCTAACATATTAGAAACTATTAGAAATAATTGATTAAAATATCTGGGTTCAGTTTCAGACCCTTCTAATCCTAATGAATTATCCTAGTTGGATCCATGAGTTCAAAGAAATAGAACAATGTATTGAAGATATTAGTTAGGAAGCCTCATCCAAACCACAAATCATTCCCATAGCACAATGGAAAACTCCACGAAAATAAAGATTTGTGGTTTCCACTCTCAATCCATAAGTAGTTCATATTCAATCTCTTAAGAAGGTCCCATACTACCCAATAACTATTTTTATATTGCCACAACCACAAGACTAACCTCGACCAGAGGTACACAATAATCATGTATACCCATAATTTGAGGAAGATATGAATAAAGAATACTCCTTTTCAAATGAACAAGCCCATTTTTATTTCATGGAATCCATATATAAAAACCATCCCATGTTACTAAATCCTAGGAGGCCCACGTAGATCAACCTTACCAATCTATTTGATTAATTCCTCTTCCAAAAAAGGAAGGGTTGTAATATACAATACATCGTCATATTTAGTGACATCCTTCAATTCTTAGAAAATTTGAGATAGGTAGTTCTAGAAAAAAATTTAGAACCGATGTCCTGTATAACCATTACCTAGTCAAAATAAGAGTTTTATTGGTAGATGGTCATGACTAGGTGTTTGAGAATGATTAAAAATTTGATGACTTGAAAAAAAGTTGACCAATATCTTATTACCATGAGAAAAAAGTTGTGAATACCCTCAATAGCTCCACCCCCAAAGGAATAAACATCAAATATGCCTCACAAATGTGAGTGTGATCATTAGAAACATTATGAAACAGAATATGATGGGTCATATTCATCTCAAACATGGTTATGAACTCTAGAAAATTTATTCCCTTTTCCATATGGAGAATAGGAACCAACCCACCAAATGGAATCCTCATTGGATTAAGAGTTCGTCTTTAGTTCTATCACCATGATACACTTGTAAGTACCCTTATCTAATGGTGAATATTATATAGGGAATTATTTTAACTCACACAACTAGTGAATAAGAAGCCTCATGTGTTAGAACTGAGGGTACATGGGATTACATGTATGTGGACAAAAAAATATTTCAATCACATCCCAATGGAAAATTTATATGTTGTCGAGACCCATGGTAAAGTTCTATTGCATGATCAATATATGATTAGAGGCATCCATGAACCCTCTAGTGACCATCCTCACCAAATTGTAATGCATGGATACCTACAAGGGGTTCGAATATCCATTCAACCCACGTAAATGGTAAAACCGACATATCTCATGCCTTAGGAAGTTGATACTCTCTCAAAATCTATGTATAATCAAGGATTTATGATCTCAAAGGAAATGTATGATGATACACATTTCCAAGTGGAATACCACATAATGGAACACAATCCTCTAGAGAAAAACTAATCCATTCTGAAAAATATGGTATAAATCCAATCAAATCTCTCAATCCTTGGAACGCTCTATCATTTAAATGATCATGGGGATGAACATGATGAATACCGTAGGAGACCACCAATGTTTGAAATACAAGTCTCTATAGAATATGTATATCATGTAGAGACGATATCATTATAATATAATTTCATCATCTCGTTCACTTCTAGGATCAAGAAGATGTCATCAAAGGGAACATCAGAACCCAATGTTTTTATAGTATACTTAATAATTTCTGAATTTAAAGGTGAATAATTGATAATGATTATAGCGCCCACCCCATTACAGTCCAAACCCTATAAAATTTTGAACATGGAGAATGGTATTTTTCTCCCCCTAAATGGAACATTAAACTGTTTGATAAGAGAATGAAAATTATTTTCAAGATTATCATTTTCAATGCTTAATCTTGGTAACACACATCTAATTCATAGTATATTTTTATCCAACATGACACCAAATTAATTTTTTGATTTTGACAACCCATACATCCTAGCCACCTAGAGGTTCCTTCATCAATCCATCAGTGTCTGAAGTACCACATTGTTGGAAAAGATGTCATATTACATTGTCATATCACCCCTTTTGAGACATTCCATGAAACATATTCATAAAGGAATTTCTTCAAAAAGGAGGAAAGAAGTTAATTTCTGATAATGTTATATTGTTTCACCCACTTATGGACAAGGGACCACCCTTGTGAATCCCTATATTATGGTCGACAAATACTATGTGCTCCCAATAAATCGAGTTGCGGTATGTGATATAATCCCATATGTCTGAGCTCTTAAATTACCTATAGATAACATATAAGAAAATCTTATCCAATATTTATCTCCATTGAATTAGGAAGAAAGAGGTCATTATGTCTCTTCTCATGGCCTCTCTCACCTCAATAGAGTTAGAGATTCCACCTAGAATGGAAAGATAATTTATATATGTCTTTATAGACTCAAATATTTAATAATTTGAGTATTCCCTCATGAATTCTCCTATCATAATCAAGGAAGGTGTCTCCACTACCATCGATGAACTCATATAGATAAATAAGGGAATATAAGAAGACACACATCCTACTCTAAATAGTTCTTCTATTCCCCTCAAAGAGTAAGAGTTGTATAATAAATTCTAAATCATCCCAGATATCTTTTTTCATCAAAATACATATATATTCTGTAACTAAATCAGTATGTGACTAGAAACTATCTCCGAACACCTGATGGGAATTAAGGCTTCATGTCGGAAACCAAGAGGATAGACACCTCTCATTCCAATAACATAGAGGTGGATGTTGACAAATATATTAAATTCAAATTTTTATTAGAGGTGAAATTCCCCGATGGCTTGCAAACATCATCCCCTTGAAGAAAAAGAATAAATTATTAACATAATCATTGACATTAGAGACCATAATCATCCTTATATAATATATTATTCCCCATTTTAAATCATTGAACGCTTGATAGATGAATCAATTAACATCCAATACCTTTCCTTCAAGGATGGGTTTTCGTGGTACAACCAAATATTGATATCCCCTAAAGATGAAGAATCCATTGTCATCAGAGTTCCAAATGGGATATTTTTATATCAGGTAATTCCCTCTGACATGAATAATTCTAGTGCCACTTACTTACATTCTATTATTCTTATATTTAATCCATCCATGGGAGGGATATATGAATGATATGATAATGAACTGGTCGTAAAATCCTGACAATGATGTGATCACTTCATAGACCTTCAGAGAGACCCCATCAAACTGCACCATCACAGTCTAAAGATTAATCCCTTGAAACATGATTTCAGGGTAACATCAAGGATGTTTATGAGATATTTTGTGTTATAATATGGATTTTATGTTTTCCGGTATAGGGCTAGTGTTATCTGGGAAAATCCATCCACCATAAATCTCAAGAACAAAGGGATATCTGAGGGAAAATTTGTTATATTTTTAATTTCATTACTAATGTGGTCATAAAATCTATCCCCTTCACTATGTTAATGAATATTGGAATCACATATCAATGGTTCATAGAAGTAAAATAAGCCAAAAAAATGTCATGTAGTACTTACAGCTTCCGATGTTCATAATGCTTTAAATGGAAGGGAGGACAAAAATCATATATGTGGAATCTATGTAATAATAATTGGGCAACTTCCTCAAACATAGAAACATTTTTTTGATATAAAATAGTCTTTACTACCAAACTAGAAACATACGAGGTATTGAGACTCGATTCTTTGATGTATAGAAAAACTATCTTTCACTCATCATCACATTAAAAATTCAAAGGAAATACTTTAATCACCACAATGTCCATATATTATCTCACATATATTGAATCATATAAATACATACAATTCCAATATTAACTGAGCTCATAGAATTATTAGAGATCATTCATTATCAATAAAAAATTCAGTTCGTATAACACAAGTTATTGAGATATAAATCCCTAGATGATTTACTTATATCACATCATGCCCCAAAAAAATACACAAAAAAATGATGACATGCTTGATGAAGAGGTATTATATGCACATGACACTTTCAGAAATGTGACAAGTATTTTGATAGAACTTTTCAATGTTCTATTAGTAAAAGTATGGAAACTACAAAGCTCCACCAGTAGGTCATAATGGTCATATTTGTCCCTCCTATGAAATAGCATTTTCCTTAATATTTCATACTATACGGATGCAGATAAAATAACAAGGTAGAATAACAAGAACCCATTTTTGTGTTTTAATTATCCATATTGATGTGAATAGCTTTCTGAGATATCAATGGGGACTCAGAGAAAGTGATAGAAAAGATCAATGGAAAATTTCACACAAAAATGAAATTAATGTCTTCCCTCACTAGCTACGTTAGAGGAATGATGGAAGAGTTCCTTTATTATATCACATTACATCACGTTCCCCAGTAAAAAAATAATTTCACTAACATAGTGTAAAATGTGGCCAATATCCTGGATAATATTGATTAGGAAGAAGTAATCTTATATATAATACATTTTAGAATGGTTTCAGTTTTCACCATTTGTGATATGGAAGAAATAAATCATGTAAACACTACCCATATTGTGTGAAACCAATTTCCAAACCTGGATATATGGAAAACATAATAGATTATTTTCAAAATTAGACAATCCAAATAGATATATCCACAAATAAATATATTAAAAATGTAAAAAAAACACCTCTCTATCAGATATTCCATATTATAAGAAAATAGTCTATGTGTGCCCATTTAATGGAATCCTCCTCACAAACAATCACAAATGTGAAAATTTCACAATTATGGAGGAAATCCATACGCGATCTTGCATCTCCCATCAAACTAGGATTAGGGTCTCCAACCAATTATGAAGGATAGGGTATTACTAAATAACCACTATATAGGACTTCATATTATTCACAAATAAATTTATTGTGGACCATATTCATGAAATATCATCCCTAAACCCCTATATTTCAACTTACAACTATATATTCATTGTTTTCTGACATTTAGGGAATGGATATCACGGGTGGGTATCCCCTAACCACACCTACGGAAGGAAAGTAAATATTTCATTCTTCAGACATATTTTCTAAATGGGTTGATGAAATACCCCTAAAAGTATTGAGGAAGTATTAATTAATCAACATCATAATGTCCCAAACCAGCCCTTTGTTCGGGGTCCCTCAATCAATATTGATAAAAAAACAAACAAAAATCATAATCTATATATTTTAATAAACACTACATGGAGTACATCAATGATTCAAATAAATAATCTCTATATAAAGCATTGAAAATGAAAATATAGAGTCCAAAAATAAGACTATATCCAATATACTCTAGAAGATAGAGAAAATGTATAATAAGTCTTGTCCAGACAAGAAACACCATACTCACACGTGTACACCGTCGATTCAGTTTTACTCATAAAATTTCAACTGACCTCACTCTATGTATCCATTTTTGTATATCTCTATGATGACCATTAATCATAAAAGAAGCTATATTAATTAGAGTAGATCGATGAGTGTATTATGTGAATTCTACCCAACATTGAATTCTATCAGAATCTGATTGCACATGGCCTCAGTAAAAAGGGTCACCTATGCTCATTTCTACAAGGAGAACTGGTATTGATGCTTAGAACCCCATTGATACTAGTAATGAAAACACTAAATCTACAACCCATATGGTAGGGGCCTTACATCATAGATAATATTTCCAAAAAATGATTCTTACTCATCGGCCAAAATAGGTGGGTATCATGTCACACCACACCCAAAAAGGATTATCATGAAAAACTTATCATATTTGCAATCCCCATGGGAATCCACATTAGTGTAATTCACACCACTAACCATTTTTACATAACATTAAATTGTAAAAGTTCAGACTATATACATGACGTTAAACTATCTATTAGCAACCTGGAGAAAATATGTTAAACTAAATGACATCTGTCATCCATACCATCTTTTTGTAAACTACAAAGGTACCTAACACCCATCTTCATTCTTCATTCAAGTCGGGCGATATGTATCCTTACCGCTTGATGTAAAACAAAAAAAAATACATTTGATTATTTTCCATAATGTTGTACGATCATCAAACTTATCAAAAAACATTAAAAAAATTATATATTTCCTTTACACATGAAATTAAACATAATGGGTTTCCTGGAAAAAGGTATTTCTTTATTATCAATCCACTAAGCTGTGTAAAGATGCCTCGATCCTATATCTTATTACAGCCTACACATGATACAAAATACCACATTAATGCCCATAAATTCATCTTCATAGTGATAAGAACCCTTTTTTATTTCTTGTTTCTCATAAAAATCACAACTCACTTTGTCTTAGGAGTTACATTAAGGGGTTACCCACGTAAATAAGGCTTAACATATGTCTGAATGCTCATCTCAGCCCTAAATGTAAGACCTCAAAAGGCATATCATCATCCTTACAACATGATTTACAACTGCATAGTTCAATTATAACTATACGGTCTTGATTTTTAAAATCCCATGATACATAGTGATGCCTGGATCTCCAATCATTGGCCCAACTACAACAATTGTTTTGAAAAATTCCAACATTTGTGTATGATTCAGACATATGTGAAGTGTTTTTTACCAATAACTATGTGATTCAATTTTCTCATCCTCATGAGATACATAGAATTGTCAAGCATTTTATCAGTATGATCTACAAAAAGTCTCCACTTTTTCCCATTAGACAATCTCCATACTTTTCACATGACGTTAATCTACACATTGTATATATACCTATGTGTGGTGTGATTTTATTCATCAAGGGAAGCATAATAATGCATGGATCTCTAATTATAGGAATATATATTAAAATAAAAATAAATAATGAATACCATAGTGTATGGATTAAACATATGTTATGATTTTATGATTCAATACTATTTGTGTGTTAATTCTCATCCTCAGTAGTTATATAATCATTCTCAAATTTACAACCTTGGTCCTAGTCATGATATTTCCACACATCCATTTTTTTCATCTTCATCCACACAACATGATTCTAAATAACATTGTATTTAAAGAACTACATATCGATTTATTACTATGGAAATTGGATACATTGTTAATCCCATATTTCTAACATTGTATCTAGCTTCAATTATCGTATTAATGTCGGTTCAAACATCCTTACTGCATGATGTAACACTACATGTAAAATCATCCATAATACATGACGTTCAAATGAATGGTTAACGTCCAAGACATAGGGAATAAAAATTGAATGAAAAGAAAATCCTTAAGTCATGATGTCAAACAACCTAGAAAATTTTCAAATCATATGATAATAACTACCCCAGAACATGTCCATACCTGTTAAAAATAAAAATCATAGAACACATCCTTACAAAAAGATGATAAATTTCATTGATGAATATATGTCCCCAAAACATTAAAATATAATGTTCATGACATAACCCTAGTTTACTCCTTAGAAAAGTACCAGAAGAACCTTAATCAAGTCTACAAGAGTACGGGGGAATTCATCATCTTTTAAATCCCATCAATCAATACAAAATTTTTTATGAATAGATCACTTCACATTTCAAAAATCAATCATTTAACATGGAAATGATATCTTTCTTCGACGAACTCTTTTATGGACTATGCATACAGGACCCTGGATCCTGTATATGCGCCTATTCCCATCAAACAAACACATCACAAAGAAAAAAGGATATTCCAATCCTTGTGATACCTAACTCTACTATGGAAGAACTAAACCTCCCAGTGTGATATGAACCTCCCCCAATATGACTATATCGTATCATCAATCATTACCTAGAAATCCTTATCCCTAATTTTCAATTTTTCAACATGACGATTAGAATGATATTGGGGTACCCCTGGCAATCGATATCAATGTTAGGCTAATTTATATCATCCACCCTTATTCGATCCATGTGTATCAAGACCATAAAAATCTTTTACTTTGGTTAATGTTGTTGTACCTAAAGAAAATTCCTATAATATTACAAATTACAAGACGTTAAAATTCTAGGTAATGAAATAAACGAACTTTCAGTTTGAAAAAAGTGCATCGGGAAGTCTGAGAAAAATTAAATTCATTGATATATAAAATCATAAACCACAATGATTTTGTCAAAATTAGGCCTTATATAAATATGAAATAAAGATCATAGAGTCCAATAAATAACCCCAGTAAAGGTAAATATATTCTCGCAGGTTGTATTAATTCATGAAAATGATAGATTTATGATTTTAAAATCTCATGCGATGAAAATATATTCACTAGGAAGTGGAAAAAATACTGTTGGTACACAAATACATCTATAATAATACACCATACAAATTTCACACATCATGATTTAGGTTCCTCATATCACCACAACTTTCTATAGCCCCTAGAAATGTTTTCGACTTCCAAAAACCTATTCATGACTATGAATACATAACAGTGGCCTATGTATATGATCCTATGGTCATCAACCAAATGTGTCTCAACACCCTCCGCAAAATGTGTACCCCTCCTGGGTGGACAATGTGAGAAGCGATATAATGACCATTGAGTCCCACCTCTAGTAGGCCCCAGGTTGGCGGCTAGCAAGAAGGGTATAGTAAACACACAAATGGGATGCATTACCCCCTATGATAAAAAATGTGAAAGAGAGATAAGATAGACACCAACCAAATCCAACAAAACTTGTAAGATGAATGAAAACCCAAGTAAACATTTGAAATGTCATGAAAAACTACTACAAATGAAAGGGAAAAAACATCATGTACCCAAAAAAGAAGTAAAACTACTGCAATCAAAAGCCCGAATATCTCCTGTAACCTCATTCTCGTACTAACCATCCTGATCTCCAATCTTCTCCAAGTGACATGAAAATAATTATATATATATATATGGTGAGTATAACAGTATACTCAAAAGGATCCTCCCTGAAGCCTCTCTTGAAAAAGTAAAGAAAGCAATTAAAGCACATTGAACAAAAAGTGAAAATGACTTGTCACCTAAACAGGTATACTATGTTCCAAGCCTCACCATGGCTACTCTCACAAAAATAAAACATACTATAATATATGATATAATAATTAATATCAAGGTTACCCCGCTACTACTTCCCCAATGGTTTTCCACTTTTCCCCTACATCGCACATCCAAAGCATCTCTCTCTAAAAAGTCCATCCCTCAGATACCTGGGCGAAGCACCACAACATGAACCTCATGAAATAAAACTACCACTTTCACATAAGTAATGTTACTAGGTCTGGGAGCCACCACATCCTGTATAATGTATATCATATGTCGGGTATTATACCTCAACCCATTACAGTCTATACACCAAGTAAGGATCCACAATCCATCACATCGTATACATGTTACACCTATAACAGTACATAAGAAACTATATCTAGAATATATGTGTGTAAATAACCATAATACATTACAACCCTCTACACACATATTTGGGCAAAACTATCCATTATGTTTACCTGCATAAGTAACTACCAATAGAATAGATTGGGGCCATGGGGGGAAGTTATCCATTCATCCTCTCACCAGAAATTTTGGCAGAACACCCAACCAGGTCTTAGAGTCCCTGTTGTGTCAGTTTCCATTAGTGACAGGGTTGAGTAGATTATAAAAACAAAAAAAAGTACAGAATATACTATAGCTCACAACCACACTATGGGCATAAACATGTCTTAGAATCTACTAAAGTGAACGTATCTGAGACTTCGGGATGCCTCTTCAATGACTAGGTATCTTATAAGCACAGAACCATTTAAAATGAATTAATACATTATTTCATTCCATTTTTATTAGTTTCACATTACATTAATTAATTCCTTAAAAAATAATTAACCAATAACAATTCCAAGTAAAATTTCATTACCATCACGCCAAAAAAACATTATTCCTCAAATCACAACATCAGCATTTCCCCCTAAAAAAGATACAACCCCAAGGGTAAACATCATTTATTAAATTATATATTTACAGCACTACTCTCCCATATTCCAAGGCATTCTATAAAAACATTCTATGATTCTAAACACAAGGGGGCTCATCACGGTGAGTAGATGAACTACCCATCGAGTTTTTGCCTCCTATAGCAAGAGCGTAGTCCCATTCTCCCTTGAGAACCTAAATAGGGAAAGAACATGGAATACCCCATTCGTCTTCACCCCTTTCGGAAGAAGGGTAAGTAAGACAAGCTTCCTTTTGCAGTGGAGAGATGTAAAGACAATAAATAACCAATATGAATCATCCAGCATCCAAACATTCACATCCAACATGTTCCATCATCCCTTGTGTCCTCCATGACGCCCAAATGCATAAACTGATGCATCTCACCAATCTAGACATCAACTGATACCAAAATCAATAGGCCTCCCTACCCCCACATATCACAATATCCTTCCAGGCACACACCACAACACAAGCATCAGGAAGAAAAACATCATATCAAAATGGGCTCTAGGCCTTTAATCCACAAAGAGGGTAACTCTGAACTCAAAAAAGAATTATCATTTATCAAACAACCAGTTCTTTAATCCATCTTGGATTAACCGATTTAATAATCAAAATTTCCTACATTTTAGAATCTAAATAGTAATCTATCATAAATAATTAAACATGCTTACTGCACCATTTTTATTAACCTCAAATTACAACACGAAGAAACAAATTTGTTTATATGCCTCTTTATCTTTATCCAAACCATTATCAATTAATTACAATTTTCATTCTATACCGATTTCTATCATGAATGAATAGTTATATGATGAAACCATAGATATCACGCTATCTAGAAAAACAAGAGGCAATAACATACGATCAATGTCAATTTATTTATCTGGTTCAAATATTTATTATGTCAACTCCATTGTGATCTAGTGGGATAAAACATGCTAAATATTAAATTGCACATAAGATAAAAGAGAAGAAATGAATCCCCTACCTCAAATGGTTCTTGTTGTTCCTTATACAAGAACGATACAGACAATGAATAATGATCGCCTCCTCCTATGAAAAATGTACGAACCTGAGGATGTTTCAATATGAACGCACCAATGAAAACCCAAGAAAAAACCATTAGTATTATAAATATCACATACCATAACTGATCAAGGAGAAATAGAAGGATACAAACCAAAAATAATGGTGATAGATCATACCTTATACCGAATATTGATCGAGAATGCATGGTTGCATCAAAACAGAGTGAATCCAATCCTATGAGGAAAGTTTTATTGCACAACCCCAAATGAATGGAATTAATGGTTTTGGAATCTCAAAGCTGAGAACACAGAGTAATAACTAGAGAGGAATATATACCATCCCTTTAAAAGATTTAATGGAGTGGTGGTTTAAGATACGCTAGGTTTTCCATTAAAAGTACATAGCACTAAAACATGCGGTTTGACTAAGTAAAAAAACATCTCGAGCCTAGGATAAATTAATATAGGATTTATGGATTTTGAATCGGCCTTAGAGTCCTCAAAATAATGATTTAAATTAATTTTATATCAAAGGAAACGTTAATGTGGTGAAACTATAGGAAGCTGGAAAAACTATTCATGAAGAACAAATTTGGAAAAAAGAAATAGATTTTACAAATAGAGGTTACCGATAGACCTCACCATTCATGAAACACTATTCACAGACTCAAAATATGGCTAACGAAATAGAGGTTAACAATATACTAAATGTTCTGGAAACACTGTTCATGAACTCAAAATTTCGAAATAGAAATAGAGGTTACCGATGGACCTCACTATTCTGGAAACATTGTTCAAGAACTCAAAATTTGGCAAACGAAAACTGAGGTTATCGATAAAGGTTACCGATAGACCTAACCATTCTGGAAACACTATTCACGAACTCAAAATTTGGAAAAAGAAAATAGATGATACTAATAGTGGTTAGCAATAGACCTCACTTTTCTTGAAACACTATTCACAAACTCAAAATTTGGCAAATAGAAAGAGAGGTTACTGTTTCACTGTTAACAACTATCAACCGTTGGAACTGTTCCCCAAATAAGAAAATTGGAATAGTGTTAGGGATAAGTCACCTTGACCTCCCATATCACCTCATACACTTTATTTTTGAAAAGCAATGGACCAAAAAGTTCTGGGCCATTACATTAGATACCTATCAAAACATTCTTCTCCTCGATAATTCAAAAACCACATAAAAGGGAAATTGAAATGGGGTCTGAACAACCACCCATCGAGATACCTCTCAAAAGGGTGGAAGCCATATGAAGCCACAAAATAAATTCATTCTATAATCATGGAAGGTATATCCTGACAATTGGAACATTGTTACATGAAAAGAGTTAAACATCATACAACTCTGGGTATTGAGCAACTATTTTGACTCATGTTCCCAGGTGCTCTCCTCTATTCCACCGTGTCTCAACAATACATGAACCGAGGGAATAGAGCACCTGTGAAACACCTTATCTTCTCGTTCTAGGATCTCCTCAGGTCATATCATCATCAACAATGATCTCTCCCCAATCGATGACGTGAGAGTCATCATTAAGATAACTACAGCACTGTGATTCATGGAAAACATCATATATCTGACTCATCAATGTTGGAAGTGTTACTCGATACACCACTACTCCAACACGAGCTAACACCTCGAAAGGCCCAAAAAATGGGGATAAAGCTTACTCCCTTGACCAATCCATTGCTTCCCATGACATGGATTCAGCTTCAGAAACTCGTGATCCCCAAAATTATACTCTAAGGGCCACCTCCTTTGACTAGTATATGATTTTTGAGGATCTTTCACTGTATTAATTCTCTCACGAATCACATGAATCAAATCTGTTGTATCCTGCTCCGGTTCCGATCTGAGAATTTCTGACTCTCCAACCCCAGTCTAGAATAATGAAGAATGGAATGGACGACCATTCAAGGCTTCAAACTTTGCCAAACCTATGGTGGAGTGAAAACTATTGTTGTGAGAAAACTCCACCAATGGTAAATTTTTTATCCACGAAACTCCAAAATATAGGACATAAGAGCGTAACATGTCTTCAAGAGTGTGGATGGTTCGCTTTTTTCACCGTCACATTGAGGATGTAAATCAGTGCTAAGGCATAACTAAAAACCAAAGGCATTATGGAGACCTATCAAAACCCTATAGGTTAAAAACAGATCATGATCCGAAATGATTTTCCTTGGGAATCCGTGAAGTTTCACCAACTCTTCCAGATACATCCACGACAAAACATCTACTGAGCATGACTCCTTGATTTCTATGAAGTGGGATGATTTTGTAAAATGATCCACTAAAACCCAAATAGAATCATGTCCTCCCTGAGCTCATGGTAAACCAGAAACAAAGTCCATTGGGATGTCCTCCTACTTCAACTGAGGAACATCCAATTTCTGGAACAAACCACTAGGGACACAGTGCTTAGGCTTCAGCTTCTGGAAGACCAATCATTGGGACACAAATTCAGCAAACTGCACGCTTCAGCCCTGGCCACCAAAACTGACTCTACAAGGCATAGTAAATCATTGTCACTCCAAGATGCGCCACTAAAAGAGAACATTGGAACTATCTGAGAACCATCCCATACATCGTCAAAGGAAAAAATAACCTTTACTGATACAACACTCGATGTTTTCATCCTCCGACAAACCATCTGGGGCCTCACCACAAACAACATGGTGTCACCAGACCACTACCTCTAGATCCCCCAATTGGGACTCTTCCACCTTATTCAACGACAATGACGGTATCGTATTCTGAAAAAGACATTCATTTCCCCCAACTTCTCCCATATCAAGATGTAATGTGGACAATTCTTACATTACTATACATGAATCACCAGATTCACGCACAGTATCACTACGTGACTTTAGAATCAGTGTGTTAGGTAAAAAACACCTCTTTACAAGTGTATATGATAACTCGATGTCATATTAATGTAATAAATCCATCCACCAATTTTGTTGTATGTTCAAGTCCCGCTGGGATAAAACATACCTCAAACTCATTTGATCAATGAAAAACTCAAAGTGCTCACCAAGGAGGTAATGTATCTACAACATCAGAGAAAACACCAAGGATGTAAACTCAAGATCGTGAGTGGAATATTTATGTTCATGGGGACATAACTTCCATGAACAATACAGAACAACTGATATTTTCCTTATCATAACATAGTTCAACCCTAGTCGCAATGCATCGAATAAACCATGAAACTGAACTCCATTAGCTGGAAGACAAAGAACGATAGCAAAAAATAACTTCTCATTTAGATACTATAAATCAACCTAACACTTATCAATCCATATGAATTCTTGATCCTTCATGGTCAAAGTTGTCAGAGGAGTCTCAAATCGTGAGAAATCGACTATGAACCTCATGTAGTATCCTGAGAGACCAATGAAACTTCGCACCTCTGACACTGTCATGGGAGCTTCCAAAGACTAAAATTATTCCATCTTTGATAGATTCATAGCTATTCCCTACTAGGAAACAACATATCCCACAAATCATACTTCTCGAGCCCAAAAATCACACTTTGACAACTTCCCAAATAGCTGATGATGACGAAGAACTCCCAAAATAGTAGGTAGATGTTCTGCATGCTCTTCCTCAGATGTGGAGTACACAAGGATGTTTTCGATGAAAACAACCACGAACATGTCCATGAACTCATTGAACACAATGTTAATCAATCCCATGAACATAGCTGGAGCATTAGTCATGCCGAATGGCATTACAACGAACTCAAAAAGCCCATGACGACAACAGAAATCCGTCTTCAGGATATCCTCATCCTTCACATGCATCTAATGATATCTTGACCGGAAGTCGATCTTTGAGAACTAGGTTGAACCCTTCAATTGATCGAATAATTCATCAATATGCAGAAGATGTTAGTGATTCATTAATGGAATTTTTAAGTGGCGATTATCGACACACAACCTCAAACTTTTGTCAGCCTTATTTACAAACAAAACTAGTGCACCCCACGGTAACAAACTTAGCCGAACGAAACTACTCTGTTACAGACCATCAAGCTATATACGTAGCTCTAGTAACACATAAGGGTCTATCCCATATGGGGACATAGAGATATGAGATTATCTTGGTTGTAGCTTGATACCAAACATGATATCTCTTCGCGAGGGTAATACTGCAACCTCTTCTAGAAAAACATCAGTTTACTCTTCTAAATCCCAAGGAAATGAAAAAATTTGAACCACTGATGAACTCAAAATCAGCACATCCATCATGGAAGATAAGGATGTAACACTCCTCTGACCCATTGGATGGTATCACTCGCCAACAAACACAACAGACTCTAAATCTGCATCAATGAAAATGACCTTCTTCCTGAAGCAATCCACGATATCCTACACTTAATACAACCAATCCATGATGAGGATGACATCATATGGTTGTATTTGTAAACATAGGAAATATATCTAATATCGGTGTTTCTCCAACACTAGCTCACAGGTTCAATATACTTTAAACACGTCATCTTGACCTCCAATTGGTGTAGTCAATTCCAAAGGCACTGGAAGCCTCTCTACCTCATGTCCGAAAGCATGGATAAGGATTGATGATATGAAGTAGTGTTTCACTCCCGAATCAAAAAAGGCATTCACCAATGTAGAAAACAAGAAATGGGTACCTCGAATGACATTTGGCTCACTTAGAACTGGCAACGCTAAAGCATGAAGCTGGATATGACCACCTCCATGGCTTATCTGACCCAGATGAAAACCACCACCATGGCCGCACTCTGTTCTCAGTGGACGGGTAGCATCATAGGGTTGTCCTCTGCTAGCCCCATCAACCCTATGCTGATCTATAGCTGGTTAAACCTCCTATTTCTACCTCAACTGGAACTGCTTCAATAGAGGAACCTAGAGCGGAAAACCTGGTGCACGATGACTGCTCGGAATGGTTGGGAACTCTCGCTGCTGTTGACCTTGACCACCATAATTTAAAAAGTGCCTAACCCCTTGGCATAGTCCCGAGAGATTCTACCCTTAGAGAAATGAGATGTTGAGTGTTGGGACCTCCTCCCGGAGAATCATAAACTCTTATTCCATGAAAACATGGAACCCCATACCACAGCTCTACTTCATGATGAATCATGATGACTCCCATATCGGGTTGATCCAGTTCTGGCCAAAGTCCACTTAATGACCTCGACCATTTCCATCACCTCAAGATATGTCTTCAGCATAAATGGGTTGTCCTGGCGCTGGATCTCTAGCGGAAAATCCTCCTCAAAATTCCATGCCCTGGCCTCCACATTTGGAAATAGGTCCGAATAATATTTTAAATAGTTCCTAAAATGGATTCTGAACTCTCTCACACTAGAGCTCCCCTGTTAATGAGTAAGAATCTATGACCAACTAGAAACCATCGAGGTCGAAAATAGTAACTCGACTATAAACATATCTCAAAACTCCTCCTATGGATAACTCCAGACACCATCCTATCCCACAACCAGGCCTCTGATAACACTCGGTCATGACCCCCTCACCACAAAGTGTACCCCTTCGGGGCCAGAAATGTGAGAAGGGAGATAATGACCCATCGAATCATGCCTCTCGTTGGAACCATGTTAGCAACTATCACCGAGGGTATAGTAAACACATCAATGGGAGGCATTACCCACTATGAGAACACGTGAGGAAGGGAGATAAGATAGACACGGAACAACTCCAACTCCACCAGTAAGATGAATGAAATCCCATGTACACATATGAAATGTCATGAAAAACTACTACAATTGAAAGGGAAAAAACTGCAAGTACCCAAAAAGGATGTAAAATAGAAGCAACCACAAGCCCAAACTGCTGGAACAACAGTAAGCTAATTGTAACCATCATGATCTCCAACCTGCTCCAAGTGGTTAAAAATTCATTTTATATATACATAGGGTGAGAATAACATTATACTCAGTAGGATCCTCCCTGAAGCCTATTATGAAAAAGTAAATTCTGTATCCTGAAGTACAATGAACAACAAGTAAAACTGTCTTTTCACCTAAACTTGTACATTATGTTCCCATCCTAACCATGGATACTCTCACCAGGTAACTAATTAAAGAATATATAATATAAATATGAATATCAAGGGTACCCTATTACTAATACCCCACTGTTTTTTTGTATTTCCCTAACTTCGCACGTACTGAGTATCACTCGCCAAAAAGGATTCAATGCTGACACCTAGAAGAAGAACCACAACATGCACCTCATGAAACAAAACCACCACATCCACCATTGAAAAGTAACCAGGTATTTTCTGGGATCCACCACAGCCAGCATAACATGTATCAAACATCGGGTATTATATCTCAAGCCATTATATCATACACACCGAGTAAATATCCTTGAGCCATAACAATCTATACACGTTAAACCTATTGTAGTCCAAAAGAATATATATCAAGAATATATTTGTGTGTATAACCACAATCCATTACATCCCTCAATAAACATATATGGGGAAAACTAACCGATGTTCCTACATGCACAAGTAACTAACAAGAGAAAAGAGCTGGGCCAAAGGGTGTATTCTTCTATTCATCCTCACACCATAATGTTAGGGAAAACACCCCACATGGCTCAGAACGCCTGGGGTGTTAGTTTCCCTTACTGACAGTGTGGAGTATCCTATAGAAACTATGAAATTACCTAGTATAATATAGCTCACAACAACACTGTGGTAATAACCTAGTCTTAGACTCCACTATAGCTAACGTCTCTCAGACTCTGGGCTGTCACTTCTAATACTAGGTATATTATAAGCACACAAACATTTAAAGTGAATTGATACATTATTTCATTTAATTTTTATTAGTCACATGTTACATTAATTCATTCCATAAACATTAATTTACCAATAAAAATTCCACTTTAAATTTCATTAGCATCACACCCAATGTACAATGTTCCTTCAAATCACAATCTCTTCATGGTCCCCAGAAATCTCCAAACCCCATGGGTTAAAATCATTTTTTCAATTATTTATTTACAACATAAATTTCCCATATTCCAAGGAATTCTAGAAAAAAATTCCATTCTACTAAAAACAGGGGTGCTCAACACGGTGAGTTGATGAAATACATGTCCAGTCTTTTCCCCCTATTGCAAGAGAATAGACCCATTATCCATTGATGATCTAAACACTGAAAGCATGTGAAATACCCTAAGACTATTCATCCCTTTTGGAAGAAGGTTAATTAAGACCAGCTTCCTTGATTAGTGGAGAAGTAATGCACAAAAACAACCAATATGAATAAGAAAGAATCCAAACATTCACATCCAACCAGTTACATCATCCATTGTGAACTCCACAACACCCACATGAATAAACCAATACATCTAGAAACTCTAGGCACCAACTTCTTCCACAATCAATAGGCATCCCTACCCCTTCGAATCACAATAGCCTCCAGGATCACACCACAGCACAAGAAGCAGGAAATAACATTTCATATCAAAATGGGCTCTTGGACCTTAAATAACCAAGAGGTTATCTCCGAACATTAAAAGTTATTAGCTTTTATATAACCATCAATTATTTAATCCATCGTGGATTAACCGATTTATTAATCATATCTTCCATCATTGGGAAACCTAAATAGAAATTTATCACAAATAATTAAACATTCTTACTGCACAATTTTTATTAACCTCAAATTACAACAAGAAGAACCTAATTTATTTACATTACACTTTTTCTTTATCCAAACCATTATCAATTAATTTTTGTTTACATTCTATACCAATTTACATCAAGAAAGACAGGATATATGATGTAATAGTAGATATCACACTATCTAGAAAAACCATAGGCATTAACATATCATCCATATCAATTTATTTATCATGTTCAAATATTTATTTTGACTGTTACATTGTGTTACAGTTGAATAAAACATTTTAAATAAATAGTTTCACAAAAAATAAATGAGAAGCAACGAATCCCCTACCTCAAAAAATTCTGGTCGTTCTTTATACAAGAAATATCCACAAAATAATCATGATCCCCTCCTCCTATGACAACTATATCCACCCGAGGATGATGTGGTATGACTGGACCAACAGAATCCCAGGAAAACTAGACTAGTATTATATAGATCAGAAGAAAAAATAGGTAAAGGAAAAATAGATGGAGACGAACCCAAAATAATTATGATAGATTATACCTTATACCAAAGATTTATCGATACTTCATCGTTGAATGAAAATAGAGCGGAACCAATCCTTGGAGGAAATTATGATTGCACAACACCTACAGAATAGAATGAATGTTTTTGGAATATCATATTTGATAACATGGTGGAAGAACTAGGGAGGAAGATATCCCATCCCTTTTGAAGATTTAAGGGATTGGTGGTTTTAGATATACTAGTGTTTCCATTAAAAATAGATCGCATTAAACTATGTGGTTTGACCTAGTAAAAAAATGGCCCGAGCGTTAGGATAAATTAATATTGGAATTATGGAATTTAAATCGGCCTTAGAGTACTTAAAATAAGGTTTTAAATGAATTTTACATCAAATGAAATGTTAGAGGGGTGAAACTGTCGGAAGCTAGAAACACTGTTCATGAAATCCAAATTTGGAAAAGGGAATTGAGTTTACTGATAGAGGTTATTGATAGACCTCACCATTCTAGAAAAACTATTCATTAACTCAAAAAATTTCAAATGAAATAGAGGTTACCAATAGAGGTTACCGATAGACCTCACTTTTCAAGAAACAATGTTCACAAACTCAAAATTTGGCAAAGGAAATAGAGGTTACCGATAGGCCACACCATTCTAGAAACAATGTTCATAAACTCAAAATTTTGTAAAGGTAAATAGAGGTTACTGATAGAGGTTACAAATATTAGTTACCAATAGACCTCACCATTCTGGAAACATTGTTCACGAAGTCAAAATTTTGCAGAAGTAAATAGAGGTTACCGATAGAACTCACACTTTTGGAAAAACTGTTCACGAAATCAAAATTTGACAATGGAAAGAGAGGTTTCGGTTACACTGTTCACAACACTCTACCATTGGAACTATTCACTGAATGAGAAAATTTGAAACGAGTTGGGGATAAGTCAACTAGACCTCCCGAATCACCTCATACACCGGATTTTTGCAATGGAATGGACAAGAGAGGTATGGGACATTACAAAATGCATCAATATGTAAAAATGGATTTTCATTACTTTTGATCCCAAACACCATTTTTGTATTACTCAACACTCTAGTGTGTTTTTAACCACTCCCAGTATGAATGTCATATATAATTCCCTTAACCTGAGTACATTACACTAGGACATATGATCCCTACATCACAATATCAAAGTGGATTAAATATCTTCATAGTTAACTAACTGTGTTTAATAAACTTTCTCAATTTTGTATTGTTATTCTTCAATCTCAAGACGTTGATGGGCCACAACACGGGATTCGAAACAACATGGTGTATGTCCTGAGATTCATAATTCAAAATCTGAAATTCCCTATGGTGAAATAACCCATCCTTGATTGACTTCCTCCAATACACAATCTCATCAAAGGTATTTTTGAGTCCTATAAATATTTAATGACTCTAGTAGAGTATTAGAGATTTCCATGGGAATTCAACCGACACATAGGTGGTTTGAACAATGAACTGAAGGAACGTCCTTCTTTTCCAAAAACAGGTTCAATCCTTATGAGTCCTGTAAAAACTGAGGTGGAACATGGATTAGTACAATGTCAAGGGACATACCCAAAATGTCTTACCCATATCATATCCACATAATCAAACTTTTGGGTTATTATTTACATCATCCATTTTCCATTAATCCATGTATACCATGCATCCCTACTTTTTCTCCCTCTAACTAATAATACCTTCTTTTATCTTCCATTTCTCATTGAAAAGATTCCCATAGATAAAAAACCTTTTTTTGACTATACATACATTCCCAGGGATCATACATATAATCAAATGGATGTCCACTAAATACATCACTCTTCAAAAGGGATTTATTCTCCTGGTGAGCCACTATAACACCATGGATGACCTCATTTCCTAAATGTTTTTATGTTATTACTAGTATTTATTCAACAAATCCCATGATCATCAATCATGTCTAAGATAAATGGTTGTTAACTAAAAATATATCATGTCATTTTTAGTAGACTATAAACTACTGTAATAAATAATCTATGAAAAAAGTCCATAACTAATGTGATATCTGGTCTGGGCTAAAAGTCCTTAAAATACACCAATAAATGGTATTAACTAGAATACCCTTAACTAATGTGATATCAGTACCATGGAAAAAATATATTAAACTATAAAATATAATGTGTGAGATAAAAAAACCATCACTAATGTAAATATCACGTCAAAGATGAAATACCATAAACTATAGAAAAAACAGAATAATCCAAATGATCCCGAACTAATGTTATATTATGTACAAGTTATAAGAAAAAAAACTAAATAGATATTATTTATGATCTAAAATTCCCCAAACTACGTCACTAAAGTACTATCGTAGGAATTCCTTTTATGGTGCACCGTAGGGATTGAGAAAAATCAAGGTGTGCTCACCATGCCTACCATCTTTGAAATGAAAGAAAACTCTCCATTTAGGATATCTGTTCTGCTATAATATTTTTCAACATGTTATGTGTTCTCAATATAGCTAGAGTAGATTTATCAATAGCCATCATCATGTTAGATAGAATTTGAGACTACATCCCAAAAAAATATTGTGATTTAAATATTAAAATCTAGATATTCTGTTGCATTGGTATTATAAATTGTGGTTATCATTGGGGATTGAAAAATATCAAAACAATGATAAGACACACACATAATGATTAAAAGGGAAAAAGAAAAATGCATATATACTTCCCCAAAACAGTTCATTGATACCATGAAAATGGAGGAATCTCTAAATACTGAAGCCTTTATTATGAATGTACTATCTTAATAATTATTATATGATTACCATTCAATTGAAACATATGCTTGGATGAGTCCTTATGTTCATTAGGTCTCTACTCTAAGGAAGTTATATATTTGAGTATTTTATCAACAACTTTTATTCCTCTCTTCCACACATAGATGATCCCTTACATTTCATTAGAGACATTTCTACTAGGACAATGATCCCCATTTGTGCGCCATCCGATAGTAGTATTGATTAGAGAGGAGAAAAATATACATGAATAGCTCAGGGAAATAGTTTTATGAGAAAATTCGCATCCATCCATACTAATGTGAAAATATGACTATATATGGAATAAGAATTAGGACTAAGCTGTGAAGTGTTATCCATTAATAGAAAATTTCATTTTATAACAATAAAGAGAAGTTGATACCTGAGGAGATGGATGATTATAGTTTGATAGAGTGAAACTAGAATAAACTAGGAAACCAAAACCATATATAGAGATTCATTGTGATATAGTATATTCCATATGATTAGAAGATATAACCATATTTAGAAACTCATTATAGGAATAAACATGATAGTGAGGATTGGTGAGACTATTTCATGGAATCGTGGCCCATTGATTGTTCGTTGTTGAGAAACACTGATGATAACTAGAATATATTTGATTAATTGTAAGTGGAATATGTCAGAAAAGTGAAATAAAATATTTTCAATGAAAAGACATAAAAATTCTACAATGTATCAAGAACATCACATGAATCTACAATTGATTCACAAACTACATAAGGAGTTGGAGAATCTCCTGAACATTTGAGATCTTATTGGTCAAATAATATGATAGGGGATATCATAATATCATGTCCCCATTATTTAATCATTATCACATGACATAAAAATGGCCACTGGAATCACATGAAAATAAATCAATCATATGATCGGGCGAGAAGATCCCATGAAACACTCAATACAATATCAGTCCTAATAGATGATGTTCATGAAATTAAGGATGTATGGGTTGTTGTTGAATCTATCAGGAACATTTATAAAAGAGGTATTCAAAATGTGTTCTACCAAAATGGGATCATCACGAAGGCATTTGAATAGTACTCACAAAGAGGACTCACACAATTATATTATAATAGAAGTATGTGATAGAGGCAAGGTTAGTGTTCTTTAATGAAGTTACATCCAATGAAATGAATGGATCCTATCCCCAAATATATAGGTATTTTTTTTGAAAAACCAATCATTTATTATTAGATTTAACATCTCCCAATACACTAGTTATCAACCCCACCAATGACTATAGTGAGTATTTCAATTCCTCATAGATGAGACATTGTACATACTTATGTCGTTCGTAGGGGGTAAAATTTATTGATGCCATCCAAACAAGAATTGATAAATTCACAAAGTAGAAATACACATAAATATGGGTGTTATTTTCCTCACAAATTAAAACTATAAAAAAGGTGGCTGACACATTTGGATCATGTAATCCTTTAATGGACACATGACCGTGTTACCATTATCAGGACATGTGAAAGAAAAATAATCCACACATAACATATAGTGGATCCTATAGAGCCTCATTCCAAAAGACTTAAAACATTATCAAAGGCTATCTAGACAACTAGTGTTTATATAATGGTATATAAATAAGCTTCTCATATACATATGATTTTTCATCAGTAATCTCTAGAAAAAACTATCCTAAAAAATCCTTTGAAATTATGCGTAAAATGTCCAAATGGTCGAGGCCTTTCATTACCATAATTCTCTTGTGACATATCACTGATGGGAAGGGTTATTATCTATTGAAATATCAATTATATCTCAAAAGACATGCAATATTTTAAAAATAAAAAATAATGAATAAAAACGGAGGTGGTGGGATCCAGTCACAGTTGTAAAGGACATACTATGCACTTCTAATGATCTACAGGACACCATAAGACCATAGCTACAAGTCGGCCTCAT
Source organism: Viscum album (assembly GCA_963277665.1). Classification (NCBI taxonomy): domain Eukaryota; kingdom Viridiplantae; phylum Streptophyta; class Magnoliopsida; order Santalales; family Viscaceae; genus Viscum; species Viscum album. The sequence continues at coordinate 1,244,637,895 of OY728147.1, forward strand.
CTCCCAAAATCTCATCTACTTGTTTTCCTCATCATGCGAATTACCTCATGAATGTCCATGAAATTTTTCACTCCCCGTTTATTCCCCAAGGACAAATGTATGGGATTAACCATACAGTTCTTGTACATCTCAATGAGGAATTTATTAATCCTGAGATGCATCATCCTGAGGTAGAGTAATTTTCTTTTTCATTACTCATGTAAGTCTTAAATGAGCCCAAACAATAGGAAAATATATAAATTCAATAAAATAGTTAAGAGGAGGAAGCCTATCGTCGTCATAAAACCCATTCTATGTGCAATGAAAGCCCACATCACGGTCTCACGAGAATTGTGTACAAGGCGGACTTATCCTACAAAGGCCCACAAATGAAAAATAATTTACTTGAGGAATGTCCTCAAAATGTTAGGAAAGATTATTTGAAATCCTTTTAATAGGATCTATAATCTCAAAAATGTCAATGGGCATGTAAATTTGAATAAAAGGACGACATTTAGAATGACCATAAGATAAAACAACATTTTTAAATAGAAATAATCCAAAAAATAATAAGATGATGGGATGGAATTGGGGTCACTGAAAAGTAGGAGATGCGCTGGGAGAAATTTATACTAGAGGCTCGCCTTAAAAAATTTCAATAGATACCATTGCCAACTACAACTTGGATTTGTGGGAGATACACCGTCAAAAATTTAGTAAAACCAGGGTGAAAAAGCCTATAAATTCCACACCCCATCATGAAAAATTATTTTCTACCTATCCAGAACAAGTGTAATATCTCTGGGGATTTCTCACCAGTGATAGAGTGGGTTTCTCGGATTGGATAATCTCATTAATGAAAAGTCTCCTCTCATGTAATATACCAAAGATTTGTATGATCCCAAGAAAATAAGGAATTTGAAATTTTCATATTTATTAATATTTTTGAATTAAATATTAATTTATTTTAAATGTGATTCTATATTCAATGGCATGTATGACACACAACAACAGGTTTCATTGAAATATTACGTTGAACTCTAATAATATAATAATATCTTAAATCGTACTTAACACCTATCCATTGTATTGGAAATAATTATTAGTACTAACATAAATAATATAATATATGTCTATTAAATTTTTTTAAATTAATCAAATAAATGTTTGAGACTTAAAATGTAAATGAATGTAATTTTAAGCATAATTTACATTAAAAGGGCGATTTACCTAATTTGATGGCCAACCCTTTTTAAATTTATTTTTCACACTTTTACGTATTATATTTGGAAAAATAATTTTCATCTTTATAATCTCTGAATCAAATTTTACTTTGGATGAATGTTTTATATTTTTCTTGTAATGTACATTTTTAATGAATTGTGAAAAAAGCTGTATTTTAATTCAAAACTGCTTCTTAATCTAATTTATTTATATGGTTAGATTATCTTTTTCATTGGTTTTAAATTTTAAAAAGATTATATTTTTATCATTTAACCCAATTTTATCCATTGGAAGTAATTTCACTTTGAAATTGTGCATTAACACGTATCAATCTTTTGATGTTTTTTATTTCTTAAAAACACGCTTTTTTATATTGATGACATGAATTAATTATAAAATTAATTAATAAAACTTCTATGTTTGAATTTTATAAAATAGAAATTATTTTTTGAATTTGGAATATCAAATATATCTTAGAGTGAATTTTTGGAATTTTGCTAAAAACTGTCAATTTTTGATGAATAGTGAAACCACAAAATAGTAGTTATAAAATGACTTTTTTTATTTAAATGAAAATTTACCACTTCATTGAATTGAATTTCTAGAATAAACAAAACATGGTTATCATTTTTATGTATAATGTAGTTCAATGGGATGAAAATATTTTCTTTGGTGAATAGTAACTGTGGGCTTTTATTAACCATAATTAAATGTAATTAGGGTAATTTAAGGTAAAAATAATTTTAAAATAAAATAAAATTACAATGAAACATGTCCTAAACTTATTTTAAGAGTAATGGACGACCAAGAAAATCCATGGGACAATTTTGGGACTCCAAGGATCGAAATGGGTATGATAAGGCCATAAATAAGTTCTTATTTAAAGAAAAAAAAAATTTCATAAACAAGTAATGTTTTTCTCAAACAATTTTTACATGGGGTTATATAAGTTATATTTTAGACAAAAAATATTCATTTGAATTCTATAAATTTTTACTAAATCATGGTATCTATTTGTATAATTTTCATACATCATATAAATAAAATTATTTATGACACAATGAGGATTCTATGTTTACGTCATTAATGGATGATTTAAATAAATAAGAAGATTAAAATTAAACATATATCTAAAAGATGTCCAATTATTATTCGATGATTTTATTGAATACATGGTTCACCTTATCTTCTAATTTAATGTTTTTTCTCTTTTAGAAACCGAAATTCTTTATATAATAAAATAATATTTTCAAACATTCCCAAAGTGCCCCTCCTCTCAAATTTAAAAATCCATCACTTCCTACCCATTTCACACACTTCTCAAGCCCTTGGATCATCCAACCTCTACTCCCATAATGTACCTAGATACCTCTATTTATCATATAAGCCTTAACATAGGTATAAATCACTTAATAAATCCTTTTGGATCAATCTAAATGGAGTTACCCGATTTAAAGGTAACTTCTTCACTTATGTTCTTTTGTTTCATTGAACTTATACAACCCCTAAACAGTTTTTATTTCTTTATTTTATAAGAAAACCATTATCCTAAATATAAAAGGATTTTTATGAGTTTTAAAAAAGCTAAAATTACACACACCTCCATCTAATGGGTAAAGAGCATATTGTTTCGTTGGACAACGAAGCACTTCCTCACGAATAGATGATTGTTCAATTTTCACTTACCGCCTCTCATGGTGGCCATTATGATGGAATAGTATCTATATATGATATATATTATATTTTGGTTTTATTTATACTTATTTATTTCCTTTTTTAATCATACCTTTATGGTCCCATAATGTGTAAACGTGATACTTTCATTAAAGGAATTGCGGACTACCGCCCCTTCACAGTTATATGACTCATTCATGCCATATGAGGATCATATAAATAATAGAATTTATGAACATATGTTAAATATTTTACCTACATATTATAATTAAATTATAATATTACGAAACATCACTATGTTTTCATATCATAAAAATATTAAATAGAAATTAAAGTAGTGTTAATGCGTACGTACGACTTATCATCTCCAGGAACGGTGCATTTAATTTCATATAACAAAATATTTTGAACTATTATTAATAAATATATATAAAAGATATATATGATATATATGAAATATAAATTATGAATACCATTCTATAGTTAATGTAATTTTAACCACATGGACAATTTATAATTATAAAAATATCATTTTTGACTAAAATTCCGTACATTGACAAATTGTCCGATATGGGCTCAAATATTTAAAAAATAGTTATAGAATGTTAATAAGTAATATAAATGTAATAATAAAATTGAAAGTTTTTCTTAAAAAAGAATTATGTAACTTAATTTTATTATTCATGAAGAAAAAAGAACGTACATGTGATTCAAGTCGGACAATGAGCTAAGGGGTTTCTTAACTCACTTTTAATTCTGTGAGATTTTCAATGATTGGCACTTATTTATAGCATGTGGTGTACTTTTTAATGCCATTTGATTTATATTATTAGTATCATCTTTAAATTAATGGTATTCCATCATTGTTTTGGTTATTTTTAAATGATGTTCATATGATTCAATTGAATACAACGTGGTATGGGAATTTCATCTCGCTTATTATTCATGTGAGATTAATGGTATATTTTCCACAATTTCCTTTACTGTGGTTTATGTACATCACATGATTGTAAAATTTTTGTAAAATAATTTAATTTATGTGTATTTACATATTCATTATATGATCATTCTTTCATGGGGTGTACGTTTCGAACGTTAGCTATTCGGTAAGGGATCCTTTCACCCTCCTCTTTTAAGTAATGACTTCCTTTATGTTGTGACTTAAAATTTCCATCTCTTTATGTTGATGATATATTAAAATATGTTCTCATTACATTATATTTCTTTTCTAATTGTCGAGAGACCCTTTCCACTTTCATCAATTTGTTTTCTGAATTTTTATGTGATGTTGTTAGGCTGCCGAATTTCTCGTAAAAGAAATCACATCTTCTCTTTTCTTTCATGTTTCCATTTATTGTGGCATGTAATTCAAATATCTATAACATGAGCTCATACATTACCCACATTTTATTATGAATTTTTATTTGTGTTTGACCCTTGTCCCCTCAATTTTCATGGTTTTATAAAAAAAATTAACTAGTCATTTTCCTGTAGAAATTATGTCTCAAAATTTCTATCTCTTTCCCTCAAGAATTTCTCTTGTTTTATTAATGTGATTACCCAGAAATATATCATTTCAATGGGTATTCATAAATATATAAAGATGATATATTTTATTTAGGAATTGACATACATATAACCCTCACTCCCAATCCATGGGTTATAAATGATATAATGGCCTTTTTTAAGCACTCTTAAAACATCACGATTTTGAAATGAAAACCATTTGTTTTATTTTCTACTGGTTATTTATTAAATGTTTGATTCTGACCTTAGTGTCTCAGATGAAACTAAATAAATATTAAGGGTGCACCCTGATAGAGCTCCAATGCATTGGGTAATGAATTAATCTCTATAGATTAGAAGTATCACAATACCTTGGTGAAGAACCATTGTAATTTATATGACACCTTGTTGGTGAACCTTGGAGATATGATCTTGAATGTCTTAATGAAATGTTGTAGCCACATATTTAAGTTTTGATTCATGTTATTTTTATTTTGATATTCCTATTCTACCATTTCTCGTGACTTTATTATTTATATCATGTCCTATTTATTTTTCTTAAGATCACATATCAATTGTTTCACTTTTTTCCATATTGAGCTATATGCTCACCCTTTCCATTGATTGTATTTCTTTTGGTTATGAGATGCAGTATTTAAAAATATTATGAACTTTTCAATAATATTTTAATGGGGATTTAAATGAGTGTTTATGTTTCCTTGTTTTTATTCAGGATTTCCAAGACACGAGACTTTAAAGATCCTCTGTTTGTAAAATGTAATGAGAAGTTATGTATTAAAAAGGAGATAGGCTATAGTTGGTATCAAAGGATTGTTTAGATAATTATTGATATTAGGCTATGAAAACATTTCGAAGAACCCTATATAAAATTTTAAATATAGGAAAACATTCTGGTATTTTGGTGAGTATGGATTAAGGGGTTTAACAAGTAAATGAATCCTTGTCTAGATACGAGCAGAACTATCACATTGTGTTGGGATGAAAATGAAAGGTATAAGAAAACAATTAAGGTTAAAACATGTTAGGGTTATTTTTTATTTTTATAAAAAGGACTATACGTAGACCATGTGACAATCTGGTGCTTCAGACAAAGCTCTGGGAATCGAACCCCCAACCAATGTGTTATTAGGTTTAATCCCCTGCCACTGGCGTACGTTACATCCCTGGATAGATTGACTTACTATTTTTAGTTAAATGATTTTATGGATCAAGAATAAGTTTATTTTTGGAACATATGTCATATCAAATGGATATCCTTAGTGTAAAAAAATGGTTTAGTGATTAAATGATAAATCTTATTTTGGAAGATGTTTTCTCTTTTGGAATACTGTATTCATATGGAAAATAAAGTACTACAGGATTTCATTAGTGGAGGAATAGTTGAAATTTTTATTTTCTAGAATCTATGTATTTATTGTGGACATATGGTTATTTGGGATATTTATGGAAAATGAATAACCTAGCATAGAGAATATGGGATTAGATTATTTAAACATTAGTATTATAATTTAAGAGTAGATGATGTTATTTTGAGATAAATGTTATGATTATTTGTGGAAGACTATGTGATTAAATCCTTGTGAGTTTTGGGTTTCAATATTAGTTTGGTTTATTATGAATAATTTTAAGGATGATTTTGTTTTGAATGGTCTTTCTGGATCTTTGGGTAGATTTTGTTGAATTTTGGAGATAAATAGTAGTATTATTTATAAAGGATTATCCTTTTGGGGGATTATATGATATCGTACTAACCATTTTGGTTTTAGTATATGTATAAAGTCAAGGAAAATATATAGTTCTTATTTTGAGGATTAAGTGATTCTATATAAGAATATTCTTTTTCTTTTGATGTGACCAAGTCTTTTTGAATGCTCTTTGTTTGAAGAAATGATTAGATTTTGGTAGAAATTTATTAATGGATGAAACTCTACTTGAAGGCAAATATATTTCCATATGTTTTTAATATATTTTGTAAATTAATTCTTCAAAATTATAAAGAAGTATGTAAAACAAATACTTTGTTGGTTTAAATTTTTATAGGGTGATCAAAGACCGTTTAACTCCTAATATGTTTGGGATTTTCATGTGGTTAACATTCGTTTAATAATGATTTCTATCAGTCTCCATCAGAACTTGAGAATTTTTTATTCCATATCCATGTTTTGTTAGTATGGGTTAACTAGGGTGACATTTTTCTTGTCTTTTGTTTAAATGTTATATTTTTTACAAATTATTTTTCCAATATTGGAAATTCGATGAAGTTTCCAAGCCCAATTTTAAAATTGCGAGGACACAACTTAGAAAAGGGGGAAGAATGTAACATCCCAAGAAAATAATGAATATTCCAGTTTCATATTTATTAATATTTTTTAATTAAATATTAATTTTATTTTAAAGGTGATTCTATATATAGTGGCATGCCTGACACGCAACACCGATTTTCTTTGAAATCTTACGTTGCACTCTAATAATATAATAATTTTAAATAGTATTTAACACCTAGCCATTGTATAGAAGTGAATTAATAGAACTTAATTAGATATGATAATATATTTTTGTTAAATGTTTTTACATTCATCAAATAAAAGTTTTAGGCTTACAATTTAAATAAATCTAATTTTAAGCATAATTTACAATAAAAGGGTGGTTATAGATTTTGATGGAGAACCCATTTTAAATCTAGTTTTATCACTATTACATATTATATTTGACAAAATAATTTTTATCATTCGAATCAAGACATCAATTTTTACATTGGATGGAATTTAAATATTTTTCTGATAATGTACATTTTCAATGAATAGTGAAAAAAGCAGTATTTTTATTCAAACCCACCATTTAATCTAATTTATATATATAGTTAGATTATATTTTTAATTTGGTTTAAAATTTAAATAGATTAAATTTTTATTATTTAACCCAATGATTTCCATTGGATGTAATTTCACTTTGAAATTGGACATTACAAAGTAGCAATCTTTTGATGGTTATTATTTCTTAAAAACACGCTTTTTGTTTTGACGATGGGAATTTAATAATTAATTAATTTAGGAAATTTCAATGTTTTGAATTTGGTAAAATAGAAATTATTTTTTAATTCGGAATATCAAATTTATCTTAGAGTGAATTTTTGTATTTTTTCTGAAATCCTTCAATTTTTGATGAATATAGAAACCACTGAGTAGTAGTTAAAATACTAAATTTTTCAATTAAATACAATTTTAATGCTTCTGTAAATTGAATTTCAAAAATCTGACATACATTGTAGTCATTAGTAATTAAAACGTTGTTCAATGGAATAAAAATAATTTTTTGTGAATAATAAATTTTGACTATTATAAATGCTCGACCACAACAATCCATGGGTCAATTTTGTGACCCCATGGGGCCACATCAGTAAGATAATGACATTAATATCTTCTTATTTAATGTAAAAAAATATCATAAACATGTAATGTTTTACTGAAACAATTTTTAAATGGGGTTATATAAATTATCATTCGGACTATAAAAATTTATTGGAAATATAAAACGATTTCCGACATAGTGTTATTTTTTTTATAATATTTTGACATTAAATAAATAATTTTTTTGACACAATGATAATGTAATGTTTACGTCATTAATGGATGAATTAAATAAATAAGAAGATAAAATTTAAAAAAAATATCTAAAACATGTCCAATACTTACTAGATGATATTTTTTAGAACATGGTACACCTTATATTTTACATTAATTATTTCTGAAACTTTAGAAAACCAAAATCATTATACAATAAAATAATATTTTGGAAATTTCCAAAAGCACCCCTCCTCTCCCTTATAAAAATACCTCACTTCATACCCATTTCCCACACTTCTAAAGCCCTAGCCTCGTCCAAACTCTACTACAATAAGCTTCCAAGATCCATCTCTTCATCATAGATGCCTTAACTTAGGAAAAAATCACTTAAAGAAACCATTTTCGTTCAAACCAAAGGGAGTTACCCGATTTAATGGTAACATCTTCTCTTCAGTTCTATTGTTTTATTTTACTTCTCCAACCCCCTAAACTCTTCCTATTACTTTATTTTAATACATAAATAGTATCCTCAATATACAAGGATGTTGTTATGAGATTAATTCAAGCTACACTTACACACACCTCCATATAATGGGTAATGAACATACTATTTCAGTGGATGGCGGACAAATTCCTCGACAACCGATGATTGTTCAATTATCTTATACTGCAAAACATGGTGGACAATATGATGGAACTGTCTCTATATATGATAGATATGATATTTTTGTTTTCTTTATGCTTCTTTATTTTCCATTTTATAGAATACCATTATGGTTTCCACAATGGTTAAATACGATAATTCCATTAGAGGAATTGCTGACTACAACCCCCTCAACTTGATATGACTCATTCATGACATACATGGAACATATAAATAATATAATTTTTTTAAATATGTAACATATATTACCTACATATAATACTGAAATTATAAAATACAATGAATCAATTTTTTTTCATTTCATTAAAAAATGAAATAGAAATGAAAGTAGCGTTCATGCGTACGTACAACATACCATCACCAGTAATGATTCATTTCATTTCATATATCCACCTGTTATTAAATATTATAAATACATATATATAATGGATATATATCATATATATGACATATAAATTATGAATATCATTCTAGAGGTAAGGGAAGTTTGACCACATGGAGAATTTATAATTATAACAAGTTGATTTTTTACTAAAGTTACGAACATTGACAAAATGTACGATATAAGCTCAGATAATTAAATAATTGTTATAGCAAGGTAATAAGTCCTATGAAAGAATTAATAAACTATTAAAATATTATTAAAAAAGTACAATGCAAATTGTGTTTATTATTCAGGATGACCAAGGAACAAACAACCGAGTCAAGTCGGACAACGAGGTAAGGGGTTTCTTATCTAACAATTAATTCCGTGAGATTTCAATTGTTCTCCCCTTATTTATAGAATTTGGTGTATTGTGTACTTCCATTGGATATATATTATCATTATTACTTTTATATTCATGGTATTCTTTGATTCTTTTGGTGGTTAGTAATTTTTGGTCATACGATTCAATTGAATTCAACATTGTAAGAGATTTTCATCTTACTTCTTATTCCTGTGAGATTCATTGTATATATGCCAATAATTACTTTTGTTTTATGTAGTTACATCCCATTATTGTAATAATTGTGAAATATACTTTAATTTATTGGTATTTACGTATTCATTATTTGACCCTTCTTTTATAGGGTGTACATTTCGAATGTTACTAAATCGGTAAGGTATCCTTTCACCCTCCTCTTTTTTGTCATGACTTACATTATGTTATGTATTCAAATATCCATTTCATTATGTTGAGGATATGTTCATAAATGTTATAATTACTATCCATTTCATTTATAATTTTTTATATACCAATTCCACACTCATAAATTTATTTTCTAAATTTTTTTTCCACGTCGTTTGGCTGCCTAATTTCTCGTAAAAGAAATTGCATATTATCTTTTCTTTAATGTTTACATTTCATGTGTTATTTCATTAAAATATCCATGCCATGATATTATTCAGTACACATGATTTATAATAAATTATTTATGAGTAAGTTTTTCTTGTTCCTTCTCTCATGAAATTCTCTTGTTTTATTTATGTGAATACCCATGGATATTTCGTTTCTATGGGTGTTAAAAAAATATATAAGGATGATATATTTGATTCTTAAATTGAAATTCATATAACCTTCACTACCTATAACTCGTTTATAAATGATATAATGATCTTATTTTTAAGCACTCTTAAAAAGTCCCAATATTGAAGTGAAACCCATTTCATTTATTTTCTATGGGTTATTTATGAAATGTTTGATTATGATATATGTAGACCACATAAAAGTAGATACATTTTACGGGTTCTCCCTGATAGCTCTCCAATAAATTGGGTATCTAATTAATCTCTAGAGATGAGAAGTTTCTCGATACATTGGTGAACATCCTTGGTAATATTTATGATACCTATGGGAAGAACCATGGTTATATATTCATTAATGTAATAATGAATGGTTGTAGCCACATATTCAAATTATGATTCATGTTCTTTTTATTATGATATTAATATTCTTCCATTTCTCATGACATGATGATTTATATCATGTTCTTATTAATATTTCTCAAGATCACATGTAAAATGTTTCACTAGTTTTTCTTACTGAGACTTATGCTCACCCTTTACATTAATTTTATGTCTCCAGGTTATGAGATGCAGTATTTGTACATAGGATTAAATTTTCAAGATGCTTTTCAAGGGTATTTAAAGTAGTATTTATGTTTTCATGTTTTTATTCCTGATTTCCAAGACACTATACTTTAAAGATCCTCTATTTATAAAAGGTAATGAAAAGTTATGTATTAAAAAGGAATAATGATATAAGATCAGCCACATAAATCTTGATACATGAATAAAGAACCTCAAATCACCATATATAGACCAAATGATGTAATTTAAAAAAGACATGGGGAGAACATCATGCATGTATTCTTAATCATGTGATAGTTAAAATAAATTGACAGCAAATAAATATAAATCATTCATGTTATAAGGGCTAGGAAAAAGACATAAGGTCCAATACATAAACCAAAAACATGTTATATGTCCTTCATACTCATTATGTGAAACATAGAAGAAACAATTAAGTCCTAGGAAATTTCACCCATATCTCACTAATGCCCCTTCAGTATGCTATTTCTGTAATGTGAAGTCCTTGGGATATGCTAGAGATGGCCACATGGTCTTCCAGGGAATACGACCTTTGTATTGTGATGTAATTTGGGATTTTCACCCATGAAATTTTATTTCCATTAGATGCATCTCTTGACTCATAAAACTATATCTAGTGATGTAATCCAAGTCAAACAGTATCACCCAAGCATATCGACTGGCAATTTGATGCCCTCATTGAAGGTTAGTCAAGGCTCATATTTCCCTCATGAATTGTCATCCATGACATGAGATACCCTCCATACAAGCCCATAAAATCATGTGACACCCTCAAAGGCATTCCAAACAGACTCTTGGAACACTTCCATAAGTGTTAACCTGCTCTATAGATTATAGTAGGGTATTTCTGTTGGGTTATGTGAAATCCTCTTGATAGGACAGTCTGGTCTGGAGATGTCCACCAGACATATCAAGTGGGTTATTCAATAGTCTCCAGATGAATATTCTAGACCATCATGGTCATCCCAGGACATTATGACATTTTTTATCCTCATTGTGTAATCCCCAATAAATAGGGTAGCTTTAGAGTCTAATCCATGATCATTAGAAAAATACAGTGTTCCCCAATAATCAAGGGCATCCCTGTACATGGTGACATTTTTCATCGTCGTTGTGTAATACTTGATCGTAATGGAATACTTATATTTTATTCCCCAATAAGAAATATAATATGATTATTCCTAGTTAAAAGGCAACCCTAATTGTGTATGACCCATCTAATAAACTATGAGGAATCTTATTCCATTAATAACCAAGATACACAGGACACCAGCTCGATGCTGGAACCCCATACAAAAAACCCAATGGTTATCCCCAACACATAATTTTGTTATCCATAAGAGATCTCATTTATTACTTTCTATAACTTAATTATCACAATTATTACAGCACATGTTTTCTTAGAGTGATTCAATAATCATATCTTCTTCACTATAAGAATGTAAAATAATAAGGGAAGTGTATGTGTGTAATAGAGGATCAACTAAAAATCAATTTATATAATTCATGAAATGACTAGGATATGTTGGACACCTTATAATGGGTGAGCTTAAATAAACCTCAATTTTTATGTGATCACCATTTCATTAAAATTTCATCCCTTAGGACCCAATCATTCACATGGGCTGATATCTCTACCTCAACCCTTAGTGGGTTGAGAAATCTACTATACTATGATGAATATAATTCCTCCCTCAACCAGGAAATCTTGGACACTTCCCTAATGTCTAATATATAACTCAAATTTCCCAGAGGCAGTCCCGTATAAAATCCAACACACTCAAATATGATAAGGTTGATCTCATTCTACCCCTTGATTCTCAAACCGAGCATAGCTCATTATGAAGACACATGAACAACTCATTGCAATCATAAATCATCAGATGTATGAGAAATATCAGTATGTATACCCTAATGAGTGGTACAATATTAAAATCACTACTCATAAAAGGGTATCTACCTTTGGGACAGTCCACAAGTGTGTGATCAAAATATAGTAATGTAGCTTCCCACTATAATACATATATATAATAATTCATCTAATTTCATTATCTCAAATATATGGTGCCTCTATGCCCACATATATTTCATGTCCACATAACGTTAAAATGCACTGGTTTAACCAACTATGTGTGTTTGAATTCCTATAATAACGAAAATATACATGACATATCGTAATGGCTCAATCCATGCATAATTTTTCAAATTTACCTATATGGAATAAAATTTTGAAGTGAATAGTTTTATAGATTCATCATATAATTAAGCTCCCCATTATCTAAAATTTTAGAGATCTTCAAAGACCTACAGATAGATTCAATAATAAGACCCTGATTCATTTTTTCATCCATGACAATCCTAGTCTTCTAAATATGAAATACAATAAACCTATAATAATTTAATTAGGGAAAAAAGTCTCATATAAGGTTTAGGGAAAGACTTACAAACATATCATAACAATTTTAGAATGTTCTGGAGTGGGAAAAAATTCTACCCATATTAGAGTTATGATCTTGACCTCCCATCCCATCAACCAATCTGAGTCCCTATGTATTTTTGGGATTGAAACACCTCCTAATTACATACCCTGGGAAATTAGTGATGTACCTAGTTACACATGAGGTTATCATTTTATGTTTCTATTATGATCAAAAAATATCAAATGTTATTGATTGTTCCATAGGTAGAGTCCCCCATAATAAACCACCTAGACCAACCAAGCCATCCTCAACGATGGTTTCCAAAGTCATATCCTTCCAATAGAAACAAGCATCATGAGATGAATTATGATATAAATGATCTTGATTTGGATCCTTTGGGAGGTTCCTTGTGATGTTGGATGCATTAATTTCTTATATAATGGATCATTGTTTATACATACTATTAATTTATCAAAGACATATTTACACAACATTTCATTTATCACATATAGGGGTGGTGTTTTTAACAATTGTAATCATTATTTTTTTAGCTTTGATATATGAATTGAAATGGTAATTCAATTTTATATGAAATACGGTAGGTGACATGGAAATATTTTGTTTATGAAGCCAATGGTGAATGGATGTTCATGGAAGTAATGTTTTAGATGCACCTAAATGTCCAAAATCATTATTAGAATTTTTTTGAGGCTTCCATAGATGTGACTTTTATCATCCGGATAGAGTAAAAAATAGAAATATTTTTGATATGTAGAGCTTGGTAAAAAGGTTGAGTATATCATCCACATACCAACTGCCTAGTTTTTTCATTAATGAGATGATATGTTATGCATTAATGAAAATGTATGGGTAAATATAATCATGTGATATGAGGTGATACCAAATTATCCTACCTCTTTATTCAAATTACATCATATTTTTATGGTGATTTATCATGACTTAATATTCATATATTTGGATCTTTGGATGAAAAATAAAATAAATCGTTGTTCTACCTAGTGCTCAAAATATTTTTAGGTGATGGAATAACACAATTTATATGCATGGATTCTAAATCTATTAACCAATACGAAGTGGAAATTTTATTCTATCACTATGGAATTTGTGAATAGAATATTGAAATATTTATTATGTAGTTAAGTTATGTGGATAAGAATCAACAGACTAAGAAATGTCAATCGTTTCATACATGTCACTGATAACTCATTAATGAATGATAATGCAGCATATATGTTCAGGAGATCAAACACCTTTAGGATGTTCCCTGATTTATAACATCTAATAGGGATTATTATTTTATGTCAGGTTATGACTAGGAGTTCTATAATTCTATGACTGAAAATGTAAATTCAATTACATCCTGTCACCCATATTTTAAAATATATTTTCATCAAAAAATACACATATTAATGTACATGATCTAAGAAATTACCCCCAATTGTGGAGGGTCATGGGAGAAAAATTATCTACATGTATAATATAATTATAATAAAATATTTTAGAAAACTGTTTATATGGTTAATGACTAGTCTCTATAAAGTAGGTTTTTATATTCACCCATATTATCATTTGAGGATGAGATTTATCACTTCATTAACATAAACTTAATATGGAAATTTTAAATCAGGTAAAACATATCTAAAAAAAGTGACAAACATAAATATTAGAATATTTCTCTAACTGATGGTCCCCACCAACCAATGAAGATTGATATGTGACATAAATTATTTTTCTATGTTTTCCAATAGATATTTCATATAAAAATTGAGAGGTATGGAGAAATATCTCTACATTCTGTCAGTTCTTTTGATATTATTGTGAGATTTATGTTGATTGACTCCCATATAACTCTTCCTCAGATGTACCGCTCCATGCCTAAGGTTTTACATGTATATCAGCATTTAGTTTACAATTCATACCCTCTAATTATTTTGTTAAGAAGGATTTTCAAATATACGTTCTTAGATCCTTTGTGGAGTATCATATCAAGATCATATATTGGTGAATGGAATCTCTTTGAGGTGGGTCTATTTCTAGATTAAATATTATATATCATCATTACTTTGTATAATATGAGACCTAGGAGTGAGAGGTCATGATCCTTTAACAACACTATAAGGTAAAATGATAGAAAATTTTTATGGTTGGAGATTATAAGATATCTATTTTTCTCTTGAGGTATGGATTTTAAAAAATCATAATTAATATTATATTTTAATCCATATGCTTGTGACCATGGTAATGAGAAATAATTTTTTAGAGGTTCGGGATTTTTTAGTGCTGAGAGGAATAAAATTTGGAGGAAACTAATTAGGAACATAGTGTTATAAACTGTTCACCTAGGGCCTAACTATTTGGGAAACTATTGATGGATTTTATAAACTGTGCATAGAGTGGTTCACTGGATTTGAACGATTTTACCAAAATGAGACTATCCTAAAAACATAGTAAACATAGGTAGAGGGTTATAATTATTAGATAAAATAATATCTTTAAACAATATACAATTTAAAATGGATGAATTTGGAATTGTTTTTACTTATTCAATTTTTAACTTTTAACCCTCTTTTCATCATATTCTATAAAACAAATTCTCCCTCATCCATGGGAACAGTTCCATAGTAACTAAAATAGGATTTGATCTAGGTCCCTTATACATTTTTCAATTAATTTTTCATAACATTCATTAGATATCTATAATAAAAATTATAATTACTCATCTTTTTCTAACTCATTTTTCTCACTCCAATGAATGTCATTTCTCGGAAAGACAATATGACATATTGTTATGTAATTTTTTAATTTAACTTATTTATCACATTCAGTTAATGGTTAAGGATTAAAAATTGACGAGGGTATTAATATTATTTTACAGTAGGTGGTCTGATTATTTTTCCTTAAATATATGTTTTTAATATCATGTGACATCACACCACAATCCATGCATTCATCATGTATCCAAAAAAAATTTCTTTCAATTGAAATTTTTTTATCCAATTTTAAAATCCCTCATTGACTATTTACATGGTGGATGATATCCACATAGAATAATTACACCCCTATTGGTGTGCTCTATAAATCCCTTTGACTTTTTAAACGCAAATGTGTTCAATATATTTTATATGAATTTTTTTATTCTAACACTCAATTTCGTGTCTTATTGTAAATAATTGGATAACTGAGCGATATTTCCATGTAACAATAATCAATTATAATATTTAATTAAACCATTCGTAAAATATTTTTATAATGATTAGAAACTATCGCTTTACATATATTAAATAATTCACAACATTGATTATTGTTAGTTGTGATACTAGGCAATGGAATCCCATATGATTCACAATAGTAGATAAAGATGTATGTTGTTAATTTTGATATATAGGTATGAAATCCCTTAATAAATTTTATACTCGGGCATGGAGTCCCTTATAACTCATTATATAGAGTCATGACATCTCTATTGATGTAATGTGATGCTCAAGAATAAGTCTCCATATTAATCATGATACTCAAGAATATTGTCTCTTATTACTCTATGAGGCACTTATAACAATGTATTAGAAACATGTTATGCCTTAGGTCATGAATAACACAACTTATCAATATATAATGATATATATGTTACTACATATATATTTTATATAGAGACAAACTTATATATTCTTATATGTGTGTGTGTAAGAACATTTTTAGAGGTATCTCTGCAAATGATATATAAGGTAGTGTCATTTTATTGTCCTTTATGATCCATAGCCTAGTGGTAGTATAAATAATAGTGTTGAATTTTTTTTGTTGAAATAGGAGAATTGAGCACTGTGTGGTTGATTTATATTACTTGGATGGAGTACAAGAGGAGAGGATAGAGCTTATGCTGCTGATGCTACAAAGGAAAGGATTCTGATTATTCTAATTTTTATTTCTCATTATATGTTAATGTTACTCGACATTATTGTAAAAAAATTTATAGAATAAATTCAAGACATTATTACGTATATGATATTTACACACATTCTACAAATTTTTTATATTAAGATGACATAATATTTCATAGTTCAATTATAATTTTGTGACACCTATTTTCTATTTTTACATTTGACAATCACAAAGTCAAATATTTATGGTATAGTCTCCCACTCTTACCATCATAGAACATAATTTTTAATTGTATATCCATATCATATAGAGATGTGTATAACAGGTCCTTTGACCAAATGGGTTGTGTAACTTGTAAGTAAATTGTTTTTGGTCCATCACAAAAAGAACATTGGAATGAAATTAGTGGAAAACCACTAAAAAATAAATTTTCATATAGAAAATAAGATAAAAGGAATAAATAGTTTGGAGAATACCCATACCAAAAATGATTAATTTTTTAATCACTATTCTACATCATAAATAATGAATTTCTGTTTCATAAAACAAGTTAATAGAAGTGAATTGTGTTCTTTTTCTCAATATTATTCAATTAGAATTATGGTATTTTATTTCTTTAATACCATCATTAATTTTTAATAATTTTGATATCGTCTTTTATCATAATTAGAATACACATTAGGGATTAACCACTTAATGATGGTGATTTTTCAAATTCGAAGCAGAAAAATTATCAAATTTCAATATCAATTATAAATTTGATCATTTATGATTTTTAATATCATTAATGTAATTATAAAATATTATATAAATAATATTCACGTATATGGGTTTGAATAGAATTTTCAAAAATAGGAATTGATAAATATAATGAGAAATGAGTTTTTGAAAAATAATTCTTTTCTATATGTTTCTTGTAGAATTTGTCAAAAAACCACATTGCTATATTTGTTAGGTTTTCTTCATTATAACTCTAATGATTCTAATGGGCATGCGAGAGTGTTTTTTGTGGTAAATTGTATTTAGTATGTAGTATTTAATTGGATTTCTATGGGAAGGGAGATGTGTTATTTATACAGGAGGAGATGGGTGTTTTTTGGTTTCAATAAAGAAGAAAATATATTATCCAACGTAAACGAGAGAGTAAAATTTTTGTGACATTATGAAATTATTTAAATATAATAATATTAATTTACAACATTGAAACAATGTAGAATTCAAATTTATTAGTCTTATAAAA
Organism: Viscum album; assembly: GCA_963277665.1. Lineage (NCBI taxonomy): Eukaryota > Viridiplantae > Streptophyta > Magnoliopsida > Santalales > Viscaceae > Viscum > Viscum album. The sequence continues at coordinate 1,244,656,175 of OY728147.1, forward strand.
ATGAATGGAGAATAATTTTAAAAACTAATATTTATAAATACCCTTTAGTATTTTGGTTTCTAAAAAAATCATGTTTTGATATTATGATTATTTTATTAAAAGACCCATATGATATAAAAATTGAATTTGAGATGTAATATTCAATTTAACAATTTTTATATCCTATTTATAACCTGAAAATGTGATAAAAATGACAATATTTTATAATCAATTATTAAATATTCTTAAAAAATGTGATATATTTCAGAAAATAACCAAAGAATTAGCCATTACAAATTTTAATGTGATGAGTACAAAAATGACATTAATTTTATAAACATAATTTTCAATGAGATTAAATTTTGATTACTAATATAAAATCTATTATTTTTATGGAATAAATTAAAATATATATTATTTAGAATGTGAATACATGTTATTTTGTTTTCAATCATCATATGATTTTATTAGAATTATACTATTTAATATTTTTATCATTAATCATGATAAATACTATTTAAATTATATATTTTGTTTATCTTAGGTGAAATTAGTTTTGCAAAGAACAAAATATTATTTTAAATGGATGTATTAATATTAAAATGTTCACATCACTATTCCAATGTTCCCATTATATCCTATAAATATTCCAATTTTATTTATTTAATCAATCAATACAGCTTTACACAAAGTTCTATTTTTTACTTTTATGTTTTATCGATTGGTATACTAATATTTTATATATTTTATATGGTCTTTCTCATGTGGGGTGATAATTATGTATGATTGAAATGATCAAAGATCTCTCATTCTTTATTTTTTGATAACATATGATTTTTCCCATTTTAATGTCTTTCATTTTCATGGGAATAGTCGTGAAATTAATGTAATCATTTTAATTAATGAGATAAATAGTTTTTGATATTTCTTTGTTCCATGTCTAAAATACTATATAATAACAAATGACACACATTTATCCTAGGAAATAATTTCTCTTATAATATATAGGTCATTACAGAGACTGGATCAATCACACATAGAGATTAAAATCCTATACCATGTTTGTAGATTAATTATTTGGATGAAAATAAAATAAATAACATGTTCAACTTGAAGAAGAAAAAACATATTATATTTATAGGAATTATATTAAAAACAAACATCTTTTTTAGAATCTCCAGAAAACTATGATGGTTTCAACCACTGATGAGAAAAAGGGAAATATCTAATCAATAGGGGATAAAGAAAACACAATAATAAAATCACGATCCACATCCATCAGTAACAAAATGACCCAAAATCAAGATGATGGAGAGATATGAATAAATGGTTAATTCATGATTACATCAAGGATACCCAAAATAAAATATATTCAATTCATCAATCAGTATCTCAATCCGAGATGTTATAATGATAGAATGACCAAAATAACCCCCATGATAACCCCTATGGTATTTTAGTATGAATGGTGTTTTAGGGATGACATGTTAAAACTAAAAACCGGGTATTGTGAAGTACAATTATGATAATTCCTATCATTTACACATTATGATCATTTAAAATTGATAGTTTTGGTCTACTGTATGAATTCTTGTTGCACCATAAATATTAAAAAAAATTGGAATTAGAAATATATATCTTATTTGATTACACTAGAAACCAATTAGTCTCAGATATAGTTCCTACACCACTAGAATTACCATATGCTAGATAATAATATCACTATATTAATCCATTACTATAGGCATATGACATGATGTGCAGTCAGTTTCATCTACCAAAATTCCAACTACCATTGATTTTGAATCTATTTTTATATGTCCGCCCCTATTATAATTACCTTGAAAGCCCCTTATCCTCTAAAATAATAAATAAATCTTATTCACGAGCCTACAAAAGACCAATTACAATAATGAAAAACCAATAATAATCCTAAAATTCATCATTTGTAAAATATACAATTTATCATGCCTGAATGTATGTTTTGAAATGTAATAATTTTACCCACCATAATTCTTTATACCAATAATAATCTATATTTTTAAATTATTTTCCTCAAATGGATGTGTAAGACAATATTTCATAACCACCAAATCTATCCACATATCAAGTTAGTAAGAATGATGCTCTTGATTATCAGGGATAAAAGTAATTTTCATTGCATAGAGGAAACTGAAATAGTAATCAATAAACTGAACTCACTAATCCATCATGGTTATATTATGTGACACAAAAAATAATAATCTCCCAATTAAATATTAAATTTAATGGTATTTTTGGATCATAAACATTAGAAAAACATCATGGATTAATGTTGTTTTATGTATAAATTAAAAAACATTACACTGTTTTTATAATAAACCAACAATGTAAAAATATTACAAATATAGAGGCACCATCAATTCATATCATTAATGTTATCAGTGACCTGTTTGGTCAATGACTTATAATAATACTTGGTAATAAATGAAGAAATGTAATATATTTCAAAGAGGATAAAATTAATGAGTAGACTATATCTAATAAGATATAACCCTCTGATGAATCTTTTGTATCATCATCATTATCTCTTAGACCATGCTCAGTCCAACCAAGGAGGCTTCCCGTTTATGTGACTGGATATGAATAGATTTATAAATCCATCCATAAAATTACATGAATTATTCCATTGTAGTGGATTTTAAATATCAATTAATGATACCACACATGCATATTTCCAAATGATAATACCAAAATCATCCAAATCCATGGACACTCGCATTGAGCATGTATTCAAGAAAGAACCAAGTTCATCCTAACATACCTTAAGTCTGAGGATGGTACGTGGTGATCAACTTGACCTAGGATCTTGTCATGTCCTATAAGAATCTCCGAAACCTATATGTGAATTGAGGTTCCATATCATAAGTAATTGTCAATGTATCCTTTTCAATACAAATTATAAAATACACAAAAAAATTAACAATATTCATTACTTTTGTGGTGGTATGAACAACAATAATGTGATAAAATTTTATCATTTTGTCAAGCACCTCTCAAATAAAATTGTGTCCTTAAGGATTATGTGAAAATTAAAAAAATAAAATTAGTTTACATATCATCACATTTCTAATTCCTCATAGGGATGGAATTATGGAGACCAAAAGGCATAATATACTAATCCTTGATCCATTAAATTGTATAACATGGAAAAATATTATAAATAATTTTTTTTTTCTGACATGGAAAATAGAATAAAGGAATCATATAATTAAAAATATTAATAATACCCCATTGATTCACCCAATAGAGATAATGTTAATCCACATAAATCCCATAAAAGTATTTAATATATTGACATAAAAATTACAATAAAAATTGACACCCTATAATTATAGGGACCATTCATCGTTGATCAACCCAATAAATAAAAAATTATAGATAAAATATAACTCATTTTCGTGCATTTAATACTGGTTGGTCATCTAGTGAAGTGAGGATTTTAAATTCACACTCTCTAGAACGTGAGTAGCCTCATCCCTCTGGACACATATTAGTCATTGAGAAAATATTTGCAAGAGATTAAACTCTTATGATTACTTTCACATATCATGTGACATAGTTTACCTTCTTAAAGAAAAAAATTCCCCTTCCTAGGGGTGTAGGAATTGTAAATGTCAAAGGTTTTTGGAAATCAACCAATACCCTATAATCAAAATTTAATTAATTCGCATAAATGATAAATCCAATATCTTATGATCAACGGAATGAATAAATTATTCCCCCAAATGGTATAGCTTGCAACTATAAAGGATCAAAATAAAAATATTAATCTACAGATCAATCATGGGTCACTACTTTTTTGGTGATAAAATGTTATCAAATATATATATATATATAGAACAACATCATAACACTATATTATGACTCCACACAAGCCCAAACATTAAGCATCAAAAATGACAACATAGCTATTCCCATATTGTTGAATATACAACATTTGATCTTACGAACAATGTCACTTCAATTAATCAATGTATTCTAAATTTTTTTCCTTATGATAATTACTACGTTTTGTCAAGAGTAGTCAATAGATTGAGTCTTTTTTAGGAAAATCACATTAACTACAATAGTACAATGCTATTCCTACGATTCTTCAAATATCAATCATGTTCCTTTTTTCATCCCACAACATGATAGATCTCACTGTTGAAAAAAATGGAGATAAAATATGTTGATTCAACATTTCCTAAGAACTAAAACTTTATTACCGAAAACCATATCATTAATATATTTTTATAATGTATGTTTCTCCTTAACATATCCAAGACATCTCTAAATGATGTAGAAATCCTAAATTGTTGTCAAGAAAACACGATGTCATCCATGATGACAATAATTAATGAGTCAAGATATTTGATGAAAATATTATTCATCAGTTCCATAAACATTTGAATGTAATGGTTAAAGATGAGTGGGATAAAATTATACTCATAATGGAAATATTATTTCTGCAATGTAGTGTCTGGAATTTCAGACTGCATGATCCTAAGTTAGTGGTAACCAGCAATAAGTTAAAGTAGGTTTTGTTCAAAGAAAAGTATCAATATCAATATATTAGAAACTAATTTAATTGGTTGAATTGGTAAAAGTGGTAATATAATATTATAAATTATTTTGGTTTCCTATATCTTATGATTCAAGCATATTTTATTCCAAGGATACCATGTCAGAGTTTCTTTAGAAACTATGAGTATCACCATATGAATTAGATACGAATAATTCTATAGATGTTTTTGTAGAATTGATGGAAAATTTATCACAATGATATCATATGGTTTTCATTATGGTTTTCAACATTTAAATAGTATTTTATTAAAAATGAAAATAATTATCTCAATCAATTTTGAGATGCATCAAACGACTATTGAATTCACAAAACTTTATCCAAAATTTCAATTTTATACTTTTGGATAAAAGAGGAGATGGTATTGGGATACATATCCATGGAACATGGTGAATGAATTGATAATTTAATTATAAAAATATATATTTCATTTTAGGATTGGTATAATAAAATTAAAATTATATGATTATTTGGATATGTAGGTAATTAACATTGGTTATTACTGTATTTCCCCAAATAGGTCATCCCATTCTATGAAATAACTCATATTGGAGAGATTTTTTACTTGGATTTGAATTTTTATATAATATTTAATTATTTTAATTAAACGTTTTCATGAAAATTATTGTTGAATATTCAATATGTATGGCAGTAATCTAATAATTTTTACCCTTTAGGATAGGGTTTTACTTATATTCTAATATATTTTGAACATACTAGTAATATATTTTTCATCAGTATCAACCACATAAGAATAAAAATCAAACGCATGATCAATGAATCATAGATATGATATATTACTCATAGTGTCTTAATCACCACATTTTATGTCAACATGTTATCTTTTACATTAATCAGAATTGATTGAGGTATAATTATAAGAACCTAGTTTTTGACTCTTGTTTGTATCCATTAATTTTAGGTCTACCTTCTTATTATGGACCATTTTCATTTTCTTAATGAGTTCACAATGGTCACATGGGTATTTGATGATTGCTCAGAGCTCGAATCACAACTATTGTTTTTAGAGAAATTGACCTTTCACATGGTCAGTGTCTACCGTGCTGTTAAGGCAGACTATTAGATCTAACAATGTGGATAGTCTAAATTTTTGTATAGAGTCATTTAACATGATTGGAACATTTTTTTCCCTAGGTTTTCATTAAAACTAGTGGTATTACCTTTCCTCTAGGTTCTTATGTAAGGTTAGTTCACAATATGAAAAATTGGGCTGCCAATCCATGCACATGGTAATTTTCTTATATTTTTACCATTTTACGCTTAATGAAATAATTTAACCTACTCTTTCCATATTATAATATCAATATGTATGAGCCTTTAGTTCTCCTATTTTGAACCTTTTGAATGATTATTCTTTGGAATGATTGATATTCTCCATTTAGGTTCTAATTGATCTTAGATTTGTCACATTAGATGCATAATGATATATAATTGAGTGTAATCAAGTTGTTTATTGCTCTATTTCTCTATACATAGTAATCAAGATTTCATATTTTATATATATATTTTTTCTACTCATATCTAGTCCAAAATAGAGGGAAATAATGGATGAGGATATATGTATCAATACAAGGTAGGTGGTATAATACACATCCCACATGTTCGTTGATTTTGAAATTAATATGGGGGATCTAATGATTTCATGAGTTCCATTTGTTGAATTTATATGCCTTTCATATTTTCATTATAAATATATGGTTTTTATCATTACATAAGTGATATAATTTATGTGGTTTCATCCACAACTCCCAATACTGCATGTTGTGGGATATTACATAATTGGTTTTTAGTGTTCTGACAATATTATTCCATTTCCTTGGTGTTCTAGACAATTAATACACAAATGATATGGCACCACATATTAAATACTTATTAAATCTTGATAATATGTATAAATTGACCTGTTTATATTATACATGACACTCCTATAGTAAATGCATTAATATATGTAATTAATTTAGATGATATTATAGAAATCATAGTTAAGTGTAGGTCTTGGACTTTTTAAATAGAAATGAATGTTTTGTTGCACATCTGTGTCACGCTATTCGATGTTAATGAATGGTAGTGGAATGAAACTTATTAATTGAACTTGACATTCATTGTTTTAATTAAATCATTTTATGATACTTGGCATTTTCACCTCAATGAATGTGAAGGCTTGTACCAAGTGCATTTTGTAATGGAATAGTTATCATACAACCAAATTAATTAAAATTAAATTGAATGTAAGGTTACTCTTTATGCACAGGGACCTTCAAATGTTTATATTGTGACATGGAATATGTTAACTCTAGGATTCCAAAAGGAATGCCTTGGGTAATTGAGGACGACATTCTAATTAAAGGCTGAATATTTCATTGGGTGAGACCAACCTAGGAACATGATTCCAATTTACCTCTAAATTCTCAATATGTCAGTGTTTTTTCCCTTCATTATTATTTTAGGATTCCTTAGATACACTACTTTGATCTTGTGTGATGTTATGAACCTTGGTTATATCCATGGGCTCGACCACTAATTAACTCCAACTTTATCTTTGTTTAATTTTTGGACATTGATTCAATCATTGTTGATGGAATTCCTTAGACAAGAATACATAGATTACACTCTTACCCCTTACCTCAACTCAGTTACTACTATGTTAGAAACTCTTGAGGTCTAGGATCCCACGGTGAATACCATAGAAGCACATTATATTAAATATAAATTATTGTTCCAATGTTACATCTAGTAATATTAACTATTTATATTTTCATGAGGTGATGTCAGTTCTAGATATTCCTCATGTTACATGATTATATACACTAGAACTTAATTAAATAGTAAATTGGTAAAACATTTAGACACCATCAAAGTGACAAATTATGCAATTGGTTATGTATTTACATTGTTCGACATTACATTATATATGCATGAATACACATTGTTACATTTTTACCTCATGGTCCATAGGTTATATAAAACATTGGTTGTGGCCCATTGAGATTTATTTAACACCCTCTTTTGGGCCATTGAAACCAAGGGAATTTTACATGTATCAAGGTATTGAAAATGTAAATTGTAATTCATCATAGAGTGATTTTTTTCAATACTATGATAGATTTGGTTGGAGAAAATCGAGCTATTGATTAGGACGATTGGGATAGTTTATGAATTAATTTTTTTCTTTATTTTAATTTTCATGTATTACTAATACATTTCATACATTTTTACCAACATTCTAGTGACCTAAAATATGTCATCATGAAATATGGTATGTTTCTCTTGTTATTTCTTTTATTGTTTATTTTTTTCCTTCTCTTGTGGATTCTATTTAATTATAATGCTTCCTCTATTTATCACATGTCATGTTTAATTTGTTTTTCTTTGGGTTTCAATCTCATAATTATGGAATTATATCCCAACATATTCACCATAGACCCAAGCTAAATGAAAATAGACTTTGTAATTTTGGTATATGTGCATGAGTATATTTTGTAATCTAGGCTCACGACACCAATTAAGTTGCATCTAGGTCCAAGATATCACAATAGCTACTCATAAAAAGAAGTGAGTATTTTTCAAAAGGGATTGATAGTTTACATATTGTTTTTTAACTCTAACATTTACTAGAACCTTGGTTAGTGTAATATTATTATATATTATCATAATTGAAAAAAAATTATCACAATCTATAAAAGAGTCATCAGAAAAGTGTAATAAAAATTCATTTTATTTTTAAATTCATTTGGAAGATCAAACAGATGAGGTTAAGGATGTTCTAGTAATTGATAAGTTAATATCCTCTCATATAGTTAAGATTCTATAAGAATATTCTCTTAATGAAATGTTTTATAAATTAATATTATATTGGGAACACCATCAATAAATGTCCATTATCTTCAAATGACATCATTTTCATTAGAATATTATTTGTTGTTATATCACCTATATTTAATTATATGAGGGGAGATTGTCATAATTCATATTAATATGATCTCTTTAGAACGAATAATATTTTTCATGACATAAGTAATCATTTTATGTGGTTATAAATGAAATATAATATAAGTTATTTTTTTACAATCATCAAACTATTATAAGGGTGTAAGGAAATCATTATTGTCCTTTTCTTATCCTTAAACCCCACTCAATAATGAATTTTAAATAATATGATACATAAATGTGTTTTTTGTATTGCAGAAATAATACTCCTCAAGTGAAGAATACAATTTTATTAATTATTGAAATACTGACCAAATATGATAAAATATTCACAATTCATGATAAATAAAATTTTGATAGTTTAAGAAAAATTTATGTGAATGATATTCTCATAAGCCATGGTATTTTATCTACAATTATTTTTTAAATCAACCCATGGATCATGACTCCATATTGTTCACTCCTATTGGAGGTGATGGGAAACGAAGTCATGTTGAGCACTATATACCTCCCTCATATAGATTTATTGAAAAATGGAATATATATATTCATGAATTCATGCTGAATACTTGAATCCAAATCATTGAAGTTATATGGTATTTTAATTTAGGGATAGTTGATTATTCCAAAAATAATAGCTACAACACTACATTAAAATGTAACACATTAATACAATGTATGGACTTCCTTGTAAATATTATCTTTGTTTGGAAGGCATTTTTGATGCATCCATAGTGTGACCGAGCTTTGTCCAATAGATAAAAACAAAGAACAATAAGAATCAATATAGGATGGTAATGGAATAGAGAAAGTATAAATATTATATTTTCTTTCAGAAACATCCTAAAGAGTTATTTTTTGTTTCACTTGTGATCCTTAGATTCATCCCAAAACCAAATAACATATTTCTTGTAATGTATGGTATTTTCACACCGGGATATGAAGTAAATTTTTATTTTGTTTATTAGATATTTTTTGTAGTGTACCATATATAAATACCAAAAGATATGATTAAAAACCATGATTGGCTTCATGTGTACTATATCATGAGATATATATTTTTGTCAATGTCATGTTTTGAATTAGAGGGATCATGATATAGATCTCAATAAAAACATAACTAAGCTACTAAAAAATATTGATAATTAAAATGTTGAAGTTTAATATAGAAATCCCAAAACATTGGTTTCAGTTAATTAGTAGCATGTTTCCAGGTCTCTTGATGTGTGGCATAATGATAATATAGTTAGAGTATGGTTCCCTAATCTCTTTATGGAATTGTATTAATGATGTATAATAAATGGAAATGAAACCATTATAGTGGGATAAATATATCAACATAAATTATTATATTAGATAGGATGTTTTTTAAATTTATAATTTTTTTATTTATGTTAACTAAATTTTTTCCCCTATTCTTTCTTGAATGTGAAATCAAGACAGATTTCTTTGTTTATTCTTTTTGTGTTCAGTAGTTTTTTCATTTATATATAATAATGCTGGACGTATACCTATAACTATAAATGATATATGAATTCCTTAAAATGGAAAATATTTCCCTCTTGGAAGCTTATGGTGTGATGATAATAGATGATTAAAAAAGTAATTTTAATTCACATTTAGTGGAATACCACAACCTTTTAGTGGTTTGGTAATTTTACCTAGAACCATCGAACACTCTGTGGAATTCGGCCTACCAGTCGATGTAATTTTTAATAGCCCGTGATGTATTCATTGTGCAATATGACAGATGATGGAAATCAATATTTTTTTTGTTGACAACTTATGGGGGAATGACTGATGGTAAGTATTGTAATTTCATTTATAGAACAACTTTTTTTAATTTTGAACAATCTTCCATGAAACTATTTTTTACACCAATTAACATTTAATGTTTCCTTAGGAAATCTTTTCATTAAAAAAATTTAATTTATAAATTTCTATGTGTCAGTGAAATTGTGGAATCTCTATATGTATTTGTAATAATGATTTAATAATTTTATCCCCTTTCATCATGTCACTAATTATTTGAGTGATGTAAATTCGTATATTATTGGTGGAAGGGGATCTTGAATTGTGTATTATTTTTCATTGATGACCCATTTATTTGTTCCATAACATTTTCATGGTGATTTTATATCTATTGTTTCATGGTTGAAAATATCGTAATTTGTGTTAGTGGTTTCATAATGAAATTGCCATTAATTAAATCTATTTTTTTCTCGAAAATGTGGAATGGATTATCTATTGATTTATAATGAAAAAATTTATACTCATGATCTATGCTTTGAATTGGATTTATTAGTTTGATGCATTCTCATAGGAAATTGATTTTAATATAATGTTTTGATTTTTGTAATTTATTCAAAATATAAATGAATGATTTTTTATTGGAATTTAATATTGACTTTTGATAAATAAATGAATAAAATGTTTTATTGATTTTAAATTATTTTTTAAATTATAATAATTTTAATGAAAACCATTGGATTATGTGTTTTGAAATGAAAAAATCTGTAGAATATATATTTTTCGTTATTAATGAATGATTATTATTGATAATAATGTGAGATGAATGATTTTTGACTTGACTGATTAGAATGATGTAAATAAAACATTTATCTATTTGGTTGTTGTCCTAGACAATCATGATAAAAACATATTTTATCTTGGTAGAAAAACATTAATAATGAATATAATATCAAATTATTCATAATAATTTTGATTTCATTAATTGGGTTGGATTCAGATTCTACCGAGACCATGAATCTAGGGGTATGTGAACACATGTAGCCTTATTCTATTGAGATTTGTCAGGATCCTTTAGCATTGATCCAAATATCCTGAAGTAATAGTGCAACATGGAAGGGATCCAAAATGTATTATATAAGAAATTTTCAATGAAATGACATAATCAATACTATTTGATGGAAATGATTAATCATGATTATTTTATTCATTCATATGAAATGTTTTTAATAAATTATTGAAAATATTGAAATAAATTACATTTCCCTGATATATTTAAAAATGAACATTTTTGGTTTATTTGATATAAAAAATTATAATCTTTTTTGGTATCATATTGGGATATTTTTTCTAAAAAACTATATATTACTTTGGAGTTTTTTCTATCTTTTTCTTGGACTAGAGATAGGGAAATACAACATGTCAGTAGGGAGTATTCTTTGTATTGTGACATCACATATATAAGGCAAGGTGGTGTATGAGATCCAAAAGTAATGAGGAGATCATAATGGTACTATTATCTTATTCAATTTGTTGTTTTTCAGATTTTTAAAAACATTCTTATGCTTTACAATTCTATCTAAGAGTTATTTTCACATGTTTACTATATTGATATACATACTAATTATAGATTCAAATCAGTTAAAATTGTATTATTGTTTTATTATTAAAGGAAAATAATTCTCCTTGAATGTTCCTACATACTAGAAAATAGTGGCCCACATTTGGTGATCAAGAAAACAATCCATTTAATGATAGATATTATTTAGTTACATGTTTCATGGATAGTCCATATTGGTTCTTGACAAACATTTTTATATTTTTAATAATTTATTTGAAATTTTCATTTCAAAATAATGAATAAAATTCAAATTATTTGATTTGAGAGTAATATACTTGATATAATATTATTGTTAATATTTAGATCAATATGAAATATATTTCATAAACAACTATGAAATGAATATGTGAAACATAAAAAATATTAAATTAATAATTAAAATGAAAATTATAAAGGTTAAATGATATTTATTAATATTTAAAATATATAGTACATCGATATGTTTTTATATTTTAAAAAACATCATATTATTATAAATTTATTATTTTTAATTTTTTGTACAAGTTAATTATGTAAATGATTCTGTAAGATTAACAATGACATGAATATAATTGATATTGAATGAAAAACCAACCATTTATAGTTTCCTCATTTTGATTGAGTTTGAAATTATTTAATAAGGTACATTCAGATAGACCATAACCATAAAAAATTGGATATGGTATTAGAGATGGGATGTTTTGTAGAACATTTTTTTAGGAATAAATATTTGATATCAACGAAATTTATCATGGATGGGTGTTTATACATGAAAATGGGAGGAGTTTTTTAAATAAATAAAATATTTTTTAATCACATGGGATAGTGATCATAAATTTATTAATTTAAACAATTTTTTAATGTATTAAAATAAATAATAAGTTTATTTAACATTTTGGGGTACCAAAATAATAATTTCATCATAAATATTTATAATGAAATTTATAAAATTGATATTTGTTAATTAGAATAAAAATGATATTTGATATGAAATCTAATATATAGTTATTGAAATTTTTAAAGGTATTTTTAAACTTATTATATTTCCATTGCATTGTTTTTATCATCTAAAATCGTTTTGTAAATGTTTGAGACTTTTTTTTATAGGAAGACGATTTAAGAAATCTTATAGTATTTCTAAAAATTATTATCTAAAATTCGTCAAATATTATCCTATATCAAAACTATGTAAAATACACACCACAAATTTATTTTATTTTTCTAATTAAAAAAATTATTTCTATATTATGTAATAAATATTATGAATTAATGAAAATTAATTATGGATGAAAATTTCATAATACACGAGAAACAAATTTCACCTCAAAATTTAATTTTTATGATTGGTGATTACATTTTTATATTTTTTAATTTCATAATCATTTTATTATAGATATTTAATATTTACATTTAATTTATGTAAAATAAATTTTAAAAATAAATTTTTAACAATTTATATTTATTATTATTTATCTTTAGAGTTTAGAGGATATATTATCAAAATTTATTATCATTTTTTAACTTATTATCATGATTTCTAAAATTTATTTATAAAATTATAAAAATATTATTTAATTATATTAATAGTTTATAATGTGATCTTCTAGTAAATTTTATAATATTTACTATCATAGTAAAATTTCAATGATCCCATATCATTAAATTTAGTGAGAAATTATTACTAAAATCAAATAACATATATTATCACAATAAATATGTTTTCATTATTACATTAATTATCCAATGCAATTTATGAAAATGTTATATAAATCTCATTTGATAATTAATAATCTAGTTTATAATAGTTTTTTCTTACTAGTTTATTTTTATATGAGATATTTATAAGATATAATGTTACACAATAATTTCATGTTCTAGTTTGAATATTTAATTATCATTATTGAGCCATTAAATTATTTTTAGTTTTATTTACTTATTATATATATTAATTTTAAATAATTTTTTTTATAAAATAATACAATATTTATTATTATATCTGGTTAGTACAACACTTTTATATTAATAATATATATATAGTAGGTAATTTTCATTTATGTAATGTTTATATCATTACATTGTCCACTTTTTCAAAATATTCATCCAATAAATTTCATCTAAAATAATATAATGAAAATCAGAGATGGAATTTTATAAATAAAAAATAGATAAATAATTTTTCAAAAATATATATTTTATATTTACATTATATTGTTAAAATATTATAGTCCTTGATTTATATAACATTACCACTATATTCCATGTTGTTAATTCATTTCATTCCATTTAAACGAAAATTTTCCATTGACACAACCTCTACATTTTCCAAATATGGGAAAATTTCTACGCAAAATGGACTGAAGATATGTTTGGATGAATGATATATTTATAGGACACAACTCCAATTCCAATTTAATTCTCAAATGCAGTAAGGTTCCTCAAAATATATGTTCCCTTCAACTCAAGCCTCATATTTCACATACATTTATATGATGGTAAAATTACATTATCATTAACGTCAAAATAAAGGATAAAATAAAAAATTTCAATGATATGATTAAAATATAATAAGTTATTCAATATTATAATTTATAAGGATTCATTATACGGATTTATATTCATCATTATATAATGGTATTTTTCCAAAAAAATATTCATAAATGGACTAGTTTTATTGGACTGTATATAATTTACTTGAATTACTTATTATTATTTAGAAGGAAAATACATTGTTTTTATATTTTATTAAAAAAATTAATTCATTTTTTGAATGAATATATCAAATATATCATCTAATTAAATTTTCGGTTTTTAATATGCATTTTAGAGTGGATGGTAATAATTTGGATTTTCCCAAACAATATTAATTCCATTAAAACTATTATTTTAGAAGTTCCTTAATTTATCAAATTAGATTTTAAACTAATATAAGATCAATTTTATTAATAATAATATATTAAATTGAATATCATCCAACATTAAATTTTATTTCAGTAAAAGATAGTTCTTTTGCATAAGATCCCAATTTCATAAAAATATTTATACATTGTTTCTCGTACACTTATATTAAACATTGTTTCTTGGACATAAATAAACTAAACCATGAAAAATGGATAATATTTTTTCAATCAATAGGTTATTTATTAGAAATTTCTATAAAACCAATTTTTTCATTATGATTAGTTACCATGGAAAAAATATGTCACAATGTTAATACGTAACAAAACTACAAATTATCTACATGGAAAAAGTTTTCATTAAAAACTGAGGCTATATGCCAAACCTATAGCTACAATTTTTGTAGAACCTTGATTTTTTTCTCATATTGTATATCTATATTTCTCTAAAACTATGGATATAGCGACTACCTATATCCAAAGGTCTTGTAAATAGTGGATATATAATTACCATGTAAGTGCATGGAAACAATTTCTTATTGGATGTTAATGATAATACCTATTTCCCCAACTTATTTTCATTTTAAATATTTACAAATATATATATATATCAAAATAAATATATCATATATTGTATTTATTGTAATGTTTGGGCCTTAACCATAATATTGTAGTGACAATGAAAAAAATACTGGACATGAAAATTTATGTTAACCCTATTAGAAATTTTTAGAAGTGATATAGCCATGGATTGTCACCATTTAAATAAACAATATTTCCTTAGTTTCAATCCTTTTATATAGACATCATTTCATGATGAAAAACCAATAGGGATGTCTCTATATTTTAAAAAACTATGGCTATAGGTTTTATTACCAATGTGTAAAAAAATTCAATCGACCTTGTTAACCATGGTTATTAATTCACTTCTATATATGTGAATACAATACACTGCTATATTGAATAAGGGTATATCTTATAGTCATATTTTTATCTTTTACAATCAATATTTATTAGAGTGGATATATGTGAATTTTTTAGTTCTGTAAATTTAATTTATTAATGTAAAAGATAAAAAAATAAGGGGAAATAATCTAATACTAATTATAAATAAATGATTTTATTTAAAAACATATCTCATTTCATCAAAATAGATTTGTTTTTATCCACATTTCAATGATTAATTATTATTAATATTTAAATAATTTGAAAATGTTCAGGTGAGTCATTCCCCTCATATTTAAAAATGGAACCTCTATTCATATTTCCTCACACATTTTGGGAATTCTATTTTTACCAATCAATACCAAATCTCTTCCCTACATAACTCACAATGTTAATGTTTTCCTTGTCTTCTTAAATGACTAATCCCCTATGGAAGATAGCATATGATAATTGGAGACAGTGGTAACCAACCTATCTCAACATTATATCTTCATATAAAATCATTAATTATATTCTAAAAAACATGAAATAATAAATTATGTATCATAAATATTCATTAATTAAATTATGATTACTTTAAAAACATTTATCTTCTGTTTTCGAACACTGTTAATTGATAACCTCATTCATGCGTACGTGTGATCTAATTCTTCCAAATCCAAATGATTTTTATCATCAAATTGTCATTTTTTATTGTAAGAAGAAACGTATAAAATAATAAATATTTTATTTAAGAAAAAATTATTATTCATGAAGTATGATATTTTAAACACATCCTATAATTATTTGTTGTAGGAAATTTATACCGATGATCCTGAATTCATGGGAAATTCTACCACCATAATGTGGTGTTATTAATATTCTACATTAAAATTATAAGGATTTATATCTGAATGGAATTAGTGAATAAATATGACAACAATATAATATTAATATTATGTATAATTAAAGGTTATTTTTTTATTTCTATCCCATAGACAAATGATAACATTACAAATAAATATGTATGGACTACATTCTCTTTGAAATTGAGAGGTTCAATTTTCATGAGAGCCTTACATGATTACATATTAATATTTTATATAATGTTAATATATGTTAAATATAACTATATTCCTACTATATTAATAATATTACTAGATAAACATTGACCTCATCCAATTCACAAATGTGTAAATGAATCTGTAGTATAAACCACACCAACATTCCCAACATGGAAATTAGTAGATTATTAAATAAAAAACAATGTAATAAATTAAATAATTTTAATAATAATAATTTAATAAACATGATAATGGGTTCTAATGATGAAGAAAAATAAAACAATTACATTATATATGACTTAGAGAAAATAAAAATCCAGATATGAAGCCGAATAAGGGGCTTTATTTCAAAGTATTATTTTAGTTGTTTTAAAATAATAAAACCAAGCCTTTTTATTTTAATTTATTCCTAAATATTAATATTAATGACTAAATTAATCCTAATGATATTTTTTCCAATATACGAATTTCATTAAACAAGTTTATAATTTAATCTTTTAAACAATTATTCAATGAGTTAATTTATATTTTTTTCAAAAACAAATTATCATATAAGGTTTGAATTTATTTTTATTCGTATATATAAATTATTCACTTCATTTTAAATATATATGTTTTAATTTTTATGATTATTTAAATGAATATTTATTTCTATAGTTATTTAATGTTCTGGAATATTTTAAAAAATAGAAACCCTTTTCTCTTATTAATGAGATAACTGAAAGTGTTAGATTATGTTTTTGAATGAGTTTATCATGGGTATTACATTGATAATTTGAAATCCTAATAATTAAATATTAATGATATGATATTTCATATTAATTTATGATGATGGATGTGTAATTACTAGAGATTTTGGATCCATCAAAATTCATACAATGCTCTATAACTTGTGTCCCATGCTATAACAATAATAAAAATACCATTGTATAATAACAGAAAATAATTAATAAATATATAATAAATACTATTAACGAAGTCCATTAAATAATAATAAATTAAATAATTATTACAAGTTAATAAAGATGTAAAATTTTCAATAATTTCCATTATAATTATATAATTTTTTTCTTCTAAAAATAAATAATAAAAAATAATAACAGTTATTAAAAATATAAATTTTATAAAATAAAAATAATTTATTAGTTCCTCATATTAAATTTCAATTGGTATATATTTATTATTTTTTATATATAGATTAATTTTCCATGGAAAAATATAATATTTAGGAAAATTATTATTTTTATTATTTTATAAAAAGGTATGATTATCATTTAAAATAGTAAAACAATTTATGTAATAATATATTAAGTTAATTATGATAATAATATCTTCTAATATATTCATGGAATTAATAAATCTATTGAAAATATATTTTCATTAAAAATTAGAATGTGTCATTAATAAAAAAAATATTCTTATTTTATGTATTTTACTAAAATTTTGTGTGTATATGGTGAAATTAGTTTTTGAATCACCTTATAGGAAACCTAAAATTATTTTTTTAATAAATGAAATAATTTTATTGAAATTATTATCATTGATAATTATATCTTAAATATTATTTAAATTATTAGAAACATTAATTTACAAAATAAAAAAATTTTAAATAATTATGAATGTTTGCATTAAATATAAATTTTTTATCCTTTTAATGTTTTATGTGATAAATTGATTTTAAATTTTGAAATAAAAAGGGTGATATTTTTTAATGATATTAAATACAACTTTTTTATACTAATGTTAACTACATTGTTGAAAATTATTTTTCTTGGTAATTGAATAATTTAGTTAATGGTAAAAAGAAAAAATATTATTAAATAAATCTAAAAATTTCAAAAAAAATATTATATTAAAATCATGTCAGCATTATCATGTGGAAGACCCCCTCGTTTTCCACTTTTCATTAATTAATCCCTGAATTTTGTCAACAATTTATTAAAAAATGATGTGAATTTCCAAAATATAGTGTTTTATCTATATATAAAATGGTACCACCTAAAAACATCAAATATTAACATCCCATTAAATATAATACATTTTAATATGTGTCCCGACCTGTACTCGAGGCTCGTTCTGTGACTACCCCAAACCCACCTTCCACAGGCTAGGGGCTGGCGACTAGCACCAAAGGCATAAATCCAGATAAAAAGGGAAGGCATTCCCATTATAAATGTGAACAAACATAACAGAGTACGCAACATAAGTAAGAACTAAATAATACTGAATAAAAATGTATGTGCTGAAGGAATGGGGCCAGAAATACAATCCCAATAGTAACTACAGTACAACCAAAATAGATAGTACAACTGCAGTAAATTAAAATAGTAACCAATGAATCATCCTCCGAGAAACCCACTGAAGGATGGGTAAATATGGCCTCCTCAACACCTCAGGTCCGTCTGACTGCTCCGTGTATGTCTCCCCAATTGGTCCACCTCTGTTTACTGTCCAGCTCTACAAGTCTCTAACTCGATCAGTGCTATATGTCATCTACATCCAACACAACGTAGCGCAGGCATATCCCATGCATGGATGAGTATACGATAGTCAATAGGGACCCCGAGACCACCGATGGTCTCCCAGAATCCACAATGGATAAACCACATAAGAGAGATACAATAAAAAAGTATCAATAACATAGATGATAATGATTGAAAGTAAAGACTCATCTCACATAGGTCGACATCTTATTTATAGCGATAGAGATGATAATATGTATCCACTGATTCATCTATGTTGTCAAACCCACATAGGATACAAGAACAACTAAGTTGTCGGACCCACATAGGATACAAGACCAGCTACCCTGCTAGACCCACAATGGATACATGAACAATAGTCATCGCCGTCGAACCCACAGAGGATTTCAGTATCGTAGTTGTCGCTGTTGAATACATAGAATATCCCAGTACAGTAGTCGTCATAGACGAACCCACGGATGATTCTAGTACAGTACTCGATGCACTCACAGCCAGCTCTAGAGTTCCACACGCAACACGCTCGATTCTGGGAGGGTCCTCTCCTTGAGAAAAGGGGTAGATACATCAACTATCACGAATTCCAGAGTGGATGTATCCCAAAGTTCTGCCTCATCAAAAGAAACCCAACGTGATAGAGGTCATGTCGATCGGTCTCCCGGTCTGAGAGTTATTGGGTTTTCTGTTCCTGGGGCCCAGTTGGAATTACACTCATTCCAATCCCGGACATTTTTCAACATTCTCCAAAACTCACTTAGAGTATCTCAAAGGGACCGCCTCATCACATGGGTCCCAGTGCGGCTGACGGCGCATCGATCAGATGCACGGTCAAGAAGTATTTCGCGTTTAAGCGAAACGGGCCCGGTCTATCAATCCCGATGGGCTGGCAGGTCGTACTGTCCTGGATCGGTGGGTCCGACCTAGCTAAGGGGTCATCCCGGCCCGATGGGGTGCGGCCCGGACCAGGCCGGCGGGGCGTGACCCGGCCCCGCGACAGGCGGGCCGGCCCGCGCAAGGCGGCCCGGCCCGTGCTACTGGCAGCCCGCCCTGGCGGCTGGCCGCAGCTCGGTCAACTGGCCGATCGGTCCGGGGGCGCGTGTCACGAACCGCCTTCACCAAGCAAACTGAAGGGACATTAGATTTCCATACCCTTCCTTCTTCAATTTGAAGGAGTGATAAGACTCCTGTGACCATCATTCAATAGGCCCCAGAGTGGCGACTAGCACCAACGGTATAGAATCACACACAAGATGGAAGGCATTACCCATTCGTAATTAGGTCAGGAGATAAGATAGTAAATCCCAAGAACACAAAAACTATGGGGTAAGAGTAAATCCAAATGAAAACCATTCCCATATGCATCTTACAAAAGTTAATACCACAAAGTACTAGAAGAATACAAAGGTAATGTACCAATGAAAAGAAAAACAGCAACTGCAACTGTCCCAAGGTCTAAGCTAGTTCGGCCCCGCACGAACATGAAGTCCTCCTGGAAACCTGAAACCAGTTTTATATATGTAGAGTGAGCATACAAGTATACTCAGTAGGGAAAACCAAAGACTCCCGTGCACAAGTGGGGAGGCATTCTAATGCCCTGTGGAAAAAGAGATAACCGAAGAACCTAGCAAGGAAAACTATCCACCGAGCCTCACTAAGTCACACTCCCAAAATAATTCAAGTCAAGTAATGTATAATAATAGAACATTTATAATTGGGTGCCCCGTGCAACTTTCCCACTAGTTATTGAAGAAATCCTATGCATCTAACCAATCCGTCCATTCTCACCGCAATCCCACAGCCACACCCCGCCCGTACACACCTGGGCCACAACCACACATCCCACCCGCAAACATCTGGGCCACAACCACCATGTGTAACCACTCCCACAAACACATGGGTCAGAACAACTACTGCCATGCCCGAAGCAACCTGGGCCTCATCCTGAAGACTCTGGGGAAGCAACCTGCTCACACACACCTGGGCCAACAACCACAACTATCTTACCCAGAGAATCATGGTCTATAATGGACCTCAGGCCATCACAGCCTGCTCGAAGAGTCTTGGGCTATTCGGGAAAGGGTGCAGAATAGAAGCTAATAACCAGCCACTCATATGAGTGTAGGGGAAAGCACCATCCCCCATGAAATGGGGGTGTTCAGAACTAAGTGAACATCTTGGGTGGGGAGCGAATAATAACCAAAAAAACTACAGATATATGTATAGGTAACAAGCACTGATCCCAATCTAGGGGTTCCAAAACCTAGACACAAACACCCTCTTTACTATTATTACATAAAAGAAAGGCACATCAATCATGGACAAGTCACAACTCATTCCGAAATCCAATTCCCCATTTAAACCATTTTTGTTTTCATGTTCATGTGATCACATTTCGGAAATTCTACACTACTGGGAAACTAATAGACAAAACCACAAGCTAGAGAAAGAGAAACATACAAACAACAATTTAAGCATTCCCACCCAGTTCTCTTGTGAAGTCAACATAACAAAGGGATCAGTGAGATCCCTCAAAGTACTGGAACCAAACACATCCTCGAGATACAGCCCCACACAGCTTCAGATTCCAAACCAACAATCGTGCCACAACAAAAGATCACATTCTCATCCACGTCATCCCATAAGCATCGAGCAGAACAAACAGACATGCCACCATGATAGAACAAGGATGTTTCTAGACTCAATTACATCATTCACTACATTTTCTTCTTTCTATATGGTTAATCTGGGTGATCACACAAGGTTCATTGTTCACTGGACATTCATTTAATTGGCTGAGTTTACGTAATCATCCAAATTCCCATGTTGGAGCCATTCAATTATCACAAAATACAAGGGTTCATTATCATGCAAGGAAAGACCACCAACGACCATGATTTTTAGTGAGCATAGCTCATAGAGTTTACAACATATCGAATTTATTAATGAGTACAACAGAATTGACAAACACACCCCATAATTATTTTACCGTTTTCTTATTATCATTGTTAAGGTTTGGTTTCATCCATTCCCAAAAAAACAATAGCATACCAACCCCGCATGATACAAAATAATGAGAGATGAAGTAAAACCCTAATTGATTGATCAAGGATTGATGTTCTTCTCCACACGCCACGAACTGGGGATGCGCGGCTTGCAGGGGAGGAACTCAGGGGAATCCTAGGACGAGCCGAAAAACACCAGCATAGGTGCACCATAAGCCTCACGAAGGAGGGAATCCAGATGAACCAGGGAGAAGAAATAAATCTAGCCAAGTAGGATCAGGAATAAACCCTAGAAAGATATAAATAAATGATTATATTGTTACTGGATAAGGAATTTTGAACTGCATTAAATTCAGATCGCAGTGTCCTTTGTAGTTGGATGGTTAGACATGATGGGATTAATTCTTATTTAATAATTCCCATTGGTGGGGGGTTATAATAGCTATGCATTAAACATTTTCTTTTAAATGGAGGAAAAATGCACAACGGATGTGGAATTGGAAGGTATGGGAAAAGGGTGTGAAACCGAGGAAAGGCACACGTTTGTGAAAGTTTAAGGATTTCCTGACTCTTGGGGATTTTATATATTATTTATGGGATATAAATGGATTTGAAAGGGGAATTAAATCATCTTTACATTAAATGATACATTGTGGGAGGAGAAAAATGTCAGAAACTGGAAAAAGGGACGAAGTCCATTGTGAGGACATAATGGCATCACCATGGTGCCACCCTCACGGTGCCACTGTCACAGTGCCACCGTCATTGGTGCCCCCATGACTGGTGCCAAAATTTCTGTGGAGCCGTGTTTTGGAAATGTAATGGTCCAGGTGGGTCTAGACCATTACATCAAATACCTCTCAATATATTCTCACCCTCAAGAATCAAAACAAGACTCGAAGAAAATAGGGTTTCCGAACAACCACCTCCAAAGATATCTATAAAGAGTGAACCTCAAAGACTTCTAGGAACACATCTCCCTAAAGCAACGAGGAAACATTTGAAGGTCAAACTATCCAGTCATATGGGTTAGGGAGTTTCTGCCTCCATGTCATGATACTATCTGCTTGGGGTGGCACTGACTCTCCCGAACAGGATTAATCGCGTCCACCTTAATGTTTCTTGATTAGGGATCATGTTCTCCCCTCCCCATAGTCAGGACTCTTCACAAACACCCACAAAATAAGGAAAATTGGACGTTCCATCTTTAACAAATTACATTATTCCATCACAAATAGTATAAACAAAATAGAATAAAACCCAAAAAAACTCTAGAAACTGGGCGCGCATCTGCGTCTCCCATTCCCAGGTACATTACTCGAGCCCTCTATGCCTCCAAAACACACGAACCAAAGGAATAGTCCATCCATGGAGCACCTTCTCCTCACGATCCTCGATACTCACTAGTCTCTTTACAAAAGTCACGTCGTCCTCGATATCTAGCTTTTCCAAGTCGAGGATGTGTGAATCGTCTTGTACATACCGTCAGAGTTGTGAAAAATGGAAGACAACATGTATTCTCCGTAGCGGCAGTGGTATAACTAGCTGATAAGCCACTTCTCTGCCCTACTGAAACATTTAAAAGGGTCTGATGAACCTTGGAGAAAGCTTACTCACCCTGTCGAACCTCCGTTGTCCACATCGTGGGGAGACCATCATTAATACATTGTCCCCGACCTCAAACTCCAGTGGTCTCCTCCTATTATCGACATATTACTTATTACGGTCCAAATACGCCTTCATACACTCTCATATAAGCTAAACCTTCTCCTTCATGCTCTGTTCTACATCCGGGCCAAGAGCACCTATTTCACCATCCTTCGTCCAGCAAACGGGTGAGCCACATGGCCTTCCGTACAAGGGTTAGAATAGAGCCATGCCAATGGTAACATGATAGATATTGTTGTAGGAAAAATCTACAAGAGGCAAGTGTTGCACCCATAATCCCCCAAAATCCAGAATACATGCTCGTATCATATGATCTAACATTTGGATGGTGTGCTCTGTCTGTCCATCTGTCTAGGGATGGAAAGTAGTGTTAATACATAGATGGGTTCCAAAAGAGTGATGCAATCCCCTCCAGACACATGAGGTAAACCATGCATCCCTAACCGATAATATGGACCTCATAACTCCATGAAATCTCACCAACTCATCCACATACCTCCGTGCTATGGCATCAACTTCACCCGACTCCTTAATCACCAGAAAGTCAACCAATTTCATCAATCGGTCCACCACTACACAGATATCATCACAACCTCCTTGAAAATTGGTTGTCCCTGTGATGAAACCCATCACGAATTCATCCCACTTACACTCGAGGACATCTAATGGTTGTAATAGACTACCTGGAACACGATGTTCAACCTTCACCTGCTGACACATTGGGCACCTGGCCACGAACTCTTCCACCACCCGGTTTACCCCGAGCAACCAAAACTCACTCCTCAGACCCCGATACATCTTGGAAACTCCTGGGTGAACTTCTTGGGGTGAATTGTGGAACTCACCAAGAACCCTCTCGTGCATCACCTCTAGAATAAACAACTTCACTCGGAAAATCATCTGATTTTGACCATCATCTGTCCACCCTTCCGGAGCATCTTCATGGTTAACCCGGTCACGCATCACAACACTCTCTATGCCTCCCCACAGAGACTCTTCCACCTACCATAGTATAGAATACTTCACTGTCATATAATACATGAAACCTCTACGACCATCCATCCATGCATCCTGGTGCAGGGTAGCCAACTCTTCTATCGCCTTCCAATCATCTTCCGACTCTCGAACTGCTTCCTTCTGCGACTTCCTGTAGATTTCATCGACCACCACATTCGAATTTCCTGAGGTATAGGAAATCTCGAAGTCATAGTCCTGAAGGAACTCCATCCATCTTCACTGTCCTATGTTTAGGTCCCGGTAGAAGAATATATAATTCAATATTTTTTGATTAGTGAAGACCACAAAGCGTTCCCCGATGAGGTAATGCTGCCAAAACTTTAGTGCGAACACGATCACCACAAGCTCCAATTCATGGGTGGCATAATTTATATCACGGGGGCATAACTATCTAGTCACATAAGAGATAACCCCTTTTCGTTTCATTATCACACACTAGAGGCCTGTACCTTAAGCATCACCGAACACCTCATACGCCACCCCTTCTTCTGGAAGTCTCAGCGCTGAGGCACTAACCAACTTCTCCTTTAGATAGTTGAAGGCTACCTCACACTATCCATTCCACAAAAAAGCCTAGTCCTTCTTGTAAAAAGCCGTAAAAAGTGTCACAACTCAGGAGATGTTGGGCACAAAACGCCAATAGTAGCCTGCTAGTCCAAGGAAACTACAAACTTTTTCCACGTTCATTGGTGCTTCCCCAGAAACAACCACCTCGAACTTCGATGGGTCCACTGTTATTCCCAACTCGGACACTACGTGCCCAAGGAAGTGCACATCTTGTGTCCAGAACATGCACTTGGACAACATCCCATAGAGTTGGTGCTGGCGGAGGACTTCTAAAACCGTTCTCAGGTTCTCAGCGTGATCCGCCTCTAATATTGAGTATATCAGGATGTTCTTAATAAAAACGACTACGAACTAATCCTGGTATTTCCAAAAGATGGAGTTCATGAGCCCCATGAACAAAGCTGGAGCGTTCATAATGCTGAACGACATGACCAAAAAATCAAAGTGCATATATCTGCATCTGAAGGTAGTCTTCGAGATGTCACCCTGTTTCACCCTCAGCTGGTGATATCCTGATCGTAGTTCAATCCTGGAGAACCACTATTTCCCTTTTAACTGGTCGAAAAGGTCATCTATCCTCGGAAGAGGGTAAAAGTTCATGACTGTTACGTGATTTAGTGTCCAATAGTCTATCTACTACATGAGACCACCATCATCCATCTTTGTGAATACGACTGGAGCACCCCATGGTGATGCACTTGGTCGAAAAAAAACCTTTCTTTATCAGATCATCAATCTAAATCTGAAACTCCTGTAACTCAGAAGGTGCTATCCGGTAGGGAGCCATCGAAATCAGATGGCAACAAGGTTGAAAGTCTATCATGAACTCAGCATCACGTCGAGGGGGTAAAGTCACCACCTCATCATGGAAGAATTATACAAACTCACTAACGATCCCTAGAACTTCCCCCAATTCTACATCCACCAACTCCACTAATTGCTCAGGTAATAAGTAAATGAGCGGATCCTCTCACCTGCTGCCTTTCTGGAAACCCTGCTTGCCAATTAAAGGTAAACATCGGCCGCCCAAATATGAAAACACGACCGTTCCTCGGAAGCAGTCATTGATGGAACATACGGAGAATAGACAGTCAATGCCTAGTATGACATCGTATGGATGTATTTGCAATAGTAGAAGATCCCGGATAGACTGATGTGGCCCTATAATCAGTCTATAACCTCATCAAACATAAATAAAGTCAGTATGACCTCCGACTGGTGTGCTCAACACTAGGGGCACTGGAAGTCTCTCAGCGTCTAAACCCAGAGCACATGCCAGACTGGGTGCAACAACGGTGTGAGAATCTCCTGTATCGAACAAGGAATAGTCAAGAGTACTAAACAAGTTGATCGTACCTCGAACGACTTCTAGACATGATGGAACAGCTGCCTCTGTGGCGTGCAACTACCCACGCCCAGCTCCCCTGCCAATCGACTATCAGCTGCCTCGCCGAGCGTTCCCTGGTCGACGTCCCTGAGGAGCATCCTAAGGTCGACCTCCTCCTACAATGCCTGCCCTTGGAAGAGCGGGAGCTTGACGCCCCTACTGCAGCTGCTGAAAGGGACTTGCTGGAAACTGCTTCTACTAAAGTTGGCGCTGAAGCTACGCACCCTCTCTGTACTGTACTCTATATGGGCACTGATTACGATGGTTCCCATGTCTTCCACATATGAAGAATCACGACACGTGGCCTAAAAAGAAGGGATGAGTGCCAGGAGAGCGAAACTGGAAATAATGAGGCATGCTTCTTACTGGTCGAAACCTAGAGGGCCCTGATGCTAGAGGCTTGCTCCTGACTGATTTCCCCTTTGATAAGCACAATTAGATTCCCTCCCATGATAAACCTCTTAGCATGTGAATCCTTTCCACCACATCAGCCTTCTTATGGACCTCCAAGTACATCAGTAGGGTGACGGGAGTAACATCATACTGGAGAGAAGGTCGAAGTGCCTCTTCCAAATATCTCGCTCGAGAATCCTCATCCAGCAAGTGGTCGGGAGCAAAGATAAGGAGATAATTTAACATGATCCCCAACTCTCTCACTGACATACTCTCCTTCTTTAGGGAGAGTAGTTCCTGCCTCTTCTCAGACATCATCTTGGAAGAGAAGAATTATACCCAAAACTCCTCAAAGTAAGCCCACATAACCTCAGCCTCCCTCTTCTCCCCAAGATAAAGTGTCCACCACTAATTCACTACTCCACACATCTGTATTATATCCATAGGAACCCAGTACTCCGTCAGAGCCTAGATCAAGCTGAAAGCTATCACGAGTTCCTCTAGCCAGCACACTATCTCTATATCTAAGATGCTACCCTCATACTTCCTATGGGGCTGCCACTAGAAGGAACAATGTGTACTCTACAACTGATCGTCCTCCTCCTCTCGGTCAGCCCTATACCGATCAGCCAAGTCAACCCACTAGGCCTCGATTGCCCGCACTACTCGTGGTCGTCTCCCAAGTGCCATTACTGCAAGGTAAATAAGGAATGCCTAAGCCTCAGTATTGTAGAATATTTTTTCATAAATTTCCTTATACTTATTATTTATTTTAAATCCCCAAAATACCCATAAAACATATGAACATAAGTCATTATTATGCATATACCTTCCCTAGAGTCTCTACCCTGCAATCAGTGTAGCCTTACATGGTCGTTCGGTAGGCTCAGAGTCCTTGCATCGGATCACGGGGGGCCCTAAAATCCCATGTGCTAGCCTGTCTTCCCTGACCTATTTCATGCACCATGATCACCCAACATTGTTTCCTAATCATCCCATGCAATACTCACTATTCCTAACTCCAGACTACATCTTATCTCTCAACCTACCTCTAATACTATTCAGTCACGACCCGCCTTTACCAAGATGGGGGAAGTGATATCAGATTGGAAGACCCTTCCTTCTTCAAGTTGAAGGAGAGATAATGACCCTTGAGACCCGCCTGAAATATGCCCCAGAGTGGCGACTAGCAACAAGGGTATAGAATCACACACAAGATGGAATGAATTACCCTTTTTCTTTATTAATATCGGGAGATGACATAGTAAATCCAAACATCTCCAAAAATAGGGGGTAAGAGTAATGATAAAAGAAAACCATTCCCATATGCATGTTACAAAAGTAAATACCACAAAGTACAAGATGAAAACAATGTTAAAGTACCAAAGAAAAGAAAAACACCAATTGAATCTTTCCCAACATCTGAGCTAGTATGTCACCAAATGATCCCAGAAGTCCTCCTGGACATCTGAATGCCGTTTTATATACATAGGGTGATCATACAAGTATACTCAATTGGGAAAACCAAAGAATCACATGCACATGTGGGGAGGCATTCTAATCCCCTATGGAAAAAGAGATTACCAAAGAACCTAGCAAGGGAAACTATCCACCCAAGCCTCACCAATGAACACTCCCCAAATAATCCATGTAAAGTAATGTATAATAATAACACATCGAAAATTGGGTACCTCGCACCACTTTCCCACTGGGTTTTCAAGACATCCAACACATCGAACTAATCCCACCATTCTTAACACAGTCCCACTGTCACACCCCGCCCGCACACACCTGGGCCACAACCACACATCCCGCCCACAAACACCTAGGTGACAACCACCGTGCGTAACCACCCCCACAAACACCTAGGTTAGAACAACTACTTCCATGACAGAAGACAACTAGGCCTCATCCCGAAGAATCTTGGGAAACAACCTGCCCACAGACACCTGGGCCAACCACCAAAACCACCCTACCCAAAGAATCATGGGATTTAATGGACCTTAGGCCGTCACAGTTTTCTTGAAGAGATTTGGGATATTCAAGAGACGGAGCTGAAAGGAGCTAATAACCAGCCACTCATAGGAGTGTTGGGAAAACACCCTCCCCCATGAAATGGGGGTGTTCAGCACTAAATTCTCAACTTGGGTGGGGCACGAATAAGAAACATAAAAAACAACAGATATATGTATATGCAACAAGAACTCATACCAACCTAGGGGTTCCAAAACCTAATCACCAACACCCTTGTTACAATTTATTCATAAAATAACGGCACAAACACTCACGACCAAGTCAAAAATAATTCCCAAAAACAATTCCCCATTTAAACCATTCTAGTTTTCATGTTCAAGTGATCCCATTAAGGTGAACTCTACACTACTAGGCAACTAAAATGCATAACCATAAGCTAGAGAAATAGAAACGGAAAAACAACAATTTAAGCATTCACACCCGGTTCTCTTGTGAAGTCACAAAAACAGGGGGATTAGTGAGATCCCTAAAAGTACTAGAACAAAAACAATCCTCGAGATATAGCCCAATACAGCTTCATATTCACAACCAACAATCATTCCCAACATATTATCCCATCCTCATCCATGTCACCCCATAAGAATCGACCAGAACAAACAGACATGCCACCATGAAAGAACAAAGAAGTTTCCAGACTCAAGTACATCATTCACTACGTTTTCTTCTATCTGTTTGGTTAATCTGGGTGATCAGAAAACGTTTTTTGTTCACTGGACATTCATTTAATCGGCCTATTATATGTAATTAAACAAATTCCCATGTTGGAGCCATTCAATTATCACAGAAGACAAGGGCTCTTTATCACGAAAGGAAAGACCACCACGGCTATGATATTCAGTGAGCATAGACCATACAGTTCACAACATAATGAATTTATAAAAGACTAAGTCATTATTTTCAAAGACACCCCATCATTCTTTAACATCTTGTTTATTATCTTTGTTAAGGTTTGGATTCATATAATCCCACAAAAATAAAAGTTTACCCACCCCGCAAGATACACAGTAAAGAGATATGAAGGAAAACCCTACTTGGTTGATCAATGATCGAAGTTCTTCTCCATGAGCTAAGAACTGGGGATGCCCGACATGCAGGGGAGGAAATATGGGGACTCCTAGTACGAGCAGAAAAACACTATTATAGGCCCACAAAAAGCCTCAGGATGGAGGGACACAATGGGCACCCGAGTGAAGAATGAAAGCCTGCCAATAAGGGGATGAAAGAAACTCTATAATGATATAAAGAAGAGATTCTATTATTAATTGATAAGGAATTTTGAACCGATTTAAAGTCAGATCACAGTTTCCTTTGCGGTTGGGAGGTTACACACAATGGGATTTATTCTTATTTATTTATTCCCATCAGAGGTGTGTTCATAATGGCTATGAGTTAAACAGTTTCTTTTCACTGGAGGAAAAATGCACACCGGAAGTAGAAC
Organism: Viscum album; assembly: GCA_963277665.1. NCBI lineage: Eukaryota > Viridiplantae > Streptophyta > Magnoliopsida > Santalales > Viscaceae > Viscum > Viscum album. The sequence continues at coordinate 1,244,686,925 of OY728147.1, forward strand.
TGGAAGGTACTGGGGAAAGGGTGTGACACCTAGGAAAACCACACATTTTGGTATGTTTATGGTTTTCCCGACTCTTGGGGATTTTAGATATTATTTATGGGCTTTATATGGCTTTGAAAGGGGAATTAAATCATCTTTACATTAAAATATACGTTGTGGGAGCATAAAAAGGCTGGAAACTGGAAAAAGGGATGAAGACCGCAGTGAGGACCTGGTGGCACTGTCACGGTGCCACACTCACGGTGCCATCGTCACGGTGTTACCCTCACATTTCCACCATCATGGGGTCACCCTCACGGTGCCACAGTCACGGTGTCACCCTCACAGTGCCACCGTCATGCTGCCACCGTCACCGGTGTGGGACCATTACGGTGCCACCCTGACCGGTGCCACAATCATGGTGCCACCATGACTGTTGTGTATCCATCACAGTGCCACTATAACTGGTCCCTCGTCACCAGTGCCACCTTTTTGGTGGAGCCGTGTTTCAGAAAATTAATGGGACATGGGGTTCGGGCCATTGCAGTATGACCCTTGGTTTTCCAAAATGGTGGCGCCAAGCGGCGCCGCCCCTCCTGCCCAGCCTGTTCTTCTGGAACACATGGCCTGCACAGGTGGGCCGATGTCCCTCTGCATGCGGAACATACTGGTGCCGCAGCTCCCTTCATCCCCGCCGACCTCCTTCCAGCTGGTTGGTCACTGACGTGGTCCAAGGAATGCAGGTCGCAGACTTTACATCATGGCACCCTCGTGGCGCCGCGGTTCCTTCGGCCTTATCGGATTTACCTAGCCGGTTCTTCTTCAGCCGAGTGGCCCGTAGATGCGGGACACGGTTCTTCACTATGCGGCTGGCCAACGGCCGCCACTCCCTCTGGTCATTGCTGCCTCTTCTATCTCCACCTCCACCACGAATGTGAACAAGGATCATCGGAGGGTCGTTGGGCCGTGTTTGTTCGGCCCGCTCCCTCTGTGTAAGGCATTAAAAAATGGACATAGACGATTACATGAATTGAACAAGAACAAAGGTTTAATTTATTCAATTTAAATTATTCAAATCCCCTACCATGTTTTTTATTCTCACTTGTTCGTCTCGCGGGAAAAGGATTTGAAGATGATGTCGATTCGTTGACGTTGGGATGCGTCCTTGGAGGAAGCTTAGTCAATGTTCCTCACGGGCGGAGTCTTATTCCTTGATGTGGAGGAAGAAGAATGTAGAAGATGACGGTCATGGTCCTTGAGTTCTTCGTTGGAGATAGTAAATGTTCTTCGCATGAAGAAGTCCCTCTACTAATTCTCCAAATGTTCCACCACCATAATATTTTCCAAGTAAAATATTATAATTATCCTTCCAAACTTTAATATAATTTCCACTCAATACAAATTGATTTGAATGAATTCAATGATTAATTAAATGTGGCATTTAATTATTCCTAGGTGTTGGCATTAATTATGAGAAGGTGAAGAGTTTAAAATTCAAAAGAGAGGAGGTGGAGAGTTTGAAGAGTTAAGGAGGGGCTCTCAAGGGGATAATGTGGTAGTTGATGGGTTAGGGGATCATGTGGGCCCCACCACACATCATCGTCTCATGAGAGGTTATGTGGGTGTGGGCCCCACATCTAACTCTCATTGAAGTAAATAACCACCACTTAATAAATTAAATAAAATTGTGTACAATCACAAAAATTTTATTTCCATTTGTTAGGAATATGTAAAATATAACATATACTCTCGACCAAACGCAAATGCTGTAATGGTCCCCTTAAGAAAATACCGGTGATGAGAGTTCATCAGTGTCCTAAGATTTCAATTTCGAGCAGCAGTTCAGAATACATAAAAACATGCACGTATGTTTACTAAACGTACCTGAACAAAACTTCAGAAATTGATTCTGGGCACACCGTGCCTCATAATCTGGTGCCGTCAGAAACCAAAGGCTCGTAATATTTATAGAATTTAATAAAAAAATATTCCTTGAAATTTAAAGGTCTTTAAATTACCCCCACCGTAGGGAATTATGTCCATGTAATGCTACAACACACACTAGGTAAACAAATCGGGGTACTGATCACGCATCTGAGCCTCCTGCTCCCATGTGCTCTCCTGGAGGTTCCCAAGCTGCTAGCGAATGCGCACAAGAGAAATCGATCATCCACATAGGACTCGATCCTGTACATCCTCGATCTACACCAGGACATCTGTGAATGTCTCCCCATCATCAATGTCCAGCTCCACGTGGTCGATGATGTGGGTCGGGATGTGCACATATCTCCTCAGCTAAGATATGTGGAAGACCGTGTGCTCCCGATGCATCTGATATGGAAGGGCTAGGTGGTAAGACACCTCATCTACTCTACTGAGGACTTGGAAAGTTCAGATGAAACATGGTGGTAACTTTCCACCCCGACAAAATATCTGTATACCTCATCGTGGTGAGACCCATAGGAATACGTGGTTTCTATCCTCGAACTCCAGTGGTCTTCGTCTCTTATCAGCATATGACTTCTATCTGCTCTGTGCTGCTCCTGGATAATCTGAAACATCTCCATCGTATCCTGAATCATCTTTGGTCCTACAAGTGTTGACTCCCCTGGGTCAGTCTAGCATAGAGGTGATCTACAAGGTCGCCTATACAGTGCCTCGTAAGGGGAAATCCAGATGGTGGAGTGGTATTTGTTGTTGTACATAAACTCCACCTATGGTAAGTGATCCTCCTAGCTATGACCAAAGTCATGGACACATGCACCGAGCATTTACTTGAGAGTCTGAATGGCCTCTCAGCCTGGCCATCCTTCTGAGGATGGAAGGTGGTGCTCAAGTGAAGCTGCGTCCCAAAAGCCTCCCGCAATCCCTTCCATAGCCAGGAAGTGAAATGAGAATCTCGATCAGAGACGATAGCCGATGGCACACCATGAAGCTATACGATATCTTGAATTTATAGGCATCCCAAGATCTCTACTATAACCTGCTCTCTGATCGGTATGAAGTGGGCTGACTTGGTGAGTCGGTCTATGATCACCCAGATAAATTTATGTCCTCTGGATGTACGTAGAAGCCCCATCATGAGATCCAAGGATATCCCGTCCCACTTCAACTCTAGAACCAATAAGGGATATACCAATCCTGCTGGTACCTGGGGCTTCGCCTTCAATTGCTGACAAGTGAGGAATCGTGAAAAGAACTCTACTACAACCTTCTTCATACCTGGCCACTGGTGTTGTAGTCTGAGGTCCTGATACATCTTATCCACTCCTACATGTACCGCTAGAGGGGAAATGTGAAACTCCCTTATCACATCCTCCTATAGTGCAACTGGTACCATGGTACATCCCCTGAAGAGGGTTACCTACTCCCCTCTTTCAGAAAAACCGTTAGGTGCATTCCCTGTGGTTATTTGAGAATTTCACCTCTCAAAATCAACGTCCCCATGCAGTGCCTCTCTGACTCAAAGAATATGTGGAGGAGTGACTGTGAGATACTGATGAAAGGATACTCCATCTCTATCCATGAAGGATATTTTCAATGCGGCTAGCATCTCTGTCGCCTCTTCCAGCAGCTGAATTCCCGATATCTTGTTACGAGCATCTGCTACAACGTTCCGCTTCCCAGGAGTAAAGACTATCTCAAATTCATAGTCCTGGTGGAACTCAATCAATCAACGTTGTCTCAGGTTTAGGTCCTTCTGCGAGAAGATGTACCTGAGACTCTAGTGGTCAGAGTAGATTGTAAAACGCTCTCCCATGAGATAGTGCCTACACTTCTTCAAGGCGAGGACCACTGCTACTAACTCTAGGTCATGGGTAGTGTAGTTCTGATTGTGATGCCTCAACTATAGTGAACCGTATACGATCATTGCTCACTCTTGTATCAGTACACACCCGCGTATGGTCCTTGATGCATCGCAGTAACCTATGTACCCTACACCCTCCTCCGGTATCCTCAAGATGGGTGCACTGGTCAACCTCTGCCTCAGCTCCTGAATGCTCTACTAGAATCTATCTGACCTTACGAAGGGTTTCCCCTTCTTGGTCAAAGATGAATGCGGTGCTTCAACTCTGGATAAATCATGAACAAATCTCGGATAGTATCCAACCAGGACAAGGAAACTCCGAACCTCCGTCACACTCTTGGGTGGCTCCCAAGCATGTACCGCCTCGATTTTCACTGGATCCACTGCTAGCCCAGCCTCTAAGATGACGTGTCCCAGAAATTGAACCGCTCAAATCCATAACAAGCACATCGAGAGCTTACCATAATGCTGGTGATCTTGAAGTGTGTCTAGTACAACCTGCAAATGGTAGGTGTGCTCCTCCTCAGTAGTCAAGTAAATTAGTATGTCGTCGATGAAGACTACGACAAAGAGATCGAGGTAAGGATGGAAGAACATGTTCATGAGACTCGTGAACACTTCTGGAGCATTGGATACACTAAAGGGAAGAACATAGAACTCATAGTAGCCTTACCGACACCTAAAGGTTGTCTTCTGCACATCCTTGTCTCGAACTATGAGCTGGTGATAGCCTGACCTGAGGTCTATCTTAGAGAACCATCGTGCTCCCTTGAGCTGGTCAAAGAGGTCTTCAATCCTCGGGAGTGGGTACATGCTCTTCACAGTCACCAGATTCAGGTGACAATAGTCAACACACAGTCACAAGTTCCCATCTACTTCTTGGACAACATAATCAGAGAAGCCCAGGGGTGAAACACTATGTCGGATAAATCCCTTCCCCTGCAAATCCTCCAACTCTACCTGTAGCTCACGATGCTAGGAGAGATCCATCTGATATGCTAGATTAGATATCAGTGTTGTCCCGGGGTACAAGTCTATGTAAAAGTCTACCTCTCTATGAGGAGGTAGTCCTAGAATATCGTCAGGAAAAACATCCGCATACTGATCCACCACAACAGGAAAACTCAGAATCCGCACATTAACCGCTCTGTGGATGAGACTAGCCAACCGATGTGTGATCGACTGCCCACTCATCTGCATAATTCCATCCTGCGCTGCAAAGGCCCCCTTCTCACCGGTGAAGGTGAACCTGGTCCCATCCGTGCAGGTACACCACACTTTTCACCAAATATAGTTGATCTGAGTATGGACTGTAGATAACCATTCCATACCCTAGATGATGTTGTAAGGCCTTGACACCGCTACAAGATGATCACAACCAAAGATCTAGCCTCCTAGAGTAAGTTCACACGGTCGGCACCAGTGCGTAATAATTGATTCCTCTCCTGTAGGAGTCTCTAGCTGTAAGGATCGAGCCAACGGCTCTATCGGAATCTCCGAGCTCGGAACAAGGACATCATCAATAAAATAATTACTCTCCCTTGTGTCTATATGAACTGCAGCAAGGGTGGAGTAGAAATAGATAGTACATCGACTCATATCAGGTGCGCAGTGGTCATAGGCCTCGACTGCCTGGAGCTAAGCCTCCATCTGTCTTCCAGCTCCTTGTAGTTGGGGTGGATATCCTGGTAGTGGTGGTGGTAGAGACTCGAAACATCATCCACCACCCGCTGATCGGCCAGCTCCTCTGCCATGTCCTCCTGCTCCCCGTGGACCACCACGGTCGAACATCTACCTTTGCATGGGGGGTCCCTCTATTGTCTGCTGCTCATCTGTATGGTGGGTCGGGATATCACGATCCATGTGGCCCTGCACACCGCATGGATAACAATGCATGCTCCTCATAAGGTTGTCACTGTTTCATGTGCCCTGCACAATCGAACCTGTATCCTGAGTTCGCCCACCAGATTGCCTTGTCCTCGTGGACCTCTATGACATTTGTCAACTGCTGGCTGTAGAAGACTACGAAAAATGTCTCCCTATGCTAGATCTCCTTACTGGTGGCTGCTCAGCGAGAAAACTCTCCACTAGAAGGGCTTGATCCAACACCCCCGCCTGCATTGGGATGCTGAGGGGAATCATCGAAGCCCTGATCTCATGCCTGAGTCCCTGCTCGAAGGTCTGGGCCCTGAAAAATAGGTCTCATACTATATCTGTGGAATAGAGTGAGAGGTCGGTGAGACTCATTGAATATTGAGCTACTGTCGTGCTTCCCTCCTGCACATGATGTAACTCTAAATCTGCGCCACACGAAGGGTAGCTAGAAAAAACTCCGAGCGGAAGAGACTCTCGAAGTCTTTCCAAAGTAAAGATGCCTCACATGCACCTGGATCATCAGAATCCACCATCAACCTTCTCTTATTTGCAAGAGAATCATGGCCAGGATCACCACAAGGTCAGTTGGTGTCCCTACCAATCTGAAAGCTCTGACGACAGCCTGCAGCCAGTCCTCAGCTGCTTGTGGGTTTGTCTCTCCGCAGAACCTGGATGGCCTCTGTCGCTAAAACTTGTGCAACGCACTCAGGTCTCATGCACTATTTGTTGATGGGGCTGGTGGTATAGGTGGTCCAGTGGGTAGTGGTACCACTGGGGCCTCTGCTGTGATGGGGCCCTGTACCGAGGTCTCATCGCTCGGTGGGCTACCATCTCGTACGTAACATGGAACCCTAACTAGATGCCTTCGTGGGGCCATCCTAAAAAGAAACAGTTGCGCCACAGTCAAACTGAATACATGGTGAGCTGACTAAAAGTAATCACAAAGAAAACTTTTGAAACAAACATTCAATTAGTGTTTTCGTGTACTGAGTCGGAAATCATAGGACAAGGTCCTAGTGTATGGATATATCGACCGTCACACCAACACTGGACTACCTGGACTAAAAACCAAACTCAAAACTCTTAACACTATTGTTTCAAAGAAATTAATGATCAGAGTTCTAAGTAATGTGGTAGAACCGACTCCTCTGATACCAATTTGTCATGACCCATCCTCGGGGCCCGTGTCATGACTACCCCAAGCCTTCATTCCATAGGCCAGGGGCCGGAGACTAGCAACAAAGGTGTAAATCCGGATAAAAAGGGAAGTAATTGCCTTTATAAAAGTAACAAAACATAATAGAGTACACAACATAAGAAAGAACTAACTAATACTAAATACAAAAGTAAGTGTTGAAGGAATTGGGTAGGAAATAAAATCCCAACTGTATGTTCATTACAACTAAAAAAGCTAGTAAAACTACAGTAAAGTAAAACAGCAACCACTGCGTCGTCCTCCGGGAATCCCACCTGATGGGTGGGTAATGATGGCCTCCTCAGCACCTCGGGTCTATCTAACTTCTCTATGGATGTCTTGGCTAGTGGTCCACATCCGAGTACCGTATAGCTCTACAAGTCTCTACCTCGATTAGTGTTATATGTCAACTGCATGCAACACAATGTTGAGCAAGCATAGCTCAAGAAAGGGTTAGTATACGATACACAGTAAGGACCCCGAGACCACTGATGGTATCCCAGATTCCACGAAGGATATACCACAGAAGAGAGATACAATCATGAAGTATTAACCAACCCTAATTAGGTATGTGCAAAAACATATATGTAAGTTATCATCCATTGTTTTTCTCTAACTCTTGAGCCCAAGAACAACCCATTCTACACAGGAAAGTAAGTCAATCACATCGATGATAATGACTGAAAGTCAAGACTCAGCTCACATAGGTATAAATCATTCGTATAGTGATATAGATGATCAGATGTAGCCATTGATTCATCTAAGCTATCAAACCCACACAGGATACAAGACCAGCTAAGCTGTCGGACCCACTCAGGATACAAGACCTGCTACTCTGCCAGACCCACACAGGATACAAGTACAAATGTCAAACTGCTGGACCCATAGAGGATACAAGAAAAGTAGTCATATACGTCGATCCCACAGAGGCTTCTAGTATGGTAGTCGTCACTATCAAACCCACAGATGATCCCAGTACAGTAGACGTCGTAGTCGAACCCACAGAGGATTCCAGAACAGTACTCGACGCAGACGCAACCAGCTCTAGGGTTCTCGCATGCATCACACTCGATTCCGGGAGGGTCCGCTCCTCGACCAAAGGGTTCGATAAATCAACTATCACAATGTACAGAGTTGTTGTATCCTGATGTTCTGTCTCATCAATTGAAACCCCACATGACAGACGACATGTCAATCAGACGTCCGGTATGAGAGTTATTAGCTTTTCCGTTCCAGGGTCTCGGTTGAAATTACACTCATTCCAAACCCGTCCATTTTCCAAAGTTTTCCAAAACTCACTTAGAGTATCGCAAAAGAAACGCCTCGTCAAAAGGGTCCTAGTTCTATAGACGACACGTCGATCAAACACACAGTCAACAAGTAATTCACATGTAAGCGAAATGGGCCCGGTCCGTCAAGCCCGGTGGGCTGGCGGGTCAAACCGTCCTGGTTCCGTGGGTCTGACCCGGCTAATGGGTCGGTCTAGCCCAATAAGGCATGGCCTGGACCGGTGGGCCATGCCCCATCCCGGAGGGGCGCTGCCCGGCCCGCCGCCGGACAGCCCGGCCCATGGGATGCAGCTTGGTCTGTGTCGCTTGCGGCCCGGCCTAGCGGCCGCGCAGTCTGGGGGGGGGGGGGCGGCGCGACCCCCGGTTTTCCGAAATGGTGGCGCTGAGTGGCTCCACCCCTCCTCCTCAGCCGGGCAAAACCGGTAGTCTCTTCTGGAATGAGCGGGCTGCACGAGTGGGCCGTTGTCCCTCCGCACGCGGCACTAGCGGGTGCCGCGACACCCTTCATCCTGGCTGGCCGCTTGCCAGCCGGTTTGCCACCGAAGCAGCCCACGATGCGCGGGTCGCGGTTCTCCACAACGCGGGGCCCTCGTGGCGCCGCGGTTCCTTCGGGCCAGCTGGCTTTAGCTGGCAGGTTCTTTCTTGGCCAAGCGGCCCGCAGTTCTTCACTACGCAGCCGGCACATAGCCACCGCTCCCTCCGGTCGTCAATGCCTCTTCCATCTCCACCTCCACAGCGAATAAGAACAAGGATCATCATAGAGTCATCGTGCCATGTTCGTTCGGACCACACCCTCCGCGTAAGGGGGTAAAAAATGGCCAAAGATGATTACATGAATTCAACAAGAACAATGGTATAATCTATTCAATTTAAATTATTCAGACCCCCTACCTTGATTTTGATGCATTCTTTTCCATGTCACGGGAAAAGGATTCTAAGATGACGTCGATTCGTTAATGTCGGGACGCATCTAAGGAGGAAGCATAGTCAACATTCCTCGTAGGCGGAGTCTTCTTCCTTGACTTGGAGGAAGAAGAATGAAGAAGATGGCGGTCGTGGGCCTTGAGTTCTTCATTGGAGAGGGTAAATGTTATTCGTATGAAGAAAGCCCTCTCCTAATTCTCTAAATGATCCACTACCAAAATATTTTCCATGGAAAATATTATAATAATACTTCCCTACATTAATACAAATTCATTGCAATTAAAATTAATTCTAATGAATTCAAAGATTAATTAAATGTGGCATTTAATTAATCCTAGGTGTTGACATTAATTAAGTTATGGTGAAGAGTTTTAAATTCAAAAGAGAGGATGTGAAGAGTTTTAAGAGTTAATGAGGGGGTTTCAAGGGGTAGTTGAGGGGTTAGGGGCACATGTGGGCCCCACCACACATTATCCTCTCATTGGTGGTTATGTGGGTGTGGGCCCCACCTATAACTCCCCCTTGATGGAAATAACCACCACTTAATAAATTAAATAAAATTGTGTACACTCACAACAATTTCATTTTAATTTGTTTCGAATCCCCAAAATATAACTTCTACTCTCGACCAAACGCAACTGCGGTAAAGGTCCCTTTAAGAAAATACTGGTGTTGTGAGTTAATAATTGTCCTCGGATTTCAATTCCGAGAACCAGTTCAAAATATAGAAAAACCTGCACGTACGTTTACTGAGGGTACCCGAACAAAACTTTAGAAATTGATTCTGGGCACACCGGGCCTCGGAATGAGGCGCTGTCCGAAACCACGGACTCATAATATTCCAAAGAATTTAAGAAAAAAATATTTCGTGAAATTTATAAGTCTTTAAAATATGAACATATTCTATCTATATAAACATCATGAAAAAAAATATTCTCATATCTACCCAAAGTTAACATATTCCCTTCAACATCAATGGATCTTCAAAGGGAAGATTTTGTATCCATTGAAAGTATTATTTACTAATTTTTTTATTATTAATCATACTCATAAAATATTTTGATATACATAATAAGAATATGAATGGGATGAAAATATTATACTATGTTTTCTTATAATATTCGTATAATAATTTTATACTAGTTCATCCTCTTAGAATAAAAATCATAGTTAGTTTGCTGCTTGGAAAACTGCCTCCACAAAAGTGCATGTTTTTTATCATCAACTCCCTTAAAAATGTTAAAAATTTTTTAATGATAGAAAAATATCTTATATATAAGTTAATTATAATTCTTATATTTATGATTAATGGACACATTCACACCCTTGAAAATATTTATGAACGAGTATATAAAAAAACAAATGTGAGGAGTCCCTTATCCATGATGAAAATTTTTACTTATTTCATCAAAATATTAATATATTATATAATCATATTCAAATATGGTTCACCATGAATAATAAATAAAAATATTATAATTCATCATCTTTTTTAATTATAATATGTAAAAAAACACTATCTAAATTATAATCTCCAATCATGTTTATGCATGTTTGTGTTTAGTTTTACATAACTACCCACATAAAAAATACTATAAAATATTATTAAAAAATACTGTGTAAACATGTTAAATAAATTTTTTATAATAAAATTTTAATATACTATTTACTATATTTTAATTTAATTATTAAATTTTGTATTTGACTCAATATTAATATAACATTTTTAGTCACTAGGATTATAGAATTAAGTTGAAATACATTCAATTTTCATCCAAAAATTTTGAAGTAATAAGTAATAAATAAATAATATATTGTAATATATGGTCCATACAAAATTAAAAGTATAAAATTATGGTTTATTAAAATATTTTTATACTAAATAATTTTTTATTCATGATGTTATACACATACACAGAATGAATCCATAACAATGTAAGGGATATAATTTTAGTCTCCCATTGTTGAGTTATTATTTATATTTATGAACCAAGGAATATTTAGTGTGTTTGTATCATCCTAGTTGATATAAAACTTCATGAATTTTATTTTATTCTTGTTATTTTTTGTTTAATGAAATTTATTTCTATTAATATAAACTCCATATATAATTTTTAGTCAAGTATTATTGGTTTCATTTAAAAAAATATCATAATGAGAAAAAAATTCAACTATATAAAAAATTTAATTTAGGAAGTTTATTTACTAGAAAAATGAGATATTATATTCTGGATAAAAATTTACTAATGATAAAATAATTTTAATATTAATATATATCATTCATGCGTATTTGATTAAAATGATCCTATATTTGGAAGTCATTTTTGTGACTCATATAACTAATTTTTTTTATCATGATACATCATTGACAATTTTATTTCAAGGATAATATAATACAACCTCTAATGATGTTATGTAATATATACACCATCATTATTAGGGAAATAATTTTTCAATTCAAGGTATTCATCCTTTATTATCCTTTGGTTTTGTGATAGTTCTATCTTTTTTGAAAAATTCCATTCCATTTTGTGGTTTCTTCATCCAAATCCAGCTTTTAAAATCCCACCAATGTTTTCCTTTCCCTAGTAGAAATATGAAATATTTTTGAATTTTACATTTTTTTGTTTAATTATTTTAAAAAATAAACTATAATACTTTTAATGATGTTTAATTTTGAATATGTTATTTCATAAAGATCAAATTTCATTTCATTACATTAGAATTTTACTGAATAGAATTTCTATTCAATTATTTAAAATCATTATTATAAAAATTTTATTGTTTTTACTTACATTTCAATACAATTATTTTTTTCAAAGTGGGTTTTTATCACCTTAATTATGTTATTTTGAAAAAACAGTCTATGAAAATCATCAATTTTATATATTATATGATATTTATATAATGTTATATGATTATATTTTTAATAAATTTTTTGTTCAAAATGATTTAATTAATGTTATAATTTTACATTGTTTGGATGTACCATGAATATTGTTTTATTATAATGGGTCCCCTATAAAATGTTAATGATTTTAATATTGTTATTTAAGAAACCCATTTTGTCCATGGATTCTTTTAGATATGAATTTTTATGGAGCACATATATATGGATGGTGACTGACTGAGTCCTATTTCTCGGTATAATAATTTTTCTAATTTTTATTTATAATAAACAAAAATTGGTACATGAGGGATTTATCGAATACTATATGTTATTTTAATTTTTTGAAGAAACAATGTAACAATGATATAGATAAATTTGATAGTAGACCAAGGGGGTATAAAATAATTTAAACATAATGCCTCTGATTTAAAAACGTCAACACACATAGGGTGTGGGTGGGACCATCCACTCTAGAGAAAATAAAATGAGAATTTCTTTTTTCCCATTTAATCTATAAATCCACCAATTTTTTTTCATTCTCTCAATAGTTGATGTATGATTAGGTAATTTGAGTAAAACATTTTACTCCAATGTAATTGGTACACAATAGACCTTGTGGTTGAAGTATTACCTATGATTTGACTATGAAATAGTGAAGAATATATTTAAATGACACAATGATTGAATTTATATGAAAGTTATACCTCTATATTATTAATATGTTTTTTGGGATTTGACCAAGATAAAATTCCTTTTACCTTAGAAGGTTCTCAAGTCTTCTAAAACTAATCTTTTATGATTCTATTTGACGATTCATCCTTAAATTAGTTCAGGACCACCTGATCTATTTACATTAATTTTGTCTATGAAATCATGGGGATTAATTATAACATATCTCCCATGTGTGGGTATATTTAGGGAAAGACGAAAAGTTATTTCATCATTGCATGATAATTATCATAGAGAGAAGGTTATCGCAATACTTCATTAACGTTCCCAAGTCCACCATTATACTTATGGACCAGACCTGCATTCCATTGGATGATTTTAATATCAATTAAATGATAGCCTTATTTTTAGAATCATAGATATACCAATAGTATGTTACTAATATGATATTTATCAAAATACATTCCGTAGAACTCATTACCACAGTGTGAAAATGGTTTTTCAGAAACCCAAACAATGTTATCAAGCTACATGTTAAAAACATTAATGTTACATTATCCCCTCCTGATCATTGTGTAATAGTGGTTTTTTGATGAAATGATTATTAGTTCTTTCCTAACTAGTGATCCTACAAAACATGAATTTGGAAGCTAGACTAAAACTCTTCCTCTTTATTTCATTATCATTGGATATAAAGTGGGTTTATATCCTCTTTACTAAGATGTTTTATTTTATAGTAACATCATTAAAAAAAATAAAGTTTCCACATTTGATGCTCTCATTATTTTTATGGTAGACATACATGTTTTTTTCAAAAAAAAATCCCATAGGGAAAATTCTGAAGAGTAAAATGTATTATTTATACTACGATAGAAGGTAGAAAGGATTATATATCACTAATAAAATGAGAAAAAATATAAGTTTTATAAAAAATCAAAGGGTACATATGGAGATTATTCCATTACCAAAAAGGACTGTACACACACACACACACACACATATATATATATATATATATTTAATTCTACCATTTTTAAGGATCTTCCACATTTTAATTTATTAATGAAATCATGTTTAATTTTAATAATTATATCAATTTCCATGAAATAGCATTTATTCATGAGTATGTGTTGCCTTAAAAGTATTATATGTTTTTCTATTATGTAAACAATTTTTATGAATATTGAGATGTGTTCAGGCCTTATACTTTTATTCGGTATTCCAAAATTATTTCTTTTATGATATTATTTTAAACTACTGTTTTTTATTATTATAATATGAGGTCTTCAGAACATTTATTATTTCATTTATTTCTTCTTAGTGTTCTACTCATCTATTACTTCATGATAAATTTTTACATTATAGATATATTTATTCCAACCCATCCATATGATTCAAATTTATAGTTTATTAATATGTCTATTTAATGAGATGTATATAGAAAATATTATAAAATTGAACAATAATGTAGAATTTTTTACATATTTAGAAAAATATGATTGTTTGTAGCTAATTTACTAAGAAATAAAACTATCAGTACTAGAGCTGTAAAAATAGTTAGTATATATAGTAATTAAATAATTATTTCAATGAATAATTTATGTATTTTTAGATTGGTTATTTATATAAATTTCACTATATATATTATGATGATGGGAATGTCGAATATACCAATATGTTGAATTGCGTAATGAAAAATACTTAAAAAACAAAAATGGGTGACAAAGCAAGGACGTTTAATCCTATAGAAATAACATGGATTTATTTATTTTTAAAATGTGTTATTAAAGATTTAAAATAGGTTATGAATATTATTTTCCTTGTAAAATATTTGAATCATTCAATAAAATATTTTTACATTTATATTTAGATTTTATTAGGTAATAATGTCTTAAAGCTAGATGATTTTTTGAAAAAATATTTTTATTAATTACCATGTTCCCCAAGATGCCTGCATGGGTTATTGATGGATAGATAGTAAATTTCAGTGGATATGTCTGAGATCATATTTATTTTTTCAATAAAAATATTTTAATTCAATGCTCAATGTTTTATTATGGAAATCGTAAATTTCATTATAAGGATTATTGTTTTTCAATATTATAATGAGATTAATTTATTTGTGAATACATTTCATGTTTTCGTGTATCATCCAAAATTATATTGTATTTTTCATAGGTTACAGGGATTATTATATATTTTTCATGGTCATAATTTCTTCTTCGCTGACACTTGTTAAATTGTGAGAATTTCTCTTGAATGAAAAAAATTATAAAAATACTTCTCTATTTTTCTAGAAGAAATAAATAATGTCTAACTATATCCATGGTCTTACATAATGGTATTAAAAAATTCTGTAAAACTCTAAACGATTATGATCCTATAATGATATTAAATTGAAAAACATGTTATGATTTATTGAATCATTTGTTGAAAATGTCTCAGTTACTGTAATTTGTGTCATAGAGAATGATTTTAAGTCATTAGTGTTCAAGAATAGGATAAAATAAACAATAATGAAAAATTATCTTTTTATTATATTATTTAGGAATTTTTTATAGAATTTTTTTGTTTCGTCATATAATCCATATCTATTCAGAATTGTTTTCCATATAAGATATATGTTAGATAGAAAATGATTGAATCAATTTGATTATAAAATTTAAAATAATCGACCTATAATCGTTATAATATACATTTCAATAGGAGTTTTGGATCATTATATGTTTTCTACTAACAATGGAACTAATGAAATGAAATAATATAATTATCCATATAGTAACATATCCATTATGTATCATTTCATGATATAATCCCCTCTTGTATTCCACTGATATTTAAATAATGTGAATGATTTTAAATGGATCAATGTAATAGATATGATATTTGATATTTTTGGATGAATATAACCCTGAAATTTATCTATTTATAATTATTATTTTATAGTGAAATAGATATATGATAGTGTGAAATAGATAATTCTAAAGAAAAATGATGTTTTTTTTAATAGAGTGTGAAAACTATAATGAAAATATACATCTATGAAAATAAATGAATGTTATTTATAGTATAATAAAATATTAATTTATGGAGTTGTAGAATGTGAAATGAGAATCATTATATTCTTAGCGGAAACATTTATCATACTGGTCAAGTATATAGTGATTTTATTAAACCATGATTGATTTATTGGTAAATATTACCCCAGTGTACAATCAATATTACATATATAGTTGTAATAACACAAATAAAAATGTTATATCATTGTTTTTGGTTGTATATAGAACACTAATATAGACATTAAAGAAACTTATATACATTTTCTTGATGATACATAGAAGTGGTAAATGTAGAATGAAATGGAGAAGATTTAAACCAATAAATATATATGAAGTCACTCAAAACTATCAGAATTTTCTAAATAATATTTTAATAAATGTAATTCTGGGTAAAAAAACTGTAACTGAGGTGATAATATTTCTAATTTATCTTTTAAATTGAAGTAAAAATGTTCTAATATAACTATTAATGGTATAATAGATTTTTTGGGAGAAGTGATATGTTTTATTGACAATTAGTTTGTAAATTATTATAATGGATTCCCATTGTATGTTACTCATTGTGGTGAAAATTAATTTCACTATTAGGAATCTTCCAAAAAGTATTTTTCTACCAAAAGAGTATATATTAGGCCTATTTTTTTGGGTATGATACATGTCCACTAGGATTACTCCAATATGAAATTCTATTTTTATCCACGCATTTTTTTATTTCTTATAAATTCTCATGAAAAATATATATAACATATAAAAAAATGTTATTTCATATTCCGTTAAAAACTCCTTTGTATGTATAACGGGGATAATTTTTTAAAAAATATGCATGTTATATTTGGTGGAATGGGATTTCATACAATGTTTTTTTTCTATAACAATATAGATTTTAATGATATTATGTGTGTATTTTGTTACTATTTTTCAATATATCAACCAATATTTATATAGAGAAAACAAATTAAATGTTTAGTGTGTTGTTTAATTCATTTATACGAATGAGTTTGTAGTTATGAAAATGTATTATGAATATAAGAAATATGATAAATATGGGACTAATGGTTCTCATGATTATATTGTTAAATATAATGTAACCATTAAAATTAGTGATATTCCAATAGTGAATAAACATATAAAAGTATTATCTGATATTGTCCAAGAATATTTCATTTTCATAATTTCGAGATTATTGTTCTCTGTGTGACTTAGAGTATGCAATTTTCAATTCCATGTTATAAAATTACCTCATTTTATTTGATCTATATGAAAAATATTTTATATTAATTTCATGATAATCTTTTCATCAACCATAGAACATCTTCATTTGTGTATCATATGTAGTTTTTCAAAAACAATGATTCTTTGTTGAGGCTATTGAAATATTATATAGATCATTATGACATCACCATTAAAAATAAATATTTTTTTCTTCATATCAATGACATAGTGGATCAATCCCAGGGTGAGAAATACTATTCTAGGATTTATCATTGGTTTGGGTTTCTGTAGATGATTATAATTGAGGGGGAAATTTGGAGGGTCATGTTTAGAAATAGATATGGACATTATAGGTTTATGGTCCTTCCCATTGGGTGAAAAAACACAATCTATAATAATGGATATAATTAACAAAGTGGTCAATTTCAATTTGGATAATATTTTTTCATTTATTAATGAAACTATGAAATAACCTATATTTTATTAAAAGTACGAGTAAGGCATAAGGAATTTTTTAAACACATAATATGAAAATTTGATATAGAAAAATCAAGAAATGTGAATTTTGATAAAAATATATTTCCTTGCAATGAAATATTTTTTATAATGGAGGAATTATTATGAATCATGTAAAATATAAATTGGTCAAAGAGTACACACGACCCCAAAATATTATTTGTAAACATTTTTTCTGGGGATTAGGGGTTATTTTCAGTTTTGTTTTGGTAATATTGATCAACTATTGATCTGACCAATATTTCAACACAAAAAATGAAATTAAATTTTTCTGGTGAAAGGAATTTAAAGAATAGTCATAGATGTATATTGTAAGAATAACCAATTTAGTAGTGTTATAATTTCAAATATGAAATATTTAATTTATTATATAGATTTATTATTCATTGTATGAACTAGGTTATGCCTTGATAGTGAATGGTTGGGTTATCTTTTATTAAACTAATAAAAGGAAATACGTTAATCATAATAATCCAAATTATGACCATTAACATTCTATATAATTTTTTTATTTCAAAATATTGAAAAAACATTTAATAGTGTATGAATGTTTAATATAATCATATCATAAAATATTAAGGTATATATTACCCCAAATGATTTCAAAATTAGAAAATTAAGATGAATAAATATGATTTTGGATTATGATTACACAATTCACAATCATCATGGAAATGAAAACAATGATAATGATTATTTTTTTTTGAAATGATAATTCATCATTTAATATGTTATGATCAACATAAGATGAATTAGATAATTATTGAATTAATGTTGACACTATAAATTTTCATTCATAATCATCATATATTTTGTTTATGGAATCAGTGTAATCATATTATTTAGAAATAATTAAAGAGTATATGAATGAACATTTCAGTTTCCAATAATGAGTAGAATTTTTGAGTACGGTTCAAATGTATTATATTAATATAGACAAAGAAGTTAATACCATCTATTTAAATGGGTTCTTATATGTTAGTTGATTTTTATTTGGTGATGTAATCTTTCTATTAATGTTAAGGATCCATATTTACCATTCAATCATAATATCCAACGATGCATTGAGTTATTTTGGAATATTTGTTTTAAAAGTATGAATAGTGATATTTCTCTATTTACCATGAAATGTTTGAATTGTAAATATGTTACAAATGAGTAGTTTATATTAAAACAAATGATTAAACCATTTTCATTTTTGAAAATTTAAATACAAATATATATTTATATATATAGAGGATATATTATTATTTATATCGAATGTTAAAAATTAAATTTTAGTTATCATTGATTAGTATATTAATTTGTAATATTTTTTTCTTATTTGAAATAAATAAGTTTTATTTCATCTTGATGTACCATATCGTAAAGATATATACTATTTATATGGAGTCTCAATTTCAATTATATTCAATTGTGATCCCATATTTAAATATATATATTGGAATGAAATTCAAAATATGTTTGGTACTATATTAAATTTCATTACTATATTATATCTTCAATCTCCGGGATAGTAAAATATAAAACTTGAGACTTCAAAAAAAACTCAATGGTGCATTATTTAAATTACTAGGGATATTAGTATAAATATCATTAATTGTTAGAGTATTTATATAATAATAAAATTCAATCCATTATATAAATGATCTATTTTGAGGAATTTTAGGGAATTCAATTTTGAATTACCAAATGTAAGTTAAAATTCAGTGAAATGATGATTGTCAGAAAATACATTGGTAATGAAATGGTAATGAATTTAAATATGTCTCAACATCCCATGTGGATATATATAATAGAATTAATTACTGTTATGTAAATCACGTGAGAAATTTCACCTTGTTTTAGGGATGTGATCTTATTTTTTTTAAATATTTTTATGTAAAAGTGTTATTTATTTAGGTAGAATATAAAATTAAGGTATATGATAAGTTGGTCAATCTGTAATTTAATAAATTTTATGAAAAATTTATTATATTTTATCTCTACCAATGAGTTTTTCTCTGGTTCAAATTTTTAATTATTTTTTTCTCAATGTATGTATGAACCTAACACGTCTCTAATTTTGATCCATGATGTGGTAAACAATGTGATCCTCTCTTACAATAAAAATATATTTCATAATGTGGATTTTATATATCATTTATTGTGAAAGAATGTGGTTTACTTGGTATAGGTTTTATAGAATAATTAAATGATTATGGAAGAAATGTTGAAATGGGATAATGATATAATACTCAATTACCCCCCATAATAATGTAATTCATGATATTAAATGGTAAAAATTTCATATGTGGAAAGAATGTAAAAATACATGTAAACAAAGAAATAAATTCATCTATTTAACATCACTAATTTTTTTTATTTATATTCATCATATAATTATAAATAATTTTATAAAATTATTCACCAAATCATTATATATATTTAGACCACTAATTATTTTAATTTATTATATGTTTTTATTAAAAAATGATATATTTCACTTTGTTTTAAATTTAATGTTATATATGTGAAATAATATTTCAATTTTAAAAAATAAAATATTTTATTTGATTATTTTTTGATAAATAGTTATTGCATATTCATTTTCTTCAAATAATTGAAAAATATGTATCTTTTCATTACATTACCTAACCAAGACTATTCCCTAGAATCCTCCTCTACATATTATAATTTACTTAAGCTTAAATTTTAATAACCCATTTTGATAAAAAAAAAATCCGTAGTTATTATAGACTTAGTAATAGTTTTTATTATAACTGTAATCTCCCACATTCCCCATATACTATAATTTTGAATGAAAGATGCAACGAATCCTATATAGAGTCATTACATAAAATTGTAGGCCATTACTATCATGAAACAACTTGGGATGAACCCTTAATGATCACATTTGATGTCCTATAATGTGGCCCAAGAGCTACTCTCGATCCTCCTAAGATATCAACTAGTACAATGAATCTTGAAAAATCTCATAGGAATGATTATTCCAATAATTTATAAATAAATAAACAAAAAAATTGGAACTACTAATATTGGAAAATAAATAAAAAGGGAATGTACCTCAATGTGACCTCATGGGCCACCTCCAGTATGGGAACCACGTCTACTCATTTAGTTTTCCAAAACTGAGATTATATAAAGATAAAAATGGTAAATACTGTAGGCTTGATCATTGAGATTCACAATAGAAATTCCATGGATGAACAACCCCATAGGGATTAAAATTAAGGAAAAATCTATCTATTTATGTTTGAAAATAAGATAAAATTAGGCTTATTATTATTTTCAAAAATAAAAAACAATTATCCATTTTTTTGAAAACCCATTTTCCATTAAATATCCAGATAATTTTTCCAAATATTGTGTAAAACTTTTTTAATAAATTAAATTATAAATATTAATCATTTATAGAATAATTATTTGAATATGGAATTCAATTTCAAGGTGTATCTTTATAAAGAATCATGAAAATAGAGAATTATAGAATAAATTTTTTAAAAAAAGTAATGTGGAATGTTATGTGACTGTTGAAATGACCTTAGACATAAATATCAATAAAATTCAATAAAATAATCTATACTAGTATCAATAATCCACAATCACCACCCAAACATTCAATGAAACCCTCACATGCTTGAATGAGGGGAACATCCCATGGGTACATGGTTATTTAATCAATGCCACGAGACCACATGTATTCTCAAGTAGTGTAGAAACTATTCATACGGCCCTAACTAACTACTCAAGGATTATAATAGAAATAAAATGGATGAGAGAATTTTCAAGTTACTACATTTATACATATGAAAAATATTTATTACCAAAATGGAACCCACATTTCACCTCTATTTTCCCTCTTTATATGCATCCCCATTCCAGTTCAAATAACCATGGAAGAAGAATTTATACCAAGAAACTAACACAAAGCACAAATATATAGGGTAATGTCATAATAATGGTTTTATATTTTTTTAAATAGATATGGATTCATTTGAGCATCATAATTTTATATGTAAATACTTTAAATTATAAAAACATAATTTCCCAAAACCTTTTTACTACTAAAACCAAAAAAAATCACTATAAATGTCCCAAAATTTGCGATTAAAAAAATTTAATATCATTCGATCATTAAAACCAGCATTTTAAATTATAACAATATTTAATACATTATGGAAAAATTAGATGGACATGATAATAACTAAAGGATTTTTTTTATCAAATGTGTGACAAATACATTTCTAGGAACAAAATTATTAAAAAGAATATAAATTTCATTTTAAAATAAAACCATTATAGGAAAAACAACAAATTATGGGCATCATGTTAATATATTGGACATATGGAAAACCAATTTCAAATATTTAATCACATGGAGATGGGAACTCATAATCGCTTCTTAGAATATCAAAGAAGGAATAGTAACCAAGGAGGAAACTAAGAGATCCAAAACACCTATTTAAAAATAGAAAAACATAGATCCATGATTTTAGGTACCTTGGTTGGAAGAGTAATAATTGTAAATTATACTAAGAAGTAATAAGAATGAGTAACACAGAATATCCATTGAAGATCCACCTCATATCTTGATGAAAACACAAGATTCCACCTTGTAGTAGGAGAGGAACTAATGGGAGAGGTGTGATATTTGCTCCAATGGTGATGGGGGTCTAATGGTGGTGTAATAGTGTGTATTTTTGTTTAATCCTGTGAAATGATAAATTATAAAATACCAATTATCAGGTGATCTTGTAGATCATACGGCTAGGCCACACGGTTTGACAGATCATGTGACAAACATGTCGTATTTTCAATCCCAATAGATGAGGAATCTGCATGGTTTACTAGGGAATAATATTTGATATGTTATAATAGTGTAGTCTTTATATACCGATTATCTTGGATACAAAATTTGAAACGGTGTGGATCATGGTTTCTACTAAACATTTTCCAACCATTCACTTCTCAAAACTGGCATTAAAACAATGATTTTCCCAAAATTTCTCAGGAAAACTTAGTGAGACAAAAACAATGAATTTTTTTTTAAAAAATATCATGTTCTGATAGGTTGTGAAAATTCCCCTAATTATTATCACATTCCTCCACCATAATAACCCGAAATATCTCACAATCTAATACCTATGAAAAATATGAAATCTACCAAAAAAATCAATCGCTATAAGACTGATAGATGGCGAATTACATCCCATTCTGAACAATAGATATTTAATTCTGTTGAAAATAGTTTGTAAAACCTCAAAAAATCAATTTTACAGTTACATGAACCATGGTAAAAATAGTAGGATAAATGAAAAATGGTAGAGGGATACACAACTCCAAACACACTCTCCAAACATGGATCTCTATGACCCCTACATTATAAATATTGATGGGATGTATTCATGTATCATTTGGGATTTTTATGAGGATCCCTAAAGGATCCCTAATTTTTTTTATCCCATTACAATGTTTGGGGTCGAGTGGGATTGGGTGAATGAGTAGTCTCAGATGGAGAACATGGTAACTAATATTAACATGATCCCTAACATATTTTCCTCAACACCGTATTTGAATCTGTCAAAAAAAAGTTCCCTAAAACCATAGCGAGGTTACTAATTAGAAAACCCTCCATGCTGTGATAGAAAAGATGAATGAAAAAGAACATCATATTTTCATGACAATAATATTTTGATTTCCCTAAAAAGGAATTTTCATTGTCAATAGGACTTCACAAGAGGTCATACAACATCTTCCCATACTCCATGAAAATGACTGCAATACTATGTTCTACAATCCAAAACAAGAAAACATTCACAGCACAATAAAAACTAAACATATTCTACATTAGTATCAGGGTTCTCCAAATGGGTTGGGGTCCTTAAAATGGGTGGTTATAGCTCTAAGTTAAATTCTTTCTACACACTAAATATTCCTTTTTAGAATAACCTAGCCTCCATTGGTATGACATGTCATTAGTTCCTCTTGAAATGATAAATTATTTTGCCCCATATTTTGACATTGATGGAACTCCAAGAGCATAATATTTGATTATTTTGGAATGGAGAAATTTGAATACCACATCTCAATAATTTGGATTTGGTCGGATGTAGAACGCCTCTAAATTCTATTATGGGAAGTACCGCCACACATACCAGGGATAGTAGATACATTCGTTATCCCTACCCACTAAGAAAAACGATCCATGATCTAAATATCGTACAACATCTCTCCCCCACAGGTGTCTGGAATGGAAGAAACAACCCAATATAGTTCCTGTCAAATCCACATTTCAAATAATTAGGTCTTTAATGATCGATTTTTTTTTCAAATCTATGTAGATACAACGCTACATCTATTAAAATATAGTATACATCATGACCAATATGTTTTCTTCCCTTACATTGTAAAACTCTATCTCCTTCTGCACCCTCTTATATTTAAAAATATTCTTCCTCATAACACTGTCCTTAATCCTTTCCCATGATTTGACATTCTGTGATTTGGATTGATAAATAGACTTCCATCACTTCTATCACAGGCCTATAAATATAATGGTTTTATACATGTACTTATGAGATTCATAGATATCATGATTAATGAATATTTCTTCAATACAAAAGAACCAATCTTTCGAATTCCTAATATCTGGTTTACCAAATAAATGAGGAGGGTTCAACTACTGGGACTTTTAGTTGAAATCCCAGTAACGGTAACTACAAAGATATTTCTACCGAATAAAATAAATTAATTTGGAAAAAATAAATAATTATAAAATAAAATGATGTGATGAGAAATCTAAAATAATTTTAAGATTCCCAAAACACACTGTTGGGGTATACCCTAAGGTAAAAAAATCACAAGAGTAAATCAAAACGCAACACAAAAAACCCTACATATCGACAAAAAATAAAAAACTAATAATTATACATCATTCATTCCATATATCCAATATATCCAAACCGAAATCCTATGAATGAAGTGTCATATATGAGAGAAATACCCTGAAAAACTACTCAGTCACATTTCAAAACATATAACATACCCTAGATGGAAAATAATAAATCTAAATACATGATAAATAATACAATCCAAACTCCCACCATTGGTATTCTCTACTACCTAACAGATATTTATGTCCTAGTACATGCTTAAGTGCCCATCCACATATACAAATATCCATCCACATATATAAATTTAATAACAAAATGACATACCATGTCTTGAATAAAAGAGTAATTTCCATATAAAAATTACCCCAACTAATTTTGAAACCATGTATCATCATCACAAATCAATGTACTAAAAAATACCAAACAATTTAATGACCATTTTTAAAATAAAGACCATGTATTTTTCAAAATCCAAATTTTTCTGTTTTTATACAATTTCAATTAAACATAGAATCTTAATAGAGGCCAAAAAAATCCTTCCAATCCATCCCCAACCGAAAACATATACACATTAATGGAAATTGACAATTCGATGGTCAAAAATTCACATAAGGTTAAAAACGTCATCCACTTGAGACATGAACACACAGATATGCATATAATGTACCATTAATTTGATCATATTGAAGTTCAAATGATGTAGTTTAAGGGTCTACACATTATTTTCTAAACTATTCACATTAACTATAAATCATTTATAATCCCTCCAATATGTCCATAAAATTCAAAAGAATAATAAGAAATACTCAAATAAAATAAATACCATGCTGAACATATTTTAGATAAGAATGGGTTATGAGGAAAAACATGACATAAAACCTCGGAAATTAATGAATCCTTTTGAATAGGTGGTGATTATGAACCTACCAATGACATCGCACTTGGATTCTGAAAATCCTTTCTCTGAACTACTAGACATCCCCAAATAACAAGGGATAAATATTCTGATACCATTTTTTCATGAAACATCCTGGTTCAACACCGAACCATTCAATCAAACTAAACCACAATAAGTGTTGAGTGGTATTATTTATCCACTATGGATCGAAATTTTCATTGTGCATCATGTATTCTAAATTGTTAATGATTTATCATATATAATTGAAATAAATTAAATAATAAGGAATATATTTTAATGGAAAGGAAATAAAAATAAGACATACTGTTATGTGACCTCACATGTCACCTCCAATTATAGAACCACATTATCTCAATGTATGACTTAGAACCCAGATAAATTGAGGATTAAACTGCTATAAAAGTAGTCGTGAGTATTTAGATACTCCGTATGGATACCAAGGATGAAAAAATATATATGCCATATATTAATTGTGAAATTCATTCCTTGAGTTTTAAAATAAATATATACAAGTTAAATTTTACATTATTTTCAATAATATGAAACAAAGATCGATTTTTAAGAAAAACCATTTTTCAAATCCATTCCAAAATAGTTAACAATGCATGAATGCGGAAATTTAAATACATTTTTTTAAAAAATCTAAATAGTTTTGGAACATGTTTTTAAATATGGAATGAAAATAAATAGTTAACATTATAAACATTCTAGAAAAAATTGGAATCCTACATATATATAAAACTGAAGAAATGGGATTTCAGGTGCTAGTCAGGATTTCCAACAGAGGAGTTATCAATACAACCCTACAATCAATCTACATGAGTACTCGTTATTCAATATCGCTACAAAAACACATGGTGACACCATCACTATGACAATTTAAGGTCACATCCAATGGGATGTAATGCTATCTATATAGGGACAATATCCATTGTATAATCACTTCTAGTGCTTCAAGTTTAGCTAGGCTACCACCAAAGTACCCCTAGATTCGCATAGCAACAAAATAGTTTTTATTTAAATCAATATACGAAGTTAATAAATTTATTATATTTTTCACAAATTCTAAATACATTTATCATCTTTTTTCACCCTCCAAAAGTGCATCCTTATTAGAATCCAAACACCCAAGGAATAAAACATTCCACAAAGTATATAACACGAATCACACATTTAGAAGGGAATGAATTGATAAGGGTTTTATATTTTTTAAACGATTCAAGGAACCCAGTGGGCCTCATAGTTTTAAAGGGGACAGTTAAAATTTAATAAAATATAATTTCCAAAAACGTTTTTCTTTCAAAACCATACCTAATTCTCAATAAAATTACATGTTAAATCATTAAAACCATTTAAAATTATTTGATCATGTAAAATACTGTTATAATATATAACTATCATTAAAACATGATTGAATCTATATATGATTGTGATCAAAACTAAAATATAATTTTAAATACAATATGAGAACCTATTTACAAGGATGAAAATAAATACAAAGAAAACAAATTTATATTAATAAATAAAAAACCATTGGTAAACACCATGAAATTTTATAAATCAATTTAAAATCATGTGTATATAGAAAAACTATATTGAATCATCATTTTCATGGTGTTGGAAAATCATTATCACTTCATAAAAGTCCAAGGAAGAAAGAGTAAGCCTAGATCACCTTAAAAAATAATCACATTCAAATTAAAAATATGAAACAAAATATATAGGTCATAAAAACCCATGTAGGAATGGAAAAAATAAGTAAGAGTATGAATAAGAATGAATGGGGAGATATAAGGTCTTACCATTGAATATACAATACAAATATTGAAGAACACTAAATTTTCCACCATTGTGGAGGAGAATAATCAAGGATATATGATTGAGTAGAGCTTCATAGGTTATGGGGGGAATGTGTGAGAAATATAGAGGATTTTGGTTAAAATTTATAGGTTTAAATTTTAAAAATAGCATTTTTTATGATACATCGATTTTCACATGGTCTTCCCCCATGGTCTACGAGTCCGTTCATTAACCATATGGTACCCTCTATCCAAAATGATGATTAATCCATAAGGATTTTTTTTCTAATTCATAGAGTCATGTTTCATCCATGTGGTGCTGAAGGAACCACTTTATGGGACATATGGCATGAAAAGTGATTGAACCGTTTTACTATTAACAATGTTCCAATCATGCACCACATTGAAACTAGTATAAAACACACAATTTCTCAAACACTGATTGGGAAAACACATATAATACAAAATAAAAAAATAAACAAAAAAGTGTCATGCTAGTCCGGTTGTAACAATGACATTCTAATTAACTCCAAAGATTTACCTCTTTGAGTTGATCATGGGATAGGGAGACTCTAAATTCATCTATTAGAATAACAATATAAATTTTTTTACACCTATATCCCACATCAAATATGGGATCGTATCTACCCAACTGACATAGGTGTTATAGTATGATATATCAGATATCATAATGATATGGAAATAAAAAAATAGCATTGGAGGAAACAAATTAGACATAGATTCAACTATAACTATCATTAAATTTGAAACCCATATTCCACACCCCATGAATAAATATCAATCATATAAATATTATTCAATTTCAAATTTTAATAATCTATAACACATTAATAAATTATAATAATTCAATTATGATTTAAATTATTAATACACTCTAGGTCATCTTCCTTCAATACCATAATTTGTTTCTTATAGTGAATTGTTAAATCATAATCAAAATTCATCATGAGTTGTACCAATTACTTTATTAATACATTTATCATTTTTTAATTCCTCGGTAATATATACATTAAAATATGATACTAAAAACAAATATTCCCTTTCTTATCGTAAACAAACTAAAATAGGTGCCTATAATTTATTCCAAACATCCAACATCCTATCTATGAACCAATACATATCACCCATAAATTGACAAGCAATCCCAAATCAAAACACTTCTTTATACTAGTGTCATATATAAATCCATTAATCAAAATGTAATATAAGCTAGGATCAGTAGTATCAAACACTAATAATATATCCCATGGAAAAAGAATAATTACTCAACATTAATCAAACCATACTTGGTTATAAATAATAAAAGACAATAATCAAACATCGTAGACAATAAATTCATAATTAATGGTCATTTCCAATATCAAAATCATTGTCAAATAGGTTCAATACTAAATAAAATTGAATAATTTTATAAACATGTATAAGATCACTCGTCCCAAAATCTCATTGTCTAGATAAATTTTTTTCCATTATCACATTGAAAAATTTGTTTATTAAGTAATGATTATGATTTTATAGAAAATAATATATATGAATATCAATAAATATTTTCAGCCATAATTGTTTAATTAATAGTATTTCATTATTCTAGAAATATTCATGTAGTATAAAGTAATTAAGGATTTTCACTTCCATTAAATAATATACACATTATAGTTTAATATTGCTTAACAATTTTCTTGTATATAAACAATGCATCCAAATAACTTAAATTGCAAAACCTACCGCTACAAATTATGTCATAAATTTTTTTAATTCATCAGTAAAAAACATAAAACATCAAATATATCCACTCGCATTAAATTTTATTCGATAATAATAACGATGTAGATCAAATAGAACAATTATTTTAATTTATATAAAAATTTTAACGAATTCAGTATATTATTAATCATTATAGAATTTATTATTTCCATTAAATAATTAAAATTAATAATTTGTATTAGATATTATTTTTATTATAATTATTTTATATATTATAAATTAAAGGAACTGATAAATATTATTTTTATTTTTTTGATGAAAAGTACAAAAAATTTTACCTAAAATTATTTGACTTCTCCTGTCATTAATAATTATCATATAATTTTATCATAAATCTAAATATGAAATTTAAATTCATGAATGTGACATAGACCACTGCATGTGATTATACTTTTTCACTCTTAAGTCACTTCTTTATCAATAAATATTAAACAAATATGGTTTCTTCATTCAATATTTAGTTTAATTAGATATTATAATAGTTTAATGATATGGATAATATTTTAGTCGGATAAATTATTTTTTATAGAGTTTTTAATATATGTTTTACATATTCTAAATTCATGTGTCGAATAATCATTTAGTTGTTATGGAGTTATTCAGTATATATAAATGGAATAATAAAATGATTTAATTTCAATATCTATTCATTATGAAATAAAAAATACGTTTTAATGCAAGATACAATTTATACACATTATCCAATGGATTGAAATAAAATAATAAAAATGATTGAAATATTGTATCATGTAGATTAATATTTTTTTTTCGAATATTGATATAATAAAAATCTCTTAAAATATAGATTTTTTGAATTCATTACCATCATAAAATAATATAATTCAAAATGTGTGAGGGTTTCATTTTATTGTTAAAAATAAATTATTTTGGCTTTGTAATCCCATGTTTTTTTATGAACTGTTAGTGATGTCTCTTGATATTTACAAGGTATTGTTTATCTATCTATGGGCATTGTTGTTATTATGTACCAATGTTTATATACATTGATATAGTTATCACTAATAGTCATGAATGGTGATATTTTAAAATAAAATAGTGAGGTTTTAATTACTATAACAATAAATTAATTTTAATGGAATATTGAAATATTTTGAAATAAATATTCTGAGAAAAAGATAAATATTGATATATTAATATATTAATGTTCATTAAAATTATAAACTTATATTAATAAAATAATTTATTAGATATTGTAATGTATATTGTTTTGTACTAGAGAAAAATATTTGGGGATATGAAATTAAATTCATGTTTGACATAGTCTTTAATTCCTTGATGTCACATCCTCAGATTCATTAGTATTTTGGTGAAAATGGATCATTTAATAGTGTTCTATTTAGATGTGTGGTGTGATTAATTGTGAAAAAATATAGCAGTAATGTTGGTGACTAATGAGATATATTTCTATTGGATGTATAAAGGGTTATCAAAATAAGTGATGGATGTACATATTAATATATGATAAAATTTATGAGTTATGAATTTGGAACATGGATGCGTTGATATCTTGGATTTCACATATATTTACGCATAATATGATTTTATAACCAATTATTTAGGGGATGTTATGAATACTTCTGATGTTCTTACAATATTATTTTATAGGAAGAATATCATTATTTATGGTATCATTGGAGGAATCTTAGTGTACCCAATAATAATGATTTTATTAATTAATTATTATAAAAATGGGAATATATTTTATATTTTTTAAATTATGAAGGTATACATGAATGTAAGAATAAAATAATACTGAAGAATTAGGGTTGATTAGAATGTATTAAACATAGAAAATTTTAATGCATTTAAATTAATTTTAAAATGTTTTATTAATAAATAATTTTATAATTTGATTAATCTATACATGATTGGTATATTTTGATTAAATATTGAAGAGTGTTGTCTATGAAATAATCTCTTTCTATTATTATAAGTCTATGTACTTTCCCATTGTGGTTGTGTGATACCAAAAAATTATATTAAATGAAGAAATAAGCTCTACCAGCACATTTTTCAGGGTAGATGATGCCCTAATTTTCCATTAGTCAAATGTGTTTCCCAACATTTGTGTTTTAAAAGGAACAGAAGGATGACTACTCCCTTGACACCAATATCTTATTGTAATAAAATTTATATACCAAAAAATTAGCTGATTATTTTATATTTTAGTTTAAACGATTTTACATGATGTAATGTATAAAATTTTAATTTGAAAAATACATATGAGGGTTTTGGATACAAGATGAGATATGGAATAAAAATACTTTAACTATGTAATTGGGGTTAATATTGATGTGGCTTGAATAGGTTGTAATTACATGAGGGGAAGTGAATTATGCAACAGTTATTATGGATTCCAAAAAAACACAATTATTACATGTGTTGATAATTTTTATAGGGGAAAATTATATGATGATAATTTAAATATGATGGTTAAAAAAATAATGTTAGAGGTAATGTGGATATGAAAGACTATGATTTGAGAAGAACAAAATAAGAGGAGATAGAAGTAACATAACATTTTTAATTTATATTAGGCTTGAAAGTTCATTATAATTTTGTAATTGGTTAAATAATCATGTATATATATATTATTACACTAAATTAACTACTTATATTTGTAATTTGGTTAGTGATCCAAGGTGGGTGTGAAAAATTACATTCCTAATTAGATGTGATGTTTTTCATTTATTGAATCAATAAGATTACTATTCATTTTCTACATTCTAATGATAGTTTTTAGGTATAGTCCTGCAGTTTACAAATGTTATTATCTACATAGTCTATTGTATATGGTATGCTATAGTGCATGAAATTACTTTTACAAGATTTTTTAATGTATTTGTCTGTACATTTAGTCACCACAGTGGTTTATATAAAAATTATAGCAGTTAACATCCTATCTATAATTTAATTAATTTTTTTCTATATATTTAGATTATGTTTCATTATAATTGAATATTTTTTTATATATGATATCGTTTTTATGTTGTATTTCGATATTATATCCTAATAATAAACATATATTGAGGGGAATTCTAATAATGAATATGTATTTTTAACTTTTGAAAAAAAAATATATTATTTCCAATTAGGGGAAGGTATTAAGAGATTACAGATCATCATCACTACATATCAAGGAGTTGTACTGGTGGTAATTGGTTGGGGAAATTTGGTTATGATGGATTAGGATGTGTGATATAATAGAGTTTTGAGTTATAACTGTAATGTATAACATGATTTGTTAGGGAATCCTAGAAACAATACATATAATGTTATGATGACATGGGATTCTAACTTGAAAATTGGTATTCGGTCCCCCAAGGATTTATCACAAGGACCATAATATTTACGATACACTCAAAGGGTGTTTATATAAGATATTGGGTAGAAACCCTTGGAGAGGATCAAGTATAATGATCATTTGTTCTCAAATTTAAATGGGTTTTACAATTTACAATATACTTGCATGAATAAATAAGATAATAAAAAATATTCTGAAATTCAAATAGAATGGTATATTGTGAATCATATTATATTTGGATAACATGATTTTAAAATATATATAATGATCCTTTCGTAGTAGTTTAGAGGGATATTAAAATAGTTAATTATAGATTGGGTTTTAACAATCAAAATTATTACAAGAGGTTACTCAAGCATTTTGAGAGAAAAAATCTGTAGAAGTATAAGGGATCCATTTTAGATTTTATGCTAGTGGGTTTTTTGAATATTATGATTCTATACTTTTTCTTTTTTTCTCTCTTTGGAAGAACTTTTTTTCATTAGTCGTGACGATTCTTTTTGGGAAGCTAGTCTGCATTGGTACTTGTTCCATGGGAATTATAGGGAGTCATAATTTTTATATGAAATTTTTTCTATATCAATTATATGTTGAGTTTCATTCCATTGGAAATAATAATTATTTGGTAAGATATATAAATTCATATATTGAATAAAATGGTTGTCAATTATGTGTGCATATACCGTCAGTTCTAGTCAATGACATATCGATTATGAGAGGTGTTGTTTGGGAATACTTCTAAACTATTTTTGGTTTTCATGAGCCATCCCTCGGGGCCTGTGCCACCACATTCCCCAATTACTCCTCCCAAAAGTTAGGGGTTGCTGATTAGATCCAAAGGATTAAACCTACAACTGGAGGCATTTTCTTATGTACTTGTACGCACGGAAAAACAACAATGTCCCAAAGCTTGAAATGTAAACAAGCATGCCACTAATCAACAACTGAGTACAAGTATAAATGAATGTAATATAAGAAAAAATAAAAACACACCAAAAGAAAAACTATAAAAACGAAATTTCAAAATAATATATGGTTTTACATAGGTAGAAAACCCCCAGCAGATGGGTAAGTACAGATCAACTACTGGAAGCTGTTGATGTACACCCCACCTGCCTGGTCTCACTGGGAATCTCAGAATCCTACAACCTCATGTCCTCCATTAGGGTTCCATTCATATTCAATAGAAAAAAATGTATGGGTGAATCTCGTGCAGGGGTGGGTGACAGTATACTCAATATATTCCCCAAAAAACCTAAATACTGCAATGAAATCTACAACCAAACAACAAAGAATGGTCACAATGTCTAAACATGAAACAAGACACCTCACAGAATGTATATTCTAAAGTATAAAAATATAACCCTTAGCCACATCGTCCCACACTGTAGGGATACTAGAGAAATACTCCTTAATGAGTATTGTGGTCCGGACTAGTCACACAGAAGATGCTTCCTACGAACCATTGGACTGATGTGGTACTCATCACTAATGTGTACTGTTGGAATGTTGGGTTACACAGATGCGGCTACCCATCATGGGCATGCTTGGTCACAAAAAATCCACCTCCCACTTACAATCATACTGAGGCCCTCCTCTTACAGAGTACCATTAGTCTTCTTGGTCCCACAGAACCTTCTACCCACTGAGGTCCAACCAGGCCACATATAAGCCACTTCCCACTAGGCCATAGTATCGAATCCACATAGGGTTCCTTGACAAAAATCATTATAAATTCATCCAACTGAATAGTATCAGAACATTGCATGATTGATCTCGAGAGAACCCATCCCATATCCATTCATTTATTTCCTACTTCCATTAATTTAACACCTCATGATTTCATAGAATGTTATCTCTTTAATGTAATTCAATAACTTACAGTACATGCAACACCAAGTCAAGAACCTCACAACCCATCAAACATGTAATTTAAGAAGTGTTTTTGAATATTAGCAACCATATTTTAAGTTTTATTATATCCTATATAATTTTAACATTCATATTTTGTATTTTTTATATATAATGAATAGAAAAAATCAATTTTTTCAGATAAAAGAATTATTTTTCAAAAATGCAGTTTTTCAGCCTTTTAATAGAGAACCATTTTAAATTCGATATTTTCAATTTTTTATATTCAATTTATTGAAATTAAAATTTTCATTAGAATTCAGACATATAAATTTATATCGGATAAATTTTTGGTACTTTTCTAATAACATTCATATTTTGATGAATATTGTAAAAAATAAAATATTAATTTAATACAAATTTTTTAATCAAAATAAATTAAATTGATAAATTATGAACTTGTGTAGTTTAAAATTATATTTAGACTTTGTTTTAATCATTTAATATAATTTAGGTAATTTTAGGTAATTTTACATTTCAATTGTACATCAACACATGTCAGTCATTCGACAGTTTTTACATCTTAAAAATTGCTTTCTGGTTTTGATAATAAAAATTAATTTTAAATTAATTAATTCAAATTCTATGTTTTAAATTTGATAAATAGATATTATTTTTAAATTTTGAATATCATAATTAACATAGTGTAATTTTTATATATTTTTCGGAAAAGATTCAATTTTGATGAATAGTGAAATAAAACTATGTTATTGTTTAAAATAGAATTTTTATTTAAATAATTTATATTTTTAATTAAATTTATTTTAATGTCAAAAATATATAAATAATACCTATATTAGTTCAACTTACTTCACAGAAGTCATTTTATAATAAGATTATATATATATATATATAATTTTATTGAAATATTTTAAGTCTTTTAACCACCTTCTTGGAACATTTTCAAATTTACATGAAACATAATTTTACCATTTCTGTAAATTGAATTTCAAAAATATGATAGATACAGATTACATTAGTAAGTAATCTATTTTCAAGAGGATGAAAATAATTAATGGTGAATTATAACATTTGAATTTTATTTAACACGACTAAATGTAATTAGGGTAATTAAAAGTAAAAATGATATTATAATTACCCTAAATCCTATCATAATTATATTGGACAACTGTATTTATACCAAAATTAACTTTAGGTAAAAAGTTTCATCCTTTTTAATCTAAATGTATTAGATTAGGACATTTATTATAATTTATTTAAAGAAGTGTTAAAAGTGTTAAATTCAGATTTTATTAACTAAAACATTTTTAATATATATATATATATAAATAAGTTAAATTCTACTATAAATGTAGAGAACCAATGATTGACGTACATGGACATTACATTACTTTTGCGTAATACTTAGTACATAACAAAAACACACACAGAAGGATCGTAATAGTTTAGTGTCTTTGGGAACTCGGAATATAATATTCTAATTGTGGTGAAAGATCTTCAACATCTCCCATAAAGATCTTCCTTTTTTTAAACCTAAAACCTTTATTTATATCCTGGGGAAAAGAAAACATAAAAGGGTGAGCTCAAATTCTCAGTAAGGGTAAACTAAAGAAATATCAATCACAACATTTTCATTAGAACATAACATTTTGGAAATCTTAACCTGCAGAAGAGAGAATAATTTCATAACATGGGATAAATCATAGTAGTGAAATGAAATACCAATAATCATATCATAAAACATGAAACTTTGTGGCATACACACATAATCATATAGAATCATATCTTATTAGTCAAGACTCATTGCCAAGACTATCTTAGTGGACAAAGTCCATTTCTGAACCGAGTCACCCTCGTTTCAGTCCTATTTCACTGAACCGGTATAACCTACCGTTCCATCCATGTCTATCTCATGAGATATAAAATCTTTACCCAATGAATTGGAGAGAGATATAGGTCCCACCCATCTTTTAATGATACCATTCTTATATGTGCGACAAAATTTTAAATCATACATCATTGCATAACCCATGTAATAAAAATGGGATTCTTAAACAACATGACATCATAAAACAATTAATATAAGATAAAGGAATTCATAAAAATATTTCCATCACAACATAATCAAATCCATGTAATAATAGGGACAAAAACAGAACCCTATATTATCTTATATGGAAAATAATTTTGATAAAACTCTTGAACTCCATTATTTAGGAAAATATCCTTTCAACTTCAAAAACATTTTTCCTTTCTTAACATGTCATTCAATTTTAAAATAAAAGAAGTTGATTAAAAATAAAATTGAAAACTTGTAAAGTAACCTTCTTGGAATTAATTTTTTAAAAATCCATTCATTCCGTATAAGTTAAAAAAACATTCTTCGTACTTTTGTCGGAAAAGTCAAAAAGTACCTCGTACGAAAAATGACAAAAGATTCCTTTCATATTCTTTACTAAAAACTCACCGAAGGGTAAAATTGGATTTAAAAAATTGTAGGTGGATGGAAATAATATTACATATTCAGGAAACATGGATGTGGATGATAAAATACACCCCAGTAAATACTAAAGTATAAACAATCTCGGATAAAAATGAGATTGTGATATTTCCCTTACCTTAGGTCTGATATGCTTAGTAAGTGTCCGAACATCCTGTATAATGATTTAAATAATTATATTGACTTATTACAGAATCATAATTATTTTTATTATATCATATATGGTCATATTCTTAGCTTTTTATTAGTAATATTTCATTACTACTTGTTATTCAGGTGTTTATTACTTTTTGTTCTTATGCGTGTTCGTCGAATAAATTTTTATTCTTCTCTTTAGGTTATAGATACCTCAGTTACAGAATGGTATTAGTGTAACATATATCATATTCATTCATTCAATTAAATTATATAATCATTATGAAATGAAGATCATGTAGAACGAGTCGCATCACGGCGTGGAGACGGTATTCCGTACGTACGCACGCGCGGTGATTTCCTTTTTCTGTAGGATGGATAGAAGGTTAATTAGAGTTTTTTCATATTTATAATAACATATAAGTAAAATGAAATACTGATTTTATTACTTTATAATGAAAAAACTAAAGAAGAAGAAGTTGAAGAAGAAAGAAATTGAAAAAGATCGGTAATGGATATTACCTCTTTTTGACGCGCCTTCACTTAACCTCCACTTAAAGAACTAAGGATGGTCTTTGCAGAAGACCAGAACCTATAGGATGATACTAGGGAAGTAGAGAAGAGATTTTGGCAGGGGTTGGCCGAGCTTTAATGCTCAAATTGGTGTGAGGAGGAGAGGGAGGAGGTGCCCTTTTATAAGGGAGGAGATGGGCACCTTAGGAAAATCTCAAAATATTATTTTATATTAAGGTAAAATTCGGTTTATAATGGTTTCAAAGGGTCTTATTTCGAAGATAAAGTGGGGATGGGTCTAACACCTCTCATCCAATAATATTTAGACAAGTTTAGGTTATTATTTTAACCTTATCAATTAGATTTAATTCTAAGTTAAATAATTTAACTTTTACCGTGTCTTTTTGTTTTCTTACACTATATGGTTAATAAAATTACCATAACAAGAAAAAAGAACTCCAAGTTGTTTATTATTAATATATCTATCCTTATATAAGTCATTTGGCCAAACCTTAGATTTTTAGGAATTAAATAACAATTAATACTATAATATTTGTTTTAAAAACTAATTTATGTCAATTTTGACACTATTTGGTACATGATTTTTATAAAATTCATAACAGAATTATAAGTTCGAAACAATTTACTTATATCAACAATAACATGTAATATTAACCTATAAAATTAATTTAAGTCATAAAAAGTCTCAAATTACATTTTTTGGGCATTTATAACATCAATTATGTCAATATTTAATTAATAAGACAATTACCGCATAATCTTTGTGTCATGATAAATGATATTATTTAATCCCTAAAAATTATAAATAAATTCTTATGATGTAGATAATTGTATTAGCTTTTTGGATACTATTCATGTTCGATGTTTCATGAAGTTTATCACTAAATTAAAATTATTATACATATAAGATTTAAGAAAGTGACTTGTTGTCACATTCTTTGGTTTTAATAATAAGTAAATTATTTTAATGGAAAAAAATCCATAAAATGAATATAATCTGACCCTTAGGTTATATGGGTCTACAGTTACCCATTCAAAAGGATTTTTCTAAGTGTTAGGGTAATTTTATAATCTTATATTTACCCTTAATTACCCGATTTACGATTAACTATAGTAAATAAGATTTACCGTAGTTACTATTCACAATGCCAAAAAAAGTAGCTTATTAACATAATTTACACCCAATGATTACAAATATGTAATCCGTTTTTCCAAATTCAACACACAAAAGATGCAGAAATTAAATTAAAATTAATCCCGTTGTCGAAAGAAAATGGGTTTTTCTTTAAACATTGCAAAAGATTGAATTGATTTAACCTACGAATTCAAGGTAAAATCAATGCTAATGACATACATTATATTAAATGGTAAAAATATATTCTATTTATACTTTAAAACCATTCAATATTATAATTTAACCAAATAAGATATTACGATGAAAAAAGTTGTTTTTAATTAAAATATAGCGTGTTTTTACTACTCATTAAAATATGAAAGTTATCGGAAAAATATCAAAACTTTATCTAATGTAAATTTTTATATCCTGATTCAAAATAAGAATTTTATTTTGTCAAGCTGAACTTATAAATATGTCAAAAACTATATTTAATGTGGGTTCACCATCAAAAGGCGGCAAAACTGCATTTTTTTTAAAATACTTATTTTAACCGAAAAATTTATTTTGTTCTTATACCTTGTTCTAGAAATGTGTAAGATGAATAATAATGTTATAATATTCAAAATTTAGTTAACACTATTCATAAAGGCAATTTCACAACAATATTATAATAATATATTGTTGTTTAGTAAAACCAAGTAATGCGTACAACACACGCTATCGAGGAAGGTCGTGATTGCTTGTAATGCAAGACAAGTCAGGGTTGCATGTAGCACAAAACTCCTTTGTTGTTTCGTATAACAGAATCCAACCATATTTTATTTATACATTGAATATATATATATATATACTCAATGTTGCGTAGAATAACTTCTATCAAACGAACTTGAAATTGTGTGTAACAAGAGCCAAGAAAAGTGTTGTGTATACTGCAAGCTAATACAGTGTTGTGTATAGCGCAAGATAATCTTGGTGTGTCATTCTATAGAAGATATGATTGAAATTAAAAATAATGTATCGTATAAAATCTCGGTTTGTTACATTCTACCCCCCTTAAAATGAATTTCGGCCTCGAAATTCGTCGGTGTTATAAATCGTTTACTATTCATAAAAACCCACATTGTAAAAAGAAATACCAAAACTGAACTTTAAAAACTAAAGTATGAAATATAACAGTTACCCAAATGAACTCATCACTGGGTTTCCATATAGGAGAAAATATGGGCATGGAAGAGAAATCTAACCGTCATGTTCTGATGGATAGTGGTAGAGAACATGGCTATGAAAAAGCCAACACCCACAATGCTATTGATTTGTGGTGATCTAAGGTACCATCTGATTCATCGGATATAAGGGCAGTAGGACAAAATGTTTGGTTTTTTTCAAGATCATTTCCCTAAAGTTGATTAAATTGGAATTAGAAGATATAGTTTCGGGATTTTGGTATAGTCCTACCGTTTGTCATTTTTTGGACAATTTACACTTCATCTCTTAAAGAAATGAAGTTGAATTTCTGTTAGAAGATCATGTGATAGAATGATGGGTCATTCCATCTATCTCAAAAAAACGATAGAAAAGTTATCAAAAAAAACATAAGTCCATCTATAGTGAGATTAATCATATATAGTTCCTAAAATGGACTTATACTGCTTAATATAATAAAACTAGTTTCTACTAAACATGGTCTTCCTGTAGGCCAGTGGTAGGAGAAAAAGGCCAGTCGCACTTCGGTTGTGGGTTTGATTCCCATAGCCTTGTCTGACGTGATGGGTTGTCGCCCGTCCTGCAGGTTGTCATTTTTCTAAAACTACATTACTATAAAATCCCATCAGTAATATCGAAAAAAGTTCTATCCTTAAACAATACTTAGAATATGTCCAACATAATCCATTCCAATATTTAGGCTTATCTAAAATACTTCGGTCCAAGCTCATAGTATAAAGAAAACTATTACTTGAAATTTCATCAACCAAGCATGTAAATACCATCATTTATCCCCTATATATATATATATTGTTGGTCACATCCCAATCATGTGAATACCTTAATCATGTATTCTCTTGAAAAAATGAATACCCATTGAACCATAGTGAAAACATGAATGCAGTTAAAAGTTAACACATTCCACATACCAAAATCCTCAAAATTCTATATACTCAAACCATGATATCACTTAGTCCTTATATCAATCATGAGCTCATGAATACTGTTAAACATTTCATTTTCTCGTTTTCCCTTCATTATGCGCATATCATCTTATTTCCAAAAATATCTCAATCACTTTGAATACCACATTAGGCCAATACATAAATATTCCAATACTCCATGATACAACATTATTTTGGAATCACATTACATAAACACATAATCATTCCACCACATCGTTGTCATATTCAACATCGCCAATAGTGATCGCATGTGACTTCCCTTTGTCCTTTGCCTTAAGCGGTTGCTGATGTCGATCATCACTAACCCTTGGATTAGGGAATTTATTGGCATAATGTCCTATCTCCTTGCACTTGAAAAATTGAAGTGTAGTAGGTTCATTCTGTGTATCAGTTCCTTTGTTTGCATCATTAGACATCTTGTTCCCATCATTGAGGCATTCAAATGCCCGATGAACTTCCTTTACACATTTGAAACATTTACTTGTCCCTTTAAGAAAATCTCCACCATGCTTCTATCCACAGTTTGAGCATAAGGAAAGATTCATCTTCTTTTCACCATTATTCTATGATTTTTCCTTGAACTCCATCTTTAGTTTCTTGTTAAAACCTTGAGATGGATATGTAACACCAACTTCCATTTCTACCTTGATAGCACAACACACAATTTCTTCATTGCTACTGAAGTATCTTATAGATAATTCCCTTCGAAGACTTGGTTTTAAGCCACTGAAAAAATCGATCAACTTTACTTTCAGGTTGGATGATAATGCCAGATGCATACCTTGAACGTCTTGTAAAATTCTCTTCGTATATACCAACAGATTCGTCATCCTTCTGCTTCAGCACAAGAAACACATTTTCCATCTTTTTTCAAAGAATACGGGAGAAGTAGTTACTGAAAAACAAGTTCTTGAACTAGTCCCATTCCATGGACTCAATTTCATCTCTTGGCCTCGTATTCTTGATAAGATTCTACCATTGATAAGATTCCACCATTGATCAGCTTCACCTTCCAAACGATATACTGCTAAGATGACTTTATCATGTTCAGAACATTGAAAAACTGAAAATATCTTTTCAGTGGTACTGATCCATTGTTCAACAACAAGTGGATTGGAAGACCCACTAAAAGAAGGTGGACATTGCCCCATGAAGGACTCAATAGAATATTGTTCCCTTCTCTGCTCATTTGGAAGTCCAGAATGATTCATAGCTTGTGTAAGTATAGCAATAAGATTTTGCACTCCATCTCCCATAACACTTGTTTGATCAGGAGGACAATCATTACATTGTCCATTACAGTGATCAACACGGTTCCTTCGGGTTCTATCCATCCTCTAAAACCCAAAAAGAATAGTGTGAGAGGAAAAAATAATGCTAGGGAAAACAACATAGTAAAGGGGGAGTACCCTTAATATCTAACATCTTAGGTTAAATTCTAAAATTGTTACCGTAGTTCTAGGACTATATCCTATACGTATAATTATCCTTAAGGACATCCCTAGACATACATTAGAAATATCTCTAGGGATCTCACTAACGTTCTCACATCCTAGTTTCCAATGGTTGACTAAACCTTTCCTCTGATACCAACTGTAGAGACCCAAATCATGACGTACATGGACATTACATTACTTTTGGGGAATACATAGTACATAAAAAAACACACAAACAAGGATCGTAATAGTTTAGTGTCTTTGGAAACTCGGAATATAATCTTCTAATCGTGGTGAAAGATCATCAACATCTCCCATAAAGATATTCCTTTTTTTAACCTAAATCCTTTCTTTATATCATGGGGAAAAGAAAACATAAAAGGGTGATCTCAAATGCTCAGTAAGGGTAAACAAAAGAAATATAAATCACAACATTTTCATAAGAACATAACATTTTGGAAATCTTAACCTGAAGAAGAGAGAATAATTTCATAACATGGGATAAATCATAGTAGTGAAATGAAATCCCAATAATCATAACATAAAAAATGAAACTTTGTGTCATACACACATAATCATATAGAATCATATATTATTTGTCAAGACTCATTGCCAAGACTATCTTAGTGGACAATGTCCAATTCTGAACCGAGTCACCCTCGTTTTAGTCATGTTTCACTGAACCGGTATAACCTACCGTTCCTGCCATGTCTATCACATGAGATATAAAATCTTTACCCAATGCATTGGAGGGAGATATAGGTCCCACCCATCTCATAATGATACCATTCTTATGTGTGAAACAAAATTTTAAATCATACATCATTGCATAACCCATGTAATAAAAATGGGATTCTTAAACAACATGACATCATAAAACAATTCATATAAGATAAAGGAATTCATAAAAATATTTCCATCACAACATAATCAAATCCATTTAGTAATAGGGATAAAAACAGAACCCTATATTATCTTATATGTAAAATAATTTTGATAAAACTCTTGAACTCCATTATTTAGGAAAATATACTTTCAACTTCAAAAACATTTTTCCTTTCTTAACATGTCAGACAATTTTAAAATAAAATAAGTTGATTGAAAATAAACATGAAAAATTGTAAAGTAAGCTTCTTGG
The DNA here is from genome assembly GCA_963277665.1 of Viscum album. NCBI lineage: Eukaryota > Viridiplantae > Streptophyta > Magnoliopsida > Santalales > Viscaceae > Viscum > Viscum album. The sequence goes on from OY728147.1 coordinate 1,244,729,965, forward strand.
AATTAAATTTTTAAAAATCCATTCATTCCGTATAAGTTAAAAAAACATTCTTCGTACTATTGTCGGAAAAGTCAAAAATTACCTCGTACGAAAAATGACAAAAGATTCCTTTCATATTCCTTACTAAAAACTCACCAAAGGGTAAAATTGGATTTAAACACCTGTAGGTGGATGGAAATAATATTACATATTCAGGAAACATGGATGTGGATGATAAAATACACCCCAGTAAATACTAAAGTATAAACAATCTCAGATAAAAATGAGATTGTGATATTTCCCTTACCGTAGGTACGATATGCTTCGTAAGTGTCCGAACCACCTGTATAATGATTGAAATAATGTTATTGACTTATTCCAGAATAATAATTATTGTTATTATATCATATATGGTCATATTGTTAGCTTCTTATTAGTAAAATTTCATTACTACTTGTTATTTGGGTGTTTATTACTTTTTGTTCTTATGCGTGTTTGTCGAATAAATTCTTATTCTCCTCTTTAGGTTATAGATACCTCATTTACAGAATGGTATTATTGAAAAATATATCATATTCATTCATTAAAATCATTTATAAAATCATTATGAAATTAAGATCATGTAGAACAAGTCGCATAACATTGTAAAGATGGTATTCCATACGTACGCACGAGTGATGATATCATTCCTATGATCGTGGAATTGTATTGGATTGTATGTATACTATTTCAGAATCAATATCACTTTATAATAGTCATATATAGTCATTATTTACACCATTATACCCATCCAAGTAAGTTGGTGGTGGAAAATAGATTACACCACAGCGTGGAGACTGTATTCCATACATACGCACGCGCGGTGATTTCCTTTTTCTGTAGGATAGATAGAAGGTTAATTAGAGTTGTTTCATATTTATAATAACATATCAGTAAAAATAAATACTGATGTTATTACTTTATCATGAAACAACTAAAGAAGAAGAAGTTGATGAAGAAAGAAATTGAAAAAGAACGGTAATGGATATTACCTCTTTTTGACACGCCTTCACTTAACCTCCACTTAAAGAACTAAGGATGGTCTTTGAAGAAGACCAGAACCTCTAAGATGATACTATGGAAGTTGAGAAGATATTTTTTCAGGGGTCGGCTGAGCTTGAATGCTCAAATTGGTGTGAGGAGGAGAGGGAGGAGGTGCCCTTTTATAAGGGAGGAGAGGGGCACCTTAGGAAAATCTCAAAATATTATTTTATATTAAGGTCAAATTCGGTTTTTAATGGTTCCAAAGGGTATTATTTCGAATATAAAGTGGGGATGGGTCTAAATAATCTCATACAATAGAATTTAGACAAGTTTAGGTTGTTATTTTAACCTTATCAATTAGATTTAACTCTATGTTAAATAATTTAACTTTTACCATGTCTTTTTGTTTTCTTACACTATATGGTTAATAAACATACTATAACAATCCAAAGGAACCCCAAGTTGTTTATTATTAATATATCTATACTTATCTAATTCATTTGGCCAAACCTTAGATTTTTAGGAATTAAATAACAATTAATAATATAATATTTGTTTTAAAAACTAATTTATGTCAATTTTGACACTATTTGGTACATGTTTTTTATGAAATTCATAACAGAATAATAAGTTCAAACCAAGTTACTTATATCAACAATAAAATGTCATATTAACCTATAAAGTAACTTTATGTCATAAAAAGTCTCAAATTACATTTATTTGGGCATTTATAACATCAATTATATCAATATTTCATTAATAAGACAATTACTGCATCATCTTTGTGTCATTATAAATGATAATTATTTAGTCCTTAAAAATTATAAATAAATTCTTATGATGTAGATAATTGTATTATTTTCATGGAGACTATTCATGTTTTATGTTTCATGAAATTTATCACTAAATTAAAATTATTATACTTATAAGATTTAAGAAAGTGACATGTTGTCACATTCTTTGGTTTTAATAATAATTAAATTATTTTCATGGAAAAAAGTCCATAAAATGAATATTATCCGACCTATAGGTTATATGGGTCTACTTTTAGCCATTAAATAGTATTTTTCTAAGTGTTAGGGTAATTTTATAATTTTATATTTACCCATAATTACCCGATTTACCTTTAACTATAGTAAATAAAATTTATCGTAGTTACTATTCACAATGCCCAAAAAAAGTATCTTATTAACATAATATGGACCCAATGATTCCAAATATGGAATCCATTTTTCAATATTTAATACACAAAATATGCAGAAATTAAATTAAAATTAATCCTGTTGTCGAAAGAAAACGGGTTTTTCTTTAAAACATTGCAAAAGATTGAATTGATTTAACCTACGAATTCAAGGTAAAATCAATGATAACGACATACATTATATTAAATTGTAAAAATATATTCTATTTATACTTTAAAACCATTCAATATTATAATTTAACCACATAAGATATTACGATGAAAAAAGTTGTTTTTAATTAAAATATAGCGTGTTTTTACTATTCATTAAAATATAAAAGTTATCTGAAAAATATCAAAACATTATCTAATTTAAATTTTTATATACTGATTCAAAAGAAGAATTTTATTTTGTCAAATTGAACTTATAAACATGTCAAAAACTATATTTAAATTGGGTGTGCCATCAAAAGGCGGGAAAACTACATTTTTTGAAAAATAATTATTTTACCCGAAAAATTTATTTTGTTCTTATACCATGTTCTAGAAATGTGTAAGATGAATAATAATGTTATAATATTCAAAATTTAGTTAACACTATTCATTATGGCTAGTTCATAACAATATTATAATAATATATCGTTATTTAGTAAATCCCGGTATTGCGTACAACACACGCTATCGAGGAAGGTCGCGATTGCGTGTAATGCAAGCCAAGTCAGGGTTGCGTGTAGCGCACAACTCCTTTGTTGTTGCGTATAACAGAATCCAAACATATTTTATTTATACATTGTATATATATATATATATACACTCAATGTTGCGTAGAATATCTTCTATCAAACGAAATTGAAATTGTGTGTAACAAGAGCCAAGAAAAGTGTCGCGTATACTGCAAGCTAATACAGTGTTGCGTATAGCGCAAGATAATCTTGGTGTGTCGTACAATAGAAGATATGAATGAAATTAAAAAGAATGTATCTTATAAAATCTCCGGTTGTTACAATTATTATTCATTATAAAAATGAAAATTTCTCATAAAACATTGAAATTTATATACATAGTTTATAAATTATATAATTAAATGTATTTATGACACAAGATGATGCAGTAATTACATTATTGACGAAGGATTAAAATACTTGATATTATAAATATTTAAAAAATGTAAATTGATACTTTTCATGCCACCCACTAAAATTATATTTGAATATGCCATGTTAGGGATAATTAAATGTATTGTTTTCAAATAAATAAGATTGATATGAATTTCACTACAACCATATAATAAATAGTGTCAAAATTGACATATATGAGTTTTTAAAACAAACACTATTTTATTAAGTGATATAATATTACAAAAAAATAAATGGTTCATTCAAAAGCCTTATATAATGATAGATATGTAATTAATGAACTACAAGAGGTTTTCATGGAATCTTATAGTATGTTTATTCACCACGTATTTCAGTAATACTAGAAGACATGGTTAATGTTAAACTATTTAACGTAGGGTTAAATCTAGAAGATAAGGTTACTATTGTGACCTAAACTTAGATAAAACATATATTATGGGAGTATTTAGACACATACCCACCTTATCCTCGAAATAAATCAATTTGGAGCTATTAAAATCTGAAAATGATTTTATTATAAAATAATATTTCAAACTTCTCTTAAAGTCACCCCCACATCTCTTATAAATGGGTACTTCCCTTTATCTTAATTTCACAACTCCAAATCCTTTTGGCTCATGAAACCCATGATAAAATATCCCACCAACTACCCTGACTTCACCGTAACGACATTACATTGATCCAAAAGTCATCCAATTGTGTACTTTTGTTCGTATCAAATAGAAGCACTCGAAGAACATGTATTTATTTCATCTCCTCTTTCATGGTTCTTTTCTTATTCCACTTCGTCTATCATTATTGTTTAAATACTAAAATAATATCTCCATTACCTTATACATACATATATTTTATTATAAATATGGTTCAACAAGATTCATTATTCTATCCACCATATAAATAACAATGTCACCTTACGTGTGTAAACACGACTTACCGTCTCAACGTCGTGGAGTGGTTTTTTAGTCAGCATGTCATTATTTGGATGGGTATAATAATGAGTATAATTGATGTAAATAATAAATATAACATTTTAATAATTCGTTATATATAAAATACCATCTAATTAAACATGTTTTCCCCATCAATAGAATGATTTTTGTGCTCATGCGAACGAACATACTACCATCTCCACGACACGATGAGATTGATTTCCAAGATTACCATTCAACGATTCTTATAAAAATATATATTACTAATAATTATGTAATTTATGACATAAAAATTCTACTGGAAATATATATATATATATATCTGTGTGTGTGTGTGTGTGTATGTGTGTGTTCATTTACATTTATCTTCTTCACTCACAACCATTCAATACGATATGAAAACTGAATCAACATTTATGCATACGTACGACCTGCCATCTCCATAAACTGTGTTTTCCATTTAATATATCTATCGATTATACATATTTTTATTCATAATAAAAATTATGTATAAATAGTTTTTTATATTATTTATGTATTAAAATAATGATCTAATTGATATGATCAAGAATAATAAGTTAAAACATGTATGATAAAGAAAGAAAATATTACATGAAATGTTAATTTAACATGGAAATTATTAATAAATGGTAACTATAAATATTAAATTAATCATTTATGATATCATAAACATTAATATGGTGATGGAATAATTTAATAAAATACTATGGTCTTATATAAGAGGTTAAACATACCTCCAACTAAGGAAAAGTTCAATGTAAGGGTTAATTCTTCAATATCATTATTATCTGAGATTGTTTATGTGTAAGTATTTAATAGGACATATTTATATTTCTTGTCCACGTTTCATAAATAATGTTTTCAAATGTAATATTTTAATTTTTTTTTGAAGGGACTCTTTGGAAATATCATCATTTTGATATTTTTAATGATATAATTTTCTAAATTGATTTAATTAATGTCCATGTTTTTAAAATTATTTTAACGATTTATTTAAATAGACCTGATTATTTTAAAAAATAAATTCCATTAAAATGTTTCAATGTGGTATGTGACACTTTAATTCAATATTGTTTTTAAATGCCATCATTTCTAAATTTTGTGACCAATACATTATTTCCTGAAAAAAAGAATATTTTTCTCAATGAGTTTTAGTGGTCATTTTCATCAATGTCAGCATCCATTACTGGACATTATTAATGATTGAAGTTTATTTGTTATAATAAAATAATCAATATTTTACTTAATGAGTTATGAAACATTTGATTATGGATGTTCAATTTTTATTCCATTCATTTTTTACAGTTAATGTATTGACATTTGGTATGTTAGTTTTATTAATAATGTTTATGTTATGTTTATCCCTTTTCATATTTAGAATGTATTGAACACAGTAAGTGATGACTAGGGCCTTTTATAGCCCCTCGATGCATTAATAGGACTCTTGAGAAAAAACTAGTATTTTGGAACAAGGCCTTGACAATATTTTTATTTGTATTCTTGGCATAAGGCATTGACTATGTGGTTATGATGTCCGGCATTATGCATTCCCTAATTATGAAATTACTTTTTAAATTTTATTATTCGATTGGTAGAATATCCATGTGCTTTTTTATATGGAAATGATTGATTTATTATATCCAATTATGTTCTTTTTTATTTTTAAAAGTCTGTTGTTTTTATTACTCATCATTCCTTAAATGTTTTTAGCTTCCGAAAAATTATTTACCCTTAATGAGCTTCGGAGCTATCCCTTCTTTTTGTCCAGTATTACATGGATTCAAATATGTTTATTATAATTGACATACAGGGTTAAGATATAGGAATAACTGTGTTCTCAAAGGATTATTTATGTTGGGTTTTATGTATTAATGTATATTGTAACGTTCATGTATTTTATTGATTTTACAAACTGCTAAACTGATCGGTCATTTGGGACATTATCTCTTCTGATCATGCCAATATATTAAAATAATGCACCGGATCTGGGATTATGGGGTTGGGGATTTACATATAGTATTAATGTAAGTATATAAATAACCAGAGAAATTAGATTTAGATAAAATATGACTAGGAATCATTACCCTATTATGGATATTGGGGATTAGTGTAGAAGAACATCCAAAGTTTTTGGTAATTTTGATATTGACTAGGTTTTCCATAAAATACATCACTATCTAGATACTACAAGTGGATGTGGTTCTCGAACATATTTAATTATGAGTGAAAACTAGGACATGTAGTTTTATGATTGACCTGGGGTATCTTGTTACATGACAATGTGTCTTACTATGCACCAGATTTGATACTCCAGTGGGCTATGCTTAGGATATTTTTAAATTTTCATTATAATCCATTATAATGTATTTATGAGTAAGTATGTCAGCACTGAAACAATTATTATGATTATTATACTGGATGTGTGAAAATATTCCATTAATGTTAATATATTTTTATTATTTCGATTATACATTATGATATGATCTAACCTTGTGTATGCCATCATATAGAAATGGCACCTAGTAGGAGGATTGATAACTCTGAGAATACACTTGATTCAAAGAGGAAGAAAGATCATATCATTCATGGTCTCAAGACAACATTTAGAAGGGAAATAGTCTCACGGGTATTCTCATCATATGAAGCAATAATATCATTTGTTAATATGGCATGTATATAATTATATAAGTCTTATGTATTTTTAGGGAAGAAATAAAAGAAGAGGTTGAATGAGAAAAAAATGGATCATGGTAAGAAAGAAAAGAAATATTTTGCGACATGTGATAAATGAGGAAAGAATCACTATGGTAAAGGCTTGAAAGGATTGGGAGTTTGTTATATGTATTGAAAAAAGGACACAATGCTCATGATTTAAATGGTAAAAAAATGGTTTCAAATGTAGAATGAATTATTTATATTGAGTTGGGACACTACATGAATCAATGTATAAATCATCAGAGTATACACCAAATGATGATATTAGATTATAATCATGTTATTATACAACAAAAGATGGAGAGAATGTGTATTGTTCTTATGTAATTATTAATGAATTATTTCATTTGAGTATTGTATTAATGATTTATGAGTAATATGAAATATAGAAATAAATAAGGATTTTATTTCAGTACTATTTCATTAAAGATTTGATATTGTGTGGTAACAACAAAAGTGGCTCAATAGTTGATTAAAATTTTAGGAAAATATATATCTAAGGGAATCATAAAACTTAATATTGTCCTGACACTAAGGTAGTTATTTTGGAATAAAAGATAATTAAGTTGGATAAAATATATTGGATACGATTGACTACCTTGGAACTAATTAATGGTTTTTTATTCCATCATTTTTTGATATTACATCATTTTTGTATTTAAAGAGTATATCCTATATTCTGTGTTTTATAGAAGGAATATGGATGTACATTCCTGTTCAAATGAGTTTTTTGTTTGGGAATTCAGGTTGTCAGCATGTTTAAATAGAATACCCGATTAAGGTATTAAATTGTTTTTATCTAATAAAAGAGATATTCATTATGTTTTTTTGACCATCCTTATAAATTTTTGGACTGTGAGTTTTTGACACAAGTATATTTGATAATTCAAAAGGATGGAATTGAGTAAGTTGAACACTTGATATTTTGTTTGAGGTTAAAGTATGATTTATTGAACACTCTTAATTATCTTTTGGGGTTTTATTAATCATTTAGTGGATAAAAGGAATACATGGGGATCATATGATTTAACAAATGCGTTTCAGGCGTAAAAAATCATTTTTGAACATTCAATTCCTAGTGTAAGGTATAATGTAAAAATAGATCGAATAACTACCAAATGATGAGAATATAATTATGACAGGAAATATAATCATGAATATTTTCATGAGTTGTTTTCGTGATATTAAATTAGATACTCATCTTCAAAAAAAATAAAGTATCTGAAAAAATGTGTTATCCTAATACCATATGTTTTGATGAACCGATGATACTTTAAATCAGCATAGATTGATGGCTTTTTTGCCCTCAATTTTACATTTATTGTTAAATTTTTTTTGATTGATGACATCAATAACCCCTATAAATATTTAGTCTTTTCTCCAATTATGTGTCTCTAATTTACGCCAATTTTCTCCTAATCAAACTCTTAATTTGGTGGTTCTTTTATCATTTCTCTTTCCTTCTTATCAAAACTAAATTTTATTAATCCACTTTCTTATTGGGATTTCCACAGTGGTATATTCTATTTTCAGTCTTTTATTTTTGAAGAACAGTTTCAAATTCCAAGGATGATATTTATTGAAGTAGGAGAGAATGTAACACCCCAATATTTCATTGTACATTATCACGTTAAAGTAAATAAATAACTTTATATTAAAACAACACTGAGTTCAAACGCATCACGACCTATCAAACTAGCCATTCAAAACGTAGTTATGAATTATATTAACCACATTTTCAATTATATATATATATATATATTATATAATTTTAACATTCATCTTTTTTTATTAGATATAATATAAGGTCAAATTCAATTTTTTTGATTAAAAAAGTATTTTTAAAAAATGCAGTTTTCCCACATTTTAATGGAGAAGCCTTTTTAAATCCAATATTTCAAACATTATTATTTTAAATTTAATGAAATTAATTTTTTCATTATAATCAAGAAATAATTTTTTTTTTTTGATAAATGTTTTGTACATTTTAGATAACTTTCATAATATTATTAATTGCAAAAATACAAAATTTTAATTTAAAACCACTTTTTAATAGATATAATTTATTGTGTAATATTATGATTTTGAATTTCTTAAAATTGTAGTTATATTATATTTTTACCATTTAATATAATTTAGGGAATTTTAAGTCATTACACATTTAAATTTTATATAAACACCTGTCAATCTTTTGATAGTTTTTACTTATTTAAAACTCGTATTCTGGTTTTTACAACGTGAATTAATTTTTAATTAATTATTGAAACTTCTATGTTATAAATTTTAAAAAAATTTAATAAATTTTTTAATTTGGAATATCAAAATTAGATTTGGGTGAATTTGTTATATTTTTGTGAAAACAATATATTTTTTATGAATAGTGGAAAACACTACGTTATTGTGTAAAACCAAATTTTTATTTATATAATTTATATTTATATTTTATTTTATTTTAAAGTAAAAAATATATAAATAATAAAAATATTTCTCTAATTTAATTTATTGGATTCATTTTATACTAATATTAGATATATAATATTTTATTGAACTATTTAACCACTTTTACCCACTTTATAAAAACATTTTAAAAATTGCATAAAACATATTTTTCCTTCTTCTGTGACTTAAATTTCAAAAATCTGAGAGACACAATTTAAATAATTAAGTAAAATGTTTTATAGTAGAATGAAAATAATATTTTCTGAATAGTAAGATTTGAATTTTATTTACCATGATTAAAAGTAAATTGGGTAATTGAAGGTAAACAATATATAATAATTAGCCTAAATCATGTACTAATTCTATTGGTTAAATATACTTCGACCAAAATCATCATTATGAAAAACAACTATGATCCTTTTTGTTCATATTGGATTACATTAAGACATTTATTATATTTTATTTAAAGAAGTGTTAAATGTGTTAAATTCAAATGTTATTAACTAAATCATTTTTATTATAGGGTAATAAATAATATAAATTCTATTATAAGTATAAATTATAAATCTAAAAATATTTAACATATCATGGTATTTTATTTATAATTTTTAGATGTTAAATAATTAAATTTATTTATGACACAATAATGATGATGTAATTAACTTATTAATGAAAGATAAAAAATAATTGATATTATAAATATTATAATATATTTAAATTGAAACCTTTGATGACATCTACTAATTTTAAACATTAATTTTACATGTTAGGGATAACTCAATGTATTTTTTTCAACGAAATCATATAGTTATGTCTTTCACAAAAAACAAATACTAAATTGTGTAAAAATTGAAATGAAATGAGTTTTTAAAACAAATACTATTTTATTAAATGATATAATATTCCTAAAAATATAAAGTTCATACAAATGATATATATAATGACATATATAGCAATAATTAACCCCTTGAGGATCTCTTTTTATTTTATAGTATGATTATTTACCATGTATTATAACAACAAAAGAAGATATGGTTATAGTTAAAATATTTAACTATGGGATAAATATAAAATATAAGGTTAATATGGTTACCAAAATTTTTCTAAGACCTATTTTTTGAATGGACATAGACCCATCCCGACTATATACTATAAATAAATCCATTTGGATTCATTAGAAACCTAATAATATTGTATAATAAAATAATATTTCATCATTTTTTTAAAGTGACCCTCACCTCTCATATAAAAGGGTAGTTACATATATCAAAATTTCACATCTCCAAAGACTTTTGGCTCAGCTAAAACCTATAAAAATATCCTATTATCTACCCAAAATTAATCCTAGTGGCCTTACTTTGATCACATAGTAAATCTAGGGATCCCTTTTGCCCAAATAAAAAAGAAAGCACCTGAAGAAGATGTAATTACTTCGTCACCTTTGCAAGGTTCTTTTATTCATCAAAATTATATTTCTTTTGTTTCCATACTAAAATAATAACCCCATTGACTTTTACATAATATGTTGTTTTTATAAATATGGTAAAACCATATTCATTATCCTATCCAACCTATGAATAAAAAACTCCCCATATGTGTGTACGTTTGGCTTACCGTTTCCATGATGTGGTGTAGTTTTTCATTCAACACGTCAACACTTGGATGGGTATAATAATAATTAAAATTGATTTAAATAATATATATAACATATTAATGTTATATATATAATATACCATCAAATTAATCATGATTTCACCTTCAATGGAATGATATCATCGATCGTTCATTCGTACGGGTTACCATCTTCATGACATGATGAGATTAATTTCAATGCTCCCCATTCAAGGATGACTATAAAAATATATATTATTAAGAATAATGTAATATATGAAAAAATAATTATAGTAGAAATATATATATATATATACACACATATATCTTATTCACATACATTTGTTCAATACGATTTGAAAACGGAAATAGTGTTTATGCGTACGTTTGGCCTACCACCTCCATAAAAAATGGTTTCTATTTCATATATCATTCTATTATACATATTTATATCTTGAATATATATGATATATAAATCCTATTTTATATTCTCTATGTATTTAAATCATGACCTAATTGATGCGATCATGAATAAAAAGATAACAAATGTATGATAAAGATAATGATTATTACCCAAAATGTGAATATAACATTGAAATTATTATTAAATGGGTACTATAAAGTCATTACTGAATCATTTATAATATCATAAATTTTAATATGGTTATGGTATAATTTAATAACATAGTATGGTAATTATACAATAGTTTAAACGTACCCTCGACTAAGGAAAAGTAAAATGTATTGGTTTATTCTTCTATCTCATTATTTTTTGAGATTGTTTATGTGTAAGTATTTACATAGAATTATTGATCAAAAATTTCCATGATTCATAAAAATGTTTTCATAAGAAATATTTTAATGTTTTATGGAAGGTACTCTTTAGAAATGTTATCATTTTGAATGTTTTAATGAGTCAATTTATTAAATCTATTAAATAAATGTCCATGTTTTCTAAATGATTTTAAATATCTATTTATATGGTCATGATTGTTTAAAAATGTTAATTGCATTCAATAATTTCAAATTGGTATGTGACAGTTTTATTCACGTGTTTCTTTTAAATGTATTACTTTCTAAATTATTGGACATTTAAATGATTTCATGAAAAATGTATGCTTCTCTCAAAGAATTTTACTGATCATTTTATACTATGTCAACATCCTTTTGTGGATATTATTCATGATTGAGGTTTATTTATTATAATAGAATATTCTATATTTTATTTAATGAGTAACGAAATTTTTGACTATGAATGTTCTATTTTCATACCATTCATTGTTTACGGTTAAATTATTGACATTATGTATGTTAGTTTTAATATTAATGTTTATGTGATGTTTCACCCTTTTCAGAAGAGGAATCAAATGGAAATAATAACATACTGGTGGGGCCCTATATAGCCCATAAATTCATCCTTAGGTCTCATGAGACAAATTAATGTCTTGGCATAAGTCTTTGAAAAAACATATTTGTAATCATGGCATGAGGCCTTATATATGTGGTTATATTGTCCTACATTATGCATTCCCTCATTCAAAAATTAGTTATTACAGGTTATTATTTGACTAGTAGAATATCCATGTCCATGTTTATATGGTAATATTTGATTTTTTTTTATATCATGTTCATGATTATTTTTATAAGTACATTTTTTTATTATGAATGATTCCTTAAATGTTTATATCTTTGGCTAAATTATTTACACTTTTGAGCATTTGAGCTCACCCCTTTTGTTATCTTTTTTCTTCCCAATATTCCAAAAATTGTATTATGATTGATATATAGGGTTAATATAGGGGAATAACGGTGTTCTCAAAAGGTTGTTTATGGTTTTTTATGTTTGAATGTTTAATTTAACATTCTTATATATATTCTATTTTCCAGTACTTCTAAACTAATCGTTACTTCAGGGTTTGATCTTTTGTGATCATGCAAATTTTTAAAAATATTGAAATTAATCTAGGATTTTGGTGTTATGTCATTACAATTAAATTCTACATAGATTATACCTAATTATTCTCCTCATCGATATGGTTCTAACGCTGCAAAAGTAACATCAATTTGATACCCGATTTGATATATATTTGAATCTCTCTTAAAACGGGTTTGTTGGGTCCAGGCCAAGCCTGAATGAGTCAAATTGACCAAACCTGACCTGTTTCCACTGACTTGACCCAAACCAGTCCTGGCATAGGTTTGGTTCATTTGGAGGAGGGTCTGTCCCGAAGGGGATGATCCATCCCATTGGGGTAGGTCTAACCCATTGGGGGTCGGGTCCGACCTGCTGGTGTGGTTCTGGCGCTCCTAATCAGGTTCATCCCACAAGAGAGGGTCTGGGCCGCTTCTTGTCAGGTCCACCTTTAGGGGACCCGTTCAACTCATCCTGAATGTGTGGAGCATCTAGGGTTATCCCAAATCCATTCGAACTCAGACACCCAGGGTGTCTGCATGCGGTAAGTGAACTGCTTTCCCAGAGCAACCGCGAGCAGCAGTTGTGGGATGATCCACAGAAGTGGTCAAGGGTCAACGTCCACCTATAATGGCCGATGTCATGGTCAGTGACCTTTCCTGTTTCCAATAGATCGGTATAGATGTGGTGATCCTACTGGATCACTGTCATGGCACACCTCCAGCTGCTCGTCACCACCACCTACGCGTCAGCAGAGCACTTTTGAAACTACCGGTTCTACATGGGTGGTATGTTCTTCGTGCTTCTTGCACAGATGGATTTCATGGGGTGTATTCTTTCTTTTGAAGGCCTATGGATTTCCCTTTCACCATTTCGAATGTTCACCAATTAGGAATGCACAACGTGAGGGTGAGGTTCTTTTTTCTGTCTCCCCAGGCCCTCCATGTCAGATGTTTTATGTATGGGAGGCTTGATAATGATGTTCTATTCAAAATAATACCATAACGAAAATAAAATCCAAAAAACATAACATTCTCTCAGTAATAGATGCTTTTTGGAACAAACAATTTAGGGGTGATCTGCTTTCATCAATTAAAATGAGGAAAGAAAAAATTTTAAAACAATTAAACCCCAACCTCGATCAACATTTGTCGTTGAATAATTCCCCCATTAATGATTTAAGCTCTATTGGAATTCATCAATTCCCGATATCATTCTTCATAATTTTCAACGTTTCATGAGATCCTTTATGCATTTTTAATTCTTAGTTATAGGGATTCTTTCTTGAAAATAATATTTATGTTCTTTTTTAAGTGACTCCCAACATTTCGAGTTTAACAGCCCCCTTCGATTTTTAAACATATCACCAGTTAAAATGTTAGAAAACCCTGCTCCAACATTTACTTATGTGAACTAAAAGAATGTTCAAACCCCATTTTGGGATCACCGACCCACATAAACATGTAACAACAAGGCATGTGGTCTCAAAATAATTCCATAAAATAAAAAAAATACCTGGAAATACTAGTACATTACACTTTCCAAACCACATGAATTTATGTGCCCAAATGTGAAATCAATGGCTAAAAAAAATCTTGGGGTACTGAACATGAATTTGGGCCTCCCTCCCCCATTCTCTATCCTAGAGGTTCCCATGATGCCACAAAAAGCACATATATGGATTCTACCGTCTTTTAAGGAACTTCTCCTGCCGAACCTCTTTCTCCATAGAGAAATCCAAATAAATCACCCATTTGTCAGTGTCCAGATCGACCCATTCGATGACGTGTGATGGATCAGGCAAGTACCTCATCATCTAAGACACTTGATAAATATCACGCACTTGGTGCATCTATGGGGGAATATCTATGTAGTACACCCCCTCACTAACTATTCTTTGAAAAAAATATCTGATGAACCACAAAGATAATGGGTCGTCTCAACCAAATCTAGGCAAACCCAATCAAGGTGAGACCCAAAAGAATACATTGTCTTCCTCCTTGAAATCCTAGGGTCTTCTTCTACAATTATCATATGATTATTTCCTACTATGTGAAATCCTCATCCACTCCTGGATGATCTTCACCTTCTCAATTGTAGACCTTACCAACTCTGGACCCATGAGTGTTGAATCCTTTGGGTCTGTGAAGCATAAATGTGATCTGTATGGCCTCCCATACTAGAACTGAAATGGCGTCATGCTAATGGTGGAGTGATAGTAGTTATGGTATTCAAAATATAATAGTTGTAGATGGTCCACCCAATAATGAAAAAAATCATGAACACTATCACAAATTATGTTCTCTAGGGTTTGTATGGTCTTCACTGTCTGACCATCTGTATGTGGGTGAGAGGTGGTTCTCAAGCACAGATTATTCTTGAATACCTCATGAAATCCCTTCAACAACTGGGATGTAAGGTGAGAATAAAGGTCTAAACAGAGCATCAAAGGCACCCTGTGATGCCGCACTATAACCTGTATGTATAGGCGTCCCAAGTCCTATGTGGAAACCCCCTCATGAAGTCAATGGAGATACCTTCGAACATACATTACAATACTTCAATTGATTGTGTGAAGCCTTCTATGACATGATTATTGAACTTTAGTTGATGTCATGTGAGGCATTGTAAAACACACTCTATGACCACTTTCATTATTCCTAGCCACTAATACATATGTCGCTGGTCCTGGTACATCTTCACCACACCATGATGTACCGCCAATGGGGATGTCTGGAACTCCCTTCACACATACTCCCGCAACATTACTAGTACCATGGTGTGTCATCTTAAAACGACGACGGGCTCGTCACCTATCGCAAATACATCAGGAGCTTGTCTGATGGATATCTGTGCATGCCAGGCATCACTATCATCATCAATGATATATTCCTCACTAACTCACTGTAATATGGGTGGAGTGATAGTAATTGACTAAAGGAAATATTCTCCATCCTCATCATTGAATGATATCTGTGTCATGGCTAGCTGCTACATCTTCCCACTCATTAGTTTTTTGGAATACCTTCTGGTAAGCATGTCTTCTACAACGTTCCACTTCCCAAGAGTATGTACTATATCAAAGTTATAGTCCTGAAGGAAATCCATCCGTTTATATTATCTCAAGGTCAATTAATTTTGTGATAGGTTATACCAGAGACTCTTGTGGTAGTATTAGATAGTAAAACATTCACCCATCAAGTAGTTTCTCCACATCTTCAAGGCAAAGAACACTACTATTAACATCAGTCATGGGTTGCATAGTTCTGCTCATGATGCCTCAACTATATTGAGTTTTAGGCAATCACCGCTAACTCCTACATCTGGACACAACCTAGATCAATCCCTAATGCATCACAGAAAACTAGAATCCAAATTCCATCTTCAGGTAGTCTCAATATGGGGACACTCTAAAGTATCAACCTCAACTCCTGGAAATAGTAATTAGACTTCTCTGTCCATAGGAATGGTTATCCATTCCATGTCAAGGCTGATAATGGTGATTATACTCTAAAAAAGTGGGGCATGATCCATTGGTAGTATCAGTCTATCCCAATGAAACGCATCACATAAGTCACACTCTTAGGTGGTTACCAAGAATTCTTTACCTCAATAATTTCCGAATTCTTTGCAACTATAGCCTCTGAGATGACATTTCCTAGAAAGTGGACCACTCAAATCCTGAATAGCACATCGAGTGCTTACTGTAAATTTGTTTCCCACTGAGTGTATCTAATACTATCTGCTGTTTTTTATCGTTCCCTCTTCTGACACTAAGTACATCGAGAATTCATCAATTATGTATACCAATAAATGATATAGTTAGGGGTGGAAGATCATGTTATGGATCCCCACAAACAGTACTAGAGAATTGGTCATTCTAAAGGGCATCACCAAGAAATAATAGTGGCCACACCGGCATATTAATGTTATATTCAGTACATCCTCACCACGTAACTGAAGCTGATGTTAGTATAATCTAAGATCTATCTTAGAGAACCTCCTCACACCATTCAGCTGATCTAAGAGTTCATCGATCCATGGTAGTGAATACATGTTCTCTATAATCACCTCTTTTAGGCACTAGAAGTCCATCGACAGCCTCAAGATCCGGTATTCCTTTTTGGAAAGCAACACTGGGGATACCCATGGTGACACACTAGGCATTATGAACCCTTTCTCCTACAAGTCCTTCAGCAATATTGTCAATTTATGAAGCTTCACAGAAGCCATCAAATATGCTGGTTTGGATTTTAGTGTCGTCCTAGGGAACATGTTGATGTTGTAGTCTAAATACCTACTATGAGTTCCTCCCAAAACATCCTTAATAAATAAATAATCATAATCATCAACCATTAAAATAAATCTTGGACTCCTATCATCCACAACACTAATGGTGAGGCTAGCCAACTGGTGAGTGATCTACTGCACCCTCCTCCAAGAAAGTACATCATGTTCTGTAAAGTTTTCCATCTCACCGATGCAAGAAAACCTAGTCCCATCTTCTAGGACACATTGTACATTTTAGCTAAACCTATTAATCTGAGCATGGATGGTAGATTACAACTCCATACACAAGATGAAATTGTATGGCCTCGACACTACTATTTTGAGATTCTATCTAAATCTATCACCTCATAGATTAATCTCACACAGTCAGAACTAGTGTTTAATCATTCAATCCCCTCCCATATGAGTCTCTAATAGTATGGATCGAGGGTACGAACCCACAAGAATATTCAATAATTGAATGAATTCATTAGTATGGAAATTATGACTATAAATTATTTTTATAATAACTCTAGTGAATGTGAAGATGACAAAAATTATACAACTAATCATCTCTTTGGGGCCATGGTCATAGGCCTCCATCACCAAAAACATTCCTCAATCATGTACATCTGCTCCCTAACCCCAGGGTGGACCACCTGATGGTGGTGGAGGTAGAACCACAAATGTTCATCCACCACATCCCACTTGGCCTGCTCCTCAACCACGTCTGCAACCATACAAACATACTCGATTGAACTTCTTCCTATTCCATTGTGGTCTCTCGACAATCTTCTGATTGTTTATATGGCAGGTTGAGTTTTCATGATCCATATGTCCCATCCTATCTCATGTGATGAAAAACCTAGTCCCCTAATAGATCCCTCTTCTCTTGGAGACATGTACTATAGTCCCGAAGTCCCGAGGTCTTCCCTTGAAAGAACTGTCCATATTCTCCACCCCCACCCCTCTTCTATTGTCTTCTAATCGACACCAAGGACTATGCCACCAGATGTCTATTGGTGGCTCCATATTTTGGTTTCTACTCTATTAGGAAACTACCTATATCAAGGGATCGCTCCACCACTCAAACCATAGTGGGGATGCTAATAGACACCACGGGTGCCCTGATATCCAGTCTGAGTCCTTGCTCAATGGTCCATGACGTATAGAAAGGGTTCAAAACCATGTCTATTGAGTAGGGAATGTTTTCTGTAAACCCCATTGAGTACTCATCCACTGACAAGATTCTCTATTGATGGTGAAGAAGCTTATAAATGTGCACAGAGCGCATAGTGATGGGGAAAAACTAATTCTTCAAAATCCACTCGATGTCATCCCAAGAGAGGGTCACCTCATCGTGTGTATAGATGGTCAAGATCAACCATCTCTCTACTAATCCTTAAATAATTCCCACTAACATTTTTACCATTTGGTCAAGCGGTGTCCTCACTATATAGACTGCCTCCTTCCAGTCCTCAGCAACCTGATGATCCGTCTCTCCCCTCATCCTAGGAGGTCTTTTTTCTGAAACATGTGCAAGGAACTCAGTCTGTGTACTTTCCCTACCGGTAACAATGGTTGTAATTGATGATCTATGGGTTGTGGAAAAACCAGTGCTCCACCCAGCAGGGCCATCTATAGCACTGGTCCAAGAAATGATTCATCATCGCTAGGTAAGCTATCCACATGATCATGTATCGAAATACCAGTAGGCCATCTGTTTAGAGGCATCTTAAAATAGATCAAGAAGTACCAGAGTTAGAATATTATATCTAATTATGTGACTCTGATTTACTATGATAATAAGGAGACACTAATAAACTACTATTTTCAGGTATATAGCCAAAAAACATAATTCATGATCCATGTGTATGGATATATTGGCCGTCGAAATGACACTAGACACCATAAATCTGAAAGTCCTACTCGAAACATTCAACACCATTTTCCAAAAAACAAAAAAAACATACTCCCTTTCTTTGAGGTTGAACCTACATCCTCTGACACCGCCTTATCACGACCCATCCCCTGGGGCACATGCCATGAGATACCACAGTGCCACCTCTCGAAGGATAGGGGATGGAAACTAGTTCTAAATGAGTCAACCTTCATGTGGGATAATTTTTCATATGTACCTCTACACATGCACACACAACCACATCCCAGTGATAGAAACATAAAAAACCATGACAATAAACAAAAAGTGATTACATGTAGAACTGGAATTCAAATATGCATAATACAAAGCCAACAAAAGACTAACTGGAATATAAGAATCTACAAAAGAAACTCATTGTAGACATATGCTGAAAAACCCCACTGGAAGGGTATATATTGAGAAGCCGCTAGAATCTATATAAGTACACCCTAGCTACCTGTTATTATTGGGAACCATCGAATCCTGTGCCATGAAGTCATCCAACAAGGCGTCGACCATCAGAACCTGACACAACACATGCAGGTGAAGCCCGTGGAGGTGTGAATAACAATATACTCAGTAGGGACCCGAAACACCCTGGAAAGACAAAAAATAAATACACAACCAACTTAAAAATAATGATCAACACACATTTCTAATAAAAACATGGTAGGTCACACCATGTTATTTCTATATTAGAAAATTTAGAACCATTAGTCACAATGTCGAACGTGATAGGCTACTAGAAAACTCTTTGATAAGTAATGTCGGCCTGCAAGATCACATAGATTTTTATTTCTCCAATTATTTGGACTAATGTTGTACTCATCGTAGATGAATACTGTAACGCAACGACCCCATTTACCCAGAGTCAGTGCATTATTACATAACATTGTAATGATCACAAGAAAGATCAAATCTCGAAAGACCGATTAGTTTAGTATCCTTGGAAACACTAGATATATTCATAGAGTTTTACATTACATAATAAAAATAAAAACTACAACAACATATTCTCCATGGTCTACACTTTTATCCCCTCATACTATTCTTGATGGTCATTCATAATTTACTTCTTCACATCCTGGGAAAAGTAAAACATAGAAAAGGGGTGAGCTCAAATGCCCAGTAAGGATAACAATATAGAAAAATTTTCATAAATAAGAATAAACATGTAAGGCAATGTATAGCTAAAAAAATCCTTTAATACATGAACTTCAACATAGTATGGAATAAATAAAAGGAAATAATGACATTTAATTATTCACATCGATATTCTACTAATTAAATAATCACATGCAATATCAATAACCACTTTCATAATGATGGAATGCATAATGACAGACTATCATAACCACATATCCAAGGCCTCATGCCAAGACTACAAATACGATTTTTCCAAGGCCTTGTGCCAAGACACTAGTTTGTCTCATGAGACCTACTGATGCATCGAGGAGCTATAGTGGGCTCCACCCGTCAAATATTAAGTCTAATGCATTCCCATATGAAAAGGTTTAAACATAACATAAACATTCGTATTAAAACTAGCATAAGAAATGTAAATACTTCAACCATAAACCATGAATTGTTTAAAAATAACACATCCTCAGTCAAACATATCAAAAAACCTTCAATACAATATAGAAGTTTCGTATAATAATAAATCAACATCAAATAAGCGTAAAATCCATCAAAAGATGTTGACATAGATGAAATCAAATATCTTTTTAGAGAAATATCTCTTCCAATTTTGAAATAATTTAAGGGTCACATAATTATAAAATAAAACGTTTTCTTTGAAAATTTTCTTATAAGATTGTAAGGGAAGCTTCGAAGATTGTATAATGGCAGAAAATAGCCGCACCCTCCGTATAAGTTAAAATAACATTCTTACCTTAATTCACTCGAAAAGGTTAAAAAGGACCATGTTTGGAAAATTATGGAAAGATTCCTTTACAATCGACTTATAAAAGTCAAAAAGGGTATAAGAGTCTTTATCCCATATTCTAGTAAATAGTAAAAATGTTTTGAAATAGATTTTTAAGAAACATGGATGTGGATGATAATGAAGTCCTAGTAGATTATTATGTATAAACAACATCAGATAATGAAGAGATTGCGAAATAAACCCTTACCTTGTACTTTTCCTTGGTTGAGGGTACGTTAACCTATTGTATAATAGTGATATAATTGTTATTAAATTATAAATGAATCATATACATGAATATGATATCATATATGATCTTCTAACATTGATTTGTTAATAATATCTTAGTATTATCGTTGTTTCAGGTGTTAACTTACTCATTTTCTTTTATATTTTTTGTTACGTAAGCCATGTTTTTCATGGATAGGTTGTATATTAATACTATCCAAAATGATATCAAGTCATTAGATACTATTATTAATCATAAAATGATAATTATACTTGAATGGATATGATGGAGAATAAATCTCATCGCGTTCGTGGAAACGGTAGTCCGTACGTACGCACGGGCGACAATATCATTCTTTTGATATTAAAATAATATATAATTGGATGGTATATCATATATACAGAATAATTATCATGTTATATTTATTATTTAAATGAATTACTCATCATTATTATACCCATACAAATAATAATTTATTGAATAACAATTACACCACGACATGGAGACGGTAAGCCATTCGTACACACGTATGGTGACATGTTATTAAATGGATAGATAGAATAATGAATATGGTTTTACCATATTTATAATAACATCACAGTAAATATAAGATACTGAAGTTATTATTTTAGAATACTAATAGAAAAGAAAGAAGAAGTGGAAGAAGAGAGGAACTTTAAAAAGTGTGGTGAAATCATTAACTCTTCTTCGGGTTCGGCCTTTTGATTTGACCAAAAGGGATCCTTAGGTTGGATTTATGACTAAAGGGAGGCCTCTAGAATGAATTGAGGGAAGTGGAGAGAGTATTTGTGTATATTTTTTCTGAGCCAAATGGCTTTGAAGGTGTGAATTAATGAGAAGGGTGAGTGCCCTTTTATAAGAGGGGTGAGGGGCACCTTTGGAAAAGCTAGAAATATTATTTTATAATAAATTAATATTCTGTTTATAATGGCTCCAAAGTGGATTAATTAAATTTTAAGCTGGGGATAGGACGAAAACCACTCAAACAATTGGATTTAGATAGGTCTGGGTTACAATATTAACCTTATCATTAAGTATTAACTCTTAGTTAATTAGTTTCACTTTTACAATGTCTCTTTGTATTTTTATATTATATGGTTAATAAACATACTATATACATCAAAGAGACCCCCCAAGTGGTCCTTTAATGAAACAAATATCATGAAATATGTCTCTCTGACGTACCTTAGATTTTTAGTAATTTAATATCTATTAATAATATAATATTTCTTTTAAAAACTCTTTTATGTCAATTTTCACACTATTCAATAATTGATTTCTGTAAAAATAATAACAGAATGATTATTTCAAAAAAAGTTAATTAAATCAATACTAACATGTCATATTATCCTATAAAATTATTGGTATTTATAAAAAGTCTCAAATTATATTTAATTGGGTATTTATAATATCAATTATTCTAATTTTTCACTATTATGGTAATTACTGCATCATCATTATGTCATAAATAAATTAAATTATTTAATGTCTAAAAATTATAAATAAACTATCATTATGTAGGAAATATTTTTATCTTTCTAATTAATATTTACATTCGATTTTATCTTATGTTTATCCCTATATTAAAAATGTTTTATTAAATAAACCTTGATTTTAACTCTTTTAACTCTTCTTTGAATTAAATAATAATAAATGTGTAAGTCTAATCCATGTGGACCTAAATGATAATATTTTATTCCTATGGTTTTTTTTTTCGAATTAAGCCTATCAAATATAATTAGGACATGTGTTAGGGTTATATTAATATCATTCTTACCCTTAATTAACCTATTTACTTTTAACCATGGTAAATAAAAGTAAAAAGTTACTGTTCACCAAAAATTATTTTCATCTCATTGAACCACATTTTATTCCTTGATATTAACCGTGTCTCTTGTATTTTCAAAATTCCACTCATAGAAGCAGTAAAATTATGTTTTATGAAAAATTCAGTTTTTTAACTACCACTTAGTGGTTTCACTATTCATCAAAAAATAATGTTTTTCAGAAAAATACCAAAAAATCACTCTAGGCTAATTTTGATATTCTGAATCCAAAATGAAGTCCATTTTGAAAAATAAAATTTAGAAATTTTAAAAAGTGGGTATTACTATTCATAAAGGCTAGTTTGATTGGTTGTGGTGTGTTAGAAGTCGATGTTGCATACAACACACGATATTAAATTATTCAAAGAGAAGTGTACTATTAAAGCTTGGGGTGTTACATTCTCCCCTCCTTAAAATAATTTCTTCCTCGAAATTTTTAGAATACTACCGCATGAAAAGACTCGGGTGGTTCTTTATCATACGTTCCTCGGGTTCCCACATTGCCTCTTCCATATTATGGTTTCCTTCACAAGATTTTTACCAGACGGGTCGTCTGGTTTCTCAGTACTTGTTCTTTCGTATCAAGAATCCTGACGGGCACTTCGCAATAAGATAGATCAAGTTCTAGTTCTAATTCCTCATAGGTGAGTACATGCATTGGGTCAGGCATGTATTTCCTTAATAGTGATACATGGAACACATCATGAACTTTGGCGTGATTTGGCAGCATTGCCAAATGGTAAGCTACATCCCCAATTCATTCTAGAATTTCAAAAGGTCCAATGTACCTGGGACTCAATATACCTTTCTTACCAAAACGTACGACTCCCTTCCATAGAGATAACTTCAAGAAAACATGATCACCGACTTGAAATTCCAAATCCTTCCTTCGATTATCAGCATAGCACTTCTGCCTACTTTGAGATTCTTTGATATGGTTTTGTATTTCCTTCACCTTTTCCATCATTTCCTCCACCAGTTTTGGGCCTACAAGTTCTATTTCACCAATGTCATCCAAACAGGTTGGTGTGCGACATCTCATTCCGTATAACGCTTCATACGGTGCCATTTGAATACTAGAATGGATGCTATTATTATAGGAAAATTCTACCTGAGGTAAATATTGATCCCACATACCCTGAAAGTCATGTGAGCAGGATCTCAACATGTCTTCTACGGTTTGAATAGTTCGTTCTGATTTCCCATCTGTTTGAGGGTGGTAGGCAGTGCTCAAATGATGTTCAGTATCCAAGGATTTCTGAATTCTTTTCCAGAATCATGAAGTAAAATGGGGATCACAATAAAAAACAATTGATATTGGTACTCCATGAAGTCTCACAACTTCATTAATATATACTCTTTATAGCCTTTCCAGTGGTAGGTCTTCTCTTATAGCAAGAAAATGTGCTGACATCATAAGACAATCAACAATAACCCATATTGCATCGTTCCGTCTAGGAGTATTTGGTAGTCCCATGACAAAGTCCATCGTGATATTATCTCATTTCCACTCTGGTATGGTAAGAGGTTGCATGAATCCTCCATGTTGTTTCCTTCCAGCTTTCACTTGTTGAAAAACAATACATCTTGACACAAAATCAGCAATCTCCCTCTTCATGTTGTCCCGCAAAAAATGTTCGTTCATGTCTCTATACATTTTGCTGCTCCTAGGGTGTATATAGAAATTGGAACTATGAGCATCATCCAACAATTCCATTTTTATATAAGGTATATCGGGAACACAAAGTCTTTTCCCAAATTTCGAAATTCCAGCTTCATACACAAAGTCTCTCAATCTCTAATCATTCACAACTTTAATCTTATTATGAAATTCTTCATCATCAGTCTGAGAATTCTTAATCTTTTCTAGTAATGATTGTTTGGAAACCATTTGAAAAAGCATTGATGTTTCACCTTCCCTAGTTTTCCCCATGTCCTTCTTCACTAGATCCATAAAATCGGATCCCTTTCAATTCTCATATTGTTCAAAACTCCATGATCGTTTCTGCTCAAAGCATATTCCACCTTGTTTGCTTTCCCCGGGTGGTAGTGTATCGTACAATCATAATCCTTGAGTAATTAAAGCCATCTCCTTTGCCTCATGTTGAGTTCTTTTTGTGAGAAAATATACATCAAACTCTTGTGATCATTATAAATCTCAAAATTTTCACCATAGACGTAGTGCTTCCATATCTTCAAAGAAAATATCATAGCTGATAACTCGAGATCATGAGTAGGATAGTTTTGTTCATGAATTTTCAACTGTCATGATATATAAGCAATAACCCTATCATTCTGCATAAGAACACAACCAAGTCCTTTATTCTATGCATCACTATAAATAATGAACCCATCATTCACCGATGGAAGAGTCAATATAGGATCATTGACTAATATTCTCTTCACTTCTTCGAAACATTCTTCACAGTGTTTTGTCCAAACAAATTTATCCCCTTTATGTGCGAGCTTCGTTAATGGGTTAGCTAATCAGGAAAAATTCTGGACGAAGCATCGATAATAACCTGCCAAACCAATAAACCTGCGTACCTATGTTATACTCATAGGTGCTGGCCATTATTGGATTGACTTGGTCTTAGAAGGATCAATAGGGATTCCATCTTTAGAGACAGTATGTCCATGAAAAGAAATCTCCTGAAGCCAGAATTCACACTTGCTAAACTTCCCATATAATTCATGTCTTCTCCGAGTCTTTGGGATAATGTCCAAGTGATTTTCATGATCTTTGTAGATTTTGGTGTATACCAAGATATCATCAATAAATACCACCACAAATTCATCAAGATATTCCTTGAAAACTCTATTCATTAGATCCATGAATACAGAGGGTGAATTATTCAATCCAAAAGGCATTACTGTAAACTCGAAATTCTCGTACCAAGTTTGAAATGCCGTCTTTGGAATGTCATCCTTCATCACACAAAACTGATGGTATCCAGATCGAAGGTCAATCATTGAAAATTATTGACCTCCATGCAGTTGGTCAAATAAATAATCAATGTGAGGTAGGGGATACTTGTTCTTTATTGTTATAGCATTGATCTCCCTGTAGTTGATACATAACCTCATAGATCCATCTTTCTTTTTAACAAAAAGAACAGGGGCTTCCCATGGAGAAACACTAGGGTGAATAAATCCGTTATTACTCAATTTATCTAGTTGTTTCTTTAGTTCAACTAATTCTAAAGTGGCCATTCCATAAGGGTTCTTTGATATAGGCCTTGATCCAGGAATTAAATCAATGGAAAACTCAACTTCTCGTTCTGAAGGATGTCCATGTAAATCTTCTGGAAACACATCTACATATTCTTTCACAACAGGTACATTATATATTTGAACACTACTTTCCTCACCCATAGTCATTTCATCCTATTCCTCCGCAATAATTGAATTTAGTTGATCACCTGGGGGTGGATCTAGATAAGAATTAGGTGGTGACGATTCTGCTCTAAAGATAAGGTGTTCCTTATCATCATTATCAAAAATCGTGACCTCTTTCTTCTTACAATAATTCTTCGCATCATGGTACGAAAGCCAATCCATACCGATGATTATATTATACTCAATCATAGGTATGACGATGAGATCAGCAGATAAATAACATTTATATGCTCTAATTGGTACTGATTCACAAAACTTTGTTGCAATGATATTTCCCTTAGGAGATTTAACTAAAAACTCCCTTGTTAAATAAAATTGGAAATATCTAATTTTATTAGCAAACTAGGAAGATATGAAACAATGCGATGATCCAGAATCAAATAATGCATTTGCTAAACTTGAGGAAACCATTAAATTAACTGCCACCATGTCTTTCGGAGCTTCTACCTCAGCAGTAGTGATAGCATAAGCTTGGACTTGATCCATTGGCCTTTTCTGAGGTAAGTTCCCCTGACGCTTAGGATATTCATTATCATAATGTCCCATCTCCCTACAATTGTAGCACTGAACATCGGTAGCTTCCTTCTTCCCCCTACAATCATGAGCTTGGTGGCCTTTTTCACCACACTTGTAACAGACTCCTATTCCTTTTAAGCAATTACTAGGGTGTTTCATCCCACATTTACTACAGGATGGGTATTCAACATTTCCCTTCTTCCATTTATTTCCATTCCTAGATTGATCAGAAGATATCTTCTTCTCTTGTTTTCTTTAAAGTCATATGACTTAGACAATTCATTTTCTGTCAGGATAGCACATTAGACAATGTATTCGTACGACGAGAAGGATTGTGAGACTAATGGTTAATGGAGAAATGGTTTTAACCCATAAAAGAAATGATCAATCTTACTTCTTGGGTTACATATATAATCTCCAGCACACCCTTCTAACCTTGTAATTTTAGCCTCATACTTTGCGACATTCTTATCCTCCTTTTGTCTCAGACTCAGAAATTGACGTTCCATATCTGCTCGATGGTCACAAGGAAAGTATTTTTCTAAAAACAGATATTTGAACTCCCTACATTCCATATTTGATACTTCATCATCTGGTTTCTTGTTTTGAATCAATGACCACCATTGATCAGTATCTCTAGTGAGGTGGTAAACTACCATGATAACTTTTTCCCTTTCATTACTCCCCAAAGCCTAAAATATTTTTTCTAGGGAATTTATCCATTGCTCAGCTACTAAGGGATTTATACTACCATTGAACGTTGGTGGTTGTTGCCTCATAAAGCGATCTAACATTGATCCTCCATGCTGCAGATCAGGGTGATCCATATGGGTAAGGTTATTATTCATAACCTGAGTGAGATGTCCCAATATGGTGATTAGCTGATAGGCACTAGTTGCATCACCAGCACCACTATAATTATCTTGAGCAGGAGGGAAATCCCTACATGGAGTGCGTGCATTGATATGGTTTCCATTTCTTCAACTAGGCGCCATTTCTAAAGAATGACATAAAATAGATTAGTTTATGGATAAAAATATATAATTCCATATTTATAAAACACTTAACATAAGTTGAAATATTTATGGATATAATCCATAATCGTAAAAATGTTTTATTTGAGGAAGTATATACTCATAAAACCTTCATAATGATTTGTAAAGAAAATGTGAGTATCCTAATCATATCACCTGGGAGTGTCGTAACCAAGATTGCAGTAAGGCATGTTGTCATGGACCAGTTCTCGTTCGAGTCTAGCTCAAAGCTGTGTTTTCGGGTTTTACCCCTAGGTACATTTGTGCCAGAGCCGCCTCTACCATCTTGTATCTAGACATGGATGTATTGCTTGGAAAACTCAAAAAATATCTACAATACCAAAATTCTAGGACGTTATTCTATACTAATTCTCAATGTCCATCTTTAATCTATGTGCTCTAATCAGAGTTTATCTAAATCTAGCTTCCATGGCTTGTACTAAACTTCCTCTAATACCAACTGTAATGCCCCGACCCCAGTTACCCAGAGTCGGTGCATTATTACATAACATTGGAATGATCACAAGAAAGATCAAATCTCAAAAGATTGATTAGTTTAGTAGCCTTGGAAACACTAGATATATTCATAGAGTTTTACATTACATAATTAAAATGAAAACTACTTATCCCCTCATACGATCCCTGATGGTCATTCATAATTTACTTCTTCACATCCTGGGGAAAATAAAACATAGAAAAGGGGTGAGCTCAAATGCCATGTAAGGATAACAATATAGCAAAAATTTTCATAAATAAGAATAAACATTTAAGGCAATGTATAGATAAAAAAAGCCTTTTAAACGAGAAATTCAACATAGTATGGAAAAAATAAAATGAAATAATGCCATTTACATATTCACATGGATATTCTACTAATCGAATAATCACATGAAATATCAATAACCACTTTTATAATGATGGAATGCATAATGCCAGACTATCATAACCACATATCCAAGGCCTCGTGCCAAGACTACAAATAAGATTTTTCCAAGGCCTTGTGCCAAGACACTAGTTTGTCTCATGAGACCTAATGATGCATGGAAGAGCTATAGTAGGCTCCATCCGTCATATATTAAGTCCAATGCATTCCCATATGAAATGGTTTAAACATAACATAAACATTCTTATTAAAACTATCATATGAAATGTAAATACATCATCCATAAACAATGAATGGTATAAAAATGACACATCCACAGTCAAACATATCACAAAACCTTCAATACAATATAGAAGTTTTGTATCATAATAAATCAACTTCAAATAAGCATAAAATTCATCAAAGGATGTTGACATAGATGAAATCATAACTCTTTTTAGAGAAATATCTCCTCCTATTTTGAATTAATTTAAGATTCACATAATTATAAAATAAAACATTTACTTTGAAAATTTTCTTATAATCTTGTAAGAGAAGCTTCGATGATTTTATAATTGCAGAAAATAGCCGCACCCACCGTATAAGTTAAAAAAACATTTTAACCTTAATTCTGTCGAAAAGGTTAAAAAGGACCTTGTTTGGAAAACGATGGAAAGATTCTTTCTAATCCACTTGTAAAATTAAAAAAGGGTATAAAAGACATTAACCCATATTCTAGTAAATAGTAAAAAAAAATTAAATACATTTTTAAGAAACATGGATGTGGATGATAATGAAGTCCCAGTATATTATTACATATAAAAAACCTCGGATAATGAAGAGATTGCGAAATGAAACCTTACCTTGTACTTTTCCTTGGATGAGGGTAGGTTAACCTCCTATATAATGGTGAAATAATTGTTATTAAATTATACAAGAATCATATACATTAATATGATATCATATATGATTTTTTAACATTGATTTGATAATAATATCTTAGTATTATCGTTGTTTCGGGTGTTAACTTACTCGTTTTCTTTTATATGTTTTGTTACGTAAGCCATGTTTTTCATGGATATATTCTATCTTAATAATATAATGAATGATATTATGTCCTTATATACTATTATTAATCATAAAAAGAGAATTAGACTTTGATGGATACGATGGAGAATGAATCTCATCGCGTTCGTGGAGACGGTAGTCCGTACGTACGCACGAGCGACAATATCATTCTTTTGATATTAAAATAATATATAATTGGATGGTATATCATATATAAAGAATCATTATCATGTTATATTTATTATTTAAATGAATTACACATCATTATAATACCCATCCAAATAATAATTTATTGAATAACAATTACACAACGACGTGGAGACGGTAAGCCGTACGTACGCACGTATGGTGACATGTTATTAAATGGATGGATAGAATACTGAATATGGTTGTACCATATTTATAATAACATCGTAGTATATATAAGATACTGGAATTATTATTTTAGAATAGTAATAGCAATGAAAGAAGAAAAGGAAGAAGAAAGGAACTTGAAAAAGGGTGGTGAAATCATTACCTCTTCTTCGGGTTCTTCCTTTTTATTTGATCAAAAGGGATCCTTAGGATGGATTTATGACTAATGAAAGGCCTCTAGGATGAATTGAGGGAAGTTTAGAGAGTATTTGGTAAGATTTTTTCGAGCCAAATGGATTTTAAGGTGTTAATTAATGACAATGGGGAGTGCCCTTTTATAAGAGGGGTGAGGGGCACCTTTGGAAATGCTATAAATATTATTTCATAATAAATTCATATTCTGTTACTAATGGCTCCAAAGTGGATTATATAAATTTGAATGTGGGAATAGGTTGAAAAACACTCAACCAATAGGATTTAGATAGGTTTGGTTTACAATATTAACCTTATCCTTAAGTATTAACTCTTAGTTAATTAGTTTCACTTTTACACTGTGTCTTTGTATTTTTATATTATATGGTTAATAAACATACTATATAAATACAAGAGACCCCCCAAGTGGTCCATTAATGATAAAAATATCATGATATAAGTCTCTTGGCCGATCCTTAGATTTTTAGGAATTTAATATCAATTAATAATATAATATTTGTTTTAAAAACTCTTTTATGTCAATTTTGACACTATTCAATAATTAATTTTTTTAAAAATCATAACAGAATGATTACTTCTAAAAAAGTTAATTAAATCATTTATGACATGTCATATTATCCTAGAAAAGTATTCTTATTTATAAAAAGTCTCAAATTACATTTATTTGGGTATTTATAATATCAATTATTCTAATTTTTCACTATTAAGGTAATTACTGCATCATCATTGTCTCATAAATAAATTAAGGTAATCCTCTTTTCAAGTAACATGGGACTACTAGGTCACATGTAAGTTTCTCCACATTATGATCATGTCGGGACACACTAAAGACACTTCCCACAGGTCAACAGTATCTGATCCACAATGGGTTGCTCGTCATCTATATTTATGTCTTATCCAACCACAGGGTTTCCGCACGTTGCATGCTTGATCTCAGAAGAAATTCTCCCTAATACATTCATTGATTTCAAATTCCATGAAATACACCATATAGTATTCCAAAATACCCACCTCATCATGACAGTTATAAATCCATAAAATACCATCAATCTGACCCCTGATTTAAATGAGATTTTCATTTTATTAAAAGTGGCTATGTTGTATCTAGGCCTAGTCCGAAATTGTTGGAGTGGCCTGACCCAACCTGGACCCGAACCAACCTAGGTTTGGCATGAATCCTATCATATCCTCCTTTTTCTAACTGGTTACCTTCAGCATAGATGCATGGCATGTCCAGAGTTGTCATGTGGCCAGCTGAACCTGCATGCCCATGTGATTTTCACAAGGTCATGGCACATTGTGCTTAGTGAAATCACAAACCTTGTCTACTAGCCACTACACAGACATGGACGATGGGCCACTTCCACCACCTCCTTGCTCTGTTATAGGCGTCCTCCTTTCCTCCTCACTACGGCCCTGATCGGCCGCATTGCTCATCCTGGTGCACTGTCATGGCGCGTCCCCACCCACTCTCTACCACCATCGGGGTTCCAGATGAGTACTCCATAGACCACCAGGTTTGCTCTGTTGGTATGGTCTTCATGATACATACTCCCATGACCTCTATAGTGTGTCACCTTGCATATAAAGTCCTCAAAATTTCAATAATTCCATTTTGAACATTCATCGACCAAGAATACACAAGGCAGAGGGGGTTGGAATGTTTTCATGTTAGCCCATGCCCCCACTGTTAGATGTTTAATGAAGGGGAGGCTTGGGAATGTTGTTCTATCAATAATAAATCAATTAAAAAATAAAAAACCCAGAAACATCACCATCTAGCATGAAAGGACAATACATTGTTCAACATGTCTGTTGGTTAATCCATGTTTGACATTTAACAAGAGGAACAAGAAAAAATTGAAAAAAAATTAACTCCTGGATTGATTGTAGTTTTTCATTGAAGAATTTCGCCCATGTGGATTTAATCTCCATTGGAATTCATCTATTCCATGTCTCAATATTGGTAAGTTATCGACACTAATGGTGATCCAGCTATAATTTTTCATTCATTATGGGAGGGAGTTCTTGTCAAAGGTTCATCAGAGAATCCCCATGAATTCATTCCCAACTCTTCAACGAGTTATAGTATTTAAATAAAACAAATTTCAACATTTTGGATATAGTAAAATGTCATGTTGGTAAACTGTTTCATTTATGAAACTGCGTATTTATTACTCCTTACAAAAAATGATCCATTATGTGTTTCCATTAATGTACCTCTTCGCTGCACCGCAGCGCTGTCGCATGCCACTCACCGGTGAGAAAATATATTAAATAAATTTTTATGCTATTTTGTTTTTCTCAAAATTTACACAACATAACTTCATTCCTTCTAACCCTTTTCAGTTGACGTTAAGTCTTTTTTTGAGAATTATGATATTCTGAGTTTAATTGTGCCCTCAGATTTTTTTTCCGAGGACCATCTAAAAATATAAAATATCCGCTCCAAGATTACTGAAAAAAAGTTCAAATTTTCTTTCCTAGCTCACTATGCCTCAGAATCACATGTCTTCAAAGTGTATGGTCTCGATATAATTTGATACAATTTATAAAAAATAAATGTAAATTCTAGGAAATTACATAGGTATTAGTGGATTTAGGCCATGAAAATATATCGATATCATTTAAATGATTTTACATTTATTACTACTGACTATCAATGTGAAATTTCTTACTTACCTACAAATATTTTTATGAA
Organism: Viscum album; assembly: GCA_963277665.1. Classification (NCBI taxonomy): domain Eukaryota; kingdom Viridiplantae; phylum Streptophyta; class Magnoliopsida; order Santalales; family Viscaceae; genus Viscum; species Viscum album. The sequence continues at coordinate 1,244,763,250 of OY728147.1, forward strand.
ATGATTGTAAATGTCACCATGTCAACATCAACATAAATCATATAAAATTTACTAATCCAAAAAATAATTTAATAACAAACATATAGCTATAATAATTTATATTAATACCATTTATTTCAATATATCCCATCTTAAAAATGATATAGAATTTTTTCCATCATATTATTGAAGAAATTATAATTCCCTTCTTCATCACCTATAATGACTGAATAATAATGATATATTATTCTATTAACACACATATCTCTAATGGGAATGATGTTCATCATATAAAATAAAAATAACGTTATATAAAATACCATTCATAATTATATAACATAAAATAATAATTATTAGGAAATATTGTAAATGAAAATAGTATACATAAATTTAGATGAATTTCTAATGTAACTAACATGAACATACCCACTAGGGCTTGAGCTGGACAATTGTTTTTGTGATCGATGTATCCCATAACCTCATCCAATGGGTCTATGGTAGGTTATTTTATGTAACATGGTATAATAGAAATTGGATTAATTATATCATAAAAATACGAAAAATTAATATTACATAAGAACATTAATCTACAAATAATCACTATCCAAATACCAATATCATCAATTACCCTGTATTATAATTCCAATAAAAATAGTTATAATGGAAAATTCCACAGGTGAATATCCTGATACTCAATAGATAAATGATAATATCACTATGATTTATATATACGATATAATAAAAAATATGTTAAAACTGTGTGAAATACTAATAATTTAACACCAATAAGAATATAATCTTTCATGTACCTTTATTCACTAATATGACCTGCCTCCACTACATCCACCTTTATTATAACATCCAATATCATTACCATGAGATACACAATATCTATAAACCCAACACTTGTTGGAACATATTCCATATATGGGTGAGAATAATTAATTTAATAAAATCCCCAAAAACACTATCTAATGATAAAACAATATGTAATATCAAAAATATGATAGAGTGAAATAAAATACAATACAATGTTCGTTGAAAAACTCTATGGATAATACAACCACGGATAGAAAAATAATCATATTATTTCACTATTTTCTACCAAATAGATCTTATATCATATGAATCTATATGTGACTAAATTATTATAGGGGTTATATTATTTGATTTTGATATCCCATACATGAGTCAGATTTTGTAGGAAACTCAATATTAATTACATGTTGCATGATACATAACACCTACAACAGCTTTTATCACATTAAACAACACCCCCTTGAAGCATGGTAGATTATTAAATTAATAATAGGGTTCTACATATCATAATATGAGACCCATCCATTAATTAACAATATATTCTAAATAAAACCAGTACCTATAATATAGTCTAGGAAATGGGATCGGTGTCTAGAATGGGGGAACCACACTGAACTAGGTTCGAATAGGTATTTACCAATGCGAAAATGGTGGACTGATTACACGAGTATAAATATTTTATTACCAAAATCTATAGGGTTTATATGAAACAATAATAAAATGCGGTATATTATTTTGGTACTTACAATGTCCGAAGATGGTCTTAAACCTTGTGTATTCAACAAAAATCATATCACTAATGAATCATGGACACCATAATGATACAAATGACTAATATCCCTATAATCCTGATTAGAACCATTATATACAATGAAATATGAACCATCATAATATAAAAATATAATAACTCATAATGAACTACTCTAGTGTATAGTTATTATTAGCATGTGAGAAGATATGAAATAAACCACTAAAAATTTAGTATATTGGTTATAATTCGTTGTAAACAATGTGTATAACATAGATATATCTATACATGCACCAATAATATCCAAATATGTAATGTCAACTTACAAGGTATATTATATCTGGAAATATGATTAACTTATTCAATGTATTTAGGAATAATATATATCAGGTATAAGTATTTTTGTCTCTTACAAATATAAAATGTGTTTCCTAATTAAAAAAAAAATTTACTCTTGAGATTTTTAATCACAATGAACTAAAACAATCAAAGTCATGTTTTGGAGATATCTTACACCTTTTAATTTTTCTTATACAACCTACATTGGAAGTATTAATAGTGTGTTCTCTCATATTCACATCATTTTTGAGATCATATATACATGAAATGTTAAATTATTAATACTTTGCGTGAAATTTATAAACTATCAAATCCCGAATGTCATTAATAAATAGACAACATATTTGTATGATTAGTATATACATAGTGTGATCTTTTTTTCCTTCTTTATAATCCATCACCCCATTTTCCTCCTCATTAACAACATTTTCAATATCCAGTAATTATTAATATATATATATATATGTGTGTATTATTATACCACAACTATATTCAAATTTATCATATATAACACCAACCAAATCCCCATCACACAACCCTGGATCCAAAACCAATGTTATCTACAACTATCACCATCATCTATGATACATACAAGACTAAAATTCATAACCAACCACTTTGTTGATCAATTGATGACATAGTTATCTACATGTCACACTCGATCATTCTGGATGATGTATTATAGGTAGTATCATTTCCCTCCCATCAATTATAAAACATCATTGACAAACAACAATGTCCATCCCAGTAGTCAATATATTTATTATTTTGTACTGTTTATAGTGATAAACTATATTATTATTTTGCATGGATAAACATTGGTGGATTTTGGTGTTCAATCAAGTCAATGTTTTGAAGTTATAAAAATCACCAATGTTTTTTTTGTGGTAAAATATATTTTATGATAATCCAGATATTTAACGATAAACATTTATATATTAAAAGACATGTACAAAAAATAAAACCAAACATGATTAAAATAATAATTATTCATAAAAATAATTTATTATTTATTATTTTTAAATATGAATGAATTTTTTTCACATCTTTTCATTTAATCAAATATGTCCTTATTTATAAATTTTTAATGATTTATTTGACGAGTGAGGGGGAAAATTATATTTTTTTTTATAATTACAAATTATGATAGTGAAATTAAATTATATACATTGATTTATATCCATATCATTATAATTTATCATAAAAGGACCAATACCCCATGATTCCATCTATGATCTATCATAAATATGTGTCTTCAAAATATCATAACTCGAATCCCATAAAATTCCAAAATAGGAACATAGATCATCATTGAATATAGTAGAAAAATACATATTTTTAATTCTTAGAATATAAATAGATAATCTTACATAGACTACTAATTAATCTATATGGGAAAAATTACATGACCACATAACTTATCACACAGTTCCATAAATCATGACATTCAAGAGGCAAACAATATTTAATAATACAATTTTACAATACTATTTTGAGTATATCAACGTCCAATGTAAAAAAATTATTATTTATTTATTTAATCAATATTGAAAATATCCATTTAAATTAATGAACAATGGACCGTAAACAAAAATTCTACCACGGAAAGTTATAAAATTAAAAAATAAAAAAAAATTTAAAAAACATTTCTTGATCATTAAATAGGATAATTCTATCATTGTACAACCATCATTATACTTACGACACTAAATCAAGAATATGATCAATCTCTGATGTATGTAGAAAACTCGGGTCACTACCACCTACACATCATTATTAATTTTCATCCATGATAATACATAACAAAATTTTCATGACAATTATGTTTTTAAAATAGCATCATGAATAAAATGAGCCATCCTTATATGAAATTAGTTTTCCATCAGATGTTGATGATATACACTATCACTAGATATATCTAAAAAATAAAAATCATCCCATACTAACCTGATAATTGTTATATGTTTTCATGACTTTCTATATTATACATTATATTTTTTGTTTATTTTCATTTAGGAAAGGCCTTGGTGATATCATATATTATCTTTACATTACCCCACATGTGATTTTACTCTGAAGGACATTAAATGTTATATCAATAATAAATATAGTGTAATGAGTAGAATATAAGAAATTATATTTAATTCTAATATTTTCACATTCAATTGTTTATCCATTGGAAAAATTCTGCATATCACCATTAATATGAATATTATAAACAGATACATCAAAAGTATCCATCCACATTAAACAATCAAACAAATTTGATACAGTGTAAAAAAATAATAAAAATACTAGTGAATATAATGAGTATCCTTTTATGTACGAATCTTTTTATTCTCAAATATTGAAATGGGGTGCATTAAAATGTTACTAACACAAAACATGATGAAATATTTTAACCTAATGAATATTCCCACCACTACCATCTATGATAAAATTACTATATTACCAATTCAATTTCGTATTTCATCAACTAGTTAAGATAACATAGGGGGTTTATTGACCCTTTTTCATGATTAATGTCGTCTAAAAAATCAAATAATTGATGAACCTCCTTGAAAATTGAAATATGAAAACCTTATATAATTTATGTCATATTAAAAAATATATGAGGTGCGTAGTTAAATATTGTTCTGATAAGAATTATATGTTGGGACAATAATCTAGAATGTTACACACAAAAACCCAAGAGATAGTAAAAATCAAATCATATTGAAAACAAATAATTAATATAAAACAATAGTATTTGAAAAATGTACAACAATTAATTTTAGAACCTACAACAATCAATTCCCATGACTAAGTTGAATGTTATAGTACAAAACACCCCTAAAAAGACCCAAACTTTTGAGGATGGGAATACCACCATCAAACTTTTGAATGAGAGAAATATTAACTTTATTCATTAAAATTAAATCAGGGAATTTTAAAATATAATCTAACTACACAATATCATACAACCATGAAAATCACATTGGATATCTCTCATTTGAAGAGTTTTTGGTGCCACCATTGTTGATAGAAGAATCATCACTTCTACCACTTTAACCAAAACCATGTATACTATGTATAGATAGTAAAACACATCCACTATTAGTATATGACAATCCATTCCCTTAAAATATATTAATTCATCATTAATTACATAATGATTTACAAAATTCAAATATAAATTATTTGTAGGCCTTCTGTCATTTGGTCATTATATGCCCAAATGAAAGAAGTGAAATAAGTATACAATGAATTATTTAAAACTCCATAACATTCCATAAAAATCCATTGATATTCTAATAGTAGGATCGAAATGATGAATGTTGATTTTCGATATACAATATGGGTGAATTTTATTCATTAATAATTACTTTGGAACCATTAATGTTATGTTTAACATTGTTAAACCAACATTCACAAAACTTATGGAAGAAACATTTTCTTAAAAGAATGTTTCTACCTTAAAGAGAAAATTATCTTTAATATAATCATAGTAATAGAATTAAGAATTATAAGAATGTTATACTTTATATATTTAGAAATATTACGATTAAAGTTGAAATAAAACAACTTGGAATAGAAGACAAGTAGAAACAATATTCTTTTAACCCAAAGAGAAGGGTATATGACAACCTTGGATAATGGTTCCTTGATTTATACTTTCAAGAAAGTGTGTCTCACCCAATCCTAGGTAATCGCTCAATCCGAAGATCGGTATCATTCTTTCTATCCCCGCAAGCCCTTGATTTAGAAGGAAATCATAACCTCTGTCTTCCAAACATGGAAGCCCAGGATCAACACGATACAAGTCTGTGTGAATCAAGTCTGAACATGTTTTTCATAACTGAGAAAGTGGTCAACAACATCCACATGAAGCATCGAGAGTGGAAAGAGCCCCTCTCTCTAGAAATCACATCATATCTTTCCCACATGAGTCATTTTCATCCACTCTCCACAGAAATTCAAAGCTATTTTCTTATTCAAAGGATCATGTATTTATAGGAAAATCATCACATATATCATCTCTACTCCAATGGTCATATTTTCTTTAAATTTCAGAGGAACCTTAATTTGTTTCAAACATACAATGGTTATTTTATCACAGATTGTACGACATCGTTTCAAGTAATAGAAACGATGTTATGTTAAAGATTAATGTTAAGAATAAGAAAACATAGAATCTAATATCTTTAGAATGATACATTTAAACAAATCTTACATTATCATGAAAACAGATTCATAAGGAAAAGTAACTCAAATTATGAAACTTGTATCTCATTTGGTCTAGAATCAGAATCATAAAATCAGAATCACATATACACTGGGATTGGTATTTTAAAGACAGTATCACATATACATCAGAATCAGAATCATAAAGATGGTATCTCATATTAATCGGAATCGATACCATAAAGATTGTACCACTAATACAACAGACTCAGAATCATAAATATGGTATCACTTATACACCGGATTCAGAATCATAATGTTGGCATCACATATACACCGGATTCAAAATCATGAAGTCGATATCACTTATACAATAGATTCGAAATCATAAAGATGGTATGAGAAATCTTTGAATATAATAGAATGTAAAATCATAATGATTCATCTATAAGTATAATAGAATGAAAAATCATAATGATTCATCTGTTATAAGAGAATTACAATTCTAGATCATAAAAATAGAACTTATGAAAAAAACAGAACTTAAGAAAATGTGTTAGTGATTTTCAAAACATAAGACCATAAAGAATGGAGAAGTCATAAGAAAACCTTATTTACTCAACATTATCCCCCTTTTTGGAAATCACAAACAAAATTAGTAAGGAGGAATATATTAATATAGATAAACAAGTATGAAAACCATATCTCCCCATTTGAATGTGATTTCTGATGAATACGACTAACTCCCCTTTAGTTTATGTTTCCCAAGGATCATATTCGTGATCCTTAATGTCTAGTTTTCATTCTTATGAAAATATCTCCCCTTAGATAAAAATATCTTATTAAAAAGAAAATCCCCCTTACTTGGTCATTATCCCTTCTTACTATACTCACCCTAAAAAGATTCTCCTCTATAGGGATATTCATTAAATACTTCGTTTAAATAAATTCTCCACCATTGTGATTTTAAAAATGATTGATTGAATGGAGTAGTATAAGATTTACCTGTCAGGTTGATCAATAATATATTCAAAAACAATTAAACGAAATTCCAGAATCTTTTTATGAATATTTTTGAAATAATGATTACATTACAACAAAACATCGGAATATAAAAGAAATCACCCATCCTTCTTCTTCTCAGTGAACATTTTCTTTATCAAGGAATTAAATTTCATTACATACTGATGATATTATTCAAATATATTCAATGGGAACACCTAATATTGATTCTTCTTTTCTAATGACAAGATCCTTTCTTCTTGGTAAGCCACCTTTCACTCTAATTCAACTCTAAATTCCTTCTCACTGCTAACAGATTGGTAAACAGAATTGAGTTGACTATCTTTCTTTGAGATTGATGCCTTGACCTTGTTGAACTCAGTTGAACAAGTATTGAATGATCCATTTGTTGAATCCATGAATTCATCGAATTTTTTTAGCTCTTCATTAACAGTTTTGGGGCGGTTGAAGACATTCTTACAAGTCGCCTTCTAATCTTTGTATTCAGTCAAATGATTATTGAAGTCTACCTGTTGCTCAACCACCATGTCCATAAGCATATTGTTCTATTCAGTCTTTTCATTAAGAGTTTCTTACATCATTTAACTCTGGGAATCAATTTTTGCATGAAACAGAATGTGGTTGAGATACTTTATTAATGATAGATTAACAAAGTCGTGTTCCACAGATGATGAGGATTCATAACCTGAAATGTATTTTAGTTTTTGATCTCCTCTTAGAGTTAAGGAAAATGACTTTTCTATCTTCTTAGAGAACTTCTGAGGTGTTTCATTTTTCGATGTGGCAACCAAACACTCTTACCATTGAGATGATTTCGAACTAGAGATTATTCATCAGATACTTGAATAACATTGAGATCTACTTGTTCATCTTCTTCATCTTGAAACTATTCTTCTTCACGACATTGATGATCAGTATCTTCTTTCTCTTCTTATTCCTCTTCAATTATAACTTGTTATTCTTCTTTAACATTACATCATCATCATCTTTTACTTCATCCCCAACTTCTTCTTCAAGTTTTTCATTGAGTTGTTCTTCTGAATCATATTTAGAGACTGAACTTGAAGGAGTTACAATGTAGTCTTCCACTTCCCCTGAAACATCATAATAATCATCTTGAACAATAGGATATTTTATTTCATGAACATGTTCAGATATAGATAGAATATTATTGGGTTTTTGTATTTCTATAGTGGCAGCCAGATTATTATGAATGATTTGAAGTTCATGAACTTCTTGATATTTCTATTCAACAGTTTATAGTAATGACGGACAAACATTCACTTCCACTGACTTTTCATTAACATCTTCTCCTTCTTTTATTTCTCATGATTTTCATCATTCATGTTTTTCAAGGCCATAACATCTACAGTATTTTAGCCAAAGGAAGGATCTCATTCTTTTATGGTAACCTCCATTTCAATCCATTTTGAAACTGTTTCATTAGAATAGGATTTCGGTTTCTTTGTAGGAGGAGGAGCTGATACCAGGACATCAAAATATGGTACCGTAAAGGATAGTTCATCAATTTTTCTTTTCTTGTGTAATGATTTTGAAGATTCTGGAACATCTCCCTTGTTCTGATCAACCATTTCATCAAAAGTCATGGATTCTTTTAAGAACTCTACCTTCATTCTTCTCAGAGTGTCATCACTGAACAACAAAATCTTAAAAGGTGTTGAGACTAGTCGGCATGGAACATTCCGTTCTTGATGGAACATAACAATTATCCTAGAGATAGTTGTTGGATACATAATTATTTTGGATCTTATGGATCCACCTTTTATTTCTTGGATGGTGAGAATGATATACATAATAAAGTTGACCATCCTTAAGTTGAAGAGAAAGTCTAAGAGAAAGTTATCACATATCTTTAGAGTTGAACTTATCTCTTTTTCTTGGGATAAGAAGGACTTGCATCGAAAGGGCTACCATCTTTTGGTTTGTTGAAAGATTCACAAACTCCAGATTTGTGAAAAATATGAGTCCACAAAAATCCAAATCCATGACATTCTCGAAAGAACATTCCTTCTAATAGAGTTTTTGAGAGAAAATAATAGCTTCCCCTTTATACGGTATGTTGAGAACATTTTCATCCTTCATATTAGGAACAATATAAGTATTTTCATAGCATTTGAACATAAACAGATCATTGCCATCCTTTTAAAGGAACGTAACATATTTGTAGAACTATATTAAAAGGTCAGGGAAAACCGGATGATTTCTCTTCTCCATAACCACACTTAAAGTTTCCCAAACATTATTTATAATCACCTTTTAATTTAGGGAGTCATAATTGGCAATGAAATTATGGCATTCAAACCTTTCCCTATAGAATGACCAGTTCATTTTTTCTTCAGTAATCATCATCCGATCTGCAGATGATTCTGGAGTCATTCTAGATAAATGGATCAAACAAAATGGAATAAAGACATTGATGGAAATAGAACTTCGGCACTGAGATCAGTAAGGATGGTTTAGGGCTTAAATGAGGAACCCCTTCATCTTTTATAAGATAATAAAATGGATGAAAAAGATTTGATCTGATTAGAATGTTGAGGATGGATATAGGAAATATGAATTATGATCTCTTGTAGTAATCTAAACCAAATTTGAAAATTTTGAAATACCAACAATTGAAACTTGAGATAAGAAAGTAAAAGTAAGAAAATTTACCTTTTTTAATACTTTTATGTGTTTATCTGTAATATAATAATTTTATCGAATGTTTTAAAATCATGGATTACAATACCAAAATGTAAAGAATAACAAAATTTTCAAAAATAATGTTTTCTTTACAAAAATTTTTGATAATGAAATTTTCAATACCGAAAATTTCAATAAAAAAATTTCAAATATCAAAATTAAAAAAAAAATTGGTAATGATATAATTTTATGAAAAAAACAAAAATAAAGTGAGAAAATATGTAATCCCCCATAAATAAAGAGTAATTTAATATTAAGAGATGATTTAAAATAGATATATATATGAATGATTACATTACAGAAATAATCCCTTAATATGTTTAATGTATTTAAATATGTCAGAAAATAATGGTTTTGTAAAAATATCAGCACATTTTTCTTACATTCTGAAGAATTAAAGAATAATATCTCTTTGAGAGTTATCTCCAAAGGTTACTCTTCCACCTTTAGTCTTTAAAATATTTTTGAAATAGACATTTTTAATAGTCATGTTATGGGAACATCCACTATCCATATACGATATGTTGTTGGTAAATCCTTCATTAACCTGAAAACGATGAGTTAGGTTTTCATAATCCAAACTAGCATGGACCTAGGATTATTAGACAATAAAATTTTGGGTATTAAAATTTGTTTAGAAAGGTATGTATTAGGAAAACCAAGAGAGTTAACATTATTTAAAGAATAGTTCTTCTTCTAATTTCCAATACATTAATATTTAGTACAAAAAGGGGCTCTAGGAGGAAAAAAGTAATTGTTTCTAAAAATAGTTTTTACATGAGAATAACCTAATCCTTGATTATTAAAATGATGTTGATATGAGAATACATCGTGTAAAAATTTTCCTTACCAAAAGTAAAATTTGAAATAAGTTTATTTAAAGAAAAAATAACAATCTTTATTATCAGGACTAAATTCTTATCCTCGGGAATAATAGACTTAATGTTAGTTTTATCCTTTAAAACATTTTATTCAAAAACCAGATTTTTAATATCATTCAAAATCTTATCATTCTCAGAATTAGCTTCTTAATGTTTCTTAGAATTATTTTCGAAAACATAATTTTTCTTATCAGAATCTTTGGTATGATCCGAAATTTCTCCTATTAAGATAATTTCATGAGAATTTTCCTTTTCATGTTTCTTAGAAACATTACAATTTGTTATCTCTAACAAAATAGAAAACATAGAAACTTCCTCATAGGAAGGCAAATAATTATCATTATCTGATGAAGAAGATTCTTTATCTGAAGAAAAATAATTATTAGGAATATTTTCACTCAAAGACATATTGGTAAAACATTCAGCAGTTCATACCTTATCCCTAACAAATTTATTATGAAATGGATCTCGGGCTAATAAACCAACATTCTTCACCTAAGAAGATTCATAATCTGAAGAGTCGTCGGATGAATATCCACAACTGTCACTACAAGTGTCATTGGATTTTAATATTTTCATATGATTTGATATGAAATACTTCTTCTTGTTTGTCTTACAATTCATGTCCTCCTTGTCTCTTGTGTTAATTAAGGGACAATAATGTCTGATATGACGAGTTATTCTACATTCATTGCATGTCCCTTCTCCTTTTTTTATGTTTTCCATAATTTTTTTTCTATCTATATTGATAATTCTTCTGCTCAAAAATCGTGTTCATCCTCCGAGAAAGTTTGGCTGACTTATTTTCTAAAGTTTCACTTTCACTAGATTCATAATAAACAATAAAATTATTGTATTTAGATCTTTAAACTATCTCAGGAGTGTTGTATTTCGTATGATTTGAAGTAGTTTTAAAAGAAACACCTCCATTCTCATTATTCCTCTTAATATTATAAGAATCTTTCTTCATTTTCGATTCATGTTGAAGAAGGGTTCCAAATAGTTCTATCAAGATAAATCTATGTAACATTTTTATTCTCATCTATAGAAGTTCTCTTGGATTGCCCTTTGTAAGGCATGATGTCTATAATCATGTCTACAAGATATTCATCATCTAATACTTTCTCACCCATTGATTGTAAGCTGTTGACAATAATGCTGTCTTTTTTTATATATTACCTATATTTTCTTCAGAAGGAAAGAAAAAACGATGGTAGTTATCTCTAAGCATATATCCTCTAGTTTCAATAACATTGAATGTTCCGAAACGAGTTACTTCTAGTTTCATCAAAATACAATTTTAATCATCACAAGAATAAATCTCGATATATATATATTCCTAGACATGGAACACAAGAATGTATTGCATACCATATATTTTTGTTGATATTCTAAATTATCTTGATTGGAAAAAGATCTGATTTCCTTATCAGAAATCTTGTAATCTCCAACAAGCATAAAAAAGTTGTCCACTCCAGTATTAATGACAAAAGTCTTCATACGATCTCTCCAATATTCGTAATAATTTCAATTGATGGTTGGTGTACTAGTAGGATTGAGATTATCTAGAGAACTAACAAGAATTCCAACCATACTAAAAGGAATTTCTTTCCCCAAAACTTGTTAGAATTTATAGTTTATAATAAAACAAAAAAAAAGAAAATTTGATAAAGAAAAATTATATATTGATATAATAATATTAGAGACCTCCTATGATACCAATTGTAGGATCTAAATGATGAATGTAGATGCTCAATATACAAGATAGTGGTGAATTTTATTCTTTATAAATTCAATTGGAACCTTTAATGTAAAGTTTAACATGCTTAAACAAACATTTGAAAAACAACTTAAATACACCATTTCATAAAAAATATTCTACTTTAAAGAGAATAGAATCTATAATATAAACAATGTAATGGAATTAAAAATTATAATAAATTTATACATTCTATCATTAATTTTTTTATGATTACAGTGGAAATAAAAAAACATAAAATAGAAAACAAGTAGAGAAAATATTTTTTTATCCCAAGGAGAAGGGTATCCTACATCCTTGGGTAAAGGTTTTTTGATTTGTACTTTCATAAAAGTATGTATCACCCAAACCCGAGTTAACCCTCAATCCAATGATCGACATCTGTCTTTCTATCCCTACAAGCCCTTGATTTAGAATTATATTGGAACCAAACTATTCCAAAATCAGAATCCCATGATCAACACAATAGGAGTCTGCAAGAAGAAAGTCTGAACATGTTTTCCACACCCGAACAAGTTGTTCACAACATATACATGATGCACTATGATGTGAAAGATCCATTCTCTCTTGTAATCACTTCAGATATTTTTCGTATGAATCATGTTGATCCACTCTCCAAAAAAAGTCGAAGCTCATTGCTTATTCAAATGAGCTTTTATATATAGGAAAAGAATCCCAACGGTCAGCTCCTCTCCAACAGTCATATTTTCCTTAAATTTTAGAGGGACCTAAACACGTTTCCAACATATATCGGTTAATTTGTAACCGATTTTATGACATCCTTTCAAGTCGCAGAAATGATGTTATTTTAAGGATAAATTTTAAGTATAATAAATTGTAGAATTCAATATAATTGGAATGATATATTTAATCAACTCTAAAATTATCAATAAAACTTATTGATAAGGAAAAGTAAATTGGATTACGAAACTGGTGTATCATTTGTTCTAGAATAGGACTCATAAAATCAAAATCACATATACTCTGGAATTAGTATTGTAATGACAACATCACGTATACATCGAAATCGATATCAAAAAGACGATATCTCATATACATTAGAATTGGTATCATAAAGAAGGTGTCACTTATACAGTAGATTTAGAATCATAAATACGGTATTAATTATACACCATATTCGGAAACATAAAGGTGGTATCACTTATACACCGGATTCAGAATCGTATAGTCGGTATAACTTATACACTGAATTTGAAATCATAAAGACGATATGAAAAATTAGTGAATCTAACAAAATGGAAAATCAAAAAGATACATGTTTAAGTACAACAGAATGAAAAATCATAATGATACACTTGTTATAACAGGATGTCAATTCCATATCTTAAAAACAGAACTCAAGAAATAGAACAAATCTTAAGAAAAGGTGTTTTTAATATTCAAAATATTACACAATGAATAATGGATAAGTCTTAATATAACCTTATTGACTCGACACTAATACTGCATGGGATAATCTGGGAATGTATATAATAATGATTTCATCTATAAAGGCTAGTATTATAATAATAAAACTATAATAACATGACAGTAATATATTTTTTGAGGTATTTCATAATGAAATAAAATTTGTGAGAATCATAATCATTATCATTGAAGCATGATTGATGATGAAAACATTAATAAAAAATATGAATGTGGCCTCAACATATACATGATATCATAAAAATAAGTCAAGGATAAATTATACGTAATTGTACCATTGTTTTTCATGGATAACCTCACTTGAACTATACTTTGAATATTAATAGATAAAATCATTATACAACACATTGGATAAATATATAATTATTATCCCATCCATCACATTCATCTCATATAACATCATTTGTGTTCCACAATGTAAATTCAACATATATATGTTGTTCATCACAATTAATTACATGATAATGGATTATGGGTAGAATTAATGTACATACAAAATAAATGAAATGAAGCATTTTGTTTTTTGAAACCATTTAATGGATATGGGGATTCATATTTACTACACATCTATCATTCATAGAAAATTGGTAGATTATTTTTGAATTTTAATAAATATACATAAACTTCCTTGGAATGGTTTATTGATAATGAATGGTGGTATATTGTTACATGATATTTATAAATGTCCCAAACCGACCAAAACATATAAATTATATTTAATTGTTTAATTATATTTAACATAATTCTTATGTTTCAATATGAACATTTTTTTGATTTTTAATTTTTGGCGTCTTATGTATGTGTGCAAGGTTTATGCATGATTAATAAGAACTGTGTGAAAACCATTCACATGAATCTTTAAGTTTTTACAGTGCTAACAAAAAATCAACACATGGATTCATTAACAATTTTCCCATCACATATATGATGTTCAGTAGACCATATAGGGTCACACAATTGTTATCTGTTTCATCCATCCGTGCGAGAAAATCATGAGATTTGAAAAATATATGTTTTAATATATTTTTTAATCTTGATGATATTATTATTATTATAATTTATTTTTCATTTTCCCCAATTATCTTATCATTCATCCCCTAATTATTTTGAATCACACACACCCTGGTTGAATCACCTCCTATCATGCACCTCCCTCCTGCCATCTACCATGGTTTTTATCCACTTTCAAATTTTATTCGGGGTGATTTTAGAAGGGAATGGTCCCATATTATTTCATCTTATGTTTATCATTTCATTATATTCTCCCTATATTATTTCCTAGTCCCAATCCTAATCCCAACCTAATTTTGGGTGTTTATTTATGTGTTTTCATGATGTATATGGTTCTCAAGTCCCGTTGAGGCATATTTTTACCACGATTGTCGAATATAGTGATTTATCCATCAGTGTCATGTAGTTTTTACTCTATTAATCATATTTAATAAAATATAATGTAGATATTTTTTGATTATTTGGTTTTATATATTATTTAGTGCATCTTGGACTTCCTTGAGGTGGTTTTGAGTTTCCAGTATTGAATTTTACATTCATGTGATTCCATAATTATAAACATAAATGTATATAATCTTTATAAATATTACCTCATGGATATGTGAATATGTATATTTTTTAATATTGATATATATATATATATTAGAAGGTTTATATTCATGTACATGTGAAGTGAATTCAGGATTCCATTTTCAAAATAAGTGTGTATCGTGTTATGTTCCCTCAGTTCGATACTTTATTCTAGAGTCTTTGATTATTTAAATGATTTAAAAATAATATTTATTTATTTATTTTATGCATATTCTGTGAAAATAAGTTGTTTCAATTTTAATCATTTATTTCATTCATTTCATATAATTTATCTAAAAATGCAACATTATTTTTTCATTTCAATATATTCATTCAACATTGTATTGGAAAATGAATGTGATTTTCAATGTTCTATTGGTTTTGTAAAGGATAAATAATTAGATGTTGTAAAGACCATTTGGATCTTTTAAGTATATCATTTAAATTTTCTTATCTATCATGATGTGAAGGCATGGTTTGTGCTATTGAAATAGTTATTATATGGTTGGTACCCCCATGGTTATCCTCCATCTAGTTGGGGTCTCTACATGGACAAGTTTTTGGATGTTTGAATGTCATGAATGTTATCATCAATGATTATTCCTAGTGTGTATTGAACTCATCACTTCCCATTTATGATACTTACCTGAGATATCAGGTGTCATAATTATTATTGAGAAATGGGTGTAATATAGTCCCAATTATGTGTAATAAATCCCTATGGAGTGGCTATGTGGGAAATTCCTTTAATGAGTCCAGTTGAGTGCTTTCGAGTAGGTTATTGATTATAGATCACATTGATATACTAGAATATATATTCTATACTAGGTATACCTTCAATATTTTCACATAACTTCTAGGTATACCTAAAGATAACTATTTTACAAGAATTTTACTCTAACAAATTTTTTGTTCTTTTCATAAAATCATTTCAATTGTTCTGATTTTACTAGAAACTCTTAATTTAACACTATTAGACATGAATTAATATTCTATTTGTTTTGATATTCCTAGTGATATGTTGGTACCTAATTATAATTGAATTTTTTCTTCATTTCACGATTGATCTTATTAATTAAATTTTGGAATTTTTTATTATTATTTTTCAAAAATAATTAATAATTATACTTTATATGTTTTATCATGTTATTTAAAAACTGAAATAAATATTTTGAATATATATGAATTTCAAAAAATGAAATATATTTATTTTTAAATTTATGTTAATGGCCATGGTTATTCATTTGGTATACCAAATGACAATCTCAATACTCATTCCAACTCTATCATATTTTGTTTTGGTTTTTCTTTTTTTTATATCTCCCTTGGAGTGAGTGTTGTTTATGGATTTTTGGTGACCCTTATTGTAACATGGAGTTATATTTATCCATATAATTTTATTTTTTTAACACCAATTTGGTAATTAATTAAATCCAATTTTATTTTCTTTTTTTAAAAGTGATAAATAATTCAAAAATGAGTCTTATAGAATTCCTGACACCTTTTCCATCTGGGGAGCATCAAGAATTCAACTAGGAACTTTTTTTATCTGGCATGTGTAATCAGTTTTGGGTTGATCCCGTGATGGTTCCTAAAAAATAAAATTGGAGTATTATACTTAATTATTTAATGATTTCATATATTTTAGTGGTTTTATTTTTGGGATTAATTTTCTAATTCATATGAATGTTCTTTTTGACATCTTATTTAGAAGGATGATTGAATTTCCATGCTAGTCTGGGGTGGTGTAGCGTCTAAATTCTGACATGGATCACGGGGCTTTTCATGGTCCATGATTTTTTTTAGAATTTATACTTTTTTAGGATTCATTGTTTATTATGGATTTGAATAATTGGTTCATGGTTATTTTTCATAATGTGAAATTTCATGAAAAGGTCATGAAACATTCTTAGATGACCACTAATGTGATCACCAAATTGGTGCATGACCTACCAAACCATATGGGAAACCAATTTCTAGAGGTTTTTTGTAACATCCCAGGTAAATAAAGAATAAAGAATTTTCATATTTATTAATATTTACGAATTAAATATTAATTTTAATTAAAAGGGGTTTCTACGTTCGATAGCGTACTCGGTACGCAACGATGAGTTTCTTTAAAAACTTATGTTGCACACAAGTAATAAAATAATATTATTTTAAATGTTGGTTAACGAGTAGCCGTTGTACTGGCGGGAATGGATAGAAATAACTAAAATATGATTATATATGTGTTTAAATGTTTTTACATTTACCCAATAAAAGATAAAGGCTTAAAATACGGAAAGAGTTCAATTTTAGGCATTTATACCCTAATTTTCACAAAAGGTCCACTTATCACCTTTTGACGGAGAACCGTCATTAAAAATAGTTTTGATCATTCTTATAAATTCTATTGGTCCAAATATAACTCTTCTTTAGAATCGGGACATCAAAATTTACTTTGTGTAATTTTTTGGTACCTTTCTGATAAAGTTCTTTTTTTAATGAATAGTTTAAAATGTTGTATTTTAATTCAAAACCTCTTTTTAATCTAATTTATTCATATGATTAGATTATATTTTGAATTGGTTTTAAAGTGAAATTAGAAAATATTTTTACCATTAAATCAAATAGTGGTCGTTGGAATTAATTTCACTTTGAAATAGGACTTAAACTAGTGTCAATCTTTTGATACTTATTATTTCATAAAAACACGCTATTTGCTCTGACAGCAGAAATTAATTATTAAATTAATTAATTTGACTTATATGTTTTGAATTTTGTAAAATAGACTTCATTTTTGAATTCGTAATATCAAATATTGCTTAGGGTGAATTTTTGGTAATTTTCTGAAAAACATCAATTTTTTATGAATAGTGAAAACACTAAGTGGTACTTATAAAGACTGATTTTCCGTTTAAATGAAATTTTTCCATCATTGTGTTTTGAATTTCAAAAATCCGACATACATGGTTGTAATTAAGAAGTAAAATGGGGTTCAATGAGATTAAAATAATTTTTTGGTGAGTAGTAACTTATTAAGTTTTTAATCGCGATTAGTGGTAATTAGGGTAGTTTAAGGTATAAATAATGCTTTAATAATATGAAATGACCTAGAAACATGTCTCAACCTTATTGGTTGTGTCATGGCCTACCAATAAAAGCCATGGGTCAACTTGGGGACCCCATGGAGACACATTGGTTGGGAAATGACATAAATAACTTTTTATTTAATGTAAAAGTAAAAATGACACAAACATAATATGTTTTACGAAAACAATTTTTACATGGAGTCATAAAGATCATATTTTTGGTCGGAGTGGATACTCAAGAGGGGGGTGAATTGAGTTCCAATTAAAATTTTCTTGTTAAAAACAATGTGGATTAAAAATCCCCCTATTTCAAAAACAGATTAAACTGTTGTGAATTTATACAGATTATAAAGGTTCAATTAGCTTCTCAAAGATTGATTAGTTCTCAGTTAACTTAATCTTATGATAAAATTAACCATTGAAACTAACTTACTGGTCTATAATAAATATAAACACTTGCGAGTTTAACTATCAAAGTAGCTTTGAAAATAAATTATATTTCAAAGTAATAGCAGCGGAATATGAAATAAATATGTAGTATGGATAAAGTATGTAGCTACAAACATAGAGAATTAACCAAGAGGTTCAGTCTCAAGCCGAGACTTATTCCTCTCAAAAGTTTATATAAAAATGATCCACACCCTGGATCGGGGTTCACAAGTTTACAACTGCCCAGGTCCAAGACCTCTACCACTGTTATTCGTGGGAAACAGTACAACAGCAACCAGCTGTCCAGGTCACACACGACCTCTACCACTATTATTCGTGGGAAAGAATAGAATGAAAGAGTTTGGTAAGGATTTACAAATCCTCCAGTTTGAGTACAGGAGTCATTGTGTGTGTTTAATACAGCAGATAACACACACTGCTCAAAATGTAAAACAAATGTATCACAGAGCAGTGATATAGAGTTTAGAAATGGCTCTGGTGATTTCAGTGTAGCTCTGGACTCTTTTGTATTTGATCAGAATTTATTATGAGTCCTTTTCTCATTTTTTGTTTGAGAGGAAGAGTGTCGTATGCTTCATGCTCAAAAGCAGTGAGATGTAGTCGATGAAGTTCTTCAATATTCTTTTGTATGCACAGAACTCTTCTTGAGTAGGATTGATTGAGTATGAGGTTCTGCTCTGATTGGTTCCTCCTTCTCTTTCTTTTCCTCTGTATCTCTTGTGTTCTTCTATCAACTCTGTCTCATCTCTTCAGCAGAGTCTTCTTGTATTTATGTCACGTGCTTCGGAAGACAGAAAAAGTTTCCTTTCCGCAGGTATGAGGTACGATTTCCTAACATCTGACAACCTTTATTAATAATTTGACAGAGCATTAAAATATACCTAATATGACCGTTGGTTAGATTAAATAATGATAAAGATAAAGAAATTCAAACAGTTGTTTATGACTATTGAAGAATCAAGTGATCGGTAGGTCATTAGCATTAGTGAGTAATGATCGGTGACTCAGATAGATCAGCATCGGTGAATCAGACTGATCAGCATCGGTCTGTCATCTGATCGGTGGCTCATTTGCATCGGTGACTCATTTGCATCGGTGAGTCATTTTCATCGGTGAATCATTTGCATCGGTGAGTCATTTCCATCGGTGAGTAAGTTTGATCAGCATCGGTGAGTCATTTCCATCGGTGAATCATTTGCATCGGTGACTCATTTGATCGGTGGCTCATTTGATCGGTGGCTCATTTGATCGGTGACTCATTTGATCGGTGAGTCAGTTTGATCAGCATCGGTGAGTTATTTACATCGGTGAGTCAGTTTGATCAGTGCGACCGTTGTCCTTTGATATTGGATCAGTGCTTCCGATGTCTGTTGAATGGATCGGTGCTTCCGATGTCTGTTGAATGGATCGGTGCTTCCGATGTCTGTTGAAACCAGAAGACTTCCAACATACTTTGTAAGTCAATAAGAATAGATAAAAACATGATAACAGATTCACTTACAGATTGTAATTAAGTTTATGAGAAATCAAACCAGATTAAGCATTAATGGTATGTGATGATTTGTGTTTATTAAAACATCAAACATAGACATGAAATCAACAATCTTCCAGAGGGCTCAACAATCTCCCCCTTTTTGATAATCACAAATCTTTATCATTAAATATAAATAATATGATATATCATTAATAAAAACATAATGAGAATTAAACCATAAGAAGAATAAATATAAAGAGATATATAAATCTTCCCCATAATTTAGATTACCCATATATATTATACATATTTCTCCCCCTGAGATATATACATCTTTTCTCCCATAAAGTATTCTTGTTCTTCTCCCCCTTTGGGATAATCAAAAAGGAGGGAAAACAGATAAGAGAAGGTGAAAGTAAAAGCAGTCAGCAGCGAGTAGAGATAAAAGAAATGATAAAGTATAGATTATTACAAGTAGCACATTGTTCACCCCATCAAAAACAATACACAACTATTTGGTGGGATACAAAGGGGCTTTGCCTTTGTCTTTGGGATCAGTAGTGGGTAAGTTTGAAGGCTTGGAGACATGCTGGTCTTGGCGAATCTGAAGTGGTGGTAGGACAACTCGGGTAGGTGTAGGAGCAGGTACCACAGAGGGTTGTTGTTGAGAAACAGGAGCTGATGGAGAAACTTGTTGAGGAACTGGTCTTAACTGAGAGAGAGCTTGAGCAACAGATAGCTGATTTGGAGCTATATCAGAATCACTGAGAGGTTCAGAAGTAGGAAGTACAATGGCAGTGGCCTGTGCATGCAAATAGGGATTCAAAAGATGTATAAAGTCCTGAATGACTTCTGCTCCATACTTCATAGATTTTTCAAAATCATCTTTATTCTCCATGAACTGTGCCAAGGAAGGGACAAAATCTTGCAACTGATGAACTTGAGTTTTGAAGGCCTGAGTGACTGGAGGTAATTTCATATTCTCTGCCAATACTTTGAAGCTTCCAGTCATCTCGTGTTTTGTATAAATCTTAGAAAAGTAATTATCAACTTTCTCTTTGATCTCATGCAGGGCTTTCTTAGCATCTGCTGAATATACCAATGCCATTTTATGACTGTCATCACAGAGCTCTTTCATCTTCCTCAAAGATTCTATGTCAAGAATTTTTCTAACAGAAGCTAACTCATCATGCACAACTTCTCTTAGAGCTTCTATCTCACAGGTAGTGATCTTGGTTACTTTTCCTGTACTGGCTTGGCTAACTATGTGAGTTTACTCAGCTTTCAACTTCTTCAGGTCAGACTTGTTGAGATGTTCAATCAAATTTCTCAAAACTTCCATCATACCAGAGATGGTTGATCAGAATTCGATTGATAGAGATACCAGTCCGGTGTGAAGATCCTTCATAGTCTGATTCAAAAAAGCTATTTTCCTGCCAATAAGTTCACCAGTATTGGCTAGGTCTGGCTTCACAGCATTAGATACTCTCTGTGAGAAGGCTTCCAATGAATTTTCAGAAACTTGTAGAGACACTTGAGTAAGAGCATTAGAAACTTCTTCTCTAACTATGGTTCTCACAGCAGTTATAAATTCAAACTTAAACTTATCAAGATCAGCTTGAGAGATTCCTGAACCAGGTAAATTATTATTGGTAGGATCAACAGTAGGAACAGACTTTGCTTCTCGTGGGAGGTTCCTCTTCACAGCTGCAGCAGATTCTGGCATTGCTTCTTCGTCTTCAGAATATTCTAATCCCAACACAGCATAACCAGGGTAGTCATCCCAAACAGCAGCACATAGGGTGTATTTTGGTTTCTCATAGCTTGTTGTTCCATTGATTTTTGGTGAATCATCCTTGCCATTGATATGTATTTCTTGTACTGATTGAGGTGATGCTATTTGATCTTCAGAAAGACCATCCACTGGTCTGTTATCACCATCAGCAACAGCCTCAGCTTCATCAGCACGTCCATTATCACTCTTCTCAGAAGCTTCACTGTGATATTCTTCAGTGTCAGAATCTTCTTCATCACCAAGAATAGGTTCTGATTCTGGTAGGGCAAAGGGTGGACTAGCAGGTCCAAATTCTATTCTTCTTTTGGGACTGGCAGTGTCAGGATCACTCCTATCATCAGGAGATGACATACTTCCTTCCTCAGTCGCAGCTTCTTCTTGCTCTTGAGTTTCGGTGGCCTCATCATTTCCTTCTTTTTGCTCATCATCATCAGAATAAACTGGTTCCTCATGTGGTTTCAAGCCAGGGTCTCTCAAACCCTTTGGCCTCTTGCCATGATCTATGGGATTGTAGGCTTCATACAATTTATCTTCATATGCAACCGATCACTTCTTCCATGGATTCCAATTTATTTTCATCCTCTTGCAGATCTCTTTATTAAGACAGAAGGTATGATCCGTTTCATTAACTTCATCATCTTCATCAATACAATCTAGATTCTTGAGCGTGGTAGATATCATTTTTGAATAAAACAAGGCAGTGGCTTTCTTGGACGGTTTTATCATTCCAGCTATGTGTACCATCACATATCTACACAAATTGATCTTTTCATGTGTTTTCAGAAGAAACAACAGGAAAACATCCTGGTACTTTACAGCAGCAAAATCTCCTCTCCTAGGGAAAAGTTGGTGCTGAATAAACTTGAAAAGAAGTCTGCACTCACCATCTAATTCTGAAGCTGTGATTCTTCGTGACTCTCTGTTTCCTGTCAGAAGCTCCAGAGCTAATTCATAAGAGAAGTAATTAGATGTTGGAGGAATATTCCTAGCATAATCCTCATACCGACCTTCATGAGGTATGTTCAAGCACTCAGCCCACTGCTTAGATGAGAAGGATATTTTCTTTCCTTTTACCACAGACGACATCCTGGCAGCCTCCACACCATCTAAAGTGATTTCCAGATTCATATAGAACTCATGTACCAGCTTCGGGTAGTCTATTCGAGTGTTGTCAGAAAACCAGTCTATCCATCCTTGCGATTCAAGAACTTGCAGCAATAGTGACTTACTTGACAAAAGCCAGGCAGAGTTTACTTCTTTTTCTACAGCAACAATCCGAGTTTCCAGGTTCGGATTTACTGATAGTTGAGAGGTACTACTCGACTCGCCTAAAGCACGCTTTGAAGGTACAAGAATATCTGGTCCTTTCCTCGGTCTCTTTTGCTTAGCCATTCGAGGATTTTGAGAAGGCAGGAGTTCGAAGGTTCGAAGTAGAGGGGAAGAGAGGTTGAAAGGTTTGGCGGGAAATGAAAGGTCAAAGGTTTAGGGACAATAAATAGCTGCGTATCATTTATTTTATCATTTAGGGTTCCCATAAAAAGTATAAAAGAAATTTACTAATTAATTACAATATATATAAAAAAAATCAGTGTGACAGATCGGTTTCGTAGATCATTTTCACAGATCAGTTTCACAGATGAGTTTCACAGATCAATTTCGAAGATCAGTTTCACAGATCAATCATACACAACTCTTGTTTAATAAATTTCATTCTTTCAGAGCATAAAGGCATTGTGAAGATATCAGCTAATTGATGTTCATAGCTAATAAATTTCAAAGAAACATCGCCTTTTTGATAATGATCTCTTAGAAAGTGATGTCTGACATCAATGTGCTTAGTTCTAGAGTGAGAGACAGGGTTCTTATATATATATATTGCACTAGTATTGTCACGGTTGATTGAAACATGTTTAAGATCAAATCCATAATCCAATAGAGTGTGTTTCATCCACAGAATTTGTGCACAACAACTACCAGCAGCTATGTATTCTGATTCGGCAGTAGACAATGCAACTGAGTTCTGTTTCTTACTACACCATGATACTAGGGATTTTCCAAGAAAATGACATGTTCCAGATGTGCTCTTTCTATCTAACTTACAACCAGCAAAGTCAGCATCTGAATAGCTAGTTAGGTTAAATGATTGTCCTTTTGGATAAAACAAACCTAAATTTAAAGTATACTTAAGATACATAAAAATCCTTTTAACAGCTAGTAAGTGTGATTATTTAGGATTAGCTTGAAATCTAGCACACATACATACACTGAACATAATATCTGGTCGACTAGCGGTAAGATAAAGTAAGCTCCCAATCATACCTCTGTAATTGGTTTGATCCACTTCTTTTCTAGCTTCATCTGTATCCAATTTACAGGTAGTACTCATAGGTGTACCACTTTACTTAATACTATCCAATCCAAAACGTTTTAAAAGATCTTTTGTATATTTACTTTGATTTAAAATAATTCCATATTTAGTTTGAAGAATTTGAAAACCAAGAAAATACTTAAGCTCTCCCATTAAGCTCATTTCAAATTCATTTTGCATAGCCTTTGAAATATCAGTACATAAGGAATTTTTAGAAGATCCAAAAATAATATCATCAACATAGATTTGTACTATTAGTACATCTTTTGAAATCCTTTTTATAAAAAGAGTGGGATCAGCTACTCCTTTTGTAAATCCTTTTGAGATAAGAAAGTTTGAAATCCTTTCATACCAAGCTCTTGGAGCTTGTTTTAAACCATATAAAGCTTTAGAAAGTTTAAAAACATGATTTGGAAAATGAGGATTTAAAAAACCAGGTGGTTGTTCTAAAAAACATCTTCAACAATAAAACCATTTAGAAAAGGACTTTTGACATCCATTTGATATAGCTTGAAATTCAGATGTGATGCATAGGAAAGTAAGATCCCAATAGCTTCTAATCTAGCTACAGGTGCAAAGGTTTACTCATAGTCAATTCCTTCTTCTTGATTGTAACCTTGTGCAACTAGCCTAGCTTTATTTCTAATGATGTTTCCTGATTCATCAACTTTGTTTCTAAATACCCATTTTGTGCCTATGGTCAAAGTGTCTTTAGATCTTTCTACTAATTTCCAGACATTGTTTCTTTCAAATTGATTTAGTTCTTCTTGCATATCCATTACCCAAAACTCATCATTGATAGCATCATTGATATTTTTAGGTTCTGACTGTGAAAGAAAGGCTTGATGTTCAACCTGATTTCTTAGAGAAGCTCTAGTCCATGTTCCTCTATCTAGATTTCCTACAACAGCATCTAAAGGATGGTTCTTTAGAGTCCTAGATGGTCTTGAAAAGATAGGGCTAGAGATTTCAGATTCATCTACAGATTGAGGTTCAACAGAAGTAGGTTCTGGAGAATTTCCAGAGCTGGATGTTTTAACTATAAGTCCATTGTATTTATCATTGAGATTCAAACCAGAGAGATCATCTTCAAGAGAGACTTTAGGTTCATGTGGATCAGTTTCATCAAATATGATGTGAACAGATTCTTCCACACAGTTGGTTCTTTTATTGAAAACTCTATAGGCTTTACTAGAGATAGAGTAACCTAGGAAAATTCCTTTATCACTCTTGGATGAAAATTGGTCCAGATTGTCTATAGTATTGAGAATGAAGACTTTGCAGCCAAAAACTTTGAAGTAGTTAACCTTAGGTTTCCTATGGTTCCACAACTCATAAGGGGTCCTCTTAAGAACTGGTCTGATCAAAACTCTATTAATGACATAGAAAGCTGTATTAACAGCTTCAGCCCAAAAGTAAATAGGCAGTTCATATTCATTGAGCATGGTTCTAGCTATTTCTTGCAGGGTTCTATTCCTTCTCTCTACTACACCATTTTGTTGGGGTGTCTTAAGGGCAGAGAAATTGTGACTATAGCCATTGTGTGAGCAATAAGATTCAAAATCTTGATTTTCAAACTCACGACCATGATCACTTCTCAAAGTTTTAATCTTAAGTCCACTAAGATTTTCTACAGACTTGGAGTATTTAACAAAAGAAGAACAGGCTTCACTTTTGTGAGCTAGAAAATATACCCAAGTATATCTAGAAAAATCATCAATGAGAACATAGAAATAGTGCTTCCCATTTAAACTAGAAACTCTTGATGGTCCACACAAATCCATGTGAACCAACTCGAGAGGTTGAGAAGTTGACACTTCTTTCTTTGATTTAAAAGAGACTTTATGTTGCTTTCCTTTTTGACAGGGATTACAAACTTTGTCTGCTGGAAATTCAAGTTTGGGTAAGTCTCTAACTAAGTACTTCCTAGAAAGTTTTCTAAGTGAGTGTACATTGCAGTGTCCTATTCTTCTGTGCCAAAGCCAAGACTCTTTATGAAAAGCATTTAAGCAAGGAATATTCTACTTAGCTAAGGAATCTAAATCAACATCATAAACATTTTCATTTCTTAAAGCATAAAATACTAAAACATTTTTAGAGTTAAAAACATTGCAAGAATAATTTTTAAATTTCACATAAAAACCATCATCACACAATTGAGAAATGCTTAACAAGTTATATTTAAGTCCATCGACAAATAAAACTTCAGAAACCAAGATTGAATCAGTGTTACCAATCTGGCCTAGGCTGATGATTTTTCCTTTTGAATTATCACCAAATGTGACAAAGCCTCCATAATCTTTTACTAAACTCTTGAAACATGAGAATTCTCCTGACATATGTCTTGAACATCCACTGTCTAAGTACCATATCTTCTTGTGACAGCTCTTCAAGCAGGTCTCCTACAAAATAGATTTAGATGGAAGATGATTTTGGTACCCAGATCTTCTTCGGTCCAGACAGGTTAGCCAATAACACTTTAGGTACCCATATTTGTCTAATGGGTCTCATATAATTTTTAGAATTGACATTCTTTGAAAGATAAACCTTATTAGATCCATAACTATGAATATAACTGGTTGAGGCATATGAAGTTCCAGAATTAACTATCTTCTGTCTAGATTTAGGAATGAATCTAGTTTTGGCAACTTTTCTTTGTCCAGGTTGGTATCCTATACCAGTAGTATATCTAGGTGCAACTTGCTTTCCTAGAATCTGTGTTAGAGTATTCTTTCCATTTGTGAACTTCTCTAAGTCTTTTCTGAGTTTCTCATTAGATAGTTTCAGTTGAGTATTCTTTTTAAGCAACTGAGCATTCTTTTCTACTTCTATATCCACATCAGATTTATGCTTAACACTTAAAGCATACTATTTCTTTAAACCTTTATATTTAACCTTAAGCTCATTACAGGTTTCTTCAAGCATATCACAATATTCAAACAGTTCAGAATTAGAAATGTTATCACCTTCAGAATCATCTCCAGAATAATATGAATTTGAGGCAGGAGTTTTTGATGTTACCTCAGAAGTGTTTGTCATAAAACACATGTTGGCTCGATTCCTTTCAGAGTCTGAAGATTCGGCTTCACTTGTGCTGTCTTATGAAGCACTCTAAGTAGCCTTCATGGCTTTCTTGTACTTGTTATCCTTGTATTCATACATCTTTCTGTATTTCATCTTTGGACAGTCTGTTTTTATGTGTCCTTTTCTTTTGCATTCATAACAGACAACTTCATCAGTTCTGTCAGCCTTCTTCCAATCCTTTTTCCATTTGCCTTGTTGGTCATACTTTCCCTTGTAATTTGGTTTCCTAAAGAATTTCTTTTTCCTATAAAACTTTTTGAATCTCCTGGCTATTTGAGCCATCTCAGCATCACTGTCAGAATCATTCTTACTTTCCTCACTGCTTGAACTTTCATTGATAGCTTGAGGCTTTTCCTTATCCTTATTCTTTGAGGTTGTAGTCTTGAAGGCAATAGACTTCCTTTTAGGTTCATCATCTTCTTCTTTATTTACTTTAAGATCTTCTTCATACATCATCATCTTACCAATTAATTCCTTGACAGGCAGTGTTCCAATGTCACAGGATTCTCTAATGGAGACAGAGGTTCCTCTCCATCTTTCAGGTAGACATCTCAAAATTCTCAAGATTTGCTCTTTTGCTGGAACATCCTTTCCCAGAGAAGTCATTGTGTTGAAAATTTCATTGAACCTGAGATACATATCAGAAATGGGTTCAACAGGCTTCATCTTAAAATTATCATACTTAATAGTATAGGTATTCAATCTCATCTCCTTAACATTAGTTGTTCCTTCATGAGAAACAGCTAAGGTATCCCAAATTTCATATGCAATTTGACATGCAGAAATTCTATTAAATTATTCATCTCCTAGAGCACAGTACAGAGCATTCATAGCTTTACAATTGTTATTGTAAGCAGTCTTTGTAGGTTCATCCCAAGTAGATCTAGCAGTAGTGGGAATTTTGTATTCTGATTCAATAGCAGTCCAAATATCAAAACCTATGCTTTCTAAGTGAATTTTCATTTTAAGTTTCCTCTGAACATAGTTATTTCCATTAAAGAAAGGTGGCCGGTTAGTAGCAGCACCCTCAAGTCTATTATCCATGATATTACAAAAAGAATTTTAATGATATAAAAAATTAGAAATAACAGAAATTTTAAGAACTTTAAAATACAACTATAATCAAAGTTCAAAAGCAGAGTACTTTTAGAGAGTATTTTCAATCCTCTGATACCAAGTGTTTGTCGGAGTGGATACTCAAGAGGGGGGTGAATTGAGTTTCAATTAAAATTTTCTGTTAAAAACAATGTGGATTAAAAATCCCCCTATTTCAAAAACAGATTAAACTGTAGTGAATTTATACAGATTATAAAGGTTCAATTAGCTTCTCAAAGATTGATTAGTTCTCAGTTAACATAATCTTATGATTAAATTAACCTTTGAAACTAACTTACTGGTCTATAATAAATATAAACACTTGTGAGTTTAACTATCAAAGTAGATTTGAAAATAAATTATATTTCAAAGTAATAGCAGCGGAATATGAAATAAATATGTAGTATGGATAAAGTATGTAGCTACAAACACATGGAATTAACCAAGAGGTTCAGTCTCAAGCTGAGACTTATTCCTCTAAAAAGTTTATATAAAAATGATCCACACCCTGGATCGGGGTTCACAAGTTTACAACTGTCCAGGTCCAAGACCTCTACCACTGTTATTCGTGGGTAACAGTAGAACAACAACCAGCTGTCCAGGTCACACACGACCTCTACCACTTTTATTCGTGGGAAAGAATAAAATGAAAGAGTTTGGTAAGGATTTACAAATCCTCCAGTTTGAGTACAGGAGTCAGTGTGTGTGTTTAATACAGCAGATAACACACACTGCTCAAAATGTAAAACAAATGTATCACAGAGCAGAGATGTAGAGTTTAGAAATGGCTCTGGTGATTTCAGTGTAGCTCTGGACTATTTTGTATTTGATCAGAATTTATTCTGAGTCCTTTTCTCTTTTTTGTTTGAGAGGAAGAGTGTCATATGCTTCAGGCTCAAAAGCAGTGAGATGTAGTCGATGAAGTTCTTCAATGATCTTTTGTATGCAAAGAACTCTTCTTGAGTAGGCTTGATTGAGTATGAGGTTCTTTTCTGATTGGTTCCTCCTTCTCTTTCTTTTCCTCTGTATCTCTTGTGTTCTTCTATCAACTCTATCTCATCTCTTCAGCAGAGTCTTCTTGTATTTATGTCACGTGCTTCAGAAGACAGAAAAAGTTTCCTTTCCGCAGGTACGAGGTACGATTTCCTGAAATCCGACAACCTTTATTAATAATTTGACAGAGCATTAAAATATACCTAATATGACCGTTGGTAAGATTAAATAATGATAAAGATAAATAAATTCAAACAGTTGTTTATGACTATGGAAGAATCAAGTGATCGGTAGGTCATCAGCATTAGTGAGTAATGATCAGTGACTCAGATAGATCAACATCGGTGAATCAGACTGATCAGCATCGGTCTGTCATCTGATCGGTGGGTCATTTGCATCGGTGAATCATTTGCATCGGTGAGTCATTTGCATCGGTGACTCATTTGCATCGGTGAGTCATTTGCATCGGTGAGTCAGTTTGATCAGCATCGGTGAGTCATTTGCATCGGTGACTCATTTGCATCGGTGACTCATTTGATCGGTGGCTCATTTGATCGGTGGCTCATTTGATCAGTGACTCATTTGATCGGTGAGTCAGTTTGATCAGCATCGGTGAGTCATTTACATCGGTGAGTTTGATCAGTGCGACTGTTGTCCTTTGATATTGGATCAGTGCATCCGATGTCTGTTGAATGGATCGGTGCTTCCGATGTCTTTTGAACGGATCAGTGCTTCCGATGTCTGTTGAAACCAGAAGACTTCCAACATACTTTGTAAGTCAATAAGCATATATAAAAACATGATAACAGATTCACTTACAGATTGTAATTAAGTTTATGAGAAATCAAACCAGATTAAGCATTAATGGTATGTGATGATTTGTGATTATTAAAACATCAAACATAGACATGAAATCAACAATATTCCAGAGGGCTCAACACATATTTCTGATTATAAATAGTCATTGGAAAGCTAAAAATATTTACTACATCATAGTATTTTTTTTATAATTTTTAGACATTAAATAAATTGAATTATTTATGACATATTAATGATGCAGCGATGACATCGTTATTTGACGATTTAAATAAAATGAAAAGATAATGTAAAATCTATGAACTACACATGTCCAAAAGTTATTTTATGGGAGTATTTCGAACCCTTATCACCTTACCCACGAATTAGATCAATGTGGGACCTTTTAAAACCGAAAAAAATTTTCAAATAAAATAATATTCCTTTACATTCCAAAAGTGCCCCTCCTCTCCTCTTATAAAGGGCCCCCACTTCTACCTCATTTCACACACTCCTCAAGCCTTTGGCTCGGCCAAACCCTGCCCATTTACTGTCTCCACATCCCTCGCCTCATCCTATAGGATTCCCTTTGGGATGAATCCTTTCAATGGAATCCTTTAGGCTCAAATCAAAAGGAGTTACACTTTTAAAGGTAATTCATTCTCTCTTGTTCATTTGTTTTATTTTGCTTCTACAACCCTCTAAACTCTTTTTATTTTCTTATTTTATAACAACACAAGTATATTCAATATAAAAGGATTTTTTTATAATATTTACTTGAGCTACAATCTCACACAACTTCATCAAATGGATAAAGAATATACGGTTTCCATGGATGGCGAAATTCTGCCTCCCGAAACGATGATTGTTCAATACTCATTTAAAACCTTCAAAGGTGGCCATTATGATGTCACTATTTTTATATATGATATATAATATGTTTATGTTTTTCTTATGCTTCTGTTTTTTTCATTTTGGGCATACCTTTATGGTTTCCATTATGGTTAAACCTGATATCTTCATTTAAGGAAGTGCGGACTACCACCCCCTCAAAGTGATGTGATTCGTTAATGCCATATGTGGGACGTGTAAAGTATGGATTTAAAGTTAGTATATATGATGTTATACTGAAATTATAATATACCTCTATATCATTATTATTTCTTTCCATTAAAGTATGAGAAAGAAATGAAAGTAGCATTCATGCGTACGTACGGCTTACCGTCTCCATGAACGGTGCATTTCATTTCTTATCCCCAAATGTAATGTACTATTAAAAGTACATGTATATAATGGATATATATAATGAATGATATATCTAAATGATGAATATAATTCTGGAATTAAAATATACATACCTCTCATTCAGTTTTAATTCCATTAATATGACAATGAAATGAAAGTAGCGTTCATGCGTACGTACGGCTTACCGTCTCCATGAACGGTGCATTTCATTTCTTATCTCTAAATGAGATGTAATATTATAAATACATGTATATGATGAATATATATGATATATATGTTATCAAAATCATTAATATCATTCTGGATATAACGAACCTATGACCAAATTAACAACATGTAAGTGTAAGAAGTCTATTTTTGACTTAAGAACCAAATACCGACAAAATGAACATTATTAACTTAAATGGTTACATAATGTTTATAACATGGAAATAAGTGATATAAAAGGAATAATTAACTTTAAAAAGGTTCTTAATCAAGTATAAATTAACTCACGTTTATTATTCAGAAGATTAAAGAACGGTCGGGTCAAGTCGGATACGAGGTAAGGGACTTCGTCTCAATCTCCTTTCATTGAGGCATATTTCATTTTATACACAACTTTATTTTATATGGTGTATAAAACCTTTGAATTTTACTTTTATACAAAAGGAATCTTTTTCTACGAAGCGTTTTACAAAACGACAAAAATGAATGTTTTTTTAACGTACGCGGTGACAATGACTTTTTCCGCCGCCGCGAGTATTATTTGCTCTTTGGCTTCCTCAACAAGCCGTAATGTTTCTAAAATAAAATAAATACCATATAATCTTTTATGTATTTTGGTATTGAAAATGTTTTTGAAAAAGGATTCTATTATGTCAATATATTTATGATATATTGTGATTGAAATGTGGAAATGTTATCATTCCTTTATGTTGGTTTTATGTTTTATGATTTTATACTGGTACTTGGACATTTTAACGGGCGGTTACGTTATAAACCATATGACGGGTGGTGCCGTGAATACCAGGACGGGTGGTTACGTTATAACCTCTAATTCATTGGGTATGGAAGTCGGCCGTATGGCTATTCCATTAAGTGTGTATGGAAATTGGCCATATAACTATTCCATTAAGTGATATGTGTGGAAGTCGACCTTATGGTTATTCCACTTAAGTATGTGTATGTCCCAAGTTACCTTTATAAATGTTATGTGTTCTTTTTATGGATTTTATGGTAATACTTTGGTTACAAAAAGGTAAGTAATGATACTTTATTCAGTGAAGAGTTTTTTTACAACTTCATAAAGGTGAAGGTATTACTTTGATAGAGTATACATTGTTTACTTGATTTTGAAAAACTAATAGTTTTCATTCTTTGTGTATCCCTTACTGAGCATTTTATGCTCATCCCAAGTTTTTGAAATGTTTTTCACATGACTTAGCATGGAATAGGGTCAAGGATTGGATCAAGGGAAAGTCATGATACCTAAAACATGAAACTAGACATGTTTATTTTTAAGAGTTTTCATTTTATGGAAATTTAGTAGAAGAGACTACTTTGTAATCTTTTGAGATTTAATAGTTATGTCCTAATTCTCTAAAACTCTAAACCTAAAAAGATCCTCAATGTGAATTATTCATTTAATTCAATTTTAAGTAAGTTTTAAGGCCGGGGACTTATAGTTGGTATCAAAGGTTGGTTTAGACAACTTTAGGAGGTAGAAAAGTGTTAAATTATAATATGATTGAAATGATATAGCATTTACATATTACCATGTTGCTTCGCCTAAGATATTTCTGTGTTCAGAATGGTTTTCCGCAGAGGAAACAAAGCAACTATGTTGGGAAGACATCAGGAGGAAGATAACCTTCCAAATCAGCAGCCTGAGATGGTCGGAATTGGAACTGAACAGTTTGTTGCAGTAATGGCACAGTTGACTCAGGCTATAAATGGTGGTGGTATCCATGCACGAGATCAGCCAGATCAACCACAGAGGAACTTGTCAGTGGTGGAACATTTCATGAGGCAACATCCCCCATCATTCAGAGGATCATCTGACCCTGTGCAAGATGAAGGGTGGATTAAAGAACTGGAGAAGATTTTTGATGTCATGGGGTGTTTAGAACATCAAAAGGTTAGTCTTGCTGTTTACCATTTTGAAGGTGATGCTGATCAGTGGTGGTCGATAGTGAAAAATATTAGGGATAGTGATGAGATTAAGGATCTTCACTGGGAAGATTTCAAAGGTATGTTTCTTGAGAAATATTTTCCTAAGGTGGATCGTCTTAGGATGGAAAAAAAGTTCCTAGAATTGAGGCCGGAGGATGATTCAGTGGCTGCTTATGAAGCAAAGTTCACTCGATTGGAAAGGTATGCTCCAAACCTCATACGAGATCTTGATAGTAAAATAAACCGTTTTAACTCAGGGTTAAATCCAAAGTATCAAAGGGCTTTAGCTTCTCGTGAGTTCAAAAGTTATGAAAAATTTGTTCGATGTGCAGAGAAGGTGGAAATGGAGTTTGCCGTTGATCAAGTGTTCTATGACAAACAATAGAATAAGAGGTCTTGTTGGCATACAATGGGGAAGAATTCATCAAAGAAGAAAGGAGGTAAGAAAACCAAATATCCATCCTGTGAGAAGTGTGGTAAAATGCATCTTGGAGATTGTTTATCCAAGTCTGGTAAGTGCTTTCGGTGTGGTAAGTCTGGTCATATTGCTCGTAACTGTAAGGAAGAGGATCAAGTAGGAAATGAAAAGCAAATGGTAAGATGTTTTAAGTTTAATGAAATGAGTCATTATGAAAACGAGTGTCCAACTAAGAACTCAACTGGGGGAATGCAGCCAGACTACAAGCAGAAAGGGGTGGTGAAATCTTTTGCAACAACTTCAGCAGATGTTGGGCCATCGAATGAAGTGCTATCAGCTCCAGGGAGCTCAGTATTTTTCAAAGATTGACTTGAGGTCGGGGTACCATCAGTTTAAAGTAAAATAAGAAGACGTTCCGAAGACTACGTTCCTTACTAGATATAGCCATTATGAATTTGTAGTTATGCCTTTTGGGTTAACCAATGCACCTGTTGTATTCATGGACCTTATGAATAAAATTTTCCATGAGTTCTTGGATAAGTTTGTGTTTGTGTTTTGAGGTTTGGGAAGAGGTTATGTGTGCCTTGTGATTCACAGTTGAAGAATGAGTTGTTATGTGAGGCTCATAGTTCCATGTTTTCAGTTCATCCTGGTAGTACTAATATGTACAGAGATCTGCGGGAGTATTACTGGTGGGATGGAATGAAAAGAGATATTGTTGATTTTACTGTGAAGTGTTTGACATGTCAACAGGTTAAAGAAGAGCGGAAGTTACCGAAAGGGATGCTTCAGCCTTTACCAGTGCCAGAGTGGAAATGGGAGAATATATCCATGGACTTTGTTGTTGGATTACTGAAGACATCTCGAGGTAATAATGCAATTTGGGTTATTGTTGATCGCTTGACTAAATCTGCTCTTTTCCTTGCTATACGAGATGCTTTCTCTCTAGATCAACTTTCCTGTTTGTATCTTAAAGAGATAGTCAGGTTACATGGAGTTCCTCTCTCTATTGTATCGGATCGTGATCCCAGGTCTACTTCTAACTTTTGGAAAGGCCTTCAGAAGTCGTTGGGTACTTAATTAAATTTTAGTATAGCTTTTCATCCTTAATCAGATGGGTAGTCAGAATGAACAATTCAGACCTTGGAGGATATGCTACGAGCTTGTTCGATGGATTATCAGGGAAGTTTGGACCAACATCTTTCTTTGGTTGAGTTTTCTTATAATAATAGTTTTCATTCCAGTATACAGATGGCACCATTTGAGGCATTATATGGGAAGCGGTGTTGAACTCCATCATTATGGAATGAAGTGGGTGAAAGGAAGCTGATGGGACCAGAATTGGTAGAAGAGATGGCAGAAAAAGTTTAGTTGATTCAGAAGCACATGAGAACTGCTCAGAGCGGGCAGAAGAGTTATGCGGATAACCGGAGCAAGGATCTATCTTTCGAGGTAGGTTATCATGTTTTTCTCAAGGTTTCTCCTTGGAAAAGTGTGATGAGATTGGTAACAAAGGAAAGTTGAGTCCAAGGTTCGTTGGACCATACGAAATTCTAGAATGAGTTGGATCAGTTGCTTATCGAGTGGCTTTACCTACGAGCTTATCTCAGGTACACAATGTTTTTCATGTTTCAATGTTGAGAAAGTATATGCCAGATCCATCTCATGTTTTGAGTCCAGAGGTACTTCAGCTGGAAGAGAACCTATCTTATGAGGAACAACCGGTCCAGATTCTTGACCACATGGAGCAGGTGTTACGGAATAAGGTGATTCATCAGGTAAAGGTTTTGTGGAAAAACCATGTGATTGAAGAGGCAACGTGGGTATCTGAAAATTCTATGAGGGATAAATACCCCCACTTATTTTGATAAGTGAATAAAATTGTGAGGACGCAATTCCCAAAAGGGGGGAAGGATGTAACATCCCAGGTAAATAATGAATAAAGAATTTTCATATTTATTAATATTTACGAATTAAATATTAATTTTAATTAAAAGGGGTTTCTACGTTCGATAGCGTACTCGGTACGCAATGATGAGTTTCTTTGAAAACATACGTTGCACACAAGTAATAAAATAATATTATTTTAAATGTTAGTTAAAGAGTAGCCGTTGTATTGGCGGGAATGGATAGAAATAACTAAAATATGATTATATATGTGTTTAAATGTTTTTACATTTACCCAATAAAAGATAAAGGCTTAAAATACGGAAAGAGTTCAATTTTAGGCATTTATACCCTAATTTTCATGAAAGGTCCACTTATCACCTTTTGACGGAGAACCGTCATTAAATATAGTTTTGATCGTTCTTATAAATTCTATTGGACCAAATATAACTCTTCTTTAGAATCAGGACAACAAAATTTACATTGTGTAAATTTTTGGTACCTTTATGATAAAGTTCATTTTTTAATGAATAGTGTAAAATGTTGTATTTTAATTCAAAACCACTTTTTAATCTAATTTATTCAAATGATTAGATTATATTTTGAATTGGTTTTAAAGTGAAATTAGAAAATATTTTTACCATTAAATACAATAGTGGTCGTTGGAATTAATTTCAATTTGAAATAGGACTTAAACTTGTGTCAATCTTTTGATACTTATTGTTTCATAAAAACACGCTATTTGCTCTGACAGCGGGAATTAATTATTAAATTAATTAATGTGACTTATATGTTTTTAATTTTGTAAAATAGAATTCATTTTTGAATCCTTAATATCAAATATAGCTTAGGGTGATTTTTTGGTAATTTTCTGAAAAACTTCAATTTTTGATGAATAGTGAAACCACTAAGTGGTACTTAAAAAGACTGATTTTCCGTTTAAATGAAATTTTTCCATCATTGTGTTTTGAATTTCAAAAATCCAACATACATGGTTGTCATTAAGAAGTAAAATGTGGTTCAATGAGATTAAAATAATTTTTTGGTGAATAGTAACTTATTAAGTTTTTAATCGCGATTTGTGGTAATTAGGGTAGTTTAAGGTATAAATAATGCTTTAATAATATGAAATGACCTAGACACATGTCTCAACCTTATTGGTTGTGTCATGGCCGACCAAGACAGGCCATGGTTCAACTTGGGGACCCCATGGAGACACTTTGGTTGGGAAATGACATAAATAACTTTTTATTTAATGTAAAAGTAAAAATGACAGAAACATAATATGTTTTACGAAAACAATTTTTATTTGGGGTTATAAAGATAAGATTTTTTATTATAAATAGTCATTGGAAATATAAAAATATTTCCTACATCATAGTATTTTTTTTGATTTTTTATACATTAAATAAATTAAATTATTTATGATATAATAATGATGCAGCGATGACATCATTATTTGACGATTTAAATAAAATGAAAAGATAATGTAAAATCTATGAACTACACATGTCCAAAACTTATTGTATGGGTGTATTTCGAACCCTTATCACCTTATCCACGAATTATATCAATGTGGGACCTTTTAAAACTGAAACACATTTTCAAATAAAATAATATTCCTTTACTTTCCAAAAGTGCCCCTCCTCTCCTCTTATAAAAGGCCCCCACCTCTACCTCATTTCACACACTCCTCAAGCCTTTGGCTCGGCCAAACCCTGCCCATTTACTGTCTCCACATCCCTCGCCTCATCCTATAGGATTTCCTTTGGGATGAATCCTTTCAATGGAATCCTTTAGGCTCAAATCAAAAGGAGTTACACTTTTAAAGGTAATTCATTCTCTCTTGTTCATTTGTTTTATTTTGCTTCTCCAACCCTCTAAACTCTTTTTATTTACTTATTTTGTAACAAAAAAAGTATCTTAAATATACAAGGATGTTGTTATAATATTTATTTGAGCTACACTCTCACACAACTACATCAAATGGATAAAGAACATACGGTTTCCGTGGATGGCGAAATTCTGCCTCCCGAAACGATGATTGTTCAATACTCATTTAACACCTTCAAAGGTGGCCATTATGATGTCACTATTTTTATATATGATATATAATATGTTTATGATTTTCTTAAGCTTCTGTTTTTTTCATTTTGGTCATACCTTTATGGTTTCCATTATGGTTAAACACGATATCTTCATTTAAGAAAGTGCGGACTACCGCCCCCTCAAAGTGATGTGATTCGTTAATGCCATATGTGGGATGTGTAAAGGATGGATTTAAAGTTATTATATATGATGTTATACTGGAATTATAATATTCCTATATATCATTATTATTTCATTCCATTAAAGTATGAGATAGAAATGAAAGTAGTATTAATGCGTACGTACGGCTTACCGTCTCCATGAACAGTGCATTTCATTTCTTATCCCCAAATGTAATGTACTATTAAACGTACATGTATATAATGGATATATATAATGAATGATATATATAAATGATGAATATAATTCTGGAATTAAAATATACATACCTCTCATTTAGTTTTAATTCCATTAATATGACAATGAAATGAAAGTAGCGTTCATGCGTACGTACGGCTTACCGTCTCCATGAACGGTGCATTTCATTTCTTACCTCTAAATGTGATGTAATATTATAAATACATGTATATGATGAATATATATGATATATATGTTATCCAAATCATTAATATAATTCTAGATATAACGAACCTATGACCAAATTAACAACATGTAAGTGTAAGAAGTCTATTTTTGACTTAAGAACCAAATACCGACAAAATGAACATTATTAACTTAAATGGTTACATAATGTTTATAACATGGAAATAAGTGATATAAAAGGAATAATGAACTTTAAAAGGGTTCTTAATCAAGTATAAATTAACTCAAGTATATTATTCAGGAGATTAAAGAAGGGTCGGGTCAAGTCGGATATGAGGTAAGGGACTTCGTCTCAATCTCCTTTCATTGAGGCATATTTCGTTTTATATACAACTTTATTTTATATGCTGTATAAACCCTTTGAATTTTACTTTTATACAAAATGAATCTTTTTCTTCGAAGCGTTTTACTAAACGACAAAAAGGAATGTTTTTTTAACATACGTGGTGACAATGACTTTTTCCGCCGCCGCGAGTATTATTTGGTCTTTGGCTTCCTCAACAAGCCGTAATGTTTCTAAAATAAAATAAATACCATATACACTTTTAAGTATTTTGGTATTGAAAATGGTTTTGAAAAAGGATTCTATTATGTCAATATATTTATGATATATTGTAATTGAAATGTGGAAATGATATCATTCCTTTATGTTGGTTTTATGTTTTATGATTTTATACTGGTACTTGGACATTTTAACGGGCGGTTACGTTATAAACCATATGACGGGTGGTGCCGTGAATACCAGGACGGGTGGTTACGTTATAACCTCCAATGCATTGGGTATGGAAGTCGGCCGTATGGCTATTCCATTAAGTATGTTTGGAAATTGGCCATATGGCTATTCCATTAAGTGATATGTGTGGAAGTCGACCGTATGGTTATTCCACTTAAGTATGTGTATGTCCCAAGTTACCTTTATAAATGTTATGTGTTCTTTTTATGGATTTTATGGTAATCCTTTGGTTAAAAAAAGGTATGTAATGATACTTTATTCAGTGAAGAGTTTTTTTACAACTTCATAAAGGTGAAGGTATTACTTTGATAGAGTATACATGGTTTACTTGATTTTGAAAAACTAACAGTTTTCATTCTTTGTGTATCCCTTACTGAACTTTTTATGCTCATCCCAAGTTTTTGAAATGTTTTTCACAGGACTTAGCATGGAATAGGGTCAAGGATTGGATCAAGGGAAAGTCATGCTACCTAAAACATGAAACTAGACATGTTTATTTTTAAGAGTTTTCATTTTCTTGAAATTTATTAGAAGAGACTACTTTGTAATCTTTTGAGATGTAATAGTTATGTCCTAATTCTCTAAAACTCTAAACCTGAAAAGATCCTCAATGTGAATTATTCATTTAATTCAATTTTAAGTAAGGTTTAAGGTCGGGGCCTTATAGTTGGTATCAAAGGTCGGTTTAGACAACTTTAGGAGTTAGAAAAGTGTTAAATTATAATATGATTGAAATGATATAGCATTTACAGATTACCATGTTGCTTCGCCTAAGATATTTTTGTGTTCAAAATGGTTTTCCACAGAGGAAACAAAGCAGCTATGTTGGGAAGACATCAGGAGGAACATAACCTTCCAAATCAGCAGCCTGAGATGGTCGGAATTGGAACTGAACAGTTTGTTGCAGTAATGGAACAGTTGACTCAGGCTATAAATGGTGGTGGTATCCATGCACGAGATCGGCCAGATCAACAGCAGAGGAACTTGTCAGTGGTGGAACATTTCATGAGGCAACATCCACCATCATTTAGAGGATCATCTGACCATGTGCAAGATGAAAGGTGGATTAAAGTACTGGAGAAGATTTTTGATGTCATGGGGTGTTCAGAACATCAAAAGGTTAGTCTTGATGTTTACCATTTTGAAGGTGAAGCTGATCAGTGGTGGTCGATGGTGAAAAATATCAGGGATAGTGATGAGATTAAAGAACTTCACTGGGAAGAATTCAAAGGTATGTTTCTTGAGAAATAGTTTCCTAAGGTGGTTCGTCTTAGGATGGAAAAACAGTTCCTAGAATTGAGGCAGGAGGATGATTCAGTGGCTGCTTATGAAGCAAAGTTCACTCGATTGGCAAGGTATGCTCCAAACATTATACGAGATCCTGATAGTAAAATAAACTGTTTTAACTCAGGGTTAAAGCCAAAGTATCGAAGGGCATTAGCTTCTCGTGAGTTCAGAAGTTATGAAAGACTTGTTCGATGTGAAGAGAAGGTTGAAATGGAGTTTGCCGATGATCAGTTGTTCTATGACAAACAACAGAATAAGAGGTCTAGTTTGCAGTCAAAGGGGAAGAATTCATCAAAGAAGCAAGGAGGTAAGAAAAACAAATATCCATCCTGTGAGAAGTGTGATAAAATGCATCCTGGAGAATGTTTATCCAAGTCTGGTAAGTGTTTTCGGTGTGGTAAGTCTGGTCATATTGCTCGTAACTGTAAGGAAGATGATCAAGTAGGAAATGAAAAGCCAACGGTAAGATGTTTTAAGTGTAATGAAATGATCCATTATGAAAATGAGTGTCCAAAGAAGAACTCAACTGGGGGAATGCATCCAGAATACAAGCAGAAAGGGGTGGTGAAATCCTTTCCAACAACTTCAACAGATGTTGGGCCATAGAATGAAGTGCTATCAGCTCCAGGGACCTCAGTATTTTTTGAAGATTGACTTGAGGTCGGGGTACAATTAGTTGAAAGTAAAAGAAGCAGACGTTCCGAATACTCTGTTCCGTACTAGATATGGCCATTATGAATTTGTAGTTATGCCTTTTGGGTTAACCAATTCACCTGCTATATTCATGGACCTTATGAATAAAATTTTCCATGAGTTCTTGGATAAGTTTGTGTTTGTGTTTTGAGGTTCGGGAAGAGGTTATGTGTGCCTTGTGATTCACAGTTGAAGAATGAGTTGTTATGTGAGGCTAATAGTTCCCCGTTTTCAGTTCATCCTGGCAGTACTAAGATGTACAGAGATCTGCTGGAGTATTACTGGTGGGATGGAATGAAAAGAGATACTGTTGATTTTACTGTGAAGTGTTTGACATGTAAACAGGTTAAAGTAGAGCGGAAGTTACCGAAATCGATGCTTCAGCCTTTACCAGTGCCAGAGTGGAAATGGGAGAATATATCCATGGACTTTGTTGTTGGATTACTGAAGACATCTCGAGGTAATAATGCAATTTGGGTTATTTTTGATCACTTGACTAAATCTGCTCTTTTCCTTTCTATATGAGATACTTTCTCTCTAGATCAACTTTCCCGTTTGTATCATAAAGAGATAGTCAGGTTACATAGAGTTCCTCTCTCCATTGTATCGGATCGTGATCCCAGGTCTACTTCTAACTTTTGGAAAGGCCTTCAGAAGTCGTTGGGTACTGAATTAAATTTTAGTATAGCTTTTCATCCGCAATCAGATGGGTAGTTAGAACGAACAATTCAGACCCTGGAGGATATGCTACGAGCTTGTTCGATTGATTATCAGGGAAGTTGGGACCAACATCTTTCTTTGGTTGAGTTTTCTTATAATAACAGTTTTCATTCCAGTATACAGATGGAACCATTTAAGGCATTATATGGGAAGCGGTGTCGAACTCCATAATTTTGGAATGAAGTGGGTGAATGGAAGCCGATGGGACCAGAATTCGTAGAAGAGATGGCAGAAAAAGTTCAGTTGATTCAGAAGCACATGAGAACAGCTCAGAGCAGGCAGAAGAGTTATGCGGATAACTGGAGCAAGGATCTATCTTTCGAGGTAGGTGATCATGTTTTTTTCAAGGTTTCTCCTTGGAAAAGTGTGATGAGATTGGTAAAAAAGGAAAGTTGAGTCCAAGGTTCGTTGGACCATACGAAATTCTAGAAAGAGTTGGATCAGTTGCTTAGCGAGTGGCTTTACCTCCGAGCTTATCTCAGGTACACAATGTTTTTCATGTTTCAATGTTGAGAAAGTATATTCTAGATCCATATCATGTTTTGAGTCCAGAGGTAGTTCAGTTGGAAGAGAACCTATCTTATGAGGAACAACCGGTCCATATTTCTTGACCACATGGAGCAGGTGTTACGGAATAAGGTGATTCATCAGGAAAAGGATTTGTGGAAAAACCATGTGATTGAAGAGGCAACGTGGGTATCTGAAAATGCTATGAGGGATAAATACCCCCACTTATTTTGATAAGTGAATAAAATTGCGAGGACGCAATTCCCAAAAGGGGGGAAGGATGTAACATCCCAGGTAAATAAAGAATAAATAATTTTCATATAAATTAATATTTACGAATTAAATATTAATTTTAATTAAAAGGGGTTTCTACGTTCGATAGCGTACTCGGTACACAACGATGAGTTTCTTTGAAAACTTACGTTGCACACAAGTAATAAAATAATATTATTTTAAATGTTAGTTAATGAGTTGCCGTTGTACTGGCGGGAATGGATAGAAATAACTAAAATATGATTATATATGTGTTTAAATGATTTTACATTTACCCTATAAAAGATAAAGGCTTAAAATACGGAAAGAGTTCAATTTTAGGCATTTATACCCTAATTTTCACGAAAGGTCCACTTATCTCCTTTTGATGGAGAACCGTCATTATATATAGTTTCGATCATTCTTATAAATTCTATTGGACCAAATATAACTCTTCTTCAGAATCGGGACATCAAAATTTACTTTGTGTAAATTTTTGGTACCTTTCTGATAAAGTTCTTTTTTTAATGAATAGTGAAAAATGTTGTATTTTAATTCAAAACCTCTTTTTAATCTAATTTATTCATATGGTTAGATTATCTTTTGAATTGGTTTTAAAGTGAAATTAGAAAATATTTTTACCATTAAATCCAATAGTGGTCGTTGGAATTAATTTCACTTTGAAATAGGACTTAAACTAGTGTCAATCTTTTGATACTTATTGTTTTATAAAAACACGCTATTTGCTCTGACAGCGGGAATTAATTATTAAAATAATTAATGTGACTTATATGTTTTGAATTTTGTAAAATATACTTCATTTTTGAATTCGTAATATCAAATATAGCTGAGGGTGAATTTTTGGTAATTTTCTGAAAAACTTCAATTTTTGATGAATAGTGAAACCACTAAGTGGTACTTATAAAGACTAATTTTCCGTTTAAATGAAATTTTTCCATAATTGTGTTTTGAATTTCAAAAATCTGACATACATGGTTTTTCATTAATAAGTAAAATGTGGTTCAGTGAGATTAAAATAATTTTTTGGTGAATATTAACTTATTAAGTTTTTAATCGCGATT
Organism: Viscum album; assembly: GCA_963277665.1. Lineage (NCBI taxonomy): Eukaryota > Viridiplantae > Streptophyta > Magnoliopsida > Santalales > Viscaceae > Viscum > Viscum album. Next base: position 1,244,807,492 of record OY728147.1, read on the forward strand.
AGTGGTAATTAGGGTAGTTTAAGGTATAAATAATGCTTTAATAATATGAAATGACCTAGAAACATGTCTCAACCTTATTGGTTGTGTCATGGACGACCACGAAAAGCCATGGGTCATCTTGGGGACCCCATGGAGACACATTGGTTGGGAAATGACATAAATAACTTTTTATTTAATGTAAAAGTAAAAATAACACAAACATAATATGTTTTACGAAAACACTTCTTACATGGGGTTATAAAGATCAGATTTTTGATTATAAATAGTCATTGGAAAGATAAAAAGATTTCATACATCATAGTATATTTTTTATAATTTTTATCCATTAAATAAATTAAATTATTTATGACATAATAATGATGCATCAATGACATCATTATTTGACGATTTAAATAAAATCGAAAGATAATGTAAAATCTATGAACTTCACATGTCCAAAACTTATTGGATGGGTGGATTTCGAACCCTTATCACCTTATACACGAATTATATCAATGTGGGACCTTTTAAAACCGAAACACATTTTCTAATTAAGTAATATTCCTTTACTTTCCAAAAGTGCCCCTTCTCCCCTCTTATAAAAGGCCCCCACCTCTACCTCATTTCACACACTCCTCAAGCCTTTGTCTCGGCCAACCCCTGCCCATTTACTCTCTCCACATCCCTCTCCTCCTCCTAGAGGATTCCCGTTGGGTATAATCCTTTCAAAGGAAGCCATTAGTCTCAAATCAAAAGGAGTTACACTTTTAAAGGTAATTCATTCTCTCTTGTTCATTTGTTTTATTTTGATTCTCCAACCCTATAAACTCTTTTTATTTACTTATTTTGTAACAACACAAGTATCTTCAATATACAAGGATGTTGTTATAATATTTATTTGAGCTACACTCTCACAAAACTACATCAAATGGTTAAATAACATACGGTTTCCGTGGATGGCGAAATTCTGCCTCCCGAAACGATGATTGTTCAATACTCATTTAACACCTTAAAAGGTGGACATTATGATGTAACTATTTTTATATATGATATATAATATGTTAATATTTTTCTTAAGCTTCTGTTTTTTTCATTTTGGGCATACCTTTATGGATTCCATTATGGTTAAACACGATATCTTCATTTAAGGAAGTGCGGACTACCGCCCCTCAAAGTGATGTGATTTGTTAATGCCATATGTGGGACGTGTAAAGGATGGATTTAAAGTTATTATATATGATGTTATACTGGAATTATAATATAACTCTATATCATTATCATTTCTTTCCATTAATGTATGAGATAGAAATGAAAGTAGCATTCATGCGTACGTACGGCTTACCGTCTCCATGAACGGTGCATTTCATTTCTTATCCCCAAATGTAATGTACTATTAAAAGTACATGTATATAATGGATATATATAATGAATGATATATCTAAATGATTAATATAATTCCGTAATTAAAATATACATACCTCTCATTTAGTTTTAATTCCATTAATATGACAAAGAAATGAAAGTAGCGTTAATGCGTACGTACGGCTTACCGTCTCCATGAACGGTGCATTTCATTTCTTACCTCTAAATGTGATGTAATATTATAAATACATGTATATGATGAATATATATGATATATATGTTATCCAAATCATTAATATCATTCTGGATATAACGAACCTATGACCAAATTAACAACATGTAATTGTAAGAAGTCTATTTTTGACTTAAGAACCAAATACAGACAAAATGAACATTATTAAATTAAATGGTTACATAATGTTTGTAACATGTCAATAAGTGATATAAAAGGAATAATTAACTTTAAAAAGTAACTTAATCAAGTATAAATTAACTCAAGTTTATTATTCAGGAGATTAAAGAACGGTCGGGTCAAGTCGGATACGAGGTAAGGGACTTCGTCTCAATCTCCTTTCATTGAGGCATATTTAGTTTTATACACAACTTTATTTTATATGGTGTATAAACCCTTTGAATTTTACTTTTATACAAAAGGAATCTTTTTCTACGAATCGTTTTACTAAACGACAAAAAGGAATTTTTTTTAACGTACGCGGTGACAATGACTTTTTCCGCCACCGCGAGTATTATTTGGTCTTTGGCTTCCTCAACAAGACGTAATGTTTCTAAAATAAAATAAATACCATATACTCTTTTATGTATTTTGGTATTGAAAATGGTTTTGAAAAAGGATTCTATTATGTCAATATATTTATGATATATTGTGATTGAAATGTGGAAATGTTATCATTCCTTTATGTTGGTTTTATGATTTATGATTTTATACTGGTACTTGAACATTTTAAAGGGTGGTTACGTTATAAACCATATGATGGGTGGTGCCGTGAATACCAGGACGGGTGGTTACGTTATAACCTCCAATGCATTGGGTATGGAAGTCGGCCGTATGGCTATTCCATTATGTATGTATTGAAATTGGCCATATGGCTATTCCATTAAGTGATATGTGTGGAAGTAGACCGTATGGTTATTCCACATAAGTATGTGTATGTCCCAAGTTACCTTTATAAATTTTATGTGATCTTTTTATGGATTTTATCGTAATCCTTTGGTTACAAAAAGGTAAGTAATGATACTTTATTCAGTGAAGAGTTTTTTTACAACTTCATAAAGGTGAAGGTATTACATTGATAGAGTATACATGGTTTACTTGATTTTGAAAAACTAACAGTTTTCATTCTTTGTGTATCCATTACTGAGCTTTTTATGCTCATCCCAAGTTTTTGAAATGTTTTTCACAGGACTTAGCATGGAATAGGGTCAAGGATTGGATCAAGGTAAAGTCATGCTACCTAAAACATGAAAGTAGACATGTTTCTTTTTAAGATTTTTCATTTTATGGAAATTTAGTAGAAGATACTACTTTGTAATCTTTTGAGATGTAATAGTTATGTCCTAATTCTCTAAAACTCTAAACCTGAAAAGATCCTCAATGTGAATTATTCATTTAATTCAATTTTAATTAAGGTTTAAGGCCGGGGCATTATATTTTTCATATGATATTTTTTGGTAATTTATTGGCTATGAGGATTATTTTTTACTGGTATGAGTTGATTTTGGGGTGTTTCTTATGAGATTATAATTTCATGTTTGGTTTGGAAAATGTGAGATGGTTTATTAAAAACGGAATTTTCAAAATGAAAACCATAAATCATTTTGGTTATGAATTATGTTGTTGTGAATGATATATTCATTTTGAGATTTTATTTTGGAATATAGATTGTATTTTGAAAATTTGGATGGATGTTGGTTTGCAATTTTGAAATGATCGGTCTTGAAATAATAAGGGGTGGTCATAAAAATTGATTGGTCCCATTATAAAGACTGTTTTGGGATGAATGTTTTTATTCGTATGTGATGATTTGTGGGTGGGATATAATGGAAAAATATGTTTTGTAGTCAATATAATACCAATGGGATGATCCTTACATTTTTTAGATACTTCCAATAATAAGGTGTTTTGGAATGATTTTTATCCATGAAGACATAAAATGGGAATTGGATTCTCAAATAGATATTTATGTAGAAATGATTTGTTGTTAAAATTGTTTTGAACTCATATTCTATGTGTTGGTTTCAATATCAATAATTTCAGGTCATTGTGTATTAATTGTTTTTTTTGTATTAGTGATTTTGGGATGAAATGTTATCATGTTTTGGTTTTGGTTTCCCGTTGGTTTATAATTAACATATTAGTGATTTATTTATTTTTACAGTATATCTCTCAAAAAGCCCTATATGGAATCTAGGGATATAATTTTGATTGGTGATTTAGTCCAAACACATAGTCTAGTGTTGTAGTTAGGTTATTGTCATATTTTTTTAATTTTACAAACTGGTAATGGATCATTAGGGGTTGAAGGATAAGAAGGCTCAATGGTGTTCATGTTGTTCGACAAATGATGAAGTGTTTTTTTACCGTCTTGAATAGGATATTTTATTTTCCAAATAGAAATTATAAATATATTTCATTAAAGATCATATACTCATGTAGTGTTTACATATAGAGTGTAAGGACCTAATAATCCTATATATAAATATCTATTTTGGATGTTTTTAAATGAGGTTTTCCTAGCATAGTTGGTTTTAAATTGGAATTTTGTTGCAGTTGGAAGTGTTGTTTCTTGAGACAGTCATTAAGGGTTGTGATTATGGTGATCAATATTACCTAAAGAAACGTTCTCATATTGTGCATCCTTTGACTATTTCATAATTTCATTCTTTAGACCACCCATTTGGTTTCTTCTAATAATGTAAATTTAGGAACATTAATCAATTTTCTAGTATCACTTGAAGGATTCATGACAATGTGTTCATGGAGATGATATGTAAGTATTTTTTTTCCAAGAGAGGAATCCTCTTTTTATTGATTTTAGTTTCAGAATATGGGTTAAAATATGATGCAATATATCATGGATCAATCCAATGTTTATGAAGTGAATAGTTTCATGAATTCAAGGAATTTTTAGGTGTGAGGAAAATGGATTACAAATCATTTATCTTCAACCATAGAAAATTTTATTTTTTATTTTCCCTTTTGTGATATATATATTTTGTACCCCTTTTTCTTTTTTTGGTTTTGTGGTGGATGCATTATTTTTTATTTCATTTTTGTTGTGCCTTGTGGATGGGAAATTTTGAATTGTCAGCCTACTTTTGGAGGTTTTTTTGTTTCTATTAGAAGATGTTTTGATATTTTAAAAAATATTTGTTTGGAAATTGTGAATTTATATGATTATTAGTTATGGTTTACAAGGAAGAGTCTTTTTTTATAATGGACGGTAGTCTATTAATCATTCCTCATAGTGTAGCTCCCTTGCAGGATATAACCAATATGGTGGGAAAACCCAGTAAAAGATGCACTGATATCCTTTCATATAATGGTAGAGTGTGACTCATGAAATTTTGTGTTCACAAAGATCATATAGGTTTTTCTAGATTTCATGGTTGTTTTTTCCATAGAAAAGGTGATCAAGAGAGGTCCCAAAATAATGGTGAGGCCTACAAAAAAGTGGAATATTATGGATTTTATCATTAAAATTTATGATGGGGTAACTCGTTTTCATCATCACACAAGACATGTAAGGTTTTTACTGGTGATATCTATATTATAGTTTCGGGTGTTACAAGTTTGAGGTTATGTGTATTGGCATGAAATTTCTTCTATATTCATTCTTCAATTTGATGATTCATTTCATTGAGTCTCAATGATTTATTCATAGGTTTTGGTTCATTCTAGATGAATTCTAGTTGAAATATTTAGGGATCGTAAGATATTGGACTTTGAGATAGAGGTGATACATCGATTCCCATTTTATGGATAGAGGAGATTTCATTTTTTTGAAATTACGATCCTTTAAATTTATCATAATCAAATAATTATTTTTGGGAATTAAAAATGTAGAAAGTTTCATGATTTGAAGAATTGTCACTCTATACACCAAAATAGTTGACTATATTTAATATTTTATTAATATTTAGCCTCATTTTATATTTTGGTCCCGAGGTGGGTTTTGAATATTTTTTTGTTTTTGGGTTTTTCAACATGGGAGAATGGTTAGGACATTGTTAGTAGATACTATTCACATATAGTGTGAGTTAATCTATTGGTTTTATATATTTGTCCACACACACAATCAAAGGTTTTTTTAAACATGCACCCTACCCATTTCTGGTTTCTGTAGTTATAGAGAGGGCCACAAAGTTGGTGCAAAATTATGAAATTCATGTAGTTAATCCATATTATCTTCAGAAAATATTTTTCAAATTATTATTAATGATGTTTTAGATCATTAAATATTAATAATAATTTATATTGTTATTGTTATTATATTATTTTATCAAATATTCCCCTAATCCTTCACTCCATCCATTTTTATGTTATGTGAACCACGTGGTCAAAACCCATCACTTCTTGAAGATCCATTCTCTCATCCACCGTGGTTTGTATCCACTTCAAACATCAATTCATGGTGCATTAATCATTTTAAGGACACATATTACTTCATCATGGATTTCTTCTTGATTACTATTCTCCCTCTTATGATAAAAATTCAATAGAAAAATTAAATACTGATTTTGAAAGTCTATATTTGTGTTTTCTTGATGACTGTGGTTCATGGGTCCTATTGAGACCTATTTTACCCCTGACCATTAAAGGATATAATTTCTATTTCTATTTTAAGTAGATTTCCCTCTATTATTTATCTATTTTATTATTTAAATTAGAGATTTAGTGACTTTTTTTCTTTTTATTACAGTATATCTTTTACCTACAAGAGGTGGTATCAAGATACCAATATAGAAGAAAAATTCAACAAGTTTGTATATGTATGATCACACACACATATAAACACCTGTATATAACTCACTATTCTAAATATTCCCTCAAGGAATGTGGAATATTCATCTTAGTTCTAAGGGAATATAAATTTGTGAAGGTGTATATGTATATAAGTGTAAATTTGATATGGGTTTCTATCATCAAAAGTAACCTATATGTATGTTGGTTCTGTATATCCAAGACATTAATTTGAATTCCTAGAATGATTGTCGGTTTTGAAAATATTTTTTATTATAAAGTGGTATGTATCATCTATAAAATCTAGTTTTGGAACATAAATGTTGTAGATCCATTCATTTCACAGAAATTACCTAATGTTGAAATGTGGGGTTTTCATTTTAATATATGATTTCATCCTTGTGTTGTGAAATTTAATGTATTTTCAATGTTTTATTATTTTTATAATTGATTTTTCATTAATATATGTATGGATAATTTGGATCCTTAATGTATTTCTTGGTAAATGTTTTTTAATGCTTATTGTGTTTAGGGCGAGTTTGATTATTCAAATTTATTATTCTATAATGGGAAATATTATGGTTGTCCTCTGGATTGATGGGGAATTTACATGGAAGTTGATGGGATGTGGGTAATTCATCTATCCTACCCATGCATGTACTAGGAATGTGATGACTTCCTCACTTGACAATAATTCTTCTGACGAAGGATCAAAGGTGTTATTATGAGAATCAAGAGACAATTTCAATTTATTTCAGATGATGAGAACCAGATTCCAATGTAGTTTCTAATTGAGTTGTTCTACCATGGAGGCTAGCTGACAGTAGACAGGTTGGTTATTGACGTTGTATTGCATCGATATGTCAATATATAGATTCCTAATTCATTATGTAGGTGGTCTTATCACATGATATCAAGGTATGTACCATGATATATGTTTTCTATGGATTTAACTCTCACCAAATTTTATAAATTTTCCTAAATCATTTGAATTTTTAATCCAAAACTATAAAAACATACTGGAACAACCTTTAATATGTTTTCATCTTCCACTTTATTTTGATAATAATTTATATATGTATGGCACTAATTATCAAAACAATTATTCATTATTTCATACTACTTATTATAAAGGTGTTTTCTCAAAGTGTTTTTAAAATTATTTTACAAAATTAAAGTAAAATGGTTCTTTATAATTATCACCTTATTATTTTAAAAATAATAATTAAAAAGATATTATATTTATATTTATTTTAAAGTATCTGGAAATGGTTATCTTTCTAAATTTATTTTATATGGTGTGGTTTTTAATTGGAATCCATACTAAGAATCTTGATGCTCAATCCTACTGTATCATTTTCTATTCTAGATTTTTTCAATTTTGGATCAGTCTTTGAGTGTGTGCGGTTCTTTGATTTGTGGGGACCCATGAGGTCACATGGAGAAATGATTAACAATTTAATCTTTATAACTATAAAATTTTTATTTTCTTTTATTCATTTATATGTACCTATATTTTTTGGTATAAATCATTCCCAAAAGATTCATATATAATTGATGAAAATAGTTGCATGTCCAAATGGATAATAAATTCCTCTTGGTCCTTTTCACAGGCCATCTCAAGTAATTTATTTTTGTTCAACCCCAGATAGTTCATGACAATAAGGATAGTAAAAGGTATTTGTTAAAACATATTCCAGTATGGAAAAATAGAAATGAAATTAAATATCTCATAGAAAGTGTAAGGATAAATAAGAATATGGTAAAATTTATTATCTATAGAGGGATCATCCAAAATCATGAGATAAACTTATTATTATCATAAGAACATCCTAGGATGGAATTAGAGAGGTGGAAATTGATAAAATTATAAAAAAAATGTTTTTTATGTGAAGTGGAGGGGGTGATTTTTGGTTGTTTATATAAGAATAGGATAAAATACTTTTTTAATTATAGACATCATTTTTGGACAATTTAATAAAATAATAAAAATTAAAATATTTCCCATGACTTTTACCATGGATTATTCTAAATAAGTGTTGTTTTAAATATTTTGTAATGAATCATAACAAACATATTTATATAATAAAATTTGGGATGCATAACTTGTTCATGTCCATATATAAATGATTTTAAATGTATTAATTATATATTGGTTTTGGAGGATTGAGTAAATGATTATAATATTACTCAAATAACATATAAGATATATTATTTTAAGGGGTAAAATTTATTTTAATAGAAACTCACTATATATTTTATTACATAACATTTAGTCTATTATGATAGAATATTATGGACTGTATATTTATTTATTCTCATATTGTCTCATAAAATTTTTCTGGTCATCAAAAAAATTTAAATAATTAACATTTGTTAATTTGGAAATGATGATTTTAAAAATATTTTATTTGTTTTAAAATTAATTTTCTTTATAATAATGTTTACTTTTATATAAAATATCCTCATTTTCTATATAAATAATAATTTTTACAATACAAACATCATTATGGCCCCTAAAAATACACGGTGCTTTATTAAATTAATATTTAAAGTAAATTTAAATTATTTTTTAAAAACTTATATAGTATTTAAAAAATTCAAAAATTCTATAAATTATTAGTATAGAGTATCAATTTCCACGATATTCAATTTTTTTACATCATATCAAATCAAAAATTTTATCTTACTCAATATATTATAATTTATAAAATAATATTGATGTTTTAAATATAATAACTATATTATTAATATATATATATATATCATATACAAATTATCATTTTATATAAACCCTTAATAAGCAGTCACCTAATATTGGGTAAAGGTGTGATATTTTCATGTATTCTTTCAATAGTTTAGTAAAAAAAAATTGAATTGTTCATGGTAAGATTTCAAATCTCACAGAAATGGGTCTTCTCAACCATTATTTATTGAAAATTTTCTTTGTATTTTTTTAATATAGAAGCATATTTATTCTTTCACCCATCTATGTTATGATAAATTGGATTTATAGGGTAACATTCTACCAGATGAGGCTATGAATTAATTTATCTATGTGAATAAGAATTTATCAATATCCTTAATATATAATTCTTTTATTATTCACATAATAATAACTATACTATTAATGTAAAATATTGTTAATATTATTTTAATAAGGACATTATATATTTTATAGTGGTCCAAAATCCCTAATGTATTGCATTTGTTTTCAATAACTTATTACTTAAGAAGATATTTACTCATTTATAAAGAAAATTCCATTTATTATTTTTCAGGTCAGCATAATCATATATATTCATAAATTAAATCCAAAAAAGTTTACTTCAATCACTAAATTATATGAGCTAAATTTTTTATCATTTAATCTACTTTTTCTAATGTTTCTTCCTCAAACTTTAGGTCACCCAATAGTTGTCTAACTTGGTATCGAGTCTTATTTAATTGAGAATTTTTCTATACAATATGTAATCTTCACCTATTAATCCTTATATGATAAATATTCTCCAAAGGTATCGCCATTGTGTTAAATATATATTATTAGTTCAATATTTACTTCCATACAATGGATACATAAAACACATCATATACTGATGAAATATTAAGTAGGAATGCATGTCTCTAGGCCATAACTCAAATGTGTTCATGAATTTAAAAACGAGAAATTTTCATAGTAATGAACATTCACATTGTCCAAATCCTCATAAAACACTACAATGAAGATATATGATGGAACAACATATCCCTGAACTCAAAAACAGTCTCTTTAGTGATTGTATCAATTAATTTTCTATTTACATTGTGTAGACACCAAATTACATTGAGTACCATGGATCATTATTTTAATCTTTCAAATTATATCATGTTCCATTATAGCCAATTCTCAAAAATCATCCCATCATATTATTGCCTAAAAACCTTTACATGAACATCCACCTAAGTCATTATAATAATAATATAATATAATTATTTTATATGAGACCACTACTACGGAATGCTGTTGATCTCATGAATTCTTGGAAATACATTATAAATTGTCTCATCATATGTTATGTATTTTGAATTGGTATATAGAAGTGACAATTCGTCTAATGGAAAAATATAGTATTTAAATTCACAATATTATCAAACACATACAGCAGATTTCCCAAAACATTGATGTAACCTTTGAATCTCAAAAAGATAAAATTGATATTAGTACTCTATTGAGTATTAACTCCCCCATTATGTATATCATGTACATTTGGCCAATATAAAATTCATTATCTACTATAATGAAATGATAAAATTTTATAAGGAAATCAACTAACTCTGAAAATGGCATAAATGAATTTAGAAGTACTGGGTGGTCATACATTTAATTCCATGGACATGATTTCTCATTTCAATACTAGTATGAAAAATGATTTCATGAAACCCTAGACAAAATTTTCATTTAACCTTGAATTGCTGGAAAACTAATCATAGATATTAAAATTCTGTAATCTCTCTCTTTATGTCATATTACTAGATGTTTTTCATTACATCTATATACCTCAAATTTTCTTCCTTGTTGAATATAAAAGGATATGATATTCACATAATATATATGATCCCTCTTCTTATTTAGTTTTCATGGTTCATATATCTTGGGTCAAAATCATATAACACCATGACTAGTAAAGTTGAACTGTAGAATGCTCACTACACTTTTCTATATCTCGTCATAATCATTATTAAATACTTTATTATCTCAGGAATGGAAGGTTTAAAATTAATTTTAGAAATGATAGATCAAAAATAAATCAATTCTTTTGATTACCATACATAGAACGTCCTAGAAAATTGGATCTCCTTTAGTCCCCATATTGGATAGGGATACAAGATCCTTTCCAGTTAGATAATATTCTTCGTTGATCTCCTATAATGGATGGTAAAGGACTAAAAAATAATAACCATTTATCATATCAATCTACCATAGTTTGTGGATATTTATTTCATATGATTTGAATATATATTAAAGGATTTATTATTCATATATATTTCATTATTCTCATCATATAGAAAATGATTCCAAAACATTAACATAATTATAACAATAGTAACTTCAATATAATATGTTATATATTTTTCTTCATAGATCATTAATTTACGATAGGAATAGGTTATTTCTTATAAATATTTCATGAGTTAAAATCCAAATAATTTTTGGGATACCTCAAAATATATTAGATATTATTTCACTATTAGTGAGTAATGTGAGAACATGTTTAGTGAATGCCCTCATCGATTACAGTAAAATGTTCTCATTATATTCATTTGTCGAGAAAATCATTACTCCCTACTAATTTATCATTATTAGTGAACTTGAAAATCATAAATATTTTCTAAAAACATAATTATTGAATCCTTATAACACATGGATTCTCTATATGTACTTAATAAATATATTTATATGATAACATTAAATATACAATATTTTTTAAGGATCCATTAACATGATGTTGTTTGCGATAATATTCCCATTTAAGGATACACAATCCATAAAAAATTAATTAGTATTATTTTCATTTATGTTTTAATTCAGTACGATATTCAAAAACGACTTATTTTTTTCTATTTATCTCGAGTAGATAATAATATCATCTATAAAGATGACAATATGTTTTACAAGGATATCCCTAAAAAATTTATTCAATATTTACGTGATCATTACCAAGGAATTTTTTATTCCAATATAATCATTATGGTATTATAGTTCTCATACCTTGAATTAAAATATATCATAGGGATATCCTCCATTAACAATACTTGATAATATCTAGAATGAAATTCCAACATAGAGAAGTAATGTGCTTCACATAGAAGATTGAACAGGTAATTATTCCATAATTGAGTGTAATTTTTCTTTATTACGACCTATATTAGATAAAATAATCTATTATGATTCACATTACAACATCATTATAATTCATGAATAGAATTAGTGAAACATATGTTAAATTCCTTGTGCATATAAATCCATTATCATGAATCTCGTATATAATATTTGTATGCTCTTCAATTTGAAAACTAACTATTTTATATAGTGTCTTGGATATATAGAAATAATTTTGTATAAGTTCAATTGATAAAACATCCTCATTTCATGGAGTAAAACTATTATATTCATCGAGAATAGATCATCACATTACCATATAATGGGTATTTTATAAAGGATGATGTTTTATTTAGTCACAACAAATTTATAAATAGACACATTGTCATAATGATATTATTAAAATTATTTAGAGGATAAAAATATTGGATATTATTATTACAACATGAACATATAAATAAATAAATGATGATGTGTGGTACTAAGGGGGATTTCATTCTCTAATTACCTTATATCAGAACAATACATTTAAATTAAATCGATAACCAGTGAAGTATTGAACAACACTAATGGAACTATGAAACAACTATCTAGGAATTTCAATCAAATAATTTTCATACGAGATTAGTTATATGATTTTGATAAAATAAATGGCCAATTTTTCATTTTCACAAATAATCCGACTTCTAAATTTTTAGGTTATATTTCAATAATTTGATTAAACATTCATGATATGAATGAATGTTTATAACTATAATAAAATATTACATTTTATTTTAATAAATAAATACTTTAATACTAATCACCAGTTCATTTTCATGATCCTACGTAGTTGTTTTGATTGAATAAGTTATCCCATTTTATCAAGGCCTTATGGGAAGTATTCATCTCTTAATATTGACAATACTTCTACTAATGGAATGATTAACTGTGTATCATTGTTCATTGTAGTAGAAACTTTAAACTATGGTTAACTAGGTCATTCATTTATTCAATGAAATTATTTGGGTTCTCCCATCATGATTATCTATTTAGGTGAAACTCTGCCCACACCTAAAACATTTCCTTCAAACCTTCAATAAATCTTTATAATGCATCATCCCACAATGTTAACAAGTGGGATTTTGGAATATATAATCACTGTGATATTTATCCGAGATTCTCGAGAAGTTAAATATGTTATTATACTCTAATTTAATTACTAATGAGTCGTATGAGAGACACATGTCACCACTTCAATTTTTAGGAAATTTAATCAAATTTCTCACAGGTGTTTATGTCTCAAATCATCAAAGATGTTAATAGATTATTCATTAGTCTATAAAAGAATCAATCCAATTTTATTTCAAGGATAATGAAAACCCCACAGGTATATAATCCATGTCTAGTTAAGATCACATTGAATAACATGATGTATTCATCATCCCTTTAATTGAGGCTATGTAATTCCTTCTATATATTGTAAAGGATGGCACAAGAAAAATGATTAACAAATAAACATTTTTCATAAATTCATTATCCTCCATATGATTTTAATTTTTTATCATTATACACCACTAATTATATTCATGATTGATACAATAAATACCCAGAATGATGTTTGGTTTCAAATATCATTATCTGTTGAGGAATACTATTTTAGTGGACTGACGACAGACTTTTGGATTATGGGATCATATGAATCAAAATCAGTTGGAGACGGTTCTTACATAAAACTATAAATTCAAAAAAATTCATTATAATAGAGATTTTGTTGTTCTAATTGATTCGTTTTATTGAAAATAATTGTTAAATGAAAAGTTATTTTCATGAATTTATTTATTCATGGTTCTATCAGATTGGGTATCTCTATTGGGATGTCGTAACTTTCCTCTATATGATTGATGTTGACTTAGATATTTCCATTTACAAACAATGACTAGAATAAAGGGTAAATATGGGATTTTAATATCAAACAATATATCATATATAATCAAAAATATAATCATTATAAAAATGAAATATAATGATATACACTCCTAAACAATTTTTTTAGGTTTCAGTTTATGTAATCCATGACCTATTTCTATATATAATATATTATAAAAAAAATATTATAAATGATTCACAAAGAGAATGTGAATTTAATAAAACATTTCTAGTGAGATTGTTAGACTAGTTTTACAGTAAGTTATTTTTTCATGGACAAGAAAACAATCCATTCATTTCACAAGGTGTTGTTTTTAGGTTATTTCCATCGGTATAATTGTACTAGGGACACATCCACATTATGTTTCTCAACATGGAAATTATTTATTGGAAAACATGAAATCATTATATTTCATTATATTTGGTATTTTTACTTTTTTAGACTTATATATAATTCTGTAACTAATGTTTTCACATCGTAATTAAAAAAATGACTAAATAATCAATTAATACAAAATTTGAAAACTGATATCTTTAATACACCCAAATTCATAATTTATTATGTAGAGTTAAACATATTAAAGTACAATTAATTTGAATCACCATGTTCCACTAGTTATATAGATATATAAACCAATAAAATTAAATATTGATACATTGAAAATATTTTAAAACCTCACAACCTTCCATTAAACTCAATTGATCTCTAATAACTATATGGTATAAACTAGGGATGCACATATAAATGGGTGATCTATAAAATACATAACAGAATAAATCAGCTAAGAAAATTATGTATTTAGTACATGTTAATCATTGGGAATATAAAGGTGATATAAAGTTGGTGATAATCATAATCATGAACAAGAAATCATGAAAAAATAAGTTCACATTGAAAAAAAAATATTATTGTCGAAATAACATAAAATATAACTTCATATGAATATGTCAATTATAATCACATAGACAACATAACATGTATTTCAATGGATAACATATATTTCACCATACATGGTATCACCTGGGATGAAAACATTACATAGTGTACTGGAGGGATATATATTTATAGGCCCACCCCTCATATTCAAATCATGAACAAGAATTTTTATTTTTTATATATCATATAACATGACGATGAATTTAATTAATTTTTATACCCTGAATAGGTAGTGTGGGATAGAAACATGTATTTACATAACAAAATTTGTATAAGTAAATCATGGTATGTACTATTGACCAGATATGGAGATGGAATTCAATACAACAATATTTATTATGGAAAATTAGATGATAATTACAGTAACATAACAACTATACCATAGAAAGCATGATACTGTACGATGAGAATTAAATGGGGGAATTTAATTACATCCACAAAATTATTAATGTAAAATGGTGGTGCAAAAACATCTTCTTGCATGAAAAATTGGAAATCCAAAGGAATTACTTAATGAATGTTCATGAATAAACAAAATACAGATAGAATCCAGTACCATGTGGGATGGTTCAAAAAAACATTATAGGATCTTTATTGTGTCATAGAACACAATGGAAATGATTTATAGAGGTATAAGAAGAGGAAATTCATTATATATGGGTTTTAAGTGACGATGAAAGAGAATATTTGTGGTTATTTATAAGAAAATATTGGATATTTTTTTTCAAAAAAATTAATTCAGCTCTATATGATAAAATTATAAAAACCACCTTCCTACCTCAGGTTTTTAAAATTTGAATTATCCAGCAGGATGTGGATTACAGTCTTTTCTAATGAAAATAAATAAAATTATTTAAATAATAACATTGGTGAAGTTTAGGTTTGTTATATTATGAAATAATATAATATAATCCCATAAAATATAAAATAGTTTTTGATGGATTTATTATAGGAATAAATAATGTTTTGTACCAATCCTTATTTCCCCATTACATTGTCATGTTTTTCTGTTTTTGATTTTCTAGACACAATCTATGAGCCAGAAGGGCATCAGTGTGTGTGGAAAGGTTTCATCATGGTATCACATATCGGTGTCATTGATTAATTCCATATCCAAACGATGCAATAGTCGGGTGATGGGTTTTATTCGAATGTATTCCTGTATTTTATTTTTTGATTTATTTATAAAATTACTAATGTAATTTTAGGTCATTTTAATTCCCATAAATTATATCATAAATCCCCTTAGATTTTGGAGACCCTTGATTACAAAAATAAGGTGACTTTTTCATCAATGTCATACTTTACCTGTGTTTCCCGTTTAGCACACGTTACATGTTCATTATCTCTTTTTAAAGGAAACCTATTAACACACATATATTATCTCAACCATATCCAATGAGATTTATTAAATCTCAATGATTTCTAATTTTTTAAACTGCCCAGCTGTGTGGTCCGACCACAACCCTCTTTTTAATCAATTTCAGATTTCACATCCCATATCTCTAGAATCCGGCCTTTCAAGAAACTGAGATATTTATATTCCTTGGTTAATTTCAACTACTTGGTGTGGTTGGAGCCCCTATTTTAGACATGAATCATGCGCCCAGGTTAGAGCACATCCCACTCAGCCTTGGAGTCCTTTGAGTTCTTCCTCTGCAACTCGCACATCCCCAGTCCTTCGCAACAAGAGAAAACATTGAACCTTCTTCATCAAAGAATGAGATTTTTATTTTTCTCCCTTTAACTATGTATCATGATGGGTGGGTATGACGATGATCCTTTGGGACAATAATGAAAAAATATTTATCATGGATAAAACATGGACAATTTTTAAGAATAAAGGGATGGGGATGATGATGTTGATGTTGTTTTGTTACCATTGTTTTTATGTTGTTATTTTTATGGGATTACATCCAATGCAAATCATGTCCGTTGGTGGTCCATTCTAGCGGGCTAATGATGATCGGTTTTTGGGATGATATAGTGTATAAATGGATGTAATGTGGAAGTGAGTTAATCATGAAAACATGGTTGATTAAATTGATTCCTAATGGACAGTATACCATGTGTGATCACCATGGATAACCAAACGTAATGAAGTTACATGATGAATGGTGTTGGCTAATTTTAGAAACTTATTTCCTCATTCTGGGGATATGTATAGTTTCATTGTCTGATGCATTGTAGGGTGACGTGAATAGGTATGGGACCTCTAGTTATCATGATATTGGTTTGTGAATAAGAGGACATGTAGAGATGATATGATGGGGTTTGGTTTGGTTCTATTACATAGATGGATCTCACGGATCCCTTTAGTTATCATGACATTACAAGATAACTGAGTGTGAATGCATAAAATCATGCTTATCCGTTTATACATCAACTGTTGTTTTGGCCTACAGTTACACCTATTAGAAGCCCGGTAGTTGAGTAATGTTTTAAATGGAATCACTTGATCATAATACTAAGAACATGTAAAATTGGGGATCATTTTCATGGAATGGGTTGTTCTCTTGATGTAGATGTTTTATATTTTTTCATGTAGATATAGTAGTGAGAGTTGTTGTTTATGGGATGTATGTATGTTACAGAACCCATAGGTTGGGATGAGTGTCTGATTACCTATACATAATGGATGGTTCTGGTTTTTCATATACACATCACAACTATGTTGACAACTTCATGATGAACACCATCATTTCAGGAGGAGGTTTATTTTCTCAATATAGTTATGAGTCATTAGTTTCAAGGTCTTTTTGACTCCCCCTCCCATGTAGCACATGATGCATAGAACTATTTATGATGTCCTATGGTTTATAGTGGAATATTACTCTTCTATAAGGGCGTGTTTTGGTGGTTGAACCAGCTGCGTGCGGGGTGGTTTTTTTCCAAAGTGTCTTCATGATGAGGTACAAGTGTCTTCGGGTGTGGATGATTTTGCTTTGGCCAAGGTATCTTTGGGCGTGGTAGTGGTTGTTCGGGCCTATGTTTTTGTGGGCGTGGTTATGTGTGGTTGTGGGGGCTCAGGTGTCAATTGGTGGGTTGTGTAGTTGTGGTGGCCCAGATGGTTATTGATGGGGGCGACAGTGGGACTACATTGAGATTTGTGGTTGAGGGGTCTAATGCGTAGGTTGTCCTAAATAAACAGTGGGAAATTATTGCAGGGTACCAAAATATCGATGTGTTTTTACTATTATTTGATCATAATTTCATTATTTGGGGAGTGTTCATTGGTAAGGTTGGATGGATTGTTTTTTTTTCGGTGTTTTGGAATCAACTTTTCTCACATGGCATTAGATTTTACCGCACATGTGCATGAGATATATTTTTTCCTATTTATTAAAACTAGATAATCGTCCTACATATATAAAACTGCATTCAGGATTTCGAGAGGACCATGAAGACTGTACCAAACCTTACTAGCTCAGGATTTGATAATTGTCATTTCTTCTTTTCTTTTATTTTTTGGAATTTTTATTATAGTTTTATTGTACCTTATATCAATTTATTTATAACATGTATATGGGAATGATTTTTGGATTTACATTTACTTTCTGATTTTATGTATTTTGGGATTTACCATCTTATCTCTCGACCATATTAAATAAAAATGGTATTTCCGTCCATTTTAATTGGAGATTTTATACCCTTGGTTGTTGTCACCACTTCAGTGCCTATTAAAGGTGAGACTCAATGGTCCTTATCTCTAATTAAACTTGAAGAATGAAGGGTCTGGCAGTTTCTTGACACTTTCTCATCTTGGTGAAGGTGGGTCATAAAAAAATAATAAAACAAATAACATAATAAAAATTTTATTTTAAATGGGATACATAATTTTTTGTAATGGATACTACATATATAAATTTTTTACATTAGTGTGGGGAAATTATGAGTTCATAATATAGACCGTATAATTATACTATATTTAATTTATACCTAAATAATATTTCATCTAGTAACATTAATAAAAAATCCCCAATGGATAATTTTAATGTGATAATTCCTAAAAAGAATTTTTTTAAATAAAATCTTGTATTCAAAATATTAAAAATTAAAAATTAAATAAAATATCCATATTTAATTACAAATAATTTTTTTAGGATACTAAGATGTTTTTTAATATTTTAAAAAATTTCATTACAATATATTAAATTATCATAAATATTGGGGAATCCCATATAAATGATAAATCATATAAAAATTATCTAATGAATCTAAAAATTTCTTAATAACATTTTTTTATTCATATTAAAATATAATTTTGATAAAACTGATTATATATTATTTTTTACACTACTTCGGAAAATACATAACTATAAAATGTTTTTTTAGAAAGAATTTATAAAACAATTTACAACTTGTTTCATCATAGAAACAAAAAATTACTCCAAATTATGATCAATGATTATGGTGAATGATAGTGATATTTTCTTAAGTTGGTTTTTATGAACATTATATAGGCCATGATCTCAATATGTATGAACATCACCAACATTTTTTTTCAAGAAGTAGTTGTTGGATTTAATCATGGGCATGGTTAAGGGAGGTTACCATGGATTAAAACTCCTTCAACATCCCCAATAAGTAGGCAGAAAGATGTATGATCCTACTATTTGACACCATCTCCTCATTAATCTATATGAATTGAACCTTATCATAACCCTTAAAATATTATAGTCATTATAGTAATTTACAATTAATTATTCCCTCAAGAACTACTATTATTATTTGTCTTTTAACATTGACAATATATATTTTAAAATAATATAAAAAAATACAATATAGTGAAAATGTTTTATATAACTACAATACATAATAGGAAAATGATTCATTTAAAGGGATTTTAAATTATAATTATTTGGGAAATTACGCTCTATGTGAGAAAAAATATAATAAGGTTATAATCAACTATGATACTAGAAAATATATCAATTATATAAATGAAATTAGGTTCTCAAACATTACTAAATATGACCGCTATATATAATTTATTTTTCAGTTATTAATAAATGGATCATTTTTATATGAATTCCCAACCTATGATCCCATTCCCCCAATAAATTTTTCAATTCTATGAAAAATAAAATTGAAAATGTTATATAGGGTCCACATAAAATTTTAATGAAAATATGTAGAATCAATGGATATTATCATAAAAAATAAATGGGATGCATATTAATAGTAGGGTATTATATTAATTCAATGAAAAACTCTTGAAAATATTTAAATTCCTCTAAATTTTTATGAGTTTAATATGAAATATAATTACAATTAAATTGAAAATTATAGGATATTGTCCCTTATTCAATCTATAAAAATACATTTTTATATTTCACATGATAGAGGGGCCTCATTATAAGTAAAATAATTTTATCTACAACTAGTCTTTCAAAATATAATCAAATCATATAGTGTTGTTGACCTTCCAAATAAAAAATATAATAATATATTTTATCATTACAAGTTACTTATTATAATTTACAATCACTTTATCTAGGAAACCCATAAATATATTTTTAAAATAAAAAATATACTCAACAATAGTGGAAATAAAAAAATACACTATATCACATTCATGAGGATATAATATTACCTCCATGATGGTTATGATTTGTAAAATATCATGTGTTAAATCACTTACATAGCATAAGTTTATTAATATCCCATACACATAATATATGTACATTAAATTCAACTAAAATATACTTTATAATTTCCATGAACAAATCATTTTACAACATAGACAATGATGCATTTATCATCCAAATATGATGGAATCCTACAAAATCACTACCTCACATGAGAAAGATATTTAACATTTGGGAGATATGATTTATGTGATGATATCCATTAGTAAGTTTTTCTCTTTCACGTTTTATTTCATATTGGTTTACTTTTAACACAAAATATTGAACAATAATACAGGGTGAATGTGTAGTTTCAATCAAATTTAATGAGAATCATTGCTTATGATGGAGAAATTAATAAAACCTCAAACATTGTTAAGAATCTCATAATCATATCTATAACATATAAAAAAAGTATTAAATCCTATTTATTATCAATATTTTAACAATTAAAGTTATTGTGGGTTGTTGATAGACATTATCCGATGCTTATATAATTTTGGAAATTTCTACACCAGCTGCTCCATTTCAGACATATCCTCAATAAATGACACTAAAAATTAAATAGGAAGGTGTATTATTGGAATTTTATTTTTATAATATATATAAAATCATATAAAATCAATTTATAGTGATGTGAAAATTGTTTTTAGTTCCAATACATTGTACACTAATAAAACTATCTCATCTAAAAATTCTTTCCGAACATCGCCATTGGTGGGGGTCTTATGAAACAATAAAAATAGCTTATAAATCAATATTGAAACTTTTCATGGACACAAATGTTATTTAAAACCCCTTGTAAACTCATTTAAATAAAGTATCTCATCCATAAATTTTCATATATACCTATTTGTAATTAAAACTTCATGAATTATGTTAAAATATATTTTGATCTAAACAATAATATTAAAATTAGATAGCACATCCTATTCAAAATATAAAACTATTTCCAATGAGTTATAAAACCATAATTAATTTCAATAATATACATATGTCAATATATAATAATTTAGAAGTTATCATACTAAAATAAATATAATTTGGTTAATTGATATTTTTATTAAATAATACTTTTTAGTTTTCAACTTCAAATATTTTTATATAATCATTGTATATTCCATGAAATAAATTACAAATGGACCCGATATCATAGAAAAATTATGTGAATTTAATATTTATCTACCGTCATCTCAGAAATTAAAAAATACAATACACTGAAACAAAATATTTACATAATGAAGAAACAATGATGGATTAACAACCAAGTTAATTAAAAGTAATCCCCTTAACCGGGTCTCCAAATCTACACCCCATTTCCAAACTACCTAGCATCACAAAGCGTATAATCTATAAAAGGATTCAAATTAGGCTAATTTTTTTTATGTTTATATGTGGGGTTTCTCATAATATTATAATATTATTCCCATTTCACTATAAAATATCCATGTGTGAAGATATATAATGTAAATAAAATAACATATATAATTACTATATACTATATGAACTAGGTTATTTGAATGTAGTAAATGATTTCAAAAATAACTTGGATGACTATTTACTAATCAATGGCTTATTGATAATTAAATTTTGAATGTATTCTAGTTGAGTAGTATATATTTCTAAACTCACATATCCTATAACTCATCATCCCAAAAATAAACAATAATTTATATTTATAGTTCAAAATTAAAAATCAATCTAATAGAATCAATGAAATGTATTTCACTCTAAATAACCTTGAAAATTATTGATCCACTAGGAAAATTAGAAATCCATTTAGAATATCCCATGACTAACCCTAATATACAAGATGATAGATACTCACAATATCAACACAAAATCTACATTACATTACTTAATTTAAAAAAGAAAAAAATAATCATGAATCTTAGATATATGATTGAATAGACAATGTAACAACCTAAATTAATGAAGAATATGACATTTTCATATTAATTAATATTTTTGAATGAAATACTAATTTATCTTTGAAGGGGTTTTTATGTTCGATAGCATGCCCAATACGCAACAACGAGTTTCATTGAAATCTTACGTTACACACTAATAATATAATATTATTATTTTGAATGGTAGTTAACTCCTAGCCGTTGTATTGGAGGGAATGAAAAAAACTAACTAAAAAATTATTGTACATGATTGTTAAATGTATTTACATTTATCCAATAAAATTTTAGAGTCCTAAAATATGAATGAATCTAATTTTAAGCATAATTTACATTTAAAGGACGATTTACATCCTTTTAATGGAGAACAACTTTTAAATATAGATTTGGTCACATTAATACATTATATATGACGAAATAAAATACTTTTTTAGAATTGGGACATCAAAAATAACTTTGTATAAATTTTTGGAGTTTTTCTGATAAAGTTCATTTTTAAATGAATAGTGAAAAATATGGTATTTTAATTCAAAAGTGTGTTTTAATCTAATTTATATATATGGTTATATTATCTTTTTAATTGGTTTTAAAGAGAATTTAAAATATATTTTTACCATTTAAACCAATTTTGTTTGTTAAAATTAATTTCACTATGAAATTAGACATAAACAAGTATCAATCTTTTAATAGTTATTGTTTCTTAAAAACATGCTACTTGTTTTGATAACAGGAATTAATTTTAAAATTAATTAATCCCACTTCTATGTTTTTATTTTGAAAAAATAGAAATAATATTTTAATTTGGAATATCAAATATAGCTTAGGCTGAATTTTTTTATTTTTCTTAAAAACATCAATTTTTGATGAATAGTGAAACCACTTAGTGGTAGTTAATAAACTGTCTTTTTCATTTAAATAAAATTTTAACACTTCTGTGAATTGATTTTTGATAATCAGAAATACATGTTTTTCATCAAGAAGTAAAATGTGGTTCAATAAGATGAAAATAATTTTTTGTGAATAGTAACTTTTGACTTTTATTTACCCCAGTTAAAGGTAAATAGGGTAATTCATGTTAAAAAGAATATCATAATAATTCAAAATTAATTTAACACTTGTCCAAACCTTATTGGTTGAGTTATTAACGACCATGGGCATCATTGTGTCGATTTTGGGACCCCATTGAGCCACATGGGAGTGAAAATGACAATTTAGATTAATTAATTTAATGAGAAGACAAAATTGACATTAACAAAAAATATTTTAGTAATTAATATTTATATGGTGTTATATAAGTCATATTTTCGACTAAAAATATTTGCTGGAAAGATAAAAATATTTCCTACATCATGGTATATTTCTAATAATTTTTCTACATCATATAAATTAAATTTGTTATGACACAATAATGATGCAGTATTTAACTCATTAATAAATGATTTAAATAAATAATGTTATAATGATTAAATTATTATCTAAAACATGTCCAATTCTGATTGTATTTTTTTATTTAGAATATGAGTCATCTTATCTTCTACGATAATGAATTTTGGACCATTTGAAACCAAATATCATTATATTATAAAATAATATTTTCAAATGTTCCTAAAGAGCCCCTCCTCTCCCTTATAAAAGGAGACATGTTTTAACCAATTACTCACACCTCTCAAGCCATTTGGCTCGTCTAAACTCTGCCTAATTACACTCCCAACATCCCTCTACTATTCCTAGAAGCCTTTCCTTAGGTATAAGGTACTTCAAGATGTCATTTTGGTTCAATCCAAAGGTAGTTACCCAAATTAAAGGTAACGATTTCTCTTAAATTGTTTTCTTTTAGTTTACTTATTGAACCACTAAAATCTTCTTATTTCCTTTATTTTGTAACAAAAACAGTATATGAAATATAATAGGATGTGTTTATGAGAATTATTACAGCTACATTTACACACACCTCCATCTAATGGATGAAGAACATAATGTTTCTGTGGATGGAAAACTAACTCCTTACGAAATGATGATTGTTCGATTATCTCATACCGCCTCTCATGGTGGCCATTATGATGGAACTGTATTTATATATGATATATATTATGTTTACTATTTCCTTATTCTTATATACTTTCCAATTATATCAAGACTTTATCGTTTCTATAGTGGGTAAATACAATAATCTCAGTAGAGGAAGTGCAGACTGCTGCCCTCTCAATGTGATGAGATTCGTTAATTCCTTATGTGCGATGTATAAAGGATAGAGTTAATAATATTATATATGATATTATACTGGAATTATAATATACCATTGTATCTTTATTTTTTAATTCCATTAAAATAATAAATAGAAATGAAAGTGGCGTTCATGCGTATGTACGGCTTATCGTCTCCATGAACAGTGAATTTCATTTCTTACCTCCAAATGTTATGTACTATTATAAATACATGTATATACTGAATATATATGATATATATATTATATTTAAATCATTAATATTGTTATTTATATAATGGACTATTTACCTCATGAACAACTTGTAAATATAAGGTGTTCATTTTTGACTCAATTATTGAATATCAACAAAATGAACGTTATTAACGTAAATGATTACATAATGTTTATAACATGGTAATAAGTTGTATAAAAGAATAATAAACTTGAAAAAGTTTATTAAGAAAGTATAAAATAACTTTATTGTATTATTCAAGAGATTAAAGAACGATTGAGTCAAGTCGGACACGAGGTAAGGGATCCGACCTCTCTCTTTATTTTCAAGTACTCTCTTTTATGTAATTTCTTTTATGTTCCACGTTCTTAAGTTGGAGGATGTTATTTTATATTCACAATACATTAATTTTTATTTTCATATGATGAGATCCCCCTTTTACTCTCATCAATTCATTTTATGAATTTTTAAGTGGCATCGTTAGGCTGCCGAATTTTGGTAAGAGATTTCTTATCTCACTATTAATTTTTTGAGATTTCCATTGTTCACCAGTTATTTATTGCATGTGGTGTATTTTGTACTTCCTTTTGATGTATATTATCATTATTCTCATTATATTAATGTTATTCTATGATTAATTTGGTGGTTATTATCTTTGGTTAATACGACTCGATTGATTACAACATGGTAAGGGGTTTTCATCTCACTTTTTTTCCACACGAGATTCAGTCTATATTTTCCAATACATTCTTTTGTGTGGTGTATATACTACCCATGAATGAACCTTTTGTCTAATATACTTTCATTTATGATTATATACATCTTCTTTGTATGATGCTTCTTTCACGTGGCGTATGTTTTCTAAGTTACCAAATCGGTAAGGGAACCTTTCACCCTAATCATTTTAAAAGACTTCTTTTTGATATGTCTTTTAATTCACATATTATTATGTTGGGATATGTTATTATATATCCTTATAGATGTAAATTTTATGTCCATGTGATGATATACCCGTTTCTCTCTCATCAACTCTGTTTCTGAATTTTAAAGTGACCCCATTAGGTTGTCAAATTTTGGCAAGGGAACTTCTTAACCCAATTTCGATTCTTTGGGTTAAACATGTACATCTTGAATATGCCATCATGTGAATATGTGTGAATGAACTCTGATTTTTTTACAATTAATAACCAATAATATTTAGTGTATTTTTAATTTTCACACATAATTATGCAATTGATTTATCTTTAATCTAAGGATACTATTTTTATAAGTGATTTTGTATCAATTTAATTTCCATTGACACTTAATTGTTTTTATGCACCAATTTACTCATATATGGTTTATATACTATACTTTGTCATATTATATCATGAATCCATTTATTCTCATGATATTATAATGTTTTAGTTACATCAAGTATTTGTATTCAAGACTCTCTCATTTTGTTAAAAATACAATAACAAAAATATCATTTTATAAATGATTTAAAGATTTATTATTATAAATCATTATCTATAATGTCCATAATTTAAAAATGGTTTTGATTATTTATTTATATTGATATTAATGTTTTAAAATTATAATTCCATTAAAATCCTCAATGTGGTATGGGACACTTTGATTCAAAAATCATTTTTTAATGTTTTTTGAAAATGGATTGATTATTTCAATATCTTGAAATTACTTCTTGTGATTGAAAATGAAATTTTATTAGTGAAATGTTTATATTTACAACATTTTATGTGTTATGATGGTACTTGGACATTTTACAGGTGGTTACATGATAAAATATATGAAGGGTGGTGTCGTGAATACCAGGACGGGTGGTTACATTATAACCTCAAATGCATTGGGTATTGAAGTCATCCGTATGGCTATTCCATTTAGTGATATGTGTGGAAGTCGACTGTATGGTGTTTCAATTTAAGTATGTTTATGTCACATGTTACCTTTATATGTTATGTGTTGTTTATATGGGTTTTATTGTAAGATTTCGGTTACAAAAGGGTATGAAATGATATTTTATTCAGTGAAGTGAATTTATTACTTAATAAAGGTGAAAAGTATTACATGTGATAAAGTATTCATGGATTACTTGTTGATTTAAAATAATAACAGTTTTCCTTCTTTGTATATCCCTTACTGAGCTTTTTATGTTCATCCCAAGTTTTTGAAATGTTTTCTACTGGACTTAAGGATGAATAGGTTCAAGGATCAGATCAAAGAAAAGTCATACTGTCTAAAACATGGAAATAGACATGTGTCTTTTTAAGAGTATTTATTTTATGAAAAAAATGGATACTGAGTAGAAGTGTCTACTTTTAATATTCATGTTGTTATGTAATAGTTATGGCCTAATTCTCTAATACTCTAAACATGAAAAGATCCCCAATGTGAATTATTCATTTAATTCATGATTATGTAATGTTTAAGGACGGGTACATATAGTTTGTATCAGAGGACGTTTTAAAAAACATTAGTGGTTAGGATACAATTTAAGCATAAGTGACATTACCATAATGGTTAGAATTTTAGAAAGAGTAATAGTTATTTTTATAATGTCAATGAGTTTAAGATAACATGAATAAGTATATCTTAGTGTTTACACTCATCATAAGATATTATATGATTATTTTACGGATATACTCACACTGTCCTTTTTGGTTATAGAAAATGGCTGGATCTAGTAGGCACCAAAGTAACAGTGGATGTGAAGAAAAGTGTGTCAGTTTTCTGAATGAGCAACTTAATGATATTGGACTTTCAATTACAACACTTTTGGTTTTTCGAAATCAACTATATGGAGTGATGATTTACCACCAGAACCTTAGTGATCTTTATAAGGCATCATATATGCGAGAAACAAATCCCAACAGATGTTTAGGTAATAATCATAAAGGTATGTGTGTTAAAAAACCTATGTGTCAATGATGTGGAAAGAAACACCTAGGTAAATGTTTCAAAGGGACAAAAAGATGCTATAGATGTGGAAATTAAGGTCATAAAACAAGAACCTGCCATTGAAAAAGGAAGAATTTAGCTGACTCTAGGAATGGGAATGAAGTCCGTTCTGACAGATCCATTGAATGTTTTAACTGTGGTGTGCATGGTCATTATGCAAACACATGTCCAATGAAAAAGTTTTGGTAATGGGATCACCAAGATCAAACAAATATTTTTTTACCAATAACTAATTCCATTCCGATTGAGGATGAAGAAAACGACAATGACAAATGAACGGTATGGATTATTTCTTAAACATATGTTTTACTATTATTGAAATCATAGGATATGAATCATGATTTTGTTTTTATGAAATAATTATTTCCGAATATGTTAGAAATGAATGGTTAATGGATCATGAAGAATGGTGAATGAGTAAGAAATCAACATATAAGGGATTCAAAAGTTATGGTAGAATTTAGGATGGTGAAATGCTTAAAATTAATAAGTCTCTTCTGATGATGGGGTTACATTAAGAGACTTTTTATAGAATGTGTAACCCAGATGTTTGATATATGAAAATTAAATTCAAGGAATAATTATCTTTTCTTTTGTGGATATAGTTATAAATAACTATTTGGGTTTATATGATCCTTGAGTTTGAGGCAATTATCGGTTAATACATTTTGGGATGCAAAACGAATGTTATTAGATAACCATTGTTGTTAAAATATGTTATGGTAATTTTTGATGAATTTATCTCTTTTTGGTAATGTTAAAAAATTATATAGTTTTTGAAAAAAGGACAATATGTGGATCGTGTGACAACCCGTAGCGTCGGACAAAGCTGTGAGAATTGAACCCACAACCAAAGTGCGACTGGTATTTATCACCTACCACTGGACTAAGTGAAGTCACTGGTTAGTTTGACTAATTATTTTTAGTTATATGATTTATGAATTAATAAAAGTTAATCTTCGGTTATCTATGGAAATAATTAACCTATCAGGGAGGATATGTGATTAGTTTAATTACTTTTCAACATGAGACTTTATGAGTAACTGGTATTACTTGGAGATAAATATTAAGATTTTTCATGTAAGTCTATGTAATTACATCCATATGAGATTTGGGTAACAATCAATGTTAGGATTACTTTTTAATAATTTTAGGGAAAATTGTTTATTGAATGGTCTTTGTTGACCATTGGGTTTTGTTAAGACAAATTTTGGAGATTAATAGTAGTATTTCATTTGATAAAGGGTTAACCTATTGGATATTATCTGATCTTATACTAAATGTTTTGGTTTTAGTATATACTAACGGTAAGGGAAATATATTTTTCATCTTTTGTGGATTATGTGATTCCATCCATGTTGATTATAGAGCTCTTAACGTGAAAAAAATCATCCTGAATTTTCATCATTTGGAGAAAAAATGAGTTTTTGTTAAAAATTTAGTAAAAGATAAATGTCTACATGACAATTAAGTATATTTCCTTATGTTTTTGGCCAATCTCATAAATTAATTTCTCAATGAAAAGTAACTTCAGGCAAAAAAAAACATGTCCGTTAACTTTTCCTACTAGGGATCAAAGACTGTTTAACCAATCACAAGTTTCTGATTTTTTGGTGGTTAACGTTCTCTTAAACATGTTTTCTATCACTCTCCATTAGGACATGATGGTTTGTTTTCTCCTCCATATCCATGTTTTCCTTGAATCGTAGTATCTGTTCTCAGAGGTAACCTTTTTACTTCTCTTCCATTATTTTAATGTGATAGTTCTACTGTGTCCTTTTTCGATGTAGGGCTCTCAATGAAGTTCCCGAGCCCAATTTTAAAATTGTGAGGTTTCCATTCCCAAAAGGGGGAAGGATGTGACATCCCATATTAATAAATAATATGAAATTTTTATACTTATTAATATTTGTGAATTAAATATTAATTTTACTTTAAAGAGGTTTCTACGTTCGATAGCGTACCCGTTACGCAGCAACATGTTTCATTGAAATCTGTCATTGCACACAAATAATATAATATTAATATTTAAATGATAGTTAAATCCTAGACGTTGTATTGTAGGTAATGAACAAAACTAACTAAAAATGATTATACATGATTTTTAAATGTATTTACATTTATCCAATAAAAAGTTAAAGGCTTAAAATTTGAATGAATCTAATTTTAAGCATAATTTACATTTATTGGTCGATTTACTGCCTTTTAATGGAGAACCCTTTTTAAATATAGATATGGTCACTTTAATAAATTCTATATGACCAATTAAAATCTTTCATTATAATGGGGCATCAAAATTTACATTGTATATTTTTTTGTAATTTTTCTGATAAAGTTCATTTTTTTAATGAATATTGAAAAATATGGTATTTTAATTCAAAAATGCCTTTTAATATAATTTATTTATATGGTTTGATTATATTTTTAAATGTTTTTAATGTGAAATTAAAATATATTTTTACCATTTAGTCCAATGTTGGTCATTTGAATTAATTTAACTATGAAATTGGACCTAAACAAATATCAATCTTTTGATAGTTATTGTTTAATAAAAACACGCTATTGGTTTTGATAATAGGAATTAATTTTAAAATTAATTAATTCCACTTATATGTTTTGAATTTGGAATAATAGGAATCATTTTTGAATTTGTAATATCAAATATAGTTTAGGATGAATTTTTTGTATTTTTCTGAAAACTTCAATTTTTGATGAGTACTGAAACCACTTAGTGTTTGTTAAAAAAACTGAATTTTTCATTTAAATGAAAATTTACCACTTCTGTGAATTGAATTTACAAAATATGACATACATGGGAGTTATTAAGAAGTAAAATGTGCTTCAATAATATAAAAATATTTTTTGGTGAATAGTAACTTTTTACTTTAATTTATGGCAGTTAAAGGTTAATAGGGTAATTTTCGGTAAAAATAATATCGTAATAATTCAAAATTACCATAAAACTTGTCCAAACCTTATTTTCTGAGTTATTAACGACCATGGGCATCTTTGGGTTGATTTATTGACCACATTTAGCCACTTTGGAGTGAAACTGACAATTTATATTAATTAATTTAATGAGAAGACAAAATTGACATTACAAGAATCTTTTAGTAATTAATTTTTATATTGTGTTATATAATTCCTATGTTCGACTAAAAATATTATAGGGAAATATAAAATGTTTTTATACATCATGGTATTTTTTTATAATTTTTAGACAACAAATAAATTAAATTATTAATGACACAATAATGATGCAGTAGTTACCTCATTAATAAATTATTTAAATAAATAAGGTTATAATGATTAAATTATTATCCATAACATGTCTACTTCTGGTTGGATGATTTAATTTCGAATATTAGTTATCTTATCTTTAACCTTAATGATTTTTGGACCATTTTAAACCGAATATCATTATATTATAAAATAAAATTTTCACACATTCCTAAAGAGCCCCTCATCTGCCTTATAAAAGGAGACCACTTGTAACCAATTACTCACACCTCTCAAGCCATTTGGCTCATCCGAACTATAACCATTGCACTCCCTAAATCCCTATCCTCCTCCTAGAATCCTTTCCATAGGCATAAGGCACTTCAATAAGTCCCTTTGGATCAATCCAAAAGAAGTTACCCAAATTAAAGGTAACAATTTATCTTAAATTGTTTTCTTTTATTTTACTTATAGAACCCCTAAACTCTTTTTATTTCCTTTATTTTGTATAAAATTTAGTATCCTAAATATACTAGGATGTTTTTATGAGAATTATTTGAGATACGCTTACACACCTCCATCTAATGGATGAAGAACATAATGTTTCTATGGATGGAAAACTAACGCCTCACAAAACGATGATTGTTCGATTATCTCCTAACTCCTCTCATGGTGCCCATTATGATTGAACTATATTTATATATGATATATATTATTATTATGAATTCCTTATTCTTCTGTACTTCCCAATTATATCAAGCCTTTATCGTTTCCAAAGTGGGTAAATACGATAATCTTATTAGAGAAAGTGCGGACTACCGCCCCCTCAAAGTGATGTGATTCGTTAAGGCCTTATGTGGGATGTATAAAGGATAGATATAATGATATTATATATGATATTATATTGGAATTATAATATACCTATTTATCATTATGTTTTAACTCCATTAAAATAAGAAATAGAAATGAAAGTAGTGTTCATGCGTACGTACGACTTACCATCTACATTAACGGTGCATTTCATTTCTTACCTCCAAATGTTATGTAATATTATAAATACATGTATATAATAAATATATATAATATATATATAATATTAAAATCATGAATATCATTTTTCATATAATTGACTATTGACCGCAGGAACAACTTGTAAATATAAGGTGTTCATTTTTTACTCAAGTACAAAATATCAACATGATGAACGTTATTAACTTAAATGATTACATAATGTATATTACACGATAATAAGTTATATAAAAGGAATAATAAACTTGAAAAATTTTCATAATCATGTAGTAACTAACTTTAGTTTATTATTCATGAGATTAAAGAGTGATTGAGTCAAGTTAGACACGAGGTAAGGGATCTGACCTCTCTCTTTATTTTCATGTACTCTCTTTTATGCCATTTCTTTTATCCTCCATGTTCTTATGTTGGCGGATGTTTTTTATATTCCCCATACTGTAATTTGTATTTTCATATGATGATATACCCCCTTTTACTATCATAAATTCAATTTATGAGTTTTCATGTGGCGCCGTTAGGCTTCCGAATTTTTGTAAGATATTTCATATCTCACATTTAATTCTATGAGATTTCCATTGTTCACCACTTATTTATTGCATGTCGTGTATTATGTCCTACATTTTGATGTATATTATCATGATTCTCATTATATTCATGGTATTTTGTGATTCATTTGGTGGTTATTAACTTTGGGTCATACGACTCGATTGATTACAACGTGGTAAGGGTTTTTCATCTCACTTTTTAGCCCCATGAGATTCATGCTATATTTCCCACTACATTATTTAGTGTGGTGTATCTAATGCCCATGATTTTAATCATTGTGTAATATACTTCCTTTGATGAGTGTATACATCTTCATTTTATGATCCTTCTTTCATGTGGTGTATGTTTTGTAAGTTACCAAATCGGTAAGGGAACCTTTCACCCTCCTCTTTTTAAAAGACTTAATTTTGTTATGTCTTTTAATTCACATCTTATTATGTTGGGATATGTTCATCAATATCCTTATTGATGTAAATTTTATGTCCAAGTCTTGAGATACCCATTTCTCTCTCATCAACTCAGTTTCTGAATATTAATGTGACGCTGTTATGTTGTCGAATATTTGCAAGGGAACTTCTTAACCCAATTTTGATTCTTTGGGTTAAACATATACCTCTTGAATATTCCATCTTATGAATATGGTTGAATTAACTCTGATTGTTTTACACTGAATAACCAATCATATTTAGTTCATTTATATTTTTAACACATAATTATGCAATTTATTTATCCTTAATCTAAGGATATCGTCTTTATAAGTGATTTCAACCCAATTTACTTTCCATTGAGACTTAATTGTTATTATGCACTAATTCAATCTTATATGGTGTATATAATATCCTTTGGCATATAATATCATTGATACCTTTATTCTAATGATATTATAATGTTATATTACTTCAATAATTTGTATTCAAGAGTCTCTAATTTTGTTAAAAACAATTTAAAAAAAATCATTTTTTAAAATGTTTTAA
Source organism: Viscum album (assembly GCA_963277665.1). NCBI lineage: Eukaryota > Viridiplantae > Streptophyta > Magnoliopsida > Santalales > Viscaceae > Viscum > Viscum album. Next base: position 1,244,841,223 of record OY728147.1, read on the forward strand.
AGATTTATTATTCGAAATATTTATCTTTAATGTCCATATTTTAAAAATCGTTTTGATAATTTATTTATCTGGACATTAATGTTTCAAAATTATTATTCCATTAAAATGCTCAAATTTGTGTAGGAAAATTTGATTTAAAAATATTTTTTTAGTGATTTATGAATATTGATTGATTATTTCAATATCTTGAAATTACTTCTTGTGATTGAAAATGAAATGTTATTACCGAAATGTTTATATTTGCAACATTTTGTGTGTTATGATGGCACATGGACATTTTATGGGTGGTTAACTAATAAACCATATGACGGGTTGTGCTGTGAATACAAGGATGGGTGGTTACGTTATAACCTTCAGTGCATTGGGTATGGAAGTCATCCGTATAGATATTACATTTAGTGATATGTGTGGAAGTCGAACATATGGTTATTCCATTTAAGTATGTTTATGTCCCAATTTAACATTATATGTTATGTGTTCTTTATATGGTTTTTATGGTAATATTTTGGTTACAAAAGGGTAAGAAATGATCTTTTATTCATTGAATAGAATTTACTACGTCCTAAAGGTGAAAATTATTACTTGTGTTAAAGTATTCATGGTTTACTTGTTGATTTAAAATACTAATAGTTTTCCTTCTTTGTGTATCCCTTACTGAGCTTTTTATGCTCATCCCATGTTTTTGAAATTTTTTCTACATGACTTAAAGATGAATAGGGTCATGGATGGGATCATGGAAAAGTCATGTTGTCTAAAACATGTAACTAGTCATATGTCTTTTTAAGAGTTTTTATTTTATGAAATAATTTGGATACTGAGTAGAATTTTCTACATGTAATATTCATGTTTTTTTGTAATAGTTATGGCATAATTATCTAAAACTATGAACCTAAAATGATTTCCAATGTGAATTATTCATTTAATTCATCATTATGTAATGCTTAAGGTCGGGTCCTTATAGATAATCCATAAAAAATTTCAATAGATATACACTTTTCATTATAACTTCAATGAGACACAAATTATTTATTTTAATTCCATATAGTTAAAATATGTAACGTAAAATTAAAAAAAAAATATTACCACCACGAATAATCAATATTTCATAATGGAAATCAATCAAAAAAATAATAATCTATTCAAAAAAATAGTATTAACTACCTACCCCATATAAAAATGCAAAACATTATATAATTTCTTGATTGGATATAATTACTCTTTTTTGTCTAATTTCATCATAAGAAGATTTTTTTTCTATAAATTCACAACACATGTGTGTATAAGGGTTTTTCAAATATAAATATTAAAATTTAAATTAGTGTTCCAAAATAAATTGTTATAATGACATAAAATTTAACCCAAATATAATATTTATGTAAATAAAATGTATATTATTGTTTCATGATATTCTATATTCTTACTAAAACAAATGGTAATGTTTGAAAATCATTTATCTCATGTCGACTCCTTTTTTTTCATATTATACAATAAATTATAATTATCTATAATATAAGATGATTCCTAATGTGTATAGTCATTGGAAAAGCTATGTGTCTTATTTCAAATCCATGTGATTCTTTTTAACAAGTTACTAATCACACAAAACCATTACCAATATTATCACACCAAAATAGATCTCCATTATAAAATATTTCAATTTGAAATTATAATTGATGAAAAATCCTCATTGAGGAATAATAGTTAGTGGAGAGATAACTTATACCCACCAATGTAAGTGGTACCTTATCTCTAATAGTAGTACTAGTCAATTTTATTAAATGAACCATGGACTATCACATAGGGTGATATTGAGGCCTCATTTAGAATGTTGTACAATTTCATTTTCATGATTAAGTTTGTACATAACCAATGGTTATGTGGATGACTAAACCAATAAGGGTTGACTCCATTCTAAATATATTCGTGGGTGCTCATAACAATATAGAATATATATATTATTTATTCATTGTCCTTATAAAAATTTCCTTGTTTTTCCAACACGAGGTCAACAATAAATTCCTTACTCAAAATATAACGTCATGTGTAGAAAATTATATATCATCATATTTCAAAAAATAATTCATATATATTGCCTATAAATAAGATATATTCACCATAGTGTTTCATGTGTAACAATATATATAATTGACTATTTAAATTTAAAATTATTAAACATAGATCAGAAGTCATTTAAAACAACAAAAATACCAATACCTGGAATATATTTCAATATATTCAATAGTGACCATTATCATTCATAAATTAATATTATGGAATTTTTTAGGTAAGGATATAGTTTACTACAATTATCAATGAAAATTAATATAGTGAGTTGGAATATATTTTTCATAAAACAAAAATAAAAATAAACATCTATTTATTATTAAAATGATTCATTTTTGATACCTCATAGACATTAATTATCTTCATACTTCATGTAATAAGATAATTCAATTCATCATGTCTACAATGATAAAACTACCTCTTATTGGGAGAGGTAAAAGGGATGGAACATGTAATAAGAATAAATATTTAACATTGGAAAGGATACTCATCATAATGATGTCAGAATCATATGCTCATCATCATAATCATTATTATAACATTAGAAGGGTTTGTGTAATATGACACATAAATAGTAATAAAATGGTATATCATTGGTTATAGAGCCTTTTTATAGAATGTGAAAAAACCTAGCTTCATTTTCACATAATAATTATGTTAATAAATAATATTTCCTAGATTTTGAAATATTATAATGTGGTGTTTATGAATACTAATATCATGTGTTATATCCCATTAACAAATTTATTTGTAGATAATATAATGTTGGTCCCCATTTATATAATAATATATTAATAATAATAAATCAAGATAAATATTTTTTTTTTCAAAAATAACAATCAAATTTACAATTTTTGTATAATGAATTTTAGGTTATTAACATATGATAATAAAAGATAATTATATGTATATATTTTAACAATCACATATTATAATAACCATTATTCATTTCATAATGTTAAAATAAAGAGGTGAAATAGATTGATTAGTTGTTTCATTGATATGACTTATTATGGGTTTTTTCATTATAATGATTCATTATGAGTTATATGTTATTAAAATTACCTCTATAATAATATAAATTCAAACAACTAATTGTTTTTATACTAATTATAGTTTATTATAACTATAAATGAAAACTATGAAAAGTAACAACTAGAAGAAACCATATACATGGTTTTGTAAGAAACCCACCTCAAACATCACTAAATCTAGTGTCTATATACTAGAAATATTTGATTAAAATTTAAAATATATTTTAGATTTACTATTTTAATGAATTATGTAACAAATATTATAGAACAATTCATATCTTACAAAGTTTAAATATCTACAATGTGTCCATAGATTCAAAAAATATAAATGTTTTAATTATAATCACATTTTGTTTTTATAAATACTCATCAAGACATTCAACATGTCTTTTAATTTTTTTCATAAACATCCTTATAATCCAAAATAATCATTTATAAATGCTATATGAGATGAATAAAATCAATAAGAAACCAATAATAATAAAATTTGTATGCCCTATGAAAAAAAATAAAACCCCATAAAAGATTATCCATTATCATAATTTTCAATGATCTGATGATAAAAATAAAAGAAACATGAAAACAAAATGTTTTTATCATGAAAAACATTAAAGTCCATATAAATCTATTAGAGAACCATTTTGGAATCCAAGATAATTTTATTCAAATTCATTTTGAAACTAGTGACTGACGTGACATGATCCAGGTTAAAACCATAGTATAACCATACCTATTAAACTAAAACCTTTTTCCTTTTACGAAAAAGAACATTAGCCAATGCATTTGAAATCTATATATGGCTCATATGATATATATTTTATTCCAGATCATCATTATTATAAGATATATTAGGCTCAACCATGATATAATAATTATCAATCCCACCCATCATCACATACAATTTCCATGTACCAATTATAAAAAATGTATTCATTAACATTTCATTCTGAAATCATTGAAAATGAATTTATAACCATTATGAAAAAACATCTGATTATATAATATCATTTATTTTTACTGAACCACATAAAAAATAAATAATGGGGAGAAGTTTTTTTAATGAAAATAACAAATCATGTAAAGGAATAAAAAATCAAATAATGGTTATTCTGTTTTGAATAGTAATTGATAGTGTATAAGATAAAATAGAACTTTTTTCCATTATGTAATTTCTATGCAATATAAATGATAAAATATGTAGTATTGTTAATTGTGAAAATAATTAAAAAATGTACATATAATTTTATATTTCCATAAATATTATTTCAGTCCATATAGATACATTGAAAACATATTTTAATTATTTTAACAATTAATTAAAATACCTGGAAAATTAATCATTAAAACTGTTAATATGAGGTTTTATGTTAATGTGTTTCTTACCTAAAATCAAATTCATCACATATGTTCTTTGAAATCCAGAATAATAAATGTTTTTTAATTATTTATTTCATTAAGAATAATTTTCAATATTATTATTCCAATTATTTTATTTTTTATGATTTTATGTCGAATTTTAAATTTAATTGTGCTAATGTAGGATTTTTTGATGATTTTGTCTCAATTGTCCAAAATGACATTGGATAATTCACTAATATTAAGGGTTCACTGATATATAATCCTCATTATAAGAATTGTGTAATCATGTGTGTTTTATTATATGAATTATACTTCTAAAAACAATAATGAATGATGTTTTTGGAAAATTACTAATGTCGTAATCATGTTAACAGGAGGCTATTTTTAAGTATGGGGAACATATCCATTTTTAAATGAACACCGTGGAGTGAATGATAGAGTTAATTTAACAAATCTAACAATAATATTATATCATAAATTTCTTTACATATTCTGAATTACACTTATATATTTCATCCACATTAGGTAGACATGAAAAACTAATAACACAACTTCGTGGTGGTGGTAGTCCAAAAATATTTTGAAATAGCATTATCATTTTTAAATGGATTAATATGAAATAAATTATATGATTTATTATATATATATATATATATATAATCTTTATAATTTCAAGTATATCATATATATATATATATATTCATTAAATACATCACTTTTACAATACATGATAGTATATTATAAATAATTAATTACATTGGGTTGTGAGGCGGTTGTTATCCATACATAGGAAACACAGTTTCATTTGTTGTTTAATGGAAGAGGAGATGTATATAGGTAATGAAATTAGAATATAATTATATATATATATATATATTACTAGGATTATTATATTTTCATGTATGAATATTAATTTAAGTAGGTAATAGAGGAAGAAATCTAGAAAATATGGTTAAAAGATATAACGCTTCATCAAACGACAACTATGGATTCACACCACATTACCTATATGTTTTTTTACCAAACTAATAAATTAATAATAATAATGTTGGAATGATTTTAAAATATTTTATTTTTTTATGGCAGATCCAATAGTTTATTCGTTTGTTCAGTTGGGAGTATAGGATTTACCCTTTTAGAAACGAGTGGAGGCTAATTATAGTTAATTTTTTATATATTAAACTAATATACAATATTTTTCTTCAAATAATGGAATGAAAGTTATATTATAAAAAGATATGATGTGAATAAGACTATATTCTTAATAAAATATATTTTTTAAAATTTTAGATATTTTTTTGTGGTTATATCATTATTTTGATCCCCCATTAATCCTATCTCATTTACATTCATATTAATGTTTTTTTCTAATTAAATGTCTTGAAAGATTCTATAGAAGTAAAATTAACCCATAAATAGAACATGGTTAAAATTTAAACCATATCTCAATCCTATTGATGATGATTGGTTTTATATTCATTTTACAATATTTATTAAAATATTTTTTATTAAAAAATATCCTTTATGAATTTTTTGAAATATTTTGAAATATTATATAGTAATATGTCTCTAAACCATGTGAAATGGTTCCAAATATTTTCCATTCAAATATAAGATGAAAAAATATATATATAAAATCATCAAATGAATTCTAGAAATATTTATTTACAAATATAAACCTTATCATTTTCATTAACCCCTTGGTAAAACTATCATAACCTTACCCAGGAAAAAAATATATATAATGATTAATGGGTTTTAATTTTATATATATGAGTAAATTGAATCATATATGGAACTGAATTTATGTATAAGAAAATTAAAAATTATAAATACTCTCTTTCAATATATAAATTATATTTTTATAATTCAATAAAATTTTATTTTTCCTTATATATCATTATTATCATTTTTACAGTATTTATTTTATTTATATATATTAAAAGGAATATTGAAATAAATTTGTATTATAAACCTCTAAGAAGTCCATAATATGTGATATTGATATGTATATCTTATTGGACGCTATAAACAACCTAAATTATAAAACAAGAAGCAATTTTAAAATCATCATCTTCTCTATTCAACAGCTTGAATAGTCATTGAGATAATGTTACATTAACATTAAAGGGAAAAATTTCATCACTACCAATTAAATGTAAAATAATTTCATAAAAACATATTAATTTATTTCAATATAGTGATTTATATTCATACAATATAATTATTTACACTAATTTATGATATGAATCATTATTTAATATCTTATTATTACATTTATATCTTTGTGAAAGAATTGTACATGAATTTCGATAATCGAAATTTAATATAAAAAATCTAATATTTTTCCATAAATATAATCAATTATAATTCATATTTATTATCAAAATATAGAAACAATAATTCTTCCTTATCGTATATTGTAATTGCGACAACAAATGTGACATTTCTATTATCACACAAGGACTTCATTAACATAGATATAATTAAAATATTTTTCATTTAATAAATTATATTTAATATATTTTGTATACTTATTAAAATAAATTTTTATTGTATTTGAAATAACGATTATTTTATTATGTTTAATAAGTTTTTGTGTCATATAAATATTTTTCCAATTTCTTAAAGAATTCATTATTTCATTTAAACAATTTTTTATACTTTTATACAAAAAAAGTTTTTAAAAATTATTAAGATGTATGAAATGTATATATATTACAAACTAAATATAAAAAATATTGATATTTTTTCAACGTCAATTACTAAATGTGTCAATAGTTAAATTTAATTTAAATTTGTAAAATTAATTCAAAATATTATTTAGAAACATTGATTATAAGACCCTAAATGAATATATATATATATATATATCCATGTGTTGTTATGAATATATAATATGTCATTAATGAATATAATTGTTTTATTATGACATATTTCAATGAATAATGTTAATTTTTAGTGAATTTAAATGTCATGTTTACAATAAATAATTATCTTTAAATTATCATTGAAAAATTACTCTCATTAGGGAAATAAAAAATCCTCTCCCTAAGATAATTTCTATATACTATGTTGAAACAAGATACCCTATTTATAAAATAATTTATTTTAATTTTATAGTATTTCCTTATAATATTCACTCATAGAAATCAGTAAATTCAATTTTTTATGTAAAAATATTTTTTACAATTATAATGATATTACGGAAAATTGTGTGCTAATTTCATAGATTTTAATAATGAAATTGTTGTTGAGTAGGCCCATAATATATATATTTATAATGTAGTTAATATAAATCAGGAGAGAAAATATAATGGCTATGTTATAACTAATTTTTTTTAAATTATTCCATGTTTTGTTTATTCTCGGTGTTTCATGTTTACATGCTATAATGTTATTTTAAAATGAAATAACATTTTCTCCATTTAATAAATTATTTCTCACTAAATTTGAACAGTTCCTCATTAAGGATTGGTTTGTTATTTATAAATGATTTTTTTTAAAACCAATTGTGTTAATTAAACATCCTTTAGAAAATGGAGAAAATGGAATGATGAATGTCAATGTGGGTAACACATACAAGTTTTAAAAATACTATAAAATTTGTTGGAATTAAAAACAGACATGAGGAAAATTTATTGTTGAAATAATAATGGAGTTTTTTATTGAAAATTGATAAAAATAATGTAAATGATCATAATAAAATCAATAACAAAAAATTACAAACCATTTAGGGGTGAAAATATTCAATATATTATTCATAAAGGAAGGTAATATTAAATATTTTTATTTATAAATAATTCACATATAGATGAGGAATTAATTTACAATTTATATATGAACATGAGGAAATATACTATTCTGGACAGATAAAATTTCATCCTTTAATAAATTTCATAGAAAATGCAAATGACTAATTAAATTTATTTTTCATCCAAATTATTTCTCCCATCTTGAATCACTAAAATAAATTTATAATCGATCACATAATCAAAATAATCAATATACATTATTCCTTTAATCATTATAAATAAATATATACAAAAATAATTTTCATAATGTTAGATAATTCCAATAATATATAAGTCTTCATATTATTAATTAATAAACTAATATAATATAGTTAATTATAATACGTAAAGTAAATATTAATGTCTTTTATACTTAAAAAAATAATGAATCATTTATTATAAAATAAATCATATATTATAATACAAGTCCATGATTTTTAACTACATAAGATACCCAAAATGGTGTACTTTATTATGAATAACATTTATAAAAAATATGACTCACTTTTCAATCAAATGGTCATCTATAGGATTTAAATTATGATCCCAAATTTTAATAATTTGTAATTACTTTAATTTTATTGATTTAATAGATTTTATTTGTTATCAAGACCAGTGCGCCTATGTTTAAAAAATGTAATGGACCTCTTGCATCATTTATATTTTCACCTATTAAAAATAAGTGTTATATATACCTCAATCATATAACAATGCATAATACATTTTTTCCCATTTATTCCGATCATATTAAAAGAGGGTATCCATGATATTAAAATTATGATCAACCATAAACATATAAAACCTTGATGTTATCCATAACTCATAATTTATTCTTCCTTAAATAAATCCTAATCTAATTTTTTTAAACATATTACCTGATGAATTTTTAATGACCTATCATCAACCAATGAATAATATATTATCTTTAGATAACATTTCATTTTTATTCATTCTAAATTATAATTTAGGATTATATTATTAGAGAATTACAACATAATATTTTTATAAAAACACATGCATTACAAAGTGTACACTTCCACGTAGTATCCTTTTAAAAAAAATATAAAACTATTAAAAGGATTCATATTATCTACTCATGAAAAATATTAATGAATTTTCTCAATAATTATTTTATGTTCTTAAACATATATAAACATAGTGAAAAACATTTAAAATAAGTGACGAGAAAAAAAGTGGAGTAGGGTATATAAAATAACGAAAACTATTACCCTAGTGGAAATCCTGAAATCCAATAAATTTTCTCCATTATAAATATATTAATAAATTTTATGATGATAATCCTACTGACAAGAAAACCACATTTTTTAAGAAATCAGTTAAAACATGTTGAAAGTTAATAGAAACACATTTAAGATACATTGAATGTTATATTCATACCTAATGTTAAACTTGTTTTAGAGAATATTTAATGCTGGGTAATCCCATTGGATAAAACATCAGGGTATACTAAAACATTATTTACTTAAAATAATAGGATCTTTACCAAATGCATATGTGAGTTATATTAGGCTCAATAGTTGTATAAGCTATGTCTAAAGGACAAATCGTATCTGTTGTATCGGGATCACCTATTTTTAATCCATTATCAATATCTCATATAATCATATCTATTTCTTTGGGTATACTATTAAACAAATTTATTAATTCATCTTTCCTTCGTAAAACACATGAAAACATCATTTAAACCCACATGAAAAATTGTTTTGGATGTAAAAATATCCTTAATTTTTAAAAATAATGTTCAAAATAAAATTATATATATATATATACAATAGAATAAATGTTATTCATGAATTTAAACATGTAATGTTATATAGTATTTAATAAATGATGGTTTTAGAAGTATGGAATTCAATTGAAAATTTATATGATAAAATAGAATTTAAAATTTTCAATTCGGTAAACATATTTAAAAATATTTACAAAATAAATAAAAATTCTCATTTAAAAAAAAAATCATATTCAAAATTAACATACATCTTTCTTTAATAATTCATTTATTTTTAGATATATACATCCATATATTAATATTAAAAAGATGTAAGTGGTTGAAAATGATTTATAAAAAAATTTGAAACTTTAAAATGATTTAGTTTGCTAATGTGGTCATTACCTAAAGATAGAATAATCACATAAGTTCATTATCATTTTGAATAACAATAATATTTTAATTACATACATGATAAAGTGAGTTATTAAGTTTTGTTATTTATTTTATTTTATTTATTACAATTTTTTTGAAATTAATTAAAAAATTAGGTTCTTGTTATTTGTATCCATGATATAGGACCCATTCTTTTAAATTGAATTTCAGAAGATGACTATGAAAATTGAGTTAATTATCCCATAATATTCAGAATAAAAACATTAAATTATAAAAAATTATACATAAATTGCAAATTTATAAACATCCAGTATTGGTGGTTATGGATGATGTACAACATTATAATCATATAGATAGTATGTCATAAATATTCATGAATAATGTTTCAATTATTTAATAAGAATTACGTATAGAATGAGTAATTATTTTATATATCCATATAATGATTATATTAAAAAAATATATAATTTTAATAAATAAAATCATATATACAGTCCAGTTTAATTGCTAATGAAAAATGATTAACATTACTTTTAGGAGGTGGTAATCCACACATACAGTCAAACAATGTTACAATTTAACAATGGATAGAATGTTAAGAAAATGTATGATATATTATATTCTAAAAATTATTAATATTTCATGAATGAAATAAATATATACATATATAAATTCAATATATCATTATAAATAATTCTTAGAGGTGGACATAGAGAGAGAATTAAATCATTTCAAAGGTGGTTGTTCGTTATACTAATAAAAGACTGTTTTGATTCATATTGTTTGAATAAGGAAAAAACATATACGTGATTCGATTTATATATACAAATATATTATATATAGGATAACAGTGATAATATTTTATATTTTTTAGAAAATATTTGATTGATATAAAAGAAAAAACAAGACCAAAACTTTCGGTTAACAACCATACCTCTTCTTTTGAAAATTCTTTTATTATTAAACTATATGACCTCAATGTTTGGAATCCTGAAAAAAAGTGATCTAATAAACTTTCTAACGGATGTTATTAATGGATTATGGATGGTATTATATGATCCACAATTCATTTCTTGTCTGGTAGGAGAGTAAATGATATTCTATTTTATAAATTACGTGAGGGTAATTCCTATAATTTCATAAAGTATTAAATTAAGTTTATTAATTTATAATTAAAAAAGTATATTAATTGAAATTATTAGAATATAAGATGATTATGACTCTATATACTCTCATAAAATATAATATTTATATGTTTATGATATACTTCCACCCTTCTGTGGTGGTTTTATCCCATGTTAAAGATTCTTACAATTACTATTATATCTTAGTTTTTAACACATTAGGTGTGAATAATGTCACTACAAATGAAAAGGTTTCACAAGATTGGAACAATGATGGTATTGTAATCCATTTATCAGTAAAAATTTCATTAAAATGTTTTCTATGAGGAATAAATAATTTGATAAAATACTATTTATTATAAAACATTATTTATATCATATTTGAGAATACTTGAAATATTATTATAAAATATATTTATAAATCTCGTAATATGGCTCAAAAAATATATTTAATAAATTATAGTTTTGATGGTTTCTTAATATAACTATAAAATAGTATTTATTAATAAATTTTTTCATATCCAGTGGTAATGTATTTTTCAACATTAATGTGCTGTGATTTTATTTATATGATGGAAATTTTCTCATAAATATCAATGATATGTAATTTAAAACCATTTTTCATCCATATTTTATTATATTATAATTTTATAATTTTTAATTATTCAATAAAAATTTATTTTTCATAAAATATCATTAATTTAATTTTGAAAGTGTTCATTACTTTTATCATTAATGATAAGATTGTTGAAATTTATTTTTAATATAAAACATTAACAAATATCTAATACGTTTTATTGACCATTATAATTCATGATCTACTATAAAATAAATTATTTATTTTACATTGCATATTTTTAATTTCATTTTCATGTTATTATTACAATATGCAAGATCATTTTTAGGCATTACAAAAGAATTTAAGGTTACCATTACATCACTAAAATTAAAAAATTAATTAACATGACAAATATAAATTAAATTAGTTCATTAAAACTTTTATTTAAATTCAATATTTATAATTACACACATCTATGTCTTGAAAACATATTATATATTTTTTAAACTTTTAAATCATAAACAATCAATACAAAAGAATTTGTATAAGACTTTTTTAATATAACTATAAAATTAGAATATATCCATTAAAATAATAAATAATAAATCATATTTATTATTCATTTAGATAAATTTATTCTTACTTGTATAATATTACCATTTTTTACAAACAATACTATTTCATTATTGTGGAATCAATGCATCATAAATGAAAATGATTTCAATATTTATCCGGAAATTAATTATATTTCATGTGTACTAATATATTTTTTAATGGTATTCGTATTATATAATAATAAATTATTTTTTCCACTATTTTAACTATTATTTAAATCATTATTATGTTTATTGATACTATAATAGAGACCAAATTTTATAAAAACAATGATTTATTTAGAAATCACCAAAAATTTATATTTTCTTAGAAAAATATTAAAATTTTATCATATGATAAATTTTAAATTTTATTAAAAATTAAATGTATTATGGTAATATTCATTTAATCAAAATATAGTTTTAGAAATATTTATATTTTTTACTTTTCATTGAAAAATTAGTCTTAGTTGTAAATTCCATAACTTGACCCAAAATGGATTTTCATTACATTATTCCAAAAATCATTATCATATTTATATAATATAACAGAAAATGTTATGATTTTTAATTTTAATATTCCATCAGAAAAATACATAATAACCAAATTAGATTAAAAATCATTTGGAAAGAATTAAATTAATTTTCTAAAAAATAAATATTTATATACAGAATATTAATAAAAAATTTACTTATTGTGGAACTTATTTATAATTCACAATTAGATTTATTTTATTCATATAGTCCTATTTAACATAAATATTATAAATATAAAAATTAAATAATAACATTTTAATGATATTGTTCTCTCGTTATTAGGTACTTTATAGACAATGGATTTCATTTAAAATCATGGGATATTATAGGTTAACATGTAATTAAGTATGCATATCAATAAAGAGAAATATTGTATATACAAATAAAATATAAATATTTTATAATAATTTTATTCTGTCATAATAACTGTTATAGATTTATAATCTACAATATACATTCATATAGATAAAGATGCATAATGAATGATCATTTTTCATATATATAGTACATCGAGCATTAATGGGGATTTGTTAAAATTATATTGGGATGTAAAATATTTATAATAAAATAGATAATAATATTGAATTAAATTTATAAAAATAATTATAAAATGGTCAAATATTAATTAATTGGTAGATATGGTATTTTTTTAATGGGGGAATTAGAATATTTGAATTGGATATGAAAAATTGAGTGGAGAAAGTGGTATTGGTTTTCTCATTCATTAGATTTTTTACTTTTCATAAACATTAACCCCATGGATTCATGGATTTTTGTGAAACTAATATATCCCTATGGATCCCAGGAGCATTATGTGATGATATATTGGTAGAAAGTGGACAATGAGAATGATTTATTATATGACATTCCATTGGAATTAGATTTGGATATTATTGGTTTCTATGAGTAATAAGATGTGTTTAAATAATGATTAAAATAACATTTCTGAAGTAAAACATAAAATATTTGTCATATTTGACATTATTAGAATCATTTAGTGAAAATTATATTAAATAATAATTATTATATATCTTCACTAAGGAAGCTAGTTGTTTATAGAAATATAATGAAGAAGAAATAATTTACAATATTAATAATGGTATTTCCAAGTTTTGTTGTTACTGTATTTAATATTTTTAAATGAATGATTTGTGTTATTAAATTAATTGAACAAGAATGTCACAACCCGTCCCTCGAGACCTGTGACACGTCTACTCCAAGACCACTTCTTGAAGGCAAGGGGATGGTGACTAGGGTTGAAGGCATCAACCTATAAGTGGGAGGCATTTTCCTGAGTACTTGTATACACACACACTCCCAACCACATCCCAAAAAAGAGAATGGAAAAACTAGTAAACAAAAATACGACCACGTAAAAATTACAGTTACATGCAAGTGGGCCAGAATACAAACACATCAATAGGATCCAAAATAGCAATGTACAAATAATAGATCTGATGGACATCCACAGAAAACACCACCTGATCGTAACAGTATTGAAGATACTGAAATTGAATGTATTTTGTCCTTCACGCACGGTACTACTGGGCCCCAGTAGGTCCTAGGTGACCATGTCCACCATCGCAGATTTCATAAGTCCTGTCTCAATAAGCACCTCTGAGTCCCAATACCCCAAATTCTATGTTAAAATTTCGATCATCTACAAAAGACACATAATCTTTGAGAGGAGCCCTTGTAGGGGTGAATAACAATGTACTCAGTGGGTACACTGAATAAATAAATAAATAAAACACAAAAATCCTCAATAAAAACTACAAAGCATGAGATGAAGCACAATAATGAAGCATAAGACATCTCACACTTGGTATATTCTGGGGTATTGATTGTATCATCATTAGTCATTTCATCAAACACCTCGGTTGTTGGAGAAATCCTTCCCTATCGAGTATAGTGGGAATGTTGGGTTACACCGAGCTACTTCCCACTATCCTTGGACTCCTATGGTACCCATCCCCGATGAGTACCATAGGTGTGGTGGGACACACAGATTCTCTCTCTACTGTGGGCTAGCTGGATCCCACCAAGTCACATCCAATATAGGCTGAACTATGGTACTCCTCTTATCGAGTATTGTGGGTCTGAAGATTCACATAGAATCACTTCCCATCATGGGGCTGTTGGGTCCACATATCCAATTATGACTGGGCTGTTGCCGAGAAATCATTATGTTTCAGCCAACCATCGTGTTCTGTATGTAACACTCATGGGGGAACTACTCTTCATTCCATCCTTCTCACTCAATGTCTATTGTCACACCGCGACCTCACAGATTTGTTATTATTAATTACTTTAATTATTACTTTGGGTTTTAGGAAATTTTCCACTGTTGCACGATCACCCCGCGTGTTTAGGAGTAACAGTGTGGTGCCTGCACGGACTCCCGGGTGTGTCAGAGTCATGGCGCGCGACTCACGCGAAATTTATAGAACCGCACGATGAGAATGTGACTTGACGCTACAAGCGAGTAGAACCAGGTGGCACGGTTTGGGCACATTTTGTTCAGTAGTGCATCGGACTGCAGGCGAGCAGTGCAATTACACTGATTTTTGAAGTAAATAAATGTTGTGATTTAAATGGTAAATGGGAAAAAATATATATAAATAAATAAAATAGAGTATGTCAAATTAAATTAAACTGAGTTTATAAAGGGTTTAATAATTATAACAATAATAATTGATTTTTTATAATAATTTTGTTATTATAATTATTGTAATATTGTTAAACAAGAGAAAAAAACCCTAATCAAATCCTAGCTACCCGTCCCCCATTCCCCCCTTTCTCATGTTCTAGCTACCGCTGCCCACAACCACCCCTTCTTCCTCCCTTATGCGAACGAGCCCCCTTCTACCCCCGTCGCCCCCTTCGCCCATCCCGCGTGACGCTTCACCGACCCTCGCGCCCTCACCGCTGCTGCGCTCCCCAGCATCGGGTCACACCACGCAGGCCCCCACATCATCGTCGGTGCCACACTTCACCGCACACGACCGCACCCCATGCCGCCTTCGGCGCTCGCCGCTCCGCGCACCCCCCTGCCCTCCGCCGACGGATCTTGCTCAGACCTCCCCTCCCTTCTCAGCCAGATTTTCAGCGGACCCCCATCCTCCCTTCTCAATTTTCCTATACCGCAACATACACCCCGCCACAAACAACCACCTCTAACTCTACTGTCCTTGCCAAGCCCTCAGCCTCGCCGCCTCCTGGAAACCTCGATGCGCGCCGCGCGCTCGCCGAAGACCCGCACCCTGCCTCCCGTCGCACCAGCCACCCTTGCTATAGGACTCTGCCCTAACCCCGACCAGCTCCAGGTTGCACCCGCCCTCTCCCCTTATCGTGGCATGAGCCTGCCCCTATCCTCCCCTGACCTTCTCGCCGCCACCTTATCTCGGCTTCCCCATCATCCGACGCACCTCCCCGCTGACTCCTATTTTTGCGGCCGACTTACCCCCTTCCCTTCCCAGCCCACGCAAACCAGCTCCCCTGGATAGCTCCATGTGGTGCGACCCACACCAGCCGAGGCCTCCCACCGCGCCTCCTCTCTTTTTACCATCGCTCCCCCTCTTTATTTGTCGAGTGGCGCTTCCTCCAGTGAGCGGCCTCCCTCTGGACAGACCCTCTTTTCCCTCTGGTAGCCCCTTTTCTTCTTAGTTAGGGTTTTGGTTTTTTTATTTGGGGTTTTGGTTTCGAACACATACGATATTAGTTTTGGTATAAATTCATGGTAATTTCCTTTTTCTGTGGTTTGTCCTAGGTCCCTTGTAGTGCGTTTGAGGTTCGGCAGAGTTGGTGCACCGCGTTTTGCGGTGTTTCGACACCTAAGGTAGGGGTTTCCGCATATAAGTTTTGTTTGTTGAATTAATTTCCTTATTTAATTAATTTATCTTGCTCATTTATTAGTTTTATTGGTGCAAGTATATTTCTAGTTGAGGTTTAATATTATTTTGATATGTTTAGTAGCGTTTTTATTTGATATGAATGTTTTGATTTTGTGAAAACCCTTGTTGAGCCTTTCGTTGTGTTTTATAAACTTTGTTGTTGGTTTATTATATTGTGCAAGGGATGAAAACTCTGTTTTATCATGTTATTGGGTGCATAATTCGTGGGTTACTTTTTGGAATTTGTTTTATAAAATTTAAAATTGGTTTTTTTAAACGGTACATATGATGCGAGTTGTGTTTTGAAAATGTGTTGAGGTGGTTATTTTGCATTGTTGGTTTGTTTGAATTGTTTTAGGTCCGTGTTTTTGTAATTTTAGTTACTGTGGGTTTGTTGCAGCGCGTTTGCAAGGTTACCCTGCGATATTGCGGTCACCAATTTGTGCTTGCTTGTGCATCTGTGCAAGGCCTGATGTGCCGTTGCATTTGGACTGCGAGTTGAGGTAGGTCCTCCCACTACACTTACCTTTAAATTTAGAGTTTATTAATTGCTTGATTTTTTGATAATTTTAATAAATGACAAATAATTTAAGATAATTAATTTTTAAATGAATATTTAGTGTAAAAATAGCCGTTTATTTTATACGGAACACTTAAAACATTTTCTTGACGAGCGGAAACCCAGTATTGAAAGAATTACTATTTGGCCTTTAAACATAATTCACAGAATTTCAAATGTACTTTCAGTTTTAAAGATAAATGATTTCATCTGACCAATTATTTTGGGCTTTCTCTAAAAATGATGTTTTGCTTTAAAAGTTGTGAAGGCCCGTTTGACACTTTGGTAAAATAAATTATTTTATGAAGACCCATTCAGGGGTGATCTTTGGTGTGCGTTGATTGCTTAACCTGCATGTGATGTTTGTGCATCGTGACTGATTGTTTGAAATTTATGATTCACCCCTATTTTATTATATGTGTTGACATGGGAACCTGGCATAGTGAGTAAATCTTCTGAGAACGATTTCTGCACTAGTTTAGACCACACACTTGCTAGTGGACCCATAGTAGGGGAATACTGAGTTATTTCGGATATGGGGATTGGGCCCCTCGGTTAGGCCATGCAGGGCTATGCCGAGTAGTAGTATGGGTGTTATGACATCATCGAGTTAGGGCATGCCTTCAAGATGAGTCAGAGGTATAGTATAAACTAGATTGCTCACGATATCCTAGGTTCGACACATGTTTCTTTTAGAGTTTATTTGTATGTGGCGGACGATTGAGTGGTTGAGTTCAGTTGTTGACCCCTGTGTGCCACTTTTTCCATTGCCCCTAGTCTGTGTTGAGTGTTGTGTGTGATATTCCTTTTGACTAGAAACTAATGTTTGGATCTCTAAATTGTTCACAAAATATTTTAAAATGAAAAGAACTTGTTTGTTTAAACATTAACTTATTCTAAATTATAAAGGTCAATAGACTGTTACTTATTTTAAAAATGAAAGCGTGTGTGTGAAAACCATATTTTATATAATATAGTGAAAACATAAAATTGATAAATTCTTTGTTTAATGGTATGTGCATTGGGAATAGAGTTAGTTGGGCCTACCTACTGAGTTTTAATACTCACGCATACTGTGTTTTATTGATTTTAGTTCTGTTGCAGGTTCCAGCTTCAGTTGTTCACCTTGAGTAACGTTGGTTGTGGTATTGGAGAGTGACCCACAAGGTTACTTGGAGTTTTGTTTGTGGTCAGGTCAGTAGCGTTGCTGGTTGTTTTTTATTTATTTTCTTTTGTTTTATTTATTTATTTTTTTTCTTCTTAATTAATTTATTTTGGTCCAAATCATTCCCACCTGTTTACTTTTGATGCCCGACACTAGTTACCATCCCGTGGGGATCGGGAATGCACTTTGGGCCATGTCACGGACCAGCTCGGGTGACCGGTTCAGGGTCATCCCAGGTAGGTTCATGACAAAATGGTATCATATGAGGCCCTTGTTATTTGGGTTGTCCGGTAGGTGGAGATTAAGACTACCGGGACTCAACGGGTAGGTACGGGAAGGACGTCATGAACCCTCACCCATTCCGCACCTTCAGTCTCCAGGGGTAGTCCGGGAATTATGTCTTTGTCTTTTTCTGTTTTGTATTGGATCTAGGGATTACAACGGACACAAGCCGATGTTATATCCTGATTTCACATGGAGTAGTGACCCATGTGGAGTCTGGGTACACAGTTTTAATTGCTCCTAGTGGTCGACGCTTACTTGGGACATGGCCCACTACCATGTTGCCAGGTTAGGCGTGACTACTAGTCCCTCTCTACTGTGTTTGATGAAATTTTAGTGTTGTTTTCTTTCATGTTGGTGTAAGTGCGTTATTGGAAATGAAAAATGGTTTTTAAAAATGGGATTGATTTCTTTTAAATTACTTTTAATGTATGAAATGGGTTTTAAAAACTGGAAGTTTTTTATTTGAAAATCCATTGTTTGCTTGGAATTGTTTGAGATAGGTTTGGGGTGAAACCTCAGGTTCTCTTTATGAACGTTTTCACATGTGTGAGAATGCATGGAAAGTATGTGTTGGTGCGTGTATGAATGGAATGTGGATAATGACATGTGCAATGGGTCATGGGATTACCAGGGTGTGTATTTGAAATTAAAGGCTTGGCCTTATCCTCTAAATTGGTTTTTTAAATGGAAAAGTGGTTTTGGAAACTGATTTTGGTTTAAAAAATGGATATTGTATTTGGAAAATGGACTTGAAAGAAGGCGATTTTGAAATCTAAAAAAAGGGGGTTTTGAAAAATGAATTTTGGTTTTTGTTTTCATTTGCCTGTTTCTTTTGAGCTGGCTGTTCTGGATGAAGGTGGTTCCTTTGATGTTGCTTCGAATGATATCGGTTTTGGATTGGTGTTTTATATGTTGTTCAGAAATGTATCCCAGAAAGGTCCCTAGAGTTTTTATGAGTCATGCCCATTTTTTGGTCTTTCTCGGACGTTTTTTGTCCTTCATGGTGATTGGATTATGTTAGAGACAATGGAGTGGCTTGAATAGGTCGAGCGCATCTTTAGGTTATTGGGAACTCTCGAAGCTATTAGAGTACATGTTGTTTTCGGTCTGCTCGAAGGTCCAGCTATGGATGAGTAAGAGTTGTTCACCCCACCATTACTACAGGTTGGTATGATGTGGTATGTCTTTAAAGACATCTTTGTTTGATGGTTTATACTTGTGGAGGTGAAGACGAAGAAAATGGAAGAGCTCAAGCGTGTCCAACATGGCTAACAGATTGTGAGAGCATATGTTGACCATTTCAAGGATATTGTGTCTCTTTATCCGGGGGTAGTGTCGCAGGACTGGATGAAGACTTCTCCCTTCATCAGGGGTCTTCGTCCAGAGATCAAGGAGAGGGTCCTCCTTTCTAAGAACCATCACTTTGACAAGCTGTTGGATGAGGTGTTCTTAGCCGAGTTGGTCTTCGGAGTGGAGATGGTTGGAAATCCAGTGTATCTAGATTCTCGTCAAGGTTCCCCATCTGGCGAGCAGGGTGTTCCAGATGGACCTATTCCTAAAGAGTCCTCTTCAGTGGTTCTAAATTCTAGTTTGTCGGACCGTTTAGTGGTGTGCCACCAGTGTGGCCGGTTCGGACACGTGAAGCTGTCATGTTGCATCCCTCCAAAGGCATGCCATCGTTGCAGGTGTATGGATCATCAGGAGAAGCTTTGCAGGAAGTGTTGCATGAGGAAGACACTGCAACCAGAAGGTTCCAGTTCCTGACTATGAGGCAGGAGATTCTTCAACCATCAGAGCCCCAACCACAGGTCTTGGGGTGAAGCTTGCGCACAGTCAGGAGTTGTCGGGGGTGTAAAGCCTTAGTTCGTGTTTTGGTTTTCCGTGTTTCCAACGAAACATTTAAAGTCCTTCCGTTCTCGTTATTCCATTGTTAAATTTTTTGTGTTGTTGTAGGTTCACTGTGTCGTCATGAGGTTGGGATGAACATGTTCATTTTTGATCCAAACAGTCTCGTTTGTCTGATAATGGTGTTCTGGATCGTGCGTTTTTCTTAAAAGTGTGTTTGAACCTTGTATGGGTTAGTCTCAGTCTGACTATGTTGTTGGAGATGTATGTGCCTATGTAAGGATTGAAGTTTGTGTAATTCTTGAATTTACTTCATGGGTTAAGTCTTCTCGGAGGATTCTCTCTAGTGTTTGGGGATTTTAGTCTATATCGAGAGTTCCAAGTTTTAGGGGTGGTGTTGTTTCGCTCGTGGTATAAAGGTTAGTTTGGGTTAGATGGGTGTTCCTGCGTCGACCCCCTTCCCGAGGTGGTATATTTGACTGTTAAAATTTCCACTCTAGTTGAGTCCTTGTGGTGGGGAGAACCCTCTAATTTTCTCCCATTCTAATATGTTGTGGTTTCTTCTAGTTTTAGTTGGGCATTGATTCTTGTTTGGTCTATCATTCGGCTGGGTGACTTTTTGTGTGAAGAAAGTGTCTGTGGTGGAGAAAAATTGTCACACCCCGACCTCAAAGATTTGATATTATTAATTACTTTAATTATTACTTTGGGTTTTAGACAATTTTCCACTGTTTCATGATCACCCTGCGTGGTTAAGAGTAACAGCGCGGTGCCTTCACGGACTCCTGGGTGTGTCAGAGTTATGGTGCGCGACTCACGCGAAATTTATAGAACTGCGCGGTGAGCACGTGACTTGACCCTGCAAGTGAGTAGTACCGGGTGGCACGGTTCGAGATCATTTTGTTCAGCAGTGCGTCAGACTGCAGGTGATCAGTGCAACTACCCCGATTTTCGAAGTAATTAAATGTTTTGATTTAAATGGTAAATGGGGAAAAATATATATAAATAAATAAAATAGAGTATGTCAAATTAAATTAAACTGAGTTTATTAAGGGTTTAATAATTATAACAATAATAATTTGTTTTTTTATAATAATATTGTTATTATAATTATTGAATTATTGTTAAACAAGAGGAAAAAACCCTAATAAAACCCTAGCTACCCGACCTCCCATTCCCCCTTTCTCCTATTCCAGCTACCACTGCCTGCAACCCCCCCTTCTTCCTCCCTTACGCGAACCATCCCCTTCTACCCCTGTCGCTCCCTTCACCCATCTCGCGCGACGCTTCGCCGGCCCTCGCGCCCTCACCGCTGATGCGCTCCCCAGCATCGGGTCGCACCTCGCTGGCCCCTGCATCCTTGCCGGTGTCGCACTTCCCCTCACACGACCTCTCCCCATGCCACCTCCGGCGCTCGACACTCCGCTCACCCCCCTGTCCTCCACCGACAGCTCTCGCTCAGACCTCCCCTCCCTTCTCAACCAGATTTTCGCCGACCCCCCATCCTCCTATCAGCATTTTCCTGTGCCACAACATGCACCCCGCCACACACAACCGCCTTTCCCTATTCTATCCTTGCCCAGCCCTCAGCCTCGCTGCCTCCTGCCAACCCCGCTACGCGTCGCGCGCTCGCTGAAGACCCGCATCCTGCCTCCCGTCGCACCAGCCACCCTTGCTACAAGACTCTGCCCTAACCCCGACCAGCTCCAGGACGCGCCCACCCTCTCCACTTATCGCTGCGCGAGCCTGCCCCTATCCTCCCCTGACCTTCTCGGCGCCCTCTCCTCTCGGCTTCCCCATCATCCGACGCACCTCCCCGCCGACTCCTATTTGTGTGGCCGGCCTACCCCCTTCCCTACCCAGTTCACGCGAACCAGCTCCCCTGGATAGCTCCATGTCGTGCGAACCACACCAGGTGAGGCCTCCCACCGCGCCTCCTCTCTTTTCACTGTCTCGCCCCCTCTTCATTTGGCGAGCGGCGCTTCCTACAGTGAGAGACCTCCCTCTGGCCGAACCCTCTTTTCCCTCCGGTAGCCCCTTTTCGTCTTAGTTAGGGGTTTGGTTTTTTTTATTTGGGGTTTTGGTTTCGAACACATACGATATTAGTTTTGGTATAAATTCTTGGTAATTTATTTTTTTCGTGGTTTGTCCTAGGTACATTTCAGTGCGTTTGAGGTGTGGCGGAGTTGGCGCACTGCGTTTGCTGTGTTTCAACACCGAAGGTAGGTGTTTCTGCATATAAGTTTTGTTTGATGAATTAATTTTATTATTTAATTAATTTATCATACTCATTTATTAGTTTTATTGGTGAGAGTATATTTTTACTTGAGGTTTAATATTATTTTGTTGTGTTTAGTAGCGTTTTTATTTGATATGAATGTATTGATTTTGTGAAAACCCATGTTGAGCCATCCATTGTGTTTTATAAACTATGTTGTTGGTTTATTATGACACGCAAGGTCTGCGAACTTTGTTTTATCGTGTTATTGGGTGCATAAGCCGTGGGTTACTATTTGGAATTTGTTTTATAAAATTTAAAATGGGTTTTTTTAAACAGTACAGATGATGCAAGTTGTGTTTTCAAAATTTGTCGAGGTAGTTCTTTTGCGTTTTCTGTTTGTTTGAATTGTTTTCGGTCCGTTTTTGTGTAATTTTATTTACTGTGTGTTTGTTGCAGCACATTTTCAAAGTTACCCCGTGATATTGCGATCACTAGTTTGCGCTTTCTGGTGCGTCTTTGCGAGGCGTGACATGTCGTTGCGTTTGGACTGCGAGCTGAGGTAGGTCCCCCCACTGCACTCACCTTTAAATTTAGAGTTTATTAATTGCTTGATGTTTTGATAATTTTAATAAATGACAAATAATTTAAGATAATTAATTTTTAAATGATTATTTAGTGTAAAAAGAGCCGTTTATTTAATACCTAACACTGGAAACATTTTCATGATGAGCGGACACCCAGTATTGAAAGAATGCCCATTTGTCCATTAAACATAATTCACAGAATTTCAAATGTACTTTTAGTTTTAAAAATAAATGATTTCATCTGAACAAGTATTTTGGGCTTTCTCTAAAAATGAGGTTTTGCTTTAAAAGTTGTGAATCCCAGTTTGACACCTTAGTAAAATAAATTATTTTTGGAAAACACATTCAGGGCTGATCTTTGGTGTGCGATGATTGCGTGACATGTATGTGATGTTTGTGCATTATGACTGATTGTTTGAAATTTTTGATTCACCCATCTTTTATTATATGTGTTGACATTGGAACCTGACATAGTGAGTGAATCTTCTGAGAACGATTGCTACACTAGTTTAGACCACGCATTGGCTAGTGGCCCCATAGAAGGGGAATACTGAGTTATTGCTACTTTGGGGATTGGGCCCCTCGGATAGGCCATGCAGGGCTATGCCAGGTAGTAGTATGGGCGTTGTGACGTCATCGAGTTAGGACATGCCTTCAGGATGAGTCAGATGTATAGTATGTTCTAGATTGTTCACGATCTCCTAGGTTCGACCCGTGTTTCCTTCAGTGTTTATTTGTATGTGGTAGACGATTGAGAGGTTGATTTTGGTTGCTGAACCCTGTGTGCCACTTTTTCCATTTCCCTTACTGTGTCTTGTGTGTTGTGTGTGATTTTCCTTTTGACTAAAAAGTAATTATTGGATCTCTAAATTGTTTGCAAAATGTTTTAAAATGAAAAGCACCTATTTCTTTCAACATCAAAATTATTCTAAATTAAAAAGGGCAATGGAATGTTACTTGTTTTAAAAATGAAAGCATGTGTGTGAAAACCATATTTTATATAATTTAGTGCAAACCTGGAATTGATAAGTTCTTTGTTTAATGGTATGTGCATTGGGAATAGAGTTATTTGGGCCTACCTACTGAGTTTCAATACTCACGCCTATAGTGTTTTCTTGTTTTTAGTTCTGTTTCAGGTTCCAGCTTCAGTTGTTCACCTTGAGTGACATTGGTTGTGGTATTGTAGAGTGACCCACAAGGTCACATAGTGTTTTGGTCGTGGTCAGGTTAGTAGCGTTGCTTGTTGTTCTTTATTTATTTTCTTTTGTTCTATTTATTTATTTTCGCTGCTTAATTTATTTCTTTTTGGCCAAATCATTCCCACATGTTTACTTTTGATGCCCGACACTAGTTTCCAGCCCGTGGGGATCGGGAATGCCCTTCAGGCCATGTCACAGACCGACTCGGGTGACCGGTTCACGGTCAACCCGGGTTGGTTCGTGACATCTATTAATGTCACCATAAATCAAGCCAATAAAATTATTTATCAGGAGTGTCTCAACACCTCATAGGGCTTCCCAATCAAATGTGTGATTTGCATGATAAGGGCATTTTACTAACCACGACACTGGTTGGGACATGGCCCCGTCCGACCCGGTCAGACCGACCGACCAACCCAGCCCAAAGGTCCCACACACCCCGATTAAACAATAGGAAATACATATGAAAAGGTTCATGTCTGAGTCGGTCTAGTTTGGCATGCCTAGGGGGCCAGGACCAAAAGGCCTCG
The DNA here is from genome assembly GCA_963277665.1 of Viscum album. NCBI lineage: Eukaryota > Viridiplantae > Streptophyta > Magnoliopsida > Santalales > Viscaceae > Viscum > Viscum album. The sequence goes on from OY728147.1 coordinate 1,244,866,693, forward strand.
AGGGACATAGCCTGGTGTGGCCAAGGTTTCAGCCTCCAAGGTCGCCCGATGACCCAGTCTAGTCATACCCTAGTTTAATGGTGTTGTTTCAGCCTGTCAGTACATGTATGAACCATCAGCAGTGATTTGGTTTGTTGGAGAAGAATTGGCCCGACATATAGGGGTCCTGCCCTACCAACCAAGGACCGGATGCTGGAGTGGCTGGTGGGGCGCTGCTCGGCCGAGACACGAAATCTTGTAGCATCTGGTCCAACACTACCCCACGGAATATGACAGGGCCTCCACCTCCAATCATGGTTGATTGACCGTGGCTTCATCTTGAAAATAAGGGGCCTGGATGCTGGCCACCTACCTCCACATGGAAAATTCCGGCTTCCGCGATTCATACCGATGTGGCCAGTAAGCCATGACACCGCGATGTTGTAGCATCCCGACGAGTGCCTTGCCTCCACCGTCTGTGGCCGCCACAACTGATGTCGCTGCCACTACCGCTGGCAAGTTGTTTATAGGACCACATATGCACTCCAGTGGTCATTTCATCAAATCATTTGTGTTTACTATCCTCTTGGATCACCTTCTTCACCGAAAAGGTATCATTTCAACATTGTTGTCGGTTCAGATGATACGTTCACAATAGAACCAATGAAGAGGGGTCATGGTCGATGTTTCTGTCACCCCGCACCCTCTTTGATAGAGGTTTTAGGGTGGGGGAAGTCATAGGGATGTTAGTTCACTCATATAAATTGATATAATAAAATCTTGAATATTAAATCGTTATGAAAAGTCACCCTCCCAAATAAATGAACAAATAACAGATCAAAATGTTCATTGGTTAACCCATGGTTTTTGTTTATAGAAGGAGAATAATGTGGAAGAAAGTTGAAATAAAACTCAAACCAATAATTCTTTGATGATTGATGTCATAAATTGCATCCTCTAGAATGAAGGCATCAATGTTTCTTCTCAGCTCAGATCATTGAGAGGCGTTGATAATGATGGCATTCATTGGAGTTCATTTCATGATGGATTGCAAGAACTGATGGATATGCATTAGAGGATTCCCACTGATTAATCTTTTTTCATCATCAACAATAATCTAGTAAAAGGAATCATGTCTTAGTGCTTTAGTTATGTCGTGACATCACTTCATTATTATATTTCATTTATGAAAATTTTTCTCTATTTAACTTATTTTATTACATCTTTATGATGTGTGATATGGTCCATTAATGAACCTCAATAATTTTCCATTTTTTTCCACAATGTCGCACCTCAGTGTCATCATGTCTCCTCTCATTGTATAGAAAAATAAAATAAAATAACCTTTTTATGTTATTATAGTTTTATTATAAAACAATAGAAATAAACATTTCTGTTCAGCCCTTAACGGTCGAAGATAATTCCATTGTATGTGAATCTCAGCGTTGAAAGTTCAACCCTACCCTGGTATTATAAATTTATGAAACCATTAAATTTTTTGAAAAATCCACTAACACATATCTCTAACATACCTTAAAAAAGTCCATTAATTCATTCATAGATCTCTGGGCTTCAGAATAAGATGTTTCCAAAATCACAGTCTCTAAATTAATTGATATAATATAAAATTCTACAAATTTTCTAAGACATGACATTTTGTCTACAGGAAGGATTTAAATCCCGTAATTAAAAAAATAAAAACTAATCTAATAAATGGGGTACTGAGAACAAATTTTGGAAAAACAATCCAATGTGATCTATTGTTTTTTCTCATGCTTCAACTGAACTAAAACCAGAGGAATCGAATGCCAACATAATAACATCTCATGTCAATCATATATTTCTATTGGGAACTCAAAAAATGATTCCCCATCATCAATATCCAACTCACCCCCGTCAATGATGTGCGATGGAACATGCATGTATCTCCTCCTCTGTGATACATGGAAAACATTATGCACCAGGTGCATCAATGGGGGATGATCTAAGAGGTATTCCACCATTCCAAAAATTCTGAGGACGTTAAATGGTCGGATGATCCTTATAGCTAGATTTTCACATCAAAAAATCTCTACAATCCTCATCTAGGTGAGACATAAAGAAAATAAGATTGCCCTTTTCAAACTCCAAGAGTCTCTATCTCTTGATGACATAAGATTTATTTCTACTCTGTGTAGTCCACAACCTCACTCGGATGCTTTTCACCTTTTTTGTGGTTCCCCATAACAACTGAAGACCCATGAGTGTGGACTCCCCTGGGTCTGTCGAGTATATGGGTGATCTGTAAGGCCTCCCATAAAAGGCCAAAAAATTTGTCATGCCATTGTTGGTGTGATATTTTTTGTTGAATGAAAACTCCACCAAAGGTAGACGTTCCTCCCAACTATCACCAATATCTATTATAGAAGCATTTATCCTTCCCTATAGGGTCTACATTAATGGCTCTATCTATATATGAAAAGTTGTTCACCAATTCAGCTGCATCCTGAATGCCTCATGTAATCTGTTCCACAACTGGGATGTAATGTATGCATCACGATCTCAGAAGATCATCGAAGGCACATCATGATGCTTCATAATCTCTTGGACATAGAGGTGTTCCAATCCCTCTACTAGTTCCTTCTCTTAGATGGGTTGGATGTGAGCCCACATGGTGATTCTGTCAACGATCACCCAATTAGAATCATAGCCTATTGACGTACGTGGTAACACCTTTACGAGTCCATAGTTATATCGTCCTATTTAAAATCTGGTAAATCTAGTGGCTGGGCCAATCCTACTAGAACATGATTCCCAAAATTCACTTGCTAACATATGAGGCATCGTGAAAAGAACTTGGCCACCACTTTCTTCATTACCAGCCACTAGAACTGAAATCAAATGTCCTGGTACATTTTTTCCACTTTAGGATGTACCTCCAAGGTGGATGTTTGGAAATACCTAAACACCTCATCCCCCAATGTCACTAGTAGTAAAGTGAACCCTCTGAAAAGGATGGCATGATCCCAAAATAAAAAATATCAATTAGGATGTCGTCCTGAGGATAACTAAGTATGTTAGGCATAATATTCAATATCCTCAAAGGATATCGGCTTCGTTGCTAAATACACTATCACATTACTCAGCAGCAGCAAACCGCTCCACCTGTTGAGTGTGTCTGCCACCACAATCTCATTTCCAAGATTATAGAATATCTAGAATTTATAGTTCTTGAGAAACTATATCCCTCACAACTATAACAATTTTTGTCTTTCTAAGATAATATATACTTGAGAATCTTGTGGTCTGGGTAAAATGTAAATTTCTCACCCATCATATAGTGATGCCATATTCTCAGGAAAAAGCTCACTTCTACTAAATCTATGTTGTGGGTTGTGTAGTTCTTCTCATGTTTCTTCTACTATCATGATCCGTAGGTGATCACCAATATCTCCTACATCATGAAACAAACTATAATTGTTCTTGACGTGTCACAGAAATCTATATACCCAACACCTTCATCTACTAGTCTAAAGATCGGTGCACTAGTCAGTATCCTCATCAGCTCCTCGAAACTCTATTGGAATTTTTCTATCCGCATAAAGGGTGTTCCCTTCCATGTCAAGGCAGATAATTTTGCATCATCTCTAAAATAGTTGGCTATATACCTACAAAAGTAACCATCAAACACCAAGAAGCTCCACACCAAATTCACACTCGAGGGTGGCTCCCAAACTAGAACTGCCTCTATCATTGTGGGATCTTCCAATACATTTGCATTTGAGATGATGTGTCCCGGAAATTTGACCTTTGGAATCCAAAACAAAAACATTGAGAGATCACCATAAAGTTGGTTCACTTAGAGTGTATCCTATACAATATGAAGGTGTGTAGCGTGCTCCTCCACTGACGTTGGTTACATTCGGTTATCATTGATGAAAACCACAACGAACCGGTCAAGATAAGGTTTGATGATCTTGTTCATGAGGCCCGATAACACTACTGAGGTGTTTTTCATGCCAGACGACATCACTATGAACCCATAGTGGTCATACCGGCACCTGAAGTATTTCTTAAATACTTAATCATCATCTACCTGATTATTGTGATAGCCTTATCTGATGATTATCATTGAGAACCACTTTGATGATATCATCTAGTTGAAAATGTCACCAATTCTCAACAATGGATACTTGTTCTTCATGGTAACCTGGTTCAGGAATTATAACTCCACGCAAAACCACAAATTCTTATTTTCCTTCATGGAAATAATAACTGGGGTTACCCATGGGGAAACGATGGGCTTGACCGACCCCTTCTCTTGCAATTTCTCATGATTTACCCCTATCTCACGAAGCTCTATAGGAGTCATCCAATATGCTGGTGTCGACATTGATTCCTTCCTGAGGTACTATTTAATTCACAAGTCCACCTCTCTATGAAGAGGTAGTCCAATAATATCCTAATGAAAAACATCCTCATACTCATCCAAGACTACATGGAATCATGGAGTATTTTCATCCACTTCACTAAGGGTGAGGCTAGCCATCTTTTGAGTGATCGGATTCAACTTCCTCTAAGAGTGTATTTTCTCCACAGCAAGGGTTTCCATCTCGCTGGTGATGGAAAATATGATCCCATAACTACAGACACACCACATTGTATTCCTAAAACAATCGATCAGTTAATGGATTGTTGATAACTAGTCTATATCCATGATTACTTCTTATGTACTTGATGTCAAAACTAAAATATCACATCCTAATCTATCTCCTCTTAGAGTGATCTCAGACTACCCGTACTATTTTTCAATCTATGAGTTTCTCTAGCCATATGAATCAAGCCAATGTCTCCAATAAAATATCTGAGATCACAATGAGAGTCGTGGAAAACTACTGAATAGAACATGTCTCAATAAGAAAAATAATTAGGGTAGAGAAGACACTGATCATACCTCAGATCATATATGGAGATCCGTGGTCACAAACTTCTTCTTTCTAGAGCAGATATTTCCTCTTTCTGCCTATTCCTATGGTTGGGGAAGACCTGTTGGGGGTGGTGGAAGTAACACCTCAAAAAACAATCCATCTCATACCGCTCTACCATCCCCCCTTCTACGTTATCCACAGTATAGTACTCCTCACTTGAACCACTGCCTCTACCCTGGTGGCCCCTATACCATCTACTAGTCATTTTTTCGGTGGTCCAGGCAGTCATGTTCCATGTTTCCTTACCCACCACATGTGAAGCAATGCCTGGATCCCTACTGACCCCCCAAGTACTGGGAGCACAACAATACTGACCCTAAGTCCTAGGGTCAGCCTCTGAAAGACATAGCCCACTTGGGACAACCTGTATATTGTATTCTACCCGATTATGACTCTACAACCCAGGTCTACTGGTGGCTCTAGCTATCAACACCTTCTTTGCCCAGAAGCTATTCGTAAGACATGATCTATCTAGCAACAAATCCTGGGTAGAGATGCTGAGAGACAACATTATTTCCCTAATCACCTAATTATGTTCCTATTGAAAGGCTCAAGCCCTAAATAATTTATCTCTCACCATGTTTGTGAAGTATCGAGATAGCTCAGTGAACCTCGTTGAGTACTTAGCTACAATCATGCTACCATTTTGAACGTGAAGACACACTTGAATGCGTACAGAGTGCAATGTCGTGGAAAAAACCCCATTCAATAAAAGTCTCTCAAAGTCTATCAAGGTGAGTTTTACCTCATCGTGTGTCTAGGTGGTCAAACACCACCATCACCCTATTGAGCCTTGTAGAAGGCTCACTACCAAGATCTACATCAGGTTAGGAGGAGTCCCCACTAGGCATAGGACCCGCATCACAACCTCCAATAAGTCCTCTTTGACCAGAGGATATTTCTCTCCCCTGGTCATGGTATGTCTCAATATATGAAACTCATATAGGACACTATACCAATTAACATCTTCTAGCAGAACCACTAATAGTAGATGATGACCATCGGGTGGTGGTTGCACTCGTGCACCATCCAGTAGGGACACCTCTAAAATTGGTCCCTGAAATAATGCCTCATCACTAAACAGGTTGTCCTTATGACCTCATAATGAGATTCTAAATGGTTTTCCATGTAGAGGAATCTTGAAATAGATCACAATTTTCCACGATCTAAATTTTATACTTGGTGTGCTGAATTTTATTCAATATAACAAAAAGAAACACTAATGGAACCTGTTTTTTCATGTATTGAGTCGAAATGCATAATTCATGGTCCTGGTGTACAGATGCATTTGCCACCACACCAATACTAGACTCCCCGAATCCGGAAGTCAGACTCACAACACTTAACACTGTTTCCCCAAAACAAAACACAGTCTCTCGGTCAATTGTTGGAAACCAACCGCCCTCTAATACCATTTATTCACAACATGTCTACAACGTTCCATTATGTGACTACCCCAATCCCACCTCTTGAAGGCTAGGGTCTGGCAACTACTGCGGATGTTATCAACCTACAAGTGAGAGGCACTTTCTTGACTACATGCACACACACACACACACTCCCAACCACTTCCCAACAAACTGAAGGGGAAAACATGTATACTAAAATAAGATTCAGTAAAAAGTATTTCTAAAAGATTTTTGGAATTAATATAATCCCAACAATAACAAATTAAATTTCAAAATACAAAAAGGAGCACTGGTGTGCATCTGCGGAAAACCCCACTAGATCGTAAGAATAGTGAAACAATTGGATGTAAAACTAGTATTTCCTACCCTCCCAGTCATATTTGGGCCCACCTAGTCCAAGTCCACTATGTCCTCCATCGTAGATCTCGTCAGTCATGTGTCCCTGAGAACCTCTAGGTCTAGGTCAACCAATGTCTATGTCGAAATGTCGATCATCATCGATAGACACTACATATGTGGGCAGAGCCCGTGTAGGGTTGAGCAACAACATACTCAGTAGGGACCTCAAAATTAAAATGGAATTCCATAAAAAAATACTAAATGAAAAACACGAAACATAGGATGAAGGACAAGAAAGAAGCACAAGATATCTTACACCATGTATATTCTAGGGTAGTGATAGTAGCATCATCAGTCATATCCTAGATCACCTCAGCTGCTAGGGAACTAATCATATATCAAGTACAGTGGGCATACCATGTCACATAGAGCCACATTCCACTATCCATGGACTGATGTAATACACATCCCTGATAAGTACTATCGGTATCCTGGGTCACATAGAGTTTCTCCCACTGTGGTCTGTCAGGTCACATTGTGCATCAATCCACCTTAGCCAACCTGATTTAATCCTCATGTCGAGAATCATGGATCTGTCGGGTCACACCGAGATGATCCCCACCATTTTCCTTCCGGGTAAAATAGAGTTGCCTCCCACTAGGTCTTCATCATTCAATCATCAGGTCTCATCAAACCATAAGGTTCCATATGTAGAATGATTGGGAGAACCACTCCTCTAGCTATCCATAACATCACTCTTTCCATGAAATTCACCACATATTTTTCACGAAAACATCCTTATCAAGAGGGTTTCAAAGATGAAAATGGATTGTTAATCAGATGCACGGTAAGCAGTATACATGAATTATAGTAACAAGGGGGTCGGGTTGCGACGGGGTCTGGTCCGACCCGGTGGGACCGACCCTAACATCCCAGCCCAAAGTTAACAGACACCCTAGTTTAAATAGATAGACTCGACCTGACCAGGTTTGGATCGGGGTTGGTCTGGTCTTGCTTGACCTGTGGGTCAGGCTCCATAGGCCTCACTGGACCTTGCCCGGTTTGGCCAAGGGTCTAGCCCGATTGGTCGCCCGACGTCCCAGTCCAGTCCGGCCTAACCCGAATGGTGGAAGACGGGCCTTCCAGAGCGGTTCCGGACCACTAGGTGCGAGTTTGGCCTGTCAGCACAGATCCATCCCATCGGAGCATGTCCTACCCCACCCAGGCATGGGACCGGACCACTGGGCGGAGATCCGGCCTGGCCCACTAGGGGCTAAGCCTGTAAGTCTAGGACCACCCACCGAAAGGGCTGGTGGTGCGCCTCTAACCAGGACACGGAAATCGGCATCATATGGTCCCCCTATAGCCCCCCGAGACAACGTAGGGCCTCCACCTGCATCTGTTGTTGATGGATCGTGGCTTCATCCAGCTATTCGTGTGGCATGTACGTTGGCCCCCTTCCTTTATTCGGTGACTGCCTAGCATCATGGTTCCTATAACAGTGCCCAATTGTTTGTGGATCCCTGACACCATGACACACTAATGGGATCACCACCTCCACCACCCATGCCAGCCACCGCGGGCCACCACCAATGTTGGTAGGATGTTCAGTGGACCACTAGATGTGATCCGGTGATCCGTTCTTCACTCCGTCTGTGGCAACGGTCCCCTCAGGTCACCTTCATCCCAACAAAGGCCTCATTTCCACATTTTCATTGATTTTGATGTTCTTTTCATAAGTGAACCCATGAAAAGGGGCCCATGATTTGGTTTCTGTTGGCCCACAACACCCGCGTTAGAGGTTTTAAAAAGGGGGAAGGATCATGTATGTTTGTTAAATCATAACAACTGTTAGACTTAATATCAAATATTAAATCCAAAAGAAATGTTATCCTCCCACAAAAATTCATGAACTGCATATCAACATACTCGTTGGTTGATCCATTTTTCTCATTTCATGAATGATATGAATGTGGAAGAACTTTGAAATAAAACTCAATACCCAACCACACTGATGTTCGATGTCGTAGAGATCAAGCTTGATAATTCAAGGCGTCAACGTCGCTTCCCGACTCGGACCATCAACATGACTAAAAAATGTTGGTGTTCGTTCATCGTTGGAGAGGAAAAACTGTTAGAGTTATATCATAGGATTCCAATCGATTAAACTATCGTCGTATCCAATACCATACAATTAAATGGAATGAAGTCGCACCGTTTTAGTTACACTGCGATGTCGCGTCGTTATTCTCTTACATAAATGAAACGACATCACTGTTACGATTCCTTTATTTTATCACTACGCTATGTAATATGCTCTATTAATGATCCTCATTAATGTGCCTCATTGATGTGTTATGGGTACATCGTAGAATTTCCATGTCACCACTGGTCAGATGACAAAAGGAAGTAAAATATATTTTAAATTTTATTTTATTATTTTTTGAAAAGACAGAAAACAAACTTTTAATTTCGGCTCTTATTGGACGATATATATTCATTTATATGTAAATCCAACTATTTCAAGTTTAACAGTGCCCTCATATTTTTAATTTAACATAGGTTTAAAATATATAAAAAATCATTTTGTACGTTTTCTGAAAATATATTAAAAATGTTAAGAAATTCATTCAGGGCTCTCCGACTCAGAATCACATGCTTTCTAATTCGATGTCTCAAAATAATTCCATAATAAAAATATTACTCTTAATTTCAGAGACATTATAAATTAGACATGTTTTATTATTAATTCTTGATTACTTATAAAACCATTGGGATTTCTAATAATTTATTTATTTTATTTTACTAAAAATTTATGTTTCGATGGAATGTATAAAATACAACGTTATAAATTTTTTTAATCTATTTATTTTAAGAAATTATTTTATGAAAATAAAATTATACTATTTTTTATTATATAATTAAATTATTAAAATGAATTTATTGTTTATATATAATAGGATAAAATAATATATTTTTATGTTTTTTACATTTCTGAAATAATTTCATTATATTATTAAATTGTACTATGTTTTTTCAATTTATTTTTCTATAACATATTAATTAAATTTATTTTAACTAATTAACTAGTCAATTTACTATTCTAACAACTTTATTATTTTTATAATGGTCAAATTACAAATCTAATAATATAATTACATTTATAATGTTTATATTTCATTTATAATATTTATAAATAACTCTAATCAATTAATTTATTAGGAAAATAATCATTTCTCATTTTCCTCATCATTCAAAAAAATAATCCATTCTAATTACTTGTGTTTTATTTTATTTTTAATTATTCTTCATTACCATGATAAATATATGGAAAAATGACATTCTAGAATTTGAAATTCATTTTTTATAATTTAATTTTATTCATGTTCATTTTATATCATATTATTTTCATGTCATATATATATTATTGATATTTATCATTATATATTAATGATATATTTTATCAATTGTGTTTCTTATATTTTCCATGTTCATAACAATACAATAATTTATATATTTTGGCACATATAAATTTATATGGGAATATGTTATATTAATATTTGTGTTATTATATTTTTCACCCAATTATAACTTTTATCCATGAAATTATAACATCTGACCTATTTGGATAATAGATAAGGTTATATATAATTAATTTCATTTTTAGTTTTTCATGTTATATATTCATAATTATTTTTTATCAAATGTACATTGAAATGTTGAGTTGTTTTAATTCACATAACCTTGTCTTTATAGTCAAGGATCTTCACATATTTCTCCTCATGTAGAATATTATAATACAATCATACCACCTCGGAGTACATTACAAGTGATATATCAATTATATACATCAATAATATTAATGCATTGATGTAATTATGCACTTCGTTTAGACATGGTAAAAGATATAGTCAATAGGATCATAATACATCCTGCCTAAAATAATTTTTTGTCTTCCACATATACTCTAAGTTGAAGATTGTATTATTCCCCACATAATGTGTATAATTAAATATCCTATAAGAATAATCCTAGAAAAGTAACTACATAGAGATATTTTTCATTTAAAATAATCACCCTCTATGTTTAGAAAACCATGTAATTTTTAAAATAATCCTGGTATCAAAAAATTTCAATATACCCCCCATCCACCCATTAGTCACTATCTATTTACTATAGACAAACTATATTTGACAATAGTTAATAACCTTACCACTCTCTTAGAAAAATACCTACCATATTTTTAAATCCCTTTTAGAAGGATAACTCTCATAAAAAACAACAGAAGAACATCCAAGAATAAAATGTACATAGAATATAGGTTTTCCAAAATTTGAAAAATATTTATGATCATATATGGTGATTTCATAAGGATACAATGTTTAAGAAATCATAGTACAAGTATCCTCACTAGTCATTAATAAACCATATATGAACACATTGATTATGTTTGATTTATGTCTTACAAAAAGAGAACATTATCTATATCAAAGTAAACATATTTATGTAACGGGATTTTCTATTACATAACATTATTCTTGCAACTCGATGTTCAAAATTTTTTTTTGACTAAATATTTTTATAGGTTCATATAATTATATGTTTTCATATAATATTGTAATATTGAGCAATTTAATAAGGTAATATGATAGTCCCAGCATCATTAGAAGATTATCTTGAAATCTCTCTTCGTGTATTAGGGTGTTTCAAATTTTTTATCTTATAATATAAATTATGAGTTATAAGATTTAATGAAGACTAAAAAAACATTCGATTATTTGATAAGTAGACTTCAATACCAGTGTGGTGAATAGTGGATATCAATAAAATATAATAAGTATACATGATCTATAAGTCCTTGTAACATGATCTATCACTATAATGGATATTTTATCAAGAGAATATTATTCTAAAATGATTAAAATACCATAAGACTTTTTAATTCGATGTAACATCCTAGATTTTCAGAAGTATTTTAATTCATTATAAAAAATTTATATCATTCATAAATATTTCTCTTTATTATATTAATATATTTTGAAATATTTATATAGTACATAAATCTATGTTATTCATACTATACATTATCACATATAATTGATTATTACATCCATGAAATGTTCATAAATTTAATGAAGATAATGAATTGAAAATAACAATTTCTTAATATTTTTTAAAACCCATAGATTAACATACGAAATGAGAATAAAAATTAGAATAGGATAACTTATATTAGAAAAGAATATCTTGGATAGAAAATAAATTAATGGAAATTATAAATTAATATTTAATGAATGATAATATTAATTTAATTAGATATAATATAATTAATATGTGACGTGGGGTGTCATAATTACATCTAAAAAATATAAAAATGGGGTTGTAATACTCTCAAGATGGAATGGGACTCTGCCATGATTATTCAATCCATCATGGCTTTCTCTACTCATCTATCATGTTTTTTTATGAATAGATGCATTACTTTCTAGGATTTCCATCCATCCATTGATTATACTATCACACAAGACTATAGGGAGGAATAACATCATACGAAATGTCTGTAAAACAATAGTTCTAGTAGTAATGACATTATGTTATCTGATTGGGTTCAAGATGATCTCAATAACCTTATTTATAGTGATGACTACAAAATTTCACATTATAGACACTTTTAAGCTTGTTTATTTTTATTAATAAAAGAGTCATTGTATTTTTATAAAGAACATATAATTCTCAAAAAATAGAATTAATTTATAGGATGAAATGGGGGTTATATAGTCATTATATATCCAAAATGAATCTAAATATGATATTTTAAATCATGGGCATTGGAAATATTGTAATTTGATATAAATGAATTAAATTGGTATACTAGTGTTGTATAATTGTTAGATAAATATTTAATATATTATAATTCAGAAATAATATATAAGGAAACAAAGAGTGTAATATTTAATTATGATGACTTTTTATAAAATATTTCTTAGGTGTCACAAATTAAAATTATTAATGAGTTTTATGATGTATTTATAATAATGAATCAAATAATTATTTGATATCAATTGATGAAGGAAATTATTTTACCAATCTATAAATTTTTAAATATAGATTTAATTAGTAATTATTATGTTATATAAAATAATATTTTTCAATGAGTTATTATGTATTTTTATCATAATAATATTTTTCTATACAACATAATAATTCTAGTGAAATGTATGTATTTAATATAAAATATTTTATTTAATTTTAATCTTATATATTTTACTATAAAATAAATTATAACACATTTCGTTTATTGTATGAAACATATTTTGACTAAAAAATATTTTTATTCCATTATGTGTTTTATATTAGTATTAATTTTTATGACTTATCTGAAATTATAATTTATGCATAATTTCAAAATTACTAAATATATATTAAAATTAATTAATACATCCAACATTATATTTTGATATAAATAATTTACCATGTGGTATTATAGATATCACTATAATTGTTAAAAACCCTTTTACGAGTAAATTTGAATAATTTTTATAAAAATTATATAAATAAATTTATTTAATATATTCTATATTGTGAATATAATTTTATTTTTTTATAAAATTAAATATATTAAAATTCCTATAATTAGTTGTTAATATGAAATTTCAATTATTGATAAATAATATTTTAACAAAGAAATCATTGACAAATAAATTTTGTCAATATATTTTATATTATCATTTAGAAATAAATTTATTGTATTTTCAAATTTTATTTATGTTAAATGGTATTAAATTTTTTTAATCCTCTTTTAAAAATTAGAAACAGGTTCTTTTTTTATATAAATATGACATATTTTTATCAAATATTAAAACTAACGTCTATATTTTAATTTTTAAATATTTTAAATGAATGAGTATTTTTGTTTTGTAGATGATATTGTAATATTGTATACTCCTAATTACCATATATTTAGGATCAACATACTATTTTATCAAAATTGGAATAATTATTTAATGATGTAGTATTTTATTCTAGTTTTTTATTCAAAAACAGCACATCCCCTTTCTTATAAGATCAACCATCCACTAACTATTGTAATAAAATTCCAAAAAAACAAAGCTATTGAAGGACCCGGGACACCCTGAGAGAGGAGGGGTGAATCAGGGTGACAAATTTTTTTTATGTGATGGATCTTGTTCCCACATTGTTAGGAACATGTTGAACCTATATGATAAATATGATCAGAAAGAAAACATTCACATGCACAGAGAAGACACAACACTTTTTAATTGGTTCAGTACTAAGGGCTACGTCTAAGGAGCATATGCCGACAAGTTATCGGTCGTACCAAATCCACTAATATTCACAAGATGTGGATTAAAAAGGTTCGGGCACAATAACTATGCCCCACGATCATTGCCTTTAAAAATGTTCAGGGATAGCTCACTGCTTCCCTCTGGTCACTCCCGTTGACTCCCCCAGGCTCACTGCCCTTGGTGAAATCACAATCAGTTTGTAGACGTGAAGGTCTCTTTATCATTTCACAATAATGCATCCTCTGTTGTATGTAGATTCTCTATTGAAGTCCGACTCTAACCTGAAGACAAATATCACTTTGCACTGATGGTACGAGATGATCTTCCAACTTTCATGAAGCTTCAAAAGGACGGATGTACATTAACAACCCTGGCACGCTTCTCCAAGATTTACCGTGCAAGTTTCAGGAATGGTGCGCAAGTCACATGCATGGTACAAACTAAGAGTGCAGGTGACTCAAAACAACGTGCGCGACCCTGCATTTTTGAACTCCAAACTTGCGTGACTCAGCGCCTTTAAATCCAAAAACACTTTGGACACGTATCCAACAGCTGGCGCGCAGCCTCTACTTGCACGACCCAAAAACCACTTGCGCGACTCAACCACTTGTGCGATGAGAGCTCGAAAAATCTCTAAGTATTGATCTTCTTTACAAATGAGGACTCGTGGTCCTCTATTTATATGTAAACCGGACCACATTTGATACTATTATCTTCTTGAACTGTATGATCTCTTTGCTGGAACACATTCTGAACTTCCACTGAGGATTGACAGCAAACACAAACCATACTCCAAATCATGCATAGAATACCATGTTTCCAACAATCTCCCCCTTTGGGTTTGTTGGAAATCAAAAAATAAATTCAAAATATCTCCATCCATGTGCAAATAAAAAATGCAAGAATCAACTCATCCAACACTCTAAGTCTATGTGAGCAATGATTAGTGTAGAAACACAAGAGAGGAAGTGTGAATTGGGTTCCAGTGTTTTGGAATTCTCAATGGTTCCCATGAATCATTACATTTCTAATGAATTACTTCTTATCCTTCTCATCGTATCACTGACAATGAATTCGCATTTTGTCACAAGAGTATTACAAGTCTGAACATGCTTGAATTTATTCCTTTCTCCCCCATT
This sequence comes from Viscum album, assembly GCA_963277665.1. NCBI lineage: Eukaryota > Viridiplantae > Streptophyta > Magnoliopsida > Santalales > Viscaceae > Viscum > Viscum album. The sequence continues at coordinate 1,244,881,833 of OY728147.1, forward strand.
GACAACAAACCTAAATCCTGGTAATTTGTTCAACGTTAAGCTCAAACCATACTCCCCCTGGATAGTATCTCCCCCACAAACCTGCATCACATCCATAAAAAGATAAAAACAATCATCATAATCGGGGAGAGGGTTATTGTGTAACCTCCTTATGCACTGGGGGGTGGCTGAACACTGAGGTTCAATCAATGCTTCTCAAACACAGCCGCTGACACTGGCTTGGTCAGGATATCAGCCACTTTCTCATCAGTTCCCACATGATCCATTCTAATCACCCCTTGTTCAACTTTTTCATTGATAATGTGATACCTTATTTCAATAGATTTCTTACGGGAATGCTGAACAAGAATCATTGTAAGCTCTATTGCGCTCTTGTTATCACAGAAAATCACTATTAGTTGCATTACCTCATCACCAATATCTGTTAACTGTTGCTTCATCCATAGTAGTTGACTGCATTCCTTTGTGGAAGAGATATACTCAGCTTAAGAAGTACTAAGAGAAGTACTTCCTGGTTTCTTGCTCAACCAGCCAACATATTTCTGCCCAATATAGAAGGCTCCACCACTAGTGGACTTTCTATATACTACATCACCAGCCCAGTAAGCATCAGAAAATGCTGATAATTCATTGTCCCTGCATGGAGCAAAAAATATCTCGAAGTTATGTGTACCTTGGATGTACCTCATGATTGTTTTTAATGCCACCAAATGTTCCTCCTTTGGATTACTCTGAAAGAAGGCCGCAAGGCATGTGGCAAAGACAATATCTTTTCATGTCGCTGCGAAGTATAGTAGGCTCCCAATGATCCTCCTATACATGGTGGGATCAACAGAGGCCCTATCTTCATGCTTTCCCAGTTTAGTTCCAACTGCAATCGGAGTTGACATTGGATTGGAGTCTGGCATATTAAACTTCTTTAGCATATCTCTTATATACTTTTCTTTAGAAATGAAAGTTTATTCCTTATTTTGAATCACCTGCAACCCCACGAAATATGTGAGCTCCCCAATCATAGACATTTCAAATTCTGATTTCATGTACTTGGCAAATTCATCCACTGATTTCTTCTTTCTACCACCAAATATGATATCATCAACGTAGACAAGAACCATGAATTGATGTTTTTGAGAATTCTTCACATAGATATTGTGATATACTCCTCCTCTTTTGAATTCCAGCTTCTTGATATATGAACCCAGCCGCGAGTACCACGCTCATGGTTCCTACTTCAAACCATATAGATCATTCTTCATTTTGCAGACCTTTGTTTCATCATTACCCAAAAAAATCCCACTATCTGTTCAATGTAAACTTTTTCTACGAGTAAACCATTCAATAATGATGTCTTGACATCCATTTGAAATACTTTATATCTTCTTTGGAGTGCCATATCATGGAAAATATCTATTGACTCTAGTCTAGCCATTGGATCAATGGATTCTTCAACATCAATGCATTCAATCTGGGAGTATCATTTACATACCTGTCGTGCCTTGTTTCTGATGACACATCCATGCACATCAAACTTATTTTTGAAGATCCATTTGGTACCAATCACACTGTGACATTGGGTTCTCTGGAAAAGATCCCATGTCTGATTCTTGTCAATCTGATCTAATTCATCATTCATGGCTTTCACCCACGATTCATCATTTGCAGCTTCTTCGAATGAGGATGGCTCTACAACTGATAGAAATGTAGATTGTGTGTTATTCCTCATCCTTATTATTTGAGTGGGTGCACTCTTGTCCCCAATTATGTTGGATGGATCAATCTCTGCACTTCGATTTCTCCTGTGAGGTTCAGATGCATCCTCTTCAGCCATAATTTATTCTTCCGATTCTTCTTCTGAGATAACATCATGATGTGACTGCTGAGTGTTTTGTACAGCTTCCTCGATTTCTGTATATGTATTTTCTTCATGTTCACCTTCTTCATGACTTTCTATCACATCAGCATATGACGTCCGTGAAGCATTTGTGGTTTTCTCTTCAATTATCTTAATGTCACTGATTTCCTCAATCATTCCTAAACGCTTGTTGAAACACTTGTAGGCATTGCTTCTCATTGAGTAAATGAGGAAAATTCCTCCATCTGCATTGTCGCTATACTTCCCTTGATTTCATTCATTGTACCTGATGAAGAATTTACTTCCAAATACACGATAGTATTTTAAAGAGGACTTCTGTCCATGCCAAATTTCATATGTTCATCTCACCCATATAAAGTCATGTTCGATTCTGAATGTACACTGCAGCTTGAACAGCCTCTTTCTAGTAATTTCGTGGAATACAACTCTCAATCAGCATAGTTCATGCCATGTTGTTCACCTGTCGATTCCTACATTGATCATCTCCATTTTGTTGTGGATTTCTCACAGTAGATACCTCATGTTATATCCCATGCTTCTCCAGATAATTTTCAAATTCAATAGATGTGTATTATCCTACATTATCAGATCTCAACACTTTGATTGTTCATCCAGTATCATTTTCGGCAATTCGCCGATATGTTTTCATGCAGTCATGGACTTGTCGTTTCCTGTGAATGACCATAACACATTCTATTCTACTGTAATAATCTATGAAAAGTACAAAGTACCTTCCTCCATGAGTTCCAACAACATTTATCGTCCCACATACATCTGTATGAATCAGATCACGAAGGTGAGATGCCCTTTTCTTCTTTGGCCGGTATGAATAGCATACCAGCTTCCCACTAATACATGCATCATAATATTTTTCATGTTCAAGATTCAGGTTGGGAATGCCCATGAAAATTATCAATTTTGATATTTTCTCCATGTCCTGTTGATTGATGTGTCCCAGTCTCCGATGCCACAAATTGTTTTCCTCTTCAAAATTCATGTAACAGACATTTTCTTCACTAACAACCTGAAACAAGTTGCCTTCTATTCTGTATCCCATCATAAGTGAATTTCATATCATTCCCATGATAGTGCAGCCGTTCTGATTAAAAGTAACTATAAGTACCGAGTCAGAGAGTCGACTCACATTGGGGAGATTATGACGTAGTCCATCTACATAAGGAACTTCAGTCTTCTTTAGTTCTCCACTAGCTAATTTGGTACTTCTGCTCCCTTTGATTTTCATGGCTTCATCATTACCAAATCGTACTGTACCATCAAGCTTCTTTTTGATATCTGTTAGCAGGTTTGAATTACCTGTCATATGAGATGCACAACCGCTATCCAGAATCTAGGTATTTTTGTTCTTTTTAGCTTTGAGGGTGACTTATGCAAGGTTGGATTTCTCAATCTTTTTTCTTTCCTTCCATGAATCATTGGATTTAGTATATAGTACTGATGTTCTTTCAATTATCTCTTCCGTATACCCAGGTTCTTCATAGTTAAAATCATCTTTGAGAGGAGAAAACATGTTTGAAGGAGCAACAATGTCTTGCTAAAAAGAGTTGACTTTTCTTTAACATCGGTATGAGGTGTCCATGTCCCTTCTCTACCTGCAATTAGCAGCCTTATGACCAAATTTAGAAATACGATAACAATATCCATAGAAATTTATTCTTTTATAAGAATTAGGATACAAATTTTTTCACCTTTTTTGAAATTATATATCTTCTCCATTCAAATAGATTTTTTCCACTTTGCAATAAGACATGGTATGGCCCAGATAGCAACAGAACTAACACTTCATGAGAGGAAATGTCTTCTCACTTCAATTTCTCCTCATAACTTCTTCATTGGGAGAATAGTTAGACTGTATGTCATTTCTGATTGTTTGAGGATAATTTTCAATTCTTCTTCTGGTTTGGATTGAGGGTTCCTTTTTTAGCACTTTAGAAAAAATTTCAACATGTTCAACATTCATCTTATATTTGTTTTGGATATTTTCACTTCGAGCCGTTGATGTCTCAGCCTCACAGCCAATTCCCCACTTTCCCATGCAAGCGGGTCTTTGATCACTCATGATTGTTCCAACCCCATCCGAACCACACATGGATCTTGCTAGTAATTCTGCATCTGAAAACCTTCCAAACTGTATTTTCTACCTTGATTCATTTGGAATTGATTCAGTCTCATGTTTACTCTTTAGAGTAACAACGTCCTCTTCAAGACCCTCAACAGTCTTGGAATTTTCATCTAGTCTTGAGGTGAGGTCATTGATGACCTTTACTTGCTCTTCAATTCTCATCATCAGATCCACTACATCATCATTGATTTCAATTATTTTAGACTGTACCTTCAAAAATTCTTCCAGTCGTTCAATTTCAGCTTCAAGTTGATCAATGTATTCAGTTGATTCTTCTACAATTGTTTTCCACTTATTGAAACTCTTTCATTTAATCTTAAGCTTACTAACTGCATCCTTAAGTTGCATCTCGGGATCTACACCAGTTCTCAGTTGTTTTTCTCCACCAGTATATTCTAACTTTTCAATAGTGGCCATCATGGATGCATGGATCCCAGTTTTGAATTATGGTTCTTCTTCATCACAGAAATCATTATAATCTTCTTCCTCTTCACATACAAAACTCATTCTTTGAATTTTCATTACCAATTTGAAGTCTCCCTTTTTGAAGAACCTTCTCCAAGTCTTATTGAAGATTTCATCTTCACTATCATCATGATTGATCTTTCTTAGGCACTGAGAGGCAACGTGCCCTACTTTTCCACAACGAAAACATGCGAGAGGTAACTTCCCATTGAATTTACCTTTTCCCTTATAGAACTTATTTGAAATGAGAGAACGAATTTATTTTTTTCTTTCATCTTCACCACTACTATCTTTTGAGATTTTTAGTTTATCCATGGACTTGAATGCCATTTCCTTGCTCACACAAGTCGTAGCATATTCATGTTTGACTCTCATTTTGTATGCTTCTAAGATGCTCAGTAGATCATCCAACGAAAGTTTGGAATGATCTATTTCCTCAAGTACTCACACCTTTGCATTTTAAAGAGGTGGAAGTCTCCTTAATATTTTCTTTACAATATAAATGGATTTGATTTCTTCGCCTAGACCCTGAATTTCTCCAACCACATCAGTAATTCGATTGAAGAATGAGTCTGAATTCTCATTTGGATGCATCTTCAGATCATCAAACCGATTGTGCAGCACCTGCAGCTTCACCTCCTTCACTTTGCTATCTCCTTCATAAATATTCTCAAGATTATCCCACATGAATTTTTCTGAGGTGCAATTCATCACCTTTAGGTAGATCTGATCGGAAAGGGCTGCAGTGAGTGAATTTTGTGCTTCAGCATCTGCATCAAGAATTTTCCTATCCGTTTCAGTCATAGCCAGGCCTGCTGGATCAATGACTTGTATTCCTTATACTGTAAAAAATAGAACTTCCATTCCAAGATAGCTTAGATGAGATCTCATTCTATTCTTCCAAATCTAGAAATTACTTCCATCGATGTGAGGGAATCCCTTAACATTGATTGCATTATCCATGATGATAAAGGATAGATTCAACACCAGCAACCTCCTTCTGATACCACTTTAAGGACCCCGGGACACCCTTAGAGGGGAGGGGTGAACCAGGGTGACAACATTTTATTTTAATGTGATGGATCTTGTTCCCACGTTGGTAGGAACTTGTTGAACCTGTATGATGAATATGATCAGAAAGCAAACATTCACATGCACAGAGAAGACACAACACTTTTTACTTGGGTCACCACTATTTTCTATGTCCAAGGATGATACACCGACAATTTTTCGGTCGTCCCAAATTCCACTAATCTTCACTAGCTGTGGATTACAACGGTTCGGGATCAATCACTCTTTCCCAGTCTCATTGCCATTACGAAGGTTTAGAGATAGCTCACTACTTCCCTCGGGTCACTCCCGTTGACTCCCACTGGCTCACTACCCTTGGTGAAGTCACAATCATTTTATAGATGTGAAGGTGTCTTCATCATTGCATATGGATCTATCCTCTGTTGTATGTAGATGCTCTGTTGAAGTCCAACTCTCACCTATAGAAAAATCTCACTTTGCATTGAGGGTACCAGATTTCGTGCAGCTTCAAAAGGATGTATATACTTTTACAACCCTGGTATGCTTCTCCAAGCTCCGGCGTGCAAGTTTCAGGAATGGCACACAAGTCACCTGCGCGGTGCAAACTCGGCGCACAGGTGACTCCAAACAACTTGCACGACCCTGCATCTTTGAACTCCAAACTTATGCGACTCAGCGCCTTTAAATCCCAAACCACTTTGGACGTGCATCCAACAGCCGGCATGCAGCCTCTACTTATGTGACCCAACAACCACTTGCGCGACTCAACCACTTGTGCAAAGAGAGCTCGAGAAATCTCTAAGTCTTGAACTTTGTTACAAATGAGGAGGGGTTTTCCTCTATTTATAGGCAAACTGGACCCCATGTGTGGTGGTGCGTAAGTGTTCCCTTGGTGCATAGGTTCCGGCGCGCAGCTCGTCCTCCCTAGCCTCTGTTGCGCTACTCCCTTGCACCACCACACAAATACTTGCGTGACTTTCTTTCCTTTTCCATATTTTAATGTTATAATCTTCAAAAACTATAGGTGCGCTAGTTTCCAATCCTCCTAGGAAATGATGCGCAAGTCTCTTCACGGTGCGCAGGTCACATGCGCGACCATCCCAAAACGTGCGCGACCCTTATCCCTTTTCCAGTTTCCCATGTTATGATCTTGAAAAACATATGGCACCCAAGTTTGAAATCCTAAGTACACGACGCGCAAGTATCTTTTCCAAAAATAATTTTCTCCATTTTTCGACATTCATGCCCAAAAATTTGGCAAACATTGGAAAATGGGGCCACCTTTAATATTATTGTCTGTTTGAACTGTATGATCTCTTTGCTGGAACAAATTCTTAACTTCCACTGAGGATTGACAACAAACACAAAACATACTCCAAATCATGCATAGAATACCATGGTTACAACAGCTCTCTCAATCAAAACTTAATTATATCTCCCACTCTATCTGAATAAAATAAAATATTCTTTCTCACAATAGTCCCAACCAATGGATCATTAATTTGTATCCTAACTGTGAATTTCGAAAGTAATAAGTAATAATTTCAACCAAAAGTTAATAAAAATTATTTTTCTTAAACATATAGAAATAAACATTTTCAATTACTGTAATATAACCTCAATATTACCAATATGAAAAATTATATTATATATATGGAAAATAAATTTATTACATCATCTCATCTATTATACTAAATATGAAAATATATCAAATATTGTGGTCAATTCACCGCAACCAAGGTTGATATATTTTATTTTTCCACTTCCTTACATGGATGAATGAAAACGTTATTTAAATAATAAATAAAATATTAATGAAATCATTTATACTTTATAATAAAAATTTTGGATGACCACAATGAATATAATGGAAAATGAAAGATTCACTTTATGTGACTTGTAGAGTTCCTAAAAATAATCATCACCAGATATTTAACCAAAGAATATCTCATAAAATGGAAGAGATAATATTATAATATTTTATAAATGTAAGACGAATAAATTTCAACCTATTATAAAAATATTACAAAACATGAAATATAACCATATAATTTTATTTCTCACACTGTGAGAATGGTAGATTATAGAGGAGGAAAAATTAAGACATCAAATTGAATTGACTACAATAGAAAATAATATCAATGATTACTTTTTTAGAGGATCAGTAATGATTGAAATAGAAAATGGTGGATTTTGTTACACTTGTGAATATTATAATAACAAAAAATGGATTTCTAATAAAACTCAAATTAAAAATAATATTTTTTAATGTGAAATAAACAACATTCATGTTTAAAAATTGGATCAAATCACTAGATAAACAACCTGTTGGGATTATTTAAATTATATAAATGAGGTCATGATGGTCACCAAACCATTTTTTCTGAAAATATTTAAGTAGATACTTAATAGTACACATGACAAATTTTCTCTAAATTATGAAAAACCAAAGTATTAATGCTTTAAATGAATGAATGTAGGGATAAAAATAAGTCAAATCCCTAAAACAATATATAATAGTGAATGTATACATAAACACAGTACATGTCTAATTGAACAATGAAGATCCAATGTAATTAATATATTTTATATAGATCATGATAATGATGTTTTAAATTTATGAAACATTCTATAATCTAGATCTATGAATGTATTATTTGATTCCTAAAAATTTCATTATTCCACATCGCACATATATAATATAAATGACGATTAACTAAAAACATATATAAATATTTTATAATATCTAAAAACTATTGTGGTTAGTGTATTGGATCAACATTGTAATACTATTCTAAAATTTAGAATTTCTGGAATATTTTTCATGTTGATGTAGTGATTTCTCCCTTTATATATGTTTATGTGATTTTGTGGAGATTTTGGATATCTATACATATTTCTCATCTGATATATTTCAATGGTGAAATATCTTATGAAGCCCCAAATCATATCATTATCAAATATCATCCATGGATGATAATGAACATCATTTTTCAACATGTTATTCAATCTATGTTTTGATATCTAATAATAAGGTATACGAGTCTAACATTGATTGCATCGAAAAACATTGAAAACATTCCTAATGATAAATTTGATATGGGACCAAAAGATTGGTTTTCTAGGATTTTAATGAATGGGAATATTAATTTCGTTAATGAAATTTTTTAGATATAGGATCATAAAAATGACACTATATATGGTATTACCCTATACAATGTATAATATTTACATAGAAATGAGGTGTATATATATGGAGTAAATAATTTTGAATCTCAATACATTCTTATTATAATTGTGAATATGATATTCCTAGACAAAAATTAAATTATAGTGTATTTATATCATTATAAATTATATCCTGAGATTGGTCTATCTTGTCAATAGCATTATTTATTTTTCATTTGTGAGTGGTTATATTAATTTTGAGACATAATTTATATTAGGGGTTATAATATAAAAACCTCATTTTTTAGAACATATTTTATTTCCATAAAAAATAATATCCATCATATCTATGTTTTTCTATTTTATGAGTTTATTCAATAACAATTTCAAATTAAATATATCATCATATAAATTAAAAATAAAAAATTATTTACTCATAATATGACATTAGGAAAAAGTTTCATGATCTATGTGTTGCAAATCAAGGGATAACACAAACAATGGATGATTAAATAAATTAAATTTTAATACAATGGAAAGGGAAATTAAAATTAAAAAATTCGTATCATTAAAACTAGAATATTAAATAGATCACTACAAATTTTTTAAATAACCGATATTAATAAATAATCTAAAATATGAATGAGTATCCTTAATGTTTAAATAATTATTAAATATATAACATTCCAATACAAATACTCTGATTTCTTATGATAAAAACATTATTTATTTCGTTTATGGATTTGATATTGAAAAATGTGACCAATAATATCTAGAAAAAATGTACAAAATCGAATATAAATATTTAATCAAATAAATTCCTATGAAAAATTTCAGTTTATAGTTCTGAATTTATGAAAATTCTAACAAAATAATACTCAAGTCTTCATACTATTATTTTTCATAATAAGACATGATTTTTTTATTTGAAAATTATTTTCAATATAATCAAAAAATATCAATGCACAAAATACAACAAGAAATTATTCATTTCACATTATTCATCATAATTATAGGAAATAAAATTCATAATGGATAGAATAATCAGTTGGTAGAGAAAAAAGAGCCGCAGTCAATTGAATTACATCAGTATGAATTAGATAACCACAAGGGTATGATGATAAAACAAACATGAACTAGAATAATAACTGATAAATAATACCTATAGGAATGTTAACCAAAAATAATGAGTCCTTTGATAAAAAATTATCAAAAAACAACTTTCATATAAGTCATTAGTCATGATTCAATTGATAAAATTCCTTCATAGAGAATTATTTATAACTCATTGAAAAAATTGAAATAAATACATAGGTATCATTTAATATAAAACAATCTTAATAGAATCTCATCCCAAGATTATTACCATATCTAAAAGGTTAATTTTATTAATATTAAACATGATAATATCAAATTACTATGTGCAAATCAGTTAAATATGCCTCCTAAACCACCCCATAGAGACCATATCAGTTGGTATTACATTCAATTTATTTCCCATTAAATTTAAAAAATAACACCCTTTAAAACATCCATCCATCCAATTTTTCATTATTAATAAATAAAAAATCAAGGGGATCAATGAAATTAAATTTATGAAAATCAATAACCATTAATATATTGAAAACATATTATATCATTGAAAAACGTCCCCATTTGAGATATAAATAAAAATTAAAATATTTACATAGATGACAATTACATTAATAATATTTTTTACATGTTTCTTTTAAAATAATGATACAATTCTTCAATTTTATAAAAAATAAAATAAAAAATACCATAATATTGAGAAATAGTATTTCTTAGAAAATACCCATGTAATTGATTATAGGAATCATCATAAAATATATTTTATATCATTGTCGAAAAACCATTAAATTGATAATTTAGAAAATAAAGACCTCGTTCAATCAAAAATTAAAAAAAATTACATCATTTCTAAATTGAAAAATGTAAACATTAGAACCATTGTATATAATGTTAACTACTATATAAAACAACATAAAATATTCATTTATTAATTAAATAAAATATTTTTGATAAAAATATTTACCGATCATTGATATATAATATAAATGATTCCAAAAATAAAAGAGAAATAAGATTGAATCTTCCTTAAAAGCATTATTTTGATCTCACAATATACAAAGGAGGGGAAATTTAATGAATGTTATTTAATCATTAGACATAATCATATTAGAATAAATATAATTTTTTTAGAAAATAAATATAAAAAAATTCCATGAATAGATTAATTTACATAATCCATAATAAAAAGAATTTAAAATGTAACATAAATTATTTAGATCATTGTTAAAATTTTAATCAAATATCGTTGATGGAAATTATATGATATGGTGTTGTAAATAACCATAATTTAATGAATAAATTTTTCTATATATATTCATGGTGATTTAGGTACACCATAATATGAATTCATGGTTAACAATGTATGCCTTTCACTCGATTATGTGATTGAGACATTGAAATCCCATGAAAAAAATCATAACATTTGTAATCATAATTATTCTATGAATATATTATGTTATAAAACTTAAATACACAGTTAAATTATAAAAATAATATTATAAGAATATGGAATAATTTCCATGTATTCTTTGTATAATAAATTCAATAATGTTGAGTTATAATAAAACGATATGAAATTTACTTTTCAAACCCATTACCTAGAGTCTAAACTTATACCTATATCTACTAATACCCATATATTATTATTATAAAAATTATATAAAAGATAAATAACCATTAATTTTACATTAATTTTTTAATTAATCCATTTATTTAATTTATATTAATAAAATATTTAATTACATAATAAGTTATGTCCAAGTTAGGTTTTTTATGGACATTTGATTCATAATTGAAAATTTACTTTTGTATGATAATCCTGGTTAATGGATTCATTGTAATTTTATAACCTAAATATTAATGGAGAAATAACTATGTTATTTATAAATTGTGAAATATATTTTACCCATCGATTAATGTTGTAAAGAAAATAATCCCATACAAATTTTTGTGGTGGAAATTCATTTGGACCCACAAATAACATTATCATTTACCAACTTATGGTTGATTAATAAAATAGAGGAGATATTATCTGACCAAAATGATAATTATTTCATTAATATCATATGTACCTTTTTAATACTCTATTGTAAACCTCAATGATACAAAATTATAAGAAATGAAACACATATCCTCATGGTGGTGGTGGTCCATACATAAAAAAGAGATATGTAATCATTCCCCTATGATGGAAAATTGATAAAACCAATTATACCATAGTCATTATAAAATTATTCAGCATTAGATATATTCCAAATAATATATCATCATATTTTAATAAATTGTCATCGATTTTGAATATATATCAAAATTATAATAATTAGTTAAATTTCATTTATTCCTATATAGAAGGGCACCTTCCAACCAAATAGAATGTTTTTCTAGGATTGACATTTGGTGAGACAAGGAACTTTGGAAATTTTGTGGGAATTATGGGAAGTTATTTGGGAGGATACTGGTCAAGATATTGTTCTCTTGATGATTTTATAAGATAAGAGGGGTGAGGTCCCTTTAAAAGTGAGATAATTGGAAAATAAAAAATTTAAGGATGTATTAAATTAATACCAAAAATGGATTATCATAATGTGCCTCAATTTGATATTTTTTAAATGGATGTAGATAAGTTCATATATTATCATATATTAACATTTAGACATTTTTAGTTTATTTTTTGACACTTATTTCTTAGTTGTGGCCCCTTATTTTTCTTTTTGAAAATTAATAAAGCCTAAAAGTCCTTTTTATACATTTGAGCTAATAAATGATAATATAAAATGAAAATTTTCTCAAAAATCAAAATTACATGATGTTATCCCACAAATCCCATTATATATATATATATTATAAATTTTTTATCATCTAATAAAATGTTATTAAACATGATTTATAAATAAATAAAATTTTCTGACTATTCTAAATTTTATTCATAAAAAAATATCAACATAGTAATTTAATTTGAATATAATCCTTCTTCATGACCGTAAGACATTATATTTATTAAAAAATTAGACTATAATAATAACCCACACATCTTAGGATATATTAACTATTTTATAATAAAATTTTCATTACTATTATTATACTCTATTCACAATAAAAATGTCAACATTGTGTTATCATTTATTAATATTATTTCATTTTAAGAGTGAAAAAAAATATCAATGATATTATCTGATAGTATAAATATAATTTTACAACTATTTAAAACATCTTTTTATCCATAATATTATTAACCCATGGATCACTGATTGTTCCTGGACCAATAGTAACCACAGTACCTAAGGAGTGCCTCATCATATTCCAGGGCCTACTGACATGTAGTTGGTTTATAAAGATATTCTGTGAGGATTTTTTTATACTAACAAATGTGTATACAATAATTAAAAATAAATCAATAACTCTTATAAGAAATGGAATGGAAAATAAATGAATGTATACTAAAATTAATAATAAATGAAATTCTGTAAATGCTCGATCTACTATGGAATAAAAACATTGACAAAAACCAGTGTCTATTATATATAAATTTGAAAATAAATTAAAATAAAGGTGTAGTTCCCCATGAAATCAATTATCAATACCTCATATAAATCCAAATATTCCAATACCATTCATCCCACTCAATAAAATATTATTTCATGTCCCAACCAATGTGTGTAACATTGTGAATGCGTACTCATGTACCTATGTGTACTGGTGTCATAAGAAGGATGTAAGTTAGAAAAATTATATGAAACCACCATTTCATTTATGAATAATATTGACAATGTAATGATATTTTATTTTTATAATTTTATCAAAATTAAATTACAAAACTAATGAAAATAAACCAGCATACTGTTTTCTATGGATAATGTTTGGGTTTATATGATGATGTTATGAAATCATTCTAACTGTAATCATATAACCTCCACAATTTATTAATGTTCCAAAAGGTATTTAAAACCACCAATATAGTATTTATCTATAGTTATCATAGGGATTCAATATGGGAATATGAAATAGTTGTACCTCATTATGGGAGTATAAGACAGTTGTCATAGACTTAAATCCAAGCTTCAATATGTAATACTACACTAGACATGCCTCGATAGATAGTAGGAATCCAGTAAATCTCTATCCACAAGAACCACCAAAAAAACACCTACTACAACAACAAGTAAAAATATACCTGATCATTCTTACTATAAATCCATGTATTACTAACCATATTTGAGAAATAAAATTGTTCCATATCCATCCATAAGAGGATCTAAATCCTGGTAGTCAAAATCAGTATCACATAGCAAACATATAGTAAATTTTTTATTTTGGTCATAAGCCTAATAGTATCATATACCTCTCTTGTGATAATTTTATCCTATGGGAATAATCATAGTAATATCACATCTCACATACCCTCTAGAAGTTTCCCCATATGGGGTGGAAAAAATAAAATCATTTTAGCTATCCACCCATATGGTTGTTTTCAATACATTCATCAAAACAATGTATTTTTATACCATAATCATTATCAAAATAAAAAACATAACTTTAATTGATTTTTGTTGAAACCACCATGAATCTTTTCTTGGACTCACCAAAGACAAATATACACGTCCCCATGTTCACCCACTCTAGGAAAAATATAAAATGGGGCACTGATATGGGTCCCTTATTCTGTTATATCGACGGTTGAATCCCACATGGGAACTATAATAACCCGGATCTACTTTTCTTGAATTTCTTTATTTTATGTATGTTTTTGAGAAAATTATGAGATTATGGAAATTTCAGGAGTATATGCCATGTACATATATGTACATGTTGTGTACCTAATTTTTGTGGGTTTCTGTGTGATGGTTGTGTAATGGCCAAGCACATGGTCGTTTGGGGTGACCTAGAGATCGCCTAAAGTAGGGCTTGATAAAGGATTATACATGTCGTGTACTTAATAACTACACACTTTGTACTTTTTATTTTCTTTCATTAAATGGACCGAGGCCACTTCATGTTCACTAAAATACCTTCTTCTCAGTTCATCTCATCCAGGAGAAACTTTACGACACAATTATTCTTTGATCCTATAACTCATCGTCTATTTTCCGAATTTAACTCTTTTGATTTCATTGGAATCACATTGGTTAGTTCTTCATTCTTATAGTGCGTTGTTCTTTGATTTTTATTCTCTTTTGAGAAATCTGTTAATGAACTTTTATAGCATTATTGTAGTTCTAAAATGATTAAATGAGATTAAATCCCTACGGTTCATGTATATCATCCAAAAAATGCTGAGGATGGTGGTTTGTGTCGATCCATAGTTAGTCTTTGAGTTATATGTGCCAAAGTGCCAAGACCATTGTTCGGGGTATTTCATGTTTATGGGTATTATCCCTATTATTTAATATAATGACTTTTTTTCTTGAGTAGAGTATTTATAATTGTAAATAGGGTTATTTACCCTCTTATGGATGTGTTTCCCATGCCTGAATGATATTGACCGTTTGGTGTATCTTTTCCTACTAGGCTACTTTATTTTTCATGCCTAGTGTTTTTAGCATGTAGTGAATTTATCTAACATGGTGTGAGATGAAATAGACTATTTAGCATAGTATTTAATGATATTTTCATTGGCTTCCATATATAATTTGTTTATTATTGACTTACACCAGGTTGTGGGAACTTGGTGTAGTAGCCCATAGGGGTAATGGAAGTCGAGGGCTTCTCGAGTGTGTCTTTTTACATTTAAATTGAAAGACCATATGGGGGGATTGAATTTTCGCTCATGTAGAGTGTCGTTAATGAATTTTTGTGAGACCAATGGTTTAATTGGATGTTGAGTCCATCCCCATAGTGTCTATAGTTATTGATAAGAATTCACTAAGGGAATTGACGTTGTGTTCTTCCTCAGAGAGTCTATGCTAAAGCTAAACCAGAGGGGTTAGACTGTGAGTACTTCCCAGAGGGTTTCTTGTGCTTGATTGGTTGAACCATAGGAGTTTGGATATGAGTACTTCCCAAAGGGTTACTAATGATTGTTGGTTTCTTAACTAAAAAATGAAAATTGATGTAATTGAAACAATTAAATTATTTACTTTTGAGTATTTCCTTATTTATTGCCTCATTTTTCATATTTCCTTCAATATATATATTCACATACTATTAAGAAAATATCTTTGAGTGGATTTGTACTAGGATTCATCTCACACCCTATTTGGGAAAGTATTTCGGGCCTAAAATGAGCATATTGTTGCATGTCTAGATATGGGCAAACACCCTTCTACTTCAGGTACAAGACTGCTGTTGAGATCGAGATCATGGGACCAAGATGAGGCTTGAGATGCTGATGGAGTTTATTTATTTCAATTGTACATTGGTTTTTTACTATATTCTTTCATTGTGACTTGTTTTCCTAGTTTTTCTTTACATATTAATCATGCATCTTTTATATGTATGTGTGCCCCAGTTATTTATTACATGTAGTGTTTCATAGTTTAACTATTTCATGTTATTACATCATCCACTATTGTTATCTTTTTATATCCACAGTGTTACTCTTCCAATGATGTCATTGTTTCCCCACTATCACACCCATGTTCTTCACATTTTATCGGCACCCTCTATCATTTAGGGAAATGTGCTTGAGGCCATGTGACCAACCGGGTTTGGGGTATCTCTTGGCGGCTTGTGGAATTGGGATGCTACAATGTTGTATCAATGTAACTTTTTTCTTCTTTATTTATGTTTGGAGCCTATATCTGGGGATAATAATGAATATTTACTTGTTAATAATTTTTTTCCATGGATTAGACAACTCATATACATGGAAAATCCAATTTACCTTATATGTTGTGATTAATATGGTTTTTCAATTATTTCAGTTGATTTGATTTAACAATTGGGTGATTCACATGTTTTTTGTTATTAAAGTTTAAATTATTGTGGTTTTATTTTTGTTTCATCCAGACGAGATTAGGGTATGCCATCTCATGCATCATATAGGCACTTTTTAGAGTTAACATGTCATGTATTATTGTTAGGCCATTTATGGTGCATTACTAATCACAGATTGTTGTGATATATGTTGTGGTAGATATGCAAGTTGTTTTGATAGATACCTAGATACAATACCATCTGTATGATAGGATATTTAATTGTGTAAGATTTAGTTTTAATTAAAGCCAATATTTTGTTCTGGTGGAGTTATGGGCCATCATGGATCATAATTTGGTTGATCATTGAATTTTTATGACTGTATATGACATGTGTAAGATGTTAATATTTGATTCGAAAAGATTATAGGACATCATGGATTGTTATTTGGCACTTTAATGTTCACTTCTATGTTTTCTTGGGTTTTGAAGTAGTTTTTGAGGGTTACTATCCAAGAAAACCTATAATACAATGCGTGTAATGAAAAATACATGTCATGTTTTCTTCTATTCATGATGGAATGTTTTTTCTTGCGTACACTCTTTGTATGGTATATAAAATCCATATAGTCCCTAACCATGTTACTACTTTTGTGGGTTGAGACATAGGGTTTGGAAATCATTGGTGAAACACGATGTGTACCTGACGCACATATTGTGTGTGTAGACCATGTGTCTTGTCATGTGACCAACGACACATGTAGATAATGGGAAGTTAGTACATGCATTTTCTGGCACAAAGACAATGTTTAGTGTAATGACCCGCCAATTCCCATTGGCTTGAGAGTACAACTTGTCATTACTCGGCCTTACGCGACATCCCCAAGGCACCAAAGGATGGAAATAAATGATGATGGGTTTCAAATATAAGTTGGGGAAATGATTTACCCTTTAAGAAATAAACCCATAAACCAACTATAACCAAGAATTCCCTATATGATGCATGAACAAAATAAACAACCAACTCATGCATTACCAAAAGAGAACTACACTGTTCCAAAAATCACCACATAACCAACAAAAAATAATAGTACCAATCGAAATTCAAAACAAAAGACCAAAAACAAGACAAGACACACTCCTTGGCTCCACACCCAACTCAATGTACTAACCACTGCCACATATCCCAAGAATCACCATGAAACACTGTTAAAGAGACAACATACCTTTACCTGTGTCATAGAATATGACATATGAAAGAGCACCAAAGTGCCAAATCAGGGTTGAGTATTAAACCCAGTAGGTATTCCCCAATTACTTCCCTACTCACACCACTAGGATATAAGAGTTAGAAACAATTATATAAAAATAATTTATATAAAACATTTTCCCAAAAGCTGTTTATAGCTAAATATAAACAAGTTTCCAAAACCATTCACAACTAAAAGCATCCAAGAGCAATTGGAACCAACTTTTCAACAAGTTATTTTTCCAAAAAAATAATCATTCCAACTTTAAAACCATTCTACAATATCCCTTTTTGGCATACCCAACTAGTTCACAATCCCATGCAACCCACCATGCATGGTACATGGAAGAGGGGAGAAGCCCTAACCCTTATCCATCACAACCATGATGGGGGATACTTCTTACACTTATCCAATACAAATTCACTTGAATAAATGACGTCGGAGATCCCTAAACCTTATACATCCAAACACTGATGGGGGAGACCCCTAACCCTTATCTGTCCCGACTGCAATATGAATGTTTGATGGGGTAGATACCTAAACCTTATCCATCCCAACACTGATGGGGGAGACTCCTAACCCTTATCCGTCCTCAATGCAACATGAACACACCCCACACATTCACAACATTCATTCAAAAACCATCCAATGAATAAAACACCTTTTATTGAAAACCATTTCCATCAAAACTATGTGTGTTCAACCAATTCAAACCATTTCAATAAAACTATAGTTTTTTTGAAAACCAAAGAATGAACCAATTTCATAAAACCATTTCATTACCAATCCATTTCAAATAAAAACCAATTTTAAATAAAAACCCATCTTTCATCAAACCATTTACCATTCCTTCAGGTCCATAATTTAAAAATCAATATTTTAATTTCAAGATTCCAAATCACTTTTCACAACAATCCACCAATATTTCACAATTACATCAAAACCATAAATCATCACTAAAGAATATTTACCCCATGATTTTCACAATAAATATCATTCAAATTACCAAATTTGAATCTATGCCAATGAATTCTAACAAGAGGAGTTGAGAGTGAAACCTCCTACCTCAAAGGTGTTGAAGAAAACCCTAACAAACGGAGAACACACAAGAAAACTGTGCCGATTCACCAAGGATCCTCTTTAGATATCTTCTCCCAACACAATAAAGACCAAATATCATCATATTTGGAATCCAAACACTTAGATATTCCCATAATGAGAATAGATCTACGAAATTGAGAGAAGAGGAGAAGTAGATCTAAGTAGATCTAAGAAACCAAACAAGAACGATAACATACCTCAAGAATTCAACTTCGATTCGGCAAGAGAAGCCTTCTAATCACCTTCAAAATGATGTGAGAACCCTCCTTGACCTCAGGAGAACCAAAATACCGAGTTATGGCCACTTATGAGGAAAAAACGAGCTACATAGAGGCAAAAAACGGGTGACATCCACCTTTATAGGATATCGATTAAGTGGTTGCACGATTAGTTCACATAGTTTGACAAACCGAGAGCTAACCGTGCATTATCTACTTCCTCGACCACCCTTCTCGCATATTTTGGCCACACGGTTAGACAAACTGTGTGCCGCCCGTGCAGAATCCACTTCCTCCAAGACCAACTACGCACGGTTTGGCCCCACTATTTAGATAAATCGTGAGCAGCCCGTGCAACTTCACCTTTTCCCACAAAACATCATTCCAAGTTCTCCGGACTCTCACATTCATCACCCCTAACATTAAAACCACTAGAAGCATCAATAAAGGGTTACATAGCAGACACTGGGGGAAATACATTAGAGTCATCTGTGTGACAAACAACACGGTTCAGTGATGTTTGTCCAGTACACACCTTGTCTTGCACAAACACACCAGATTATCTTGTTCTAGGGGAACTGTGTGGGTCGGTCATGTAGAATAAGGCAATAAAGAGAACACAATTCTAGTACATTCCATGTCTACATAGAAAATGTCGTGTGTATGGGGTGTTACATGAATATTGTTGGAAGGAGTACACACCCAAGTGAAGGCTTAATGGAACACACCGTATATGAGTTATACACGTTGTGTATCCACCATTTTGAAATATTGAATTCTATATTTATCTTTTTAAATTATTAAATTTCTATGTTTAAATACTTGATAGTCTTGAACGATGTGTACACTTGACCTTGAAGTGTCATTCCATCGTGATGTCCTCCTGTTGTACACTAGTTACATGCTATGGATAAGACACCAGACATGGTTGATCAAGAACTACCAGCAGATCCTACCGTAGTGATACTCTTTGAAACAACTATTATTCCCGATACATTTGTTGATTCATAGTTCCGAGAGCGCATACTAAGGTTCATGAAGACCTTTCAAAGAGTACCACATCCTTAACAGTTTAGGTTAGAGCTGTAACGAGTTTTTCTTTAATAGCATCCACCCACCTTCAATGTGGATGATGGATCACTTGCTGTAAAGTAATGGTTAGAAGCCATGATATCTATCTTTGAGCATCTGGAGACGCCTCCAAAGTGTAGGGTGAATTTTACTACGTATAAGCTTCGGGACTCCACCATGAGATGGTGGGATGTGATCTCATATGCCAGACTCTAGTACGATATGTCCTGTAATGAGTTCCAGTGTTCCTTCTAGGATTACTTCTACACAGATACTTTTATGGCCAATCGAGACCTAGATTTCATGAGTCTGAAGCTTGATACTTTTTCAATGATAGATTATTCTTCTTGATTCATAGAGTTGTAGTGCTTCACACCCATTCCAGGAAGAGAAGATTTTTTCTAGGAAAGGAAGTTAGAGGAGGGTATTAAGCATGAAATCCGATCTCAGGAGAAAATATTTAGGCTAACTTCCATCACGTATATAGTAAACCAAGAACTGATCACGAAGTGTAATATAAAAGATTCTAAAGCTATGAGCCAGGGTGGTTTTTCATCTGGAGTTGGTACCCATCAAAATAATAGTAGGAAGAGCCGTAAGGAGTCTACATGTAAATATCATAGATTGAAGGATACTTCATATAGTAGCCAGGTGGTGTGATACCTATGTTGGAAGAGTAGGAATATAAGCACACATTACTTGACATACCTAATGGAGTGCAGAAAATTTGGAATGATTGGCCATCTTCAGCAGTTCTATCAGTTTTTCTCACCAACAAATTATGAATGAGGTTTTTCTTTGAGTCCTCGTTTAGGAGCAGAACCACCAGTTTTTCACCAGTTTGGGAACTGGAGTTCTTCTGGTCAATCAGGCCAAGGTGGAGGGCACATATGTGGTGGCCAATCACCATGCTTTCAACTAAAATAGGGTGGATCACCTCAAGGTGGATCACCTCAAGGTGGATCACCTCAAGGTGGACCAGTTTAGGGTTCACAGAGCTGTGTTCTAGGTCTTGATTTTGCAAAATATCAGACCTAGCAGGAGCAAGATATCTGATCCTCTACATTTTCTGGTACTATCCTAGTTACCTCAATTTTAGCTTCTTCACTTTTCCGATAAAGTGGTTTCCCATAGAATTATATCTCTTGTTTTTTTTGATAGGCTTGGGATCTATATCATTTCTTCTCATGATGTCTTGACACTGAACACTTTGTTGGGTAATAGAATTTATAGTTTACGGCAATGCAAGGAGTGGACTATAGAGGTTACTAGGTGTCACAACATATGGGACCATTATGTTTTAGGGGTGACAAGCTATGATGTAATTCTCAAAATTGATTGGTTAGTTCCTTTCTAGCCTTTAGTCAATTTCAATCACCATTGGGTGAGAATCACATCACTTGAGGTTGGATAGTTCTTATGTATGGGTGAATGGGATGTCCTGGCGAGTAGAGTGGGACCCGATCATTTTAGGTTGGGAGGAGTACCCACCCCAATTTCAAGTCTATATCTAGATGGCCAGGGGACATCACATATGGACATACCTCCAGTGGTCAATCATTTCTGGGATGTCATTCCAAAGAACCTTTCCGGTTTTTATCTATTGTGAGAGGTATACTTTTCAATTGAGCTTATTCCATGAGTAGCACCAATGTCCATACCCCTTATATGATGGCTACACCAGAGTCACAAAAGATCGAGAAACTGTTGGAAGAGTTATAGGAAAAATATTTCATCTAACCCAATAATTATTCTTGGTGTTTTCCTATCTTTTTTTTGCGGAAGACATATGGTACCCTCGGACTTTGTGTGGATTAATGGAGGTTTAACCCTTTGATGATCAAGAACTGATATCCCTTGCCAATGATTGATGATCGATTTGATCAAAGTCATGGATCTCAGGTGTTTGTGAATAATGAAATGATATTCGGATACCATCAATTACATGTTAGATCATCTAATAAACCTCTTATGGAATTTCGGAGTAGGTATGGTCTATACGAGTATGTGGTAATGCTGTTTGGTCTCATGAACACAATACAGTTTTCATGGAACTAAGGAAATGATTGCTCCATCTATACTTGGATTATTTTTATATAGTCTTTGTGGATGATTTATTGGTGTACTCTAATACTCGAAATGACCATTCCACACATGTTGAGATGATTTACAATACACTTAGTGAATATAATTTATATGCTCGTCTCTTAAATTTCCACTTTTGGATGGACATGATTATCTTCTGGGGTCATGTTATCTGAGAGAAATGATAATAAGTAGATTGAGTTAAGGTGACAGAAGTAGTTTTGTAGGAGTAATTGAAGAATGTCATTTAGGTACTATGTTTTATAAGGTAGTCAGGTTACTACAAACATTTCATACATGAATTTTAATGCTCAGCAGTGCCACTGTCATGCCTGACTAAGAATGGTGAAAAGTACTTACGGTCATACTCTAGATATTCGTCCTTTTTGAATTTGATTGGGTGTAACATTATCCCTGATAATAGTATTTCGAGTGATGGTCTAGAGATATACTATTTACTGTGTATAATTATGTATTGGGATTGGAGATATGCCTATGCATGGAGAAGTAGTTGTTGTGTACATGTATCGACAATGGAGGACACATTAGAGGAATTACTTAAAGAATATTATAGAGGTAGCTACATTTTTTCATGATTTACATTGTTGGAGAGATTATCTTCTGGGAGATCATGTTGTGGTTTTCACCAACCAATAAATTCTCAAGTATATTTTTACTTCGCACGATATGAATTTGAGACAACGAATGTTGGATTAGTACATTAATAATTTGGAATTTTTCCATGCCTACATTCCTGGGAAATACAAAGATGTGGATGATTCCCTCGGCATGTGGACTCAGATAAAGGAATTTCAAAAGGCCATAAGTGAGTTGTAGCATATGGCTCTATTCACTTAGATGCATTTGTAGTTTCATGACAGACATGGGTAGAAGATCTATTCATCTGTAGTTGTTACCTCTACTCAACTTGATTGAGTGCGAATGAGGCAGTTATCAGATGCTAAATGCCTAGTTATACGGGAGAGTGTGTTATGAGAGGACTCTATTCCTAGATGGAAAGTAGGTGAGGATTATATCATGAGTATTCATTGACGCATATGGGTGTCAAAAGACATGTGCGAGGAGGTGAAGCAGGACATTAATTCGTCAGTTTGGGCAGTTTTTATTATTGTCACCATGATGTATCGATATCTGCACCATCAGCATTTGTGGCCAGATATGATAAGCTATGTTGCTGTGTTTTTCATGAGGTGTCCCACCTATCAGTAGGTGATGGAAGGGCATTAGCGACCAGTAGGGATTATTCATTAGTTAATCATTCGAATGTGGAAGTGGATTGATGTCGCGATGGACTTCATGAGAGGCTTATCGAGGTCGCCATGGGAAAATGTTATAGTTTGGGTTTTCATTAACAAACTCACGAATGATGTTCCTTTCATTATGACCTAGGAGACCATCAGTGTAGATGTGATGGGAAGGCTATACTTCATAGAGATTATACATATAAATTGAGTTCAACGCTACTTTGTTTCAGAAAGGGATGGACATTTTACATCTCAGGTCTGTCATAGACTACAAAGGGATTTGGGTTCACATGTACTTATGAGTATGTCTTACCAACCACCGACAGATAGCTAGTCTGAGCATAAGATACTTGTATTAGAGGAAATTTTGCAGACATGTGTCCATGATTTTGGTGGTTCTTTGGAAATTCACATACATATTGTGGAGTTTTCCTACAATAATATTATTCAATAGACTATTTAGATGTAACCTTATAAGGATTCATACGGTAGGCCAAAATGATCCCCACTATGTTGGCATGAAGCATGTGAGATAGCTATGTTGGGACCTCATCTTGTCTAGGAGACCAAAATGTATATAAAGATTATTCAGAAGAGGATGGCTAGTAAACATTCTTGATAGAAGTCATATGTGGATCGATGGAGACGACCTATGAATTTTGTGGTTAGAGATCATGTTTTCATGTGTGTCACACTGAGGTTAGAACATTGGAGGATTATAAGATATGGAAATTTTTTGCTGAGATATGTTGGAACATTTTAGGTTTTGGAGAGACTGAAGTCATTGTTTTATCGATTTCAGCTAAATCAGTTGTACCTAGATATCAATGACATATTCCACATTTCTCAGCTACAATGTTACTTCTCAGACCCGTATCAGGTCTTTCATCCCTAGGATGTTGAGTTAGAGGTGGATACATCATTCGAGAAGCATCCTATCTGGATTGTTAATGACAGGGAATAGGTTCTTTGTGGCCTTTATGTTCCTCTGGTAAGAGTTCTATCGCAGTACAAGCGAGTACAAGATGAGATATGGGAGAGGGAGACCGATGTACGATCACAGTAACTTGAGATATTCGAGGGTTCTTCTTCTATGCCTCCTTTCTAGAGAAATTTGGGGAAATATTATTTAAGGGGGATGTTTTTATGAACCCAAATTTTATAAGGAAGGTGTTTCTATTCTATATGTTTTTTTAGAAAAATTGGATTTTCTAGAAATTTCAGAAGTACAAAATGTGTATATATAAGTACTTGTCATGTACCCTATTACCATAGGTAGCTGTGTGCTGGCCATGTAATGGAAAAAAATGGCCATGTGGGGTGACCTGGAGACCTCTTAATGTGGGGACCAATAAGGGCATATACACTCCTTGTACTTTTAAATAACACACTGTGTAATTTTTCATTTATTTTATTAAATGGACTAGGGTCAAATCTCATTCACAAATATACCATGTTCTATGTTCGTCTCGTCCAGGAGAAACCATACGACACAATTCTTCTCCGATCCTTTGACTCATCGTCCGTTCACTGTATCGAACTCTGTCAGTTGGGTTGGAATGGCATCCAAAAGTTCTTCATTCTTCTAGATCACCGTTCATTGATTTCTCCTCTCTCATGATTTGTCGTTGTTTGAAATTTTTTAGAGTTTTTGAATATCTATGGATTTTAAGGGTGATTCTAGGACTAAGGTTCATTTATATCATTCGTTGAATGTCGAGGTATGTGGTTTATGCCTTTATGTAGTTAGCCTTTTAGTTCTATTTGAAAAAGATCGAGTACCCTTATTCATGGAATTGCATGTATAGGGTTTTTAATACTTTTATTTTCAACAATTACTTGTGTTCTTGAGAAAAAATTTATGATTGATAAATGGTTTATTTACCATGATATGGATGTGTTTCCCATGTCTTCTTGATTTTGATTGTTTGGTCTAGCTTTGCCTATTTGGCTACATTGTCGCCCAAGCTAGGTATTGTGAGGATGTGGTGAATTTATGATACATGTTGTGAGATAATGTAGACAATTTAACCAAGTAGTCATTAAGGTTTATTTTGGTTTCCATATATCATTTTAGATCGATTTACTTACAAGGGGTTGTGGGAACCTAGTGTAGTAGACCATAGTGGGAGTGGACTCTGAGAGATTTCCCAATGTGTATATTTACTTTAACATTGAGAGAACATATGTGGGATGAAAGTTGATCTCCCATAAAGAGTCTTTATTTCATCGTTTTGAGACCATATGGGGAATTTTATGTTGATTTCTTCCTTATACTATCTATAGTTACTGATACAAGATCACATGTGGAATTGACTGTGAGTGCTTCCTCCGAGAGTCTATGTTAATGCTAAAGAAGAGGGGTTATAAAGGGAGTATGTATGAGTGGGTTTCTTGTGTTTGATTTGAAGAACCAAAGGGGTTTGGATTTGAGTACCTCCCATATGGTTAGTTATTATTATTGGTTTCTTAACTAATAAATGAAAATGGATGTAATTGAAACTATATAATTGTTTACTTTTGTGTCTTTTCTTGTTAATTACTTCTTTTTTCATATTTCATTACATATATATATATATTCATTGACTGCTAGGAAAACATCATTGGGTGGTTTCCAATTGGGACTCATCTCACACCCTGTTTGGGTTATGATTTTGGGCCCAATCAGATTATATTGTTACATGTCAACATAATGTTGAGCACCCTTCAAATTTAGGTACATGATTGATGTGGAGTTGTAGAGCATGGGACCAAGCTGAGACTGTTGATGTTGCTAGATTTTATATGTTATATTTTGACATGGGTTTAGTACTATATTATATAATTTTTCCTTAATTGGATATTCTATTTTATATATGTATCATGAATACTTTTTATATATGTGCGCTCTAGTTGTTTATCACTTCCAGTATTCTAACGTTTACTATTTGCATGTTATTACTTCTCCTCCTACTATTATATATTTATTTCCACTGTGTTACTATTCCAATGATGGAATAGTTTCCCCACTATCACACCCATGGCCCACACTGCTAGTTGAATGCCTCAAGTGTTTAGGGAAATGTGCATAAGACCATGTGAACAACCAGGTATGGGTAACATCTGGGTGGCTTCTAGAACTGGGTTGTTATAGGAACCAATGTCAAATCTAGTTCGATGGGACTAATCAGTATGGTCGATTGAATTCTAGCCCTTTAAATCACGAATATCATCAATCCATGTCATATTAATCATGGATTATTTAACACAATAATCTTTTGATTGATTTCGAGTAGGATATTATCACTTTATTCATAAAAGATAGGTTTGTGTACCATCCAATACAAACCACCATGTATCATAGGGGTTAACTCACATGTCATTCATATATTAATGAGTGTTAACTACACAACTCTCTCTAATTTCCAATTAGATACCCTTGATCATAACCAATGTGCATAAGAAAACATTATCATCGAGGCCCCGTCTTCCAGTAGTCGAGGAAACCAGTCATTCAATGAGATTAAAAGGGGAACCTAACCATTATTCCTTATCCATAAATTTTATTCAAACTATAAATTATATTTAAATTAGGTTTTTAAAATAAAATAGAACTATAAAATAAAATTGGGTCATCTCTTAACTGGAATGGTTATAAACATACGTGAAAATGAACTCTTTGAAAAATATAATAGAACATGTAATAAGAACCTTTTAACTATAAAGGGTCATCGACATTACTTCCCAATGATGGAAATATTTTATAAGGCCCCTATCTGCATATCAAACTTCATCCTATAATTTTAGGCCCTACATCACATCCTAAGGATCATAATTAATTATTTAGAACCAAATTAAAAGTAAATAATGACAAAAAAATTATTACTAAATAATAAAATTTATTTTATCATGTTTAATGCCGAAATTATCAATAAACACTCTCATCTTAAAGAAAACTTGACCAAATGATATATAGAAATATACAATATACCTCAAACCATAAAAAACGATTAATCCCTAACAAATAATGATAAAATAATCAAAAATTAATTTTATTTAAAAATAATGAACTATGAAAAATTTATTGTTTAGTTTTCTAAAAAAAATGATGATCCACTACATGAATATTATATCATTTATCATTGTTTACCTTGGGTGGGGAAAAAACCTATTGTACTTAGTTGAATCCACTTTTCTATAGAGTTATCAGAAATAAACACTAGATCTGAGAAAAAAAGTATGAGAAGTGATGTGTATAGGAATCAATATAAGGGGACATACTAAGTTGTTTTTTTGTGATAACACCAAAAATTAAATACACATTATATTTATTGATGGGGAAGGATGAGTGAAGAAATCCTTATCACTTGAGCTGGGGAGAGTGAAAAATAGTGATGAAACCTTACAAATTTAAGGATGTGGATGATATTTTTTACACTTTCTAAGATCCACATGTTTTGGATAGACAAGATTTTAATGAATTGACTATCTATGAAGCCTTCACAGTCTATGGTATCAAACCTCACATGTTTGGTCTATAATGTTTTCCAAAATGAATGGCAACGATGCACCCACCTATGAATCATTACATGTTTTACTCGGAAATATCATATAATTTTCCAGGAACTATATTCCAATAGTTCAATATAACCATTATATATATGATTAACTAAATAATAATTAGTCATCATGTTGTTTGATGGTTTCCAAAACATCTTCCTTCATAAATCCTTTGTCCATACAAAAAATTTAACGAAAATTCCATTAATATCCAAAAAACTCAAGGCACACCAGATCAACAAAGACACATCATGATGCTTATTTATTGCCAAGAAAAATAACAACTAGGATTTCCAAATCACATATTTCTAATCGAAATCACTAATATAAATAAGAATCATCCAAATAATTGATATTAAATTTTGATTAATTTGTTTTGATCATATTAACAATAGATCATAAAATCATCCCACCATAAAACATACCACCACTAAGAAAGCATTATGGTCCTTATAATGAATCTTAAAACTATTATTACTCATAATATATATAAAAAACCACAATATATACATGAATTTCCAATTAAAATATAGAATTACAAACTCCCACTATGGATCTTTAGACACCCTACCACATGGGATCACCTATTACCACTCCAGAAATATATATTCTCCTCTTTTGTGTGAATCCCTTTCCTAAAACATGACCATGTCATTTCCTCAATCATATAAAAGATTATGGTCCATTACAATGTAGTTCATATCTTTAGTAGTACAGTTCCTAAATAAGAATCCTTCCACATTCAAAATATTTTATCAGGAAAATCCTTTAGAATTCTAGCATCACTACTTGTATGGATCCTAACTACCAAACACATTAAACAATATAATTCCATTTAAATACCATTACCTAGAATATTTTAGTGTTTAAAATTTATAATAGATGTGACTCGATCATATATTCATGACATGATTATGAGAATCCTTCTTTGAAATATATTAACCAATTCCCAAAAAATTCATGTCTTTCCCAAAGAAACATTATTTCTATGGTTACAGAATGACTTCATTCAATTAAACAAGGGAACAAAATTCAAAATACTAATGATAAATCCTCTTGAAAGTCCTTTACATCATCCATAAAAACGTTTTTAGAAACCATTCATGGTTTATTCTTCTCTTGAATAATCCCATTGTCATTCTCAAACACCAAAAAATCCTTGACCCATCACAAAGTGTAAAACCATTATAGATTCCTCAACCAAATCTTTCCACCAACACACCCTCGGGAAAAAATGAGGTATTTTTGAACTAATAAAATTAAATCATCCCAAACTAAGTTGATCATGAACTCACCACAACAAATCCATCAGATACCATATCATAGATTTTTTCTGCAATTATCCATTGAATTCTTAATTACACATGTAAATTTATCTTCTGGAATCAAAAATCTAAAATGTTCTCGAAATTACTGGTTCTACTCCCATGGACCTTATCACATGAGGGTATAATTCTCATTAGAGGAAGCCCTCTTCCCACCTTTGGATCATCTTTTCTATCTATTTTATAATTTAAGCTCCCACTGATTCACATGAGGCACAATAATAGGTTCCATCTTATAAATGTTTCTCACTCCTTCAGATATATTCAAATCACTAACCAACCTAATTCCCAATGTATCAATGATAATTGATGTTATGTTCATAATACAGGTCAAACATCACATGGAATACGATTCATTTATGACATACACTCAATTATCAAGGGACATTTCTAATCCTCTAAAAAATCTTATTATTCCTTACATTTAATATTCAGATCAAAATTTTCCCCTTCATTGATTATAAATCCCAACTCACAATTATATCTTTCATTCAATTTCAAGAAAATATAACCATGATACATGACACATATGTCTCAAAATTTTGGGATATACATTATAAATCTATTTAAAATTCTGTTACCCATCACCTTATTGTATCCATCAAAAGTATTCGTTCCTAATTTTATTTTCCTTGTCCTGAGAATCCACTCACAAATATCATAAAATTATAAAAGATAACCCAATAGTATATAGGGTTAATAACAAAAAAACATACTATTGTAAACAATCCACATACCCATTAAACGTTGGTTCCTCATTAAAAACCAATGGAATTAAAATTTAAATGTATAAAATATAGTATCACCAAGAATTTACATATATTTTCAAGAGAATATATCTATGATAATCACCCATATAGTTTCCACACAATAATAGGTTAACACTACTCATGGGTTTCCCACTAAAAACATGACTATCATTACTAATAATATATGGGTACAAATTAATGTTTTCAAGGTCTCCCACTAAGATCTACCAATATATTTTCATTAATGTCACATCCAACATGGTTGCATCCATGCTCCCCTTCCAATGCATGGCATAAATATGATAATAAACCACTCAATAAATCTCACATACAACAAAAAAACTTATCGCCTGCCACACATTAATAGGGAACCCATCTTCATTAGGAACCACTAATAAGAATCATCCATTGGTAATCACATATCAGAAATAAAGTTATATATATATAATTCATTAAATTGACTTCTATGACCTTTTCCAAAAAAATGCAACATTATTCATTTACATGTAAATCCATTATAATATATATATTAAAACACTATATATGTCATTACTAGAATAGTAAATAACAATACTAAAATAGAAACAACCCACAAGGGGAATGCCATTTGGAATCTAATTCCATACTAACCCACCTGTGAAACTATACCTCATGTTCATGTGGACTGCGTCGTCACCATCATAATTATGAATACCATTGAATATACATAAGAAATTCATTCAAAAGGAAATACATATTAATTTCACCCATCTAGGTTTATTTCCCCAAAATACATATATTGTAAATTTTTATAGGTTTTTATAATGGGACATTGGAATAACAAATACATAGTCATTAGGGATAATGATCAGACAAAAAATATTATACATATTTCAATCATATTTTCATAATATTATTCTATGGAGGAATCATTATTATACATGACATGAGACAAATCCAATCCACAAGATTTATTCTAATGGGCCAATAACCACACGTCTATAATAATCATCAACCACAATAATCGTTATCACCATTCAAATATAAAATAATATCAAATCAAAACATCAATAACTAAATCAATAAATCTATATACATGGTATGATTGAAATCATTTTTGAATAGGTTTTCATAACTTAGTAATACAACATCCATCATATGATCAACAATTTCACAAATCTATAGCTTACCATAATCTATTGTTGTAAAAAAATAAAGCAAATTCGATGATAAACAATTGTTACATCCCACCACCCTAGAATTTTGACTGGTATATATACCATTTTCCCATACAATGAATCTGGGGTGCCTCCCCATATGATAGAGGTTAGAATCTAGTATTTGGATTTTAAGGATGTATTAAGGAGAGACTATAATTGCAAATAAAAAGGTACAATATATAAAACTTATAAAATATCATACATATAAAATAATAAAAGATGGAATCTATAAATATAATCAATATTGAATAATAATTGAAATTATATAAATGCCTAAATATCCATGACATTTATACATACATAATTTCTTGATTAATTACATATACATAACAAAATAAAACTAAAATAAAATTATTTTTCATCATTCCATTCTTATCCATACATGATATTAGGATCTATATCCCATATGAACCATACTTCTTGATCATATTCTATCAGTCACCCCAAATAGCTCTTGAAACCATGAAAGAGACCTCTTGATTACCCTATTAAGGTGTTGTATTTATTAGATTGTGATTACAAAACACAATAGGGATCCACCAATGTATGTCCACACTATACTGTAAATGTTGTGATATATGGATGTGACATTTCCGGATGAAATTAATAATTATTTTGTATAAAATAACAAACCATGCTACAAAATCTATAATTTATTGTATTGTCTCTTAACTCATTGTTAAATCATGACTAACATAACCACATGACCACCCCTAAAGGGAGTTGTTCGGATTTTTTTCACATATATCCCACAAAAAATATTCAAATAGTCACCACATAACACCACTATAGTAGTATATAATAGTTATACCTCCCTTATAGATGTATAAAATAGTCATTATAATTCCATAGATAAGATCATTCATGTATTCCATATTAAACATGCCTCAACAGATAGAATCCCCCCAATAGATCATATAATATGACCCCCCTGAAAGATTCATTCTTTGAATGACCGTTATGGTCATCCTGGCCATCCCATATCTAATGTTGTAAGGACCAAGATCTATGTGGATCATCCCATTGTGTGTTCACATAGCTTGCAGTGCTTGGAGGAGGCTCGATGGAAGTCTTGAGCGACTTGAAGATTTAGAATAGAGAGTTGGGAACTGTTGCGTTTTGAAATTGGGTATCAGGCCATGTAAAATAATTTGATAATGTGAATGTAGGATTCACGTAATTTAATATTTCACGGTTTGAAAAATAAAATAAAATTTAAAGGTGATGGTTTTTTCAGTTGAAACATACCTCAATAAATAACACAATGTGAAAGGGGATTACATGTTGTGTAATACCCCGATGTTGTAATATTTTAAACCATTCAATCCAATTAGGCTGTCAAACCATTTGGTAGTTGCTTACCTCTCTCGCATGCTAGGAGACCTGAAAGGCCCATATTTGGTGTTTTAGATATTCTATGAATAGGTATCGATCATGGCATTCCATCTTTTATTTGTGGGTACCCAAATTGATCCAAGGTGTGTTCTCATCTATATTGATCAGCTTCTCCCATTTTTGATCTAGTATCCTTTCATATCATCTCACTGTTATATAGTGGTTACTTTCTCATGGTTATAATTGAGTTTATGTTAGGTTTTTTTTGGGTGGTGGTGTTGTGGCGTCCTTATTTGAATGAATTTATTAAGGGAGAGGTGATCAAAGATATCTGTTTCATGGTTTATTTTCATGGGATGAACGTTGATGACCACTTGAGTTAGGGTATTCATTACTTCTATATTTAATTTCATTAAATCATATATATAGAATCGTTTATCCCCTTGGATCACAATTAAATTTAGTTAATAATTACATGAACTGGATTAAATAATATATTTCTATAACTTGAGGATGTTTTTGTTTTTACCATGATAATGGATTGCCTCTTGAATTTCTAGATAGAGTTATATCTATGCTTATCTTGGTTTAGATTTTTGTTCCTAAAATAATTGGAAAAGAATGTAAAGATGTAATTAATTGAAAACTATTTATTTAAAAGATAAATATACATGTCAAAAGAATTTAGTTGTTGTTTGTTTCGTTTTGGTTTTTGGCCTCGAAATGCCCAATGGCTCCGTATCCAATGATTGATGGACCTGCTTTCCAAAGGTAGGCGTTCGCCGGATGGTCTAACCAGCGACTCTTAATAACTCACATTGGTCGAGAGGATGGGATGTCGGGCTCATCGCACCTTTTTGGGGGGAAATTATTACATGTTCTGGGAATATCCAATAGATTTAAGACGTATTCATATGTTCGTGAATCATTGTATTATACCCAAACATAGTATCCACAAATTCAACCTTGGTGGGCCACGGTCAACTGGACCCAGGGGTTCAAAATCATTTATAACTGATGTTTACCATCCCTCGTTGAATTAATGACCCCGAAGGGTTGGAACTCGCTTGAGGAGGCACTAGGAGTGGCGCGGTGAACCGATGTGGAGATGATCAGATGGACCGGCAGTTGGGCTTGAACCTTAGGGAGGCTTCCTACGTACCCTGCTTAGGATGCAGGGATTAAAGTCCACGTAATTCGGATAGGTGTCGGGGAACTAGCATGAAGAGAGACCGGGTGGTCCGATGGGTGGTGGGCTGGAACCTCATGGAGGCATCCTACGTACCCTGCCTAGGAGGCAAGGATCAAAGTCCACATAGTTCACATACCCAGTTTAACGTCGTGCTGGGCGAGGTGGAACTCGACGTGAAGATATGACTGAGTGGTGGGCTTGAACCTCGTGGATACGTCTTACGTACCATGCTTTGGCATGTATCAAAGTCCTCTCAGTTCGCTTTGGCTTGGGTATTACGCTCTGGGCAGCCCAGAATGATGGATTGGGGATTACACTCTGAGGAGGCCCAGAATGATGGATTGGGGATTAAAATCTGAGGAGACCCAGAAGGTCTGATTGGGGCTTACACTCTGAGGAGGCCAATAATTATTGATTGGGCATTACACTATGAGGATTCCCATAAGAGAATATCATGGTCGATGCTTACTCTAAGCCCTCGTGAGTCGTGCTCAATGTGAGAAACAAGAGGCAGCAGGGACCAGAGGATCACGTCACAAAAGGTGCGTCCGTGAGAAGCGAAGTGGGGATTACACATGATGGCGGCCTAGGGTGATTAATTGGGGGTTACACTCTTAGGAGGCCCAGAAGGTCGGGTCTTACTCCGAGATGGATGCGAGGGGTGACAAATCCCAGCGGGAGAGGGAATAGGGGTGCTCCGGTGCCCATCTCTTCTCTTGTAGTGCATGAGGGCTGCCTTTTGATTGCTATTTTACCATCTCTGAGGAACCCTCAACATGTGGAGGGTCAGAAAGGGGATTCATGTGCTCAGGCTTTACATTACCGTGGGAATGTGAACCTAGGAATGCTTCGGGAATCTGCTCAAGGGTCGGGGAAACCACTTTCCCTATATTTACTGTGGGTATGTGAACTAATACTGGCGCGCTGATGTGCCTAAAAGTTACACCACATGGATCTAGTGGTTGTGGTGGTGTCCTCGGCTCGGGGCCAATGAATAGGCCAATGATGGAGTCACCGATGACTTGGCTGGACCGGAAGGATTTTATCTGGCTCAGGAAATGAGAACACCAATGTATTTGGCGAGCCACCAAGAGGTATGAGTGGTGGTGTCCTTCGCTTGGGGAAGTGCCACGTGGCTGGAGAAGCCATCCGTGAACCAGGGTGGTCTGCAGACTGATTGGCGTCCCATGAACCAGGGTGGTTCACGGCTTTGGGTTCAATCCTCAAAACAGGGTGGTTCGCAGGCGGTTCCAGGCGAGCAGCGGCGGCCAAGGGCGGTGCCAGTCAGAGGCTCGTCGGTCGGGGCTTTTCCCGCGTAGGAGAGCGCTACACGGTGCAACGGATGGGAAAAGAGGCATAAAATCCCTGGTCTATTGGGATGTCATCCGCGGAGGGTGTATTGATCACGGTTCTCCTTGTTTTTGTTATTTTAGGTTCGCGGTTCACCAAGTTATTGTGCGTTTTCCAATTCCTTGTTAATTCTTATACCTCATGCGGGTTGCGGATGGGAATTTCGCTGTTTGCAAATCTGAAGACTTACTTCAACCAATCTCCTTCTGAATCTCCAATCCCTCTGAATCTGATTCCAGTTCTCCGATCCCTTTTTCATTCCCCATTGGCCTCCTTTTATAGAGTGGGGAAATGGATGTATCTGGGGCCACACATCACCTTTGGCGGAGGGCCATAACCAAATTCCTGATTCTCAGCTGACTTAGTCAATCTGCGATTCGCGGTGGGCATTGAACGCTTCCCCCTCCACGAGGTGAACTCAGGGAGTGCTCCGCGGCTGCGGAGGGTTCCGCCTCTATTCCGTGAATGACAGTGGGTGCGTCTTGAACCGGTCGATGTGGTCCGCGGGTGGGGCAGTTCATGACGGTGAACCGGACTGGCGCCCATCCTGCATTGCGACCGCAGAGGCTCCCCACCTCCATTTCATGAACGACAATGGTTCACGGAGGGGGTGCCTCGTAGGTCATGGCAACATTGTGCTTCCATGGGACCGGTTCATGGACCAGTCCTGTTTTTGTCCCTTCTTTGATTATTTTCCCCAATTCATTGGTGGATTTGGGTAGAATTTCCTTTGCAGATTTTTTAGGACCTACAAATGCCCCCATCGGAATGGGGTCTGATCGGATCGAAGAAGAGGCCGTTATGATGAAAAGTGGTCCTGAAACATAGATGGTTTGCGGAATAAAGGTGGACCTAGTAGGGGAAAACACCTATAAATACGGGGAGCCTTCAATTGTCTTTTACCAAATTCTTTGCAAAACCAGAGCTCTTTCGCCTACATGTGTTTTATCTTTCGCGAAGTGCCTCATCCACGAACCAGAAGCAATCTTCCGCGAACCATTCCTTCTTCGTGGTCGCCTTCACCCACAAACCAACATCACAACCGCAAACCATTACTCTTAATTAATTAAAAAGTTATTGATGAAAGGTTAAGGAGGAACTTGCTTCGCGGTCTTGATGCTCCACAGAATAAAAACTCTTACACTTTAAAAAGAATCTGAGTCTTCCGAATAGACTCGAGATTTAAATTCCACGGAGCGACTTGGCTCACGGTTTCCGGGCCAATGCCCCATAGGTCAGGGCTTCGCGGACTGATTTCACGAAGGGATGGTTCGCGGGATGATGTCATCATGAACCATCCTCCAAGGCCTCCTTGGATATTTTTATTATGAATCATCCTTAACAATTCATTTGGTTATTTTTGTCCAGATTTTTATTCAGGTCTAACCAATTGTTGGCTCTCATTATGCAGGAAGAAAATATGGTTCACCCTTGTTCTGCGCCGAGGCCTGCTATAGAGCCCCTCCCAATCGGCTCAGAGAGACATTCAACTATGAATCATATTGCGGAGGGCATCAAAGAAAACCCCAGTCGGTCCATCATTCCTGATGACAGTGTATTGAAGAACCTGCTCTCTTGGAAGTCTGGAGGCGAGGTGTCGTGGGCGTCTTTACTCGAGATTTCACCCCCCCAATTGAGGGTGAGTAGATGTTCCCGCATCGTAACACTCTGCCATTATGGCTGAAGTCATGAGAACATCTGAGTGCGTGTCTGGACATGACCTCGTACCTTCCACGTGGTTGATGGGAATGACATAATCTCTTCCAACCCGCCTAAGTGGGTCATCAGTAACCATTTCCAGGCCATTTCGAGCAGGGATCCAGTCGACGCAATCGACCAAAGGATTCTTTTTCTTTTTATCATAGAACCTAATGTCGATGTAATGTGACTTGGAGATCTAGAAAGGGGACTTGTCGGCATGCAACATCCTTCTTTGTCCATTGATGTGGTACTTGATACAGTAGTGGTAGGATGAAGGAACAACCATGTGGTTTTGGAGCCATGACCTACCCAGCAGGGCATTGAATGTTGTGCTCTTCCGGACCACCAGTAATTCCGTGTAGGCTACCAGGTCACCAAAATGGGTCTTTAGCTTACTATGTCCCATTAGTTTCAGCTCACTCTTGTCGTAACCCAACAAAGTTGTGGTTGAGATAATTACATCATCATCACTATAGCCCAGCTTACAGAGTGTCTTTAGGGGAAGGAGGTTAACTCCAGACCCATTGTCTATAAAGAATTTTTGGACCTCAATACCATTCAGTGTGCCGGACACATATAGTTGTCTGTTGTGTCCTTGCATGATGGAATCTTCATCCTGATCGGTGAATGAAATCACCGCATTGTATTCAGCCGGGCCAGTCTCTTTCCGGTAAATCTCTGCAGCAGCTACCTCGACATGAAATTCCTGGGGGCTGATCAAAGATTTGATGAGCACCTCCCTAAGGTTGGATGAAAATCCTAGGGAATCCATGATTGACAACTTGGATGGTACTGACGCCAGGTACATAAGGATTTCCTATTTTTGCTTCAGTGGTCGACGCTTCTCTGTTGGCGGGAGAGTCTTAGCGGGTGCTTTGGGAGCTGGAGCATTTGATGGAGAGGGATCTGCCGCGAGGAAGGATGTCGATGGTGTTCTCATGTTTTGAGGACTTGGCCATGCCGGTCTGTTTGTGCGCACTAGGCAAACAGACACTTGCTCCTCCTCTAGTGGGAATCGCAGAACAACATGGCCAGAGTGGCAGCTTGTATAAGTGGAGGGGCATTCCCTCTCTTTTTGAGTCCGTTGAAGGGCTCTCCCACATGTTTTCTGCAAAATTGACGGTCTGATCATGGGTCCAACTGTAGGGTTGGTTTTAGTTGCGGCTGTGCCTCCCCTTGTATCCTCTGCCTCTGCGATTCCTCCTCCAGACACCACGTGTAAGGAACTCAAGTTCGTAATCATACCATTCATCAGGGAATGATTCCATGAGATGGATTACATTGATAGAACCAATAATTGTCTCTTCATCCTCTGACAGGTCAACCTGGTCGGTTGTCTCTGATGGTGTCGTTTGGCGGGTCGTTGCCTGTGGTGCCAAATTCAAGGCATAAAGTCTGCCAGCGTCAGGACTAACTTTTCCTCTGTCGCGGACTACTCCTCTTGTGATTTTTTCCTCCTTCGACTCCGTCCGGATGTCCAGCTTGTGGAGGGTTGTGAGGCCGATGTTATCGGCTCTGCGGCTCCAGGGTCTGTTTTTGGCAACACCAACTACTGTATTTGAGCTCAGATTATTCCCTAGGCTCGGTTGATATTCTTCCGAGTCATCCAGTTTTCAAATTTATGCCCATGCTTGCTGGTGACTTTCTGCCATCCCTCCTTCCTTTTCGTTGTTGGGGGAAGATATACATGCCACATGTGATGGGGGTGGTCACAACTCGACTAGTCTGGAATCTACCATCCTCTGCAGGAGTACTTTGAAGAAAAATCATTTTCAGATACTGTGCCCCAACATCCGATGGTAGGGGCAGTAATCTGGCCTGTCATCACGTCCAACTTCTTTTGGTTTCCTTGGATCTAGGAGGCAGAGCATGTTGTAGTTCATGGAGGAAATGAAGTAGCCACGGACCTGATCATCTCATAACGATTATAATTTTTGTCTTCGTTCCTCAAACTGATTATGCTTCAGTCCTCTCTGATCATCCCGTTTAGGCGGGGGCGGCCGCTGATAGGCAAGGGGCCCATGATGATTTGGTGGAGGCCTGAGCAGTGGAGCGGGCACAGGGGATGTCTTGAGTGTGACAACGGATTCTTCAGATCGAGGGGCTCTAATCGTAGTAGCCTATGAGGCTATTCGGGACATTGAATTAGTCCACTCCAAGGAGTCCTAAATTCTCTGGGCAATGGCTGAGATATGGCAGAAGCCAGTAGTGCACTCCATCGGTATGAGCAGTGTTCGCAGTTCATCTCTAAGATTATCGATGCATATGGCTAGCTTCTCATGTTGAGGCATTGGCCTATTCAGAGAATATGTCAGACCATTCCATCTGGTGAGGAAATATGAGACACTCTCATTCTCCTTCTTCTTGCAGTTCATGAGATCACTGACAGTTGTATTAGGCAGCGTTAAGCTGAATTGGAATAAGAAATACTATTGGAGGTCCTCCCAGCTCTTTTTTGACAGGGCCGGTTGACACATATACAAGACGATGTCGGATCCTTGTACGGTCCGTATGAAGCATCTGAGTTTCACTGCTTCTTGTTGTTCTGGAGTCCCCATCATAGGGTCTCAATTGGACGCGTAGTGAATCAAATATTGCTCTAGATCGCATGATTCATTGAAGATGGGGAATAAAGGGCTCCCAAAATTGGGTGGAGGTGGTGTGTTTGTCACCCAATCTGGGTAGGGTTTCTTCTCCGGCTGTATTAGATCGCGTCAACCATTATCACTTCCAATTGAGCTGCTAATGCCTCGATTGTGGTGGTGAGTCTCTTGTTTACATCCTGTTGGGCCTGGTCCTGGGTAGGCGTAGCCCAAGGCATTTCATGAGGATTCGGATTGGCCTGCACCAAGGGTACATATTCCATTCGGGGTACCCTCGGAGGGTTAGGGTGTACTTGCTCCGGTTTCCTCCTAAGTGGAGGGAAACCCTGGTATTCATCATCCACGTTTAGGTAGTTGGACGAACCAAGAGCCTCATTGGGCGGGGAGCCCTTATCGTGATTCATTTTCTGGGGAAAGCCTTAGCCTTTGACGTGCACTTTCTAGGGGTGCTTGAAGTGGCTCTTCTTGGGATTCACTTTCAATAAGACGGTTCCTATGTAGCAGCTCAGCGTTAAGACGCCTCAATTATTTAATCTCTTCTTCCTATCGAGCGAACCTCTCTTCGAGCGTGAGTGGATCATTTTTATTGATATAGGGGGACGGGTTCAGGGTAACTTTTCCTTTATTATTATACTTGTTGGAATCTCGTTGGGTAGGCGGAGGGAGGTTAGCTGAAGAGGCGGCCATATTTAAAGCGGCCCTCTGGTTATGGGTGTGTACACCTGGGGGTTCGTTGTTTGTCACAGCATGACTGGAACGGTTGTCTCCTGATCCATCCGGATTAGCATTTTCTCGGATTTCACCTGTGGGGTTAGCCTCTATGGCATTGATAAACGCATATTTCGGGGTGGAAGGGACATCACCTTCTAAATAGGAGGAGTATCTCTTTCTTCTTTGACTGGCCTTCCCTTTCATGACCTAGGATTGCCTTCGGACTTCTTGATGAAGGGTGTCGTGGAGAGTTCTTTGATGCGTCCTTACGATGCGCCTTCCTCTCAGAGGGGATGATGATTCAAATTATGGGAGAGTATGGGAACCTTCTCTTCTGACTATCCTCCATAGATGAGAGAATAACGACTCTCGTGGGGAGGTTGTTATTGAGGGGGCAAAATGCCCCCAGCCCTGAGGGCTGGGGTTGGCCCTGTTCCATGGACGTTGAGTCTCTTCCCAATTTATAGGTCTTACGAGGGCATTTGATGTTAAAAATACCCCCAGACCTGCAGGCTTGGGTTTACCCTCGATTGTGGCAGTGGCTACGGCTATCACGACCTACCTGATCTCGTGTGCCCCTATTTGGTGGTGAACAAGATCAGGTGCCGAATTCACAAATGGATCAGTCCCTCCTAGGGTGGCATGAAAAGATCGTTGATTGGCCTCTCTTAGGCGAGAGGCCTGCTGTATGATATCGGTGGCCTGATTCAAGATTTTTTGAATAGCTTTTGCCTGCCAGGCCTGACTCTTCTAGGAATAACTCAAGGACTGACTCTGTTGGGTGTGTTTCCTTTCCAGAGCAGGGGGTGCACTGGATTGCAGTCTTGTCGTGATGAAGTTGCAAGACACCATACCGAACAGGTTTTTCTAGTGGGGAGCAATGTAAAATGAAGAGCTCGATGTTCCCCCCATCCCCTGAAATGGACTCCCGTCAGAGCGTCACCGATGAGGCGGAGCAGTTTGTGCAGTGCACAGAGGCATGCTTCCTCCATATTCCCTTTGCAACTCTCGGGGCGTTGTTTTCGCATTGAGGAAAGGGCCTCCAAGTCGATGTGACACAGGATGTCCCCTATCGTCTTGAAGTTGTCCACATACACATCATAGGGCAGGTAGTGCGATTTCAGCCGGAATAGGGTCATCCATATATTATGGTGGATGCCGTGCATGCATTCGTCCGACAACTCTCTTGGTATGTCTTACTGAGAGGTGGTCGTGGGAAAAAATTTAACTGTTATATCATTCCTGGCCAGTCATTTCCTCAGGTGTATCATATCAGCATACTCCTCCACCAGTGATTCCTCTACCTGGTCAGCCCAACTATGGTGCTCACTGTAGTCGGAGGTAGTGGGACTGGTAGGTATCGAATTGTCTTGTGGGTGATTCCGAGGTGGTTTAGAAGATGAACGCAGCCCTAGAACGACTCTTGATCGAAGAAGGGCATCGCTATAGACAAGCTGGGAATCTACATGATCGATCCCATCATTTTGAGTGCCTTGACATACGAGGGACTTTCAGTGCTTGATTCGGCAGGAGGAGGACCTTCCTATCAAAAGAATATGTCATCCCGGGGAGGACCTCCATAATGGCGGCCATAATGGTTAGGACTACCATTAATTCTTGATGATTCACTGCATAGAGGACATTTATAGTGCACACACTGGGATGGACCTCCACGGAATGTCACAGTAAGGGGAGGACCTTCTGGCAGTGTAGCGTCGTTACAGGGAGGACCTTTGCAACAACTGAAATCATGGTGAGGATGACCATCATGGCTTGACGTTCGACCCACATCCTAGGTAGGACCTTCAAGAAACGCCACAAAAAGGGGAGTACCTTCATGTTTCATTGGGCCATTGCGAGGAGGACCTTCGCAATCGAGGCAGTCATGGTGAGGACTACCATCACAGCTACGGAAATGGTGAGGACTACCATTACTGCTACCGTAGGGAGAATATTTGTGAGATACATCCTGGGGAGGGCTTCCAGAACGTACCGCAATGAGGGGAGGGCGTTCTCTTTTCTTGACATCTCTACAGGGAGGACCACCATTTATCAGGGTGGCGATGACTACCATCATGATTTGATGTCTGGCTACACGGAGTTCTGTTTCTGCGTAACCCCTGGGGAGGACCTTCAGGGCAGACCACGACAAGGGGAAGGCCTTCTTGTTCTGATGAGACGTCACTACAGGGAGT
The DNA here is from genome assembly GCA_963277665.1 of Viscum album. Classification (NCBI taxonomy): domain Eukaryota; kingdom Viridiplantae; phylum Streptophyta; class Magnoliopsida; order Santalales; family Viscaceae; genus Viscum; species Viscum album. The sequence goes on from OY728147.1 coordinate 1,244,924,343, forward strand.
TCCTCCGTACTTGCGACTATAATAGCGAAGACTACCATCACAATATATGGTCCCACTGCATGGAGAGTGATTGTAGTGTATATTCCGGGGAGGACCTTCCGGGTGGACCATAGAAGGTGGAGGACCTTCTTGCTGCTCAATCTTTTGTTCACATGGAGGGTTTCCATGACTCGTATCAAGAGAGAATCTCTCCAGACCGATCATTATATTCCCGTGGGGGAAGACCCCATGGGTGCTCTGGGGAGGACCTTCAGAGCTGTTGGTAGAGACATTGTGGGGAGGACCTTTGAAACTACTACTGCTGCTCCCATAATATGGTAATGGGTGGGCAGGTTTCTGAGCCTTTGTTAAGTGCTTAGCGACATCGGGAACCCCATCTTCCAGAAGAGCGGAGTCACGAACCAGCTCCTTATTTTCTGGCTGCCTTCGGTGATTTCGGGGCGCTCTTCTATGGGCAGCGGGGACTGTCTATTGTTGACAAAGGACATCACCTTTGGGTTCCTATCTAATTGGGTCCCGTGTTGTTGCTGGGATACACCGATGAACATCTTGACTTTTAACAGGGATATATACCTTCTCTGGAGAATCCACCATGATGGATGGGTGTCCCCTAGTTGCAACGAGTGAAGCTACTCAATCTGGTTTCCCTTGCGTCGCAGAATATAGCTGGTGACCCTCCTGGGAAAAAGCAAGGATGCAGATATGCTCTGATGCAGCTATCTGGTCTCTTAGATGAGTCGCCTCAATTAGGGAGACGGGCTCACGGGCTCGAGGCCTTGATGTTTTCGCTAATGCAATTATATACTGGAAAGTCTTCAAAATATGATTTTGGATCGATACATGCTCCTCCATAATTTCCAGGATATGTAGAGAGACATCTTTGGCTGGAATGGGTATGAAGTCCCATTCCGGTATTAGAGATGGAATATCATGCTCTGGTCCTCCAGTGGTCAGTGGGTACTGACAATTTACCTGTGTCGGGGTAGGTGACCGAATCTGCCCATTTACTGGGATATGTAGGTTTCTCTCTCCGATTGTCGCCACATCGGGGGGGGGGGCATAATTTTCTTGCATCAGCATGGAGCTGGCCCTGCATATATTGATTTCCCATCGTATCGAGTCGGTTGCCTTTGTTGGCGGTGAGATGTTCCCGCCTATGATTTTCCGCCACATCTGGGTGGCAGGATTTTCTGATCGCCACAATATTAGGATGGAGGGTGTCAGAATAAACTGAAAGGAGCTAGTCCTGCTGGTGTCGGGTCACCACCATGTCAGGCTGGTGGGCTTCACGACCCTAGGTAGGGAGTGGTGCATACCTGGTAAGAGCATTCATGCATGAGCGACGAGCTTGGTGGAGCTCGGCGGGATGTGTTCCAGCTCATATGATGTCTCCATCTCTGGATGGCAGGATTGGGAGGAGTGAACTGGTGTAGGTGCCTCTTCGTGGAACATCTCTGTGGCTGGCCAGCAGACCTCCTCCTCAGGGACTAGGGTGATGACTGGTCCCTGACTGTACGTCTTCCACCCTCGTCGGGTGGTCGGAGGGGCCGGATCTCGGTGAAGGTAGGCCTGAATCTTTGAGGAGAAATCCTCCTCAGAGTGAGGATGTTGGGTGGTGGCGTGATCGTGATGACGTCTTCTGGAGGGAGCCTTAGAGTGAAACCCCCGTTCGATAGTGATGAAGTCCTCAACATCCACCTCATCCGCCTCCCTATGACAAGGGTGGTAGGCATTGTCCCCTTCTGTAGATATGAACCCGAAACGGTTGGAGATAGTGACGAGGGTTATCTGGATCCGCCTTTGTGGTTACAGTTGGGCAGGCGACCGGTGAATCTTGACGGATTGGAGGGCGTGCATGGTCGCCTCCACCGTTGGGAGAGTACCATTCACGTGGTACTCTCGGATTAGCACGTCTGAAACCCAGCATTGAAGACGCTAGGTGGGTGACGAGGTCATCCATTATTGAGGAAGTCTCGTCCTTGCATTATTAGAAACACGCACTTATGAGTTCTTTTGTTATGCCATTGGATCGAAGGGATTTCTGAAAGTGGTACCTAAAAAACATTTTAGCAAATACAAGCCGCAAACCCATCAAAGCAGCATCTCATAATCCCATGTGTAATTAATGACCTTTCTTGGACCTCCTTTAGATCATGAGGGGGCACATGGTGGGATTAGGTTAAACCCGTCATGTTTGGTTAAAGATTCACGTCGGGTTCACCATTTTTTTTTGTTTTCGTTTTTGGCCTCAAAACGCCCAACTTCTCTATATCCAATGATTGATGGACCTTCTTTCCAATGGCTGGTGTTCGTTGGACGGTCTAACCAGCAACTCTTAAGAACTCACATTGGTCGAGAGGATGGGAAGTCGGTCTCATCACACCCTTTTTGGGGGGAAATTATTGCCTGTTCTGGGACTCTCTTATAGATTTATGATGTATTCATATGCTCACGAATCATTGGATTATACCCAATCATAGTATCCACGGATTTAACCTTGGTGGGAAATGGTCAACTGGACGCAGGGGTTCAGAATCATTTATGCCTGAGGTTTACCATCCCTCGTTGAATTAATGACCCTGAAGGGTTGGAACTCGCTTGAGGCGGCACTAGGAATTGTGTGGTGAACCGATGCGTAGATGATCAGATCGACCAGCTGTTGTGATTGAACCTCAGAGATGCTTCCTATGTACCCTGCTTAGGAAGCATGGATCAAAGACCACGTAGTTTGGATAGGTGTCAGGGAACCGACGTGAATAGAGACAGGTTGGTCCGATGGGTGTTGGGCTTGAACCTCATGGAGGATTCCTCTATACCCTGCCTAGGAGGAAAGGATCAAGTCCACGTAGTTCACATACACAGTTTAATGTCATGCTCGATGAGGTGGAACTCGACGTGAAGAAATGACTGAGTGGTGGGTTTGAACCTCATGGAGGCTTCCTACGTACCATTCTTTGGCATGAATCAAAGTCTCCATAGTTCACTTTGTCTTGGGGCTTACGCTCTGGGGTAGCCCAGAATGATGGATTGGGGCTTACACTCTGAGGAAGCCCAGAATGATGGATTTGGGCTTACACTCTGAGGAGTCCCAGAAGGTTGGATTGTGGCTTACACTTTAAAGATGCCCAAAATGATGGAGAGGGGCTTACACTCTGAGGAGTCCCGTAGGAGGATTTCATGGTTGATGCTTACTCTAAGCCCATGTGATTCATGATCTGTGTGATAAACAAGAGGAAGCAGGGACTAGAGGATCACGTCGCGAAAGGTGCATTCGTGAGATGTGGAGTGGGTCTTACACATGAGGGCGGACCAGGTTGATGAATTGTGGCTTAGACTCTGAGGAGGCCCAGAAGGTCGGGTTTTACTCTGAGATGGCCGCCCGGGGCAACAAAGCCCAGCGGGAGAGGGAAATGGGGTTCTCTAGTGCCCATATCCTCTCTTGCAGTGCACAAGGGCTTCCTTATGATGGCTATGTTAACATCTCCGAGGAACCCTCAACAGGTGGAGGGACAGAAATGGGATTCCCGAGCTCAGGCTCCACATTACCGTGGGAATGTGAACCTAGGAATGCTTTGGGAATCTTCTCAATGGTCGGGGAAAACCCCTTTGCTCCTGTTTACCGTGGGTATGTGAACTCAAAATGGCACGCTGATGCGCCTGAACGTTACACCACGTGGATCTGGTGGCTCTGGTGGAGGCCTCGGCTCGGGGCCGATGAATATTCCAATGAGGGAATCACGGAGGACATGGCTAGATCGGAAGGATTTTATCTGGCTCAGTAAATGAGAACACCGAAGTATTTGGGGAGCAACCGAGTGGTATGGGTGGTGGCGGCCTTCGTGTGGGGAAGTGCCACGCGGCTGGAGAAGCCGTCCATGAACCATGGTGGTCCATGTACTGATTGGTGTCCCATGAACTAGTGTGGTTCGCGGCATCAGGTTCAATCTGCGAACCCGGGTGGTTCGCAGGGGGTTCAAGGGGAGCAGTGGCGGCCATGGCTGGTGTTAGTCGGAGGCATGTCGGTCGGGGAATTGCCCGCGTAGGAGAGTGCTACGTGGTGCGAAGGATGGGAAAAGAGGCATAAAATCCATTTTCTACAGGGAAGTCATCCACGGAGGGGTTATGGTTCGCGGTTCTCCTTGTTTTTGTTATTTTAGGTTCGTGGTTCACCATGTTATTATGCGTTTTCAAATTCATTGTTAATTCGTATACCTGTTGCTGTTCGCGGATGGGGATTTCACTGTTTGCAAAATCTGAATCCTCCGTTAAACCGATCTCCTTCCGAATCTCCAATCCCTCTGAATCCAATTATATTCCTCTGATTCCTTTTCTTTCCCCCTAGGTATCCTTTTATAGAGTGGGTAAGGGCATGTATCTGTGGCCACGCGGAACCTTTGGAGGAGGCCCATAACCAAATACCTGGTTCACAGCTGTCTTGGTCAATCCGTGATTCGCAGTGGGCATTGAACACTTCCCCCCCTCCGAGAGGCAAACTTAGGGAGTGCTCTGCGGCTGTGGAGGGTTTCACATCTATTCCATGAATGACAGCGGGTGCTGCATGAACCGGTCGACGCAGTCCGTGGTTGGGTCGGTTCATGACGGTGAACCGGAATGGCGCCCATCCTGCCTCACGACCGCGAAGGCTCTCCACCTCTATTTCGTGAGTGACAGTTGTTTGCGGTGGGGGTGCCTCGTGGGGCCTGGCCACGTTGCGCTTCCATGGGACCGGTTCGCAGACCGGTCATGTTTCTGTCCCTTCTTTGATTATTTTCCCAAATTATTTGGGGGATTTTGGTAGAATTTGTTTTCCATGTTTTTCAGGACCCTACATTGTTATAATAATTTTATGCTGATAAAATTTATGTACATATTCACGTTTCATTTAATTTTTTAATGAAAATAAAGTGTTTTGGTTCTTATTGATAAACTTATTAAAGGAATGTTAAATTAGTTTTTTAATTAATTTATTCTATATTTTGATATCCTTTTTTAGATTTAATATAGTAATAAATAATTAAGTATGAATCTATTTAATCAAAATAGAATAAATAACCGATTTTGTGATAAATGTTTATCATTTTTTTCATTATAATATCATTTTCATTTAATGGACATTTGCCTTTTTTGGATTTGTGAGATCTCATTGTGTGTAATGGTTGAATGCATTTATTTATAGCTAAGAGCATATTTCTATGTTTTTCCTGAATATTTTGAGGTTCCTGGTGCCTATGATGGATGATCCTGGAGGGATGTTTGGGTATAGGTGTCAGGGAGGCCCGAATGTGACATGAGTTTGGGATGGATGATCCTGGGGGGATGTTTTTGAATGAGGGGAGGGAATGACCATTAATGTGGCATTGGTTGATTCCTAGAGTGGCATGATGCATTGGTTTAGGCATGTTGGTGTCAAGTAGGACACATGAGGTCAAAAAATGAGTTAATGTTGAGCTTATCCATTGTTGTAAAAGATTGATGATTTTTCAATCTGTTGATTGGTCAGTGGCCAAGTTGGTTGTTACCTTCCATCTATCCACACTACATGTGGAAATAGAATGTTTCTAGGTTACCCCTATCCATGGGAGATAATGAAACACAATTTATTCCATATTTTTTTTGTTTATAATCATGCTTTAATGAGTTTACTATCCTTATATAGTTGAAAATGACTTAACGAGAACTCCATCTCCTCACGATGTTGAGCCCCTTATGTTCGGGGAGTTTAGAATGTTTTCTTATATAACCTAGTGATATGGAATGAATTGTTGTTAAATAAATGATTCAATTATTAACCAATTGGTTTGGAGTTTATGGGGATGCAATGTTGTTGTTTAAATGATGAAAATTCATGGGCATAGTTTTGTTATTCATAGAGGGCATGTATCATTGTAGAAATTGAAATGTGATATGATGTGGAGATTATAATGATTAATTAATGGTTAAGAATTAATTAAAGTCAATAGAAAGAGAAAAAAGTTCTAAAGTAATTTAATGTATCTCCTTAAATTTTTGTTTTATTATTGGAAATCCAGTCTTAGTGTTGGATATAGGGAGTCTGAGAGACATTATCTGTAGATGACTCTCATTCTAGGTTATGCCCATAGTATGGTTGTGAGATATATTATATCTAGTATTTTTGTTGTTTCTATATGCTAATCCATCCCATCAGTTTGGGAAACTGATGCCCCAGAGATTCTGAGCCATTGGGGTTGTTTTCCCTAACATCCTAGAGGGAAGATGGATGTCCAACTACCCTCTTCATCCCCACTCCCTTCACATGGTAGTTACTTGATCCAGAATTAATTGAGGTTAGTTTTCTCAATATATGTATGTGCATTGATTTAATGGATTTTGGTTATTTCACACACTTTTATTCTATATAAAGTTCTTAAGGAATATTATTATTATTACATGTATATGTTATGATAACTTGAGGATATTTTCTCAGTGAATGGGTTGGGCTAGCTAGAGGTATAATACCCAATGTATGATACATTTTATGAATTATCTAGTCGCTCATGAAAACAACTTGGATACATTATGTTATGTGAACGTGGTGGTGTGTTGCATGAGATGCATGTTGGGGTTCTTCTCCCTAGTCTGCGTGTGCTATCATTTTTGGATAGAGATATTCTGGACGTGTGACATTAGGGTAGAGTGGAAAACCAGTGTCTAAGCGATTGTAGGTTACACTTGATTATCATTATTATAATATATTCTATCGTAAATGGTATTTTTGTGATAGTATACATGGTTATGTTAATAACAATGTGTAATTGATTAGGGTATGAGTTAGTTTCAATTGTTATTAACTATGCTTTAGCATGATTTCATTACATAATTACGAGATGATCCGGGATGATCCTATTCTGTAAATTATAACACACCCAAAGTGAAAATATAAATTACTTTCTTGTTATTTCGAGCAGGTTCGAAATCAAGTTGGTTACTATTAGATTTTGGGTTGTAGGGACTATTTGGGATTCATTGTCTCAATCATCCTTACATTATTTTGGTACATACAGTTTTCCCATTCATTAGTAGTAGTTCTTGAATGTCATTAAATTTGATACATGGATTTTCTTACATATTGTATTCTGAGTAGGAGTTGTCTTGGTGATTCCTTATCTCCCTCTTCTACATGTGTTTCTTTTTTATGGTAATGCCTTCCACATTCATGTTTGTTATACACTCAATTCTAGTCACTAACCTTGGGCCTACTAGATGTGGGGCCCTGGTGTAACTTTCTCTCTTCGTCGATTATTAGACTAAGAGGGGTAAATATTGTGGGAATGGGTAATGAAAAATTTCACATCATCACAACCATTTTGAGTGCCAAATATAGTGATCTCAATCTATTTCAATCACCAAATCCATGAAAATCCAAAAGGTATCATTTAACTTTCCTATGGAAGAGTAATAATACTGGGAATAATACTAATAGTCTCACATAGCTCCCTGATATTAGTTTTCTCATACCATAAGATCCAAATAGTATCATCTATTACCCCTATAAGGGTGTTTCCATAAATGTGGAATATTTCGAAAACTCATTTTAGGTAACCACCCCTATTCGATAATTCCATATATAGAACCAAATTCACTATATAATATACCATACTAAGAATTAATATAAAAAACATAACTATAGGTGTAAATATAATCTAGTAAATAAAAAACTGATTTGATTGCATAGATTTAACTCTACTCATTACTACATATATAAACTCATGGTCATATCTAATAAAAGGAAGTAACATGGGTCCCTTAGTTCAACAATTCTGTAAAGGCATACCACTTGGGACCCTTATTCATATCTAGTTTTCTTTGTATACATAAGACACATGGTGGACATAAAACACCAGAACATCATAATTCAACCTCATAGGTCTCAAGGCTCATTAACTAAAATATTTTATATATGATATACTTTAAGCTCGAATTATTATCTCTATCATCATAAGTTAATTCTTCATGAAGAAACTAACATCTATGTCTCTATGGGTTATTCACACCTCGTAGTCCTCTCCCGGTTTGGTTGAATACTAGACATCTCCTCTCTATCCAATGGAATAATGGCGACCCTATATTGTCTTATTTAGTAATTATTATTATCCTTTCCATGACCATTGACAGATGTGGAATCCAACTAATATATAGGTTCCAATAGATCCCTTGATACATTTCCCAATTAATCACATTTTACTTAATATAAAAAGTAATGTAAAATAAAAAATTAATATTTAACATAAAACCAAAATAAATTATTTATGAATTTCTTTTAAAGAGGCCATATTCCCTCATTAGAAAAAAACCATTAAAAATGTCTTATAGAAATTACCAAAGACCACCTACCTATAAGGATCTATCAATGATTATTCCAAAGTAGAGTAATGATTTCGATGTCCCACCCAATCCTCTCTAACCTCATTCTCATATTTGGGGCCCTATGTCGCAACCAAAAATCCAAAATAATTTTCATATTAAAATTATATATGGTTATTTAGTATAAGGAAAATATTTAAACTATTGTATTTATGTTATTATTATAAACTAATTCAAAAAAACTGATATCATCATGTCCGAACTACGAAGATATTCTCTCTAAAAAACAATAGAACATCATTGAAAACAAATAAGGAAAAATAACTAAATAATGACACCACAATAATTGTAATTTCAATAAAATTTGAAGAAACACAAAATATAAGATAATTGTGTCGTGTAACATAATAAACAAAATATTCCATAAAATGTGGATGAATATCTCAGTAGTTATTTTACTAAAAATAGTAAAATCTCCATTATTCTTGTCTAATTACACCATTCACTGATGGAATCGAAACATACACAAATAATGGGGAATTAAAATGTTATCCAATATATGAATAATTGGAATATTTAATCTAAACATTCACATCGATTTACATTAAACATTTACAAACTATGTGATCAAACCTTTCATTTTCAAAATAAATTAAATTATAATTATGTATCTATGTATTGTCTAATTCCCCCCACGCATCCACCCTAAACTATGATCCCTATATGAAAACCTCTAAACCCACCATACATACCCACAACTAACATGACTCACATTAACACCCAAACTACCATTATATCCTAATTCGTTATCCAAAAGCATCACTTTTAGGCATTCTAACCCACGAAACTCATTTTTAAATTACTGATCAAAATTAAATCAATATGGTAATTAATAATTCATGTTCTTAATGAAATTATAACACCTATACATATTAGATGTCATATTATCATTGTAAAAATACTATATAGATATCAAATTAATGAGAATTTTAATTTGGAATTTTCCATTAAGTATAATAATATTCAATATTTTATCAATATTAAATGGAATAAAAATTATTTATCATCAAAAATTTTAAAGGGTGTAGAAGAATTTCTCCCATCGGGAGATATCTAGGCATGTGCAAAGACGATTTAGAAGACATATTTCATTTTTATCCTTATTATAAATATTTTACTCTAATCTTGGTGAAAATATTTTTCCAATGTTAAAATTCATTATAATCAATGTTAATGTTTTTATATATATATAATTCGTGTCGGACGATTCTATGTTTAGAATCCATTTTATAAAATTCAATCCCTATATTTGGAAAACATAAATTCTAAAAAATAAAACAAAATTAGGAAAATTTTTATGTTTCAAAAAATATATTATTGTGTATAAAGATGATTTTATATGAAAAATTTAGTATAACAAAGATTGTATTGATATTAGTTTGAATATATTAAATTAGAAATGACTAGTAATTTTTTTTAAATGAGAAAAGTAAACATGTGAATTTATAAATAGATGAAACAATATTTATGTTTTCAATCAAAATCCTCAGTATTCAATATTAACTAAAAAATATATAGTTTTTGAAAATCTAAGAAATTTACTAATTAATAAATTTGATATTATTAAATAATAAATGATATCTATTTTATCAAATTAAAAAATTATAATTATACATAAATAATTAATAAATATTACACAAAAAAATAATATTTGAAGACAATAAATTTTTAAACTTAAAATTACTTAACAAAAAAATTGTGATTATTTCCTAGTGTAATAATTAAATATTTATTTTACGTAAATTTTTACATTTATTTTATAAAGTAAATAGTTGTATTAATATCTTCAAATTAAATGATCACTTTATAATGATTATATTTAATGAATAATATTTAATAGTTGTTAATGCTATGTGTTGTGTGTTTTGTACCTCATCAAAAGTGTTTTTTAAGACATGTGGGTATTTAATTTCGCACAAAAAAATTATTCATTTACTTGAAATTCTATTTCTATCATGATAATTCGAACTATAAATATTTGAAAATTCAATTATTGAGAGCCCACATGGTAATAATGGATTAATAATATCTTTCTCAGATAAGGGAAATGAATATATGAATGTCTTCTTGAATAACATATAACTAGGTTTCAAAATAGGATAACATTATTGGTAGTTATAAATAAAGATATATTAGATAAATGTATTTTCATAATAATGAAGTGGACTAATAAAATGTATTAACTAAATAATCTAAATGACCAAAAAATATTGATTGGGTAATTGATAATTAAAATAATAAATTTATCATAACTTCTTATTCAATAAATCAGTAATATTAAATTTATTAAGTATTTATTAATTATGTTGACTATGAGAATTTAAAAATATAATTACTTGATTAAAATAAAATCCATAATACTATTTTAAATATATTGTTTTCATGATTTATCAACTTTAAACCAATATATAATCACATATTCTATGCGGTTTTCTTCCACAATGAATCATTACAATGCCTAAATCATTATATTTAAATATATCATATGATCTATAGTAGGATTATAATATAATCATATTGTATTTAAAAAATTGAATAACGTTATAATAATATGAGATAATAAAAAAAATTAATATATCATTATACAAAAAAATTATACACCTAACTTCAAAATATTTACAATATCACCCATGGTTCATCTTATATTACACTATAAAAATAAACACAAGTAAGCCAATTAAGAACAATAACCTCGAAAATAAATAATTTTTTTTCTATGTTTTTCTCATGTCCTTCATCATAATCCCCAAAAAAATATCCTTCTTCAAAAATTGTAATTCATGTTAATTCTATGGGTTTTAGGTACCTCCCAAAAATTAAACATCTATAAAAATAAAACTATTCACCTTGAAATCATATCACATAATTCCTCAACAAGGTTTTTTTATGCGATTAATATTTTTATCAACACTAAAATTATACACCAATGATAATTATTATAACACTTATGATAACTTCAAATAAAATAATTTTTATCCAAAAGTATATCTAATCACAACAACGATATAAAAAATAATATCCCTGTACCGAGAACCCGATATCTAAAAGAAAAATATATTTTCAGTTTTTTTATTTGATAAAATGAATTATGAAACATATTTACCCATCCATATAATTTTACATCAAATAAAATATCTCATCATATAAATACCCATGTATTACTTAGTTGAATATATTTAGGGATTTAAAAAAACTCTAACATAATATTTTATATATTTTCAAGTGACAATATTTCATTTTAAACCCTTCATTTTAGGGTTGAAAAAGAGGTTTCATCATCCCCAAGAAAATATTTCACTTATGATTTATTCTATTGTTAGAAAAATTTCATCATATCATGGGTAAATGGAAACAATAATAATGGTGAGATGAAATACTCAATAAGTATAAACATAGGTATTGACATTTGAATTTCATCAATAAGAATAATATGAGAATAAGGATATGGATTCATGTACAATAATTACATTATTTAATTAATATGAATACATATTTTTATCATAATTCATGATTCATGTAAAAATATTCAAAATAATTAAAAATTATTATAATTAAATCCTCATGGTCCATGCAAAACAAATCATTTATAAAATGATTCATTTATTCTCTTAATAATCATTGAAAATTTTATGATGCATGTTGGAAAATTAAATATTCATCATAGAACAACCTTAACAAAATACTCCCATAAATCATAGTAGAAAACTATAACTATTTAACACCATCATCTCATAATAGTATCATATAATTAGTTATCTTCATCGCTTATCCCAACACATTAGTGATATATAACTGACCAAACCATCATGTGTTTCTAACATAAAAAGTTATCATAGGTTTATAACTAAAACAACTATACATTATTTATATAATAACCAATAAATAATCATTCTCACATATTCCATTTTATAATGTTATGATCAAAACGTTTTGATGAAATCAATTTTTACCATAAGAGCTACATTGTCATTCACCATTCCTTTTTATTATTATTGGACTTCACAAAAGAAATATGTTCCAAAAAATATATTTATAAATAATTAATCAAATATATAATTAGTATGGATTGTATCACAATACTGTATTTTCATTGGGTCACTAAAAAATAATGCATAATTTCAAAAATGAAATATTAATTGAAAACTATCGTTATGAAATTTCATTAATAATTCGGAATCTACCTATTTAATAATTTAATATTTGAAATATAAATTCCATGAAAATTGAAAAAATATTTAAATTACCATGAAAAAAATAATTTAAAGTAAATAAAAAATATATATACTATGGTAGGATGACACATTAAATAGGTAAATAATAAAACAATGGTCCCTTTCACATTTATGGTAAAAAAACAAAATTTTCCATGTTTCGAAGATGATTAAAGATTACATCTAAAAACTGTAAATAAATTAAAATTAGTATGAAAATTAAATTGAAATATTATTTTGTCTAGAATTATTTTAACAAGGATGAATATAGGTGTGAAAAGAATGTTGAACAAAATATGAATTACGGTTGTTTAAACAATAAAACATTATTTTTTACTTAAGTACAAAAGATAAAAAATTAATGGAAGTTATAAATACAAAACAAAAAATATATACAGTTAATAAAGATGTATTTTAATAAATTAATATCATACAAATTCCCAAAAATAATTCACAAACAAAGATAACAAAAAAATAGATTATATTGTAACATAAAGACTTTACCTTATTGCTGAAATTTGAACCTAAAATATCTAAAGGATGGAATATTTTTTATAAAGGTAAATCTGATAAAATAAATTCAATTATATTTAAAAATATATTAAAATTTTTAATGGTAAACTTTTAAATAAAAATATGGTGCATTAACTTAATCATGTCTTAGTAAAATGAAATTGTGACAATGATAAACATTTTATATATCGTACCAATTTAAGTGATAATTAATCGATGAAGTGATTACATGGAAATAAGAAATGAGATATAAAAATTTACAAATACTACATAAAACAATTTTTTATCACTATTATAATATTAATTAAATTAAATGCTTTTTTAAATGAACAGAATGATATTCATTTTAGAAACCCCATACCTCGAGACCGGACATTATATCGATGTCTCATATATCCTTTATAAGAATAGTATATCAATTATTTAATAGATTAAGAAACATTTAAAGAACCAAAATAATATTATTAATACATTAATTTTATATATTTAAATGAGGTATTTAATATTATAATTAATTAAGTCTATGTTAGGTAATTTTTGGACAATTGTTTCATAATTGAAAAATTGACATTGGCAGGTTGATCATGGTCAATGGGTCCAATATACCATCTTCTAATAAATATCAATCACAAAATAATTATAAATTCAATATATTATATGAAATATTTTAAGCATCCATGAAATTAAGTCAATAAACCAGACACATATATAAATGGTTTTTGTAATCTATAGGTATGATAGAATGAAAAAATAATTTTCTAATGGATCCAAAGGTTTTTACTTTAAAAATCATATCATTCCAGAATGATATTGTTTTCATTAAAATCATATATATTTATATATATTTATATATTTATATACATATATATATATAAACACACACATATATACATATGTATACAAATATATATATATATATATATATATTAATTTTAAAATACCAATATATTTATATATTAAATCCATCATTATAAATATCTATTAGAGGAGGTGATGGGAAACAAAAAATATCACCTCATAGAAGTGGTACATCACATATATAAATCGAAAATGTTTTAAATTCCCATACAATAAAAAATTAGATGAAAATGGGATTTAAAATTATTCTTATAATATTTTAGTATAAAAGAGATAGTGATGATTTAATTCCACCATTGTTTAAGAAAATTTGAAATATGTATGAGAATATATAAAATGAATACCCTCAGTTATAATGATTAAATACTCTTTACGAGATCACATTTTCTGTACTAAAAAAGAATTATTGGAATTTTGTTTTGTGATCTAATGATATCTAGGAAGAGGGATGAGATTTTATGACATGATCATGAAAGAATTTGGTGGATCTATATTGATCATAATGTTAGGGGGAGTATAGGATAGATTAAGACACTTAAAAAAGCGAGGCGATGATAACCTATTTTATTATTTAAAATATTAAATTATTATAATTTACATTTCCTATTAAAATTCATAAAAATCAATATATTTGTATGATATTATTGATTTATATCAATATATTCCATTATAATAATTTTTTTTAATATTTAGGTGACATTTTAAACATTATCCCTTAATTTTAACAGATGTCAAACATTTTGATGATTACTATACTATTATTGTTTTTTACTCTGTGGATAAAAATTAAAATTAAATAAAAACATACGTTTAAGTGTAATATTGTGGGTATTGTAAAATATATCACATTATGTTGGTTATTTATATAAATCAATAAAATCTAAATAAATTTAGAAATTATTATTCAAATTAAGATATGATTAAATTCATTTTCATTTCTATTCAAATGGTTTTAATTAAAAATGAAAATATGGAATAAAAATTTAAAAATAGATCATTAAATAATAAAAATACCATATATTTAACTTAAAATGATTTAAAACAACAAATTATTGAATTTATATTCTTTTTACTATTATCTGAAATACTTTACCTGATTTTATACTACTTCCACATGTTCCATGTCGGTGTCTCTTACAAATTTAATTTATTTATCATATAAATAGAAAATTTAAAAGAAATTAACAATTTAAAATGATTTCAATAATATTTAAAACATTATAATGATTTATAAATAGTTTTAAAATATTTCAATAAATGTTAAAGATATTAAATGAAATAAAAATACATTTTTTGAATTTTCATTTAAATAAAATCGTATAAATAACATTACTAAAGAAAAATAGAATAAAAAAAAATTATTGTTATATGTTATAATGTGGATAGTTCAATTAAACTAATCCAATGAAATATATAAATGATTTTGGAATATTTTAGAGCCATTTTCCATAGTTTTATTGTTGTTTTTGCAATTTAACCATTATTGATGTAAGATCATTTTTTACCATAGTTACAATTTATTATAAAAATGAATTTTTAACTAAATATACAACATGATTATTTCAAATATTGAGTCCATTTTATCATATTAAATCTCTATAAGTGGATGGATTTTCATTGATAATGATGCTTCAAAACAAGATGGAAAATGCATTTTAAGATAAGTATATTTATATTGTTAAAAAAAATTCAATATTAAAATTAATTATAATATATAATGATGTTATATTAATTTGATTATATTTATTCAAAATAATCATTTCAAATTTTTAAATAAAAAAACTAATTGTGACACTTTCAGTACATGAACAATATGATAGTTTTCTATAAAAATCAGTATTTTGAAAATTCACTTAAAAATTAATATTTTTGGATAATTGAAATAATAGACTCTAAAAGAAACATCATAATAAAATTCCAAACATTTTATATTAATTTTTGAAGTAATAATTTTGAATGTTGTAAACAATGATTACAATATCAATGCATGAAAATAAATAAAAATATTGGTCAGAAAAATGATTTTTGAAAATATAAAATAAAATTACTAGAAATAGAATGCTCATTTATTATGAATAAATTAACAACATCCTTTATATTTAGAGTACATAAATATGTTTTATATGATACATACTTCTTCTAATATCAAGAAAATTTAAAATATACAATAGATTAAAATCAATAAAATAATGTTATTTTGCAATTGTTAAAATCTCAATATTGTGTCCCAAGTAAACTCTCCATCAAAGTAATATTATCAAATCCCATGGTATTAAAACAAATACTAGATGAAAAGTTATGTAATGAGATGTTGTATTTGTGATGTTAAATTTGAATGATTATAGAGGATGTAATAATGGTTATATTGTAATTATATAGTTGTAATAAAATAAAATATATTGATTTTATAAATGGTCACTGAAATTATAGTCATTAGATTTCCATGTATTTAATTGGTTAATGTCTCTTGGGTATTTATTAGTAAAAATTTGAATACAATAAATTTCATAAATAAAGAATAATAAAATTAAAATATTGTATTTTTATAATTTAATAAATGTAATATTATGTATTAATTTTATTTTTTATTAAGAATAGATTTGTTGTATAAAAAACATATTAGGTTATTGAAAAAATTAAACTTGTTAAATTTAAATTAATCAATTTAATGATAATGAGTATTGATAATTTAGAATTAAAATTAAATTTATCAATAAATTGTTGTGTATATTAAATTCAAAAAATTAATTAATATTACATTAAATATATAATTAAAAATATTGATATTATTTAAATTATAATTAATTATAATTATTCGAATTTTATTACTAGGAATGAATTAAATATTAAAATAATTTTTTTAAACATATTTTGAAATCAAAAATTCCCTCCATTATAAATTGAATATAAAAATTAATGGTTATCAAATTTATATGTTGAATATAATAATTTGGACATCATATATTGAATTTAAAATATCAAATCATGTAATATGTAGATGTTTTTTTGGACAAAAAAATAATTTACCCACGTAAGAACATGTTTTTGGGTAAGTTATGAAATGTTTTTTTAAGAATTGATTTTCTAAATGTTTTTTTCTTTTTATCTATGTAAATTAAAAAAAATTATCTTATATATAAAGAATCTAATGAAATGTTAATATTTCTAAAAAAATATTATAAATTATTTAATTGTTAATTTATATCAGAATAGATAAATAAAAAATAACATTATAACATGTCATTTATGTAAGAAAGTATTAACTAGATATTAAATGTTTTTTATTTTAATATACAACAATCTAATGTATAGAAAAATAATTTCATTACATGGATGAATTTTTTTATACATGTGTGATTTTTTAGTATATTTCCTAAAGAAATTATATTTTTAAAGAATAATTTCATTAATTAATTTATAGTTTAGTATGTAATTGAACATGTGAATAGACTTTTAATTATTTATTAAGGATTGTAGAACAATATTTTTACCTATGAGTGTCTAATAAAAAGGCCATTACTATTGGAACGCATTTGGAGTTACTATTATATGTTATACTATTTTTACTATATCATTCTAATGCTTTCCCACTCTATCCTCTTATATCAAACTATCCTCTACCATTTTCTGTTGACATTAAAAACTATATATCATTCTAGAACACTTCCTTATCCACTTCTCCACCCTCTCCACGTATCCCAAAAACCACTATTTCATCAAAAGAGAAAATTATGGATCCTTATGTTGTTAAATAATATTGATAATAAAATATAAGATTTAACACTAGAAACCAAATTCTCTCAAATTCTATTCTTCATATAGCTTCAAAAAACAATTCATCCATAATAGTATAATAACTTCTATATTAGTATGACATTGAATTTTTAATATATCATTTTAATATCATCATTCTTACTTCCTTTATTCTTTTATTCTATAAATGGAGTTTTCATCTATATTATGGACGGTTCAATGGCTCCATTAATGAAAAATATCATTTTCAATCCCACGATACATTCATTGATAGAAAAATATATTCAATGAATAAATAAAATAATTATAATAATTTTGTTATTTTAATTAAATAATTTATTATCATTTTAATGATAATACCATATAATTTCAATTTAAATTTGAACTCTCCAATAATTTAGTATCATGATACATTTCATTATATTATTTTATACCATATAATAAATTATACAATCTAACTCCATTATTCATTGAATAAAAATGTTACAATAACCCATTGATTTTAGATATTATGGATCAGTTTGACCTATCATTTAACTATGAAACATATACCAAATTTTTTTTTATAAAAATAAATTAAAAAACATGATGAGTCCATTGTGAGAAAAAACATAGTAAGTGGTGGAAATGTAAAGCTAAAAAATAACTTATTAAGTACTAATTAAAAGAGTCAATGATAATATAATTATTAATAACAATTGTTTTCTTAATATTGTTTTACACATGCACAATGATAGAATGGACATAGGTATGCGTATTTTACAAAATTTCCCTATCATTGATGCATGGTTTCATGTTACGAAACTATTATTCATTTCCAAAACAATTTACCAACCATATATATAGTAATTTCTCATATAAATACTTACTCATGTGACATATAATTCATTTTCATCAACATTGTTTCATCTTCATTTGATTTATATACTACTAATGATATACACGTTTCAAATCTCTATTTTACATTTTTGATACATTTATTCCTCACACCGACATTTTCTTCATTAATATTTAAATTTTAATTTTTAGATCCAGATCAATATCCAATTGATATTAAAATTTTAATATTTTATTGTAATTAGACTCTTTGAAGATATTTATCTTCAAATGACAAAAAATTTGTAATAATGTAGTTGACCTACATTTCATCTCAATTACATCCAAAAATTTCCCTTTTAACATACTCATCCAAGTCTTATATATTTCATCAAATCAAATTACTTATGATATTATAAAATTTCCTCAATAAAATTTATAGTTTATAATAATTATAATCTTACTTATTGAATTCCATATGTATATATATTAATATTAATATATTATGAAAAATTCCCAACCCCTCTAGACAATATTTCAGTTCAATATAAAGACACAATTGTTCCAAAAATTATTTATACTATTATTTTAAAAAATCTAAATTTGTATTAACACTCCTTATCATTATACATCTATTTATGACATTTCAAATGAATTAAATATTATTCATTTAATTATCAGAGTAAAAATAATGATATTTCAAAATTAAAAAATGGTCAATATTTTAAAGATCACTTTTAATCTTCCATAATAAATTTAATAATTTTTTTAATTTATAAATATTAGGGTATTAATTAATTTTAACATGTTAAAAAAATCCCCTTCAAATTCTAGGACTTTTTATAATTTTAACGAGAATCAAATATATAGATTAATGATAATGAATAAAATGTTTAATGAAAAATGAATCTTCTATATCACTTATACTATATTGTCTATAATAAATGACCTATATATTAAGGATTAAAATTCATCCTCATCATTAGTGATATTTTATGTTCTAAATCCACTTATAAATTTACTTTTTGAATTCACCAATTTATTATGAACGTAATCTTATGTGACATATTTTGTAATACTTTTTTATTCAAGGTTGTTGGATCCTCCATATTGTAATGATCACAAATAATGTCAGTTATATTTCTAATAAGATTAATTTTTTACGATTTTAAATAAATTTTTTAGAAACTGAACTATTAATAGAGAGTCCATTGTTCAAAAAATAAACTATTGGCTTTGGGGATCTACTGTTAGATTACAAGATCTACTATGGTTGCGATCTACAAATATTTCAATTGATATAATACTAATAAAATCTACTACTAATTCAATTGATATACTATTTATAGATCTAAAACTATTCTACGCTACCTATAATCTGAGAGGTCCTTCGGAAGATATGTAGATATACTTCATCAACCAATAGTCTAGATTTTCTATCAGACCATATATATTTTCAATATTGATCTACCATCATACTAGAACTATTTTCATACAAGATCTACAACTGGATTTTAACTACACATAGTCTATGGTAGAGATACATTGACCTACTATTCATGGAGTTATACCACCATTATGAAATCATTAATTCAATTATATTCATAATTTGAATTCAATCCCACCAATAGCTAATAAATGTAATTTAATTAATTTAATACCCACATGTATTTAAGAATCCTTTAAGCTATACCACTACAATAATGCATTGTATATGATATAAATATGTATTTTCCACTATGAGGATTAACTAATTTGTTATTATTATTATATAATAGACTTTTGGACATGTAGTGGTTTATATTTTATATATCATTATTTTTAATTCCTACGTATGGTGTGTTGAGTTTCTCATGATTAATTAATCCTATAACAGTAATAATAAAGTGATATATGAAAAATATTATAAACATATCATGATAAATAAAATCATTAATTTAATAAACTTAATATAGAATTACACACCAGATATCCCTAAAACCCTATTTTCATAATCATTTACATTACATTGTTCAAGATCCGTAGAAAGAGAAATGAATAATCATTGAACATCTATATCATTACATACAAAGTAGGACCACTTCATCCAACATATCATTATTTTCTATTTATTTTTTTGATTGATATTTTTTAAATTTTTTCGTTAATTGGATTATAAATACACACTATGTGATCTAAAAACAGTAGTGTATGTGGTGTACTATTCCATATTACATTGTTTTTAAACCCAAACTAAAATTTGAATTTGTACTACAGGGAATGGTATTGTTTTTAGTCATATAAATTACTATATAAGATAATATAATCCTAGATAAAATTTGGTTCTAATGATTTTAAAACATGATCTTAATTATGAATCATTATTAATTTTAAATAAAATACTCTGTAATAGGTGACTTTTAAGTGGAGTGATTTTGTATTTTCTTGAAACTAAATCCTTTATATTATTCCACTATGTTTTTATTACTTTTGTTATTATAAAATTAAATTATAACATTAATCTATTATGTAAATATTTTAATAAAACATTTAATTGATACATGGTATTAATTTTTGTCAATATAAAGTGTCTGAATGAGTAATTTTATCTAAAAAGACAAATTGATTTCAAATAATATATTAAATGAACCTTAATATCTCTCTAATATATTTATTAAAATTTAAAACATATATAAAATGTTATTTTGATTAACTATTCATTAATATTAATTTGAGGAAATTTGTTTTAATTTTTTAAAAAAGGAGATCATTTTTATAAACTCAATTGATCCCAGTCTTGTGTTACTCACTCTAATCAACATTTGGTCTCCAATGATTCTCAAATATAATTCATAATTTAATTTAGTTGTCCAGAAATGAACTCATATATCTATTATTTTTATGATAAATCAAAATATAAATCAATAATGATTATGGATTGTCTAAAAATAGGTCTCCATCAATTAATATAACAAATATTACATAGTTCAATATTATGATGATGATTCATATTTCATAGATTGGATTTATAATTTTTACAATAATGGAAGAGAAATATGAATTTCCAAAACAATATAGAGATTAAAATTTTTATACTAATAAAGAATATTATAACTATATTTATAATTCAATTAATTAAATATATTGTTCTTTAAGAGATGAATTGTTCTATATAATTTGTTCAAGGAACACTTACTTTTAAATAATGGATAATTTTGTTGTTTCTAATGAAAAAACTTATAATGTAAAATAAATGATATTGGACACATGAAAAAATAAATATGATACTTTTAAAATGAAAATAGATGAATCTATTTATTATATAAAACAAAGTAGTAATGGGATTGTAAACAATATTTATTCTAAGCTAAAACCAATATTTATTAATGAACTAGTGATCTTGATGATGAGATGTTTACCATGTAGAAGGGGAGAAATGACAATTCTCATATAAAAGTCATTTTAGATAAGTATGTATCCTATTAAATATATAATAATAAAACACATTATTTATAAGGAATAATTCAATTTACTGACAGAATAAGAGGATTAACCAAATATAAAATTGTTATCCTTAGAAACTATTACCTCAAAAATAGATACCATCAAAACTGATATCTAAAGTGATGAATAGTCCTATAATAAGGGTAATTGAGAAACAAATCACACATCTAAAAGATTCTTGAAATGATACAAAATTACGGAGGTCTTTAGAAATTTTTTTTAATGTTATGTATAATAATATATGTAACTACAGAAAATAATGAAAAATGATGATACTTGAAAGAAAATAGTCTTAAAAGAATATAAGAGGAAGGTTTATTTCAAATCATACTATCCTATGTTAATATTCCAGAATAACTATGACTTGAAAATTAATAGGTATAATATTTAAATGAAAGATACTTTGGGTGATCCAGAGGATTGATTGAGTAAATCTGATTCAATAAGAGAAGAAAGCAATTATAGAATGAATATTTGTTTTTTTTAAAAGACATATATGAGGTATCAAATATTTTTATTACATCACCTATTAATATTTATAATCAATATAGAGAATAAAAAATTATTAGAACATGTATAATGAAAACATTAAATATTTTAACATGTTGAAGGATATAGTCAATGAACATACAGATTAATGTAAATGTCTACAAGATGTTTTATGATTTTCCTTCTAACTTTAAAACAAATCATAATATGTAAATGGATAAAAATAATCATTTAGAAAAAAAAAATAATGAGTTAGAATTATCTAATTGTAAAATTAATATTGATATAGAAAGATATATTAATGGAAAAAATAATCTTACACATATGAATTGAAAGAGAATTTAACATAAATTTACTTCGTGAATAGATCATTATCCATTACAAATAATGAATTATTAAAAATAAATTCATTCCAACATCCAATTATAAAAAATTATTGAATAAATTTTATTCTATTATACACAATAATGATTTTATTTCTCAAAATATTATAATTTATTATAAGATAACATGAAGAAAAATATATATTCTTAATGATTTGATTGGTAGTATTTTTGGAAAAAATATAATATGGTTATCAAAGTCATTATTTGTTTAAAATTTATTTAGAATGAAACATGATTAAAAATATCCATTCAGATGTTATGGTATTAAGAAGGTGGATCCTTTAGATACATGAAAAGGGACTAATACTATTTGAAGAACCCAATGGAATTTTATGGTGGAAATATTACTTTAAATGGTAATTATAAAGGAAAAATTATTACACATGGGAGAATAAGTAATTCTAATTATATTTTAATATCTACAGTTTTATTTATAGATCAAATAGTTTAAAATATATTAATCATATTATAGTTATATTACGATGGATCCTTGATAATATAAATTATATTCTCTATAATTTTTTATTCTTAAATTAATTTATTTTTAAGTTAATTAAGATATGATTTTGATTATGTAGTTAATTTGGATTCATTATTTTATCAAAATTCTTACTATCTACGTTCTATAAAAAATGAATAATTTCATTGGAATAAGAAACGGGGACATTAAATTATTTATTAACTAAAAAAGAATAATAGGAAAAGTGTTTTCATTGATTTTATGAAATAATAATTCCCGAAGTATAATATATGTATCTTAATTCAAAAAGTGAAACAACATAAAATATCATTAAATTTAATGAAAAATATTTACCTTCTATTCCATTAATTTTTTTTAAAATCGACTTGTTCGGACCATATAAGAGTTTAATTCTTAAATTTTATGTAATATGTTTATGATCTATTAAATTAATTTTCTAGATATACTTTTATATTTACTACATATAAAATAATTGAAGCATATTCCTATTTTTCTGGTATGATTATTATATTGATAATTAGAGTTGTCTTAATATTGACAACTTAAGATGTGATGATGAATGTGAGTTTTAAAATATATATTTTGAATCAATTTTCACACAAAGTGGATTGAATAATAAATTTAATCCTCCTATAATCCCATAGTACAATGTATTAGTAGAATGTAAGAATAGTTCCATTCAATAAATTCCCCTTACAATTCACGTTGAATATGAATTATATGTTTGTTTTATTGAAGATTATTTTAATATATGTTTCTGCATAATCAATAGTGTTTTCATTCAACATCTTGTATAGAAAAACCAATATTATTTATGGAATGGATGATACCCAAAGGTTAATTAATTTAGCATTTTGAATGAAAATCTTTTATTCCTAATTGAAAGGGTAATATGGAAAAATTTTATTCATATACTGATAAAGGATTTCTTTTTTATTATTCCACATCAATTATGTTGTATATGTTGTTTAATAAAATGTTGATAATATTGGATGACTTTTTACTTGTAAAATTTTATGAAATATATATACCTGATAATAAATACGCAAAAAAAAATAATGATGATCATTCAAATAAAAATAAAAATTCCAAACCTTGAAATTATTTTATCAAATAAGAAGAAAAATATTTATGTTATATAAAACAACATGAACAAAAACTATTAAAGGATAATGAGATATCTATTTCTACATTTCATTGAAAAATTAGAACATATAGATACCATCCTCAATATAATATAGTTTTAGATTTTGATAGGGGAACAAAAAATATATAATCTCATTGAAATCAAGTTGATCATCATGTTTTCTATTAATATCTTCATCCTAATATGATCAATAATGTAATTCATAATGATTTTTGGGTGATAAAAGAACAATGAGAACTTATTCCATTTAATATATATAGTGTTATTGAATTAGTAGACCCATCCAAAGACACTTTACCCATTGATATCTGATGGCTCTCTTTAGAAACATTTTTCATTAATGAAAATAATTATTATAAATAAACTGATGTTATTCAACCAAGGATTTATATAGGAAGAATCAATTTACATTAATGAAGTTTTTTCAAAATTTTATATACATAAATCCCTTAGAATGTTACATATCATTGAATCCAATTTTTACATAAGAATATATCAACATGATATTAATATTGAATTCATAAATGATTATAGAGTTTATTATTTTTTGGACAACCCTATGGATTTTAATATCCTAATTTTTCAGTTCATGTTTTCAAATTAACAAAATCATTATTTGTAATAATAAATATTTATAGATCTAGGTATAATAAGCTTTACTATATTATAATACCTACATTATTTTCCAGTGGAATATATGATTTTAATGTTTTTATATATTTTTTAAATGATTTTTTACCTATACAAATTAATGATTATGATATATCTATAAAAAATAATTTCTATAATGATTTGATTTGTATAAAAAAGTAGTGATACTCCCCTGAGTAATCCATATTTGTTAGATATTTATAGAATGGGGAAATACGTGTATCAAACCAATTATAGATGTAGGATTGAATTTTTTTTTTATATTTTACTTTTAGATATCTAGATATTTTTTTCATAGTATATATGTGTTCACATTTATTGAAAATTGTAATGAATCTAATTTACCTTCTATTAAATGAAATTTTAAATACCAAACAGATATAACTATTTTTGGTCTATTTAATCCAATAGGAAGAGAATTTTATTTAGTATGTTTCTAGATATAGATTATTGTGGTTGTCAACCATATATAAAAATCACCTACTAAATATATCACCTTTTGTGAAAGTCTATAGTATCATGGTGTGGGATAAAAGAAAAATATTGTTTCAATTTCTTCTATTGAGTCTAGGTATATAGATTCATGAAGTGGTTGTGCTCAAATTTTGTTAATTAAACTATCCTCACTAGATTATAGATATAAAGTTAGACATTTGGCTATAAATTATGACAATACTATTATGATAAATATCTATAAGAATCCAATTTTTATTTCTAAAAAAACATTCATATATTAAATCACGAGGTAAAAGAAAACTTCTATAAAATTTCATATTACCCTTTAATTCATAGGAACAGAACATCATCTTGATGTTATATATAAAAATAAATAGAATTATGATTGATTTTGAAACAACATACATTAATTAAATATTATATCCAATTGAATGGTTTTTATTTTATGTTTCCTTTCTTGAATAATTCTATTCGTAAAGGACTATTCAATAATTCACCATTAGAGATACACCATTTGTGATCCACCAATGGATGATCCAACATTAGTGATACTCCAATGGATGATCCTCCAATGGAAGATACACCATTTGAATTTCCACCACTGTAATATCAATTATTATAATATCCATTATTAGATTATCAATGATTTAGTGATCCATTGATGGGTGGTCAACCATTGGGTGATCCAATGTTGAGTGATCTATTGGTTGAGTCGAACTGTTTTATCTGATACCAATTATATTTTTCACTAATTAATTATTATTACTATTATTAAGGAATTATTTATTATATGTTTCAATTTTAAATTCCTGAAAGATAAAATGAAGTATTAAATCAGATTTATGGAACATCTTTGTTCACTCCTCTGTTCAATTATTTCTATATCACTTCCCTCTCGACCTGCAACCCTCCCTCTATTCCCTTATTCCATAAAATAATTTTAGTGGTGTGAGTGAAGCAATATATTATGTAATGTTTTGATAAAATATGTCATGTGAGAAAATCATGAAGAGAATCTATTCTATTTACAACCATTGAGTCAATGAATCCCCAACTCACTACTCTAGATTTAATTGAGTAAAAAGATATGTATACTAAATGGATGGTTTCTAGTATGTCTTTAGTGGCTAAATTAATCAATGAACAATGGTGGATGTTATGGTTTTCAAGTAAATATTGACCAAATTTCCTTTAGATTGTTTACGAGTACTACCGGTATTAAGACTCTGATTTTGGTGAGAAGAAATATGTGATTCAATTTACTATTGATCATAAATATTTATTATTTTAACCAATGAAATGGGATGTATGCATTAATGACTCTCACAATGGTATTTCAAATGAAATTCAATTATATATTCCAATTAATAGCGATTTATTCTTATATTATAAATCCATTATTACGTTGACTAGATATGGTTATGTTTTAAGACTGGATACTATTGAACATGATGGGGTGTATATTACTATTTATATTCATAGAACACATTATTTGTACCTTGAAAGGGTGATTTATAAAGTGGATTTACTATGATGTTTCTATCTTATTCTGTATCAAAACTAGGGATAAAGTGAACCAACATAGAAATATTATAGTACATATGATGTATATGAGAATGAAATCATTTTGATTGAATTCTTTGATCTACTATAAGATGGGTCAACCATGTTAAAAGCAAAGTTATTTTTTTATGAGTATGATGAAGTAGTAGTAATGTATGCTAATTTTTGTACGATGGAGTTTAACTGTAAAATAATGATGGAAATTTGGTATCTATGGTCAAATAAATTTAAGGGAAATAATAATATAAATGAGGATTTCGGTCTTATTCCTCACCTTACAATAAAAAATGATATCGTTGATCCTATATTGTAGCTAAATGATGTTGTGATTACTCTAATGGGGAAATGAAAGAAGAATAAAACAAAATATGAGATAAAGAAGTAGTTGTGTTAGTTGATAATGGGAGTGACCTATATATTTTGTACAACCCTTATGATTTTAAAAGAGTTATGAGACCATGTATTACTCTTAATTAAAGTAAGAGAATATTTAGACAAGGTCAATAATAAGAGAAAATTATCATATGAATGAATAGGTATATATTAAGTATAAGATCTAAATAAAAGTTTTTGATGTTTTATGTTCTTCTAATCTATCTTAAAATATGTATGTTTATGGACATCAATACATATAAGGTCATGATGATGTTGGTGATTTTTTGGAGGAAGAACAAACATATCCCTCTCCTGATATTTCAACTTCAACTAATATTGATGATGAAATTAATGTTATTCATATTCATCATACTACTTATTTTTTATATGTTAGAGACTTTCCTATATAATATTTAGGATAAGAAATCATGTGACACTTTAGGTAAAGGATCAGTTTATTGGGACAGAACAACTATTTTAGTCACATTTGGGGCAGAACACCAACCAAGGTGGATTTAAAATGACCCAAAATATTAATATAATAATAAATTTTCTTATCTATTAATTTGAAAGAATAACATAATAATTTTATGTCAATTAGGACAATTTTTAATGTAGCTTACTCAACATGCAAGTACAAATTTTTTTGAAATCATTCGTTGCACGCAACATTAAATTATACCAACAAAATAATATATTCAAATTATTATTTTAAAGGTTATTTAACACCTAGCCATTGTATTCTCAATAATAAATAGATATATATACAATATTATTATTAAATTTATTTACATTTTTCCATTAAATTTTTGAGGCTTAAAATAAAAATGAATCTAATTTTAAGAAATAAATACTCTATTATTTTTAAATGTTTTTTTACCTCTTTTTGATGGAAAACCATTTATAAATCTATTTTCTAATATTTTATATATATTATTTGGAAAAAAAAATTTATTCCTTAAATGTGGGACATAAAAATTTATATTGGATGAAATTGTGGTATTTTTCTAATAATGTACCTTTTTAATGATTAGTGATAAATACTGCATTTTGATCTAATATATTTATATAGTCATATTATTATTTTAATTGTTGTTAATATATAATTATATTTAATTTTTTTCACTTTATCCAATTTTGGTCAGTGGATATAATTTCACTTTTAAATTGGATATAAACATATGTAAATCATTTGAAAGTTATTACTTCTTAAAAACTTTTTTTTGGTTTTGACAATAGAAATTAATATAAAATTAATTTCGGAATATTCTTGGTTTTGAATTTGGAATAATGGAGTCCATATTTTGAACCAGGAGGTCAAAATTCTGTATATTGGTACATTTTATTTTTATAAATTATGAATATTAACATTAGTAATTATTTTATTTACCATGGTTAAAGGTTAAATTTGGTAAATAATGGTAAAAAATATTATTATAATAAAATTAAACTACACTAACACATGTACTAATCTCATTGGAATGATATGATCAACCTTGGTCATCCTTGGGTCGATTTTCAGACGCCATAAATCTATTTAGGATTGATAATGACATGTTATATTAATTAATTTAATGTAATGAAAAAAATAACATTAACATGAAATTTTTCTATGTCAATTTTTATATGGGGTTAAATATATAATACCTTCGACTATAAATTGTAACAATAAAATTAAAAATATTTCTTACATCATGATATGTTATTTATAATTTTTAGAAATCAGGTAAATAAATACAATTGTGACACAATAATGATGTAATGATTATCTTATTAATGAATTATTAAAATAAATGAGATTATAAATAATAAAATAAATTTATTTTAAAACATGTTATGAATTACAATAATTTTATGAATGATTTATAATTTTTATATTTTAATTTATGATATTTTTTTAAAATAACAATTTTTTTATATATTTTAATTAAAATACATGATATGATTAGTCTCAAAATTAACATAATTAGGTTTTAAAAACAAATACTATTTTACTAAATAATATAATATTTCTAAAAATATAATATTCTTCCAAATGACATGAATAATGTTTAATATGTCTTTAACGAACTTATTGAGGTTCTAATGTCATTTTATTTTAACTATATTAACCATATTATATGAATATAAAAGAAGACATAATAAGAGTAAAATTAGTTAACTAATGATTAAATCAAAAAGATAATGTTATTTTTGTATCCTAGACATCTCTAATACCAATTTCTTGAGAGATTTTAATCCCATATGAATATTATCATTTAAATAAATGACTTTTTGACCCATTTAAAACGAAAATCATTTTATAATAAATTAACATTTTAATCCCTTCCTAAAGTGGTCCTCCTATATCATATTAAAGAGAATCAACCCTACCCATTTAATCACATATCTCAAGACCCTTGGATCATAAATTTGATTCATAAATAATCTCCAAATATCCCTATATTCTTCTTATAATCCTCACTCTAGGCTGAAGGCAATTCAAGAAAGCCTTTTCGCTCAAATCAAATGGAGTTACATGTTTTTAGATGCAATGTCTTCTATAAATATATTTTCATTATTTTACGATTTCAATTAATATTATATTCTTATTAATTTATTACATAAAAACAAAAGTATCCTAAATATAAATGGATTTTTATATGAGATTTATTCGAACTATAATTATACACTTCTTCCAGCTAATTGATATGAACATAGTATTTCTGTGGACAGTGAACTACTTGCTCACGAAACGATGATGGTTCAATTATCCCCTACCACCTTGCATCATGGCCATTATGATAGAACTATATTTAAATATGATATTTATTATATTTATGTTGTATATATGCTTATTTGTTTATTTAAAGCTAACAGTTATGCTCTTCATAAGGTATAAATATGAAAATTTTATTTGAGGAAGTACTGACTACCGCCCCATCAAAGTGATATGACTCAGCTTAGCCATACATGGATCAACATGGGATGATGTTAATGATCTTATGTAAAATATATAAAATATGACATTATAATGGAATTATAATATACCTATGTATCATTTTTTTCATTCCTTTAAATATGAATGATAAATAAAAGTAGTGTTCATCTGTACAAACTAATTACCGTCTCTATGAATGGTGCATTTAATTTCATATCTCCAAATGTTATGTACTATTATAAATACATATAAATAGTATATATAAATTATATTTAAATCATGAAGAAATTTTTTGGAGATAATGGTCTTTTGACCATATGAACAATTTTTAATTATAACATTTTCACTTTTGACTAATGTACCAAATAATGAAAAAACGACTGATATTAAGATAAATAATTATTTAATTATTATTACATGGTATTAAGGGATGTAAAATGAACAATAATCATAAATATGGTTCGTATGAAAGTATAAATTCACATATGATTACTATTTTTGAAGAATAAATAACATACCTGACGAGTCAGACTGAAGGTATGGGACATCGTCACAATCTCTTTCCATTAGGGTATATTTTGTTTTATACATGGAATTATTCTATAAGGAGTATAATTATACCCCTTTTCATTCAATTTCATTCAATTAATTTCAAAAGAAATCATTTGTTTTATTAATTATTTTACTAAAAGACAGTGAGAATGTTTCATTTTAATATACATGGTGACAACAAACTTTCCGCCACCATGAGGATTATTTGATATTTGCCTTTCTTAACAAGATGTAATGTTTTTAGAAGAATCATATATACCATATACCATTTTTATGTATAATTTTATTAAAAATGGTCTTCATAAATCTTTTATTATTTCAATATCTTGAAATTATATATTTTTATTACAAAGTGTAATTGTTATCTTTCTTACATTTGTGTGTTTATGTGTTATGATTTTGTTACGGTTCTTGGGAATTATTTTCATATACAGGTGGTTCTGTGACAAAACATGAAAGGGTAAGCATGAAATAGCTCTCCAATTCATAGGGTAATGTGATAGAGGAAACATTAATGTTTCTCTTAAGATATTTAGGTTATATTCTGTGATGGGTATTCCAAACCTGACTCCATATGTAGCTATGAAACCATCAATGTAAATATGTTATCAATGCCACAAGTAAACTTTATGACTTATGATTTCTAAGTGTTATTCATATATATTATGATTTAACTAGTTATTTTAAATAACTTATGTTTCCGATTGAAATTTATGGTATCATTGATTTGTATGTATTCATGGACTAATGTTTTCATTCGTTATTTTATATCACTTACTCTTATTTTTATGTACATCCCAAGGATTTGAATTTTTTTCATAGGGTATAAGGATAGGTAAGGTAAGGTAATAATTAAAGAATATTTTTACCAATAGATGAATGGTTATTTTATTTAATGAGTTTTATTTTTGTGAAAATAATTGATAGAGTAGAAGTGTCTAATTTGTAATAATTGATATAGAATGAAATATTTGTGGATTAATTAAATAAAAATATAAATCTGAAAATATAATCAATGTTATTTCCTGACTTAATTCAAGATTATGTAATATTTATGTCTAATTCATTGGAGCTAGTATCATAGGTCAGTTTAGATAACTTTATATGCTAGGGTATTAGCTGGGTGTAGTTAGCAGATCATTTATTACTAAGTGGGTTATAATCATAATGAAACTTTTGGAGGGTTATGGAAAAAATAAGCTGATTTGATAAAAACATCAAATATAGATATATATAAGGAGGATTATGGATTAGTGTAATATAATATTGTTTACATTATCATTACCCTATAGAGGATTACTTTTTAAATTATAGTCTGTTTGATGTTTATGTTTTGATTCTTTTCATCAAATTAATGATCATTTGTCAAGTTGGAAATAAAGAGATCATGAAAAACCTTATTATCACTCCATGATGATTTTATCGTCACTATTATAGAAAAACATATTCAAATGATAATGAAACATTCATGATTATTGAAATCAACTTCCAGAAATAGTTTGAGCTATACAATACCTACTCATTTCTAATGCAATTTTATGGGTCATTGAATGCTTTTTATATGATTTTAAGCTCTCAACATTTCCATGTGTAGAGAAAAGTGAAATTTTAGAACTGAAGTAAACATTTAATTTTTGAAATTTGGAAAACCTGATAAAAGTGAAAGTGAACATCCTAATGATCATGATATCTAGATTTAGGTTATGATTTATTATCTTCTCCATAATGAATGAATCATCTTTGGATTGATATTTATATATTATTAGGATATTCATTCTACATGAATGATTTATTAAGAAATAAAGTGTAAATGAAATGTTAATTGACCAGGAAGAACACTAAAGTATTAAGAAGTATACATATAAGGAATTCATGAATTATGGTCGATTTTAAGATGATGAAATGCCTAAAAGTATTAAGGTTATTATGATAATGGGATTAATTTTTAATAATTTTTATCGAATGTGTAACCCTGATGTATTATTTTTGAAAATGTTATTCAAGACTGAATTATCTTTTATTATATGGACATAATGGATAAACATAGAGGTTCATGTGATCTATTATTTTTGATGTGAAAAATGGTTATTAAATTTTGGGATTATAAATGAACGGTATTAGGTAACCATTAAGGATACTGTAGTTTATGGTTATTTTTGACGAAATTTTATTATTTTTGATATTTTTATAATAATTATTTTTTTAAAAAATATATAACCCACAGGATGTGTGACAATCCATCGTGGTCGGCAAGGCCATGTGAATCTATCCCAAAACAAAATTACGACAAGGGTGCATCGCCTACCACTAATCTATGTGAAGTACCTGGTTAATATGACTTATTCGTTTTTAGTTAAATAATATTATTGATTAATAATTAATTAATTTTGTAACCTATTGTTTTATCAGATGGTTATCCTTAGTATAGTAAAATGACTTGGTGATTAAGTGATAAATTTTATTTTTCATGACATTATCACTTTTGAGAACTTTTTATGAAAAATAAAAATAGAATAGTATGAGATTTAATTAGTGGAATAATGGATGAAATTTTATTTAGGAAGATTATATGTTTTTATTGTGCACATATAGAAATTTGTGTAATTTATGTAAATGATTAACCTATAATAGTGAAAATGATATTGGGATTATATCTTTTGAGTATGAGTCTTTAGGAGTTGTCGATGTTATTTGGAGATAAAAGATTAGAATTATTGTTAGAGACGATGTGATTAAATCATTCTCAATATTGGGTTTCAATATTATTTTTATTTCATTGAATAATTTTAATTAAAATTTTGTATTTAATTATCTTTCTTGAACATTGGGTACTGATTGTTGAATTTTGGAGATTTGGATTTGTATTTATTTTTATAGTAGATTATCTTTTTGTGATTATCTGATCTTGTACTAACAAGTTTAATTTCGGTTAATTTGTAATGAAAAGGGAAATATATAGTTCATCTTTTATGTATTATGTGATTCCATATACGTTCATTCATGGGATTCAGATGTGACCAAGTCATCTTGAATACTAATCATTTTTATAAAATATGAGTTTGTGGAAGAAATTTATTAAAACATAGAACTCTATATGAAATTTTAGTATATTTTCTTATGTTCATAGTCAATATCATAAATAAATTACTCATCCTTATAAAAAGTACCTTAAATAAAATGTCCATTTTCTTTCCCTAATGAGAAAATCAATGACTATTTAACCCATCAAAATTTTTTGGTTTTCTGGTTGTTATCATTATCTTAATCACGTATTCTATCACTCTCCATCAGGATATTATGAATAGTTTCTCTATCATATCTATGTTTTCCTACATGGAATCATTGCATGGGTTATCTTAGGTAGCCAATGTACATCTCTTTCTTTCTTCTAATGTGATATTTTTATTGACACTTTTTTCTATGTGGGAATTTCAATGATGTTTCCAAGCCCAATTTTTAAATTGCATGGAACAAATTTCTTAAAAAGTGTAAAGATGTAAAGACCCATGTATTAATAGGTTAACACATTTTCTTATCATTTTTTATTTTTGATTATGAAATTGATTTTTTGTTAAATATTACCCTTTTTTTGATAGCATACTCCACACACAACAACAAGTTTTGTTGAAATCGTATGTTGTATAGAACATTGAATTGCACCAAAAATAATATATTATTATTATTATTTTAATTGGTAGTTAACACCATCAGTTGTATTATACAGAATGAACATTACTAACTGCAAAATTATTAATAAATGTATTTAAATTTATCCTATAAATTTTAGAGTCTTAAAATAAGAATGAATATGATTTTAAGCATAAAATACTCTAAAATTTATAAAAGGTCATTTTACCACCATTTGATGGAGAACACTTTTAAAATAGAGTTTTTATAACTTTTATATGTTATATTTTGAAAAATATATTTTTTCTTTATAATGGGGACATCTTGATTTAATTTGGATGAATCTTCAGTAAATTTTTTGATAAAGTACATTTTTAATGAATAGTGGAAAATACTATGTTTTAATTAAATACATTCATATCATATAATTTATCTATTTAGATAGCTTATTTTTTTAATCGGTTTTGTAGTCTAATTGGATTATATTTTTATAATTTAATAAAATTTAGTTCATTAGAATTAATTTTACTTTTAAATTACAAATAAACACATTTCAATCCTTTAATAGTTATTACATCATAAAAATACGACTTTTGCTATTTACAAGGAAAAATTAATTTAAATTTATTTATGAAACTTCTATGTTTATAATTAAAAAAAATGAATTCCAAATTTAGAATAATTATGTGCAATATTTTTTAAAAAATTACAATTTTTAGACATTATTAATTGCATCTTTAGTGATTATTTTATTTATACTAGGTAAACGATAAATCTGATAAATAAGCGTAAACATTTATTATTATAATAATAATAAACTACCCTAACACATGTAGTAATCCTATTTTATTTTATATCTCCTACCATGGCCATACATTTTTCAATTTTGGTACCCCATGGATTCACATGGGGGTGATAATTACATGATATATTAACTAATTTAAAGTAAATAATAATATAATATAATCATTTATTTTTTTATAAATCATTTTTATAGGGGGTTATATACGTTATCCATAAAAACAATAAATAGTAATTATAAATCTAAAATTATTTCCTACATCATGGTATTTTATTGTAAATTTTAAGATGTAAAATAAATATATATTTATTACCCAATTATGATGTAGGGATTACCTTGGTAATGAATTATTTAAATAATTGTGATTGTAAATATAAAAATAAAGTTTCATTAAATCATTTTATGCCACCCACTAATTTGATTTATTATTATGAATTGATATATTTTAATTTATTTATTTTTTTCAAAATAATCATGTTCTTTATGTATATTTTTAAAAAGTCATGAAATAAATTGTATAAAAATTGAAAAAATTGATTTTGAAAACAATTACAATTTTATTAAATGATTTAATAGTCCAAAAACTCTAATATTCAGCCAAATGAATTATATAATTTTTGACATGTGATTACTGAACCACTTGTTGTTTGATTGGAATTTTATTTTAACAATATTAGGCATATAGTAAGATTATACAAGAAGAATTGTTAAAAGCTATATTAGTTAACTATGGGTTAAAGCTAAAAGATAAGGATAAATTTGAACACTAGACTTGTCTAAAATCCTATTGGTTGAGAGGTTTGTGACCCAAAAACATCTTATCATTGATATAAATAACTTTCAGACCTTTTGAAAACGAACATTATTTTATAATAAAATAATAATTAAATGTCGTCCAAAATGCCCCTCATCCCTCTTATAAAAGGGAGTCATCCATTCCCATTTAACCACACGTCTCAAGCCCCTTGGATCATCCATGAACTTCCAAAATACAATCCAAATATACATATATTCCTCCTAGAATCCATAGTTTGGGAAGAAGAAAATTAAAGAAATCTTTTTTGCTCAAATCAGTGGGAGTTACACGTTTTTAGAGGTAACGTATTCTCTAAAGATCCTTTCCATTTTTAACTTCTTTAATCCCTATTATATTCTATATAATTGATTACATAACAAAAGTAGAATCAGCAATATACTATGATGTTGTTTTGAGAATTATTCAAAATATACTTACAAACACCTCCAATTATTGGATATGGATATATTGTTTCTGTGGATGGCGAACTATGACCTCATGAAACGAGGAATGTTCAATTTTCCCCTATAACCTATCACGATGGCCATTATAATAAAACTATATTTATATATGATATATATTATATTTATATTTTTCCCTTTTATTCTATTTTTATATAAATCATAAATTTATGCTTAATATTATGTGTAAATATAATAATTTCTTTTGAGGAAATTTGGACTACCACCCGGTCAAAGTGATATGAATCATTCATAACACACATGGAACTTATAAAGGATGACATTATTGTACATATTTAATGTATATAAAACATTATATTAAATAATAATTATAATATATTGTTTTATCATTTATTTTCTATTCATTAGAATATGATAATGAAATTTATGTAGCGTTCTTGCGTACGTAGGTATTACAGTCTCTATGAATGGTGAATTTCATTTCGTATCTCCAAATGTTATGTACTATTAAAAATACATATATATACAACATATATATTTCATTTAAATCATGAATATCATTATGAATACAATGGAAATTTGACCATAAGGACAATTTGTAATTATATTTGTTCATTTTTTGGACTCAAGTACATTATATTGACAAAACAACCTATATTATATTAAATAATTATCTAATGATTATTATATGGTAATAAGTTATATTAAAGGAATAATAAACACAGAAAATTTTCTTAAGAATGTATAAATTAACTAATGTTTATTATTTATGATAAATAAAGGACATACATGATGAGTTGGACTCAATGTAAGGGACTTTATCTCAATCCCTTTCATTAAGTCAAATTTTGGTATATAAATGACCTTATTTTATATGGGGTATAATATTACCATTAATTGTTAAATTTAAATAATTTTTTTCCAAAAGGTATGTTTTTATATAATGGGTTTCAATAAATGATGAATGAAATTTTTATTTTTAACAAACATGATGACAAAGACCTTTCTGCCACCACAATCATTATTTGATACTTGGATTACATACTAAGAAGTAATGTTCTTAATGTAAAATAAATATCATATACACTTTTTAAGTATTATTTTACTGATAATGGTTTTTATAAATCCTTTATTAGGTCAATATCATAAAAGTATATATTCTGATTGAAATAGGGATATGATATATTTCTTATATGATTGTTTTGTCTATTATGATTATATTATAGTACATTGGAATTGTTAACGTATATGGGTGGTTCCGTGATAAACCGAGGGAGGGTGATCCCAAAATAACTCTCTAATGCAAAGGGAGACATGACCGAGTAAAAAATTAATGTTTTTCCAAAGAGAATTATTGAATATTTTGTTATGGGTAATCCAAACATAACTCCCTATGTAGTTGTGAAATCTACAATGTCTGTATGTTATGGATTCCAAAATCCTAATTTACAATTTATTATTTCACTTTGTTATTTCTAAATCTTATGATTTAATGAGTAATGTTAAAGAACATATTTTTTATGGTAGAAAATTATTGTTTCATTGAATTGAATGTGTTAATGGACTAACGATTCTTTCCCTTATTTTATATACCTTACAATGATTTTTATGCTCATACCACATTTTTTAAATGATTTTTCTGAGGGAATAAGGAAGGGTAAAAGAAAAGAATAATTGAAGAATATTTTTATCAAGAAAACAATTGTAGTTTAATTTAATGAGTTTTATTATGGTGAAAAAATTGCATAGTGTACAATTATCTACATTGTAATATATGAGATTTAATGAAATTTTATTGGACTAATTATAAAAATCTATAAACCTAAAAAGATCCTCAATGTGAATTCTTAACATAAATTTAGATTATGTAATGTTTATGGATATGGTCATATAGTTGAAATGTTTATGGATTGGGACTTATAGGATCCGTCTCATTGATCCATGAAGGTGGGAAAATCCAACACTAAATCAAATTGTGAGTGTGATGATAGTGATGATAATGACCAAATATGTCAACATGAGCATCGTGGACATATCACACCAGTTTATGGAAATGATCTTCAACGATATATGGTTGAAATGATTGATGATTTTTTGTAGTTGGAAGATTTTATATCAAATGTACCAACTACTACTGGATCTAAGAATACACGTGGTGTTCAATCAAAGAAGATTCCATATCCTCTACCTTTTTATCTTCTACCATCAGACTATAATTGTAAGATTCATTTGGAATCTCGTGAAATGAAGATGATTTCTCATCTTAGCGGTATTTTGTAATCAAAAACTATTATAGATTATAGGTTGTGTGAAGTGGATACATGTATAATTTTTATCTTATTAGTTTCTCATATTCAACATTTAATATTCAAAAATATTCATGATGCGGAGATAGGGAATAGGTTATTGGATATTGATATTGAAGTGGTGAACTCCATCGTGGAGTATACTAGATCTATCTTTTCTTCATTCCATGCATATATTTTGAGATATTGTAATATATATCTATATCTAGTTCTTCTACATAAACCTTTTCGCATACTAAATCTTCTTTTGATATATAGATGATCGGGGATATTTTATGAGAAGACCAATACTTCTCATGCGTGATAATTTTAAATATCATCAGGAAGAATTTTGATATATC
This sequence comes from Viscum album, assembly GCA_963277665.1. NCBI lineage: Eukaryota > Viridiplantae > Streptophyta > Magnoliopsida > Santalales > Viscaceae > Viscum > Viscum album. The sequence goes on from OY728147.1 coordinate 1,244,963,673, forward strand.
AAGAAACATGGTGATAACATATATAAATTGTTTAATAAATTTATGAATGAATCTCAACATGATAGAGAATCATTAATTGAGTAAATAATGTACAATGTATCAAGAAATTATGACAAAATGAGCTGAATTAATTTTTTTGAATATATTATTGTATATATCTTAAACTAAAGTGTTAGAACCGAATGCAATACATCTGGATGATTTAAATTTTTAAGATTATTCACCACAAATTCCTAAATAGATTCAACATTTTATGATGTATCAAGTGGAATGATCCTTGGCTGATTGATAAGAATGGTATGAGGGCTACATCCCCCACCCAACCAGGTCTTGAAGATGCCACTATCAGCTGCCTCCTTTCAGACCAGGGACCAGGGTAGTGTATGGAAAAGATCCATGAATGATTTAACAAAAGAGACCGGTGAATTATCCTGAGCATCCCTCGGGTCCCATATGCAGACCCTCACTATCTTTTATGAACTAATGACATTTCAGGCGACTACACGATGAGATCCGGGTATAGACTTGGTCTTGGCAATGACTATGTAGACCAGGATGAGGGACCATAAATATCTCATTGGATGTTCATTGTCCCCCCAAAAATACCACAATTTTGGTGGAAGGTGTGCACATACCCCCTCCCTTCCATGAGCCTACTCATTTACCAATATATGGCCACTGTAGAGTCCTACCCATTCTTACCGAATATTCCCGAAACTCTTTTGCACACAATCATTCACTGCCCGGGAGATAAGGAAATTTGGAGTAAATGGGGCCCAGCTTCAGATGTGTCCCTGGACATTGCCTCCGACCTCTCAGATCTTCTGATGCATTGGTTTTCCTCTCTCTCATCGAATAATGCAGGTTCACTATGCACCCTGGCCTGGATCATTTGGGTTCAGCATAACGATGCAGTTTTTCACAGCGTCCAAAAACCTCTTGAATTCTGGATTTAACAGGCTATCTCATGGATTGAGTGATGGAAGGACCAAAATGCACACTATATGCCAGGTGTTATCCCCTCCATTCCCCCTCATTTTAATCCCCAAGAGAAGGTATTCTTAAGGTTAACGTGGGAGCGTCTCTCCCCATGGATGGGATTGTTTCTCTTGGTCTCCTAGCCAACAATCATATAGGGAAAATCATTGTTGCAATATATGAATCACATCATGCCTTCTAGGATCCTAAAGTAGATGAGGCATCTTCCATCCTTGCAGGTATGATGCTCGTTGTGGAACGTGGATGGGTTGATATCATCATTGAGTCTAACTGCCTCACCGTAATCGATGCTATTAACAACAACGATGGCGAACACCAGTCATTTGGCTTCATCACCAGGATAATTTTCCCGCTTCTCCAAGGCTTCTCTTACATCACCTTATCCTTTACCAAAAGGGACGGAAACAATGCGGCCCATCCGTTGGCAGCCTCAGACCCCATTGATGACAACTAGCTCTATCTGGAAAATTTCCCTTCATTGATTTGAATATGTACGTCTGCTGATCATTTTCATCAATGTTATCTTTCCTTGTTTTAAAAAAAAGTGGATGTTGTTCAGTATCTAATCCCTGTTGTGATCCGTGAGATTCTTCATACTACTTCTACACCTTTATCATCCATATTTGTGCCGCCAATTTCACTAAAATTAAAAGAACCAATGGACCCATCATCCCATTTAGAAAAATGTGGTTCCTATTTTTATTTAAATTTTAGGGGGTGTTTTATTTTACCATGTATTAACTTATTTTGTGATGTAATTATTGAATTTTTATTTTAATTAAAAAAATATTTTATTCATTTAAATTTATTTACCATTCATTCAATTAATTTATTATTATTTTAATAATACAAAATGGGGTAGTTCTCTTAAATAGACTATTTTATTGTAATTATTAAATAAATAAGGATAAATAATTATCTCAAATTAATAATTTGAATTGTTAAGCAGAGTATTACTTTTAATGTTCATTTACTTCTATTTGTAGATGGTGTTTTATACATGGTTTTAATATTCTAGGATTTTTTATCATCATAAAGGATGATAATGATAAAATCACATTACTTTAATTATCACAAATCATGTTTTTTATATTTCTAATTAATGAAATGTTTTATAATTGTACATCACTTTGTTGAAAAAATTGGCTAATTATCAATCTACTATTTGGTCAAATAAATTATCATTTTCATTGATGGTATACCATTAGTAAAACAATTATACTATAGAGAAAATTGATGGATAATTTATTATATCTACCACTTATATGATATGCCAATATTTTCTATGATATACCATTGATAAATCAATTGTTGGACCATGGTTCTGCTGGTATAAGATACTGATGGGACGATCTACCTCTAGATGCCATCAATCTCAAGACTAGTTATAAAAGCAAATATGATATACCATGAGACTAGATGTACCCCAATAATGTAACTACTACATAATTTTATCTAACTCTTGTATAAGCTATATCACATATGATATACTGTTTGTAATGAGATACCACCAGTATGCTACCATTGTTGTCCATATTTTTTTAATTCATATTTCATTACACCGATTGGTAGATTGTATAATTTAATGCATTCAAGACTCACATGGATTTATGATTCATTAACCATATCCCACTATATTTATTTATTTAATAAGTATTTATAAATCCCCATATAGTTCCAAATATGATTATCTGATGTTTTTTTATTATTATTCGTCAAAAGATATTTATACCCGAACAAAAATCTATTATGAGATCTTCCTCCAGTGTGTATGCATGTGGCAGATGGAACTGTGCGCTGAAAAACTGATCCAATGTCATCAATTTAAAAGTAATATATTCCTAGATAATACAACCATTATAAACTTAATAAACTATATAAATTGATAGATATAGATTAAAAGGGAATACCAGATGTCAATGATTCTTTTTTATGAACATTTAGATAATCCTTTTCTAGCTTCTGACAAAGACAAATATATAATACATTAAATATCACAATCTACTTATAATGATCATAAATACCTCTTAAAATCAATAATTTAATGAACCAATTTGGGTTTCATGCAAACAATTCACCCAAACCATTATGTTACACACTTGAAGGGCATTCTTGATCCCTGTGTGCTGGCGATAGGAACCCGAGCATGGAACAAGGCAATAGAGGGAACAATTTCACCCATCCAAGTCAAAAATCATGGCATTGATGTACTAAACAAAATGTGACATTTAATGATGAAATATATAATTATATATATATATATATCTGTGTCTGTGTGTGTTCTATAACTATTATAAAACTCCAAAAAAAACAACAACAAAGGTAGCTAAAATCTCTAATGAAAAGTCCACCTTCATAGGACCCATTCCAAATAGATACCCCAAATATTGTTATGGAAAACTACCCCCATCTCACCACCATCTACCCAAAATTATTACATGATCATCACCACCTCATTGTGATTCCTTTCCATTCCCAAAATCCGATGACAAACAAAGGACTATTCACCATCGAAGAGGTGGCAATGGGGTGAGCTAACTACCCTAATACGCTCCAAACCAGGTGTTCCATATCATGTCTATTTATAAGTATACATGTATAATAATTTTATGTAAAAACAGGGCATAATAATACGTATTGAAGTTTTATATAAACCATGGTAATCATTTACCTTTTTCTCAAGTTATAAACAAAATTTGGTTTAATAAATTTTAGAACTTATTTCCATATCATTTTTCATAATAAGATACATTAATATCCAAGAAAACATAAAAATTATAGTAATAAAAAATAGATGAAGAGGTATCCAAAAATAAAAGAATACTATAGGGCCGGGCATAGACAACATTAACATAATAATCATGTTCATAGTGTAGATCTTAGGAAAATGGGCCAATGAAGTAGAATAATAAACTATGATTAAATCACCCCCAACATAATGTAAATTCTAGTACACATGAACAATATGACATAGAATTATAGGAAATCCCTAAAAACCACCATATTAATCAAAAAATAATATACAATGGAAGTAACCAAGGTCACCATGATAATTTTTTGCATAATTCATATCCATGATTTGAAAATAATTTCAATATCATTTCAATGTTCATTTCAACGGATGGAAAAAACCCCATTTCCCATTACATTTTTCAAAAACAAGGGAAACCCATTTTTCATTTAAAACCCAATTTCGACCTATAAAAATAAATCATTTAATTCATTAATTACATATAATTTGGAAACAAACACCCACATGATCCATTATCATAGGCTAGTGATGAAACCAAGTAACTCAATGCTCAGGTCGCACACGCCCACAAGAGAATCCAAAATAAAAAAACCAAACAACACCAATGAATGACATAGAATCCAATCCCCAAATCATAGGATTGATCAAGATAAGATAAAGGATGTTTTTTAATTGAATGTACCAAAAAATTTCTCTGAGATACTATGATTCTTTGTAACACCCTAAGCTTCTATGGTAAGCTTCTCTTTGAATAATGCAATAGCGTGTGTTGTACGCAACATCGAGTTCTAACGCACACCACAACCAATCAAACTAGACGTTAAGAATAGTAATTCCTACTTTTTGAAATTATATATATTTTATATTTAAAAATGGACTTCATTTTTGGATTCTGTATATCGAAATTATCCTAAGATGAATTTTTGGTATTTTTCTGAGAACTTCCAATTTTTATGAATAGTGAAAAATACTTAAAAACAGCGTTTTTAATCAAAATAATTTATAGTGATACATTATATTATTGAGTGGTTTTAAAGTATAATTAGAAAATATTTTTACCTTTTTATCCAATTGTGTTCATTAGAATTAATTTCACTTTGAAATTGAACACAAACAATTGTCAATCTTTTGATATATATTGTTTCTTAAAAACACGCTATTTGTTGTCACAATGGGAATTAATTATAAAATTAATTAATGAAACTTATATGTTTGGAATTTTTTAAAATATACATCATTTTTTAATTCTGAATATCCATTATAGCTTAGGTTGAAAATTTGGCATTGTTTTGAAAAACATTAATTTTTGATGAATAGTGTAACCACTAAGTGGTAGTTAAAAATACTAAATTTTTCATAAAACATAGTTTTACCACTTCTATGAGTGTAATTTCGAAAATCCGAGAGACATGGTAAATATCAAGGAGTAAAATGTGGTTAAATGAGTTAAAAATAATTTTTGGTGAATAATAACTTTTTTCTTTTATTTACCACGGTTAAAAGTAAATAGGTTCTTTAAGGGAAAAATGATATTAAAATTACCCTAAACATGTCCTAATTCTATTGGACAAGTGTATATCGACAAAAAACAACCTTAGGAATAAATTATTATCATTTAGGTCCACTTGGATTAGATTAGGACATTTATTATTATTTAATTCAAAGAAGAGTTAAAAGAGTTAAAATCAAAGTTTATTTACTAAAACATTTTTAATATAGGTATATACATAAGATAAATTCGATTTTAAATATTCATTAGAAATATAAAATGTTTTACTACATAATTATATTTTATTTTGAATTTTTAGACATTGAATAATATAATTTATTAATGACACAATGATTATGCAATAATTATCATAACAGTGAACAAATTAAAAAAATTGATATTATAAATACTCAAATAAATATAATTTGAGGATTTTATGAATTAAACTAATTTTATAGGTTAATATGACATGTTATAATTGAAATAATGAACCTTTTTCTAAGGAATGATTCTGTTATGATTTTTTAAAAAATCAATTATTGAATAGTGTCAAAATTGCCATAAAAGAGTTTTTTAAAAAAAATATTATATTATTAATTTATATTCAATTCCTAAAAATCTAATCCTCGGTCAAGATACTCATATAATGATAGGTGTATCCTTAATGGACCACTTGGGGGTCTCTTGTATGTATATAGTATGTTTATTAACCATATAATATAAAAATACAAAGATACATTGTAAAAGTGAAACTAATTAACTTAGAGTTAATACTTAAAGATAAGGTTAATATAAGGACCCAAACCTGCCTAAATTAAATTGGTTGAGTGGTTTTAGACCCATCACTACCATAACCTTTAACTAATTAACTTTGGATCCATTAGATACCTAATATGAATTTATTATAAAATAATATTTCTAGTTTTTCCAAAGGTGCCCCTCACCCCTCTTATAAAAGGGCACTTCCCCTTCTCATTAATTCACACCTTCAAAGCCTTTTTTCTCGGCCAAACCCTTACCAAAAACTCTCTCATATTCCCTCAATACAACCTAGAGGCCTTCGTTTGATCAGATAGCCAACCTATGTATCCCTTTTGATCAAATCAAAAGAAAGAACCCGAAGAAGAGGTAATGATTTCACCACCCTCTTTCAAGTTCATTTCTTCTTCAACATCTTATATCTTTGTTATTTATATTATGAAATAAAAACTACAGTATCTTATATGTACTGTGATGTTATTATAAATATGTTACAACCATATTCAATATTCTATCCATCATTTGAAGGGCATGTCACCATACTTGCGTACGTACAACTTACCGTCTCCACGTTGTCGTGTAATTGTCATTCAATAAATTATTATTTGGATGGGTATAATAATGATGTGTAATTCATGTAAATAATAAATATAACATGATAATTATTCTGTATATATGATATAAAATCAAATTAAATATTATTTTAATATCAAAATAATGATATTGTCGCTCTTGCGTACGTACGGACTACCGTCTCCACGAACGCGATGAGATTCATTCTCCATCGTATCCATTCAAGGATAATTCTCATTTAATGATTAAAAATAATGTTTAAAGACTTGAAATAATTCTGGATATGAATAATATACATCCCATTAGTAACAAATATGGCACAAATAACAAAGAATATAAAGGAAAATGAACCCATTAACACCTGAAACGACGATAATTCTAAGATATTATAAACAAATCAATGTTAAAAGATCATATATGATATCGTATTAATGAATATGATTCTTTTGTAATTAAATAACAATTATTTAACCATTATACAGGAGGTTAAACTACCCTCTACCAAGGAAAAAGTACAAAGTAAGGGGTTTCTTATCTCACTTTTAATTCAGTGAGAATTCCATTGTTCACCACTTATTTATTACATGTGGTGTCTGTACTGCCCATGTTTTTATTCCTTGTGTAATATACATTAATTTATGTTTATTTACATCATCATTTTATTATCCTTCTTTCATGGGTGCATGTTTCATAAGTTACCAAATTGATATGGGAATTTGAAATTCCAATTTCCACTCATTCGGCTTTACGCATAATTCATTGGTTATTTTACTCCAAGATTATGTGTAGAATCAATATTCATTTTATTATGTCATAATTTCCACTCCCCTTTCTATGGATATAATTTTTATACACATAATCACCCCATTGATAAATTATCAAGTCATCGGTATGAACTTGATAATAGTACTTTTAACTCAATCTCCATCTGTTGAGTTAAATATCCAATTCATTGGTGTTGTTTTTACAAGAATATGTGTGAATGTTATATGATTTATTTACACTAAATATCCAATCATATTGAGTGTATTTATATTTTTTACACATAATTATGTTGTTGATTTATCCTTAACATAAGGATATGGTCTTTATAAGATAATTTATCTCAATTTACATTCCATTGAGACTTATTTGTTGTTATACACCAAATCACTTTTATATGTTGTATATAATGTACTTTGACATAATATATCATCAATCCCTTTATTCTCATGATATTATAATGTTTTTATTACATCAATTATTTATATTCTAGTGTCTCTATTTTGGTTATAAACTATAACTAAAATACATTTATAAGTGTTTTAAAGATTGATTATTCTAAATCTTTCTCATTAATGTCCATGTTTTAAAAATGGTATTAAGGATTTATTTATATGGACATTAAAGTTTTAAAATCAAAATTCCTTTAAAAAGTTTCAAAGTGGTATGGAACACTTTGATTCTAAAATCTATTTTAAATGGATTCTTTACAAATAGTGTGACTTTTAAATTATTTCAAGAAAAAGGGGAATATTTCACTCAAATTGTTTTGATGATTATTTTCATCTATGTCAATATCATTCATCATTCTTGATTGAGGTTAATATGATACAATACAATATTCTATATTTTATCTAATGGGTTATGTTTTATTGTGGATGTTCTATTCTTATACCATTCATGGTTTGTGGATAAAGTATTGACATTTCTTATGCTAGTTTTAATAAGAATGTTTTTTTATGATTAAAATTTTTCGTATGAGGAATGCATTGGTCTTAGTAAGTGATGGGTGGAGCCCGCTATAGCTCCTCGATGCATCAGTAGGTCTCATGAGATAAACTAGTTTCTTGGCACAAGGTCTTGGAAAAATCTTATTTGTAGTCTTGGCACGAGGCCTTGGCTATGTGGGTATGATAGTCTAGCATTATGCATTCCATCATTATGAAAGTGGTTATTAATATTTCATGTGATTATTCAATTAGTAGAATATCCATGTGAATAAGTAAATGGCATTATTTCATTTTATTTTTTCCATACTATGTTGAAGTTCAAGTTTAAAAGGCTTTTGTTTTAGTTATACATTGTCTTAAATGATTATTCTTATTTATGAATGTTTCCGCTATATTGTTATCCTTAATGGGCATTTGAGCTCACCCCTTTTCTATGTTTTATTTTTCCCAGTATGTGAAGAAGTAAATTATGAATGACATGTAGGGATAATATGAGGGGATAAGAGTGTAGAATATGGAGATTATGTTGTTGTACTTTTCATTTTTATGATGGAATGTAAACCTTTATGAATATATCTAGTGTTTCCATAGCTACTAAACTAATCGGTCTTTCGAGACTTTATCTTTCTTGTGATCATTCCAATGTTATGTAATAATGCACCGACTCTCGGTAACCGGGGTCGAGCTGTTACAGTTGGTATCATAGGATGTTTAGTAAGAATCTTGGAAGCTAGATTTAGATAAACTTTGATTAGATCACGTAGACCTAAGATGATGGTTGATGATTAGTATAGAAGAACTTCCTAGAATTTTGGTATTGCAGATATTTTGTGTGTTTTCTGAGAAATACATCCATGTCTGGATATGAGCAGGTAAAGGTGGCTCTGGCACAGATGTACCTAGGGGTAAAACCCAAAAATACTGCTTTGAGCTAGACTCGAACGGGAACTGGTGCATGACAACGGGCCTTGCTGCACTCTTGGTTACGACACTCCTGGGGGATATGATTAGGATAATTTACATTTTCATTACAAACCAATTTGAAGTATTATAATTATAAGATGAGAGTAAATGACCTCGGTTAGTCCTAATGTGTTTCAAATTGAGAATATGGTGACATGTTAATATCTAAATGATTTTATGACTACTGTTACTCACACAATGCATTCCGGTTTTAGTCAATGGATGGATACCAAGGAAGTCAAAGTGACTTTGAGAATGATGTACAAGGTGGGAATAGTGGTGGAAATGAGCAACAAAAGGGAATGTTGATAGGCGTAAAAGATATTGTCTTTATGCCAAATAAATTTTCCAAAAATATGATCAACAATATATATATTAACCAATTCCCGGACTCAAAAAAGAAGAGAAATGTGATGAATGATAAGAGCTCCAGCAGTGGAGACCATGGAGAAAGGAGTCCTCAATTTCCATCATGTAGGAAATGTGGAAGGAGACACCCAGGAAAGTGTCTCAATGGAACAAGGAAATTCTTTACTTGCGGGAAGGAAGGACATAAAGTGAAGAATTGCCGAAGAGAAATGAAGAGTACTATGGAAAAAGTTAAAAATGGCCCCAAGAATCCATTTAAAGTCATTTTCTGTAAATGTAGGGGACCTGACCATTACCCGAGTGAATGCCATATTCTATAGGATATTTTCGTTGTCAAAGAAGAAGCTATGTGGAAATAAATGGTTGGAGAAATGTTTAAAAATTATTAGTGCTCCTTGTTGATGGGTTTACTTTGGAATTATTTTCACTTTTATTTGTAACCTTGCAGTTTTCCATGTGAGAATGATATATGTGTGAATAATTATCTTTTCTCTTGTAAATATAGTTATGAATAACCATTTGGTTTTATATGATCATTGGGTTTGAGGAAAATATAAGTTATTATAATTTGGGATGAAAATGCAAGGTATGAGATAACATTTGTTGTTAAAATATGTTATGGTTATTTTGAGGAATTTATCTCATTTTGGTAATGTTATAAAATATAGTTTTTGAAAAGGGACAATACGCAGACCGTGTGACAACCCGTCGTGTCGGACAAAGCCGTGGGAATCGAACCCACAACCAAAGTGCGATTGGGATTTATCGCCTACCACTGGACTACGTGAAGACCCTGGTTCGTGTGACTATTATTTTTAGTTAAATGATTTTATTGATCAATAATAATTTGATTTGGGATCTTATGTCTTATCAAATGAATACCCTTAGTATAGGAAAATGATTTGGTGATTAAGTGATAAATGTTATTTTGGAAGTTTTTCACTTTGTTGTGAACACTATATGCCCAAGGAAAATAGAATAGTATGGGATTTCATTTGAGGAGTAATGGTGAATTTGTATCTATGTTTTTATTGTGGATTTATAGTTATTTGGGTTATTTATGGAAATGATGAGGTTAATTACTATTAAGTATGTGACTTTTAGAGTAATTAATGTCATTTGGAGATAAAATTTAATGTGGAAGACTACATTCTTATGTGTTTAGGTTTTCAATATTTGTTTGGATTATATTGAAGGACTTAAAGGACAATTGATTATTTAATGGTATTTTTTTTAACTTTGGGGTATTTATGGTTTAATTTTAGAAATTATTATTAGTGTTTTTTTTCTATAATGGAATATCCATTTGGGGATCATCAGATATTATATTAACCCTTTTGGTTTTGATTAATCTCTATAGGAAAGGTAAATATATATTTTATCCAACGTGGATCGTGTATTTCTATAGAAGTTTATTCTATATCTTCCATTGTGACCAAGTCTTCTTGAATACTCATTGTTCAAAAAAATGAGTTAGTGGTAAAAATTTATTAAAGAATGAAACTCTACTTAAAAATTAAGTATATCTCTTTATGTTCTTAGTCAATATCATAAATGAATTCCTCTTCATTATTTAATGTAAATTTAAACAAAAAAAATGTTGTCCGTTTACTTTTCCTATAGGGAAACTAATGACCGTTTTGTCCCAACACAAGTTTGTGATTTTATTATTGTTAACTTTCTCCGGATAATTTTTTCTATCCCTCTCCATCAGAACATAACACTTAGTTTATCGTCCATATCCATGTTTTCTTACATGGAATCCTAGTATGGGTTATCTTGGGTGACCTTTATACCTCTCCTTCCATTCTTTTAAAGTGATAGTTTTATTTACTATTTTTCCGATGTGGGACTTTCCATTATATTCTCAAGCCCAATTTTAAAAAAAAATCCAAGGACGCAATTTATTGAAGGTGGGGAGAATGTAACACCCCAAGCTTCTACAGTAAGCTTCTCTTTGAATAATGTTATAGCGTGTGTTGTACGCAACATCATGTTCTGACACACACCGCAACCAATCAAACTAGCCATTATGAATAGTAATACCTAGTTTTGAAATTATATATATTTTATATTTCAAAATGGACTTCATTTTTGGATTCAGAATGTCGAAATTAACTTAAGTTGAATTTTTGGTATTTTTCTGAGAACTTCCAATTATTATGAATAGTGAAAAATACTTAATAACATGTTTTTTAATCAAAATAATTTATAGTGATAAATTATATTATTTAGTGGTTTTAAAGTATAATTAGAATATATTTTTACCTTTTTATCCACTGGTGTTCATTAGAATTAATTTCACTTTGAAATTGGACATAAATAATTGTCAATCTTTTGATATATATATTTTCTTAAAAACACGCTATTTGTTGTGACAGATGGAATTAATTATAGAATTAATTAATGCAACTTATATTTATGGAAGTTCGTAAAATAAACATCATTTTGAATTGGAATATCAATTATATCTTAGGGTGATATTTTGCATTGTTCTGAAAAACATCAATTTTTTTATGAATAGTGAAACCACTAGGTGGTAGTTAAAAAAACTAAATTTTTAATAAAACATAATTTTACTGCTTCAGTGAGTGGAATTTCAAAAATCCGAGAGACACGGTTAATATCAAGGAGTAAAATGTGGTTCAACGACATAAAAATAATTTTTGGTGAATAGTAACTGTTTACTTTTATTTACCACAGTTAAAAGTAAATAGGGCAATTAAGGGTAAAAATGATATTAATATTACCCTAAAGCATTTCCTAATTCTATTGAACAAGTGTATATCGACCGAAAACAACCTTAGGAATAAAAAATTATCATTTTGGTACACTTGTATTAGATTAGGACATTTATTATTATTTAATTCAAAGAAGAGTTAAAAGAGTTAAAATCAATGTTTATTTACTATAACATTTTTAATATAGGGTTATACATAAGATAAATTCGATTGTAAATATTTATTATAAATATAAAATTATATCCTACATAATGATATTTTATTTCTAATTTTTAGACATTATATAATTTAATTTATTTAGGACACAATAATGATGAAGTAATTACCATAATAGTGAACAAATTAAATTAATTGATATTATAAATACCCAAATAAATATAATTTGAGATTTTTTATGAATTAAAATAATTTTCTATGTTAATATGACATGTTAGGATTGACTTAATGAACCTTTTTCTGAGTAATAATTCTGTTATGAATTTTAAAAAAATCAATTATTGTATAGTGTCAAAATTGACATAAAAGTGTTTATAAAACAAATATTATATTATTAATTTATATTCAATTCCTAAAAATTTAATGATCGTCCAAGAGACACATATCATGATAGGGGTATCATTAATGGACCACTTTGGGGTCTCTGGGATGTATATAGTAAGTTTATTAACCATATAATATAAAAATACAAAGAGACATTGTAAAAGTGAATCTAATTAACTAAGAGTTAATACGTAAAGATAAGGTTAATATAATGACCCAAACCTGTCTAAATTCTATTGGTTGAGTGGTTTTCGTCCCATACCCACCTTTAACTTTAAATAATTTACTTTTGGAGACATTAGAAACCGAATATTAATTTATTATAAAATAATATTTATAGCTTTTCCAAAGGTGCCCCTCACCCCTCTTATCAAAGGGCACTTCCCATTCTCATTAATTCACACCTTAAAAGCCTTTTGGCTCGACCAAAACCTGCCCAAATACTCTATAAACCTCCCTCACTACAACCTAGAGGACTTAGTTTGATCAGAAATCCAACCTATGGACCCCTTTTGATCAAATCAAAAGGAAGAACCCGAAGAATAGGTGATGTTCTCACCACCCTCTTTCAAGTTCCTTTCTTCTTCAACTTCTTATTTCATTGTTATATATATTCTAAAATAATAACTCCAGTATCTTCTATATAATGTGATGTTATTATAAATATGTTACAACCATATTCATTACACTATCCATCCTTTAAATGGCATGTCACCATACGTGCGTACGTACGGCTTACCGTCTCCACGTCGTGGTGTAATTGTCATTCAATAAATTATTATTTGGATGGGTATAATAATGATGTGTCATTCATGTAAATAATAAATATAACATGATAATTATTCTGTATATATGATATAAAATCAAATTAAATATTATTTTAATATCAAAATAATGATATTGTCGCTCGTGCGTACGTACGGACTACCGTCTCCACGAACGCGATGAGATTCATTCTCCATCGTATCCATTCAAGGAAAATTCTCATTTAGTTATTAAAAATATTGTTTAAAGATTTGAAATCATTCTTTATATGAATAATATACATCCCATTAGTAACAAATATGGCTCAAATAACAAAGAATATAAACGAAAATGAACTTGTTAACACCCAAAACGACGATAATTCTAAAATATTATTAATAAATCAATGTTAAAAGATCATATATGATATCATATTAATGAATATTAATCTTTTATAATTAAATAAAAATTATTTCACCATTATACATGAGGTTAAACTACCCTCGACCAAGGAAAAAGGACAAAGGGGTTTCTTATCTCACTTTTAATTCAGTGAGAATTCCATTGTTCAGCACTTATTTATTACATGTGGTGTGTGTACTACCCATGTTTGTATTCATTGTGTAATATACTTTAATTTATGGATATTTATATAATCATTTTATTATCCTTCGTTCATGGGTGCATGTTTCATAAGATACCAAATTGATAAGGGAATTTGAAATTTCAATTTCCACTCATTCGGCTTTATGCATACTTAATTGATTATATTACTCCAAGATTATGTGGAGAATCACTATTATTTTGATTATATCATAATTTCCACTCCCCATTCTGTGGATATAGTTTTTATACACATAATCAATCCATTGATAAATTCTCAAGGCATCGGTATGAACTTGGTAGGAGTAATTTTAACTCAATCTCCATTTGTTGAGTTAAATATCCAATTCATTGGTGTTGTTTTTACAAGATTATGTGTGAATGTCATCTGATTAATTTACACTAAATATCCAATAATATTGAGTGAATTTATATTTCTCACACATAATTATGTCATTGATTTATCCTTAACCTAAGTATATGGTCTTTATAAGATAATTCATCTTAATTTACATTCTTTTGAGACTTCTTTGTTGTTATACACCAAATCACTTTTATATGGTGTATATAATGTACTTTGACATAGTATATCATGAATCCCTTTGTTCTGAAGATATTATAATGTTTTTATTACCTTAATTATTTGTATTCTAGTGTCTCTCTTTTGGTTAGAAACTCTAACTAAAATTCATTTTTAAGTGTTTTGAAGAATGATTATTCTAAATCTTTCTCATTAATGTCCATGTTTTAAAAATGGTTTTAAAGATTTATTTATATGGAAATTAATGTTTTAAAATCAAAATTTCTTTTAAAAGTGTCAATGTGGTATGGGACACTTTGATTCTAAAATCTATTTTAAATGGATTCTTGACAAATAGTGTGACTTTTAAATGATTTCAAGAAAATGGGGGATATTTCACTCTAATTGTTTTGATGATTATTTTCATCTATGTCAATATCCTTCATCATTCTCGATTGAGTTTAATATGATACAATGCAATCATACATATATTATAGAAAGAGTTATGTTTGATTTTGGATGTGCTATTTTTATACCATTCATTGTCTGTGGATAAAATATTGACATTTCGTATGCTAGTTTTAATACGAATGTTTATGTTATGTTTAAAACATTTCATATGAGGAATGCATTGGAATTAGTAAGTGACGGGTGGAGACTGCTATAGCTCCTTGATGCATCGGTAGGTCTCATGATACAAACTATTGCCTTGGAAAAAGGCCTTGGTAAAATCTTATTTGTAGTCTTGGCACGAGGCCTTGGCTATGTGGTTATGATAGTCTGGCAATATGAATTCCATCATTATGAAAGTGGTTATTAATATTTCATGTGATTATTCGATTAGTAGAATATCCATGTGAATAAGTAAAAGGCATTATTTAATTTTGTTTTTTCCATACTATGTTGAAGTTAATGTTTAAAAGGCTTTTGTTTTAGTTATACATTGCCTTAAATGTTTATTCATATTTATGAAAGTTTATGCTATATTTTTATTCTTACTGGGCATTTGAGCTCACCCCTTTTAAATGTTTTATTTTTCCCAGGATGTGAAGAAGTAAATTATGAATGACCTATAGGGATAATATGAGGGGATAAGATTATAGACTATGAAGACTGTGTTGTTGTAGTTTTCATTTTTATGATGTAATGTAAAACATTATAAATATATCTAGTGTTTCTAAGGCTATTAAACTAATCGGTCTTTCGAGACTTGATCCTTCTTTTGATCATGCCAATGTTATGTAATAATGCACCGACTCTGGGTAACTGGGGTCAGGGAGTTACATTCCTGGACTTTCTGGATACTACCGATAGATCATCAGATATTTCTCTTATAGGACATGTCCATTGACTGCTCTTACTCGGAAGGTATGTGAATTAAATAGGAATACAATGTGTGAGTCTAAATTTGATGAACTGAAATACCTTTAGAAATAAAATCATATTAGAATCATACCCGATCCATGTAAGGGGTACGTGGATTTTCCTATTCTTATAGTGCTGATTTGGGATGTGTTCTTATATAGGATGACAATGTGATAGCTTATGGTTCTCTTCTGCTTCGTCCATACGAAATAATTTCACTACTCTTGATTTAGAGCATGCCAAATTCATCAATGTGTTTATATGGTGGTAATAATATCATTTTGGGATAGATTCATGAGTTTCATTTATTATTAGAGTTTGAGTTTTATATTTTATCATAATTACAAGAATCTCATGATGAGATGATGTATAAGATACCAATAAACATTTGACATTGATATCGAATACATCCAAAAGAATGTAAATGTTGTTGCAGATGCTCTAATATTGAATGTATCATCATATGCTATTCTGGAATATAAGGAAGACGGAATAATTATGATTATTTTTTCATAGTTACAGAAAGAATATCATGAGGATGTTTCAAGCATGCTTCTAACCATTGTTTAGTAATCATCAACTCTCCTACATTCGGTTTTTTTAGTCGGTTTTTGGATGATGAGTTCGAGAATTATTGAGAATGAATGTATGGTGGCAAGACCATTTTGGGTGGTACTTTTGTTTATATAGTAATCTCCACCTTGGTAAGAGGTATGTCATCCCATTATCTTTGAGGAGCTTATTCTTGTTCTATTCTTCCATATCTTCATTATCCATTCATCTATACACTACGTAGATGTATTATGACATGAGGCGGTGATTCTACTGGACGGTTAACATGTGTGACATCATAGAGTTTGTGTATCATTGTTACACCTGCCAACAGATAAAGGAAGAACACTTGAAACTTTATGTTTTTCATCAACATCATATAGTGCCTATTTGAAAATGGGATTATGTATCCATGGATTTTCTTATTGGATTCCCACGGACTCCCCAAGGGATGAATGTTACATACCATGTATTTATATAATAATACATTTTAATATCAAATAATATTTATGAATAAGATATTAATTTTATGTTAATGGGAACACATTGTTTGATTGCGTCTCTTCATGAAATGGGTTTATCTGAAATCATACGATGCACAAAACAATGAGTTATACCGAATATTAATATTAGTATAATTATTTTAAATTGTACATAATTCCTAGCCATTTTATTTGTAGGAATGAATATAACTAACTAAAATGGGATTAAACATATTTGATAAGCGTTTCTACATTTATCCAATGAATTAAATGTCTTAAAATGAGAAATAATCAAATTTTAAGCATAAAATACCCTAATATTTCTAAATGGTGAATTTATCTCCTTTTGAAGGTGAACCATATTCAAAAAATACTTTTTTTCACTATTATCTGTTATATATGATTAAATAAACATATCCTTTAGAATAGGGAAAAGAAGTTTACTTTGGATTAAATTTTTCTATTTTTCAGATAAAAGCATATTTTTATGAGTAGTGAAAAATAATGCACATTAATTCAAAACATTCTTTTAATCAAATTTATTTTTATATATAGATTTTCCATTACACTAGTTTAAATTTTTTTTTTATGTTTTTATAATTGAATACAATGATGGTAATTGTATGAAATTTCACATTTAAATCGGACATAACCACATGTCAATCATTTGATAGTTTTTACTTCTTAAAAACCTCCTTTCTTATTTTCAAAGTGGAAATTAAATTTAAATTAATTTCTTCCAATTATATGTTTTGTATTTGTAAAATAGATTCTATATTTTCAATCATAAAGTACAAATTTTGTAAATAAGTTATTTTTATATTAGGAAATTATGAATACTAACAATAGTAATTATTCTTAATTATCATGGTTAAATGGTAAATCAGGTATATAATTATGAAAATAATAATATAATAATATTATAAAAATACCCTTACACTTTTCAAAATACTTTTGGATGCGATCTGGATGACAATAGGAATTTTTGAAACGATTTGAGGACACCATGGAGCCACATTACTGTGATAATAACATTTTATCATACTTATTTTCATGGAAATGGAAATACAACATCAACATGTATCTCTTAAATATTTCATTTATTTTGAACATGTAAATGGAATATTGAACTATATATATTAATTAGTGAGATAAAATTATTTTATACTTCATGATATTTTATTTATAATTTTATAAGATTAAATATATAAATTTATTTACAACACAGTGATGATAAATTTATAACTTGTTAATTAATGATTCAAATAATGGATATTATAAATATGAAAATAAAATTAATTTTAACATTTTCTTGCTATAAATTATTTTTTAAATACATTGAAATTTTTGTGATGTGTCAATGTATTATTTGAAAAGGTATAATGTACTTATGACTTTAACAAAAATTTAATGCTAAATATTATCAAAATTGAGGTAAATGAGTTCATAAAAGAATACGATTTTATTATATGATATAATATTCTTATAAATATAATCATCATCCAAATGACATATATAATTTTAAAAATTTCATTAATAATCTACCTATGTTTCAATTGGAATCTTCTAGTAACTATTGTAACCATATACTATGAAAAAACCACAATACATAGTAAGAGTTAATGTTTTTACCTATGGGTTAAAGCTAAAATATAATGTCAATTTTGTGACCTATACCAGTCTACAACAAATTTGTGGGAGGATATTGTCCCATTCTCATATTAGCCTCGAAAAGTTTCACTTTTTAACATTTATAATTATAATTTCAATTTATAATAAAATAATATATTTGGACTTTCTTAATGTGATCCTCTTCCTTCTAATTGAAGGCAAGAACCTCTACCCCCTTACTCACACCTCTCAAGAACATTGGATCATCAATATTCTACACAAATAAGCTAATAAAATCTCTATATTCCTTTTAGAATACATACCTTGGGAATGAAAAAAATAAAGAAATATTTTGGCTCAAATCAAAAGGAGTTACCCACTTTAGAGGTAATGTCTCCACTAAAACTCCATTCGTTTATTTTCCTTCTCCAACACCGAACATATTTTTTTCAATTATTTTATAAGAAGAACTGTATAACAAATATAGTATAATATTTTTATTAAATTTTTTTAACCAAAACATACACACACCTTATCTAATTGATATAGAAGATACTATTTATGTGTGCATTGAACTACTGCCTCACGAAACGATGATTGATCAATTTTTTTCTAACACCTCCCAAGGTGGACATTATGATGTAAAAGTATATAAAAATTATATTTATTAAATTTATATTTTCCCAATTATTATTAATGTTATATTTAAAGAAAACCATTTGGATTTCCATAATTTTGAAATATGATAATTTCATTTGAGGATGTGTGGACAACCTCCCATCAAGGTGATATGATTCATTCATTACATACATGAAACCTATAAAATATGGTTCTAATGAACTTATGTAACACATAAAACATTGTTATTATACAATAATTATAATGTACCTAAGAATAATTTAGTTTTCATTACATTAATATGACAATGAAATGAAAGAGAAGATCAATTGTATGTACAACCTACCATCCCCTTTAATGGAGCATTTCATTTTATATCTCAAAATATAATAGAAAATTATAAATACATATATACTAAATATATATGATATTTAAATAAATAATATCAATATTTATATGATTTAATGATGTCCATATGGACAATTTTTAATCAAAACTAGTTCATGTTTGAGTCAAGTACCGAATATCGTCTAAACATATCATATGAACTTAAATAATTATGTGTTTATTTATAAAATCGATATAAGTGATATTAACGAAATATTAAACATCAATAAGGATCTCAAAATACAAAAAATTTACATATTTTTATTATTCAAGATGATATAAAATGAATGAGATAAGTGGGACTAAAGGTAAAGGATTGCATCTCAATCTCATTTTATTGTGGTATATCGTGATGTTATGCACCATTATTTTCCAATAATGTGTATATTCAAGCCTTTGATTAATTTTTTCAATAATTATTATATTAAAATTAAATTAAATTTTATTTATTATGTAATTATATAATTATTTGTATTCTCGTGTTTCTATTGTGGTATGGGATTTCTCAACTTCTCTTTTTTCCCATTAATGGTATCTTCTATGTGGTATGCATATCAAGTTTCCATAAAATGATATTATTTCCATTTTATTATTTAAATTTCATATATAATGAGTCATTTATGAAGGGGTGATCCATTCCCCCTTTATTTTTACTGTTTTCAAAAACTATGTTGCATTGTAGTCATGATGCAAAATTTTCATCTCGAAATATCTATATTTTTCTCATGATATTCTATTAATTTATTTATTTTAATACCAAAAACTAATCCATTTATAGGGGTATTCAGAAACATATATAACTGATATATTTTATTATTTAATTGGTATATATAAAACATGCATTCCCTTTATTTAGGTTATAAACGACATAATGATCATGTTTTTAAGAACTTCTTAAAACATCATGATTTTGATATGTGACCCATTTATTTAATCCCATTTATTTTTTAATGATCTTTTTTATTATGATCAATTTGTATCACATGAAAATAAATACATACTATAGATGCAATCTGATTGTTCTCTAATGCATTGGGTATGATAAATAATCCCTAAAGAAGACATGTTCTATGATACCTTGGTGAATAACCTTGTTCTTTTTCACGATACCTTAGTGAATAACTGTAGTGATTTTTATGATACCTTGGTGAATATAATTGGTAATTTTTACGATATCTTGGTGAATAACCATGATAATTTTATGACACCCTTGCGATGGACCATAGTGATATGACCCATTGGGGATGAACCATGGTCCTATGAGATGGATGTGTAAATTAAATGTCATAGTGACATTTTCACGTTATTATCAATGTTCTTATTGTTAAAATGATCATATAAGGTTGAGTTTTTGAAATTCTAAATTTTCTTATTTATATCTCCCAATATCACATGTAAATTCATTACCACGTATACCCTTATTGATATTTTTATGCACATCCCTAGTCCTTGTAACTGTTTTTCACACATCTTAAGATTGGTAAAGATAAAGAAGATGATACGATTAAAGTATTTGAAGATTTGTCTTTAAATGAAATCATGTTTAATTTTAATATTTTTTATTTTATTAAAAAGGGGATGGAATGCAGTCTTATATACTTTTTAATATGGAAAATTTTTGTTATATTTTTTCCTAATTATCTAAAACTATAAACCAAAATGATCACTGATAATGAATGAATATAAATTATAGGAAGTCATATTATGGGTAATAATGTTATTGTCGATCCTAATTTTATATTCATAGAAACCCTTTTAAGTCTTTTGTTATAAAATTTTAAGGTGATTAAAAATATTATTGGAGACATTAAACTTTTTCCATGTAGTTCTTCTATTATTAAATTTTGAATGAAAAATTAATGTTATGATATAAATTTTTTGTTAAAGCATAATACTGCTACTTTTTATTATGTTATAATATTTATTTAATTTTATTAGAATTATATAGTTTTAGAAAAAGGGACAACACATTGACCTTGTGACAACCCGTCATGTTAGACAAGGATGTAGGAATCGAACCGACAACTGATGTGTGAGAGGTATTTATTAGGTTTCTCTAACCAACCTAAAGTCCTTGTTTAGTATGAATAAAAAAATTATTTAAACAAGATTATGAAATAATAATATGTTTATTTTGGAGACATATATTATACCGAATAGATAACCCTGTGATTGGAAAATGATTTGGGGATTAAGTGATAATTGTAATTTTTGAAGATGTTAAGTATTTTGAGGACTTTAGATGACTATGGTAAATTCAATACAATGGAGTTTTATTTTACGATTATAGGTTAAATTATTAAATTTTGGAATAATGGGAATTAGGAACTGATTAGCCTATCTTGGAGAACAAGTTAATAGGTTAATTACCATTATGTATGAGACATTGAAAATATTTGATGTTATTTGGAGATAAATTTCAAAATTTAACTTGTATTATTATGTGATCAAATCATCCTAGATATCTGGTTTCAATATTGGATTTTATTATTTTTATAAATTTTAAGGACAATTTTTTTGTTGAATGGTCTTTGTTGAACTTTATAGATTGATTATTGAATTATGGAGATTTATGTAGTTCATCATCATATAAGGTTTATTAATTTTGGTAATTATCCTATCATGAACTCTACTTTTTTATTAAGTTTGATGTTAAATAGAGAAAAAAAGTGTATTTATCATTTATTGTTTTATGTTATTGCATCGAAGATAACATACAATGAATACTGATCATTTGGATAAAAAGATGAGTTTGTGAAGGGAATTCATTAATGGGCAAAACAAAAACTTTCAAGTAGGTATATTTCTTATGATATTTGTCTTGAAATTAATACAATTCTCCAAATCAATGAAAATGTTCTTGAAGGAAAAATATTATTTTCTTTATTTTGTCAATAGACATTTAGGTAATGAAAAATTTATAATATTGTGACTATTAACTTTATCTGATCAAGTTCTCTATCACTCTCTATTAGACTATGAGTGTTAGTATTTTTCCATAACCATGTTTTAATACATGGAACCACATGTCTAAATTATACTTAACTATATTAAATTTAATTTGAAGGTTTTATTAAATCATTTTCTGGTGTATTTTACCCATGATTCTACTGAGACCTATTTTAAAAATTTGAGGACCTAATTTCTAAAAGGGGTGAATGACATAACATCCCATGCATTTATAGATTACTAATTTTTCATATCTAATAATATTTTTTGATTAGGATTTTAATTTTACAATAATATTCTTACTTTGTTTGATACCGTACTTGACATATAACAATGGGCTTCTCTAAAATCTCACACTGCACACTACTATGGGTTGTAGAGAAAAATATTAATAATATTATTATTTTAAATAGAATTTAAAACCTAGAGATTTTATTGAAGGTAATGAATATATATAACAAAAACATTATTACACATTTTTGTTAAATGTTTTTACATTAATCCTAATAATTTGAGTCTTTAAATGAAATTGAATCTAAATTAATCATTGAAAATCAAATATTTTTAAAATAACGTTTTACCAACATTTGATGGTGAACCGTTTTTATAAATTGTTAATATCACTTTTATATGTTATATTTAATAAACTAAAATTAATATTTTTCATAGGTACATAAAAATTTATTTCAGTTTTAATTTTATATTTTTTTGGAAAAAATACATATTTTTATAAATAGTGAAAAATATTGCATATTAATTCAATCCTTTTTTACCCTTTAATTTATTTATATAGTTTATTTTCCATTAAATTATTTTCTAATAGAAATTGGATTATGATTTTATAATTTAATGCAATAATGGTTATTGAAAGTAATTTGAAATTTAAATTGGACTTAAACACATGTCAATCTTTTGATAGTTTTTACTTCTTAATAACCTAGTTTCTGGTTTTGACAATGAGAATTAATTTTAAATTAATTTCTGCCAATTTTTTGTTTGGAATTTGGAAAAATGGATTCAATATATGGAAAAATATCTCCATAATTGTATAAATAGTTATGTTTTGTTTTTAGACATTATGAATAGTATCTTTGGTAATTATTTTTATTTATCATGGTTAAAGGGTAAATCAGGTAAATAATTGTACAAAATAATATTATAATTATATAAAACAACCCTAAAAATTGTACGAATACTATGTTATTAGATATGTCCAAGCATGGGCATCCTTCTTTCAATTTTAGGACACCATGGAGCCACTTTGGGGTGATAATGACCTTTTAAAATAATTTATTAATGAAAATGTAAATATAACATAAACAAATATATCCTATCTAAAAAAATGCATTTGATTTTTAAAATTAAATATTAGACTATAATTAGTAATTATAATATAAAAAGGTTTTATAATAAATTGTATTTTATTAATTATTTTTAGACATTAAATAAATATATTTATTTATGATTTTATGATGATTGACTCATTACCTTATTAATGAAAGATTCAAATAAATGCCATTAAAAATATTAAAATAAATGCAATTTCAACACTTTGATTTCATATGTGAATTTTTTGTATGACTTTGAAATGTGGGACAATTTAATGCCTCTCTTTCGAAATGTAATTTTTTTTGACTTTATCAAAAATCAATTACTAAATATTTTCAAGTTGACATAAATGAGTTATAAAAAAAATATTTTATTAAATGATATAAAAGTCCTAAAATCAATGATTTGTCCAAAGTAAAAAATATAAATTTATAAAAATTATTAATGATACATTTTTTTTTTCTATAGTAATTATATAATTACTACATTAACCGTATATTATAAAAATAAAAAAACACAATGTAAGAGATAATGTTTTTTATAAGGGTTAAAGGTAAAAAAGGAGGTTTATTTTTTACCTAAGATAACATAAACCCATTTGGTTGAAATTATTTATACACATACTCATATTATATACTAAATATATTAATTTGGAATAAAATTTATTCTAAAATCATTATATAATAATATAATATTTCAAGAGATTTGTCAACTGCCCCTCCTCCCTCTTATATAAGGCCACCACCTCTACCCACTAACTCAAACCTCTCAATTCCCCAATCTAGTCCAATATATACTAAAATAATCTCCCAAAAACCCTAACTTCATATTATAATCTTTACATTGGGTAGAATTTAATTCCTGAAGTACCTTTTCTTCAAATGAATAATGACTTACCCAATTTAGATGTAATGTCTCTTCTCAAGATCCTTTCTTTTAATTTCCTTCTCCAACCCCCTAACAACTCTTTTAACCATTATCTTATAAAAAAAGTATCGAAAATATTTTTGGATTTTTTATGAAATGTTTTATACCTACACATATACACACATCTATCTAATGGATATAAATCATATTGTTTCTCTGTGAGGTGAACTACTACCTCAAGAAACTATGATTGTTCAATTTTCTCTTACAACCTCTCATAGTAGCCCTTATGATGGAACAATATTTATTTATAAAAGATAATTTATTTTTATTTCATCTATTATTATTTAAATTTTTTACATCATACAATTATTCCTTACATATTCTGTGAATATGATAATTTCAATTGAGTGAGTGTGGAATACCACACCATCAATGTGATATGACCCCTTCTGGAAAAACATGGAACGTAAAAAAGATGGGTTGTAAGAAATTTGTTTAAAATATATAACATATATATTATACTAAAATTATAATAAACCTATTTTTCATTTACATTTCATTCCATTAACATGACAATGAAATGAAAGTAGCGTAAACTGTACATACGACATACCGTCTCCATTAACAATGCATTTAATTTCTTATCACCAAATGTTATGGAATTTTAATATATATATATATATATATATTGGATATATATTATATTTAAATCATTAATATAATTCTCTATTTTATGGAATTATGACCATATTAAATATTTGTAATCATAACAAGTTCATTTTTGACAAATGTACCGAATATTGAATAAACATTATATATGAACATAAATCATTTTGTCATTGTAATAACATGGTAATAATTGATATAAAAGGAATAATAAAATGAAAATGTTTATAAATTTTTTTAAATTATCTTCTGTTTATTATTATGGAAGATAAGGAATGAATGAGACAGGTCATACTCATGTAAGGGACTTCATCTCAATCTCATTTCTTGGGGGCATATCATGATGTTATGAAACATTATATTCATATAATGTGTATATACAAACATTTTATGAAATATATAATTAATAAGTATATTCTCATCATATGTAATGTTATTATAAATGAATTATTTAATGATACACATTAAAGTGATTCTTATGTGGTAAGGGAATTTAGAAATTTTATTTTCCATTAAAGTTCTCTATTATGTGACATTCAATTTCAAGTTTCCATAACCTATTATTATTTACATTTTAATATGTCACCAAAAAATATAATGAGTAATTTATGAATGGGTGAAACCTTTCACCATTATTTTTAATTCATTCCAAAAAAATTTTACATAGCTGTTATGCTGCAAAATTTTCATCTCAAATTCTCAATCTTTTTTCAATAAATTGACTTATTTTTTTTAATATAAATACCTAAACCCATTTCATGTAAAGGGTTATTAATCAAGATATAAAAAATGATATATTTTATTCTTTAATTGACATACATAAACCCCCATTCCCTTTCTATTGGTGATAAATGTAATAATTATCATCCTTTAAATGACTTCTTAAAACATAATGATTTGGATATGGAAGCCATTGAATTTATTATATTTGAGTTTTTTATGATATTTTTTATTATGGTTTATAAGGACCTCATGAAATTAATGTGATATTAAAGGTGTTCTTAGATAGCACTACAATGAATTGGGTAACAAAATTAATCTCTAGAGATGAAATTTTTATGATACCATAAGGAATAACCTTAGTAATTTTTATGATACCTTGGTGAATAACCATGGTAATTTTTCAGAAACCATGGGGAGGGACATTGGTGATATGAAACCATGGGTATGTACCTTGGTGATGTGATTAGGAATGTGTAAAATATAATTCGTAGCCACATTTTCATTTTATGATCCATGTTCTTATTGTTACAATGTTATTCTTAATCACAAAATTATTAAAGTCCACGTGTTTTTATTTATATTAATCATGATCACA
Source organism: Viscum album (assembly GCA_963277665.1). Classification (NCBI taxonomy): domain Eukaryota; kingdom Viridiplantae; phylum Streptophyta; class Magnoliopsida; order Santalales; family Viscaceae; genus Viscum; species Viscum album. The sequence continues at coordinate 1,244,990,584 of OY728147.1, forward strand.
TTTAAACTATTTCTATTGTTTTCCCTTATTGATCTTCTTATACACATCCAATATTTTTTAAAATTATATTCACAGGTCATAAGATTGGTATGAAACAATAAGAAGCTATGATAAAAGTATTTGAGTATTTCTTTCATGAAAGGAATCCATGTTTCATTATTATAGTATTTGATTTAGGAAAAATTGATGGGGTGTAGACTTATCTAATTTGTAATATTTAATCATTATGTAAGATTTTTCCATTATTTTCTAAAAATATAAACCTAAAATATCTTTTTGAATGATTGAAAATAAATTCTTGACAAAAGACATTATAATATGTTTTGTTTATAGATAGGCCCTTATAAATAATGATATCTAGGATTTTGTCAATTGGTTGAAGAAGTATTATCAATTTATTACAATAAAGGATACCATTAAAGATGAAGATCTGGGTATTTTTAATTAGAAAGGGATGGTGAGATTACATGGGAGTCCTTATTCAATTGTTTTGTATAGGGACCATAAGTTTACCTTGCGGTTATGTAGGTTTCTTGAAGAGTTAATGGGATCTCTTTTCATGTTTGGCATAGCATAAAACTCACAGATAGATGGTCAAATAGATAGAAAAATTAAGATCCTAGATGATATGCACCATTATTACATAATTAATTTGTTAAGTTCATGATTTATCCATCTGGGAATTTTTTTGTTTCTATATAGTAAAAAATATTAGTCATCAATCAGAATGTATCCCTTTGAAGCATTGTATGCTCTTCTATGTAAATAACATCTTTTTTGACTGGTGTGGTTTTAAAATTTTTTGTTGGACCATTTTTGGTTCAAGAGATATCTGTGATGGTTCGTAATATACATATATGTCTGATGATAGCCTAATGTGGAAAAAACTCATAATTAGATTGCCAGTGTCGACATTTGGATTTTTGGATAGGTGACTATATTTATTAAAAATTTATCCTCAGTTGGGTTGTCGTTAGCTTGGAAAACATGGAATGTTGGCTCAAAAATATTTTGGTTCATATGATTTCACTGATCGACATAGACATGTTAAATATCAGTTAGCATTTCCAGTTCACATGACATGTATTCATGAGGTTTTTCAAATTTCTCAACTCTGGAAGTTTCACCCTTTACTTCATCATGTTCTTAGTAGGGAAGAAATTGTGTTAGATCCAGATGCTTATATTTTGGAGAAACCAATTGAGATCATTGAATACTATGCGAATGACTTGTGTAAGAAGTTAATTTCATTGTTCATAGTTATTATGAATAAGCATTGGATTCTCATGAGACATGGGAATAAACGGAATTAATGAGGGTGCAGTGGAATCATTTGTTCATGTGGATTATATATTCAACATGGCTTTCTGGCGAAAGAAAGTATTTATAGAGGGTAGTATTCAACATCTCATTAATGACCCATCAGGTACCCCTTTATCTATATTTTATTTTTCCTTATATAATATTTTTCAAATGTCTGAGGAAGAATTGGGGGATATATATAATGGTGATGTCACAGATTTTTTGAACTTTCAATATTAACCCACATTTTCTACATGATGAAAAATGATTTCAAATCATGTAATGTCTTTTGGGTACAAGATATGAATAAAGACTCACTCTATGAAATATTACACATTGTGAATTGTGGTTTTGGATTGTGAATTTATTGAATAACTTGTTTTTAATCTGAGGGGTTGGTGTTTTTGTCATATTTATCCTGCGTGGACTTCACGATGTGAATGGGAGTTTCACACCATGTAATGTCCCACACCTAGGTTTAAAACAGACCCATGAATGTTTTTATCAATCCTTTTTATATGGACCTATTCATTGTCAGCATATGGTTTCGCTTATTCATTTCCAAGAGTACCAATCCTCCTATATCGATCTGTTCGACATTGGATCAATGTTGCAGTTGTGGAGTGTCTTTCCAGGTAAGAGGCTTTTAGATTATTTATTTATATTGATCAAAATATAACATTTATATGGTGTATTTGGATCCATTGGGTCAATATTTTGTTTCATCGATGTTTATTCGAGATCCATTGTGAGATCTTGTTCTGAAGCCTGTTTCTTGGTCAGTTGTGGTGTAGTGGACATCTCTTATTCAGGGCCTTCATTGACGTTGTTGGGTATTAATGATTTGGGATTTTGTTGTAGGCATGTATGACATGATATTTTAGGAGCGGAGCGGGGCGCTGCCCCCGTGTGAAGAACCACGACCCCGCATAGGGCCGCCCGTGCCAGCGGACGTGGCAGCCGGCCGCATCTCGCCGCCCCCTACGATCCCGCGCGGTCGCGGGACCGTGCTCGCCCGCCGCCACCCGCCACCGGTGCCGCCGTGCCCGCGCGGCGCACCAGCGGGCTGTTCCGCGGACCACCAGACGGGTTCCGGTGGTCAGAAATTCGTGATGTTTTCGCCAATGGCCCTCTCGGGACCCGTCCTTCACTGCGAGGATCCCACTACGCCAGTGCGACTTTGTTTGTTGTTTTCTGGCGTAGCGCGACAGCGCCGTGGCTTGTTCAACTTCGTCGGTGAGGCACGAGGGCGCCGCTCTTCTTAGCTCTTCCTCATAATTTCTGCGTGGTGCAACGGATCCACGCCGCCTTTCACGTGCCACAACAAATTCAAACAACAAGGGGGGAGGAGGGTCCGTCGTGATCATGTGGTCCGACCTCCCCCCGTTATAATGATAGCAAGCGGCCATCTAATAGAAGTTGACGTACGACAAAGAAATAATTCACGGACAAAAACAATAATCCTCAACATCAATCCGCATGAACGAATGATCTGTAGATCAACCTGGAAGTGGTTGGTCCGCGCTCGTCATTTTTTTCTCAAAAGATAAGAGAACATAAAATAAAAATTCCCCTATAGATTTCCCGCAAACAAGAATTCCCAACCCGCAACATAATCTTCGCAGATCAACTTGAGGTTTAGTTGATCCGTGTTCTTTGATTTAGAAGGAAGTAACATGGGGTTCATTAATATTCAAAAAACAATTACCTACCTCGACATTTCTTGAACGGAGGTTCGTCAAATGAGGATTCATCGCTGAAAGAGATGTCGCAAAAGAAGACGTCGGCGGCGTCGCGGTAAGAGGCGTCGCGGAAGGAGACGTCGCGGAAGAAGACGTCGACCTCCGAGAAATCTGACGTTCCTCGCGTTCTTCGTGTTCTTTGACGAAGAGGATAAAAAAAACTCAAATCTCCCTTATCTTTTCTCCCAATGCTCTCAAGAAACAAGCCTCCAACCCAAAAATAAAATAATTCCCTTACTTATTTTATTAATACAACTTAAGGTTTGACATTCAAGAGTTTGAAATTCAAACACTCACATTAAACAAACTTCATTAATTTCATAATTTATCAAAACTTATGTTATCAAATTAAAATGTGAGTTGAGGGAGTTAAGGAATGTGAAGTGGTGGGGTTCATGTGGGCCCCACCACTCTCATAACCATTCATGGGAAGTTGGGTAGTTACCCAACTTCCACCCAAAGCTTAAATCAACTAAGAGAAAATGAAAATTGTAGTTAAATTTTTATTCTATATTCCCCAATTTTTATCAACCTCTCTCATGGAAACGCAACTCCGAAAAAGGTGTTTCTAAGAAATTACCGGTGATGCGGTTTCATCGGTGCCCTCGGAATTTGATTCCGAGCACCGGTTCAAAAAGTATAAATTCCCACTCGTTCGTTCACTGAACGTACCCGAGCTAAACTTCAGAAATTAATTCCAGGCACACTGGGCCTCGGAATCAGGCGCCGTCAGAAACTGCATTCTTGTAAAATTCTAAAGAAAATATAGAAAAAATTTCCTTTTAATTTTACGGGTCTTTACTTGTATGAAGTAATTTATATAAAAAAATGTAGTTCTATAATTTATTGTAATGTGGATGATGAGTTAGAATATCAATAGTCGTATCAACAATAAGATACATCTGAGAGAGTACAAATAATTTAAAAGAGGTCTTTTATATCTCTTAGTAGGCATACGACTGATGAAAAGAATAGAGGGGGACCATTAGAGTTTTTATTAAAATACCATGTTTTTATGATATAGACTCCTCGGTTGGGCCACTAATTTTTGATAATATATTAAAGATAGGCACTTATTGGTTAATCATGGAGACGTGATCAATAAATATACTAGTATAATTAAAATTCCAACCATTTTCCATGTTTTTTAATAAGAATTTCTGACCACAACCACTTATTTCTATTAACGAAAATATTCCCTTGATTTCAAAGATATCTTATTCACCTCCATTTGGATTTTTCATATTGGATAAATTTTGTGATTCTTGATAACAATTTTATAATTAGAAATAAACCATAATGATAATATAATAATTTATATTATCATGGTGCTATTATATATTTTTTTTATTTTTTTATCTATTGATGAATATATCCCTCATTTGTATATTCATAGATGATATAGAGAGTTTTTGACATCACCATGAGAGATCCAAGATCTCGTTATAATCATAAATATTTTATGTATTCCATCATAGTTAAATCATAAAGAGGAATTTTATTCTTTCTATCTCGTACTATATAGATGGTTGATAGATGATTTTTTACTACAGCAATGGTTATGTTTATGATATGTTGATGATCTCTCAATCCATTCTTAAATCAAGATAGAATATGATGAATTAGAATCTAATTATTTAATATGAACCTGAAAAGGTATATTTAGTGAACACTGTGAGATATCAAATTTTAGAAATACTATATTATGAATTAAATCAATTCATGATGTTTTTATAAATATATTAATTTTTTGAACTGGAACATGTTATAAGAATTGATGAAATGAAAATTTGAATTCCCATGGAGAGTAACCTACACTCCATTATAAATTGATTAATGTATAATTATATAAGAAAAATTCTTAATATAGTACATTCCAACCCAATTGGGGAGCTTTTTTAATCCTTTTCTATTATACAACTCATGTTTCTATATTGTTTTTTGACTTTGATTGTATGAGATTACATGTGTTCTTGTGTAGGCTGTGATACCCATATATGATACATAATTAACTAATAATTCCCATGTATCATGGTATCCATGTTTTATTTTGACCATATAGACCTATTTGAAGTGACTGGTTCTCATGATTCTCTATTATATTCAGCCATAGTATGCCCTAAAATGTTTTGTGTAATTACCATGTCATTATATGTATTATTCATTGTACTTAAAACTAGTGAAAAATATTGATACAATTATCAATTTTTTTTTCTAAACGACTTGTGAGTATGAAAATGATGGAAGAATCAAATAATAGGGCTATTATTGTATTGAATAAAAAAATTCCATGACATTGGGGGTACTATTACATTATTTCCTGACCCTTGACATAGAAAGGGTATAATAACCATGAAGTTTTAATAGTGATGGATTCAGGATATGATTACCAAGTCGAATTAGCCAATATAGATCCTTGAGACTTCACAATGATATATTTACAAAAAATATAGCTAGAACATAGTTACATCCATTATCTTTAGGATTATCCTTAAATCATGTAGCTAAGGCTTGAACAGTCGATTATCATAGAATCCTCTTTAAAAAATGAGTACTCGTAATATTATTATGATTCCATATTAAGAGTTTATTATTATAAATGAATAAAAATTCTATAATTGTAAATATATTTCAAGGATTCATTGGTTTTTTTTCTAGTTTTTAGAAACAAACTATATAAATTTCAAAATTTTCATTAATACATCATTAATAAGGATAATTGAAAATGTAAGAGACCCATGACTAATAACTAACTGAGGATGGTAATAGTATAACTAATTATTCTTAGAGATTTAAAAAATATTATCTTATATATAATGTTGTAATTTTATACTCTATTTTTCTAATCCTCCTTTAGAACTAGTTTATTCCTATGTGAAACATCTGTAACTTTTGTTAATAATTTACTATACCTTATAATTCTCAATGATTCAATGATTTTTTATGATTTTTTATTATTTATAGTGTATAACTATGATTATGAAGGTTACAGTCTCCCCAATAAATGTTTCTGGACCGTCATAACTAGTAAACAACCTCTTATATTTGGGGTGATGTATAAGAGGTCTTCTAGATCTCCAAGTCAGAATCAATGTTCAATGTAATGGAATTCTAAAAACATTGTTTCAAAATAAATTTTTATAAATGAACACAAGAATAAAAATTTAAGAAATAATTTTTCATCAACAGTATCAATGTTCTCCTAAAAAACCATCATCTAATTCCTTGCAAAGAATATATACTGAACTATTACCACAACAATTCATTCTCCATAACTTGTTTTTTTATAGAAACCATTACTAATCACAAGAGACTTGTACACTCTATGTTGTTACTATAAATTATGGAAGACTCCCTATATTAAATTTAGTATCATTTAATGGATCCAAATTAACGAAAAAATCACATAAACCCAAAAGAAGCATCACAACTCATTAGCAAGTATCATATTTATAATAACAACACTGTATGGTAATGTAATAATGAAGAATATTGATCTTGTTCCTACCTCATTCCATGTATTCACCCAGCATGTACACCATGAATAAAATTACAAACTATCATATTTGGGTATTTTGAAGACATAATTCATCCACCTTGTTCCTCATCCAAACATGAATGACCCCCACAATATAAATTCCATGCGATCATTGCCGCTTCATCGGGTATTACATTGGAAACATCAAGACCAATCATGTTCATTAAATGATCGAGACATCAATGTATATAAAAGTATCGTTCAGTTTATAGTCACTCTCACACACAAACATCTATAAATTCTATCAATAATATAATTATAAAATTGAAATAATTTTAAAATATCCACAAGGGAATGTACTCTGACAAATTTTGTCCACATAAGATCGATTTATTATTACAATGTTATTTTTATCAATGTCAATAATAAATTTCCATCAACATTTATTTTATATTATTCATCTATCAATCATGATACTTATTAATTTTATTATATTTTAACAACATAAACTAGTAAATACACATTTTTTCATACTTTATAACATTAGAATATGTTTCAATGGATCATATCGCCAATCATTGACTGGTTTATTATTATTTAATAACAAAAAACATATATGATTAAAATTTTACACAAGAGGTAACATATTAATAATATTAAAATTAAATTATAATCATATCAAAAACATTAAATAATTCACTATTTATATCCTAGTGAAATGAAATGAAAATAATAGTGAGATGAAATTCTATATAAGGGTACACATACAAGAATCTATCATTTGTTAATAAATAATATTAAATATGGAACGATATATTACTAAATTCTTTTTCCATTTTATAAATAACTTGAGAATGAATGACTCCAAAAATAATATTAATTTAAAAATATTATGAATGATTTTAACTGAATTCTCCATAAATAAAATAAAATATATTATATCTTATGATCTCAGATACCATGATATCTTACCATCAAGTCCATGTCACAAGAATGATAAAATTGTTTTTTAGATATTCTCTAACAAATTATATTTAATTCTATCTTAATGATTTCTCCCATGAGACATTTGGATGCAATGAGGGGCTCACCCAAATGATACTCACTCATAACTAAAAGACTGGTCCATTCTATTTATTGAATGATCAATTTATTATATTAAAACTATTTATTATACAAAAAATATATTTGTTGAGTTAATTATATACAACTATATTATATACCATTTCTATCAAATAACATTAATAATAAAATGACCTATGAAAAAATTCTATATAATTTTCATAAGGAAAAACCCAATATAAAAAGAAAATGGACATGATTAATTAATAAATATCACAAAAAATTTAGTGTTTCTCGAGAAATTTGTTGAAAAAATAATTAATAAGAGTTAAATGATATTGATTATTTCATCTGAAATATTTGTTTTTTTATAACATCAATTGTATTGGGAAATATAATAATATATAATTGAAATAAATAATACATTGTGATATTATATTTTTCTCTGTATAACTGTTCACAACTTGTTTAATTATATATATATTGTAAAGTACTTACAGTGGATAAAAAATCAAAGAACATTGTATATGCTGAAAAGAACTTGTACTGTTGATTTTTTTTAAAGAATGTTGAAAATCAACATTTCCTAAGTAATTCTAAATATATATATAAATCCTTGAAAAGTTAATTGTTAAAAAAAATTCTGTTAAAAAACAATTTTTAATTAATATTTAATTTGTAAAAATACATTTGAATATTCGGAACAAGGAATAAAAATATACCCGATAAATATTTTATATATTACCAACAATTATTTTATTAATTTAATTTATTGATTGAAGTTACTAATAGATGAAATTTGTGATGAAAATATGCATTATAATTAAATAACCATATCATAAAAAAATAGATAGATTTTTTTAATGATTTATTGTAAGGATTCATTCATTGGAAAAATATTACCAATCTTACAAAAATTAGATTATAAAATCAATTATTACCTCATTTATAAAATTTAACATGAATAAAAATAAATATTGTGATTTAAATTAAAACAATAGTCACTATTAATAAATATATATTCATGATAAATACATCAAATCGTATTTATAGGGACACTACATTTAAAAATATATGCATAAACTAGATATCTCCATGAAGTGGATGTTGAGATAAAATCCTCGACAATGAAAAAATAATTCAACATTAAATAAATCAATAAATTACTTATATGTGTCAAATATAAATCCACATGAAATATTAAATAGTCATTTCAAATATTATGGTGGAAAAATATAATTTTATGGATCCTTCCATAAATAATACATATTCTAACTATTTTAAAACTTAAAATCACATACATTTCATTAACATATTTTAGGATTATATTTTTTGAAAATTAGTAAATCACTAGTTAAGTAAACCTAAAAATTTCAAGTTGAAACGTATTCTATGTATCAATTTTTCCACTAAAGGAATCCTTATTAAAATTAAAATCATTCTATTTAGGTAAAATATTTACAAACTTCAACATGTTCACATAATTTTATTTATTGTACACAAAATCTAATGATAAAATTTTTAAAACATTGGATGAAACCAGAGTCTTATTAAGGTATATAAAAAAGAACAAAAATGGTTATTTATGTAAAATCATGATAACACTTTGATCTTTTACCTTTATCATCAATTTTTTTCTGAGAATATGAAATAAAACAGTTTCTCATGAATGAAAATACACAATTTAATCAATGAAAATAATTAAAACCCATAACGAGAACCTTTAGGCGAGATAGAGAATCATATAAATAAAACCCTTTCATAACACTTAAATTGAAATACATATAAGGAATACATCCAGTATTATTATTAACCAATGAATTTGGAATATATAATGGGGACAATCATTCATATAATTTATAGTGGGATCACCCATGAAATTGGATGGGTTTTATCCCTTCTAATAACAAATTTCAAGATCCCCCATGAGCTATAATAGGGCTCGACCATCACATAAGCTATATAAGTGTAACTTATGTGTGTAAGGACCTGGATCATCGTTTTCGGTTTGTCTTTCGTTTTTCTAGAGTTTTTGAGAAAAATGATGTTTCTGGAAATTTTTGAAGTACACGCTGTGTGCATTCTAAGTACACACTGTGTACACTTTTTCCACTTGAAGTCATGTGCTGAAAGTGTCTGTGCCATACACACGGAGTGTAGGGGTGAGGTGGAGGCCGATTTTAGCAGAGTACAGAAAATCCCACTACACGCCATGTACTTTCTTTTTTTCATTAATCAGACCGGGGTCATGCCCAATCTCTATAAACGTCTTCTTCTAGTTCTGGTTCGACCGAGAGACACCGTATGGCCGCAAAACTTCTCAGGATTCCTCAGCCTCAATATGTTGGCGGATTCCACTACAATCGATTGCGTTGGAACCACAGCGGTGAGTTCTTCCTTCTTCTTTAGTTTCATTCATTAATTCTTCCACTATCTCAAGTTATCGTTTTTTTAGAGTTTTAGACGTTTTCTCAAATCTACAATGTTCAATGGAGAATCAGTCGTCGTGGTTCAAGTATATTGATCTCCTAAGAACGAGGTGTGTGGTTTGTGCCTTACCGTTCAAATTATTTGAGTTTTATGTGAAAATTCCACTGATACCCATGAACGGGGTATTGTGTGTTTACCTTTTTTCCCTTGTTGTTTTCCTCCATTTCATGTACTCTTGTGTAGAGGAAAATTAATCATTTTAGAGGATAATTGTTGTTCTTGGATGTTTTTCCCATGCTTTTCTCTGTTTACAACCATTGGGTCTTAATAGATTTTGGTTGTTCTGACTGTTTCCATGCCTTGTGTCTATAAAATGGAGTGTTTTTTATACCATGATTTTTGTCATGTAGAATGTCATCCAAGTAGCTCTATAGGTGTATTTCGGTTAGCCAAGTATCTCTATACGTGTACTTTGGCATTATAGTATTATCAAGCACTGACTGGAACAGTTCTGTGAGAACCTGGTGTTATAGACTATAATGGTTAGACCGAGTGAGCTTCCCAGAGAGTCCTCGACATTATAGACTACAGGAGGGTTGACCTAGGGAGAATCCTTAGCGATTATTAGACATTATAAGCCACATGGGATAGACCGAGTGAGCTTCCCAGAGTGGCTTCAGATTTTATAGACTATAATAGGATAGATCGAGTGAGCATCCTCAGAGCGTCTTACCTTGTTTGATTTCTCTTTAAGAACCTTCACAGGCTAGGGGAGGAATTGACCGAATGATATTCCTCAGAGAGATTGTGTTATACCTGAGGATATAGGAAGAATTGACCAATATTGCTTCCTCATAGAGTCTCTAGAACCTGGGGTTAAGTGGTTTAGACCGCGTGATCTTCCTCAGAGAGTACCTGACTACCCTAGACTATAAGGGGAATTGACCAAGGGAGCTTCCCCAGAGAGTCTCATAAATTCCAATGACCAAGCCAGAGGGTTTAGGCTTAGTGGATTGCCCATAGGGTTGTGGTACTTCTTGGTTTGGACCAGAGGGTATGGCTATGATTACTTCCCATAGGTTTTTACTGTTCGTGTTAGCTGTTTTGCTTCACTTCCCTTATTGTTCTGGTTGACTGCTGTGGTTTGTGGTTGATTGTTGTTGTGTATAATCTTTTTTACTGCCTGTTGCTTTGCTGTTGTTGTTTACTGCTTACTGTACCATTACGTTCCATGTAATCATTGACTATTAGGCACAGATATTTGAATGAATTCCTACCGGGATTTAGTCTCACACACTGTTTGGGTCATGCTTTTGGGCCCAAACTGACTATGTTGTTGCAGGTGTAGACAAAGGCAAGCGCACTTCGACTTTTGGTACAAGATTGCTTGGAGAAGGATAGAAAGGAACCAAGCATTGTCTTGTGATGCTGAGGAGATGTTTTTCTTTTCTTTTGTACTTGTTTTGGTACTGTGGTGTTTTCCAATAATGTGACTTGTTTGGTTTCTTTCTTAGATATGTATTTTGCATTATTCCATATATACATATGTTCTCCAGTTTGTTGATTTAATCTTCCGATGTTTATTATTGTTGTTTATTCACTGCTTCCGCTATTTCATGTTTATTTATTTCCACTGTGAACTCTGCCAATGATTGAATAGTTTCCCCACTATCACACCCAAGGCACTCACTGATAGTCAGCTGCCTCTGGCATTTGGGGAAATGTGCTTGAGGCCGTTAGACCAACCTAGTATGGGGCGCCTCTGGGTGGAATCCGGAACTGGGATATTACAAAGTGGTATCAGATGAAATTATTTTCTCCTGGTTTACTATTTGGATCATTTAGCCAGTGATAGGATGGATTTGTAATGTGGTAATGAGCGATGCCTGGGGGTAGCTATCCCTTGTACAGGGAAAATCCATACTACCTCGTTACTACAATTTTTTGGTTTTGAGATTTTATGGTTGATATGATTTCACCTAGATTGATTCACATGACTTGCGTTGTTATTATTGTTTGGCTATTGCAGTTCTATTTCTGTCACAAACGATTGAGATGAGGGTATACCATCTCATGCATCATATAGGTATTTGTTAGAAATCACATGCCATGGATTCTTGCCATGCCTTCTTGTGTTCATTAGTGACTTGCATGTTGTTGTGATAGACTTGGTGTAGATTATGAATGTTGTTGTGAGAGATTCTTTGATAGAATCTCTACTACTGATAGAGGACTGTTTGTATTGTACCTAGCTTATATGAATTTCATGTTTAGGTTCTTGAGGTTTTATGGGCCCTCTTGAATCGAAAATTGGTGGATCATTGACCTGTTTTTACTTATATATGACTATAGGAGATTACAAGCTTTGATTCGTGGGGATTATGGGCCCTCACGGTTCGAAATTTGGAACCCCCTTTCATTGTTTTCTGTGTTTTCTAGGATTTTGTGCAGTTTCTATGATACTGCCCAAAAAACCCAAATACGTGGCGTGTACTTTCTGGATACACATCGTGTAGTTTTCAGGCCATGTCACTGACCGTTTGAGCAGAAACACAGTGTCGTGAAAATGTCTTTAAGAACATGCCATGTACGATAGGTGCACTCCGTGTAGTTTAGATCCGTGTACCCGGCCGTGTCACTAACAACACGGGTCGGGGAAGCTCGAGTAGAACACGCCGTGTTGATAAAGAACATGACATGTAATTTTGTCCCAGGTACCCGGCACTGTCACAAGCAACACGGGTCGGTGTTATATTCTCCTATACACGCTGTGTTTTTTTGGAACATGCCATGTATGGTAAGACGTGTACACGACCATGTAACTAACAACACGGGCCGCCGAGACCGTGTCTACTACATGCCGTGTCATTAGGGAACACACTGTGTAGTCTGGGGATATATTGTACCATGTGGGTTAGCCGTGTAAGGATACTCGAGAAGGGGTTTAGAGTTCAAGTACACACCGTGTGTGGGAACAACATTCCATGTAGTTTGGGGTGTTACAAGACCAATAGTGGTAGGATTACACACACATGTTAATGTCTAAAGAAGACACACCATGTTGTTTTTATACACGCCGTGCAGTCGTGTTTTGTAAAACATGATAGTTTATTTCCCATGTTCTCATTTTGTAATCATGTGTTTTCAGTCTTTGTTAATCCTGATCTATGGTGTGCTTTTGATCTTTCAAAGCTATGCCTCTGATACGTCCTCTGGTTGTGCGTTAGTTTCTAGACAGTGACCAGACACCGAATATGGCTGATCAAGAACCTCCTGTTGATCCTCCTGTTGTGCCATCCATGGCACCAGCAGTTCTACCCGTTTTAGGTGCCGATATACAGTTCAGAGAGGACTTCCTAAGGATCATGCAGACATTCCTGGGAGCGTCTCCTCCTTCCCCATCAATGGCTGAGTTGACGTGGGGATTTTAGAAGCAGCATCCTCCTACTTTCTCATGGGATGGAGGACCCCAGTCTAGAGAGTCATGGTTTGAGACCACCCTAACTATCTTCGAGCATCTAGAGATAACCCCAGAGAAGAGGGTAAATCTGGCCTCCTATATGATCTGGGACACCTCCAAGAGGTAGTGGGAGTTGATATCACAGTCAAGACGCCAACAGGTTATGTCATGGGATGAGTTCTGACGCACCTTCTAGGACTATTTCTATCCGGAGACCCTGAGGGCAGATCGATCCTAGATGTTTATGAGACTTCATCATGGTACTCTTTCTGTCATGGAGTAGTCGTCCTATTTTATTGATCTGCATCATTTCACACCGATCCCAGTAGGTGATGAGTTGTTCTTTTCTAGGAAGTTTGAGGACGGTATCAGGAAAGAGATCTGCTCCCAGGTGAATATCATCTAGTTGACTTCTATATCCTCCATCATGAAGAGGGAACTGATTACTAAGCGCAATCTAAGGGATTCTGGAGCAGTGGACTAGGGTAGTTCGACATCCAGAGTCAGTGTTCCTCCTACGGATAGTAGGAAGCGTCATAGAGAGTCTTCTCGAGGAGATTGAGGTTCATGGGATGTATCTTCTGGCATCCAGGTTGTATGATACCAGTGTTGTAGGAGTGGTCATACTTGGACTCAGTGCCAGAGAGATCTTATGGAGTGTCGATCTTGTGGAAAGATGGGAAATCTTCCTCGCTTATTTCACATCTTCTAACCTTCAGCTGGTGTTAGGGGTTCTTCTATTACCCCACATTCTAGAGATGCTTCCCTAGTTTCCCACCAGTCTGGGAACTGGAGTTCTTCCGGCTGTTCAGGTCGAGGTGGAGGTCACGGTTGTGCTGGTCAGTCAACAGGTCATCAGCAACAACAGAGTGGATCAGCTCAGAGCAGTCAGCCAGGGGCGCAGGGCCGTGGTGCAGGTCAGTCTTTCAAAGTGGATCAGAACTATTAGGAGAAGGATCTCGGGCCTTCTACATTTCGAGGTATGGTCTTAGTAGCCTTAGTTTTATCTTCAGATCTATTCAATACTGGTTCTTCCCATAGAATTATTTCTATTGCGGTCGTGGAGATCCTTGGGCTCTGTATCTTTTCTTCTGCAGACTCGTTGACACTGGACACACCTCTGGGGACATGGAAATCTAGCATACGTCAGTGCAGAGAGTGCCCTAATGAGGTTTTGGGGTGTCATTTCATATGGGACCTCTATGTCCTATAGATGACGGGATATGACATCATTCACATTATGTACTGGTTGGTTCCCTTCCAGGCAGTCGTCGATTACTATCGTTGTAGGGTGAGTTACATATCACTAGAGGGCATATCTTTCTTTCATAGAGGAAAGTGGGATGTTCAAGAATGTAGATCTAGACCAGATCATCATGGGATATGGGAAGTTATAGCCCATATTTCCAATCATTATCTGGATTGAGCATGTGCCAGGAGCGGCACCGGTGTCCATTCCTCCTTATAAGATAGCTACACCTGAGTTGCAGGAGCTCAAGAAGCAGCTGGAGGAGTTGGAGGCAAAGAGTTCCATCCGAACCAGTAATTCTTCTTGGGGTTCACCTGTCCTATTTGTGAATATGGAAGACGGTACCCTTCGACATTATGTGGTGAATCAAAAGCTGAACCAGTTGGCAGTCAAGAACTAATATCCCTTTCCAAGGATAGATGACCTCTTTGATCTTCTTCGAGGAGCCCGAGTGTTCTCGAAGAACTATTTGAGGTTCGGTTATCATCAGTTGCACGTTAGACCATCAGATATACCTCTTACAGCCTTCAAGATAAGGTATGGTATATAGGATTATACAGTCATACCGTTTGGTCTCTCGAACATGCCTGCAGTTATTATGGCATTGATGAACCGAGAGTTCCATTCGTACTTGGACTCCTTCATCGTGGTCTTCATGTATGATATATTGGTGTACTTTCACACTCAAAACGGCCATGCCACACATCTTGATATCATTCTGAGTACAATGAGAGAGCATCAGCTATATGCTAAACTCTCAAAGTGACACTTTTGGATGGATCAGATTCACTTCTTGGGTCACGTCATCTTAGCGGATGGATTATCTATGGACCTAGAGAAAATGAGAGCTGTAGTTTTCTAGGAGGAGGCGAAGAACGTCTTTGAGTTACAGAGTTTCCTATGGCTGGCAGGATACTACATACGCTTCATTCAGTACTTCTCGCACCTAGCAGCACCATTGAAAGGTCTTTCCAAGAAGGAGGTGATGTTTTTATGCTCAGATTCTTGTGAGTCAGCCTTTCAAAATCTGAAGTGGAGGTTGATGTCAACACCGATACTAGTCTTGCCAGAGCCGGTCAAGGGCTACACAATTTACTGTGATGCTTCAGGTATCGGGCTGGGAGCTATTCTTATGCAGGGAGATAGAGTCATTGTGTATGGGTCTCAACAGTTGAGGCCACATGAGAGGAATTACAATACGTACGATCTAGAGTTGGCAGTTGTTGTTCATGCATTAAGATTTTGGAGACATTACCCTCTAGGAGAGCACTTTGTGGTTTTCACAGACAACAAGATTCTCAAGTATATATTCATCCATCAGGATCTGAATCTGAGACAACGTAGGTGGGTTGAGTATCATTAGTCCTTTGACTTCAAAATTGGTTATATGCTGGGAAAGGGCAATGTAGTGGATGATGCGTTGAGAATAAGAACTCAGATTCAGACAAGTTATGAAGCCAGTAGTGAGTGGCAGCTGATGGCTCTATTCCTTGAGTTGCACTTGGAAGTGCACGATAGGCAGGGAAAGACTATCCTATATTTTGTAGCTATTACCTCAACACATTTTGATCGGGTACGGATGAGGCAGCTATCAGATTCGGAGGCCTTAGTCTTGTGGGATATTGTTTCAGGAGGGGACCCTCATCCGGGATGGATAGTGGGCGAGGATGAGATCTTGTGTTTCCAGGGATGTGTATGGGTGCCAGTAGACCTACGCGAGGATCTGATGCAGGATTTTCATTTTAAAATTTGGGCAGTTCATCCTGGAATCACCAAGATGTATCGTGATCTACACCGCCAATACTGGTGGCCAAGTATGAAGAGAGATGTTGCTGGTTTTTTATGAGATGTTCTACTTGTCAGATGGTGAAAGCATAGCATCAATGACCAGTATGGATTTTACAGCATTTACACATCCCCACGTGGAAGTGGAACTATTTCACGATGGACTTTGTGACCGGGTTGCCGAGGTCTCCTCTGGGTAACAATGTTTTTTGGGTTGTCGTCGATAGGCATACAAAGGTTGCTCACTTCTTGTTGATCAAGGAGACCTGTAGTGTTGATGGTCTAGTATGGTTGTACATCCGAGAGATTGTACGTATACATGGAGTTCCACACTGCATTGTTTCAGACAGGGATGCATGCTTTACTTATTGTTTTTGGAAGGAACTTCATAAGGCTTTGGGTACAAGAGTACTTTTCAGTACAAAATACCATCTCCAGATAGATGGCCAGTCCGAGCGCACAATCTAGGTGCTTGAGGATATGCTCCAAGCTTGCATTCTATAATTCAATGGTTCTTGGGGGAAGCATATTCCTATCGTGGAGATCTCCTACAACAACAGTTTTCATGCGACCATTTAGATGGAACCTTATGAGGAATTGTATAGTAGGGCATGCCGATCACCCTTATGCTAGCTGGAGGCAGGAGAGGAAACACTGATGGGATCTCTTCTTGTTCAGGAGACCTCTGAGCAGATAGAGTTGATTCGGAATAGGATGTCTATAGCATAGTCTCGACAAAAGTCTTATGCTGATCAGCTGAGATGACATCTAGAGTTTGAGGTCGGTGATCAGGTTTCCCTGCATGTCGCACTATGGTTGGGACACAAGAGGATTCGGAGACAGGGTAAGCTTTCACTGTGGTACGTCGGGCCGTTTGAGGTATTGGAGAGGGTAAGGGCAGTTGACTATTGGTTGTAGTTACCTCAGAGGTATTGAGCTATGCACGAAGTCTTCCACATCTCTCAGCTCCAAAATTACTTTTAGGAGCCATCACAAGACTTTCATCCTGAGGAGGTTGAGCATGAAGCAGATGAATCGTTTGAGGACCATCCCATCCAGATTTTCGATCGTAATACAAAGGTTCTCCATGGGAGGTCTCTTCCTTTAGTACGAGTGATTTTGTATTATGGGAGAGTACATGACGATAACTAGGAGAGGGAGACCGATGTACGATCGCAGTGGCTGGAGCTGTTCAGGGTTTCTTATTCTACGCCTCACTAGGGAAATTCAGGGATGAATTTCTTTAAGGGAGGAAGTTTTTAAGAACACGAATCTTCGTTTCACGAATGTCTTTCCTTTTTCTGGAGCTTTTTAGAAAAATGAAGTTTCTAGAAATTTTTGAAGTACATGCTGTGTACTTTCGGAGTACATGCCATGTACTCTTTTCCCGATTGAAGCCATGTGATGGCCATGTTTGGGCCATACACACAGGTGTAGGGGTGAGTTGGAGGCCGATTTAGCGGAGTACTGAAAATCCCACTACACGCCATGTACTCTAAAAGTACATGTCATGTACTTTTTTTTCATTAATCGGACCGGGGTCACGCCCGATCACCATAAACGTCTTCTTCTAGGTCCGGTTCGACCGAGAGACGTCGTACGACCACGAAACTTCTCCGGATTCCCAAGCATCCATCTATTGGCCGATTCGACCGCCGTCGATTGCTTTGGAACCCGAGCGGTGAGTTCTTCATTGTTCCTCAATTTCATTCATTGAATCTTCCTATTTCTCAAGTAATCGTGGTTTGAGAATTTTGGAGGTTTTCTCATATCTACAACGTTCATGGGAGAATCAGTCGTCGTGGTTCAAATATATCGATCTCCTAGGATCGAGGTAGGTGTTTTGGGCCTTACCGTTCAGATTATTTGAGTTTTTTGTGCAAATTCCCCCAATACCCGTGAATTGGGTATTGTGTGTTTACCTTTTTTCCCTTGTTGTTTTCCTACCTATCTTTTATGCTTGTGTAGTTGAAAATTATTCATGTTAGAGGATAATTGTTGTGCTTGTATGTTTTTTCCATGCTTTTCTCTGCTTACGACCTTTGGGCCTTTTTATCCTTTGGCTGTTATGACTGTTGTCATGCCTTCTATCTATAGGATGGAGTGTTTTTCATAACATGATTGTTGTCCTGTAGAATGTAAGCCACTTAGCTCCATAGGTGTATTTTGGTTAGCCAAGTAGTTGTATAGGTGTATTTTTTCCTTAGAGCATTATCATGCACTGACTGGCATGGGGATGTGAGAACCTGGTTCTGGTATAGATCGAGTGAGCTTCCTAGAGAGTCCTTGACATTATAGACTACAGGAGGGTAGACCGAGTGAGCTTCCTCAGTGAATCTTAGACATTATAGGCCACATGGGATAGACCGAGAGAGCTTCCCAAAGTGCCCTCAGATTTTATAGACTATAGGAGGATAGACCGAGTGAGATTACTCAGAGAGTATTTCCTTGTTGGATTTCTCTTTAAGAACCTTCACAGGATTGGAGAGGAATTTATCATGTGAGCTTCCTCAGAGAGTTTGTGGTATACCTAAGGATATAAGAGGAGTTGACCGAGATAGCATCTTCAGAGAGTCTCTAGACCTTGGGGCTAAGAGGGTTAGAACACATGATCTTCCTCAGAGAGTCCCTGACTACCCTAGACTATATGGGGAATTAACCAAGTGTGCTTCCCCAGAGAGTCTCATAAATTCGTATGACCAAGCCAGAGGGGATAGGCTAAGTGAACTGTCTAGAGTGATGTGGTACATCTTGGTTAGGACCAGAGGGGATGGCTACGAGTACTTCCTAGATGTTTTTCCTTTTTGTGATAGCAGTTTTGTTTCACTGTCATTGTTGTTGTGGTTGGCTGCTGTTGTTTGTTGTTGATTGTTGTTGTGTATCATCTTGTTTCATGCCTGTTTCTTTGTTGTTGTTGTTTACAACTTACTATAACTTTACATGCCATATAATCACTAACTGTTAGGAACAGATCTTCGGGTGTATGCCTGCTGGGATTTTGTCACACACCCTGTTTGGGTCATGACTTTGAGCCAAAACAGACTATGTTGTTTCAGTTGTAGACAAGGGAAAGCACCCTTCGACTTCTTGGACTTGATTGCTTGGAGCAGGAGAGAAAGGGACCATGATTTGGCTTGTGATGATGAGGAGCTTTTTTCTTATCTTTTGTACTTTCTTTGGTACTTTGGTGTTTTCCAACATTGTGACTTGTTTGGATGCTTTCATAGACATGTATTTTGCATCATTCCATGTATACATATGTGCTCCAGTTTGTTGATTTAGTCATCCGCTATTTATTATTGTTTGTTATTCACTTCTTCCCCTATTGAATCTTTGTTTATTTCCTTTGTTCACTCTGCTAATGAGGGCATAGTTTCCCCACTATCACACCCAAGGACCCTGCTGCTTGTCAGAAGCCTCTGGCGATTGGGGAAATGCATTTGAGGCCATGTGACCAACTGGGTATGGGGCTCGTCTGGGTGTCTTCCAGAATACGGATGTTACAATGTGAAATAATAGGGTACATCCCATTGAGAAATCTATATTGGTATCAACCATTTAACATATAATTCTAAATTCAAATTTCATGAATAAAACACTTTAATCAAAAACCCTTATAAAAACTATTTTAATCTCATATGAAAATAATATTCATATAAAAATACCCATTTCATTTAAAATCCCATTTTCATGACTAAAAACACATTTCCATTGAAAACCCATCTCAAATTATATAATACCACTAAATTTTATAAGTATTTTCATTTAATAAAACAAGTATACAAACAAATTGATCAATAAATTAAATAATATTCACAGTGGTGGAGAATTCATTGCCGTTATGTACATTATGAATAAAAAATTCTTTTTATCAATTTCCTAAATGTTACAAAAAAATCATGATAAGTCAGAGAAATTAAAAATATAAATATAATTTTCATTATAATTAGATTATATAAGAATATAAAATAATTTTATGAATGAGAAAATTAATTTAAAATTAAATCATTAAATATTGAAAAATAGATTTTCAAAGCATAATCTTCCATACCACATTGATATATTCGAACCATAAAACTATTTGAAGGAATATAATTATAAAAAAATACTCATAATTAAAAAATTAATGATAAGATATTTCTATGGGGTTTAATATTCACCTAATAAAATAATGTGGCTTTATAACATCCCAATAAACCTTAATGGATAAAGATTGAGATGAATTCCCACATAAATATCATAGCATGGAACTCATAATTAATGAAATTAGTTGAGTACATGTATCCAATTTAAACCCACATAAAAAATTTAAGTACCACATAAGATAATCCAATTTTATATCAAACATAATATTACCATGACATATATAATAAGTATAAGATTGACCCAATTAAATGAAATTGGGTTAAAAAATTCCTTACACTATACATATCATTAAGGTGATAATTACTCAATAGAATGATTATGTGTAACAAAATTATATCCAAAAAATATATAATTTTGAATACAATATAATTAAATAAATATTTTAATCCATAAATAATATCAACATTATATAATCAACGAAGTACATATCTAACCCAATGAATGGAAACTAATATACTATCCTTTACCTAACATTTGACATTCATTGAATGTGATATTACATTTTTTATAATTTTATAAAGAATGATATTACCTTTTTATAGAACTATATTCATATTTATAATACCATGGGATATTATTTTATAAAATCTTATTATCCATTCACTGATAATATTTCATTATTTTATTGCATAGATTTGGGGTACCTGATTTCATGGATTCTTGATCGGTTCATTTGTGTATATTTATGAACAAACATGTAAAATGGAATTAAATCTATAGAAGTGACCTTAAATAGTTTAAATGAGCTTAAATACGTATTAATGATTCCATATTTAATATTTTTTTTCTTACTGGAGGATTATTATTTACATAAAACATTAATGATACATGATTAATTTATTTTGTTAGGTTTTCTGAACATCATGATCTAAATTCATTTTACCAAATTATTTGTGTATATACTAGTTTCATAACATGAAATTGGTCAAGAAATACATATTAAAATTTTATTTAACAATATTTATTTATTGATGACTATCCATGAAGTTGGTAATAGAAAATAAACAAAATTATTATTCACATAGGTGATTAACTAAAATTACATCGACAATTGTTTTATTGATCTTAATATTATTTTATTTGAGAAATTAAAAAAATAAAAATATTCTACATTCATGATGCTTAAGTTTTCATATACATAACAGTTGGTATGATTTGGTAAAAATGGTTGTAAGTATATTATACCAATTTATTCTCTTTTTTCAATTAGGGATTGTATATTTGTCATTATCCTAATAAAAGACTACAAACCTCTTTTTCTGGTGGATCATATGTTGAGGATTAAAAGGGATCATGAATTGTTATATAAGGCTAAGGTCAAGGGTGATTTTATATTGGGGTTTGAGGTAGGTTGTCTATAACTTATATCCCATAGTCGTTAAGTTGATTTGTGCTTTAATGTGTGTCTGTTGGCCTTCCACTAGTTGTGTTTTTAATATAATTGGTCTGATTTGGTAAAAATGGTTGTCTCAATGTTTATTTGATCCCCACATGTCCCTTTTAGAGTCTAAAGAGGTTTTATAGAAATTTTTAGGGCTATCTATTGGGAGAACCTATATTTTTTAGAAAATAGAATGTATATGTTAAGACCGAAATTAATATATGGTATGGTCGATACCATGATTATTGTGATGGTAAAATACAATGAATTGTAAAGGGAAAATAAGAAGTGGATTATAGCCTTTGGTATTAGAATGAGGGACTTTTTGGTTTAACATAGATTGACATGGTTGTAATAAATGAAATAATGATATGTGCTTTAAGAAATGTACATGAAAGGCACAAGTGGGTTAATTCATATGAAATGGAAAACATGCTCAAGGTGTCAATTATTGTGAGTTGATAAATGTGTTAAATGAGTTAGAATTAGATAATTGACGAAAATGTTAAATAGAGTAACAAATGTAATGTTTTTAATATGTTGAATTGGTTAAATAGGTTAGGCAATGTAAAGGATAATTGTATTAAGGGGTTAATGCATAAGAGATATTGATTTGTTAAATGAAATCTGAAATATGAGTATTACATGTTTTGGATTATGAATGTTTTTTGATATGGTATAAGTGGTAAATTAATTATTATTAATGCGAACATGGTTTTGTTTTTGTGGGGTTTTGTACTTGAGGATCTACGCTAACGATTTAGTTCAGACTAATGCTCTAAACCCCACATTTTAATGAATTTGTTAAGGTAGGGGATCAAGGCTATATACCACTAACAGATTCATTTTATGAGACTACCGAGACCGCAGTTCCATGGAATGTGTGATGTAAATTTTTATGAAATTTTTATTATTATTAAGATAGGGAACATTAATTATACCCTTTTGCATAGTAATTTATTTCATTATGACATTGTGTAAATAATGTAAATAAAAATATATAGAAAATATAATGGAAACGAATGAATTAGTGAATATGGTGTATATTATGAACATTAATCATATTTTGTAAATGGGTTAAGTAAGTTTTGTTACCTAATAGAACCCCTAGATTTTTTCTTGTTAATTTTTTAGTTCATGAATTCAATAACAGTTGATAGTGGAAATTTTTAATCTTTTTGGGTGGTTGAGTACTGAGTTTTAATCACACCTTATACAGATCTTTGTTGGGTACCCAATAATATTTCATTAATGTTGGTCAGGAAAAAGGATAGTCCCCCATGCTAGGGAATTGAGCAGGGCTTAGGGGATGCATGGATGATGATCTGTACATGGAGTCTAGACCCATTTTGAGGATTCATTTGTTGGCCTTTATTTTTCGGTTTCCCTCACTTTTGGCACTTTTATCTTGACATGAGATGTTTAATAATTTTTTTTGGTTCTTACATTTTTTGAAACTAGTTGAAATTTTTACAATTTTTTTTCTTATAATTTCTATTTTTTCATTTGTTATCTATTGTGGCTTTCTCGGATTAATAGGGTATAGTCTGCCCTGGTGACTTATTTGTCCCTTGATATGAGTTTGAAACCTATGGCATGTGTGAAGTTGCGCTTGAGGTCATGGGGTGACCTAGTCAGAGAATTGAATTAGTGGATTCTTTGTGGGTTCATTAAATTTTATTGTTGTAATATCAAATAATTTCCTCATGGGATAATTTAAATTTTTTTTGAATAATAATGAGATTGTGAAAAAAACACATACCAAATTAGTAATTTTTTATTAATAAGCCCCATGAATGAAATAATTTCAAATTAAAAACTATAAAAATTAATTATAAATATATTGATGATATAAAAAATCATTAGAGGAATTATATACACTATATAATGAAATAAGTAGTGAATATGATGTATGTCTCATGGATGTAAATGTTAATCTAGAAACCCTAAACTCAGGTTGGAAAATTTTTATTTGTGTTTGAACCTGTTTTATAATAAATATTAGTTTCATAAACATAAATTAAAAAACATTATCATAGATATTATACCTTATATGATTTAATTAATTTCATTTATCACTAGGTTTTTATTAAATTAGTCTAAAATTCAATATTTCTGGTGATAAATGTATAGTTTTCATGATTATTTATGTTCAAAAATTATGTTCCAATGAAATTAATTATGGGTAAAAATAATATATCTTGTTATAAAATATATTTATAATATTTATTATATATGTATATAGAGTATTATATAAATTTTATAAATAGAAAATTTGTTAATCCATTTATGGATACAATAGCTCATTCGTACACATGAATGTTGTATCAATTTTTCATAACAGATGAGAAAAAGAATAATTAATAACAATTAACCCATAAATAATAATAATAATTATATATATATCATTTATATAAAGAAAACACATCAATATTACAATCTATGGGAAAATAAAATGAAATAACTTTTCACATCCCTATGTGAAGGTGGTAGTCTATACATACGCTTGCGTGGCATTATTGTATTCAATTGGATTCTGGTGTATGAATTTTGATGTGATATAGAATTTATATAATCAATTGAATATCATTAATAAAAAATATATTAATTAAAATTATCCTTACTTCCATTCATGAGAAATGTAATTAAAAAATGAATCACGTCACATCATGAGGTGGCAGTCCATTGTACACATGAGTGATGATATCGTATCCCCAAAAAAATGAAAATTAATATGATATATGTGAAATTATAACAAAATAAGTACAATAATTTTATAATTATAATATATATTTGTTATATGCATTATTATATAATAACTTAATTGTGTCTAGGGAAAATGAAATACATCAGTTCGAAATGAGATACATTGTCATACACAAGATTGGAAGTTTTTTTACACTTGATGGTTGTTGATGTTGATCTAGGTTATGGAATATAAAAAATAAAAAATAACAACATAATAGAAACATATGTTATAATTTTAGAATTATTTATAATGTTTTGACTGTTTTTGGTGATAAAATAAAACAATTAATCGTGTTTATGTATTATACCTCTTCTTCGAAAAGACTTGTTATTTTTATAACTACAAGAATTCATTGGAGGGATACATAATGAAAATGAATAAACTATTATGTTTTTAGGGAAATAACTAAGGTATTTGGATAGTTATTTTTAGAAGTAAATTGTTTTTTATGTCTGAAGATAGAGGGAGAGTGGTTGATCTTTTATAATTGGGCAAGAGGACACCATGGAGTTTCATAAAATATAACATGATACCAAAATATTATTCCAAAAATGGGACTCCATAACAGTTAAATATGAAAAATTAAGGGTCACTAGGACTTTATATGTTCATATAATGTTTTTTCCATTTTTTATGTCATTTTTACACTTATCTTCAATGATTAACCACTGTTAAACCCATTTTACCTCAACTATGATAATTAAATTTTACTAATTTTACTATTAATTATGTTAAAAATTATTTTGATCGTATTACATAAAATAAAATATACTAATTCCACATAAAAAAATCCATATTTAAAAATCCAATTCACATTATTGGAATACTAAAATTAAAAATTAAAAATCATTCGTGCTGAAAGAGTGGTTTTACAAATAGAAAATATCATATGTACAAAATATTTTAAAATAAATAATATTTTTGAAATTTATTACCATTTAAAAAATTATATAATTTTTTTTCAAATATTCTAATCTTATTTGATAAACAATTTAAATTATAATTTATCATAATAAATAATTAAATATAAAATGAAAAATTATATAAAAATAATTATTTTATATATTCATAAAAAATTATCAATAAACGATATTTTAAAAAAATAACCCAACGTTCAATTTCAAACATAGAATTTAAAATTTAACATCATTTTTTATAATAAATTTTCAATAATTGGTAAAAATTAAAATTAAATTATTTTCAAAACAACCGACAAATATGGTATTCAGAAAAAAAAATCATTTTTGAATAAAATTTCTTTTTCTCTTTAAAATAAATTATACTTTGTTTATAATATTGATATGACAATTGAATTTAGTTAAGACATGTGTAGACCCTATTATTTTGAAATAATAGTTATAACTATTCATATCTTCCATCTTAACTACTAGGATAAAATGGTCATGATTAAATAATAATATTTTAATGTAGTATCTAGTTTCATTAAAACCCATTATTAATTACAGTATAATCTATCGATGATATTTAATTTAATTAAAAATAAAACCATGTTAATGATTAATTTTGATAAATTATCAACCAATATTGGTGTTTCATAACATATATTCTATCAAATATTATATCTATATTTTAAAATCATAGGTAATTACATTATAACCCCTTAAATAAATTGCATCATGAAAATATAATATTGAGATAAATAATCAAGAGATTCGAATTTGAAAATATGAAATTGAATTCCCATGACTTGATTAAGGTTAATAAAAACCCTTTTTATAATCCAATAACTGAGCTATTATTTTCCTATATAATAATATCATAACGAGGTTTCCAAGTAGTAGAATGTAAGTGGGATGTGATGATATGGACATGAATGGAATTTGTAATTCCAAAATATTTATGGATTGGTATAGATGTAATTGATCAAAAAAATTAAATGATCCACATAGAGTCAATCATCAAAAAACATAAATCTTTAATGAACAATGGGACTATTTGATTCATTAAAAATGTTGTATTAGGTTAACATTTATGATTCAATATCCTTTTCCTATTTTTGAGAAATTAATCTACCATATAATATGAGAAAATAATAAAAATAAAAATAAATGATATATTTCTATTTATTATGAATATTTTAATACATTTAAATTCCTTGATCAAATCCTACATCATCTCTTGCTCTAATAATTTAATATAAATTATTAATTTTATACCTAAAGCACTATAGTTAATATTTAACATATCAATAGATCAACTAATGATTTAATAGAAATTACCCTATTGTTATGATATTTTTTTGATCGTGAATGGTATAATGAGGTTATATAATAGAATATCCTAATTTATAATAACTCAATATAAACTCCCCAAAATAGACATCATTCATTTAAAAAAATTTACATTATGAATCATTAAAAATAATTCTAACTATATTCATGTCCATAAATTTTAAAGGAACAAAATTGACATTTTATTCCCTAGAAAATGTATTTGGGGTATAAATTCCTTATTATAATTATGTAAAATCGTTTTTTCCAGACCAAAATTTAAAAACATGTTTCAAAAAATAAAACTCATATTTTTGAATATATTCCATAAATCCAGACATATAGTAAATTCAAAATACATATAACATAAATCACTATCCAATTACATGGTTTCCAATAATATCCCATAAACATCTATTGATAATTATTATCTAGAAATTACCAACATATTATGTGGTATATTACTTCCACAATGTATTTCCCAAAAAATTAATATTCCAAAACATCACTATTCATGGCTATATATACTATTCATCAGATGTATTCAGATCCTCAAATAAGAGATACTAAATTCAAATCCTTAAATATTATAAAAATATATTAAATAAAATATAAATGATAATATATTTCTACAAAATATTTCATTAACCCAAACGAAAACTAATACTCATTTATTTTAATTTGAAATAATTCCAAAAGCATATCCTTGATCCCTCAGATTATTTATGGGTTTATTACATAGAAACATGGGTCATTTGGTTGAATACTACACTATCTCATTAATATTTATACCTTAAGCATTTGTAAATTCTTTCTTTCCCATGAAATCAAGAGCATTCAATCCTTTCTCTAGACACTCATTCGAAACTCTGATTCCAATTAAGAATGTACAAGCATTACTCTATAAACAATTTTTACATGTGAAATAATCATTCATTCCCATATCCACTTTATCCATATTTTTCTATTCCAACCACTAAAAATATTTATTTTAAATTAATTTATTTTACTTCGAAAACTAAGTTTATTTTATGACTGTATATGATACTATGTCATCATATTATAGAAATGTTCCCCAAACTAATTTCCTTCAAGGGATTTCTGTTATCCAATCAATGAAATGGATTTCCTATCTATTTTTATTACATATATAGTCAATAAAAAATATTTTTACCATTTTAATGATGGTTCTAAACATATCTACAGTTTTTTCTTCGTTTTGTGTTTGATTTTTGAATTGTATCTCCATATCTAAATGTTACTCCTGATGAAAATACTTTTAAAATAAGTGTAAAATAAATTCATTCAATTCATTATATTATATTTTTTTTCTAAAATTTGTAGTTTGTTATCAATTCCAATTATTCATCCTCATTTTTATAGAGTTGATAAACTACCATGAATACCTTGTCCCTTCCAGTACATCCAAGATATATAAGTATCTTCTCTAAGTAACTTATCCATTGCTCAACTTCATATTCATTTATAGCCTATTTAGTGACCGAGGTAATTGATGCATAATGTGGTCTAACATAGTTTTAATACAATGTAGATCAATATGCTAATATAATTGGAAAATGTTATTACTCATAGCTTGAGTCATTTGTTTCAATATGGTTTTCATTTCTTTACTTCCAACATCAGATGTGACTCATGCTTCATTATCGTTCATAGAAAAGAATATATACAAGTGTTTTGTTCATTGGTAGAGAACCCATTTTATGAAATAATTTACATTCCTAACCATTGTCATATATTATACTGAATCGTAACATTTGGAATAAAAATGTATAATCAAAATGCTAGTGATTCACATTCCATGATTTGATATATTCTTGTTATGCTATGATCAATACATAATTGTAGTTTATATGGGAGGGTTATAAAATAATTATATTATTTTGAATCATTAATAATGATTTTTAATGAATTATAAAATTTTTCCAGCTAATATCATTTGTATTTTTCAAACCATATTCACAACAAGGCATATTGTCTTCTACCATGTAACACTCAAGTCATGACTGACACTCGTTTTTTAGAGTTATTTTTCCTAGGTACATCTATGCTAGAACCATATAACCTTACAGTATGCATACATCAATATAATTATAAAAATATATATTTTCAATACATTATAAAAAAATAATGTATTTATATTATAAGTTCTTTTATCCTTAATTTTTATCCCATGGGTAATATTCACAATTTTATGTTTTCTAAAATCTAAATCTCATCGTTTCTACTAAAAAAAATATAATAAAATATATGATTACCTATAAATTAGTTTCCCAATGTCATTGGTCACCTTATTTTATTATCATAATATACAAGGAATCCCATCATGAAATACAAAAATTTTTTGTCGACTTGCTAAACTGTATAAATAATTAAAATCAACATTATATTTTAATTCAATATATAAACAAACAATTTTCATTGATAGTGAAATTATTTCCCTATTCATATAACTACATATGAATAATAAAATAATATCTATTATAATTTGGAATATATAATAAAATAATAAGTATGATATAGATACAACATATCCCTAGTGTATTATAATTAAAATTCATGGTATGTGTTATTGATGAATATAAATACCATAAAATTTTCATTTAAATTTTTTATAAATAAAATTACATTTTCCCTTTGGAAATAAAATATTCAAAGATAGTGATCATAAAAATATAGATATTATATTTAATTTAATAAAACCTTTGAATCATATAAATAATTCTTTAATTAATTATTAATACATGATTATGAAATATTATGTTCATGTTGTACACGATAAAACAATGATTCATTTCAAAAATTATGTAATGGAAAAGAGGTTTTTTTAAATGACATGAATATTCCTTTAATTTTCTTATAATGTAAAAAGTGATTTTAATTTATTTAATAACCCATTTGTAAATGGTTATAAACAATATTTTAGTATTTTTATAAAACATGGATTTTTATGAAAATTTATTTTTAACCTAAGATATAAATAATGTGTGATTTTCATTAAAATAAATATCAACCATTTTAAGTTACTATGAATGGGAAAATGTTATTGTGACATCACAATTATAATTAATAAGCATATGTTAACTATATACTATTATTTCTTGTTTTAGATATCAAATAATAACCTAATGTAGACATAAAAAACAGTCTCGAATAATGACGATATTGTGAAATAAACCCTTACCAATTTGGATGATTTTGAATAATAAACCATATAATAAGATAACATAAAATTAAACATTAAATAAAATAAATATGAATAAATTCACAATATAAGTTATCAATAGGGGTAGTATATAAATCTCCCAAAGGAATTAGTGTTGAATATTGAATATATCTCAGTAGTATAAAAGTGAGATGTGAGACACTTACCTCATGTTTCATTTCCTTCATATACATATGAACATAATTTATAATAAATAGAAGTATATTATATATATTTTTAATGAACATTATAATATATATTATAAAATATATGATTTACTTATAATATTTTGTTTCCCATTTTCTAATAATTCATTGATAAATTCACTATGTAATGACTTAATTGCTTCAGTTTTCAAGGATGTTTTATTTTTTTAATATATGCTATTATAATTTTACATGGTTAAATAATCAAATAAAAAATCCAATTATTTAAATATAATATATATTCATTATATTTATATGCTTATTATTATATAAATGTAATGTAAATAAAATGAATTAAACCATTGTTCGAGATGGTAGTCTGTATATATGAATGATTGCTTTTAATATTTTTGTTGATGGATCAGAAAATATTGAAATTACATATCAATTCATCATTATAGAAACACTATTATGATATATATTTATCATTTATATTAATAAAAAAATTACTATTATATCTCGTTTTAAAATAAAATGAGAAAAATTTTCATCATAGCATGGAGGCAGTGGTCCACGTGTGTACAAAAAAATGTAATTGTATTAAATAAGATTGGATGATAAGGATTTAGATGTGATATTTAATTTATATATTTATAAAACTATAATTAAAATAACAGATATTAATTATCATTAAACTTAATACCTTCTATTTAGTTTGTAATAAAAAAATGAATCACATCACTTCGTTAGGAGTACTCTGTCGTACACATGAGCGATATTATAATATTTTATAAAAATATAATGTAAGAATATATATGGGATAAAATGATTATTAATATTAAATGATATTATAAATTTTATATAAATATTTTCCATAAATAATTATATCAATCATGTAAAGGTTTTTTTGAAAATATAATTACATCAGTTCTTGAAGTGGTAGACAATCATACACATGAACGACTATTTTGTTTCATATTTGATAGATATAGAAGTATTTATTATTTATTAAATGAAAATAATTACCTTAATATATATATATTATAATAGTGTTATAATATTATAAAAATTTATTAATTTATTTTTGCGGTGGAATACAAAATAAAGAAAATACACATGTTTAAGAATTTTACATCATTTGAGAGAACTTATTTAGGTTTATACCAATATTATTCCTAAGAGGGATTCATAATCATAATAAGGCCTCTATAATATGATGAGGTAAATAAATAAGCTCTATGTGTATGGATTCATCACCAAATGTTTTTTTGTAAATTTGAAGAGGGAGGAAGTCTGGTTGGCCTTTTATAAGATTGGGAGATAACATATATGTAGTTTTTGAATAGAAAAGTGATAAAATATTTCTTCTCAAACCACAATCCTAATAAAATATATTTAAATTAAAATTTAACTTTTATAATGTTATAATATGGAAATACTATTTTTTTACATGTATTATATTATTTTTTTAATATTTAGTAATTTATTTAACCATCCCTAGTAATTCCATTTTTACCATAACTATGGTATTTTTCATGTTTTTAAAATTTATATTGGAAAAAAGTATCTTTTATATTATTTGATATTATAATTATTTTTATTATTAAAATGTATCACATTTTTTAAAATTCAATTCAAAAAAAATAGAAAATTAATATAAATATTAAATATAGGATTGAATGATAGAGTTGTATTTTAAATAGTAAATTTTCATAACTATAGAATGCTTTAATTTAAAAATACATTATGTAATTAATTAAATTTACATAAATTAAATTAAATTAATATTATTTTACTATTTATAATTTAATTGAAATTTAAAATATATTTTATATTTTTAAATACAGTTCACATAAATAACACTTTCAATGAAAATTATGGTTTCACTTCATTCAAAATAAATTATTATTTTCAAAAAATTATCGAAAATTTACAATAAAATAATATTGACATTTATAAATCAAAAATTAATATTATATTTCTAAATATATATAAATTTTATTATATTATGTTTATAAATAATGAATACTCAGTATTAGATTAATTTACATAATTTTTTTCCTGAAACATTTTTTCATAAAAAACATTCATATTTTACTTCTATTAAACTAAAAATAAATATTTTTTTTTTATAAAAATCTATAAAATATTTTATTTAATAATATACATACCCACAATATTATTAGTTAGTATGTAATTATCATGATTAAATAATATTATTTCAATATTGTATCACAATTCATTCAATCTCATTTATGTATGAAATGAATGTTATTAAATATATTAATTTTCTTAAAAAATAAATATTGAATAATGTCTGACAGTATTATAATATATCTAATAATGATGTTTCATGTGATATATTATATCAAATATTATGTTCCTCTATTGAAATATCATTGTGTTACAAAGAAAGATAATATCATTTACATTTATTGATTCGTTTACATTGAAATGACCCGTCACAACCACTCCCTCAAAAGATGCCCCACCTAGGTAGTAAATGAAGAAATAAAGATATTGAACGCGTATTGCCACTTCCAATATGACCAATTGTTGTTACTAGCACCATTGGAATATAAATATCACAATAAGGGAGGAATTGCCCATTTTTTAAACCAGATGCAGAGATATGGTGGATCATCAAAAAAGAAACTCCAAGTCATAAATAAAAGAAATTCAAAGGTATACCACTTGAAATCATTAAATAGAACATTTATAAATAGAAAAATATCTAATGGAAACACCAAAAGTAAATTTATGATGTAACCTCAAAATTTTCATGATCCAAGCTAGTATGGCACATCATGGTCCACAAAATCGTCATGGAATCCTGACATCAGTTTAATTGTATTTGGTTAGAAAACATGTATATTTAGCACGAAAAACAATGCCTCCCATGAAGAAGTGTAAGAGTTATACTAATGCTCCCATGATAAAACTATAAAATCACACAATGCCTACGAATGTATAATTACCACCCTAACCCTCAATAGGGAATGCTCACCAAATAATGCGAGACATGTAATATAAGAAAAATCACATTGGTGATTGGGTATCCCACACTAGTTTCCCAATGATTGGATACTTTTAAAACCTAATAGAAAATGTTTTAGAACTCCCACAGCTTTCAGATATACTACATCATAATATTCTTTCACACACTCTTATCACACAACCACATCCATACCACATACACCCAGTCCACAAACCCCATAACATTGCACTCGTATAGACATAAGAAATCACAAAACATCTCATCAAGAAGTCACCGTAGAAGGAACAACACATATAATCCCAAATACACTTTTAAATGACCAAAAAATCTCATTATGAAGAATCCTAGGAAATCCCATCCCACATGCACACCTAGGCCACTCAAACCAAAACCTTCAGAATGAATCATGGTGTATCAGTGCCTAGAAGAAGGATCAAGGAAGAGAGGGTTGTTATCCATACATCCTCCCATCAGGATGTTTGTGGAAAACAACTTCCATCATGATGATTGTGTGTTCAACCCATTGTTCTCAACCAGGGTGGGGTGCGTACTTAAATCAAAACTAAAATAAAACTACATACATATACGATATAGAACATTCAGAATAACCTATGTTTTTTTAATTTAAAATAAAACTTACAATGATACCATATTTTTTGTTACCTCTATATTGACAATAACGCACAAACAAACCACAAACCTAGTTCAAATTACAACCCTATTTAATCAACCATTTACTTTCTATTTATCCAAAAAACCCATGTCGGTCCATGCTAAATTAAATATTTATTTATTTACTCATTCATTTATTCATTCAATCACTATTTGGTAAAGTAAAAAGAACAACCCATAAGAAGAAATTCAGGAAAATACATTCATATATAATATTATTCCAAATTACCCACACTAACCACTACTAACCTCCTTCAAACTCATCCTGATTAGGTCACATAACCATAGAACCAATCCCCAAATCATATTCACAACTGATAACAGATATCTATAGAATAATTTTCACATCCATACTTTTAAAAATTTCTCATATATCACACAATCAATAAATATCTCAACTTGAGGTTAAATAACACCACCCAAGCCATTCCAAAACACACAACTGTTCCCCCAACCGCACCACATCACACACCAGAACAAACCCACACTATAGAGACCAAACCTTTTATTA
The DNA here is from genome assembly GCA_963277665.1 of Viscum album. Taxonomy (NCBI): domain Eukaryota; kingdom Viridiplantae; phylum Streptophyta; class Magnoliopsida; order Santalales; family Viscaceae; genus Viscum; species Viscum album. The sequence continues at coordinate 1,245,025,149 of OY728147.1, forward strand.
AATTACTATTACATAATTTCAAAGATAAACTAAATAATATTATTACACATAGAGGATCCAATGGTTTAGTGTCATGGGAAAACTAGGACTATACATAACAAAAACAACATCTAGCATAAACATTTATTTCATTTCTTCTTCTCTAGATTCTTATTGAATTTATCCTCTCCGTAGTACATGTACCCACATGAGGATATACATAAAAAGGGGTGAGATAGAAGCCCAGTAAGAGGATTGATAATAAAAATGTATCATGGGGTGAGAGTAATCATAACATAGGAAAAAGATCATGAACATTAGAGGAGCATAAATAAATGGCTTGAAATGTGGAAATGCATAAAAATAAAACATCATATCTTAATGGTTAACTACCACACATACTTGTGAACCAATATAGAATCTTGTTCACAAAAAATTTCAAATTTTCTCATGATATTCATCACTTTACCCAATGCATTGGAGTGCTGTATAAATCCGGGTGCACCCGTCACATTTAATTATTCATATTGCACTATATAATTCCGTGCGTAGCCGGCACATCATTACATTATCATTTATCATGCATGACACAATGAAAATATGACATAAATTATCATAATTAAACCATGAAAAGGAATGAGTTTCATATCATATGAACGCAATTATAAAAATTGGTTTCCCAAAAGAATTATGTAATAACAAACATGTTACAAGAACTGTCAATATTGAATGAAAAGTAAAAGGTGTGTTCTTGAAAGAAGAGTTCATTTGGAAAACATTTGGTTTTTCATAAATACTAGTGAAACAAATGTATATCCCATAACAGTAATTATAATTATGAACAAAATATTTTTATGGAGTAACCATATCAAAAGGATTGAAAGAGGGAGAACCCGAAGGATGAAATTTGGGTTCGAGAATTTCCCCTTACCTTGTATTTGAATGATTACATCTCATTAATGTCTTGTATAATGACATTATATTAATTAATTAAAAATTTTAGAATCTGTTATACATTAAAAGGTTTAATTGTGGTTTAATTGTGTAATTTTATGATCCCTTGGATGACTTATAGATTTTAAAAACATTGTCCGTGGATGTTCGTTTTTATGGTTTTTCTTCGGTGGTTCACTTGTATTCATAAATTAACGTTCAAGTAGAACATGGGTAAACATATAGAACTAATATTACATGTTATTAACTTTATTACATGAGTTTGAATGATCTTATAATGAACTATATTATATCCATTTGGATGAATCATTAGATAATAACCAAATAATGGTTATTTGTGTCAATTTGGGACGTTTTTAGATCACAACGAACTAGTTTTAACTTATCACTGTGTAATATGGCCATAGGTTATTTACAGAACATCAAATAGGACATAACGCATATAAAATATTCTGGTTCAACCATAAAACTATTTTACTAACCAGATTTGGAGGTATAAATGGAAAAAGAAAGCATGTCCTTCTTGAAGGTGATAAATTAACACCTCAAGAACAACGTTCTGTTTAATAAAATAAAAGGAAGAGGGAAAGGTGGTTGGGTGATATAATATCCCATTAAAATCATAAAATTACAATATATGTATAATAATAGAGATACAATAGCATTTTTATGATTATTGGTAGGGAGATATCAAGAAATGATCTTGAACATGAAAGGAAATTAAAGGAGAAGAGGGAGGGAAATTACCAATTGAATCCCCCTCTTCAGATCCTCTTTAAGGGCTTAATCATTGTATTTTGATGATACTAGAAGCACTTGGACGTGGGTAGGTGATAGGGAAGGTGTTTGGGAATAGTTTATAGAAGGCTTGGAGCTTGAGTGGTGTGGGGAAATGATGGCGTGAAGGGTGGATTTTATAGTGGAGGAGAGAGGGGTTTCCTGAATATAAAATTAATTAGATTATTAATTTCCCCTAAGAAAATGAATAATGAGACTTTAATGACCAAGAATACTAATTTTATAATGTTATCCTGAACCATGTTGGATTACATTAGCATAACATCACACATGACTCTGTAATTTTCTTATTTAGCTTTTTTTGTAAATACGGTATTTAACTATTCATAAAAAACTTCAAGTATCTCAGAAAAATCCCAGAAATTTTCCCCAACTATTTTTTGGCGTGTAGATTAAAAAAATGAATTCTAATTTTCAAAAATAATCTTCCAAATTTTATTAATTTAATATTTATTTAAAATCATAATTTACTTAAAAAACTGTTTTTAAGATTAAAATTGATTTTATAGTGCTTTCAAGAATTACATAGGGTCTAATAGAATTATCTAAAAACAATAAGACATTGATTAAATAAATTATTAATACATTTTAGGGAATTTTTTTTTAAATTAATAAATAAATTATAATTATTTTTTTATGACTTACAAAATACCAAAACGTTTACTAAGGTCAAATTGGCACTTTCTAAGATATCTAAATTTTATTTAATTATTCATGGGTAAGGATACTCTTATGGTTGATGATTTAATATTTATAAGGGTCATAATACTATTCATAAGGGTATTTTACTATTCCTTAGGGTACGTTACTATTCACCAAAAATTATTTTTGTTTCATTAGACTCCAAATATCATCTTGAACAAAACCGTGTATATCTGATTTTCAAAATTCCCAAAACAAGAGTGACCAACTTATGTTTAAAAGTTACCTTGTCACTTAACAATTCATTATGTTGTGTTTTCATGTTATTTTTTGACATAAATATAATAAATGAATTTCATGGAAAAACATTGGGTCATTACATTCTTCCCCCCTTAGGAAATTTCACCCCTGAAATTTCACATCACACAAACAGGTAAGGGTACTTATCCTTCATTGCCTCTTCTGGTTACCAAGTTGCTTTCTCAAACTTATGGTTCCTCCATAAATCATTGACAAGATGGGTTGTCTTATTCTGTATAACATTATCTCTTCGATCCAGAATCATTATTGTTTCCTCCTCATAGGAGAGATCATCTTACTGCTGCACTACCTCCGAGTTTAGTACATGTTAAGGGTCAGGTATGTACTTTCTCAGTAGTGATACAAAAAACACATCAGGAACATGAGCCATATGTGGTGGAAGTGCAGCACGATAGGCCACAGCTCCTATGCGGTCAAGGATCTCAAAGAGGACAATATACCATGGGATAAGCTTCCCTTTCTACCCGAATCGCATTACTCTCTTCCATGGAAATATTCGAAGGAAGACATTATCTCCAACGTTGAACACCAAGTCCCATTGATGGTTGTCAGCATAGCTATTTTCCTGACATTGGGCAGCATTGATGTGTTTCTAGATGACTTGAACCTTCTATGTCATCTATTGACCAAGATCGGGTCCAAGTAGCATTTTTTCACTAACTTCATCCCAACAGGATTGAGTTCTACATCGCTTTCCATACAGAGCTTCATATGGAGCCATGTGGATAATAGAGTGGAAGTAAATGTTGTATGAGAACTCAACCAATGGGAGATGCTGATCCCAACCACCTTTGAATTCAAGATATCAGGCTCATAGCATATCTTCAAGTGACTGAATAGTCCTTTCAGGCTGGCCATCGGTTTGGGGGTGGTAGGCCATGCTGAAATTTAATTTAGTACTCAAATCATGTTGAAGGCTCCTCTATAATTTAGATATGATCCTTTGATCACAGTCAGAGACAACTGGGAGTGGAACACCGTGTAGTCTCATCACTTCCTTCACATATATCATTGCAAGTTGTTCAAGCGATAGATCTTCCCGAATAGTGATAAAATGGGTAGTCTTGGTGAGTCGGTCAACCATAACCCATATCACATTATTTCATGTTTTTGTCTTTGGGAGACTCGTGACAATGTCCATAGTAACATTTTCACATTTCCACATGGGTATTGGCAATGGCTGCATCATACCTTTGGACTTTTGCCGCTCTACTCTAACTTGATGACATACCAACCACCTTCATATATATTTCACAATCTACTTCATCATGATTTCCCACCACAAGTGTTCTTGTAGATCACAATACATCTTGGTACTCTGAGGATAGATAGAGAAAGTTGAGCTATGTTAAGTATACAATAGCTCCTTCCTTATCCCGGATGATCAAGGTACACAAAGCCGCATTCCAAACCAAGTCACACCATCACCGTCAATATGGAACTCTTTCATCTTCGCTTCCGTTACTACATTCACCCTCTTTATTATCTCCACATCATCCCCTTGTGCTTCCTTAATATTCTCCTGGTTGGATGGTTACACAATCATTTGGGCAAGGTAGGATGTATCCCTTACCCTTATGATTTCCAAATCCATTCTTGTCATATCCAAGAAGATAGGGTCATTCTCAATCCGTTGCATGGATAGAGTAGTAGGTTCGTTTCTTCATAGAGAATCAGATACCTTGTTCGCCTTTATTGGATGATAGTGAATAGAGTAATCATAATCCTTGATTATCTCTAAACATATCCTTTGAGTGATGTTGAGATCCTTTTGTGTGAATATAAACATTAGGCTCTTGTGGTTAGTGTATAGGTCACACTTCTCACCATAAAGATAGTGCTTCCATATTTTCATGGAAAAAATGACTACTTCCAACTCTAGATCATGTTTCAGGTAGTTTCGCTCATGGATCTTCAATTCTCATGAGGCGCAGGCTGTCACATTGTAATTTTTCATGAGTAACCAACCCAAGCCTTTGTTTGAAGCATCACAGTAATCACAAAACATTCTCCAATTTTCGGTAGTGTGAGTACAAGTGCAGTGATCAGCCTTCTCTTTAGCTCCTTGAAGCTTCCCTCACATTCTTACGTCCAGACATACATTTCCTCTTTCCTTTGTAACATAGATAGCGGGCTAGATAATCGTGAGAAGTTTCTTGAAAAACGTCGGTAGTTCCCAAATAATCCAAGAAAACTACATATTTCTATTACACTAGAGGGCCTGGGCCATTCCTAAATCACCTTTTTCGTTGAAGGAGCCACATAAATTCCCTCACTTGTGATCACATGTCCCAAGAACGTGACTTGATTCATCCAAAATTCACAGTTGCTGAAGATGGAGTAGAAGTTATTGTTTCTTAATGTCTCCAACACAAGTATCATATGTTCTTCTTGTTCCTCTTTTAACTTATATTAGATGATAATATCATCGATAAACCCAACCAAAAATTTGTCGATGTAATTTCTAAAGACTCTATTCATCAAATCCATGAATATTTCATGGGAATTAGTAAGTCCGAAGGGAATCTCAGAAAACTCATAGTGCCCATACCATGTACGGAAGGAAGTATTTTGAATATCTTCCTCCATCAACTTTACCTGATGATATCTAGAATGAATATCCACCATTGGGAAGTATTGATCTCATCATAATTGGTAAAACAAGTCATCAATCCTTGGGAGAGGATACTTGTTCATTATGGTGATCAGGTTGAGTTTCGGATAATCGATACACAGCCACATTGTTCCATCCTTCTTCTTCACAAAGAGCACTAGTGAACCCCAAGGAGATACACTATGGCATATGAATCCATTGTCCAGATGCACTTTCATTTTCTTCCTTAACTCTTCCAGTTCGATAAGATCCATCCTATAGGGACAGTTCGAGATAGGAGTAGCTCCAGGTATGAGTTCAATTGAGAACTCTACCTCACGATCTGGTGGAATTCCGGGTAACTCTTTGGGAAATACATCGTTGTATTCCCTCACGATGGGCATTTACTCAAGGTTGGTACTTTCCTTCAACTCAACCATTTGGGCGAGGTATGATTCTTCATAGGGAATCAACACCCACACCATTGGAGGATTTTTCAAAGGATATTCATGATCTTACTTGAATTTTTAGAGGAGAATGGTATGATTTGGAATATGAAAAGATATTATCTTTTACGTAAAGTTGATATGTGATTTATATAACGAGAGGCAATCCATTCCCATTATAGCGTTGAATTCCACCAAGAGAAGTATTATGAAATTTTTTGGAAGAATTTTCCCACACACGCCAACAGGAGAAGAGTCGAACACTTGGGTTTCAATGATTGCACCACTTGGTGTTTTGACAGATATCTCTACTTAAAGGTTTCAGGGCTTCAATTCTATAGTTCTAGCAAACATGAAAGATATAAAGGAATGTGTAGAACCAGAATAAAATAACACCTTTTCCATTATTGAGTGAATAAGAAGTGTACCTTATACGATTTCATTATCATGCTACACCACCGCTATAGTGATGGAATAATCCTTCCCTCGTTTCATTGGCTTTGGTGGCAGCTGATGCTGATTACCCTCAAGAACTTGAGGTTTAGTGCACTTGTTTGCACAGTTCCCTAGCTCCCTACAGTTGTAGTGTTAAGCCATGGGCAGTTCTCTCCATTCATCGGCTACATTCTCCTTCCTTTTAATTTCTTTTCAACACTTTTGAGCATGGTGTCCATATTTCCCACACTTGAATCATTTCTCCATCCCTTTGAGGTTGTTCCCATGGTGCAACATCCCACATTTTTGGCATGTGTGTCGTTGATTTTTCTTCCCACCTTTGTCATTAGATCCACCAGCTTGAAAATCCATCTTTATTTTCTTATCACCATAGCCATGGGACCATTCTCGAAACTCCATATCCTCTTTGAGAGTACACCAATCAACTTTTTCATAACTCCCAAAGTATTGAATTGCTAGAGCCTTTTGAAGGTGTCGTTTTTATCCACTAAAGAATCTATCAATTTTTTTTCATTTTTGATAACAAAATCTGAAGCATACCTTGTGAGCCTTGTGAAATTTTCTTCATAGGTTGTGACAAATTCTCCTTCTTTTTTCTTGAGCTCTATGAATTCATTATCCATCTTCTTACGAATATTTCGTGGGAATGAATTATTAAGAAACATTATCTTAAAGTCTTCCCATTCCATATCATAAATTTCCTCCCTTGACTTGGTGTTCATAATCATAACCCACCATTGATCGAATTCTCCATCTAGATGATAAATGGCTAGAGTCACCTTCTCTATCTTAGAATAGTGAAGCCCAAAAATGATCATCTACATGGATTTGAACAACTATTCTACAACTAGTGGATCGGATGTTCCGACAAATGTCGATGGTCGTTGCAACATTAATCCTTCGATAACCAGTTTCTCCCACTTTGGTGAAAGAGGACATTCCCCATTATTATGGTTATTATTCATAACCTGAGATAATTGGGTAAGCATCTCCCTGATGTTTTGAACTCTACCTCCAAAATCATTGGGGATGTCAATTGTGCAATCGTTGCATTGGACCTCGCATGAGTTGTTGGACTAATTTCTCCTGGTTCCCACCATTTTCTAAAATATAAAAGGTTAGAACAAAACATTCCTAAACAAGTCATTAATAACATATTAATTTAAAACATTTATACCAAAAACATAACATATGGGATCCCTATGTAAATATTCTTATGTGCATATTTGTATTTAGTCTCATGTGAGAGGTTTTCTCTAAGGTTCACTAATCCTAATTCCCAAATTAACTAAACCTTTCCTTTGATACCAACTATAGCGACCCAACTATTTCGTACATTACTATTAAATCATTTCAAATATAAACAACATAATAGTTTTACACATATAGGATCCAATGGTTTAGTGTCTTGGGAAAACTATGACCACACATAACAAATACAACATCAAGAATAGACATTTATTTAATTTCTTCTTCTCTAGCCTCTTATTGGCACTTTTCCTCTCCTTAGTACAAGTAGCCACCTGAGGATATACATCAAAAGGGGTGTTCTAGAATCCATTAAGAGGATAGATAAGAAAAATATAGCACATTTTGAGCATAATAATAACATAGGAAAAAGATCATTAACATGAGAGGAGCATAAATAAAAGACTTGAAATGTGGCAATGCATAAAAATGAAACATCATGTACTAGTGGTTCACTACCATACGTACTTGTGAACCAAGATAGAATCTTTTTCACACATCATTTCACATTTACTCATGAGATTCATCACTTTTCCCAATGAAATGGAACTCTGTATAATTCCGAGCGCACACGTCACAATTAAACATTCATATTGTGCTATATAATTACGGGTGCACCCGTCATATCATAACATTATCATTTATAATGTATGCCATAGTGAAAATATAACATAAATTAACATAATGAAACCATGAAAAGTAATGGGTTTCATCCCATAAGAACACATTCATAAGAATTGGGTTCCCAAATGAATGTGGGAATAACATACTTGTTACAAGAACCGTCAATCTTGAATGAGAAGATAAAGGTGTGTTGTTGAAAGAATATTTCTTTTGGAAAACATTTTGTTGTTAATAAATACCCATGAAAAACATGTATATCACATAAGAGTCCATATATTGATGAACTATATATTATTATGGAGTAACCATATCAAAAGGAGTGAAAGAGGGAGAACCCGAAGGATGAAAGTTGGGTTCGAGAATTTCCCCTTACCTTGTTTCTGAATTCTTCCTTCTCTTTAATATCATGTATAATGAGATTATATTCATTAATTAGAAATTAAAAAACCTTTTATACATTATTAAGATTCTTTCTGGTTTCATTATGTCATTTTAGGTTCCTTTGGATGACTTATAGAGTTTAAAAACATTGTTTGGGGTGTTCGTTTTTATGTCTTTTCTTGGGTGGTTCACTTGTATTCATAAATTGAAGTTCAAGTAGAACATGTGTAAACATCCAGAACTGATATTAAATGTTATTAATTATATTATAGGAGTTTAAATTATCTTATAATGAATTATATTAGATCCATGTGGATGAATCATTAGATAAGAATTAAATTATGGTTATTTTGGTCAATTTGGGCGGTTTTTCGATCACAACGAACATATTTGAACTTATCACTTAGTAATATGGCGATAAGATATTTACAGAACATCAAATAGGACATAAAACACATAAAATATTCTGTTTAAAAATATTAAATGGTTTCATGTCCAGGTTTGAAGGTAGAAATGGAAGAAGAATGCATGTTGTTCTTGAAGATGATAAATTAACATCTCACGAATAACGTTCTCTTTAATAAAATAAAAGGAAGAGAGAAAGAGGGTTGGATGATATTTTATCCCATTAGAATCAAAAAATTACAGTATATGTATAATAATGGAGTTACAATACCATTTGGATGAAGATAGGTGGGGAGAGATCAGGAAATCAACTTGAACATGAAAGGAAATCAAAGTAGAAGAGGGAGATAAATTACCTCATGAATCCCCCACTTGAGATCCTCTTTCAGGGCCTAGGCGTGGACTTTTGATGATACCAGAAGATCTTGGACGTGGGGGAGGGTATTGGGAAGGGTTTTGGGTAGTGTTTTTAGAAGGCTTGGAGCTTTAGAGGTGTGTGGAAATGAGGGAGTGAATGGTGTTTTTTATAGTGGAGGGGAGAGGGGTTTCCTTAATATAAAATTAATTAGTTTATTAATTTCCCCTAAGACATGTAATAGTGAGTTTGGAATGACCAAGAATAGTAATTTTATCATGTGATCCTGAACCAAGTGGGATTACATTAGCATAACATCACACATGACTCTGTAATTGTCTTATTTAGCTTATTTTTGTAAATTACGATATTTCACTATTCATAAAAAAAATTCTAGTATCTCAAAAAAATCCTAAAAATTTAACCCAACCATTTTTTGACATGTAGAATCCAAAAATGGATTCCATTTTTAAAAAGTAATATTCTAAATATTATTAATTTAATATTTAATTAAAATCATAATTTACTTAAAAAACAGTTTTTAAGATTAAAACTGATTTTATAGTGCGTTCAGAAATTACATAGGGTATAATAAAATTATCTAAAAACTATAATACATTGATACAATAATTTATGAATAAATATTTTGGAAATAAATTTTCTATTAAATTAACTAATTTGTTATAATTAATTATTTATTACTTACAATATACCAAAACATTTACTACGGTCAAATTGTCACTTTCTAAGATGTCTAAATTTTATTTTATTATTCATGGGTAAGGTTACTATTATGTTAGATTATTTACTATTCATAAGGGTCATATTACTATTTATAAGGGTATTTTACTATTCATAAGGGTTTGTTACTATTCACCAAAAATTATTTGTGTTTCATTTGACTCCAAAAATCATTTTAAACCCAACCGTGTATATCCAATTTTCAAAATTCCAATCACAGAAGTGAAAAACATATGTTTAAAGGAAACTTATGACTTAGTAGTTCATTATGTTGTGTTTTCATGTTATTTTATTACATAAATATAAGAAGAGACTTTCCATTGTAAATCATCGTGTCATTACACACACACACATCATATAAATCATGTACCAAGGAAGAACAAATTTTTTTCATTTAATAAGGAATCCATTATTTAGTTTCACTTGTTAATTTTTGGTTTATCATAGAAACAATATTATACATGGGATTTATTAATTATATAATATATGATATTACTCAATTTCATGTATAAGTGTCCAACATGAACGAAAAAAAACAATGAATCCACAATATTAGTAGTGAGAAAAAAACACCACTAAAGGCCATCATTTTTAGTAGGGAATCAATCTTGAACAATAACAAGATTCAAACACAATATCAAAGATATAAAATCATGAGAACAAAAACCATCTACCCCTTGATTTCGATAAATCTTTTATTTTAATTCAATTATCTCTAAACAACCAAAATTCATAGGAAAACAAAATCACAGCCCCATCATCATGATTTTTAATAAAGAGAAACAATAGGCATCATACTATATTGGAGTTACAATGTTCTGCTCATGAGAGGAGATCACGTAACGATCCTTAAATCACCTATCTTGCATGATTAGCATCTATCCGAGGATGTTGCGGCACCACCACACTAACAATAATAGAATAAAACCATGTTATGAATATGGGTAAGAAAATTAGATAGAATAAAAATAATCTATTAGGGAAAATCATAACTAGGAGAGAAATATTAATATAAAATAAAGGAAAATATCCTTAGATCATTATATATCACCAAAAAACAAATTCAAATATAAATAAATTTACTAGGGTGGAATATTGTCCAATGAATCTCTAAGGGAACCTATGAATCCCCGGAAATGATATAGGGAAGGTATAATGACTGAATAAATGAGATTTTGGTCAGAAATAAATTTCAAAACAAAACATGATCGGGGTATTACAAGACATGTAATACACTTTCATGTCATGTAGTACCCAGGGTTCAAAATCCACCAAAAAACGATTCACCTCTATATTTATTTATACATTCAACCCCCTAAATATTAAATGATATGAAACCCTTGAGAGAAGCTGTGAAATATATTTTCATGTAATGTAATCGAGTTACACAATGTGTAATCCCCATTCATTCATCTTTTACAATCCAAACTTCTCAGACATCCTACAAGCATCCTACAAACCTCTAAAACAACAAAAATACTACTATGTAACAGAGTAATAGGACATGGAACGTTACATCAGATACATATCAAATAATTTTGATACATGAAATTCGCAAACCAAGCCCAAAAGAAAAGGGTTATGAACTAACACCACATGAGATACCTTTCAATAGTCTCACTACACTAGAATGACCACTAACAAAAAAACACATCAAGTTTAAATGATAAAACACCATGTATTATATTTAATATGGATTGAAAAATTACAAATAAATGAAATAATCCTTCATATTCTAAAAACCATGCCTCACTATGTCAAAAAAAATGACCCTAAAACAAACCAGACGAGAAAAAAAATCACTTCATATTAAACACCTAAATCAGGGAATCTCTCCCTTTATGTCATGATACTATCTACTCTGGGCAGAATAGACTCACCTATATAGGTTTAGTCTTATCACAGTTAATGGATGCTGATTATGGATCAAGGCATCCCCTTTATATATGTTACGACTTCATCACACATTAAACCACAAACACACAAATAAAGGAATGAGTCTCACCTCATATAAAACAATGTTCAGTATTTACATTACTCTGAAAATAAAAAAATGAATCATAAAACTACTTCAGGTACTAATCCCAAATCGTTATTTTTCACTCCCATGTAATCTTATCCGAACAACATTGCCTCAATAGCTGTTGAACTAAGGTAATGGTCCGTCATTGTAACACCTACTCACCAAGATCCAAGATCTCCAATGGCCACTCCACAGAAATTGTGCCATCCTAGGTATCCCAATGTCCCCAATCAAGGACATGTGAGTCAATGTGAAGGTGCTGAAGAATCTGGGAGACATTGAATATTTCTTGGATTCTCTCCAATTTGCAGTGCGAACATCAACTGGTAATCCACCATGCCAAATCAATCAAACTCCTCAAATTGTCCAACAGAAATGGGATAAATATTATTCCAGCAGCAAAAACTCTGTTTCTTATCTCCAGGGGAGATATTTAAGAATATATCAAACCCAAACATAAACTCCAAGTGCCTTTTTCAATGAACTTCATGCGACTTCCTCCGGTATTGTGCATCTTTCATCCACTCACGAAGATGTTGATCCTTATTTATTGTGATCTAAACCATTTTTGGGCCAAGAACAGCTACCTCCAATACCTTTTCCCATCACAGTGGTTAAAAAATATTCTTCCAAACAATGCCTCAAATGGAAACATGGGAATGTAAGAGTGATAGATAATATTATAAGCTACATCTACCATATATCTGTGGAAATTAGTTTTGATGCATTACTAGGTAATGAAAGGATGTTTCAATCCCATCTAGACACATGAGGTAAACCACATGTCCAGATCTGAGACAATGGTCCTCTTGGCTCTGTGCAGTCGTCCCACTTCGTTGATCTACCTAATGGGCAAGGTATCCACTAAAACTAACTCTTTAATTGTTATTAAGTGGAATTTTTTCTTTAATAAATCTAGTATCACCTAGATAATATCTAAATTTCATTGAGATATGTGTAAATAAAAGATAAAATCCATTATGATCTCATCCCGTTCTCACTCGAGAACATCTAAGGGTTGCATCAGACCAGCAGAAACATAGTGATTGGGCTTAACTTGCTGAAAAACCATGCACTTGTCCATAAACCTGAACACACTCAATTTCATCCCTAGACACCAAAAATAAATAATTAAGACATTTTACATCTGGTAACCACCTAGAGGTACGACCATGGGTAAGTTATAGAACTCACAAAAGACTCCCTCACACACTGCGACTATAATAAATACCTTTCTTTGAAACAAAATCTAGTATCGAACATTCCCCATCCATTCCTCTAGAACATCACTATTGCCTACATGATCACATGTCCCAAATTAGTTTTTTTCTACCCACATAGAATCATCCACCTACTACATGAGTGATGACTTCACCATCACCATAAAAAAATATCATCTGCATCCATCCACCTTGGCATCTATGTGCAGGGCAGTAAAATCCACTAATTATCTCCTTGTATATGAAGACTCCCAAACAAAATCCATCTTCAAAATCATACTCTATGAATCAACAAATAAATTCCACTCTTTTGAGGATTCATCGATCTCAAAATCATAGTCTCGAAGAAATTCCATCATCAACCATTATTTTAAAAAAATCACATTGTTAGATGATATTCCTTATTCTATTATAATCAATGAAGACCCAAAAGTGCTTCTCAATGATGTAATTAATCCAAAACATCATTACGAATATAAAATCTAATTAATATATATCATGGGTGACATTGTTACATTGGTTTGGATGTAACTTCATAGACCCATACGAGATCATTTCACACATAATCCTCAGTATAAATCCCAAAATCAGACAAGAATCATCACAAAACATCTCAAACATTACCCCTTCTTCTAGAAACCAATGCATTGGAGAAAAACCAACTTCCCTTCCATGTTACAGAATGGTGTTTAAAACTATGTTCTCCACCCAATAAGATTGTTCCAATGTAATTTTTATAATTTCTCATAATTTTTTTAAAATATAAATGAAATGATTTCAAGGGCAGGCTCCTTGACGTCATGATATTTGAAGGCATGGAGTTACAAGAATTTATATTGGAACTATTTTTAAATTTCAATATATAATCATGTTTTCCGGTTTTTATGTCATTTTAACTGGTGTCCATATATGAAATCCCAAGGAACTGTTAGAATTAGAGCATATTGATTCACCTAGAAAAGACATAACATTTACTGGAATGGGTCAAATAAAAAAGATAGTTTTTCGAATTTTCGGATGAAAAATAAAAAAATCCTAAAAAGTTATTATATTATATTATTTATTTATTAATAAACAAAGACTCATCAACACTACGGTGTAGCAATGATGCAATTTGAATCCATTAATGATCCTCATTAATGAATCATTGTAGAAAAGATTCCATATGTAGTGTGTCATACTTCATTAATTAAAAAAGGATTCGAGGTTGAAAATTACTTTGGAACACCATTGACGAACGACGAGAGAAACCACTCCAACAATGAACACTAGAGAATCATGAAATTTTGAAGACACTCTTGGAGATAGGATTCAAAATGAGAGATCTTCATAAGATCATCCTCAACAACATTCCTTCTTTCTAAAGGGGTTTGATGCTTTTTTATGTGAATTCCATTACACTAATCTTTTTTCAAATGATGAATGTGGGTTAACTCATCAACAAGTTAACATGAAGAATGCTCTTTCATGCAGGATGGGAACATATTTTGTTAATATTGGAAGATAGGGGAATATTTATCATTTATTTCTTCATCATTTCAATCATGACGAATAAAGACTAAACGAATAGGGTGGACGTTCATCACCATATGTCTTCCTTGTGATCCCTACCCTTTTTCTATTGGGTTATTAACCAGTGGACCCCCAAGTGACACCATGAATTTGGTGGGGGATACTAAATGTGAATTATTCCTAGGAGAAATATAAGAATGATATAGATCCCATTATAGACATTTACATTTCCTATAGATCCTAGGAAAGTTCTTAGATTGAATAACGGGCCACTGATGTACGTTATGTGGCTCAGGAAGGACAGAATCAGTGCACTACGATGGTAGAAGAATCCAACGATGCCAAGGCCAGAGGTAGAAGGGAGGTGGCCCAATAGAAGCACACTACTGCGGTGCCAAGGGACACTGGAATAGAGGTTAGCAGCAAGCACACATGACCACCCGACCACATTGGAGGCTCCACATAGCACAAATTAGCAATTTGTGGACTACATTTATGGGAGGTCAATGTGAATCCTTGCTGCGTAGACCAGGGGTAGGATGAAATGCCCTGTCTCATTCTAGTAGGAGTAGCCATCCACCCCATTGAATGTTGGGTGGGTGTACGTATACCTAACCACACCCAAGAAGGATTGGATGGATTGGACGGCAGGATAACAACTAGCATAGTGGTCCCATCTGGTGGGTTAGATCAGATATAGTTTATCAAGACTAATCCCATCAGTCCAAGTCAACCAGACTGGGTCGGATAGAACCCGGGCCAATTTGAGCCCCCCTAAAAAAAGGGGAATTTCATTCGGACCGGGAATTTGTTTGATGTACCATATATGGTGTTGGGACCATTGTGATGAAGCATTCATTTTATCATACTAAATTTTCTCAGAATAAGTCAGAGAAAAAACATATATAACCAAACCATATTTACTAAAACACCAATATCATTCATACTAGGTGCCCATTTAAAGATCCAACTACGGTGTAGAGACCCCAATGTTTATATAGTCCTTTGGGTATACTCTAAGAGAGACTTTGTGGTAGTTGAGTTGAAACTAATGGCTTGATGAGTATATTAACCTGGAATCATGCGTTCTAAGAGGAAGAATCATATGACTGGATGTGGCACGAATTATATAATTTGTGGGACTGTGGTGGTCCAATAGCAGATCGGGCCTCAAGGTTCCAGTGCCCGAGAAGACCTCAGTGGTCTAGTTGTAGATCAGAACTCATTTTTCCATTTTCTAAGTGGACTTCAATGATTTAGTAGCATAGCAGACATCAGTAGTCCAGTTTTCAAGCATACATCAGTGGTCTAGTTTCATAGCTAGACACAATGGTCTAGTAGCAGAGTGGACCTCAATGGCCCACTATAAGAGTGGACCTCGATGGCCTGAAATTATAGTAGAAGTCAATCACTCATTAAAAATGAATCCCTTATTAGTAAATGATGATTTATCTTTACAACTCATAATGAAACATTGTCAACACTACGTTATACTTTTTCTGAGATGTATTCCCTTTCTGGTCATGATTTGTGTTATTTCATTGTGATCATATTGTGTGGTCTTTCAATTGTGGTGTGGGGTCCCTAATGAGTATTGTGTTACTCACCACCTCACATGCTTTACCTATGCAAGTCCTGTCTCATGAATCTAATTGATGCTTCTATAGAGACCTTTGTGGTCTGGGACCAGGTAGTACTTAGTGAGACTGGATGGATGGGAATACATCTATGGATTTTGGTATCTACGCTTCACCTACACTTTAGGTAGGGTCTTGTGAAGATGAAGCATTCTTTTTTTAATTCATTTGTGGGTTTTTTCTAGTATTCAATACCATTTTTATTCAATGTTTTACATCATAATCAATCTCTTCCTTACTAACAAAGATTCTTTACTTTTTGTTTACATGCCATAGTTTGATATGTTTGCGTGTGTATGAGTTTGAAGGAAAATTACGTTCCTCTTTGGTATATGACTACTTGGTGCTAGTCTTCATTCCATGGCCTATGTAAGATAGGTTTGGGGTAGTCACGACATGGTCCCTAGGGGATAGGTTGTGAAAAAGTTGTACCAGAGATTAGTTGGTTATACTAGAAAACTAAGAGTCTGTAAATTTTTATAGGGATATAGATTTATGTCTTTCGTGTTTTTATTATAGTTCAGGGATTCCAATTTTGGTGTAGAGGCCAATGTATCTATACCCCAGTACACTATATTCTTCTTTCTGACATGGTATATGAAAACCATGGTTTCATGAATCATTGAATATTTTCTCATGATTTTTCTGATTAAGAGTCAGCTACCCAAGTATAATATATTAATCGTGATTCATATTTATCTCATTATGGATTCCTCCATGTTGATATCAATACATGATTCCAATGTGTCACCACAGTAATGGTCTATAGAGTGATGAGGCATCAGTACAAGGATTGTGGTTACGATGCTACCTTCACGCGGTGTCCTAGCAATACCACTGCACGTTGGTCAACAGTTAATATCGGCTCTACCAGTAGAGGTCACATGTCGACTCTGTGCCTTTAAAGAGTTATAGATAAAGAGAACTCACAGGTTCATCATAAAGTCATATCCTCTAGTCATTGATGATTTTATTAAGGTAGTGGAATGATTCCTTTTCTTAGAGAGGAGACCACTTGACCAGATGGAAGTTCAAATCATGATCCATTTATAGGTCTAGGTAGGGAGATGATATATTTTGATGATAAAGATGCATGAAGAGGAAACCCTCACATTATAGGACTATAAGAATATTTTCGAGGAAGAATTATCCCCTCAACTTTTTCAACAGCGAAAATATAGGATATTCTTCACATATATAATGACACTGTAACAGTGGATGCGTACTTTGAGCGGTTCATTGACCACTCTTGTTAATTTATAGATATGTTTAGATACACATTTTTTAGGGTTCCGACCCTTGAGTAGGTACTCCTATAATATATCTGGGCATCCATGATTTCCCTGAAAATCCCCATGCTGGATAGGGTAATAGAGTGAGATATACCTGTGGAGAGGTTCCTTGTAGAGTAGGCACTGATGGTGGGATCTACCACTAGGCAACAGGTGGTCGAGTCATCCATGGGAGGTAGCTAAAATATGACGGATAATCCCAAATGGACCAGATTAATCATAGGATAACCCCAGGACTCCAGTTAAGTAGAATGATGATCTTAGGGTAGATGGAGTAATTTGACGAGTTGAGTGTGCTACGTGTGCGGCAGGCAGGGGCACATGGCTCGAGGTTTCCCAACTCACCACATATAGAACCAACATATGATATGGTTCCTCTGAGGTATTGGAAGAGACAATAATATAGTGGTCTACTAGGAGGAATTTTTTATAGAATAGTGGGATATGTGGTAGGTGGTTGGCATAGGTACGCGGTACTACTACCACCACACCATGGTGGTCCACCACGGGCTATAGGAGCAGGTGGATAGGGGTGGGCTTTGCTTCATGCTATATAGACTATGGTCCTAACATAATAGAGATGATATGTGGTACGATATGTGTCCTCTCTAGATTAGTTGTAGTTATTATGGACATTGGTTCCAATCACTCTTTATTTTCTTCAATCATTGTTCAGAGTTCAGATATTCTGATAGATTTTTTGGTGTGATCTTTATGATTAGAGACATCAAAGAGAGAGAATTCAAAGAAAAGTCAATGGTTCTAGAATTGTAGGGTCACAATTGGAGGTGAAATATTTATATGGGGTCTCCTAGTAATGGGATTGTGGCTTTACAATTTCATTCTGAATATGGACTGGTTATCCACTGTCCATGCTAAGATAGACTATTTTATGTGTTGAGTGTGGTGTGTCTTGGAGATGGATCTATATTTTAAGTTACTTTTTGAAAGTAAACACTTGCGGTGTAGGATAGAATTTCTCAAAAAAGTGTGCGACAGATCACACACTTGTTAGAAAGACTGACCATCAGTTTAGTGGTTGATTTGATTCCATAATTCCTTATAGTGGTAGACAAGTAAAAGAGAAGTCATTGTAGAGGATATTCATAGACCTCCTCCTCTGAGAGAGTTAGAATATTCCATTCATATATACCTTCTGATAGAACTGATATCTATACCGACATATCAAATCGATCATACAGATCTTCGTGATATGAGGGTACAATTGGTGGACTTGTAGTAGAATGGTTCTGTATGGCACAATGTTTCACCCTCGGAAACCCTATTTTTTCTTTCCCAGAAGGAAAATGGAAACATAATGTTATGAATTGATATAAAATTCCTGATACATGTGGTCATGAATAACAAGTATCCTCTACTAAGGATTTAGTACCTATTCGATCTGTTGAAGACAGATATATGGTACTCGAAGATAGACCTCATATCAAGCAATCTATAGCACTGAGTACAAGATGAGTACATATCGATGATAGATTTCAGATGATTCTACCACCATTATGAGTACGTAGTGATGTAATTTGGAATCAACAATTCCCTGTATTTGTTCTTGGGGCTCATAAATATAATCATATAGTCACACATATACTGGTTTTTCGTGGTCTTCATTGATGGCATCTGAGTTTATTCAGCATCTAAGCAGAAGCACACGATACACCCGAGGATGGTTCTAGACACTCTCTGAGAACACCAAATTTATGTAAAATTCCCTATTTAGGTGTTATGGATGAAAAAGGTGGAATTATTGGTATATTTCATACCCTAGGTTGGATTTTTAGTGCTTACAATGGAGATAAATGTGTTTCTTTCTTAAAAGCCACCCAAGAGCTTTACCGAGGTGCAGAGTTTCTTCGGGTTGGATTGGTACTATCAGAGGTTTGTTACTGAATAATCCATAGTGGAAGCACCCATGAAGGCATTTAATTATAAGGGAAAACCATTCCTTTGGATAGAACAATGCCAGTTGATCCTTCCGAAGATACTATAGAGCTTTATGGATAGTCCTCTCTTGAGGTTTCCATAGTAGGGAACCACCTACGCAGTGTTCTATGACGCATAAGGAACCAAACATGGTTGTGTCCTTGTGTAGGGTTAAAAAGTGATTAATTTTTTCTCAAAAAAAAATATTCCACAAGAGGATAACTAGGAAACTCATGACCATGTGTTTCCAGTTGTAGTATCCACATTGAAGATATGAATACACTACCTTATGAGGGAAAAATTCATCATCTACTCCAACCACAAGAGACTCATGTATATCATTTCATAGAAGGTGACAAATCTGAGACAATGATGTTGACTATTATTATTCAAGTACTATGATATTGAGATAATCTCTACTCTTATGAATGGGAACATGGTGTAAAAATCTCATAACATGATATTGAATACACATCTAATGAATGAGGACTCATTATAGTTGGCCTCTATTCAGATATCCTTCATGGATATATATGAGACAACTTTTATTTGTTCTATTTTAGTTTCCACAAAAATTATACAATGAGTTAGGGAGGCATAACTCAGAGATTCTAGCAGCAGGACTACATAGGCCCATATTTCCCCATGGCAAGCCACTGATGGATATTCGGATGGTGGTAGGACGTCATACTTTTCCAAAGTCACACCTCAGTACCAGTGTTGTCGTGGGAGGAGGTGATGATAGAGGCCCATAAATCACCATTTGTAGAACATCTATGTTTGTTGGAGATGTACCAGGACATCCGACGTCAGTATTGGGGGTCGAGGATAGAGACTGTTGTTGTAGAGTTTGTCTCGCGATTCCTCACATGTCTGCAAATGAATCCTGAGCCCCAAGTTATTCCATGTTTGACACAACCTCTTGAGGTACTAAAGTGGAAGTTGGATTGGATATTGATAGGATTTGTGAAGGTATTACCATGTACATATTGGGGAGTTATAAAATTAGGGTGATCGTAGAATGACTCACCATGTCGGCCAACTTCATACCCATTCAAGATAAGGGTTCAGTTATAACGCACCGGCCTTAAACCTTACTTATTCTTGAGTTATTACAAGATTACACATTGAGGATCTTTTCGGGTTTAGAGTTTTAGAGAATTAGATCATAAAACTTGCATTACATTCCGCATATAAACCAAGTGGTTACATAAAGATAGTATTCTTCATTATCATCAAAGGAAACATATTTAAAATAAAACATGGATTCATTCTTGACACTTCCTTGACAATATCATCATATCATGTACCTTTCCCTTGACATGTGAAAACATTTCAAAAAAAAACTTAGGATGAGCATAAAAAGCTCAGAATGGGTTATAAAAATATGGAAAGGAAACATGGGTACATATGTACATAAGGATGAGATCATACTTTACCCATAAAACATAAGCACTTTAACATACCTCATCAAATCATGAATAAATCATAGAAATCATAAGACATAAAGTTAACTTGAGGCATTCATAACATTCTTACGTAGGGAGTAACCCTCTTGGTTACGTTTGGAATACCCATCACAGTATATTCCCTAAATCGCTTCGGAGAAAACTTAACGTTTCACTCCTTCACGTTACCCAATGCATTGGAGAGCTATATCGGGCTCACCCGCCCTTAGTTTATCACAGAACCACCCGTCTTCATAATAATTCCCAAGAACCATAACATAATCATATCACATAAAACATGCATAAAGGAAACATAAAATTTCCACATTTCAATCACGAGATATCAACACATCACATTGATATAAAAACATTATGAAAACCATTTTCAATACCAAAATAAAAGAAAAGTAAAACATGGTATTTATTTTTCTTTTAAAAAGAAGGTATGCCTTGTAGAGGAAGCTGAAACTCAAATAACGGTCACGACGGCGGAGAAGTCGTTGTTGCCGCATACGTATGACAAAAACATTCTCTTTTGTTGTTTAGTAAATGCTTCGTATAAAAAGATTCCTTTTGAATAAACGTAAAATTCAAAGGGGTTTATACACCGTATAAAAGAAAGTTGTGTATAAAATAAAATATTCCTCAATGAAAGGAGATTGAGACGAAGTCCCATACCTCGTATCTGACTTGACCCGACCGTTCTTTAATCTCCTGAATAATAAACTTGAGTTAATCTCTACTTTCTTATGAATTTTTTTCATGTTAATTATTCCTTTTATACCATGTTATGAACATCATGTAATCAGTTAAGTTAATAATGTTCATTTTGTCGGTATTTGGTTCTTAAGTCAAAAATAGACATCTTACACTTACATGTTGTTAATTTGGTCAAATGTTCATTATATCCAGAATGGTATTCATGATGTGGATATCATATATGTCATATATATCCAGTACATACATGCATTTATAATATTACATAATCATTTAGAGGTAAGAAATGAAATGCACCGTTCATGGAGACGGTAAGCCGTACGTACGCATAAACGCTACTTTCATTTCTATTTCGTATTTTATAAAATGGAATCATAATTATATAAAGGTATATTATAATTCCAGTATAATATCATATATAATATCATAGTTCCATCCTTTATATGTCCCACATATGGTATTTAACGAATCAAATCACTTTGAGGGGGTGGTAGTCCGCACTTCCTAAAATGAAGATATCGTGTTTACCCATAATGGAAACCATAAAGGTATGCCCAAAATGAAAAATGAAGAAGCTTAAGGAAAACATAAACATATTATATATCATATATAAAAATAGTGACATCATAATGTCCACCATTGAAGGTGTTAAATGAGTGTTGAACAATCATCGTTTCGGGAGGCATAATTTCGCCATCCACGGAAACCGTATGTTCTTTAACCATTTGATGTAGTTGTGTGAGATTGTAGCTCAAATAAATATTATAAAAACATCCTTGTATATTTAAGATACTGGTTTTGTTACAAAATAAGTAAATAAAAAGAGTTTAGGGGGTTGGAGAAGCAAAATAAAACAAATGAACATGAGAGAATGAATTACCTTTAAAAGTGTAACTCCTTTTGATTTGAGCCTAAAGGCTTCCTTTGAAAGGATTATTCCCAAAGGGAATCCTCTAGGATGAGGATAGGGATGTGGAGAGAGTAAATGGGCAGGGGTTGGCCGAGCCAAAGGCTTGAGGAGTGTGTGAAATAAGGTAGAGGTGGGGGCCTTTTATAAGAGGAGAGGAGGGGCACTTTTGGAAAGTAAAGAAATATTACATTATCTGAAAATGTTTTTTCGGTTTTAAAAGGTCCAAAATTAAAATAATTCGTGGATAAGGTGATAAGGGTTCGAAAAAACTCATCCAATTGGTTCTGGCCATGTGTAGTTCATAGATTTTACATTGTCTTTCCATTTTATCTAAATCGTCAAATAATGATGTCATCACTGCATCATTATTATGTCATAAATAATTTAATTTATTTAATGTCTAAAAATCATAAAAAAAATACTATGATGTAGGAAATCGTTTTATCTTTCCAATGACTATTTATAATCAAATATCTGATCTTTATAACCTCATGTAAAAATTGTTTTCGTAAAACATATTATGTTTGTGTCATTTTTACTTTTACATTAAATAAAAAGTTATTTATGTCATTTCCCAACCAAAATGTCTCCATGGGGTCCCCAAGATGACCCATGTCTTGTCTTGGTCGGCCATGACACAACCAATAAGGTTGGGACATGTTTCCAGGTCATTTCATATTATTAAACCATTATTTATACCTTAAACTACACTAATTACCACTAATCGCGATTAAAAACTTAATAATTTACTATTCACCAAAATATTATTTTAATATCATTGAATCACATTTTACTTCTTAATGACAACCATGTATGTAGGATTTTCAAAATTAAATACACATTAGTGGTAAACATTCATTTAACTGAAAAATCAGGTTGCTTGATTACCACTTAGTGGTTTCACTATTCAACAAAAATTGATGTTTTTCAGAAAATTACCAAAAATTCACCCTAAGCTATATTTGATATTCTGAATTAAAAAATGAAGTCTTTTTTTACAAAATTAAAATCATATAAGTCACATTAATTAATTTAATAATTAATTCCCGCTGCCAGAGCAAATAGCGTGTTTTTACAAAACAATAAGTATCAAAAGATTGACACCAGTTTAAGTCTAATTTCAAAGTGAAATTGATTTCAATGACCACCATTGGATAAAATGGTAAAAATATATTCTAATTTCACATCAAAATCAATTCAAAACATAATCTAATCATATAAATAAATTAGATTAAAAAGCTGTTTTGATGTAAAATGCAGTATTTTTCACTATTCATTAAAAAATGAACATTGTCAGAAAAATACCAAAAATTCACACAAGGTAAATTTTGATGTCGCAATAATAAAAGATAAGTTTATTTTGACAAACATAGTTTATAAAATTGCCTAAATATATATTCAAAAATGGTTTGCCATCAAAAGGCAGTAAAACAATCTTTTAAGAATATTAGTGTATTCCATGCATAAGATTGTATTTATTTTCATTTTAAGCCTCTATAACACTATCTTAATCATTAATAGACATAGATAAAAATATATATTATTAATTACTTACTTGGGATGTTACATCCTTCCCCCCTTTAGAAAATTGCATCCCCGCAATTTATTTACTTATCGAATAAATGGGGGTACTTATCCCTCATTGCATTTTCAGATTCCCATGTTGCCTCTTCAATCATATGGTTTTTCAACAAAACCTTTACCTGGTGAATCACCTTATTCCGTAACACTTGCTCCCTATGGTCAAGAATCTGGACCGGTTGTTCCTCCTATGATAGGTTCTCTTCCAGCTGAACTACCTCTGGACTCAAAACATGAGATGGATCTGGCATATACTTTCTCAACATTGAAATGTGAAAAACATTGTGTACCTGAGATAAACTCAGAGGTAAAGCCACTCGGTATGCAACTGATCCTACTCTCTCCAGAATTTCGTATGGTCCAATGAACCTTGGACTCAACTTTCCTTTCTTACCAAATCTCATCACACTTTTCCAAGGAGAAACCTTGAGAAAAACATGATCACCTACCTCGAAAGATAGATCCTTCCTCCGGTTATCCGCATAACTCTTCTGCCTACTCTGAGCTGTTCTCATGTGTTTCTGAATCAGCTGAAGTTTTTCTGCCATCTCTTCTACCAATTCTGGTCCCATCAACTTCCTTCCACCCACTTCATCCCAGAAAGCTGGAGTTCAACACCGCTTCCCATATAATGCCTGAAATGGTTCCATCTGTATACTGGAATGAAAACTGTTATTATATGAAAACTCAACCAAAGAAAGATGTTGGTCCCAACTTCCCTGATAATCCATAGAACAAGCTCGTATCATATCCTCCAATGTCTGAATTGTTCGTTCTAACTGCCCATCTGATTGAGGATGAAAAGCTGTACTAAAATTTAATTCAGTACCCAACGACTTCTGAAGGCCTTTCCAAAATTTAGAAGTAAACCTGGGATCACGATCCGATACAATGGAGAGAGGAACTCCATGTAACCTGACTATCTCTTTAAGATACAAACGAGAAAGTTGATCAAGAGAGAAAGTATCTCGTATAGCAAGGAAATGAGCAGATTTGGTCAAGCGATCAACAATAACCCAGATTGCATTATTACCTCGAGATGTCTTCGGTAATCCAACAACAAAGTCCATGGATATATTCTCCTATTTCCACTCTGGCACTAGTAAAGGATGAAGCATCCCTTTCGGTAACTGCCGCTCTGCTTTAACCTACTGACAATTCAAACACTTCACAGTAAAATCAGCAATATCTCTTTTCATTCCATCCCACCATTAATACTCCCGCAGATCTCTATACATCTTAGTACTGCCCGGATGAACTGAAAACGGAGAACTATGAGCTTCACATAACAACTCTCTCTTCAACTGTGAATCACAAGGCACACACATTCTCTTCCCAAATCTCAAAACGCAATCATTATCAATGTTGAATTCAGGCAACTTACCTTTCTGAACCAGCTCTACCTTTTTCTACAACTCACTATCTTGCTTCTGTGCTTGCTTGATTCTATCTGATAGAGATGATCTCACTGATACCTGAAACAAAACAGAAGGACTTCCTGCACCAAAAACATATTGCCAAAGTTCATCAAATCGTTAACCAAAGGATCATGTTCCACACGCAACATTGTTAATGAAGCATTATTTTTTCGACTCAAAGCATCAGCCACTTTATTTCTTTTTCCAGGATGGTAATGAATTGTACAATCATAATCCTTTATTAATTCTATCCATCTCCTTTGTCTCATGTTTAACTCTTTATGAGTGAATATATACTTTAAACTTTTGTGATTGGTATATATTTCACACTTTACTCCATACACATGATGCCTTCAAATTTTTAAAGAAAAAACAACAGCAGCTAATTCCCAAATCATGTGTAGGGTAATTTACCTCATGAGTTTTCAACTGTCGTGAAGCATAAGCAATTACCTGATCATTCTGCAATAGGACGCAACCAAGTCCTTTTCACAAATGAAGTGAAGCATCACTGTATATAACAAACTCACCATTCCTGGACGGTAGTGCCAAAACTAGAGCATTCACCAATCTTCTTTTCAATTCCTGAAAACAATCATCACATTATTTTGTCCAGATAAACTTAACACCCTTCCGAGTTAGCTTAGTCATTGGACTAGATAACCGTGAAAAATTTCTAACAAACCTTCAGTAATAGCTCGCCAAACCAAGGAAGCTACGAATCTCGGTTACATTTGTGGGTCTTGGCCATTCTTCGACAACTTTTGTTTTTGCAGGATCAACAGTTATTCCATATTTAGAAACAATGTGACCAAGGAAAGAAATTTGTTGCAACCAAAACTCACACTTGCTGAATTTCCCATACAGTTTCTTTTCTTTTATGGGTTTCAAGATAACCCTTAAATCTTTTTCATGCCCCTCTTTACTTTTAGAAAACACCAAAATATCATCAATGAAAACCACCACAAACGTATCCAAGAACTCATGGAAAATTTCTATTCATTAAGTCCATGAATACAGAAGGTGCATTGGTTAGCCCAAAAGGAATTACTACAAATTCATAATGGCCATATCTCGTACGGAACGCGGTCTTCGGAATATCTGCCTCTTTTACCTTCAGCTGATGGTACCCTGATCTCAAGTCAATCTTTGAAAAAAAACTGAGCTCCCTGGAGCTGATCAAAAAAAATCATCGATATGAGGCAAATGATATTTGTTCTTAACAGTGATATTATTCAAGGCTCTATAATCAATGCAAAGTCTCATAGAACCATCTTTCTTTTTAACAAATAAAACAGGATCACCCCATGGTGATGTGCTAGGTCTAATGAAACCTTTCTCTAATAAATCTTTCAATTGCTCCTTCAACTCTAAAAGTTCAATTTGTGCCATTCGATAAGGGGGTTTTGAAATTGGCTTAGCATCAGGAACTAAGTTAACAGTAAACTCAACTTCCTGATCTGGTATTATTCCAGGCAACTCATCAGAAAAAACATCAGGATACTCATTTACCACTGGCACATCATTAATCTGAACAGTTCCTTTATTTTCAACGACGTGTGCAAGGTAACATTCATTTCCATCTTTTACAAGTTTCTCGGCCTCTTGATATTTTATCAAAAGTAAGGGTTCATTCTTGTAAACAAACTGAATGTCTTTCTGAAAAGAAACTTATTTAGCTCTACAGTCAATCTTAGCATGGTAAATAGAGAGCCAATCCATACCCAGGATAACATCAAACTCTACTAGAGGTAGAACAATAAGTTTTGCAAGTAGGTTCTTTCCACATATAAGGATAGGAAGATTCTTATAAATTCATTTTGCCTCAACATTTCCCCCAGGTTTTTTTTACCAAAAGTTCAGGAGTAATTTCTTGAGATGGTATTCCCATTTTACTAGAAAAGGTTTCAGAGATGAAAGAATGTGTAGACCCCGAATCAAACAAGACACTGGCATAATCTGAAAAAACAAACAAAGTACCTGATACAACTTCATTTGATGGCCCGACATCTGCTGAAGTAGTTGCAAAGGATTTCACCACCCCTTTCTGCTTGTAGTCTAACTGCTTCCCATAACTCAAGCTCCTTGTCGGACACTCGTTTGCATAGTGACCCATCTCATTGCACTTATAACATTTCACTAACTGTAAATCAAATTTGTTCTTACCTTCACCTTGATCCTTTTCAGTGCAATCACGAGCCTTATGTCCCATCTTACCACATCGGTAGCACTTCCCAAAATTCATAAGACATTCCCCAGCATGCCTTTTGCCACATTTATCACAAACTGGAAACTTTGTTCTCTTACCATCAGACTTTTTTGAAGAATTCTTACCTTTCTCCTGCTACCTCGGTCTCTTCTTCTGCTGGTTGTTATAGAAAACATGGTCATCGGCAAACCCCATTTCCACCTTCTTAGCACATCGAACAAGCTTTTCATAACTTTTAAACTCACGAGAAGCTAATTCCCTTCGATACTTTGGCTTTATTTCTGAGTAGAAACGATTGATTTTACTATCAAGGTCCCAGATAAAATTTGGAGCATACCTTGCCAATCAAGTGAACCTTTCTTCATAGGTAGCCACTGAGTCTTCATCTTGCCTCAATTCTAAGAATTACATTTCCATCCTAAGTCGAACAGCCTTAGGAAAATACTTATCAAGAAACATACCTTTGAATTCATCCCAGTCAAGAGCATCAATCTCATCGGCGTCCCTGATATTTTTAACCATAGACCACCACTGATCTGCTTCACCCTCCAAACGGTAAATAGCAAGACTAACCTTTTGATTGTCTGAACACCCCATGACATCAAAAATCTTTTCCAGTGATTTAATCCACCCTTCAGCTAGCACAGGGTCAGATGATCCTCTGAATGATGGTGGATGTTGCCTCATGAAATGTTCCACCACTGACATGTTCCTCTGTGGTGGGTCTGGCTGATCTCGTGTATGGATACCACTGCCATTTATCGCCTGAGTCAACTGCGCCATTACTGCAACAAACTGTTTAGTTCCAATTCCGACCATTTCTGGATGCTGATTCGGAAGGTTATTTTCTTCTGTACGCCTTCCTAGCACGGCTTCCCTGTTTCCTCTGCGGAAACCCATTCTGAACAAACATGTCTTAGATGAAGCAACATGGTAATCTTTAAATGCTATATCATTTCGAAGAAAAAAAATATATATATTTGGATAATAATTTAATAGAATTCTAACTCCTAAAGTTATCTAAACTGACCTCTGATACCAACTATAAGGCCCCAGGATCTTTTCGGGTTTAGAGTTTTAGAAAATTAGATCATAAAACTTGCATTACATTCCAAATATAAACCAAGTGGTTACATAAAGATAGTATTCTTCATTCCCATCAAAGGAAACATATTTAAAATAAAACATGGATTCATTCTTGACACTTCCTTGACACAATCATCATATCATGTACCATTCCCTTGACCTGTGAAAACATTTCAATAAAAACATGGGATGAGCATAAAAAGCTCAGTATGGGTTATAAAAATATGGAAAGGAAACATGGGTACATATGTACATAAGGATGAGATCATACTTTACCCATCAAATATAAGCACTTTAACATACCTCATCAAATCATGAATAAATCATAGAAATCATAAGACATAAAGGTAACTTGAGGCATTCATTACATTCTTACGTAGGGAGTAACCCTCTTGGTTACGTTTGGAATACCCATCACAGTATATTCCCTAAATCTCTTCGGAGAAACCTTAACGTTTCACTCCTTCGCGTTACCCAATGCATTGGAGAGCTATATCGGGCTCACCCGCCCTTAGTTTATCACGGAACCACCCATCTTCATAATAATTCCCAAGAACCATAACATAATCATATCACATAAAACATGCATAAAGGAAACATAAAATTTCCACATTTCAATCACGAGAAATCAATACAACACATTGATATAAAAACATTATGAAAACCATTTTCAATACCAAAATAAATGAAAAGTAAAACATGGTATTTATTTTTCTTTTAAAAAGAAGGTATGGCTTGTAGAGGAAGCTGAAACTCAAATAACGGTCACGACGGCGGAGAAGTCGTTGTCGCCGCATACGTACGACAAAAACATTCCATTTTGTCGTTTAGTAAATGCTTCATATAAAAATATTATTTTTGAATAAATGTAAAAGTCAAAGGGGTTTATACACCGTATAAGAGAAAGTTGTGTATAAAATAAAATATGCCTCAATGAAAGGAGATTGAGACGAAGTCCCATACCTCGTATCTGACTTGACCCGACCGTTATTTAATCTCCTGAATAATAAACTTGACTTAATCTCTACATTCTTATGAATCTTTTTCAAGTTCATTATTCATTTTATACCATGTTATGAACATCATGTAATCAGTTAAGTTAATAATGTTCATTTTGTCAGTATTTGGTTCTTAAGTCAAAAATAGACTTCTTACACTTACATGTTGTTAATTTGGTCAAAAGTTCATTATATCCATAATGGTATTCATGCTGTGGATATCATATATGTCATATATATCCAGTACATACATGCATTTATAATATTACATAATCATTTAGAGGTAAGAAATGAAATGCACCGTTCATGGAGACGGTAAGCCGTACGTACGCATGAGCGCTACTTTCATTTCTATTTCGTATTTTATAGAATGGAATCATAATGATATAAATTTATATTATAATTCCAGTATAATATCATATATAATATCATAGTTCCATCCTTTATATGTCCCACATATGGTATGTAACGAATCAAATCACTTTGAGGGGGCGGTAGTCCGCACTTCATAAAATGAAGATATCGTGTTTACCCATAATGGAAACCATAAAGGTATGACCAAAATGAAAAAAACAGAAGATTAAAGAAAACATAAACATATTATATATCATATATAAAAATAGTGACATCATAATGGCCACCTTTGAAGTTGTTAAATGAGTGTTGAACAATCATCGTTTCGGGAGGCAGAATTTCGCCATCCACGGAAACCATATGTTCTTTAACCATTTGATGTAGTTGTGTGAGAGTGTAGCTCAAATAAATATTATAACAACATCCTTGTATATTTAAGATACTGGTGTTGTTACAAAATAAGTAAATAAAAAGATTTTAGGGGGTTGGAGAAGAAAAATAAAACAAATGAACATGAGAGAATGAATTACCTTTAAAAGTGTAACTCCTTTTGATTTGAGCCTAAAGGCTTCCTTTGAAAGGATTATGCCCAAAGGGAATACTATAGGATGAGTAGAGGGATGTGGAGAGAGTAAATGGGCAGGGGTTGGCCGAGCCAAAGGCTTGAGGAGTGTGTGAAATGAGGTAGAGGTGGGGTCCTTTTATAAGAGGAGAGGAGGGGCACTTTTGGAAAGTAAAGAAATATTACTTTATTTGAAAATGTTTTTCGGTTTTAAAAGGTCCCACATTGATAGAATTCGTGGATAAGGTGATAAGGGTTCCAAATCCACTCATACAATTGGTTTTTTCCATGTGTAGTTCATAGAGTTTACATTGTCTTTCCATTTTATCTAAATCGTCAAATAATGATGTCATCACTCCATCATTATTATGTCATAAATAACTTAATTTATATAATGTCTAAAAATCACAAAAAAATTACTATTATGTAGGAAATCTTTTTATCTTTCCAATGACTATTTATAATAAAATATCTGATCTTTATAACCCCATGTAAAAATTGTTTTCGTAAAACATATCATGTTTGTGTCATTTTTACTTTTACATTAAATAAAAAGTTATTTATGACATTTCCCAACCACAATGTCTCCATGGGGTCCCCAAGTTGACCCATGGATTGTCTTGGTCGGCCATGACACAACCAATGAGGTTGGGACATGTTTCTAGGTCATTTCATATTATTAAAGTATTATTTATACCTTAAACTACACTAATTACCACTAATCGCGATTAAAAACTTAATAAGTTACTATTCACCAAAAAAATTATTTTAATATCATTGAACCACATTTTACTTCTTAATGACAACCATGTATGTCGGATTTTCAAAATTCAATACACATTAGTGGTAAACTTTCATTTAACTGAAAAATCAGTTTGCTTGATTACCACTTAGTGGTTTCACTATTCATCAAAAATTGAAGTTTTTCAGAAAATTACCAAAAATTCACCCTAAGCTATATTTGATATTCTGAATTCAAAAATCAAGTCTTTTTTTTACAAAATTCAAATAATATAAGTCACATTAATTAATTTAATAATTAATTCCCGCTTCCAGAGCAAATAGCGTGTTTTTACAAAATAATAAGTATCAAAAGATTGAAACCAGTTTAAGTCTAATTTCAAAGTGAAATTGATTCCAATGACCACCATTGGATAAAATGGTAAAATTATATTCTAATTTAACTTCAAAATTAATTCAAAACATAACTTAATCATATAAATAAATTAGATTAAAAAGCAGTTTTGATGTAAAATGCAGTATTTTTCACTATTCATTAAAAAATGAACATTGTCAGAAAAATACCAAAAATTCACACAAGGTAAATTTTGATGTCGCAATCATAAAGGATAAGTTTATTTTGACAAACATAGTTTATAAAATTTTCAAAATATAGATTCAAAAATGGTTTTCCATCAAAATGCAGTAAAACAATCTTTTAAGAATATTAGTGTATTCCATGCATAAGATTGTATTTATTTTCATTTTAAGCCTCTATAACAATATCTTAATCATTAGTAGAAATAGATAAAAATATCTATTATTCATTACTTACTTGGTATGTTACATCAGTAGAGAGATTGTGACACCTATACATGTAATATATAGTTTGACTAAAATTGAGTAAAATATATGATATTATCATATTGGGATGCACACATTAGTTTCTGGTTATGGAAGGAATTGGAAAAGGCATTTTAGAATCAGTTTTTCATGAGAATAGACATTCAAAATAATATGGATGGTCAGAGGGAGTGGACCATAGAGACCAAAGAGGAAATGCTCCATGATTGCATACATGTCTTTGGCCTTAGTTGGGAGGACGCCCAACCACTAGTGGAGTTTTCATAAAATTAGATATACCAATACACCATCATTATGGAAGAGTTCAAGGAACTGTATAGATAACCATATAGGTCATTGTTATGTTAGACAGACCAAGGGGTGTTAACACTCCATGCTCCATAGATGGTACAGGATACCACTAAACTGGTGAAGGTCATCAATGTGCGGATGAATACCACACAAAGACGAAATATGTCCAATTTTGAGAGGTTATGGAGACCATTGGAGATTGAGTAGGTGTACCATGTGTTCCTACTGGTCTCTCCCCAGTGATGGATACATTGATTTGGTCGGGGCAACATGTTATCTATGTGGTTCATTGGACCCATTCGGATACTTTGTAGTGTGGGAAAGGTGGAGTACCACTTATCTCTACCACCACAATTAGAGAGGGTACGTGATTTCTTACACATATCCCAATCGATGAGATACATGAATGTCCCTTATCTCTTCATCGACTAGAATGATAATGAGATTGTCGATGATGTGACTTTTACAAAGTACCCAATGTAGATAGAGGGACTACATGATAGGATCCTTCATGTATGGCCGATTTCTCCACTGTGTGTTCCTTGAAAAAAAATGAATCTTTAAGAGTGATCATTGGAGCATGAGACTAATATTCTTACTCAGTACCCCCATTTGTTTTTATAACTGTTATTTTGGATTTTAAGGAAATAAATCCCTAAAGGATGGGGTAGTGTAATGTTTTGAAATTATAATATATTTTTTAAAAATAAAATGGGATTATTTTTATACCATTCACTATGACATTATTTGATTCTGAGGCATGGAGTGGTTGAAATTTATTTTCATTCAATATGTAATGTTAATTAAATAATCATTTTAGAAGGTTTTTATAACATCCAAATCATTACCGAGATAAAAAATTAGAGGGAACAGTTGTACTCAGGGCATCCGGATTCACCACGAAAGGACCTAACATTGATCAGACTGGGTCTACCCAAAAACATTATTTTCATACTTTTTAGAAGAAAAAAAAAATAACATAAAAAGTTATTTTGTTATATTTTTTCCTTCTTCATTATGATGTGACTCATCAGTGTGGAATTTGAATGATGAGGTGATGTTGTAACCATTAATAAAACACATTAATGAATCAGTATGGTGAAGATGCAACATGACGTACATCTTCCTTATTTAATTAAAAAATGATTTAGCGTTGGAAAACAACCCTCAATTCCTCTGACGAATGACAAAGGAAAAATATCCAATGACGAACCTTGATGAATTACAAAAAAGAAAAGATACTATTAGAGAGTATATTTCATACCATATATTGATAAACAATCATCCCTGAAAACAATTCTTCATTCTAGGAAGGGGTTTGATTATTTTATATGAGAATTTTTTTTCACCTTTATTTCTATTTAACGATGAACATGGGTTACCTCACAAATAAGTTAACATACGGATAGATCATTCATGCGGGATGGGAAGATTTCGTTTATGGAATAGATGAAATGGGATTACTTAGAATATAATACATTTCCCTTTGCAACGTGATGAATGAATTACACATGAATAGTGTCATCATTCATCTCCTTGGGTGTTCCTTGTAGTCCCTAACATATTTTTGTCGCTATCTTCACCGGTGGACACATGGGGTTTCATGGGGCCTTTGTCACGAAATTCCTAATCTATGAAATTCCCTAAAAAACAACCGAATGATATGGAGCACACCGAAAACAACTATATGCCTCATGGATCCTGAGACAATTCTTATATTGAAAAACAGGCCCCCCAATCATGGGTTGTGGCACGCAGAAGAGACAGTCAGCGCGCCATGGTTGCAGTAGGAGCCACCATCAGCATGCGGGAGGTGGCATGTAGGTATTGCACCACAGTGGCCATATAGTACGGTGATTGGGGATTAGAAAATGTGGCCACCTACCCACATCATAGGTGGAACGTGACGCAAATCCACAGTCTGTAGACCACAATAGTGGGAATTCAATGCGATAATTAGATGTGTTAACCATTTGGCAGGAGTCCCCACACCACTTCATCCCAGGTGGTTCAGATTTCCACCCCTTTAGTGGACGACTGGCTGTATGTGGACCGTCCTGCACCCAAGAGTGACGAGTTGTCCTTGAAGGCCAGTAGGTCGGACCAGACCCAGACTCATTCGACACCCCTTCATAGAAAAACTGGTGTATAATTTGGACTCAACTTCTTTTTGATGCATTGTTTATGGCATTGGGACCCTTTCAATGATCCAATTCTTTTGTTATGCTTCAGTTAGTCCAATCAATATGGACCAGGAATGGATGAAACTGATCCATATTTACTAAAACAATAATATCTCTAGAACCAGGGATCCATTTTATGTTCCATCATTGGTTTTGGGACCCTTGTGTCTAGAAGATCATTTCTATATACTCTATGTCAAAATTAGTGGAAGATAGGATGCAACCGATGGCATCAAGATTAGATTATACTAGAATCAAGCATGATATGAGAAGAAATCATATGGATGGAGGTGATGTGAATGATTTGATGATTGGGTCCTTGGTGGTCCTGCTCAGTGGACCAGTGGCCGAGTAGACCTAAGTGGTCTAGTACATAGTGGACATTAGTGGTCTTGAGGAAGAGAATACCATAGTGATTCTATAGCAGAGTAGACTTCAGTGGTATAGTGGTTGAGAATAAATCAATGATCTAGTTGCATATCAGACCATAGTTGTTCAATAGTGGAGTCGACCTCAGTAGTCTAGTAGTAGAGTGGATTTCGGTGTTCTGACAGACATGTAAACCTTAGTGACTCATTGGGAATTAGCCCTTCAATATTATATGATGATTCAAATTTATGTTAGATATTCTTGATTTCTATAATCGATGTTGTACTTGGTGTAAACTATCTTCACTCTGTGGTCTTTCATTGTGGTCTTGCTTTGTGGTCTTTCCATTGTTTATTTGGGTCCCAATTGAGTATTGTTTTACTCAACCATGAACGGGATTCATCCGCATTGATTGTGTCTCATGAAGGTGATCGATGCTTCAACAGAGACCTTGGTTGTCAAGGACTAGGTGGTACTCAATGAAGTGGGCTCAATCAGTGTAATTCTATGCCTATGTGCATCTAACCTTCACCTACCCATTAGGTAGGGTGTTGAGAAGATAGATAATGGTATTTGTACATTCCATTGTGGTTTTGGGATTTTGTTCGTACCTATTTGTTATTTAAATTCGTACTGTGGACTCAGTATTATTCTTGGAAAAATTTTTGGTTTATATTGTGATTCATTTCTGCAGTTTGAGATTTGTGCATGTGTACAGATTTAAGAGAAAATTCATTCCCTTTCTGGGATATTCCTACTAGGTTCTAGTGTACAACACCTAGCATATGGATGGAGTGTTTTGGGTAGTCATGGAACGGGCCCTGGGGGATGGGTCTTGATGTCCCACATAGTTTAAGATGTCAAGGGATAATCAAGTTAAGAAAAATCAGACAAAATATTTTGAAATTTAGCCCACAAGAAAAGTGAAACTATTAAATTACACCACTTTCATGGGTTCTTCCAAATAAAAAAACTACATAAACCTTTTATAGGTATACCTCCACACCCTACCGAGACACAAAAATCCCTAGGAAATTCACCTCTCATTCTTAGAATATTCATTTGGACAACATTCCATAGTGATGGTGGCATTAATGAACCAACAGATGGTCTTTAGATGCTCAGCATGTTCCTCTTCTAACGTACTGTAAATTAATATATAACTATTAAATATTTTTAATAATTGATCTACGAGTAGATGAAAATGTGTTTTATATGACCCATGAACATGACTGGATAATTAGTATCACCAAAGGTCATAACAAAAATCTCGAAGTGCACATACCAACATTTAAAGGCATTCTTCAGGATATATCCCTTCATCACCCACAACTGAAGATATCCACTACGTATATCAATAATAGGAAAAAACTATCCCCTATCAACTGGTCGAAATGATATTCAATCCTATAAGGAGGGTAACAATTATTTAACATCAACTGATTCAAAATTCTCCAGTCTATAGAAAACTTCTAACCATTATTCATTTACTTTTCTTGAAATACTAGAGCACCACACAATGAAACGCTAGGATGAATGCATACCTTTTTCATTATTTTATCTAGAGGAATTATGAACACCCACAATTCAAAAGGTTCCATATGATAAGGAGCCATCAAAATCAGAGAAGCAATGGTCTATAAGTCTATTCTGAACTCAACATCATTTTGAAGAGGTAGAGTAGCAAAAAAAATGTTGAAAACATCTAGGATCTCAAAAATGATCCTAAGAACCTCCACCATTTCAATGTCCACTAATTCCACATATATCTCATCCAATATGGAAATAAGGGGCTCTGCAGTCCAACTACCCACATGAAAACCCAGCTTGGTAGAGAAGGCCATGCATCGCCCATCTCCATCTTCAAAACAAATATTATCTAGATGTAATTCATAAAAGAATTCATATAATACCACGATTTTATGATGAGTATTATATCGTATGGTTAAATATGTAACAACAAAATATCCCCATGAGATTGATGTGGCCCCATCATCAATCTACACTCATGTCACATATCAAAAACACGAGTTTGGCCACTAAATGGTGTACTTAAGACCATGGAAAATTGATTCCTTTCAATTTCGCATCCCATAGAATGGCCTTGAGTGGGTTAAACAATAGAGATCAAATCTCATAGATCAGAAAATGGAAGATAAATGGTACAATACTAGTTGATCTTAAATCTATAGATCTTTGGACTTGCTAGAACTATAACCACTACTACGTGAAACCAACCCTACCCAACTCCTCTATATATTTTATAATGATAACCTCCAAAAACATGATTTGTTCTTGGTTCCTAAACATGATCATAATCTTGTTGTCTTCCTCTACCTTATCCATATCCCTACGTTAGTGAAAAATCATTTTGACCCTACTACTACAATTGTCTCACTAGAAACTGCTACTGAGGCTGATATTGAGCCTTCCTAGATCTTCCAAACTAGGATCAAGAAGCCAATGGGCATTAGTTCTAAAAATGTTTTTAAACCCCACATTAGAAACATGTCGTCTCTAAGACGACAAGAATATCACCATGGCTTTTGGCCCTACAAGGACAATAAGGGGTTGTTAATGTCATCTCCCGGTTTGTTGAAACTTATAATATCCTAGAAACTAAGAAATTTTACTAACATATTTTCATCACAATGAACTGTATTGGTTACCCTTTCATAGTAGTCCACCTCATGAGTTCATAATTTCTATCACCTCCACCTTCTATTGAACTTCATGATACATTGGACATGTAAAAGTAAAAATACCAAACAGTATAAAAGGGTTATGTGCATGTTAGAGACATCTGCTCAGAACTCCCAATGGAAATCAACACACATGATATATACCTCCTTCTACTCCTTGAAACACAGTGTCCACTATTGATGAATATAACACAAAGTTAGAATGAAATCCAAAGGAACCACATACACCTTCAAGGCTTGAATTAGACATAAGGTAATATCTAGTTTCTCTATACAACCCTCTGTCTCTATATCAGAAACACAGACATATTAATTATAAAAATAAATTTTTTAGAGGAACGGAATTATCTCTTCCAAAGATTGATTTCTTCAGCCATATTAACCAAAAAGCGATCAACCGGATCAGCCATCTAAACATCTATGTTCTAAGCCACACAAGGATTATAACGAGGAGACATAACTGAATGGTAATCCAATATTTCGTATGCATGATTTTTATGGAAATTTATGAATTTTGTTTCAATTATTTCACCAATTTTATGCATTTTGAACATCATAAATCAAACCAATTCCAACCATAAAACAAGTAATTATGATGCACGTTCCATTCCGAGGTTTCTAAATTATAAGAAGGTCTTTCCCACTTGGTCATTAGATAATCTCAGAGTCGATGCATTGGATAAGTAGGTGTCTAATATATAATCCCTTTCTAGTCTCCTTAATCTATTTCGGACAACACGGTAAACATGAAAAAATTTCAAACCATCCTATGAAATTCTCACAGTTATAAGATCCAAACACCAAATTATCTTTCAACCATCACTACTGATATTTGTATTTCAAGACCCTCTCCCTCAAATGATGGACCTCATAAGAGATTATATAGAGATACTGAATCCTGATTCCCGCCTCTAGTAGGCCTCATGATGGTGACTAGAACCATGTGTACAAAGATATCACAATATGTGAGGAATTACCCTTCTTTGAAACCGGATATAAATATATGATGTATAATACACAAAACTACTCTATGAAATATATAATTTAAATCAAAAATCTTGCCACATGCATGAATAAACAAATACAACATGTAAAAAAGTTGAAAAAGTAAATACCAAATTTTAATCTAAGCAGTGACACAATAAATGTCAAGATATGAGCTCGTGGGGTCCAAAACAGTCTATGAAATCATCCTAAAAACCCAAAAAATGGGCCTCCATACATGTATACAAATTAGGAAAACCAAATTCTATCACGCACATGTATAAGAATCATATTAATGTTCCAATGAGAAAGCAAATGAACCAAACTAAACCTAAAAAGGTATAATAACTGTAACGACCCAAACATTTATTATTGAAAATTCATTATGATCTAATTAAATTTATTATTATTTAAAATAGTTAAATAACATATGAAATTACTTGGTTTTATGTTTTTGGATTCTAAAATGTAGTTAAATTTTTTTAATGTTGCTAATACCACAATAGAACAGTTATCAAATGATTAGTAAAAATACAGGGATTTAACAAATCCAATTTACTCCAATAAAGGATGTGATTGTATCATCAAGTAGAATTAATCCATAAAATCCCATTTGACAGTGCTTGGACAGGAGGTGGTCTCACTGGGTTTCACTCTTGACCAAACTCAAGATGAGCCTCAACATGTTATGTTTGAACAGAACCTCCTATAGGGGAAATGGATTCTAATAGAGATTACCACCCGAGAGATGTTTTCTAAGCCTCCTCAAGAGTATGTCACCATCAAAAACCTTACCTTAGGTCATATGCAGGTTTTATAAGGTGTTATGCAATTAAAACCTAGAACTATGATTATGAATATTATTTTTGTATACAATAAAGAATACACATTTATTTAATTATTGTTTCCTTATGAATTGATTTAAAAGCAGAAATAGTATTTTATAGTTAATATTCAAATAATAAATATATATTGAGGAATTAATGGATATTTGAATTAAATAATATTTTTATAAAATATTATTATTCAATTATTTTTTGATTAAATATAAATTATCTTATAATTTTTCGCAATATAATGGTAATTTTTATTATGGTTTGAAAGTCATTTTTGTTAAAACCCATGAATTTTTAATAAATATTAGTTATTTAAGGAGAGTTAAAATATTTAGAAAATTATTTACAAAAAAGAAAAATAATTTTTGGAATCAAGATATTGGAATTATCCAATGGTGAATTTTGCATAATTTTTTTGAGAAAGGTGAATTTTTGGGTAAAAATTAAACATTATTTCAATATATATTGTGTTTTATGACATCATAATGACACAATAATGATATAATTAAATACAATAAAAGTGGTGGTAAGCCAATATATGTTTTACCATTAAAAAAACATTATTTTATGTTTGTCTTAAAATTTTTATGGTGCCTTAGTGGACTCTCCAAAACATATAAAACATTTCATCTTTTTAAAAATGATTTCCTTGAGAGTGTGATTCAACTCCACATATGAAAGCCTAATATTTTAATAAGATAGGATATTGTCCGTATAAATTGATTTTTCCACTCTCCTTTTGAAAAATCCATAGGAAAAGACCATTGGTTGGATTGCGGTATTGATTAGTTTAATGTGTAGTGTCCAAAACCTAAATAATAAAAAATTCACTCTCTTTTCCTATATAAACCCTCCCAAGAACCCACTTATCCTCTCTGAAAACACTTGGATAATGTCCCAACCCAACGTTCATATCTCTAAAATACTTCCAAGGGTACCCAATCTCCAATGAATCATCTCTCAATCCTCTCCCACTACTTTGGGATCACATGTCCTTGTAAGGGATTTCTTTCAATATATTTTTTGTCAATGTTTCTTTATATTTATATACCCTTTATTTCAAATTAAAAATGTAATGGTATGATTTTTAACCTCAAATATAATTCCATAATTATGTTTGTATGATGATATACCAATTTCCCCACTCATTAATGCCTCCCATGTAAACCTGCTACCATTCCAAATTTCCATAAGAGTTTTCTCTCTCCTAATTTACATTCAAGAAATTTATATATATTATGAATCCAAATTCTATTAAATATGTTTTTAAATGTCTCTATATGACCCCAATACTTCCAATTTCATATATATGTCATTATACACCCATTTATCTATCATCTATAATATTTTTATGAATTCTTATGTCACATTGTTATGCTGTTGAAATTGCCCCTCGATTTTCCAAGCC
Source organism: Viscum album (assembly GCA_963277665.1). Classification (NCBI taxonomy): domain Eukaryota; kingdom Viridiplantae; phylum Streptophyta; class Magnoliopsida; order Santalales; family Viscaceae; genus Viscum; species Viscum album. The sequence continues at coordinate 1,245,066,354 of OY728147.1, forward strand.
AAAGTCATTGTGCAGTGAATACCATGCACTTTTCTTTATAAAGGGTATTTAATTTCATGAACATTTACTTATTGATTATAAATTTTCATGTATTAATACCAGATTCCTTTATCAAGAAATAAATTATTATGTTTAATTACTCCATGTTATATAATCAGTGTGGCATAATTATGCATGAAATGAAATGATTAAGATGGGTAAACCCTGATAGCTCTCTAAAGCATTGGGTAAAGACAAGTATCATGATACATAAAAAGAAAAGAGGAATTAATCAAGATAATTCATGTAAAATTACTTTTTACACATTCTTCATGTGCAACTATCTTTGGATCATGCTAATATGAGGATAAATGTTGTAGTCGCATTTCTATGTTTCGATAATCAGGATATATCATGCTTTTATGTTCATGTGTCTCTTATGCTCCATTGACAATACTATTTCCTATCATGTATAGTATTCTTCATGTTATTCCTTTATTTATACCTTACATGTCTTTATATCTCACCTTTTTTCATGCATGTCCTCAGATAATCCCAAGGAATGATATGTGTGAAGAAATCATTGTAGTCATGTAAACTATGTTTTAAATAAATATGTGGTTTCCATGTTTTAAGTTGTTATGTAATGTTCCTAATACAGAATTAAAAAATACCTCTCGATATTCTATGTTTAACGAAGGGGGTATTTTATTTAATAAATTATGAGTATGTATGAAATAATGTCCATGGTTATTATAGTTGGTATCAATGGAGAGGTTTAGTTATTTTTGGGATTGGGATTTGTAAATGATAGTGAAAGACTTATAGATAAGCATATGTATAATAAAAACAGCCCTAAAATTTTTTGATTATTGAGTATGTGGTTTATCATGAAAATACATCCTTATCTGGATATGATCATTTAAAGGTGGCTCTTGAATAGATGTATCTTGGTTTAATACTCCAAAAAAACACTTTGAGATAGACTTGAACATGAACTAGTGCACGACAATGGGCCTTGATGCACTATTGGATATGACCCCATCAGATGATATTCTTTTGTAAAATTATAAGAATAGTATAAACCATTATTAATGGAATAATAAATTCCAAAAATAATAAATAGTTGCAACTAGATAATGAATAACACAGATTCAACCCTATAAATTCTAATGTTATGCAAATAAAAGTAATATATAAGACATCCATTTTTTATTCTTCTTTGGATTACCATTTATCTGTTAACTATAAAATTAATTTTATGCCATAAAATGGTCATTAATAGGAGGACTGGGGCTAACAATCGATACGAAGATCAATTTAATGACTATTCTATTGAGTTTCTCAAACAGATGGGAGTAGGATTCACGTTAATTTCCACAGTAATCTCTCAATTATCTCATGTTTTGAATAGAATCATATTCCAATAGGATCATTCAACCTGCCCTAGAGATAAAAAGTCACAATCAATAGCTTCATGTGAAATAGGCTTCCTAATTTTTATGGATTATATGATCCCTCAATTTTTTTCCAATGTATCAACTCATTTTAATATATCTTCTCCATCATTAAATGTTCCAAGCAAGAGAACATTCCTCTAGGTAATTATCTTATGGAGGGTGAAGCTGATAAATGATGAACACTGATAAAATATATAATTCCCGAGGAGTATATCGAGGCGTTGTAATGAATGGGTTTCTAGATGAAAACCTATAAATATATTCTTCACACCCTCTGATAGAAGATGTAAAGGGACTTCCTTTTCCATTAGAAAATATACAATGAATCGATCAAATTGTACAAGGAAAACTTTACAACGCTTTCACTATATGCCTTCGGCTTTTTTTCACACTCTAATGCAATATTGAATGCTTCTTGGGTGGGATAAAACCATGCGTACAGAAATATCTAGTGATCTTTGACTACTTGATATTTGAGTAAAATGTCTAATGTTTCCTCCAAGTAGAAATGGAGATCGAAAAAACTCAGGGGAATCACAACGATAAGAAGAATAAGGTGGAATATAATTTGGTGAGTCTGATGGATAAATCCAATGGGGCTAAATAAATCAAGAACCCCACATTCCTATTGGGTGGAAAGAATCACCCTAAAAATTTCTTGAAGTGGGAGAAAAAATGATTCATCTATGAAAGAGAAGGTCAAATAGACATTAACTAACGACATGAAAAACCCGTTAAAACGATAGAGGATAGGAATGCTCTATTGGAACCTTAATGAGTGGTTCTTTTCATCAACTGCAATTAACCAAGGCACATTTAAAACCTATTCCTTAAACCATGCGGTTTTCTAGGAATCCAATAACCTTCAAGGCATCAAGGGTGAGCTTTTTTCAAACCTACCACCAAAATGAACCCTAAAAACTATGTGGTGACAGGTACACTAGTTATTGATAAAATAATATATACAGTACTATTTTATTCTAGTTCAGAACATTATTTTATATCCTGAATGTTTAGTAGACAAATCTCATTCCCACTACAGATCATGGATGTAAAGAAGTCAGTGAGAATGAAAATTGGGGAAATAAATGCATCCCAGGAATATAACTACTCCCCTATCATATTTTGTGGATTTAACATCCCTATGAACCTCATCATAATCCCTATGGTGGAATCTTATTCATTTCATGGCATGAATTGTATTTCCCTATATAGAGCCAAAATAAATTTCCATGAGCGGGAAATCACTATCCATATGGTAAATCGACACCCGTTTCTATAAAAGTGCATGTAGAAGGACGAATCTTCATTGGAAGTATCATATTAAGAATGGATATTACTTCCCTATGAGAATTTTAATCCTTCTCAGATTATTGATTATAAGGAATCAACAGTCCTTGAATACATTCATATCGTGAGAGAATTTGATGAAGTGATTCCCATGGAATTTTCTGGTTTTCCTCATTAAAAGATGTTGAATTATCAATTTTTCTTATACATGGGGTGTTTCCTATATCCAAGACTCCATAAAGAATGAATATTGTAGAGCTTGAGGAGATGAAATAAAATATAGGATAATCTGGTTAAAGGGTTAATATGTCCATGTGCTTTACCATAGGGTGCACCAATCATCTTTCTCAAGAAGAAGGATCTGTCAATGAACCTTTTCATTGATTGTCGTGAGCTCTACAAAATCACGATAAAATAACATATCATCTACCATGAATTTATGAATTTTTTGATCAGATTTGTGGAGAATAATAAATATCAATGGATCATCGGTGGTCGGGATTTTATCATGAATGGTTGAATAAGGAGGATATCCCCAATATTTATATTTTTAATTATTACAGGCACTGGTAATTCATAGTAAGGCCCTTTTTCATCACTAATTCCCCACATATCTTCATGGACATGATGAATGGGGTCTTAATAGATGACCTCAAAAAAATTGTAGTATTTATAGATGAAATTTTAATATACTCCAAATCTAATGAGGGGCATAAGGGGAATCTAATCATTATACTGGTGACCTTATGAATGAAGAAGCTCTTTGAAAAGTACAACAAGTGTGCGTTCTGGTTGATGGTGGTCACATTCTTGGGGAATACCGTCTCAAGCAATGGGATATAAATGGATCCCACCATGACAACTGCATTTGAGGGATGGATGATGTCATTATTGGTAAGAGATATCCTAAACATCCAAGAGTTAGCTGGATATTATCTCTGATTTGTGAGAAATTTATCACGATTTTCCATCCCTCTAACAATGATAACTAAGAAGGTAGTAATGTTTTCATGGAGTGATGAATGCGAAGAGAGCATAAAGATGTTAAAATAGAGGTTCATCACTATTCTCATGCTCACACTACCAACAAGCGGAGAACTTTTTGTGGTATTTATTGATGATATGAATAATTGAATGGCCTATATGCTGATTCAAACTGACAAATTCATTGCCAATAATTCAGTAAAATTGAATTTTAATGAGTAAAATTATCAAATACATGATTTGGGGTGAGCTTCTGTAATATTTTCTTTAAAACATTTTGTGACATTCCCTCTATGGAGAGAATTGTGAAATATAAATGGGTCAAAAAATCCCCAAGTATATATTCACACAAAAAAGTGGAATAATTTCCATAAAATATATATAGAGCTAATCAACGACTATGACTAATCAATACATTACCACCCTAGGAAAGAGAAAAAGGCAGCAGATACTCTAAGTAGAATGGACCAAAAAATTATATCATTTTTGAGAATTAAAAGTGATCCAATATTTATTGAATTGATGAAAATGTACATGAGAATCATAAATAAGGGAACATCATCAATCCTTTAACAAATGATTTCTCAACCATTTTTTTGGAATGGTTAAAGGATTCTCAAAAGAATGATGTGGGAATTCATAAAAAATTGAAATTATCGGAAAAAGGAAATCTGCGCTGTTCAATATTAATGAATAATGAATTGTGATATTTTGGACAAGAGTATGTGTTCCGTCAAATTCGGAGTTAAATAATGAACTTTTGGATGATGAAGATAATTCATATTTCTCGATTCATCCAGGAAACACAAAATATGTATCGAGATCTGTGAGGGAATTATTTATGGAATAAAATGAAGAAATAGTCTAAGGAGTATAAATAAAAGTTCCTCGTGTGTCAGCTAGTGAGTTATGATAGGTAGAAGTCTAAGGGGTTGATGCAACCACTACCCATACGAGCATGTAAATGGGGTAAAATCACCCTGGACATTGTCACTAGACTTATGAATATTTACAAAGGAAAAATTGTTATCTGGGTTGTAGTGGATCATTATACAATGATTGAACAATTCATTGGAATTCAGGAAAATTTATCCTTATATCAGTTGGCTTATATATATTATAGAAAATTGGTTTGGATGCATGGAGTGTCACTATCTATTTTATCCAACTGATACCCAAGATTCACCACTATGTTCTAGAAAAGTCATCAACACGCTCTGAATAATGATCTGAACATCAGTATGTCATATCATTCTAAAACAGGTGTCCAATCATAGTATACTATCCAATGACGTGAGTACATATTGAGATAATTTTCAATGGACATCAATGGAAGATGGGATAATTAAATTCCACTTATTGAGTTCACTTAAAATAACTATTGCACTCAAGAATCGAAATGGATCCTTATGAAGCCCTTTATGGCAAGAGGCGAAGAACACCCGCTTATTGGGATGATGTTGGGGAGAAAAAACTACTATGTCCATAAATGATCAATGAAATGGTATAGAAGGTTAAGACCATCCAGTAGCACATTAAAGCTGCTTAGTTTAGACAAAAGGTCTATGATGATAATCGTCGAAGAGACCAAGAGATAGATTGTGGAGATAAGGTATTCCACCACATATCTCCATGGATGAGAGATATGATATTTGGGAAGAAATGAAAGATCATCCCAGAGTATATCAACCCCTCTGAGATCCTTGATTGCATTATATTGGTATCCTATAAACTAGAACTTCCACCAAATCAGTCTCAAGTACACTACATTTTCCTTGTATCAATCTTGAAGAAGTAGATACATAACACTTAACATGTACTCAATCCAAAGGTGGTACCATTGGAGAATGAGGTCTTCTAAGAAGAAATCGTGATGAAGATATAACATTATAGGGAAAATGATCTATGATATAAGAAAATTACCCTCATCAAGGTGTTTTTGCAAAACCACATGTTTGAAGAAGAAATGTGGGAATAAGAGGATGTGATTATGTAGAGTTACCATATATTGTTTTAGTGTGGGAAAAGAAAATTTAACAGGTGAAATATCTTAAGGGGAGAAGAATGTAATCACCCAATCATTAATTAATTAAAATTTGTTTCCATCTAATTTAATGTCTTATTATATAAAATTGTTATATTACATATGAAATTTTGTGGTCTTATGTTTTTATATTTTGATATACCATTAATAATTGTAACCATTTATAATGTTGTTGTTGAAAAGTGATCACTTGATTAGTATAAATATGTGGCATTAACAAATCTAGTTTACTTAGACAAAGGATGTGATTACCTCATCTAGTATAATTGATCAATATGAAGATGATTTTTTGGAGCTCAAAAAGTATGTGGCATCACGAGGCTTCTCACTTGAGCAAGGACAAGCTGAAATTTATAACATTATTCATAAATGGAACTTCCTACGAGAGATAATGTTGATAATAGAGATTACAACCGGAGTGGTGTTATCTGATCCTCCCCAATAATTAGTCATAATCACACACCTTACCTTTGGGTCTTATGCTGGTGTTATAAGGGGTTATGTAAGAAGACCCTATTAGTAATATTATGTGCATTATATTTTTATAGAATTAATAATATACTTTCATTTTATTATAGTTACATAGTAAATAATTTTTAAATAAGAAATAGTATTTTTTAGTTTATATTCAATTAAGAAATCTATTTTGATGAATTAATGGATTTTTTCATTATAAAAATATTTTAATAAAATATTATTACTAATTTTTTTATTAAATATAAATGATAAAATAATTTTTATAAATACAAATGTAATTATTATTAACTTTTGAAATATGATTTTGTTAGAACCCATTATTTTTCGATAAATATATGTTTTTATTTTAAAAGTAAAAATTCAAATATTATGAAAATTACATTTATAAAAGTAATATTATTTTTTGAATCAGGTGGTCAAAATTATCCATTGGTGATTTTCTCATAATTGTCTAATCGAGTCGAATTTTTGGGTAAAAATTAAATACCATTTTATCATATAAATCGTTTTATGACATCATAATCAACCAATAGTGATATAATAATATACTATGATTGGGGTGTTCAGAAAATATATATTTTACCTTTTAAAAATTTGATTTTATATTGGTTTGATTATTTTTACAGTGCCATAGTGGACCATTCAAGACATATAAAACATTTTATCTTTTTAAAATGATTTCCATGAGAGTGTGACTCACCTCAAAATAAGGAAGCCTAATATTTTAAGCCACTTCTAATCCTTTAGGATCACACATCCATATAATAAATTTCAACCTCTCTCATTTTAGTGTCAATGATTCATTATGTTGTTATATCATGTTTTTTCAATTAATAATGTGGGTTTATGATATATAACCTACCCTATACTTCCCTCCTTATGTTTTAAGGATGATATACCCATTTTTTCTCTCATTATTTCCTCCTATGTACACCCATTACCCTGTAGATATTCCATAAGGGGTATCTCTCTCATCAATTACATTCAGGAAATTAGTTCATATTATGAATCTAAATTCCATTACATATGATGGGACATGTAATTATATGACCCCATTACTATCCATTTCATTTATATATGATTAGACCCCAATTTCTCTTTAATCAACCATTTTTTATTGATTTTTATGTCCTGTCGTTAGGCTACCAAAATTCCACCTCGATTTTCCAAGCCAAATTCATTTGGTATTGAATACCTGAACATTACACTATCAAGGGTATTCACCATTATAAACATTCACTTATTGATAATATCGTTTCATGTATGAATTCCAAATTCTTTTATCATGGATAAAATGGTGATGTTTAATGATTCCATCTTGTATAATCTATGTGGTACACTTATGCATGAAATGAAATGATTAAGAAGGGTGATTCCTGATAGGGCTCCAATGTATTGGGTAAAGACTAGTATAATGATACATGAGGTGGAATGAGGTTTTACTCATTATTATTCATGTTCAATGAGGTCTAAACATGCTCCTTGTGAAATTATCCCTTTCTCATTCAAATATCATGTTAAATGTTCTTTCTACATTTACAAGTTATGATAATCATGCTATATCATGCCTTTTTGTTCATGGTCCACATATTCTTCATTAATATGTCTATTTCTTAACATATATTGTATTCTTCATGCAATTCGTTTTTTACTCCCTCACTGGTCTTTATAGACAACCCTTTTTTATGCATGTCCTCATGTTATCCCATGAAATGCTATGAATGAAGGAATGTGTGTGGTCATTTCAAAAAATATTTCAAAAAAGATGTTCCTTTCATGTCTTAAGTTGTTTTGTAATGTTCTTAATCCCCTAAGACACTATACCACTAGATTATCTATATGGTATCAAGTAGATATTTAATTTAATAAATTTTATATATGTGTGAAATAAAGAGCATCAATTTTATAATAACCAACATAACCTCACCATGTCACGATCACCAAATGACACAAGTCGTGTAATGTAATATAAATCACATAACTGATTGGACACCACTCACCACTTTCTTACTAGTTATACGCTATCACACCCTAATGAAAAACATCATGGAACTCCCCCCTATTCAAAACCTACCACATCATCACCCACCCACACACACATAAGCCTCACGGCCACCTCCCGCACAGAGACACATGTTCCACATGCCACATCACATCCCACCCGCATACACGGGGGCCAAAAACCACATCACATCCTTCCCATAGAAACATGGTCTAGAAACCAAGCCACATCCCACCCAATTAATCATAAAAAATCACAACACATCTCATCCCAATGAATCCTGGTAAATCACAACACATCTGATTCTGAAGACAACTAGGAGTGCATAATGAATCTCATACTAAATACACCTTGGAAAGAACAACTCTCATGGACGACTGAGCCTCTCAATAGAGAACATTATTAATGAATATTGGGTCATCAACTTCTATAAGGGGGATCATGGAAGAATGGGTAGATATTCATCCTTCCTCCAATTGGGATGTTTGGGAAAACACCACCCCCCATGATGACGGGGGGTTTCAGCAAATAGATCTCACATAGGGTTGTATGCATATTGAAATAAAAAGAAAAATACATGTATATTCATATAAAATTACAACCTCTTATCATTAGATTTGGGTTTCGAGATGATAACATACTCACAATTATACATTCACTGCTAGTACCACTATATTCACAACACCGTACATAATGGCACAAACCTAGTTTATATACCCATCCAATTTAATCAACCATTTCTATTCCATTAGTCAAACCATTTCTCTTCTATTTATCTTCCAGAAGACTGGGTGACAAATAAAACCCTCCTAGGAAAAAGTTTAATGATTTTCCCTTCATAATAATTAATTAGGTGTCTATATGAGTGTGGATTGATTCTCTATATTCAAATTTCTGTATTTAATTGTTGTTGAGTTGAACAGAAGGGTTAATATTAATCGAATGGTTTCCCAAAAACATATTAAAGGTTGTCTTAATGATTTTTCCCATAGTGTTTATATGTTATACATGTACATGGTTGTGATAATTCAATTAATTTATACATTTAAATTTATGTAGTTGAGGATTGTAATTTTTCCGTAGATTATGGTTTGAGACATTTCACTGACCCTGTTTTGTTTGTCAATTATAAAAAACTGAAACTAGGGCTACCCATTCAGTATGTCGATCACTTAGTATATAGGGGAATAATTTGTAAACATTCAGAGAGGAAAATTATGAATGGTAATAGGATATTAATAGTAATTTGTATGTTGTCTTTGTTATAGGGATAATCTCATTAGTTATATGTTTATTTTTGTGAAATACATTAGAGGATTTTAAAGTAGTCTAAATGGTGTGTTTTGGATTTTGACCTCATTCTGGTTTGAAATGGAAAATATGGTGTTATTAAAGTGGGAAATGGTTTAAAAGGAGAGATTTCCCAGACATTGATTTATAAATTTGATATATTTATCTATATTAAATAATGATTTTAAATTAGATATTTTCTTCCGTTTTGTGAATTATATTAGTGTTTAATTGAAATTACTGGTAATGGAATATAATTATTTGTTATTGGTTTAGTATTTTAAATAGAAAGACCAGTGTTTTAAATAGTGGTTTCAATAATATTTTAAATGATTACATTGACTTGTTTTTTATGCTATGAATATATTTTTATTGTATATTACAACACTATTAAAGGGAATTATTTAGGCGTAACTGTAATCAATGATTAAAGTAGACTTTACATGGTGTCAGATATAATATTTGGGTATTTTACCGAGGATATAGACCAAAATTTTACATTAGGAAAATTTTATATACCACATCGATGTATTGAAAAAGTTAAGATGTCATTCAGTGGATCTATGCTCCTAACCATTGGAATGAGGTTCCCCCATTGGGTTTGGTAAAATCTATTCTCTATTCACATAAGTGAATGGTTGATTTAAGATATGATAATGAGTATTTATGTTCATAACATATAGACAGATGTTTTGTCATTGGGTTGGGATATACTGAAGATCTATTCCAAACAATGAATATCATGTGTTAAGGTGACAGAACAAGGTTATATACCCCTTAGATATGGAAATGGTGTGATTTTTCGACTAATGCACTAAGGTATATTGATAAAATGAATTATGGGTGAATTAATATTTTTGACATAATGCATGTATCAATTTTTAAGTTATGTTTTATACCCATTGAATGAATAGAACTAGTTTTTTGGTTGGATGATGTGATTGAAATTAAAGGTTGAAATGGTTAATTTAGAATTTCATATTATATATATATACATATTTTAATACCTTGTTTATTTATAACATATTGATTTTATTTATATTATATAATATAGAATATTTATTAGTTTATAAACTGCTGAAGGTGGCCTACTAAATTTTACACACATCCTACGCAAGACTCCATGGCACATGGGTAATAGAGAAGATTATATTTTTTTCTAGTACAAGATCATAATAGGGACCTACTTTTAGTATATTCAAGGAATGATGAGTTGTTTCAAAGGATTTCTTGACTAGGAATGGAATAGATACAATTTTGGGTGATTATTCGTAGTTTTTGTATTCTGGTTTTTTACTATATGCCTTTTGAACATGTAGTTTACTCATGGCACTAATATAGAATTTGTAACATGGCGAATTGTTGGAATTTTTATTATACATAACTTTTATTTTATCTTATAGTTATTACAATATTATATATCAATTCCATTGTGGATTCAATTGTATAAGAGGTTATTGTATCCCCATATTTCTTATAAACCTCCTCTTCAATTTAGAATCCTCTCTTGTATGGGTAGGTTCGCCTGAGGTCATGTTTCAATCATAAATAAGGAAGTATATATTTTTGATTCATGATTGGGGACAATACAAAGTGTTATCAGATCCATTACTTTTGTTATATTATTTTAGACATTCATGATAATAGGTGTGGATATTGTCAAGGTTGTGTAACGATCTCTGTATGGGTGCATGTAGCCCCCTGTATGATGGAAAACCCATGTTGTCAGGGATGGGGATTTTTGTAGATTTTTTTCATTTAAAGGTGGTTGATACTTCCACCTCAAGTGGTGCACTTGTATTTCATGTTATTAATTTATATGGTTTCAAATCATGGCTCAGTATGATAAATGGTTTTTGTTTTCATGCATCATGCTAGGCCCATCAGATTGATAGGTCAATTGTATTTTTCTTCTGGTTGTCAGCTATTTCAGAACCAGCTATTAGTAGATTACATTTCTACCAAGGGTTTAATCCTATTATTCATTCATTAAAATGTTATTTAGAAAAAAATATTTTTAAATGTGAAATTGGGAAATGATTTTGTTTTATAAATTTCAATGATAAGAAAATTTATAAGGTTCTAAATACATTTTTTAATATGGAATGTTTTAAATAAGTATAATTAGATTCTAAATGGAATTGTTTAATTAATAAGGTAAGTAAAAAAATAGTGGGACATTTATTGATGTTGGTTTTTTCAACCCATGTGTCATGTTTGATCATTTTTTATAGGCGGTTTGGGAAGTGATTGATCCCTATATTGATTCCTTGTATGTGGGTCATGATGATTTGATAGGATTTGATGTGTGGTTAGAGGGTTGTTCCATTTTGTACCATCGATAGGGATATTGACATCGGTTGCAAAACAATTTTTAGTAATTTGTGGGTGGTAACCCTCAAGTGTTATGACTATGAGAGTTTATTGGATCCTATATTTGGGGTTTTCCTCATAGTTCATATGTATGTGTGTGGGTATCCTTCATGTGAACCATATAGTAAATGGTTTCATGGGTGCATTGGATGCAGTTTGTTTCAAAAATGGGGAAATAGTGCCTAAGTGAGTAGCAAGTTGTTTGGTGTATTTTGTATGTGTCTTTTTGGAAGATCTAATATAATTTTTTACGTGAAACCTGTTTATGGATTTGATGTATATTTTACTTCGACATTTTTTATAAATGAGGGTTCAGCTAGGTTGCAAGTGCTTTTTGGTGTGTAACGCATTTGTGGAGTTATTGATATTTATACCGTGTTTGGAATAGAGTGTTACATAGACGGAGTGTTTCTTAGATGGATAAGTTGTATTTTAAATGGTTATTGATATATAAATTGACTTTTTGGTTTTATTTTGGTAGTTTTTAGAAACAAAGAGCATATTTAGAGAGGTTATACTAGTGATTTAGGTTTCTTGTAATATGACTCATGGGTTGGTTTTTAAGAAGTGCAATCGATGCATGATATGTTCCATTAATATTTGGTAAATGTCATGGATCATTCAGTGTTTCTATATCCATGATAAATATGGATACACGGGGTTAGTTCTATGGATGGATTCAATGGGATGGATAATGACATAATGATGCTCTAAGGCATTGATAACACATAATGACAGAATCTTGTTGATTTTATAGGACATGAAATGGGTTAAAAAATAATTAATGGATTTTTTTTAAAGGGAAGAGACACCCGGTGCATGGGTGGTCACATGATTAGGGATTTATTTTCATAAAGGTTGTGTTGTTTGAATGGATTCTTAATAATGACTCAAGTTTGAATGGGCTGATAATATATGAGTCATGTCTAATATTAGGAGTTAGTGTTTGGGGATAACTCAAGTGATGCACGTTTAAATGTATCTCGAGTTGAGACCAGTGGTTGAATACATGGATGTGTGTGACCTTATGGGTTTTTTCTCTGGATCATGGGTTGGAAACATGATGTAAATGAGTGATTTAATTTGGTATTTTTAGATAGATGGTCCGGGAGTAATCTTATGTCGTATTCCATGATAATAGTGGGATACACTGGTCTTCTGAGATACTAATTGGTTTTAGGTTAGGTTTGTTAGATAATTTTTAATATTTTTTGAGTGTATAGGGTTAGACTGGAAGAACTCTAGATACGTGGAATAGGTAGTTCCACATGAATCATTGGTTCACAACATCTCTTGAGCATTTCGTGAAGTGATGCTGTGATATGTTAACCAATCCTGGTTGATTTTTTATAGGTATTAATGAGTTGTTGGTTTGTAGGAAATCTTGAGAGATTGTAAAGGTCAGGGTGACCCCTTAGTGGATGTAGCATTGATGGTGGATAAATTAAGATGGTATTTGATGAAAATATGTTATCATAATGTTATCTAGTGATGATCATACCCAATATTTTGACAAATCAGGGGTATTCTAAGATGGATATAGCTTTATACCTAGCTACCATTATGTGTTTGGTTGGATTGGGGACTCTTGAAGGTTTTTATCATTGAATGGTATATGTGTATTTTGATTGTGGGACTTAAACTATTGATAATTTAATGGAGATATCCCCATGATGGAAATGATTTTGATAAATGTTGTTTGTGTCATTCTTGGAAGTGAAGAATGAAAGTGTGTTGATTCTTGTTTTCTAGTTAATGAAAAATCTAAAACACCACATCTAGCTATTAGAGTTCATTTGAGAACAATGAAAGATCCATGGTGGTCTAAATATGTTGTCTAATGCGATTACAATGACATTCCTAAGATGAGTATAGATATTTCAATAATGGATATGTGGGGTCAGACATGGAGTGGTCATGGTGGCATTGAGATTTCAATAAAAATAATCTGAGGTTCATGATTGGGTTCCTTGTGGAAGGACACATGGGGCTTTAAATATATTGTACAATCGATCCATTAATTGGATTTAATAATGATGTAGTTATAAAATTAATATAATATTCCCATGTTATAGTTGATTATGGGAATGATAAGGCATGTTATAAGTTTTTTGAAACGTAGGGTTAATGCTAAAACCTCATCCAATGTCAGGAATGGGGTGAGTTATATGTGTTTTGGAGACCATGAATATTTTTTGTGTGATGGAATCTTGGTAAGGTGATGTGGTGACCATCCAATAGTAATGATGGGAATTCCAAAATGAGTTTATAGAGTGTGGATCAACTCGTATAAGGAAAATGACTTAAATTGGTGCGTTTTTCCCACATGAAGTGGATGTTTTGGAAAGACATGTGCATTTAGAAATTGGAACTAAGATTTTGGAAGAACAAAGTTATCTTTTTTCTTGGTATGGATGGTGTTGGTGTCTCTTTTGTTTATATTGATGGGTGTAGTTGAGAACAATGTTGGATTGGAGAGTCATGGATGTTTTGATGGAGGTTTATTACCAGATGTTGGGTAAAGAATCTTGTAGTTACGTCATGTGATAGTGGTTTAACATAATTGATAAGGTGACATTGGAAGGTGAAGGGGGTAGTGTGTTAATAGTGGAAGATGTATTTTTTGGGAAAACACAGTAGAGAATGGTCTAATAGAATATGGATAATTGGAATCGACATGAAAATTTATTACCCAACTCTAGTTTGATTATTTAGTATAATGTTCATTATTTTAAATTATGGTGAACTTAATAGAGTTATTTTTTTCCATTGCACAAATTGGTGGTGTATGTATATCGATTGTAAATGGTATTGGATGTACGAATGGATTCCAATGTTGTGTGGGGTTCTCATGGATATTTTTACATATAGAGTTGGGATACAAGTTAGGTATGTTTTGAATGTTGAGTTGGGTTTCTAGTGGCCTTTTTTATAGTGGATGTACATAAAAGTGGATGATTATGGTGGGGACCTAAATAATATGGTGGGGATATCTATAGAGAAAAAATGTCTAGTTAATTACATGAGATGAGTTATAGGTTGGACGGACATGAGTAAGATCCATCTAAGTGTTTCGGTACTAGTGATGGGGGTTGGATAAGTTTTTGAAGTGTTGAGTTCCCTGTGATTAATTATATGCCTGAGATGTTGTTTACTGTTCATAATTGTATTGATGTCATTGTGACTCGAGGATTGAACTATCATAGGGTGGGAAATGTGGTGGGAACCCATTTATTCCTTGGGTGATGATGAGGGTGATTCATGTTAGAATATGTAAAAGGGGGTTAGATAGAACCATGTGATTTGGTTTATGAGTTGTGTAGAGGATCAGGATTACAGAGTGCTAATTTTATTTTCCAAATTGGTATGATGTTATGTAATACATTTATATTGTTAGAATTTAGCCAGAATTTCTTTGGATTCCTTATGAGGTAATAGTTATAGAAAATTGGATTGATAATGACGCATAATTTTAGGGCCATCATTTTTTTTTTGATTTTGGATCACAATAAGAAATTTATAATAGGTAGATATATTTCATTAGTCTGAGTGTGGTGATGTTTTTTTTGTGTTTAGGAGGATTCATAAGAGAGAGAAATTGATGGATGGGCCATATGTTCCAACTATTTTTTCATAATAAATTGGTTATACACTGGCTGTATGGCTCGATGATGAGTCATTATATGGTGGGGATATTATATAACACCAAACATTCATGTAGTCCCACACTTATATTAAATTTTATTTACAGTCCCTTAAAATGGTATATGAGAATTTTCCGTAGAATACAAATGGACCTAGGGGTGCCTCGAGGGATTGGGACATGAATGTGGAAAAAAGAGACCATCTATTATTGGTTTCATGTCAGTGTATGGTTAGTACATACTATACCATAATATTGTTCCCCATGATTAGGGATAGAAAAAAGTTTAAGAACTGTTGAATGAGGGTGGGACCAAAAACTATGGGATATTATAGATATATTTTTCATGGTATCCACATGGTTTTAAATAATATGGAATTATTAGGAGACTGTACAACCTTGGATCCTCTGTATTTATGGATATACATAGTCGGCCAAGGGTTTGGCCAACCAGGTCCTATATGAGGTTTTCCTCCATAGTCATAAAGACTTCTACACCAAATTTCTCCATTATTCATTATGTAGTAGATAGAGTGATATAGAAAACAATTATATAAAACCTATAAGTGATTATACCATGATTATAAGTAGTTTCAAAGGGTAGTTGGATGTGTATCAAAGCTGTAGAATCTAAATGGGTCTTTAAATATTTATTCAATTAAAATATAGGGTAATTATTAAGACAGTTATTAAAAAATATCATAAGGTATGTGGTATTAATGATTTTACCATAGTCTTGATGTGTTAAATGTGTAATAAAGTTTGATACTTATATACATTACAACCTTTTACTCTATTTGGTTTCAGAATGAAATTTCGGCCTTATATTGATATGTGAGACTATGGAATCCCAATATTTTATTACATAACAATTCGTTACACGATAAAAACAAAAGATCATTTCAGTTTTTGCCTTGAAAATAAGGTATTTAATACATGGAAATATAATTTTTTTCCTAAAACATTAAAGAGTACATTTTCATAGGTTCAATATATGTCACTTTTATTACAATTCAAATAATATTTACATTCATCAACATAATGGGGTGAGAAGGAATCTTCATAAGGGAAATTAAAAGTCCTACATATGGCATGTGATCTTGAAAAATATCAATAAGAACATAAGAAAAATGATATAGCGTGATCATGGGGAATATCATAAAAATTATAAAAAAAATGATTATATGGATTTGTGGATACAAAATTTATGTGAGGAATTCATAATAATATCATAATAGTTTATCAATATGGTGATGTAGATAAAATATAACCAGCTTATTCATCAGATATTCCTATAACATGTTATCTATAGTATAAGGCCACAGCCTTAAACCTTACTTAATCTTGAGTTTTTACAAGATTACACATTGAGGATCTTTTTGGGTTTAGAGTTTTAGAGAATTAGATCATGAAACTTTCATTACATTCCACATTTAAACAAATTGGTTACATAAAAACAATATTCATTATTCCCATAGACATAAACATATTGAAAATAAAACATGGATTCTTCCTTGACACATCCTTGACACTATCATCACATCATGTACATTTCCCTTGATCTGTGAAAAACATTTAAAAAACTTGGGATGAGCATAAAAAGCTCAGTAACGGTTATAAAAATATGGAAAGCAAAAATGAGTTCATATATACATAATAATGAAATCATTCTTTACCCATAAAACCTAGGCACTTTAACATACCTCATCAAACCATGAATAAATCATAGAAATCATAAGACATAAAGGTAACTTGGGGCCTTTATAACATTCTTACGTTGGGAGTAACCCTCTTGGTTATGTTTGGAATACCCATCATAGTATATTCCCTAAATCTCATCGGAGAAACCTTAACATTACACTCCTTCACGTTACCCAATTCATTGTAGAGCTATATCGGGCTCACCCGCCCTTAGTTTATCACAGAACTTCTCATCATCATAATAATTCCCAGGAACCTCAACATAATCGTATCACATAAAACATGCATAAAGGGAACATAACATTTCCACCGTTCAATCACATGTTATAAATAAAACACATTGATATAAAAACATTATGAAAACAATTTTTAAATACAAAAATAAAATAAAAGTAAAACACGGTATTTATTTTTCTTTTTAAAAAATGGTATGGCTTGTAGAGGAAGCTGAAACTCAAATAATGGTCACAGCAGCATAGAAGTTGTTGTCGCCGCATATGTACGACAAAAACAATCCCTTTTGTCATTTAGTAAAACACTTTGTATAAAAAACGATTCCTTTCGGATAAACATAGAAGTAAAAGGGGTTTATAAACCGTATAAAAGAAGGTTGTGTATAAAACAAAATATGCCTCAATGAAAGGAGATTGAGATGAAGTCCCATACAAAGATGGTATCCTTGGATTAAGGATAAATCAATTACATAATTATGTGTGACAAAATAATACACCAAATAGATGTGGATATTAAGTGTAAAACAATCAGAGGTTATTCACACATATTCATAGAACGGCATATTCAAGGAGTACAAGCATATCCCAAAGAATCGAAATTGGGTTAAGAAGTTCCCTTGCAATAATTAGACAGCCTAACGGCGTCACTTCAAAATTTAGAAAAAGAGTTGATGATAGATAAAAAGGGTATCTCATCACTTGGACATAAAATTTACATCAATAAGGATATAGAAGAACATATCCCAAAATAATAATTATGTGAATTAAAAGGCATAACAAAATAAGTCTTTTAAAAAGAGGAGGGTGAAAGGTTCCCTTACCGACATGGGTATCATTCGAAACATACGCCCCGTGAAAGAAGGAAAACACATCATTGATGTAAATACTCATAAATGAAAGAATATTACACAATGATTAAAATAATGGTCAGTACATACACCACTCAAATGAAATTGTGGCAAATGTAGCATAAATCTCACGGGAATAAAAGTGGGATGAAAAATCCCTTACGAAAACTCGGCAGCCTAACGACGCCACTTAAAACTTATAAAAATGGATTGATGAGATAAAGTAGGGTATCTCATCACATTACAATAAAATGTAAAAAAAGAGGAATATAAAGTAACATCCCCCATCATAACAAAGAGGAGCTTAAAAGATGTGACATAAAGGAGAGTACTTAAAGAGAAAGAGAGAGGTTAGATCTCTTACGAAAATTCGGCTGCCTAACGGCGCCACTCAGAACATACAAAATGGATTGATGAGAGAGAATAGGGTCTCTCATCATATGAACATAAAAATTAAAGTAAGAGTAATATAAAATGAAATCCCAATAACAAGAAAGATGGTCTTAGAAGGAATGACATAAAAGAGTGTACTTAAAAAGAAAGAGAGGAGTAGGATCCCTTACCTCAAGTCCAACTTGTCTTGTTCGTTTCATTATACTCCTGAATAATAAACTTTGGTCAATTAATAATTTCCTAAGTAACTCCTTTATAGATTATTATTCAGTTCATATCACATATTATAATGTTATAATAATTGTTTAATAATGTTATTTCATATCAGACGTTTTTCCGATGTTTTGTCATGAGTCAAAAATGAACTTGTTTGAAAAAATATTTCCCATGTAGTTATACGTAAATAATTTCCAGAATAGTATTAATTATTAAAAAATCCTATATATCCAGTGAATATTCATTTCATACTATTCCATATCATTTGGAGATAAAAAACGAAAAGCATCGTTCATGGAGACTGTAGGTCGTACGTACGCATGAACACTACTTTCATTTTGTGTCATATTAATGGAATTAAAACAAAATGAGAGAGATATATATATATGTTATAATTCAAGAATTATATCCACAATATTGATGTAATATATTACATATATATCCATTATATATATGTACTTATAATATTACATAACATTTTGAGATAAGAAATGAAATGTACCGTTCATGGAGACGGTAAGCCGTACGTACGCATGAACGCTACATACATTTCTATTTCATATTTAATGGAATTAAAACATAATGATAAATAATATTATTTTAATTCCATTATGGTATCATATATAATATCATTAAATATATCCTTTATACGTACCAGATATGGTATTAACAAATCAAATCACTTTAATGGGGCGGTAGTCCGCACTTCCTTAAATGAAGATATCACGTTTACCCATAATGGAAAGCATAAAGGTATGACCAAAATGAAAAATAAATAAGCATAAAGAAAACATAAACATATTATATATCATATATAAATATAGTGTCATATTAATGGCCACCTTTGAAGGTGTTAAAATAATGTTGAACAGTCATCGTTTCGGGAGGCCGAAATTCACCATCCACAGAAACAGTATGTTCTTTAACCATTAGATGTAGGTGTGTGAAAGTGTAGCTAGAATAAATCTTATAAAAACATCCTAGTATATTGATGATATTGTATTTGTTACAAAATAACTGAATAAAAAGAGTTTACGGGGTTGGAGAAACAAAATAAAACAAAAGGACTCAAGTGAAGACATTACCTTAAAATCGGGTAACTACCTTTGGTTTGAGCTCAAAGGCTTCCTTGGGAAGACTTATGACCAAAGTTAGGTTCCAAGGAGTAATATAGGGAAGTTTAGAGACAAAATGGGCAGAGTTTGGCCGAGCCAAAGGCTTTGGGAGTGTGGGTAAGGAGGTATAGGTGGGGGCCTTTTATAAGAGGAGAGGAGGGGCACTCTTGGAAGGTAAAGAAAAGTAACTTTATTTTAAAATGGTATTCGGATTTAAGAGGTCCCAAATTGATTTTTTTCGATTATAAGGTGATAAGGGTTATAAATACACTCATCCAATAGGTTTTGGACATGTTTAGGTCTTAGATATTACATTATCATTCCATTTTATTTAAATTGTTAAATAATGAGGTTATCACTGCATCATCATGATGTCATAAATAATTTAATTTATATAATGTCTAAAAATTATAAAAAAATTACTATGATGTAGAAAATCGGTTTATCTTTCCAATGAATATTTATCGTCAAAAATATGATTTGTTTAACCCCATGTAAAAATTGGTTTAGTAAAACATTTCATGTTTGTCTCATTTTTATTTTAACTTTAAATAAAAAGATATTAATGTCATTTTCAAACCAAAGAGGCTTCATGGGGTCCCCAAGTTGACCCATGGGTTTTCTTGGTCGGCCATGACACATCCAATGATGTTAGGACATGTGTCAAGTTCATTTGATATTATTAAAAAATTATTTTTACCTTAAACTTCACTAATCACTTCCAATCGCGATTAAAAACTTAATAAGTTACTATTCACCAAAAAATTATTTGTATCCCATTGAACCACATTTTACTTCTTAATGACAACCATTTATGTTGGATTTTTGAAATTCAAAACAAAAAGATGGAAATATTTCATTTAAACAGAAAAAATTAGTTTTTATAAGTACCACTTAGTGGTTTCACTATTAAAAAAAAATTGAAGATTTTCAGAAAAATCCCAAAAATTCACCCTAAGCTATATTTGATATTCCGAATTCATAAATGAAGTATATTTTACAAAATTAAAAATATATAAGTGACATTAATTAATTTAATAATTAGTTGTTGTTGTCAGAGAAAATAGCGTGTTTTTATGAAACAATAAGTATCAAAAGATTTACACTAGTTTAAGTCTGATTTCAAAGTAATATTAAATCCAACGACCACTATTGTATTTAATTGTAAAAATATATTCTAATTTCACTTTAAAACCAATTCAAAAGATAATCTAATCATATAAATAAATTAGATTAAAAATATATTTTGAATTATAATACAACATTTTACACTATTCATTAAAAAAATGAACTTTATCAGAAAGATACCAAAAATTTACACAAAGTAAATTTTGATGTCCTAACTCATAAGAAGAGTTTTATTTGGTCTAAAAGGATGTATAAGAGTGAACAAAACTATATTTAATGACTGTTCTCTATCAAAAGGTGATAAGTGAACCTTTAGTGAAAACGAGGGCATATAAGCCTAAAATTGAATTATTTCCATATTTTATGCCTTTATATTTTATTGGATAAATGTAAAAACATTTAAAAACATATATAATCATATTTTAGTTATTTCAATCAATTCCCGCCAACACAATGGCTTCATGTTAACTACCATTTAAAATAATATTATTTTATTATTAGAGAGCAACATATGATTCCCATGAAACTCGTTGTTGCGTGTTGGGTACGCCATCGAGCATAGCGTCCCCTTTAAAGTAATATTAATATTTTATTCACAAATATGGATAAATATGAAAATGTCATATTCTTTATTTACCTGGGGTGTTACATCCTTCCCCCCTGTTGGGAATTGCGTCCTCGCAATATTTAAAATTGAGCTTGGAAACATCCTTAAAGGTCCCACATCGGAACAAGAGTCGGTAAAACAATCACTTTAAAATAAAGGAAGATAAGTACAGAGGTCACTCGAGGTAACCCATATGTAGAAAAACATGGAAAAGGAAGAAAAAGCAAAGGGTCATGTTCTTGAGGGAGAGTGATATTAAACATGTCTAGGAGAAAGCTAACGATAAGAAAATCACAAATTTGTGATGGGTTAAACGGTATTCAATTCCCCAGTAGGAAAAGTTAATAGACAACATTTTTGTTTTAAGATACTTTTTATTGAGGAATTTATTCATAAGGAAACATAATCACTTATCATGTTGACTTTCAACTTTTATTAGATTCCTTAATCAAACTCATATTTTTTTTCCAAAAGACGAGTATTTAGGGAGACTTGTTCGCATTAAGAGTATTTTAATCAACTTCTAGAGAATCACCTAATCCACCAAAGAGAACTATATACTTCATATTTCATTAGTCTTTAACGAAAACCAAAATCAAAAGGTTAGTACAAGGTCAGATAATCCAGAAAAGGATAACCCTTTAAAAAGAAAATCTATGCTTAATCTCCAAAATTTGTCCAACAAAACCAAAAGTTCAACGAGGACCATCTGATAAACAATTTTTCCAAAAAATTATTTAAATTAAACCAATCTATGATTGAAACCCAAATATTTTAAGGATTTAGTCACATAGTATTCCAAGTTAAATCGTAACATTTATATCCAAACAACATCAGTTGCTCCTAAAGTCTCGTATTGAAAAGTAATTAACCTAATCACATATCCTCCATGATAGGTTAATAATTTTCATAAATAAACCAAAATCAACTTACTATTAATTCATAAAATCATATAACTAAAAATAATTAGTCAAACTAACCAGGGACTTCATGTAGTCCAGGGGTAGGCGATAAATACCAGTCGCACTTTGGTTGTGGGTTCGATTCCCGCAGCTTTGTCCGACGCGACGGGTAGTCACACGGTCTGCGTGTTTTCCTTTTTCCAAAACTATACAATTCTCAAATAATTCCCCAAAAAGAGATAAAATCATCAAAAATAACCATAACATAATTTAACCTCAATTTTATCTCATGCCTTTCACTTCAATCATAACATATAGTAACCCATAATTACCTGAAAAGTAAGGACCATATTAACCCAAATGGTTCTTTATAACTATGTCCACAAAAGAAAAGATAACTATTCCTTGAATAAAATTTGCCTATATTAAACATCAGGGTTACATATAATATAAAAAGTCTTCTAATGTAACCCTATCATTAAAAGAGACTTAATACTCTTAAGAATTTCACCATAACTCTTGAAGCCCTAATATGTTTACATCTTACTCATTCAACATTAATCTGATCCATTAACCATTCCTTTCCAACTTATTCTGAAATACCTCTTTCTTACAAACAAAATCATGAATCATAGCCTAATATTCCAAAATAGGAAAACAATAGTCATGAAATAATACATACCTTTGATTGGTCATTGTCAGTTTCTTCATCCTCAATCGGAATGGCTTTAGGTATTGGTAAATGAAAATTTGTACGCTCTTGGTGATCCCATTCATGAAACTTCTTCATAGGACATGTTTTTGCATAATGACCATGCACACCACATTTAAAACATTCAATTGATCCCTCAGAAGGAACTTCTTTCCCTTTCCTCGAGTCCACTGGATGCTTCCTTTTTCCGTGGAAGGTTCTTGCTTTATGACCTTCATTTCCACATCTATAGCATATTTCTATCCCTTTGAAACATTTTCCTAGGTGTTTCTTTCCACATCTTTTACACATAGGTTTTTTAACACACTTACCTTTATGATTATTACATGTACATCCGTATGGATTTGTTTCTCGTATATATGATGCCTTAGAGAAATCACCAAGGTTTAGGTGGTCAATCATGACTCCAGATAGTTGGTTGAGGATAATCACAAGAGTTCTCATTGAAGCTCCCATATCATTCAGCTGCTTGCTCAAAAAACTGTCATAGTTTCCTTCACATCCACGGTTACTTTGGTGCCTGCTAGATCCAGCCATTTATTAAAACCAAAAAGGTCAGTGTGAGTATATCAAAAAAAACATCATGTACTAATGAGGAAGATAAATACTAAGATATACTTATTCATTCACTTTATCTAAAACTAGGACTCTTTCTGAAATCCTAACCATTATGGTAATTCCACTTATGCTTAAAGAATACCCTAACCTCTAAAGTTATCTAAACCGACCTCTGATACCAACTATAAGGCCCCAACCTTAAACCTTACTTAATCTTGAGTTATTACAATATTACACATTGTGGATCTTTTCAGTTTTAGAGTTTTAGAGAATTATATCATGAAACTTGCATTACATTCTACATTGAAACAAATTGGTTACATATAAGACAGTATTCATTCTTCCCATCAACGAAAACATATTGAAAATAAAACATGGATTATTCTTTGACAAATCCTTGACACTATCATCACATCATTTACCATTCCCTTGACCTATGAAAAACATTTCCAAAACATGGGATGAGCATAAAAAGCTCAGTAAGTGTTATAAAAATATGGAAAGGAAACATGAGTTCATATATACATAAGAATGAAATCATACATTACCCATAAAACATAGGAACTTTAACATACCTCATCAAACCATGAATAAATCATAGAAATCATAAGACATAAAGGTAACTTGGGGCATTCATAACATTCTTACGTAGGGAGTAACCCTTTTGGTTACGTTTGGAATACCCATCACAATATATTCCCTAAATCTCTTCGGAGAAACATTAACGTTACACTCCTACGCGTTACCCAATGCATTGGAGAGCTATATCGGGCTCACCCGCCGTTAGTTTATCACGGTACCACCCGTCTTCATAATAATGCCCAAGAACCTCAATATAATCGTATCATATAAAACATGCATAAAGGAAACATAACATTTCCACCTTTCAATCACAAGTTATCAATACAACACATTAACATAAAAACATTATGAAAACCATTTTTCAATACCAAAATAAAAGAAAAGTAAAACACGGTGTTTATTTTTCTTTTTTGAAAAAAAGTATGGCTTGTAGAGGATGCCGAAACTCAAATAATGGTCACGATGGAGGAGAAGTCGTTGTCGCCGTATATGTACGACACAAACATTCCCTTTTGTCGTTTAGTAAAACACTTTGTATAAAAAAATATTCCTTTCGGATAAACGTAAAAGTCAATGGGGATTATAAACCGTATAAAAGAAGGTTGTGTATAAAACAAAATATGCCTCAATGAAAGGATATTGAGACGATGTCCCATACAAAGATGGTATCCTTGGATTAAGGATAAATCAATTACATAATTATGTGTGACAAAGTAATACACCAAATATAAGTGGATATTAAGCGTAAAACAATCAGAGGTTATTCACACATATTCATAGAACGCCATATTCAAGGAGTACAAGCTTATCCCAAAGAATCGAAATTGGGTTAAGAAGTTCCCTTGCAATAATTAGACAGCCTAACGGCATCACTTCAAAATTCAGAAAAAGAGTTGATGAGAGATAAAAAGGGTATCTCATCAATTGGAAATAAAATTTAAATCAATAGGGATATAGAAGAACATATCCCAAAATAATAATTAGGTGAATTAAAAGACATAACAAAATAAGTCTTTTAAAAAGAGGAGGCTGAAAGGTTCCCTTACTGACATGGGTATCTTTCGAAACATACGCCCCGTGAAAGAAGGACAATACATCATTGATGTAAAAACTCATAAAAGAAAGAATATTACACAATGAGTAAAATATTGGTCAGTACATACATCACTCAAAGGAAATTGTGGCAAATGTAGCATAAATCTCACGGGAATAAAAGTGGGATGAAAAATCACTTATGAAAACTCGGCAGCCTAACGGAGCCACTTAAAACTTCTAAAAATGGATTGATGAGATAAAATAGGGTATCTCATCACATTAAAATAAAATGTACAAAAATAGGAATATAAAATAACATCCCCCATCATAACAAAGAGGAGAATAAAAGAATTGACATAAAGGGGAGTACTTAAAGAGAAAGAGAGAGGTTAGATCTCTTACGAAAATTCGGCAGCCTAACGACGCCACTCAAAACTTCCAAAATGGATTGATGAGAGAGTATATGGTCTCTCATCATATGAACATAAAAATTACAGTAAGAGTAATATAAAAGAAAACACCAATAACAATAAATATGAGCTTAGAAGGAATGACATAAAAGAGTGTACTTAAAAAGAAAGAGAGGAGTAGGATCCCTTACCTCAAGTCCAACTTGTCTTGTTCGTTTCTTTATATTCCTAAATAATAAACTTTGGTCAATTAATAATTTCCTAAGTAACTCCTTTAGATATTATTATTAAGTTCATATGACATATTATAATTTTATAATAATTGTTTAGTAATGTTAGTTCATATCAGACGTTTTTTCCGATGTTTGGTACATGAGTCAAAAATGAACTTGTTTGAAAAAAAATTGCCCATGTAGTTATAAGTAAATAATTTCCAGAATAGTATTAATGATTAAAATATCATATATATCCAGTAAATGTTCATTTAATACTATTACATATCATTTGGTGATAAAAAATGAAAAGCACCGTTCATGGAGACGGTAGGCCGTACGTACGCATGAACGCTACTTTCATTTTTTGTCATATTAATGGAATTAAAACAAAATGAGAGAGAGATATATATATGTTATAATTCCAGAATGATATCTACAATTTTAATGTAATATATTACATATATATCCATTATATATATGTACTTATAATATTACATAACATTTTGAGATAAGAATTGAAATGTACAGTTCATGGAGACGGTAAGTCGTACGTACGCATTAACGCTACTTCCATTTCTATTTCATATTTAATGGAATTAAAACATAATGATACATAATAGTATTTTAATTACATTATGGTATCATATATAATATCATTAAATATATCCTTTATACGTACCACATATGGTATTAACGAACAAATCACTTTGAGGGGGCGGTAGTCCGCACTTCTTTAAATGAAGATATCGCATTTACCCATAATGGAAACCATAAAGGTATGCCCAAAATGAAAAATACAGAATCGTAAGGAAAACATAAAAATATTATATATCATATATAAATATAGTGTCATCTTAATGGCCACCTTTAAATGTGTTAAAATAATGTTGAACAATCATCGTTTCAGGAGACCGAAATTCGACATCCACGGAAACAGTGTGTTCTTTAACCATTATATGTAGGTGTGTGAAAGTATAGCTCGAATAATTCTTATAAAAACATCCTAGTATATTTATGATACTGGATTAGTTATGAAATAAATGAATAAAAAGAGTTTAGGGGGTTTGGAGAAGTAAAATAAAACAAAAGGACTCAAGTGAAGACATTACCTTAAAATCGGGTAACTCCCTTTGGTTTGAGCTCAAAGGCTTCCTTGGAAAGACTTCTGCCCAATGTGAGGCTTCAAGGAGTAAGATAGGGAAGTGTAGAGACAAATTGGGCAGAGGTTGGCCGAGCCAAAGGCTTTGGGAGTGCGGGTAAAGAGGTAGAGGTGGGGGCCTTTTATAAGAGGAGAGGAGGGGCACTCTTGGAAGGTAAAGAAATGTCACTTTATTTTAAAATGATATTTTGATTTAAGAGGTCCCACATTGATGTGTTTCGAGGATACGGTGTTAAGGGTTCGAAATACACTCATCCAATAGGTTTTGGGCATTTTTAGGTCTTAGATATTACATTATCTGTCCATTTTATTTAAATCGTTAAATAATGAGGTCATCGCTGCATCATCATGATGTCATAAATAATTTAATTTATTTAATGTCTAAAAATTATAAAAAAAATACTATGATGTAGGAAATCTTTTTATATTTCCATTGAATTTTTATAGTCAAAATATAATTTGTATCACCCCATGTAATTTTTTTTTTAGTAAAACATTTCATGTTTGTCTCATTTTTACTTTAACTTTAAATAAAAAGATATTAATGTCATTTTCCAACCAAAGCGTCTTCATGGGGTCCCCAAGATTACCCATGGGTTGTCTTGTTCGGCCATTAGACATCCAATTAGGGTAGGAAATGTGTCTAGGTCATTTCATTTTATTAAAACATTATTCTTACCATAAACTACACTAATTACCTCTAATCGCGATTAAAACATAATAAGTTACTATTCACCAACAAACTATTTTTATCCCATTGAACCACATTTTACTTATTAATGACAACCATGTATGTCAGATTTTTGAAATTCAAAACACAAAGATGGAAAATTTTCATTTAAATGGAAAAATCAGTTTTTATAAGTACCACTTAGTGGTTTCACTATTCATCAAAAATTGAAGTTTTTCAGAAAAATCCCAAAAATTCACCTTAAGCTATATTTGATATTCCGAATTCAAAAATGAAGTATATTTTAAAAAATTCAAAACATATAAGTCACATTAATTAATTTAATAATTAATTCCCGCTGTCAGAGCAAATAGCGTGTTTTTATGAAACAATAAGTATCAAAAGATTGACACTTGTTTAAGTCTAATTTCAAAGTGAAATTATTTCCAAAGACCACTATTGGATTTAATGGTAAAAATATATTCTAATTTCACTTTAAAACGAATTCAAAAGATAATCTAATCATATAAATAAATTATATTAAAAAGAGGATTTGAATTAAAATACAACATTTTACTCTATTCATTAAAAAATGAACATTATCGGAAAGATACCAAAAATTTACACAAAGTAAATTTTGATGTCCCAATTCTTAAGAAGAGTTTTATTTAGTATAATAGAATGTATAAGAGTGAAAAAAACTATATTTAATGACGGTTCTCCCTCAAAAGGCTATAAGTGAACCTTTAGTGAAAACGAGGGCATATACGCCTAAAATTGAATTATTTCCCTATTTTATGCCTTTATCTTTTATTGGATAAATGTAAAAACATTTAAAAACAAATATAATCATATTTTAATTATTTCTATCCATTCTTTCCAACACAACGGCTACATGTTAACTACCATTTAAAATAATATTATTTTATTATTAGAGTGCAATTTAAGATTCCCAAGAAACTCATTTTTGCGTGTTGGGTACGCCATCGATCATAGCGTCCCCTTTAAAGTCATATTAATATTTTATTCACAAATATGGATAAATATAAAAATGTCATATTCTTTATTTACCTGGAGTGTTACATATAGAGAATAAATTAATTAACTAATGAAATAGAGTTATATAAAAGGGAACCATTCATATGTATTTATTTAATTAGATCTATATATATCATAAGAAACCATTTCATTAATAAAGCATAATGAATAAAGAACATATTTTTTTTATAACAAATCATAGCATACAAAAGAGCTTAAGGACTTGATCATTACATCGTTTTGATCCTACAAAAGGATGTGTGGGTTGTATATACGTAAATAAATTAATTAAGAAGTACATTATTAAACATCTTTGAATACCCATGATAAATAAAATATTTTTGGGTATTCAAATGACAATGAAAATGGAATTACTCATGTAATAAGGAATCATTGAGAATAAATATTTGGCAACATGATGAGTATAAAACAGTTTTTCTAAAATTGTAATATGAGTGGGAAAAGGGTATCCCATTCATAAGTTATTATTCATATATTATTCGGATGAAATTAATAATAAAAAATTATTTGTCTTAAAAATTGGAAAATATAATACCAAAAATTCCTCTAGAGTGGAATAGATAATATATGATTTTTTAATAGGAAGAGTTGTTCTGAAAAATGATCATGGAACCTTGGTGGAATTATGAATCCCTGTGGTACAAAATAGGATTTCAATAAAAAAATATTATGGAGTATGGATTTCGAGTGACTGTAATGGGAGAAATTGTGGTTATTTATAAGAACAGTGGAGTAATTATATAATAATTTCAAAATACATGTCTAGGAAAACAACTTTCTAAAAAATGAAAAATCATTGGCCTAACCATGGTTTTTAATCATTGTATTGGAAATTTGGATCACATTTTATTTAATTTAAAACAACCACAACCGTACATATTATTTATATCATTATTTGGACATGGAAAATTGAATACTCTATAGATTAGTGTTTCATAAATCAAATTTTATTTTTTAGACATTGGAAGGTAACATATTGTTTTAAAAATTAAACTCAATATATTAAGAAAATTATTGTCAAAAAATAGAATATTTAATATCATTTATTGTTTTTAACTAATTATCATATCATTATAACATAAATATAATTTCATAAAATATACTGATACCCTAAAATATATTTTTTACTAATCAAGAGAAAATAATGTATTTTATAGAATTATCAATAATTCCCCCTAAACTGATTCTGACATGCTAATTTAAAAATTAATTTTATTTTTCAGTAATAATTCTAAAAATATATAAATTTTAAAATTCAAATGAAAATATCATTATTTAATAAAAAATTATAAATTTTAAGGGACTTTTTTGTTTTTTTTACTTTAATACAAATATTTCGATCACATTAAAAAAATAATTTAGCAATTTCTATTTAATTAATTTTATTCTTAAAAAATATTTCATTAAAACAAATACAATTCAGATTACGGTGGTTGTATATACAAATTTTATTTATTTTCATTAAAAATTTAATTCTGTTTTATTTTTTTCTAAATGTATAATTATCACATCCATCCCAATTAATTGTATATTTTATAAATAATAACAATTATTAAGAGTAATTGATGGATAAACATTTCTTTTATACAAATGATATTACACAGTACGTTCCTAATGTTTTGAACATGTATCCCCTTATTACACCTTTATATTCCCTATGAGTAATTTATGTGATGGTTGTAGTTTCATGGGGTGGCTAGGATAGCATTGATCGAGTGGTAATCTCCAAAAACATGAGGTTTTCTTATTGGTGAATGAGTTTAATATTTTCATTTTTGTAATCATAATTGTAATGGAAAAGGGTGAACCCTAGAGATGATACCTCCCTCCCATGTTCTGATAGATGGGATTCAATTGACATGACTCTTCTTGTTGAGTCCATCGATTCTTTTTTATGTATCAATTATTATTTATCAATATTTCATATAATAACATCATTATTATGGTAAAATTATTACAATTATTATATATTACAACATTCATATTGATCAATGGTGATATATGATCAATGGTCAGATAAAAGTCGAATCATTATGGTCATATTTACCATTATACACTATAAATATAACTTTATTATTAAAGATATGTGGATTCATTGTGTATTAAATAATTTCACACACATAATTAGGAAAGAAATATAATTTAAATATCCATTTTCATTACATTATTCTAACCTTAAGAAAAATTAACCCCAAAATCTCAAATTATTATATCGGATGAGAAAATGTGAGGGTACATCCGCTTCATTGTCTATTATAGTTACAATATATCTTCTTCATATTTATTGTTCCTACAAAACACACTGATGTTTTCAGTATTCATGTTTCATATATCCTATCCCTTATGGTCCATTCTCTCCATCAGATAAGTTTGAAAAGAGATGTCATAATCTAGTTACCCCACCTATGGATTAAGTACATGTGAGTTATTAGGTATGTACATTCTCAAGTTAGATATGTGGAATATATCATGAACATGGGCAGATTTAGTGTAAGTGTTATCTGATAGGATACTTCGACTTCACGATCAAGGATTTCATAGGGGACAATGCAATTGGTTCTAAACCTACATTTCATTACAAATCACTTAACTCCCATCCAATGTGATACCTTAAGGAAAACACTATATATAATATAAAACATTTATTCCCTTAGATGGTTATCACCATATATATTTTATGGATTCAATGTATCCATTATATGTTAAATGAATGAATTCATATTTTCTATCCCATATGGAACTAGATCATTCTCATGATTTTTTTTATCAACTACATCATCCCAAAATTATGGGGTTCTACATTACTTCCCATATAGAGTTTAAAATGGTTCAATTTGATTACTATAGTGGAAGATGTTGATGTATGATACCTCATAAAATGGCTAGAGATTATCTCAACAACCATTAAATTAAATTTATAATTTTATACATATGTATGTTACTGTATGAATAGAAATTTCAGATTGTCTATTAGTTTAGGGGTGATAGTTTTTACTAAAACTCATTTCAGTGTTCAGATCTTGTTGAAGACATATCAAAAATTTAGGTATGAACAATTGATGATGATTAGAAAAGATAGTATCTGTAACCCCAAGCATCCTCAACACCTCATTTTTGTATATATATTGTAATGTTGGTAAAGAGATATTCTTCCAAAAAAAGTTTTTAAATGGAATATATTAGCATCTCGGTTAAATTAACCCAATATTGTATGGTTTCCTTTCAATGTTTTTAGAATCCCATTGAATAAGTCCATGGTGATATTGTCCCACATCCATGTTGGTATGGGTAGTGGTTGTAATACACATTAAGGAAGTTTTCAATAATTCTTCAATTGCTAACATACCAAGAACCTTATAGATTTGTTAGAAAAAACCCTTTTTATATATTACCACCAATAATTATCACGATGGTCCATATTTTTTTGTTTATCCTGTACTTATATAAAATTAAGAACTATGACCTTCATTCATTTGGACCTTCATTATATCCATGTAATATTGAACACTTATCCTTGTATAAAATTTAAATACAAATTATTGATCAATATTGAACTCTTGAAACATCCTATTATTCACATACTATACCTTATTTTGTAACAATGGATCATATATTTGGGATTTCAAGATCATATTCCGTAATGATGGTTGAGAAATATTTTGGAATAGGGTGGATGATGTCCCTTCACTTTTGATTCAAATGTCCAATTTTAAAAGATCATTAAATAAAGGATCTACATGAATACTCCTTATTTCTATTAAAATTTCATCTTCAATACATAATTCATCAATTCATTTATTTTCTCTTACCAGGATACCGTGAATTGAGCAATCATTGTCCTTAATAAATTTCAACCATGTCCTTTGTATCCTGCGCAATTAATTTTTTCATAAAAGAACTCTTAAAACTTTTGTAGTCTTTTTATATAATACATTTACCACAAAAAAGACACTACTTACACATTTCCAAAAATAAAATAACTACATCTACCTCCAATTAATTCATATTTTAATTCTTCTCATGGAGATTTTTGAGTTCAGATGCCTAAGAAATCAGCTTGTAACTTTTCGTGAGGAATAACACAAGAACATTCATTGGTGATTCACTATAAATATAATATTTTCTTCAAAAAAGGGTAGAATTATAAAAGTATCATTTAAAAAATCTTTTTAATCTACTATAAAAATTATTCACACTCTTTTTCCACGTCAACTTAGCCCTTTTTAGGTTAACCGTGTTAGTTGATTAGAATGTAGTGATTTTTTTCAAAAATAAATCTAATAATATCTAGCTAAACTAAATAAACTGTGAATATTAGTAAATTTTGTAGGATGATTAAACTTTCCAAAAACCTATGTCATTATAGTGCCAATTGAGGTTCCTTCATTTGTTATAATGTACCCCAAGAGAGAATCATGTTGTAACTAATTTTCATAGTTGCCGAACATTCCTAACAATTTCTCTGTTATCAGTGTTTTAAAAATAACCCCAGGAGTATCCTTGTGCTCCATTGTGACTTTTGAATATATCAAGTATCATAACCCAATACATACCCAAATATGTCAAAGTATTCTTAAAATACACTATTCATCATATCAATAAATATATAAGGATTATTAGTCAAGACAAATGGAATTAAAAAAGAAACCATAATTCACAAATATTGTTTGGAAGGATGTATTTGAAATTGTTACTTTCCTCACCCCCCATTGATGATATCCATATTTTAGTTAAATCTTATAGAACAATTGAATCCCAGAAATCCAATCATATAAATCATCAATCATTGGGATAGGGTACTAGGTATTCACTGTGATCTTGTTATGTTCAATATAATCAATTAAAAACTACATTTATCCACCGTTCATCATCAACAAGTTAATATGTACTCCCCAAGGGGACACCGTGGATTAGATAAACACCTTATCCAAATGATATTTATTTGGTTTCATCAATATACTAACTCCATATTTTATAGTACATAAGTGATAATTGATGTTGTCTTGGAAATGTGTATGAGTTCAATGGAGAACTCATCATCTCTTTCTAGGGGTGGTTGAGTTAACTCTATAGGAAATACGTAAATGTATTCTTGAATGATAGGAATAGTCTATATTTTTAATTTTTTTCCTTCCCCTTATTCGTCTATCATCTTCATAAAGAATTCCATGGGAAGTTTATCTATGAAACCCTCATGTCAGTATATTCCTCCCTTAGAAATTATTATTGGTTGTGCATTCAAGAGTAATGAAATTTCCCTTCATCTGCATGTGATAATAAAAAAATAAATTTATATTCAGTCCATTCATAGTATAGTTTCAAATTCAACAATGTGAATAAAAAATTTGTCTTGTGATGAGATTTTAGATGATGATTTTAATCCTAGATTTTTTATACTCTTTTATGGCTATGATAATTCCTCCAAGAGTTCTGAATGATGACTCAAAATCTATAAGTTTTGGTATTGGTTCATTTTTATTATAAAACATGTAGTAAATAAAAGAATTAATAGAACTAGAATCAAACAAAGTACATTATAGATTTGATATAAAAATGGGTGAACCTACCACCACATCACTCAAGGCATCCACTTCATAAATCGAATGCCCACCATTGAACTCTTGGCCTAACATAAGGCCGATGGTGGTTCCCCTCCATTATCTTCGTATTCATTCATTGATTGGAAAAGTTCCCAATCATTCAACAAGATGAATCATTGTGCCTAAAATTGGGCATGCACCATATTTCTTTTATTGTTACTTTTTAAATGGTTAGGGTTCACATCCCAATGTTATTTTTGAGATATATGGAAATCTAATGCACACTTGAATCTCATTACACTACCTATCATGTAGTTCTATGAATAATTCTCCCTACACATGTTTCATGTGTGATGTTGGACTACCCTTCCAACTATACCATGATCAATGCTCCTCCTTATGTGTGGATCTATTAATATTTTATTTTCAGTCTTCTTATATGACTAATTTATCTCCCTATACTCTAGTTCAACTTTCATATCACTCCAAACTATCTCTTTGTTGCTATCATTGTATCTGTTTTCAATATTTCTCTAATGATGGTGTCTAACTCAACTGAAGAATATATCAAAATTTCACTTAGGATCTATAACAAAGATATAGGTGGGTCATGAATGTCTTGTAATGTTCATTTCATAGACTCCCACATTACCATTTTTATTCTTCTTTTGTTCAAGAAGCTAATTGTCCATTTTTATTACATTGAACGGGGAAAGTATTTGTTGAAATTGTGTCCCTTGTATTCTTCCCACTCCATAACATCATTATACCTTCTTAGATATCATTTTGTTAATATGTTTCTACCACTGATTATCTTATTCCTTTACATGGTATACTTCCATGGTTACCTTCTCTTACTCAGAACAACAGAGTACAGAAATGGCCTTATTTATATATTTTATCCACTTTTTAGTAATCAATGGTTCAGTAGATCCAATGGTGGAAGGTTTTCATTGAGTATGAAAGACCCAAAGAAAATATGATTTTATCATGTTGAAGTTGGTATATCAACTTGATCCATGTTCATTTTCATATCTTTATTTAGATTATTCATCATTCTTGTGATGTTTTCTGTTCCATCTTCCGTTGAAATGACATCAGTGCACCATCCATTATAGTCATCATTTCTGTAGTTCCTCCTATATCACCCCATATTTCTAAAATAAAAATAATAAAAAATGTTAATTTTATGTATATTATAATTCTATAAGTATTTTATGTCTTGAAACATAATTCTTATAGATTTTATTAATATTTTCTTATAACAATTACATTTTTATAATATCATGTATAAAGGATCACAAAATTCTTATGATTAGCCAAAATTATTCCCCAAGATGGTCAAACCAGGAGTGAGAGAAGTCATGTTTTCAAGATTTAGTTCCCATTACAGTCATTATTTAATCATTATCATTAGTTGATACACCTATGTACATCTATGATAGAGCCACATCACAATGTTCATATCCAAATAGGGACTACATTGCTCTGAAAACACTGACATAATACATCGCCAAAATAAAATAATTATTTACTATATTTAGAATAGTCCCTATTAGTCTTGTTAATGTTTTAATTTCCAAATTTATATAAATAAAGAAAGAACCCTTTGATAAAAACAATGGAATCCCGCCTTTTAATAACCTAACTTTTCACTATAGGGCACAAACAAGGGATCTTTTCCTATTTGGATTCATAGAAATATGGCACATAATACAATAAAATAATAAATATCATTCTAAATATACATGGAATAAATCAAAATGGGTTCACTCTAGTATATGTTGGTTGAATATAATATCATGGGGACATGAATCAAAGGATAGGGGTGTGAAAGTACCCTAGTAATGGAAACAAGAAAGAGAGACATATATAATGTAATCTTGAGTCATTTAAATATGAACAAAGGGAATAATGATAATTCCTGAGAAATATGAATATCATAATAATATTATCATCACTAATAACATGGAAATGTTGCAAAAACGTTAAATGACACATTCATAATCATATCACCAATGTTTATCGCCATGCTGTTGTGAATAAAAATTACCAAGGTTATATATATAGGTATCATATAATATATCAACTATAGAGATTTAATTCATTACACAATGAATTATATATTCTGTAGGGAAGAAAGTTTATATGTCTTAATTTCACGTGATACAAATTGATTCTAATAAATAATTTCATTAATAACTAGTGGAGATAAACATATTTCATATTAAATGTATTGGCATACCAAAGAGAATAAATACATGATCATGAAATAATTTTAATCCCATGAAATTATGTGTGCATATAATATATGGAAATTTATAAATTGATAGGGCGTTTTAAAATCTAGTTTAATAACCTTTGAGAATAAAATAGGAATTGGTATTAAAATAAAATTAATCTAGAATTACTCATTTAAAATTTGATTATTTGAGATTATATTCTGAAAAATTATTGATACAAAACAAAACATTATAAAATGGTAAAATTATATTTGAAAAGGATATAACATTTATAAAAAAATATTCATAATGTACTGGTATAATAAGAGGAAAAGAATTTTTTTTGGCGATTGGAAAACATAAAAAAAAATTAATCTTTAATGGAAATGTTTAGTGATGATTTTGCTTTAACTTGAAGTGTTGTTCCTAAATCGTTATCATGAAACCATAATGAATTGGGGGCACCTTGGAGACTCAATTGGATGAAAAAAATAACAAAAATATTATTTATAATAGATTGGGAGTGATTAGAAAATGAATAATGGTTCTGTATTTATATGAGAAGTGTCAGAATTGTTAAATAATTTCCATATATATGTCTTAGAAAACTAGGTAGTAAAAAATTGAAAACCATTGGCTAACCAAGGTTTTTGGTCGTGGTATTGGACATTTGGGTCAAATTTTAATTTATTTTAATACAAAATTACAAAGATTCATTTTAAAATACTTATTTAACATGTGAAAATAAATTTTCAATTAAGTAATGATTTAAAAATAAATTTTTTATTTTTTGACAATCGAAAGTATCTTATAGTATTAAAAATATAATAAAATAAATTAAAATTCATAAAAATATTAAAATAACATAGAGTAGTTCATGGAATATATTTAATTAATTAATACATAATTATAAAATAATTATGATGCCATAAATTATACAAAAAACCTAATATTTGTTTTAGTATTTGGTTAAAAATAAAAGAATTTTAAAAAATTCTGATAAATTCACCCTAACCTAATTCTGATGTGATGATATAAAAAATATGTTTATTTGTTCATAATAATTATATAAATATGTGAATTTTATCATTTCCATATAAAAATATATATTCATTTAAAAAAAGTAGTTTTTAAGGGATAATTAAATTAATAACACAAAAAAATTACTAACCCTTTATTAAATTATTTTATAATTTTGATTTTAAATAAATGAATTTTAAAATAAAATCCCAATTAAAAAGACAATATTTTGAATAAATTTTATATATATAAAATTTGAACATATTTTATGCAAAAATATAGTTATGTTTTACTTCTATCCAAAAATAAAATAATAAAATTCATCTCAAGTAAACAATTTTTATTAATAAATCCTATTGTTATGAGGGAATTATGGAATAAAAATTCTATTTATACAATGTATAGAATATTTTTTGTAAATAATTTCTTGTCATGTATCCCATTATTACACCCAATACACCCTAAAACTAAATTGTGTGATGGTGGTTGTTTTGTGGGGTGGCTCGTCAAACATTGAATGAGTGGTCATATACACTAACCTAAACATCTCCCATATGATATTTCATTCAAGTGTCACATGATGAATCTCAGATTACGGTTAATGAAAGGTGAACCCCACTGACGATACCTCCTTCCAATGTTCTAATAGATCGTCTTCAAGTGGGATGACTCAACTGGTTGAGGATATCGATTCATCTTTCAATATAAGTTATAACGATTCATTATTAATTATAATAACTAAATTATAATGGTAAAATTATCTCCATGATTTTAGTTTTAATGGTCATATTTATCATTGGTCCTATTATACCAATGTGTATACAATGGTAGAATCTTTATGGTCACATTTCCCTATATACTCAATATATAATAGTTTGTTATTATATAGATATTTTTTTATTATAAAATAATTTAATGCACAGTTCCATTAATCAATTATTATTTAAAAACCATAATCCATTAGAGACACATATAACAATCCTTTTTGGGTATGCTGATGATTCGATATTATACCTATGGATACCCAAGTTATATCTCAAACCCTTAAGATTAGTTGAATGAATTAGAAAAAGGGAAGATATGGTAATTATTCAAGGAAAAGGGTTATACATATTAATTAATAAGTAGGATTTATAATAGAAATAATCTAGTTAATTATATGTTGGTTTTTTATGTGACTATAAGACTTTTGAAATGGATCAAGTGATGTGTTTTTTATTTTTCCCCAGTTAGGTTTTAAAATAATCAATTTGATGTTTTGAATTTAAAAAATTTACTAAAATTAGAATTTTTACTCATGGTGATTTATAATATGGGTTTTTTATATATTTACATTGATGATTTGAAATGATATAATGTTTTTCTCTTTGTGAAATAAATTAGTTAATTTTTAAAATAGTTTGAAATGTAAAAGAAATTACATGGAAATGGTTTAGTTTTTCAGGGAGGAAGACTAGTTTTTTAATGTGTAACACCAAGAGGATTCTAAATGAGTATTTTTACTACTGTTTTATATTAGGATTTTTTTTAAGTAAATTTTAGACCTTAATAATGGAAATTATTTTTGGATAAATTCAATAAATAATAAATGAATTATATAAATTGGGAAATATATATGTGTGGAGTATTGTACTGAAGCTCTAATCCCACAGGTCCCACTAGAATGATGTTTTGGACACATTGATGTATTGTTAGAGTCATTATGTCATACTATAGCTCTTTTTCTGGGTATGGATGGGTGAATCACTATTGACTAGTGATGTATATTTTAGATAGGATTTCAGACTCAGGCTCTATGATCGAAACTAATGACTGTTATATATGGTTATTATGTTAGATATAGGTTCTAGGATTATAACATATGCACATGGGAGGATTTCTGGACTGATTCCCTAAGGAAATTTGAAAAAGTTATTGATTATCAAAATTTTATTTATGACTATAAGAATTTTCTCATTTTTACGTTTTGAAATAAACACTCGTCAATATCAGAACTAAATGGTTAGTTAAATTAATGGATGTAAATTAATGAATAATATGGTTTATTAAAAATTTCATAATTTTTATAATTTTTTTTATTTCATAATTTTTTTCTTGAATTATGATTATCTTAATAAATTGTGGTTCCTATTGGTGATTTCATCATACACCATTGGTGGTGTCCAACTAAGTCCTTACCGTACACTTCATGGTCTTCCATGGAACCTGGTTATCCAAGAAGATGCTACTTGTTTTCTGGTACAAGATCAGGATAAGGACCATGTGATAGGTTTTTCAATGGGATATTGGGTTGGATCTTGTAATTATAGGTCTTTTCATGGACTCAAGACTATGTTGAGGGATTTTTCTGATTGTTCGAATTTTTGTTTTTTACTATGTAACTACAAGAGATGTAGTGTATTTATAATTTTGTGATAGAATGTATTACTCGGGGACATTGTGACCTTTTTCCATTGATATAATTTTTTTTATTTATGGTTATTACATTTATTTATATTACTTATATTGGTGATTCACTTTAAGAATTTGTTATATTATCCCCTTATTGTCTTTATAGTTGTTCTACTAATTGACAGTCTCTAGAATATGGGGAGGAATATCTATGGTAATATGGAGACCTAGATTAAGGAACCATATCTAGTGGATACAAGGTCATGGAAATTACAAATATTATCAATAGAATTGAATAATCAAATGAAATGGTCAGAAAATAAATCATGTTTTAACATATTAATATATACACAGAATGATGACTATAAATTGTCCATTATTGATTAAATAAAAAATTATTTATAGTTAATTTTTTTCTCAATTATAAGTCATCAGGATATAAGATATCAGAAAATTTCTTCAAGGCCATTGGTTTATGGATTTTTTTGTTCTGTGATGTCATTCACCAAATTACCCATATTAGTTTTCCATATGAGACATATTGATGCACCAGTAAAATATTTATATCAAGGTTAAATCATTTATAATAGTTTATAAATTAGTAATAATTTTAATTAATGAATACACTATACAATACATAATCTTCCTTCCACTATAATTAATGATATTTTATATTCAAATACAACATATAAATTTATTTATATCTATCCAATAAATAAATGGAATAAAAATCCATGATAACATCCAGAAATGTAAAACTATATTATAAACACG
Organism: Viscum album; assembly: GCA_963277665.1. Classification (NCBI taxonomy): domain Eukaryota; kingdom Viridiplantae; phylum Streptophyta; class Magnoliopsida; order Santalales; family Viscaceae; genus Viscum; species Viscum album. The sequence goes on from OY728147.1 coordinate 1,245,107,386, forward strand.
GTTTATGGATATGTATACAATTTACCCAATAGATATATGTATGAGATAATTGAAATTAAATTCAATCATTGTAATGAAAAATAAAGAATTCATAAAGGAATGAAATAGGTAGAAAAATAATGCATATAATAGGTGGTGATTTGGTAAGACAATGTAGTTATGGATTTTCAAATGTTTACCATGAGGAAAATATTATGTGGGGATCTAGATATAAACCCCTGAATGATATATATTCCAAAAACAATGAATCATGTGGTGAAATATTAAAGATATTTAAATGCAATAAAATTGAGATACAATTACCCTCATAATTTAGGAAACATATGAATCAAGAAACCTGATAAGCATACAATAATATTAAACAAAATGTTACTAATGAAATACATAATAAAATAATAAAATATAAATACCAATAAATAGTACAGATGAAAATATTGTGAAAATTATGTATCATTTCAGATTGAATTTAAATTAGTGAAAAATAACACTTATGACATTATATGATTTCAAATAAAAACTATCTAATTTAGAGAATTTAATAATAAATATTAAATGAAGAAAATAATGATGGATCATGATAAAAAATATTAAAGGGTTTTCATATATACAATACTATAGTAATCATTTTTAATAACATATTCATGTTATAATGAAAATAAATTTTAAACAAACACACTGATATATAATGTAATCATTGAGATAAGAATCATTGGATAAATTTGTTTAAAATAATTGCTATAGAACCCCATAAAAGATGGATAAAATACTCTACCAAATATAAATTATTTAGTATCAATCAATATTGTAACAAAATAAAATGAATAATAATTTATGATGTTTATTTGAGGTAATTTTTCTTATCAAAACCCGTTACAGTTTGTGGTACACTTGAATGGAAGGTTTTGTGAATAAAGTAACTCGATTTGGATTTAATTATCCCATTAATTAAATTAATGAATAAATTTGGTAGTAATTTATAGTATAAAAAAATATTAAACACCATATGAATGGATAAATTGTGAAAAATACTATATGTCTCAAAAAAAATAAAATTTATTGCAATAATCCTGAACTAGTAATATAATAATTGAATTATGAATATGACTATAGTGAGGTCATGTAGATTAATTATATATCAAAAAAATAATTATGAAATAAATTAACATGTATTCTCTAGATATAATGAATCATTATTTGAAAAATATAGTTTCAATAAGAATATGTTGACCTCAATGATTGAATATTGAGATAAATAGGTGTTATGGAAATATTCACTCTCAAGGATAGATATCCACTCTATCTTCAAGATTATTGAGAAACTTTAGACCATCCTCGTAAAATGGGGATGATAATATCTTCAGTCATCATCAAATATTTGATGCATGATAGAAATCTAAGGATAATACCATTCCTAGTGGTGGATTTCAGAAGGGATGTAATGATATTGCAATAGATGTGAAGCATGGTTCAGTGGGACTACAACTAGAATGGTCATGAAAACAAACATTGAGTAGAGATAATGGGAGGGTATGGTGTGACATGGTGGGATTGGGAAGGATTTAAAGAAGTGACCGATAGATACCCATTTTGAACCCTACCCACCTGCATCGACAGTGAGTGCATGCTGATGTTGGGATGTTAGTGAATTGTTATTGTTCTTGTCGGAGATTCTTATGATGGTATATGTCTAGTGTGGATATTTTTAGACAACTGTTATGTTGGAGTGGTGGTTGGATGGATTTTATGGGGCTCATCTATAAGCCTGGAATGAGATCTTGTTGGTGGCATGTTGTAACGGGTCAGATTATGTATCCTGATGGTGGGAGCTATTGACAGGATGGGTTCAACATACATTGATACTTATTCTTAGATTCATGGGCATGCAACCAAAAAAAGTGGCATTGATGGTGGAATGTGTATAGACATCAGTTGTGGATGATTTACGAGGCTATGACTTTCCCACGGATTCCGGGCATTTGGGTATGAGATGCGTTGTAGGATGGGATGGTTTTAGAGGTCGGGTGTTCTTCAGGTGATGGCCTTAATTCATATTTTGAGGTTATGTAAATGATGATGGTGATGTGGATGAGGATCATTTTTCAAGGTTGTCACATCCGCTGGTAGTGTAGTTTTGATACAGGGTGAACTTGGTCAAAGACCGTGTGTTTCTAAGCTTTGATAGCCTAATCGAGTGACATAGGTGTCAGTGATTTGAATTTTTATTTAAATAGGTAATATGGGACCTCAATATGGCTTTCATCACTTGGGGTGTCAAAATACACAAGGATATGTTGGGACTGATTGGTTTGGGATTATTATATTTGGGATTTTTATATGTTATAGATATTTTGGGATATTATTTCCCTCATAAATTTTTGGGTGGGGTTAGTCTAATTTTTTTTGTTTTGGTGGTGACATGTACCATATGACTTCATTTTTTATATGCACTTAAATTTTTGTTATAAAATTTTATGATTGAGCATGCTCATATGCAAATCATTTCTAGTAATATTTATTTTAATAATATCCTTAAATACTATAAAAAAATTAAATCAATGATTAATCTAATTAATTAGTTAATGTATATTTGTTTATCCCATGAATGAAATTAATCCGAATTTAATTTTTTTATATAAATCAAAATAATACAACATGAATGGTTAAATTGTGAAAAAGTATAACATGCCTTAATTATTTAAATTGGATGTCATAAATCCTATACCACATTTCAAATTAATAAATAATATTTGCAAAAATACCAAAATTCCAAAATTATTTTTATTGGATACATTTTTAAGAACACAATTAAACTATATTTCATTAATTATTTGGTATTTATAATCATATTCAATATTATTATTATATCACATTTTATATTTTTTCTTTGAAAATTTAATCACTAATTTCTTATTTTGATTATTTATTTATCTTTGACTATGTTTTATAAATATTAAAAAACATAATATTAACTATATAGAACAATTTAAAAATAATTATTTTATTATTAATTACTAATAATTTTCCTATTTATGTTCACATAATAATATATGAGATTGAAAAATCGCATGTTTCATGTTGGTAGTTCAACTAGACGAAACATAGACATACCAAAACTCAATCGGTGTGTATGGATTTTATCTTATTAGTAATGTAATATTATAAATTAATCAAAAAATAAGAATATATTTTTATGAAATTTTTTTACTTTTTAATCATATTAATGGGTTTTCAGAAAATTATGATATTCATGATGAGAAATATAAAATTTTACATCATTAACTTGGTTTTTCTCCAAACACACAGTTATCATTTTTGTTTTCCAGAAAATTTGCGTAAATGAAGATGGATTATAATTTTCTTCTTCACGTTCATATTTATATTATATTATATTCATTTATTTTTTTAATTCCATTCCTACTAATAGTGAATTATTAGTATTAAATAAAATTGAAATTAAACATCATGGAGGTGATAATCTATATAATGAATTATCACCAATCAGTTGATTTTTATGGATGGTATTGAATAAATTGTTTTCATCACTAATATTCTTAATATTGAGTATATTAATCCTATTTATTTTATTATATAATAGTTTCTATGATATTTATTGATTGTATATAAAAATTTAAAAAAAAAAGATATTGTTCAGTTAAAATTCAAATTGAGACCATAGAGTTATCTTGAATGAATACATTAATATATTGGGAATATACTGAATAATCGATAATAGAGGCTTAAAACATGAAAAATAATTCATTTTTGAATAAAAATTAATATGGTTCTGAACAAAAAATAATATAACGGGTTTGTAATGAATGGTTGGAAATTTAACCATTTAAAAGTCAAGAAATGAGGTTTTTTTACCAATCATTAATAGTCTATAATTGTTTGACACTATTAAAGGTTCAATGCTTAAAAAATGAGAAAAATGTATTTTTATTCATATTGATTATTTAATGAATCAAAAATATTTTTTCACATGTAAAAATCTTTGTTTTTTTATTTTTTCTTATATATTTAATAATCACATTTCTTTATTTTTAAAAAGAAAACAAGTTGTTTATCAAGATATTATAGTCTTTTTGAACATATAAAATTATTAATGACAATCAATTCAGATTGTAATATTTTAAATTTAATTGAAATTTAATCTAATTCAATTTATAATTATAATCAAAATACATTTCAATTAAAAAACATCATATAGACAAACCCCCTTGTATTACAAAATTCTTTTTCTATCAATAAGTGTTTTTAATCTTATATATTACTAATTTACAATTAAATGTGTGATTATTTTATTACAAATTCCTATAAAAATTATATTATAGTTTTTATGGATAATATATTTATTAATTTTAGGAAAAAATTGCACAATTGTAATAATAAAATACCTTGTAAATACCAGTTCTATGAATAATATTGTAATAATCATTAATAATATAAATAAAACATTAAAGATAAAAAACTCATATCATTTTTACCTTATCATGTCATGTACAATTAAATTATAAAATTGATATTGTGGATTAAGTATCCAAATGCGATGAAAATTATTTTTTAAATATAATAAAATATATCGTTTTTTGATAAAAATCTATATTTTTCATTAAAAAGGATATATATGTTATTTATAAATATATTTTCATAATTTAAAATAATATAATATATATATAAAAATTTTAGTGTTTTATAGAAGTACTATTCAAAACCTTTAATTAATTATTATATTCTAATAATTCCATAAATTAAATGCTTTTAACATTATAAGTATTTTCCAAAAAAACATTAAAATAAATTATTTTTGGAAAATAATATATTCAAAATTTGTAAATATGGATATGATTATTCTAAAACAGATGTTTCTTTCGAAAAATTAAATTATAAATGTTTATAATTTACCCTTTTAGTATAAAAATATAAAAAAATGTTTTCCATATGAAAATAATGTTATAAATACATATTAATTATATTATTATTTTCCATTTCAACTAGTAATCTAATTACTAATGAAAAATGATTCATAGAAATGACAACTTTTATCAATAATATATTTATTTTTTTTTAAAATCATTAATTATATGGTTTTATTTGAAACTATAAATATGAAATATTATTATTTTTGATACACTGATCATATTTTTATCAATTCAGTGGTATTAATAATGATCATTATTTTTATTTCAATATATATCTCATAATTTGATATGATATATTTTTAACACTAAATTTCTATAACTATACTATTATGGTTATATAACATTATGTGTTTCATATTATTTCTATGTTTTGTATGGATAAATATATTGACCTCAACATGTTTTCAATGGAAAATAATATTTATTGTTTTATGGTGTTACATTTCCCCTAAAATATGTTTGGTCCTCCTAATTTTTTATTTTTTGTTCCTTCGTAAAATAGATGAGTATATAGATAGGATAAACTAGATCAAATGTTTAATGAATTATGAGATATCGGATATATTTTTTTAGATGATATAAAATTATTAGTTAATATCAATACCTATATTATATAATTTATTTCCATAGTAATTTCATAATCTATATTGATAGATGATAACTAAAATATTTAGAAAGCATTTGTGATATTTTCCATTATGAAAGATGAAATGAGGACTTATCAAATAGAGATAAACTTTTTCCAAATTCCACATTTTAAATTTATGATAGTAAGATTAATCAGGTTTTATAGGAAATACATTTTTATATACATATATTAGAGTGGAGTTATAGACATACTGTATAATCATTTTAGAACAAAAATATTTTTCTTATAATTCATAATTTTGTCATCATAGTGATTGAGTTTATTTGGGTTAACATGTAACAAACCATATACATATAAAAGAATTTTATTTCATTCTAGAATTAAATATTTAAATTCTTTATTAAATTATATTGACATAAATGGCCTTTATAAAAATTAATAAATTTATACAGAAGGAACAGTGACTTGACCTTAGGAATAGTAACATGACCATTCAGAATATTAAACTAGCCAATATAGTTGTAACCACTCTTAATAAAGTATAAATAAAATTTATCTATTCTATATGTTAAAACATTATATATTTTTATCATGGAAAACGTAAATATTTATTTTTTGAAAATTATAGTTTATGTGTTGGAAATTCTTGTAAGTAGTAAACTCTTTTTTACTATTGTATAATTTATATAATGATTTTTTGAAAAAAATTATATTTTCATATAATAGATTCGAGAAATAAAATTTTTATTTCATATGATTATTAGTTATTTTAATGATACCTCAATTAAATTTTCAAAGTGATAAAAAATCAACTATAGTTTTAAAACATGTATTTTTGGAATAAATTATGATTTTTAATAAAAATTAAATTTCTCAAATTTATAATATAATCTTTATAAAATGGAGTTCCTTTTAAAATTACATAGTATGCTTAATTATTAGGGTAAATTTTGGAGATTTTTCTAAAAAACATGAATTTTCTGTGAATAGTAAAATACAAAAATAAACAAAATAAGATAAATACGAGAAATTTTTAGTCATGGATGATTTTATAATGAGGTATCACCATTGGTTTGAACACCCATTTCCTAATTAATGTATTAATTTACAAGAACCAACATTATTTCTTTTCATTCGTACAATAATAATATATTGATAAAAATATTGGAAAAACCCTCTTCTCCTCCAACATAAATACCACCCCTCACCCCATATTATACTAGAACATCTAAATATTTGACCATTTGTAAAATTATTTCCAATCATCTTCATAGTCATTTTTTCTAGCTCACTTACACTTTATTTTCACCAAATGTCCAAAATCAAATGATTTAAGGAGGTTCTCTAGGTGGATAATTCAAGAGGTAAAAAACCACTTTCATTATCTTTTTATTCATTTCAATTGTTCTTATTTTATTATTATCTATTCAACTATCCCTTATAAAATATGATTTAATACTAAAATAACTTATATATAAATTATTTTTGTCATGTTTTTTTCATAAAATTGTCATAATACTTATTCTTCTCTCTAATTTATTCTAAAAATAAAAACATTGTTCTTAATATGTCGATTTACCGACATCATTGATGATGTGATTTCAATTTACATTTGATCTTTAATTTCTGGACATAAAATAATTTTAATTTTGGAAGATATTTTTTAATTTTTATGATATAACCTATTATATGTTTTGAAATTAACAAATTTTCATAATATTCAATTATATAAAGAAACTAGTTTGTGATGATCAATGAACCACTAAAATGATCTAAAAAATATAATAAATGTTTTATCTAATAAGTCATCCTAATATTTTAAAACAAAACTTTTTTTTATATTTTAATTTTATGTAATCATATAAATACCATTTCATTATATTAATTGTGTTTCTCAACCTTTAACAAGAAAAACCAGAATGGAAAGACGTTGGAAACCATATAATGAATTCTCCAGAAATAATGAATATTATAAAAAAAAATATTAATTAATGGGTGATAATATGTTTTACATATATCATATTATTTATTATAAATGTTCATATTGATATAAAATATATTAATAAATCTATTGAAACCATTATATAAAGGTTTCAGACACATTTGAAGGTAGTTGAACCCAAGGTAGAGGCCTTCTTAAAAAATAACATTTTAAATGTTTTAAAGATGTATTCTTCTTAATATTTACATATTTTTTCTATGTCATAAACATGGTTTTTATAAATGTATCTATATGATTAGTATTATTTTAAAATAAATTGTTTATTTTGAAAATGGATTTTTTTATTATGTTTGGTATGTGACCTTCATTTTAAAATTCAATTAACTGTCTCTTTTATTAAATTCAAAAACACTATTCTTTTTTATGCCCCAAATTTGTTTCTCTAATTTTTTTACTATATATTAATATAATGTTTTATTTTATAAGTATTATTATGTATTCATGAATAATATGATTTCATTATTATATGTGTGGCTTTAATATTTTAAATTTCATTATAAAAAGAGGGTATTTTGATTTGAAATTTTCCTTCCTTATGGGTTTGAATGATTTATCAATGGTTTTATTCACTATTTGTTCCTTGAATATAGTTTTGGATTGTTTTAGAGCATTTTATATCAATATATTATGATTTTAAATACTTTATATCTTAATATATGTTGGGGTGAGCCTATTATAGCTCAAGATATTGTGGGTGTGCCCTTTAATAGAGCTCCAATGAAATATGTACAATAGAGATGAAACTTGACCAAATGGTTATTCCATATGTAATGGTAAATTTAAGGGTTATATATAAAATATAAACCATAGAGACTACATTATTTCTATATGCATTCTAATGACTTTTAATGAAAAGGGTTTTAAATGTTTTTCAACTTTTCACAGGAATAATAATTTTCCAATAATTTTGTCCCTCACTATTCTTTTTGTTCTAATACAATGTTTCAAAAGAAAAAATAATAGGTTATAAGAATTTTTAATATAAATAAGGAAGCAACGTTAAAAGTTGGGAACATTTCTAAAAAAACATGCATTATTTTTAAATGTTTTAGATTAAGAAAAAAAAGATACTATTTTAGTCGTATACTCTTTATATGAATGGTTTATGTTATGTATGTATTATTTTATAATAATCATAAACACTAAAACATAAAAGATCTAAAATGTTAAAGAAATTATATTTTTTATGAAAATCAAATATTATTTAATGCTTTAATGATGGGTAACAATTGTTGGGATTTGATGGTGGTTTGGTTTACATTAGGGGTTAGGATGAGGTCAATAGAACAACGTAATTGATTTTTACTTTATGGTTAATTTAAAATGATATAGAAGTTGAATATTACCATGTTTTTTAAATTATGATATGTATGTTCACAATGTTTTTTCATAGAAGAAATAGGGAAACTGATGTGTGGAGGCTCCGAGAGGCTGATATGTGTCTAAATCTACATCTTGGTAAAGTTGGAATTCGAACCGAGATGTTTGTGATATAAATGGATCTTTCATCTCCGCTGATAAATGGTTGTGGTGTTTCGGATAGAAAATAATCATATCTACCCATAATTAACATGTATTTTGTGAATAATTTCATCATACAACATCCCCCATCAATCAATAGATCATTTGACACATTGGTGGCTGATGGATGGATCAGTGATCTATAAAATATATTTTATATCATGAAATATCCATAACACTAAAATGTAACATTATCCAATTAATATTTGTAATGTGATGTATATCAATGGTATTATATCCTTCATAATAAAATAGAAAAATATGAATTTTATAATTTTAAATGGGATTATTTTATGATTATTTTCTAGAAAAATATTTTCCTAAAATTAAGCTACTCATTATTGAAATACAATTCATGCCACTTAATAAAAAAAATGATTATTATGTGGCAGTGGATGAATTCAATTTCACAACACATTTCAGGTATGTATTTAATTTTATGCAATAATTTGATATAAATATTAATATGTTTTACTCTGGTTTGAAATCATTTTAATGGGGAGCTTTGCATTTCATGGATTTCAAAATCTATGTGAAAGATTTTATTGTAGTAAAAAATTTCAGATGCAGTTTTCTAACATGTATATTCCTTGTGATGACATGAATTATAAGTGTTCAGGTTTTAAGGCTTTGGGGAAGAATTGGTTAAATAAATATGGAGGTTGGAAAACAATTATCCTTCTTTGGAAAAGTGTGGTATGTAACAACATAGAGAATGTATTGTAAATTATAAGAAATGGTACTTATGTGGATGGTTTGAGAACATGTCCTATTAGTGTAAAGAGAATGATACAAAAAATAATGAAAAGTCATCTTTTAGATTCTTTGTTTTTATGTTATTCAATCATTTTTCTAAAGTGTTTCCAAATCTAGTCCCTCTGGTATAAAATCAGAATGTTTGGAAGTAGAAGGATGTAAAAAAATCCACTGGAACTACAACAATAGATTTTCAACCATCAAAAGATGTGATATCATGTAAATTTATTGTTTATAACGAATATAAAAATGTGATTTTTTGATTTAGGGTCTACACCTTTTTTCTTTTCTCATAAATGTTTTACTAAATTGGAAATTCCACCTCATGAAATGAGTTTAGAATGCATGATAAAAACCTGGAGGAAATATTGAAGAAAAAATAAATTATAAGAATCTACCTATCCTTATCTATGGAATGATTTTACCAGTAAAAATTATTTAATTGGATCGAGTATAGTATGATGTTATTCTATGTATGGGATGGATTTATATTTATCATACTTTTATCGATTATGTAGGAATATAATATTTTTTTCGAAAAGATATTTTTTTTGGTTACAAGAATGTTCCCATACCATTGATAACATATCAAGAAGTCAAGACTCTTTTTAAAAATAAAAATAAAAAATTTTATTACACATATTAATGTAAATAATGAAACTATTCATATTAATGATATGGTAGTGGTAAATGAGTGTCTTGTTGTTTTTCCTGATGATTTTCCTATTGTTGTTCCTGATTGAGAGGTTGAGTTTACTATTTACTTTTTTCCTCATATTAAGATAATTTCTAAACCACCTTATCAAATTTCACTAATGAATCCTTTAGTGTTAAAAAAATTTTCAAATGATTTATTAGATAAAAGCATAATCTGACTTAACACTTCTCCATGGGGTGCCACTATATTGTCTATTAAAATATCAAGATGGTTCTATGAGACTTTTCATAGATTGACTATCTTGAATATAACCAATGTAATAAACATATCATTTCCTTCATATCAATGATTTATTTTATCAGCTCTATGGAGCACAATATTTCTAAAAGGTGTACCTAAGTTCAAGGTATCATCATTTGAAAGTAAAATAAGCATACATTTTTAAGACAATGATTCATACTAGATATAGGAATTATGAATTTTTTGTTATTTCTTTTGGGTTAACAAATTAAAATATTAAATTAAGGGATTTATTAATATAATATTTCATGATTTCTTTGATATTATTTTTGTTGTGTGTATTGATGAAATTATAGTACAGTCTACAATTAAATAGTTGATTGAAATAAAACTAAGGGTAGTTTGGAATATCTTAGTAGAAATAAAATTGAAAGGAAAATTCTTCATGTGTGATTTATTGTTGAAAATTTTTTCACTCTTTGGTCACATTGTTTATAAACATTGCATAAATATTGATACTGATAAAAACATTTTTTGATGAAAGTATAATACCCACATATATAACGTAGATTCTTAGTTTCCACCGTTTATCATGATATTACTGGATGTTTGTTTTAAAACATAAAAACTTATATATCCCACTAACTAAGTTGAATCATAAAGGTATTATATTCATCTGGATTGAAGAATGTGCTGATTTTTTTCATGAACTGAATATAATATATTTGAATTCATCAGTTCGTACCATTAAATATAGAAATGGTGAATTTTTCATATTTATTTATTCTTCGTTTAAAGGAAATGGATGTGTCATAATTCAAATATCTTAGGTAATTCCTTATGCTTCATGTTATTTGAAAACTCCGGAGTTAAATTACCCAACACATGATTGGAATTAGTTACTATTTTTTATTAATATTTTGGAGGCATCATTCTTAGAGTGAATGTGAAATATGCACTAACCATAAATGTTTGAAGAATATATTTAATCAAATGGAATTAATAATTAGATAAAGAAGATAGTTGTAACTAAATATGGATTAAGATTTCACAATTCATTACCATCTTGGAAAATATAAATATGTTGATGATTCTTTGAGTTGTAAAAGAAATAATACATTAAGTATTTTATGTTTTGAATATAACACATTGGATGCTTATTTAATAATATTTTTCCTGGATGTTGTTGGTTTAAAAAATTCATCTGTTTTGTTTCATCTGTTCAGGCAGTCATCTCTGTCAGAAAAATTATGGCATACTCAGAAATAAGAATATGAGTTGTAGAAAAGGTATAATTAGTTTTAAATGATAATTATATTGAGTTTAACAGTGATAATGATTTTGTTTTGTGGTTATTGAAGAGAATATTCTTTCATTGTAATTATCATGTGAGGAAAGAAAAGTTATTTCAAGATCTTAGTTCAATATTTTTAATTGATCCTGGTAGGACAAATATTTACTTAAACTAATGATTGTATTACTTGTGGGATGGAATGAAAAGTGATATATCTGATTTTACCATGAAATGTTTTACTATTCAGTAAGATAAATTTGAGATTATGTTACTTAAGTTAATGAATCCGCATTTTCTAGTGTCAATTTTGAAATCGGAAAATATATCCAGGGATGTCTGGGTCGTATTAAAAAAGACATCATAAGGTAATAATGTGGATTGAGTTATTATTAATGGACTTACTAAACCAACATATTTTTTTATTTGATATATTATGTATTTGGAAAATCATTCTCGATTTTACCTAAGTGAGGTCATTAGGTTGGATCGAGTTCCACTTTTGATTATATCTTGTTGTGATCTCTAGTTTGCTTCTAAATTTTGGAAACTCGTTAAAAATTCTTTGGGAATAGAATTAAATTTCATCACATCCTTTAATCCTCAAAATAATAGATTTATCGAGTGAACAATTCAAACATTGCATGATATTCTTCAAGATTGTACAATATATTACAAGGGATTATGTGATAAACATCTTTCTTTAGTACATTTTTCTTATAAATTTTTTTTCCCTCCCAGTATAGAGATGGAATTGTTTGTGACATTATATGTGAAGCGGTGTTGAATTACAACATTTTGGGATGAAGGTAGAGAAATAATGTTATTGGGACCCAAATTAGTAGTGGATGTTTCTAAGAATGTGAAGATGATTCAGCAACATATGATGATATCACTGAGTATGATGAAAATTTACGTAGATAACCCAATGAAATATATTTCACATGAGGAAGGTGATCATGTTTTCTTTAACATTTATCCATGAAAAAGTGATATTAATTTTGGTACAAATGTAATGATAGGTCCATGATTCGTTGGTCCTTTTTAAATACTAGTGATTGTTGGACCAATTTCCTACCAAGAAGCTTTACCGCATAGTTTATTTCAGGTACAAAATGATTTTCATGTTTGGATGTTGAGAAAATATGTGCAATGTCCATCTCATTTTGATCGCACAAGTAGATCATCTATAAGAGAACCTTCATTATGAAGAGAAATCTATAAGGATTATTGATCTCATAGAGAACATATTGCGGAATAAGGTAATTCACCATGTCTTTGGTTTTTGGAGGAACTGAATGGTTAAAGAGAAAATATGGGAATATGAAAATTTTATAAGGTAGTGTTCTCTTGACTTTTTTAATATGTTAAGAAAAATTGCAAAGAAGAAACTTCATGAAGGTTGGGACAATTTAACAACCTAGATGATTATAAAATAATTTATTTTCATTGTGGAAGTTAATAATGAAACAGTATATGAATTTATAATGAATTAAATGTTTTTTATAGAAATTAATTAATTTATACTAATGGAAAAATAATGTTTCCTTTGGAATGGTAACATGGACATTAGGAATAATAATTTTTCCAACAGAATAGTAACCTAACAAAATAATGATTAAATTAATTTGATCAATCAATAATTAGATAATATTATATACTTATCACACTATACAAGTTATTTTTTTTATTTTGAAAATTTTATATTATGTGTTGAAATTTTTGTAAGTAATATATAATTATTTTAATTTTTATAATTAAAAAAATTATAATAAATAAAAAATATTTTAATATAATATATAAATTAGTTATCATTTTATTTTTATATGATTAAAATATAATACAATTATTCCTTATGTAATTTTTCCATGTGTTATAAAATCAATTAAAGTTTTAATGAAAATTATTTTATAATAATTGTTTAAAAAAATATATTTCTCTTATTTAGAAAAAAAATTATAAAATTTGAGTACATTTTTATATTCTACACATTGGAAAATTTTTAGGATGAATTTTTTATATTTTTCATTAAATACATGTATTTTTAGTGAATAGAAAAATACGATAATTTATGAAATAATTTATTTATAAAAATTATTGAGTCATAGATGATGTTCATTTGAGGTAAAAACCCTTGGTTTGATCTCACATTCACTAATTTATATATTCAGTCACACGAACCAACAATAATTATTGTATTGATCTAAATAATAAAATAATTATTTAAATATTTGAAAAACCATCCTCTCTTTCACAATAAATATCACCCCTCAACCCCTCTTCTCTTTACACCACTAATGATTTGGGACTGCTCCGAATTATTCCTAATACACTTCACAAGACACTTCCCCACATCTATGACCCACTGGTCTCCCCAAAAATACAATACCAAATGCCGTAACGATTTTTTCATGGTGGATAATTTCATAGGTAAAAATCATCTTTCTTTTTCATTTATTTTCATTCCAATTTTTCATCTTTTCTTCTAATAAATTTACCACCACTTATCCAAGATGAATTAAAACTCCATAAACATATATATAATGAAATTTAATCATGTTTAAGGAAAAATTCATCATCATATATTTCATCCTTTCCCTTTTATTCTAAAAATAAAAACATCATCTCTGGTGTGATGATTTTCCAACATTTTAGATGATGTGTTTTGAATTTCTATTACATCATTAAGAGATGGACATAAAACCATTTTGATGGTAAAATAGTTTTTAAATTGTATTATATATCTTATTATATGTTATCTAATTAATATATATTCATAAAATTTAATTATATAAAGATACAAGTTTGTGATGATCAATGAACAACCAAAATGATCTAAACGAATATCATTTATTTTTTATCTAATAAACCATCCTAATATCTGAAAAAAAAAATTAGGGTATAATTTATTGTTATATAAATATTTAAATACCGTTTCATTTCACTTCTGGAGTTTCTAATACATTCAAAAATGAAATCCATAATAAACGGACCACGAAAACTATGACAAGAGTGCACCTGAAACAATGAAAATTATAAAAATATTATTAAAAAATTTGTATAAGGATGTAAAAAATATATCCTTTAATGTATTATATATATATTAGTATGTCTCATTAATATATTAAAAACGTTTTTCAAACCATTATACTGATGTTTTGAACTCATTTGAAGGAATAAAATCGTAAGGTAAGGGACTCCTTAACTAAAACAATGTTTTAAAAGAATTAATGATTTTTTGTTTAAAATATTTATATTTCATGTATATGTCATGAAAATTATTTTTATGAATATATATATATATATATGTGTTTATTAATTTTTTATTTCCATATAATATATTTAAAAATGGAAATTCTCTTGTTTCTAATAGACCTTCCTTTTAATATCATGTTATATTATACTTTAATTGAATTTAAAAAAGATTGTTCATATATACGACATGGGCACTTTCTCTTATTTCATAAATATTTATTTCAACAAATGTATTATTTTTTATGTTTTTATTTTTTTTGTATAATATTAATTCATTATTATTGGTAGGTATTAGATATTTTAATTTTTTTTACAAAAATATGTATTATGATAAATGAAAGTGTTTTTCTTATGGGTTTATATGAATTAAACAAGGTTTTATTCATGATATGTTTGTTGAACATTTTTTATTTTAGTTTTACCATATTATATCTCAGTATATGATTGTTTTATACTAGTTATAGATAACTATATGGTTTTTGTAGCCCATTATAGATCATTATATGATCGGTGATCCCCATTATTTTCCCCCAAAACATTTTCTACTCAAATGTTAGAAGTAGATAGAATGGTTATTCAACATTTTAGGGTGAATATAAGAGTGATATGATAAATATTTCCCATTGAATGTACATGATATTTATATACATTCTTATCAGTTTTCAATAAAATAGTTTCCAATGGGTTTTCATGTTTTCACTGGATTAAAATTTTTCATTTCTTTAGGTTCCTTACTATGATTTTTTTCTCATCCCATGTTTTTTAATTTTCTTCACAGGTAATACATATATATAAAGGAAATGAATAATTAAAGTTAAAATTTATTATTATTTTTCAAATAAAACATATTTTATTTTTAAATGTTTTCAATTATGATCAAAATTGATAGTGTTATAGTGATTTCCTCATTAAATGAATGTTGAATGTTATGAATGTAATAAGTCCTAATATTCCAGAATCGTAAACCGAAAAGGATCTTCAATATTAAATAAAGGTTGTTCTTCAATCAAATAAAAAATTATATAACTTTGTAAGACTCATTCTTTATATCTCCCAAGGTTATTCTGAAAGATGACATTTCTACGGAGTAAAAACTATATAATAGAGGATGCAATTTTCATGGACTGTCTATGGATCATGATAAATGGGTCATTGACCAGAATATTTAATATTTCAATTGTGGTAGAATATAAATCACATGCACTCTTCAATGTATCGTGTATTTTAAAATTGTTGATTCCTAAAAAATGTAATATATTGCTTATTTTCACACAAAAAAGGAATAGATTATAGACTTCCTTGACTCATTTAGACATTTAATTATAGATGAAACTATTCTAATGAAGGGAAATATTGTTTTCAAAACAAAATATCTTATTCAAAAGTTGGAATCAATTTGGTGTTTCTAATTGGAAATTTATACCATTATGAATGGTATACTTTAATATTATTTTCCTAAAAGATTAAATGAAATAGTTAATGTGGTGCTTTAGAATGGTCTTGCTAAACCAATTTTCTCTACGAATCATTGAAATGAGTTTCCAATTTAAAAATATTGAAATAAAAACTATTTTTTATAGGTATGGGTGATAATTTTTTTCTGTTGTAGATGGTTTTTTACCCAAACATCCTATTTTTCCCCTCATAAAAAGAGATTCCTCTCCAAATTGATAATGTGATTGAGATAAATCTATATGAATATTTTATAGTTTTTTTGTTGAGGATGTCATAATATGCCTCTTACTAAAAATATAGTTCTTCCAATTCATTCTGATGAGATGAAATTTCCTATAGCTTTTGGGTAATTATTGTCATTCTTTAATTAGTGAAATATAGTAGATCATTATATATAATCCTATTATAAGTCCATTATTTTTTCCCTTATCCATTAGAAATGGTCATTATGATACCTTTTGTTGGAATAAGTATAAGGAAATAATCATTTTACTAGTTTTAAATGATAATAAATGAAATTATATAATGAAATGTGGTTATAATGGTGTTAGATTTTGTGAAGACATGCAATCCAACATGTATTCCTCTGTAATAGATACTGATGGCTTCACAAATATTGTAAAATTATGTTAGATTTCTAAATATTCTATTAGAATGAAACTATTTTGTAAGTGGGTCTTTCATTTAATGACTCCCAATTTTAGAACTCGTTATAAGGTGGAAGAAATATTGATGGATAGGTTGGTTCTAATGTGTATTTTCCAATTTCCCAAATTTATAATGGTTCATAGGACACATAATTGTTTATTAATTATTAAATTTAAATGTTTCCACGAACACTGATAATATAGTGCATTGATGGTTGACCTGCTACTATATTGTCATTTGAGTTAAAAATATCTAAGAGGATGTATGAGATAAAACGTCATACAAATTAGATTTATCGAATTTCATGCCTCTCTTTAGTAAATCTTCATTTATAATTAGGGGTGAACGTGATT
The DNA here is from genome assembly GCA_963277665.1 of Viscum album. Classification (NCBI taxonomy): domain Eukaryota; kingdom Viridiplantae; phylum Streptophyta; class Magnoliopsida; order Santalales; family Viscaceae; genus Viscum; species Viscum album. The sequence continues at coordinate 1,245,125,076 of OY728147.1, forward strand.
AATAACATATATATTATCAATAAACTAATGATTCCATTGAGATTTGGAAAATCATCAGTTAATGTTGGAGAAAATTATTAAATTAATGGCCTAAAAAGGTGAACAAATTATTAATGTCGAAACACAGATGTAGATTCAAAATGTGATGGATGTAATTGTTCATATAAAATCTCTTGAAAATTTTCAATTTCCTACCCTTGTAGTAATTTATTTTTTAGGGATTGGTAATTCCCCCCAGATATGATGGCCCAAGCACTAGAGTATAAGGTATTGGATTAAAGTGATGCCATTCTACCCGTAAAAGTCTATGCATCTTCTATTCCGGATAATTGTTGATTATCCTTTACATATAGGGGTTTTCTAAAACGTAACAGTAAACTATTTATTGATATTATAAATAAATAATAGATTACTAATAATATATATGGACATCATGATTTTCATACAGATGATATGGAGGTACTAGAGAATGCTTTTCATAAGGCATGTTGTTTCCCCAAAATAGTCTATAAACAAGAAACTCCTCCAGATGAAGATCATACCCACATAGTAGACAATGAGGAAACCTTTCTTAATGAATCCTCTTATAATTTATAAATTCACACAGATGTTCGAATATTTTAATCAAATGATAGTGGAATTGATGGACATTGGAATGAATTGAAATCATTGAAATATCTCTTCATCCCGAAGGATGAAGATATAGGTGTGGGTTTACTAATTGGACTGATATGAGTGAAGAGAAACATAGGATTGTGAATGATATTAAGAAAAAGATATAATTTTTATTATTTTGTATATGGGCTGTATTTCAATGGCTACCCCAATCATTCATATTATCTATTTTCATGTCTTCTAATAAAAATGGTAAAAGAATACATTTTTTGGAAAAAAAATATTTTTATAATGATATTAGTACAACCAAGATGTAATATGACACCCATAGTTCATGACTAGATAATTAATATTCATCACAACACATCATTTTTAGAACTAACATTAGTGGTTTTGGTTAGATTATATTTCCATTTAATTGGATGTTTCATGTTTTAATTCCCTTGTATAATTTTTTATTAGGTCATTGAATTTGATAATGTCAATGTTTTTAAAATTGTAAATATTCATCTATAAATTGTACAACTAGATGATCCTAATTTATTGTCATCATTTTCATAGATCTCATTAATTTTTCTAATCAATTAGGTTCATCATTATTTATTTTTTAGGCATATAACATCCACCATTACCAATAAGACATTCCACTAGGTGATTATTTGGATGTTTTCAATTGGATGGATATTGAATCCTCTTTCAAATATTATCATTAACACTTATAAATCCATATACATTCATCCCTCTCTTCTATGGTGTGTTTCATAATACAAATACGACATCATTATTCTACAAAATTCATTATTGATTGGAAATATAAATCACTATTATTTTCATTGTAGATTATATCTTACTATGTTTCCCATTAGTAAAATCTCTACATTTATTGTGGTAGTTGTTTATATGATGGTTCTTTTTTACACCAATTATTTAAAAAACCCAAATGTGATAACCGTGAGTGGTATAATTTTAAAATTTATTATTATATGATAATTACTTGAAAAATTACACAAAATAATATCTTAATATTTTAAATTTTAACATATTATTTATATATAGACTATACCACACATAGTTCAATGTTACATTCATTTATTTGTTTCAATTATTTTTTGTTACCAATTTACATAACATAAAAAGTCTTTCCTAATTTACAATAATGAGAATGTGATTAACAAAATTCTATGTCATGGGATTGTTTCTCCATAATTGTATTATTAGGGGAATAAATCATTCTCCATTGTAATGACTTATTAAACATAAACAATCATTTATAATTGAGACTAACTAATTGAACATCATTGCCTGAATTTTATAATATTTCTCTTATCCATACTGGGATATAACTCCCTGTAAAAATATGAAATATCTATATTTTCAAAAATCTAGGATGATATACTATACATAAAATAATCATTTTCACTTATTTATGTTTTTTTAATTTTTTTATTATCCTCATCACAATACATCATAAAATGTTCAATATTACTTAAAATATCCTATAGTGGTATCTACACCATTAATATTATAATCAACCATATCCTAACCACCGATAAATTATTCAAAACTGTCATTATATCTTATAAAGTGGTCTAAATACTGATTTTATTCATAATATAGTTTACAAAATCCACAGTCATGGATCCAGTTATCATAAACACCATCTTTATATACCTTATTTTAAATGAACATGTGTGAAATTTTTTTAAAAAAACATTGATTAAAATATCACCAACAAATATTCAGTGACATCCATTTAGTGAACGTTACATTTTTAGAATATTAATGTGGAATGATATGACATTTACTAATAACTTAAATCATTCACCCATTAAATAGAAATTTAATAACACCATATAATAAAACAATTCATCTATAATTAGTCCTCATCATCTTGTATTAAACTTTTTATAAAATACATTCTATAAGTCGTATATTTTCATCTTCATTTCTTCATATCATAAAGAAATAAAAATTACAAGATGGGGTTAGATCAAACAAAAAAAATGGTAAAAATCACTAAAAATAATAAATGATCAATTTTGTTCATAATATGAAAATAAATAATATAGAACACATATATAATACAAATAATTCATTAAATGTAATGAAATTATTAGAAAAACATACCACTGGTTGACATATCAATATATAAATTTACAGATTATAGTAACTTGTTCTAGATAAATGAAATGAATATCTATAAAAAAAGAAATATAACCCCTCTGATGAAACATCACTATCCTTCCAACATGGCCCTTGTTTTGTGTGATATTATATTCTAGGATTATATTTAATAAAAGACCCAAGATATTTTCAATTATGAGACTTATTGATGAATTTATTAGGTAATATTTTGAGGCCCTAACTATCAATAATTTAATCATCATCATTCATTTTATCATTGAATTAATATATTATATAATCTTTAACCAATATGTAATTGTATTCAATGATCATAAATATTTAATGTGTAACTAAAAATATTTTCTATATATCCCCAACCAAAAAATGAAATAGATTTTACTGTAAATATCTCACAATCAAACCCTCTATATTAAATGTGGTAAATTATTATATAAATAATTTACCTAATCAATTGACATAATAATTCAATTTGAATTCCAAAAAAAATAGTTCATTCAATATTACAACATTCATATGGGGAAGATATCATACGAATAATAATTCCATCAACAATGGATGATTTGTTATGAAAAATGTAGTGATGTATTTTATCAATAATAACCCCTCTGAATTCAATATATTGATTGTATTTAGATGGTAACACATTTACAATATTTTCAACATAAAAACTTATTAAACAATTAATTAATAATTTTATATAAATAAATAAATTTGATTATGAAAACAACCTTATGTTAATAGTATCCTAAAAATAATAGTTACACGATAAGTATTCAAAGAAATTCCAAAATAATAAGATGAATTAAATTTCATAGTTATAAAAAATTGATATTTAATATACAATTATAATTCAAATAATGTAAATGATATCATACTTATTTAATGGAATTTAAAATATGTAAAAATAACACATATGACTTAAGAAATATTCAAATAAATCCTCTTAAATGGACATAATTTCAATTGAATCAGTACATATAATTTATAATGGGAGTATTTTTACAATATATATTAGTTTTGTATTTTTTTAAATGTAAGAACCCATTTTTTCTTATGAGTTATTGTTTCTACCTTCCTTTTGAATTTATGTTCTTTTGAGAAAATAGGAAAAACTAGAAAATGATATTTTCTACTATAACACGCTGTGTAATCCTATATACATGCCATGTTCTATGGCCATGTCAGATAGGGATACACGGTGTGTGATTTTTTTGGCCTAGTAGAGATGAGAATTCCACTACTTGTTGTGTACTCCTACGTACATGTTGTGTTTTCATGTCAGTAAGGTAGGTTTGGGATGGGTAAAGTAAGTTGTCAAATTGAGGAATAGTAAGATGATGTACACACTGTGTATATGAACATACATGCCATGATCTTTTAAAATTCATCTTAAAAGGGTTGTAGCCTCATTTTCTCTTCTTCTGGGCAGAAAAGCACCAAGTTAAGAAGAATAAGTCATGAGAACGTTTCTTCCTATGTTTCGTCGTCCGAAACCGGATTCAAGTGTCATCAGTATCATTGGATACCTCTCGGTAAGATATTTCTTCTCTTTGAGTTGTTCATAATGATTTCTATTCATGATAATGTAATTCAAGGTTGAATGGTCTACCTCTTTTCTGATATCTATATCGTTATAAGCCTATTCAAGGGTCAATTTCAGATTATATCAGTTGTACGACATCACGATAGGTGGTCCTGTGAGTCTCAATAATTATTAAGGTTTTTATACGTGTCTTTGTGTCGGGAAACCATGTATAGGGTTTTGCATTGAAATAGAAACAAACATTAATTTTATTTAAACTGTCTTGTGATAATTAGTTCAATGAATTGAATTATTATTGGAATTTTTTATTAGTTAATGGCCACATCGCGAGTGTGTTTCCCTCTAATAACAAGTTTGGTCGATTCATCCCAGTATGCCAACAGACATGCTTTCATTTTCCCTATTTGGGTCATTTTAAATCAACATAATTATATTTTAAATATCAATTGTGTTAGAATTCTGAGAGTTTGATTACAGCTTTGAGATTGTGGTTTCCACTTTTCCATGAAATGATCATTAATGTAATGAATGTTGGAATATTTTATTGAATTTCAATTATATAAATGGTAAATGTCATTGTGTGATAAGTGGGTTCATATAATAATGTAGTGAATGGACTCACAAAACAATTGTACCATTTACATTGGTTGATTAATGTGTTCATCTTAGAATGAAATGAATAGAATCGAGCGGTTGTTGTTATTATTTCAATAGTGGGACTATGGCTCCCTAGTATAACATCTAGGTATAGAACAAATTGACATAAACTTATACATAGAGTGATACAATGGGGATCCATAGTTGGACCATCGATGACATACACTCCTAAACTTATACCAACATCGAGAGTGATACTTGGGAACCCTAGTAATACCATTTATAACAAACTCGTAGGATGTTTGTTGAATTAATCATATAGTGATACTTAAATTCCAAAATAGGAATCACTATAACAGACCTAGGTTATACTTAAATGATGAAATGGAATTAGTTGTTACATGTCTTCCATGACAAATTAAAATATTGAATTAAGACATTACATACTTGTTAGGAGGTCTTCTAACACTTCTTTTGTACTTACATTTCTATGGGGGATGTTAGGCTTTGGAAAGATTCTAAAATTTAAATACTTCAAGTAAATGACCTACTAATTAATATTGTATATTCTATAAAATAATACCATTATTTGAAGGATATTTACTTTGGTGTGCATACTATTTACTGAATTTATTTACTATACACAACTGTGGCATATACTCACTGACTGATTGGAATAGAACATTGTTGGTTGCATACAAGGATTCATTTATCAAACATTGCTTGGGTCGTGTTTTTTTTTCAAAAAAACTTTATTTATATAGGTGTCGATAGGGGCATGGAATCTTATTCAGGTACTTGATTGGTGCATAGAAGTTGGAGAGCATGGGACCAATCCTTGCCTTTCGTTACTCCTAAGACACATTTTTATAATTTACAATGGTATTGTATTGTATTTGATAACAATTTATCCCATTTTTGATTCTTTCTAAGAACATGTAACATAAAATTTTATCCTTCGTATAGTTTAAACTTAGATATTAATCTATCATACCTCATCTATTTTGTTCTGTTTCATGTTTCGTACTAATTATACTATTTTTAACAATTAAATCATCTTTTTTACACTCTTAAAATGATGTAATACTTTCAAAACTATCACAAAATAGGCCCTCTCTTCTATTTGATTTCCTCTATTGTTTGAAAAATTGATCTTGAGGACATGTGGAAAACCGGTTCGGCTATCAGCATGGGGGTATATCGTGTCAAGACATAACAATGTGGTTTCGGAGGAGTTCGTTTTTCTTTGAATAATTATTTGGATCTAAAATAGTATATTTAATGAAAAAAAGGGATTTGATAATAAACTGTTCCCAAGAGTAGCTAACACATGAATAGGGAAGAGAAAAAATACCTTGAATGAATTTTTATTATCTGGTTTTATAGTTTTATGGATTTAAACATTGGGTGACACACATGATTTCTGTTATTACTGTTGATACAATTGTGGGTTCTATATTATTTGAAACCTGATAATATGAGGGTATGAAATCTCATGCGTCATGTATGAACTTGTTAAGATCACATGCCATGAATTATGTCATTCCATCTAGAATTCACTAGTTGTCAAATTATTTTTTGATAGATGATTTGATAACTATGTGTGATGTTTTGATATGTGTATTGGTACATGATATGTTTGGATTTAATACACGCCAAACATTTTTTACAAAGGTGTATGGGCCCTCGTGGACTAGAATTTGTAAGATCATGATAAAATTTTTAACTATACATGTATTTGGATATGTTTATCTTAGGGGCCTAACATTGATCTATGGGGTTTATGGGCCCTCACAGATTAGAATTTGGCATTATAAGGGTTGAGTTTTCTACAGAATAGGGGTTTTCTAGGTAATATAGAGTTTCATTCCTAAAATTCCTTGTATACAAGGTGTGTAGTCTAGCCTAATTTTTTTTGATTTCTACCTGTTTGGGGAAAAATGTGTTCTGTGTTTTCAGAAGGTCATGTCATGTACACCATTGTAGACGTTGTGTAATCTTTGACTATGTATCCTTCCATGTGAGGTGGGATCATGGGTTGTTGATTTATCAGTTGGAAATTCTGTTTAATGTGTGTACATTCCAGGTAGAAGTCGACCATATATACCATTGTGTGACTAAAAATATGGGTGGATTAATGTTTTTATGTACACATTATGTCTTTTTTAACACACTTTGTAGTATTACACTGGTAGAACCGTGTAGTTCTAGCTGTGTATAAGAACTTGAGTAGGAATAAAATTCAAGAACATTTCATGTCTATTTGGAAACATGTCATGTACATGGGGTGATACACTACCATGTTAGGAAATATGTACAAGCCCACGTAAAGGCTTGGGAAAACATGATATGTAAGGAGTTATACATGCAGTGTACACAAATTTTGAAAAATTTGCGTGTTTTCCATCAATGTCCCGCCTATCACTTTTATGTTGTAATTTTCCTTCATTATAATTTAGTTGATGTTCCTTTTCTAGACCATACAAGGTAATTCCCCCATGAGGACCTTGAGCAGTGTGCCAGGATAGTAGAAATTTGTATACACTGAAGGTGGTAGGCCATGGTCTGCCGATGGATCTTACAGTTGTTCCAGCTATGGAACGGGTCTTTATACCTGAAGTGGGTGTAGAAGACCAGTTCCGTTATGGTTTTTTGAGGTTTATGTAGTCTTTCCCGGGAGCATCACATGCTGCCGCATATAGGGCAGAGCTGACTTGTATATTCCAGTAGCAGCATCCGCCTACTATTTTAGGGGATGGTGGACCACAGGTTGCATAATCATGGCTGGATTCAGGGTTGAAAATCATTGAGATTTTAGATATTCCTCTTGAGAGGAGGGTAAATATTGCGACCAATATGTGGCATGATTCTTCCAATATATGGTGGTATGTTATCACTTAGGTGTGGAATAATCGGGATATGACATGGGAAAACATTAAGACGTCCATATATGTTTATTATTTTACTACAACTCTAATGGCTTATCGATCCTCATAGTTCATCCTTAGAGATAAAGGACCACTATAAATTATGGATTATTGAACCTATTTTAAACTTTTTCAGCGATTCACACCTATTCTAATAGGATATGTCATATCGATAGATAGACGACTCGAGGATGGTCTTAGGTTTGATATCAGATCCCATATGAATGTCATCAGGATTTCTTCTATCTATACTATTTTAAATCAGCATCTGATTTTTGAGTGAAACCTATGGAAATATGGGGTTGTGAGCCTAGGTGGATCAACACTGATATCTGGTACATTCTTTATGAGAAGCAAGAAGTGTTGTATTGATTTTTCTTCAGGGATACAAGAAGTCGTATCATTTCATTCAGTACTCAGGTAGGATACTACCAGTGTGGTAATCTTGGACATTTGTGGCCCCAGTGATCAATGTACCTAGTTGAGTGTAAATCATGTGGCATGATGATCCATATTCAACTCTTATATAGGACTTTTCCACCTATGGAAAGTGAGAGAGGTTCTATAAAAACACCACGTACATGATCAGGGTCAGTATATTTTCACCAGTATGGAAACTTAATACATCGTGGCATGTCGGAGAAGATAGTGGTCATGGACATAGTCACAAGACCACTGGATCTCATAAACAGTAGGGTGGGTCAGCTCAGGGTAGTCAGGCCGTGTCATAGGGCCTCAGAACAAGTCAAACATATGCAGTGAAACAAATCCAACAAGAGCTACATCCTAGACATTATACTATAAGAGGTATAATTTTAGTTACCTCTGTATTATCTTTTTCACTTTTCGATAATGGTGAAATGAATAGTTATATATATGTTCACATAGTGGTGAGCATTGGGATTTGTGATTATACATTTGTGTATGTTATGACCCTAGACACTCCATTAGGTATTAGAATGGTATATGTGTGTCTGTGGAAGGAGTTACCCCTTGAGGTTGATGGGTTCCAGTTATTTTGGGATCTCTGTGTAAAGACCCGAAGCTTATCGTACATGGACATTACAATACTTTTGCGGAATACTTAGTACATAACAAAAACACACACACAAGGATCGTAATAGTTTAGTGTCTTTGGAAACGCAGAACGTAATCTTCTAATCGTGGTGAAAGATATTCAATATCTCCCATAAAGATCTTCCCTTTTTTTTACCTAAAACCATTCTTTATATCCTGGGGAAAATAAAACATAAAAGGGTGAGCTCAAATGCTCAGTAAGGGTAAGCAAAAGAAAAATCAATCACATCATATTCATAAGAACATAACTTTTGATAATCTTAACCTGCAAAAGAGAGCATAATTTCATATCATGGGATAAATCATAGTAGTGAAATGAGATCCCAATAAGCATAACTTAAAACATGAAACTTTGTGTAATACACACATAATCATAGAGAATAATTTCTTGTTAGTCATGACTCATTGCCAAGACTATCTTAGTGGACAAAGTCCCTTTCTGAATCGAGTCACCCTCGTTTCAGTCCTGTTTCACTGAACCGGTATAACCTACCATTCCAGCCATGTCTATCTCATGAGATATGAAATCTTTACCCAATGCATTGGAGGGAGATATAGGTCCCACCCATCCTATAATGATACCATTCTTATGTGTTCCACAAACTCTTAAATCATACATCATTGCATAACCCATGTAATAAAAATGGGAATCATAAACATCGTGACATCACAAAACAATTCATATAAGATAAAGGAATTCATAAAAATATTTCCATCATAACATAATCAAATCCATGTAATAATAGGGATATAAACAGAGCCCTTTATTATCTTAGATGGAAAATAATTTTGATAAAACACTTGAAATCCATTCTTGAGGAAATTACCCTTTCTGCTTCAAAAACACTTTTCCTTTCATAACATGACGTACAATTCTAAAATAAAAGAAGTTTATTAAAAATAAACTTGGAAACTTGTAAAGGAAGCTACTTGTAAATAATGTTTTAAAAATCCATTCATGCCGTATAAGTTAAAAAAACATTCTTTGTACTTTTGTCGGAAAAGTCAAAAAAGTACCTCGTACAAAAAACAACAAAAGATTCCTTTCATATCTTTTACTAAAAACTCACCGAAGGGTAAAATTGGATATAAACTATTATAGAAGGATGGAAATAATATTACATATTGAGGGAACATGGATGTGGATGATAAAATACACCCCAGTAATTACCAAAGTAAAAACAATCTCGGATAAAAGTGAGATTGTGATATTTCCCTTACCTTAGGTCCGACTTGCATTGTACGTGTCCAAACCTCCTGTATAATGATTTAAATCATGTTATTGACTTATTACAGAATCATATTAATTTTTATTATATCATATATGGTCCACTTATTACTTTATATTACCCTTTCTTTTTTAAATTCATGTTAAAGAAGTGTTTTGGGTAAAATCGTTTCATTTATCGTAGGTGTTTTTAACTTGTAATTATTAATATGATTACTTGGATCATGATTACTTATATACATAATGTAAAACATGATTTATATATCATATATATTCATAATATACATATATATAATATATTGATAAATGGAATGAAATACACAATTCATGGAGACGGTAGTCCGTACGTACGGATGAACGCTGTTTTCGTTTCCTTATTGAATTGAATAGAATTAAGTAGATGACATACATATAAATTTACATAAATAAAGTATCATTATTATGTAATTTATTTCATTATTACTTATTATATATACTTTATAATCATTCATGAATGGTTAATCATTGAGAATGAATCTCATCGCGTCGTGGAGACGGTAGTCCGTACGTACGCACGAGCGATGTTATCGTTCCCATGATTGTGGAATTGTGTTGAAGTGTATGTATACTATTTCAGTATCAATATCACCTTATAATAATCATATATAGTTACTCATTACACCATTATACCCATCCAATTAAGGTGGTGACGGAAAATAGACTACACCACGGCGTGGAGACGGTATTCCATTCATACGCACGCGCGGTGATTTCCTTTTTCCGTAGGATGGATAGAAGGATAATTAGAGTTGTTTCATATTTATAATAACATATCAGTATATAAGAAATACTTATGTTATTACTTTATCATGAAACAAATAAATAAGAAGAAGTTGAAGAAGAAAGAAATTGAAAAAGATCGGTAATGGATATTACCTCTTTTTGACGCGCCTTCACTTATCCTCCACTTAAAGAACTATGGATGGTCTTTGAAGAAGAACAGGACCTCTAGGATGATACTATGGATGTGGAGAAGAGGTTTTGGAAGGTTTTGGACGAGCTTGAAGGCTCAAATTTGTGTGAGGAAGAGAGGGAGGAGGTGCCCTTTTATAAGGGAGGAGAGGGGCACCTTAGGAATATCTCAAAATATTATTTTATATTAAAGTCAAAATCGGGTTATAATGGTTCCAAAGGGTCTTATTTCGAAGCTAAAGTGGGTATGGGTAGAAATCCTATCAACCAATAGGATTTAGATAAGTTTAGGTTATTATTTTAACCTTATCAATTAGATTTAACTTTAAGATAAATAATTTAACTTTTACCGTGTCTTTTTGTTTTCTTACACTATATGGTTAATACACTTACTATAACATGCCAAACTAACCCCAAATTGTTTATTATTAATATATATATCCTTATTTAAGTCATTTGGCCTAACCTTACATTTTTAGGAATAAAATAACAATTAATAATATAATATTTTATTTAAAAACTATTTTGTGTCAATTTTGACACTATTTGATATATGATTTTTGTGGAAGTCATAACAGAATGATATGTTCGAAAAAATTTGATTAAATAAACACTAATATATCATAGTAACCTTGAAAATTATTTTAATTCATAAAAAGTCTTAAATTAAATTTATTTTGGTATTTATAATATCAATTATGTCAATATTTCATTAATAAGATAATTACAGCATCATCTTTGTGTCATAAATAAATTAACTTATTTGAGGTCTAAAAATTACAAATAAAATACCATTATGTAGGAAATCGTTTTAGATTTCTAAAGAATATTTACAATCGAATTTATCTTTTGTATAACCCTATATTAAAAATGTTTTAGTAAATAAACTATGATTTTAACTCTTTTAACTCTTCTTTGAATTAAATAATAATAAATGTCTTAATCTAATCCAAGTGGGCCTAAATGATAATATTTTACACTTAAGGTTGTTTTTGGTCGAGATAAACTTGTCCAACAGGATTAGGACATGTGTTAGGGTAATATTAATATCATTGTTACCCTTAATTACCCTATTTACTTTTAACCGTGGTAAATAAAAGTAAAAAGTTACTATTCACTAAAAATTATTTTCATCTCATTGAACCACATTTTACTTACTGACATCAACCGTGTCTCTCGGAGTTTTGAAATTCCATTCACAGAAATGATAAAATTAAGTTTTATGAAAAATTCAGTTTTTTAACTACCACTTAGTTGTTTCACTATTCATCAAAAACTGATGGTTTTCAGAACAATGCCAAAATTTCATCCTAAGCTATATTTCATATTCCGAACTCAAAAATGAAGTCTATTTTACCAAATTCATAACATAAAAGTTGCATTAATTAATTTTATAATTAAATCCCACTGTTAAAACAAATAGCGTGTTTTTAAGAAACAATATCTATCAAAAGATTGACACCTGTTTATGTCTGGTTTAAATGTGAAATTACATCCAATGACCAACATTGTATTAAATTGTAAAAATATATTCTAAATATACTTTAAAACCACTAAAATTAATAATTTATCACTATTAATTATTTTGATTAAAAAAGTTGTTTTTAATTATAATTTAGTAATTTTCACTATTCATCAGAATATGAAAGTTATCCGAAAGGTACCAAAATTTCACCTTAGGCTAAATTCGATACTCCAAATACAAAAATGAAGTCCATTTTGAGAGTTAAAATTTCTAAAATTTTAAAAGGTGGTTATTACTATTCATAACGGCTAGTTATAATAATATTTTAATAGCATATCGTTGTTTAGTGAAACTCGGTATTGCGTACTACACACGCTATCGAGGAAGGTCGCGATTGCGTGTAATGCAAGGCATGTCAAGGATGTGTGTTGTGCAAGATCCTTTTGGTGTAGCGTACAACACAAGACATTAATAAAATTAAAAAGAATATTTTTCATAAAATATTGGGCTGTTACATTCTACCCCCCTTAAAATGAATTTCGCCCTCGAAATTCATCGGGGTTATAAATGGTTTACTATTCGAAAGTTTCTTTAATATAAACCCACATCGTAAAAATAATACCAAAACTTGGCTTTAAAAACTAAAGTATGAAATGTAACGATTACCCAAATAAACTAATCACTGGGTTTCCACATAGGTGAAAATATGGATATGGAAGAGAAATCTAACCATCATGTTCTGATGGAGAGTGGTAGAGAACATGGCTATGGAAAATCCAGTAATCACAAATCCATAGATTTGTGATGATATAGGTACCATCTGATTCATCAGTTATAAGATCACTAGGACAACATTTTTGGTTTTCAAGATCATTTTCCTAAAGTTGAAAATTTTCATAGAATAAATACTTACTTTATTTTGGTACAATCTCACTGTTGATCGTGCCTTGAACAATTTCCACTTCATCTCTTAAAAAAATGAAGTTGAATTTGTTATTCGTGAAGTGTTAGCAGATCATGTGATAGAATGACGGGCCATTCAATCTGTCTCAAACAAAAGGTTAGAAAAAATTATATACATAAGTCGATCTATAGTGAGATTAATCATATATGGTTCCTAAAATGGACTTATACTTCATATATCATACTGCTTAATATAATAAAACTAGTTTCTACTAAACAGGGACTTCCTGTAGGCCAGTGGTAGGTGATAAAGGTCAGTCACACTTCGTTTGTGGGTTCGATTCCCACAGCCTTGTCCGACGCCATGGGCTATCGCCCGTCCTGCAGGTTGTCCTTTTTCTAAAACTATATTACTATAACATCCCATCAATAATATCGAAAAAACTTTTATCCTTAAACAATACTAACTTATGTCCAACATAATCTATTCCAATCTTTAGGCTTATCCATAATACTGGAGTCCACTCTCATAACATAGTGAAAACGATTACCAGAGATTTAACACCATCGTCGATCCCCATATATCATAAGGTATGTTTTGTTGGTCACATTCCAAACATTCAAAGTCATTAATCACGTATTCTCTTGAATACCATAGTGAAAACATGAATTCAGTTAAAAGTTAACACTTTCCACATACGAAAATCCTTAAAATTCTATATACTCAAACCATGATATCACTTAGTCCTTATATCAATCATGAGCTCATGAATACTATTAAACATTTTGTTTTCTCGTTTTCCCTTCATTATGCGCATATCATCTTATTTCCAAAAATATCTCAATTACTTTGATTACGACATTATACCAATACATAAATATTCCAATACTCCATGATACAATATTATTTTGGAATTCCATTACATAAACACTTAATCATTCCACCACATAGTTGTCATATTCAAAATCTCCAACAGTGATCGCATGTGACTTCCCTTTGTCCTTTGCCTTCAGTGGTTGCTCATGTTGATCATCACTGACCCTAGGATTAGGGCATTTATTAGCATAATGCCGCATTTCCTTGCACCTGAAGCATTGAAGTGTTGGTGGTGCATTCTCTGTAGTGTTTTCATTATTCACATCATTGGAAACCATTTTTCCATTACTTCGACACTCAGCTGGTCGATGACCTTCTTTTCCACACATAAAACATTTTCTAGTCCCTTTAAGACAATCTCCACCATGCTTCTTTCCACACTTTGTGCATAAGGAAACATTCCTCTTCACTTCACCATTATTTTGAGATTTCTCCTTTAACTCCATCTTTCGTTTCTTGTCAAAACCATGAGATGGATATGTAACACCAACTTCCATTTCTACCATGATATCACAACGCACAATTTCATCATATCTACTAAAGTCTTTTATAGATAATGCCCTTCGAAGACTTGGTTTTAAGCCACTGAAAAATCGATCAACTTTACTTTCAGGTTGGATGATAATGCCAGATGCATACCTTGCAAGTCTTGTAAAATTCTGTTCGTATATACCAACAGATTCATCATCCTTTTTCTTTAGTTCAAGAAACTCCTTCTCCATCTTTGTTCTAAGAATATGAGGGAAGTACTTACTGAAAAACAAGTTCTTGAACTCGTCCCATTCCATGGACTCAATTTCATCTCTTGGCCTCGTATTCTTGATAAGATTCCACCATTGATCAGCTTCACCTTCCAGACGATATAATGCTAAGATGACTTTATCATGTTCAGAACATTGAAGAACTGAAAATATATTTTCAGTGGTACTGATCCATTGTTCAGCATCAAGTGGATCGAAAGTCCCACTGAAAGAAGGTGGACGTTGCCTCATGAAGGACTCAATAGAATACTGTTCTTTTCTCTGCTCATTTGGAATTCCAGAATGATTCATAGCTTGTGTAAGGATAGCAATAAGATTTTTCACTCCATCTCCCATAACATTTGTTTGTTCAGGAGGAAAATCATTTCATTTTCCATTGCATTGATCAACATGGTTCCTTCGGGTTCCAGCCATCGTCTAAAACCCAAAAATAACAGTGTGAGAGGCAAAAATCATGCTAGGGAAAACAACATAATAAAGGGGGAGTACCTTCAATATCTAACATCTTAGGTTTAATTCTATGATCGTTAGCGTAGTTCTAGTACTATAACCTATACGTATACTTAACCTTAGGGACATCCCTAGACATACCGTAGAAATATCTCAAGGGATCTCACTTACATTTTCGCATCCTAGTTTCTAAAGGTTTACTAAACCTTTCCTCTGATACCAACTGTAAAGACCCGAAGCTTATCGTACATGGACATTACATTACTTTTGCGGAATACATAGTACATAACAAAAACACACACACAAGGATCGTAACAGTTTAGTGTCTTTGGAAACTCGGAACGTAATCTTCTAATCATGGTGAAAGATCTTCAATATCTCCCATAAAGATCTTCCCTTTTTTTTACCTAAAACCTTTCTTTATATCCTGGGGAAAAGAAAACATAAAAGGGTGAGCTCAAATGCTCATTAAGGGTAAGCAAAAGAAAAATCAATCACATCATATTCATAAGAACATAACTTTTGAAAATCTTAACCTGCAAAAGAGAGCATAATTTCATATCATGGGATAAATCATAGTAGTGAAATGAGATCCCAATAAGCATAACATAAAACATGAAACTTTGTGGCATACACACATAAACATAGAGAATAATTTTTTGTTAGTCATGACTCATTTCCAAGACTATCTTAGTGGACAAAGTCCCTTTCTGAATCGAGTCACCCTCGTTTCAGTCCTGTTTCACTGAACCGGTATAACCTACCATTCCTACCATGTCTATCTCATGGGAAATGAAATATTTACCCAATTAATTGGAGGGAGATATAGGTCCCACCCATCTCATAATGATACCATTTTTATGTGTGCCACAAAATCTTAAATCATACATCATTGCATAACCCATGTAATAAAAATGAGAATCTTAAACATCGTGACATCATCAAACAATTCATATAAGATAAAGGAATTCATAAAAATATTTCCATCACAACATAATCAAAACCATGTAATAATAGGGATAGAAACAGAACCCTTTATTATCTTAGATGGAAAATAATTTTGATAAAACACTTGAAATCCATTTTTGAGGAAAATATCCTTTCTGCTTCAAAGACACTTTTCCTTTCATAACATGTCGTACAATTCTAAAATAAAAGAAGTTGATTAAAAATAAACTTGAAAACTTGTAAATGAATATACTTGGAAATAATGTTTTAAAAATACATTCATTTCGTATAAGTTAAAAAAAACATTCTTTGTACTTTTTTCGGAAAAGTAAAAAAAGTACCTCATACGAAAAACGACAAAAGATTCCTTTCATATCTTTTACTAAAAACTCACCGAAGGGTAAAATTGGATATAAACTATTGTATAAGGATGTAAATAATATTACATATTGAGGGAACATGGATGTGGATGATAAAATACACCCCAGTAATTACCAAAGTAAAAACAATCTCGGATAAAAGTGAGATTGTGATATTTCTCTTACCTTAGGTCCGACTTTCTTTGTACGTGTCCGAACCTCCTGTATAATGATTTAAATCATGTTATTGACTTATTCCAGAATCATATTCATTTTTATTATATCATATATGGTCCACTTATGACTTTATATTACCCGTTCTTTTGTAAATTCATGTTAAAGAAGCGTTTTGGGTAAAATCGTTTCATTTATCGTAGGTGTTTTTAACTTGTAATTATTAATATGGTTACTTGGATCATGATTACTTATATCCAGAATGTAAAACATGATTTATATATCATATATATTCAGAATATATATATATATATATAATATATTGATAAATGGAATGAAATACACCATTCATGGAGACGGTAGTCCGTACGTACGCATGAACGCTGTTTTCGTTTCCTTATTGAATTGAATAGAATTAAGTAGATTACATAAATATAAATATACATAAATACAGTATCATTATTATGTCATATATTTCATTAGTACTTATTATATATACTTTATAATCATTCATGAATGGTTAATCATTGAGAATGAATCTCATCGCGTCGTGGAGACGGTAGTCCGTACGTACGCACGAGCGATGATATTGTTCCCATGGTTGTGGAATTGTGTTGAAGTGTATGTATACTATTTCAGTATCAATATAAATTTATAATAATCATATATAGTTACTCATTACACCATTATACCCATCCAATTAAGGTGGTGACGGAAAATAGATTACACCATGGCGTGGAGACGGTATTCCGTACGTACGCACGCGCGGTGATTTCCTTTTTCCGTAGGATGGATAGAAGGTTAATTAGAGTTGTTTCATATTTATAATAACATATCAGTATATAATAAATACTTATGTTATTACTTTATCATGAAACAACTAAAGAAGAAGAAGTTGAAGAAGAAAGAAATTGAAAAAGATCAGTAATGGATATTACCTCTTTTTGACGCGCCTTCACTTATCCTCCACTTAAATAACTAAGGATGGTCTTTGAAGAAGACCAGGACCTCTAGGATGATACTAGGGAAGTTTAGAAGAGGTTGTGTCAGGGGTTAGCCGAGCTTGAAAGCTCAAATTTGTGTGAGGAAGAGAGGGAGGAGGTGCCCTTTTATAAGGGAGGAGGGGGCACCTTAGGAATATCTCAAAATATTATTTTATATTAAAGTCAAAATCGGTTTATAATGGTTCCAAAGGGTCTTATTTAGAAGCTAAAGTGGGTATGGGTCGAAATACTATCAACCAATAGGATTTAGACATGTTTAGGTTATTATTTTAACCTTATCAATTAGATTTAACTTTAAGTTAAATAATTTAACTTTTACCGTGTCTTTTTGTTTTCTTACACTATATGGTTAATACACTTACTATAACATGCCAAACGAACCCCAAATTGTTTATTATTAATATATATATCTTTATCTAAGTCATTTGGCCTAATCGTAGATTTTTAGGAATAAAATAACAATTAATAATATAATATTTGATTTGAAAACTATTTTGTGTCAATTTTGACACTATTTGATATATGATTTTTGTGAAAGTCATAACAGAATTATATGTTCGAAACAAGTTGATTAAATCAACACTAATATATCATAGTAACCTAAGAAATTTGTTTAATTCATAAAAAGTCTTAAATTACATTTATTTTGGTATTTATAATATCAATTATGTCAATATTTCATTAATAAGATAATTACTGCATCATCTTTGTGTCAGAAATAAATTAACTTATTTGATGTCTAAAAATTACAAATAAAATATCATTATGTAGTAAACCATTTTATCTTTCTAATGAATATTTATAGTCTAATTTATCTTATGTATAACCCTATATTAAAAATGTTTTAGTAAATAAACTTTGATTTTAACTCTTTTAACTCTTCTTTGAATTAAATAATAATAAATGTCGTAATCTAATCCAAGTGGGCCTAAATGATAATATTTTACACTTAAGGTTGTTTTTGGTCGAGATACACTTTTCCAATAGGATTAGGACATGTTTTAGGGTAATATTAATATCAGTGTTACCCTTAATTACCCTATTTACTTTTAACTGTGGTAAATAAATGTAAAAAGTTACTATTCACCAAAAATTATTTTCATCTCATTGAACCACATTTTTCTTACTGACATCAACTGTGTCTCTCGGATTTTTGAAATTCCATTCCCAGAAGCGGTAAAATTACGTTTTATGAAAAATTCAGTTTTTTAACTACCACTTAGTAGTTTCACTATTCATCAAAAATTGATGTTTTTCAGAACAATGCCAAAATTTCATCCTAAGATATATTTCATATTCCGAATTCAAAAATGAAGTCTATTTTACCAAATTCATAACATATAAGTTGCATTAATTAATTTTATAATTAAATCCCGCTGTTAAAACAAATATCGTGCTTTTAAGAAACAATATCTATCAAAAGATTGACACTTGTTTAAGTCTGGTTTAAATTTGAAATTACATCCAATGACCAACATTGTATTAAATTGTAAAAAAATATTCTAAATATATTTTAAAACCACTGAAATTAATAATTTATCACTATTAATTATTTTGATTAAAAAAGTTGTTTTTAATTATAATTTAGTAATTTTCACTATTCATCAGAATATGAAAGTTATCCGAAAGGTACCAAAATTTCACCTTAGGCTAAATTCGATACTCCGAATCCAAAAATAAAGTCCATTTTGAGATCTAAAATTTCTAAAATTTTAAAAGGTGGTTATTACTATTCATAACGGCTAGTTATAATAATATTTTAATGGCATATTGTTGTTTAGTGAAACTCGGTATTGTGTACTACACACGCTATCGAGGAAGGTCGTGATTGCGTGTAATGAAAGGCAAGTCAAGGATGCGTGTTGTGCAAGCTCCTTTTGGTGTAGCGTACAACACACGACATTAATAAAATTAAAAAGAATATTTTTCATAAAATCTTGGGCTGTTACACTCTGCATCATAGAGATTGTGAGGATTGATGTGATCCTTGGAAGAGATTGGTGGGTATTCTATCAGGTCATGGTTAACTTCTATCACTGCAGGGTGTGTTTCACAACACTAGAGCACATGTCTTTTCTTTACAAGGTTGAATTGATTGTCCAAGAAATCAGAGATGGAACCAAGCATCGTTGGCTTGGTGGGATGATAGCCCAGATTGGATGTTTATATCTGGATGATCATGGAACATGTTTGGAATATTTTCTTATAGTGTTTGATTATTTCAAGGATGATTTGCTCGACGACTACTCAGTCTTACCTCCAGTTAGAGATGTGGAGTTCACTATCGAGATCATTCTAGGAGCTGCACCAATGTCCATTCGTCTTTACAAGATGGCTATGATGGAGTTGCAAGAGTTCAAGAGGCTGTTGGATGATCTGGAAGCTAAGTGTTTTTTCTAAACTAGTACATAACCATGGGTTTCATAGGTCCATATCATGAAAAAAGAAGACAATACCCTTTGTATATGTGTGGACTATCAGAAAATAAACTTCTTGATGGACAAGAACTAGTATCAATTACCATGAATTGATGAACTGTTTGACCAGCTTCAAGGATCTCAAATGTTCTAGAGGATTTACTTGAGGTTCAGATATCACCAGGTACATGTTTGACATGTGTACATACCTTTTACAACTATTTATCATAGGTATGACCAATATGAGTACTTGGTTATTCTGTTTGGTCTCACGAATGTGCCAATAGTTTTCATGGTTCTGATGAATCGAGTGTTCCATCCTTACCGATATTCATTTCTGGTGGTTTTCATTGATGATATGATTGTATATTCTTACAATATACAAGACCATGAAAAAAAATTGAGACAGTTTCAAATAAAGTAAGATAACATCAGTTATATTTTATGCTCAGAAAATGAAACTTCAAGATAGATCAGATTAACTTACCATGACATATCATCTCTGACACTTGTGTACCAATGGACCCAGATAATGAGATATCGTTGTTGACCTAGGAGAATCCAAAGAACATTTTTGATGTGTAGAGTTTCATGGGGATACCATGTTTCTACAAGAATTTTATTCATGACATCTCACGTTTTACAGCAATGATGAGAGGCATGCTAAGAAAGGTGTGGTGTTTGAATGGTCAGATTCTTGTGACGCAACATTTGAAGAGTTCTAGGGACATCTGACATCTACACTGATACTGATTTTTCCAGATCCTCGAAAAAGAAACCCTATGAACTATGATTCATCTGGTATTGGGTAGGGAGGAGAGTGTAAGCTAGGAGAATGGGTAATTGTGTACGAGTTTCAATAGTATAGGCCTAATGAGTTAAATTACCAAACACAAGATCGCGAGTTTGCATCAATTGTTCGTGATTTTTACTAATTGGGAAATTATTTATTGGGGAAGCTTTTTTTAGTTTACACTAATCACAAATGTCTAAAAAAATAATCACCTGACATGATGTGAATCTAAGATAGTGAATACGGGTGGAATACATTCAGTTTGTTTGATATTGAGCTTGCATATACACCCAAAAAAGGTAATATAGTGGCAGACACACTATGTAGGATGACTCAGATATAGTCAGTGTAAGAGTCCAGCAGAGAGTGGATTCTAATGGTTTTTTTTTCAATGTGATAAATTTATATGTTATCAATAGTTAGAGATAGTGAAATATTTCATCTTTGGATATTACATCTTCCCTAATGGACAAAGAGAGGATGATCCAGCTAGCTGATTCCAAAGGCCTAGTTCTATGGAAGAGTTTAGTAGTTGAGGACCCTCCTCCTAGATGAATGATATGCGAGGATGAAATTATGGATGTCCATGGAAAAGATTGGATCTAGGGGATATACACGAGGAGTTGATGTAAGTGTTTAATGCTTCAGCTTAGGTAGTATATCCCGAAGTCACCAAGATGTAGAGTGACTGGTGCTATTAGTACTGGTGTCAGGTTAATTAGTGAGAAGTAGCCAATTTTTTTACGAGGTGTTCCACCTATCAGTATGAGAAGGTGGAACATCTGTGGCCAGCATGATTTTTATAGTAGCTACCCATTCCAGAGTGAAATGGGATGATATCATGATGGTTTTTGTGATATGGTTTCCATGTTCTTCTAAAGGCAATTATACTGTTTGGGTTATGGTGGATTGTTTTAAGATTTTTTCTCACTTCATTCAATCAAGTAGACATTTTGTGTTGATGAGCTCGTGATGTTTTTTATTCGAGTGGTTGTATGACCTCATGGGTTTCCTCGTTCAATCATTTCAGATAGGGATTCCCGCATTACATCTCATTTCTAGAAGATCATTGTGAGGTCACTGGGTACATAAGTGATTCAGAGCACAATTTACCACCCTCACATAGATGGATATTTAAATCACATGATTCAAGTGCTGGAGGACATGTCGCATGGTTGTATCCTCGTCTTTGGGGGGTCATGAGAGAACCATATACCCTTGGTCAATTTCTCCTATAATATTATCTTCCATCATACTATTCAGATGGAACCATGTGAGATATTGTAAGGTAGTTCATGCTAATCACACATGTGTTGGCTGGAGGCAGGAGAGGAAACTATGCTAGGACCACATATTGTCCAGGAGACTACTAACTACGTTCAATTGATTCAAGGACGGAAGGCTACTACCCAGTATCGTTAGAAATATTATGCTGACCGATAAAGAAGAACTCTTGGGATTGAGGTTAGAGATTAGGTTTTCCTAAGCGTTTCACTAAGATTGGGATAGAGAAGGATCCGGAGACATGGTAGTCTCTCACTCTGATATGTCGATCTATTTTAGATTTTTGTGTGAGTCAGTTTGTTTGCCTATCTGTTATAGTTTTCATATAGGTACCGATCGATGCATGACGTCTTCCACATATCTTTATTGTGCCACTACAACTCATAACCACCCCATGGTCATCATCCCATGGATGTAGAGCTTCATGTTGATGCATCCTTTAAAGAGAATTTGATTTGTATAGTAGATAATAGTAGGAAGGTTCTCTAAAGATAGTCAGTTCCTCTCATATGGGTGTTATGTCACCATTATGAAGTAAAAGACATGACATGGAAGTGGGTGGGAAAATAACGTGCTCAATGGCTGGAGTTATTCTAAGACATTATTCCACCACCATTTCAAGGGAAATTCATACACGAATTTGTTTAAGGGGGGAAATTTCTATGCTCTTGGTTATTCATATGAGGTTTTATTTCTACCTTTATTGTATCCATTGAGTTGTTTTTGAGAAAATAGGGAAACCATGAAAAATGTTTTGTTTTAGTAGAAAATGAATTGTAATCCAATATACACACTATGTGGTCTGGCATTGTAGGATATGGATACATGGTGGGTGATTTTGTTGTCCTGGGAGAGATAAGAAATCCACTACATGATGAATACTATTTTATACACGTCGTGTAGTCATGATGGAATGGTCAGTGTGGGATTTTTAAAGTAAGTCAATAAATTGATTGGCAATAAAATGAAGTAAATTCCATGCATATGAACTTATATGTCGTGTTATTCAAAAATTCAGATAAACACAGAAATTATCCTCGATTTATCTTCTTCTGGATAGTTGAGATGCCGACTGAAAAACAATGAGCCATGAGAGTGTTTCCTCCTCTTGTTTCATTGTTTGGAACCTGGTTCAAGTGTCATCGGTCTTGTTGGATTCCTCTCAATATGATATTTCTTCAACTTAATCCATTATTGGTGATTTCTATTCATTTGTATGTTATTAATGGTTGAATTATTAACCTATTTTCTTATATCAATGATGTTTTGGGCCGATTCATGGGCTGATGTCGGATTATATCAGTTATACAACATCGAGGTAGGTGGCCTCATTCCTCTTGTTAATTATTACTGTGTTTATATTTGTCATTGTACTGCGCACCCATGAATATGATGTTTCCTTGAACATAAATCGATCCTTCTTATTATTTAAATATGGTTTTGATAATTAATAGAATGAATTTTATTAGGATAGGAATTATTTATTATTTAAAGGCCACCCCACGGGTGTGTTTTTCTCAGATAACTGGTTTAAACATTTGTCTCATGTATTTCAATGGGAATGAATTCATTTTTTCATTTAGTGTTGTTTTAAATTATCTTTAATATATCTGAAATTGCAATTGTGTCTGAATTGTGAAAATTTGATTATGGATGTGGGATTGTGGTGGCCGATTTTCCATGTAGTTTTTTTTCTTTTTATGATTGTTGGAATGTTGAATTATATTTTAAATAAATAAATGTTAAATGGAATTTGGTGATACATGGGTTCATTTTATAATGTTGTGAATGGACACACATGACTATTGTATGTTGCACCTTGGGTGATACATTGGTTCATCCTTGAATGCCATGGATAGACTCAAGATGTATAAGTTATTATGTCTTTAGTGACACATGGGATCCCTATTAGGACCTCCTGGGATGTACATAATTGAAAAAATATATACATATAGTTATACCATGGGAACCCAAGTAGGACCACCGGGGACAGACTCAATTGATGTTATACCGACAACGAGCGTGATACTCGGGCTCCCTAGTAGGACCACTGAGAACGAAATCGTAGGATGTCGGTAGAATAACACCTGTAATGTTACATGAATTCCAACATATGAATATCAATAATGGTATTAGGATATAATTAAATGATGAAATGGATGGAATTGTGACATGTTTGCCAAGTCAAATCAAAATCCTGAGTTCATACTTCACTTAATTTTTATGAGGTCTTCTGAGACTTCTATTGTTCTTACTTTTCTACAGGTGATGTTAGGATTAGTCCAGATTCTTAAATTTAAATACATAAAGTAAATGAACTACTAATGAATGTAGTAAACTAAATAAATGAATACCAGTATTTATTGTGTTGTTTACATTTGATTTCATACTAAATACTACATTTCATTACTATACACAACTACTGCATACACTCCTCGATAAATTTGCACACACATTTGGTGATTGCCTGCTGGGATTCATTTCTCAGACTCATTTTTTGTCATGTTTTTGGGACCAAATAGAAATTATTTCTATAGGTGTCAATATGGGAAAGGCTTATTTTTCACTTAATTGACTGTTTCATAGGAGCAGGAGAGCATTAGACCAAGCCTATGATTGTGATGATGCTAAGTCCCCCTTTTGTTTTAATGTACTTCGGTATAGTATTGTAATTGATTGTAGTGTATCCTATTTTTTCATCATTTTTATTACATGTAACATGATGCATTATCCTTTGAATGCCTGAAAAATCTTCATTTATCTATCGTACTTCAAGTATTTTGTTTTAGATTCATGTTGTTTACATCTTCTTATATTTGTTACTATTAATTATGATGACTTACACACTTCAAATGGGGACATTTATCACACCAAAGCCATCGATGCTCGTTGGAAGGCTCTGGAAATTATGGAAATACGCTTGAGGCCATTTGGTGAACCAGTCTAGCTATCTGTTTAGTTGTAATCTGGGTGGATATGCTACATAAAACCTAAATTAAAAATCATATTTATATTATAATCATGTATTTTTTAATTGAAATTTTATAAAATTAACACCCATAAGTTACATAAAAATCGATGTCAGAATCTATTGATAATGTGGTTTTAATAAATATTGGTAAAATCCTATAAAAGAAGGTGGAGATAAAATTCAATTTATTTTGATGGTCGAATGAAACATTATTGCAATAGTATATTTTTATTCAGAATTGTTGAAATTATTGGAACAAATAAATAATAATGATTGTTATTCAATTGAATTAAATGGAATAAAAAACCAAAATAACCAGGGTAACACATGAATTTAATGATGAAATAATAACACAATTTTATTTTAGGTCTTTATCCCATGAATTAAATTTCATATTTTTTTGTAAAATAATACCTGCATTGTAAATAAAAAAAATTATATGGAAATATAAATATTGCACAGAATATAACATATATCAAATAATAAAAATTTATGGAGATTATCACTATCATGTAAAAAACATTGATGTAAGAATCATTTAATTATAATATTCCCTATAATAAAATTGTAGACTTGTTTATAAATAATTTAATACAATAACATGTTTTGGAGATGAATTATTAATCATTATTGGTATAATAGAGTTACAATGAGATATTTTGTAACTCAATAGAATAAAATGGAGTTAGTCTAAATCCTTAAATAGTTTCTAACAATTATATAAAATTTTAAATTAATAATTTAACCTAATTTCCCATTGTTGATCTTATGAGTAAAAATAGTGAATAAATTGTTATCTTAATTTTTTGGATCAAATTTATTTTCAATGTTCTAGTAATTTTGGAAGAACTTTATGCGAATATTTTTTTATAAATATTAATTGTGTGGATTTTAACATGAGATCAAAATAATTATATTTATTCAAGATACAACATTACGAATTTTAATGGTTCAAACTTGTATTTTTAATGAAATCTATTTTACCTTTTTTATTGATTAATTAGTCTTAATTTCTATGGAAATGTAAAAATAAAATTTTAAGAACTAAACAACATGAACATCATTAAATAATGTCATACAATATTTCATTATTTTATGATTTGTTTTATTAATAATGAAAAAAAATAAATTTTCAAACAGAAATTTGAAATATATAAAAAAATTGATTAAATAGAGGTTTATTTTGTGTGATGATTCACAATATAAATATGGAATTTAATTTTGGTTAAATAATCATAATTTATTATTATACTATGTATAATATGTTTGTAAAAAAACTGGACTACTAAGGCCAACCAACTATGGTATCTCAATACTACATATGTTTCAGATATCAACCATGTGTTAGAGATAACATTGAACTATAGTCATGTTGGTAAAATTATGTAGGTGCATATCCACCCAAGGTGTTCCCATATGTATGCACATGGATAATATATATAATGCATAGAGTTTTTAGGGTAGACCATACAGATGTGTACAACCCTAGTGATGGAAGGTTTGCAAGGTGATATTTGTGTAGAACCCATGTGACTCTTCCATATTTGGAAGTTATAAGATGTTATTTAATGATGTGATAAATTGATTTTATGTATAAAGGGGGACGATGGTATGTGGTTATTATTATCATATAAAATCATACATGAAAATAAAATCGGGTGGCAAATGTATTCAATATTAATGATATATTATTCATATTAACTAATCTTAATCCATTCAATCATGATTTTCTACACCACCAATCTTATTAAGTATATAATCCTCAGTATAAAAATATCATGTGATCAAGCCATGATAAATAAGTCTTTATTAATCACCCAAATATATAGATGCAGTCGTTGTCATGCTTGCATGCATCTTGTAACAAACCATCCCGGGTGGCACTAACAATTCTGTGAGATAATGGGTCACATAGTCTTCTATATGCATAAAAATATTCAAGATGATTTTAACTAGAATTAAGGGTCTATATTTGTATAGTGGGTGATGATAATCTCATAATCAGAGACACACAGTGGTGTAATAAATAAATTATAAAATAGAAGATGCATAATAAATGACTTGGAGTGAGAACATTATATGTAAATAACCTGATGATAGTAATAAACAAATAATAAAAATGAACACCTAATATCATATACCTATTTAGGTAATTTTATTTATATGAAGGGAAATGAATCAAATAGTCATTGTTGTAGGAACACATTTTTACATGTATATCAAATGAATTAAAAACCCCAAATGAATCTCTCCAGATAGGATCACAAGCCAAATCAGGGTCCTATTCTTACCAAAATGCATGATGTGATTAATGTTGTATCAAAAAATAGTAACTATCCCATATCTATTCCTGCATACACATAATGTGCCTAGGTACAACAGGCTTCTTGTATAGGGTGTGATATAAACATGGTAGGCCACTGCCAATGGTGCCTATAAAAAAGAGAGACTATGAAAATAACTAAATCCATTTACAAGTTTAATAGATAAAACTTAATATAAGATAGATATAACAAGATTACGGAATAGTTTATAATAAAAATAGTTTACATAGATGAGAATATATATATATATATTTTGTTTCATTAGTAGGCAGTAACCATCTCAGAATAATCCACATGGGATAAGAGTAACAAACCTACATGGGTGAGTTCTGAGGGTGTTTAACTATGTTGACATTTTTATAGATATTTTAATGTATACATGAGTTGAATCTGCCATACATTGTCCCCCCTCTTAATTTCCATACTATAGATAATAACTCATAGAGGTCAAAATTTCTATAAATAGTAGTCAAATATGGTGTCATACTATCAATCTACAGGTTTCATACCTATATTTTTTTCAATGAATTACCATCGTTCAATTTGAACCATACATTTAATAATAGTATGTTTCAGACCAAATTAATAATATCTTTAAACTCAATAATAATAAAAGGTTCCATATCTAAATAATCATAGGTATTATAACATTAATAATAATAGGTTCCAATATTAAATATTCATATTTATCAATCCATTAATAATATAATAATATGTTTCATACCATTAATAATAATTTAATAACATAATTATTCATTTTAATAGAATTAAGTAACATGGAAAGTGATAAATGAATTTATATAACTGAATGATTTAATTTATTGACGCTCTCACAACATGTACAGAGTGATCATAGACCCAAATGGTAGGTTTATCAAAGGAATGATGATAAAATACACTCTCTGATTTTCCTGGGATGAGGTTAAAAATTTCAAACCACGATAAGGTGATATGAGGGTGACCTATCCAATATGAAATAATCAATTTCACACTTTTAATTCAGTTTTAAGAAAAATTGATAATTTCATAC
The DNA here is from genome assembly GCA_963277665.1 of Viscum album. Lineage (NCBI taxonomy): Eukaryota > Viridiplantae > Streptophyta > Magnoliopsida > Santalales > Viscaceae > Viscum > Viscum album. The sequence continues at coordinate 1,245,153,919 of OY728147.1, forward strand.
ATGTGGCACAATGGATAAATCCAAATAGGCAACAAACCCATAGGTAAAAGTTATAAACGACATATCGTAAAAATTATTATCGAAATATCATCCAGTGATTGACATTTATTTGGTTCGTATTATAGGAATATGTATAATGAGACAAAATCCCAAAAATAGGGAATATAAGAATGAACCATAAAATTATCCAAATTGGTGATATAAAATAAGGAAAAAATGTAAAAGAATAAATATCATATTGTTTTCTATCCATTAAAACATGAAAATATTGAATCATAGTCCGAATAGAAGAATGAGAAGATATCTTAGGTTAGGACTGAGGGGGAGTCCATATGGTGGACTTCATACATTATAGAAATAAGAGGTGGAGGCCTCTATTGAAAATATATTTCTGACTCCTTTTGGAAAAATATTTTGGAAATTTTCATGACTTTTAAATTCCTTAAACATCATGTAATGATCAATATTTCCCATCTTTGGAATGTTTATTGAATGATTTTAATTAGTATACCCAAACAAATAAACATCATGTGTTGAATACACATTGTGTACTTAGCCTGTAACCATCCTCAATTACATGTTTCATTTATTCCAAATATATCAACCAGCAAAAGTATATGAATTTCTAGTCAATGGAAAAAATGTGAGCATCAAAAAGTGTTTCACTAAAAGTAAAAAAAACCAAACTAGATATGGAAATCCATTTTTTCATTTTATTCCACATTTAATGAACCAAATGCACATGATTATTTTATATTGGTCGTAAAAGATCATACTGGAAAAAAATCATCCCCTAGGAACATATATCATCCTCCCTCTTTTAGGTCTCATCATGTATGTGATCGTGATTCCATTACACCTATACTATAGGAACTCACCTGCGTCCAAGATCCTTTGTGATTTTTTAATTATATGAAATGAATTATCCTCTATGAGTCCATCAATGACTATCCCAACATTATTATACTGGAAGATAATAATTTGATCTTAATATTATGATTGATGTTTTGAAATATGGAAGACAACGTGCATAGATCAGTACATATGAGGTAACAACAATATATAAGATTCCACCCGAATCTCTCTAAAACATGAAATATAAAATTGAATAAGATTAAATCTTCCACTTTCTTCTAAACTATTGATTCCACAGTCTAGTTAAAGCACATAAAAATTCATGAACCATGACCTCGATCATTGATGATCGATGGTTATGATCTGCATAGGACTTATTCTTGGACCGAGTTATAGCCATTCATTTGATAATTAAATTAACATATTAATATGTATCATGAATGATAATAAGTCCAATTAATTTAACATATCCTACATCTAAATTGGCAGAAGATGATTTGAATGGCCCAATATATATGTCCTCATAGATAACCATCAGTATTGACTCTATAAAACTATTATTGTATGTGATCTTGATTAGAAGTATATTATTCTATTATGAACCTCCAACGTTAATGATTCATTCTAAGATCATTTCCACAAAAACATATAGAATCTATTATGAATAAATCTTAAGTTGAGGGTGAAAGTTTCTGATCAATATTAATTGCATACCCAAAGCTCTCTATAACAAATCCTAGATCTTACAATTGAAATGGTAATCCCTAAATGAAATTATTTTACAATGTACCCCATGTAGTTATAAAATCTCATGGAAATAAATTATTCAAATCAAATCCAATAAGAAGGTATCTTATATATGTATGAAGTTGATGTCCATAATGAACCTATCGATGATCAGAAATAATAAAAAACTACCATGATGGGGTCCATAAAATCTTGTCCCAAAATCTATCTTGAATTATCTCATTTACACTAAGGAATTAGATATGGTTGTATAATACCTTATGGTTGCTGGTTTTCTACCTTTACCTAAGGATCAATGGAACATCGAGTATCAAAACAAGACATCATCCTTTTTATACTCAGACACAAATACTGGTGACATATATCATGATACAATTTTGGAAGTTTATGATTCACTTCCCATGTAAAATCATAAGGCTCTCACTTAAACTCCTCCCATATATCATTATTCATCCTTACGCATCCATTAATGTTTAATTTCATATCCTCATCGGATATCCATCCCAGTAAATTATTCTATTGTGAAACACTCTCCCATATGACTAAACCCTTGGGATCTAATAATTTTGTCATCTTAACTCTCTATATAATTTAAAAGTATAATAATAATGATTCAAGTACATATTATTCAAGAAGTTTCTGAACATCCAAGGGGAATTTAGAAAATAGGTCCATATTCCACCACTCGCTAATGGCCACTAGAACCACTTATGTCTAATCCCCTGGACTCAAATATTTCGTTATGACATTGCCTTTTAAGGAATATATAAATGGTTTAAATCGAATTATTATAGTTACCCAGCCCACATTATTTTCATAAGTCTCATTTCATGTTGTGAGAAAATATTGATTGGTATTTTTTGGTGGGGAAACCACAAAAAACACTCTCCCAATTGGTTATGCCTCCAACAACAAAAGGGGTAATCAGCAGATGAAATCTTAATATCTTGTGTTGGGTAATTCCACTTCAGAGGCCTCAGCTTATGTGACCTGTATACAAAGACTCATTCGTTCATCATCATGTTTTTTCTTATCCAAATACTTGATGCATCAAATTGGAAAATATATTTTCTACTCGACATCATAGAAATCCGGATCAGTGCTAAAGTCAGTATCCCATTGAGCTCTTGAAAGGGTGTCTCATAGGTTTCAAACCTCATTTAATCATACCCTACTTATTCAATCCTGTAATAGGTACTAATTGATGTGAAAATCCTTAAATAATTTCATTTAATATCCATCCATCCCCAATAAGCATCATATGTTAAAAAAATTGGGTTCCTAGAGAATGCATCCCTATCCTTATATACGTCAAAAAATACCATATCCTCTTACATAATGTGACCCATAATGTATACTTAATAAAACTAATTTTGGAATTTATTTAGATGAGAATAAATATAGTTCCTTATATAATTATTTAGAACAATATCAAGATGATTTTCAGGATTATTTTGATTATGAGAATACTACAATATTTCATTTATAAATAAAACCACGAATGAATCGAAAAAATGTGGAAACCCTCAATTCAAGAGATCTATGAAAACATGTTTTGAGTTAGGATAAAAAAATGTCCTAAATATATAATCATTATTTTCATACTTTCTATGGTTCACAAAGAGTGTTTGATTGGATAACATGTACATCATGTTAGCCAAAACACAAAATGGTCTTATAGAGTAATATTGAAAATTGTATCAGAACAAATATGTCATTTAGACAAGGTAAGGGATGAATATTTTTCTTAAAAATCTGATTGAACAATCATTAATCCAATAAACTTTTAACTGTTTCATTCACCATCACAGAAAAATGGTCCAGTGAACCCCTAAAATAATTAATGTTCCATGTAAAACCTATAGCCTATATGTCCTCAGGAATTATATTGACCTCTTCAAATCTTTGGTTTAAATAGTATAAAGAAGAATGGACAATGGTTAAAATCATTGAACAATTTCTATAGAGAACTCCACCTATTACATTAGTGTTAATCCTATAAAATCATTGAGGAACCCGTCCATGAAATGATTTAATAGGGGTCTAACTCATCTAGATTCAAACCCCAATTATCAACATAGAGGCCAGAAATATGGACCATGACGCCACTCAGCCCATGATTCTTTAGTATATCCCTACTAGTCAAAATATCCCACACTCCCTTATGAGCACATGAATCTCACTCTATTAATGTATATGAAACCCTTTGGTGATAGAAATCCATATATACATGATATATATCAAAAAATTTATCACAATAGTGAAATTAAATCCTTTCATATCGAGATAAAATATGATCTATTAAATACAATATCTTCTTATCTCAATTGGGGAACACTCTACATTGGTGTACACTCTCAAAACGTATACCTAATGGTGGGATAAGGTTCATAACCCCAAAAAATACTTATTCTCAAGAAAGATGTTTTAAAAATAACCACATAGACAATGGAATTACAATTAATTGGGACAAATATATATACCAAGGTTGATGACACTAAAATCATGCCTCAATCTATAGAAGGTCTTGGACTCAGAACCCCGAGAAGATGTTGTTCATCACATATATGGATTGTTTTATGGCCTTGATATTCAACAAGATTTCAATGAGAAATCATGTTCTGGTGATGTTTCGTAACTAGTGTTTGCATCCCGAATACATAGCCTCCCCACAAAACTTGTCCTTCCAAAAACACTAATGATCCCATCCTGGAGTGGTTCCCATGAACCCACTCAAATATCTAATGTCATAAAATATAATGTATCATCATCCATTATCATAAGGATTCCACAAAACCACATTAAATGGTACATCCTGTTATAGGATCGATACTCAACTTTATCTAGATCGCACTTAGGATTTATATTCCCTTACATTCCATACTAATGATAGACGAAAAAATATTCATTTAAATGATATCTTATAGGTACTTCTCTAAATATGGGTTCTTATTTGATGATACCTAACACAAAATACTTCACTAATATGATGAGATGTTAACAAACTATGATACTAACATCCACATTCTATCATATTTCTCTTAGTAATGAGATATTGGATTGCTATTTCATACATGGTAGTCAACCAGAAGAAAAATGACATATAAAATCTATGATGCTTGTGATCATCCTAAAAAAATATTAATTTTAGATCCTCTTTAATGGTATAGATATGATGAAGTCATTAAAGTTATATAAAAATGATGACTAATCAATAACATACATAGAACCATGCATTAGGTTCATGAACTCCTTGGAATGATCATCCATAAATGTCTCAGGGAAGATGCCATCATATAATCAAGATTTTAAAACCCTCTAAATAATTTCATGATACTAACATTCATAGTTAATATTTTCCCAACATTATTTTGTTGATCCCCAATTCATATATGCAGAGTTATTCAATCTCCTCTAAAGAGGTTCCTCAATATGCTCAAATATATACAAGACCGTATCACCCATAACTCTACATATTTGAGACACTGTGCCCTAAAAAAATATGTGGATGATGATGTAAAAATCCAACATCAATTATCAAATTGAATTGGAATATTTAAAGATATGTATATAGTATCTATCAGCTTCAAAAATTTACATCAAAACAACAAATCATTTCTATAATCATAGATAATATGATGTTTAAAATGTGGCACTACTTGAGGTAACACTTGTGGATCATAACCCACTAGCTGTAGAACATGATCGTCCCCAACTACATAAAACAAAATTCATAGATTCCAAGGAATGATAGCTCAAAAAAATTAGTTAGAATTCTCAAATAGAATATAATAATGATAACATCTCAAGTAAAATAATATTATTCTTATAGACATTCATATGTATGAACCACTACCCTATACCTACTATTATATCCATGCATGGGTGATATAAAAAATCATAATGAATATGAGATACACTACAAACTTCTCACTAATAATTTTGGTTTATGGTCAAGCCCTATGTTATTGTATCAGGGCCTTTGTATATGAACAATAAATTACAATTTATGGTGGAAAAAACCATGAATTTTCAACTTGAATCCACATTTGGAAATGAACATATTTAAATTTATTATTTAATAATTCATTAATTTATATAATATACCAATCATCAGAAATATACTTCCAAATTTTAACGAATACATACATTAAAAATTGAAATTGGTTGTTTATATAATTATATCCAATCCTTTTCAATAAATATGGTTCTATAACAGATTATATTATATTATCAGACTATATTAATCATCATCCCAAATCTATATAAGTACAATCACTATTAAACAAACAAATTATATTAAAGTATTCAAATTAATATATCCATCTATTCAATATAACATTATATTCATATGTCATATATTTACAATTAGTTATTTAGGGTGCCATATGAATCCTATATTAGAAAACACCATTTATGTTAGTGCAGAATCATAAACAACCTTTATGTAATCTCCCTGTTCCTATATAAAAAATGGTTTCAAAACTAGTATATCATTGAAGGAACATAAAACAAATATCATTAATGCATTCGATGAAACCAACATGGCATTGCAAAATTCTTGAAATATTTTCCTTATATAATTCATTAAATGATTCATGAATAATGCTTCATTATTCTATTAGGAAAACAAAAAAATGTAATCTGGAATTTTAATAATTAAACCACCACATATCATGTGAATAATCCAATGATGGAATATATAAACAATAATTTTCATAATAAATAACTTCAAATCCAACACTCTGTAATTTGGTTTTTTGTTAACACCCTAAGATTTCATAGTAAGTTATTTATTTAATGTAATTTAATAGCTTATATTGCACGCAACACCCACTTCGTTTATGTTATACGTAAGATTGAGTTTCAATGAGAGAACACACGAGTGTTATAATTATTAAAACAATGTGTATATTTATCAATTTAATATTGTAATCGGAGTAGTAAAAAATTAAATTTTATTCATAATGTTTTCGCATTAATAAAATATAATTATAATGAAATATATATCTTTTGATAAAATAGTAATATATTTAGATGTACTATTTTTTTAAAATATGAACTATTTATGTCATTTTGTGAACAATAATAAAACTAATATTAGAAACTCCTATAAATTTAATTTCATAAAATAGAATTCATTTTTTGTATACAGAATATCAAAATTAGCTTTGGGTAAATTTTTGGTAATTTTCTGAAAACATTTAATGTTTGATGTATAGTGAAAAATAGATTATAGTATATAAAAATAAACATTATTCATTTAAATAAATTGTTTTAATTAATATTTATATTAAATTAAAAGTCAAATACATAATACATATATTATTCTAATATAATTCATTTGATTCATCTATAATATGATTAGATATATTAAATTGTGTTGAACTTTTTAACGCATTTACCCACCTTCTAGTTACATTTTTACATTTTCATAAAACATAATATAACAACTTCTGTGAACATATTTTAAAAAATTTGAATGTTGAGGTTTTCATCAGTAAGCAAAATTATGTTCAATTGGAAAAAAAAAATTTGGTGAATAGTATCTTTGGAATTTTATTTACCAAAATTAAAAGTAAATAGGTAAATAGAAGGTAGAAATAATAATATAATAACATGAAATTACCTCAACAAAAGTACTAATTGTATTGGATATGTGTTTTTAGACTAAAATAATCTTTAGGATAAAAATATGATCCGTTTTTACCCATTTGGGTTAGAATAGGATATTTATTATATTTCACATTAAGAAGATTTAAACATGTCAAATTTAAATATTAATAATTAATTCGTTTTTAATATATGATTATACATAAGATAAATTAGTCTTTAAATATTTAGTAGAAATATAAAAATAATTCCTACATCATGGTATTTTATTTATAATTTTTAGATATTAAATAATTTAGTTTATATATGACACAGTGACGATCTAGTAATTACCTCATTAATGAATGATTAAATTAATTGATATTATTAATATTAAAATAAATGTAAATTGAATATTTTGATCCATCTAAAAATTATATAAGTGAATATAAAGTTTTAAGGTCAATTAAATTCATTTTTTTCTTAATAATAATGTTGTTATTACTTTAAAAAAATACTATATATTGTCAAAATAGACCAAAATGAGTTTTTAAAACAAATATTATTTTATTAAATTAATTAATAGTTCTAAAAAAATATGGATTAGAAAACTAACTTAGATAATTTTATATATTTCATTAATGAACCACTGTAGGTTCTCGATGGATTGTATAGTAACTATATTAACCTTATTGTATAAACATTCATGAAAAAATGGTAAAATTTAAACTATTAAATGAAGAGTAAAATATAAAATATAACATTAATATATTGACAAAAAAATGTCTAAAACCAATTTTTTAGAGGATTTAGACCCACCACTAACATAGACTCAAAATAAACCAATTTATAGATATTAAATAATAGAATATAATTTTATAATAAATTATTCTTCCAAGATTTTCCTAAAGTTCCCCTCGCGACTTTAATAAAATGGTACTTCACATTCTCTTAATTTCACACCTTCAAATCCATTTTTATCAGCCAAATGCATATCAAATATCTTAAAAAATATAGTTAAATCATTAGAGATGACTGAATTTGACCAGAAATCCAACTTATGGATCCCTTTTGTTCAAATCAAAAGGAAGTACATGATGAAGAGGTAATTATTTTTTCACCTATTTCAAAGTTATTTTATTCTTATACTTCCTCTTTCTTTATCATTTCCATACTAAAATAATAACTCAAGTATATTCTACATACTGAGATTTTATTATAAATATTTTTTAGCCATATTCATTATTCTATCCATGCGTTGAAAGATATATTCACCATGTGTGTGTATGTATGGCTCACCATCTCCACGTTGTGGTGTAGTTTTTTATTCAACACCACATTATTTGGATGTGTATAATAATTAGTATAATTGTTGTAAATAATAAATATTACATTTTAAATATTCTGTATATATAATATAACATCCAATTACATATGAATTCAACATTAATATAATGATATTGTCGCTCGTGCATATGTTGGGATTACCGACTACACGACGCGATGAGATTTAATTCCCCATCGTAACCATTCAAGAATAATATTCATTTGATGATTAAAAAATAATTTTTAATAACATAATATCATTATGTATATTAATAAAATACATATTATCTATATCAATCATTACTTATGCCGAAAAACAATTAAAGGAAAGCGAATCTGTTGACACAAAAACCAATGATACTAATAAAATATTATTAACAATGAAATATTAGTGGGTCATATATGATATCATAATTTTTAATGTAATTCTTATATAATTTAATAATAATATTTTAACAATTATACATGAGAGTAAACCATCCCTCAACTAAAAGAAAATATATGGTAAGGTAATTCCATCTTAGATTTTATATTATCGAGATATAAGAAATGTTCACCACTTATTTCCTTTGTGTGGTGTATGTACTACCTCCATATTATTTAATAACTTGAATAAATTTATGTTCATTGAATTTATAGATTCATTTGAAGATATTGGACCTATCATTTAATTGGTAATATTCCTATGGGATTCTTTGAGTGTTCAAAAAATTAATCCTTTCTCTATTTCTAAATTCTCGATTTTATTATATATGACTATTTATTTGAATATACAGGGATTATAAAGAACATTTTTTTGCCTATTTTAATGTTAATTAAATTTTTTTTAAAGGAAAAAATTGTAATTTTTTAAGGAAGGGTCTCTTTAACTAAAACATTATTTTAAATGTTTTAATGATTTATTTTTCTAAATAGTTTTAATTAGTTTCAATGTTTTCAAAATGATTTTAAAGATTTAAATATATAGACATAATTTTTTTAACATTTTAATTCAATTAAAAATGTTCAAAGTTTTATTGGACACTTTAATTCAATAAATCTCTTATAAATTACATCCATTATAATTGTGTGACTTTTAAACGATTTCCCAAAAAAAAATGAATATTTCCCTTAAATAGTTGTAGTGATAATTTTAAAATATTTTATCCTACTTTTAATGAAATTATTTTTGATTTAGGTTGATTTGTTATAATAAAATCATCCATATTTCATTGAATGAGTAATGGTATGTTGGAATGTGGATGTGCTATTTTTATTCCATTCGTGGTCTATAGTTAATGTATTTAAATTTCGTATGCTTGTTTTAATATGAATATTTATATAATGTTTCAACATTTTCATAAGAGTAATGCATTGGACAAAGTAAGTGATGCGTAGGGTTCACTATAGCCCCTCGTTGCATCAGTATGATTAATGAGACAAACTAGTTTCTTGGCATAAGGCATGGTCAAAATTTATATTTAGGGTCTTGGCACAAGTACTTGATATTTTGGTTTTATGTCATGCATTATGACTTCCATCATTATGAGATTAGTGAATGATGTTACATGTGATTATTTGACTAGTAGAATATCCATGTGAATATTTAAATGGAATTATTTAACCTATAATTTCTATATTATGCAAAATTTTATGTTTAAATGGTTTTTGATTCAATTTTATACATTTCCACAAATTTTTATAATTATTTATGAGAGCTTTAGTTCTATTTTTTATCCTTACTAAGCATCTGAGATCAACCCATTATATGATTTATTTTCCCAGGATGATAAGAATTGTGTTATGATTTATATGCTGGATATAGCTATTAATATAATTAAATTCTAAAATTATTATCTATATTATACTTTATGTTTGAATTTGTAATGTGATGTTCAAGTACGAAATCTATTTTCTAATACTACTATACTTATTGGTCCTTCTACACATTATTCCTTGTAATCATGCCAATGTTATGTAATAAGGCACCAAATCTATGTAACTGGGTTGGGTTGTTACAATTACCATTAGAGTTAGTTTAGTACAAATCATGGTAACTAGATGTAGAAAAAAACGGATTAGAGAACATTAAACTAAGATATACATTGAGGATTAGTATAGAAAAACAACCTAGAATTTTGGTAATGTCGTGATTCTATTATTTTTCCATGAAATACATCCATTTCAAGATACTCCAAGTGGGAATGGTTCTTGGATAGGTATACATTGGATAAAAAACTATGAGATGGAGTTTCAGCCTTGACCCGAGGTATCCTAGTGCACAATAATGGGATTTACTGTGCACCTAGTTTTCCACTCATGGGGGATTTGCTTATGATAATTCATGTCTACTTTATAACCCAATTTAAATGTTTATATTATAAGATGATAATAAATAACTATGGTTATTCCTAATGTTTTCTATATTGAAAATAAGTGGTGATGATATTATCTAAATGATTTTATGATTATTGTTTCTGACACTATGATTTCTGGTTTTATTCAATTGCTGGTTTCCATGGATGTCATATTAACATTGAACAAGATGTACGATGTGGTAACGGTGGTGGAATTGAGGAAAAAAATTGAATTTTTATAGAAGATACAGATATTTCATTCATGCCTAATCAGTTTTCCATAAATATGATCATCAAAATATACATTTACCAACTCCCAAACCAAACAAAGAAGAGAAAGGAGTATAATGATTTGAGCTCCACTATTGGAGATCAGAGAGAAAAGAATGTTCAATTTCGATCATGCATGAAATGTGGAAAGAGACACCCATAAAAGTATCTCAATGGACCTAAGAAAAGAATTATGTGTCCGAAAGAAGGACATAATTTAATGAATTGCTAAGGAAAATGAAGCGTACTATGGAAGAAAATAAAAATTATCATAAAAATCCATCTACAGTCTTTTTTCATAAATGCAGTGGTCTTAGGAATTAACTGAGTCAATTACATATTCTATAGTTTAACCACAATGTAATGGAAGAACCTATATGGAAAAAAATCGATGGAGAAATGTTTCAAAGTATTAATGCCCTTTGTTGAAGGAATTACATTAGAAGGATATTCCCTAACACATGTAGCCTTCTTGAGTATTATGTGAAAATGATAGTTGAGGAATAATTATCTTTTCTTTATTTGATATATACATAAAGAAAAATTTGTGTTTATATAATCCTTGAATTCGAGACTATTATAGGTTATTACTTTTGGGATGACAATGTGATGTTTGAGATAAAAATTGTGGTCAAAATATGTTTTGATTATTTTAAAAGAATTTATATCATTTTTTGGGAGGTTAAAATATTTTATAGTTTTTGAAAAAGGAGAACACACAGACTGTGTGACAACCCATCACAACAGACAAAGCTACGGGAGTCAAACCAAAAATCGAAGTGCGGCAGTAATTTAACACCTACCATTGGACTACACGAATTCCATGGTTGGTATGAAAAATTATTTTTAGTTATAAGATTATATGGATCAAGAATATGTTTATTTTGGGAATGTTTTATTTATCAAATATATATACTTAGTATAGGAAAATTATTTGGTGATAATTTTATAAATGTTATTTCGGAAAACGTTCTCTCTTTTGGGAACAATATATGCCTAAGGAAAAAAGAATACTGTGGGTTTCATTTGATTTGTAATGGTGTATTTTTATGTTTTTATTATGGAGTTATATCGATTTCAGTCATTTATGGAAATGATTATCCTAACATAGTGTATATATGATTAGGTAAATTACATTTAAGTATGTGACATTAAGAGTTTTCAATGCTATTTGGTAATAAATGTTAAGATTTCTCGTGGATGACTATGTGATCAAATACTTCTGAATTTTGGGTTTCAAGATTTTTGGGGATTATTTTAAAGAATTTTACAAATAATTACATGTTGAATGTCTTTTGTTGAACTTTGGTTATTGTTTATTTAATTTATTAGATTAAGAGTAGTTTTTTTCTATAATGGTTTAGGTTTTTTTGGTTTCATTAGTTATAGTATTAACCATTTTTTTGGTTTATTGATAATGAATAGGGAAATATATAGTTTATATTTTTTAGATTATGTGATTTTCTAAATGTTGATTCTAGATCTTCATGTCTGACCTATTCATATTGAATACTCATTGGTTAGAGAAAAGATTATTTTTTGGTTGAAATTTATTAAAAGATGAAACCCTACATAAAATGTTAGTATATATTTTTATTATCTTTATCAATCTCATTAATAACTTCCACAACATTATGAAAAGGATCTTAAAAAAACGTTGTCGATTTACTCTTCCTACTGAGTAATCAAAGATTGTTTAACCTATTACAAGTATAGGATTTTCGGGTAGTTAACTTTATATTGATCAGGTTTTCTATCACTCTCTATCAGAACATGACGGTTTTATTCTCTTCCATATCAATGTTTTCCTACATGGAACAATATTATGGGTTATCTTAGTCCACCTTTGTAGGTCTATTTCAATAATTTAATGTTATATTTTTATTAACTATTTTTCTGATGTGGTACATTCAATGATGTTTCCAAACCCAATATTAAAATTATATGGTCTCAAATTTCAGAAGAGGGGGAAAATGTAACACCCTAATATTTCATATAATGCTATTTATTTAAAGTAATTCAATAGCTTAAACAGTACCCAACACTGACTTGGTATGTGTTATACGCAATATTATGTTTATATAAAAAAACACATTAGTATTATAATAACATAAACAATATATATATTTATTAATTAAACATTGAAATGTGAATAGAAAAAAAATTAATATTATTTATAATTTTATCACATAAATAAAACATATTTCTAATGAAATTTATATTATTTTTTTGAAATAGTATAATATTTTGAAATAATATTATCTAAAAAAAATCTAATTTTTAAATCAATTTGTGAAAAAAATAAGATTAATATTAGGAACACATAGATATTTAATTTCATAAAATATACTTAATTTTTTGTTATGGAATATCAAAATTATATTATGGTGTATTTTTTGTATTTTCCTGAAAATAATCAATTTTCTATGAATAGTGGTAAGTACGTCGTAGTACAGAAAAACCAACTTTTTAATTTAAGTATTATTTTTATTAAAATGAAGATTCTATTAAAAATATAAACATAATAAATTCCTTTTCCCAATATAATTCATCTGATTCTTTTTATAATAACTTGAAATCTATTAAATTTTATTGAACTTTTTAACGTCTTTTACCCACCTTTTATGCGCATTTGAAAATTTTCATAAAATGTAATTTTACCACATTGGTGAATTTAATTTTAAAAATCCAATAGACACGGTTATAATTGGTATGTAAAATTAGGATTTAAAAGATGAAAATAATTTTTCATGTATAGTATCTTTTGAATTTTATTTATCAAGATTAAAAGTAAATAGGGTAATTAAAGGTAAAAATTATACTATAATAATATATAATTACCTGAAAACATGTCTCTATTCAATTGGATAAATGATTTTATTCCAAAATCAAACTTATATCAAAAATAGATTTTTTTACCATTTGGGTGAGATTTGGACCTTTATTATATTTTATTTAAAGGAATGTTTGTAGTGTCAAATTCAATTTTTAATAAATAATCTATTTTTAATATAGGAATATACATAATATAAATTCATAAATAAATATTCATTATAATGATAAAAATATTTCTTATATAATGGGATTTTATTTATAATTTTTATATAGTATAAAATTTAATATTTATATGACACGATAATGATGCAATCATTATATTATTAATGATTGATTAAAATAATTGATGTTATAAACATTTAAATAAATGAAAATTTAATATTTTGAATCTATCCACGAATTTACAATGTTAATTTGAAATATTATGGTCGATTGAATTTATTATTTCTATGTAATCAAGTTTTTATTACATTCAAAAAAACAAAATACTAAATAGTGTCAAAATTGACATAAATGACTTTTTAAATCAAATATTAATTTATTTAATTATATATTAGTCCTAAAAATATATGGTTTAGAAAAATAACTAATATAATGTTATATATGTCATTAGTGAACTACATGAGGTTATCCTAGAAATTTAAATTAACTTTATAATCAATATAATATAAAAATACAAGAAAACATGGTAAACATTAATCAATTTAATGAATAGTTAAATCTAAAATATAATGTTAATTTGGTTACCTAAACATGTGAAAAACCTAACTTTTGAGATTATTTCGACCTATCCTCACCTTATACTGGAAGTAAACTAATTTAGAGCTATTAGAAACTGAAAATAATTTTATAATAAATTAATATTTCTTACTTCACCTAAAGTTCCCCTCACCTCTCTTATAAAATGGTACTTACCCTTCTCTTAATTTCACATCCACAAAGACATTTGACTCAGCCAGACCCTACAAAAATCACATCACAACTACCCTAAAATATACCTAGAGGCATTACTTTGATCATAAATTCAACCAATAGGCCTTTTGTTCAAATCAAAAGGAATCACCCGAAGAAGAGGTAATTATTTTATCACCACATTCAAAGTTATTTTCTTCTTTTAATTCCGATTTCATTGTTTTTTCCTTACTAAAATAATAACTCCAGTACCTTATACATAATGATATGTTATTATAAGTATGGTACATATATATTCATTATTCTATGTATCCTATTAATAATAATGTCATCATGCGTCCATACTTATGGCTTACCATCTTCATGTTGTGGTGTAATTTGTTATTCAACACTACATTTTTTGTATGGGTATAATAATGATTTTAATTGATATAAATAATAAAAATAACTATTTAATGATTCTATATATATAATAAACCATCCAATTATATATGATTTTTCCATAAAAAGAAAGATGTTGTCACTCGTGCATACATACGACTTTCTGTCTCCATGAGGCGATGAGATTTCATTTACCATCGTAAAAATTCATGAATGATTTTTAATTTATGATTAAAAAATTATTTATAATAACCTAATATTGTCATGAATATGAATAAAATACATCCTATCCATAACAAACATGACATACGTAAAAAAAATATATAAAGTAAAATGAATCAGTTAAAACCCGAAATAATGATACTACTGAAATATTAATAATAATGAAATATTAGAGAATCATATATGATATAAAACTTTTTATGTGGTTCTCGTATATTTTAATAACATTTATTTAACCATTATAAAGGAGTTTAAATTTTCCCTCAACTAAAGGAATGTATACGGTATCAAAATTTCATCTAATATTTAATATTTGTGAGATATACGCCATGTTTACCATTTATTTCTTATGTGTGGGTTATGTACTACTTATATTGTAATTAAAATAATGAAAACATTTATCTTCATTAATTTATATATTCATTTGAAGATACATGTCCTATGATTTAAATGTTCAAATTGGTATGTGATTTATTAAATTTTCGAAGAACTAATCCTTTCTCTAATTTATCATTCATGATAATATTTTACATAACTATTTATTTGAATATAGAAGGATTATAATGAAAATTTGGTGTTTATTATAAATCTCATTCAAATTTTTTTTAAATGATTAATCTTTTAATGATTTATAGATGGTTCTGTTTAACTAGAACATCATTTTAACAATTTTAATTATTTTTTTCAAATCATTAGAATTGTTGTTCATGTTTTCAAAATGATTTTATGGATTTATTTATATTTACATAATTATTATAGAATGATTTAATGTGGTGTGGGATAATTTTATTAAAAAATATATTTTAAATGACTTCCTTTATAAATTAGTGTCATTTAAATGATTTAAAAAAGGAACATATCTCATAAAGAGTGTAATTGATCATTTAAAACTATAAAAAATTCCTTTAGTAGATTTATTCATAATTGAGGTTGATTTATTATATTATAATCATCCATATTGTATTTAATGAGTTATAAAATGTTGGACTATGGATTTGAAATTTTATACCACTCATACTCTATGGTTTACATATTAACATTTCATATGCTAGTATTTATAGAAATATTTATGTAATGTTTCAAAATTTTCATATGAGAAATGCATTAGACATAGTATGTGATGGGCATGGCCCACTATAGAACCTCTATGTATAGTTAGGTCTCATGAGACGAACTACTATCCACGCACAAGGCCTTGAAAAAATTTATTTTTAGGGTGTTGGCAGGAGGGATTAACTTTGTGGTTATGATGTCTGATATTATGCATTCCGTAATTTTGAGATTAGTTATTTATGATACATGTGATTATTAAACTAGTAGAATATTAATATGAATAATTATATGGAATTATTTGATTTAACTTTTTCATATTATGTTGATGTTTATATTTAAAGGTGTTGTGTTTCAATTTTATACCATTCCATAATAGTTTATGATTATCTATGATAGATTTCACTATATTTATTATCCTTACTAAGCGTATGATCTAACCCCATAAATATGTTTTATTTTCCTAGTATCCATGAAGTGCATTATAATTTAAATTCAGGTTTAATCTGGGATTATATTTGAATTAAAAAAGTATTATCTATGTTGTTTTTTTGAAATTGTAATGTGAAGTTCATGTATGTAATCGATTTTCCAAGACTGCTAAACAGATCGGTCCTTCGAGACATGATTCTTTGTAATCATGCCAATGTTATGTAATAATGCACCGAATCTGGGTTACTGGGTAAGGGAATTACATTTTCCCCCTTTTTGGGTGTGATACTCACATATATAGGCTCATTACCAAATACTTACACATCCTAGTAGCCTTTGTACCATCTCAAAAGAGTTGTGTAATGAGAATAAATATCTGATACAAAAATTAAATGACTCGATCCATGACCCTGTAACGGTGCCCCAAGATTGTGGGTCACATGGACTCATGTGAACCTACCTATATGTCAGAGGCTATCAAATTGAAGTGATGGACCATGGATGTATATTGGGGTTATATTCAATGATATTTAGAGTCACACAAAACTGTGATAAAAATATTTAAAAATAGATGAATCATAATAAATGACTGGTAGTTAGTACATATGATGTAAAAAATCTAGACTAAAAGAATAAACAGTCCATTAATATGAACATCTAGTATCATATAATTATTTGTGTAGTGTCGTGAATCTAAACCAAAAATATAGAAGTAGACATGCTATAAGGAACCCAAACACATAATTATAAAAAAATAATAAAAAAAGTGAAATATTATATCTCTATACAGAATCATGAGATATAGATTCATCTGATGATTCCCCACATAAAATATATAATCACTCAAGTATGAACAACTGAGAACTTTCCCTTATCCCTACCTACATCTATATAATGCTATTTGGTACCGTCGGTGGACTAGATACTGTGTGAGATAAACCAGGCATGCCTCCACCAACTGCGTTTATAACAAATATAGTTCGTGCATAAGAGAATATTCATCTAAAGGAATAATAAATCAGAAGTAACTTAATATGGATATATGTAGTTCATGGAAAAATTTGTAATAGAAAAATTCTATAGGGATGAGAAACAATACATATAATGTTTCACGTGTATATAGTATCATTCTCAACATTATTCACATGATATAAGACTAACAGACCTACATGGGTCAGGTCTTCGGTCAGATCACTATGTTGACCTTTGTCTAGATATGTGAATGCATATAGGAGTGATAATTCTATAACTCAATCACCCCCTCAGTTACATGCTGTATATAATAATACATTGGGGTCACATGTTCCTTACCTAGATACCCTACTAGGTTCCATACCATCAATCAATATGTTCCATCCTTTTATCTTTAGTAATTTCCATACAATCATTCAATAGAGGTCGTACATTTAATAATAGATCGTTCCATACCTAAATAATCATAATGGGGACACATTTAATTATAAAAGGTTCCCTAACTAAATAATCATTTGTTTCATATCATTAATTATAATATTTTCTATATAAAATAATCTTATGTATCGAATATTTAATAGTAATTTGTGGCATACCATTATTAATAATTTATTTTGTGCCATTAATAATAATATTTTATATATCATTAAAAATAATAGGTGACATAGCTTTAATTTCACATCTTGTTTTTATTGTTCATCATCAGTTCTGGTTCATTTGTGAACCTCATTTTTTCTCTCAGGTTTCAGGTGTGATGATGTTTTAATTATTAAGGTGTATATTTTTTAGTTTATCCCCATGGTTATTCATCTATTAATTTGTGAGTTCTCGGAGAAAACATATGTTTTTTATATCATTAGTATGCTTTTCATGATTTTTATATTTTTAGAAGAAATCAAGTGATGCCCACTATGAAACCATGTAAACATTGTAGTTATCATAGTTTAGGGTGAATGGCCCACATAGGGTTTGTCAAATAATTATTGAATCATGTTGGAATCAACATTCTTATTGTATAACTATTATGGATGGTTGCTACATTGGTTATAAGACATGCGGCCATACCTAGAATGGTGCCTAGGGTAGTCCTGTTTGGGGTTCTCATTTTTTACATAGTTTGGTAAACTTTATGGTCAATCCACTAGAGATTCAATGAACATAAAATTTTTAATATTCCAATTAATCTTCCCACATAAATTTTAACCCAATTATCCTCAAATATCATCCCTCTAGTTCATGAATCCTAAAGGATCCTGTTCACTTATTCTCTTTGCATATATTCTTCCACCATGTTTGGCAAACAACCAAAGGAAACAATATGACATGCTCAACGAAACCATTCAAGAAATGGATTGATCCCGGGTGATGTCACACAACCTACATACGATTACTAAAACCATTAATTAATGGAGGAATCCATATCACTGTGGTATAACCATTCCACCTAGTTGGATTATGGTTTGGAAAATAGTCATCTATACCCTGTAAGTTTCCCATGTTTATTGTGTGAGGGGATCAGTTTTGGCACACAATTTCATAGACTATGTGGCCAAACCATTTGAGATTCCAAAAACAGTAAAATTAGTGAAATATAAACTATTACCCAAATGAATTTTAATCCAAATCTACCCAAATATAATCCATCTAGTATATACAACCCTAAAGATATGCTTCCCTTATACTCTATGCCTCCACTCTCCTCGCAAGGTGTAGATTTTGAGTTTTCATTATGTTTGGGGATTAATCTCACAAGATAAACTCCTTTCCTCATGCCCCTATTCTTTAATCCATTTTATAATAAGATCAACATATTATTATGAACTCTTGGACCTTGGGTTCATGTTACACTAAATTTATTTATGGGGTATTTCTAGTTTAGGGTTTTTTTGGTATATATTAGATTCTTGAATCTTCGTAGAGTGATTTTGGGAGTGTGTGTGTCGATGCACCAAGTATTTGAAGAAGGTTTCCCTTGAATATGAATTTATGTTTTATGATTAAATTAATTCATTTTTTTCTCACATATCTTATATTCTAAATATTTGTGAGTTGTATTTTGAATTTATTTGGTTTATAAATTTGTGGTTTCGTACTTGTTTTCTGATAAATATAAATTTCATTATATTTTTTACAAACAAGTGTTTGCTAAAATGTTTAGTTCTAATTTATATGTGTTTTTTGATATAAATAACTCATATGTATTTGTAAATATATTAGTGACAAGAGAAATTATGTTTTGGTTTAATTATATGGGTTAACAAAGTGGTTTTGGTTTTAATAAAATAATGTTTATTGGCTTTTAAATGTGTTTTGGCATCGGAAGTATTTTAATGGACCCTTTGGAATGTTTTAAAAATATTTTTTGGATTTTTGGTGTGATATGAATGTTTAATGGATATTTTTATAATGAATTTTGAGTCAAAATGGTGTGTTTTATAATATTATAAAGGTAGATTTGGTTCAATAATAGTTATTGTTTTGTGAAATATTCTTAAAGTCATGTTTGGCTATTTTGTTAAAATGGTTGATGATAGTATAAGGAAAACCCTCTAAGGGAAATTATCTATCCTTGGCTGAAATGAATGGGTGTAATTTCATTCCATATGGAATCACAATGACCCATTTGGATTAATTGGAATGGGTGATCCTCGATATGGGTCCATTTTAAGCTATGGATTTGAAGGAAATAGATGTATCCTTGTAGTGCATGGTATGATTCCTAGTGTTTTGATACAAATATATGTACATATTATTTGATGCCTAATTGGCATCAGTTGGTTTTTCCCCTATATATGTGGGACCTAAGAACATGAAAATGTGGGGGAATTTACTGAAAATTATTGTTTAGGTTTCATGATTGCACACTAGAAAGTGGGTCATATTGGGTATATATATTTGTTTTATTACAATGGAATTTCCCATCAGTATGTCTTATGTTACGATGGATGGGATTATTAAGGGAGTTTTTTATTTCATTGTGCGACAAATGATTCTAGGGATTGGTCTGATGGATTAGTGTGTTCTGGATTAGTCATG
Source organism: Viscum album (assembly GCA_963277665.1). NCBI lineage: Eukaryota > Viridiplantae > Streptophyta > Magnoliopsida > Santalales > Viscaceae > Viscum > Viscum album. The sequence continues at coordinate 1,245,174,885 of OY728147.1, forward strand.
ATCCCCTCGGTTCACCCTTGTCTTTTGGCACTTATATTCCCTAATTGAATGATTGTGATTCCTTATTGGATGTTTACTCTTGTATGTTTATTCCCATTTACCTATTCATATATTTGTGGTCATTAATACTTGAGTAATCTATATTTATGATAACATGGTGAAAATTGAATTATTTACAGAAAACATTTTTGAAATTTCTTTCAATCTATCCTCCCTTATAAATTATATTAAATCAATATCGTTTAAAAATTCATATCATTATTTCTTCATTACAATGTTTGGTTTTAAGTTTAATAATTATAAATGAACCTTGTTTTGTTTTAAAATGTGGAATTTGTGGTAAATCATACTTATATATATATATTATATCATAAATGAAGTTTATTTTTCTTCCGTTTTAACGGAACTGCACTGGGAATAGATTTGTTTGGGAACACCTACCGAGTCTTAATAGTAACACATACAGTTCCAACAATTTTTCGCTTGAGGTGTAGGTCTTAATTAGAATTGATATTTGTGGCCAATTTTTTTAAAATCAGAGAGTGACCCTCAGTGTCACATAAGGATGTTGTGTTTGTTGGTTTTAGTTTAGGTTTTATTATATCATTTGATTAAATTTTTTTTCTTTATAAAGGACTTTTAGATGATTATTTATATATGTGGGATGTTATTTTGGTTTTATCATTTTTTTTATTTTATTTTATTTAATTGGGAGAAATTGATCCATTATAACTCTGTAGATTCTATGTACTAGTTTCCAGCCCTTGGGGATTGTGAACACCCATCGGTTCGTGTCATGGATCGTCTCAGGTGACCTATTTGTGACAGAACCGGGTTAATTCACAACATATAACAATAAATAAATCATGTATTTCATCATTTTAATTGAATTTTGTAATAAAGAAAATGTTTCAGGATCATATCAAAATTCCAAAATTAATTTATCGAGGATCCTTCTATAATGGTGGGGATCTCACACACCCAATGATGTGGTTTACTATAGGGAAGTTAAAGGATCACACAATATGGGTGGACATGGTTGAGGTTGAAAACCTAAAACCATTATTATGTTCTATGAGGGCGACCTAAACAATATACAATAATAAATTTAAGGACTATCATTTAATTTCTGAGAAACATCTAGATTTCTTGACATGTGAAACATATGCTTCATACAAAGAGACAATAAAATCATAGGTATAAATTATATACCACCTACCATAATAATTAGTTAGAATGATAATATGGGGTTAGAGTTTAGTTTAGTCTTTATTAAATAAAAATATAGAAACTAAAAAATTCCATCAAAGAAGCGCCTATGATTTGGCACAAAAATAATTTTTAAAGTAGAAACATAATCCAATAAGAGATGTATACAATATAATTCTATTAATAAGGTATATCCAACATGATAAATGAATCATGAATTAATGTCTTTTATGAAGATAATTATCAGTGCATATGCTAGTCTTCAGGGACAACTACTATGGTGAACCTCAAATGTGTGAGAGAAGCGATGTGATTTTATTCTATCAAAAGGGATTCAATTCCTATTTTTGAAACAAATACATTACCTTGAAATAACATTTAAATTCTATACAAATCATGTAATTTTTGTGCTTTTGCTTCTTGGGAAAGTTAATTACATTCCATGAATTGGCCTCCCTATCCCAATATATATATTGTATTTAATACATTTCTTGAGTGCCAAATACATGTTGTCTAACTGACTAGAAACAGTAATATTTCTACAACTTCCACCATTCGAGAAAAAATAAGCCACCCAAAGTGACTGACATCTAGATATATTAAAATAAAAGATATAAAAATTTGTCTATCTAAATGCAATTATGATTCATAACTACAATAATAATACAAAATACTGCCCATATGATAATATAATATGATATTGTGAATATAAAAAATTATGTTATACAAAAACAATCAAGTAAATGATCATAGTAATGAATTCAAATTTCAATAGTATGATATTTCATGTAATTTATATCTCATTTGCATTAATATATATTTCCTAAGGAATAATTTGTTTATACAAAGACACCATAAATATTGGTGACACTATAAAAGAATGATTCATTTAATCTTTAGTCATATTTAATATGTTGTTATAAGGATTTGAAAAATATTGTGATCCCCAATTTTTATATATACAATATTGAATATACAAGAAATTTAGATCTAATGAAGTTAACAACTGATCTATGTTAGAGTAATTCCCATTATAAATACTTTGTATCCTATATATTGATAGTTGATACATTTTTTTCTTTAAAACACCCATTTTTATAATATAGTGCATGTCAATGATTTTTTACCTAGAGAAGAATATAGTTATGTATTACAATCAATTACACAAAAAAGAATGTTCCTAAAACTCTTTTATGTGAAGAAGATAAACCATTTCATAACACATATAAGTGAATGATTCTATATAATATGATGTGTTAATTGAACACTATATGGTTATATGATGATGAAGAAGAAATTTCTAAATTTATTCAAAATATCAAAGATATACATTGTTTGATAAGATTTTATGTAAATTTAATCTTATCTGAGAGAAGGAAAAGTGATATCTGATGATTTTTTACTTTTTGGAAGTAGTTTCATGATTTTAATTATTTTTAATAACTAGTTCTCATAACATGTGAAATAAAGGTTAAATAACAAAATATAATAAAATCTATCATGTTTATGTGAGAAATATTGGGTGGCTATATGATTGGTTGTATTACATGTTTTCACATTCCCATGCGAAAAGATACCTAAACATATATAGTTTTAGTATATATTGAAGTTTAAATAATCCTATATTATAATATTTAAAAAAATATAATTATAAAAAAAATTAATAAGAATAATATTTTCCATGATCCTCAGTTTACCCTTTTGTTATGCTGTAATTAGGATAATGCAATGTCAGCATTTAAGAAGCAATATTCAAATAACAATGGGATTCAATTTAAAAAATACATAATTCACCACGAATAATATAGGATAACATAAAAAATAACAATTTCAAATATTATATAATGATAAATTATAATTTTCCAGCCCATATTATAAATATTTTTGTGATAAAATAATCAAAAATATTAGCTTCTAAATTTTTCTGTTTTTTATGTTTTCACAATGTTTATTGAATTTTAGTCATCTTATTAATTATTGTAGATTAGGAATCACATATATAGTTAGAAGTACAATGTTTTGATAATATTTATTATATTTAATTGATAATAATATCTAAAACATGGTTGGTCACTAGATAATGGGTTAGTCAACATAGTACATCAACAGCTGTAAAGACTAACCTTACTTTATAGCCATACATTTCAATGAAAACAATTTTATGGTCATATATTTAAGTATGATTTACATGATAATATAATTATATATATGTGGGTGTGGTTTAATAACCACTAAAAACTAGAGATATATTCATCCAAATTATAGGTTAACCCCATTATATTGTACTGGTATTCATTCTTCTTCGTTGTTATATGTTTATTCATTCTTACTAACTTTGATGAATAAAAAAGAATAAATCACAGAGAAAAATTATAGTGATTTTGAAAGGGAAAAATCCTTAAAATCATTAAAAAATCATCTAGCACTAATTCACCTCCACCCCACAGAATGTGGTCATCATGAACACATCCTATCAAAAAATTATAATTCCATCATGTTTTGAAAATATAAATTATAGAATATGATATTATAAATGGTGTAAAAAATATAACAAAACTCAAATAACCAGAATTAAGGAATGGAAACCCATACCTTATTTTTCATTCACTCAAAAATATTACATTCATATTGAATAAAATAATTAGGACTATTACAAACCTCATTTGGACCCTTATTCCTCTATATTTTTTCTAATATATACAATTTTTTATCATACGATATCTATTTATTGAATAGATTATTCTTCTGATTTCATTATAATATAATCACTATCAAAATATCTATAATTATTTAGTAATCAATGATGGCATTTTTATAATATGATAAATTAATAATATATCCTCCACACATACCCAAATAATATCATCATTTAAATATTAAAATATAAATAAATCACTATTTTAATTCCCATATTAATCATCGATATAGTTTTATTTCACTATTCATATTGGTGTTTAGACTAATAAAAACATCAAAAAACCATATTTAAATGACTGATTATTGTTAGGAAATTGTTTTTAAATTTAATTTCAATTAAATATAACCACGATGTTATTAATTGTATATTACTAGCATATTTTAGTTTTATTTGAAGTGTCTTAGATAAATACATATAATCTAGATAAAAAATTGATACATCATTGATGTGGTAGTCCTCAAAATTTACAATAAATTTATTCATTTCATGATGAAAGAGAGGATATAAATGTGTAAAATGATATTTCTCCAATTATTAGAAATTATATTTTATGTGTCTCATTGATTCTTTAATCCGATATTTATATATAGAAATGATGGAGTGGTGAACAATAAAATATGTCACTTCATTAGGTGAGTAGTCTAAATAACATACTATCAACATTGTTGGATTCATATATATTGATGGAAATGAAAAAATACGGGGGTTTTCATTAATATAATAACAATTATACTAATGATACAAGAATTATTATAGAACTATGGATACAATAGGTCTGAATGGAATGTAATATGGGGAAAATTGTATGGATTATATAGTACTCCAATTGGGACCATGAAAATTACCCTAAAATTATCCCTGGTAAGAAAAGGAATAATCTATCTGGATGAGATCGATATCTCAAGAAAATGATAGTGGGTGATAGGGGGATAATATATACGTGTTTCTAGATGATATTCAATGTAATTGGTGAAACATTATGGGTGAATTATCCAAATTTATAAATGAAAAAATGTATATTTTTTAACCACAAAAAGGATTGAAATAGTAAAATGACACTATTATAGGGATTATGGACCCAAGAGGGAAAAAATAATAAATTATGGGGTGATATTCGGTCTATCAATCGTCAGTAAATTACATCACAAAAAAATTAATAACATGATCCATGAAATATATTCTTATATTTTTAATTTTAACATTTTGATATTGGGTAACTAATTTTGAATATAATAATTCATTTTATTTTAATCAATCAAATACATGTTTTATAAAAACAATTAGACATTATTATATTTTGAGATACATTTTAGATTTCATTATTTAGAATTTTGTTTAAAAAATTAAATAATAATATGAAAACATTGAAAACGTAAAAATTCATAATAAAAATTAGAAATACAAGTGTACAATGATATTTTATTCCTTTCACATTTAATTCATTTAGGATATGTCACCGTTGAAAAACAAACCAATAAAAAACTGAAACATAACTATAAATCCAATTTAGAATATATAAATATTTGGATGATAAAAAAATATTATAATTTAACATCAAATTAAATAAATCTCAATAGTATAGTGATCTAAATTAAACCCTATTAAGATGTTAAACTTTTTCAAAAAAAAATAAAACTATAAAACTAAATTAATTGGAAACTGGGAATTAATATTTTCTCAAACGAACTAATTAAATAAAATTAGAATGGAAAGGATGTTTGAAGATATTTTTATTTTGAATATATTAATTATAATTCCTAATATGATTCACCTGACATTTTATGTGTCTCATGTGTTTGTTTAAAACAACTTAGCTCATATTCATTTATTTGTTTATATTTTCTAAAAAGATCTTGTTATATATATATATTATTTAAATTGCATAACTATTTTTAGTTATATTATATATATTTATCATTTGTGGTTATATATAAATTTTGTTGATAATGTTTTAAATGATATTATTAATAAAAAACATTCTTCTGTTATGTAAAAATGAATGCTTCCACCAAATCAAAATATTTTCTACTACTAGTTCAAATTTTTTCCTTCCATTAGTTCAAAATATGTACTTATATATCTTAACAACTAATTAATCACTTTGTTCAAAATTTAATCGTTATAATGTTTTAAATTTATTCTTCTATTTATTAAATTTTATGGTTCTTATATTACAAAATTTGTCTTTCCCTGAATAAGAAATTTTTTCTTCAGTGAGTATAAAATGCAATCTGTAATCTTTTTAGAAGCCTTACATCCATCTGCTTAATAATTTTTATTCAATTTTATAATTATTTCATCTTACAACTATTCAAAAAATATTCTACCATCTATTATGAATTATGTTACTATATATCATTTGACTTACAATGGAAACAAAAATACCAGGTTTCTTAATTTCACTACTCTTCTATTGTTCACGTTAATATTCAATCAATACCTTATTTTTTTCATTTTTATATTTTTAAAAAATTTTAATTTAAATTTATACCTCTTTTCAATATTTTATGGGTTTTTTAATTAATTTTAAATTAATTTGAATCTATGAGAATTCTTTTTGAACACTATATTCATGTGTTTAGTTTTTTTCATGTTCTTAATATTGATTGAAATTTATAGTATACTTCTTATGCATTTCAATACATTTATTCATGTTTTTATATATATTATATATTCATAATTTAATATTAATTTTTTATAATCATATTCAATATATATTTAAATCATAAATTCATATTAAATTGTTGTCCGATTTTTTTTCTCATGATTCAAAATGTATGTCTTAAAAATTAATTTACTTGTGATATTTATAGATTTATTTGAATATATTTTTTGGAATAATATATCTTGTATTAAATTTTAAATTATATATTAAAATTTGTTTATATTATTTAAATATTCATTGAATCTATTTTATCATTTATAATAATACATGAATCTATTATTCTTATTCTGGACATCTTCACAATTTCCCGAATTGTTGAATTGATTGAGTAATTTATAATAATTATATTGAATATTAATAAATAAAAATATAATAACATTATGATTATATATGATGAACACAAGTTATTTAAAAAAATTATTTGAAATTATACTCTATAACCCATCAAATGACCATATAGACATTTTTTACTTTTTATATCAATTTCTCAATGATGTACTAAATTTTATATAACATTCTTATACATGAAAATTCACTCTGATCCTTACATAAAATCCATTCATTTTTCATTATAGTTGTTCACTGATATTATCATAGGTTATTCATGTTATTTTTGTTAATTCCTTATACATTCCCAACCATTCAACTATATTATATAGATAATATCCCATAAAATTTAATTATCTATCCTTATTATATGATAACCTGATTCTATAGTCATGATATAAGGGAGGTTTCATTGTGTATCTAATGTTTGGTAGTTCTGGTTGTGACCCGCATATTCTAATATTTGGAAATTCATTTTGAGACTCACTGTTTATAAAAACCATGGTAGTCTAAATATTACTTAAAATTATTGTATTGTTTGTGACCTCATACAATATTAAATAATTCATTTTAGTTATACCTCTACTAGAATGGGTATTTTTGTATCATTTTATGATTCACCTAAAAATCATGTAGGTAAAATGAATCTCTCACTGAGTAGATAGGTTTCACAGTGGCGTAGGTCTAATTTTTATTTAAACAAAATAAAAACACATTTTAAGTCGTTTTTTAAATTCTTCTCCATTGTTACATAAAATTTGATAAATAAATATTCAACCACCTTGTATTTCTAAAAGAAATTTTAACCTATCAACCATTTTCAAAATTTTACTATTTTTAATAATTTCATTTTTTTCTAATCGTCTGTCTAGTATTTTTGATATGATTCTAGAGCCCTATAATTTCCATGTTTTAATAATTTATGTTTTTTACTAATTTATAAACCTCATAGATTATGGTTAAAGATTCATTCATGTGGAAGGTATAAATATTAATTTTTGTTGGATTCCATAAAAATCATCATTTCAATGATCATTAATATGGTAAATGGGACACAAAAACGAAATATGACCTAAAGAAATTGGGAATTGACCACATGATGATAATAGTAAAACCTATCAAATTAATGAACTCTAATACTAAAATTATTCATGGAAATTATGTAGATAAATATCTTTTAATTTATAATAATTTGAATATTTTATACTATGAAATTAATATATGTATTTTGAGTCATGTATATACTTGGAAGATATATCACATGAACTTGTCGATTTTATAAGTAATAAATTTATGAACATAAAAAGCTTATTATAACCAAATATGGAATTATTAGATTGATGTACCATGATTATCTAAATGGTAAAGATGAGATAGGAAATGGAATTTTTCACAAGTTCACTAGTATAATGATTGGAATGATATTATTTGGGAAATCATATAGAACCACTTTCTTAATTAAAATTTTATAAATAATATAACAAGGAAGTGGAATGTGAAAAAATAACTTTATTTAAGATTTTATTAATTTCAAATAATACGGGATTTATGTACTAATGGAATCATTATTACAATATGAACAAGAATAAATGAAAATTTTAGGAGAAGTGACGTTGATGAATTTTTTTTAACTTTCATATTAATGGTTCTCCAAACTATTAATAATTTTTGTCATTGGAATGTGATATGGGAGAAATAAAAAATATAAGAAAAATGATTTTTAAATGTATTATGTCAATGAAAAACTATAATAAGTGACTATATAATGATAAAAATATTGACCAAATTGAAAAAATAGGATTTGTATATATAGACATGATAAATTTGTGTTCAATGTAAAAATTTGGTTTTTATCAAACAAAACTATGAAATGTTGAATGGAAAATGTAGAGATACGGACATTAGGTGGAAATAAAATGTTCTTGTCCTGATGGATAAAGTTTCATATAATAATCTTATTTAATTGATAAAGTAATATGGTGAAAAAATTAAATTAATATATTTCTGATAAAAAAATAAAAATGAGGAATTAAATTATTTTGATACATGTTATTATTCTCTGGGTGGTTTTTATATATTTTATGATTTATAGAAAGATAATAAAAAGATTAAAATATAATTATTATGTGGTATATGGTTTTATAAAGGGTGAAGAATATAAGAGTATTATAATGGGTAACCCGAATGTAAATATGGACAATTATTTTACCAATGATGTATAATAAATAATACATCATATTTTAATAGAATGATCTATAATGATTTTTAATCTATTAATATGTAGAATGATAATATTAAGAAAATGATTTTTTCTTAAAACAAGTGTTATTTGTTTTTTGATCATATAAACTAGTCAAGTAATATGATCATGTCTACGATGAATTGTATCTAAATGTAATTTGTTTTGTTTTTAATCTGTAGATTATTATTTTATAGAAGACTCCATTTATTAAATTTTTATAGAAATTGATTATTTTATTATTTTATTTAATTTTTTGATTCATGGTAATCATGATATATAATATTCAATGATATTTCTTCATTTCCATGCATATAAAAGTTATTAAATTTTGAATAATTATATTTGATATTAACATATAATTAGTATTTGAAATCTTTTTCAGTAACATAGAAATCAATTTCTAAACCAATTGTACCCAAAATAACATGGTTACAAAACATTTCCCATGTATAATTTATAATTTTAGGACAACAAAATGAATAATAACTATAAACCATTGTACATAGTCTAGGGATATTATAAACACATGTCAGGAGGCTGATCGAACCTCCCCACATATAAAATATTGATGGAAACATATTATTGAGGATTATGGTTAACTATTCTGATTATGTTGTTATATCTAATGCTAGTTTTATTAATAAAGATATAGTATATAAAGGTATAAAATGCAATATAATTAAAATATCTCAATATAGTAACAATATTATTCTATTTTGGATCAATGATAAAAACTATTTTTTCATAATTATGTGTATATCCTTTGTGGGTATTTAAATAAAAATATTTATTCTAATAATTTCAGATTTCAAAAAAAGAAAATATTAATTATCTAAATACTATAGAAATCAATGATGTTCTTCGATATATAGGGAGTCTACATGCAATTTTCCGGAGGATATATATATTTTGTATGAATTTACTGGTTATTTATTTAGCTAATGTAAATGTAATACATGATGTTTTTGTGATCAGAGCTTCATACATAAGAAATATAGTGAAACTTTGAAGTATAAGAGTCGTGGTACATTATCTAGACTAGTTCAATTATACCATCATTATTTATTTATTTCTAATAAAACATAATGTTTGGGGGAAGAAATTTTTTTATTGGAACTAATTTTTGATGATTTCCTTGGGATTATTATTTGTATCATTATCATGAAATCTTATTTACATTAACTTTTTATTATAATCAATCTCAAAATATATATTTTTTTAAATTATTTATATTAGAAGATAAAATGTTTGTGAGTTTTATAATTTTTTTTTGCAAATTTATTTGGATAATTATTATTCTTGTAACTTTTATACTTCTATAACCCGATAGTAGAATGGTGTTTTAGAATTGTATGATATATTTAAATATTAAATTGATATAAACATGAAAAATAAATAAAATTTATCTACCTACATTTGTAAAAAATCTATTAAAAATACTTTTAGGTGATGACTATTGTTCATGAATAAATTTTATTGAATATAACCCCTTACAAATTTTGTAGTGGTAAAAAAAAACAAGGTTTTTTATTTTAATGATTTTGGGTGTAATGTATTTATCTTTTCAACATAGTATAATATAAATAAATAACAAATAAATATTTATCATTTATTGTGTTTTGGATATTATTATAATAGTAATTTTTATATAGTTAATAATATATATAAAATAACTATTTAGAAGTAGTTTAATATAATGTTTGATGAATCTTATGATGTTAAGAATTATTCATTTGATATTTCTGAATTTGATTTTTGGGATATTATTATTATTGAACGAAAACCAATAGATATTGTATCTAATTATTTGGGGAAAAATATTCTCAAACATTTTACAATATTTATAGGAAGAATAAATATCATCATTATAACAATGTGATTGGTAATATTTTATCTAGTATTAATACTATTTTCCATGTATTTAATATCATATTTAACACTTATTTTCTTTCTGATCATGTTATAAAAAATCATACAGATGAATTTAATGATAATAATTTTATTTATCTTATAAAATATGATCATAATAGGTTAAATATAAATTTTTTATATTTAGTTTTATTTTTTGAAGATGATAATTTAATCAAATGTAAATGTATATTTACCAAGATGATATATTAATCTTGGAAGAATGTCACAAATAAAGATAGACTTGTTTTCTAATGATACTATTAGGAAGATGGATTTTTTTTTTAAATTTTCACTTATTTCAAGGAAATATTATATTATAATCATGATGTAAGTGTTATATTTTCATGTTGTTAAGTTCCATAAAATACATGTAAAATTTCCCCCCATAAATAGATTTTTTTATAAAGAAGATCTTATTAATTATACCCATGGTGTTGAAGATTACTAGTTTCCTAATCACGGTTATTAGTGTTATAAATATTTATATTTTATCAAATAATAACATCAAGCTTAGAATGACAGTCTTTATTTTATTTTATTAAATAATGGTTTTTTTGAAGGTAATGTTAATCATAATCTATTTATTAGAATTATATTTAAAAATAATGTAATTTTGAAATTTTTTGTTGTTGATATATTTTATCGTACATTCTTTGAATTACATTGAAATGGGTTTTCTTTTGCAATGTTTTGTGAATTTAAAAAGTGTTTAATTGTATAATTAACAATTTTTCTTAAAAACTGAATTCATTAATGGAATGATGTGATATTTATCATTGATTCAATTTCTTCTATGTAGATGGTCATATTTTTCATCATAATTAATGTATATTAATAAAAATTATAGTTAGTAAAAGTCATATATAATATAATAAAGCTTCAGATAAATCGCTTGATATTAATTTTTATAGTTTCATGGTTGGTTTTTTTCATAATTTAACAGCATCATGACCTGGTTTCATGTTTACAATTTTTTAGGTGCATTATTTCAAACTGATCCAAGAGAGAGTAATTTTAAATTACTATAATTAAAAAGTTAATATGTTCAAATAAATGTTTACTCCATGTTATTTTATTCTAAAGATACTACTGATTATTTAATATAGTATTCCAACTATAAATTTTGTGGTAATATAATTTATTGAAAAATCATATTAGGTATGTCTCTATTATATAGATGATGACAAATTTCTTGTCCTTATATAAAGTAATTATATGTCATTTTACCAACTATTAAAACTGAGTGTATTTCTATTACAATATGATTTACTAAAATTTTAAGGATTAATAAAAAATTATCTGATTTTGGTGTTTCTCATTAAATTTTTCCATTTTATTATTATAATACACGTGTGATTTTTATTTATATATAACCATTACTACATTATAGAATGAAGAATATAAATTTCAGATATCAAATTCCAAGAAATAATGTGACAAATGTAAATAATTTTTAACAGTATTTTCCTATTGGGAATTATCTTGAAGATATCATACTAATGACTGTATACATTTCCCTCTTTGAAAAAATACTATTTTTTCTCAGTATATGGTAAACATTACAATTATATCATGGAATTTTAATTATGGGGGGGGGTTTCAGTTTCTATTGTTTAAATAAAAAGGGAGTGGAAAATAAAATTTATCTTTAATCATGTAATTTTATTCTAAACATGAAAAATATCAGACATTGTTTTCTTTTGTTTTGTTGTATCAAATTATATTTATTTTATATCTATCATGTTCTACATGAAATATATTTATCATGTTATATTTTTTAATAAAAAAATGTGTTACACTTTTATATTATCTATTAGAGTTATAATTTTTTATTTAGCTTGTTGAAAATTTAATCTTCCATAAAATCAATATTTATTTATATATTAGTTTAAAATTTATGTTTCATTCACTATAAGTTCAATTATTTAATAATTAAAAAATTTATGCATCCATAATATAAAAATTTATGCATTTATTAGTTCGAAATTTATTTTTATTTTTGTATTGTTTCAATATTTTTTTCATCAATTCTTTCAAAATTATACTTCTATCAGTTCTAAATACCTAATTCCATCAGTTGAAAATTTCTACATCTATTAGTTAAATATTTTTACTATGATAAATTTAAAAAATATTATTCTATTAGTATTTTATTATGAAATATTTTGACTTGTAACATCTAATTGACTAGAAAATGGCGGATTATTTAGCATTGGATACAATTCCATTATTTAGATTAATTTTATTTAATATTTATTTTAATGATAATTTTTTATGTTTAGTTAATAAATTATTTTTATTTAATTTATACTTCATAAGGTATATATTTTACTTTTTTATAAATTAATTTTAATTTTTTTTTGAATCGATGAAAATTATTTTAGATCATTGAAAACAAGATTTTAGTATTGTTTTTATATTGATCTTAATACCCCTAAAAATATAAATAATTTTTCTATAGATACGAATAAAATTTTAAATTATTGTTTTATTTCATTAAATATTCTGTAATTAATATTATATGTCTAAAATATTATTCAATTTGTTTTACAGTATTTCATGCATATGTAAATTTTTTCAATTTCTCTCACCTGAATTTTTTATGTATGTTTACACAGTCAAAAATCATGTGATAATTATTGAGTTACTTGAATCAAAATTATTGATTTAGTTTGAAAATTAAAATTAAAATTTATTTTTATTTTTTTAAATTACAAATATGATATATTTAAATTTTTTAAAATTATTTAAATATTATGAGAATTTTATTGTCATTAATATAAGTAGTTGACTTCAATGGTACTATTATTAAACTTTTCATGAGATCTCTATGTATTTCATGCATTATAGTATGAACATAAAATACATGGTTGATTCATATAAAAAACAAGTATTATACATATGAGTATATAAAATGATAAAATATGAATAAAATAAATTAAAATTACTCAATCATTTTTAATTTTCGAGAGATTGTGAATTTTTTTTATCATTTTTGGTGAAATTTTGAGGATAAACTAAATCTAATGCGACTACTTTAACCATTAAGTGATGTTATTTTCCTTACTATACAACCATATATTGTTATTATCCATTCTTCATTGACATCTTCATGGTTTAGTATGTGTCTTTATTTAATCCATTATATCAAATCACTTATTATATTTCTCTTTGATATTATTTTTTTATTCCATATATTAACCTTTATTCATGTACTTATCGAATCTGAATTCCCCATTTGTTTTTTGTTTTGATATTTTTGATGTAGTTATTTTGTTTCAAAAATGAACAAATTTTAATGTATTTATGATTTTTTGAATAAAAATTATCCATGTATAATTTTATTATGGGTTTAACAGTATGACCTTTTTAGTAGAGGGGTGGTTTTGAGGATTCCTTGGTGTTTATGTGGGGTTTTATTTATTACCTATATTTATATGATGCATTTACACTATAAATCCAATATTTATTTTTTATAATTTTAGATTTAAAATATCCATTAATATGAATAACAGTGAATAATTATTTATACCATAAATAGAGAGTATGCAATATAAGAACATGAATTGTGATTATTAACCCAAGGTGTATCCATTTTTATCATATATTAAAATTGATACATTTACACCATAAAATCTTGGTTTATGACATAAAATATTGATTCATATATTTTTAAATTATATTTCATTCAAAAAATTTATTCCTGAACACATCTGGAGGTCCTACAAAAAATGGGGATATGTTATCTTAAATATACATGGGTTTATCATTGAGTTTTAACCATGATAATTTTGTTTCTTTTGATGATATAATATTTTGTTACTATTTTATCAATTTTATATATGTAAATTTTATATTTGGAGTGTTAACATAATGAATAGAATCCTTTATATTCCACTATTTTATAAAAAAAATAATTCTCTTGTGATTATTATATGTTCCCAAGCACCGGTTACCGACCCATGAAGATCGATAATTCCATTCGATCAATTTTATGTCTTGCATTGGTATCAGGGTTCTAGTGTATCTAGATTGGTTACTTAATGGGTATTAAACAATGAGAGGTTATTCTTCATTTTAGGTTCCCATAATGTAATTGGATTGTTCTCATGGGAACTAAAGGGAACAAGCAATTGCGTTCCAAGACATCTATCATCATAACTAGATTTATTTAACCACGATAATTTTAGAAAAGATTCATGTGGAGTTATTAAATATGATTTATAGCCTTTTTAAATTTTTTATTTGATTAAATTTATTTTCATATGATTTATGATTCCATTGACGATCTATAGGTACTTGATATGTTTTCAAGATTATCTATTTTTTTAACATCAATCATTTGAGAAGTCATTGGAATCGTTCACCTGAGGAATATGACTCTAGAGATAATTAGGGGAATCTTCCAATGGAATAGAATCGTCTTTAGATAGTTGAACATGTAGACTAAGCGTTGAAGAAGGTGAATTCACCTATTCCCAGTAATTCTATAGTTATGAAACCTCAATAGGTTGAATAAAGAGAACTTCCTCAAGAGTAAATCTATAAAAACACATCATTCAATATAACGAATAAATAATCATCACGAGGATGTTGATTGGTTGAAAATTATTAATGTAATATTGAGTTCTGGAAAATTTATTAGTTGTTGTGGATTTGATTAATGTGAAATGTGATACATTCAATTTTGGTGGACCTAGCATGAAATATTGTGATTATAATGTGATTGAATAGAATAATGTTGTCTTATAATTCAGTTTTTGTATTGTTATTTTCAATAATCAGTATTATATATAGTCAATGGTCGGGAAAAAGTCAATAGATTTTCTCATCCTCTATCAGGGTGACAAGACCGTGATATTGTATGATAAACATTCCTCTAATCATGTTCAGTTTTAACATGAGGTTGTGTATAATATGAATAATATAGAAAAAAATAATTTATAAATTCATTTTTTCTAATAAATCATAGTTTTTTTTTGTTTAATATCACTTCTTATATAAATTTTTATAGTAGGGAATGTATTTTTATGGTCATCAGGGAAGGTATGTTATGTTTATAAAAATATAGTTTTTCTCCCAGTGGAAGTTGTATGAAATTAATTGAAACATAATGTTTTATGAGTCTTGTGGTGTTCCTCACTGTAAATAATATTATGGACCACATTCATTTCTTGTATTAGGATACATAACATACATCCAGTGTGGAATGGATGGTAATTTGTGACTTGTTTTCATTGACGTACCGAATATCATATGTTCAAGTAGTTTCTCATGATATTTACAAAACATTTTCCATTAAATTCCAAATGAAAATATATTCATTTTCTCATCCTCACATAAAATTATTTTGGTGAAATACAACACATCAGAAGATTATTGGTTCCCTCCAAATGCATTTGGAATAATTCTTCATCATGAAGTAGAAGAGTCTCTGGATAAAGATGGCGTGGGACAAGAGATTTTGAGATACACCGTTACTTTGGAATCAACTTTGGTGACAAAATAATTAAATACCAATGAATCTAACCCATTTATATTAACTCATGTTGTTAATTTTATGAATCATATTATAGTTATATTTTATTACAAGATGAATATTACTATTCCACTCAGAATGAAAAGATATTAAGTTATCATATTACCAAATTGTTTTTAATATTTATCAATTATTTATCTTACATGGATTTTACATTTTCAAATATGAAACCACTTGACCAAATATTTGGAATGAATTAGATAACTTATCAAAAAGCTAATATTGAAAATTTTATTTAATTGTTCTTCACTATAATGCATGACTAGATGTTCTGTGGTTTTTAGGGAGATTGATACTTGATTTTTTGTAAATCAATAACTCATTTATAGTTTTTGGTAGGAAAATATTGATGTTTGCATCTATAATAGAGTTGGAATCACAGATTTATTGTCTCCCTCTAGTTTCCAACATGTTTACCATTGTGTTTTATTCAAACTTATCATGTTTTCCAATGTTAATAGAGGTGGATTTCATTATCGATTTATTATATTTTAATCATCTTGTATCTATTCTTTTTTACATTATAAAACCAGATGATCTGAGAGATATAATATATAATTTGGATAATATAAATTATAATATATTTACAAGATATAGTTTTTCACCTTTTTCATCAACTATTCATTACGAAGAAAGCTGATGTAACACCTTTCATTTCAGTTTCTTATTTGAAATTCAATGATGTTATAGTAAAATATAAGTATCTATTTCAAATGATTCATCATATTTTTACCTTATAAAATGGTAAAAGTGATTATCAAAGATTTATATTTTACATGGTTCCAAAATTTGAGAATAATAGGCTCTAACATTTAATATACATCCTTCAGTAGTAGATATATCTATTATTAGTTTGTTGTTCTGTTATACAGAATGACTAATTCTATTAATGTTTTTATAGATTCAATGAACATGATTTTTCATGTTTAAATTGACTCATTAATGGTTGTATGTTTAGATGAAATCTTATTTAACTCTCATATTAGAGTGGTTCTTGTAATCCATTTAAGAGAAATTCTAGAAAAATTGAGAAATTTAGAACATTATTTGAAGCATTTGAAATGTAATAAATGGTATCTGTAAGTGAATTTCATAGAAAATATAGTATCATAACATGTTATTTCATTTTATCCTAAGGTGTAATATTTTGTTATTACATTGTATGAACTACATAATGTTTACAAAATTCTTATATTATTTTTATGGGATGAAATCATTGTTTAGTCATAAGATATTTCAAGAAGTTTGTTTCACCAATGACCACTCTCACTCAGAATGATGTTTTTTGTGAAGATAAATTTCAGTGTTCTTTTGTTGAGATGAAATATTGTTTTTCTTCTATGATTTTTTTTAATATTTCAATTTCCAACAAATGGTAAGTTGACTTTGGTAATTTAAATAGTACATGCTTGGTTTACATTATAATTTCGAGTGGTCACATGGTATCCTATATTTCCAAAATTAATATTCTATATTATTTAAATTTTGAAACCCATGATCATGGTATAAAAATGTGATACATGATCTTAAATGTAATGTCATAGAATTACAGGGAATTCTAAAAAAAATTTCATGGGATATTTACTATACTAGGCTCTAGTACTGAATGTAATTATGAGACCCAGAGTAGCTGGAATGGATTTTAAAACATTGATTTATGGTTTATTAATTAAATGTGCTAGTAGATTTCTATATCTTTTTTAAATTTTCATGGATTAAAAATATGAGGGATCCATTTAACATAGAAATTTGGGATTCTCATAGATAGGGAATAACATTCGCTAGCATGGGCCAAAAGTGGATGTTAGTTTTTGAACATAAATAAAACAATTAAGTAATAATTATTTTATTTTGATATCCTTATATCTCATAAATCGTAACTATGATTGGAATTTGGAGAGTACCATTGTTCTCATGAGTGTGTGTTTCTCTAAGGCAGTGCTTAATCCTGACCAGCATGGGTCGAGGGTGAAAGTTAGTTTTTAAATTTTTTAAACAAATTAAAATGGTGCATGTGTGCTGTTTTGGAATCAACTAAAAGGGTACATAAATTGAAAATATGAGTGAAATGTTTCCTCTAGATTGGTTTCATTACCAATGAACTGACATAACATTGACCAACATGGTTCTACTGGTAAATATAGTTTTTAGTCTATTTAAGAAAAAGATAAAATAAAATGTCATTAATGTTTTATTTTATTATTGAACTTCTGAAACTCTTGCAGCCAAACAATGTGAAACATAATCAAACTGAATATGTTGTTTCATTAATTGAAACATAATAATGAATTTGTAATATTAATGTAATCGAAATTGTGATTTGTGTTTCATCCTTTAATGGACATGCAAACGATGCAATATTGTTTCCACGATCCTGGTTCTACTCTATTACTCTAGTGGGTGATGATGACAAACGCCAACACCCTTATAATGAATCAACTCCAACAACGATCAATCAATGGATATAAACAGAGGATCATGGAATGAGGAATTTAGAGGAACTTTTCATCCCCACCGAACGATCCATCCTTGGATGGAGTTGTTTTGGAATTATTATCTTTCCCATGTTCGGAATTTTTAAACGAAAATGGTGGATTAACACACAAATAAGTTGACCCACGTTTTTATCAAACATGCGGGAGGGTATTTATATGGTATGAAATTGGGATAATATTTCTTCTATCTCACTAATTTAAATGAATCAAACCAGTAATAAAAAATGGTTTATGATCGTCCCTTGAATTGTTTTCCCTTGTGGTCGTTCTATTCTAACCCCGTGCGCAGACACAAAACGATGTTAGTGCAACATCGATGGTGGAAGTTGGTCCAATGTGGTCTGTGAGACATCGTCAATTGGATTCCTTCCAACAGAAAAGATAAAAATGTATATTTCAGCCTTATGTAGTGAAGAACGTGACCTGTGGGTTCAGGAACACCCACTAGATCAAATAACGGACCACCAGAGTGCGACTGATAGTCTGAAAAAGATTATTTTGGTTGTCACCACTGGCGTCAGTGCTATTTTCATGTCATATGGAGGGATGAAATGTGAGATGGTTGAGGGTCATGCCAGTGGGTAGGGTAGCGCGTTGTGGTGGCAGCAGACCGGCTGCCCCGCAGAAGATTCCACATCCCCCAACAGCGGCATTCTGACGACACCTCGGAATTTCCACTGGCCATTATAGAAGAACTAGTCTTCTTCGTGAACCAATTTTTGTAGTTGATTCAGTAGGAACTCCCTAGCAAGAAAATGGTTGAGGCTCCTGGCATGTCCGAGTCGAGGAATCCTGCACACTATTGCGGGCCATGTTGGTTCTGGCAGTCAACATCCAGCTAAGAAGATGGGGTCGGACCAATGTCCTAGAGTGCCAAGCCCAGCATGTCAGGGCCATATCCAATGGTCCAGGTATGACCCTGGTAGTTTCAGGTCAGTTCGACCAGGTCACACCAGACCCGAACTCAATTGGACCCGTTTTATTGAAAATAGTCATAACTTTTAAATGGTTTATCCATTTGATGATATTTATATGGTATTGGAACCCTTACGACGAGACGATCATTTTTGAAGATACTCTATAATTTTTTTGAGATGTTTATAGGAATACCTATTTTGTTTTAATATTAGGCTCTCCCAAAAGAGGAAGATTTTGGGTAGAATTGGGGTGATTCTTATGATGAGATGTTAGGAAGGTTACTCCCTTGATGTATCAAGGCGCTGGTACTTCATATCCCTTTACTATCGTAGATAATGGACTCCATATATTATATGGTGTGATTTCTCATATATGTACGTAATGGAAGGGTCAGTACACGCCTGTCGTGCTAGGGAGTTGTTCCTCTATCCTTGGAGTCGGTACTCTCATATTGGACTGTGGAACATGCCCTCTATATATTACACATATAGAGTCGGTACTCCAATTCCTATTAGAGTGCGGGACCTCTATTTTAGGAATTGGTACTCCCCTGTCGTTCCAGGGAGAAGGTCCTCTATCATGGGGTTGGTACTCGCCTAACATAATATGGTGTGGGTCCTCCATTGGTAAAAGTCTAATAGAGTCTTTACTCTCATATACTACCAGGGTGCAGGCCCCCTATTCATAGTGTGGTACTCCTCTACTAGGTAGGGTGTGGGTCATTGACATACGTTGTTTTACTCCCCTATTGATACACGGTGTGAGTCCATTATTAATAGTACTATTTTTTCGTACATGGGAATGGGTCCTCTAGTCACTGATTAGTACTCCACTACTGGGTTGGGTGGGGTCCTCAATTAGGGTTTGATCTCCATTGGATTTCAGACATAGTAGCATTTAGTGGACCCATCCACTTGATGAAAATGATATCATGATAAGATTTAGTTCTCGCCTGATAGACTGAGGTGCAGACCACTCTTTAACAGAGATACTAGGGTATCACAGGTTACTATGGAGAAGTGGTCCCTCAACAATGCGCAGTTATGAGGAGCATGCCACTTCACATGGGTTTCCTTATTCTTGCATGGGGTACATGACTATGATGACTAATCATATAGTGTTGATAAATCGAGTCAAAACCTGTAGAATGTTGTAGATGGATCATGTTCACTCAAACATACCATTCAGAATTGTAGGGTTTTACCCAATGGAGTGCATCTCTCAGGAGGGTTTCATCTAGGATGGCTAAGCTCATTGATTGTAATCTCCTGGTTTTTTTGTTATGACATGATAATTTGATGAAAACCTTGAAATTGGTTATATGGTTAGTACCATATGATTTCATAGTGGATGAGATTCATATAACGAGATGTTCAAGGAATATGTATGTTCATATATCCACGTAGATTTGACTGTGCATTCCATTATGGGTTTTCAATGTTACTTTACCTTGGTGGTTTTAGTGTCCCATACTGAGTATTTTTTTACTCAACCCTGCATGGGCTTTTCCTGCATGTGTCATGTCTTGTGCGGATGGCTGCTACTTTGATGGAGTCTAGGGAGGACTAGGGCCCAATGGTGTTCTGTGAGATCAGACAGACGAGGATCTCATCTAATTCATCAGGAATATTTTCTTCACATAACCTTTAGGTAGGCTTCTCGATGGGCGAGCTTCAAGGACATGGAGTTTTACGTTTGTTCTGTTGTTTTTTTGGTGGTCTTGTATATAGTTTCAAGTATCCACCCTAAAATTTAATTTCAATTGTACACTAGTTGAGTTTTACATAGTGGATTTCATTTATTATTTCCTTAGATCTTACCTTCTAGTATCACTGTCTAGGAGTTAGGTGCAAGTGTATAGATACATGTAAAATTCATCCCTTTTGTAGGATAATTCCTTTGGTTCTAGAGATATTCACCTAACCATTGGAAGGTGGGATTGATGTTAACGTAGAACGACCCCAGTGGATGGTTTATGAAAAATTGTTATAAGAGGTAGTTGGTTCTACCTCAAAGACCGAGGGTCTATTTTTTTTGGTTTTGGGACACATTGTTGAGTGTTTCGAGTTTAGATTTCAAGCCAGGGACTCTAATGTTGGTGTAGAGGCCGATATATTTATACACCAAGACTCTAGGCACCAATTCTCTGATTCGATACATGGGAACACTAGTTTCTAGGAAATAAAGGGTACATAAATCATGTTGGAATTTTTGTGTTTTCCACGTTCTTCTTAAGTAAACATTACATATATAATATTTAATCATTGTTCATCCTGATATATTTCATGATGCCAGCACGATGAAAGCATGATCAGATCCTAAAACATGATCATGATGATGATCAAACCTGAGTGGATTCTTCAGTACATGGTATTAGTTATGTGGAGTTACCTACTGGTGGTGAAATAGTGATGCAACCTCATTTCAATCAGTAGTTTCTACCATCACTACCAAGGGATTATTCACAAAGGTTGAGTGGGATACGTGATTTCTAGAGGCAGAGACCTCCCATGTTCCATGGAGAGAAAAATCCATAGGTAGTTTAGGATTGTTTTGTGGTGGTTATGCATGTCTTCCCCTTAGTTAGAACACCTATCACACAACTGGAAGTATTAACCACGAGCCTTCTATAAGGATCAGTGGGACGACGGAGGAGATATGTTATTCAATTGCATGACAAGGCGAAATTCAAATGGGTTGACATTGAGTGCCTCGTTCGGGATTGGTTATTTATGGCGACATTACACTCTATGAATATATATGAGCTGATGAACCTATGGTTGGGAATCATGTTGGTGGTAGGGTACTCAATGAGATTAAATTATTTTTCTTGCAACTCTACAAGTATCGTATGAGATCATTGCATTCGGGCATGAACCTTTGAGTAGGGACTTCATAGGGAGATCAGGCTCTTGGTGATACCCATTATCAGTCTGACATATACGAGGGTTCCAGAGGAAGTTCTGGGGGTTGAGAGATACCAATAATAGGAGCATACAGATATGACCTACATTAGAGGTCACTAGGAAGAGGAGTCAGTTAGATATAGAAGACAACATGCACTAGGATCACGATGAAGGAGGCATACCCATACCCGGACATAGACAAGTGGGTTTTTTGTGAATGTATATCACCATAGAGAAGACCTACCATAGGAGAGGTAGTGTTATGCATGAAATGGTTAGGGGCATACTGTTAGGGATTTTTTGAACCATCATGCCGCTAAGAGAGAGTCGGAATATGAGAATCCTTGGAATATAAATCTCTTGGAGCATGTTGTTCCACAAGATATAAGGTAAGGAATAGTAGCTGGACTAGTAGTAGGAGGTAGCATGAATTTTTAATCATTTCAAACACCACCCCCAGGTTGTCCAATCTAGGCTCAAGGAGCTGGATGAGGTGGTTGTGGTCAGATTCATGTTATCGTTGCTTTTGAATAATAAGCTTGAGGATAAATTTGAGGTATGATATGTTCGTTTTCATTTAATTTCCTTTTTAAATAAGAATTAGTGTTAGTCATCCTCTTTTTTCTATGAATCCAATTTGATACATTGAGGTTCTAGTTGGAAAATGAAATTTCCCTTCTCGATTAGATACTATTGGAAGAGGATATCCATTGATCTCCCTATGGAATTGATAGTGTGACCTGACTGTTGGATGAGATAGTTTCATTTCAGATTTCTTAGTCATGGAGTTGAGGGCTAACGAAATCATTCTGGGTGTGGAATACTTCATTTCATACGTTTATTGACAATATTATTCAAATGATGTGGTGTGTCTATGATGTTAAATATTTTTCTCCCTTTAGGTGAAAGGGAATCCAATGCAACACATAGTGGACTCTCAAAACGAGTCTTTTATTTATCATTCCATAATGTAAGAGTTAGACCCCATGTTTTCTCTTCAGTATGAAATGGTTTTTTTACCATCCATACTCTGCTGAGATTCAACTAGTGAGTGTGGTAGTGTTTCAGTTTTAGTGTTTGTTTGGAGTCTAGAGGTTTTAGGATGATGTCCTAGTAAGTCCTAATGTTCAGTCATGGGAAACCATATTTCATCCTAAATACCCCTACGTGTTTAGAATCATCTATTAACATATAACTCTTTTAGAGGATTTAGAATAGTTTCTCCAAGTGTGGATGTGAACTGTGGGATTATGTATATATCTTCATCAGGTTAGTATGGAGGCGATATGCTAGACCCCACAAATACAAATGGATCAGCATGCTTAGTGATTTACACCCTTGTTGCAGCTAAGAAAACATTATCATAATTTTTCTAATGTTGATCTAGAAGAATCTGGATATTATAGTGGTAGACCATCAAGGTTCTTTGTGGTGTTTTCTTGTAAGAATCAAAGGGACCCTGGATGAATTTAGTTTTTTGAAATTGAGGATATGATTTTTCTTTCTAGGGATAAAATGTCTTAAGGTGGGGAGAATTTAATGGCTCATAATTTCATGGATTTTAAAAAAAATTGAACATTTATGAGAAAATATTCTTAGATTACACGTAAATTCGAGACCCGAAGTGGCTAGAATTTATTTTCAATCTTTTTTATATTTTATGAATTAAATCTGAGTGTGGGTTTTTCAATATTTTATAATGGTGCTAAAATAAAAAATATGTTGGAGCTTTTGAACTCATAATGTCAGCACTGAACTAAAAAGAGCCTAATGTTGACTGACACGTCCTAATATTGGATGTTAGTTTTTGGATATAAATAATGTAATTAACTATTAATTTATATTAATATTCTTATAACTCCTAAACAGTTTCTCTAATTGGAAATATGATAGTACCATTGATCTCGTGAGGGCGTGTTTCCCTTTAGTATGAGCTTAACCTAAACCAAAATGGGTTGAGGGTGAATGTTAGTTTTTGATTTTTTAGTCAAATTAAAATGACTTGGGTGCATAGTTTTATAATAATATAAAGGGGTTCCCAGATTGAATATATTAGGCCACTTTTGTGTCTGAAACGATTACATTTCCAAAGAAAATACTTAGCATTTACAATCACGGGTTGACTGGTAAAAATAGTATTTGTAATTTTTTTTAAAAATGGTAAAAAAAGATGATGTTTTTTTTATTTTAGATCTATTAAACCTGTAGATGAAAAATGGTGTGTAATGCAATGAAACTGAATATGATGTTTCCTTAAATGAAACAACATAATGACTTATTAACAAAAACATTACTAAAACAATGATTCTTGTTTCATCCTTTAATGGCCAATAAGAATATAGACGATTGTTGGAACTATATTTGTTCTTCTTTGAAGCTCTAGTTTGGGAGTATAATGAATTATAACCCCCTTTTGAATGGATCTTCATCAATGATGATCGACTAACGACTGAAAATAGTGGATTGTGGAAGGAAAAATGAAAAAACTATGTTCCTCACCAACGAATTATCCATCCCAGAAAGGGGATGTTGTGGAATTATTATTTTCCCCATGTTCCTAGTTTTTAAATAAGTATTGCGGATAAACTGCTGTAGGGGTTGACCAATTGTTTGATCATTCATGTCGGAGTGTATTTATTGGGTTTTACATTAGAATGATAATTTTTGTTTCAATCCATCAAACTGGAAGAAATCATTGTTGTAAAATAAAAATTTTAGATAATTCCTAGATTTTTCCCTTGTGCTAATTATATATTTACACCTTAATGTGGACACATCCTGAAGTTGGTGCGATGACTATGGAGGTGGTTGAGGCAATGTGGAGTGTGAGACACCATCAATTGGATGAATTATAGTGGAAATGATCACAATTGATATTTGGACCCAATATAGTGAAGACCACATCTTAAGGGTTTTATAACACCCCCAAATTGATGAATGGGCCACCAGAGCACATACGGTGGTCTGTGAAATGTTTGGTCGAGCCACTAGTGGTGGAAGAATTCTCCAGTACCAATCAAATTATAGACAGAAAGGTAGTGAGTTGTAGTAGAGAAGGTGGTAGATGCCTCTTTTTAGCCTCATGTTGGAATCCACCGCCGCTAGTCATGGTATGCACTGGACCCTTCGGTTTTTCTGTGGGTCTTTCCATAATAACGGGTCTACTACGTGGACATGTTCGAGTAGTGGATCTTGCTGGCATCACATACGGAGAAAATCGATGGGGCTCTTTCAATGTCCAACATGTGGAAACTAGACTGCCAAAGCGGCTCGAGCTGGTTTTAGCTGGTTGGTTGAGGCCTGTCTGGGCCCATTGGTCTAGGTTGGGTTAGACCAGTTTCGAATGCCACTGGTCCCCATTTCACTAAAATTATTGTATATTTTTAAAGGAAAATCCATTTATGGGCTATCAGTGGTGTTGGGAGCCTTGGGATGTGAAAATCATTATGAGATACTCTAAGATATTTATAGAGAATGTTAGAGGATGGACACTTTGATATGAACAGTACTATCTCCCATTATTGGGAGACTTTCAGATGAATCAGGGAGATTATTATGATGAGATGTTATGAAGGTTACTCCCTTGATCACTCAAGGCACCATAACTCCTTATCCCATTAATTTTTTACATAAGTAACTTCATATGTTTTAGGTAGCGGGTTATCAGAGAAGACTATAATGACTTTTTCAGTACTCCTCTATCTTACTTGGGAGAGGGTCCACTATCTGTCGAGTCAGTACACTCCTATTGAACTTGGGAATGGTTCATCTACATATAACGCATATAGTTTTGGTAATCCATTAACAGGTATGGAGTGGGTCTTCTATTGGAGGCGTCGGTACTCCAATGTTGTTCTTGGGTGTGGTTCCTCTTTATGCAATGCAACGGGAGAGTGGATATTCTAATGTCATTCTATGTAGAGGGTCCCCTATTAAGGGGTCAGTAAACCCCTTATGAACAAGGGGGTGGGTCCCCCCATAGTGAACAGACATATAAAGTAGGTACTCCCCTATATTACAAGGGTGTGGGTCATCTTGTCCCT
Organism: Viscum album; assembly: GCA_963277665.1. NCBI lineage: Eukaryota > Viridiplantae > Streptophyta > Magnoliopsida > Santalales > Viscaceae > Viscum > Viscum album. The sequence continues at coordinate 1,245,201,838 of OY728147.1, forward strand.
GAGTGGTACTCCCCTACCCGGTTGGGTGCAGGGCCTCAAATTACGAAGTTATACACCCCTGCCAATATATGGTGCATGTCCTTCATGATTAATACTTATCTGTTGTATGAGGGTGTAGGTCCTCTAGTCACTGAGTTGGAATCCCCTACAGGGTAGGGTGCGGGTCCTCGATTATAGATAGAGATCCCTTGGCTATTGGAAATAGTAGCGATGAAAGGGCCCACCCACATGATGAAAATGATACCCAAATATGAGTTAGTGTTCCCCAAATGGACTGAGTCATGAGACACTTTTTATAGGAGTAACTAAGGTATCACATGTTAGTCTGGAGTAGCGCTCCCTCAACAGAGCACAATGATGTTGAGCGTGCCTCTTCACTTGGGATTCCTTATTCTTGCATTGGGCATATGACTATGACAACCAAACCTCTAGTTTCAGGCACTAGATTACACCAAGTAGAATATTCATGATGGAGCATGTTCACTTGGATTAAAAATTTAGAATCCTAGGATTGTTCACAATGTAGTTAATATATCTGATGGGTTCCCTCAGGGATGGTTGAGCTCTTAGAGTGTGATCTCTTGGATTGGGTCTCATGACTTCAGCCATCAATGAGAAAACAGAAGTTGGTTATGTGGTTGGGAGCACATGTTTTCTTAGGGGTTGAGATGAGTATATCTGGATGTTCATGATATATTTACTGGAATATACCTGGGTATATCTGACTATGATTTACTTTTTAGTTTTCTCTTGTGATTTACCCGTGTGGTTTTTGTGTCCCCTAATTAATATTGTTTTACTCACCCATGCATGGTGTTTTCCCACACATGTCTTGTCTTATGCAGAAAACTGATGCTCTGACATAGTATAGGGAAGCTAGGTACTAGGGGTGTTTAGCTAGATCATATAGTTTAGGAGCACATCTATTGTTTTAGGTAGATACCCTTCACAAAAACATCAGGTATGCTTCCCAATGGTTGATCATATGGGACTTGGAAATTAAGTGTTGTTTTATTTTTCTTTTGGTGGTATTTTATGTTCTCCTAGGTTTCCACTCTATACATGACTTTCAATAGTACTGTATTTCTGCATTAAATTGTATATTGCATGCTAGTTTTCCTTTGATTTTACCTTCTAATACATTTTTTAGGGAGTTTTATGTGTGTGAGTATAACCATAGAAAACTCATCTATTTTTTCGAGTTAATGCTTTTGGTTTTAGTTGTTATTCACTGGCATTTGGGAGGTAGGCCTTGGGTTGTTACGTCACAGGCCCCGAGGGACGAGTTGTGACAAATTGGTATCATAAGTGTTATTGTCTACCTCAATGATAGATGGTGAATGGTAGTTTCTGGTCACTTATCAACCTTTCAAGTTTCTGGTGCTATGCTTAGGTGTATAGAAGAGCTCGGGTCAAATACATGGATATGATGATATTTAATTATCGATTGTTTGTTGTGGATTATATATTTATTGTGTGTCTGTGGGGGTGTTAGTATAGATAATAAAATAATTTATGGATGTTTTATTATTTATTAATTTGATAAATATATATGTTATTCCATTACTATAGTGTTATGCTTATGATATCCTTGATATTATCTTTATATTGCATTAAATTAAGACTCAGTTCACAAGATGATGTTGATTGGAATTCTGAAGTGTTAAGGCATTAGTCAAATCTTTAACATAACCTTGGTTTCTATTCTCAATAACTACATGTTTATGGTATTGTATTTATGGTTTCAATAATCCATGGAACCCCGACGTAAAACAAAAGAAGTCATTAATCCATGAAATTTATAGTCAAAGATACAAAATGTTAATTTGAAGAATATTCCATGAGATAAAAATCTAATCACTTAACAACCCAAAATTTTGACTCACCCCAATGAGAGATTTACTCATCCATTAATAGGATTAGTAATCTGGTTTATTATTTTTATGATTAAGAATTAATAAGTGGTTAAAAATAATGGGATAAGAAAAGTGGAATGCACGGAACACAAACACACAAATAATGAGGGGAATTAAATACTTACATTAGATTGAATCAGAATGAAATATAATAAAAAGGGATTCATATGTATTTAAACTATTTTAATACCACTAATATTATTTGAAAAAAGGTGGTTTAGAATAATATATGTATATGATGAAACTATCATTAAAATAGAATTACAAAAACAAACACTTACACGATTATAAATGAATAAAAACACAAAAGTAAATGGAAGAAAGCAAGAATGAATGGATTCTCAAGTGAAAACATGAGTAAAGAATATCATCCCAAGACTTTTGAAGATACTTGGTCCTTCCAACCTATCCTCTTTTTATTTGAAATTCCAACCACATGTAAGGAGAATAGGGGTTGTATTTATATCCTAAGGTGGTGGATTGTTTGCATTCCAAACCATCACATCCACTTACATTGCAATTTGGATATTCAGACAACTGAATCTCCTGATATTCTCTCCTTACAAGTTATAGATATATCACGTTTACTGTCATCTCTAAAAAATTGGTATCCATTAAAATTTTTTATCCAATGATATGGATATTTTAAATAAAATAATTCACTAGTCGATTTTTATCAGCAGTTTTTCGAAATCCGAATTGTGAATGGGATTTTGAATTAGAAGATTCCCTAAAATAAAAATAATTTATTCTATAATGTTGGTATCCAATATCATATCAAACACAATGAAATATCCTTGATTTTTTTGATGAGTAGATTAGGAAACATTCATGAATAATGTCTTGATTTTAATTCTCGACGTGCATGGTGGGCTGATCTTCATAGAATCATTTGGTCCCTTTGTTATTGGAGTTGGGACCTGAAATATTTACCCATGAATCCATTAATATTATTGTGAACATTAGAGGATAATAAATAAAATTTTTAAATCTGGATTGATCATAGTAATTAAATATTCATTGATGGTTCAATTCCATCACAAATTCTTTGTGCATTCTTGTGTGGTCTATATCCCCCTTCAAATGACATAATTGTCCCATGAACCCTTCAAATTAAATTTTTTATCTAGAATTAGGGAGCCTAAAAATGAACTGTGTTATTTGGGTAAATAGGGCTAGTTTTATAATTAAAATAGTAAAATGACTCAATCGTAATACATAAATTATTCTCTTTAATTATATTTTATTTTTAAACATCTGTATCTCACTTGAATTATGCACAATTTCATAAAATTAACTAAATCGAGTATACAAAAAATTATGAAAAATATTAATAACATAAACTCCCCTACACTTCTCCTTATACATGTTCTCATGTGAAACAAAGATAAAAACAAAACAAAATCATTCTCACATGCTAGATAATATTAAATTTTGGTTTTCCACACTTAGGGGAGGATTAAAATATTTCACTCATCCATATTGAATTGCACCTTGTATTTTTACAGAAACAATATTCCAAAAACCAATCTATTTTCTTGCTAAAATTTAGAAATGGAAATTTTGGGCACGTGAAACATACTCTTCTCATGATGATAAAAAATTAAATTGGGAGGATCACCATTTATCCCACCAATAGTGAAAATGGAAGAGTTTGGAATACCTCTCAACTTCCATTACCTATCGTAAAGTGTATAATAATCAAGATGTACTTTGATGCTGTTTTTATATGTATATGGGATGGAAGGAATTCAGTATTCTACATTGTAGAAAGAGGGGTAAAATTATAACATTTAAAAATAATGCACAATTCTTTTTAAATAAAACATGTTTATAAATAGAAACAAAAATATAGAAGGGAACAATTGTGTGAATCAAGACCCAAAAGTCGATGAATATTTACAAAACTGAAAACTTCTTTTTTTCATTTATTGAATGTGGAGCAAGAAAAATCTCTTACACTCATCTTCCAACAAGTGTCTGATCTCCTCGCAACACTAATTGTAATAGTTATAATAAGAAAAAGGTTGATGATGATAGATTTTTGACCCACCAATGACACATCACATTTTTTTCATTGTTTTCATTTTTCATTGTTTCTTAACAATTAACAATAAACATTGAACAATATGTAAAATGAATATATACATTAAAAAACCCACAGAATAAAAACACCTCCCCCACACTAAAATGTATTCTTTTCATCAATCATATGGTAGCATGGTAAAATAAAAAAAATGTACCCCAAATGAAATCCACCCCCCCTACTCATAAATTTCTAAAAATTTATGAAATAAAAATTAATATGGATCATATTGGGTGGGTTAAGGTATAGGATTTGTAATTTGGATATCAAATAAATCTTTTTCATAGACTTTAAGTGGATTTGAAAAAGGGGATTAATGTAATGATAATGTGAGGCTATTTTGGCTATTTTGATGCTCGTGAGGTACAATAAATACCTCTAACATATTAACTCACACAACAATATGAAATTTATCTCAAATATCCACAAATTCAAGACTGAAAATCAAAGGTGAATAACCATATTTTTAAAAGAAGTCCATATGTTGCCATGGAATGAAATTAAATATTTTTTTTCATGTTTTTAGAAAATATTTTTCCAAATCAATAATTGTGGTTTCAATATTTTTTTGTTTTGACGCAACATTCCTTATCCAATGTTATGATGAAAATACAGAATTTTGGATATGAAAACATGTATTTTTTACACCAAAAAATGGATGGAAATTTTTCAAAATTGTATGGTTAGTAATTTTGGAACTTTTATGTTATGATTTTTTTTAGTTTTTTAATTATTTAGTGTTTTTTTCAAACATCCACCCAAGCCAAATCGAATGTGAAAAAAAGATCTAATAAAGGAACTGGAAAAAAGTGTGAAAAATAAAGGAATAAGTTTAAAAATGGATGGGGGAGCGGAGGAAGAAGATAGGAAATAGATAGTTAATGGAATAGAGGTTCCCCTTGTTTTGGATTTTGTGGGTTTCTGTCTACATCCAGTTGTGGGTTTTCTATAGATGTTGTGGATCCGATGGAAGTCGATGTTGTTCTAGGATAGTGCATCATCTCATTGTGATGCTTTAACTGATGTCTGGTAACCATGAATGTCCTTTTGGAAGAGGGGTTTTGAAATTGCAATGAACTAAATGGGAAAACATTAATTATACAAAAAGTACCTTCCCAAAGAGAATTAATCTTTACTCGGTGAAGTCAAAATCTGAATTGAAGAACATTACAATTTCACCTTCATGAAATACCATTCGTAGGATATATTTTTCGTGGATCATCATATAATTTTTCATTGTATAAATTGGAATTCTTATAATAATCAATTCCAATATCCTTCAATTCATCCAATTGCATTAATATTTCTTCCCCAAATTATTCAAAATATATATTTCATGTTTTCACAGCCCAAAATAAATTATGATGGATTCTATCTAGATAAATTGAATTATTTTACAAAAAACTAGACGAAAAGAAGACATCACGAGGGGTGTTTTATTGGATGTTTTATTATACCAAAGTTCATCACCAAATCTTTCAGGATAGACTTTTTTGGTGGGTTTTACAATTCTTTCACGAACTCTTTTCACTTCTCTATTAGAATGTTCATCCATTCAATTTTATTGAGGTTATATTTTGATATTGTTTTTAATATGAGATTCCATGATTGTATTACCAATATGGGATCCTAAGTCACTTATCATGTAATGTGGTGTACCAAATCAGTGTCGGATGTGTGTCTTTTGGAACATAGTAACAGCATGTGAATAATTATTTCTAGTGGGTTTGGCCTCTACCCACCTAGAAACAAAATTTATCGAAAGATTAATGTATGAGAATCCATTGGAAGGGGAAATAACCACACGAAATCAATTCCCCAATTATCGAATATATCACAGAAAATTTAAGAATTTTTGGGAATTTAATTTCACTATGAAATTGTGCAAAACTTTTGGCAAGTGGGACATGATTGATAGAACTCTGGTGAGTCCTTGAAGAGTGAAGGTTAGAATAATTTAGAGTCTTGGACTTTTTAGGATGTTCATAGTGGTCTAATGTGGAAACCTCCAAGGAGTGAGTGGCAGAATTATAAGATGGACTAATGTCCATCTTCATCAACACATATCCTAATTACCATTCCAACCAATGTTTTACAATATTTATTATAGTAAAAAATATAGAATTTTGAATCTCTTTTCAGCTTCATTTTTTGTTCATTTGAAAAAAATTTATTAAAAATACCAGCAACCATTTAGTTTATAATTGGGGAATTCCATGGTAAATTTTGAGTGAGAAATGAAAGGTTCTCAGTGGAGAATTCATCATCAATGATTTTTGAATGAGAAGATTTAGAACTTCTAATCAGGTGATCAGCCTAAGAGTTTTCTTTTCCTATTATATCTCTTATTTTGACGCCAAAATATTGGAACCTTAGGATCCATCTTATTATCCTCGGTTTGAAATCACTTTTCTATTCTTATAACATTATAGATGAATGGTCTGTGAAGATAATCAGTTTTGCACATATGATATAATGATGGAAATTACCTAAGGAAAATTACAATGCTAAGAGTTTCTTTTTCAGTGAAAAAATATTGAGATTGAGTTTCATCAAATGTTTTAATGTCATAATGGATGACTTGAATAATATTTTCTCTTCTATGTCCATGAATAGAACGAACGACATTATTAGGAGCATCACAGATCAACACAAAGGGTATGGACCTGTCTGGTGGTTGGATTATCAGGGAAGATGGAAGAGCAGTTTTGAGTTAAATGAAGGCTCTCTTGAAAACCTCATCGAAATGGAACGTGACATCATTTTAGAGAATCCGATTGAGTGGGATGGAAATTATACTATATTTATGGGTGAATCACCGATAGAAATTGGTCTGACCGGGGTATAAAAAGATGTCTCTAATAGAATTGGGTTCAAGAGGAAATTGGATCACTTCAATTTTCACTGGATTGTCTTCAATACATTCTTTTGAAACAATGGGCCATATAAAAATCCCATTTTAAACCACAAAGTGAAAATTTCTAAAATATAACACATTTCTACACTTGAAACCCATTTGAAGAACTATAGAGAGTGAATTCATGAATGATTAAATTGAATCACCATAAATGGTAATGTCATCCATTAACACATCCTTGCAGTGTTCAATGTATTCAAAAAAGATACTCATTGTACACCTCTAGAATGTTTCAAAATCTTTGAAAAGGCCAAAAAGAATTCAATTATATGAATATGTTCTAAAGGGGAAGGTGAATGTGGTGTTTTTGTAATCTATACATGCTATTGGGATTTGTAATTAGTCGGTCTATCCAACTTCAAATAAATAGTGTGGCTTTATAGCTAATAGTTACATCATTTGATCATGTTATGGAAGATGGTAGTGATCTTTCCGTGTTTCAATATTCTATTTTTTATAATAAATGAACACACACCATTTTTTCTACACAAGAGTTGTGACTACCTCACCATGTTAATTTATGAAAATAGTTATCCCGCCATTCTTAGGTAAAATTGGAATTTGACTAAACCATTCACTATAAAAAAATTTGTAGATAGTACCAGTTTAAAAATCTTGGTGATATCTTCCCTAACTACTCAATTATGAGTTAACGGAGTCTTATTTGTGGTTTTCTAATTGGTTTAGATAATTCCAATAGATTAATGTGATGCATGAAAAGAGTAGTTTTGATTCCTATTATGTCATATTGGGTCTAACCTAAGTACTTTTTGTTTTCCTCTAACACCAGAAGAAGTTTGGACTTCTCAGTTTCAGTAAGTGAAGGAGAGATAATGACAGTATAAGATTTATCATGGAAAGGGAATTCATATTTAATATGTTCAAAAGGAGTTTTAATATTAGTATCAGGATTCATTTGTGGGCCATAAAACTCAAGAATTTATGATGGCCATTTAGTTGCATCAGATTCATTTTCCTTAATAATATTCATGATGGAGCAGTAGATATCAATGTTGTTGTGAGATTCAAGAGATTCATCTAAATCTTCTAGATTGGTATAATCTATGAAGGATAGGTCCACCTCAACTTCAACATTTATAAAACTTTTAATAATGGTGCATATTTCACCATATTCTCACTCATTAGTACATGATAAACATGATGGAATTTAGTTCAATTGACTATTATAAGTGTCCCTGAATCATGGATTGAGAATGCATAGTTATCCTTAGATTTTTATCGCATGCCTTGGAAAATTTTGAACTTTAACAGTTTTTCACCAATTTCCATGGATAAAATGCCTGAATGGACATCAATATTGGTTCTCTATATTATTAGGAATGGTATTCTTAGAATTAAGGGAGATCAAGAAGAGTTCGTCTCACCTCCCATTTTAAGGACATAGAAATCAGTATGGAAGATAAGAACATTTACACAAACACTAACATCATCTATTATACACTTTGGACTAGTAGTGCATCAATTGGCCAATTGAATGAAAAAAACCACTTGATGTAATTTACCAAGACCATGGATGGAGAATATAGATTTGGTCATGACATTAATTTAGGCTCTTAGGTCTGTGAGTGAATCATTGATTTTGGAACATCCAATTTGTCCTGGAACTGTAATTTTCCCTGGATCTTTGCACATTATGTGAATAAACTGCTATGTGGAATCATTTTCAAATGTCCTAATTTTATTTTTATTGGTTCATAATTCTTCAAGAGACTTGGAGTACATAGGGATTTGTTTTATGGCATATAAGAATGGAATGTTGACTTCAACGTGTCTAAACTTGTTGATCATTTCAAGATCATGTTCAAAAGACATATTTGGCTTAGAAAAGGCTTGAGGAAAAGGAATTAGATTCCAAAGTGTAAGGTAAGGAGGTGAGGGAATGGAATTCGATTCCATTTCATTTTTCTTTTTATATTCATTTTCAATGTCTACATTCAAAGGGGAGCTTGAAGACTCGGAATTAAGGTGTAGGAATATTCTTTCTGGATCTTTGTTCAATTTACCATATATTTCACTTGGGATAGGGTATTGGTTCAGATGAGAGTTGCAATGAACATGATATATTTTGTAGGATTGGGTGAGAATCATTTTGACCCTTTTGGGTTTCACTGCATTTGAGGCTAAAATGGGTGAAAGTGGAATGATCTTCCACTTCACATTCACATGGTTTATTGGAAGAAGAGGCTTGTCCTAGATTTGGATTACCTTGAATTTGGTTCTAGGGAAAGTGATGGTATGGGTTTGGGATTTGGGAAGACTCACTAGGATAGTGGAATATAGGAATATGAAGAGGATGATTGATTCTTTGAGGTTGAGGAACATAATTTTAGGGTTGTTGGAAGTTACCAACACTTTGAACATATTTGAATTAGTTAGGGTTATGATGGGGGGTTGAGGGGGACGAGATATGGGATTACCATACCTAAATCCTTTGTTTATCTTAGGATAGAATGGATCAGAGTGGAGTAGGATGATGTTTCTAATGAACTGACAGAATTGATGAGGTTTAGTGTTCCTCTAAAAAAATTCTGCATTGAGATCCATTGGTCCTGATGAATTAGAGTGTTCTTATTGAATTTTTGGATATGTGTCATTTTGAATAGATGAGGAGATATAGATTAATTTTTTTTGATATGTCCATGAAAAAGAGAGAGTGGAGATGACGAAGTTGGGTCCTTGGATTCCACAACTAGTTGTAGCAAAAGATCTATAAGATCACTCATCCTCTCTATCATCTTGTTCGGATCTATTGACTGACTATATTGGAATTCTTTTACTTGATCATGTGATGAATTATTGAATTTTTTTGTGTTTGCATCCATGTTTCCTTTGATATCTCTTGAGGCTTCGGAATTTTAATCACCAAGAACACCCCCACTTGCGGCATCAATTTGGGTTCCCTCTATATCAAATTACCCATAATTGAACTAATGAATCGAGAGTTGTTAAAATATTTAATGGCATGTAATGGTTGAAACAAACTTTTTGATCCTCCCCAAATACTCGTGTTGTGATTTGTTAAGGAATTGATGGATACCACTAAATTCCATTCGGATATTAGCATTACGAGAAGAAAGAAAGAACCTATCAATAAAAAATCATTTCCTATCAATCCATTCTATACGGTACTATGAGGGAGGTATTCGAGCCATGACATGGAGGATTCAGCTATGGAAATTGGGAATTCTCGATGTTTGATTGGTTACTTAAAAAAACTTTGATGCTTCATGGTAGATCACACCACATGTAACTCTTTAAGGTGGTGATGTGGATCCTCACCTGCTAGCCCATAGAAATGACTTTGAAGATTAATCAATCCCGAATAGAGATCAATTTCATCCACTATATTGGAATAAATATGAATGAATGTTTTTTATGTTTTTTATCTATTAGATTTTTATGAGATGGTGGGGTTTTATTTTTGTTTTTTATTTATTTAATATATTTTTTACAACAACCAAAAATTAAATAATACATAATTCACCATCCTCGACAATGGATCCATTTAAAATCATGGTCAATTTTCACCTATTGACCATTCAAGGTTCTAATTCTATACTAATCTGTATAGTAGCAATCATGTCGAATCCCCGAAATATATAATTTTTTATAGACGATAGTTTCTAAATGATTGTATTTTTATTGGGGGGTTGTTTTCAAAGATTATGAAAAAATTTATTTATTTTTTTATTTAATAATTTGATAAATATTGAAGTGAGTTCATTATTAGGGTGCTGGGATTATGATATCCTTGATATTTTCATTATATTGCATAAATTTGACACCCACTTCACTTGTTGATGTTGACTAGAATTCCTAAGTGCTAAGGCATTAATAGAAGCCTTAATTTAACCTAGGGTTCTAATCTCAATCAGTACATGTTTATGGTAGTGTATTTATGGTTAAAAATATCCAAGAAAACCACAAGTTATACAAAATAAGTCATTATTAAATGATATGATATGTCTAATATAATTAATGTTAATTAGAAGAATATTCAACGAGAAAATACTCTAAATCCCCGAAAAAACCTAAATTTTGACTCACCAAAGTGAGAGATTTACACAAAAAATATGAGTATTATATAAAATGAAACAAGTTAAAATTTATAAAATGTAAATTATTTTAAATGTGATGTTTTATAGAACATAATATATTATAAAGTAAAATAATTTATTTAAAGGTTTATTTAAAAATAAATTGATTTAAATAAATCTGAAAAATATTTTTTAATTGCTTATAATTATAATAATTATAAATCAAAATAGTTATCTTGATTACAAAATAAATGATTTATTATAAGTACAGTTTCTATTGATTAAAAAAACATTTTCACAATATATTATATTGTGTTGTTTTAAATGTTAATTTATGTTGTATTAATTATAAAATTTTATTTAATAATTTCTTTCTATATTTATATAAAATATTTAACATTAATTTATTGTTATTATTATTATTATTATTGAATAGGAATAAAATAAATTTTTTACTGAATAATTTTTTTAAAAGTTATTATTTATGATTTCATCTCGAGAATGAATAATAATATGGAATAAAATAATTTTTAAATTAAATGGGTCAAAAATATCTAATTATCATATAAAAAATATGTATACTCATTAATTTCATTTTTTGGGAAAAAACATATTCTGAGTTAAGGGAAAATGTGAGTAATATTAGATAAAATACCGGTTAAATGTATAAATGAAGGTAATAATATAATTAATTGTTTTTTATTGTTGTATTATTGACACCAATTTATCAAATTTTTTATATTTTATCCATATTCATTGTAGAATCCCATTTTTTACTCATTAATGAATTAGTATTATTGAAAATTCCATTAAATATCACAAATAAAACCCATATATATACAACTCTATAAGTAAAATTTTAAATAGTTTTTCTCTATAATAAATTTTCTTGGTTACTATTCTAAACTATAAATAATTTTTTTAATTTGTTTTATTCTCAATATGGAGGCATATATCTATCAATAAAAAATACTAGTTTTTTGTATTAGAGAATTCTACATTATTAATATATATTATGTATATATAATATTAAATTACACAATCATATAAACATTGTATAAACATAATTCACCACGTTATGTTTATTATTAAGGTCATTATGAGTTTCTAATAACAATTTCACTATATCATAACACGATAATATTACTCATTTCATATTGTATAATGTTCTTTTTGGGGTCCACTCAACCAACAATATAAATGATCTTATAGTTTAATTAGTATGTAAAAAATAAATAATTTATACAATAATATGAGAAAACTACTATATTAATAATGATAATTTTTTGGATACAATTCATTATGGGTGACATGATATTAAATAGCCATTATAAAATAACTTTTTTATATCAGAAAATTACATTATCCATGGGGATTATTATTTATGTTATTATAAACCATAAACAAGTCGTTAAAAAAATTAATATTATACATGAGATATCATTGCATAATTATTCCCCTAATACCATGGATAATTTGGGATTGATGAAAATTTTATCGAATAAAATGTGTCAATATGTATACTAATGTAATATAATTAAAAAATCAAAATATCCAACACCTAGGAAAACAATAATAATTAATAAAGTATTATATTTATAATAAATAAATATATTTTAATCGTAAAAAGGGTAATAGATATTTCAATGTTTCTTATATTAGTTATTAAAATATATATGTTTTCATTAAAAGAGTTAAATCACATTCAATGGTACTAGAATAAAAGGTAAGCGTTTAATTTCTAATGTGACATTTAAATAATAATTTTGTCTCTCTAATCTCACATTGGGAGAAATTATATGTTTTTTCTCTTTAAAATACCATTTATTTATGTATCATCTATTTATTTCTATAGTATTCAAGTATTCTTAACATTTCATGTTCATTTTATTCATAATTTAATACCAATGATTCATGAACATATAATAATCATTTTCTAAAAATTTATGACTGTAATATTTGTCATGATAATATATTTTTTTATATAATTTTGAGGATACATATCTAATTTTCAATAAAAACCTAGGCTCACATTTTAATTATTTATACTTATGTGTAAATTTAATAATGGACTTAATTTAACATTCTATATTGATATTCTTCACAAGATTAAGATCACCCACTTTTTATTCAGTTATCTTTATATATAATCTTTTTTATTCTTCCATGGTTCTTTGGAATTCTTTTATTTAATATCAAATTAATTTTAAAAACCCATTTAATTAAAAAATATTTCCATTCCAAATAATATATATTAATAATCTAATGAACCTATATTTATATAATCCAAATTATTTTAAAATTTTATTGCTATTTATTTTACTTTTTAAATATAGATTAATGATTATGAGGTATAAAAATATATTTTTCATAATTAAATAAGTTCAATTTTCCCCATTTATGATATATTTATATCCTATGAAGAATCTTATAAATCTTCTTTAATTATTATAAGATAATTATAATATTATGTAATTATTATTTCCCAATTTTTATGTGTAAAACATATGTTGGGTTCTCTATATGTAATGTGTACATTGGGGAATAGAAATCACTCTTATGCATTGGATAATACAATATATCTATTTTATTTCACCTCATGTTTATAACTCATATCCAAATTCAGATTGTTTGAATGTTCTATATGAAAATAGTTTTATTCTCCTCCATGTAAATTTATTTTATCATTTTGGGAATGTATTCGATCTCTCTAAATTGGTATTACATTAACTATCTACTTTGGTGATTCTCATTTAATTTCCTAAATCAATATAGGATTTTATAATTTAGATAGGAGGACTATAAATTACATCATGAGATTATATTCTCTATATTAGTCTTAATACACTACTATGTGAGAAATTATTTTATATTTATTAGGAGAAACATAATATTAGATTAATTTAAATTATTTAAGAACATTAATATGAATTTTTACAATAAATTTTGTTCCCCCATATATATATAGAGTTAAATATTTCAAATAATTTTATAAATATATAAATTTTTAAATAAAAACAATATAGAAGTACAATGATTTAAATAAAATTATTTATTTATTTAATAAATATGAATCTAGAATGGGGTATTATATTTTCATGTACTCCACCATAGGGTTTACTCATCCTCCTTTTTTATAAGTATGGATCAATTTATATATATATATTTAATATTGTGAACATAAAAAGAACATCATCAAAAAAAATATCTTCCTCCACATATTAATGGTTCTTGTTTTTATCAATTGTGTGTTAATAATAAATTCTAAATGTTATTAAATATCATTCTATATGTGTCACGACCTGTCCTCGGGGCCCGTGTCGGGACTACCCCATGCATGCCTTTCGTTGGATATGGGATGGTGACTATGACCAAAGGAAAAAATCCATATGCTAGGAAGGCTTTGCCATTATGAATGTAATAAAACACAATAGAGTAAGAAACATTAAGTAAACACTATGTGAATACTGTACAAAAAAATTAGTGAAGAAATTTAAGGGGCCGGAAATACAAGCCCAACAGTAAAGTATTGGTACAATGGAAAGCACGTACAACTGGAAAAAGGAAAAATAGCTAAAAATGGAAGCTCTTGTAATGTCCAATGAGTATCCTACCTAAAGGGTATGTACATATGTCCACCTCAGCACTCCATGTCTATCAGACTTCTCTGTGTACCATCTCTCCGTGTGGTCCACCTCTCGGTACAGTCCGGTCATGGCTCGCTCTCTGCATCCATCAATGTTGTCCGACGTCTGTATCCAACACAACGAGGTGCGGGCATATACTATGTAGGGGTGAGTATAACGATACTTAGTAGGGAACCCAAGACCCTCAAAGGTCTCCCAGAATCCAAAAAGGATAAACCACAAAAGAAATATACAACCACAAAGAATCAACCAACCTTACTTAGCTATATGCCCATACATATACCTAAGTTACCAAACTCAGTACGGCTCCAACTAATGATCCAAAGAACAAACCAATTCCACAACAGAAGTAATGTCAATAAAAATGATGATAATGGTTGAAAGACATGTATGAGCTCACACAGGTATGAAAAATTAGTAGATAGATATAGATGATCAGATGTAGCCACTAGATCATCTAAGCTGTCATACCCACACAGGATAATAGACCAGCTAAGCCGTTGGACCCACACAGTATATAAGACCAGCTATCTCAAGAGTAATATAGATGATCATATGTAGTCACTGATTCATCTAAGTTGTCGGACCCACACATAATACACGACCAGATAATTTGTCGGACCCACACAGGATACAAGAACAGTTGTTATCACTGTCGATTCCACAATGTGTCCCAATATAGTAGTCATTACTGTCGAACCCACAGAGGATCCCAGTACAGTAGTCATCACTTTCTAATACATAGAAGACTCCAGTACAGTAGTCGTCACAATAGCATCCAGCTCTAGGGTTTCCGCACAAAGCATGCTCGTTTCGGGAAGGGTCCCCTCCTCGAGCAATGGGTTCGATATATAAACTATCAATAAGTAAAGATTTTATGTATCCCAATGTTCTATATCATCAAAAGAAACCCAATGCGACAGACGACGTGTCAATCAGACGCTCGGTCTGAGAGTTATTGGCTTCTCCGTTCTAGGGGCCCTGTTGGAAATACGCTTATTTCAGACCTGTCCGTTTTCCAAAGTTTTCCAAAACTCATTTAAGGAATCGTAAAAGGATTGGATCGTCTATAAATACCAGTGACACAGACGGCGCATCAATCGGACGCGCGGTCTCGTTGATATTCGCGTTTAAGCGAAACAGGCCCGGTCCGTCAAGCCCAGTGTGCTGGCGGTTCAGCCAGACCCAGTTCAGTAGGTCCGACCTGACTACGGGGTCGGGCTGGCCCAATGGGGTATGCCCCGGCCCGGTGGGAAGTGGAACGACCCACAGCAGGATGCAGCTTGTCCAGCTGGCCGTCAAGTGCGGGGGGGGGGGGGGGGGTGGGTGGGTGTTTTCTAAAATGATGGCGTCGAGCGGCGCACACACCCCCCTTAGGCACCGCAGTTTCATCCGCCCGATCGGAAGACGAGAGTCTAGTTCGCCACCCAATGTAGCCCATGTAATATGTCTGTGGTTCTCCGTAGCACGAGGTCAAGAGGCATTGTGGTTCTCCAGCCCGATCGGCTTTAGCCGGCCCGTTCTCCCATCCCGGCTGGTCGTGAGAGCGGCCGGTTCATCTTTGGCCGAGCGGCCTGGTTGTGGGCCGCAGTCCCCTCTGCCAGTGTGGCACAGGGTGTCGTAGTCCTCTAATGGGTCAGCGCGCAGCTGCCATTGCCATCGCCGCCTCTAGTCTTTGCAACCCCCAATCATCGTCAACTCCAGTCGCTGGCACCTCTTCCATCACCTCCTCCATCGCGAATAATAACAAGGATCAATAGGGGGTCATCGGGCTGTGTTCGTTAGGCCCGCACCCTCAGCCTAAGGTGATATCAAAAGGCCATAGATGATCACTTGCATTCATCCATTATGAGAGTAGAAATTTATTCAACAAAAATATAAAAAAACCACCTACCTTGATTCAAGGTATGTTGCACGTCAACGAGCTGCAGAAGATGGACGTTGATTTCATTTACGTCAGGGTGTGTTCGAAGAATAAGCGTCATTAGATAAGTTCTTCACGGGCGGAGTCTTTTCCATTGACGTGGAGGAATAAGAAGAATGACGGTGTTCCTCGTGGTAATCACCTCACTTTCTTGGCCCGGTTGAATAAGTGGAAGAGATGTCCTTCGCTGAGAGAAAGATTGTGTTCATCGCGGGAAGAATGCTTTCCTTCTAATCCTAAAAATCTTATCCATAGATTAAATGCTGAGCAATAAAATGAAAGGCTCCCACATTATTTAATAATTCCATGAAATTCAAAATATATCAAATATTAGAGGATCTGATTCATTAATTGATCATTAATTGAAAATGTGTTGGCACATTCATTAGAGGAGAGTGGAAAGTCTCAAATAAAGAGGGGAGGTATAAAATTAAATAAGGGGAGTTTAAAGGGAAGTTTAGGGGTTAGGCTCGTGTGTGCCCCACCACACATTATCCTCCAATGAGATGTTATGTGGGATGTGGGACACACATCTAACTATAACAACCCTTTAAAAAAAATTATGTAAAACATAATTTTTATTATTTATTTTAAATAAGTCCCAAAAACTAACTTATCCTCCCATAAAAAAGAAATTGTGGTAAAAGTCCCCTTAATAAAATACTTGCGCTAAGAGTTCATCCGTGTCCTCAGATTTCAATTCCAAGAACCGGTTCAAACGATAAAAAAACCCACACGTACGTTTAATAAACTTACATGACCAAAACATCAGAAATTTATTCTGGGCACACCTGGCCATGGAATCTGGCGATGCCAGAAACTGCAAACTCGTAATATTGAAAATAAATTAGGGAAAAATATTTCTTGAAATTAATGAGCCTTTAAATTACTCCAACCTTAGGGATTTATGTCCCCGTAATGCTACAACACACACTAAGGAATCTAAGGAGGGTACTGAGGACGCATCGGAGCCTTCTGCTACCATGTTCTTTCCTATAGATTCCTGTGATGCCAGTGAATGCACAAAAGAAGAATCCACCGTCCACATAGGAACTGATCCTATCGATCCTCGATCTCCACTGGGTCCTCCATTAATGTAGACTCATCATCGATTTCCAGCTCTCTATGATTGATGAAGTGGGTCGGGTTGTGCATGTATCCCCTCAGCTGAGATACGTGGAAGACATCTGCACCTGGTGAAACTGAGGTGGAAGGGTCAAGCAATAACCCACCTCGCCTACACTTCTGAGGACTGAGAATTTCCAGATAAATCGTGGGGATAACTTTTCTACCCATCCAAATATCCATAGACCTTTTCAAGGTGAGACCCGTAGGAATACATGGTCACCATCCTCGAACTCTAGTGGTCTCTCTATCCTATCGGAATATGATTTATGTCTACCCTGTGCAGTCTTCATCTTCTCCTAGATGATCTTCTTTTTCTCCGTCGTAGCCTGAACCGTCTCTGGTCCTACAAGTGCTGACACCCCTGGTTCATTCCAGTACAGAGGTGATCTGCATGGTCGGTTGTACAATGCCTCGTATGGTGAAATCCCGATGGTGGAGTGGTAGCTATTGTTGTATGAAAACACTACCAATGGTAAGTGATCCTCCCATCATTGACCAAATTCAAGGACACATGCATGGAGAAAGTCCCCGAGAGTTTGAATGGTTATCTTAGTCTAACCATCCGTCTGAGGATTGAAGGTGGTTCTCAATTGAAGCTGCATCCCGAAAGCCTCCTACAACACCTTCCATAGACGGAAATTGAAATAAGCATCTCAATCAGAGATGATGGTCGATGACACACCATGAATTTGTACGATCTTGTGAACGTAGAGGCATCCCAAGCTCTCTATTGAGCCCTGCTCTCTAACAGTAGGAAGTGGACCAACATGGTGAGTCAGTCTATGATCACCCAGAAAGATTCATGAGCTCGGGATGTACATGGAAGTCCTATCATGAAATCCATGGATATCCCATCTAACTTCCACTCTAGAACCTCAAATGGTTGAACCAAGCCTGCTAGAACCTGGTTCTCCGTCTTCACATGCTGACAATTGAGGCATCGAGTGACAAACTCTACTACTGCTTTCATCATACCTGGACCCCAGTTCTGTCTCAAGTCCATGTCCTTCTACAAAAATATATACCTGAGACTATAGTGGTCAGAGTATACGGCAACACATTCACCCATAAGATAGTTATGCCTGCTCTTTAAGGCAAATACCACTACTACTAACTATGGAGATATCTGGCACAAAGGTATGTATAGCCGACTCCTGAGTGATCGACTGTACCCTCTAATGCATGATTCCATCCTGTGATGCATGATTTTTCCTTTTCACTAGCCAAGAAAAATCAATCCCAACATTGTAGATAAACCACAACCTTTTGGCCTAATATGTTCAATCTGTGTATGAACTATTGTTGCCTAGTCCATACCCAAATTAACGTCGTAAGGCATCGACGCTGCCACCAAGAGGTTCCAACCAAAACTCTCACCTCATGGGTCAGATCACACCGTCAGTGTATGTTTGATTATCGAGTCTCCTCCCAAAGGTATCTCTAGACGTGAGGGTCATTTCAGTGGCTTAACCGGGAACTCTTGGTCTGGTACAAGATTCGTAGAAGGAAGGGATGATTGGTACCTAATTCTATTGATACGATAGCTTGTAGTAGACACATACCATACCTCAAATCATTCTTTTATCCCTTAGGACACACTCATTGACCACATGTAGCTACTCTCTTCCCCTTCCTTCCAACTCCTTGAGCCTAGTAGGGACTACAAATGTGGTTGGTTGTTATATGTCGAAATGTTTACCACCTCATGTTGCTCTCCTATATCTGCTTCCATGTCTACTGCCCTACTGATTTATCTGTCCTTAACACTTCCTCCTTGAAACATTTTACACACTCAAGTCTATGAGACTGGCACCAGTTTCATGCTTCCAACTGCTAATATTCACTAGCTATAACCACTCTTCCAATGAACATTCAACCATAAAGGTTCTCTTTAGCACCCTAACATAAGTAGGAATGCATAGAGGAAAAAGTGCTAGCTCAGATAACCTTATACACACCTCTCTCATAGGTTTGAGATCTAAAGCACTGATCATATCATATTCTATTAGTACCAGGAATGTTCGGTATGCCACGATGAATAATCGGCTACCGACATGTCATCCTGCCATAGCTGTAGAAGTTCTAGTGAACTCTCAACCACTTCCTCAAGCCAGTCCTCAGCCAGTTGTGGGTTGTGATGGCCTCGAAACATGCTGGATATCTGATGTTGAAACGCATGTAAGGCACTAAGCCTACACGAGTCATCTACAGGTACTGTCGGTAGTGTCTTCTGACCAATAGGCATTGATATAGTTGGAACACTACTTGAAGGTACCATCTTGAAAAACGGTCCATGTACCGAAACCTCAACAATATGAAGACCATTAACATGGTCACTCACTGAAAAATACTAGTATCTAAGATCGACATATGTTATGCTAGTGTCTCTACTAGGAAGATAACTCTAGTAATCATCTACATTCAGTCCTCTACTACCTGGGAATCTGTCTCGCATCAAAACCTCGAAGTCCTCTGCTGATGGAACTCGTGCAATGTGCTCCGTCGACGTGCACCGTCCACCAGTGCGGCTAGTGGAATCCTTCTCCCAATGGGTGGTGGTGCTACTGGTACACCACCCGATGGTGACAACATAGTAAGAGGGCCTTAAACCGGATCCTTGTCACTCGGTGGGCTGTCATCGTGAACTCTCTCTCGGGAACCTCGGATGGAAGTCTTCGAAGTGGCGTTCCGATAATGAACAGGTGCATGATTGTCAAAAAGTTATATCTTGTGATCTGACATAAATATACCACAAAGGAAACCCTTGAAACACACACACAATTAGTGTTTCTATGAAGTAAGTCGAAAATGAGAGATCAGGGTCCTGGTGTATGGATACGTCAGCCGCCGCACCGACACTGGACTCTTTGGACTAAAAACCATACTCAATACTCTTTACACTATTGCTTCACAGAAAAGAAAGATCAGAGTACTATGTTCTGCGGTAGAACTGAATCCTCTGATACCAATTTGTCACGACCCGTCCTCGAGGATCGTAGCGTTACTACACCAAGCCCGCCATCCATAGGCCATGGGCTGGTGACTAGCACCAAAGGAGTAAATACCTAAGCTGGGATGGCATCACCTTTATTAAAGTAAACAAACACTACATAGTATGCAACAAGAAGTAAACACTAAGTGAATAATGTACACAAAAAGTAGTGTTGAAATTAAAGGGGCAGAAAATTCAAGTCCAACAGTAATGTACAGTTATAACGGAAAGCATGTTCAATTGGAAAAAGGGACAACAGCTAAAAAGGTTAGATCCTGGAACGTCTGCTGAGTATCCTACATGAATGTTATGT
Organism: Viscum album; assembly: GCA_963277665.1. Classification (NCBI taxonomy): domain Eukaryota; kingdom Viridiplantae; phylum Streptophyta; class Magnoliopsida; order Santalales; family Viscaceae; genus Viscum; species Viscum album. The sequence continues at coordinate 1,245,222,819 of OY728147.1, forward strand.
ACAGATATCCACCTCAGCAGTCCACATCTATCGGTCTTCTCCATGTACTGTCTCACCGTGTGTTCCACCTCCAGGTACCGGCCGGTCCTGGCTCGCTCACTACCTCTGTCATTGTTGTTTGATGTCTGTATCCAACAAGACGAGGTGAATTTATATCATGTGCTGGGGTGAGTATAACGATACTCAATAGGGAACCTGAGACCCCCGATGGTCTCCCAAAATCAACAAAGGATAAACCACATAAGAAAGATACAACCAAAAAGTGTCAACCAACCCTACATAGATATATGCCCAAACATATACCTATGTTACCAAACTCAGTCCGGCTCCAACTCATGAGCCCAAGAACAAACCAATTCCACAAATGAAGTAAAGTCAATCATCATGATGATAATGGTTGAAAGACATGTATCAGCTCATACAGTTATGCCACATTAGTAGAGAGATATAGATGATCAGATATAGCCACTAAATCATCTCGGATTTCGGACCCACAAAGGATACAAGACCAGCCAAGATGTCAGACCCACATAGGATACAAGACCAGGTATCTCGAGAGTAATAGAGATGATCAGATTTTGTCATTGATTCATCCAAGCTATTAGACACACACATGATACAAGACAAGATATGCTATCAGACCCACATAGGATACAAGAACAGTAGTCATCGTTGTCGAACCCATGGAGGATCCTAGTACATTAGTCATCGCTGTTGAACCCACGAAGGATGCTAGTATAGTATTCTTCACTGTCGAACTCATGGAGGAATCCAGTACAGCAGTCGTGCCAATTGCAGCCAACTATAGGGTTTCTGCAAAATGCACGCTCAATTATGGGAGGGTCCACTCCTCGAGAAAAGTGGTCGATAAATCAGCTACCAAAAGGTCCAAATTTGATGTATCCCGATGTTCCTTCTAATCAAATGAAACCCAACGCAATATACAATGCGTCAATCGAATGCCCGGTCTGAGAGTTATTGGTTTTTCCGTTGTAGGGGCCTGGTTGGAAATAAGCTCGTTTCGAACCCAGTAATTTTCCAATGTTGTCCAAAACTCAATTAGAGTATCGCAAATGGACCGCCTCACCGAGAGGAATCCAGTGCCGCAGACAGTGCACCAATCAGACGCATGGTCTCGAATATATTCTTGTTTAAGCGAAATGGACCTGGTCCGTCAAGCCAAGCGGGATGGAGGATCGGCCTGACCCAGTTCGGTAGGTCCGACCTAGATGAGGGGACGGCCCCGACCCGATGTGGCATAGTGCGGCCCATTGGGGCACAGCCTGGCCCGGCGGGGCACGACTCAGACCGGTGGGGCGCAACCCCGTACAGTGTCATGCGGCCCGACCTACGCAAGGGTAGCCCAACCTGTGGCTGGATGCGGCTTGGCCAGCTGGCCGAGCTGTGCCAGGTGGCACGGCCACCCGGTTTTCTGAAATGGTGATGTTGTCCCTCCTACCCGGATGACCGAAGCGGGTTGGTCTTCTCCGGTGCAAGTGGCCCACAGTTGCAGCCCGTGGAAAATTCACACGTGGCGCCCTTAGGCGTCGCGGTTTCTTCCTCCCGTCTGGCAGGCGGCTGGCCGGTTCCCCCACTGAAGTGGCTCATAGAAGTGGTCCATGGTTTTCTACAGTGCGGCGCCAAGAGGCACCGCGGTTCTCCAGCCTGGACGGCTCTAGACGGCTGGTTCTTATAGCACGGCCGGTCGTGAGACAGGCCGATTCTTCATCAGCCGAGAAGCCCGGTTGCGAGATGCAGTCTCCTCCGCCGACGCGGCCCCCGATGTCACGTTCCTCTAACTAGCCGACACGACGTCGCCATTATTGCCACTGCCTTCGGTCTTCACCACCCCCGATAGACATCAAATCTTGTCGCCCACACCTATTCTATCATAACCTCAATTGCGAATAAAAAAATGTATTAACGGAGGGTCGTCGGCCCATGTTTGTTCGGCTCGCACCCTCCAAATTAAGTGATTTCAAAAGGACATAGTCTATCACATGCATTCAACTATGATGACTGTATAATTTTATTTATCTAAAGTCATACAAAAACCCTCCACCTTGATTCAAGATATGTTGCACGTCGACGATCCGCAGAAGGCGGACGTCGATTTCATCGACGTCAGGGTGCGTCCGAAGAGGAAGCGTAATTAGAGATGATCTTCATGGGTGGAGTACTCTCCCTTGACATGGAAGAAGAAGAATAATGGTGGTGTTCCTCATGGGCGTCACCTCACGTTCTTTCCCCGGTTGATGAAGTGGAGGAGATGTCCTTCATTGAGATAAAGATTGCGTTCTTCGCGGGAAGAAATCTTTCCTTCTAATCCTCCAATGCTTCTCCTGAGAATAATTGCCAAGAAATAAAATAAAAGGCTCCCACACAATTTAATAATGAAATGATAGTCAAAATAGATCAAATATTAGGGGAACCAATTCATTAATTGATCATTTATTGAAAACGTGTTGGCACATTCATGAGAGGAGAGAGGAAAGTCTCAAATAAAAAGGGGAGGTGTCAAATTAATTAAGTAGATTTTAAGGGGAAGTTGAGGGGATAGGCTCGTGTGGGCCCCGCCAAATATTATTCACCCATCGAAGGTTATGTGAGATGTAGGCCACACCTCTAACTATAACCTCAACTTAAGAAAATTATGTTACACATTATTTTTTTAATTTATTTTAAAGAAGTCCCAAAAATTAACTTATCCTCCCGTACAAATACAACTCTATTAAAGGACCCCTTTGGCGAATACAGGCACTGTGAGTTCATCGGTATCCTCATATTTCAATTCCAAACATTGGTTCAAAAGATAGAAAAACCTGGATGTACCATTACTAAACGTACCTGAACAAAACTTCATAAATTGATTCCTTTCTAATCGGGCCTCGGAATCATGCGCCGTCAGAAACCACCGACTCGTAAAATTCAAAAGAAATTAAGATAAAAAATTCCATGAAATTTATATGTCTTTACAATATGATAAATTTAGGTGAAAAAAGGAGATGTTTTTATTATAACAATTAATTCAACATAATGTAAATATATATTCTTTGATAAGATATTTGGATATATAATTTTCTATGTCCTATAAATGGATGTATTGAATAATGTAATAAATGATAAGATCCATTATTTAATCATCTCCTTGAAAATGATATTGTCATTATTTTTAACTTATTAGATTATCCGGATGGGAAATTGAAAATTTTATACAGTGAGAGTATAAATTTTTATACAGTATTGAATATTCATCTAGTTTAAAATTGAGAAACATAGATTTTCATTCGTGGGTGAAGTAATCATAAAAATGTGATCATTTTTGGATTATTTAATGATGTAGGATATAAATGAAACTATAGTCATTCCAAAAATCAATATATCACTTGTTTTTTGGATTATATTATTACTATCAAATTTTTTATGATTTTTCACATGATTATGAAGTTCACTAAACTAAATAAATTGAAACTGATTAATGATCCTTGATAAATTATAATGTGATGTATTTATAGTGACAGTGAATAGGATAAATGTCACATAACCAATAATCACATTATTTATAGTATATATGTTTTAACAATGCACATGTTTCACTAAAAATGTTTTCACATATATGAAAATTTAAAATCTTATTTCCTATGTATCATTTAAATCAATAGAATAAGAGAAAAATTAAATTAATAATGATTTTTATATATTATAAGTAATGTATTTTTTAATGATATAGATGATTTATAGTTATGGGAAATGTTGTGTTATATATATATATATATATATCACAATATAAAAATATAAATGTTAACATAAAAGGATACGGGAATTCCATAAAGTTTATAGTTTTATATAATTGAGGAAAATGATTGCTCAATAAATTTATATCCAAAGAAGTGGAAAATAGTGTATTATACTTTCCAGTATAATTAATTAAGGGTTATCCATTAATTTTCTTAGAAAGATATCTATTGAGAAACATTGATTTTTGAAGGTTCAATCAATTCACGTTAACATATCCTTGGCTCAAGAAATGATCTGGTACATTAACTTTAAAACGATAGGTTCTAATGTGGCCATTAAACATTATATTAATAGAGAATATGAACATGTTGAATAGGGTTTCATCAAAAAAATTTGGTAGGTATGGGATTTTCATTATTGAACATTGATATATATTTTTTTGTTTTCATTGATTTGCATGGGTAGTAGTCTCTTTTTTGGGGAAATAAAATGGTTTCATTAAATCTACCTCAGGTATTTGACAGGGGTTCATTATATCTCTATGTATTTTCATTATTGTTAAGGATGTTCTTAGTTGATTGATTCAATGGAGCCTGAATCATGGTAGAATCCTTAACTATTTTCATAGGTTATGATCCCCTTTAGTTTCTCATCATATTACTATTTATGAAACTGCAATTTTCATGAATGCAGTAAGTATTTAATTGGGTGTTTTTAATATTTTTTTGGATGAGTATTGTCATTGGAGAGGTCAGGTTGTTAACAAGAGAAATAGCTATTTTTATATATCCATTACATGTTCATTCAGTCATGTGTCAACTGAGGGCCACATTCGGAACATGAAGAAGGGGGCTTTCCTATGGAATTTCTGGGGGCTCCCCATTCACTTTGAAGACTTTGGATTTGTGATTTTGACTCTCTAAATAGTTGTCATATAGATCATATTATTAAATGAAAAAAAATATTTTACTATCATCTGGGGGAAGAATAAAATTTATTAATAGTGAACTTATTCAAAATAGTATTCATGCAATATCTTATATAAAGGTTCATATGGGGTTTATCAATCTTATTGTTAGACTTTTAATGAATTATTATGGGAATATATGGCTAAGGGTATGAGAAAATGGATGACATGTATTACATTGGATCTCTTGTACATGAAGGGGGAATTAATGTTCAATGCCTTAATGATACTATTATCAGCATGCATAATAAGAGGGCATGTGAGGTTCTGGAATGTCGTGTGATATCCAGTACAAATATTCATAGTAATTCAGTGGTATATATTATTATCTTTCACGTCCATGGAAATTATTTTTGGATGGTTAGTGGTTACTTTTCTCAGACCTAAGTCATCATTCGTGATGGCTGCTTGGGAAGTGTGGTATAATGGTTTGGCATGCAAACTAGAGTGGTGAGTTAATTGAATATATGGGTTTCCATACTATGCACATACCCTTCAAGGAATCATGTATTCACCCAACATTTATTAGTGTATTATTGGACCACAACAATCATGTCATGAACATACCTGGGTCGACCTTGAACCGATCTCTTGATCTGATCTAAATAATGGCCTGATATTCATTCCCAATACACCAGGGCTGGATAAAAGTACCATGACCTCAATATGGAACAACTAGGAACAATTTCACCCAATAAATATTAATAATGTATTGGAATGAAAATATAACAAAAAAATGTAAAAAATAAAACACGAAAAAAAATGAACGACCATCAATAACTCTTTAATCTGACCACATCTAAACACCATGCGGCCCTACGAGTTTCCTCCAAAACCCAAACCAAACATTTCCCTAGACAATACAAACTAAAAAAGAAACCTCTAAATGAAACTAAATAAAATAAAACACTATAGGCATTAAAATTATAACTAATTCGGCATGCCCAACTCTCTACTCCCAATGCACTACCATTAAATAATTAATTTTACTAATTTCATGTTTTAACTATATTATATATTATTTGAGTTTTCACAGACACTTTCATTTATAAAGCATGTAACATTCCATTTTGAATTTCAATTTAATCGCATTGTAATGGTATTAAGGATAATGATGCATCAAATTTTAAAAAATTATTTCCACGAACAGTTTAAAATCCAAATCACAGTTGTTAAACAAGAGAAAAACCATACGCACAAACAACGCACAATAAGGGAAATGGAAGAATATGAACAAGGGGGCGAACAACTGAACTACACACTTCACTCGTCATCTACATACAAAATATTCCTAAAGCAAACATGGGTCGAACCTAGGAGCTTGTGAAATATTCAGATTGTACTATAGAAATAACTCATCAGGATGTCATCCCCTTTTTAATTAATTCATAATGATCAAATTATTGTTGATTCCCTACCTAGACTAATTGAGGGGCCTAATCCCCTAATAGAGAAAAGTTCATACTAAGTTCCACTAGCCAGTGCATAATATAAACAAGTGGAGGAATCGTTGTCAGATGATTCACATACTATTATAGGGACCCTTACCAATTAATAAATTAATATAGGGGTGAGTCAACTGTTTCGATCAAGAAACCAATCAACATGCATTAACAACATGAACAAAAACACACACAAACAACGTACATAACATGTTCTCCACTGAGTCACCTCATTGAGAGTATTCAAAATCATTTACGTTATTAAAGTGGAAAAATAGCCTCAAAAAACCACTCAATACCCACCCATTTTTAGAGGAACCAACAAAACACTTTTGAATCCCAAAATAAACTAAGAAACTCTTTTAATAAACTCAAATTCCCATTTCAAATATAAAACACATTTTCAGAATCCAATGTTTCATTTATCAATACTGATTATGCACATATAAAAGAATACATTTTCAAGAAATAATAGCTCAAGAGGAAACTACTCTCTTTCAAAATGAAAATTCATTCTAAAACTAACTACATAATATTAATAACTATTTATTTAATAACAATGAAATTCCATGAAACTAATAAATTAAAAATATAATGGTAACTGTTGTAGGGGTCCAACCTTAAACATGAAACTATTTTTTTATGACCACTCGAACCAACCCATGATGTATAAATGTACATGAAATTATATATACACACACACACCCACACAAACAGAGAGATATATATATATATTTACACCTCTAGATAAATTGAACATACTCCCCCAACACATGATAGAATATTCACAAAGAAGTCATATATATATGCCTCACCCAATGCATATACATGAAGGAATCCTCAACACCCACATCCCAAAACCATTACAGTGAGGTCCAACACACTATGCATATAATTTAATACAATAAATAAACACTTAAACAATCTATAAAAAAAATCTCAAAAACACATGCACACAAAAAACATGTGTCCTTATATATTTACATGCCACTTTAAAAAAGAATGTGTATTAAACTCTAGCAAATTACCACTTCCACGACATCTAAATAAACTATAAATCATTTGACCTATTTATTAAATCATATAAATAAAATCCTGGAATACATTACACCAAAACCTATTGATACAAAAAATAGCCTTATATTTAAAATTATGTACCTATGTTAAAAATATCCAAACAAGTTTTCAATTATTCAAACTGTTTTTTATGTTAATTTCAAAAGTAAACAACAATGAAAATAGAACCAAATTGTATTTTTCCTTTTGAAAATCTCTATTTATATACAGACACCAAAATTTCCTTAAAACACATTTTTCACTTACCAAAAAACCCCAAAAAACCATTCATCCATGTTTCCATTCCAAAAACCACATAAAAACAATTTCTCAATTTATAAGTCATATAACTAGCATGATACAAGGTCTCAATTCAAAACACACAAATTTTTCATTATGATAAAAACATTATAAAATCAATGATACTTCAAAAACACTTAAAAACACCTTCCACAACACTTTTATAATAAAAATAATAAATTATATACTTAATGAAACTTTTCAATGACACCAAGAGAACTTTACACACAAAATATAACCAAAATACCATATTTAAAACCAAATGTATATCATATCCCTTTTCAAAATCTGTTCCACAAAAAATAAAAATTATAAAAAATTATTTAAAAAATTTATGAAAATTACATTAAGTGGTCTAATAGAATTTTTCACGTACGAAACCCAATTTCCCATGAAAACCTCAATTTAGCAAGAACGCATATATTTTTTTTTCAAAAAAATCACATTAGAATCACATAAATAGATTATATAATATTTTTATAAATCAAACAAATATATTAAATTAATCAAGTATTGAAAAGTCAATGAATCACCTAACAGTAAGTAGAAACTTCTAATAAATTAGGTAAAACATATTCGTGACACATTCACAAAATAAGGAACCTCGCTCGAGTGATAATTCAAGATTCTGAACCAAAAATACCTCATATTAAAACCATAGTTCATGGAATCTTAAAACCCCATAAAAACAATGAACAAGACAATAGATATGATGATTAGGGTTTACTCAGTGCGGAGAGGGAGAGGTGGGGCACTAAGAGTTTTTGGAAGGCGTGGACCACGGCTGATAAGAAGACTGACGAGGGTGGTGACATAAGAGGCTGGCCAGAAAATGGTGATGTCAAGAAGCTACCCAAGGGTGTAGTGTAATGGGGTTTGTTTGGGGAGATGTAGGGAGCGATGATGGGGAAGAGGCAGGGTATGAGGGGTTGAAGGGGGATAACTCACACGATGAAGGGAGGGAGAAAATGTTTTGGGTGATGCTGATAGGTGAAAATAAGGTGGTGTTATAGTGCGCCGCAAATTAGGGGAAATGGGAATCTGACGGGATAAGGAAATATGGGAGGTCGAGTTGAAATGAAAGACGAGGGAAAAGAGAAAGAACAAAATGAATCCTTTAAAACGAAAAAAGGATGGGTAATAATAATAATTATAATAAAAATATTAGAAATAATAATAATTAACACATTAATAATAATAATAATAATAATATAAATAATACTTATTAAAATAAAGAAAAATTACAATTTATATTATTATTAAAGAAATAATATTTATTTTTATCTTTTCTTATTAAATTTTATTTATTTCATTTTACAAATTTTATTTTTATAGGGCATTGGGTTGTTTTGGACGTCGGGCAGGTCATGCAGCCAATTGGGCAATGTCACACGGTGACATATGTAAGGACGTGTGACTTTGACTGTGGTGTGCTAGTTGAAATCAAGAAAAAACTAAGGATTTTATAATAAATACTCAGGAATTTTATGTCGGGATTCAACCTGACCTACCTGAAAAAAAGGAGAAATAATAAAATAAATATTTCATAGATGGAATTTGTGACAATTCTACCTACCATAATGCAATCCTCCCTCAGATATCCACAACAATACTGAACCCCAGTGCTTCAAATGATACACCCATGAGGTTAAAATATGATAAATATAAAAATAAAAAAGTAAAGAGGAAAACAAATTGTTATTTGTGAAAAATAATGACCGGAAAACCTCAAGAAACCCATAAAAAGTCATTCTGATATGTGTCTCTTGCCCAAAGATCTAAAACACATCCAATATATGGATCAATGAAAATAACTCTTACACCCACCAAAACCAAATTCCCATACAAAAACACCTTAATAACCATTAAATGAAAATCATATTTTTTGAATACAATGAATAACCATGTCCTACCACATATAATGAACACTCTTAGAACATACCACCAAGACAAATTTTGGATAAAAACGAAATGAAAAACATCAAAAAATCATGAATAGTATCACCACCATTAGAAACACATTGAATCCCAAGATGAAATTGTAAACCGATACGAGGAGGCCTGTGTGGACTCCAAACCATTAAGATGAATTCCAACACATATTCATTCCCAAGACTTTTGAGAAACACCCAATGTGGGTCCCCCTCCATTAAAACTGATGAATGATATAAAAACCTCAAAATACTCTGGACAATGACAAAACACTGCTACACAATGGGTGGGGAGGGAAGGTTCCAACTACTGGGCCTTCAAAACCAATCCCAATACCATATCAATATACTCACACCCACCTGATGAGAACTCAAAATTGAGATGTATTTCCCCAAAAAGACCTTAGAAGGAAAAGAAAAATATATTACATAAAGTGGGGTACATCCACTACAACATTAAGGAATGAGGAGATCACGCCTCATCAAATCCCTAGGAATCCTCACGCACCCAAACAGGTCATTCAGAACTGGACAACCATAGAAAACAATCTAATCTTCATTCACCTTCAATTCCGATGACAGAAATAAAGGTGGGGTCCCATACACTCTCTGGGTTCCTGAAAATGCACCAGATTCACTCTGGGACCTATGGCTAGATCATTGATGTTTGAAACATGTCCTTCCTCGTAGTTAGGTTTTGAACACTCCCGAACAGTTCTTCTCCTTTTGGTGTCACATGCAACAACATTGCAACTGAGACAACACCAACTAACACAACACACCACGACATCCATATACTCTCTCATGGAACATTCAACAAAAAATGGGTTTAGATGATGAACATGCATCAACTCTTCACTTTAAACAATAAACATAAAAAAATAATGGCACACGACTAAAACCCCAATTTTAAAAGAATAATTAGAACTCCCTCAGAGGAGGACACACTCTTATAGAAAAAAAAATTTCCGAAGGATTCTACAAAATCCACCATTTCACTCTAGAGAGGACTCATACTGCAAGAAGACATCAAACATGACCCTTGCAGCTGATGAAATCACTACATTATTTTCATGAAATTGGCCAATACTTATAATTCTAAACAAACATTACCCTTCACTACTAGAATTCAATTATACATTTCCAAAGAAGGACCTTCAGGAACAACGGTTTCTATCATCATACGTGAGGACTCTAAAAAATGTTAGAGACCAAAAATCACTTCGTTTACCCTATAGTCTTCCATCCTGCTACATGGGGATATGCTTAGCTGAAAAGGATAAGGTATGGACAAACACAATATCTTTAAAGGGAGTGTTCTTGATTTAATAAACTGTAGGGTTGGCCAATGGAAAATTACATGTGGCCACACATCAATCACGTGATAATGACATAAGGGGTGTTCACTAGTCAAGAATGGAAATCATAGGACCATTCAGACTGGCCCAATGGCCAAGACATACCGAAAGAGAAAACTAAATGTGTTTGTCGAACCACTGCAATGGCTTCCTGTATCACATTTCAAATGAAACCTTTAACCACACTACATCACACCGAATTAGCAATAGGAATTCAAGCTCATGACAAAAACCAATAAAAATGATTCCCTTCTCAAAACCCCTCACATCCATCATTTTCAAAACTCACGAACACACCACACAATCATTGGTTACTTAAAACACAAAATTTTCTTTTAACAATTCTCTCTAAAAATGAATCATATAGGGTTAACAAACTACAATGGTGTCCCATGGGTCTCACACATGAATTCTTCTGTGCAACACTAGAACCCTCCTCATTTCGATACATACACTAATCCACTAATGAAATTAACCATTTATCCTTACATATAAATTCATACATGCCTTTTCCCATGTGAACACCATGAATTAAAACCAAACTGTTCCATTTTTCAGAAACTTAAAATCAACCCACACTTTTAAAACCTCACACATGAAATTATTTTTAATGTTATTCATTTAAAAACATTTCTAAGACCAAATCACATTTACATAAACACCATATTTTCATGAATCCCAAACAATATGTCGTGGAATAATGCAAGAGGAAAGAAGTGTCAGTGGGTGACTGGGACGTATAGTTGGTGGCCATACAACAATCACGTGACCGACATAATGAGTATTCTAGGGCATCATCCAAGGATCCAAATGGCTTTACTAACCCTACGATATCACATGTAACACTGAACTGAATCTCTTTTCATTTCCCCAAAACATGATTAACCATTAAGACCAATGACTCAGACAAACCTCAACATAGTCCTGTAACTTGAGTCCCACCATGAGGTGCCTGGCCAAAAACCTTGTTTTTTCTAGAACATCGATTCTTGACACCATTTACTTTTTTCTAACACAACTATATCCCAACAAGAACATTACGCATGAGTGAATACCTATCAATGATTATAATTTGTCACAAACCATACCGGGTCGACCATGAACCTGTCACCCGATCCGATCTACAGTAAGGCACATAAGGCGTTCCCAATCCTCTCGAGATGGAGATAAGAACTAGTGCATCAATAGACAACAAATGGGAATGATTTATCATAGTGAAAATAAATAATATAAAAAAATAAAAATAGAAAAATGCATGAAAAATAAACAACATGAAAAATAAAGAATGACCTAGAGTAACTCACTAACCCGACCATGTCCAAACACAATGTGACTCAGAGAATCACCCTCCAACACCCAAAATAAACATTGCCCAAAACAATCCAAACTTGAAAAGGAACTTGTATAAGAAACTAAAAACCTGAAAACACTATATCCATGAGTATAATAACTCTTTTGTCTATCCCAAAAATCTATTCCCAAATCAATTCCATTAAATAATCAATTTTACTAATTTTAGGATTGAGAAAAATTATATAATATATGAGTTCTCACACACACTTTCATTTCTATAGACTATAATATTCTATTGTCGTTTATAATTTAAAAGAATGTTTATGGTTTGAAGGAGAAATATGCATCACATTTTAAAGAAACATTTTGTTGAAAATTTTAAAATCAAAATCATAGTTTGTTAAAGGGTAGAAAAACCATATGCACACAAAACACAAAATAAGCATAATAAAAAAAGTGGCACGTTGGGGCCAACAACCGAACTAAGAACCCAATCATCATCCATATACAAAAAATCACTAATTAAAACATGGGTCAAAACTATGAGCTCGTGAACTATCCTAATAATACTATATGTGTTACTTGTCCAGAAGGCTTTCATTACACAATGACGTTATAACACCGAAAAACTCAGTATTTCCCTACCTAGCCTAACCGAGGGACCCAATCCCCTAGTAGTGAACATTCCATAGTAAGGGCCACTAGTCATTACGTAATCAATACATGTGTAGTAATATTTCCTAGAAGATTCACTAACTATGCCAGGTTCCCATGCCGACTAATAAATGAACATAAGGGAATGTCATCAATGTCAATCAAGAAACCAATCACCATACACGATTATCATGCACAACAACTCACAAAAACAACTTACATATAAAGGTCACCCCTGATTCACCTCACAGATTGATTTCAAAATAGTTTACTTTATTAAAGATCCTAACAGGCCTTAACCAACCACTCAACACCCACCCATTTCCGGACGATCCATCATGGCACTTTTAAAACCCAAAACACAATTGGAAACTCGTTTAAGAAACTCAAATCACCATTTCAAATATAAAACAAATTTTCAAAATCCAATGGGGAAATTTATCAACACTTATTATATACATATAAAACACATTTTTGAGGAAATTCAAGCTCTAGAGGGGACTACTATCTTCCACGATGACAAATTATTCTAAAGCTTACCACATAATATTATTTACTATTTATTAAAAAACAATAAAATCCCCTGAAATTAATCAATTGTAATTCTAATGGTAAGTGATGTGGGGGACCTACCTCAAACATGACACCATTTTTCAATGACCATCGAAACTAACCCTTGACGTATACAAGCACAAGAATTTATACATATATATATATGTACACCCATAACTGCATTGGACATACTCTCCAAACCATAAGGGTATATGCACAAAGATGGAATATATATAAATATATAAATATATTAATTATCCTATTCATATACATATAGAAATCCACAACACCTACAGCCCAAAACCATCACATCATGGTCCAACATACTACATATATAATTTAATAATGAAATAACTCACATGAACAATCTATTAATCATCTCAAAAACCCACTCACACCAAAAAAAAATCTCGTTATATGTAAAAATCCAACTTTAAAAACAAAATGTTTATTCAACTCTATCACAATACCACTTTTGTGCTACATAAGTAAATAAATAAATAAATCATTTGAGATATTTATGAAATTATTTCAATAAAAATCAAGAATAATTTACCCAAGAAAACCACATGATTTTACATAGAGACGTTTCCCGAAAAATATGTACACAACGTAACCATATCAAGACATGTTTTCCATTATTCAAACAAATTTTCAAATCAATTTCCAAAGTACGCAACATAGAAAACACACTGAAAGTGATTAATTTTCCATTTGAAAATATACATTTAAATATACACAAATAATGAACCTTACAAACACATTTCGCATCTACCAAAAAACCCTCAATAGACCATCAAACCATTTTTCTCATTACAAATACAATATAAATAAATAATTTCTCAATTTATAATACATATCACAAGCATGTCAGAAGGTCCCACTTCAAAACACACAAATATAAAATTATAAAAAAATATTCTAAAATAAATTTCACATCAATTTTTTTAAAACTACTTTCAAAAGTAAATTTATAATCTAAATAATTAATTACACACTTAATGAAACATTTTAAAAAAACCACGAAAACTTTACACACAATATAAACCTAAAATACCTTATTTTAAACAAAAACCACATCATAAAACTTTATAAAATATGATACACATCAAATACACATTCTAATAAATTATTTTTACAATTTAAGAAAAATTCCATTGAGTGATCTATGATAAGATGGAAAATTCCTCACCCAACTTCGCTGGAAAACTCTACATTAGCACGAAAACAAATCTTATTTTTCATAAAATCACATCAGAAAGAGTCAGATAGATTATAGAATATATTTTTATATCAAATAAACATATTATATTAATCAAGTTATTAAAGAGAATGAAACCACCTACCGGTGTGAACCAATTTCTGGAAAATGAGGTAAAATGATATTCATGCCACATTCCCACCACAAGGAACCTCTCATGAATCATAATTCAAGATTTTGAATAAAAAATACCCCTTATTAAAATCATAATTAATGGAAACTAAAAACCCCACATAAATCAGGATCAAAACCCTGGATATGAGGATTCTGGTTAACCTGGTGTGGAGATGGATAGGCAGCGGCACTAAGAGGGTTTGACATGGGTGGTGCACAGTGGATAAAAAGATTTTTGATGGCATTGGCATGAATGGTTGTCCAGAAAAGGGTGATGTTGGGGGATAGAAATGGGTGCAACACGCTAGGGTGTGTCCGGGGAGAGGTAGATCATGACAGTGTGTAAGAGGCGAGGCACAAGGGGTTTTGGGGGGTTGTGTTATGCGATGAAGGTTGAGAGAAAATGATTGGGGGGGGATTCTGATACAGGAAAAGTTGGGGGTGTTGGGGAGTGACTCAAATGAGGGGAAAGGGGACTCTAATGAGATAAAAAGAAAGGGGATGAAGAGTGGAATAAAAAATGGGGAAAAAAAGAAAGAAATTAAAATAAGATGAATCCTAAAAAAACTAAAAAATATAAGGGTAATAATAATAATTATTTTTATTTTTATTTTTATTATTAACACATTAATAATATTTTCATGAATAACAATAAAAATAATAATTATAATAAAGAAAAATTAACATTTTTTGTATTATTAAAATATTTTTTTATTTATTTCTTATCTTAATTCAGTATCATTTATTTCATTTTACATATTTTTTTTCAAAATCGGGTTATTTTAAACATTGATCATGTCATGTGATGAAATGGGTGAGGTCATGCAGCAACCCAGGTGTGGACATACAGCTTCAATTATGGTGCACTAGATGCAGCCAAGTCCAAAAAAATAATATTTAAATAAGTACTCAAATGTTTTATGTCGTGCGTCAACCTAAACTACCTAACCAAATGAAAATTACTAAAATAAATAATTGAAATAAGAAAGGAGTGACACAACATATCCTTTAAAACATAATATGTTTAAAAATAGAATCTGATATGTGTGTTTTTACTCCTTCTTATAGCTACTTCATAATGAGAGATTACCTTAAGATCATTAATATGAAAAATCCAATGAATTCATGGAATAATATCCTTTGGGTAAAGGCCATTCCCTTGAAATATAATGATATGTTATAAAGGATATGTAATAAAGCTATATCAAGCGATGAAAATGTTATATCGTGTATAATTTTTATTGTTTTTGGATGTGTTTGTTGAAAGAGAGATAAGAAAGAATGTTATAATAATCTTTTTTTTATTGTGATTGGGCTAATGATTCTTGGATTTTATTAGTGAGTTCATTTAATTTTCATCTCCACCTATGTCTAATTTATCTTTATATGAACATTGGTTTCATGGATTGTGTGTTGGGAGTATTGAAAGAATGGTTAGTGTTGTGATTTTAAAACCAAGATGTTGGTGCATAAGGAAGGTGAGAAACTAGTATCATTACGAGGGTTTTTTTGAATGTCTAGATCATTATTTACAGGATTAAAATATTCATTCTAGTTTTATATGGGATTTAAGTAATTTGAGGGAGGTACCTCCTTTATAGAATCTTGTTAACTCTTGGATGGATGGATGTGCTACTCTTCATCAGGGAAACTGGGTAAGATGACAAGCACCTTAAAGGGGTCTAAAATTTAAGAGTGATTAGTATTTTGTTTCAGGTTGGAGTTGTATTGGAGGTATTTACAGTGATAGTTTTGGGTTTACTATCATGTCTTTTTTCATTAGTGCTGTCCATGTTAACTCGTTTTATACTTATTTTATGGAAACTTTCTTTATTTTAATCATTTTTAAAAAATAGAATTTAGATATTAGCATTTCTAAAACACACTCATTGCACTTATACAATGATATTCAAGGGTTTTGTATAATTCATAGGTCTATTTCATATATTGTAAAAAACTATAGAAGAATATTGGGTGTTGATATTAATGATTCCCATATATGTAAGGAGGGAAACAAGGATTTATACTACCTAGAGTCATTGTATATTCATGGTAAAACGTGTTTTTTTGATTCCATGAATAGTTTGAAGGCAGATGTGGTTAATATTATTAGAGGGTATTCCCTTGGTCTCCAATATTTAAGGACCCCTTTATTATTTAACTTCATTTGGTATGTTCATACAAACCTTTTATTCTTATACACCTTTTCATTTCATTGAATAAAAAATTTACATGATTTTTTTGGTTGTGAAAGGATTCAACTCATAATTTTAATATGATTGGGGAATTGTAATTTTCCCTACTGACTATAAAACCATCTATTCATGATTTCACCAAAGATGAACCAAATAAGGATATTGGAATATTAAATATAGTATGTATTATTTTATATATCATGATAAATAAATATATAATTATAAATTTCATTAAAAAATTATTCCATTTACTACAATAATTGAAAAAAAACTTTTGGATGAATAACTTATCTCAAAATTAGCCATCTATTCTTAAAGAAAAAATATGTATATATATCTATTTTTCCACTTTTAGTTATAGATCATGATTCATGATATTGGGGATTATAATTCTTGATTTATATTCTGAAAAAAAATCAGGATTGTAAAATATCGAAAGACTATGGCAGTGATATATTTATAACCTATACATTTTTTGTTGCAAAACATCACCCTAGACTTAATCTTAGAAAAATAGAGTACATTAACTATAACTCAATATAGGTTTTTTATCGATTCATGATGTCATTATATTTTAATATAATCATTTAATATTTCACACTAAAATAAAATTTTCTTATGTACATAAATGAATTGATAATGAAAAATATATAAACACATCCAATTTTATGTAATTGAGTTCCTAGTTATACCATAATGCCAATAAGAATCCTTCAATAAGAACTGAATATAAATATATTTGTTATCACATATTACCTTTATTAGATTAATTGTTAATCAAAACTAACAAATAAATAAATATAAATTATTATATGATATTATTTAACTTAAATAAAATGTGTTACGGATTAATATCATTATCTAGTTAAATTTTCATTCACCATTTTATCTAGTCTGTAATTAAATGACCGCACATGAAAATATATATTGGAATAGGTTTAGAAATCCAACAGGATGGGTTAATTTTAGGAGTGAAATTAGAATTCATATAATATATCTCACGTTATAATAGATATGATTCAAACCATTAATCATATATTAAAACAACATAATGATGATGTAAGAGTTATAATCATATTCCTCGATGAGATTTTGAATCTGATATTGAAAAAAATTCATTTCATAATATTTATCCATGTAATATGGACATGAGATTAATGGAAAAGGTAATTTGGATAACTATATACATCAAACACTTCTATAGAATTTATCATGTAACCATGAATTTTTATCGAAAATCATTTCCACCACACATCTCAAAATTACATGATGTATAAAATGTATTATTTTTGTGATTTTCAAACAAAATCCATCAAATTTATTGAACATAGAGGTTATATAATACAATACTGATATCTTCTATGATGATTTATAAATTTAAATCATGGATCAAATGAACAATTTTCTATGAATCAAGTCCAATCTCATAGTAAATGATTTTTGGGGGAATCATGTGATTTTGGAGAAAATATTGGAATAAAAATATGTAATTAGTTAAACGTAACCATTTTTTATCATGTTGATGAAAATTTTATAGATAATATTTTTTAAGAAAGTAATCTCAATTACACAATGGTTGTAGTATATATTCCATATTATAAGAAATTTTAAATTATACCATTTCATAAAAATAAGTACAAAAAATTAAAAAACATTATTTCATTACAGTAAAATATTTTAATTTATTATTTAAAAAAACAAATTTATAAAATGATACATAATTATTAACAATAAATGTGGAAAGAACTAAATTTTAATAAAATATCAACCACAACATCCTTAGGCTCTTTGGTTTAGTTGATGATAAAACATTCAATTATAACAATAGAAATAATGAAAAACATTATCAATATATATGATAACAATAGAGATGAGTAAATTAATATGATTAATTATTTATTGTTAGAAATTCATGGGTATATTACACAATGTAATATAACCATTATATATGGGTATAAGAAATGTTGTTGTTGTGTATAAGGTTTTTATATATATTCATAAAATATTTGTTTATTAGGTTTAAATGTTTCTAATATGAATAATTATTTTTTCAAATTTATAAATAAATAATGTGTTACACACAAATTTTTTTGATTTTATTAACATGAATTTTAAAACAAAATTTATAAATTTAACTCATTTTTAAAAAACATTTTTATGGAAGTTTTATTTTAGAACACAATATTTTTTTAAAATAAAATTACAAATTTACAAAGACAATTTAAAATAATAATTGTACCCTTAATTCAATGATAGTTAAAATATTTTTTTAAAATTATAATAAATAAGGATGAAATTAACAAAAATATTAATTTATTTTATATTTTTTAAGGAAAAAGTAATTATTAAAAACATGTCATATCATATTTTTTATATAAATTATTTCAGATTTGTTATTTTGATATCTAAAAAAATGAGTTAACATTAATTTAGTTATTATAACATGATAAGGGAAAAATATTTGTATCTTTTATGGTTAAATTTATTTTTCTATATAATTACCCTTTCAACATAATATTTGGTATCCAATATTTATTATAATCATAATAAGAAATTAAATTACATTCAATAGATTAAATATATTGAATCATCCAATTGAAATTGTTTTTGAGGCTTATATTGGCTTTTGAAAAATGGTTTCTGACATAACAATTCAGCGGACATTTTATGTGTGAAATAAATAAAATGTCATTAAATTATGGGATGAAGGGATAAATTTTTTCAATAATAATATATTAATTAATAATATATGTGTATATAAAATTATAAAACCCTTTATTTTAATTTATTATCCATAATCCATGTTATATGACAATTAATACACATTATGGAATGTTTATACATAACAATTCCACTCCAACTATCCTAAAAAAGGCACTATGTACCCCAACAATGCCAATAATTACAATAGTTTCACCCATGAATACATATAAAAAATCAATTTCAAATAGTATTTTTACATTTTTATCAAATTATATTCTTAATAATATGGTATAAATCCATTATTTTTATGGAGGTGTCTCAAGAAGAATTGAATTACTCAATGTAAATATCAACTTTGTCATGATATTTTTTAATTTATTACTATATAATTTTTTTAAAAATATAATTAATATATTTTATTATATTTTATAACAATTGTTATAATTGTATAAATATTATATTATATTTAAAAAAACTATATAATTTTTACTTCTATAGTATAACATGTGGTATTTTGGGTTAGTTCCTCCACGTACATATACCATCATTCATTATGAACAATATTTTGAGAATGAATGGGTATTTGGCCCTTAATACATGTGTTATTTGTTAAATGGAACATATTTAATTTAGGAATATTATTATTAGTGGATAATATAAAATGGATATTTAGAATAATTTAAATTGATAAAATTTTCATACTACAAGAATCATGTTCTTCACTGTTTCAGTTCACATGAACCAAATAAAGACCTTAAATAAAATGATTGGGTGACTATACATATCATTAAAACACAATGATTCATCTTCCATTATTAATATATTAATCATTTACCAATAACTTTGGTATAATGATAAATATCCACATTACAAAATATTTTAGGAGAAAATCAATATTTGAAAATTTTCATTATTAATATAAAAATATTTAATAAAATATTCCTATCAATTTATAAATATTCAATCATACAGAAATTTATACATATCAGTACTATAAATAATTATGTGTTCAATATTTCATTGATTATTATATTGGAGGCTAATAATCTTTTATCTGAGTTATGAGTAATGTTTTTGGAATCCTTTATAATAACACATAGATATTTATATTGTTTTTAGAATAATCTTCAAATTAGTTAAATATTAAGTTATATATAACTAAATTAAAATTAATGTTCTCCCTAAAATTTTGTGGGATTTTTTAGAGAAAATATTTTTTCCTCTTGTTATTTAAAAATTAAACATTAATTATGCATGAAATTGGAATCATAAATTTCTTTTATTTATAATAAGAATTATATTTATTTTGATTCCCTTACAATTACTACAATTTATAAATTCTATAATACATTTTTTTTAATTTATTAATATCTCATTTTAATTATATATACATTCATATAAATGCTTGAAAAGATTGTGTTTACTCAATCATTTATTTTTTCCCAAATGATTAATTTTATTCACTATAATATTTAGTTTTATTTATGATAATTTCTTTCAAGGTATTTATGGTTTTTAAAAAAAAATTATTTACATTAATATTTTTTTTTCAAAAACTATTTATTTGAAAATTATTTTCATTTATTATAATGTAAATTTAATATTATATATTATATTACCTTATTTTACAAATGGTTTTATATTTTTCAACTAATGTGTTCTTTATATATTGAATTATCTGTTAATGTTCAAAATAATTGTAATATAATTTGTTTTAATTAAATCCTAAATATTATTTCCAAGAATGATTTATTTACTCTTAATTCCATTAACAATGTCTTTATCTCCTTGTGGAACTACTATATATCATTCTTAGTTATGTGGATTAGGAGAATAAAATTATATTTCCAAAAAAATTAATTTTCTTATATGTCATCAGATAAAATTTATGGGTTCTAGTTTGAACATAGTATACTCTATTAATGTGGAAGGATGATTGGAAAAATATAATATAATATGGAAAACTTTAAAAAATGTTATGTTGGTACTGGAATAAATATAAGAAGTAAGTTATTATTTTATATGAATATATATGACCCCATTAATATTTTATGCTATATTCCTCTACCATTATTTCATGGCTCGTGATTATTGAATATTGTTTAAAAAATCCTAGGAAAAAATTTATAATATGATATATATATATTACCAGTCATCATTTATGTTCAATAATTTTTTTATATTATTCCATTTTCAAAGGATGAGGAAAAATAATTATGTTTTTTCAACCGAATATTCATTTTTTTGTTTAGATCATTTATTGACACCTCTTTTGATTACAATTAGTTGGAGTTTGTACTCAAATAATTGATATTTTTCCAAACATCTAGTATTGATGAAAATTATTATTTAAAATTTTTTAAATGAATTTCTTGTATTTATTTTTTTGAAATTAAATAATATATATGTAAAATAAGTTCTACATATAGGTAATCAAAAAAAGAAAAAAATCCTATAAAATTTCTTCTATGATATTTTATAATATATTATAGATATTTATGGATATGGATATTAGACAAAATTTTATATGTTATGGTTCTGTAATATCACAATTACCTAATGGATCCTCATATACCATCAATTATATAATTATATATACTCTATTTCCATAAATAAAAAATATTTCTACATTTATTTAATTATATATGAGTACAAAAATAATATTTTATTAGATTTATGAGAGAATAAACCTCAATAAAAACACACTTTATTAATTTTTTTTGATAGAGAATAAAATAACCCCATTTTTAAGTATAAAACCCAAAAACGTCAAATAAATTATGTCATCAAACATCACTATTTATGAAATATAGTATCATGTTAATAATAATTAGAATTATGAAAAAAATTAATAACTTTTTTACCTTTATATTTTTCCTTTTATTCCACATTATAAAATAATTATGTATTAGGTATTAAATTATCCAAATCATCTCCAATTGCATCAGTGTGCTAACCCACCTCCAAAAAATTTATTCATTGTGGTTATTATGAGTATTATTTTGAATTTATAATTGATGCAAATAGAGGATGTGCACACCATATTAATTAATAATAATGTTCATCTACTTAATAATTATAAATTCATTCTTTCATCATTATATATGTATTAGTATAATATTTTTATTAATTTTAAATTTAAAATCAATGATAGGTAATGACATAAATTATTTTACCAAATATACACCAACAAACTCCTAATATTACTATCTAGTATGTAGTTACTCACTCAAACCATGTACATCTTCTGAAATTGAATAAACTAAAAAGTTATTATTTATTTATTATTTCTCTCAATAAATATCAATGTATTTTTTTAATAAATAGAAAATTGTAAGATATTTCAAATGAAACAATTATGGGGAATTCATATTTAATTTTTAATACACATAAAAATATATTTTCATAAAATATTATTAATTAATCATGGAATTTGGTGGCTAATTTTCTATATAAAAATCAAATGGTAGAAAATTATCTAAAAAGCTCAATCATTGAAGTCATTGGATTTTTTTGTGGGAATATTCTATAATTACCAATAAATCTGTTCATTAAATTTAAAAAATATATCCATGGTAATTTTAAATAACACATAACAATGGTGATTGGTTTGTAGAATGATTTTAAATTGTAAAATATTTTTTAGTGAATAATGACTAAAAATGACATTAAAAATATTTATATACGTAATAAAAAATTATAAATATTAATCAATGAAGTTTTATTGTGAATTTCTTAATTATGCTTCTTATATATACCATGTTACTACATTTAAGGTAAAATATTTTAGTCCATACCACTATATAAAAAAAAATATTACAATGTCACCCATTTTAAATAAAAATTTATCTTCTCCACCACAATATATTGACCCCACTAATTATTTTTGAAACTATGATTCTTTGTATATTTAAAAAATAAATTTTACAATAATGTACTAAATATTTTTGTCATAACGTTAAAATTTTAAAAATATTCTAAATCAACTAAATCCCTAGAAGTAGAATATATATACCCCCAAAAATTACTTTGTAAAATTATTCTCATGAATAAATTTTTTAAATTTTTAACGAAACAATGAATCCTTATATCATTTCTATACATGATTTTTTTGGAAAATAAATAATATTTTTCTAATTTATATTTATTTGAAAATGTTCATGTTATGAAAAAATATATGTAAATGGTTATTAATAATAATCATTTAATATAGTCATAATGGATATTATTTGATTTTTATTGATATTTTTACGTCAACTATGTATTCATTTTTTTATAATTTGTCCCAAGTAACTAATAGTACCTATAAAACAACATGGATATATATATTTGATCTCATTTTTTTACATTCTGACCCAAATACTATTTAAATAACTATTTTGTAGGCATCATATTTTCTCATGTTAATTCATTGAACATAAATATCCTTGTACATGTGAAATGAAATTCAACAGACAATGTTTTAGAATTTTAAAAAAATTATTCATTAATTAAACATAAGTTGGAGTAAGAGTAATTTTTTATAATGGATACTTTTATAATATTTCAATTAAATTAATTTTTCAAATAATTGATTTCCTATATTATTTATAGTTATAAAATAAATAAATTTTATAAATATGTGATATCAAATTCCTTTAATTATATCCCGATTTATTTATGTATTTTATGATATTTAATGAAGTAATAAATGTATAAAAATATTTTTAAACATTTTATTTAAAAAAAATAATATCATTTTACGGCCTATGTTAATCAAGATGATATTAATGGGTCAAATGAGAATATTACTGGAGAATGATAAAAAATATTTTTTGATGTATTTTATTTTTTTTATATATTATCTTTTAGATGGGTTAGTAAAATATCAGTAATTTTTTGAGGATTTGTGGAGATAATTTAATCTATAATGAAAAAACACTTAATATTTGAATGGGATGATGTGGGTATATATGATTTATCATCCATATAGAAACAAATTGTTGTTTATTCAATAATATGACATTCCATAAACAAAGATTAATATTTAATGGACAATATCAATATCATTTTATTTTATATTGTATAAAATAATTTCAAAAAAATTAATAAATTTATAGAATAGTATTTTTCATGAGTTCCTCATCATGTTCCTTTTAAACATTATCTATTCCATTCTGGTTTACTCTGTATGTAGGGAGGGCCTTGTGATCCATCTGAGAGTATTTCATGAAATGTATAGAGATCACTGATATTATTCCAAGATATAAAAAAAAATCAATATTCAAGATTTTATGTTTAGGGGACACATGTTCTCAGGAAAAATTTTATACATTGATCGTGTTAAGGTTAATCTTGTTATGGAATCAAAGAAACAGTGAAATGTTTTAAACATTCAATGCATCCTGGTTATCGGAAAATATTACCTCTATTGTGTAAATTATTTCTCAAACTTATACTCTATAATGACCTCAATGACTTGGAAATTTGTGATGTTTTTTTGGGATGAAACCTACCATAGTTATTATGTTGAGATGAATCCTATTTATACGTTAACACATGTATTGAATCATCAAATAGTGCCCTATATTTTCTTCTATGATGCATCAATTTTAGTTTTGCGATGAGTTCTAATACAATTTGATCCCATTGTGTTTTATTGTTCTTGATAACTTAGGCCACACAATAATAATTTTCTGATCCATGACATTGAACTCAAATCCATGATGGTTTCTCTTAAAGGATGGTGACATTTCATTTTTGGAAAAAAAATTACCCTTTATTCTTATTAGAAAATTTGAAGCTATATATTCTATCAAAATTATTTGAATCTTCATTTAGGGGATTTTTTGTAGTACATATAGTTGTTCCAGTTAGAAATTTATTATAACACGATCATGTGGAATCTTTTAATAAATGATTCCAGCAAGAAAAATATGATCTACTCAATGAAAAATATCACAAGAAGAGTGGAAAATGATTTCTCTTTTTTTCATAGATGAATTTGGGTGTCACATAGATTAATTCTAAAGATATTTTGAATTGTTTTTAATTGAAATCCTCTATTCCATAGATAATTGTTATAGATCATCATCATGCTAGGAATTATGTGGCATTAGGAACTCTCGTTATTCATCTGAAACAATAGTTGAGTGGTCATTCTATATTGAGTATATAATATGATTTCGTAATTCGTATGTTGTTCCATTATCAATTAGGAAGGTTGTGATGGGATACTATCAAAGTTCTCAATGGGCACCACACCCGGTTACTATGAAGATGTTCTATAAAATAAGGTAATGAATCTGGTGACTAGTTATGATACTGTATATTTCTAACAATACACCACATTATTTTAGGTGAATACAAGTCAATTTTTATCACTAGAAAATTATGTGTTCGATCTATACCGATATATCAGTAAAATTGATTTTGGATGATATTTTTTGGGACATAATGGTGAGTTGGATTTGATCCCCACATAATAAGAATTATATATGTGTTGTGATCTATCTTTTGACAAATTCAAGTAACAATATAAACATCCATGATACAAAAAATTTACTGACTAGAGAAAAAACATGTGTATGAGTATTTAAGGTTTTATGGGGTAACATATATAATAGTATCTGATAGATATCCTGATTTCACTTGTCCTTTTTTTGAGTGATCCCCTAGAAGAAATGGGATCTCAGGTGAGCATGAGCATGGTTTATCGTCTATAGAAGGATGACTATACATAATGGGATATAAATAATTTTGAATACATGCTCCATGAATTCATCAATTATTATGGTGTTGAAAGGAATTTACATTTGGTAATAGATTAGTTTTACTACCAAAATAGTTACCAACATACAAATTGGATAACTCCTTTTGAGGACATGGATGATGGTCCATGAAAATATATGTTGTGTTCCTTAAATATTTTTGAATATTCATTGGTTATAAAAAGCATAGTATAATTGAGAAAATAAATAATTAGGCCAATTCACGAAATAATATTAATGAAAGAGATAATATAAAAATATTATGCCAACCATTATAAGTGGTTGTTGTATTTTTCAGTAGGTGACCAGTTGTTTTTTCTAGATTCACCTCTTTTGGTTCATTGATGGCATGGAATGGAAAGAAAGGTCAATACTTATTTTATGGGACATTTTAACATTATTGAGTTAGTGAGGAACCTGGATTACAATTTATAAAAACCACATGTGTTTATGTCCATACAAAATCTGGTCCAACTGTCATAGATTTGTATGTATATTTCTAAAACATGTCATTATTTGAGCAATGAGGATATTGATGATGAGGTCGATTTATCCTTGACTAGGAATAAATGTTGGTACATTCAATATTAGAAAATTGTGATACGTGGTCAGATGATATATTTGGTCTTTTTTATGGAATCATGGTTGTAATTCCCCTGATATATAGGAGTGTGAGGTACTAGTGTGATAGTAGTGTCTTAATGTCATTGTAATTGAAACATGTTGATAGGATTTAAAAGGACAAAAAGTTTTCTTTGTGTGGATGATGTAACATCTCATTACTTTTTTTCGATATACCATGATTGTTTTCATTATACCCATGATGTATGGTATTATGATGGTGTCATTATGATAAAATTTGATCATTTTTATGTATTTTTTGTATTGCATGATAGGGGAATGGTATCCCTAAACCATTCTCCACCCTAGTGCAATCTGTGCACCCCTAGAACATGTTGAGATACATGGTTGGAAATTTTTTTTACAATATATGTAATCATCCAAGATAAAAAATTAATATCAACTAGTTGGGATTCACTTGAAGAAACTGAATTCTCCTAAACATGCACCCATCTAAATAATACTATGTCTGGTTATTAATTTAATTTAAAATAAATTTCAAATTCAAAAACCCCGTCATCCTGCATAAAATCTGAAACAACCAATTTGTCTTAAATAAAATTCTTTCAAACTCTGTTCCCACCATGATGAAAATTTTCCCTCCATATCATCCAATTTTTTCAAATAAAATTATCAATGGAAGTTCTTATATCTCCCTGATAAGTGTAAATCCCCTCAACTATTCTATTGAAATTCCCATTTCTCTCCACCTTATAGAGTGTAAGATTACCCATTTATTAACTAATAACAACTATATTTCATAGGATCTAGTCTATTTCTTGTATATTATAATTCAAGATCTCACTTTTAAATATAAATCACCGTCATTTATCATTGGAATTTATGTTATGAGTTTTGATAATTTGATTTTCCTAGTTAAAGGGAGGAGGTTTCATTTGATATTTTCCATCTAATTAAAATTTTAGTTTTAATTTTTTTTAATTTATATATATTAAAATTGATTTATAATACTTTAATTTGAAATGATTTAATTATGAAATTGAAAATTGAGCCTATTTTAAATAACCCTCCAAATTATAATAGAATTGGAATTGTGGGTTGAGTTGTTACTATGATGGAGTTGAAGATATTTTTTTGACCTTTTTGAGAATGGGATTAAATTAAAATATTAAAAATTTATGGTTTTTTGTATTTAAAATTTCTTAAATCAATAAATATCCAATTTTATTATTTTGATATTTAATTGGAATATTGAAATTTATAATTGCAAATTTAAATTGGAAGTGATGCTTTATTTTAAATGATATTATATTATAATTATTAATTGACATTTTTAATCACTTGTGAACCTCAGAAGTAAGTTTTTTATATTGGTGGAGCACAATATGATCATGATCCCCAAGAGATTAATTATCCATTTTATCTATATGAAACCATTATTTGTTAAGATTCTTCCCCATTGTATATTGATGAGTAAAATTTGAAAAGATCTTGAGTGACGTGTACACACAAGTTTAGCTCTGATAACTGATTTGAAATGTTTGAGGATCTTATATCCAAAAACTAACATATATTAGGGAGTAATTCTATGTTTATGGATGTATATGATTTTATTATGTATCTCTTTTTTTTATAAAAATAGATTAATCATGTAAATTTATTTATATAATCTTATTTATATAAATATTTATTTTGGAACTGATTTACATGTTTACCCTCTATTGAAAAGAACAAATGGTTTTTATATAAAAATGTTATTCTAATCATTTCACTAATTTATTTTTATTGATGTCATGATTGGTTAAAAAAATGGGAATCAATTATACAACACATAGTTAGACCCTACATGTATTTATTGATCATATAATACATTTACCTTCAGTCATTGTTCGATTTTATTATTCCATGATTGAGAAAAGGAAAAGAACCACATTGAGGTGGTGGATGTTCTTGGTCCATTGGACCACTGATTGATGGATGTTATTGGTGGACATATTTTATTCTCTTAACAAAGCGATTGTAATAATTTATTATATTATGTGGTGCAGTTTACACTGATTTTTTTCTCTCTCTTCTTGGGTATTGTTTTACTTGCATGAATTCTAGTACATTATCCTTTTGGAGTGTGGATATACCTACTATTTTTTTATTATCTTATGAGGTTTTATAGAAAACACATTCCTTATTTTTTATTGTATGATGTCATGTAGTGGTTTCCAACCCGTGTGTATCAAGAACATAGTTTAGGGCTTGTAAGTATTATATCAAGTATTATTGGACCATGGTATTTGGTTTGGATCATGACAACTATTTCTTTGATAATTAATATTCAATAATGATGACAAATAAATTTTTTTAACATGTGAATAAACATATTAAAAATATTTCTTATGGAATGGATAAAATATTTGTTGATTATAAAATGATTTTTGGAGATTTTATGGAATTAATTTGCATCGAATTTATTTATGATAAAAATAATCAAGGTGGTGTTATTACATAACTTATAAAATAGTTTTGGGATACAATATTTATCTAGTTGAATATAGGTTACAATTTAAGGGGATTTTATTACATTGTTATTTTTTTTGGTGTTTAAAAAACTAATAAAGTTTAATTAATTATATTTAAAATGTCATTACATGATTAGGTGATATAATTCTGAATAGTGCTTAATTGTAGAAAAATAAATTCACATTAGATATATGTTATATTATAATTATTGGAGAGTTGTGAAGTATTTGTAGGTAATTTCGTTGTATTATTAATCTTATAAGGAATGGTGTGTACTATATTCTAGTGAATTTAGTTATCACTATAAATACCATTGAAATGATTTCTTATAGTGATTGAATATGATATTTTTTTTGAATTTTAATATAGGTTACTGATTATTAATAAGAAATTATTCCGTAGTTAATGTCTATTATTTTATCATGAATATAATTTTTGGTCAAAAGTAGATATTTAACAGGATACTAGGTTTATTATCAATATATCATATTATACATCCAATGATTTTAATTATTTAAAAAATATTCAATAAAATGGTTTCATTCTCTATTAGATATCTAATCTCCATCACACTTTAGGGGTAACCATTACACATTTATTTTTATACAATTTCACAAATATTAGAACATTTTATTCAGTTGTTTTGTTTTTTATTGATATATTATAGATGCAGTTATTATTTAATTAAATGATTCATATTTATTGTAAAGAATGTTGAATATGAAGAATTTATTAAAATTAAATATAATAAATATATGATTATATTATTGAAAACAATAAATAAAAAATTAATAATTTAATATCATGAGATATTATGTTTTATTGATATAAATAACACCAATGATGGTTTGGACTTTATCATGGAATCTAATAATGGTGGGAAAACCAACTTCTAGCATGGGATTTTAATTATTATTTTTCATTTTCAATAGTATTTTCCATTAAATTGTATTGTTATTTTTTTTAAATTAATTATGGAATAAATAGGATTATAAAATAAAATATTTTATTGTGATTATGTTGATCCATAAAAATGAAATCACGACATATCATTAGTTTTTTATGTTACATTAGTGTATTTTCACAGAATAGATTCTGTATGGTAATCTATGTAATATACAATTGTCGCAATACATTACAATTTATTATATATGTTATAAATATTTTATAATAAATTAATGTTTTTACTATTATTAGAAACATGAAATCAATATCAATTTATACAATATTGTATAAACAGAAAAACTATCCCCCTTATTCGAGTGTTTTCATCAATGTTGTTATAAAATGTCATAATTTATATAGTAATACCATCAAAAATGAAAATGATATCAATTTATTTACAACATTAACATCTAAAAAATGTTATCATAAATACTGTGATGATAATCCCGAATTAGATTGACCCCATCGATAGTTAATATTTTCCATTCTTATTGAATGTGGGGGAATTTTATTTCACAAAATCATGTAAAAATGTATATATACATACTAATGGACTGAATATTAGTGTCAAATAACATAATACTCAATAATATTTCACTATATGATACAAAAATCATGTGACGAATGTGTATTTAATTAAAAGACCCCAACACAATCTATATCATGAAGAATTTGTTAGTCTGTTAGTAATTTTCCATATTCCATTATATATTTTTATTCTAAGGTAGTGAACACCTAAAATATATAATTACTAAAAAAGTAAAAAATTCTTCTGAGAAAATAGAATTTCTAGAAGGTCCACATGGTATAGAAGTGTAGAATTCAGGGACCATAAGGCTAGATGCACATAGTATAAAATAATTTTCCTCTTCATAAAATACTATGGGATATACATACTATACTTTCCCTAAAGACTCTTCCTTAGGAACCTCAAGGTCTATACTAATACAGTTGGAATACACATCATAAATATATTCCCATTTACCACATTTAATTAGATCAATTATAATATTCTCAAACAAAAAAATAGTGTGCCAAATCTTTTTTCATATTAATTCCATGTGTCTTGAAACAAAATATCACGTCTCAATATCACATTAGCGAATTAAAGTGTTTCTAAAAAATTACCCTAATACATTACTTAATATTTTACATACACTAATGTACATATACAATAACACTATAGTCAACAAAAAATCCCTCATAAATTTTATCCCATGCCAAAGAAATAATTACATGCAGAATTTAACAATAAGGTAAACCCCAACCAATGCAAATCATTTCTAAATAGTTTTGAAGGAATATTATCACCTAATTCATTACATTTTCAAGTCTCACTTAATATTTATCCATATTCAAAAACACCATTAATGAAAATTTAAATATTATCAGATTATTAATCATCTAATATAATATATTTTTAAAAAATAATAACACATAACCAATTAGTGTGTTATGATTTTTAATAATGTCATCTATTATACATTAGGTTGTTTATTATAATAATTATAGTAGTAAATTTTAACTCTTTCAAATATTAGTTGACTTTTTTTCAATTTCATATAAAATATATATTAATTTATCCACCTCATTTTTTAATCAATGGTTTTTTTAAATTTTCTCCCAATTATTGAATCATATATATTTAAATATATGTTAAATTAAATTATAAAAAGAAAAATATAATATCTCAAAATTTTTATTTTATTATACTCTAAAAACTTTATAGTATTTATCATAATTTTTGAGAGAAACTATATTATTTTATGACATGTATCAAAAAACCATATCATTTTTTGAGAAATATTAGTGTTTTATGACTTTAAATTAATAAAGATATGCATTTTATATAGGTGTTATCTCTTATAAAATATAAGAGGATTCAATTAATGGTATAATTCATGTAACAAAATAAACCCAAAATTAAATGATTTATAAAGTGATATTGAATTAATAAATTTCCATTTTCTATTTATATTTGTATTTAATGGAATTTTGTGAAAAATATTTTCAAAAAGTTGACACTGGCATACAATATATAATTATTCGCAGTATAAACAAGATATATGTTTATTCAATTTATTAATTAAATACACTATTGCTTATATTAGTTTGAAACCAACGTAGTCATTTTGACAATGAAAAAGTTCTCCTATCCCTTACATCATGTAAAAAATAATTTAACATTCTAGATGAGAATTAAAATATGAGTTTTTAATATAAAAAAATCATTAAATGTAAATTGAAAAATGTAAGCTCCATAATATATTAAATTTTCACCAATATAAAATTATGAAGATAATTTTTTTTACACCAATGTATATCCTCATTTGAAACAATAACACATTTTAAAGTACAATGTTCAGCATTAGAAAACCATGAAACTGTCCTGAGGAAAATGAGAACCAAAGAAATCATATATTTTAAAAACAATACTCTCTACTTTTAATGTGTATACTCATTACATTCCTCAGTAAATAAAAACATTTCAATAAAAACCTATTTTTTAATAGATCATATGAAAATCTGGTAGAATTGTATTCATGAAAATTATCAAATATTTTTTAACTCAAATCATAATAACCAAATAATTTTTTATTATATTGGTGTTACTAACTATGTTGTCTCCCATATTTTCAAATTCATATAATATTTTATTACCATATGCATTGGAGTGTTATATTAGAATCACCCTGTAAAAACCCGTAAATTTCAAGGAATTTTTTTTCTTAATTTTCTTTGAAATTTTACAAGAACGCAGTTTCTGACGGCACCTGATTTCGAGGCCCGGTGTGCCCGGAATCATATTCCGAAGTTTGGCCCGGGTACGTTTAGTGAACAAACGAGCGGGTTTTTCTAACATTTGAACCGGTGCTCGGAATCAAATTTCAATGGCACTGATGGAATCGCAGTGCCGGTATTTCCTTAGAAACGCCTCTTCCGGAGTTTAGTTTGCTCGGGTGTGGTTTTTAAATTTTGGGAGTTAAGTGAAAAAAAATAAAATAAAGTGGTGCAGAAATATTATTTTATTTCACTTAAAGCCAATTAAGGCCACTTGAGCTAACTTGAAGTGGATAGGGTGCAATTCATAATATCCAACCCTCTTGGTAGGATATTTGTGAGGTGGGGCACGCACGAGCCCCACTGTTTCTTTACCCCTAAGAAATGCACCCGTGAAAACTCCTCATTAATGAAAGTCAACTGGGGAGTTTTCTTAAACTATTAAACGCTCCTATTAATTGGGGGGTTAAATTCGTTGCAATTAATTCTATGAATTAAATTGTTCTTTTCTAATCTTTGTTTTTCAAATTCTTTAGTTGATAATAAAATAAGATGAGGACATATTTTATTATCTGGTTGTTGGGTTAAACCGTTGGAGAATCTCAAAAGATCATCATCCTCCTACGCAAAGAACATGAAGAACGTGAAGAACGAGAAGAACACAAAGAATGTGAAGAACGCGAAGAACGCCGACCTCCGACGAAGGGCGATGAAGAACATCGAGCCCTCAGAGATCGATGACGTGACGCCGAGTACCGCGACGCCGACGCTTCTTCCACGACGATCCATCCCCGCGACAGTCTTCGATCGGCATCTTGAGGTAGGGGATTGCGGTCCTTTTAATTATTTGTGGATTATAACATCAAAATTGATTTAATTGTTATAATTAAATCTGTATGTTCTTGATCCTCGGAGTTTGTCTACGTGACACCGAGTTCCGCGCGACAGCAACGCCCTTCTGCGACGTGACGATCCTTTTCTTCCGCGACGGTCAATTCCGCAACCAGCTCGCGTCCGACGACGACGTTGAGGTAGGGGTCGTATTGAAAATGATAATACCCATGTTGTTTTCCTCCAAGGCCAGAACTCGGACCAACCAATTAACAAGTTGGTCCGCGGATTATTATTGCGGGTTGAGGATTATCGATTGCTGGGAATTAAGTGTTGTTTAAAACCTCTAACGCGGTGGGTGTGGACCCACGAACAAGTACGAACCCACCGCCCTTTTGTTCTCGATTTGCGGAATGGCGGATGACGACAAAACGACCCGCAGAGATGATTTGTTAATTCCGCAGTGAAGAGTGGGACCCGTGATGAGCTACGGCGCAGACGGAAATGAAATCGGACGACTGGAGCAACTCCGATGGCCCTCAGACACCACCGGCGGCGCCCCGGCACGTCGTCGGACGGAGCAGCCGCGGCTGAAGCCGCGGCGGCGGGCTATGGTTCCACGACCGCGCGGAACCGAAGGCAGGGACGCAGCGGCCCGGCCGTGTCCGCTGGAGAGGCGGCCCCACGCGGGGCAGTGACTTTTCTTCACGTGGGGGTAGTACGCCCCCCGCCCGTGTCTCGTCCATAACATCCAAGTCGACCCACCGGTTCGGGCTGGGTCACGCCTAGGCCGGGCCGGGCCTGGTCGGACCGAGACCCGGGTCGGTCCTAGCCCAGACCCCCATTTTCGGACCGTTTTCGGTCTTTTTCCCATATCATGGGCTACAGACCTCCGAACGACGCGCTGTCAGTGGAGATGCGATCCTTGGATCAAGACGGTCGTTTCGGTATACTACACCCAAGGTTTTAGAATACTTTGGGTTCGGCCGGGTTGGTTCATACACGAAACCAACCGGGCCCGCAGAGCGGAAACGCTCATATCTTGAGCTACGGTCGTCTGATTGACGTGCCATCGACATTGATGGATTTCTCTATGTGAGACGGATCTTTTGGCATACTATGACTGAGGTTTGGACGCAGGTGGAGTACGGTCGAGTTGGTTTTTCCTTAAAAACCAACCGGGCCCCTCAGACGAAAAAGCCAATAACTCTCAGACCGGGCATTCGATTGACGCGCTGTCTGCGACGTTGAGTTCCTGTTGACGATAGGGAAATTTTGGATACATCAAATCTAGAGTATGAGTCAGTTGATGTATCAGCCTCTCAGCTCATGGAGCGGACCCTCCGAAACGAGCTTGCTATGTGCGGGAACCCTATAGCTGGCTGCGACTGCTAATGTGATGACAACGACTGTGCAGAGATCATCAGTGGATTCGACGGCGATGACTACAGCACTCAGCGATCCTTTGGGGGTCAGTGCTACCGATCCTGTGTGGGTCTGATCCTGTGTGGGTCAGCGCTCAGCAGTCCTGTGTGGGCGAGCTCCTACAGATCCTATGTGGGTCTGATCCTGGGTGGGTCTTTGCGGGGGTTAGATACCTATCGATCCTTTGTGGGTTAGATTGTTTGTGGTTCATTGCGGGGGTTAGTACCTATCGATCCTTTGTGGGTCCGACGACTTCGATGGATCAGTGATCATCTCAATCGTCATTCGAAGAAGTATACTTGTGTGAGCTGAATCCTGTTTTTTCTTTCCTTTGTGGATTGTGTTGTGCTATCCTGTGTGGATTTACGTTTTGCTTTCCTGTGTGGACTGGGTTGTACTTGGGCTCGGATGCTGGAGACGAACGAGAATTGATTACTTAGGTATATGTATGGGCATATACCTAAGCAGTGTCGGATGTTACTTTGTGATTGTATCTTTACATTGTGGATTATCCTTTGTGGATTCTAGGAGACCTTCGGGGGTCTTGGGGTCCCTACTAAGTAGCTTATAATCACCCCTTCACGGGCTATGCCCGCACTACGTTGTGTTGGTTGCAGATGACGGACATCACCGATCGTGGTTGAGGTTTGCGGAGCAGGACGGTACCTGGAGGTGGACCACTGGGTGGGACGTACTCGGAGCGGTCGGCTGGACCTGAGGAGCAGTGGAGGCTATCTGTACCCAGCCATCAGGTGGGACTTCTAGTGGACGGCTCGACGTTGCGGCTTTACTTTTCAGTTGTTGTTTTCCCTTTCGAGTTATACTTTAATTTTAGTTTTGGTTTGTATTCTGGCCCACTTACTTTCCGCACTTACTATTGTACTCTTTTTTTACTTAGTGTTTACTTCTTCCGCTTGCATACTCTGTGGTGCCTGTTTACTTTACAAAGGAAATACCTTCCATTTTTACCGGTATTTATGCCTTGGTGAAAGTCGCTAGCCCCTGGCCTATGGAAGGCGGGCTTGGGGTAGTCACAGCAGGGGCCCTGAGGACGGGTCGTGGAAAATTGGTATCATAGGAGTTCGGTTCTACCACAGACTCTGATATTTCTTCTATGTGAAGAAATAGTGTTATGTGTATTGGGTGTGGTTATCAGTCCAATGAGTCCAGTGTTGGTGCAGCGGCTGACGTATCCGTACACCAGGACCCTGACTTCTGATTTCCGACATAATGCATGAAAACATTGATTGCATATGTGTTACAAGTTTTCTTTGTGATTACCTTATGTCAGCTCACCAGGTATACTGTTCTGACCGTTGCACACCTGTTTCCTTTTCAGGATGGCCCCATAACGAAAGCCAGCTAGGGTTCCGAGAGTTTAGCGTGACGACAGCCCGCCGAGCGACGAGGCCTCGGTGTAGGGCCCTTTGACAGCTGAGGCACCAGCGGTACCTTTACCCACCGAGCCACCGATGCTTCCAGCACCAGCCGCTGACGATGCACGTCACCTCAGTACACTACATGAGTTCCAGTGCCAGCGGCCACCCAGGTTCCGTGGGGAGACGGACCCCCAGGCAGCCGAGGACTGGCTGGAGGCAGTGGTGTGAGTTTTAAGGCTAGTGAGGACACTAGCAGACCTCATGGTGATCCTCGCAGTGAGCCTACTGCACGCAGCAGCGGGCCGATGGTGGAGAATGATGCTACAGGTGCACGATAAGGCATCTCTCCTCTAGACAGACTTTTAGGGCCTCTTCCACTCAGAGTTCTTCCCAGCCACCCTCCGTGCGGTGCGCATCCAGGAGCTTCTTCAACTGCGGCAGGGCAGCTTGACGGTCGCCCAGTACTCGGTGAGATTTACCGATCTCTCGCGCTACTCGATAGACATGGTACATGACCCATTCTTCTGGGCCCAGACATCTTAGCAGGGATTGAGACATGATATCAGGGCATCGCTGATCTCCCTTAGCATTTCGACTCAGGAAGGAGTACTGGAGCGAGCCCTTTTGATTGAGATTTTTCTTGCTCAGACTTCTCCAGAGGCGAGTCCTACCGCGGGGTGGCACGTAGCAGAGTCATCTGCAGCAGGCAGTCGACGGATGATTCAGGGGTCCAGGCAGACCAGACCCTCACGCAGACGACCTCTGGACACTGGCTCAGTAGTGCGGGGCACACAACGTGGAGCCAGTCTTTCGAGGGGCAGGCGGTGCTACACATGCGGCGGGCAGGGCCACATGGCTCGTGACTGCCCGACCCACCGTGCCGAGGAGCAGCAGACGGTTGAGGGGCCACCCAGGCAGAGGCAGAGGGTCAACCGTGGCGGTCCGCAAGGAGAAGGCGGGCGAGGAAGAGGAGCTGGCAAAGCAGCAGGTGGTGGGCGACGCTTTGAGGCTCTAGCACCACCACCACCAAGAGGTCCACCCCGGCCACAGGGAGCTGGCGGGAAGAGATAGGAACAGCTCCAGGCAGCGGAGGCCTATGACCACGGCGCGCCCGAGATGATTCGAGGTACTATCTGTGTCTATTCCACCCTTGCTGCAGTTCTTATAGACACATGAGTGAGTCACTCTTTCATATTCGCTGCCCCTGTTCGGAGATCGGAGATTCTGACAGAGCCGTTGGCTCGATCCTTACCGCTAGAGACTGCTACGGGAGGAGACTCAACGATTACGCACTGGTTCCGGCAGTGTGAGCTTACTCTAGGATGCGATATCTTCGGCTGGGATCTTCTTGTAGCAGTGTCGAGGCCTTACGACGTCATCTTGGGCATGGACTAGTTATCTACCGTCCATGCTCAGATTGACTGTATTAGGTGCAAGGTGCGATGTGTACGCACCGACTGGAGCAGGTTCACCTTCACCGGTGAGAAGGGAGCATTCGCAGCACAGGATATACTTCCACAGAGGAGATGACATCCCATCACTAATCAGTTGGCTAGCCTCATCATAGGAACAGTTGACATGCGGAGTCCTAGTTTTCCTGCAGTGGTTGATAAGTATGTGGACTCCTTTCTCGACGACATTCCAGGGCTACCTCATCGCCGAGATGTAGAATTTTATATTGACCTATACCCCGGGACAACCCTGATATCGACTCCAGAATATCGTATGGCCCCCTTTGAGCTTTGAGAGCTACAGGTACAGTTGGAGGACTTGCAGGCCAAGGGATTCATCTGACCCGGTGTTTCACCCTGGGCTTCCCCGATACTGTTCGCCAAGAAGGCGGATGGGAGCATGTGACTTTTTGTCGACTATCGTCAACTAAACCAGATGATGTTGAGGAACATGTATCTGCTACAGAGGATTAATG
Organism: Viscum album; assembly: GCA_963277665.1. Lineage (NCBI taxonomy): Eukaryota > Viridiplantae > Streptophyta > Magnoliopsida > Santalales > Viscaceae > Viscum > Viscum album. Next base: position 1,245,261,516 of record OY728147.1, read on the forward strand.
ACCTCTTCGATCAGCTGAAGGGAGCACAGTGGTTCTCAAAGATAGACATTAGGTCAGGCTATCATCAGCTCAGAGTTTGGGAAAAGGACGTGCAGAAGACGACCTTCAGATGTCGGTATGGCCACTATTAGTTTTTTGTTATGCCATTCGGCATAACCAATGCTCCCGCAGTGTTCATGGGCCTCATGAAAAGGATCTTTCATCCATACCTCGATCGATTTGTCATGGTCTTATTCGATGACATTTTGATTTACTCGACGAATTAGGAGGATCACGCCTACCACTTGCGTGTTGTACTGGAAACACTCCGAGAGCAACATATTTATGGAAAACTCTCGAAGTGTTAGTTCTGGATGTTTGGGTCCACTTCTTGGGACATGTCATCTCTGAGGCGGGAGTTTCAGTGGATCCTGCGAAGATCGAGGCAGTGCTAGATTGGGAGCCACCCAAGAGCGTGACGGAGGTGTGGAGTTTCTTGGGACTAGCTGGATACTATTAGAGATTTGTTCCTGACTTCTCTAGAGTTGCAGCACCACTATCAGCTCTTACGAAGAATGGGAAACCCTTTGTTTGCTGAGACAGATGTCAGCAGAGCTTTCAGAAGATGAGACAGAGATTTACTAGCACACCTATCTTGATGTTTCCAGAGGAGGGAGTAGGGTACGTAGTCTACTGCGATGCATCAGGGACCAGACTCAGATGTGTCCTGATGCAGGAGCGGGCAGTGATTGCCTATGGATCATGTCAGTTGAGGCTGCATGAGAAGAACTATGCTACCCATGACTTGGAGTTAGCAGTAGTGGTCTTCGCTCTGAAGACATGGCGACACTATCTGATGGGCAAGCGCTTTACAGTCTTTTCTGACCATCAGAGTCTCAGGTACATCTTCTCTCAGAAGGACCTAAACCTGAGATACCGGCGATGGCTCGAGTTCCTCCAGGACAATGACTTTGAGATAGTCTATACTCATGGGAAGGGGAATGCAGTAGCCGATGCTCTCAGCAGGAGGACGGGCATCTAGCTACTCGAGGAGGCGACAGAGCAGCTAGTCGCTTTGCGGATATCCTTTGTGGATAGATATGGAGAAGTCTTCCTTCAGTCACTCATAATCTCTCCTCCACTACAACAGTGGGTCAGAGAGGCACAGCGTGGGGATGTTGACTGTGAGACGCAGCGTGAACAGATATCCTTAGGAAAGGCACCTGATGGCTTCTCCTTTAGAGCAGAGCACGACATCCTTTTCATAGACCGTACCTTTGTACCAGTTTCTTTACAGGAGGAGGTGATGAGAGAGTTTCACACTTCACCTTTCGCGGTACATCCTGGAGTGGCGAAGATGTACCGGGATCTCAGACGACAGCACTGGTGGCCGGGAATTAAGAAGGTTGCGGCGGAGTTCGATTCACGATGCCTCACCTACCAGTAGGTGAAGGCAGAGAATCAGGTACCAGCAGGTTTGGTACAACCCTTGGAGGTCCCGGAGTGGATGTGGGATGGGATATCTATGGACTTCGTGATTAGACTTCCACGCACTTCCAGAGGTCACGACTCCATCTGTGTGATTGTCGACCAACCCACCAAGTCGGCTCACTTCTTACCCATTAGAGAGCAGGGCTCAGTGGAGATCTTGGGGCGTCTCTACGTTCATGAGATTGTATGGATTCACGGTGTGACATCATCTATCGTATCCGATCGAGATGCTTGCGTTACTTCCAGACTTTGGAAGGGGTTTCAGGAGGCGTTAGGGATGTAGCTTCGTCTGAGCACTGCCTTTCACCCTCAAACAGATGGTCAGAAGGAGAGGAAAATTCAGACTCTCGAGGACATGCTCCGCGCATGATTCCCCGACTTTGGTCGTAGTTGGGAGGACCACCTTCCCTTGGTGAAGTTTGCGTACAACAACAGCTACCACTCCACCATCGGGATGGGCCCGTACGAGGCATTGTACGACCGAACTTGCAAATCTTCTTTGTGCTGGACAGACCCTGGGGAGTCAGCACTTGTGGGACCAGAGATGGTCCGGGCCACAACAGAGAAGGTCCAGGTCATCCAGGAGTGGATGAGGATAGCTCAGATTCGGCAGAAGTCTTATGCTGATAGGAGGCGGAGGCCACTAGAGTTCGAGGATAGCGACCACTTCATCTTGCGTGTCTCACCTGGACATGGATTACAGAGATTTGACCGAGGCGGCAAGTTGTCTCCACGCTTCATCGGACCATTCCATGTCCTCAGCAGGATTGGCGAGGTGGCTTATCGCCTGGCTCTACCACCTTAGTTACACTAGGTGCACGACGTCTTCCACGTATCCCAGCTGAGTAGATACGTGCACGACCCGATGCACATAATTGACCACATGGAGATAGACGTTGATGATGGGGAGACATTTGCGGAGGTCATGGTGGAGATTGAGGATCGACAAGAGTGGGTCCTACGTGGAAGGTCGATTCCTCTAGTGCGTATCAGATGGCAGCAAGGGAACCTCCAGGAAAGCACTTGTGAGCGGGAGGCTCAGATGCGTGCTCAGTACCCACATTTGTTTTCCTAGCTTATGATGTATCTTTATGGGGACTTAAATCCCTGAGGTGGGAGTGATATAAAGACCCGTAAATTTCAAGGAAATCTTTTTTCTTAATTTTCTTTTGAATTTTACAAGAACACAGTTTCTGACGGCACCTGATTTCGAGCCCCGGTGTTCCCGGAATCATTTTCCGAAGTTTGGATCAGGTACGTTCAGTAAACGAACAAGCGGGTTTTTCTAACTTTTGAACTAGTGCCCGGAATCAAGTTCCGAGGGCACCGATGGAATCGCAGCACCAGTATTTGCTTAGAAACGCCTCTTCCGGAGTTGCGTTTTCTCGGGTGTGGTTTTTAAATTTTGGGAGTTAAGTGAAGAAAATAAAATAAAGTGGTGCGACAACTTTATTTTATTTCACTTAATGCCACTTAAAGCCACTTGAGCTAAGTTGAAGCGGATAGGGTGCAATTCAAAATATCCTACCCTTTTGGTAGGATATTTGTGAGGTGGGGCCCGCACTAGCCCCACCGTTTCTTTACCCCTAAGAAATGCACCCGCGAAAACTCATCATTAATGAAAGTCAACGAGGGAGTTTTCTTAAACTATTAAACACTCCTATTAATTGGGGGGTTAATTTCATTGCAATTAATTCTATCAATTATTTTGTTCGATTCTTATCTTTGTTTTTCAAATTCGTTAGTTGATAATAAAATAAGATGAGGACTTATTTTATTATCTGGTTGTTGTGTTAAACCTTTGGAAAATCTCTAAAGATCTTCATCCTCCTACGCGAAGAACGTGACGAAAGTGAAGAACATGAAGAACACGAAGAACGTGAAGAACACGATGAATGCGAAGAACGTGAAGAACATCGGCATCCGACGAAGGGAGACGAAGAACACCGAGCCCTCAGAGATCGACGACACGACGCTGAGTACCGCGACGCCGATGCTTCTTCCACGACGATCCATCCCTGCGACAGTCTTCGATCGGCATCTTGAGTTAGGGGATTGTTGTCCTTTTAATTTTTTGTGGATTATAAAATGAACATGGATTTAATTGTTATAATTAAATCTGTATGTTCTTGATCCTCGGAGTTTGTCTACGCGATGCCGAGTACCGCGCAACAGCGACGCCCTTCTGCGACGCGACGATCCTTTTCTTCCGCGACGGTCAATTCCGTGACGAGCTCGCGTCCCACGATGACATTGAGGTAGGGGTCGTTTTGAAATTGATAATACCCATGTTGTTTTCCTCCAAGGAAATAACACGGACCTACCAATTAACAATTTGGTCCGTGGATTATTATTGCGGGTCGAGGTTTATCGATTTCTGGGAATTATGTGTTGTTTCAAACCGCTAATGCGGTGGGTGCGGACCAATGAACAAGTCTGAACCCACCGACCTTTTGTTCTCGGTGTGCGGAATTGCGGATGACGACAAAATGGCCCGCAGAGATGATATGTTGATTCCGCAGTGAAGAGCGGGACCCGGGATGAGCTACGGCGCAGACGGAAATGAAATCGGACCACCGGAGCAACTCCGATGGCCCGCAGACTCCACCGGCGGCGCGGGTTGCCAGCGCGGCGGCCGGAGGCGACGGCGCCCCGGTGCGCTGCCCGACGAAGCCGCCGCGGCTGAATACGTTGTGGCGGGATGCGATTCTGCGGCCGCACGGAACCGAAGGCAGGGACACGGCGGCCTGGCCGCGTCCGCCGGCGAGGCGGCCCCACGCGGGGCCACGACTTTTCTTCACGCGGGGGCAGCACACCCCCCCCCCCCGCGACTCGACTATAACAGTCGAGCCGACCCTCCGGTTTGGGTCGGGTTGCACCTAGGCCGGACCTGGGTCGGGTCGACCCGGTTCGGGCCGACCCAGGGGGGTTGGGCCGGGTCGGTCCGGGCCCAGACCCCCGTTTTCGGACCGTTTTTTGTCTTTTTCCCATATCTTGGGCTACGGACTTCTGAACGACTCACCGTCAGCGGTGATGCGATACTTGGATCGAGACGGTCATTTCTATATTCTACAGCCAAGGTTTCAGAATACTTATGGTTCGGCCGGGTTGGTTCGTACACGAAATCAACTGGGCCCTCGGAGCGGAAACACTCATATCTTGAGCTACGGACGTCCGATTGACGTGCCGTCGACTTTGTTGGATTCCTCTAAGTGATACAGATCTTTTGGAATACCATGCCTGAGGTTTGGAAGCAGGTGGAGTATGGTCGGGATGGTTTTGCCTTAAAAACCAACCGGGCCCCTGGGACGAAAAGGCCAATAACTCTCAGACCGATCAACTGATTGACGCGCCATCTGCGATGCTGAGTTCCTGTTGACGATACGGAACTTTTGGATACATCAACTCTGGACTATGAGTCAGATGATGTATTAGCCTATCGTCTCATGGAGCAGACCCTCCAAAACGAGCATGCTATGTGCGGGAACCCTAGAGATGGCTACGACTGCTACTCTAACGACGACGACTGTGCAGAGATCCTCAGTGGATTCGACGATGTTGACTACAGCACTCATCGATCCATTGTGGGTCAGTGCTACCGATCTGGTGTGGGTCTGATCCTATTTGGGTCAGCGCTCAGTGGTCCTATGTGGTCTAGCGCCTACAGATCATGTGTGGGTCCGATCCTGTGTGGGTCTTTACGGGGGTTAGTTACCTATCGATCCTTTGTGGGTCAGATCCTTTGTGGGCCATTGCGGGGGTCAGTACCTATCAATCCTTCGTCATTTGAAAAAGTATACATGTGTGAGCTGAATCCTGTTTCTGCTTTTGATTGAGGATTGTGTTGTGCTATCCTATGTGGATTTACGTTTTGATTTCCTATGTGAACTGGGTTGTACTTGGGCATGGATGTTGGTGCCGAATGAGAATTGATAACTTAGGTATATGTATGGGCATATACCTAAGCAGTGTCGTATGTTACATTGTGATTGTATCTTTCCTTTTTGGATTATCCTTTGTGGATTCTGGGAGACCTTCGGGGGTCTCGGGGTCCCTACTGAGTAGCTTATACTCACCCCTGCACGGGCTATGCCCGCACTACGTTGTATTGGTTGCAGACGACGGACAGCGCTGATCGTGGTTGAGGTTTGTGGAGCAGGACGGTACCTGGAGGTGGACCACTGGGCGGGACTTACTCGGAGCAGTCGGCTAGACCAGAGGAACAGTGGAGGCTATCTGTACCCACCCTTCAGGTGGGACTTCCAGTGGACGGCTCGACGTTGCGGCTTTACTTTTCAGTTGTTGTTTTCCGTTTCGAATTGTACTTTACTTTCAGTATGGGTATGTATTCTGGCCCACTTACTTTCCGCACTTACTATTGTACTATGGTTTTACTTAGTTTTTACTTCATCTGCTTTCTTACTCTATGGTGCATGTTTACTTTACAAAGGCAATGCCTTCACTTTTTACCGGGATTTACGCCTTGGGGCTAGTCTCCAGCCCGTGACCTATGGAAGGCGGGCTTGGGGTAGTCACGACACGGGCCCCGAGGACGGGTCGTGACACACCCACAATCATAATTTCTATTATTCTCACTGATTACCAGCTAATATTCTAATGTATCATATTATAAAAAAATAAGATATTTATTTTTCCTTAGAAAACGTCATTTGAAAAAATATCGACAGACTTTACATTTTCACATAGTTACACAAATAAATAACCTTCATCATTGAAATACTACAAAGAAAAAATTCATATAAGAGAAGGAAAATGAAATAAATTTAAAAAAATGTAAATAAATATTTTTAATGGATAACATATATGAATATGGGAGATATTAAGAAAGCTATTTAAATTTAAAATAATGTTTCATTTTCACTTTAGTGAAATGTAAAGAATAACCCACGGAGTATTAGTTGAAGTTATTTCTCTCAGAACCATTTCATTGATTATTATAAATTTTTAAAAATATCCTTTATTATAATTTTATGAATAAATATGATCATTATTAATAAAATTAAAAGAATAATTACATGAATAGAATAGAGATTATGTAATTTTTTACGTAATATTTTATAAATAATGACCCTTTCATTAAGTATTGAATCATTTTATTTGTATATATTTGTTTATAGTCATAAGATTTTAATAATAATTTTTACATTTGTAATATCCTTCTTTATAATAATTTAATTTTCAATTATATTCTTTTAATTGGTAAACATGATTTATTTTTTCTTAAAATTGTGTAATTTCACATTAATCATTTTGAGGATATATTGTTTCTAACACCAAAACTACATACACGTCTTCACAATGGACAATGGAGTATTGATTAAATTATCATAAAATAATTAATGTTATGTAATTATCATACATATATGTATATATATGAACAAAAATATAAAATGAAAATTTAAGGATATCCTAAAAAGTGAACAATGTCGTTTGATGATAATAGCATATTGTATATACGAGGGAATGAAATTTTAATCATTTTACACCATTTAAATATATTAAAATATATAATTTTTTTGTTTCAATTACTTGTTAATATGTTATAAATTTAATATTTATTGTTTAGATCCACCTGTATTTCCACCCTTTTATGATAGAAATGAAAAATTAATCACATCATATTAGTGAGATAGTAGTACACTAGTGAACATATGATATATTATTAATTATATAAAATGATTAGGTAAGAAGGTATGTAATATATTACATTTTTAGCAACATAACTATGTAAAAATATTTAATATATTAATTTTATGCATCATTTTTACCATACTTATGATATTTTAATGAAAAATGAATTACATCAAATTGTGGAGGAGTAACTTCAAGCAAGCACAAGATCAATGATTTCATTTCCCATATGATTGAAAAAGATGTGAAATGGAATTGTTACAAGGACATAACAAGAATATGGCATTTTAATGATATTGATATTGTTATTTTTAGCATTTTAAAGAAAAATTTTACTAAAAAGGATGTATTAATATACACTAATAAATCAGTTAGGAATTAAACTTCTTCATTGGAAAAAGACCATTACTATACATATTAAGACTTACTATGATGGTATTTTGGTGTGGAAAAGTCCATTATAATGAATATAAAGTAGTTGGGGACGTATTTTTTTAGTCATTGGATGAGATAGAGTAATTATTGTGTGTGATTATATGAGGATATAAAGGTACCATTATATACATACAGGGAGTGATACTCTATTAAGAAGATGTTCTTAACGGCTTCTGTCGCACCATGTTCCTCCAAGTCTTGAACCTCCAAAGTCTTCCTCATAGATTCTGAAGTCTTGACTAGACACACATGTGCATATGGAGCCCATTCATGGGGTGAGTATGAAAATACCATGTAGGGACCCGAAGACCTCCTAGGGTTTCTCGGTAAAACACAATGGAAAACATCACAAGTAGATACCACAAAGGTAATATCACAATCATTATCTAAATCATGAAGCACAATGAAACTGAGAGAGCTCACTGTAATGGTATAATTTCATTGTTAGTGGGATAGGGATGACTAGTCGTAAATCCTTATCATCATATCCATAGTATCTCTACTGCTGACCCATATAGGCCATTGTATGCTAACCCGTATTAGTTGCTAGAAGATGGCATGTATTAGTAGTAGGTGATGGCCAGTATTATTTGCTAGATGCTCATTGATATTGTTTGTTGGTGCAGATCTGTATTATTCACTAGTGATGACCCATATATTCACTCTTGATGACCCTTCTTGGTCACTAATCCATAGTTAGGGATGATTATTAATAGAGCTAGATCATCCAACTATGGATTCCCCGATTCTGACCTGCATTGGTCGCTCTTCATCCTCAGGTAACAGCCAGCCACATGATTTCCGCACGAAGCATGCCTGATCTCTAGAATACTCTGATCCTCAAGCCATTAGTCCTATTTCAACTGGTACTATTTCTTTTCTATATTCATACCAAAGGGACTGCCTAATCAAAGGGTCCCCAACCTGATAGACGAAACATCGATCAGATGCACAGTCTGTGAGATATTGACACTTTTGTAAAAAGGGATCGGTTGGATTAAAGACTGATCCAAAAGAGGTCGCATGTGAAACTACATCAAAACTCTCTTTTAGTATCACCAATGATAAAAATTGTAAAAAGGGTCCTTATGCCACAGAAAAAGCGTCTATCAGATGCCCATTCTGTTAGTTACACCCCTTTCCGTGAAATAGGGGTGATCACACCTTAGTCCGGCCCAGATTGATTGGGTCTGTTGGGATATGCCTAAGGGAATGCTTCCGGAAAGAGGTCCCAACACCACAATCTTCATGTCTAACAAACACCAGGTTCATCAGTTATGAGTGTTTCTTTTTTTGGGAGCAGGTTGGGTAATAGACCGGTTTGACTTTTTCATGTCGGACAGATGAAATGGGTCCCGAGGTCTACCAGACACTTCCTAGGTCCGAAATTTTAAGGGTCGTCCCGATTCACTTGGTTCAGACCATCGAGGTCAGCCTAGATCGTTTGTGGGCCCTGGCCGCAGTTGGCCCAGCCCGCCGCATGGGGATCATCCCACCGTCGCCTCCCAGCTTGGCCATGGGATTGGACCACGTCTGACCCCTTCTGCCTGAAGGCGAAAAAGTCTTCCATGATGGCACCATAGATGTAGGGATGTTTCATTCAGCACGATGCGACGCATCGTGGGGTCTGCGCGACAACCTCCAGCTATGGTTGATGATGCAGGAACCGCCCTTCCCCATGGTGCCAACCCAGGCTAGCTGCATTAGCCAATGCGGTGTATGAAAGCAAGTTTCCCTCTCCATTCCCATGTTCATTTTCTGAGGGCCTCCTCCAGCCATCGCCAGCCACAACCCTCATAGCACACCAGCGGTAGTTTCTATGGGCCACAAAACATGCTCTGGTGGTCCGTTCGTCATGATGTCTATGAATATAGGCCTCCTAGATCATTGTCACCATAGTGTGACCTTTTGTGTCTCGTTTTCGTCGAATTTATAAAACCGTTCTAGAATAACACATCAAAAAATACCAAGTAACGTAGGGTATGAGACTTGTTCGTTTGGCCTGTACCATCCTCGTTACCATTAAATCATGAGGGGGTAATTATTCATAAACTTTCAAAAATAATGAACCTCGTTCAAATCCACCAAATCATCCTCTTGAAAATTCAATGGAGTAGAATAGAATCTAGGAAATTTTTTTGAATTAAAAGTCAACCCATACCACATAATTTTATAGGGATATCATAGTGTTTGGAATTCTTTGTATGTAATCCTTCCGATCGATTCTACAACGGGCATAGTTAAAAATCTATCCTCAATTAGTGGAAGGCAAGGAGTCAATTTTTTATGGGTTCCTTGATTGATGAAGCCTTTCCAAAACCACACACCGAGCTCCATTTAAATTAAAGGGGGAATGGGGATCAATGCCTTGAATAATTAATGTGGTTCATTAATTAATGTAATTAATTTTCTTTTTTAATTGACGTAATTAATGTGTATAATTAATTACGTGAGGGGTGGTTACACAACCAAAGTGCAATTGTGCAATTAACACCCTATAAATAATGTTTTGACTACATCTATGGTCCCCTCCACTGCCGCTCAATAGGTGGTAGGAAAAAAGAAAAATAAATAAAAAAATAATTTATGTTATTTTATTATTTCATTAAAATTTCCAAAAACTATCTTTTTCACAGGACCAACTATGGTCGATGTGAATCTTCCCTTATTCGAATCCTGACAGTATGGATTCAAAGGTGCTCTTGGATTTTAATTTTGAGCACCAGTTCAAAAGATATAAAACACAACCTGAACCATTACTAAACATACTTTAAAAACATTTAGAAATTCAATAATGGAACACCTGGCCTCGAAATCACACCCTTACAATTATTGCAGACTCGTAAAATTCTAAATAGTTTTAAAAAAATCCAAGGAATTTTTGGTTCATTACACTAACTCATTCAATTTTATTAAAAACTAATCCACAGTAAATAATTCACTAATTAATTAACTTAAATCTTTCAATTACAGTACCACCAAAATCCCCATTAATTAATTTTACAATTTATTAGTCTAACTCAATAATTTTATTTACATAAAAAATAACAATTATTTTAATTTTCAATTAATTATTATGACTCAAAAATCATTATTATACTTTCATTAATTAATTCATGATATAATAAATCCAAACAATTTCCATTAATTATTTCTGAAATTAATTAATTAAATTTAATCTCATCAATTAACTCAACAATTAATTTTTCACATCAATTCCATTAATTAGTTCCACTATTAGTTAGTATTCCACAATCCCATTATTTAATTCAACAATTAAAGAACCACATTACTCCAATTAATTAATTCAACCCCTAATTATCTCCATAAATACCTTTATATAACTCAATAATTAAATAATAACATTACTCCATTAATTAATTTAATAATTATTTATTCCCAACATAGAAAATTTAATAACCTAAATTAGTTCCTAAATTAATTATTCCAAGTAAATCAATTCATTATCCCCTATTAATTCAATAATTAATTGACCTATCTCATCCAATTCAGTATTCTAAATCAATTAGTTAATTAATTAGTCATATATAATCAATTCAATATCATAAATTTATTCATTAATTAATTATTTCAACTCAATAACATTACCAATTTAATAATTAGTTTACCAGATATATATTATTAATTAATTCCCCAATTAATTAAGCATACCAACAACATTAGTTAATTACCCAAATAATTAATCAATATCTATAACTCTATATACTTTAATTTATTTAACAATTAAATATCTTATTAATCATTATAATTTGTTGATATTTAACATTAAAATTAACTAAAAAAATAACAATTTCAATTTCAGTATAATTAATCAAAAAATTAATTATTTATGATCGAAACCACCAATATACCAATGTCAAATTTCCTGTAATTAATTAATTAACATAATTAAATAATTTAATCAAGAATGAAATTTCTACGAAAATGATAAAAATTTTATTGTTACATTCACATAATTATAATAGAGACTATGATATTTCAATTTTAGACCACCAACCTTAATAATGTTGGGAACACTCACCAACATATAATCCACAATTTCAAAAAAAAATGACCACCAAAAAAACAATAACCATAATAATTCAATGGAAACTAGATAAAAGATTAAATGAATAATGATATAAAAATGTAAATGTATATATAGAACCAAAAATAGATAAAATCTCAGTTTTTATCTTAGAAGTAGAGAAGAATTGATAAATAGACCTATTGGGTAAAAAAATTCTTAGGAGGTGTAGTTCTTTAATCCACCTTTCAATTATCCATTAATGTATACCAGGATGGATTGAAATCTATCTAAGTGGCTCCAAAATCGATTGAATTTTATTTATAGTGAGTTGGAGTCGAATTGGGGTAAAATAGGGGGATTGTGAAAATAAAATTTAATTTACATGTTAATTAAAACATCATGCATGATTTTTTGAGTATGGGACATTATTTTCCACAAAAATGATTCAAAAATATGAAACACCTTTAGTGGGTTCACAGTTTCTCTTTTTCTGGTGCATGGTTCTCATAACTATGTGTCATCCATGTGAATATACACATATGGGTTATGCACTATTAGCTGATCTGGGTTGGATGGTTTTGTAAAACCATACACTTTATAATCCCATGCCTATTTTCCTCTGATATTTTATATTGTCACCCCAAAAACCTCATAGTTAAACCCAAAGATGAAATGATGAAATCATGTAAAAAGAATACATGAGTATAATATCTATCCATCAACATAAATTTTTGGGTTCTTATAATCACCCCCACCATATAACAGCTCATCCTCAAGATGTACTCATAATCAGTTATAAGTTTCCATGTTAAAATGATAGGTCCTTTGATCCCATGTATCCACTCCATTCTTTAATGTTTCCTTCTGAACATGTCCATATTTCCATAATACATGATCTACTGACACTATATTTTCATGCAACATATTCTCACTAATATACAACATACATATTAGATTCTCAATCAATGAAGCATCAATATCAAGAATAACATCATCAACCTACATGTTGAAATTCCATACTCACATTTCCTAACAACAACAAGAACACCATCCAATATTTTTAGAAAACCATTCCATAAAAAACTACTGGTAAAAGATATACATCCATCACCTATAAGGCCAGCCTAGATTATCCCTGGGGAATTTAAACATGTACATTATAGGTTCTTCACTGGATTTCATATAACAATATTTCCAACCCATGGAAATTATCCAAGTATCTTCTATTAATATATCACTCTCCACATTTGGAGATTCATTAACAACTACTTTTAAAAAAATCAACCACTAAGTATTCATTGACCTTAGGTCCATCCTAAGATCCCCATCCCTAAAATGTAGATGGTGTACCTTACACCTTCATGATTCACATATGATAATTCATTTGTGAAACCTCTAATAGTCCCCATATCTAGCCAAAACAAATTTCAATCACTAGGAATAAAGCGAAATATTTCTCAATGTACCCAGGATGATGTCAAGGTACTTGGAATGGTCATCGCTAATAAAAATTTACACTAATAAGTCATTAATGATCACCCCCAAAAATACAACATCAATGATGAAACATCCCATTATAGAAAACACTATGTCATGTCAATGGTCTTGGGAATACCAATCTTCCCACACCTCACCATCTTATCTAAAACCAGATTGTCCATCGCACAACCCAAAACTGAGTTTTCAAAGAAGGTCGCTCTCAATGAAAAATCTACCCACATCACAGTATAAATAGACAACACAATGGATACTGTCTGATTGTCCAAATGGACTGAAGGCATTAATTATATTTTATAATGAATAATCCCCATATTAAGGGTTGAACGAGAACACTTACATGACACATAGTCCCCACTTAGAATGCATGTCTAACCCACAATACATGACCCGAAGGCCCATAGACATACAATGCCCATTACATGACCCATAAGCATGAAGCATAAGAAAACCCCCAACCTAGCTTCTACTTCATTGACCACCTAGATCCCCACCTTTAATTTCTGATAGGATAGAATTTCCCCATTTAAAGCTATACAGTGTCTGGTCCCAATGAATACTAACATACCCTCTCATTCATCCAATCAGGTTAGCTCTGCTTTTGGTGGCTACAATTCTTGTTGTTATGATCCTTCCCTAGGGACTTCTCTGTATGGACATGTAGTCAATGGATACTCAATTCACAACATTAACTGTGTTAGGAAAGGGGATTTTCACATAAATATGACATGTTTTCCCACTTTTCATTGAATCATGATCAAAACTATGGAACTCTCTATACTGTTAACCACTCTACTTATTGTTCATGGTTAAAAAGGATTAAAATATATATAATTAAAAAAATAACATAATAAACCCATTTATTCACATCATGAATCATTTTAACACATATAATTTCACCTTAGGTACAATTTTCTATATAATTTCACAAGTAAAAATATTTTATGATCATCCATCATACTCAACCCCCATTTTCTCATGTATAACTAAAATGATTCATGTCACAAAATATTACTGAGTTCAAAGAATGTTTCCTCCTAACTCCACTCCCATGCCATTTCCATCCACATTTAAATTCATAGAAATTTTCAATAACAATTTTCACATCACACAATAAGTGTGTCACCAATGGAGAAGTAATATTCATGTGTAACAGAAAAACGAAATAACAACAACCACATATTGGGTAGTTCTGTTCTCCTCCATACATGGGTTTAAAAATCTTATACATGAGCTCATTTTTGTTCCCCAAATATTTATAGTCTTGTATATACCTTTTTATAAATATTAATATAATAAAATGAAAAGAAAACCCAACTAATACCATACTGTTTTATCCTGCCCAAGTCCCACATACCTAGGCGTCGAGTCTATTATTCACATGCCATTTCGAATGCCTCCAAACATTCCAGATGTTGTAGACTAGTAGAAAGGGTCTAATATCTATATTTGGTAGACAATACCCTCTTTTATCAGAGCAATACAGTAGAAAACAATGTTAAACAATAATTGAATAACAAATAACCACAAAGAAAATAGTACCAAGATCACAAGAAGACCAAAATTGGGGGTAAAATATTAATATAACCTTTAGATATGTCATGATACAGTATATTACATGATTTAAAATTCAACATATAGTAATATAAAATTACATCTCCCAAGAGGGTCCTATACAATATCTATTTCCCTCAAAATGATTTATCACCAATTTGTGTATCTTACATAGGGTCTTTACCCATATCACATCATAAAAACATGCAATGTATCTAGGTACTAATTAGGCAGCCTGGGTTTGATGTGACTATATCTCAATAGTTCACCACCAATGACATATAAGAAAAATATAGTAAACATCATGTGTATGTAGTTTTATAATGAAATAATTAAATTCACATGAATTCAATTATCAAATTATGAAATAATTTTTTTAACCACATCAACCATCGGGTTATTGTAGACACCATTACCGCAATCCATTCTTGGGATCGTGTTGGAGGTCGCAGTATGATATAAGGATATGATATCTAAAAAATCAATTTTTTTCATTCAATGTGTAATTTGAAACATGCTTGATCCTGATGTTTCCCAGAGGGATATCATATCATAGAATTCCATTATTAAATTCAATACTCGATTCAGCTCATGTTGGATCCTTAGGTATGTACATGGGATATAATATCTCATAATTCATTTATTACTATTATTTAATTCATACATCACACAATAGAATGACCATGTTACCTTTAATGAAAAAATAAAATGACTATTTAACATACTTAACTAATAATAGAAAAACCATGTTACCATTCCTAACACACAATTGAATGACCATGTTACCATTTTTTATTTCACAACTAAATTACCATGTTACCATTGATAACGTCACAATTTAATGTGAATGTAATAATTATTTATTTAAAATATAAATGACCATGATATCATTCATAACATTAAAATTTAATGAACATGTTATATTTATTCAATAAATAATTATTTCAATAGTAAATTATCCACACCAATACTTTTACTAATTAAATAATTATTAAAATACAATAATTCTATTAGTTAATTCAATAATTAAGATATCATATCAAATAATACTAATTTATTCAACAATTAATTAATCACATCCATTTAAATAGTTATTAAATAATTTTCTAATCTTATCAAACAACATTATTAAATCATCAATTAATTAATCACATCAATTATTTTAGTTTACATAAATTACATTCATTAATTACTCAATCAATTAAGTACTTCATTCCCATTACTTAAACCAATATACAATACTTCAAATCCCATATTCAATTCCATTATTAATTATGTCAATCAAAATCTCAATATGTCATAATTAAATCTATAATTGATAATATCATATAATTTATCTTAATATCACTTAATTAGTTCAATAATTAATTATTTAAAACAAAAATCTCAATAACCCATAATTAATCCGACAATTAGTTATCTAATTCACAACTCTGACTATCCCGTAATTAAATCAATAATTAATAATGAAATTATATCAATTCAATATTCAAAAAATCCATAATAAATAATTCCCCAATTAATTAATACAATTATTTGAATATCCCCATCGCAACAATATTCAATAATTAATTCACTAATTAATTAATCTAACTCATTAAATTGAATCCACACAACAATGTAAATTAATTAATTCACTAATTTATTAGTCTAACTCATTGAATTTAATTAACACAATAATATCAATTAATTAATTCACCAATTAATTAATCTAATTCATTAATTTGTATTAACACAATAATACCTATCAATTAATTCTACAAATGATTAACCTAACACATTCAAATGAATTAACACAAAAATCCCCAATAATTAGTTCACTTATTAATTAATATAACTTTTACAATTTTATTAACACATAGATCACAATAAATTAATATTTGAAGTAATTATTCTAACATAGAAAACATAAGAATATGTTAATTAATTTTTCATCAATTAATTATTCCAACTAATTTAAATTAATAAATTCTACAATATTTTAATCACATTTAATACCATTAATTAATTCAACAATTAATTATTCACTTCAAATACAATAGTTATATTCATAATAATTTAATCGAACTATATCCCATTATTTAATTAAAAAACTAAATAACCTCATATAATCCCCTTAATAAATTAAAAAAATTATTTATCCCATCAATACAATAATTTAATTTAACAATTAAATAATCACATTACTTCATTAAATAATTCAACAATATATTACTTCCATATTAAAAAAATTAATAACTCTAATTAATTCATCTATTAATTGTCCAATCTCAATAAATTCAATATTCTCAATTAATTATTAAATTAATTGTTAAAATCTCAATCAATTCAGTATCACAATTTAATTCATCACTTAATTGTTCCATCATAATTAATTCAATACTCCCAATTAATTCATCAATTAATAATTTTAAACTCAATATCATTTCTAATTTAAAAAATATTTTATCACACTAATAACATTAAATAATTCCCCAATTTATTAATCACAAAAACACATAAATTAATTTTATAATTTATTAATTTATATCCACAACTCAACATCCTATAATTAATTCAACAATTAATTATCTAATTCAACAATGAAATATTTTAATAATTAACTCATCAATTAAATATCCCCAAATAAAAATCTCAATTTCCCCAAAATTTATCTAATAGTTAATTATTCTTGATCTTAAATCCCAATATCCCAATATCAGATTTCCAATAATTATTTAAATCTCCAAATTAATTAATATATACAATAACACAAATGTTAATCATTTAATATAAATTATACAATCACATATACATAACTGTAATCAGGACTATAAGATATGAATTTTAGAACACTTACCTTAATAATATTGATGAATTATCACTAATGGATAATCACAAATTTCAAACATAACAATCCAGCACAAGTCAATAAACATTATATAGTTCATTAAACCTGATAAAAGATTTAATTAATCCTGATATAAAAAACCTAGCTCTATATATAGAATCAAAATAGGATAAACTCAATATTTTTATCTAGGAAGATGAGTAGAATAGATATATAGATTTATTCTAGAATAAAACACATACATGAGAGGTTTAGATCATAACTATGGATTTTGATTCACTTGAATAGAGGATTGAATGGCATGGAATTTGTTTGAGAGCCTCCAAAATAAATATAATTACATTTAGGTAAGGTTTGGATTGAATTGGGGTAAAAATAGGGTGTTTGGTATATTAAAATCATATTTTTGGGTTAATTAACACTGCAAACACAGTTTTATGGGTAGTGGAACATAGTTTACCCTAACAATGTAACTTAACCATATGACTCTTCAAGGGGTGCACAATTTGTCCTTTTTGGGTTCTTACTTTTCGAAACCCTGAACCAGCTGTGTGAATAATCTCTTCTTAGGTTCACATGGTTTGTTGGGTAGGGGTGCGTGGTTTTGGAAAACAATGCACCAAATGCTCACTTTCCCATTTCCATCATAAATTTCGAATTTTCACACAAATTCACTCCAAGGATAAAACTATACATTATATTCACAAATAAGACATGTATAATGTAATAAAAAAACTAAAAATATACATAATAGGTTGTATTCTTACAATTAGAAAAAAAAGTATATATACTCTTGAGTGAGTGTGAAGAGAAGGAGATGGACCAGATTAGTAGAATCTCACCCCAATTTTCTATAACCATGGTATATGAAATAGTCCCAATATTCTCATTATAATGAAATAATGGTATGATAGTTAGTTAATAAGTATTATATCAAATTCTTGGTAATTATTTCACCATTTTCCAAATAATTATTTGAATAATGTTATAAAATTTAAAACAATAATTTCCATAATCCTTATAAATTTATCAAATCATATAGCATATCATATCAGTTCAAAAATATTTCTAATAAAATTAACCATCTAAATAAATATAATAATAGTGTTTGGTATAACTATGTTACCCATACCCCAATAACCAACCAATGCCTTCTTCACCCTCAAGTCCCTATTGAAAATGAATATATAATATTAGGATAGAAGAAAACCCCAAACATTTAACCTATATCAGTGATAATTATACTTATAGAACATATGAATATAATATATATGAGGGGAGTAGAAATCCATATTTTAATCCCCAAAACAAATATAGTGGTCATGAAAAAATATTAAACCCTCCACCATGACACCCAAGACTCTCATGATAATAAAATATAAAATTCAATTTAGAGGAAAAATTAAATTTCACATTAAATTTTAAAGAAATACTAAGTCATCATAAACAATCATTGGAAACCAATATCTTTTCTTGATTTCAAATTATTTGAAAGCATCTTTCATTTAAAAAATATGGCGGAAAACAATAATTTTTTAAAAACCATATTATAAATCAATAAAATAAATAAAAAATCATATAAATTAATTTAAAAATAAAATTAATATTCAAGGAAATTCATATTTGGTATAACATATAAAAAAGATATATCCACCAAAATCAATCACATGAGGCACACCACCCAGGAAGAGATCAAGAAACAATAAATTGAAATGATTTTATGAACAATAGTTAAATACCCAACATTCAATTCAAAAATCATTAAATTTTGTCTCCATAATAATATTGGTCAGTCAGAAAGGCATATTGGAATATACATTTGCAGTTCAATGCACCACAACACACACAACTAGAGAATAAATCTATGGAATTACATTGTTAAAAATAATATCAATAATACACATTATTCAATATTTATAATATACATTTACATAATATTAAAATCTAAAAGGAAAATAAACCGAGAATATATGTGTAATTATGTACATTCAATGATGTCTTGAAATAGGGATACAATTACACTGTTTAAATACTCTACACCATTCCATAATAATGTATTGGCCTTGAAATATTAAATTGGACAATCGGGGGTTGTACATATGAATGTGGTGATCTGTACACACTAATATGGAAATAATCAAAGAATAAAATAAGGTAAATTAGTGTAAATAAGTAAGGAGGAATGACATGATGACATATTATAGTTATAATCATAATATTCAACATTATAGAAGGTTATAAGATTATCACATTAAAGAAATAAAATAAATTTTAAAACTACTAAATATATGACACCATAATAATTAATAAAAGATAACCAACAATAAGTAATAAAAAATTGTGCATAGTATGACCAACCATGGGCCATGAATGGTATCTCATGAGATAAAAAATAGTTTCCCATTCACAACAGGGAAATAAAATTCTAGGAAAACCCATCAAAATCCTATCATTAATGTTCATTTTTATTCCATAAAGATCATACAATATAATGGGGTCCTTAATCAAAATAAATCAAAAAAATTATGGAGTGTGTGTTACATAAATTAATGTACACATTAAATAATGTATATTTATTTTTATTTTTATACCCTTTATTAGAATTGGGTGTGCCTATTCACAATATAAATTTTTATCATGAAGCTTCAAATGTGGCTGAAAACACTTTTTTTGATATATTGAGTGGTTTCAAGAGATTATATTCATTATATATGTTTTTAGTGAATTGTGGTTATAGGTTCCGTGAGTTTATATCAAAATTGTGTAGAATTATTTATTACTTTGGAACCATGGGTTTCAGAAACTATGTGATAAATAAATAAAAACCAGAATCTATCATATGGTTATTCAGGTAGTTTCTACCAAAAGTGTAGTATATTTCAATAACTTTTATATATAAGGCCTAAATATATTAAAATAATTCCATTTGTGATGTGGATATGAGTCATGTTCATAATGATTATATTTTAAAACAATAAAATATAATATAGGTTTTAAGGAATTCATTAATGTATTTTATTATTAATTAATTAAATTAAAAAATCCAATTGTAAAACATAATTTTATTCCAGAATACAAATTTCAGAATATATTAAATTACTTTTAGTCTTCCTAGATGTTTTAATATAAAATCTGTATTTATATTGTATTAAAGGATTACCCAAAAATTTAGCTGTATCTAAAAATAATCAAAATTTCCCAATTGTATAATTTTTCATGATGTTATCAAAATTAATATTTATAATATCTAGATAATTTCATAATACTAATAATTTTCTTTTTAAAAATACGTATTTACTATGTCATACTAGTTCATTAGATATATAAAACATTAGTTCCCTTATAGATATTAAATTGTACATTGTTATATTATAATTTATATTTCAATTTATATTATATAATAATAATATTTTATAAAATAAAAATCATAGCAATAATTTATTAATTTTTAAAAAGTGTATCTTAATAGATATATTATATTTCAATAAAAATCGTTTTTGATTTATTATTATCATAATTTCAATATTAACAAGATTTTAATCTAATCACTGATTATATAATTATAAAAATGGTTATATATAATCATTATTTCAATAAATAAAATAAAACATACAAATAAATATTAGTATGTTACAGATAAATTACCCCTTGTTACAATTGTGTGTTACCTTATGGAAAGGTGTGTGAGGGTGAAGGATTCTTAGGGATGTTTGTTGAACACGGTTTGGGTTAAGATCTCAGTAGGCATGAACTTCTCCCCTAAATGGATCTATCCAATATTTAGTTTTTCTGACAATTCCATGGTCTTAGTAATTGAAAAATCTCATTTTTTTCATTCTATTTATATTCGTCGATTAATTGGCTTCATTGGGTATATTTTTAATTGTTCAACCCATATATTGTTTCATCTAAATCAACCATATTTGGTCATAACACATAATATATAATAATAATAAATTTATCTATAAAACTCAATATTGTCAAAATATATTATTCTTAATATTCATTTAATTATTATAATTAGTATTTTATAACGATATAATGTTTTTGAATTAGTGAATCTTTTTTTATTACTATAGTGATTGAATATATTCTTTCCAAATGGAATTTCATACCTAAATTTTTCAGTCATAACATTCACTCCCCTTCATTTAATTCACTATCGATGTTTTATTTTTGACTCTAAAATAGATCACAGTACTTAGGTTTCCTAACCTATTCCACCTACGTTGTTGTTTTGTTAGACATAAGGTTCTTCCAAAGTACAGTGATCATTTTGTTTTTTTTGTTTCATCAATCATTTTTTTATCTTATATGATATTCACTAAATACTCCGTGTATGAATGATAATTAACCAATGGTTCAACCTCTAGTTATACTATAATTGAGTTTACTGATTTGTAAATACATAAGAGAGATACAAGGATCACATCATGTAATTGAGGTATGTTTGTTGAGAGTCATAATAGATAGGACATATATTTTTTGTGATTAAGGATCTCAATGAAAAAAATGAATCATCAACTAGTATATATCTTCTTCCTAATTATCATGACGTTCTATCATGATGATATATGATGGAACACCTTATAATTGAACTCAAACTCAAGTTCACATAAATGACTATCTATATTTTTTTTGTCAATATTATATAGATTTAATATAATATTGAATGGTTTTAACATTCTTTGAGATCTCAAGGATATGATTTGGTCCCATAATCTACCACTCTCAAACATCAACCCAACTTGTTGGGGTAAGTATCCTCTTACATATATAGCCCCATAAGGCTCTATATGAATTATATAATTTAAAATAATGTTATATGGGAACTTCAATAAGGGGCAGTGCTTGTTCCAAAATCCTTGAAAATCCAATTAACATGATTTTATCATATCCTTTAGACTTATAATGGTTCTCTAAGAATGATCATTAGTCTGAGGGTGATATGAATGTTTGAAAATTATATCTATGTCAATTTCATCTTAAAGTATTCTCCATAACCTATTGGTAAACCATAGATATACAAGAAATATAATGGAGAGTGGCATAATATGTAGTTATACCAAATCACTTATATATTTATTATATATATTTCATCAATAGAGACATCATCCTTAATATTAATCAAATGTGTTGTCCTTTTACAGTGATCAACTACTATTGATATAGTGTTTCTTCCATTTGGTATCTTAGGGACTCCATTGATGAAACTATTTCTATGTTTTCTGATTTTCACTCTATTATTGGAAATTTTTTAATAATAACTATGGAAATTAGTTTTATATAATATAATTGTTTTCATATAATGCATCACTATAAAAATAATACAATCAGCCACATTATCACTTCTCATCAAAATTTATTAAATAAAATCTATTATCTTCATAGTTCTTATTACATGAATATACGAGGATATTCATTTCAAATTTTCTCAATGTTTATTATATAGTCCTATTTTTTAAAAAAATGATCTTAATTTCAAGCATTATAACTCTATCTTTATCAATTTTTAACTCTATAATATGCACAACCATTTTTGGAATCACATCATCTTATTTTTTGACCACATTATCCATCATAATAATTGAGGATTAGGATGTAATTTGTGAAAGCTACAACGAGTACCCATTTATTATTCCTATTTAAATACTTTTTTTGTCAAATAAAATTGGATATATCTCAATCATAATCAAATATTAGTTTGTATGATTCTTTCTAATATGATCATATTCCACGATGTATTCCTTCCAAGTATGGTAATGGACTGAACAACCATAATTATTTTTCATATCTTACCAAAGTCATTAGATGATAAAATTCCCCTGTTGTGTGAATATATACCAAATTATTTTAAGATCCATATAAACATCACACATCTACCCTTATATTTGATGCCTCAGAAACATTATTTTTGAGATAAATATAGCCAATTCCTAATAATGAGTTGGTTTTTTTCATGAAGATATTTTATTGGTAGGATGCGTTGTCTATCTAAATTTACTTAATCAGAAGTAAAAACACCATATCAATTTTGTAATAATCAATATTGATGAAAAATTCATTCCCATTGGTGCGTAATAAGTGTAGAGTTGTACTGGTTTTCCATTTATATATTTTCTTAAATATATCCTCACAATAAACAATCATGGAAAAATCACTCTCTTTACAGTTATACTATTTTATTTCATTTTAAATTATGATAATATTATTAAAAATAGATGATATTTCCCATATAATCTAGGAAGACTAAGGATATCATAATTGAATATTGGTCTAGACCATCATTTAGTATCTCCAATTATCAAAGGATATGTAGATATCAGTTTTTCTATGATAACATACCCCACGAATGAAACATGATCAATCCAATACCGACATTAACTATATAATATATACAAAATTTCCTTTCATACAGTCATCAGTGAAACATTCATATTCTCTTATTGTTCATTATTGGTTTTTGGGTAGTGAAGAATTATATTTATAAAGACCTCCATAACATTTTCAAAAGTTATAACTAAATATTATTTTTGTTATGTCTATAAATATATGTGGAGAATTAGTGATTCCAAATTGAATCAAATTGAACTTTTTGTGCCCATAACATATACAAGAAGAGTTATAGGGGATATCCAACATCTTCACAACTACATGATAATATACCAAACATATATATATATATATATATTAGATTTTTAATAAGATCCATATATATTATTGAATAATTCAACTATCATTTTTAGTGTATTCATTTTATTTATCAAGATATTATTATGCTCAATATAATCAATGTAGAGATTCATTTACCCATCATAAATCTTGAAAAAGAGGATCAGGGTAACCCATGGTATGTGCATGGGAATATAAACACTTTGACCATATTCACATATAGATACTTCATTATCTATTTAATGTCAGGAGCTGTTATTGTAGAATTATCTTTTGATATTGGAAATTATCTAATTTTTTGATTTATTGAGAAAAACCTTATTACATGAAGGTATATAAGACTATTTTTTTGAAATCCCCTAACAATATCTCCTTAAAATGTTCATGTCATCATGGTTGATCTATTTCATAGTCATAATATTTTTATCATGTTATGAAATATATTAATGGAATAATATTCACTCATAGTATTATGATACAAAAAAATATCCAACCTTCTCCTTTAACTTTTATAGAATTTGAGGGTGATTTGGATATAATGGTAAAATTTACTTCTCACATAAATTTATCTTTTCTCAACCAATATAAAGCCAATACAGTCAAATAAGAATGTAAAATTTTAATAAATTTATTTTCACATGCCTCAAGAGTATATTAATACAAAAATTCTGGATAAGGGATTAGATTTATTATTGAGATATTAAAATTTCCCCATATTCCATCATCAATGATAAACTGAATTCAATGTTTTGATGCAATGTTTTAATAATTATACTAATATTTTGTGATATAAAAGAATACATATAACATGAATTTAATAGAACATTCATTATCCTTTGATGAATAAAACTAATAATTTACCAAAATTTAATGTTGATGTCCTCCTTTTAGTTGTTATGCCATAATGTTGACCTTTCCCTATAATCCTTGGAGGTTTTAGTCATTCTTTTTCATCAACAACCACAATAGAACTACATTAATTCACATACTATTATTTTTCCCTATAATTGAATAAATTTATTTTCTGATGAGGGTTATGTGGAGATTTCCATTCAACCATCACATTGGTGGGTTTCTCTCTTTAAAATTCAATATTTAGGTTACCTTTCATCCCACGCCTAATGAATTTCCAATTTCTATTTAGGAAACTCCTTTGATGATTCATCTTATCCTTTATACTAGTGGGATATTAAAAATTAATTAACAAATGATATTTATCCAACAATTTTTTTGGAATAAAAATCCATTTACTTCATCATATATATGCTCCACTGAGACCCATGAGATTTATCATTCATCATTTAATCTATTAGGGTACATATCAGAATTTTGGAATAATTGTAAATGTATTGAACCACTTATGTCTTTTCAATATTTTTCTTTTCCCACTAAATAAATAGAAAACATTACATTTGGAGTAAATAATAAAACTGGATTTATCTGAATTTCATGTAATGTTCACCGAATATTCCAAAATGGATTCATCATCATTACAGTTTACTATATTGAATTCAATCTCCATATATATCTTGACAGTGTGATGTAATTATTTATCTAAAATTATATTTACAGAATTAATTCCACCCGATTAATTCAATTTATTACTCAATCATTTTATTTATTATCAATATGAACCCTTTAATAAATTATCCCTCAATATGATATGAATTTAGTATGATATTCTCTATTTGATATTAAATTTAAGGATAAATACGATTGTTGTAATTGATTTTTTCAATTTTTTATAAATAACTTGTAGTAATAGAATCCAAATCCCAGATGCCTATATTATATATAAATATCAATTACATCATTATCTTTCATAGGGGGTATTGGGTGTTACATAGGATTCATAATTATATTCAAAATATTAGTTAAATAAAACATTATTTATATTACGATCCTAATTTCTTAACCCATCAGGCAAGGAATCTAATTTTTTTAGTCACCACCTTTCCCCTCATATTGGTTATTATCTCATATCTTCCATTTCCATACATTCACTAAAATAATTGTAAATGTATGGATGTTAATTCTGAACTATTTCTGATTTAAATTAAAATAATACAAATTTATGTGATAACAATTTGTTTATATACATTCCAAATCCATTGATTTTGTTGGTTTTAATATGTATTATACATGGTATATTTTCTAATATAAATTTTGGGGTAATTTTTTATGAACTTTATAATGGCTCATAATGAGTTTATGAATTTACAATTCATAAACCCTAGAACTGTGAATCGAGGTTTTTGTAAAGGTACATTTATAATGCACTATGTGATGGATTAGTTAATTTCCAATGCACCCTTTTCAATCTTATTACCCATATGTAAAATTATTCCAAATATGCGTATAGTTATAATATTTTATCTAAGATTATGATAATTTGAAAATAAATAATCTATGTGTTTCACTACCATAAGGGTGTTTTCCAATGATTACATTATCCCCAATGTTTTCAATAAGGATTGATAATATTAACTCACCAAAATATCTAGAAATTCCTATGATACCAAATATAAAAATAAATATCCTTAATACAACAAAAATATTTATTTAATTCATAAATATTTTCATTCTAAAAACTCAAATGATTGAGGGCCGAAATATATTTGGGAAATTAGAATTATAAAATTATATTGTGAAATATCGATAAAATGAAAGTGTTTAAAATTGAAAAAAAATTACCAAATAATAAATTAATCTTCTTATTACTATATTTGTAACGATTTGAATGGTTATAAATAAAATTTATCTTAGGATTTAATTAAATGTATTATTATGTAATATGGTCATTGAAAATACATGCACTTATGTGGCTTTGTTATATCCTATAATATATAAATCACCATTAATCAACTTTACTATTGATAAAATATCTATTGAAAATTGATTACATGATTATTATAAATATAAGGTTTTAAAAAAATCTAATAGACATAGACAAATTCCGTGATGCCCACAACACATATGATCATACCCTTATAAGACCATTTAACAGTGATTATAGGGAATATTAAATTAGAAGGATTTTTCCTTAACAAATACCAATACTATATCAACCATATTATTCATTATAAAATCCATTTATAGGATAATATCAAACCCATCAAGATCCGAAAAAAACCACATATGACAAACCACTACATGACAGTCTCATAATCACACACCTTAGTCATTGTTTTTTGATGTTTTTTAAAATTAACCTGTATCCAGACAGTAGGAATATGAATATATATATATATTTTATATAATAAATAATATTTTATCATACTATAATTGTAATTTATATATGAATTTTTTTTGGATACAATAAAACACAAATAATATTTTTGGGAAATATTCCAATTCATTTAAAAAAATTATTTTTATGAATTATTGTAATTTTATAATAAATAATATTTTAATAAAATACTATTATTAAATATTTTATGTTAAATATAAATGATAATATATTTTTTTATGAATATAAATGTAATTATTTAATGGTTCAAAAACTGTTATTGTCAAAAAAACCCATGATTTTCCATATATATATCAATTATTGTTTCAAAATATAAAATGGATATATTTAGAAAAATATTTAGATAAAATGAATTGTATTTTTTGAAACATAATTTGTAAATTATCCATAAGTGAGTTTTTCAAAATTTTATGAGACATATGAATTTTCATTCAAATATTTAATACCATATAAACATACTTTCTGTATTATTCCATTTTAATGACCACAATATTATTTAATAAATATTATATATGGAATACCTAGAAAATTATATATTTTAACCTTAAAATAATTTTATTTTATGTATATTTTTATAATTTTATAATTCATTTATAAATCGTAAAAAAACCATTAATATATTTCAATGTTTTAAAACTATTTTTTAAGAGTACGACTATTCCCATACAAGAAAATGGAATTATTTTATTAAATTTCTCACCTGTACTTATAAAATTTTGAATAAACATTATGAATTGATAAAATAAATGGGAAAAAATCATGGTTGTATTTATTTGGTTACTTAGTTATGTGGACTCCAAAACCAATGTTTGAGAAATAATAATGAAATATTCAATCATTTCCTATATAACACACCCAAAATGTAACAACTTAGGTTATTATAGAATAATATCTTTTGATATTTATTCAAACTTTTGAATTATATTTAACATTAATATCACTCTATATTCAATAGCGTACACAGCACACAACAATGGGTTTCTCTGAAATCTTACATTCCACACAAAAATATGCAATACCAAAAGTAAATATATAATTAATATTATTGTATTATATTGAAGTTCACTTAGAGCCATTATAACACCAATAATCAATAATATTAACTAAATTATAAAAAAAAGTACACATGTTTATATAATGATTCATTGGTTATAAAGTAAATTAGAATTGAAAATAAAAACCAATTGAATATAAAGGATCTGTTTGTCTTAAAAAACTATTTAAAGAAAAATAAGTGACATAATAAAAAAAATAATTATTGAAGGATTTTATTAGATAAATATATATTTATTTCATTAAATTATATATTTAAATTTCAATTTATATGTTTTTTATAAATTATATAAGAACAAATTCAATTTTTTCAGATAAAATAAGTATTTTTTAATTTATAATGGTTCACCATCATTTAATGGATAAAC
Source organism: Viscum album (assembly GCA_963277665.1). Lineage (NCBI taxonomy): Eukaryota > Viridiplantae > Streptophyta > Magnoliopsida > Santalales > Viscaceae > Viscum > Viscum album. Next base: position 1,245,290,327 of record OY728147.1, read on the forward strand.
CTTATTAAATATTGTGTTTTTTAACTTTATATGTTATTTTATAAAATATATTATTTTTATTTAAAAAAGAGACATAAAAATTTAATTTGTTTTATTTCTGGTAATTTTCTCATTAAATTCATAATTTATTGAATAGTGAAAATATTGTGTTTTTAAATCAAATTGCTTATCATATAATTAATTTTATTGATATATTGTAATTATAATTGTTTATAAAGTATATTTAGATCATTATTTTCTAATTTATTCCAAATTAGTTCATTGGAATCAATTTCATGTTGAAAATATATATAAAAAAAATCACCTTCAAATCTAGCTATTTTTTGTGACTACAGAATTAATTTTAAATATAACTCTGATTTTTTTATTGAATTAATAAAAATTGATTCCATATTTTTAATAATAATATCAAAATTAGGTTTTAATTTCAATGATATTTTTAGGTATAATAAATTTACCATGGTTATCTTTTTAGAGAATAGAAAAAGTCAACTTTTAACAATAGTTATTGTTTAATGTTAAAAGTCTAATGAACCTAATAAATATAACATCTTATGGTTGGTTCAGATTTCGATCATCCCTCATAATCCAATAGATAATTAATTAAAATTCAATGTCTAGTAATTTAATGACCCATCTATATTGTTTTCATTTAATATAAAATAATCATTAAATTATTCCCTTCAACCCACCCCTCCTCAGGTATTAAAACCAATTCTCCACCATCCTATTTCGACCTATAGGTCCATTTAGATCATAAAATATCTTCCCGAAAATATCCCCCTTCACTGTCCTTATGTCCATGAGCTTCTCTTCATACTAAAACTCCAAGTCATTGTTCTTTGAGTATCTTTCAGGGAGTGGATATTCAAGAGGTAGTTTCCGCAATGTAATTATCATGATTTCTTATCTTTTTCAACATTCTATCACCTCAACAAAAAATAAATGATTTATAACTGTAGAATCATGTATATAATTTTTTTTAGGTTTTTAATGGAATATATTGTTTCCATTTTACATCCCACATCTTCTTACTAAAATAAAAGAAATTGTTGTCCACGTTGTGTCGATTAGTCGCCTCCGTAAATAATTATTTTCTTCTTTTTTACTTTACAATGATCATGGATTGTATTAAGACCATTATTATTTTAAAATATAATTTTTATATCTATATTATAACCTATTTCATATAATGGATTTGTTATATTAAATATACCATCATGATTTCTTTATTATTGTTTTATGATAACTTCTTTGGGGATGTGTTAAATGTCACCTCCCCAAAATGATGTGATTCATTGACGCATAATATAGAATGGATTAAATATTATTTTTGTAAAAATGTATTATATAAATGAAAAATTAATAACATGGAAATGATGTTATATATGTATATAATTTTATGTGCATTTCATTAAATTATAGTTTTTCAATATGATAGGAAAAACAAAAATAGTGTTCATGTGTACATACGCCCTACCATCTCCATGAATGGTGTTTTTATTTTATCATAAAATATAATTATAAATACATTTATAATGAATATATTATATATTTATATATTTTTTTAAATTCAGGATATGTTGAACTTATGACCACATGTACAATTTACAAAATAAACAAGTTAATTTTTAACTCAAATATAGAATATCTAAAAAAAATAGATATGAAAATAAATACTAATGTAATTTTTACATAATTATGATTAATGATATAAAAATAATAACTAAAATTTAAAATATTATCACGAATTTATAAATTAACATATTTATATTATTTTGGATGATAAATAAGTTATGAGATGTTTCTGACTTGAGGTAGGGGATTTTGTCTCAATCTCCATTCATTGTGGAATTTCTTGAAAATATACACATTTCTTAATTTATATGGTATATACACATTCAACATTATGTTTCATATCCATATTTCATCTATAATAATGTTATTTATTATTTGGATAAATCTATAAATTCATGGAGATTAAGATTTAAATGATTAATGCGGAATGGAACACCATGAACTATTAATGATTTAATTTTAAAATATTTTCACAATGATATTAATTTAAATATATAATTATATAGATAAAAAAATATTATACATGAAAAATAATTTATATCGTGAATTTCAATAAATTTTTTCGAATTGAATCTTTTTATATTAACTGTTTTACTATAATTACAAATCGAGAAAGAAATATTTTTTTTCTATATGACGACAACATATTCTCTTCCACCATAACATTTATTTAATAGTTTTCTTAAACTATAGGCCTTACTGTTTTTAAAGGTAAAATTAATTCATTATTCCTTTTTTTGGGTATATTGTTACTGAAAATAGGTTCATAAATGAAAATGGTATTATTATACGGAAATTTTTTACATATGGGATTAAAAGAGGTTTTAAAAAGGGTTTTGTGATGAAGGTATTTTATTCCTGAAAATGTACTTGAGAATTATATGGAATGAATGATCCCAATATAACTTCTACAATGGTTTGAGCCCCATTATAGCTCATGTGTGTTCCTGACATAGCTTATACGAAGGGACGAGCATCATTATAACTCATGATTATGCCTGTTATAACATAAATGAATGGATGCTCCCAATTATAGCTCACAGGTGAGCTAATATATATTATACGAAAAGTGTTCAACATTACATATGTCCACTTCATTGGGTGATAATAATATTCATTTCGGCCCTAAGTTTATTACAACTGAATGTTGTTTGAAAGGGTTTTATGTATATAATGATCTAAGTCACCTAAAGAGTTTTAATTGGTTCTTATTGTTTTTAGTGTTTTTATTTGTGAAAAATATATGACTGTTATTCATATAAAAATGTTTTGATTCATCTGCAAAAATAAAATTATGTGGAATACCATGTTGTTACAATACAAATGGTTTTCCTTATTTTAATGTCCTTTACTGATAATTTTTTCTCATACCATATATATTTAACTTTACACTAGATTTAAGGGATAATAGAGTCAATAAAAGAATCATGGAAATGTTATGATGATTAAACATGAAAATAATACATGTTTTTATAAAAAAATTTTATCGACAAAATTGATACTATTTAAAGTGTCCAATTTTTATTTCTATGGTATTGTTATTTATAATATATAAAATATATCTCTAAAGATCAATACCTTAAAATTTCCTCTATGTGAATTCGTGACATAACTCATGATTATGTATTTTTTTGTTCTAGGTAAATACAGTTGGTATTAATGGTCAGTTTATATAATATTAGAGTTTATATTGGCATCAATTTCTATTCATTATTTTCTTTCACATTATGTTTAAGTTCAAATGATGGATCATTTCATGATTAAGATTTTCTTCTTCATATAAACAATGTCTGTTAAAAATGGTTTTACATATTGGAAATATGAAAATTTTAATCGGAAAGAATTAAGAGGAAAAAACATTTCATACTGACATCATGATTTTTTCAGAATAGGAACTGGACAGTTTCATGAAGTTATGGTACAGTTGAGTTGAGCTATAAATGGTGGTGGTATCAATGTAAGAGATCATCTTGGTCAACCATATAAGAATATTTTAGTAGTGGAACATTTTATGAGGAATCATCCCCCACAATTCAATAGATCATCTCACCCAATTTTAGATGAAGGTTCGATCAATACCCTGGATATGATATTAGATGTCATGGGGTGTTAAAAATATCAAAATGTAACTCTTTCTATATTTCATTTTGAAGGTGATCCTGGAAGATGATGGTCATTATGTAAAATTACTAGAGATACAAATGATCTCAAATCCATGAAAAGGGAAAAATATAAGGTTTTTTTTAGAATTATTTCCCTACAGTTGCTCAGCATAGTATATCCAAACACTACATCTAAATAAATAAAATCAGTAATTATTCTATTTCATGCTATGAAGTGACCATCACATGATTTTCCAAGTATGTTCAAGATTTTATTTGATAAATTTGTAGAAGAATAAATATATTTATTTAGTATTGAAACTATGGATCCAAATAGATGTATCCTCTGAATAATTTATAATTTAGGAATATGTTTTTTCATTGTTCTAAGAATGTCGAAATTGAGTTTTCTAACACATATATTCCACAAGATGATAAGAGTAAGAAATGGTCAAGGTGGAATGAAATGGAGAATCAACCAACTAATAATTCTGGATGTAATAATAAAACTTATTCCATGCATGGTAAAATACATTTCGGTGAATGTTTTATAGGGCCTAGAAAGTGTTACTAGTGTGGTATTTTTGGTTACAAGGTTCGTGACTATAAGGAAAAAAGGTCCCGAAAAGTCCAACAATGAGATAAAAATTTCTAATCTATAGTATGATGAATTTTCCGAAAATATTATAAAATTCTATAAATAAGTGATCAATGTTAATTACAAATAGAGAAAATCATTATGATTTGAATAAAAAAGGTTTTGGAAAATAATTTTCTATTACTACTTTTTGTGTTGTGACATCTAATGAAGTGATGGAAGCTCCTGAGAGCCCGGTATTTTTTGAAGCATAACCATACGTTTAATTTTTTAGACACAACTTATGAGGTTTTATTGGATAATGTGATATTAAGGATCTTTCTATGATATATTTTTTGGATTATGATTATATAAATATAATGCATAATGTAGAATTATTCCATTACATTTGGAAATTTTTTAAGATATTGAACTCTGTTATAGTTTGGGTGATCTTTGAAGCTTACTGTAATTCATAGGGTTATACATCGTAATTTTTTGGGAATATAATGACGTTGAAATCATTCTCCTAATACTGAAATACATAATGTATGTATGTTTTTTGTTCTTATTATAAGATGTAATTGAATTCCTCAACTATGTTGAAAAGTTGTCAAAATAAAAACATTATTGATTTACATTTATCAATAGTATTTTGACCCATAATATATTTATGATTTTGTTCTGGATAAATTTCAAATGACTATGTTCTCTATCACTCTCTATTAGTAGTTGAGAGTTAGTTTTATCTTCTCTGACCATGGTTTAATAAATTGAACTATAATATATGATATTTCAATTTACTTTTTTAACTCACATTCATTATCATAAAATTTTTTATTTATTGACTATTTATATGTTGTGGAATTTTAATGATGGAAATTTGAAAATTAAAACCTTAGTTACCAATCTAAAATTTATAATTGTGAGTTACTAATTTCCAAAATGGGGATGAATATAACATCCCATGTAATTTTAAAATAAAAAATATAATATTTATTAATATTTATGAATTCTATTTTACATTAATGTGACGCAATATTTTATATAGTACCCTACACGCAATAATGGGTTTCACTGAAATCTTCTGTTCCACACAATACTGAGTTATACTAAAAAATAATATGTTATTAATATTCTTATTTTATGTAGTGTTGATCACATAGCCAATAGAATATCTAGATTGAATGATATTTTAAAAACAATGAAAATTGTGTTTACAGATGATTATATAATGATGCATTGGTTAGAAAATTAATTATAAATGAAAAAACCAATTGAATATAAAGGATGTGTTTTTTCTAAAAAAACTATTTAGATTCAGATTAGTGAGTGCATAAAATAATAAAATCAATATTTATTTATTTTATTAATAAAATATATGTGTAATATTATAAATGGTATGTTTAAAATGAATCGTATATGTTTTCTATAAATGATATATGAAAAAATTACATTTTTTCAAATAAAAGAAGTATTTTGAACATAAATAATGATTTACTACCTTTTATTTGATATACACATTTAAATCATATTTTTAAAAATTTTATATGATATATTCTTTTAAAATAAACATATTCATTAAAATTGGGACATCAATTTTTTTTGTTTTATCTTTTGGTGTTTTTCTATTTAAATTTAAATTTCAATGGATAGTGAAAAAATTCCATAATTAATTCAAACTTCTTTTTCATATAATTTCTATATATTGATATATTATCATTATAGTAGGTTTTAGAGTATATATACATTATATTTTTCATATTTAATACAATTTATGTCATTTTAATAAATTTCATGTTGAGAATTTATATGTACAGAATTTCACACTTTTTAACTTTTCACATTAATAACCTGTTTTTTAGTTTCATATAAGGAATTTGTTTTAAATATAAAATTCCGTAAATCTGTAATTGAATTAGGTAAAATGGATTCCATATTTTGAATCAGAATCTTTAAATTAGTTCAAATTATAAAATTTAATACTAATTATAAAAAATATACCAATGTAAAAAATTTATTCACCTTAGTAAAAGTAAAATTTTGGCCAAGGTTTATTTTTAATGTTAAAATATTAACATACCTAAAAATAAAATATTTAATTGTTTTTTGAGGTTTAGAACCACCCTAACAAGACTACACAACATTAGTTACATGAGAATGGTGTCGAATTTAATTGAAATTCATTATGGTTGACTTCTAATATAAATTAATCAATACATTAATCAATTGACACAACCTGTCCTCAAATATAAATACCACCTCTCAACCACACTATTTCTACCAAAAATTCATTTTAGCTCTTCAAATATCAACCCAATCAACTCTTCTACGCCCTCCACATGTCCATGTCCTGCTGGACTCACCAAAATTTCAAATTAAAGGTTCTCAATGGTCTTTCAAGGAGGTGATATTCAAGAGGAAATTTTCTCAAAGTATATGTCTTAATTTATTTTTTCTCAACATTTTCCTCACCTCCATCATCCAACAATGAATTATTACTACATATTCATGTATAAACTGTAGTTTTATGTTTATAATTAAATATTTAATTTCCATTTTATTTATCACTGCCTCTTTTTAAAATATAATAATTTCATGTCCAAGTTCTTTTGATTAATAACTTCTATGAATAACGTTTTTTTCATTATCCATTACCACCTTCATGGATTTTTATAAAACCACTACTCTAATTAAATAATTTTTTAATACTTTTTATATAAACTATTTTATATTCTGTATATATAATATTAAACATAACTTCATTTTTATATATTATTGTAATATGTTAACTTTGTTTGGGGACATATAGACTAACACCTCAAAAAAATCATGTAATTTGTTCAAACATCACATAGAATGTATTAAGGATTTTTTAGTAAAAATAATTTATTGATGGAATTATTAATTATACTATAATGATATTATATAGGTATAGATGTTTATATACTTTTTATTTAATTTTACTCTTTCTGTACAACTGAAAACACAAAAATAGTATCCATGCATACGTATGACTAACCATCTCCATTAATGGGGTTTTTAGATATTAATAAATGATTAATTTAAATACTCAAAAAATGAATATATAATATATTTATATGATGTTGTTTATTCCTGAGATGTTTTACTTATGACCACATGAACAATTTACATCATAAAAAATAATATTTTATACTCAAATAATCAATATCAACAAAATGTCCAATAAGAAATTAAATAACAATGTAATTTTTACAACATGATAAAAAGTGATATAAAATGAATAATGAACATGAATAAGTACAACAATCATGTCGAAATTAACTAATTTTATTATTTACTAATATATATAATGTGTGAGACATTTTAATCTTGATATAAAGGATTTCATCTCAATATCATTTCATTGAGGCATTTCTTGTTAATATGTAACTTTAATCGTTTATATGATGTATATAAATCCACTATGAAATTTTATATCCATATATTAACTTCAATAATGTTATATATTTTTTTGGTAAATTTATTAACTCATAGATATTAAAATTTAAATTTTCAACGTGGTATGGGACACCTACAACATTTAACGATTTAATTATCAAATATTCTCTTCATGATATTAATTTATATTTTTATGTATGAGTATATAAATGAACTATACATGCTATTTTATGTATATCCTAAATTTTATTCAAATTTTTCAAAAGGAATATATTTATACAAAGAGTTATACATTAAATACCAAATGATAATAGGAATGTTTTTTGTGTATATAGTTACAGTGACTTCTCTATCGTTGTAAACAATATTTGATGCATGGATTCGCCTAAAAACCTGAATGTTTTCAAAAGAAAAATAAATTCAATATTAATTTTGGGGGTATATTAGAATTGAAAATGGGGTTTTAATGAAATATTATATTTTTATACAAAAATAATTTTCATATGTGTTTAGAAGATGTTTTTAAATGGGTTTTGTGATGAACGTATTTTATTCTGGAAATTTTGCTTGATTATTATAAGAAATTCGTGACAAAATTCTTCTTATAAAAATGGTTAAAGCCCATTATAACTCAATGTTTTTCCATGAAATTTTTTTATTAATGGTTGAGCCTCAATATAATTTATAGGTGAGCCTATTATAGCTTATATGAAGGGATGATCCACATTATTTCTAATAGGTGATCCCAATGTAACTTATATGAAGGGTAATACCCGTTATAGATCTAAATTTTTAGGTAATAATAATATTGTAATTCGTCAAGATGGTTAAATAAATAGAAAGGGTTTTATATATATGATTATCTAAGTCACCTAAAAAAGTTATAATTGCTTGATTTTTTAGTGTTTTTTATTGTTAAAAAAATATGAGTTTTATTCAGGTGAAAATGTTTTGTTTTATCCACTAAAATAATATTTAATGGGAAAAAATATTTTAAATAGACTAATTTTTTCCTTTAATTTTTTTGAACCTTACTATTCTTTTGGTTCTCATCTCTTGTTTTTAATTGATTTTAAATTATTTATTGGAGAATATAGTTAATGACGTAATTTAGAAAATGTTATGACGATGAAACATGAAAAGACAAAATGATAATTTTTTAAATATGTTATGTAATTATAGAAATGGATACTATTGGAAGCTTGTAATTTTAATTTATATGGTATTGTTATGTAATAGTTATGGTCATTATCTCTAATTCTCTAATCCTAAAAAGATACTTAATGTGAATTCTTTACATAACTCAAGATTATGTTATCTTAATGGTGGGGGCCGAATAAAAACTTCCATTTACCTTCAATATAAAAACATTTCAAATTTTCATACTCTTATAACCCAAAATATTTCCCTCCCATGGTTACCCTTAACCCTCAAGAAGCATCTCCCATGAATTTGGAGTCACACACTCAAGTAAGGGATCCATAAATTATCTTATTTATTAATGTTTTTTATAATTTTTTTCCATATATTTCAAATTTATAATGTTTTGATATATCCATACATGCCCCTATTATATCCAATTTCTTGTCAAAATTATTATACACCCATTTAACTATTATAAACCTATTTTAATAATTTTTATGTGACGTCGTTATCCTGTCGAAAATTCTCCATGATTATTTAATGAGAAATCTATTGTGTTTTGAATAAAATACACATTTATTATCAAAGATGTAAACAATTATGCAATTACACATATTGGAAATGATACATAAATTTATGTATTCTACACTCATTGATCATGGAATAAAAAATGATTATGAATTAATCCATTTTTATGATTTCTGTGTCACACATAAGTAAGGGAATGATATGAATGTGACAGGAGGACCAGGAATTATAGAACGCTACAATGCATTTGCTGTTGTTTAGTATCATGATACATAATTTTGGGACAAGGATTAAACCAAATTCCATTATGGGAAATTTTCCATCCTAATGTCTTAGATGTAATGTAATGTCTCGACCTGGCTCACCACTGATACGATGGTCGGATCGGTCTCCACATGATGTATGGTGCAACTCCCTATATGCCAGAGGAATGGGACTTGTAGTGAGGGTGTCAGGTTAGTCAGTGGGGAGACTATACCCTCTTATCAGAGTGGAGATGAAATATTAGAGATTAAAAAACAATAAAAATAGGAAGCATTAATAGAGTTAATAAATTAGTAGAATATTGATTTCTATATTATTGAACAAAAGAGTCCAACACTAGATTATATAATTGATAAATTAATGACCTAGAAATGTTCCATTAAGGAAAATAGTAAACAATAAAAAATTCCGTTCAATCTAATACAATGAAGTATTCAAGAAAATAAATGAACAAAATTTCGCCAAGGCTATCTCCATGAGCATCCTAATATATAACTCAGTTCATTGATCCTATTATAGATACAAAAAAGTATCCCCTAGCAAGGTCCAATGCTTTGGGAACAAAAAGGTCTACATAGGTACCCATTTGCCATGGTATCCTGAGTAGGGTGTGGGATTAATATCTTATTATTCTAATTCCACTGGTGTATAACCAAATAAATACAGTGTATTTTAAATTAAACAGGGTTCAAGCATGCATAAATAAAGTAAGAAGTAAAATGTAACTAGTTACCCAAGTACCAATTTTATCCCTTGGCTACTATCTAGACATGTAATCAGCTCATCAATTTAGTGTTATTAGTTTACTCAAAATTCACATGTGAGTATGTCACATACCGAGTCTGAGGAGTTTTATTCAAGATATAATGGGGATAAGGAATGATCGGGCCTAATGGGCTTTAACCATGGCACATACTTGTCAATGTTAAAACCAAGGAGTGTATCCAAGGCATCCTATGATAGTGTATATAGTTAATGTTCCAAGGAGTGTATCCAAGGTATCCCGTAAGAAGAATGGACACAATGGTAGTATACCGGGAATCCAAGGAATAGTCAAGAACCAATGTCTAGGTTGGTATAAACCTATGAAATTTTTTTCCTCGAATCGGAATGGGATACCCGAGAACCAAGGTATTATCCTCCTATAATTCAAGGTAATCATGAGTTAGTCCATTCCTATTTGATAAAGATGTCATGTAATAATTCATCTGGTTCATGTTTGGCCATCCATTCGTGTGGATAAGTCATGTAGAGTTCAAAAAAGTATTTATTGGTTCACAAAATTCGTTCCATTTGTGTGGAATGGTCATGTAGAATTTCAGCCATTAATTTATTTGATGAATCCTAAACTTAAATTAGTGTGTAAAGGTCAATTATCATTGCATCAACTTAGAAAAAAACAAGGCATTTCAAAAGGGAATGATCCACACTGCTACCATCCCTTATCATGGTAAATGTTTCCATGGACAAGGATGCAATCATTGTCTCTTGAACCTTGGTCGGTCTGTGGAATTCCTACATGGGAATATATGTATACCCTAAGGAATGAGAATGAAAACCCATTGATCCCATCATGTAATTCCTATATGGGAACCCAGATGTCACCCAAGATTTTATTATTACTCAAAGAAATTAGAAATAATTTGGTAGCTCGTATTGAGGGTCAATCATTAATAATTAACCATTAATTGAGATCAACTCATTCCATTTACCAAAACATGTGAATTTCAAATGATGGCCTCCATGTATCCATAAAATGGGAAATTACATAAATGGGTAATCCCAATCCAAAATTGTAAGAAATACAAAGATAGTGCTTCAGTATTTTAATAATTTTAAAATGGGGATCGTAGTGTTTCGTGTTTAAGTAGGTCCATGTGATAGGCATGAAATATCTCAAAATTACATCAACTGTAATGATTATAAACATAACAAGTCATCCATGTAAGGTCTAACCACAAAACGTTATCATAAATGTATTGCACCTCCAATGGAGGGGGTTTATTATTAAATATTGATATTGTTTATCAAAAAATCATTTATCATCATTAGCATTTAAAACATGATACCTGCTAAATTCACATTTAAGAATAATTGAGCATAATACTTCATTGTATATATTAATTTATAACAATAGTGCAGTAAGAATCTTTATTAATGCATTTATAAAGATTAAGTACCTGGAAAGAGACCTTACCTCAAGGCACAACCAATCCGTCCACTCTAGCCATTGTACTTTTCTAACACAAGAAAAAAACCACTTGCTTGCATATAAAACTATATATATATTTTGAACACCCTAAACCCGTTGCATTTATTCCCCACACCATGAAGAAATATGAACATGGAGTACACACACACACACAGACACACACACATATATATATTATAAATACCCGGAATTTCTATGTAATTTTTTTAAATAAATGGGAATTTAATTATTATGTGAAAATTAATGGCATGTGATTCCGAGGCCCGGAGTGGGAAAAAAGAATTCATGATGTTTTGTTCAGGTACGTTTAGTAAACATGCCAGTGGTTTTTACTAACTTATGAACTGGTGCTCGAAATTGAAATTCTTGGGCACCGTTGAACATGCAGCACTGGTGTTCTCTTTATATAACATTCTCCCCAATGATCCTACTCACATCATCGACCATGGAGAGTTGGACGTCGACGATGGGGATACTTTTATGGAGGTTCCAATAGAAACTAATAATCGACAGAAGTAGGTCCTTAGTGGATGGTCGATTCCTCAAGTGCACGTTCACTGGCAGCACCAGAACCTCTAGAAGAGCCCAGGGGAGTGGGAGGGTCAGATGCAGGCTCAGCACCCCCACTTGTTTACCTAGTTATGGGTTGTGGCTTATAGGGACATAAATACCTGAGGTGGGGAGAATGTAAAGACCCATAATTTCCATGTAATATTTTTTAAATAAATGGGAATGTTACAAGTCCATAAAAATTGATGGCGCATGATTCCAAGGTCCAAAGTGCCCAGAAAATTTTTTGATGTTTTTTTCAGGTATGTTCAGTAAATGTGCTAGCAGGTTTTTCTATCTTTTGAACCGGTGCTCAGAATTTAAATCATATGTCACCTTTGAGATCATAGAGACAATATTCACTTAAGAATACTTTCACCTCGACAGCAGTTGGTCGAGGGTGAATGTTTTTTTTGGGTTTTTTGTATAAAAATAAAATAAAAATAAAAGTGTATGACATTTTTATTTTTATTTGAAACACCCATGTGGGTGCTGGGAGGTGGGGTCCACCAAAACTAAACCTCCTTGTGGAAGTTGATATGTGGGTACCAATAGAATCTAACCTCTAATGAGAGGATTGATGGTGGGGACCAGCATGACCATAACCTCCTATGAGAGGTTATGGTGGTGGGGACCACCTGGGACTAACCCCGCTTTTAATTGAAAGAAACTCTCAACCGCCCCCCCCCCCCACCTCATTAACGTGGAGGATACTGTTGACTTCCTCCACATAAATTGTTCCAACACACATACCTTTAATTGTGAAAACCCTCATTCTTTAATTATTCCACCCATGATAATTAATGAAACATTATGAATTCTGCCAACAATATAATAGATTGAATAATATATTATTTTGGAACACTTCTCATTTTGGTGGAGCCTTGTGAGAAAAACTCTCTAACAAAGAAATACTTCTCTGAATGGAGAACGCGTTCTTCCAATGAAGAACGCCAACAAAGAACACTGACCCCAACTTTGACCTTCTTCCTCGAGACATCCTCCAACATAGGACGTCTTCGACTACGATGAACCAATGTCCGTATTTTCGCAATGATTTATCTTCTTCCCTTTGACTCTGTTGATGTATCGACCTAACATAGGGGGTTTATTTGCATGATAATAAATTCCATGATTTATGTTGTGGTTTGGGAAAAAATCATAGTGGAGGTTTTAAATTTTGATGTTCACCGCTCTTCTTTCTTGTTGATCCAAATGATACCACCCTAAATAAGGATGGTGCAGGCCAAACCAAAATGGAACGACCCCTCCAAAGTTCTTATATGGTGTACTTTTCGAAATGGTTGAAGACGAAGAAGGAAATATTTCCACCCCTCACGGCCACCGTGACCCGTGCCGCTGTCGCGGTGTTCTGGCCTCACCGTCCATGCCGCCCTCTGGCCACCCACCCTCGCCGGCAGCGCTGTCCACCCCGGTCGTGCCGCAAGTCGGACGACCCACCAGTGCCATGCTATGTGCCTCTGATATCTCCTCCCTCTGGCTGAGCCCTCCTGGTTGTGCCGCCTGACGAATGTGCCTCCCTCTCCGCCCACAGGTCGGGCCTCCCTATGCGTGCCCTGCGCCCCGGCTCACACTACCCTCCGACCGAGCCCCACCATCTGTGACGCCCCCTGGCTGGGCCACCCCGGCCATGCCCCACACCTCGGACCATGTCCCTCGTCCGCTGTGCCACCCGCTAGATGCCCCCCCCCCCGGCACTACCCTGCGCCCCGACTCATACCACCCGTCGATGGGTCACCCCAACCACACCGCCCGCTGGACAAGCCACCCCAGCAGCACCCACCACCCCTACCACGCCACCTGTCGGCCCTCCATGCCACCCCATCTTGAGTCGCCTGCGGCCCTCTGTGATACCACGTGACCTCGTGATCTCACTGCACCCTCCACGACTGAGCCACCCTCGCGGCCTTCTGGGCCAGACCCAGCAGGTCGGGCCGATCCCAACGGTTCATGCTGCCCAATAGGTCGGCCTGGGTCCCTATCACCAGGTCAGACCTGACCCGGGCCCATAACACCCCTTTACTTTTTTTTGGCGATATCTTTGACACCGGACATCCTTTTGATGAACCATCCGTGGGGATGGAAATCATAGAGTGTGATGGTCACTTTTGCGTGATACTCCACTATGTTTTGGATTAAGTTGGTGAACGGTCAGGTTCGATGAAGCAAGTATCCAACCGGGCCCCCAAGACTAAAAGACTAATAACTCATAGAACGAGCATCTGATTGACATGAAGTCTGTTGTGTTGAGATAACATTGACAATGTAGACATTTGGGATACTTCTTTATGGGACTTCGTAGTAGTTGGATCATCGACCAGAAGCATTTGGAGTAGATCTTATGGAGATGAGTGGGAATTTGTGCGGGAACCTAGTAGCTGGCTGAGACATGATGACTGCTGACCATTTTGACATGGAGTGACTCGACATCCCCAGTGGTGAGCACCTTGGTTACGTGGCAGAACCACAGTGGAAACCGCCATTATGTGACGTGGCAGACCCACAGTACTCGACAGGAGGAGTACCTCAGCAGGCACTGAGGTGGAGCGCCTTTGTGTGACACGGTAAACCAACGGTGGGGATCGTCTCTATGAGATGCGGACGACCCATGGTACTCGACATGATGTGTACCTCAGTAATATAAGGTAGTGGGAATTGTCTCTCTGAGATGCGGTAGGCCAACTATACTTGATATAGGAGACCTCTAGCAGCTGAGGTGTTCAAAATTCTATTCAAAATGTTACTTGTTACTACCCCTAAAATAAATCCTTGTTTGAGTTGATTCAGTTTTTCTATGTTTTTCCTCATGATTGTGATGGATTATTTGATAACTTAGGTATATGTATGGGAATATAGCTAAGTAGGTTTATTTATTGATTTCATTCTATTTGGGTTGTCCTTGGTAGATTTTGTGAGGCCCCCATTGTCTCAGGGTCCCTACTGAGTATCGTTACACTCACCCTTGCATAGGCAATGCCTGCACCTTGTCATATTAGATGTAGATGAATGACAGTGCTGACTGAGGCTGAGAGTACCAGGAAAAGATGATACATGGAGGTGGACCTTAAGACGAGTTGGTACACAGAGAATATGGACGAATGTGGAGTACTGAGGAGGTGATCTGTACCTACCCATTAGGTAGGAACTCAGAGGATTATCCAGTAGTTGCCTCTTTTTTTTACTTCAGTTGTATTGCATTTTAGTTTTACTTGTACTATCCAGTTGGGCTTGTATTCTAGACACTTTTTCTTTCATCATTCTACTATTATACAGTATACTTGGTTTTTCTTCTAGTTGTTTGTTTAAATGTGTGTGTGTCTGCAGGTAATAAAGGAAATGCTAGCCTAGTTTTATAGAATTACACCTTTGGTCCTACTCTCCATCCCCGAGTCTATAGATGGTGGGCTTGGTGTAGTCACAACACAGGCCCCGGGGGATGGGTCGTGACACACACACACACACACAGACATATATATATTCATACATCTTTATATACCTAAGAGACTTAAAAAGGCATAGAAACTCACTAAAACAACAAAGGAAATCAATAAACACAATATGATTCCAAAATAGAGGTACACAACTGACCAATGGCACTAATGCATTACCATAGCTTGCGGTAGAGAACCAAAACGAGGGAAAAACACATGGTATTGCAGAACTCACTACAAGAAACATGTCGTGGAATCATAAATACAAAAATCCCTAAAACATCACTATGAAATAAGGAAAAACATACCCCCAAAAAACATGGTGGGATGAAACCACCTGAACCGCCTGGATTTTGGAGGCGATTGTCGAATCACGAACCCTAGGCTCTTGAGATACCCGTCATTCTACCCAATAACAATGGGAAACCAAAAATCAGATCAACACAAATCCAAAGGGTTCTATTAAACCTCACTGAGCACCGATTAGGTAAATGTGAAGCCAGTAGAAGTAAAGAGAAAGGAGGAGAGGACTCACTGTGATGGATCAGCCAAGAAAAATGATGGAAACTGGATAGAGATCGATGAGGATAGGAGGTTAGGCGGTTAGTCAAAGGAAGAACCAATTTGGGGTTTCAGTACACTGTTGGTCAATCCATGGAGGGAGTGAGGAGAGTATTTAGTTTAAGATTTACTTTTATTTAAATTTTTTAATAATTAAAATCTCAAAAACATGGTGTCACTCATGGTTAATCCACACGGTTTGGCAAACCATGGTCCCACATTGTAGTACCCCTCTACCTTCAAGATCCACTATTCATAGGATAGGTCAATGGTTTAGGGAACCGTGTGTAGCCCATGAGCTTATCCACTACCCCTCTAAAAAATATGTTGCATGGTTATTTTTAATAGGTCGCACAATTTAGCAGACCATGTGCAAACCATGCACCCTTTAATGTCTTTAAAAAATGATGTTTTCCATGTACGACACTCCCGAAACATCTCAATACACAGGGAAGACTTCTCAGTCCTTCACCCAAGTCCCAAAAGCACACACATATGTGACCCAACACACAAAGATTCTATCCTTAGAGACAGTATGGAAAAGAAATGAAATCATCTAAACCTAGAATCCATACTTGCTGTACTTCCAATATAATTAATTTCTTATAAGAGCCTTTAAAATCATGCGCAAGTGATTTTCACGATCTTCATATCTTTTAGAGTATAACAAGATAACATCAATATATACCACTATAAATTCATAAAGATATTCTTTATAAACACTCTCCATTATATCTATGAAGTCAAATGTTTCATTAGTCAGTCCAAAAGGTGATACTCTAAACTCGTAGAGCGCATATCTAGTACAAAATGTTGTTTTCAGAATGTATTCCTTCTACACTCACAACTGATGATATCCAGATCGAAGGTCAATCTTTGAAAAATATTTAGCTCCCTGAAGTTGGTCAAATAAATCATCAATGAAGGATAGGGGATACATAATCATTATTGTAATAGCATCGATCAACAGAAAGTCAATGCACAACCTCATATATCCATCTTTCTTCGTAACAAAATGAACGGGGGCTCCCCATGGAGAATCACTAGGGTGAATAAATCCATTTTTACTCAAATCATATAGTTGTTTATTTATTTCCACTAATACCACTGTGTCCATTCTATAAGGGTTATTTGATATGGGCCTTGAAATAGGAATTAAATCGATGGAAATCTCAATTTCGTGATCTAGAGGATATCTAGATAAATCCTCTATAAATAGAAAACAAATTCTTTCACAATAAGTATATACTCTATTTGAACAATATTTTTTTCACACATAGTTATTTCATTATATTCCTCCCTAATAATTGAATTTAGTTGAGCTACTGGGGGTGGATCGTTATAAGAATCAGGTGGTGACATTTCTTCTCTAAAGATAAGGTACTTTTTATCATCATCGAAAATTATTACCTCATTTTTACAATAAATTTTCACATCATGGTCTGAAAGCTAATCCATAAAAGGGATTATATCATATTCAATCATGTGTATGGTGATGAGATCAGCATAAAAATATTAATATGCCCTAATGGGGACTGATTCACAAAACATTGTAGCAGAGATACTTCCCTTAGTAATTATTACTACAACCCCAATGTTAAAACAAATTAGAATTGTGTAATTTTCATAGCAATCTGGGAAGATATAAAGCATTGTGATGATCCAGAATAAAATAATGCATTGGATAATATTGAGGAATCCATTAAATTAACGACCACCACTTCTTTATGAGATTGAACCATTGATATAGTGATCGCATAAGCTTTTCCTTTTTTCCTTGGAATTTTCTGAGGTATGTTTCCTCACAACCTAGGAAAAGAGTTTGCATAATTACACTTTATCTATAATTGTATAATTAAATTATTATTGCCTCTTTCTTCCCCTTACAATCACGATCATGGTTGAATTAATCACCACACATGTAACAGACTCCTACTCCCTTCAGTCACGTACCAGAGTGCTTCTTTCTACATTAACTACATGATAGAAATCCAAATTTTCCCTTTGTCCCATTATTTCTATTTCTTATGTGTTCAAAAATATATTCTTCTATTTTCGGCATTAAATTCCTAATAATTAGAGAATTCCTTTTCTATCATGAAAGCACATGACACGATATCACCGTATGATGAGAACGATTGTGAGACTAAAGATCAATGGAGAAATGGTTTTAATCCATCATAAAATTGATAATTTTTTCTCATTGGGTTACATATATAATATGTTTCATACATTACTTTCCTTGAAATGTTAGCCTTATACTTTGTAACGTTCTCATCCTCATTTTTCCTTAGACTCGAAAATTCTCATTCCATATCTTCATGATGGTCATGAGGAATGTATTTTTCAATATAAAGCCCTTTAAACTATATCTATTACATATTTAGTACTACTTCATTCGTATTTTTATTTTGAATTAATGAACCACATTGATCTGCATCTCCCATGGGGTGATAAACTCGCATAACAACTTTTTCCTTTTCTCTACTCCCTAAAACATGAATTATTTTCTATAAGGACTTATACATTGCTCAGATAAAAATGTATTTTTTTACCCATTGAATGATAATGTTTTTTCCTCATAAAGAGGTCTAACATTGATCATGTGTGTTGTGGATCATGGTGCTATATACGGGTACAATTATTCTTCATAACCTGATTGAGTTATTCATGTATGGTGATAAGATGATCTACAATAGTTTCATCACTAGCTAGACTGTAATTATATTTCGTAGTAGGACAATCTGAACAAGGATTATGTTCATTGATATAGTTTATATTAATTCCACTGGGAATCATTTCCAACCAAGGGCATTCAGTAGATTAGATTATGAATCAAAATACACAATTCCAAACATGTAAAACACTTAACAAAAAATGAACAGTTTATAGATATAATCTATAATCATGAAACATATTTCATTGAGGAATTATATACTCATAAATCATCTATAATGGTTTGTAATGAAAATGTCAATTATCTTAGGCATATCCACTGAGAGTGTTGTAACCCATAGTGTAGTAAGGCATGTTTTCATGTATCAGGATACCCCAAGTCAAGATTGAAACTCATTGTTAGTGTTTTTACTCCTAGGTATATCAGTGCCAGAGCTACCTATACCTGCTCGTATCCAAACAGGGATGTATTTCATGGAAAATACACAAAATCTCTACATTACCAAATTTCGTGGATGTTCTTCTATACTAATCCTCAATGACTATCTTAATGTAGTGTTCCTTAATTATATTTTTTATTTATCTAGTTTTCATGGTTTTTACTAAACTTTATTTGATACCAACTGTAACACCTATACCCCATTTACCAAGAGATTGTGCATTATTAGATAATATAAGCATTATCAAAAATGCATATAATCATGACATATCAACCAGTTTTGTATATTTGGAAGTACTCCATACATACATATGATTTACATTACATTATGAAATTGAAAAACAACAACATTTTTTCCCTTTTATCACACTTATATCCCGTTAGACTATTACTACAGGTCAATCATAATATTCTTATTCCAATCTTCAGAAAAAATAAAACATTGAACGGGATGAGATTAGGTGCTCAGTTAGGATAAGCATATAGTGGAAACATTCATAAATAATAATAAAAATTGAAGGAATTGTATAAGAGTAAAAGAAAATATTTTATACATAAACTTCATCATAATATGGAAAAAATAAATTATATAATTCCATTTACTTATTCTCATGGATATTTTACATTTTGAATAATCACATGTAATATAAATATCCAATTTTATAATGATTTAATGGATAATGCAAGACATTATAACAACATAGTAAAGGCCTCGTACTAGGACTAAGAATAAGATTTTTGTAAGTCTTCATTCCAAGACACTAGATTAAATCATGATACCAACTAATGAATCAAGGAGCTATAGTGAGCTCCACTCGTTACTTACTAATTTCAATTCATTCCTAATATGAAAAAGTTGAAATATAATATAAATATTAAAAAAACTAGCATATAAAATGCTAATACATTAACCATAAAAAATGAATGGTATTTAAATAACACATACATGGTCAAACATATCCCAAAACCCTCAATACAATATGGAATATTGTATCATAATATATCAACTTCAAACTAGTGTAAAATCCATCAAAGGAAGTTGACATAAATGAAATCAAAACTATTTGGGTGAAATGTCTCTTTCTATTTTGAAATCATTTAAATACCACATAATTAAAAAAGAAATCATATATTTTGAAAATATTCTTATACACTTGTAAAAGATTCTTTGAATATGTTATAATGTCAGAAAATATCCACAATCACCATATAAAATAAAAACATTCTTTCCTTAATTATATTGAAAAGGTCATAAATGACCTTGTTTGGAAAAAAATGGCAAGATTCATTTATAAAAATCTAATAAAAAGTAAAACATGTGTATACATGACTATAACACATATTATAGGAAATAGTAAAAAATATTTGAAATAATGTTTTATGAAACATGTTTGTGGGTGATTAGGAGGTCCCAGTTGATACTCACATATAAATAACCTTGGATAATGAAGTGATTTTAGAATGAACCCTTACCTAGTACTTTTACTTGATCAAGGTTATGTTAACCTTATTTATAATAGTTAAATAAATGTTATTAAATTATACATGAACCACATTCATAAATATGATATCATATATGATCTTCTAATATAGCTTTGTTAATAATATTTCGGAAGTATCAATGTTTCATGTGTTTAGTGATTCGTTTTGCGTTATATTATTGGCTATATATGTCATGTTTGTTATTAATAGGATGTATTTGATTAATATGAAAAATTATATTATGTTAATAAATATTATTTGTAAACATTAAATGAAAATTATTCTTGAATGTTTACATGAGTATGAATCTTATCGCTTTCATGTAGATGTTAATCTGTACGTACGCACGAGAAATAATAACATTCTATTGATGGTGAAAAAATATTTTATTGTATGGTATTTCATATATAAATAATATTTAACATTTTATATTTAATATTTATTTCAGTTATACTCATTATTACACCCATCCAAATAATGAAGTGTTTTAATAACAAAATACACCATGATGTGGAGACGGCACGCTGCACACATGCACGTGTGGTGACTTCTCACTCCTAGGATGGGTAAAATATTGACTATTGTTGTACCATAATTATAATAACATTACCGAATGTATAAGGTATTGGATTTATTAATTTGGTATGAATACAACATTGAAAGTGGAAGTTGAATAAGGAAAGAACATTGAAAGAGGTGGTGAAATTATTACCTCTTCTTTGGGTGTTTCCTTTTGAGTTGATCAAAAGGGATCCATTGGTTGGATTTATGATCAAATTAATTCCTATAGCTCTAGGTGAGGGATGCAGGGAGGATATTTGAGTAGGGGTTGGTAAAGGAAAATGGCTATGCAGGTGTGATTTAGAGAGAAGGTAATGTACCCTTTTATAAGATGGGTGAGGGTCACTTTAGGAAAAAACGTGAAATATTATTATATAATAAAATAATTTTTGGATTATAATGGTTCCAAAAGGATTTATTTTAAGTATAATGTTTGTATTTGTCGAAAACCCTTCATCAAATAGGTTTTATATGGGTTTAGGTTACCATACTAACCTTATCTTTTAGATTTAACTCTTGGTTAGACAGTTAAACTTTTACCATGTATTATTGTATTATTATAATAAATGGTTATTAAATATACTATAAAAATCCATGGGAACCCCAAGTGATTAATTATAAAAATATATAACATTTATCTATTTCCTTTTTTCCAATCCATTGATTTTTATGTACATTTTATCAATTATTAATATAATATTTGTTTTAAAAACTCATTTATGTCAATTTTGACACTATTGGATAATTTTTTTTTGAAATTCATTACAACATTATCACATCAAAATAATTTTATATAAACAACCATATCATGTCATATTAACCAATAAAATTATTTTAATTCATCAAAAGTGTCAATTTACTTTTAATTGGATATTGATAACAACAACTATTTTAATATTTCATTAATAAGGTAATCACTATATTATCATTATGTCAAAAATAAATTTAATTATTTAATGTTTAAAAATTATAAATAAATTAAAATTATGTTGGAATTATTTTTTTCTGTCTAATGAATATTTATAGTCAAATTTATATTATGTATAAACCTGTATTAAAAATGGATTAGTTATTAAATTTTTAATTTAAAACTTTTAACTCTTCTTTGAATAAATTAATAATAAATGTTAGAATCTAATCCAAGTAGACAAGAAGGATCATATGATATTCCTAAGGATTATTTGTGTTGAAATACACCTATAATTGATAATTAGTACATGTGTTTGATTATTAATAATATCATTTTTACCTTTAATTTCCCTATTTACTTTTAACTACTGTAAATAAAAGTCAAAATATACTATTCATAAAAAATTATTTTCATCTTATTGTACCACATTTTACATACTTCTGTCAACCATGTCTCTTAGATTTCTGAACTTCAATTCAAAAAAGTATCAAAATTATGTTTTTTTTAATTTGAAAATGCGCCTAGATGATGGGTAAAAGGCAGTTAAAAGTTTAATAAAATTTTATACATATAATTTTGTTATAAAATTACTTCAATGAATAACATTGAACTAATATAAGTATTATGTATCTATTTTGACCTAAAATAAATTTTAAAAAAATTAATAATTATTTGAATAGAAAGGGGATTTTAAACAATCACGTAGTGTATTTTACTATTCATAAAAAATTGAATGTTTTCCAAAAATACCATAAATTCACCCTATGATAATTTAGATATTTAGAAACAAAAAATGAATCCTTTTTTGAAAAATAAAATTTATATAATTAAAAATGCGTGTATTATTATTCATAATTGTTAGTTTCATTTATCATGGTGTGTTAGAACTCGATGTCATGTACAGTGAAAGATATTCCATTATTTAATGGGAAACATACTATGGAATATTGTGGTGTAAAACATAGTGTTTTGAATCTTCCTAAATCGCCGTTGATCTATAAAATGAAGAAAATTTCAAAACATGAATAAATCGCGTGAGAGGATGAATAAAAAATAAAGGCACCAGAGTAATAGAGAAATCACTCCGTGGCTTCCAATGCAACCAATGACGTCATAAAAGGAGGTCATACCTAGAATCCATGGTTCAATCTTCGATCGTCACTCCCAATTGCTCTTATAGGTAACAAAAGAAGAAGAAGTATGTTCTAGATAGGAGACATGACCCTGATATGATTTATCAACTACAAATAAAACTACAAATTTTTTTCATTAAATATACATCCCATGTAGTAGGCTTAATCATCCACCACTTAAGCGGTTTTCCAAGTCATCACTAGGACATGTACTAGGTCATTACATGACTAGTACACGATTGTACATGGAAACTGAATACATAATGTGTACTCAGAAGTACACGACCTATAATGAGAAACCCCATATTTTTTCATTTAACTATTAAAGAAACTCAAAATCTTGATCCATACCTGAAATGATGATCTATGTTCTCAAAAACATCCCCCTGAAAGTAATTGATACCTGAATTTATCGTCCATTACTGGTGAAGATGAATTTGCAGACAACTCTATCCACTATGATCATACATTGGACTCCATCTCCCAAGTCTCATCCTGCACTTTCCCGTTATGCAATACAAAAAGTATGATAAGAACAATCCAACCACTAAGTTCAATCGTGTTTCATTCCACGATCCAAATCGGGTGCTCCTTAAATGATTCATCCACCTCAAACTTATCCTCTTTGGGTTAGAATGGATGACAAAAGAATTAAAAGTAACTATATAACTGAGAAACATGAATGTCTTCTGGTATATCCCGGTACCATTAAGGTAATTGTATCCAATAGGAAACCATCTCAACTCACTCCAAAACCTCATACAACACAACGTATGTTGAAAAATCTTCCCAGCCTCTAAATACTATTCTATCCCATCCTTGGTGGGACACATAGGAAAACCTGATCACTATCCTCGAATTCCATATTTTGTCTCTGTCGATCATCATAAGATTTCTGGTGAGACTGTGTAGTATTTTTCCTCTTCCAAATTAACTCCACTTGCTCAATGGTCTCCAGGAAAAGACGAGGTCCCAACATAACTATCTCTCCTGCCTCCAGCCAACAAAGGGGTGATTGACATGGCCTACCGTACAAAGCCTCATAAGGTTCCATATAAATCATTTCCTAAATCTATTATCATAGGATAACTCTGCATGGGGTACGTGTCTCCCCCATGACCCCTTGAAATCCAAGATGTATTCTTGAAGCATATCCTCCAAAACCTGAATTGTTCGCTTAGACATTCCATTTTTCTAGTGAAGGTAAGCCATAATCGATGCGCCATTATACCAAAATCCCTCCGTAGTCCCATCCAAACATGAGATGAAAATCATGTGTCTATTTATAAAATAGTTGATTGTGGAACCTCATGGAATGTACAATCTCTTGGATGTACAAATTTAAAAGATAATAAACATTGAAGGTTTCCTTGATCATCATGAAATGTCCAACCTTCATAAGTCTGTCAGAAACAACCCATAATGAATCATTTCCACTAGGTGACCTTTTTAAACCCATCATGAAATCTATAGTTGAATCATTACACTTTAACTGAGGAATGAATAAATGCAGTAGTAGTATTTTTGGTTTCTAATGCTCTACCTTCATCTTTTGATAGTTGCTAGATCTCATATCAGAACCATAAACATCCCTCTTCATGCATGGCCACCTATACGAACGATGTGGATCATGATACATCATGGTGATACAATGATGAACTACCCATATGGAGGCATGAAAATATTGAAAAATATCCTCATTTATGTCTACTGACACCCATCCACACCCAAGAAAATGAAAATATGTGTCCTCTAATATGGTCCACCCAAGAGTAGAGTCCTCGACTGACACACACTCTCGCATGACAATACATTCTAATTCAAAAAGGTTCATTACTCTGACCTAATCTAGTAGAGTAGAGGTAACAACAATATATGAGTGAAAAGTCTTCCCATGTTGGTTGTGAACCTCCAAATGAATCCCAAAAAACATAGCCATTAGATGCCACTCACTACTGGCCTCCTAAACTGCATGTATCTGAGGTCTTCAGCTCAATGCATCAACTATTTCATTGCATTACCCAAGTACGTTGGAAAGATCAATTTAAAAAGAGAATGAATGAAATCAACCCATCGTTTCTATCTCAAATTCAGATTACATTGAGTAAAGATATATTAGAAGCTTTTGTGGTAATTTTATACCATGAAATCCTCTTCAAAAATATAATGTCTCTTATAGATAAAATAATAAACAACTATAAAAAAATCTAGATAGTGAATTATGTAATTACTCTCAAGTGGGCTCAACTGCCGAGTCTGGTACTCAATGACTCCTTCCACCTGGATAAACACTACTCCCAACTCAACACATAATGCATCACTAAAAATGGGGTAACTCTATCCTTGTACCAGGAAAATCAGTTTTGGTGCAAACATCAATCTACCTTTCAGCTCCTGAAAGGCTGAATTGTAGGAATCTATCCACAAGTACATCATTACATTCATAGTCTGGACCATCAGTGGCACTACTAAGCATGAAATGTCTTGAATAATGTTCTTTTAGTTACCAGCCATCCCGAAAAATTGTGTACCACAGATATGTTCTTTGTATGATCCCAGTAAAATACTTCTCTAACATTATATGGGTATACTGTTACTTCATTCTTGATGATCACATGAGCCAGGAAATTAATCTAGTCCATCCACAAGTTGAATTAAAAGATCTTAGAATAAAACTGATGGAATATTAGTGAACTCAATATGTTCTCATGATGTATGGAATGTTTGAGCTGATTTTTAGAGTACACCAAGATATCATCCAAGAAGAATATCATAAATGAATCCACGTAATTATGGAAGACTTGGTTCATCGCATCTATAAAAACTATTTTCACGTTCCAGAGAATAAATAGTAATACCCAATACTCATATTGACCATACCTACTCTGAAAGTTTGTGAGAGGTATATAAAATGCTCTAATATGCAACTCATGATAATTGAATGTTAAGTCAATCTTTGAGGACACTCGTGCTTCTCAAAGATGATAAAAGAGATAATATATCCTTGTAAATGGATATAATTTTTTAACAGTCAACCAGTTCGACATCTGATAATCCACACAATTTCTAATGGTACAATATTCCTTCTTCACAAAAAAAGATAGGTGAACCCCAATGAGATGTATTGGGTTGGATAAAACCCTTTGCATGAAACTCCACTAACTACTTATTGTGCTATTATAACATGGGTGCATACATATTATAATGATAAATATACTCTGATTCCGCTCCTAGAACAATCTTAATAAGGAAATATACACCTATATCCAAATATATTTATCTGAAAATAAATTTCTAAAATGATCCACCATTGGAGTGAAGTCCATCTGTGAAGTCCCCCAGTCACCCAGATATAAACTAGAAATATGGGTTGTAATTCCTTCCATACCATGTGGCTCAGGTCCCACTCTGTTCATAAGGACATCCCAATCTCCATTTAGTATAAAATAATTTCCTTCTTGTGGTGTGTAATTCACCCAAAAACAATAGCAATCAACAATGGCATAAAAGGCGACCAAACATTATATTATGATAATGACATCAAAACTAATAACCTATAAGACATAGATCCCCCATATGTTTTGACACCCACCATCCTCAAAGGGGAAACTCCTGACACTAGCACACACCACCTTTCATAACCCCCAACATAGTGTCAAACCTCATAAAATCATTAGATATAAGGATACAGTGCACAATTCTCTCCACAATGTTAACATATATATAATTATGTCTAGCCAAGTATCATAAATTAAAAAAGCTAAAATAGAAGAAAATAGAATCGTAATGCTAACCATAGTGGGTTCATTGATCATTCTCCTTCTTGTTATATTCCATCACAAAAGTATGACCTAAAATAGGGCCCTATGAACGTATATGGCTACCCTAAGCTTGTCTACCATGTTTTCACTAAAAACCTATCATCTGGATAACACAACCATGAACACATTAATGGCCTAATGAACCCCAGTTCCCTAACTGATGAGAAACTAACAGTCCTTCTCTTGAATGTGGAATTATAATATACACCTTCCAATTAGCTTGTAGTTAGAACACACTAAAAAAGTTGAGAACATTACCCATATTTCTATTTGATCGGAACTTAACTATGTCTCTCAGGAACTATGGACTCGTGTTCACACTTCTTCCGCACTTGTATCACACCACTAAGCTACCTGGAGAAACCAAACATGAGATCTCCCAATGAAACTTTTTGCTATCGATGAATAGTACCAATCGTTGATGCTAAACCGCCCCATCTCATATATCCTAATTCCCTCGGATTTCGCTCAGTAATTTGGTCCTCATTTACTATTGTTGTTGTAGACACCGGAAAAGTCCGTTGCTCCTCAAAAGAAGTTCCGGATGAGGAAAGCGAGGTCATATTTGGAGTCAGAAGCACGTTTCGGAAGGCCCGAAGACCTTGCGAGAAATTTTGGAGGCCCCCGCGCAATATTGGCTATGCGCGCGCAATCCTTCCGGGATTCACGCAATGGGCCGAGTAGGTCGTAATTTTCCGCGCCTGACGCCCGTGCGCGGCCCTGAAGTGCGCTGGGCCCCTATTTTGCACCTGCACCGAATTGCGCGCCCACGAACCGAATTGCATGCCCGCGGGCCGAATTGCATGCCCGGGGTTGCCTATAAATACAAGGCGACCCCCGACATTTTCAAGGTTTCCAGAATTCGAAGGGTCGCTCGTGCACGCAATCCAGCCCCCTCCGCGCGCAATGCCAATCTTCAGGTAACCTCCTTTATTTCCCGCAAGCCATCCCCGGGGTTCGCCTTCGCGTGCAACCCCTTTGGCTTCATTCCTTTGACAAACTCTTCACCCAAAGGCCTTCGCACGCAAAAGTAGCCTCTTGCGCGCAATTTCCCCCCAGGTGCGCGCAATCCAGCCCGATTGCGCGCACCCCCTTACTAAGTGGTCATTCGTTAAAGAATGGTCCATTTCCCCTGCACGCCATCAGAGGCCTGGTGCGTGCAATCTCTATTCCTCGCGCGCTATCAGAGGCCCGGTGCGCGCAATCACCATCTTCTGCGCGCAAAGCGCTGGCCCAATTGCACGCCAACCCGCCCAATTGCGCGCCAACCCGCGGTATTGCGCGCCAAGCTCCTCTTTTGCACGCAAACCGCCAAGGGTCGCCCCATTTGACCCCCTGAGGATACCCGCCTGCGTGGCGCCCGATGATCTTCATTCCGGGTGCCCGCACCGTACGTCGTCTTCCCGTGCGGCCCTCCAGGCTCGTGCGATGTGACACGAACCCATTGGTGGCACCACCTCGTCCACGCTGCAGGACGTTAAACTGCCAAGCATCTATCGTCATGCAGGACGCTAAACTGCACCTCATCCGCACTGCAGGACGTTAAACTGCCAAGCATCCATCGTCCTGCAGGACGCTAAACTACACCTCGTCCGCACTGCAGGACGTTAAACTGCCAAGCATCCATCGTCCTGCAGGACGCTAAAACTGCACCTCGTCCGCGCTGCCGGATGTTAAACTGCCAAGCATTTGGGCCTCCTCAAGGTGTAATCCCCAAACCCCATTGTCCAACATGACGTTAAACTATACTTCGTCTAGCAAGACGTTAAACCGTCCGTTTCGTCCTCAACACATGACGTTAAACTGTACTTTGTACGGCAAGACGTTAAACCGTCCTCTTCGTCCTCAACACACGACGTTAAACTTTACATCGTCCGGCAAGACGTTAAACCGTCCGCATCACCCGATCTCGTGCCTCGCACGTAGGGTCCCCCCCGGTTTGGATGTGGCCCCCACCTGCTCGTCTCCATAGGGATGTCGGGATTTCCCCTCTTTAGGGACGATTTATTGGAGTGGCCTTCACCCACGGGGGTAGGGTATTACAAACCCCTAGTTTCTTGTGGGGGACTGCACATGTGTATCTCCATTGTGCTTCCCCACTGCCGAAGCCAGTAGAGAGCGTGATAGGGATCGAGGTGTCTCTCACCTTTGGCCCAAGTCCCTCTTCAACTGAGCTTTGCCGCACTCAGGTTGCCTCAGTGCGTAAGTCCTGACAGAATGAACTACGTGGACTTTGATCCCTATCTCCTAAACAGGGTACGTAGGAAGCCTCCCTGATGTTCAAGCCCACCACCTAGTCGTCCTGGTCGTATTCACGTCGGTTCGTCCATTAGTGGACCCCTCCCGGGTTCACATTCGCGTCGATTCACCTATGAATCCCCCCTTGTGGGGGACTGCACGTGTGTATATCCATTGTGATTCCCCACTGCCGAAGCCAGTAGAGGGCGTGACAGGGATCGAGGTGTCTCTCGTCTTCGGCCCAAGTCCCTCTCCAACTGAGCTTTGCCGCATATGGTCCTCCTTAGAGTGTAAGCCCCAAACACCATCGTCCAGCAAGACTTTAAACTATGATCCACCCACTCCGTGCATCCCAGCAGCCTAGACCTCCTCGTGAGTCGGCCTTCCATCGTACAACATGACGTTAAACTGTATATCCGAACTACGCTGACTTTGATCCGCACTAACGCGTGGTACGTAGGAAGCCTCTACGGGGTCCAAGCTCTTCACTCCATCATCCATCCTGATCCTTATCCGGGCCTCCACATCCCGGTGGGGTCATGCCATTTCATTCCACTCCACTTCACTCAGGAAGCCGCCCATGTGCTGGCCCGAGCGTCGAAGGTTCCCCGCACGGGGTTCTGTCATCTGATCCACTCCTCGTGTTGATCAGTCTGATGTCGTCCCCGCTGGACGTTAAACTCGCGGCATACCCTGTGTTAAACATGGGAAGCTGAGGAAAACCTCAGGTAACGCAGTTCCCCGCACCCAGCGCGGGATGCCTCAGGCCATCACGCCTTCGAGAAGCCCTATTAGGGACGGAAGACAGACATGCAGAGCCGCAGTGTTAAGACACGCCCCCAACACCCAGAGCTACCCGGTCTCCTCACCGCGGGTTGCTGCCCCGACCAGACTCCATGGAGCGTCCGGGCGGAAGCAGCGTAATTAACTGGTGTACAGGAAGATATGGCGTCGGGAACGAGATTCACGAACATTCTTAAATCTATGAGGGGGACCTGGATTAGGCGACGAGTTCCGAGGAGACGTCCACGGAAGGAGGAGCCGACAACCCATCATCCCGGTTTCGATAAAGGAGCAGACGTCCCTGAATAAGGGACGGATGCCGCCCGCCTTTGGAAAGCGGGACTACGGGGCCACAAGCCGCGCTCCCATCCCCTCGGGTCGACGGGCGCACGCGCGAACGCGTCCTGGCGGAACAGCGTCGAAACAGAAACCCGACGCACATCCGCACCGAAACAGAAAATGGTGAACCCGACGTGAATCTCTTCTCCTCAATACGAAGACCGATAGCTTTCAGAGGTGTTGGAAGACTAGCATGTTTCCCGGCCGAGCATTCAGCACCGAGGCACGGAACCCGCCAGGGGCTGGGGAAGGGAAATCGGGCACTCCGTCTCACGACGTCGATGGCCTGGGTTCCCCCCATGGAAGGCGTCGTGGCACTAATGATTGGTTGTCGAGTCCTTTTCCTGTCAGTATTAATGGGTTCTTCTCCCTGCTTTCAGGAATCAGGTCACCCGATCCAGTACCCGATCGCCGCCCGCCCACTGGCGCAGGGGTAGGGAAAACACTGACGTGGCTACTCCGTGCGGTCTCGCCCGTTCCACAGCCATCCCAGCAGCCGCAACTGCGAGACAACCACGCCCTCTCTCCCCCTCGGAGGTCATCCAGAGAAGGGTGATCAACAACTTGGTGCGGAGATATGAGGAAGAGGGAGTCATCCCCACTAGGGACATCGCTCGCCTAGACCTCGAGGAAGCTGCACCTCACCACCAACGCCGCCCCCGAGGGCCGCGCAGGGGGGCACCGCCACCAACCTGGACGTCCAACCGCTTCGGGAGTTTATCCCCGGAATGCTCCGACAGCTCCTTCCCCTATGCGGATGAGGTGGAGGATGTCCGGGACCACCCTATCCGAGATTCTCTCCAGGGATCCGCGATAAGGGCTCCTGCCAGGCCACGTCGACACCGCCGCCAGGATTCTCAAGTCGAAGAACGGGCTCTCCACCTGCCTGCGCCGCTAATCCCGACTCGTCTGCCCCGACGCCAACGTCGGGCATGAGCGGAAGAGGATGCCCACCTTGGGGCCCTAGCAACAGCGGCCGTGTTGGCCCAAGCCACTGCAGGCTCCAGTCACCAGGCCCCTGCGCATCCTGAGCAGGGGCACTTCAATGCCCGACCTGGATCGACGCCCCGACCGCCCCAAAGGCAGGTTGGGTTGACTCTCCCGGTTGCTGGTACATGCAATGGCCACCGTGGACCACCTCGCGGTAGCGCTATTCACCAGCAGGGTCTACTCCGTGTGGCCGATCCAAGAGGCATGGGTTATCTCACCTTCCGATCCCGGCCCGGAGGCCTGCCCGGAGTCATCTCTCCCCGCGTCCCCTTTGATATCTGTCCCGGTGCTCCTCGCACCTTCGTTTCCAGTCCTCTTGGCCCCAGCACCGGTGCGGCCAGAGGACGCCAAGACAGAGATCAGCCATGCCCCGAAGAACCACCCAGGGGCAGGAAGGCGAGGCGTCGACGTCGAGGGAGGAATGTTAGGGAATTCCGGACAGAGATCCAACTGGTTCGTTTATCTGATACAGAGGCGGAGTATGATTCGTCGACGGAGCCCTCCCCCCGATCCCGGCAGTCAGGGGCAGGGGTAGGAATGTGGCACGTCAGCCTCGTACTCCCCGAAAGAGAGATCGATGTGATCCTCGATTCTCTCCGAAGGTATATCCGTAGTAGTGGGGGCCTGGTAAACCCCCAAGGATCAAGCTTGCGGTTGGTACTGGCCCCTCGGGAAGCGCCTTCTGCCTCGATCGGAGAAGTCGGAGACCTTTTCTGGGGACCGACGGTCGATCCACGATCTAGTGCAGCTCGGCGAGCACCGACGCTACGACATGATGTTTGCTCTCCAGCCCTTCCTATCGTGATATGGTAGTTGGGGCACCGCAACCCTCAGAGGGCGGCCCGGGATATGGAGGCCAATCGGCATGCTCGCTGTATTCACCGCCGGCCAGCCCGCCGGCCCAGCGGCCCGCCTCGGCACCACTGCCGGTTCCCCGTCCATTCCCAATCGCTGAAGGGGATCAAGATGACCTGGGTCCCGAGTTTGAGTCGTGGAGCTTCTGGACCGTCCTTGCAGAGGGCCACTTCCCTGAGATGTTTTCGCCAGTCACAGGACCGGACTTTGATGCACTAGAATCGCTCACCCCGGATGAGTTCGAATGCTTCTGCCGAACTCTCCGGGAGACTCACTCCCGTCTTCACCGCCTACAAATTCCATATCCCGGGAGTCAAGCACACCTGGAGGATTTTGGTGAGCAGTGCCGTCAGATTGACCTGGCCACGCTCCCTGCGGTTCGACACCCCAGGTCATTTGGGCACCATGAGGCCCTCCAACAGCGATGAATTGAGTGTTTTCAAGTACTCCGAAAGGTTATCGAGGAAGCCACCCCCCATTTGTACATCCGTGGATGGGGGCAGTACGCTTCCCTACGCTTCAGTGCGATTCGCCGACAGCCCGACTCGCTGGGTGGCCCTGAGGGTACATCCCCAGGGACGGAAACGGTCAATATGGATGACCTGTCGGGAGAGGGGAATGACATGGAACTTCTCGACGGGGGCCCTCCCCCCGAAGACAAGCCGTCATTGGATCCATCGGTGAGAGTTACTCGTCACCATAGGAACCTCCTGGGTCTCCCCACACCCACTGAAGCACTGATGTTGAGCCGAAACGTCAGCAAAGGTAAAGAGCACGGCGGGGCTATAAAGCCCGCCGACCCATCTGCCTCCATAAAAAGGGCAGATGAGGATCCCGAGAAGGCCACGCTACGTCAACAGCTCACCGAGCAGAAGAAGCTAGTTGACCAGCTCCTCGCCGAGCGCGCTGCAGAGCGGCGGCCTGACTACGGTTATCCTAGGCCAGGACAGCAGGGACAGGAACAACCAC
Source organism: Viscum album (assembly GCA_963277665.1). Lineage (NCBI taxonomy): Eukaryota > Viridiplantae > Streptophyta > Magnoliopsida > Santalales > Viscaceae > Viscum > Viscum album. The sequence goes on from OY728147.1 coordinate 1,245,323,912, forward strand.
TCCTCAACGAGACTCTCCCGGGCAACCGTGATTATGTCGTGTTTGCCGATAGGGGAGAGGCCGTTGCCTATGGCAAGAGGGTGCGGTTTGTTTCACCACACCCTCCCGAACGGCGTGACTACCTGAGAGACCCCGCTCGGATTCCTCCCGCTGCCCCAAGGGCCGCTCCTCCCGCCATCCCACGAGCTGCCGAGTTCGACGACCCGGTCGACGACCCGATTGAAGAGCCATGCAATGCGCTCGTGGTTAGAGATCCTCGCCAGGACTGGAACCCATGTCCGGATGATCCGATGGCGACACTCATCGCCCGCTTGGAAGCCTTGGATACTCGGCAAGTGGCGATCCCACCGGACGGCAAGCCGTACCCAGCATGGGTGGATGACATGCCGGCACCTCCGGGATTTGGGAACCCCACTTTTGCCCCCTTCAACAGGACTGAAGATCCGCCACAACATTTTGCCCATTTCAACTCGAGGTGCGGGCCTATGTTGGGAACTCCGGCGCATCAGGAGGCCGCTAAGCTTCGCTGCTTTGTCCAGACACTGGAAGGGCCAGCATTTGTCTGGTACAGCCAGCTCCCCGTCGGGTCGATAACTAGCTTGGAGGACCTTCGTAGACAGTTCCTCTACCAGTTCACTTCCACGACCCGGAAGACGAGTATCGCATACCTCTTCAAGTGCAAGCAAAGGCTTGATGAGCGAGTCGCAGATTTCGTCGCCCAATGGAAGGGTCTCACGTATTCCCTTGACATGCCATTGACTCAAGAGCAGTTGCTGACAATGTGTGTCAGGAACGTCAAGACCAAGCTGGTCCCTTCCTTGATCACTCAGAATTACCCCGGAGGGTTCAGGGACTTCTCAGAAAAAGATCAACGTCTTGAGGAATCCCTGCAACAGGCCAGTCAGGCACACCCGCTGCCTCCTATGATCCCTGCAAGGAGAGTCAGCAGGGCTGAGCCCGCTGTTGTTGCCCAGATAGAGGCCCCCAGGCAGTTGGAGCTGCTGCCGGTGAGGCCAGCTCCACAGCCTCATAGGAATCCGCCCCCACGGGCTCAGTTCTCGGCCCAGCAGCGGCAGCCCCAGAACCGGCCGACCCCTCTGCGTAATGTACCACCACAACCCAGACGAGATTATTGGGGTCCACCTCCTCGGCAGGCCCCTCCATCCCCTCGTCAAGACCACGCTCCCAGGGCCCTGCGATACCTGACTTACTCATTTCACGAGGATCAGGTCCCCGGTTATTTCCGGATCACCCTGGAGCAGAGGATTGTGCAACTGCCTGAGTGTTGGAGGCCCGAGGAGGCACATCTCACGGATAACCCCCGCTACTTCCCTTACCATCGGGCCCTGGGACACACCATCCGGCGGTGCTACGTGTTTAAGTACTGACTCCAAGACCAGATTAACAACAATGTAATCTGGTTGGGACCAGCTCCAGCACAAGTGGCAGGTGTGTTCGTGAGATCAGATGACGATAGTGGCGACGAGGACGAATGGTAGCTGGTCTCCGACCGCGGATCCCAGAAGTATAATGACTGGATGGCCCGCAAGATGATCATTCGCGCCCATGGAATCATCTGTGCGCGCTTGAATCAGCCTGAGCCCCCAGAATCTGCGGGTGCTGCTTCGGCATCGTCGTCCCAGCCTGCCTCTTCCGAGAAGAGTAAACGGCGGCGGCGCAAGAAGGAAGAGCGTTCCCCGCCAGTTCCGCCGCTATCCCGCACTCTCAGCGATTTCATGCCCCCGGAGATGGGGGTCCCTCCCCGGATCCGCCCGGTGATGAATGATTCGTTCGGTGATAGTGTTGGGTACGCTTCGGTTAATACCGTCGAGCTGGTAAATCCCTTTTCGGTTCCCGACGTTTAAGAACACCAGGTGGACCTCCCTAGTGTCCTCGGTCGTCGCCACCGTCCGAGGAACCGCAACAACAGGAGTCGTTGTGGCACGACAGTTGGTACCTCCAGCCAGGCCGTGCACGCCACTGAGACTAGGCAGCTGGCTCAAAACCGAGCTCAGCGCGCGCAGCCCCCCCTTCCGGGGATGACGGATTCGCCTCCGCCACCGTTTGTGGTGTGGGACTAGGCAGAACCGCCTCAGCCGCGCCGCGACCATCTTCGTCCTGCCACGAGTCCATCCCGGCCTCCTGGCCCCAGTACAGTGACCACTTCCCGGGCTTCAACCAGTGAACAGCGAGATGCGCCAAGCACCAGTCGGCCGCCGGTCCAAACGGCAAGGCCCGTCATGCCTCCAACTGCAGAGCAACCTCCTGCAACCAGGGGCTCGCGCTTGGAAAGAAAGTATGATGCCCTGAATCACTTGACCGATATCCCAGCAAGGATCTCCATCCTTGAGGCTCTGCGCCTGTCACCTGAGATGCGCGAGGCGCTCGCTGAAGCCCTGAAGAGCCCCCTCCAGTTTGAGACGGAGGTTGTGGCTGCAGAGGCCTTTCACGCCGAAGCGATTGAGAACGCCGAATGTCAGGCAGTTATCTCGTTCTCTGGTAAGGATGAAGACCCTCCTATACAGGGGCACATTCGTCTGCTGTATGTTACTGGCCAGTTCAATGGCCTTGAAGTCCGGTGCTGTCTTGTCGACACGGGGTCTGGGATTAACCTGATTCCAACTCGGACGCTCCGGAGATTGGGGTTGTCTGAGGATGACTTGATTCCCTCCGAACTCAGGATCCATGGGTACGACCGCACCGAGCAAACTCCGGTCGGCAAGATACGTTTGAAGACCCAGTTCGGTGGCCTGATTGCCAACACCGAATTCATGGTAGTCTCTCAGGACACTGCGTATAACGCATTGATGGGCAGGCCATGGCTCCACCTTCATGCGGTGGTTCCCTCATCATACCAACAATGCCTTAAATACTCCCTTAATGGTCGAGTAGGCGTGCTTCAGGGAGATGCCTCTCCTTTTGCCTCATGTGAAGCCCGCTATCTGGATGCGGACTATTACAAGAGCAAGGATAAGCAGATCCTGACAGGTGAGGTTGAGATTGTCGCTGTTGCAAGTGATCCCTGGGCATGTTTAGATGATGCTTACGTCCTCCCGATTCATCGGTTGGACATAGCCATGGTCTCAACGGCATGTGAGTCTCCTGATGAGATGACCGCGACCGCCCATTCCAGCACCAGTGGCCCAGCAGGATCTGGTAGCCCCAATGCAGTTTCCAACGCAGTCTCTTCTGTGGAAGATCCCTCCCTGAGTGGAGAGGACGTGGAAGATGCACCCCCAGCTTTTGAGGAGGGCGTCTCCGCCACGGTCGATGAGTTAGTACAGGTGAACCTTAGAACCGAGGCAGATCCCAGACCCACATTGGTCAGTGCCGCCATGCCATCTGAGGAGCGGCATCAGTACGTGGACTTCCTCAGACAGCACCGTGATGTGTTCGATTGGGGCTATGACAAGATGTCGGGGCTAGATCCTCAAGTAGCCGTCCACCGCCTTGGTCTCCCGGCAAACCATCGCGGGTTCAAGCAGCTTCCCAGGAAGATGCACCCGTTCCGCGGTGCCATGGTTGCGGCCGAAGTTGACAAGATTATCAAAGCCAACTTCGTGAGGGATGTTCAGTACCCCAGATGGTTGGCCAACATTGTGCCGGTCAGGAAGAAGAATGGGAAGATCAGAGTTTGTATCGACTTCCGCGATCTCAACTGCCACTGTCAGAAGGATGATTTTCCCCTTCCGGTGACAGAGCTATTGATTGACGCCACGGCAGGGTTCCAAGCCCTCTCCTTCATGGATGGATACTCCGGATACAACCAATCCGAATGGCCCCTGAGGATGAGGAGTTCACTGCCTTCAGGGCCCCCCAAGGTACCTTTTGTTACCAGGTCATGCCCTTCGTCCTGAAGAATGCAGGAGCCACCTATCAACGGGCGATGCACCGCATATTCAAGCCAATCCTTGGCACACTGGTGGAATGCTACGTCGACGACTTGGTGGTCAAATCGCGCCAGCGTCAGGACCATCTCAAAGATCTTGAGAAAGTGTTTGGCTTCCTCCGGTCTCGCCGCCTGAAGATAACCCCATTGAAGTGTGCATTTGGGGTCCCCTCCGGGAAGTTTCATGGCTTTGTGGTACGATACCGGGGTATTGAGATCGACCCAGAGAAGATCAGGGTGATTAGCCAAATGCCTCCCCCAGGTAACATTCGGGAACTGCAAGGGTTCCAAGGCCACTTAGCCTATATACACCGATTCATCGCGAATCTGGCCGGCAAGTGTAAGCCCTTTTCTCGGCTCATGAAGAAAGGTGCCACCTATGTATGGAATAAGGAGTGTCAGACCGCTTTCGAGGAAATCAAGCAGTACCTGCTTCAACCTCCGGTTCTGATGCCGCCTGTATCCGGGAAGCCATTGGTCCTTTATGTGACTGCCCTGGAATGGTCCCTTGGTGCCCTTATCGCCCAGAAGAACAACGAGGGAACAAAGAATAGCCTCTATTACCTCAGTCGCATGCTCCTCGATGCGGAAGTTAGGTATTCCCCCATCAAGAAGAACTTCCTGGCGCTAGTATTTTCCGTACAGAAATTACGGCACTACTTGCAGCACCACGAGGTACAGTTGGTTTCTCGGGTAGACCCTTTGAAATATATCCTGAGCCGGCCTATGTTGACTGGACGTCTAGCGCGGTGGACTGTGATTCTCCAGCAGTTCGACATCAGGTATGTGTCTCAGAAGGACATCAAAGGGCAAGCATTGGCGGACTTTCTGTCTGCTCACCCGACCTCCACGGATCAGCCGCTGGATCTGGGCTTTCCTGATGAGACCGTTCTCTCGGTCGATCGTGCCGATCCATGCTGGCAGATGCACTTTAAAGGTGCCTCCCAGAGCCCCACAGGTAAAAGACTCGATAATCCTAATCTCAACAGAGTGGGCTTGGGTATCGTCTTCATTACCCCGGAGCAAGTCGTGCTGCCATACTCTTTCCTGTTGTCAGAGGGATGTACCAACAATGAGACGGAATACCATGCCCTCATCACTGGCCTCGAGTTAGCTCTCGAGATCAACGTGCCCCATCTGTGTGTGAAAGGGGACTACGAGCAGGTCGTTAAGCAGATCAATGGCGACTATGTAGTCAGGAAGCCGGAACTTGTGCCATTGCTGGAGTGCACCCTCCTCCTGATGGCCCAGTTCCCTTCTCGGCCAGAAATTGTCCATATTCCCCGGTCGCAGAACGGTCGAGCAGATGCTTTGGCCAGCCTTGCTGCGTCACTCGCAGAGCCTGAACAGGACATCCTGATCATCCGTGTGACGCACCGCAGGCTCATTGCTCCCATTATCCCAGAGGGAGATCGCGGCCCATCGGTAAGTAATCTCACCACAGTTGCCCCTATCCCTGGAGCCCCGAGTACCACAGATATGGTAGTCGAACCAGCCCCTGATTGGAGGACGCCTTTGGTTGAGTACCTCCAACATGGCATTCTCCCGTCGGATCGGGCCGAGCGCGAGCGAGTTCGACGCCGCGCATCGCAGTTTGTCCTCCAGAGCAGTCCCGGCCTGGAGCAAATCCTCTATAGACGCGGATTTGATGGTGTTCTCCTCCGTTGCCTTCAGGGAGTTGAGATCACACGACTCATGCAAGAGGTTCATGCTGGTTTATGTGGTGCCCACCAGACTGGGCTGAAGCTGTCCCACCAGATTCGGAGGTTGGGATACTTCTGGCCCTCCATGATCCATGACTGCATCATGTATGCCTGGAAGTGTCATGCGTGCCAGGTTCATGAAAACTTTGTGCATCGGCCGCTGGAGCCTCTCCATACCACCAGGTATTCTTGGCCCTTTGCAGTCTGGGGGCTGGACGTTGTGGGACCTTACCTGCCGGCGACGGCTCGCCAGTGCCGGTTCATTCTGACCGCCACGAACTTCTTCTCCAAATGGGTAGAGGCGATTCCGCTCAGAGAGGTCAAATCATGTTCTATCACTTACTTCGTGACCTCCAACATCATTTATCGATTTGGAGTGCCTCACGCTATCCTCACGGATAATGGAGCCAATTTCCGAGCAGCCGAGTTGAAGAAGTTGTACGACAAGTACAACATTCGCTCGAACCATACATCTCGCTATCATGCACAGGAGAATGGAATGATTGAGGCGTTTAACAAAACCCTCTCTAACATTCTGCAAAAGATGGTTGGTCAGAACAAGAAGAGTTGGCCGGAAAAGCTCCCCAACGCCCTCTGAGCTTATCGGACGACGACTCGCAATTCCACCCAGATGACCCCTTATTCCCTGGTGTATGGAGCTGAGGCCGTCCTTCCCATCGAGATCCAGTTACCGTCCTTGCGCACTGCGGTCTATGACCAACAAGCGCCGGACAGAGCTGCTGAAGCCCGTCTAGTCGAGTTGGAAGCACTGGATGAGAATAGGCTTCGCACATTGCACAACTTGGAGAGGCATCAAAGCAGAATGGCTTGAGCTTTCAATAAGAAGGTTCACCTCCGCTCCTTCCTGTAGGGTGACCTAGTACTGTCCCTAAGAGCACCAATGATCCCCGGCAGGAAGCCTCCCAAGTTGGAGCCCAAGTGGGAGGGACCTTTTGTCATCCACAAGGTCCATCCCAATGGCGCGTACTCCCTAGCGACTATGGATGGTGAGCGTGTTACTCCTCCCAACAACGCTAGGTTCCTCAAGCAGTACTTTGCATGAGTGCACTTCGTCCCGCATGACGTTAAACTGCACTTCGTCTCGCATGACGTTAAACTGCACTTCGTCCTGCATGACGTTAAACTGCACTCCGTCCCGCAGGACGTTAAACTGCACTTCGTCCCGCATGATGTTAAACTGCACTTCATCCCGCACGACGTTAAACTGCATTCGTCCCCACTGCAGGACGTTAAACTGCATGCTCCATTGTCCCGCATGACGTTAAACTGCACTTCGTCCTGCATGACGTTAAACTGCACTTCATCCCGCATGACGTTAAACTGCACTTCGTCCCATAGGACGTTAAACTGCACTTCGTCCCGCATGATGTTAAACTGCATTCGTCCAAGCTGCAAGACGTTAAACTGTTTGCTCCATCGTCCTGCATGACGTTAAACTGCACTTCATCCTGCATGACACTAAACGGCACCACGTCCGAGCTACAAGACGTTAAACTGTTCAGAATTCGTCCCGCATGACGTTAAACTGCCTCTCAAGAACTACGTACGGCTTGATTCCCATCCTTATGGGATACGTAGGACCGCCTAGACGTTTGTGTTCCAGGTCCAGCCCCGTCTCTTGGTTGATCACGGGGATCTGCCGTCCTTTGGTTGCTCTCAAGGTGAGTCGTCCTACCCTTTCCGGTGATCTGTTAGCATGTTTTGGGGTACTCCGGGCTATGACCTATAGTGTTGAATTCAATCCCGACAAGCATGTGTTACTTGTCAGGCCTCGCGCTTCCTCTTGTTCGAGCCTTCACTCAAAGGGATCCTCATTAGCGGTTTGGATGCGATGCCTCAGTGCTCTCCTACCGCTCCCAGTCGATTTACCGGTGGGTCCTGGGCAGAAAATCGATATGAATCCTGCGCTTGAGCGGTTGATGCTCATTTGCTTGCCTCATCCTAGGCTGACGCGATTAGATGTTGTGTTGCGAATATGGTCAGCAACATCCTTGATCGCCATGTCAACTCTTTCAGGCTCTGAGCATTGGTTGCACAGTCCTTATCACACTCCACCTCAGTGCGTTGTAGTGGAAACTCGACACTCTCTCTTCATACTGACCCTCAGTACACCTCTACACGTTAGGCAGTCCAACCAGGGTAATGGTGCCTTTCGAGGCTCCCACAATATGAGAACCAATGATATATGCCAATGTCCTCTCTAAGGGCCATTTGCAGCTTGACCCTCGTCCCCATGAGGAGGAAGGAGTCGCACGAACAATCGCGTTCTGGGCCCAGCGTAGCTGGAGGCTAGCATCTCTGCCCGTCGGTTGATAGACATTTGCAGGCCCCTATCCCAGGATCCTTCTCCTGGAATTGTGCGTGACCGTAGGGCTGGGATGTGTCCCCACCTCCGCTGGGTCCGCCGTATCGCAATAAGAAGATTCCTCCATGGTCCGAGCCACCCGACCTTAAACTGTGTTGCCTGGTCTTACCACACGACCGTAAACTGTGATCGTCTTGGCTGCCCGAAGGCAGCGGATTCCCAACAGAAGGGGGAATCTTTAAGAGGTGGGGGGCTGGACCCGAAGTTTCAAACATCCGGGCGTTCCTACGTATCCCATAAGGATGGGAATCAAGCCATACGTAGTTCTTGAAGCGCGGCGTAACACAATCGGGCACCAGCGCGGGGAGGGGTGCGGGTCTGGCCCTCGCACCCAGAAGAAGCGGTATTTGATATTTCTTGTTTGTCCTTAAAGGTGGATGGTTTTTCTTTGTGCAGCGACCTGCCTGTGATTAAGAAATCCCTGGTGTCACCACAATAATCAAGCCATGAAAGGCATTGATAAATGGTGTGGTTATTAACCAGCAACCAACGTGAGTGTCCCGTGAGAAGAACATCACGATGCAGTGCCCTTTTTAGGCTTCATGCTCCCCTTCATTCGGACCCATCACCTACGCCCTGGGTGGAACCCCCCGTGAGCGGTCTGGATACAATGCCTCAGTGCTCTCCCACCGATCTGGGCTGGTGGCCCCAAGGGCCTTGGGCAGCAAATCGATATGAATCCTGCACTTGAGCGGTTGATGCTCGTTTGATGCCTCATTCCATCAACGGTCAGTGCGATATTGATGCTGCTTTTCCGCCACGGTCGGCAGTACTCCCATATCGTTACGCCGGTGCCCCCAGTCCTTGAGTTAATGGCCGCATGATTCACATTAAGTTTTCCACCTCCCATTATGACCAGGAAAAATCTCGGAACTCCTGACACTATCCCTCAGTGCATCTTTACATATCCAGGGGATAGGACCACGATGTGGCGTACTTTGAGGTTCTTATGGTCCGAGCTCTAAGACATTAAACTAAGATCTGCCCCTATGGTCCGAGCTCTACGACCTTAAACTAAGATCTCCCTAATTGGGGTTCTACGTCCCGCATGACGTTAAAAATGCACTCTCAGAACTGCGTGTGGCTTGATCTCCTGCCTGATGGAGTATGTAGGAACACCCGTGCATCTCGACTCGGGTCTAGCCTTAGGGATCGCTAAGTCCCGCCCCTCGTCGCCGGTCGTCTGGCCTGGCTTCCGGTAGAGTGGTGCGGTTGTGATATTCTCCCTGATTCAGCTCGGGATGCCCCATTACAATGATGGTAACTGACAGTTTCCTCATCAGAGAGGTTCTGTCTGAGAATTGGGGTGATTCACGGCCAGATTGGTGCATCCGCCTAATACGCTTTCCCCACGGTGGTGCAATTTTGGTAGTGTTAGATTCTGTCTGAACAAATCATCACTTCGCCCCACGCTTCGCATGCTCTTTTGATCCAGATTTCCACCCTAGTGTCTGAAAAAACCCCCAAAGCGGTATTGATGATGCCATGTGATCCGCCTCCTGCAATATGAATGATGACCTTCGGTCTGTCCATTGCAGTAGTATGGTCGATTGATCCATTGTCTGATTTCCATCTTGGGCATTTCCTGGAAGACTGACCGTCGTGGATTTCTGAATTTGGGACACGCGATTCACCCTTTTTCATCTCCCTATGTTCGGATAAAATCTCAACGCCCCTAGAGTTGTCCCGCTCGTGTGTCGGAACAAGTTGGGGGGATGGTACATTGATTAGGTCTGAGGTCTCCGTTCCTAGGAATGTCCTCCCTCTTTTCCTTAGAGATCCAGGCCCAATTGTGGATGCCTGAAGCTTGGTTAACGCTCCCGCAAGACAATGAATTGTGGTTGAGCACGTTAAGACAAAAGATGCGGATAAATATGTTGATTCATACAAATGGATCTACGTATTGAGTAGCGGAAGCAAAATGTTCTGGGAATGGAAAAAACAAAGCCCCTAGGGATTAGCGTGCTAAATGGATCTTTCCAACGCCGCTACCCTTTGGCTGGTGGCCTCCAGAGCTGCTTCTCGCTCTCTGCATGCCCTCTCTTCGTCGGCGGCCGCAGCGCGCAGCTCGCCGATCCTGGATTGTGCACGCTCCCGCTGGACTTTAAGTGTGACCATCTGGTGGCCTGCCTCCGTCAGCTGTGCCTGGGCGTCATCCAGCTGGGCCGTCAATTGCTCCACAAGCTCAGTGCACGCTCCGATGAAGGCCTCCTTTTCTGCTGCCTGCCCTTCGAGGCGCCGGACTTCCTGCTCCGCCACGAGGAGCGCCCGCGTGTTCTCCGACATGTCCCGACATTGTGCGACGTCGGCACGCCGGCGGCTCTCGCGCATCTTTTCGGCCATGAAATCACGGACCGTCAGATGGAGGCGTCGAGCATCAGCTCTCCCGGCACACAGGAAGCGCATCCAAGTTTGAAGCGATCCCATGCGCCCCAGCCACTCCGATGGGGGTCTCTTGAGGAACCGCTGGATGCACTTCCACCCCATACGGCGCGTTATCCGGCTCTCCTCGACCACCTCCGAGTCCGAGTCGCCCATCTCCTCAGGGTCGGCAGGCCGGTATGCAGGGAAGGCAGCCAGTAGGTCTACTGCAGGGTCCACCCCTGGGATGTCCTCACAGGGGATAGGTTCCCCAACATCTGGGCGACCTTCTTCTCTCGCCCCAGCGGCGTTGACACCCTCGTCAGCCCCTGACCTCTCTCCGTTGGCAGCACCGCCAGCGTCCGTTGCCCCCCTGATCAGCAGTTGGTGGGGCCAGCTCAGTGTGAGAAGTCTGTTCCGGAGAAGGCGGCATGTCTGCCACTGGTCCACTCATGGATAGCCCGGGTTCGACAGCCCGACGAGCCTCCAATATTGAGATCACTGCGCAAGGCATGCCGCGGTTAATCACGGATCGTCAACGGCAAGAACGAGCAGTAAAGTAAGGAGACCTACGGGAGTCCAGAGCGTCATCTTCCGTTGTCCCGGCCGCCGCAGGAGCAATTGCAGTAGGGGATCCCTCAGCAGTTGTCAATTCAATGATAGGTGTCTGGCCCCCGCCCTGTCCTACTGGCGCCTCTCCTACTCCTACTGAGGATGCCTGAACAACATCTGTGCACTCCTGAGGAGGATGAAGAAATTGGTTAGAAGCTGCATAAGAGAATGGACGAAGCAGGTTGAGTAGGGATAGAAGTAGACCTCGAGGAGCTCAGTGATATCGATATTGTCAGAGCCGAACACCTCGCCGCTCTCCCGCGGGCTCCCCGGATGGGACCTTCCCTCAGAGCCTTCATCCTCCCCCGTCTCCTCCTCTTCCTCGGAGTCATCGTTACTATCACCTTCCTCTGGAGGCATCTGTTCCGGAGCAGGCTCTGGACCGAGCATCACCTTCACCAGAAGGGACGGCTCCGCACGCTAACCACGTTGGTGTGCGTACTCGTCCATGGCCGTCAGATACGCATACCGCCGGTGGAAGTTCACCCTGTCGGCGACCTGAAGGCGCCCGACCTCTGGAAGATGGATTCCTTCTCTGATTATCTTCTTCCAGATGGTTTCGGTCCCCAACGACTACCGTAGGGTCATCCAGGCCGACCACAGCGCCGGGAAGACTGCATCGTGGGAGGGTTCGAGCAGACGCCTTATCTGCTTCTCGGGCCGCTCTCTGACCACCGCATGTGCCCCCTCTCTGGGCGCTGAGTCCGTGGCGGCAGTCCGCGATGTTCCCGCCACCGAAGTCCCTGCCCGCGCCGGCTCCGCTGCTTGGCGCGCCTCTGTTCTCCCCTGCGTAACGACGCATCGCCTCCTTCATTGACATCCGGTCTCCGCACGGGTGACCTCAAGCCGCCGAACTGGTTTCTGTAGAATCTCCTCGGGGTACATGATGGCCCAGTGATCGGCGTACTCGGTTTCCAAACCTGCGTCGACCCCGGTAGAAGGGAGAGTGATGACATCGCCAGAGCCGAAAGAGGCGAACATTAACCACATCTAGCGAAGGACGCAAGGGTTCGTCTCCTCCCGGACAGCAACAAATACCCTCTTCGGCATCCGTTGAAGGAACCTGAACTGCCTGGCGAACCGGGTCGGCACGTAGGGCTCGCAGATCACCTTCCCGTCGATCCGAGCCACGAGCACCCCGCCCCGCATGCTCAGGAAGTATTCGTGATACTCCAGCAGACCCTGCCCATTGTCGATCATCTGGGCAACGGGAGTGGGGAACGGGCTGAAGGTGAAATTAGCATGATTGCCAATCCGAATCCTCATGCCCTCCTCATTTAGGGTCATCGGAGCGACCCCCGCGATGTTCAGCAGGGAGGGTCGCAGGCCGTTGCCCGGAGGAATGACGACGTTTGGAAACGTGTACCCACCAAGGTGAGCAGCCACCCAGCCGTGGAAGAATTGAAAGGGCCCACAGATCCTTCGTGGTGAACACCCTCACGAGATGCGTCCTAGGATGGCGTATAGCTTAGCCCGCACTGGGACCCCGAGGTTGAATCTTTTGTTGGCGGCCATGGCGCCCGCCATCACCAGTGTCGCCGGGCGGACACCCATCCTCACGTACCGCACTGGCAGGAGCCACCCACTCAGAATGGTGGCCAGGAACGCCGCGTACCAGACATTTGGATCCCGGGCCTTGATGACGCGGTACCCCCATGGGCGGTAGTCTCCCGTATCCAGGACCCGCCAGTACGACTCGTTCCGGCTCCTCTGAGCCGTGGTCGGGCACCGCTACCCCATGCCTGGCATCTTGACCGCTGGGTCATGCACCAAGAACTGGCCGAACCACTCCTTGTAGGCTATGTCCTTGTGGAGGTCCTTGACCCCGAGCCGCTCCGTAGCGAGGTCCAGTAGATTCCATGTCCGGATGGGAGTCAGTGACCTGTCGCCCCAGGTGTTCCTCGGAGGCAGGAACTCATCATATTGGTAACCCTCCAGCGGGATACCTCCGATGCAGTGGATGTCCCAGAGACCGATGCTGACCTCCCCATGATGAAGATGGAAGGTGTTGGTATCCGGGGACCAGCGGGTGAATAACTCTGGCCCGAGCTCGGGCTGCTGGTAGAAGTGGAACTGCGACGTCCACACCGCCTCAAACAGGCCGATGTACCGCAGTTCCTCCGCGAAGTGATCGCAGGTGTTGCATACCCAGAACGCCCAGGCCCACTCACTGGTGAAATTGCCCCCAGACCGCAAGTCCCAGTCCTTCAGCCAGCCCCTGGTGGCGTCGGTGACACTCTGGCGATACATGCTCGAGTAGAGGGCTGGAGAGTTCTCCGCAGTAGGCTGACTCACGGTAATGGTTCGCGTCCTCGAGTTCAGGACATTGACACTTAAGTGCCTGGTCTCCCTGGAAGGATGCTCGTTGTTGGTGATGTTGTAGCGGGGAAGCTCGTCCTCCCGAGTCACCCAGATCCGTGGCGCATCAACCTCGAACACCGGCACCGGAACCTCATCCAGAATTCCGTAGTTCCAAAGTGGCATGTTGTCCGACAGCGGATACGTCTTTTGGGCCGGCGTCAGAAAATCGAACAAGGATTGATTATTGGAAACAATCTCCTTGGCTCCGTAGACCTCCTCGTTCACCTCCATCTCAGCTCTGCGAATGGCGGCATCCCCCTCATTCACTTGATTCGCGGCCATCTCAGAAGCTCCGGGAGTCGTGTGGGTTAAGGGATGAGGCGTGTGGAATCGGAGGAGGCTGGTAGAGAAATTTGGGAGTTGGCGCGCAATCCTAGTGGACGACGCGCAATTGGGAAGTCTGTCGCGTAAAACCCCGGGTGTTCGCGCAAAACAAGCCGAAATCCGGATGGGTTTGCGCGCAGAACGGGCGAATTTCGCGCCGTCAATGGCAATTTCGCGCACGAGAGCTTGAAATATTATCGCGCGGAAAGCCTGTGTATGGCACGCGAGACCCAGGGCCCCTATTTATAGGCGAGGCTGGGTGTCCGTGCCGCGCGGAAAGCCTGTGTACGGCACGCGAGACCCAGGGCCCCTATTTATAGGCGAGGCTGGGTGTCCGCGCCGCGCGGAAAGCGCTTTGCGCGACCACGGCAGCGAATTTCGCGCCCGACACCTTTTTTGCACACCAAAGTCCCGCGCCGCCCAGGACTTCGGCATTCCGGCGTCTCCCTCGGAACCCGATCGTTGCGACCTCTCGCCGATCCGATTCCGAGGGGGGGATTTTGTAGACGCCGGAAAAGTCCGTTGCTCCTCAAAAGAAGTTCCGGATAAGGAAAGCGAGGTCATATTTGGAGTCAGAAGCACGTTTCGGAAGGCCCGAAGACCTTGCGCGAAATTTTGGACGCCCGCGCGCAATATTGGCTATGCGGGCACAATCCTTCCGAGATTCGCGCAATGGGCCGAGTCGGCACGTAATTTTCCGCGCCCGACGCCCGTGCACGGCCCTGAAGCGCGTCGGGCCCCTATTTCGCGCCCGCGCCGAATTGCGCGCCAGCGAACCGAATTGCGCGCCCGTGAGCCGAATTGCGCGCCCGGGGTTGCCTATAAATACAAGGCGACCCCCGACGTTTTGAAGGTTTCCAGAATTCGAAGGGTCGCTCGTGCGTGCTATCCAGCCCCCTCCGCGCGCAATGCCGATGTTCAGGTAACATCCTTTATTTCGTGCAAGCCAGCCACAGGATTTGCCTTCGCGCGCAACCCCTTTGGCTTCTTTCCATTGACCAACTCCTCACCCAAAGGCCTTCGCGCGCAAAAGAAGCCTCTTGCGCGCAATTTCCCCCCGGGTGCGCGCAATCCACCCCGATTGTGCGCACCCCCGTTACTATGTAGCCATTCGTTAAAGAATGGGTCGTTGCCCCCACGCGCCATCAGAGGCCCGGTGCGCGCAATCTCTATTCCTCGCGCGCTATCAGAGGCCCGGTGCATGCAATCTCCATATTCCGCGCGCAAAGCGCTGGCCCAATTGCGCGCCAGCCCGCCCAATTGCGCGCCGACCCGCGGTATTGCGCGCCAAGATCCTCTTTTGTGCGCAAACCGCCAAGGGTCTCCCCCTTTGACCCCCAGAGGGTACCCGCCTACGTGGCGCCCGATGATCTTCATCTCGGGTGCCCGCACCATACGTCGTCTTCCCGTGCGGCCCTCTAGGCTCGCGCGAAGTGACAAGAACCCATTGGCGGCTCCACCTCGTCCGTGCTGCAGGACGTTAAACTGCCAAGCATCCATCATCCTGCAGGACGCTAAACTGCACCTCGTCCGCGCTGAAGGATGTTAAACTGCCAAGCATCCATCGTCATGCAGGACGCTAAACTGCACCTCGTCCGCGCTGCAGGACGTTAAACTGCCAAGCATCCATCGTCTTGCAGGATTCTAAAACTGCACCTCGTCTGCGCTGCAGGACGTTAAACTGCCAAGCATCTGGGCCTCCTCAAGGTGTAAGCCCCAAACCCCATCGTCCAACATGACGTTAAACTGTACTTCGTCCGGCAAGACGTTAAACTGTCCGCTTCGTCCTCAACACATGACGTTAAACTGTACTTCGTCCGGCAAGACGTTAAACCGTCCGCATCGTCCTCAACACACGGCGTTAAACTGTACTTCGCCCAGCAAGACGTTAAACCGTCCGCATCACCCGATCCCATGCCTCGCACGCAGGGTCCCCCCGGTTTGGATGTGGCCCCCACCCGCTCGTCTCTGCAGGGATGTCGGGATTGCCCCGCTTTAGGGACGATTTATTGGAGTGGCCTTCGCCCACAAGGGTAGGGTATTACAAACCCCTAGTTTCTTGTGGGGGACTGCACATGTGTATCTCCATTGTGCTTCCCCACTTCCGAAGCCAGTAGAGAGCATGACAGGGATCGAGGTGTCTCTCACCTTCGGCCCAAGTCCCTCTTCAACTGAGCTTTTCCGCACTCAGGTTGCCTCAGTGCGTAAGTCCTGACAGAATGAACTACGTGGACTTTGATCCATGTCTCCTAAACAGGGTACGTAGGAAGCCTCCCTGAGGTTCAATCCCACCACCTGGTCATCCCGGTCGTATTCACGTCAGTTCGTCCATCAGTGGACCCCTCCCGGGTTCACATTCGCGTCGATTCACCTATGAATCCTCCCTTGTGGGGGACTGCACGTGTGTATCTCCATTGTGCTTCCCCACTACCGAAGCCAGTAGAGGGCATGACAGGGATCGAGGTGTCTCTCGTCTTCGGCCCAAGTCCATCTCCAACTGATCTTTGCCGCATATGAGCCTCCTTAGAGTGTAAGCCCCAAACACCATCGTCCAGCAAGACGTTAAACTGTGATCCACCCAATCCGTGCGTGCCAGCAGCCTAGACCTCCTCGTGAGTCGGCTTGCCATCGTCCAGCATGACGTTAAACTGTATATCCGAACTATGCTGACATTGATCCGTGCTAACGCGTGGTACGTATGAAGCCTCTACGGGGTCCAAGCTCTTCACTCCATCATCCATCCTGATCCTTATCCGGGCTGCCACATCCCGATGGGGTCATGCCATTTCATTCCACTCCACTTCACTCGGGAAGCCGCCCATGTGCTGGCCCCAGCTTCGGAGGTTCCCCGCAAGGGGTTCTGTCATCTAATCCACTCCTCGTGTTGATCAGTCCGATGTCGTCCCCGCTGGACGTTAAACTCGCGGCATACCCCGTGTTAAACATGGGAAGCTGAGGAAAACCTCAGGAAACGCAGTTCCCAGCACCCAGCGCGGGATGCCTTAGGCCATCACGGCTTCGAGAAGCCCTATTAGGGACGGAATGCAGACATGCAGAGCCGCAGTGTTAAGACACGCCCCCAACACCCAGAGCTACCAGGTCTCCTCACCGCGGGTTGTTGCCCCGAGCAGACTCCTTGGAGCGTCCGGGCGGAAGCAGCGTAATTAACCGGTGTCCATGAAGATATGGCACCGGGAACGAGATTTACGAACATTCTTAAATCTATGAGGGAGACCCGGATTAGGCGACGAGTTCCGAGGAGACGTCCACAGAAGGAGGAGCCGACATCCCATCATACCGATTTCGATCAAGGAGCAGACGTCCCTGAATAAGGGACGGATGCCGCCCGCCATTGGAAAGAGGGACTGCGGGGCCACAAGCTGCGCTCCCATCCCCTCGGGTCGACAGGCGCACGTGCGAACGCGTCCTGGCTAAACATCGTCGGAACAGAAACCTGACGCACATCCGCACCGAAACAGTTGTCAACATAGTCCTCCAAAAAACTATCAAAAATGATCGAATGATATAGGTGATACCATACTCAAATAGGCTTTCTAGTTATTACTTTTCACATAACAAAATACGCGTGAAGTGCTAAAGAATTGTTAAACGAGAAGATGAAGACATAACCGAATGCGAACACTACTTGAAATTAATGAACTCAAGGGCTCAATTGGATCACAATGTCTTGGGGTGGAAGTAATAATAGAAGATCCTCTAAAACTCCTCTTAATTCATATCCTGATTACATACTTCTTTTTAGATAACATCACATAATCTATTGTAGGAATCACGTAGCATGTAAGTCTTGAGCACCACCATCTACTGAGTAGGATTCTCTACATCTTCGAAGATTGAAATCATGGTCTCCAACCATGAAAATGCATCATGTGGTCCTTCATCCCCAGAAAAATTTGGAGGATGTTTCTGCTAGAACACCCATCTCAACACTTTTATAGTCTGGGAAGAATGTGGTCCTCTCTAAAAAGTTTTCATCGCACTCATCAATACTTCACGAAAATGTTCATCAACAGCTATGTTTGGTATAACAGTTGGTGTCAAAACAATCGTGATTAGTGGATCCTCAGGTAGTCCATAATCTACCATTTCATGTGTCTGTCTATCACTACGTACAAGGAATACAATTGAAGGATGTATCAGTGGCATGATACTGCAAAAAACAATTGCACAACCCAATTCATGATTATCATTGTTTTCATAGTAGAAGTGAAAGAATTGAATAAGAATATTAAAAATTTCCTTATCTAAAAAATAGTGTTACAGGGCTTATAGAACCATTACATATTGTTTTCCCTTAGCATTAACATGTGTTTGTATATCTGCCAACCAGGAGGTTCAACACCTATAAACACGATCTGTTCCTCTTGTGACATGTCATGTACTTTAATATTCCCTCCTACCTATGTAATTATACATGGCTCGAAGAAAATGGATCTACTAGTGTAACTCTACATGGTGTGTTCACACTAGACGCGACGTGGAATAAAATGTTCTATACACCCATGTTGTTAGTCCCATGGCCAGATACATGATCATTTAAAATATGACATGTACTCTCAGTACGCAACATGTTATACCAAATGTATATGATCCTCTTATCTCTTATCTCACAGTTAATTACATGGTCAACATCTACCCAAAATGTACATACAATACAAGGCATGTACATAAGAAATGTTATTTCTTCCCAAATAGAAGAACACATGGCATGTGTTCATAACATCACATGCCTTGTTGTTTTGGTTTCAAGACATTAATCCTATGAATCTAATATGGAACCCTCCAAACCCATAAAAGATTTCCAATACATGAAATTTTCTCATCTTTGATCGCCCATAATCACCCCGAATCAATGATTGGCACATTTAATAATATCATATTAATAGATTTCAATTAAATTTCAAACATGATTCACCATATTCTAATTCAAGAGGGCCCATGACACATCAATGACGAAATCATTTAATCTATCAAAATTAAACATTACATATAATAATACCTAATAAAAATAGGTGGTATTTTCATTACGACATCTCTTAAAACAACATGCATATCTAGCACAACATCTATCACACTAGAATTCAATCATTAATTCACCCTAAATGACATGAAAGGAGTGCATGAAATGTGATCTCTAGGAAGTTCATATATGATGCATGAGATGGAATAACCTCATATAATTAGGTTAAAATAGAAATAGAAACACAATTATATTAATCCTAACAGCCCAGAACATGTGAATCACCTAATGGGGAAATCAAATAAACAGTTAAAATTACAAAACTAATTTTTTCTGCAGTATTCGATATCACATAGATTTTCCTTGTACACAGGTCATCTACTCCTGATCACAACATATTACAAATTAATATTTCCTTTATATACCAGTTTATTGGCCCTAAATAGTATGGAAAACTATAAAGGTAACCCCTATAAAACCATTATGTAACGTCCTGACTCCAGGTTCCACCCAAAAGTGCCCTGAACATTGTTGGTCAAATAACCTAATGATAATTTCCCAAAATGCCAGGGGCTATAGACTAGAATTGGGGGATAAGGTTTGGTAATAGGGAATCTATATCTACATTGGAATAGTATACACAAAAAAATAGTTAACAAGAGTAGAAGTAGTAATACCATACATTAGAAGTAAAAAATGGAAGGCTGATGGTAATTAAATAATTGGAGCATATATACATATGATATATATCACATGTTTCCATGAATGTAGAAATTTATGTCATAATGATGGAAATTTTATATTGAAACCAACATAAGAAAATAAATGTAAACTCACACTACATAACAGGACTCAACTTAGTCTCATGGTATTCAAATCCAATAGCAATCAAGAACCTGATGAAGAAGAATGATTTCCCATATCTATACCTACAATCATATATTCTATTTCGGTCCAAAAGTATCCCCCATAGAGGGTTTCACATGAATCTGAGTAAGAAACAACCAAAATATATTTTCCTAACTATCAGTGAATATATATATATATATATATATTAGGTAATATGAAAAATGAAACAATAGACTAGGAACTACCCAAAAGTCAACATTTATACATATTTCAATTTCATTCTTTTGCATTTATCAATTATTCAATACGTTGAATCAAGAAAACCCAGGATCTATCCTATGATTAGTACAACCTATCTTTATAGCACACCATATGTCTCAAAATACCATCTATACAAACATGTAAGACTAAATTCAAGATTATTCTTTGTCTTGGCAGATTTCACAGTTATTAAATTACTCACAATTGAGACTTTAGAAATGTTCTCATATTATAACCTCATGGGACTAACATAAAATCACGTCATTAAATAAATAAACTCTTTTAATGATCTCACTATCCAACACCTTTGGTTCATCATTGCACTAATCATTTACTAAAAACCACCTCGAAAGCTCTCACAGTCAACATTGTTGTGTCAACATGGAATTAATAAATTTTAAACAACCTCCAAGTTATCTCACATTGTCAATACCCCTAGGTCAACATTGATTACGGTGATTAAAAATAACATCCATGGTTGATATCACGGTTAATACCCTTGGGTCAATCATCTACCCCAAGGCTCTCATGGTCATGTGTAAAAACAATACGCATATAATATCAATGAAGCTCATGTAATTTGAAACTACTTCATGGATAATCCATCATAAGAATATAACATGAATTTCATATAATCAAACAAAATCCAACATTATCATCTGTGGTATGGGAAACATGTAATGCTTAATAGTTATACATGACCAAACGACAATAAAACAATCAAATAAGGGAAACACACCTACTGGGTTTCTCATAGACAAGGCATCTAACATTGAAAATAATATATTACAATTTATAAATTAAATATACCATAGAAGGTTATAAGAAGGATTAAATACCAAATCATGCCATACCCCAAATGTGTTTAGGTGTCACTTTAACCATATATAATCCATAGGAAAACATTCAATGTCAAAAACCTCCAACCTCGATGTCGTATGATCGATTTACATGAATGTCATATCTTGATCAGCCTAAATCTGAATAGATCTAAAAAAGTAAAAAACCCCGACCCTGAATAACTCATGATGGAAGCTGAATCAGAAATAAAGGCTCTAGAGTAATTGAGAACTCACTGGTGGGATTCCAATGCACCCAACGACATCTCAATCAGAGGTTAGATGAAGAATCAGGGGTTTGATATTTGTTTTCGTTCTTGATAACACTTGTACGAAACATGGGAAGAAGAAGTCAATTTTGTACATGAGACATGACCCAACTCTGATATAAAAAATAAAAATAAAACTAAAAAAATGTGTTCTTTAAATGTATATGTTTTATAGTTTCTTTAACTGCCCTCTGACATAAGTGGTTTTCCAAGTCTTCACATGACCATGTACTAGGTCATTAATCAACTAGTACACGGCTGTATGTGGCATCTTGGTACATAGTGTGTACTTATAAGTACTTGTTGTGTACATAGAAAAACCCCATTTATTCTTTTTCTTAAATAACAAAATGAAATTATGATCCATATCTGAAATTAAGATCTATGATCTTTCAAATAGTCACTTGATTACAAATATATTCAATTCAAAAACTAGCTCTTCCCATTTTTTAAAATGAGACGGTTTAGGATCGTACTTATAAATCTCAAGAAATATGTGAATGAACATGGATATATGTTAACATAGATTGAAAATATAATTGATAAAATATAATAACTAAGTTATTAAGAAGATTGATGGAGAGAATTGGGATATTCTACAGTTGATGGTAGTCCTATCAAATGTCAACTAACTAAATAAATATCATAATTGAGTATATAATGTAATAATATATATCTTATATATCTAAAAAAAGTGTAATTTAAAATTAAGGTTAGAAAAAAAAATTAACAAATATAAACGGATACTAATAATCATAGAATGAAATCATAGAAATAACCCATTTTTCCTATAGTATGTGTTATATAAATCAAGTCCCCAAACTGTTAAATGTATATTAAATTATATAATACAATATGATGGACATACATAAACAAACCATCTACCTCAGAAAATTTACATTATAAAATGCAATGGCCATTAAAACATATGTCAATATATTTAGTTCAAAATTACTCTCAAAAAATATTTTCATAGAAGCATCATCAATGTACCTTAAGTAATCATTTTGTCCATAAAACATTTTAAAATGATAGTTAATGAATTCTTTTTTTTTAAAATATCATTTAAAATTAATTATTTTTTCATTATAATTTTTTGGAGATTAAAAAAAATTAAATAATAATATTTTTTTCAAAAAATATCATCAATAAATTTATTTATATAGTGAATTGAATTACAAATTAGAAAATAAAAAATTAAATCCATTCTTCCAAGTTAGTTTCAAGAGAAAAATATATTCCCTGACATAAAATCCATAGATACACTAATTTACATAATTTACTCATTTAAATCATTGAATAAAAAATTAAATCACTCTTTCTTATAAATATAATGTTTTTTTTCTTGGAGAAAACTACCAATATGAATTATATTAACTATTAATGTTTATTAAACATCAAAAAAATAGAAACAATAAATATTAAATTGAGAGGGGTGGAATGGGTATATGGGAAATGAAATAAATACCAATATGGTAGGGCTTACAACTAGCGTGACAGATAAGTGGGCTCAAGGTTGACTACAACTCTATCATGGGCTAGAGTGAAAGAAAATGCTTAAGGAAGGGAGAAGGAGAGGGTGAGGTTGATGAATCAAATGATATAAAAGTAGGGGAGACTGCTCAGGGGGATGTGACCATAGCATTGATGAGGGATCAGGGGACTCTGTCTTAGAAGGATTAAGAGATACCTATGCACTAGAGAGTGGGGAAGCACAACAGTGCTAGGGATCATTGTCATGGGTAGATAAATATTGGTGAATTAGGGGAGATGGGATCTCACAACATTTAGGTTAAAGGGATAATTATATTTTTTATTATATACAAAATATTTATCTACGTCTTTAAAAAATCCTCCACAAAATCATTTCAAAATTTTAAGTGTTGGATTACTAAAGAACTCCTAAGAAACAATTTTGTTTTAGCTGTGGAAGGAATTATAAAAAAATTTATAAATATTTTTCACACAACCATTATCATAAAATGGAAAGGTATTTACATTCCCTCATGATAAAAATATAATAGATCTATCAAATATTACATGGAATGCATTACAATACTTTCACGATACACCTATGGATTTTTCATTATCCTAGAATTTATGGTTGACTGATTATTTGGTGAGATACAACACACCCATTGAAAATACCTAGTGTTATTATGGTTTGATATATATGAGGAATCTTTCTTATGTTCCCCCAAATTTGAAAAGGAGGTCACTGCATCTCAAGGGTATCACTAGGATAAAAATCCTAAATAGGTGTTTAATTTTGGTAGTCTGATGAAGAAATCTAATGATTCCATGAAAATAAAACATCCCACATGTCAAATACATGGAATGAAAATCCTAGTAAATTGGATAAGGTAGTTGAGGCAATTCATTAGGATTCTAAATGAAGGAAACCGAGCGAGAGATTACTGACACGATAATCCCACAAATACGATTTGGGAAAGGAATGATCCTATCAACATATCATTGAAAAAACTATTAGTGGGAACATATGAAGAAAAATATTGTGGAATGTAAATCAAGAAGAATTGTATATAAGAATGTGAAAACAAAATGGAAAAAATACAAGGAGATGATGAAACCATTACCCATACAACCATCTAAATGGGAAAACATCGCCATTGACTCTGTCATTGATCTTCCAAATATAGAAATATGGAATACTGATATATTGGTTATGGTGTATAATATTTTAAATACTACACACATTATTGTGATTTGAGAGAATTTATCAGTCAATTATCTTCTATGTAAAAAAATTAGATATGTTGTGATGATTATTGTAACACAACTATCGATTGTATCTGATTGTGATCTAAGAATTAACTCTATGTTACGGTAGATTCTCCAACAATATTTGAATACTAAGTTGAATTTCATCATAGATTATACCCCTCAAACTAATGGAAAATTTGAGTATACTTTCTAATCCCATGAGGAATTTATGAGAGCTTTCTCAATTGACATTGAAAAAGGATGGGACCGATATCTTTTTCCAGTCATGTTCTCTAAAAAAATAGATTACACTAAAGAATCAAAATGGATTTTTATGATGCTCATTATGGGATTATTTTCACAATAGATTCATGGTTGAATAAAGTTTTTGTGGATGAAAAATATTAGATCCTGAAACGGTTGAGGAAATAGTGGAATAGGAAAATATCATTCCTCAGTAGATCAAATCTGCTCAGTGTCGACTAAATTTCTATTCTAATAATTTTGGATGAAACTTATATTTTAATTTTAGAGAAATGTTATTCCTATAAATATATTCATGGATGAATCTGATGTGATTTGTGGAGAAGATAAATCTTATTCCAAGAAATGTCTACCCCTTTGAGATACATGATCACATTAGAGTGATGGCCTACTAACATGGACTCCCACTAAACATGACCCACGAACAATATGTATTCCATGTATCCTTCATCTTAAAGAACATACTAGACACCACACATGTACTCAATAAATATGTGGTTTTGTTGGAGAATGATATATAATAAAAAGTGTCGCTTTTGTATATCATATATCATAGAGACGAAGTTCTATTAAATAAGACAATGATCCTTGTAAATGTGTTGTGGAGAAACCAAATGATTGGAGAAGAAACATGGTATTTATATGAAGTGATGTAATAGAGATACCCTCATCTATTTTTGTTTGTGGGAAATGAAAATTTCAACAATGAAATTTCTTATAGGGGATAGATTGTATGAACTAGAATAGTAATAAATGAAATTTTTTTTGTGATTTACTTAAATGTTTTATTATGTAATATTTTTTTGGAAAAACATGATAATATTTGGTTTTATTATATCATATTAGAGTTAAATAAATTATAATAATAATTACTATTGAAAAATATTCATTGAATAATGATAAAATTATTAGTATAAATATATGATTTTAACCAATTATGTTGAGATTTATAAAGGGACTGATGGCGTCAACCAGTAATATCGTACCCATAGAACCAAATTTATTAATGATTCTGAAGGAGATAACATCACTAAGATCGTCGATCTCCAAGACAATTCTAAGATCATACAAGTTGATCATTACCAATCCCATTTACTGGAGAAGTTTAAGCTCATCAAAATCACTACTCAAACCATGTATGCCAAACAACCCCATTTTAGAATCACAGTTTCACACCTTACCCATAAGGTGTCTAGTTGGGAATTAGATGGATCTATATCAGTACCCTCTAAATATTAGTATATGAAATTATTTTTTAACAAATGGAATATATTTCATTCATTTTATTGGTACATTTCACATGTGATTATTTTGAAACAAAAAAAATAGAAATAGTATATTTTTTTTGTAATATTATAAATCAATAAAAAATAAATTTTATGAAATATTTCATGTTTTAAATAATGAATATTTTAAGAAAATATTAATTTTTAATAATTGTTTTTTCTAATATAAATGATCATATAATTTTTATAATGTCAAACCTAATTTTTATACTGATTAAAAAAATATGATTATCAAAAAAACAATTGATATTCAATAAAGATCTGTTATTATTTTATAAGTCAAAATTCATATATAGAGAAAATTATTAAGATTAAATTAATATTTTTTGGAATCATACATTTTAATTTCTCCAATGATGAATTTTTCATAGTTTTATATGTAATTGAAAATTTACAGTAAAAATTAAATACCACATAAATATTCTTTATCTATTATGACATCAAATTAACCAAAAAGCTTTTTAATAAATACTATAAATGGGATCTATTACAATATATATGTATTAACTTTAAAATAATGAATTTTTTATTTTATTAATTTATATTAATCATTTATGAATCATCCAAAACTATTAATATATATTTTTTGAAAATCATTTCGTTAAGAGTATAACTCACTTACACGTAATCAAGGATATTATTTCATTGTGTTAGGTTCTAATTCTTAAAATATAATGAAAACCCACTATTTTTAGGTCGAAACCATAGTAAAAAATAATTCTATGTTTTGTGGTTATGGTTATTTTATTATATTGTTTTCAAAACCTATTTTTGGGAAATAAAATTGAAATCCCCACTCGTATCAAATATAATCCCACCCATGATGTATTTATCATCACTAAATATCCATTTAGAAATTCCTTTCTATATCATATCCTTTATAGATTCCTCCCAATGTTCCCTCAAGCTCTATGAAATATACTCTAATGTATTTTGAGTAACAAACTCTAGTAAGGAATCCTCAACATCTCTTATTTATTAATGTTTTTTTATCTAATTCCATATATTTCCAATTTATAATTATTGTATATGTATATTAATATCTTGATTACTTAAAATTTAATTTCCAAGTGTTTTGATACCCAGTTCACTTTAAATAACCAAATTTGTTAATTTTTATGTGGTGTTGTTATGCTGCAAAACTTTCAACGTGCTTTTTCCATGCAAAAACAAATCTGTAGTGAATACCATACCAATTTCCTATCAATGGTGTTCACAGTTAAACACTGTTACATATATTAATTGTGAATCACATATATTTTTTCCATACTCTATATTGATGAAAAAATATGAGGATGAATGAACCCATGTTTTCTAATCTAAGTGGAAAAAATAAGCATGAGAATAAAATTAAAGTGATGGGTGTTACACGAATTATATAACTCTCAAATTCATTGGGTGATGGTTAGCCTCATGATTTTTAATTTTTGGATTGTAATTGAATGTGATTCCTTTATGGTAATTTTTCCATCATGATGTCTTGGTTGTTATCCTAGACATATTCTTTTGATGAAGCGTTTTAATTTTTTTTCACATTTCCCATGTTATGATTATCATTCTATATCATGCCATGTTTTACATGTTTATGATTCTCACATATTTTATTACTCATTGATATTACCATAATGTAGTATGTCTCATTTTAATCCATTTTTAATACCTTCCTAGGATGTATAGCTCAACTATTTCTTGTGTATTTACATGGGATATCCCATGCTATTTTAAAATCCATGAAATTTTAGAAGTATTTTATGGTTGTTTTAAATTATTTTGTAGTATCCATTGTTCATGATGTGATGATATGTACCTAATTATAAAAATAAACTAGACTTATACATATTTTGGGTTGAATTTTGTTTTTATTTTATTAATAATTAATTGATTAATGTACAATAAAGAATAGAGTTGTTATAATTTGAAATAACCTAGGACCATATATATGAATGATTTGAAATATAAACACCAATAGGAGGGAAATAAAATAATAAACCAAATTAATGATTATAATTAAACCATGAATAATGAAATGATTACATATAATTGTGAGAACCATAATCTTGAACATAAAATCATGATATATTATGATAACATCAAGGAATCATATAGAACACATGAGAATCATCAAACATGACCTGAAAAGAAAAGCAGAAGGATAACCACTGAAAATAATAATATAGATTATATTTGATAATAACAATTTCACTATAAATGGTATCTCATGATGTAAAAACATTACAAAATTCATTAGATATATATACAATTATGGGATGACCAATCATATTCAAATCATGTGAATATATTTGTGTGCAGCACAGATAGTGGAAAAAAATGTTGTATTTCAACACTTTTAATCCATTGATTATGTATTGAGGGTTACATACAAGTATGTTACATATAAATAAAAATAATTATATCTTGTTGGATGTGATTGAGTTTAATTGGGGATAGGTATTCACTACAAAAAATTTTAACATGGAAATTTAATAGATACATTCAAAAACCTAAAAGTTGTATATACGGATACATGACGGTCTTAATGAGAGAGAAAGTGTTTATATAATTAATTTTTAATCATAATTATAGTAAAATTTATTTTTATAAAAATCCAACCTCTATAAATAGATATAAAAAAAGCAAAACATAATATAAGTTCTTTAATAAAGTGAATATGTGAATCCATTTCATAGAGAGGGGGTTTCAAAAAACATTTGATGAGTTTCATAAGAGCATTGGGACACTCTGTGAGGGATTCATAGATAGTGGAGGTGAATAAATTCATTCCCAATTTGTTTTTTGTGAAATGGAGTTGAATTTCTGGTTGTTATTTATAGAAAAAGTGTGTATAATTGTTTATTAATTAATAATCCTTGGTTCTGAAAACTATATGATAAAATTATCAAAACCAAAAAACATCCAATGATTATTTCCCTTGGATTAATCCATATAATATTGGTTTTAATTATTCTATTTGTACATGGACTATAAATTGAAAAATAATGAAATTATGGTTGTAGATTTGAGTCATGTTCATATAAAATTGTTTTTAAAACCATAAACAATAATATATGTTCTAGAGTATAAAATAATGGAATATAAAATTTGTTAAATATCATAAAAAAAATATTTTAAATATTAAATATAATTTTGGGGTCGTATAATATTTATCGATTTCATTAAATAACTTTTTGGATATTATGACATCATTATAAAAACATTTATTTACATTATAATATATTTTTACTCAGAAATTTGATTGTGTATGAATATTATGATATAATCAGTACAAAAAAATTTCGTTTTACATATTTCAAAAATAATATTTATTTTATCAAAATAATTTCATGAATATTATATCATTAATTGTAAAATAAAAAAATATACATCAAATAATAGGTTTTAAAATACATAACATGATATTAAAATTATTAAAAAAATTATAGTTAGTCATATTATTAATTTTTTAAATAAATAATTATTAACAAATACATTTTTGGTGAGTTTCATTTTTTTATAAAATTCATGAAATTATCAAAATTGCATCTTAATTGAGGGTACGTATTACCAAAAAATAAAACAATTTTTTCTAAGTATAATAATATTATTTTTATCATTCATTGTAAAAAAAATTATAGAGGAATTTTAAAAATGAATAAATTTATTAAATATATCATTAAAAATTAAACTTACGATATCTCATCAGTACGGTATAGATACATTAACCCAAATATTACCGGTTTTTTCAAAAAGAGTCAAGTGTGTGATGGTGGTGATTTCATGGGGTGGTTCATGGAATAGGGTATGGGACATGATCCCTATAATCATGAAATCTCACCATAAATGGATTCAATCAATATTTATTTTTTATATAATCATGTTCATGCCCAAAAAATGAATCCAAGTGATTCCAAAACTCTAGAATGATCCAACAAAAGTACCTCATAAGGTAATATCTTACATGTTTATACCATCGCTTATTTTTAATGTGTCGACTGAATTATATCATAACCCTTAATATATAATACGTATAATGGTCATTAAAAATTATATATAATATCAATGAATGAAATTCCTAATGGCCATATAAATTTAATAATTAAATTTTTTAATGGTCCAAAATAACAAATGTAGTGCATGTGCCTTCTATTATATCATTATTTAATAATTAATTTATTCAATTTATGGGAATTATATTCTTATAATATTAGGATATAACAATCATGTTCTTTATAACACATTGATTCGTGATTTATTACATAAAATTGCACATAATACAACTTTTAGAATCAGAAATTATAGTTTCTTTTGGAATGAGGTACATATCATAAGAAATGGGTGATATAAAAATTTATGTAACAGAATAAACATTGACTATATTGATACATATTAGAAAATATACATATCAATGTGGAATAAATGTTCTGATTATCAGAAAAAGTATAATAAGGCAAGATATAGCTTCATAACTATAACATATGAAATTTGAATAAAACGTAAAATAATGAATCATAAAAATTGATCAATAATAAGAACCCAGACATCATGAGAGAAAATGTCTTATCCTTGAATTAGTTTCACTCCCTTTACCAACATGATGTCTCGTGATACTAAACACTACACATTTCATTGGAGAGCTATATAATCTTTGGCACACCAATCACTTTCCTTTCATTCTCTTTCTAATGATTTCCACATAAGTTATAAAACATATATTTATTCATCATAATAGTTTATTCAATCATCACAGAGTTTGGAAAATGTAAATTTATGTTTCATTTTAAATAATTATATTTCTATAAATGTTAATACCCTTGATATAAAATTCATATGGTATTCACTTCATAATTCTTTTATCATGAAAAAATCAAGGTCAAATTTTTGAAGCATAACAACATCACATAAAAATTCATAAAAATGGTTGCAAATAAAGAATAAGATCAATACTAATTTTGTTATGAAATAAGAATCTAGAGTGAAATTTCAATAAATATACATGTATTGGAAATTATAAATAGAAGTCATAATATAATAATGAAACTTTAATAAATAATACAAGGTGAGGACCCCTTACTTTAGTGTGTGAATCAAAATGATTGGTTAGAGATAATTGAGAGCATGGGGAACCTTATGTTGAATCAAGTGATGGGAATAAAGAGTAATAAACTGATGAAATGATTCTTAGAGAAGTTTAATTGGATCTCGGTTTTTATATATAGGGAATGAATGAGGATTTCATTATTATTTATCAAACATAGGTTTTCAAATCTTTATAATTGAATAATTAAATATATAAAACATTGATTTTTTCCACATGGTTAATTCAAAATGTGAATGTTTTTCATTATTTTATAATTCCAATGGCCATACATAATATGATAATACATATTATTTTGTAATACTAAGTCTAATCTTAAAAAAACGATTTTAAAACCATAAATTATATTAATGGGTTTTTTGAAGTATAAAAGAATTATAAAATAAACTAAGTAAAAAAAATCATATAGTTTTACATGTAAACATTATATTTTTTAATTTATCCCATTTATTATTTTTGGTACAGAAAATTTTCTTCATTATGATGTAGTAATACAAAAAGCTTATTTTTATGGCATTTAATTTTTTATTAAAAATTCAAATTTCTCAGAAAATTATGAAAAATTATCCATTTGTTATTTTATACATTGAGATTTCAAAAAAAAATATTTTATATAAATATTTTTCTAAATATGTGATTTCTATCATTTAGAATAATAATTGACATTTATTGAAAATCCTTGGTTTTTGACAATTATAGTTTTCGAACAGTAATAAAAATTATATTGGACTTCAAAAAAATTATATTAGAATTTATATTTAAAAAAATAATTTCACCATAATATTTTTTTAATGTATTATTTATTTCAAAAATAAATTAATTAATGAAAATAAATTCCTTGATTGAAATTCAGTATTACAAAAACTTTTGTTTCTGTTTTATAGTATTAAAAATAAAAATCATTTTTAAAGTTAAAATAATATGATGAAAATATATTCACTCTTCTATAAAAAAACTTTCAGACTCATATTTTTTGGGTTTTCATAAATATCCTTATAATACAAAAAAATCAATAAAAATGGGCTTCTTTAATGTTGATACATTTCTCAGTTTATTCGATGTTCATGGTTTTGGTTGTTATCTAAATGTGCTATAGAATATCACTTATAAGTATTTTATCATGCTTATGTTCATGGATCTAAGATTGAGATTGGTTAAGGTCAATTCCCAATGATTTTACCTCCATCCAAATCTCGGATTAATGGGAGTTTTTGGGTATTATTCGACTAGTTTAGCCCATCACATATTTTTCTATGTCTATTGGATTTCATAAAACACCCATTTTTGTACTATTATTTTGATCATTGTTCAACAACTATTTTATCAATGTTAAATATGATTAATGGTCATTTAAATATTATAGGATATAATAAATTCAAATCAATTCACGTTTTTTCTATAACTATATTTAATAATAATACATTTAATTAACTCACATGGTACATTATATTTCTAATAGTTCGGTTTATTAAAATATCCCCCCTAAGAAATTTGACCATCAAAATTGTCATTTCCAATAATAAAATAGTTGAGGGTAAACTCTCATTCATCAAATCATCCACTTCCCACATTTCTAATATAAATATTTGACTTATCTATAGTACATTTATCAGTTGAATTGTCTTATTTTATAGATCTTTGTCTCTACAATCTAAAATATGCACTGAGTTCTCATGAAATGAGAGATTGTTCTACAACATTACATTCTTTTTTATTGTGTACATGTGAGGGGTCACATATTTATTTTATCCAGAGGGATACATGGAATATATCATTTACTTGAAATAGAATGGATGGGAGTGCTACGTGGTAGGCCAACACATCGATGTGATCAAGGATCTCAAAGTGGATGATGTATCCTAGATTTATTATTCCATTATTTTCAAATATCATCCCATTCTTTCATGGAGATATTTAGAGAAAGACATTGTATCCATCATCAAAATATAGTCATTTTAAAAGGCTGTCATTAGAGAACTTATGTCAACTCTGATATTTCTTTATGTGTTGTTCAATGGTTGTTACCATTTCCACCTTTTCATCAACCATTTTCAGACCGAGTAGTATTTGTTACTTAACATCATCCCAACATGTAGGATTACTGCACCAATTCCTAAAAAATTATTTAAATGGATCCATTTTGAATCTCGATTGAAAAATTATTATTGTAATATAACTGAACCAAAAGCATATTATGGTCTCATCCTCTATTGAGGTAAATTGAGCATGCTCACAACAAGTCCTAATGATTCTAGATAGTTCACTCAGCTTGTCCATAAGATTGAGGGTGATAATTCATGATGATGTTCATCCCAATATTCATATCATGATGGATAAACATCCATAACAAAGATATTTGTCTAGGATCTTGATAGAATACAATCGATTTTAGTGTTCTGTGAATGCTCACCAATTATATGATTTATATCCTTGAATATTGAATGATTGCGAAATCCACACAAAATACAACGAATTTCATTGTATTTGAAAGATGATCTAGCACAAACAATATTGAATTATTTTTTCTCCATGTATTTTTATTAAAATCGACAAATTCCATGGTGATGTATTATCATTTCCATTTTTTTATATAATGGTTTCATTATCCCCGTGGATTTTTTTCTTTCCACTTTGACATACTAATAATGAAAATATCTTTATGTGTATTCTGTAATATCCTTCATAATATAGTACCGCTAATTGTGTTCCAGGATATCTCAATACATTTTTTTAATTCATGAGTGTATAGAGATGGTTGGGCTCTGTGAATCATCCAATATATATTTTTTGAACTCAGGATTTTATGGTGCACATATTCTAAACCCCACATCTCATAACTCCTTCTCCATTAACATTTAACTATTTGGATTTCATGTTTCTAATATTTTAAACATTCTTCTGAATTCAAACAACATTTTTTTGATGAATCTATACCTTTTCCACAAGGTTAGGTTGATAAATAATTTTTCTAAGGAATACTAATGTTAATTCATATATGAATCCCACGTCCAACATTTTCAATTGTCACCAAATTAGATCCCTCTATATTCTCTTGAATTACAGAATTTTGGAATAATTTTTACATAGAGTGCCTAAAAAATTATTCTTTCTACTAAAATAATTTTTTATTGAGAAATAAAAATAACTTTTCAGTAAAAAAATATCATTGGTGCATTTTCATATCATTCATTGTAAATATATATTTGAGAGATTTATTATCTGAAAATATTTCACATTTCTCAACAAAGAGATAATGTTGCCATATTTTGAAATATAATATTACTATAGCCAACTCAAGATAATGTGGTGGCTAATTCTATTTAAGAACATTCATCTTCCTTAAAGAATATGTTGTGAATATTAATTTTGTATTAATATATTTCAATGTACCTTTCTCTATGAATCGCTGAAAAACATATTATGTTATCCACTTGTTGTTAGTGTGAGAACAATGATAGTGATACATCTTTTTTAGATATTTGATGAATTATTCACATTCATCATTCCAAGAAAACATGACACACTTAAAATTTATCTTGGTTATACAGTTTTAGAATCGTGATAAATTTATCACAAATCAATTATAGTTCCCTTCTAATCCATGAAAACTGTGGATATCTTATATAGATGTCAGCATCTGTCATCCTTTAGTTGCTTCTATTTTTTATGGATCCATAATTATGATTATAAGGCCTAATATGGTGAATTTTCTCAACTGTAAATTAAATTGGGTGTACATTTCATAACGATTACCCTTTCATAAGGTCCTTATCATCGTTCTCTAATTCTCCACATCATCCCCCCTTGTTTGGGGGTATATTATAATATTATATTTAAATATTATGATAGAATTTTCTAGATAATATCTAAAGTCTCTATTCATCAGGTCTATTAATACAGCTATATAATTAGTGTGCGTGAATGTAATCACTATGAACAAATAGTACCAGTACCTTATATGAAAATAAATCTTGGGAATATCCTCATTTTAAAAATAACATGGTAATATTTCTATTGCAGATCCGCCATAGAGAAGTATTGTACTCCACGTATCTAATAAAAAAATTATTAATTCAATGAATAGGATACCTATTCATTATCATGATCTTTGGGGGTCTATTGATAATCAATGCAAAGGCACGTTGTCCCATCCTTATTCTTGATGAAGAGGATTGGATCACCCCATAGTGATGCACTTGGTCATATTAACCCTTTATCTAGATTCTATTGTAGTTGTTTATTTTTGTCTTTAAGTCCCACACCATTCATTATATATGTAGTCTTAGATAATGGTAACACCAATGGTATAATATTGATTAAAAATTCTACCACTCATCTAGGATGATGATAAATAAATACTCAAAAAGCACATCATCATATTTCCTCACAATAGGAATATCTTATAGGATTATTCATTCTGTTGAATAGTTTATTTGAGATGTATATACTTGATCATAATGCAATAATATTCATTTTTTTGATGTTGGTGATAAATATTATCCATACTTCTACATGAAATTTTATATATCAGAGGATATATCAAGATATAGAGAGAAGTGTTCTTCCCATAGAAAATTATGTTTTATATATATATATTGAAATCCAACACATACTATGAATTGAATAAAAAATCCCCTAAATAATGATATTAAAATGTTAAATAATATATTAATCTGACATATTGTAAAAGGGGATGAGTTATACTCCATGTATTAATTAACTTCCATATTTTCCATTTTCATGGCTAACTCTAATTCCATAATTTGAGGTGGTGTTACAATAGTTCTACTAATCATTCATGGTATGAAAGAATGTGTAGAACCATAATCCAAAATTACATTAACTATCATTGAATAAATAACTAGTGAACCATTTATGGTTTTCTTTTTAGGATCCTCCATAATTGTTTAGATAAAACAATATCTCCCTTTCTACCTTGTTGTTTGTTATATGTCTCTGAAAACCCCGGTCTTAGTGTATGGATTTGAAAAGGTCCATTGTTACATGTAGTTAAAGAAATTAAAAATTCATTATGGGTTGAATGGATAAATCCTTTTATCCATCACATTGTTGTATTTCTTATATAGATAATTGATATCTAGGATCCCGTTATTCTTAAATGTAGGGAATTTCCATGTACCTATAAATCAATTTCTGGGTTTCATCATTCAGGAACATTAACTAATGGGATGTTGAAATTTCATTCCACCACTCTATTTATCCATCAGACCGACATCATTAAAATATAATTTCCTCTACTTATAGTCATGATACCCTATAGATTCACTAACCCCAATTTTTATTTTTAGGGTGTATCATACATTTTCCTCATAGTAAAAAAAGTCTCATATCACTATGGATTTTTGAATACTATTTTTTATCCCACTAATGAATTAGTCAACATTGAATTATTGTGTAATTACAAAGACATAGGCATATAGTGAAAGCCATGTGATGTCTAAGTCAAACAATTCGATGGATTCATCATCAATTTTATTAAGGGAAAGGAAATATCTTACCTTATAAAGACAATGAGTGTGCAGAAAATATTTAATGGAAAACATTTTCCAAAATTCCTTCAATAACATCACATTGATATCTTATTTATTCTTGATATTTATTTAACAATGTTACCATCTAATCATATTCTCCCTCCATATGATAAAATTATAAAATAAAAACATCTTTATTATAACATTGATTGATGGATAATATATTCTTAGTAGAATTGATACATTTTTTCTGGATTTAGGTATTAGATGATTCATTTAAATTCAGAGGTCGTGTCACCTAAAAGTCTTAATCACAACTAGTTATACATTAGAGGGATTTGGACGCTCCTCCTAATTAAAGTTTCTATTCTTAACCGGAGTCAGTTTAGAGATTTTCATTTTAATGTTTTCAATTACCACTCATATATTGTTGGGAATCTCATTGGGACAGTCATCACATTTCCTTTGCATTGAATGCCTACCGTATTCCTTATATTGGAAATAGAAATACAATTAAATTAAATGTCTGACATATAAATTAAATTCATTTCGTATTTTTTGAATTTTTAGGATTCAATCTATGTTATCCATCATATATTTCAAAATATATATTCTTATTGGAATTTTCTGATTTCCTCAATAATGGTTCATAATTAGATTATGAATTTACCAATTTATATCCCCTAGGTGTGTCAAAATATGTTTTTAGCATGGCCCATCATCATTCACTAGTTCCCAGTCTATACTATCACAACATGGTGTTTTCTGGTTTTACCCCTTTTTACATCTGATCCATATCAAGATCCAGTTATATTATCTAGATTAGGATTTATTTCCGTGATAAACCAATTAGTAAATATTTAAAAAAACATGGGATGTATTATTATTCTCTTATTATACCTAAGTGATTAACTAGATTTTTCTAATCCTAAACCATAAAAAACAATACCTTTCTTTTTATTCCAAGTATAATAACCATTATCATTGATACAAATCAAGTCATGATTTTTCACATAAAAGGACACATACTGCACACTATAATATTAAGAATTTTAGTGTGTTTTAGAATTAGGCACATATAATAATATCATGAAAGTGGGACACAACAACATTATTTTAATCTTTATTAACCTGATTTTATGATTCAATTTTATTTAAAAGAACATAGGATAAACATGAGACTTGGAAAATATGTGTGATTTCTAAAGCCTAGTAACATATTATTCATGAAAAAAGTGAAAATTATAGACAATAAGAAATATAAATGTGAATTAAAAGTTGTGGGGATCATAAACATGAATAATATGTAAGGATATATCATTATAATCTTAACGTGGTAAATGTGGAAATAACTTAAAATGACGCATCATAAACACGAGACAAGGATGAATACCACAACATAATGATTGAAAATTCCTAT
Organism: Viscum album; assembly: GCA_963277665.1. Classification (NCBI taxonomy): domain Eukaryota; kingdom Viridiplantae; phylum Streptophyta; class Magnoliopsida; order Santalales; family Viscaceae; genus Viscum; species Viscum album. Next base: position 1,245,361,025 of record OY728147.1, read on the forward strand.
AATTTAATAACTTTTACTCATGATCCCATCATTACATATCATGAGAGTAATCATTACCTAATTCATTGGATAACTATATAATTTCTGGCTCACATGTCATTGTCATTTCATTCGCATGCATAATTGTGCCACATAGATCATTCAACAAGAATTCATTCATTATCATTATTTATTCCCATAACATGGAGTATGAAATAAATAAATATACCTGTAAATTAAAATATGTATATGTGTATAAAATTCATCACCCATGATATTAAATTGTTTTGATATTCACTTCATAATTTTTTTGGCATTGAAAATTGGTTGTGTCATTTCTACTGCATAACGATGTCACATGAAAATTCAAAAAATGGAAGGATGAGAGGGAACGGGGAATATTATAATTTAGAAATGAAATGTTCCCTATTTTGGAATGTAAATACATTTAACAACAATATAAATTATAAATTGAAGCCATTATATTGTAAATAATTTGGTATGAATATGAAAATGTGAGGATCCCTTATTGAGTGTTTGACTCCAAATGCTTGGGAAGTGCGTATTAAGATATTAATGGAACCATAAGAGGCCTATTTAGATTATGGGGGTTATTAAGGATGTTATATAAGTATTTATAATTTAGATAAATGTGATATTTGAGGGGTTTATAAAATAAATAAGTGTTTAAATTTTTATTATTTGTCAAACATATGTTTTGGAATCTATATAACAAAACATCCAAAACCACAAAACATATCATGGTGTTCTACTATGGTTCTTACAATATTATAGTGGAAGTAATTATTTTATAAGTTTAACTATTTATAATTATAAAATAATTTACATTCTCATATGGAAGTGAGTCATACTCATAATGAAATGATTTTAAAACCATAAAATACATTAATCATTTTTGAGGATACATAATGGATTTATAAAATATTCCAAATAAACATAAAATAATTTTTTTGTAATGTTATAAGATATAGTTGTTATTTATTCTCATTTATATTAGTTATTACATCACATTTGGGTCATTATGATATCATAATACAAAAATTATATTTATACCGTATTTAATATTTACCTGAAAAATCGAGCACCTCATAAACTAATAAAAAAACCACAATTAGATAATTTCAACATTATGAATCCAATTATAATATTAATTTTACAGAAATAATTTTCTATACATTTTGATTTTATATTTTAATAAAAATAACTTACATTTATTGAAAATGATGTGATTCTAGACAACAACAGCTTTTGAACCATTAGAAAAATACATTTGAAATTATCAAAATTATATGATAATTTTTATTTTATAAATATTATTTCATTATAATAATTTATTAATATATTATTAATTTTAAATATCCATTAATGAAAATTAGAAAAATAAATTTTTATATTACCTATAAATATTATTTGTCTTTGGTTACATCAAAATAAAAATAATTTATAAAATAAAAATAATTTGATGAAATTATATTAATTATTCTATAAAAGATAATTTAAATAATTATATTTCATAGGGTCTTGAAAACTATCACATTAATAAAACCTAAATAATCTATATGATTAATGTATTTTATGATGACACTTTCATTGGGTGGTCTGGCATACATGTTTTGGGTCATGACTTCAATGAGCTTTAACTTATCATGTAAACAATTTCACTCATGATTAAGTTATTAGATCTAGGCTAGGGCATAGTAAGGGGATATAATATTGAATGTATTCAGTATTTCTTCAATATTAAACATATCGCTCACATTATATGTATTTATTTCAAAATCCTCTTTTGAAATCACAATCCATATGAATTTAATATCATGTATCAAATTATTTATTTTTGGTATATTTTAGTAACATTACAAGATCTTCATGTTTTATAAATTAAATTTAAAATGGGGGTGAAAATAAAAATCTAATATTGAATAAACTATGACATTTACAATAAATAATTTGAAAAGGATGATAAGATATTTATGGAATATCCAGTTCATTAATTCCCAAAATTTGGAATGATTTTTAGTTATGATGAAAGGCATTACAAGATATTTTTAATATCCAAACCATATCTTGAAAAATCAATTTAGGATATATGAGACATGAAAACTGATCTCCGGATATCTTAACATAGAATGATTTGTAAAAACAATGTTTCATTCTTCAACTTATCGAGTAATACATAATCACTAGATAAATTGAAGTAAATCATAAAACTCACCCAGTTCAACAATGTATTGTCTATTTATGGACAAAAATAACATTAATAATTCATGGAAAATGGAATTTTGGACACTTTTAAAAATAAATTGTTTGAATAAATATCTTATGAAGTACATTTTCCAAAAAAAGATATATTTCATCTAATATGGTTCAATATTATAAGAGAGTGTTGAAATTTGATGAACAAAAAACATTTTTAAATTTATGAACTCAATCACTATCTTTATAGGGACACCAAATAATTCCTCAAGGAAATCATATGGGAAATATGAAAAAATAAATACAATATGAGAAAGAGGAAAACATTCATCAAGGTCAACTACAACATAAGGAATCATAATTCTTCATTTTGGTTAAAAAGGCCACATGCTACCAAACATCAAGTCCAGCTCTCTTGAAACACAAGGGATATCCCACCAACATGAACGAATGAAACACCCCAATTGTGATCATAAATCTTATATCAATGATGGACTATCCAATACATCCAATTAAATATGTCCAAATGATCCAAATCAAATCCTAATAAATCCCAGACCAAATCTAGATCATCAATCAAACGAGAGAATGATGTGTAGTGAATCCTCTACACATTCCTTATTCTATGGGGATTCATAGACACCATAAAAATTACATTTTCTCCATTGTATTATTAAATACATAAAAATAAAAATATTTTACCATCGAGTGTGAGGAAACAATATTAAATGTTATATTTCTTATTGAAGATGAAATAATGATTGTATCTGTCATTATAGAGAGGCCCGTATCAACCTCCATAGAAATCTAATCCACTATATGAATATATGTAATCTTGGGTCTTAATGGCAGATCCATATGACATTTAAATATTCTTTTCTCATGGTAGTGTCCTTTAAGTTAAAATGTTCATTGATGATAATGGTGGGAAAAAATCCTAGAAGACCATTTGTATGTGGAATTAATGAATAAAATATCATAAAATCATTATTGGTGTGGGAAAATACCACTAATTGTAAGATAACATTCTACATTGATTGTAATTCACAGGTAATGTGTTGGATACTACCTGTGTTGTTTTGATTTTTACTGCAGTGAACTACCTCTACCAACCTTTAGTTTATCATGATAATTCCTATTATTTTTTTAATTTATATCGAACATTCCATTTTGAGTTAGAGATGAGGAAGAGTATATAATCATTCCTTATATACTAATTTCTATCATCATATCACAACACACTATCATTGTGTAGAAGTAAATCATCACTATATATACCAACTATCATATTATTGGTTTCAATCATGATGTGTATTTCTAATAATTATGATAATCATTCTTAACAACATCCTTTTAAAAATGAACCATCTTTGCCAAAATTTTGGTTTACTTCTACAATAAATGCATTCAATATTGAATGTATATGAAATAAAAGGAATCAAATATTATCAAATATTCTTTGAATAACTAATAAAAATAGGGTCTTCAATCGCTTCTACTGAAATATCACTTGATGGTTTTCTTAAACTACCATCAAATAAATTATAGGACTATTGAGCATGAATATTTCATGATTAACCAAGATAGAATATGTTTTCCCTATGATTTTTATGAATTGATTGATATTTTCTAAAAAAATCTTATTATTAGAGTTCATTGATACACTTAAAGGATGAGTTTGTATCATATATGATCTTCCACACTCAATTATAATCTCCTCCATATCATGGTTATGCATCAATATAATGGGAACTAATTAGTAGAACATTTTTTTTTCAATAAACTGAATCACATATAAAAAAACCACTTAGAGACTTTAATCTTATGGATGATTCCCTTTGAGAGAATCTCTTAAATCTCTTTAATGTGAAACAATTTAAGCTGTCTTATAGGTATGTTTGTAAATTCCAAAAATCAAAAAATAAACGACCAGAAAATTAAACAATAATAGCATTAATACAAATAAAAAATCTAAAACAGGGATCACTATAAAATCCCATCATAAGTGACACCCATCCTTATATCCCATTGATAATTATGGTTCATCATGGTGATATTTGTCCAAAATCTTGCTAAAACCATCCTATCAAGTGCCTATAATATTATCTCTAGTCTAACAACTTGTTAAGATAAAAAATTTCCATCCTCTAATATAAAATTATCACAATATGACCATGTAAACCCTCATTGTGTATTTTACAATGAACTTTGGATTTCTTAAAAGGGCATTGATGATCCCTGTGGGACTGAAACTAGCACATAGGAATTCAATGAAAACCTATGGATATAATTTTAAAAACATGAATAAATTGGGTTTATATGGTGTAAGATAAAAAGACTAGTAGGAGTTCACCAAGGTGTTATATTGTATGTATCTTTAAAATAGTCACAATATAATCAATTTGAAGAATTATTGGATTTATTTTGTGGTTTAATTGTTTCATATCATAATCATTGAAAACTGTTCTTATTTTTTAGAAATATCAAAAAAAAACATAATAAGTTTTAAATTTATAATTCCCATAATTCATTTTCATTGAGAAACACACATGGGATAACAATGTTTTGGAATGGGGTGTCACTCATACACCAATAAACAATCAATTAGTAGTGATAAATAAAGTCCTAAAGTCAATACATACATTAACATGGAATGTAGGAACAACCTAGAATTTGAAAACCCATATAATGGCAATCATGTTCCTAGATCCATTGTAACTATGATATTGTAATGATGTATAACTGAATAATGTTAACTCCTTCCAATTCTAAGGAAAATCCAAATTCAAATCACTCAAACTATTTACCAATGTCTTCCATGTGTGGAATATTTCAAATAAATAGTAATGGTATTTTCATATATCAAAAATAATAATAATAAATATATTATTCTATAAAATCATAAATTGAAACCCAATTTCACCATCAATTTATCAATTATTTGGAAAACACATTTGTTTAACCAAAACATGCGTAAAAACAATAATTTATTAAATACAGTATATACATATAATTTATACTATCTATAATCATTCCGATTAATTTAGAAATCAATTTAATAAATCACAATTATTCATATTTCATATATCTTAGGAATGAAATAGTCCAACCAAACCCAGACTCTAGTAACACATCATTCACAATGGGATATGTACATGGTATAAGAAAAATGAATAAAATAACAATGAATGGAAGCCCTTGAATCAATTCTCACTACATATAGTCATGTTTCAATAAGAAAATGTATCGTTGGAGATAGTATATCAACACATACATCACTTATCATACACACCACACCAAAACTAACAAGAGAAGTTTCCACAAGAAGGATATCACATGATGGATAAAAATATAATGTATAATAATAAAAACCTCTTCAAATGACACCAGAATAGGATCTCAATACCACATTCATTTATAAGAGAAATGTATAAAATCCGTAGTGAATTTTCATACTTATGAAAATAGGAGAAACCGGCCATTATAAAGATAAATTAACTAAATAGATAATCCTAGGATTGGTTGATTCTCCCCAAATATCTTTGTGAGAAGAAATGATTCAATGAATATAATGAGATAGGATTATGAGATAATTTGGATGTGAATAAATCTTTAATTCTCTAGAACATACATAATTGATTACATGAATATCAAATTAAAGACATGTTCATTTATAATGGATATTATGATTTAAAATTCCTCACCTAAAATTAATATAATGAAATCCATTTTCATTAAATTAATATCATCTCACATATTTATAAGATTTAATATTTTGAATCTATATTATTTGATTCTTCCTATAACTCATTCCCAATGTGAATTTTCATTCCTGGGATAAATCAGAATCTATCTCTAGGGTTCAACCAAATTAAATTAAAAATCACCCAGATATCTTATGACACCACTAAAACCCAAAAAATTATCATAAAAAAAATATAATGTTCATATTAATGGGTTTCTAAACATCCTCCCGAAGTGATTGAGATAAAAATAACATTTAATAAAATACCTCAAAAGGATAAATTTGTGTATTTTAATTAAAATATTATTATTATAATGACATTTTAACAATGAATGAAACTAATAAACACTTTATTAATAACCAAATGAGTATTACCAAAAAAATCGTTTGGTATAGGAATGGCTCACTATTTAATTCCATCATATTGAGGATCAAACGATATAATGATATTTAATTAAATTCGTAATTATTTTGAAATAAAATTTATTCAATTAATATTGAATTTGGGATCATTTTCATATATAATATGTATATAGATTCAATTTACTCTGGCTATCTCATCAAGATAATTTTAATAATTATCATCCAAACACATAATTGAAAAAATATGATGAAAATACACAAATATAGTCAAATAATATTCAGTAACCCTTGATAAATATTCAACTAATATTTCTTTCATAATTCTACTATGAAATAAATGGATATATTATACCCATTCCTTTCATCTGCTAGTAATGGTTGTGTTATCCCCAACATTAGTATTCAATCATCATTTACATATTGAGGAGTCCAACATTTCTTATTAAAATCCAAAATATATTTCATTATCCCTTCACAAATAAATATCTTGAAGGTATTTATATATATTAGTACTATAATAATTAGTGGGAAATCGATATCTATGTGTCCTAGTCAAGAATTATATCATAAATTTGAAATCACATGGCATATCCAATTTCATTCCAAATCATTTAACACATTTTTTTAGTAAGCACAAATAAAGAAACATAAAATTATTAACCAATTACACAATTTTATTCACATAATAGTATTAGATTATTGTAAGATTAATTAAATATAATTAAGATTTCTATAGTAACCTATTAACTAAAAGTGAAGCTGTTCTTATATACATAATTCCTAGTCCATTATTAATTAAATAATAAACAAAAGGATCATGTAATTAATGTAGGATATTTCATGATACATTATATTTTCTTCTCAATTAATTTATTACCTTTTATAATTTTACTAGATTGTTTTGAAATGTGAAATAATAATCATTTGTCAATTTGAATTATCTTCATGTCCTTGGATTAAATTATTATTTTTTCAATATATAAAATTAAAATTTATAGTAATAATAAATATCACTTTATACACAATATAAATTATTCTTGAAAATTTCTTAAACACCCCACCACACTAGAATCTCGGGATTGTTTGAAGGATAGTGGTTCTCATATAGATTAAATTATATAAGGTTTATTGAATTACAAGATAAAAGTTTATTAGGAAACAACTATGTAACTGTAATGATGCTTCGAAGAATAAAATTGCCTAATATCTTGTTACCATTGATAATATGGGGGAATTGTCCCATATAAATATATAATTTTTTGAAAATGTTATTTATATTACATTTTATATATCATGGTAAATTATTTCAATGTAATCACTTTTAGTGTAGATATAAAATTGATTGTTTTTTTAATAAACCATATCTAGTAACCTACTAATAATAGGAATCTATGAATCATAATAATATTGTAATGTATTTTTCACTCTTTCCCTACATTATTATTTTCATGATCAATGATTACACAAATTATCAAAAAATATCCATGTGGAATAAATTATGTGGAATTAACATTTAAATTTATTGATTTTCCCTGTAAATGATAATTAAAATTAAGAATTTACTAAAATATTTCATTTTTTAATATATTCTTAACATATTTTGGAATAAAATATAATTTTATCAATGAAACCCAATAAAATTATAAAAATACCAATGACTAACATTATTCACAATATTTTTATATATGTAATTTTCATCCATTGACATGATATGTAAACCATAAACTCAACGTGCCCACCTGAAATGTGGAATTTATTTATCAGAATTCATAACTCCTTCACAATCATCTAGAGATTCATTGACATAAATTCAATATTTAAAAAATATGTAGAACCCAATATACTTAAAGAAACACATCAATATGAGACGATAAATTAATTTTAAAAGAATAATAATATTATATTCTCTATGATTAATTAAAACTATCAATGAACAATATTTTATTTTAATATGAAATTCAATAACAAACCATGTAATGTTTTATAGAGGTTGAAATACTAATCTAGAATATTATTTATTTTATTTTTTGATTCCAAAATATAAATAATAAATTAAATAAATTTCTTTGGAAAATTGTTTTCTAATAGGCCCTATATAAATAGAAAAATTCAGCATCATTGTTCAGAATAACACCAAAAAATTAATCATGAAGTACTTTTAGATATTCATTTTTTTGGGAATACATTAATTCTACAGGTTATTTTATTTTCAACAACATTTATATGATAAATATCACCTAAATTATTTATTATTCTCTAAATATCAGGATATATTATCATATTTAAGACTTAATTCATATATAAAACTAATAAAAATTCTAAAAAAATCATTATATCTATATACTATCATGACCATATTATCTGAAATCAAATCAATATAGATGACATAAACATACACTAAAATGTGAAATAAAACATGATTAATAGGGAAAAACCATTACATTGATTATTACTTATGTTTTTTATAAATATTTACTTCTTTTATACTAAAACATTGATTTTTTTTCAAATTTTTTTAAATCATTTCATAACATGGTATCTACATTTTACAAAACTGATTTTATTGAAAAAATATAATGTTAAAATTGAAAAGAATATAAGACTTTTCCATAATTTGGATAAAATTATTATACAACTAACAAAAATTTATTTTAGTTATTTCCTTGTACTTTTATAGTAACAAATTACATTATTTCACCCTTGGGATTCCAATAATGTTGATTGCCACCTTGATTAATTGTCATCAAATATTTGTTCATGCAGTAACATGAGTGATTCAAATTAAAAAATGTAATGTTACAAGAATATATACCATCCCATTAATTTTAGAAAGATATGACTTTATTATATAGGTATGAAATATATGACCAATGATGCCTCATTTATAACACATTACAGATCCAATCTAACATTAATTAAAATAAATATTACCATATTTGGAACATTTGAGGGGCCATCCAAGTTATTTATTGATTTATTTGTTTTCAAATTCATTACACCATTATCTCTCTATGACCATATATTCACAAAGTATAGAATGTCTTGGAAACACCATTTCATGTTTATCAGCATAATAATAACCTCATCATTGAATTTAAATTTTTGTGATGCTACTACTCATTATAAATATAATTTTATATTAATGTAAAAATTTTCTATTTTACACTATAGGTACAAAACGAAATTAATTCTATATTTGACCTATATTGTAATGTTTTCTTCTTTAGAGACCACAAATTCTTTCTCAAAATTTAATAAATATTGAAATTTTCCTTCAATTCAATTTTAATGAATATTAGGTATGTATTTCTCATGAAAAATGTCTCTACAAACCATAAACATCAATAAATCAATAATAATATAAATCTCATAATTCTTAACTAGATAGAAAAAAAAATTGACATAAACAACCAAATGATAAATATTTATAGTTACCTTTTGATCATAAATACATTCTAGAATTTTAAATATATAATTTCATTCATTTACCCATCCTCCAAATTTCTCTATTTATGAATATAGAAAAAATGGTAGAGGGCATCATTTAATGAAATTATCCACTATATAAATGTACATGTGATAAATATTTGATTTTTATTTTTGGTGGGTTTCACCACTAATAGCATTTGTTTGTTCAATAACACATTCAAAACATGTTCTACTCAGATAATTTTTTGTTGCTAATTTTGAAGGATTGTATCCCTTTTACCCCTTCCAACATAAATTATATGTTTCTATATAGTAAACCCATTCTAAATGGGAATTTATTAGATGAAAAAACATTAAAAACCATAAATAATATCAAAATAATATAATCATTAAATATATCATCATTAAGGGTTTTTAAAAAATTATTCTAATATACAATGTTATCAAAAACATTTCAGTGATTCATCCAAAATTGTTATATAATGTAGTATAATAATAATCAAAGAATTTATAACTGGGGGTACCATTGTGTAAATTTACATGAATTTTGGATTACTTAATATTAATGATTTTTTAAAAAATTTGTATAATAATTGAAATTTTAAAATTATGTACTATGTTTTCACAAAAATAGGGCGTTATATTTTCACCCCTATTTATTTAAAAAATAATTTTTCATTAGTTATGATAATAAAATTATGGGATGTTAGAAAATTAAATATAGTTTCTTCTGATATATAGAAAATTTTAAAAAAAATATGAAAATTCGGGAAAATCATTAAAAATTATTCATAATATTAATTTAATCGAATATTTTTATTCTAGTGAAAATATGGAAACTCATGAAAATGTTTACCTTTTTTCATATTTTACATTGATCACAAAAATATTTCTACATATAAAAAAACATTTTCATTTAAATAATATTTGAACACATTATATACATTGGAAAATCATGGGGGATCTTTAGGAATATGGGGACTCTAGAAATCATTTCATTAGACAAAAACCATTAATATTTAAATGATTATAAACAATCCATACCAAATGAAATAAAAATAATTTAATAAAAATAATTTTTTCTACTGTAGCATTGGTATCATGTAGCATCATATAAATGTCTGATGTTCACTCATATTTATTACTTGTAAACATATCTTAATCATAGTAAATATATTAGAACTAACCAACGGAGTTATAAAAATCATTTTATCCTTTAAATACATCATCATTACTAGTTGAATTGTAGAACTATACTAGCTTCACACACATACATGTTATATTTCTAAGTTACTATCAATATCAATATTTAATAATAAAAATATAATGAACATAATTTTTATAGAGTATCACATTTTTCTAATAAGTTATAATTTTACTCTAGTAGATTAACACTTTTTATTACAATAAAATCATTATGAAAAATGAAAATTTTAATTTAATAAAATAAATAATGAATAATTTAAAGAATATTTGGGTAAATATTTATAAAATTAAAATAAGTCATGAAATTAATAACCGATTCATTTCTAAGAAAATTATATCAAGACATATATATTTAAAATGTTATTTTTCCAAATATTTAAAAAGTAAAAAATAACCCCAACTCAAAACAATGAAAATATTTTTGTAATAATTTTTATAGAATATTAAAAAATATCTAATATAATAATTATCAACATTTTAATTATAAATAATGAAATTTTATTAAATTTTAAATTAATTATGAAATTGATTAAAAGTATTTAAAAGGAATAATATATGAATATATGTTTAGTAGAAATTCACATGCCTCATGTCTTGAATCATTTCATTCGAATATATTCCATTTGGAGTAATGAAATTATATTTCTTTCACATTATGAAGAAACTTCTTCAATACCAATCAATATTTTTTTTAATTTTCAAATATGATTATTTTATTTAATAAAACGTTTCAATTCAATATGCATGTTTTTAAGATGAATTGATTATAAAAAAAATTAGAATCAGTTTCTAAACCACAGTTAATGGGGATATAGGTATATTAGTTTTTAATATTAAAAGAACATTAAAATTCATACTTAAATATTATATTTTATTTTATTACAAAACATGTAATGATGTTATTAATAATTTACCACAATATTCTGGGAGATTGTTGTCCATACGAAATTATGAACAATTTTTTCATGTTTCCAGTTTTCGAAAAAAAAAATGATATGGTAAGATGCATTTCAAAATCATATATAATTTATACATGTAAAATATCATTATTTATACAATCCTTATGATCATACTTGTATGAAAAAAACATAATATGTTTCACATATCTAATTATTAGTGGATGTCTATAAGTGTGCATGATAGAAAATACCATTTCAAATAGATTGATGATAAAAAGTTATGTAATATCTTTTTTTAATAAAATCATAACGATATAATATATATTATATATATTTATCTCAAAAATTATTTTAACCTTCAATTTTTTTCTAATACGGAAAAATATTACACATTTATTCATGTTTTTGTTTCTCACATATACACATGAGTGATGTTTTCATTTACCAGAAACCAGAAATGAAAGGTGAAGATGTGTTGTTCTATAAGTATTTTACATTTATATATCTTTATTAATCTAATGTTTGAATTTATTCATTTGAAAATCATATTTGAAATTGGTGTAATAAGAAATAATCAAGAGACACTTAGGTATCAATTATACCATTTCTATAAAAAAATTCCCATAGATTACACAATGATAATTCATTAGTTAGTATTTTGGTAAGGCTATGAACTTTTGTACTAATATAGGAGAGTGTGAAGTGATTTGGGTTTGTATTATCAATTATAATGTTCTAATAGGTTTTTATAAATTAATGATACATGGTAAATTTTTATATATGAGTGGATTGTAACTCTTGTTTATCTTTTAAATTTTTAAAAATGATATTTGTTTTTCATAGATTTTTATATTATGATGCGATTGGGGAAATACCAAGATATCATAGATTTTTGAATGTGATGAATATTTTTATTTGTTAAATAATGTAAACAAACATATGGATATGAATATGTTAGATCATGTATGATACAAATAACTATTCCATCTCAGTTTTCCTATGAACCAAGTATTTAATTATCATGGGGTGTATTTAGAGAAATAAGGTCTAAAAAATTACTAATTTTTTTTTAAAATATAATACAATTCATTAATTATCATAAATAAATATTATATCCTTTATGAGATTAAAAGGGAATGTTTTACTAGACCATTTATCGACCAACCATTAGGCTATTGAGGAATGGAATAACCTTTTCATGATATCTATTATTGTTAGGGGTATCATTATAAATAGGGAAAATTACTAGATGTAAAATTATATTATTATAATTCATTGTATGATATTTTCTTTATTTTAATGTAATATAAATTTCATTGGGATATGATCATATATTTTTAATTTCACCTCTAATTAAATCACAGAGCATTAAAATTGTCTCTTAGAATCAAATATTTCATAGGATCATGGAATGGGATATGAATTATGAGTAACATAATTTGACTAATACCTATAATCATGTATAATTTTTTATTTTCATGATTAATTGGATATATTTAAATACACTTTTCTATAATACATATAATTTTTTAATAAATCTACTCAAAATGGTTTGAAAAACATACAACCCAAGAATTTGTATCTATTCCATGGATCTAGTTGAGTAATTCAAGGAAACCACCATGTTTTAATAGGCCATATTAACATATCTAGATGACTACATTGATATAGAAATTCATTATATTCATTACCATGGTTTTCAAGGACATAAAATTATATATTCACTACTTCCATGAGTATAATAGATATTAAGATTATACCAATTTTCAATTATTGGGAAAATGATGACTCCACCTATCAAAGGAACTATCCTAATGAAAAAATGTTCGATATTCGTGCCCATATATGTAAAATCCTAGAATCCCCACATATGGTTTTCATGACCCCACATCCTATATGAATTTAATTAATTAATTATACATATCATGTATACTTATAATGATTGTGTTATTATGAATATAGTACTAAAATTTCATAAATATCTCCTATTATTATATGTCCAACACACTAATGTTTTCTATAAGTAAACAAAACATTTGGGAATGTGGATGTGGACATTTAGAGTGATCTAGATTCTCATTTGGGAAAGACGATGTAGATGTGAATGAAAAGTATTTTTATTATGGGAGGACATAATACATGATAAAAATCATATGAAATATCTAAATTGTGTATGATATTGTATTACATCACCAATACAACTCATTGATGTGGGTGTGTACTGCACTTATTGGGTTTTTGAGTTATTGAACTAGATAAGACAGCAATAAGTAACACACATTATGTACATAATTGAACAACATAAAAAATGAGAATGTTTCCACATTAAAATGCTCTAATACAGATATTATGGAATCAAAATATAATAAAGAAGTACACTACAACCAGGTGTTCCTATGTAAATTTACATGATTAAGGATTCATAAGGATCCACTTAATGGTATATAGATCTCTTATAATTGTTATAATCCACTTGATGGAAGATTATAAGGTGATGATATAAAAGATACTCACCCACTAATATATCTTATATGGATAAATATATTGACATTAATGATGACATGGTGTGGGGATTTTAATACTCCTTAAAAAATAATAAATGTAAAAAATTCAGGAAATAATCCTAACAACGAAATTGAAGACGATAGAGGTACTAAATCAATAGGAGAAACATCTCTTATAAAATTATGACCCATTACTAGAGGTATCAGTGAGTTGGGAACTACCCATAATAAGAAGCATTTGAAACATTCTTATGAATAAAATTACAATTTATAAAGAAATTTAAATGTAATTTCCATTTATACAATGAAAAGGATTTCAAATGGGCCTCATTTGGAGATAATTATATCTCACATGACTCTAATGAGAGTGATAGGAAGAACCTATGGTAACTGAGGCATGATAGAATTAAATTATCCTTTTTCAATAAAAACCTCTATAATTTTTATTTAATATCTCTTATGCATGTCTATACCATAACCATTTAATTTTATATCAATCCACCCCATATATTAAAACAAGGGATATATAAATGGTAATAAAATTGATGTTTGAACAATTTATTCTTGGATGGATCATTACGGGTTGCATTAACACTATCTATATGTTGGATGAAAACACTATAACTTTATGCAATAATATTTTCTGTACTAAGTTATCCACACAAATTAATTAATGGAATCTAGTTGAAGTCCGTATTAATAAAGGCGACTTCACCTAGAACATATGCTCAATAATTGTTATGAATATAGAAATGTAGATAAATTTAATTTTATGATTGATGATATTAGTTATTTGTTAAGGAATTAATATTTAAAATTCCAATGGATATAACAAATCACAATATTATTATTGTTGATATATACATCATATTAATTAATTCAACCCTTCATCAATTAATATTCAACAATTCTTGATTTCTCAAAATCGGTTGTGGATAATCTATTTTCAATGATTTATTAAAATACATCCATTCCCTCACCCTCTAGATTTTAGAAAGAAATATGAAAAATATCATGTCCTACATAAATTAATTAATAAAAAACCTTTCCTATGATTTATTAAGAAATAAATAATGTCGAATATTGCCTTTCATTATAAAAAAATTTAAAAAAAAAAGTCAAGATGTGCCTTATCAATATGAAATCAAGTACATCATCAGTCTTGAGTAATTAATATTCCTCAATTAAGTGATGAACCTAAACCAACTCTATATCATATGGATCTACGATACTAAAGGGAAAAACTAAATTTATTATTGTCTATATAGTGATAGAATGTTTAGGGGAGGGGTAAGTACCCTTAACATAATGAGATACCCCTAAAATATTAATATGTATCCTTAAATATTGTTATTGAATAATTTTTGAGGTTTTTCTCTATTGATGGGGGAATATATCTATTCACATTGATAATATTACACTTTTATTTATGATCATCACAATAAAAAACATTAATTCACTGACTACAATGAAAAGAATAAATCAACAATCTTATATTTGAATACTTATTGTACTTAATATCCTAAAAGATTCCTTTATAAATGTTTAACATTGTACTAATGATGAAATTTTTCAATTTTTCATCCATGATATATGGGTTCCGCTCTAACATCAATACCACAATCATCAAGAATGAAAATTCTATTGATATCATATACATTATTATTGTTTCTTTTTAGAACATCAATCTTATGATAATTTTAATGTTACTTCCATATGGACCATGATTATTTTTTGATCAATAATCACTAAAAATATTTTTTGGTTTCTCTATAACATGATCATTATGAATAACTATTTCACAGCATTGAAATTAATCAACATCATGAACAATAATTTTAATGATGGAATATTTCTGCATAAAATTAACATCTACAATGTATTTTACATGATAAATCAGATATAAATTCATTATATCATTTAAAAGTATGTTTTCTTCGTTTTATTCCTTAATTGTATCAATACAATAATCAAGAGTTAAAGGCTCCTCATTAACAATTAGTTTTTTATTTGTAGGATTATTATGATTCAATAGAGCGGCCAAGAATGGATTTCAAATATCTGTTCATCTCATTTATATTACAGATGAATCTAGCAGAATATGTATCCATCATTATATTTAGGATGGTCTGTAATTGATGATACTTTTTGAAATAGTAATGTGCAAGCCCTGTCCTCCAATGTATTCTCAAAAAATATTTTTTTGGTATTTCCTTTAGAATGGATATATCCTCCATCAAGTAAATATTTATCCACTATAAATAAGTGTCTATAAAATCCATTACCTAGGGAAAATTTTTAATTAATGGTTGGGATTGAGAACATATATAAAAAATTGTTTCGAAAAATATTGCATTGATTAGTGGGAATATGCACATTATCTAGCTTGGTATCCACACATACTTGGATTAAAATAAAGATTGTTACCTTGAGAGAAATTTTTCGAGGATCATTGATCATATGGAAATTATGAAAGGTTAATTAATGTTAAATTTAGAGATAATTTTAATGGTCAACTCTATGCCCACTTCTACATCATTCAATGCATACTGTATATATATATATGGCATATAAACCACATAAAAATCACAAAAACATGGTCAAAAGAATCATATCTAATAGATATGTTCATTAACAGAATAAAATTTCTATTTCAGAAAAAGAATACTTTCAAACTAATAATATCTTTGGATTGTGAATAAAGTATATAGTATTTTTAAATATACAAATCATCATAAAATACACATACAATTTCAAGACGTCTAATAATGATTCCATATAGAATCATTAAAATTGGATTTCCACAACAATATATAAAGGATTTGAATATTACCCCTATTAATATTTTTATCTTTCTATTATATACACATATTGTGAACTTTTGAAATATTCAATGTCTATTTTCTAAAATATGTCAAGATTGAATTAGAGTAGTACCCCATGGTTGGATGGACCACAAAATGAATGTCCAATTAAAACATTAACCCTTATGTGCATTAATATTATAAAGTTAAATTACAATTCAATATAATTTTATATTTATTCCCCCTCCCATTTTTTTGGAAATATATATATTATGTTTATATGGGTAATATTAGCTGCACTCCAAACAACAATTTCCATCTTAGTTCAAGGGGGTGTCATATATCTAAATATGAGGGAAACCATTGTATTCCCAAAAATATAATGACATTAAATAGACCAATCATATTAACTTCAAGAAAACGACTTGTTTTCTGAATTTAGAGACTATCACATCCTATTAAGGATCAATTATAGTGGGATATGATTCAACAATCATTGAAATTCCATTTGTTACTGAAATCTTTAGTTAGTGACAATATTTCTATACATAGGGATTATAATTGTATTTTCAAAAATAATGACATGAAAATGAATTTTTATAGTCGATGGTTTCCATTAATACTTATGTAAAAAATGAATTGTTATACAACATAGTCCCCACTATCACTAATTCAATTAAATCATCAAATTGAGTGTGATGAATGTTATGGAATTTCATATTTGATCTGCCCTGATAGATGTGGTTTTTATTTCCATTTTAATGGTTGTGATTTAATCCTATACTATAAAAATATGTTTGATGGGGTATGGAATATATGAAATGTTTATTTTATGTAACATCCCAAAATTTTATTAATGAAAATTCATCATGATCTATTAAAATGTATTACTATGTAAAATGGTTATATAACATAAGCACTTCCATTGTTTTATGTTTGTGGATTTTAGAATAAAATTAAGAATTGTTATCATTGCTAATATATCCATTGACCATTTATCACATAATTAGTATAAATATAGTGCTTTGGAAAATCCAATTTACTCTGAAAATGGAAGTGATGGCCCAACTAGTATAATTGATCCATACAGAGACCATTTGTTAGAGCTTAGAAAGGAGGTGGTCTCAATATGATTCGATCATGACCTATCCCATACTGATCTTTGACACATTATGCTTGAATGGAAGCACCTAGGAGAGAAGTATATGTAAATAGGGATTGCCACCCATGCAATGTAATCAGAGCCTCTCTAAGAGTCTATAACAATCGCATTCCTTACACGTAGGTTTTATGTTGGTGTTATAAGTGGTTCTGTAACAATACCCTCGAACTATGAATATTTGAATTATTTTTGTGTAAAATAAAGAATATACATTCATTTTATTATTATTAGTTTCTAAATGGTTATTAATGAACAAATATGAATTTTTATTTAATATTAAATTTTGAAATCTATTTAGAAAAATTATAGGATATTTGAAATAAATAATATTTTAGTATCAAATTATTACAAAATTTATTTATATGAAATATAAATTATTATATAATTTTTGTGAATTCAATGTTAATTTTTATTATGGTTTGAAAGATGATTTATGTCAAAACCCATGAATTTTCTATAAATAATGCTTTTTATTTTAAAAGTAAAATTTCACTTATTTAGAAAATGATTTACATAAAATGAATAATATTCTTGGATTCAGAATGTTGAAATTATCTAATGGTGAATTTTTAATAATTTAACAAGATAGAAAATGTTTTGGTAAAAAATTAATACCATAAAAATATAAAATGTGTTTTGTTACATAATCATGAACAAATAGTTATATAATAAAATATAGTAATTTTTATTTTCATCCAATATATGTTTTACATTAAAAAATTGAACATTTATATTAGTTTTATTAATTTTATGGTGCCTTAGTGGACCCTCCAATACTTATGAAACATTTTAAATTTTTAAAATGATTTCTTTGATAGTGTGACTCATCATCACATAAGAAAGACAGATTTTTTAATAAGTTAAGAAATTTTCCTTATAAAATAATTTTTTTTATTTTTCTTTGGAAAAACCATGAGAAAAAAACCATGTGTTGGTTTTTTGGTCTTGATTAGTTTAATGTTTAGTGTCTAAATCCTAAATTATAAATAATTTCCTCACTTTTATGTTATAATCCCACCACATATCCCACATGTCGTCACTAAAAAACCCTTGGAGAACTTCATTAACCTACCCTAGTGTCCCCTGGCATCCCAAGAAGCCTATCTCAAGCCCCTCCCAATATTTGGGGATCACACTTCCATGTAAATGATTTTTCATCTCTCTTTTTTGGTCCTTGATTCATTATATTTTTATACCCTTATCTATTAAATAAAAAAATTGTGGTATGCTTTTTCACCACACCCATAGTTCGCATATTATGTTTGAGTTATGATATAACCCTTTCTTCTCTCACTAATTCCTCCCATGTACACTTGTTACCATGCCAAAATTCTGTAATGGATTTCTCTCTTATCATTTACATTGAAGCAATTTTATCATATTATGAATTTAAAATCCATTAAATATGTTGGTATATGTATCTATATGTCCCCTTATAGTCCATTTCATATATATATATATATATATATATATATATATATTGAGACACCCCTTAATCTCTCATCAACAATTTTTTATGAATTTTTCAGACACACTTTTATGCTGTAGAAATTGCACCTGGATTTTCTAATCCAATGTCATTGTGTAGTGATTTCCAGGCCAATTTCTCTAACAATTTTATTCCCTATTATGAAAATTTACATATTGATTATATAATTTCATTTTTGAATTCAAAATTTCTTTA
Source organism: Viscum album (assembly GCA_963277665.1). Classification (NCBI taxonomy): domain Eukaryota; kingdom Viridiplantae; phylum Streptophyta; class Magnoliopsida; order Santalales; family Viscaceae; genus Viscum; species Viscum album. The sequence continues at coordinate 1,245,381,017 of OY728147.1, forward strand.
TCATATAATAAATTATCTTGTTTATTGAATCATTGTTATATGTTCTATGTTGCACACTTTTTCAGGAAATGAATTGATTAATAATGGTGTTCCATGATAGCAATCCAATAAAATTGGTAATGACTAGTATCATGATATGTCATTTGAAATGAGTGTTTAATAATTCTAATTCAAGTTAAATTACGTTTTATACATGCTCCATGTGTAATTAGCCTTGTCTCATGCTAATATCATGTTAAATGTCATTGCCACATTTCCATGTTAGGATAATAATGTTATATCATTCATTTATGTTCATGTTTATATTATGATCCATTTATATGAATACTACATAATATGTACTGTATTCATCATTTTATTACTTATTTACTCCACTACAAGGCATTATAGCTCAGAAATTTTTATGCATGTCCTCATGTTATCCCGTGCAATGTTATCTACAAAAGATTGTGTGTGGTCATGTAAAAGAAGTTTTCAATAAAAATGTATATTTCATGTTTTAAGTTGTTATGTAATGTTCTTAATCCCAAAAGACACTAGACCTATCAATATTATATTTTTTATATAGTGAATATATTATGTAATTAATTATGTTTATATGTGAAATAAAGAGTGGGGTTATTATAGTGGGCATCAGATGATAAGTGTAGTTATTTTTGGGATTATGATTATAAAACCCTAGTGAAAGGCTAAGGTATATGACTAATTATAATAAAAATATCACTATATTTTTGTGAGTATTGAGTAAGATTATTGTTAAAAAAGATACATCAATGTAAGGATACAATAAAATATAGGCGGACTTGACATAGATGTATCTGGGTGTAAAAATAGAAAACACTGATTTCATCTATACTCAAACAGGAATTGCTGCACAAAAATGGGACTTTATATACTCTTGGTTATGACTCTCTTGGGTGATATGCTTTTGTAAATTTATAATTTTAGTATGAACCATTATTAAGGGAATAAAAAAATCCCCTAAGAATATTTTTTGGGAATTTGATCATGGATAACAAAGATTGAATCCTATAAATTCATATGTTAAGAAAATAAAAGTAATTAATAATTCTTACATTTTTGTATTTGGATTACCCTTTACATGTTAACCTAACATTCCTTTTATTCAGGAATATTGTAGGAAATATGGGGACTAATAATAACCATTTATAAAAAGATCAATGTGATGACCATTATTATGAGATTACCAATTTTATGGGATAAGGAGTCGTGAACATTGTCATGATACTCTCTTAGTTACATCATGGTTTGAATAAAAACATGGGTCAAGAGGAAATTTAAACCCTCCCTAAGAAGAAATAAGTCTCAATAAATATCTTCATGAGACAAAGGCCTCCAACTATTAATGGATTATCTGATCCCACAATTGCCGAACAATGGATCAACTCCATTGCAAATATCATCTCCATCATTCAATGTTTTGAACAAGAGAAACTTATTATGGATGCATAATGTATGGAGGGTGAATCAGATCAATGGTAGAAATTGATCAAAAATACAATGCCTGAGGAGGAGATCAAGGGGTTGGAATGGACTGATTCCCAGAAAATGTTTTATGATAAATATTTTCCTTCAAACCTCTGATATAAGATTGAAAGGGAAATCCTTGCCCTAAAAAAAGACAAATACAACAGAGTTTATGAGGAACACATCCTATGGATTGTAGGATATAACTCTATGTTTTTTGTTACCCTCAAATGCAAGGTTGACTGCTTCTTTGGTGGGCCAAAACCTAGACTATAGAAAGCCCTACGAATCTGTGACTTCAAGAGCTATGAGGAAATTTTTATGATGTTCACTCAAAGTCGAAATGGTGATCAGTGGAGCATAAGGGTATCATGGGAATAATAAGTGTATCATAAAAATTAATTGTGGTGATACGATGTATAAATCAAATGGTGCTATGAAAATACATCCCCCCCTGTATTCTAAATATGGAGAAAGAAGAACCCCAAAAATTTCCTAAAGAGGATGAGTGATTGCTTTAGGTGTGGGAGTGAAGGGAACCTGGCCACTAACTACAGACAAGAAAATCCCATGTCTATGCCATATGAGAGGAATGCTCTATTCGACACTCAACACAATGTTCATCGAATCCACTATAACGAACCATGTCACTTTGTAAACCAGCTCCCTAATCCTAGGATTTTCAAAGGTAACTAGTAACCTCTAAGGAAGTAAGGGTGAGATTTTAATATCACTACCACTGAAGTAAACCCCACCCATAAATATGTGACAGATACACTAGTTATTAATTAAATAATATAAAACATAGTTTTTTATTATGGTTCTACAAATTTTTTTATTTCCCAAATGATTAGTAGAACAATCCTAACACCACCAAGAACGATGGATGTAACGATGTGAGTTAGAATGGAAAATGGTGAAATCATTGCATTCCTTGACCATAACTCCACCCCTGTCATAATTAGTGGATTGAACATCAAGGAAAAACACTCTATACTCTATCTAATATAATTTGATTCAATTTATGGAATTTATAATATACTCTACGTGCTTTACCCTGAGGTCCACTTATCCTCTTTGTCAAGACGAATGATATGTCAATCCTAATTTTCAAAAATTATTGTGAGTTCAAAAAAAAATACGTTTTAGAACAAGTATACTTTGCCACAAATTGATGAATTTTTTGATCAGATCTATGGAGAACAATACATCTCCATGGTGGATTTTCATTCACGATATTATCAAGTAAGGGTGAAGAAGTAATATATCCCCAAGACTGCTTTTCATACAAGATATGGGCACTATAAATTCGTAGTAATTCTTTTCTGACTCACTAATTTTCCCAAAATAATCATCGATCTATTTAATAGAGTATTTAGAGATTAAATAAATAAATTTGTGTTAGTAATTATATATTTTATTATAATATACTCCAAAACCAAGGAGGGGAATGATGAGCATCTAGGCACTGTACTAGAGACATTGCGAAAGGAGAAGCTATATTCAAAGTACAAAACGTGTGAGTTCTGGTTAAACGAGGTCTTATTCTTGGGTAATATGATCATAATGAATAGGATATATACGTATATCTCCAAGAAAGCTACAATTCCATGATGGGCAAGGCCAATATATTTATCGAATGTCCGACGTTTCTTGGGGTTTGTTGGATATTATCACCGATTTGTGAGAAAATTCTCACAATTTTCCTTCCGTCATACCAAGATTACACAGAAGGGAGTACAGTTAGAAATAAAATATTAATGGAAAGGGATATTAAAGGAGTTGAAAAGGAGGCCTATCACTATTCCCATTCTCACACATCCCACAATTGGAGGGCTTTTGTAATATTTAGTGATCATTTGAAGAAGTTTTTGGGAAGTGTGTTAATGAAAATTTTCAATGTTATTGATTTTTAATCATGGATGTTTAATATTAATAAGAAAAACAATCCTACACAAGATCTTGAGTTGGATGAAATAATAATTACTTTGGTTACATTACCTATTTTGGGAGATGTGTGAAATATACCCAGATCAGAAAAACATCATGTGTATATTCAGACAGAAAGAGATGAATATGCACCAATGAATATGGTTATAGGTGATGAAATAGTATGACTGCTCAATCCATTTCCACCCTAGGAAAGTTAACCAGGTGGAATATGATCTAAGTAGAAAGTACCCAGCTATTCAATCAATGATGATAATTGAAAATGATCCAATCTTTATTGATTTGATGAATATAGACTTGGGAATCGTAATGAAGGGAAAATAATCAATTCTTTAACAAATGATTGATCTCCCGTCTATTTTGGATTGGTAAAATGATGCTCAATAGGATAATGTTAGAATTTAGAAGATAATGGAATCTACCAAAAAAGGGAAATCCTTGGAGTTCAATGTAAATGAAGTAAGAATTGAGAGATATGGGACAAGACAATGGGTTCTAGAAAATTTGTAGCTAAAGATTGAACTTTTGGATTATTCACATTGTTTAAATTTATCCATTCACCCTGGAATCATAATGATGTATCGACATCTCTGAGTCCATTATTGGCCAGATAACATTATAATAGAGATCACTGAGTATACATCAATGTGCATGTTATGTTAGCAGTTTAATGTTGAGAGGTATAATTCAATGTGTATGATGAACTAATTACCCATACCCACATTGAAATGGGATAACATCACCATGGACATTGTCACCATACGTCCGAAGACATCCAAAGGATAAAATACTATATAGGTTGTTGTAAATCGTCTTATAATGACTACACACTTCATTGAAATTCATGGATATTTTTGATTGGATCAACTGGAATTGATATATATCATATAAGTAGTAAGGCATCACGGAGCACCACTATCTATTGAATCCGATTGAGATCCAGGACTCTCCTCTATGTTTTTTAAGAGTATTCAACATACTCTGAATACTATGATGAACATCATTATAGCTTATCATCCCCAATCTATTGGCCAATCTGAGCAGACATTCCAAAAACATGTGGACTTGTATATTGCATGATCAATGGACATTAAATGAGGATGGGATCAATAACATTATCTATATGAGTTCTCTTACAATAATAGTTTTCACTCAAGAGTCCAAATGGATCCTTATAAATACCTTTTTTGTAAGAGGTGTTGAACACCAGCATGTTTTAATGATGTTGGGGAGCAAAAACTCATAGGTCCAGAAAAGGTCAAAGAAATGGTGGAGAAGGTTGAGAACATCCAGCAACGCATTAAAGCGACTCAATTTCAAAAAAAGAGCTATGATGATAACCATTGAAAAGACCTAGATTTTGATGTTAAAGACATTTTATTACTTCTTATATAGGCGTGTAATAGATTTATGATATTTACGAATAAGGGAACGCTTATTCCAAGGTATATCATCCCTTTTCAAATCCTTAATCCCATTGGATATGTGGCATATCGAGTAGCACTCGCACCAAACCTATCTCAAGTACATGACGTATTCTATGTATCACTATTGTGGAACTACGTACTAACTCATCACATGTACTCAATCTATAAGTGTTACTATAAGAGAATGACCTATCCTATGAATAGAAATCCGTGAATATCATAGATTTTATGGAAAATGTTTTACATAATAAGACAATTCCCTATTTCATGGTGTTGTGGCAAAACCAAATTTTTGAAGAAACTACATGGGAATCGCAGCAAGTGATGAAATAGTGTTAACCTCATGTGTTTTAGTGTGGTAAATGGATATTCTAAGGGTGAAATTTCTTGTGGGGGATGATTTTAATGACCCAAACATTTATTAATGAAAATTACTCTTGATCTAAATATAAGAATTATTATGTAAAAATGTTATATTATATATGCACTTCCTTGGTTTTATGTTTTTGTATATTAAAATACAGTTAAGATTTGATACCATTGCTAATATAGTCATTGAAAATATATCACATGATTAGTATAAATATGTGTCTTTAAAAAATTCAATTTACTCTGAAAAAGGAACAGATATCCTCATCCAATAGAATTGCTCTATACAAATCCCATTTGTCAGATCTCGGAAAGGACATGGAATCACTAGGATTCTCTCTTGACCATGCCCAAGATGATCATCAACACATTAAGCTTGAATGGAACTACCTACACGTGAAGTGGATGTTAATAGATATTGCCACCTGAGAGATGTTATCAGAGCCTCCCCAATATTCAGTACCCATTGCACACCTTTCTCTTAGGTATTATGCAGGTTTTATAAGGGGTTATGTTTCAAGGACCGATCACTATGAATATTTGCATTATTTTAGTATAGAATAAATACTATACATTCATTTTATTATTGTTACACTGTAAATAGTTTCTAAATAACATATAGTATTTTTGGTGTTAATATTTAACTATGAAATCAATTTTGATAAAATAATGGATTTTTTAATTAAATAATATTTATATAAAATAAAATTAGTAAATTACATTTTTTGAAATATAGATGATCAAATAATATTTTTGAATATAATTGTAATTTTTATTAAGTTTTGAAATCCATTATTATCAAAAACCATGAATTTATTTTAAATTTAAAAATTTGCCTATTTATAACATAATATACGAATAATGAATATTATTTTTGGAATAATGACGTCGAAATTTTCCAATGATGAATTTGTCATTATTTTTCAAGACAGATGAATTTTTGTGTAACAATTTAATACTGTTTAAATATGTAATGTGTTTTATGCCATTATAAGGACCTAATAGTAATATAATAAAATACTATTAAAATGATGATTAGAAAATATATGTTTTACCTTTAAAAATGTGATTTTATATTTTTCTATTCATTTCATATTCGAAAAAATATATGTCTTTTCGTGAGATTGTGACTCACCTCCACATAAGCAAACATAATATTTTAATAAATTCAGCCTATAAAATAATATTTTCTACTCTCATTTGAATGATAAGAAATTCAAAATCCATGGGTTGGTTTGTTATTTTGATTAGTTTAACGTGTCGTGTCTAAAACCTAAAAAATAAAGAATTCTATATCTTTTCATATATAAATCCAAACAATATTCCACTACTATTCACTCAAAACCCATGGAAAACGTCCTTACAATGCCCATATTTCTCTAAAATACTCACATGTATTCCCAAGTTCCAATTAATCCTCTCTCATGTCCCTTCCAATCCTTTGGGATCACACATCCAAATAATGGATTTCTTCCACTCTCATTTTTTTCCATGTTTCATTAGGTTGCTATACCATTATCTATTCAATTACAAATGTTAGGGTATTATTTTTCACTTACCCTATAGTTCCCCATATATGTTTGAATGATAAGTGACTGCTTTTTTCTCTCATTAATTCCTTTCATGTATACATGTTACAATGCAAAAATTTCATAAGGGATTTTTCTCCCCTTATTTACATTCAAACAAATCATTCACATTGTGAATACAAATTTCATTACATATGTTGGAAAATGTATCTATAGGAAACCATTACTCTCCATTTCATGTAAATATTATGATATACTCCTTTCACTCCAATCATCCATTTTTTTAGGAATTCTTATTTCATGCCATTATGCTATAGAAATTACAACGTGATTTCCAAGACAAAGTCATTATGTAGTGAATAACATTCCCATGTTTCTATCAAGGGTATTTACCTTTAGGAACAATTAATTATTTAGTATAATGTTTCATGTATGAATTCCACAAACTATTATCGTGGAATAAATGAGGATTAGTAATGAATATATGTTGTATGATCTATGTGGAACACTTATGCATGAAATGACATTATTAAGAAGGGTTCACCCAGATAGTGTTCCAATGCATTGGGTAAAGATTAGCACCATGATAAGTCAATTTAAATGAGGGTTTACTTTTTCTAATTAAAGTGGAATGATTGTTTACTCATTCTCCACATGGAATTATCCTTGGATCATGCTAATATCATGTAAAATATTTATGCGCATTTTCATGTTGTGATAATCAGGCTATATCATTCCTTTTTGATCATGTTTCTCTAATGATCAATTGATATTCCTATTGCCTAACATGTGTTGTATTATTCATGTTATGACTTGTTTAATCACTTACTATTCTTTACAGATCACCCTTTTCGTATAGATGTCCTCAAGTTATCCCATGTAATGCTATGTACGAAGGAATGTGTGGGGTCATGTAAAATATGTTTTCAATAAATATGTTTATTTATAGATCTATATAGTTATGTAATGTTTCTAATACCCAAAGTCTATATACCTCTAGATATTATATGGTGTAACATGTTAATATTTTATTTAAAAAATAATGTTTATGTGTAAAATAATGATCATGGTTGTTATATATTATGTAGTCTTGGTGTTCCTAGAGGGATAAAAAATTTCACTAGTGTTGACTTTCATTACTATTATTCTATATATATTGTCTTGGACAACAGAGAATAATAAGATTTTTGCATCATGTGATCATACACCTTCACGGTGTGGATGTGTATTTTGTATACATATTTTATGTGTTAATTGTTTCTAAAACATCTATAATTGGAATGATGATTTATATATAGTAGAGTTATTGGTTTTGATCAAATGCATAAAAAATGTAGTTTTTCATAGATGGAAAATTTTATGGATTGAATATGACAATTCTATATCCATGAAATCATTTAATGATACAAGAAAAATATAATCTTTATATTCCATCCACCCAGGATTTAATTCCATCATGTCAACAATCGTCAATGTTTAACTATTACACATGATGACATACTGTCCAATCATATTTCAAATGAATTATTAAAGAGAGTGATAATATACGTGAGTTAGAAACAGTTCTTTTTAATCACTAATTTTATATCACTGTTATCTAAAGTGGATAAATTAGGTTGAATTAAAAACAACCATTATATACCTCAATGTAATTTCTCATATTTTCAATTTGATTTTAGTTTCTAGAATCGGGCATTCTATGATCCTTGAAATTTATATGTTTATATATATCACAAATGAAAAGTATATTTCACTTGTTAAATTTAAATTTAATGTCAGTATAATATCAATATCTATTAATATAGTAAACTTTATCATTTTTTAATGAAATTTTATGCATAATAACCACGTTACACCTCCCATGAATCATTGGCACATTTAACATTACTAATGTGGTAATGTTTTACCATTTGTCAACTAATTATGAGAAAAAAATAAATTTTTTATATCAAAAAAGACCATTTAATTCCAAATAAAAAAATTTCATTTTATAATATTTAAATTTCAGGAATAATAAAATATTATTTTACTATAAAAATTATATGTTAAATTGAAACATTATAAGATATATTCACCTTTTAATAATAAAAACTATTTATACATAATTAATTTATAATGGTAAATTTTATATAATTAGTTTCATTTTTTATTTAAAGATGACTAATTTCACTTTTGGAATAATATAAAATAAAATGGGAATCATTCAATACATGATAATAAATCCAAAATTAAATTAATATCATTAATTTCACTATTTATCCAAAAATAAATTCATAACATTCAGTATAATATCAATCTAAAAAATATTTTATTGGATGATATAAAAAAATATTCCCATTTAAAAAATTTTGATTTCTAAAATATTCTTATTTTTATTTAAATTAATATAATTAAATATATGGAACCCCAATTTAATGAAGTAAAACTATTAATTTTTTCTTTTAAAAAGTATAAAAATACAAATATAAAATTATAATGAAAATTAATCCCTTATATTGTATAAATAAAAATCAATATTTTATTACATTCAATTATTATATAGGTGCTCATTGTGTGGCCTTCTCCTTTCTCATATATTCATGGAATTATTTCTTCTTGTTGATATATGACAAAGTGTAAAATTTGTTTTGTCACCAAATTATGCATGAAAAATTTTCATTGAAATATGAATTGTGGAATGGTATCAAACAAAAAATCCCCCTCACTATTGGAAACCATCTATGAATCATTATGATTATATAAAACTATATGTGGGTTCATAATCCAGAAAAAAATGATGTAACAATTTGTCATGTCATATGAACTATTTGTCTAAACACATCACTACAACAAGATTGAAATATATGTGTATTTATATACATAAAACATTTTAAATTACTTATTAAATAAAATGTCTAAATAATACCCTTAATAATTTGTGGTTGTGTGGTCATCTTCTTGAAAATACCCACTAATAAATCCAAAAACAACTCTATGTGTCTCCAAAACCATTTAATGCCAAATATCACAAATAAAAATAAATGTCACATTATTCCATCCCAAAATTTTGACAAACATAGTCCACTACGTCAATAACTCCAAGATTAATCTTAAATATTACTAATAAATGTTTTATTATTTCAATAATCTAATACTTTTGTTTTTTTTAAAAAATATCGTATGTGTAATTAAATTCATTAACATGAAGATCCAGAAATATATATTTCAATGATATAAATCACACATCACTCAACGTATATATTAAAATTTCTCATTTAAGAAATAAATATTTGAAAATATATTAGAATATTATACTAACATAATTTATAATATTTCAGGGATAATAATTATTTAAAACTTTAGATAAATTCACAATTATGTCTTAAAATGCAAATTGAATTAACAATTTTATTAATATTTTTTTCTATAATAACCAATGATCATATCTTCCTATGTTTTTCATATATCATACTCTCATTTCATGATAAATTCACATATATTTTCATGAGAAAAGTGGGCACATGGGTTCTTGTACTAAATAAAAAAAAGACTTTGATAGATGAAATGTAGGTATTTTAGAATTACTCCTTTTCAACAGAAATAAAACAAAATTTAAGATAATTCATGAAAAAGGGAAAACCTCTTCAATCTCTCAATTATTTTTAAGGGCATCTTCAAGGAAATTTGCATCCTTTTACACATGTGTGGTGATATTTCTCATTATGGATAGATAATTGATATAGTTGGACCATTATTCATTTAGATTCCATGAGAGATGAACATTCCTTGTTTTGACAGCTTGAATAATGTTTGTGGAATCACACTAATACCAGATATTTCCCCAGTGTCATTGCTTTTCCTGATTTCCGTCTTCTATGAGACCCATTATCTCATCTTTTATTTCTAGTATAGTACCTCATGGAAGATATGGGTAACCAATAAATTCCTCAGAGGAATCCCTAAATATAGAACCATGAATTGCTAGCCCTATGATTCCCACATAGGATCTATTGGATTTTTATTTTGAATTTCCCATAAAACATTGATTCTAGAAAACCAAAAGAGTATGGTGAGGGAGGGATAGTTTCCAACCACCATATGTTTTCTCAAAGAAATAAGGTGGTTCATTGAATTGTTTCACCAACCTTAATGTATGAAACTGAAAATTTTCATTACCAATAAAATCTTGGTAAGGAATGATTTGTTTCTAAAGTGAAAATATCATTAATTGAATTATTCTAGCCTTTCAAGAATACATGAATCATTTCTACAAATAAAATATTGAAAATAGTGCAATGATCTATAGACATATGGTTATTGAGAAGATCAGGTAAATGATCACGCATAGTTCAAGTTCTTGGAGTATAAACATCGAACATATCTACAAAATAATTCAATAGTGATGAATCATTATTAAATGGTGGAAAAAGATTATAGATATCATTATGGTGTCAGTGGAAAATAATTCACCATGAGATTTTGGAAATACATACCTATTTGGGGTTTGAGTCGACAAGATATTTTTGGTATTGCAACCTATAGAATAGTGTGATCTTAGAAGGGAGAATCCAATTTTTATGTAGGGAACCAAAACATTTTAAAGGGTCTTGAACAATATGATTGTAAAATTTCATGGAGTCAATCTTCCCATTTTGAGCTAACTCCCAAATAAGCATGTTATCATGGGATAAAAAGTCAATGTTAAGAACCACTATCTTCATATCATTTGAGAGGATATTCATGTTCATAATTTGATCGTTGACAGGGATATTTTAATTATATTCCATATCAAAGTAATCCATCCAATCTATGAGAATAAATTCAGCAGAATTTTCAGTCCATTATTTGTGGAACTAATTGGCATTGGCTAGCTAGTGTGAATGCAAGATGAATTTCTATGAGATAGTCTAGTGACCAGGCCATTATAAGGATTCCATGTAGCATTTTATTCAATATTTTAGATTATAAACATACCATGATCATATAAAATTCATGTATTTGTATGCATTGATGGTATGCTTCCATAAAAATTGGTCTTATTGGGACTGATTGAAAAGAGAAATATTCTTGACCGCCATGATGCAAAAGAATAAGGATAGATATAATTCATACATGATAAAATGAAAATACTTCATTCCAAAAATATTCCACTCCAATAATATTCAACATCAAAGCATTTTTTTGCCTTAATCACTGAAAAAGGTCCATCAGTAAACCATGATTAATATACAATCTTTGTGAAAATTATGTGCTTGACCAGGAAGGCTCTTCTAGAATGTGAGAATGAATTAATTACCTTAAATCCATAGATTATCAATCCAAGATATTGATGATTATGATTTAAGAATCATATCTTATTCCCCAGATCATTGGTACAGAAAGGTAGATGATTGTAAGATAGCCCTCTATAACACCAAACTCATTGACCATGAAAATATTTCTAGATGAGGATATGATTATCAACAATTTATTGAAGAAATGATATATATGACCTATTTTCTGGAGAACCCCACATAATAAAGGAGGGATTTCAAGATATTTTTAATATTCATACTGTTTCCCATGGTAAAAATGATAATATCATATGTAAAAAATCAATGAGATGGAGATGAAATACCTCACGATACCCTGATGGTTTTCAAATCAACATTATTCACCATATAAATATGAATCATTTTGAGGTGGTCTTCATCAATGTATAAAATTATAGAGGTGAGTTGGTCACCATACCTCCCCCCTCTTTAACACTTGATGTAGCTTTATGGGTATCTATTAATTAATATTGAGATGTACGCTGACCCAATCATAGATTTAATACAGCTGGTAAAATTTTCAAGAATTTCATATTTTAATTTCATTACATTTGAAAAAATCCAATGGTTATGGTTTTATAAATACCACTAGAACAGAGAGAAATTTGATAAAAAATGTGATTGGTTATTTGTCATAACCTCTTCATATCCCTAAAAGATCTTGTATAACATATTTTTTCCCATGTATCTAAGACTACAATTTGTATAATGGTTTTATTAAAGTATACATTAGTTGTAAAATACTTAATGCATCATCCATCATACTGATTCATTTACGCAACATATAATTTTTGATAAATATAACATTATATGTCTTGTGTGAGTGTCTTAGAATAATTATACATTATAAAGGGCATGTATATTTTCGTAATAATTATCCCTTTATGGACGAGCATCCATACTGAGATTCACTAGTTTATTATTCACCTATTACCGTTTTATACATGAGAGTTTTTTTTAAAAATTAAATAATATATTTTATATTATGTGGTTTCTTAATTACATGTAAATTATCAAATAATAAATCATTTATTAAATAAATCACTTATATTTATATATTTTCTATTAATGTTTTCAATGGACCAATTTACATCAAAATATAATACTAAATCTTTAATATTCCCATCATAATATACCAAACCATGACCATGTGTTAATTCAATGTACCAAATTATTTTATTAACATATTTGACTTATTCTTATTTAAGTAACGTTTATAAATTAGATATTATACATATAACAAAAAAAATAATCTATTCAAGTTGTTTTGAGAAACAAGATGCACAGAATAATTCAATTTTAATTCGTACAATCTATTTTTTTCTTCTTTCATACATACCAATATTAAACCTAATAAAAATTAGTGATGGGGAAATATTTATATAGTAAATATAAAACAAGTTTAGAACCCCCCCAATAAATAATTATCTTGGTATTCAAATCTATACCTTCTCTAGTGAATCTATTATGGTTCATTAGAATATGATTGAACTTCTAACATCAATATATCAATTTGAAAACTCATCATTAATGTAATGATTCTATTGAATATTGTTTTAATCCATATATTATGATGTTATCAATGTAATACATCTCTATAAAATAATCTATCATTTTGGATTTCATGAAACAATATGGTCAAAATCACTAATAAACAATTATATATTTTGAAAAAATTTATTAGAATGAGCATACCATTTTAGAGTGTTTTTAAAGAAATACAATTATTTTCACTATTTCATTCAATTTATTTAATAACTCTCATTTGAAAAAATTATAGTTGTTCAATATATATTTTTTCCCAATGAAATTTATTGTACATTTCTTTCTTGACATTAATTATATAGTTTTTTAATTAAAAGGTAATGTCTATTGACTTGAAATATAATTTAATTTTAAGCACTATAATAAAAATAATATTTTTATATATATAAGAAAATTTTCAAACTATGAAATTCCTCTTCATACTAAAAAATATTTTTGTTGTACAAATAATACATATTTATTGAATTGTTTCGAATGCAGCTTTCTACAAATAATGTTATGATCTATCAATCACTTTCTGAAAAACAATTCCATATTTTTCCCAATATGATCCTCACCCATAATTTTATCACTTACCCATCATAAAATTTTATTTGTCATTATTAAATGAAATAAATGAGATATATTATAATAATTTACTATTTTATTTATTTATTATCATTCATGTTTGAATTGATATATATTGATCATTAATTATATATTACTCATTTCCATCCACATATTTTTTATTTAATTTTTATTCAATTTTAAAAACATTATTGTTTTTTCTAATTGTATAGTATTATCATTAATTCACTCTAATATACTTGAAATTAATTCCACTCATGATTATTATAATCCATTTTTATAAATATTAATATTCCTTATATATAATTGAAAAAATAATTTTTTTTCTAACTATGAAATATCCATATTTTTTTATTACCATCCTTTATCTATATATGGACCATGGTTACAGAAATATTAAAATGTTTTCGTGATATATTATTCCCATTTTTTAATTTATTCTTAACATTATAACATAAAACATATATATTTTTTCTTTATTCAACTCCATGTATTCCTTTAAAAAATTAGTTCCTAGAAATGATATTTTTTGGTGTGGAATAATTTATTTCATATTATTCATCATTTGGATATTTCATTCCTTAAGAATATTTTATTATTGTGTTGTCTATGATAGTTCATTTTATAAGATTCCATACTTCTCTAGGTAACCAAAAAAATTATTTTATGTTTACATTATACTGTTGTCTATAAATAAAATTATTATTATTCTCTTTATTTTATTTTCAAATATCCTTGTAAAACCACATGATGTAATCAATAAAATATATTTTTACCAACATTTAATCAACTAATTTATATTGTAGAACCTATTTCTATATTTTTTTAAAATTATTTTATATATTCTTGTATAATCATCATTAAATATTATAATTGATTTTAGAGAACATTTTTTAGGAATTTTCATTACGACACACACTATTTTGTGAATTTGGTAAAATAGATTTCTAGCACTTCTCTACTTTATATAGTAGTTATTTTTTATTATCTTTACTATATAAAAATTATCAAATTACATTCACTAATTATATCTTAGATTCAGTGTATCAATGCATACATTAATTTTTTTAAATTACCCATGATTTTCTGGCTTACTTGCCTAATTCATTCATTCCATATGTCCTTCTCTTATCTATTTGTATAAAGTCATTTGTTATCTATGTTATCTAAGTTTTATAAGATATTAATTATCCAATAAAAAATTTATTCCTCATCCTTACTGTCATGTAAAAGCCTACAATAATATTTATAAGTATGTTATTTTGAATAAACATTTCATGATCACACATTAGACTTCATATTAATAATATAAATTTTTCAATCAAATTTGAATTGGAGACTGAAGTCACAATATATTCTATAACTCAAAATATATTGTCACATATCATCCTCATAAATCACCTCAATATTCATTAACTAATATCAAAATAGCCATGACTTTTTACATCATTATATTAATACTACACCATTATTTTGAATTAAATATTTTTCATCCTTACATCTCATCATATTTTTCGATAGATTAATTATTTTTGTAATATTGGATGAACACCAACTATAAATTATCCATTCAATTTTTATTACATTTATTAGTTAAATATCATAAATCATTTCCATTATTATTTTACATATATTCATTCTATGTGATTTAAAAAAGAATAAAGATATATGATATTGTATTTGAATTAAATTTACAACATAGATAAATAACTAGATATTTTTCATTTTATAGTATTTAAAATCTATTAAATGTATAAATTCATTTTATTTTATTTATAATCATTCTATGTTGACAATTATAAAATATATTTTTTAATACTAATGTACATAAAATCCAATATTATACAGAAAAATGTAGAATAATGAGAAAAAAACATTAAATTTTTTTACATAATATATATTCATGATATTTTATAATTAAAATTTTCTGATTATATATATTTTTTATTTATTAAATATATCTTCTAGTCAGAAACAATAAATAATGTATCAATGATACTTAAAAAAATAACTCATTATGGTGGATGAAATTTACAATAGAATCTAAAAATATTATTGGTCTTAATATAGTTTATATATATCACATGAAACATTGAAAAATTAGGATTCATATAAACCCATCAATTTTGAATTATCGCTAATATTATATAATTTTTTTTGGATAACCATAAAAATAAAAAAATACCTAAATTACCTGTCTTTCATTTAATGAAAATATTATCATTAATTTATATTTTACATTATTCCATTCCATTTTTTTCCTCGATGAATCATAGAAACAAATTTTTTATAATCATATTTTTTTAGATAAAGTATTATTTTATAATTACCAGACCTATTTTTATTTATTAAGACATATCTTTTAATTTTATCAACACAATACCAATGTTCAACAATTATCATTGATTAGAGTTTAATTTTTACCATAAAAGAACACTATTCTAATATAATAATTAGAATCCTATTATATGTTCACTAAATTTATGAGAAGGGTATTCTCATTATTGATTTACAATACATTCTTATATTATTTATTCAATAACCATCAAATTTTATTGTACTTATATCATTTATCATATAACATAACATGATATCAACTACATATTATACTCATATCAACAACACCATATAATTTATATTCATTGTTGGATTAATGTTTACCATTTTCAACCACTTCCATTATTATATCTTCTTTATATAAAATAAAAATTTCCAATGAATCTTAATATATTAATACTTATTTGTACTCATCCTTGATCACTACACATTTAATTTAAACAAATATCATAATGTATTTCAAGATTTATATTTTCATCATTGAGGATCCATTCATAATTATTGTGTAGTAGTTGTATCTTCATCCAATTCCAATTATTATCTCAATCATATATTGTTTTATTTTTATCCCTGAGTACATTACTAAATTTATGTAATGTCCCAGTTTCGTGTGCTGCCCAATGGTTCCCCGTTCCCAGTTGGTCGCATGGACTCAATCGCATTTTCCTGAACACCTGAGGCAACCAACTAGTAATGAGAGCCTTGGGAGTGAAGATTGGGAAATTATGACATCATTGTATAGAATTCATAGAGGAATAACAGATAATGAACAGAGTAGTAGCAATAATAACATAAAATAAGTAAACATCGGAAGAATGAAAATAAATAATCCACTATAGAACATATATAAATTATGGAAGTTACGTATATCAAGGAAAATATCCAAACATGTCACAATGATAGAAATATTGTACTAAACCAATGTAAAACATAATGCATGTGAAATCCAATAGAATCTCAATCATCATCTTGGTCCCATTCTCTATAGATAGAAAGGAATCAAGTAATTGATGATGAGGAGAGAATGCCCTTATCTACCCATGAAAAAATATAATTTTTTGGGTATAAAATAACGAACAAAACAAGGTGCGAGGGAATCCTAGTAAAAAACCACCATTGGATTGTTTCCAAACATTCTATGAGTATATATGTAGTAAAATCTGGAAATTCATCAAATAAAGTAAGAGTTCATAAAATAAAAAAATACCAATTGTATGCATTTACATTCATTACCGTTATTTGTTCATAATTTAATCATGTAATTATCACAAACCGATATCTCTGAATACTACCTAACAGGACCGAATCCATTTTGTGATTTTTTCCGGAAGATGTGTCACAATCATTGAATATGTACATTCATTTTTTTGGGAATCTCACAAATTCAAATCCCTCTAGACATGTAATGAAAAAAAGGCCAAGACACATTGAGGAAGAACTCATCATCAATTACCGCTATAGTCTTTTCGGATAACTACATCCTCTTTGGAGAAGAACTAAATTTCAACACCCCTTTTGGGTTTGTAAATTAAACAATAGACACTCTAATGTAACACTAACTATCAATCCCTCATGTGGTCTCATAGTGTGGAATATAACAAACACATTGAGGAAGTAGTCAACGTCAATTTCTCCTGTGGTCTTACTACACCAGGTTCTCAAATACCATTGTAATTAAATCGCACATAAAAGATATCAAGTAGACCAATTTAATCTAAAAAAATACATGGATAAACAATTAAATTTCATATCATAAGAATTTAACAAGAAGAAAACTTCAAACATTACTATCTTATGAATAAAGTCAAGGAAAAAAGGAGTGCATAATAGCCAACCAAGACCAAATGGCCCTAATTTGTCAAACATGTAAAACCACTTATTGGTTGTTACTTAAACATTAAATTTCATATAATATCATATAAAAAACCTTAATACAATAATAAATCTAAGGAAGATAAAATAGTGTTTACCTTCCTTAACCTGAAATTCCAGAAACATGGGTAATCGACACTTTGGCATATAAAACTCAATGAAAATCAACTAATGGAAAAAATCCATCGTCCAAGTCGTTGTAAAATAGATATATTTGAACATCATCCTTTTAATAGAACTAAAATGTCATAGATCTAAAAAAACATCAAAACCGTCATGCATGAATAACTCGATAGAGAGAGAAAATCAAGAGGAGAGGATCTAGAAGAAGGAATGAATCACTAGTGGAAATATAATGCACCATACGATGCCATGATCAGTGAACTGATGGAGTAATGGGATACGATCGAAGAAAATGAAGAATATGTGGCTCTCCAATTTTAGACATGGGAAGAACAAGACATTTCTGGTGATTAGATGTGACCCAAGATCGATTTTTCAATTAAAAGAAAAAGTAGATGACATGTTCATTTAATGTACACACCATATACAAGCCAAAAGTGGCCCATGATTTCAGCGTTCTATAAGTCACCTCACATTACCAAGTCTCTACTATAACACGTCTTGTACATGGATACCTGTGATAACCTTGTACATGGTGTGTACTCATAAGTACGTGTGTGTACTTATAAAATTTCAAATTCTATTGTTTTTTAACAAAAACACCCAAAAACAAGATGATTACTTGAAAAGAAGATCTGAGATCTTGCAAAATCTTCCCTTTATGAAATTTCACCCTGAATTTTCTGAACAATGTGTCAAAAAAGAATCTTTGAATATCTCCAACCACTAGAATCGCACATCGTCCTCCCTCTACCATGTCGCGTCCAGTACTCTCCTCTACTTCCATAACACCCATACCAGAAGAACAAACCAATCATGGACAACCTTTACGATTCGATCAATAATTTGGAGAAGATTATCCTCAAATGATGTATCCACCTCCAAATCTACCTTGTCCGGTTGGAAAAATGATATGGGTTTGGGATGTAATAAAGTATCTAAGAAACATGGAAGACATCGTGCATATCCTAGTACATCAAAGGTAACTGAAACTAATAGGAAACCATCTCGAATCTCTCTATAAACTCAAATTCCCTGACATATATTGGTTAAATATTTAGCTATATCCTAATCCTCTGGGGTCACACCCTCAGTGTGACACCAATAAAACCTAATCTCCTCCCACAAACAGTATAGGTTGTCTTTGTCGATCAGCATAAGACATCTGCTAAGACTGTACAATGGACATCCTCTTCCGAATCAACTCTACCTATTTTGCGGTCTCCTAGAGAGGAAGAGGACCCATCATAGATATCTCTTCTACCTCTAGCCAATAAAGGGGTGATCAGTAAGGACTACCATACAAATCCTCATATGGTTTGATCTAAATGATTTCCTGAAAAATAATATTGTAGGAAAACTACACGATGTGTATGTGTCTCTCTCCAAAACCCATGATATCTAGGAGACATGCCTGAAGCACGTCCTCCAAAACCCGAATCATGTGCTCTAACTGGCCATCAATCTTGGGATTATTAGCTATACTCAAAAGTTCTTGTGTACTCAAAGCCCTTTCTAGTCTCTTCCAGACACAAGATGTAAAAGGGGTACATCGTTCGAAATAATAGAGCATACAACCCAATGAAAATGTACAATCTCACAAATTTACAACCTTCTATGCTCATCTACATTGAATTCCTACCTGATCACAAATAAATGAGAAACCATTGGGAGTCTGTTAATGAAAACCCTAGCTGCATCATTCTCTTGAGGTGATCTTGGTAACCATGTCACAAAATCCATCATTACATAATTCCACTTCAACTTGGGAATAGGTAACTATTGTAAAATCCCTGCAAGTCGGTGATTAACTAACATTCCCTACTGACAGGTTGAACATATCATAAAAAACTAACTACATCTCTCTTCATACCCGGCCACCAACACTGATAGTTTAGATCTCGTAACATCATGGTGACACCAAGATGAACTGCCCAGATTGTGGAATGAAAATATCTCATCAACTCCTCGCATATGTCCGCTAACACCCTTGAGATCCCATGATAACTCAAGATCTCATCCTCCACTACGATCCATCTTGGAGTAGGGTCCTCTCCAGACACACTTTCTCGTAGGAATATGACTTTGAAATATGATAGCTGCCACATTTAAAATTGTTTTAGTAGAGTAGAGGTAAAAACTAAAGAAGAAAGAAATGTTTTTACCATACTATCATGAAACTCCAAATGCATCTTAGAGAACATATCCATAAGTTACCTATCACTACTGGAATTACAAACTTCTTGTATTTGAGTCCTCCTAATCAACACATCAGCCACTGGGTTACCATTATAAAGTGTGTAGGCAAGCTCCATGTCAAAAGGCTGAAGTTACTCAACCTACCTTAATTATCCCAAATTCAAGCCACATGAAGTATATATATACATGATAATTTTTTTGATAGTAAAAAAAGAAAAAAATTCTCTCCCAAAAGATAATGCCTCCAACAACGTAATTCATGATCAACCTCATCCATCTTGAGATCATGTATCGAACAATTCCTCCTATGTGTCCATAACTACCAAGACCCGTACACAACGACTAATTCCCCTTGCATAAGAACTACTCACATCCCAATACCTAATGCATCACAGTAAATAGTGTAGCTCTTGGATAACTCTAAAAAAACTAATATTAGGGCTGAATCCGGCCTCCCTTTCATCTCTTAAAAGGGATAATAATAGGAATTTATCCACAAGTACTTTTCACCCTTCTTAGTATGGCTTATCAGTGGTTCTACTAAGCATGAAAAGTCTTGTATAATGTGAATATAGTAATCCGATATCCCCAGAACACTCTGTATTTCAAATATGTTCATGGGATTATTTTAGGAAACTAATTATCTCACTTTCTCTGGGTTTACATAAAGATTTTTCTATGAGATAATATGTCCCAAGAAGTGAATTTGGTCTATCCAAGAGTAGAATTTTGAGTGCTTAGCATATAAGTGATGCTCTTTATGTTTACTCAAAATGGTCTGATAATGTGTGGAATGGTCATGTCGAGTGTGAGATTACTCCCAGATATATTCCAAAAATACTAACATAAAAGAGTACAGGTACGGATGGTACAATCAGTTCATAAGTTCAATGAAACTACAAGCACATTCGTGAGAACGAACAGAATATCCTCATACTCCAATAAACCATACCTGACCTGAATGGTTGTGAGATGTATATATGATGGTTTAACATGAAATTAATGATATCCAAATATCATATAAATTTCAAGAACACTTAGGTTCCTCAATGCTGATTAGTGAAATCATTTATCCTCAGAAAAGGATATCGGTTCTTGACCGTCAACTAATTCAGCTTCTGATAATCCATGCAATGTCTGAGGGATCCATCTGTCATATTCGCAAACAAGACTGGCGATCCCGAAGGAGATGTAATGGTTCAAATGAAATCATTTCCTGTAAATCCCCCAACAACTTATTAGGCTTCTGTAACTCTAGTGTATCCATCCTATTAGGAGGAATAGATAGTAGTGCCTCTCCTAGGACATGTTCAATAGAAAATTCATCCTCTCGCTCTGGAGGAAAGCCTATAAATTCATCTAGAATGATATCCCTAAATTCTTCAAAACTAGATGAATGTCCATCTGTTTTGTACCCTGTTCATCTAGATACTGAATAGTAATATCGGTTGTAACACATCTCAACCTATGATGCTCAGGTATAGCTCCGATAAACTGGACATCCCATTCTGCCTTATGTTGAAATAATCCACCATAGGGTGACATGAAACTCAAATTACAATGATATGAATCGACAATATCGAGGAAGGGAACAAATTATTCCATTCTGAGAATGAGGTCATAACCCATAATATCTAAGTCATAAATGTCCCATATGAAGTGACACCCACCAACCTGAAGAGGTCACCCATTGTACTAACGTACATTGGTTGTTCTTATCCCCAACGAGGTGTATATGGTCACGATTTCAACAGAAGTACATATACAGAGCCCAATGATCATTAAAACAGGCCCACATTAGAATATATTTGTATCCCCTATATTTTAAAAAGAAGAAAATAAAAATGAGGAAACCTAAATTGTACCTCTAACTGTAGAGGGTTTGGGATCCTGCTTCTTATTGGGTCTCGTCAAGTGCAAAAGTCTGACCAGTGTTACATCCCTATGAATCTGTCTTAGATTCCTGAGCTGATCCACCATGTGACTATCGAAAACCATATGTCTAAAAATAATGGCCACGACCACCCCCTCGACCTGAATGTCATGGAGAACTCCATCCCCTAGTCTGATGTAGGACTGCATGTCCCTCATGTATGGGATTTTGAGATTCATCCTCCCCCACTAGCGTCTAGAAGGATGGAATTGCAGAAACAATGAATGTGTCCCATATTTTCCAATGGTCAACACTCAACTAGGTATCTCAAGCACTGATGTTTCGTATGTTCTCCATTCCCACACTAGAAGCACACATCCTAGATACATGATGGAAAATACCTCATACTCAGATCACCACATGTAGAATCCCTGCGGTGCTTCCTGATATCAGTCGTATGAGTACCAATTCGAGATGCTACACTGCCCTAGCCCACAACTGCAGATTCCCTTAGGTTATCCGTTGTGATCATCTCTTGGTTGAATATAAAATATATGGAAGTCAACTGAATGCTAGTCTCCATGGATCAAATGTCATTTCATAGACCATCCTTAAATTTCCTCAATATAAATAAATCATCACCCCAAAAAATGGGTGTGATGCATTGATTCTATGTGAAGAAAGAAAAATACTCAATGTATGAAAGATTTCCCTACTCCAAACTCAAGAACACTTGGTCTTGATCTACCCTCAATGCCTCTAGAAAGAAGTAGTCATATAAGGTCCACTATAACTCATCCCCAACCAAATCCCGCTGGCATTCCGCATGTGATATCACATCTCACCATCTCATGGAGAAATAATGTAGCATATACTTAACCATATTCAACCTCTTATCAAGATGTGTCATGAGACTGTAGAAGATACGCCTCATGGTTTCAACCATTCCTCTACACCTTGTGATCCTCCATCCCCCGAGAATGTGGGAGCATGTTGTTGTTGGAAAACCCACTTCAACTCTACTATAGACAAGGCATTATGCAGTGTTATCTAGAAGGTATGCATTATCCCCATAGTGACTTCATGGAATTATGCCTCAGCACTAGTGTGTAATATAACAGCTAGTGAAAATATAGGATTGACGGTAGGATCGACTGAAAGTCCATGATCTACTACTTTCGCTTTTGGATTGTTTCAGTGTATCTGGAACACAATTGGAGGAATTCTCGGTGGAATGAATGTACATGGTCAAGCACGCACCTAAGTTAAAGATTATCATGGACAGAAACATATAGGTTAAATAAAGGAACATGAGAAGAAATAATTCATGTTTAACTATTCAGGGATACACAACATGCATAGACATTACACGACATGTTCCCTTAGGTTTCATCATGGGCATGTACTTCTACCAAATCTAGTTGTGTAGCACCCATTCCCATGGCGGGTTCATCCTATGACACGTCATGTAAATAAATTTTCCCTCCTAACCATGTTATTATACTTGGATAAAACTATATAGTTCCCTATGAACAAATCTAAAAATCATGT
This sequence comes from Viscum album, assembly GCA_963277665.1. Lineage (NCBI taxonomy): Eukaryota > Viridiplantae > Streptophyta > Magnoliopsida > Santalales > Viscaceae > Viscum > Viscum album. The sequence continues at coordinate 1,245,405,138 of OY728147.1, forward strand.
TTAAGTCTGACATGGATTATACTAACAAGATTTAACTGAGGAGTGTGGATGGTCACACGGCCTGTGACACGGTCAACTTTCACATGGTGTGTTTCTGATGGATGTAGTGTGTACTACCCAATGTTCATCCAGCTGTGTCATTAGTCACATGTCCAGACACATGGCCTCTATAACACAGATTGTACTCCTAGTACGCAAAGTGTTCCACTAAACATTTCCTAACGCCATGACTCTAGACACACAGACAGTCACACAATCAAATATTACACAACGTGTAGAATAAGTACAATGCATGTACTAAAAATAATTTTCATCCTGAAGAGAAGGATACATGGAGTATATTCATCATCACACATAGTGTATTCTATGGTTTTTCTAGATAGTATGACTAAGAAAAAACTCCAAAACCCAATTAAATCAATAAAACAGCATTAATTTTCCAAATTCTGATCTGTGGGGGCCCATACTCCCCTCGAATCAATTCATGGAATTATATTAATATCATATCATCATAGAATTATTTTAAATCTCAATATAATCCAAATATTTCTAATCCAAGAGGGCCCATAACACCTTAGGGACGAAAGTTTTGTTTTCATCCAAATGAAACATTTTGTATTCCAAAACTCTATCAAAATAGATGGCATTATATCATGAAATCTATCACAACAACATGAATATCTAGCACACCATATATCATAGTATCATGCTATCGGTAATGAACCCTAAATGGAATGACATGAATTCATGACATGTGATCTCTATCAAGTGGTTATATGATTCATGAGAAGGAATACCCTTAAGTCAATGGGTTTCAATAGAAATAGAACCTCAATAATATCAATGTTAACATTAGAAATCATGTAAATCACAAAAAAGTGATATAAAATCAACTATAACAATTGAAAAACTAGAAAACTACAATAACTGAGGTAAATAGGCTTTTCCCTTGACACATGTTAGCTACTCCTGAGAATAACATATTACTATCTACCCATTCCTTCGTATCCTTGTCTTTAGGCCCCAAATAGTAAGGCAAAGCAGAAAGGAACCTCCTATGATACCAATTTGTGATGTACTAGTTCTGGGTGCCACCCAAAGGACCCCCATTCTAGGTTGTTCACGTGGCCTCAGGCTCATTTCCTAGAACACCATAGGCTGCTGACATATAGAGAGGGCCATGATGGTGATCATGGGGAATCTATTCTTTCATTGGAAGAGTATGCACTATAAAATAAAAGATAATAAATAGTATAGGATAAAATAATTACATAAAACAATTAAACATGGGAATACTGAAAGTAAATAAACAACTGGAGAACATATATAAATTATTCTTGTAACTTCTACCTCCAAAAATATTCAAACAAGCCACAATGCTGGAAATAGATTAGTAAATTAATGTACAAATGAAATCATGAAAACTCCAACAGAATCACAAGCCTTAGCTTGGTCCAATGCTCTCCATATCCATAGTTGTCATGTACCTGATGATGAAGGGAACATTCCTGTATCTAAACATGGAACAATAAAATCTATTTGCGTCCAAAAGAAAGACCCAAACATGGTATTAGATGAATCCCATTAATTAACTACCACATGATCTATGCCTAATTTTATGTGAATATATATAGATGGTAAAAATGGAAATGAAGAAAAGAAACTAGGAGTACACAAAAGTAACAAAATCCTATAGTTTCTAATTACATTCATTACAATTTAATTTTCATCATTTAATCACATAAGTATCAAAAATAGGCATATCTGAAGACCACCTAGCAGGACCGAATCCAAGATTCTGCATTGGCCTCACAAATTGTTCACATTCATTCAATATTTAAATTATCCCTTTTGGTAGATCAGAAAGTCTAACCCCTCTGGACATGTAATAAAATAAATAGACAATGGTAATATGGTGAATTCATCACCGTCAATTCCCCTTGTAGTGTTTCTGGATAACTATAGACTCTCTGGGGAATCACTCAACATCAATTCCCCATGTGGTTTCATAATGTAAAGTATAGAAACTATACGGGAGCACTAATATTCAATCCCCCATGTGGTCTAGTAGCGCGAAATATAACAGACATTGTGAGGAAGCACTCAACATCAATTCACCAAGTGGTCTAACTTCACAAGGTTCTCTCAACCCTATGCAATTCAATCGTCTGTAAACATTATCAAGCATCCAAAATTAATCTTAACAACGACATTGATAAACAATTTCAATGCATATCCAAAGAATTTAACATGCAGAAAAAGTCAAATAGTTCTATCCTAATATGAATGTAAAGGAAACAAGGCATGCCTCAGAGGAACCTGGACCAAATGGCCATAAATAGAAAAACATGGAAATTCACCCATGGGATGTTCTATAATCATAACATTTCAAAAAATAGCGTATCAAAAAAACACATATTCCCATAATCAAACTAAGGAAGATAAAACATGGTTAAATTTACTTAACCTGAAATACTAAAAACATGGGTAATGGGCACTTCAGCATATTAAACTCAATGACAGACCATGAATGGAAACAAACCACCTACCTTGACATTATATGATCAATATATTAAATTCTAGACTTTGAATCAACCAAGAACATCATAGATCTATAAAAACATAAAAAAAATGATCTTCCTTGAATAACTCAACAGAGAGAAAAAATTAGGAGGAGAGGAATAAGGGGATGAAAGGACTCTTTAAGGGAAATCCAATGTACCCAGCGATGGCTCGATCAGAGCACTGATGGTGGAATGGGAGGTTCTCAAAGAAAATCACTGCAACATTGCTCTCTTATTCAATACATGAGAAGAAGAAGATGTTTCTGGGGATTAGATGTGACCTTGGTCTAATTTTTCAAATAAAAGAAAAAGCACACTACATTTTAAATTATGGTACACGCCATATACATGACTCAATTGACCCCCACTTTTGGTGCCCATAAGGTCACCTCACAAAGCCATGTCTCGGCTGTTACACGTCTAGTACACAACAACCCATAGCATCCTAGTACACTTCGGGTAATCCTATGTACATGGAATCTACTTATAATATTTCCAAATTCTCTCATTTTTTCACAAAACACCAGAAAACAATATCAGTACCTGAAAAAAAGATCCAGGTTCTTAAAATGAACAAATTATTCATTCTATAAATCTTATTTTATGATGATAAAGTTACATGATTTTAGGATTTTTATTATATATAGAGTAATTTTTTATAGGATTTAGTCAATAAAAATATAATAATATCACTATCATGAATTTTATTAATGGTAAAAAAATACACAATTATACCATGGGGTCATATGGGAAGAATATCCTAATTCATATAAATCAAATAATTACAACCATAAAATAATGGAACCCTTTTGGGTTTGAGAAACCCTCCTTGAATTAATAATATTTTTCACATCTTAATGAGATTTAAAATTATAAATGATATAGAGATAACTTATCAATAAAATAAATAAAATAGTCTTATTATTTATTTATATACATTTTATGTATTTATATTCATAATTATTTGATAAATATTTGTTAAAACTCTTTATCCAAATAAATTAATTTTTTAATTTGAATAAATATGTTTCCTTTGTGTTATTCTTAATTATTTAATTGATAAATCTATTTTATTTTTGAATTTAATTTAATAAATTATACATCACTATTTGATTTATCTTATGAAATATATCATAGTGATAATTTATGAGATTTGTATAGAATAAAATGATTTTGTATAAATATTTAAAATATTTATTTTTCAAATACTGTGACTCTATGAAATAATTATGATGTTTTCATGTATAAATAAATTTTGAACCCTTTTCATCAATAATATTTTTGTTTATAGAGTTATGAAATGTATTTTATCAATTTTTTTTGATTTTGAATATTCATTCTTCACCTTTGTGAACTAAATTTATAATTGATTCATATATTCTTTTTATTTATTGATATATTCATCTAATGATAAAATTAGAAGGTTTATTTTGTTTTGGATTTACACAATTTTAAAAAAATTATTAAATATCCAAAAAAGTCATGGGAATCAATTCATTGTAAAATTACATTTATACATAAAATTATAATTTATCTAAATAAATTCATGATGTTATCATATTTATATTTATATTTATTTATACACCCTATATATTATGAATATAAGAAAATGACTTCCACATTTGGAATCATAATTTAATTAAAAATATGGATCCTTTTATTTTCTATTCAAATAATTATTTTATCATAGTAAAAAATAAGATATCAAATTTAATGTAGTAATGGATAACAAGGTAGGAGACCATGTGATAATGCTAAAAATAACCCTATAATGTGTCTAAATTTGATTGGATGGGTGTATTTTGATCATATCTAAAATTATATATTAAAATTTTTTTCTATTATTCTCAATCTCCCTAAATATGACTTAATATTTATTTAAAACGTTGACTTATTCAGTGAGTGCCACTGCACTCAGTTTGCAAATGCATCAACCTCTTCCAATTTTATTTTTGAAATTGATTTATATATATTGACAAATAGATATCAAAATAAATTCATAACCCTCATCCATACATACTATGTTATCTATTATTACCATAAAATAAAACATATAATTAATAAGTTTTAATCCAAAGGGAAATTTCGAAAGAGTGGTATAATTATTTACTGATTTTTTTAGGTTTACATCACATTAAACTTACACCTAATATTACATAACAATGAATCATTAATAAAATAAATTTTTTACATACATAAAAAATATTATGATTTTGATAAAGCCATTTTTCATTAAAATCATTATCCAATTGGAGATGAAAACATTTAATATTCCTATGTTTGGATTGGCACCTCTAAGACAAAATGTTTTTATTTCATGAATTGATTATATAGATGGTAATAATGACGAAAATGATGAATATATAATATTTTTATGACATTAATAATATTTTTAAAATATATAATATTACAAACCCTATTATGGATTCTATACATTAGAAATTGATAGTGTTTCTCATGATTACCTATGGATTACATCCTCTAATAATCCATGTGTTTATTTTTAGTTTTTTTTGTGAAATATAAATGGACATTAGAATTTAAATAATTACTACAAATAAATTCACAAAAATATTTATGATTCATTAAATATCAAATATTATATACTTTATTTAATTCAACCCATTAAAAGATGAATTTTCTTTTATTTGTAAATATAGACTCATGTATCTATAATATGGAATGGTTAATGATTCCTGAATGAATTTTATATATGTTTTTCAAAGTTTATATGACTTATAAATGTGATAATTACGAAATTTTTATTATTTAAATGTAAATGAAACAATAATGCAACTGTCAATGATTTATGCAATTATATTTTTTTAGGAAATAAACCAAACATCATAAAAACATAAAATGTGTACCTAACCCTTTTTATAACAAAATAATAATAATTATATCAAATAAAAATGTCTATTGATAATGAAAGTAATATTTAAATAGTTCTGACGAATTTATATAAATAATATAATTTTACTAATCAATAGATTGGGATACTATGAAGCTAGTCCAGACACACGAAAAAGGATTTTTTTAACCTAGTATTTTTTTCCTTCTACCGTTTTTACAATATAATAATTTTTGCCTAATGTTTCATAAATATTATTATTTATAATTATAATATTTCATTAATATCTTTTTACAATATAATTTACTATGTTTACAATGGTAGAAATATGATTCATAAAAATGTTTTAGTATGGGTTAATTTCATGTTTTTACATATGTTCAATAATGTTTTTTTATAACATATATCGAATTACATCCTTTTTTCATCATCATAAAAAAATTCATTAAAAATAATCCTATAATATATAGTTTTTTTGGATAATATCATATTACCACAATTCTGGAGAATTTTCAATTTTATGATTTTTTAAATAAAATGTATATTTATCATTGTCATTATAAGAATGTGGAATGGGTTTGTTTAATGAATTTAGATTAGTTTTTCATTGGTCTTATGAATATATGTTTTGGAATATTAAATTTTTTTCATTATATTATAGTTTAGAATTATTGATTAAAATTGGAGAGCCTAATATATCTCTTAATGACAGATGACATTGATATACCTCTATAATTCACAATTTAATGGATAATATTTGAAGGAAAATAATGCAGTAGATATTCTTATATGTATGTCATATGGAATTTACTGAGAATCTTTTATTCTGGAAAGTGATAAAAAAGTGTGCAAAAATATTTATGAATTTGATTATATGGGATTCATATATTAATTTTTAAATTTGTTTTAATGAAAATTTAATGAGTTTTAGTGGTAATGTTTTCTTAATTCTGAAAGGTTTTATTATTAAATAAATGGATTCTACAGTTATCATAGGACGGAAATTTTTTTAATGATTTATCATATGTTTGATAATGGTTTCTAATGGTTTTTTTGGGAAATGCATTTTTTAATATAATGTTGAAATGTTATATTTATGTGAACAATGAGGATATGGCCATGTCGTGGATGGTTGAGTAGTGGAAATAGGATCACAAGTAGACCCAGATAGACTCTGAAGGGTCCAAATATGATTATTTATTTTTTTCACTATACATCTGCTTATTACTTTCTCTATAGTCTTGCCATATAGGGAGATGTTTTGTTATATGTATGCCATTTATTCAGTTTCAGAATTCACCATAAATGTAATTTTTATAGTTTAATGATTATTACAGATCTTATGACATGATACATAATGTATATTATCCCCACTATCAGATTTAGTCACTCACTGCATTTCAGAATCCTATTGCATATAAGGGGACATTTAATAGGTCTCGTTTTATTCTCGATCAATGCTAGTAGATCATTTTAGGATGTTAAAAAATGGTATCGGATGAATGGGTTTACTAGATTGTATTTTATATTTCTATGATTTGTGAAATGATATATAGAATTTAGAAATTTTGGAAATTGGGCATGGAAATTCTGGTTGTGCCTATCCAGCACTTTATAGTTGACCTCATAGTATTCCCTAATCTATAGTAATTATTTATTCCAATTAATGTGGATTAAATTTACCTACAGTGATCCCCATGATGTTTATATGTGATTTGTAGAATTTTTGATGTGTTATAGAATCCTGATTATACATGTTAATTCAGAAGTTATATATACACTTGTTGTTGTGTTTCATAGTTGTTTATTAATTTAAGGTCTTTATTTGTACTATAAATTCGAAATAGTTTCTATCTATGTGACATATCTCAATTACATGTTGTTGTTATATATATTCAATTCGAATTAATTTTATAAAGTAATAATAATATTTTGACAATATATATAAGATGTCTATGACTAATTGGTAAGTATAGAGACTGAAGTCAGTGATAGGATGGTTCTACATTGGGTTAAGGGTTGACTCATAAGATAATTTTTTTTGATCCATTATTCTTGATATTATCATGATATGTTTGGAATGTTACTCATGATACAAAGATGTAGGTATGGGAGTCGTATGTTTGAAATCGGGAGTATGAGTCCATCTAGCATGACCTCTAGGAATAATTTTTGAGAATGATAAGACTGTATATGGGGATAACTGTAACATCCACATGTTTTTAAGGATATTAAAACCCTATTTTTATATAAGTTATTAGTATTTGTATGTTAAAATGTACATTTTAATAATAATAAATGTTTTAATGTCTATCTTTAAGGGTAATATTTGAGTTGAAATCCTGGAATATTCAATGGAAAAATGTTGGAGTTTGGAACTAAGATAGAATGAGTTTTCGAGGTTCTTGGAGCATTAACATAATGTGAATAAACTTATTAAATATATTATATTATTTTGCTGATGTTTATTACAAAATAATTCATTACCACTCAAACATTGTACTATATGAAATATTTGATACCAGCATTAGTTTTTATATAAGTGGTTTATCCAAGCCACAATAAAATATTTTTGCGAATTCAACATTTGGGAAAATCGCACACAATGAAAACCTATTGATTTTTTAAAACAATAATAATATATATCAAATGGTTAATCATATGATAAATATGATAGCAATTTTATCTAAGGAATGTGGATTTTACCCATGGAACAACACAATATTATTGTGTTTTAGACATTTAGTTAGATATCATGAGGGGAAAACTTATTTAGTATTTTCATTCTATATTTTTCATAAAATTATTAAAATATCTCGAATTATATATAATATTAAATATTAGATACAATAATTCGGTCCAATATGTGGGGTTTCCCCTTGGTGGGGAATAACATGTATGCGTGTTAGGCATTTATTCTGATCCCATATTAAAAATAGTTATTAATATTTTTTTATAATATTTTGATAAAAATAAATAGCTAAAATTTGTTTTTGTACTTCATCTTATATGAACAAAGGGAACACTATTTTTAAAAGATGTCTACATCATAAGGATTCCTATTGATCATTATTTTAATCTATTTTAGATACAATTCTTAAATTATTAAATATTAATTACTCTACAATGAATTTACAATTAAAGCTAGAGTAAATTTATTTATATTAATTAGAGATAAAAATGATAATGTTATTGGGTTCTTTATGTAACTGAAATGTATTGAATATGATGTTTCATGATTCCATTGATTCTAGATGATAAAAATTCCTCAACATGGGTTTGGGTAAAATCCGTGAATCCAATTTGGCCTACTCCTCTACTTCTTGATGTGATGCATCCCTTCCCAAAATTCTTATGTGCAGCACCCATCAAGAAGGTTTGTTATGGTTTTATTTTTTATTCCACTTATCTATAGTTGAAAAAATTATTATTTTAAATAATTTGATGAATCAAAACTTATATATGGATAATTTTCAAGAAATTATCAAAAGGATATTTTTTGAAAAAAGGTTCACTTCACAAATTATATTGGTAAAACACATAAAATTATCATTTTATTTTTTTGTCCTAAAATTATCAATATTTATTTTCATCAAATATATAAAGATGATTCTGAAAATTTCATTGCACAATTTTTTCCAATAAAAATATTATTGGATAATTTATTTGATATTATCAATTGAAAAAGTAAATACTTTTTAAATGAAATATATTGAATGAGATTGTCAGAAAATAATGATTCAGAATTATCAAATAATAATTTTAAATAAATTATTATAAGATAACTTCCCATATGTATTTTTTAGAAATTATAAATGGATAGATTATTATCAAAGGATAATAACTTGAGTTTTTGAAATATAAATGCATTAAATTATAAAAAAGTATTATAATAATTATAAAATGATAACATCATCACAATATCATAAATAATTATAAAAATGGGTTACTACACTAAGTAATCCTAGGATAGTTTAAAATATTATAATGATATTATCATTGTGACTTTATTACTGATAATTTTTTGGAATTGTCATGGGATTATTTCATTCATTTATAAAATTATACTTGAATAATAAATTTTGAATAAATAGTTATAATTTATTATTTTAGGATAAATTATAAATAGATAATTATAATAGATATTTTATTAGAAATAATAAAGATATAGTTAATTAATGGAAATTTTATAATAAAATATAAAATGATAATTTATGATAAATTATGTAAATATTATTATTATGGATAATTTACGATAAATTATTAGGAGATGATTATAAAAAAGATAAATTATAATAAATTAATAAATGGTCATTATAATGAATTGTTTATGTTAAATTCACACGAATGTTAATTAAAAAATATTATATAAAATAAAAAACAATGAAATAATTTAAAAAATTATATTTTATAAGAAAGTATGAAAATATATTTATAAAAGATAATTTAGGAGAATTTATGAAAATATAATTATAAAATGTTAATTTATAAGAAATTATCTTTACATAATTATAAAATGATATTTTATGATATTTTAACTTTAGATAAATATAATTTATAATTTATAAAAAATTATAAAATGATAATTTATAATAAATTACTAAATGATAATTATTAACGATAATTTATGATAAATTAACAGAATTAATTATAAGAGTATAAATTTTTATAAATTATTCAATGATAATTATACATTGATAATTTATGAGAAAATACGAAAAATACAATTATTCCAGTACAGAATAATGAGAGTTCGTGTGTTGGACTAGTACGATAATTCATAAATTATGAATTATAGAGAATGTAGAATAATATGATATATTTTATTTATTTAAAAAAATAAATTCACTGGTTTTTGTACAATGAAACCATGAGGAACCTCAAGCATTGATGTTTGGTCCTTTATAATAATAAGGCTATGAAGTAGACTTCTTAATTGTTATGTTATACAATCCATCTTCTAAACCAAATAATGTTGTCTTTCTAGGACATTGACATTAATGTACTTTGAGGCAGTGAGTCCCTAGATTTAGGATTATATTATATTTATGATGTTATCATGATATGACGTCATTATATACAAAACCATTATTTTTATGAGATGAAAGTGGCCATTTGAGAAACTGTGGGAGTAATTTCTAATTTGTTTTTATCATGACATCAATCCTGGTGGGGTTTTCATTAATTTTTATGAAATGCCTAATTTTTGTTTTATATAACCTATGGAATTGTGTTGGACATACTATGATACATAGGTGGAGCATTGAGGTTGGTTGTATGAGGTTACCCAACCTGACATAGTCCTAACTAACTTAATGGTAGGCATTGATTTTGTAATGACCCAATATTTTGAATAATATTTTGTTTCCAAAAAAGTTATTTCTTAATTTGTGATAATCAATAAAAATTTATAAGTTTAAAAGAAATGTTACACTCTAGTTTTGTCATTATATTAATGTTTCTTAATATGACCATTTTAAACAATTATAATTTTTTACAAAAAGGAATTTAAATGGATAATTAATATAAAAAGAAGAGTCATTGGCCTCATCCCATAGACTCAATCTGTATGAAACCCATTTTCTAATGCTATGGAAGAAGGTATAATCACTAGTATTTTCTTTGGACTAAGCCCAAAATGGGCTTCAATATGTTAAGTTTGAATGAAATCACCTATGGGAGATGTTCATGTTGATAGAAATATCGACTCGGTAAATGTTGTCCGAGAAGCCCAAAGATTCATTCTCCATTTCACAACTAACTCATATGTAATATGTAGTGTTTTAAGGGTTTATGTAACTAGTCCATAGTTACTTAGTGTAATGAAATTTTATAAATTAAATTGTTAACATGGTAAAATAAACATCATTTTTTGAATTTCAAAAGTCAAAATTGATCTAGGAAGTGTTTTTTGTAATTTATTAATAAGTTTCATATTATTGATGTATATTTAAAAAATATTATTTTAAAAAAATGTTATTCTTTAAATAATTGATACTATGAATTTGTTTTCATAAAATAAAAATACACAGTTTTGACCTCCATTGAATTTATTATCTAATAAGGTTAACTCAATATTCTATGAATAGAAAAACATGAATTGTAATATTTTCTTTATAAATAGTAATATTACTAATGGAATAGATAACTCACTTAAAAAACTATTAATATAATTTAGGCCTCTTGAATGGTAATGTGGTATAATAGTATAAATAAATAACTATCTAAGAAACTGTTAGTTAAATATTAGTATTTTTCGAGTAAAACTGATTTTACTTAAAAATTCAATTTATAATATTTATAAAATTAATTTAATAAAATGGAGTTAATTTTTGATTTCAAAACATCAATATTACGATAGTGTAAATTTATGAGATTTTAATTAAATGTTTTGTTTTTCAGTTTATTGTAAAAATACATTTTTGGAGTTCTTGATGTGTTTTATGACCACATTATGATGGAATATATAATTTAAAATTAAGTCAATCTCATTTGGATTAATATATGATTTTATGTGTCCCATGATTCCAAAATAATGGGAAAATACCTTGGTAAATCCCATCGATTTGAAAAAAACATCGATAAGGTGTCCCCATAAATTAATAAAAACTCCACATATTTTACTATCAATAACAAGGAATCCATTCATTTTAAATCATTACAAAATCATCCCCTTAGAATATATTAAATTATTTCCTCTGATGGATCCATCCCAAGTTATTATCAAGCCCTCAATTTCTCGATCATAGAGTTCTAGAAGTTACACTTCAATGTAAGGGAATTCATATAATGTCTTTTACTTTAATGTTCTCTTTTATGTTGTATGTCTTTCAACTCACCGTATAATGTAATTATTTAAATATTATTATATACCTATACTATATTATTATTATTTTATTAATTTTTAAATTTGTACCTTCTCATTTAAATGCTTTATAAAAACATGTTTCAAGCCCGTTATGCTAGAGAATTTTCATCTCAAAATCTCTCTATTTTTTTCAAGAAATTGATCTATTTTTATTATGTGAATACTGAAACAACTATCATTTGAAGTAGTATTAATAAATACATAATAAGGATTAATTTTATTTTTTACTTCACATACATAAAACCATCTTTCCATTTTCTTGGCTTATAAATGATATATTGTTCTTGTTTTTTACTTTATAAAAACACCATTATTTTCACATAAAACTAATTTATTTATTTCCCTTTGGGTTGTTTATGATTTGTTGGATTATGATATATCACAACCACATAAAAATATATACATATTATGGGTGATACCAGACATTTTTCCACTGCATTGTGTAAAGAAATTAATATATAGGGATGACATGTTTTACAATTCCTTGGTGAATAAGATTGTTAAATTTTATGACACCTTCAGGATTGAACATGAGGATAGGATAGTTAATGTATATATAAAATGATTTCGACACATTGCAATGATATTATTCATTTCATTATTATCATGACATTCCTCATTCTCATTCATTTTTTGTATTTCATCAAGCTCTTAATGTATTCACTTAAGCCCATCTGTAAGTTGTTTTCCCGGTTTTCCCTTACAGGGAAATATTCTCACCCTTTCTATTGATGTATGTCCCTAGGTTAAGAGATTCAATAATTGTACATATGAGGAAAATTTTCTGAATTCATTAATGTGTGTTAATATAATTTTATATGTTTTCAAGTATTATGTACCTTATTTCAATGAAACTAGAATTTAAATATCCTTTGATTATAAAATGTAATGAAAACATATGTAATAAAAATTTTGGATCCCATAGTTAGTATCAAATAATAGATTAGTTATTTGGGTAAATTAGGATATCATATATTTAGGAAAAACCATATAGATAATTTTAAATATAAGAACATATAATAGTATTATAGATAAATATTTAGTAAGTGGTTTCCAAAAAATAAATCCAAATCTGGGTATGAATAAGTTGATGTGGATCTGGTATAGATGTATCTATGGGTTAAACATGGAAACAATTCTTTGACCTAGAATCCAATGGGAACCGGTTCATTACAACATGCCTTATTGCAGTCCTAATTTGACGCTCCTGCATGATATTATTGGTTAATAACAATATTTCAATGAATCATTATGAAGGATTTCAGGAAAATTGAATTGTATATAATGAATAACATTTTAATAAATATTTTTTAAAGAAATAATATTATTTAATTATTATAATATTATTAAATGAAATGTGGTTCTCATAATGGATTTCCCCTTTTATAAAATTGATGGAGAAAGGAACAACCATGAAAATGGTGAATGAAATGGACCAGTCACTGATGGCCCTCCAGTGAATGTATGATTGGATGTATTAATGTGAACATTGATTAAAATGGCACAAGTTATTGGAAATTACATTAATAAAGCCGAGATTTATATTTCACCCTTAAGGAAACAAAACATTATGTGTACTTTATCCTTCAATGACCACCAATGTTTAGTGGATCTACCGACCCATTAACTGCTGAGTAGTTGATAAAATATAAAGAAAAGATCATTATTAATGCATTTTCAAAAACAAGAGGATGTTACCCTTGATATTTACCACTTATATGGTGATGTTGATCAGTTGTGGTCACTAATTGAAAACATGAGTCTAGAAGAGGATATTGAAGCTATAGAGTGGGAGGTGTTTAGATGGATTATCTTTAATAAGTATATCCCTCATTTGATGAGAATGAAAATGGGGATTGTATTTATCTATCTAATGTTTAAGGAGAATAATAATTGGGAAGCTATGATATGAAAATAAAATGACTTTCCCATTACACTTCAAGATTTTTCATGGATCCTAATAAAAATATTGATAGATTATTAGGTTGACTAAGACTTCATCTCCAATATAATCTGTCCAATAGAGACTATGATTCTAATGAGGATGTCATAAGGAGTGATATGTATGTCAAACTGAATTTAGAAGAGATAAAATGTTTCACAAAACCATTGAAAAGAATATATAAATGTATCTAAGAATGCGGAGGGTCTTTTATTATGGAAGAGGGGAAAATAAATGGAATCTTTTCACATGTAAAAAATGTGGGAAGAAGCATATGGGGGACTTCCTACTCTTGATAGGGAAGTGATAAAACTGTTTATGACATTTACACATCACTCGAAATAATTGTATTGAGGTGAATCCTTAACATCCCAACACTATTGAAATGTGGAAGATGGTGTCGTCCCTACAAGAAGTCCAATTATTCATGTGTTGATATCTTGTTTAAATTTCCAATCACTATCCAAATATGAGGGCAGTAGATGGGAATCACAATCACACTCATTACAGTAAAAGGGAGAAAGGACATGATCATGTTATGATGATGGATGGTGTTGAAGATGGAAATGATGTGGTGTAAGGTAATCATTTTTTTCACTCAACGAAGTCTAGTATATTGTTCATATCCAACTTCATGAATTCCATTATTTTCCCCAGATTTTTAAAGAAATATATAATCAAACACATAATTTTTGATGTAGAGTTATCAGTCATGAATTTTTGTGGGATTATCCATTATTCATCATTTTTTAGAAACTCTAGTATTTACTTTAGTGAATAATATCGTATTCCAAATATTTTATTAATTATCATGTTGGAATTTGGCATTATACTAGGGGTGGATGGGCTCTAAAATATAATGATGTGATCAATTTGTATAGAAATAATTTTATTTAATTCATGATTGGATGAAGTATAATTATTTTCCAAGGAGGGATATGTTGACATGATATTTTTCTAGAAGAATCATCTATTTCCATCATTATGGGATTGATTGGTGAAGAATAATAAGATTTAATTAAGAGTACATGGATAAAAAATGTGAACATCATTTAGGAATATGGTGATGTATTTCTTGAGAAATTACCCAAACCTCCCACAGAAAAAGAGGTGTATTTCTCCATTGAACTCATTATCAACTCTCATCTGATATCAAATACCCATATAGAATGAAAAATTTGGACATGGAAGAATTAGAGAAACAACTCAAAGGTATTTTTGAGAGGTGTTATATCTGACCAATTATATATATCCTTATGGAGCACCAATTCAAATTGTAAAGAATTTGGATAGATCAATGTGGTTATCCTTGGATTTTTAAAAACAAAACGTGATCACAATAAAGAATAGGTATTTTATTCCATGAAATGATTATTTATTTAACTAGATTTGTGGGCCTCAGTTATTCTCTAGGATTTATCTTCTATTAAGTATTAATTAATTGTGCGTGAAGAAAGAATATATTGCAAAGATCTCCTTTTGGTCAATATATGGTCGTTATGAATTTGTTTTTATGGACACTGGATTGACTAATTCACCATTTATATTTATGGATTTTATGAATATATTCTTTAAGGACAACAATGATAATTTTGTGGTAGTTTTTATATTTGATATTATAATATATTATCAATGTCATGAGTAACCTGGGGAACAACTAAGGGTTATTTTGAAATCCCTATGGAAGGAATGCCATTTTGAAATTTTCAGAATATGTAAATTTTGGTTACAACAAGTTTATTTCATGGGGAACATTGTAACCAAGTAATTAATCTCAGTTGACCATATAATTACAATGGTTGAAGAAGAGTTCCCTAATACTACAATAGTAACCACTATTAGTAGTTTCTTGGTTTAGAAGGAAATTATAGGAGGTTTGTGAAAAACTATTCACGATGATCCAATCCACTGACCATGTTTACTCGAAAAGGGATTAAGATCATATGGACAAAGGTGTGTGAGGAATGTTTCCAATAGCTGAATAAGAGATTGGTAACTACCCCCATGTTAACTCCTCCCTCAATTAGATAAGCATTCAATTTTTAGTGAAGGATTTCTAAAAGGTCTTGGGTGCATCCTCATCAAAAATGAAAAAAATAATTTCATATGCAACTAGATAGATGGATCCTCATGAGTAGAACTATCCAATGCATGATATTTAGATAGGTTTGGTTGTTTTATATATGAGTATATAGAGGCACTATCTTTATTGTGATAAGTGTGATATATATAGAAACCATCAATGTTTGAAGTATATTTTCCTGAAAAATGTATTTTAACTGAGATAGAGTAGATAGTGGGGACTTCTTTAAGATGATGATTGTTAAATTCATTATCCCCATGGAAGAGAAAACAATGTTTCTGATTCATTAATATTGAAATACCCCTTTCTCAATAAATGTTGAGGACTCAAGCATTTATCCTTATCAGAGACCTACTAAAACTAAACATGGTAATTATAAGGGAAGTGACATAATCAAACCTATCCCAAACTATTATTTAACCACCGTTGATATAGAATATCATGATATCTCATAATGAATATCCTTTTTATAGAATATGTTTTAGGAATGAGAGAATGTGTTGTTTCTTATGATCAATATTGATCGTTAAGGTGTACTAAAATTCTGTATAAGGTTATGTGTTCCATCAATTCATGAAATAATGATGGAGTTGATGGATGAAGCTCATAGGACTGCATTCTCTATATATATTGGAATCAATAAAATTTATATGGATATTCATGATCATTATTGGAGGGATAACAAGAAAAAGAGATATTGTTGACTACACTACAAGGTTCATAGTGTGTCTACAAATGAAATTAGAGAGTCAACTTACTAAAGGGGTATTACAACTACTTCACATACTAGCATGAAAGTCGGAATATATAACAATGATGATTTTCATTGGTCTCACAAAAACATAAAATAGAAATAATTAAATATGGGTTACAGTGGAATTTCTAACCAAGACTTCCCATTTTATCTATTTTAAGGAATATTTATTTATTGATCGAATTGTCAGGATTTACATGAGTTAAGTTGTAAGGATGCATGAGGTACCACACTCTATCATATCTGATTGTGACCCAAGGTGAACATTGAAAATATGAAGAATTATTCAACATTATCTATGTACCTAATTGAATTTTTGTGTGGCATATCATCCCCAAATTTGATGTCCAATCATAAAGGAATATTCAAACACACGTGGAAATACTAAGAACATGCTCAATGAGATTTAATGGTGGATGGGATCAATGTATCCCATTAGTTTAGTTCTATTATAACAACAACTTCCATTCGATCATTCAAATAGTACCCTTTGAATATCTATATGGAACATGTTTTAGAACTCCTAATTGTTGTGATTGAGATGGTGAGAGAGAGCATCTTTGGCCTGATCGTGTGCAATTAATGATGAAAAAGGTTCATTCCATCCTACAACACTTAATGGATGCTCAGATTCGGCATCATAGATATTAAAAACACCATCGATGGGACATGGTGTTTGAGGTTGGTGACAAAGACTTTGTTATAATATTACCATGGAGGAGACTCATGAGGTTTGGGAAGAAAGGGAAGATCATCCCTAGGTGCATTGTCCACTTTATAATTCTTGATTGCATATGAGTAGTGGCCAATCAGCTCTCACTTCCTGATCAAATCTAGAACAAGTTCATTATGTTATCCACATACCTCTTTTAAAAATGTACATAGATTATCATTCACATGTACAAAATATGGAGGTGGTACAACTAGAACATAACCTATCTTATGAGGATCTGTTGGTGTAGATCATAGATTTTCACGACAAGGTTCTATGAAAGAAGAATACCCACTATGTAAAATTGATATACTGGAACAACAAGTATGATGAAGCTGCATGGGAATTAGAGGATACTATGAGGCCAATGTGGCAACATATTTTCTCTTATAAGGGTACGAGTTGAAAATTTTGAGGATTATAATATTTAATGGGGTAAGAATGTAACGACCCGATCTTTTGAATTATATTTTTTTACTATAAATGCTTGTATTAATATGTAATAATCATCAAAATGTTATCAGTATAAATGAAATTTTACATTCGAGGTTTGACTGTTATATGACCATTGGTTAATACGACCATTGGAAACAACTATAAAAATTAACGTTATAATAATATATTATAAATTGAAATGATAACAAATAATTAATGCAGAAAAAATAACTGATGCCCTCATCCAGTAGAATTAGGCCATATGAAGCCCATTTTTTGGAGCTTGGGAAGGAGTTATAGTCACTAGGATTTACATTGGAAATAATCCCATGTCGAGATTCCATATGTCAATCTTGAATGAAATCTCATACAAGGGAATTTCATGTTGAGAGAAATAACCACATAAGAAACGATGTCTGCACTGACCTAATATTCTTTCACCATTTCACACCTTACTCTTAGGTCTTATACGAGCATTGTATGATGTTATATAAAAAGACCTTAGATTATCTATATAATCCATTTGTATAAATTAATTTGTTATTTTGTTAAAATTAGCATAATTTTTTGAATTTCATATGTCAAAATTAATCTTGGATAATTTTTTAGTAATTTTATAAGAAGTTTTATATGATTGATGAATATAGAAAAAATGTTTATTTTAAAATATTATTTATAATTAAAATAATTGATACTATGAAATGATTTTCAAAAAATGGATATACATGGTGTTGATCAATAGGAAATATAGTGTCTAATAAGATCAACATAATATTTTATGAATACTATATTATGAATTGTAATAATACCCTTATAAATATTAATATTTACAATGGAATTGTAAACTAACTTAAATATTTATAAATATAATTTATTCATCTTGAATGGTAATATGATTTAATAGTATAATTAAATAACTATTTTAGAACATAATAGTAATGTTTTAGTATTTTTCGATTAAATAGTGATTTTACATAAAAATTTAATATCTCTTATATTGAAATTTCATTTTACAAAATGTGGTAAATTTTTGAATTCATAACAGCAATATTATTTTGGAGGGAATTTATGTATTTTTTATAAAATGTTTTTATCGGTTAATAGTAAAATTACATTTTTTGAGTATTAAGTGTTTTTTTATATCATTATGTTGTAATATGTAATTTAATATTATGGTTGACTTATGTGAATTAAAATATTATATGAGGTGTCATAAGTGGTCAAAACCAACTGAAAACTACCATAGTAATGTCCATGGATTGTCAAATACCACCGATGTGGTTTCTTAAAAAAATTAATAAAAAACTCCTTATTTATACTATAAATACCAATCCATTCAGTTGTTTCCATTCATTAAAAATTATTACCTCTGGAATATCTTATGTTATTACATCTCAAGGAGTCCTCCCATAGATTCCTGATGCAGTCAGGGTCCATATCATAGAGTTTTTCAAGGTACTCAACAAGGTAATGGAATTCTCAACTATTCATTTCCTTTTAAGTCAAATTTTATTTACTATGAATTTTAAATTTCAATACCATGTTACTTTTAAAATATTATTATATCCATATAATATATTATTTGTATTATATTATTTAGTGTCCCATGTCCCATCTATTTTTTATATTTTATATATAATATTTCATTCTTATTATGCTGCAGAATCTTCATCTCAAAACATCTCTCTTTTTCTAAAGAAATTCCATTATTTTTATTATGTGAATACCTAAAACACTTCTATTTATATGGGTATTCATAAATAAAGAAGAAAATTTTATTTGATTCTATAATTTACATACATTATAAAAACATTACCTTTTGTGGGTTATAAATGAAATAATCATCATGTTTTTATGAACTTTTTGAAAATGACATGATTTTGACATGAAACCCATTTATTCTATTTTATTTGTTTTATTTATAAATGTTATTATTATGATATAATGGTATTACATAAAAATAATGACATATTATGTGTGTTACTTGATATCTCTTTAAATCACTGTGTAAGGAAAATAATCTCTAGAGATGACAAGTTTTATGCTACCATGGTGAATATCCATGTAATTTTTTTGACACCTTGGGGATGGACCTTGCATATATTATAAATAATTTATAAATAAAATATTGTAGCCACATTTTCATGATATTTTTCATATTATTATTATAATTATATTCCTCTTTTTCATTTCTTTTTTATATTTCCTCTAGTTCTTATTGTATTCTATTAAGTTCCCATGTAAAATGCTTTCCTTATTTTCCCTTGTTGGGACATATTATTGGTATATTATTTGATGAAATTTCCTTGGAAATAAGATGATGTCATTGAACATAGTATCAAAATTTCATGAATCCTTTCAATTTTATTAAAATAATTTTACATGTTTTAATGTATTTTTTACATTATTTCTTAGACACTAGACATTAAATATCCTCTATTTGTAAAATGTAATGAAAAGTGATGTAAGAAAAAGGTGAGATGCAATAGATACCCATTTATATGTGAATTAATTATTACAAACTAGAAGGTACTAATGTAATAAAGTGCATCGTTACATTTTAGTGTATGATTTTACCCATCCTGACACGATCCTAACACCCTTAAAGGTCGTCATGGCCTACCTATAAATGGGAATGCATTGTGGCTAGAAAAAGGATATTGAGATAAAAATATGAATGGTTTACTATGGGTGTTACATGGTTCAATGGCCATGTATCAATCCCGATACTGTAATAACATCCCCAATGGAAAACATGGATATCTCTGTAGTGGATAAAACATAGTGTCTTATAGGTAGATATTAGTCACGAATTCTTATAAAATTTGGTGACATGTGATTAAACTTATATGTATACTTGGGATAGACCTGAAAGAGTATGAAAAATCCTATATAAACCATGATAATGTTCAACTGTGATCTGGGATCTTAGTGGAGGTATCTGTTATTTTGACATTCTTATGAGTAATGAGAAGAACCAGGAATAGTCGACGATTATGGAAGATTAATCGACACCCGATTATCTCAAACATATATGTTTTTTTGTAATTTAATTATGTAATGTCATAAAATATTATATTTATTTGTCACGTATTGTAAGGACACATTTGTTTGGTCATAATGAGCATTATATTGACAATGAAACCCATATTTTTAGTGTGATTTTAGATTTCATGACCATAGATCTGGTAAAGGGATTGGAACCTGTAGTGGAAGCATGATAAATTTAAAATGGATTGAGAGAAGGTCAATATATACTCTGGAGGACCCACATATGATTATTTATTTTTTATCTCTTCATGTATATTATGTTTACATTCTGTATTGGCCTTAAACATTATGAGATTGTTTTATATGTATGTCATCTATTTATTTTTCTCATGTACTCTGATTGTCATTTTTTTATTGATTACTATTTTTCCAATTACATGATATTTAGTGTATAGTTGAAACACTATATAATTAAGAGTCTTTCTTCAAATCAAAAGCTTTGTGCATATATTTAGACACACATGTGGTCATGTATCATTCTAAATACTATACGGCGGTTCATTTAGAGAATCTATAAATGTTTTATTTTGTGAAGGGGTAATTATTATTATTTTAATTAATGTAATTCTATAGAATAATAAGATTCTTTTATTTTTATATCCCTTCATAAATTGTTTTTCTCATTATAATTTTTCTAAAATAAAATTAATTTGTGTACAAAGAATATTTGAATCTATTATAAAGACTTATATAAAATAAATGTAATTAGACATTAATGGATGGTGTGTTTCATGAATGTAATAAGAATCTAAAATATTATAAACAAATTTGTATAAAAATTAGGCACATTGATTTAGTTTTCCATTTGTAATGTATTTGTCTTCCACATTCTATAATGAAATTAACTTAAATGATCCTTGGAATATAACAATGAGGGACCTATAGGAAATATCGTGTAATTATCAGTTATCTATGATAATGGAAATTATATTTTGTAACATATTACAGTATCAGATAACAATATATGTAAAAGAGATGTTAAAAACACAATTAAAAAATTATTATTAAATTATCATGCGATTGAATTTGAATATTTACATATGTTTTAATAAAGTGCTTAATTATATATATATATAATTATTTTTCATAGTGTAAATAAGGAATATAATGTTGGATATCATGAAGGGAATAAGAACCTTCTAAATGGGTAACCCAGATTCACAAAAATAGAAGTTATTAATGTTGAACTGACTCAGTACATACTGGATATTACTGACATCACCCATATGTGAGACCAATCATGTTCTCCATAATGGTACATTCTTATAGTTGATTATTTCATGAAAGATCTCCATCCATTATTTTATTGATATTTTTACTCGATGAATGATGATTGATGGATCCATGATTTGGAAATGATATATGAATGTTTCTAATTAATAGTGCACGAAAAGTTAACTATATAAATTTATGTATTTGATGTTGAAATTTATTGAAGTATTTCAATAATTTAAAAGTAATTTTTATAGGAATAAATTAATTTCATATAGGTACAACACATTAATGGTAGTGTTTATATGATTTTTTTTAAATTTTATTCGGTTTATAATAAATATGGAAATTTTTGTAGTTATACAAAAATTCACCTAATAAGGACAAGATTTCATTCAAACCCATGAAAATAAAATTTGTATATTTAACATCAGTTTCGACCCATTATTAAAAAAATAATCTTCCTCTCAATTATTTAAATGATATGGTAATATTTTTCATTCTGATGATAACTTCGAGATGGATTTTTCTACCACATATACACATCGTAATCACAAAAGTATGAAAAACTCAATGGGGAAATCAATAGTAATGAAGACAGCTATAAAATATGGAATTGATCCCCATAAATTATCCAAATATATTAATATAAATTTTATATAATGTTTAAATGAATAATGAATGTGGCATAGATGTTGAAAAATAAATCATTTGGAAGGTAACCGAATGGATAAGAGTAATATTTAACGATATAATAGAACCAAAATAGTCAGAATGTAATAGAATGTTTTAGTTAAAATGTATCATCATCAGTTTTTTAAAGGTCACGATTTGTTCGATAGTTTACATAATATGCCACATCGAACTTAAGAGAAAAATAAAATACTGTTATGTTACCTTATATCATAGTTTCTAAAATAGTAGAAATTAATAGTATTAATTGATATATAAAAATATTTATTACAAAAAAATTTAAATAAATTTTTTTTAAAAAATTATTTATAATTTAATATAATAGCCTCATTTATTAAAAGAAATTGTTTTTCAGAAATATTATTTAAATGAAAATAGGTGAGATTAAAATGTAACAGACTGAATGTGGTCACCATCTAAACTAGCACAAAACCCTAACTATGACAAGGCCCTTACGACATTAACTATCCCCACAGGCCGGCATAAGTACCCAGTTATTATAAATAGAAAATTGGGAATGATTTACCTGAGTTTATAAACATAAAACAGTAACTGAATCCCTTAAAATGAATCTAGATTTTTCTAACAAAATCATCTTTTATAAAATTTCAGAATTTCATTACACACCTTAAAATAATAATCCATGACCATTACTATGATAAAAACCTAGAATGATAGACCAAGAACCTCCATGTGGCAACATACACTACTGTCAAGATATATCTGCAACACTGAATCATGTTGGACCACTAAAACCTGAAACACAGGCACAAATGTTGTACATAAACCTATGGCAACAAAATCAGAAAGTCTAATTATACCCAAAGGAGTAAGTAGTGTGTGATCCAAATCCTAGTAGGATTCCACCAAAAGGAGATTAAATTTGATAATCATTCATTTATTAACAGCATTAATGTTTTCAAAAACATTAAATGCAAGTTACAATTTCGAAAATATGCGTCATTAAAAATTAAAACTATTTTCAAGTGGGATATTTTAAAGAATCAATACTATTAAATAAATTTACAAAGATACTGAAATTTAAAGACAAACATACCATATGCCAATGGTATGATTAAAACATATTATTATCACAAGAAAGAGGAAATATTGTCGAGGCACTAGCTTGGTATGGGTCCCAGGTATGTCGTATCGCTATAAGAGTAACCATCACAATATCTGTTCTCGTGCATGGGAAACTAGAAGAGAATGTAACATCCTTGGTAAATAAAGAATAAGACATATTTAATATTTATTAATATTTTTGAATTAAATATTCATATTACTTTAAAGGGGTTTCTATGTTCGATAGCATTCATGATACACAACAACGGGTTTCTTTGAAAACTTACATGGAACAGTAATAATATGATATTATTATTTTAAATGGTTGTTAACTCATATCCATTTTATTGGTGGGAATGATCAAAACTAACTAAAAAATTATTATAAATGTTTGTAAAATGTATAAATATTTATCCAATAAAAATTTATAGGCTTAAAATGTGAAAGAATTGAATTTTATGCATAATTTACATTAAAAGGCCGATTTATCACCTTTTAATGGAGAACCCTCTTTAAATATAGTTTTTGTCACTTTAATACATTCTAATTGACCAAATAAATTCGTTCTTTAGAATGGGGACATCAAATTTTACTTTGGGTAATTTTTTGGTATTTTTATGTAAAAGTTCATTTTTAATGAATAATGAAAAATATTGCTTTTTAATTCAAAAGTTCCTTTTAATCTAATTTATTTAAATGGTTAGATTCACTTTTTAGTTGGTTTTAAACTGAAATAAAAATATATTTTTACTATTTAATCCAATGTTGGTCATTGGAATTAATTTCACTTTGAGATTGTACATAAACAAGTATCAATCTTTTGATAGTTATTGTTTCTTAAAAACACGTTATTTGTTTTAACAAATATAATTAAATTTTAAATTAATTAATGTAACTTCTATGATTTGAATTCAGAAAAATATACATCAATTTTGTATTCATAATATCAAATAATTCATCTGTAGAATTTTTGGTATTTTTCTGAACAACATTAATTTTTGAAGAATAGTGAAACCACTAAGGGGTAGTTAAAAAACAGACATTTTCATTTAAATGTAATTTTACCACTTCTATGGATTTAATTTAAAAAATCTGACATACATGGTTGTTTTCAAGATGCAAAATTTTGGTCAAAAAGATGAAAATATTTTTTGGTGAATAGAAACTTCTGACTTTTATTTATTGCAGTTAAAGGTAAATATGGTAAATGAAGGTTAAAAGAATATTATAATGATTCAAAATTAACATAACACTTGTCCAATCCTAATTGGTTGAGTCATTTACAACCATTGGAATCGTTGGGTTGATTTTGGGACCCTATTGAGCCACTTGGGAGTGATAATGACAATTTAGATTAATTAACTTAAAATAAAGGAATATATGACAAAATAAAATATATTTTAGTAAATTAATATTTATATGGGGTTATATAAATTATATATTGGTCTAAAAATATTCATTGTAAAGATAAAAAGAGTTAATACATGATAGTATTTTTTTTATAATTTTTCTATATCGAATAAATTATATTATTTATGACAAAATAATGATGTTGTATTTAACTAATTAATAAATGATTTAAATAAATAAGATTATAATGATTAAAATATTATCCAAAACATGTACAATTCTGATTGGATGATTTTTTTGGACCATGAGTCATCTTATCTTCGACTTCATTGATTTTTGGTCCATTAGAAACAGAATATCATTATATAATAAAATAATGTTTTCAGACATTCCTAAAGAGCCCCTCCTCTCCCTAATAAAAGAAGATCACTTCTAACAAATTCCAAACACCTATCAAGCCCATTTTCTCATCCCAAATCTGCCCAATTAATATCCCTATATCTTTATCCACCTCATAGAATCCTTAACTTAGGCATATGTAACTTCAAGATCTCCTTTGGTTCAAACCAAAGGAAGTTACTCCAATTAAAGGTAATTGTTTCTCTTAAATGGTTTTCTTTTATTTTACTTATCCAACACTAAACTCTTTTTATTCCTTTCTTATTTAACAAAAAAGTATCCGAAATATACTAGTATTTTGTAATAAGAGTGATTCAAACTACACATACACACAACTCCATCTAATGGATGAAGAACATAATGTTTCTGTGGATGAAAAACTAACGCCTCACAAAACGATGATTGTTCAATTACATATTACTGCCTCTCAGGGTGGCCACTATGATGTAAATGTATTTATATATGATATATACTATTTTTATGATTTTATTATGGTTTTGTAATTTCCAATTATATCACACCCTTAGGGTTTCCATAGTGGGTAAATACAATAATCTCATTTGAGAAAGTGCGGACTACTGCCCCCTCAAAGTGATGTGATTCCTTAATTCCATATGTGGGATGTATAAAGTATAGAGTTAATGATTTAATATATGATATTATACCGAAATTTTAATATACCTATCTATCATTATGTTTTAATTCCATTATAATAAGAAATAGAAATTAAAGTAGTGTTCTGCGTACGTACGGCCTACCGTCTAAATGAACGGTGCATTTCATTTCTAACCTATAAATGTTATGTACTATTATAAAAACATGTATATTCAGGATTTATATGATATAGATGACATCCAAATTATTAATATCATTCTGGATATAATGAAACTTTGACCACATGGACAACTTGTAAATATAATGTGTTCATTTTTACACAAATTCCAAATATCGAAAAAATGAATGTTTTTAACATAAATTATTGTATAATGTTTATAACATGGTGATAAGTGATATAAAAGGAATAATAAACATGAAAAAGGTTCTTAGAAAGTATAAATTAACTTTATTTCATTATACATGAGAATAAATAATGATCAATTCAAGTCAGACACGAGGTATGGGTCTTCGTCTCAATCTCCATTCATTGAGGAATATTTTCATTTATACACAAAATTATTTTATACGGTGTATAAACCCCATTGACTATTACTTTTATTTAGAAGGAGTCTTTTTTTCTACAAACCGTTTTACTAAACGACAAAAAGAATGTTTCTTTTAACGTAAGCGCTAACAACGACTTTTCTGTCGCTGTGAGTATTATTTGATCTTTGGCATCCTCAACAAGATGAAATGTTTTTAAAAGAAAATAAATACCATATAATATTTTATGTATTTTGGAATTTAAAATCGTTTTTATAATAGATTTGTTATGTCAATAAATTTAATAGATATATTGTGAATGAAATGTGGAAATGTTTTAATTCCTTTATATTTGTTGTATGTGTTATGATTTTATATTGGTACAATGACATTGGATGGGTCGTTACGTGATAAACCAAATGGCAGGCGGTGCTGTGAATACTAGAATGGGTGGTTACATTATAACCTCCAATTCATTGGTTATGGAATTCATCCGTATGGATATTCCATTTAGTGATATGTGTGGAAGTCGATCGTGTGGTTATTCCATTTAAGTATGTTTATGACCCAAGATACCTTTATATGATATGTGTTCGTTATATGGGTTTTATGGTAATATTTTGGTTACAAAAGGGCAAGTAATGATCTTTTATTCAGTGAAGATTATTTCCTACTTCATAAAGGTGAAAAGTATTACTTATGTTAAAGTATTCATGGTTTAATTGTTGTTTTAAAAAACAAACAGTTTTCCTTCCTTGTGTATCCCTTACTGAGATTTTTATGCTCATCCCATGTTTTTGAAATGTTTTTCCCAGGACATAACGTGGAATAGGGTTAATGATGGGATCAAGGAAAAGTCATGCTACCTTAATCATGGAACTAAACATGACACTTTTTTTCAAGAGTTCATGTTTTGTAAAAAAAGAATGGAAACTGTATAGAAGTGTCTACTTTGAAATCTTTTGATATGTAATAGTTATGTCCTAATTCTCTAAAACTCTAAACATGAAAAGATTCTCAACGTGAATTATTCATTTAATTCAACATTATGGAAGGTTTAAGGTCAGGTCCTTATAGTTGGTATCAGAGGTCAGTTTAGACAACTTTAAGAGTTAGGTTATTGTTAAATTAATATCCATAAAGTAATTTATGTTCATATAGAAATGATATAGAATTTATAGAATACCGTGTTTCTTGACTAAGATATTTCTGTGTTCAGAATGGTTTTTCATATATGAAATAGTGTAGTTGTGATGGGAATTCATACAGAGGGAAATGGCCTTCCAAATAAACATCATAAGATGGTCTGAAACAGATTTGAACAGTTTGTTGCAGTGATGGCTCAGTTGAATCTGGTGATAAATGGTGGTTGTGTTTATCGATGATATTTTGGTCTATTTAAAAAGGAAGAACATTAAATTCATTTAAGGGTTTAATTGAAAACCATAAAAGAAATGAAACATTATGGGAAATTCAGAATGTGTGATTTTTGGTTATAACAAATTTTATTCCATGGTCACATTGTTTCAAAAAATTCCACAACTGTTGATCCTGCTAAAACAAAAGTTGTTGAAGAATGGAAATGGCCCAAAAATATAAACGATATTCGTTGTTTTCTTAGATTGGCAGGTTATTACCGGAGGTTTGTTGAAAATTATTCACAGTTATCTAGTCCAATGACTATGTTAATTGAAAAAGGTGTTAAGTTCATTTGGAAAAACGAATGTGATGATTGTTTTTAGAAATTAAAAAGAAGATTGGGGAATGCTCCAGTTTTGGCACTGCCATACAGAAATGGTGATTTTGTTGTCTACGGTGATGCTTCTTTGAAAATATGGGGTTATATCCAAATGCATAATGATTAGGTAATTTCTTATGCTTCACGTTAGTTGAAAACTCATGAGTTAAATTACCCTACACATGATTTAGAATTAGCTGCTATTGATTTTGCTTTAAAAATTTGGAGGCATCATTTGAATGGAGTGAAATGTGAAATATATACTAATCAAAAAAGGTTTAAGTATATATTCAGTCAGAAATAATTGAACATGGGATTGAGGAGATGGATATAATTAATCAAGGATTATGATTGCACGATCCATTACAATCCGGGAAAAGCAAATAAAGTGGATGAATCTTTGAGTCGAAAAAGTATTGTCTCATTAGCCATGCTAGGTTTGGAAAATGATCCTCTGGTTTTTATTTGATGAAATTTGGCATAGAAGTTGTTGGTGCAAAAAATTCTTATGTTTTGTTTTAGGTGTCAGTGAGATCATCTTTATCTGACAGAATAAAGAAATCCCAGAAGGAAGATAGTGAGTTGCATAAAAAGGTAGAGTTGGTTCAGAAGGGTAATTTTCCTGAATTTAACATTTTTAATGATTGTGTTTTGAGGTTTGGGAAGAGATTATATGTGACTTGTATTTCAAAGATGAAGAATTAGTTGTTATATAAAGCTTATAGTTCCCTTTTTTCAGTTCATCCTGTAAGTACTAAGATGTACAGAGATCTTCGAGAGTATTACTGGTGGGATGGAATGAAATGAGATATTGCTGATTTTACTGTGAAGTGATTGACTTGTCAATAGGTTAAAGCAGACTGACAGTTACCGAAAGGAATGCTTCAGCCTTTAACTGTAGCAGATTGGAAATTGGAAAATATAACCATGGAATTTTTTGGGGGATTACCAAAGACATATCGAGGTAATAATTCAATCTAGGCTATAATTGACCGATTGACTAAATCTACACATTTCCTTCCTATTAGAGATACTTTGTCTCTAGATCAACTTTCTAGGTTATATGTCAAAGAGACAGTCAGGTTGCATGGGGTTCCCCTCTCCATATAATACGATCGTGATCCCAAGTTCACTTCTAACTTTATGAAAGGCCTTCAGAAGTCATTGGGTACTGAATTAAATTTTAGTACAGCTTTCCATCCTCAATCATATGGGTAGTCTGAATGAACAATTCAGACCTTGGAGGATATGTTACGTGCTTGATCTATTGATTATCAGGGAAGTTGGGACCAACATATTTCTTTGGTTCAATTTTCTTATAATAAAATCTTACATTCCATTATAAAGATAGATCCATTTTAGGAAATATATGGAATGAAATTTTGAACTCTGGAATTCTGGGACGATGTAGGTGAAAGGAAGTTGATGGGACCAAAATTGGTAGAAGAGATTGCAGAGAATGTTCAGTTGATTCAGAAGCACAAGAGAAGCTCAGAGCAGACAGAAAAGTTATGTAGATAACTAGAGGAATGATATTTCGTTTTAGGTTGTTGATCATGTATTTCTCAAAGTATCTCCATTGAAAAGTGTGATGCATTTTGGTTAGAAATGAAAGTTGAGTCTATGGTTCATTAGACCTTATGAAATTCTGGAGAATGTTGGATCAGTTGCATATATAATGGCATTACCTCCAATTTTATCCTAGTAACACAATGTTTTTCATGTTTCTATGTTGAGAAATTATATACCAGATTCGTCTCATGTTTTGATCCCAGAGGTAGTTCAGTTGGAAGAGAATTTCTATTATGAAGAAAAATCCATTCAGATTATTGACCGTATAGATCATGTGTTTCCGAATAAGGTGATTAATCAGGTAAAGGTTTTGTGAAAATACCATATGGTTTAAGATGAAATGTGGGTATCTAAAATTTCTATGAGGGATAAATACCCACACTTATTTTGATAGGTGAATAAAAATTTTGAGGACGCAATTCCCAAAAGGGGGGAAGTATGTAACATCCCAGGTAAATGAAGAATAAGACATATTTAATATTTATGAATATTTGTGAATTAAATATTAATTTTACATTAAAGTTGTTGATATGTTTGATAACATACCTGATATGCAACAACGAGTTTTTTTGAAACATATGTGGCATGCTAATAATATAATAATATTATTTTTCATGGTAGATAAAACCAAGACATTTTTCTAGTGGGAATGATCAAAACTAACTAAAATATGATTATAAATGTTTGTAAAATGTATTTAAATTTATCCAATAATATTTTAGAGGTTTAAAATGTTAATGAATCTAATTGTAAGCATAATTTACATTAAAAGGTTGATTTATTGCCATTTAATGGAGAACCCACTTTAAATATAGTTTTGACCACTTTAATACATTCTAATTAACCAAATAAAATCCTTCTTTGGAATAGGGACATCAAAATTTACTTTGGGTAATCTTTTTGGTATTTTTCTGATAAAGATCATTTTTTAATGAATAATGAAAAATATTGCATTTTTAATCAAAATTGCCTTCTAATCAAATTTATTTATATGTTTAGATTATATTTTTAGTTGGTTTTAAATTTAAATTAAAATATATTTTTACCATTTAATCCAATGTTGGTCATTGGAATTAATTTCACTTTTAAATTGGACATAAACAAGTATCAATATTTTGATAGTTATTATTTCATAAAAACACGCTATTTGTTTTAAAAATGGGAATAAAATTTTAAATTAATTAATGACACTTCTATGTTTTGAATCTGGAAAAATAGACATCAATTTTGAATTCGGAATATCAAATAATTCTTAGGCTGAATTTTTGGTATTTTTTTGAAAAACATCATATTTTTTATAAATAGTGAAACCACTTCGTGGTAGTTAAAAAAACTGACTTTTTCAATTAAATAAAATTTTACAACTTCTGTGTGATTGGACTTCAAAAATATGGAATACATGGTTGTTATCAAGAATTAAAATTTGGTTCAATAAGATGAAAATAATTTTTGGTCAGTGGTAACTTTTGACTTTTATTTACTGCAGTTAAAGGAAAATAGTGTAATTTGATGGTAAAAGAATATTATAATGATTAAAAATTACCTTAACACTAGTACAAACCATATTGGTTGAGTCATTTACGACCATGGGAATCTGTTGGTCAATTTTGGGACCCCATTGAGCCAATTGGGAGTGATAATGACAATTTGGATTAATTAACTTAAAGTATAGTAAAATATGACAAAAGAAAATATCGTTTAGTAATTTAATTATTATAAGGGGTAATATAAATTACCTTTTTGTTTTATAAATATTAATTGGAAATATATATATATTTCCTACATCATTTTATTTTTTTTATAAATTTTAGACATCCAATAAATTAAATTATTTATGAAACAATAATGATGGAGTATTTACCTCCTTAATAAATGATTTAAATAAATATGATTATAATGATTAAAATATTATCTAAACCATGTCCAAATTCTGATTGAATGATTTTATATCTACCATGAGTCATATAATCTTTGACCTTATTGATTTTTGGACCATTAGAAACCGAATATCATTATATAATAAAATAAAGTATTCAGACATTCCTAAAGAGCCCCTCCCCTCCCTTATAAAAAGAGACCACTTCTAACGAATTCCACAAACCTCTCAAGCCATTTTTCTCTTCCAAAATCTGCCCAATTAATCTCCCTAAATCCCTCTAATCCTCCTATAAGTCTTATCTTAGGCAGATGGCACTACAAGAAGTCCATTGGTTCAAACCAAAGGGAGTTACCCAAATTAAAGGCAACAGTTTCTCTTAAATTGTTTTCTTTTATTTTACTTATCCAAACCCTAAACTATTTTTATTCCTTTATTTTGTAACAAAATAGGTATCCTCAATATACTAGGAAATTTTTATGAGATGTATTCGATCTACACATACACACAAATCCATCTAATTTATGAAGAACATAATGTTTCTGTTGATGGATAACTAATGCCTCCCGAAACGAAGATTGTTCAGTTACATCTTACCACCTCTCATGGTGTCCATTATGATGGAACTATATTTATATGATATATAATATGATTATGATTTCCTTATGCTTCTGTACTTCACAATTATATCACATCATTATGGTTTCCATAGTGGGTAAATACGATAATCTCATTTGAGGAAGTGTGGACTACCTCCCCCTCAAAGTGATTTTATTCATTAATGCCTTATGTGGGATTAAAAAAGGCTGGACATAATGATATTATAAATTATATTATACTGGTTTTATAATATATCTATGTATCATTATGTCTAAATTTCATTAAAATAATATGTATAAATGAATGTAGCATTCATGCATACGTACGGCCTACAGTCTCCATGAACGGTGCATTTCATTTCTAACCTCTAAATGTTATTACTATTATAAATAAATGTATATGCTAGATATATATGATATATATGATATCCAAATCATGAATATCATTTTCGATATAATTAACCTATTAGCACATTGACAACTTTTCAATATAATGTGTTTATTTTTACTCAAGTACCAAATATCGACAGAATGAACGTTTTAAACGTAAATGATTTCATAATGTTTATAACATGGTAATAAGTGATATAAAAGGAATAATAAACATGAAAAAGGTTCTTAATCAATTAGAAATTAAATTTATTTTAT
Source organism: Viscum album (assembly GCA_963277665.1). Lineage (NCBI taxonomy): Eukaryota > Viridiplantae > Streptophyta > Magnoliopsida > Santalales > Viscaceae > Viscum > Viscum album. Next base: position 1,245,438,690 of record OY728147.1, read on the forward strand.
TGTTCATTTGATTAAGGAATGATGTAGTTAAGTCGGACACGAGGTAAGGGACTTTGTCTCAATCTCCTTTCATTGAGATATATTTTAATTTATACACAACTTTATTTTATACGATGTATAAAACCCTGTGACATCTACTTTTTTTCAAATGTAATATTTTTTTCTACAGAGATTTTTACTAAATGACAAAAAGAATGTTTCTTTTAACGTAAGTGGTGACAATGACTTTTTCCGCCGCTGCGAGTATTATTTGATTTTTGGCTTCCTCAGTAAGCTGTAATGTTTTTAAAAGAAAATAAATACCATATACTCTATTATGTATTTTGGTATTGAAAATGGGTTTGATAATGGATCTGTTATGTGAATATATTTAATTGATATATTGTGATTGAAATGTGGAAATTTTTTCTTTCCATTAAATTTGTTGTATCTGTTATGATTTTATATTGGTACTTGGACATTTGACGGGTGGTTACGTGATAAACCAAATAACGGGTGGTGCCGTGAATACCAGGATGGGTGGTTACGTTATAATTTCCAATTCATTGGGTATGGAAGTCATCCATATGGCTATTACATTTAGTGATATGTGTGGAAGTCGACTGTATGGTTATTCCATTTATGTATGTTTATGTCCCAAGTTACCTTTATATGTTATGTGTTCATTATATGTGTTTTATGGTAATCTTTTGGTTATAAAAGGGTAAGTAATGAAATTTTATTCAGTGAAGATTATTTAATATTTCACAAAGGTGAAAAGTATTACATATGTTAAAGTATTCATGGTTTAATTGTTGTTTTGAAAAACTAACAGTTTTTCTTCTTTATGTATCCCTTACTGATATATTTATGCTCATCATATGTTTTTGAAATGTTTTTCACATGAAATAATGTGGAATAGGGTCAAGGTTGGGATCAAGGAAAAGTCATGTTGCCTTAAACATGGAACTAGACATGACTCTTTTTTTCAATAGTTAATTTTTTGTAAAAAGAGAGTGGAAACTGTGTAGAAGTGTCTACTTTGAAATATTTTGAGATATAATAGTAATGTCCTAATTCTCTAAAACTATAATCCTGAAAAGATCATAAATATGAATTATTCATTTAATTCAAGATTATGTAAGGTTTAATGTAGGGTCCTTATAGAGAACATACCAATAACCATGTGGTCCCCATTAATCATCATAATCATAGTCTATTTTGTGTTTTAAGCATCAATCTTTCTATGTGAAATTGGGGCCAAACCCCAAGGGATCACTAGCATACCAGTACATGTCCACCCACCTAGATACCCGGGATTCCCTCTTGTGCTCAGACTAGTTCAACAGGACATGAAATATAATTTATACATAAAAATAAAACATACTCATCCCACATGTATATCAAACAATCACATAATGCCTACTTAAATTAAAATTTAATTTGAAATCCCACTCACACAAAAATATCCCACAATATATTTTTCATATCATTCAAAATTCAACACATCCTTTAATAATTTTATAAAATATATCTCAATATTCTATAAGTCATATAACTTCCAACTCACATGATACATAATACCATTTTCAAACAACATAATACATTTTGTACATCACACTCACACAAAACAACCCACATCATGTTCACGTCACTTTCACATTTCAGTAATTCTGTTAGACATTGTTATAATACATTTAAATGGGGACACACATCACATGATATACCCTTTCACCGTAAAAATGAATGATTTCCAAATTAACACAATCCCTACCAGTTTTTGACTATGGTTTCACCTCACACATAAATCATTAAACCATTCTAATATTTCATAAAATATTTATATACGATTATACCCAAGCATTGCACATAAAACCCATTTCAAAACCATAATTAATGGAAAAAATCACACCAATTCCAATCCAAAACAGAATTGTCATCCCAAGAAACATTTAACAAACCACTATCAGGTATTGTAAAATCACATCGAATAATACCACAAACGATGCACATGAAAACACACACATTTTTGTAAAACACTTTCAAGAGGTATAACATGGTTTTACACATAAAACGCACACAGAACAATCATTCAAACCCAATGGAACACCAATACCAAAACAAATCAAAATTTTTATCCCAAAAAATATATAGTAAACAAATTTCATCGGTTATAAAATACACCCAAATAATACCCCCAGAGTTACACATGAAAAACCCCCAATTTAAAGCTAAAATGACACTAAAGAATTAAATGCAAAACCAAATCAAACATAAATTTTTTCCAAACCACATTAAATATATGAGGAATATGAAAAACAATTAAATACTTCACTCTAACTCATCATAAAATTGTTACACAAGGAATCACTTAATTTTTGTTTTCAAACCGTCAAAAGCTGGTGTGAATCATCATCCACACCACAACTACACCACAAGAGGGTGAAAAACCACCCTAAACAACAATATTTGACCAGAAAGTACAACAAATCAAACCCTATGTTCTCACCCTAACTTATGAACCTTTTATTATTTAATGAAAGAGTGAGGAAACCCTTTGTAAAATTAAAGAAGCAACAAATGAATATCTTACCTTGAACAATCTTGAAGAAATCACCCCAAATCCACCAAATGATAATTCTACAAGAAACCAAAACTGATAGTTAGGCTATAATGAGTCATAGTAGGTTATGTGGGGTCTGAAATTGTGGGAAAATAGTGAAAATATAATGGTTTATGAAAGAATCAAATTACCTTCTCGAATCTGGACGATTTCAGAAAAAATATAAATTTTCTCCCTAATCTGTGATCCATATAAGCTCCAAAGTGGTGATAAAGACAATGAGAGTGATCCTAGGGTTCTTGGATTTGGTTGGGAGGTGGAAACCCTGGTAAAAGTACAAATTAAATGAGATATTGGAAAATTTTAAAAATAATTTAAAGCAGGAAATGGGCTTACGTGGAGGCCCAAAATCATCATAAAAACCCCAACTCAATCATTATTATGAATTTTTATGGGGTCCAAATTGATATAGTGGTTTTAATATACTATGGGATACTAATGAGAAAATTGAATGGGTGTAAAATTTTGAAAAATTATGGAGTTATAAAATAGAATAATTTTATTTTTAAATCTGAAAATGGGCCCCCACTCTGTCCCAAATTTTGAAAACCCACCATTTCCACAAAAAAGAATGGGAAGCCTTCAAAAGAAAAACAAAAAATGGTACTTAAGTTAAAAATACATTTATAAAAATTAATGGGTGTGAAAATTTTCCCCACCATAAAACATTCCACCATTGAAAAGGAACAACAATGCCAAAGGGAAAAACAAATCCAAACCGAATGGTCAAAATGGAATCCTTTTCCAAGATTCACCTACCCCTAAAAAATAGCTCTAATTGATCAATCCAAGAATGAATAATATCACAATCCAAAAAATACACCATTTTTTTAAATTATCAACTATATTCTAATTTTATCTCAAATGAATACTCTTTAAAAATTATTCAAACAGGATTCCTCCAATTTACCCAAACAAATAACAATAAACAACTAGTTCCAACTTACAATGAATTAACATTAAAATTGGGCTTTCTAAACTACAACTTTTTACCCATGGAAGATATAGTTAGCTAGATATCTCCGAACAAGACTACCTACCAAAAATCTATGACCAACAGTAAATATGAGTTACTAGTATGGGGAGACACGAATGTGATCCCCACTATAAAAGAAAGCTCAAATTTTCTCAATACAAGATTGTGACACTGGATCGGGGGAGGCCCAAATGAACTCCCAGGTACAAGAGGTTGACCACTATTCAAAATTTCTAAAGGAAAATACATGGTAATCTTATTGGGTCTCCCCAAATAACAACCAACCATATTAACCGACCTTCAATGGATAGAAAATGGAGAACCCAAATTTAAATTGTTTGGATGACAACACAGTTAATCCATACAGTTTTGAAACCATGACCTGACCATGTGTATCCTTCTACATTCATGGTTTTCTGGGGGAATGGTTACTAAAAACTATTCACAAACCATGCGCTCATCCAATCTAGCCAAATTTCCATCCATACTATAAAAACATAATGGAAACCAAAATGGAAATGGATGAAACTGAGCGATAACATAGACATGAGGTCCTCCCGCCTCTTTCCATCGAATGGGAACAACAAAATCAAGATAGAAAAATCATAGGTTTAAAATAGTTATCATCTTCAATACTATGGATTAATATTTTTACAATGTTTTAAACGACCCCAAGATTCACCCCTGACAACGCGCTAGCTTCTCTCCAGGACCTATGGATGGAGCTGAAATGATTGAAGCATCTTTGTACTTGTATTTAGGCTTAGGGAACCCATAAATATAAATTTTCCTTTCATTTCCATGAAAACTATACCATAATCTAATATGGTTTAACCAATACAAAACAAATTCCAAAACTTATTTTACTATAAACCACCATTTCTCTAAAAAGGGCATATAAGATGCACACACACATCAGACCTTGTATCTACGGGTGAGATAATATAGAGGGAAAGAAAACATATAACACCCTTCCTATAAATAAGGGGATTTTGATGTTTTCCCACAAGATACATACTCTCAATGTGTTACAAATTCTCATTGGATTTCATGACCATCAACTATACAACCAACATGAACAGGACATCACAAGGCATCAACGAACGTGACAATTGTGACTGATAGAAACAATACATGGAAGGGGACCTTATGCAAAGTCTGAAAACAACACACAATTCCAACAAGTGTCCATAATATCCTCTCATGACCAGATTTCCCACATTGGTAGTTTAACATTAATCCATACTTTTAAGAAACTACAAAGGACCCAGAGGCCTTCTCAGACTCCATCTAGAAACACATCCACACTAACAATCATAGACCACAAGCACCCTCAATGATTTACGCATCTTAAGAAACAATGGACTCTTTCAAAATTCCAAGAGAACTATATCACTAAAATTTGGTCCAAAAATAATGAATGGAAATGATCTAAACAGAATCTACAATGCTCGAGAAATGGATTCATTATATTGATAATCTAGAGAATTTTATAATGGTGAAACAATCTGGGTTATGTATTAATCATGCACTGACCCTTAATGGGGTTGTACCTTATCCAAATAAGAAAACAAGGATCCAAACTTGATGTTACATTAGAAATAATGTAACAAAAACCAGAACTAATCATTTGAGGGGAACAACTATAATGGCTTCCCAAACAGTTTTTAGACAAGACCACAAACCATCCCTTCAAACCAGCTTACTGACCAACCACAAACCTAAAACCCAATTATTTAAAATGGTTTTCTTGGACTCAAAATATCCAACAATATCAACATTTTATAAAAACAAATAGTATACACCATCCTAAACCAATCATCATGAGAATATGTATTCCATTAAAAACATCTAATTGAAAACAAAAGGTTCAACGATAAGAATATACACCATTGGTACCCCATGGACCTCACACATGCATGTTTCCGTGCCACACCAGACACCCTCCAAATATCCATCAAAATACTCATACATTCATGCCATTAAGCATCCACAATACAATATAACCCCAAGTAGGTGGTCACTCACAGAAATACCAAAGGTTATAAAAATAATTCTTTCCACTTTTGAAAACCAAAAAAATTAACCAATAATTCATTTTTCTCAATACAGGTAACCACAAAATCAAAATGCCAATAATTAAAATGAATACTCACTTTCAAGTCATATATATAAATTTAAAAACATCTCATCCCATTAAAACAAATTTCAATATTTTAGAAAAATCTTTTGGTGGCACTTTTTCAACACCAACATTAACATAATATCATTCAATCAAATGAGGTGTAAACAAAACAATTTCCATTTCCAAACAATTCCAAGAATTTAGTTCAACAATTTAAAAAATAAAACCATTACCACATTATAAAAATATAATTTCAAAAAATATTTACACATATTAAAACCAAGTCATTTTTTAAACCAAAATTTCACTATTTCAAAACTGAATAACACAAAACAATGCGAGAAGAAATTAGTTCATGTGGGTGACTTGGACATATTGTTGGCGGCCAAATTAAAATCACTTAACTATTAAAAATAGTGCTCTAGAGAAATATCTTCATATTCACATGGCTTTACAGGACCTACAAGCTCACTTAGACCATTAACCCAACATTCTTTTCATTTCAACTAATCATCAATACACTATTAAAACAAAAGGACTCAGACAAATCCTGACTTCCCCTGGGAACTCGAATCCCTTCATGAGGTGTGCTAACCAGGCACAATACCCATAAATAGAATGTCACGTTCTGACAGTCCTAATGCCATACTATCCTAACTGTTCCCAATATAGAATGTCCCAAACTAGGGAACCTACTTTTATACCATTTTGTCACAATCCAAATATGGTCACCATCTAAACCAGTACCAAACCCTCCATGCGATAGGGCCTGAAGGTCATTCCTGGACCCCACACGCTGGCACAAGTGCCTGAGTATCCTAAACTGAAAATTGTGAATGATATACCAGAGTTTATAGACACAAAATAACAAATGAATCCAATAAAATGAATAAAGATAAAAACATCTTCTATAAAATTTCTGAATTTAATTACCCTATGTAAAATAATGCTAAAATAGAATTACAAAGGAACAAAACCGAAATGACAGTCCAAGAACCTCTACATTTATTTAGGTACCACCCTCAAGCCATCTCTATATAAATGCATAATGTTTGACCGCTACAAACCAAACCACGGACAAAAAAGTTGTAACCAAACATTTGGAATCAAAATAAGCAAGTCTACATTCACCAAAAGGTGTAAGTAGGGTGTGTGAAAAATCCCAGTAGGATACCACCACTAAGAGATTCCATGTTATAAACATTCAAAGTCAATAATCATGCATGTTTTCAAAAACATGAATTGATAGTTACAATTTCTAAAAGACTCAATGTTAAAAATTAAAAAAGTTTTCATGTTGGCAATTTTAAAGAATAAACTCTTTTTAAAAATGAAAAAGCTACTAAAATTTCCTTCCAAACATACCATATGCTGATGTTAATAGTAATTCATCTAACGATAACAAGTAATAGGAAAAAAACCGAGGCATTATCTTGTTGCTGGTCCCAGGTACCTCGTATCTCGGTGAGAGTACCCATCAAAATATATGTCCTTGTGCACGAGCCGCCAATAGGGAACCTTACCATAACCGTGTTATCCCCAATCATCACTCTCATCTTTATTTAGTTAATTTTTTATGCATTAATCATACTATGTGAAACTAAGGCCAAACCCCGTGAGATCATTATCATACTAGTACACGCTCACCCACCTAGATGCCTGATTTTCCCTCTCGTTCACAAACAAGTTCATGATGGCATGAAATATATTTTTCACATGAAAATACCTCTTCCAAATCACACATCAACCAAACATCGCACATGTAAATTACACTATAACATCCTCCCTCTTTTTATTCAAATTTATTTTGAAATCCAACTCACAACAAAAATATCCCACAACACATTTTTCAAATCTCCCAATATTCAACATATCCTTTAAAAAATTTATAAACTCATTCCCAAGATGCTAAAAATAACATAATATCCCACTCACATGTTATATAATATCACATTAAAAAAATACATTTTTCACATTACACTCACACAAAACTTCCCACATCACATTAACATCACATTCACATTTTAGTTTTATGTTAAAAATTTTATAAAACCTTTCTTATATGATACACATCACATTCCATCCCATTTCACATTTAAAATGGAGAATTTAAAAATATACACAATCAAAAATATTTTTCCAATATTTTTTTACCTCTTGAATAAATCAATATATCATTCAAATATTTCATAAAACAATTCTATGAAGTATAACCATGCTTTTTCCATAAACTCCATTTCAAAAACATCTTTCAAGGAAAAAAATTACACCAATACAAATCCTAAACATAATTTACAGTACTAAAAAGATTTAATAAATCTACTCTCAAGTATTAAAAAATAACTTCAAATAATACCACAAAAGAGGCACATGAAAACACACATATTTTCTTAAATCATTTTCAGAAGGCTTAAAATGGTTTTACAAATAAAACCCATTAAAAAACCCACTTTCATACCTAAGGGGGCACCAAGACCCTACCAAAGCATAATTGGCTGCGAAAAAAAATAGTAATCCATTTCATATGTTATAAGATACGCCCAAATAATTCCCCAAGTACTAATCATGAAAAACATCAGATTTCAAGATACAATACAACAATAAGATTAAATTATTAACCAAATCAATCATAAATAGTTTTCTAACAACATAAAACAACTGAAGATTATGAAAAATTATTAAATATTGAAAAATAATTCTTCAAAAAAGGGTTACACATGGAATCACCAACCTTTTTGTGTCGAAACCCTATAAAATTGTGTCAAACATCAACTGCACCACCGCCGCACCACAAGGGGGTAAAAACATACCCTAAACAAAAATATTTGATTAAAAAGAAAGAAAATTGAACCCTAAGATTGATCCCTAACTTCTGAATATTTTAAAACATCATGAAATAAGAACTAAATTCTATAAAAAAAATTGATGAAACAAAGAAGGAATCACTTATATTAAACAATCTTGATGAAATATACCCAAATCCACCAAATTTTGAATCTCCAAGGAAAAATATTAACTGTTAGGGTATAATGAAACTTATTTAGTTAGGTGGGGTCTAAAATTTGTGTGAAAGAGTGAAAATAGAATGGGGTTTGAAAGAATAAAATTACTTTCTCAAATATAGAGGATTTGCAAAAGCAGAATAATTTTCTCCCTGATATGCGATCCAAATGACTTCCAAATAATATAAATAGATAAATAGAGAGACAGTCGAGTTTTTTTCTTAGCGAGGTAGGTGCAATCATTGAAAAGGTTTACAAAATGAATGAGATGTTGAAAAATTAAAAAAAATTAAGTAAGAAATGGGCTTATGGGATGGCCCAAAACATTAATAAAATAAAAAAATCTAACAGTATTATAGAATCCTATGTGGTTATAATTTATATGATGGTTTTAATATACCATGGGAGGAAAATTGGGAAGTGGAGTGTGTGTAAAATGTTTAAAAATTGGGAGATTTAATGAAATTGTATTTATTTTTTAATCTGAAATTGAGATTATAGTCTTGCACAAATTTTGAAAACCCACCATTTTATCCAAAATGAATGGGAAACCTCCAAAACCATGCATGAATGTAAATTAAATTAAAAATACCTTTAAGAGAAGTCATGGTGTGACATATGAAATAATAAATTCACTCTCTATTGATTTTAATAATGAATTATTTATTAGGTATATACAATTTAATATTTAAAATGTGTTTTATATGTTTTCTAGACCAGATATAAGAACATTTTTTGTTTTTTGGATAAAATAAGTAATTTTAAAAAATATACAGTTTTATTTTCTTTTTGATGAAGAACCCATTTTAAATATAATTTTGACACATATATAAGTTATATTTGAAAAAATAAACTTCTAATTTAGAATCATGACAACATAATTCTCTTTAGGTGAAATACATTAATTTTTCTAATAAATTTAAAATTTAATTAATAAGAAAAACACATTATTTTTATTCAAAAATTAATTTTTCATCTAAGATATTAATGCTTTTAAATTTTCATTTTAACTAGTGTTAAATAATAATTAGGATATTTATTATTAATTTTATCGAATTAATGTCTTGGGATGTAATTTGACCATGAAATTTGAAACAAACACCTATATATCTTTTGATGGGATTTCCTTTTAAATAATCATATTTTGTTCTTTTGACAACATGGATTAATTTTAAATTAATTACTTTAAATTATGTGTTTTAAATTTGGGAAAATTGACTCTATATTTGGAGTCATATGGTCCAAATCATGAAAATAGTCCCATTTTATTTTTTGGATATTATTAATAGTAACTTTATTAATTCTTTTAATTTCCACAGTTAAGGGTAAATCTGATAATTAAAGGTATAAATAATATTATTATAACATAAAACATCCCAAAAATTTGTCCTACTTTTATTTGTTGGTTTTATTACAACCATTAAAATCCATGTGTCAATTTTATGACTATATGGATTCACTTGGATAACATTATTGCATTTATAATATTAATTTTAATGAATAATATTTTTTAAAACTTTTGTTTTTAAAAATTAAATAAATATAATATGGAGTTATACACAAGAACGCTTAGTCTATAAGTAGTAATTAAAAATATAAAACTATTAACTAAACTGTGGAAATTTATTTATTCATTTCAGAAACTAAATGTTTTTAATAAATTACGTAAGAAATATGATGTTGTAATTTTTTAATTAATGAATGAATCAAATAAAGTATAATATAAATATTTAAAAAAATACTATTCAATATAAGAAATTAAATACAAAAATTTAAGGGGTATATTTCAAATGTTGGTGATTATTTATAGTAGTTGGTTTGAACGTATCTTATTGTTATGATATTTTTTAAATTCCAACTACTGAAATGTGTCTGAATTGACTATTTATGTATTTAAACATATAAAATAATTCATAAAATGTAATAAAATACATAAAAATATATGATTCAAATAAATAGAAATTATAAGTTGAAATATTTAGTAAATAAAATATTTCTATTGATCTTTTGACATGTTATTGTAAGTACATTAACCCAAAAATTATAAATAACATAATATCACAGTAAGATTAAAAAGGGTAAAATATTGGTGAAATGAAAAATCCAAGGATTAAAATATATTTAAAACATTAATAATTTTAATTGGATGATAAGGATTCAAAATAAATATATATTATATTATAAATGAATAATTTTGGCACCATTTTTAATTGAAATATAATATATATTAATTTAATATTTAAATATTTTTCATGAGTTCCCCACCCCTCCCATATAAAAAGGTACTCACTCTTTTCAGTACTCACACTACCTAAGTGATTTGGTTCAAACATGAAATTCCCAAAACCTATCCTAGAATCCCTACCCTCATTATAGAATACTTATTTTAGTTATAAAAACATACTTATAGGTTTTAACGTGTTCTTCAGGATTGATCAACAGATGAATATGTATCGTTTTCGTTGATTATTTCTATTTTTACTTCTACTTCCATTAAATATCCTCTATACATTATGAAATATTAAACATATTCTCCTGATTATAAATATATGTTAATATGGAAATATAATCACCTAAATCCATTTCCAAATTCATCAAATGGTAAATGAATATTTATTTCATGTGTATGGTGGAATACCGCCTTGTGAACCAATATAATTCATTTGTCATTACTGTCTACCAAAAGTGGTTATAATGATGGAATAATAGTCTACATATAAAACTACATAAATATAAATTATTTTAAATTAATTATATTTCAATTATTTAATGTCCATTAATACAAAAAAATGATAGCCATGTTCGTGTTTCCATGTTAACTATTACATCCATGAAGCAATGAGAATCATTTTTTACCACATCACATGTATGATATATATAATTTCATTTAATTTATTATTATTATATGACTAATAGTATGATCATTATGAAAATTAAAAATAATAATTATGTTTTTTCCATAATGATAAATTAAAAATACAGATGTTACTGATGTGTACGTATGACTTACTATCTTAATTATTTTAATGATGTTCATTTTTCATATCAATATTTAATGAAAGGATATAAATGTATAATTTATGTATAAATGTAACTATTATGGCATGTATCGTATTCCATATATGATGGAATTTTGATCACATTGCCTATTGACCTAAATCCAAGTTCATTTTTGACTAATGTACCGAATATCGACAAAATTTCCTATATGAACTTTAATAAATATTTAATTTTTAGAACATCATAATAACTAGTATATAAGTGAAAATAAACTTTAAAAATATCCTATTGAATGTATAAATAAACATAAGTGAATTATTCAAGAATATAAAAAATTTATGTGACGAGTCGGACTCAAGGTAAAGGATTTCATCTTAATATTCTTTCAATGAGGCATTTGAGGATAATATAAACCAGTGTTCTTTTTTAAAGTGTATATACATTAAATACGACATTTTATATACATTTTTATCTATAATAATTTTATTTATTGTTTTGGTAATTGTATTAATTTTTTTATAGTGATATTTAAATTTTCTAAGTGGTGTGGGACACCGTGAACATTTAAAGATTAAATTATCAAATATTTTATTTAATATTTTAATTTACATATTTCATTATATGGATATAAAATGATTATAAAGTACATTTGATGCCTATAATTAATTTCACTATTAGTTTTCAAAATAGAATCTTTTTATATATGTCATGTTATATTCTTTAAAATATAACAAAAGGAATTTTTTCTGTTTTAAAGTCTGCAACGATAGTGACTTCCCTGACCCCATAACCAATATTTTATTCCTTCCTTCAACTATAAGCCTAAATGTTTTATATTGAAAAGAAATACTATATTAGATTTTTCGATATCATGGTATTTAAAATGGGTTATTAAATTAAAAGGGAATTATTATATCGAAATGTGTTTCATATGGGTTTAAAAAAAGGTTTCAAAAGGGTTTTGTGATTCATGAAATGGTTCTTGATAATTTTAGGAAATATGCGAGCTTTATATAGATTATCCACAGTGTTAAGACCCATTTCAGCTCACATGTGATCCCATTGTTTCTTATATGAAGGTTTGATCCACTTTATAACTAATAGGTGAGCACGATATAGATTATATGTAGGGTTTTAGGTATATTATTCTAATAGTCACCTAAATGAGTTTTAATTGATTTATATTGGCTTTAATGTTATTCTTTAAACAAAATTTATGAGTGCTATTCATATGAAAATTATTTGTTTCGTTATCTAAAAGAACATTTAATTAGATACAATCTTTTAAATAGAATAATGGTTTCTTTATTTGTATGACCCTTACTAAATTTTTTTTCTCATCTCATTTTTAAAATGGTTTCAATAAGTATTAATATTGGTAATGACAAATAATATTCCATTATGAATGTATATAATATGTGTATTGAATGAAAATCATATTTTATTTGAAAAGGGTTTCCTTTGATGAAAAACGGATAATATGTATAAGTGTCCACTTGTAATGTATGAGTTTAATGTGTAAGAGTTGGTTATGAATCTATAAACACTAAACATTAAAGATACTCGAATGTGAATTCTTGTTCAAAAACACTAGAATAATATATAATTAATGTAAGTTCTTTATAGTTGGTAGGATTGGATGGTTTAGAGAAATTTAATGATTTTGATGTTTTATACAGATATAGGGATATCATCTTGAGATTTTAATTTTAAGGGGGGTTATAAGTTTATGTCTTTCAATTAATTTTGAGGATATATTTTATGATATTTTAAGATAACAAAAAATATTTTTTTGGAGAGATTCACCTATGAGGTAATTATGTGTTATTAAATTTTGAAATGAAAATTGAAATGTATGATATATACTGTGAGGTTATTACAAGATATGGTTATTTTTAGGACATTATTTTTAATAGAATTTTATAATAGTGACATTGTTTTTGAAAAAGGCAGACATGTAGATCATGTGACATCATGTCAGGATGGACAGGGCTGTGGAAATCAAACCCACAACTAAAGTGCAAGAGGTCTTTATCACCTACCACTGGCCTGCGTGATTTCCCTGTTTAGTATGAATTTTTTTAGTTAAATGAGTTTTGGAAGTTATAAGAAGTTTATTTTCGGAACATATGTATTATCAAATGTATATCCATATTATAGGAAAATTTTTTGGGGATTATGTGATAAGTGTTATTTTGGAATATGGTTACTATTTTAGGACTACTATATACCTAATGAAATTGAATACTATGGGATTTTATTTGAGGAGTAATGGTAGAATTTTTTTCCAAAAAATCAGAAATTTTATTGTAAACTTATAGTGATTTGAGTTATTTATGGAAATGAATATGCTATCTGTGAGTATTTGTGGTTATGAAATTACATTTTAGTATGATAAATTAAGAGTGATTTATGTTATTTAGAGATAAATTTTTAAATTTAATTTCTCAGAATATGATATTAAATTCATCTCAATTTTGGGATTGATTCTTAGTATGGATTATTTAGAGGAATTTTATGGTATTTTTTTTGTTGAATGGTCTATGAATAACACGGATATTACTGTTGAATTTTTTAGATTAAATTAAGTTATTATCTTTATAAATTATTGTTCCTTGTTCTAGAATTATTTTATTTTTTACTAACCATTTTTGTTTTATTTAATCTTTAATGATATGGTAAATATATAGATAATCATTTGTGGCTTATGTGATTCTATATGAGCTTATTATTTTACATTAGGTGTGACCAAGTCATCATAAATACTAATCATTTATAGAAAAAGATGATTGTTTGATGGAATTAGATTAATGGATGACACACAACATGTTAACCAAGTATATTTTGTTATTTTATTATTCTAGGTAATAAAAGAGTTAATACACTTTATTAAAGAATATTCAATCCAAAATGTTTAATGTTTAATTTTTCTACTATGAAATCAAAGACCGTTTAAACCATCCAATGTTTGTGGTTTTATAATTATTAACATTATCTTAATCATGATTTTACCAATATACATCAAAAAGTTATTTTTAGTATTTCATCCATATCTATGTTTTTCTTACACGGAATCTAGGTATGTGTTATCTCATGTAACCATCGTACGATCCATTCTTTCATTTAAAGTGGAAGTTTTACTAATCTTTTTTTTCCAATGTGGGATTTGAATAATGGTATATTGGAAATTAATTCCTTATTTAGAAACACCAAATTTAATGTGTGATGTAGCAATTTCAAAATGGGGGAAGTCTGTAACATCAATAGCTTTTAAAATAAGACAATATGTTTGATAGCGTACATAATATGCAACATCAAACATAAAAAAACAAGAAAATAATATTATGATACCTTAAAACCAATATGTTAAAATGGAGGGAATTAATATTATTGATTGATTTAAAAAACTTATTTCAAATTTATTTAATTAATTATTTTTTTAATTACTATTTATAAATTAATATAAAACTCTATTTATTTAAAATAATTTTTTTAATAAAAAACAATTTAATTTAAAATAAGTGATTTTTTAAAATAATAAAATATTTATATATGAATTTTACTAAATAAATATATTTTTTATATATTGTATTTAATTTTTCAAATGCGTGTTCTCTGTTTTCAAGATATGATATAATAATTAATTCAATTTTTTTGGATAAAAGAAGTATTTCTCCAATAAAATATAATTTTACGGAATTTTCATGGTGAACCCATTTTAAATCTACTTTTGACACATTTATAAGTTATATTATAAAAAATTATCATTTCGGTGTGGGATATCATAATTACATTTGTTGAATTTTTTTATTTTTCTTATAAAATATATATTTTAATGAATTGTGAAAATACTGTATTTTTATTCAAAAATGATTTTTTATACGTTATTTGTACTGATAGATTAAAATTATAAATTGTTTTATAGTATAATTATTTTATGTATTTATAATTTAATCAAAATTTTGTTATTTTATGCAATTTCACATTGTAATTAGATATAAAATCACATCAATATTTGGATTGTTTTTACAAAAAAAACTTATTTTCATGATTTTATAATGGGGAATAATTATAAATTAATGAAGGAAATTTCATTTATTTTAAATTAAAAAAAATTATTCCATATTCTGAATCTAATGGTACAAATTATATTAATAGGCCCTTTTGGACATCCTAAATAGTAACATTAAAGATTATTTTAATTGCCACTTTTAAGGGTAAATATATTAATTAAATGTTGAAATAATATTCTAATAACATTAAACTACCATAATACATGTGTTATTTTAATTTTATGATTTTATCCTTACCCTGAACATCATAGAGTGTATTTTAGGATCACATATAGCCACTTGTCTTATTTTAATTCATTTGTAATATTTTATTTAATAAATAGTCATTTTTTGTTACACTATTAATTTTGAGATGTAATGTATTTTAATAGGTAGTTATATAGGGAATATATTTTATTATAAATAGTCATTGGGAAGATAAAAATATTACCTACATTGTGATAATTTATTTATTATTTTCATAAATTAATAATTAAATTAAATTATGTCATAAATATAATGTATTAATATCATTATTCCTGAATGAATCAAATAAATGGTATTATACATATTAAAATATTTATTATATGATATAATTAAAGGCATTAAAAAAATTTATGGATATATTTTACATGTCGGTGATGATTTAATTTTTTTGGATTAAACTTATATTTCTATTATGAAATTTTTTAAAATTCAACTAATGAATATTATCAAAATTCACACTATTGGTATTTTAGAATATATCATCATTTATTAAATGTTATAAAATTTATAAAAGAATGTTATTTTTCCAAATGGTTAGTATATTTTATAATTTGTCACAAATGATCCTTTTTTTGATCTTTTATCATATTATGGTATTTACATAAACCCACAAAGTGTAAAAAATATAATTAGACAATAATAAAAAAAGGGTAAATAATTGACAAGCAAACAAGATAAGGATTAAAATATATTTAAAAGATTCTTGATATTATTTTTATAATGGGAATTGGAAAAAAATTATATTATATTTGAAATAAATTATTTTGGGACCATTTGGAACCGAAAATACATTTATATTAATTTAATATTTTAAAAGATTCTAAGGGTGTCCCTCTTCTATCCTCTAAAAGGGTACTCTATCTTCTATGATAATTACACTTCCAAAGACATTTGGTTCTAACATTATCATCTCTAAAAACTTCCTTGAATCACTACACATTATCTTTAATCCTTAGTTATGGTAGAACACACTAACTATAGGTGTTAAAGAGTTCTTCAAGAGTGATCAACGGAAAAAGAGGTCTCCTTTTCATTAAGTATTTATATATTATTTATTATTCTACTAAAATTAAATTTCCTACAAGCATGATAAAATAATAAATCCATTATCATAAATATACTGATAATTTAATATGGTAATATAATAACTAAATTCAATCTCAAACATTCTCAAATTTGAAATGAATATTTTGTTCGTGTGTACGGCGGACAACCCCCTCGTGGACAGATATTGATTTTTTTTCATTACCCTCTATAATGAATGGTTATAATGATGGAATTAATATTTAAATATTATATTTATGAAATATTTTTCATTTAAATTAATATTATTTCTAATATTTTGTTACCTTCAATTCACATAAAAATGATAACATTGATCATATGTAAGTGTGAACTATCACATTCACGAAGTGATGTGAATCGTTTTTGTTCACCACATAACTTGTATAATATATATATATATATTTAAATGATTATTATGATTTTAATAATATTATGATCACTATATAATTCAAAAAGATTTCTTTATTTCCTCAATGATAAAAGAAAAATGGAAACATTACTCCTACATACGTACAACATACCTTCTCCATGATTGACACGTTGTTCAGTTTTCATATCCATATTTAATGAATTGATTTAAAAGTATAATTGATATATAAATGTGATTATAATTTCTTGAATATTATTTTGTAAAATATGGACTTTTGACAACATGGACTATTGATATAAAGCGAATTTACTTTTCAACTCACGTACAAAATATCGAAAAAACGTCCGTTATAAATTTAAATAAGTATGTAATTTTTATAATTTGCTAATAATGAATATAATGGAATAATAAAATTGAATAATTTTTGGAAGAAAATATAAATTAAACTATGTTTATTATTAAATAATATAATAATTTTATGTGATGAGTTGGATATAATGTATGGGATTTCATCTCAATATTTTTTCATCATGGAATTTCTTGATAATATGAACTTTTATTCTTTTAGAATGCTTATATACAGTTACTATAACATTTAGTAACAATACTTTTTCTATAATAATGTTATTTTTTGTTTCTTAAATGTATTAATTCATAGAGATTATTATTTTTGATGTTGAAACTGTTATGAGACCCCTTGAAAATTAAAAAATATAATTATCAAATAATTTAATTATTATATAAATTTTCATATTTATTTATATAAATATAAAAGTATTGTACAATAAATTAAATGACTATAATTAATTTAATTCAATGTTTCCAAAATATAATATTTTTTTACAATGCATTTTACCTTCTTCACAAAATGAAAAATGTTAATTTTTTTGTTTTAACTTATACATTGAATAAAACGTCTCTACTTCTCTAACCATTATTTGATAAATGGATTCCTCAATAAGAAATAATGTTAATTAAATCAAATGAAATCCCTTATTACTTTATTTTGTATATTTTTATTGAAATTTGGTTCATAAATGGAAATAGTATTATTATATGGAAATGTGTTTCATATGGGACAAGAATATGTATTCAAAATGGTATTATGATTCATGAAATGGTTCATGACCATTATATAAAACAGGTGAACCCAACACAACTTATAAGAATGGTTTTATTTACATTTTATTTCATAGGTGAGCCCATTAAAAATATATGAATGGTTTATCCCCATTATGATTCACGGTTGAGGCTGATTTAGCATTTATAAAGGGTGATCCCAATTATAGATCACTAATTTTGAAGTCAACCATATTTTTATTTCAATTGAAATGGGTTTTATAAGGTTTTATTAATATAATGCTCTAAATCACCTTAATAATTTTTAAACACATTATGTTGGGATTAATTTTTTTATTACAGATAAAATTACTATTTTTATTCATGTGAAAATGATATTTTCATTTTCTCAATGAATGTTAAATGGGTTTCCATGTTATTACTAGACAAATCATTCTTTTTGTACATTACCAAGGTTTTGGGTTCATCCTATTTTTTAAATTTTTTTAATGGGTCTTAAGATTGGTAAGGACAATAAAGATTTTATGATTAAAGTATTCAAAATTTATCATCAAAATAAATCATGTTTGATTTTAAAATCATTTCCTCTGGTGAAGAAATGGATTCTAAATATAAGTTTCTACTTGTAATGTATGAGTTTACTATATAATAGTTGGTACTAATTCTATAAAAACAGTAAAAATAAAATATCCTTGAATGTGAATTCTTGTAAAAAAAAATATAATAATATATGTTCAAGACAAGGAACATATATATAATGAGTCAGGTCATAATGAAATTCAATTTTCCATATATTAATATTTATGGGAATCATCGAGGATGAATAAAACATTGTTTTGCATGGACTTTATTTAATACTAAAATATATGCTTTATTATAAATTCAGGCTGTATCAGATACAATATATTTTTTATTTAGATTATTCCAATACTTTTTTTGAAAAATAATATACAGATCATTTATTATAATTAAATTATAAGGTGAAGTTAAAATAAAATCTCAATATATGAATTCACTAATTTAGTAAAAGCTCCCTAGGGTAGTATTAATGTAACAGAAATTTAAAGAAATGTTATTGTTATCATATGTGGACTAGTTCTTTATAGAAATTAAACTTTTTGTCTAAATTATATTTTTTTCACTCTAGGTATATATAGATGTTTTTTAACCTTATAGTATATATTTATTATTATAATTATTTAATTCTCGGAAAACATATATAAAATCTCAGTAATTGATTAGAGATGGGATAAAGTGATATCATTCACATTTTTTGGAAATGAGTTTGACTATTAAAATTAGTTTTGTATTGATAAAAAATTAACTTATGAATATATATCATACTAGAAATGTACCATGTTTACTAAAATTAAACAATAAATTAGATAACAAACAACAAAATCCACATCAATCCTAAATGAAGTAGTAAATTTTATTATATAAATATGACTGTTGTATACATGAAATTAAATTGATGGGTAAAAATATGATTACATGATTTATAAAATAAATATATTTTTTCAAAACAATATTAATTTATTGGTATTTTATTTGAAAATAATCATTCAATATTTTTATTAAATCCAATTTATTCATAAGAAAATACATTTTCGTCAAAAAAATAAATTTTCATCAATAATTATTTTTAGTGAATATTATTATATATATATATGTTCAAGAAATTTAATTTTATATATTGAAAATATATTTCATATTCATCAAGTTAATAATATCTTAGGTTTTTTTGATATGTTTCTGAATAAATTATTTTTTTACGCTGAATTGTTGAAAATGTTTATTGTTATTGAAAATAGTATTATTATATATTTAAAAAGTAAAATTATGTTTTTTTATTAATTATAAAATTATAATGAGATAATTTTTATGTAAAAAAATCCATTATAGGTTTTCAAATTAGTTTTATTCATGAATTTAAAATAAAAACAATATGTATTGAAAAAAAATATTTTTTCCAGAAACATGTTTTTCATTGTGCTTTATCGAATTAATATTCAGTGACATGAAATATATTTCTTTGTTTTATTCTTTTAAAATTTATTTCATGTATTTAATAATAGGACCAAAAATTATTATAATGTTCCCATTTATTTTTAGGTCAAAATAAACAATATTTTTTGTAATTTTAGTTGCCACTTTCAAGGGTATATTTGTTAATAAAATGATAAAAAATACAAAAATAACCCAAAAACCGACCTGAATAAAATTTTATTAGTTTATATAAATATTCTTAATCAATTGGTTGTATTTATTACCATTTTGGGCTATTTGGATAATATTATGACCATTATAGTATTTTATTTTTTGAATAGTAAAACATGAAACACTCTGGTTTTTAATAAGTGTAATATTTTTATTATGGTTCTAGCCAATGGATACTTCGAAATATAAATGATATTTTTAAATATAATATATTTAACATTATCATCATAATTCATTTTTATATTTTATTAATAATATAATTACTCTTAATTATTTTACAACGTGTTTGTAGAATTTTATTAAAATTAGGAAAAAATCAAAATAAAATGAAATCAAAATTATTAAAATATTTATAAATTGAGATAATTTCTAGTATAAACAAATTTTATTTAAAACATTGAAATATTTGGGATATTTTAAAATTTATTTTTAATTATATGTTTTACCTTGATATTATTGAATTCTATGTACAGAATAGTTTTAAAAATTAACATTATTGAAATTTTATAATAGAAATTGTATAAATTAATTTATTAAAATTAGTAAAATTATTAAATTTATATTTTTTATTATTATATGAGTTAAAATATCAATAATATTCCATTTCTGATTTTTCATAATTTTATTGTATCAATATTAACCATTAATGAGTAAAAATTGATGTTGTCACAGTAAGAATTTAAGGGGTAAAATAAGGATTAATACAAAAATATAAAGTTCTAAATATGGTATGAACTTTTATAATTTAAATTTAATTGGAAGATTCACACCCATTATCATAATATCTTATATATAAATAAATTTTGATTCATTATGTGTGGAAAAATAATTTACATTAATTTAATATTATTAAAAAATCCAACAGTGTCCCCCCAATCTTATAAAAGTGTACTTTTATTCTAATTTATACTCAGATAAAATCCCTTTTGGTTTAGAATATAAATTCCAAAATCCATTCCTAGAATTCATCTCTTCATTATTGAGGTTTTATTTTAGGTATAACTACAACTATAGTTTTATTAAGGTGTTAATAAAGCATGTCTTTCAAATTAAATTTTTTCATTTTTACTGAAGTGTTGCTTTTTGATTTTTACATCAATATGACTAAAAAATTTCTAAAACATAAAAAATACTTTAATACATATAATAATAATTTATTAGGATATTGTAATGTCTTATATCCATCACCATATCAATATACTGGGTAAGGAATTCATTGATTGTATGCTTGGAGGATTACAATTAAAAGAAGTGATGTAATTTTTTCCATAACCATCTCTATGGACTAGGTATAATTATTTTATTAATATTTATATATGATATTCATGATATATTTATGATAATTAAAAGGTAACATATCACATATATTCTTACCATACCATGCTAAAAATTATATTGTTTATTGTGTGTATGCGTAGACTCCAACCTTCATGATGGGATCTGTTTCATTTTAAATCACAACATCACATGACTAATAAATAAAGATATATTAAAATAAATAATATTATATTAATTATGTTATTTGTATTCATCAAACATATATTAATAAATAATTTTATTTCAAAATGATTATTAAAAAAAATAAACGTTACTCAAGTGTACAGAAGGCCCAATATTTCAATTATTCTAAAATAGATCATTTTTCATAACCATATGTAATAATTTAATTTTATAGTATAAATGATTTATAAAATAATTATTATTTCATGAATGCTATTATTGATAATATTTAATGCATAACACTTTGACCATAGTCATAATACTTAATTCATTATGGACTTATGAACTAGATGTCATCAAAATGTATAATGTGAACATACTTAATTTAACAATTGTTAATAACATGATAATAATTTTTATAATAAACAAAAAATGTATATTATGAAATTATAAATTAAACTATGTTTATTAATTTTTATGGTATAAAACGTATGTGATTTTTTGGAATCAAGATAAGGGAATTTATTTTAAAAATAATCTTGAAAAACCCACCATTAAATGTTTCTAAAATAACACAAGGAATGGTTTTTAACTAATAGAACATGTCTGGATTTTTCCACCATGTTGATTAAATTATGATTTTAAAAATATTATAAATTTTTATGAGATTATTTTTCACATATATAATTTCTTATTTATTTGTTCACTTATTCTATCAATATGTGATTTATAAATTAAATATTTTTAAGAATATTTTTTGATGGTGGAATTCATGTCTAATTATTGTGAAATGGTTCATAATAATATTTTATCTTAAAGGTTGGTTTTATTATAAATTGATTATTGTAGGTTCAATGATAAACCAATGATGTGTGTTTTTTGGGGACCACTTTGTTTGTAATGTTGTATTTGTTGTCAACAGTTTACAATGAAGATCAAAATGAAGAAGGAGATGATGAAGAAAATCAATGTTATGGAGAGTGGTAATTCATAAGATTGTCGAACTGATATTAAGTTACAAATACATGTATAAAAGGTGATACATTGTATACCACAATGAAACCATATCAGTTAGTTACCTAATGAGACATACATCATTCCATGATGGATCATGTGGAGACTTGAAGATTTAAGAATGATCATAGAAAGCTGAGAAAATGAGGACAGTCATATTTTTTGTTGAATGTAATGACTGATGTTTCTAGAAGACAGATGATTGTCGAAGGGATTCCCTATAGATAAAATTTGTGACAAAATTTGATGATTTTTAAATAAAAATAATGATAGTGAATTGGAATTGGTGTTCTTTATGAATGTCATTTCACAGTGCTTTCCAAATGGTTCGACGTTTAAATCAGGATTTTGTTTTTGGAAGTGGAAGGATTTCAGTATAGGAGTGAAAGATATGTAGAACGATAAGAGAAATCTACAACAAATGAATAATTTATACCATGCATCCTAGATTATGTATCATGTCTAGGAAATGGTTAGTGACTGTATACCTGGAAGTAGAAACAATACACGCAGTGGTCCAAAAAACATAAAATGGTTCACAACAACGATATGCAGTGAAGGCATGCAATACAAAAAATGTCGTTGAAAATGGTTTGTTGTGATGGTACATGGGAAAGGCATGTGGTATGCAGATTGTTGATGGTTCGAAGTGGAAGGATTTGGGGTACGTGGAATGGATCATCGTTGGAAGAGGAGATGTAGAACATGGACTCGCAGACACACGGTATGCAGTGATGGTTCGCAGTCCACAAGACGGTTATGAGAGGAGGTGTAAGATTACAATAGAAGGATGGAGTTCAATATTCAATGATGTTTTCCCACATTGAAAATTTCGGTAAAATAGATTAGATATATTTTATGAGTAATTTTCTTTAATATGGAGTGATAACCCCATCATTCAATAATAGAAAATTCGATTAGAAAATATCATTATTGTATTAAAACTCAGCTAATCCCATAATTTGTACATCGATGATATTTTACATATGACCCGGTGGTATGTGAAAAATGAAATGCTTCGAAAAAGTGGAATGAGAATTATGTGGATGGGATTTTGCGTATAAAAAAGTGGTATACAGGAGACGAAATAATTCAGAGATTTTGAAGATGAAGTCTACTGAAGGAAGAAATGGTATGCGAAGGTGGTTTGCAGAGGTAGTACAATGATGTGCATTATGGAGAGATGGAATGATATGTGGAACATGCACATTATATGGATCTGGTACGGTACACGAAGCAGGGGTCATACACAGAGTAGGCATGGTATTCAGAGAAGTCATGGTACGTAGAGCAGGAACGATACACAGAACATGTGAGGTACACAGACAAGGCATGGTACATAGAACGGGGGTGGTATACAAAATTGGCATTTTACGTAGATCTGAGATAGTTGAAAAAATGGGGGACAATTCGAAGAAATGCAAACATCATAATGTTAGTTTCTGATTCTAGTGAAAAGAAGAAAACATATTTATTGAATTTAGTAATTACAATAAAGAAGAAATATGAATATTATAGAGAATCAATTCAGGGATTTAATGAAACTATTGTATCATGCAAAATAGAGATAATGAATTTCATTCCAATGCGTTGAAGCGACCTTAAAGTTGATAAACATCGATATACCTCTCCCAAGGAAGTGATCTTGGGGAAGTCCACATAAGTGATTTGAGTGAAACAATGGGCTATCCCAAATCCGTTGTAAAGTCAATGTGCCTGAAACTAAGTTATTGTGTGCTAACAATTGTAATCCACAACTAGTGAAGATTGGTTGACATTTTTATGACATGAAACCTTTCGGAATGTGATTTTGGACATATCCATTAATGATGAACCATGTAAAAAATTTTGTGATGTCATTTGGCATGTGAATGTTTTAATTACTGCACATATCCATCATATAGGTTTAAATATGTTCCTAACAACATGAGAATAATATCCAGAAAATAACAAAAAATATTGACACACTCATTTACACCCCCACCCCTCCTCAGGGTGGTCTAGGTTCCTTAAATTGTTATCACATGGAAATGGTTTACGTATTTATTATATTATTGAGTACTTCCATTTAGAAGAGGATTTGAGTCTTTTTTCCAGATGCCAACAACGAAGTGAAGTCCTGATGAAAATTCAGTTGTTTCTGAGAAGAAATATACATCCATCAAGACCATAACAAATCATAAAATCAAATAGAAGAAGCATTTTAAGAATTAAATCATGTCCAAATAATATGTAATGACTGGTTTTACATGACCTTCAAATAAGGAAGAAATAATAGGCTTGAAAATTAAAGAGCTGGTGGCTTAGGGTTCTACCATAGGAAATATAGATACTTCTACCTCAAGTGATTAAGAGAAATTAAGAAACTATTTGTGTAATATTCTGGAAGAATTAGTTGTTGGTATTTGTTGAATAATTCAATTTATATAGGAGAATATCACCCGACTATGAATAGAAGTAGATTCTATGGAAGAAGGCCTCGTATAAAAAATTTCAGAATGTAATAATCTCTCTATACAAATTTTATTATTTGAAGAAACAAATAGGAAACATGAAATTCATACATCCAAATGGTTAAATGTCGTTTATGATTAATAGAGATTCATAAAGTATCTTGATGAAAAATCCATGTTCGTGAAGAGAAAATGAAAAATAGAAATGATGTAAAGTGTCTACAATTAAAAGTTTTATCGAAGAAGATCATGGAACTTGACTTATTTATTCATAATATGATGATGTTGCATGAGGAATAAGTTGTTATAATGAATAAGTCATGTGATGATAAGATGAATATGATTGAAGATCAGAAGGAAATTCTCAATAATAAATGACTAGAATTGGATGCTCAGTTGAACACTCTTGAGAGGAAACATATTGATACATCAGAGAAGAATTAAATAGTTTCTATTTCTACTAAATGCTCTCTTAAGGATTCCACTATCAAACTATATTGAATATTTGATATGAATATCATTTCCTCACTCATTGATCTATCTAAAGTAGGTGATAAGAATGAGGTACCATCCAAACCATATTGTTATCATGATTTTAAATGTGTTTCCACAAGGGGTGTAGGCTATAATATAAATTCAAAACATGTATGTATGTGTAGAGGTGTTGAGTTATATATCACCATATCTAGGGTGAATAAGAAGAAAAATGTGGAAGGTAATTCTCCACAAAGAGATCAACATTAAAAGAATAAGGCATAGCAACATAATAAAAAGAAATCATGATTTACGGGTCAATGTTGGTGCTACAATAGATTTGGGCATTGTTCAGTACATTGTATGTACAATATCTTATACAAAACAATCATAAGGAAATTTTATATGAATGGGATGAATTCTAGAGAAGGAGAAGAAAAATCCACAGGTCACGAAGCATCTATTTCGCACAAATAGATTTGAAACTCTTGATAACATGTTCTATGTATATAATTAAAGTGGTCACAAGCTAGGTACATAAACATCTAAACTTGAATTCATTATTGATAAGAAAATAAGGCATCTGATTCTGGATGAGAATGAAGCAGCTACCTAGGGATGAAATCTGAATAATATTAGTAACACATATTTCAACATTAAAATCTCATATAGGGATGATGAAAATACCCCAGATTTTTAATCCATCAAATTAAAGTGAAATTCATCAAAAAGAGAAACTACAATAGATGACCCTCAGATGAACCCACGTAGGAGATTCAAACCCACTACAATAGTTACAAATGGCATTTTGGTCATCTGGACAGATTGTTTTAAAAGAATAAAGAATCATAAAGATTAAAAGGAAAATGATGGTATTAAAGGAAAAGGACAACTTACTAGTGATGAATATAATGTAAATGAGAAAATGAATATCAAAATAAACACATGTGTTAATGAAGATCTGTGTGGTTGATGAATGAAAAATTGTTATATTGAAAAAGATTTACTAACCATTTTACCAGATCAAGAAGAACTCCTCATGAGTATTAAGAATGTATCATCCTGATGGATATTTAGAAGAACAAAAAATCTTCATGTAATGCAGATGTGAATGTGAAGAGATCCATACCACATATGCACAAATTAGAACATTTATTCAGATGTGAGAGCATGAATACTGGATTAAATGGAGGAACGTGGTTGAGAAAATCATCTCAACTATGTAGTTCAAATCAATAAAGCAAGGAGGATCCACCTTATTCCCTTAATCATTTATTTATTGTATTTGTCATAATAATACATGGAATTGAAGGTGAATCATGCTCTCAGTGGTAGAACTAGAGAAGTAAAGAAAGTTTTCAACTCTTGAAAGATATTCTTATGAAATTTACATCCTTTGAAGATTATTTAATTGATGTTAAAAGAATAAAATGATGAAGTATAAACATTGAAAAAAATTATGAGGAGTGTTTTACTTGAGTCGGAGACAAATGAAAAAGATTAAAAAATTATTAATTTAATTAGTATCATATTTAGTTGGTATTAAATTCAATTACACTAGATATTTCTTGATGAAAATGTAATTGGAAAAGGTATGTCATTTATCTATATTTAATCTTTGGTTACACATAATGAAGATCATTTTAACTAGGGGAGTAACCGAATTAATTAGTAACCTAAGAACAATAGAATTTTTTCATGGACAGATATCCTTCTAGTTGCACTTGAATTTTATTTATTTATTTGTTGAAGTGATTTCATGAGTTTTAGGTGGATTATTCCCCACCACATTCATTTTATTCAGCTTGGAATGAAAGTGTAAGACCCTTGAAGACAAATTACATGAGTTCTTATATCATAAGGTATCATGATCAATGAATAATAGAAAACCTTGATGTCTAAATCAAATCCTCTTGTTTTCCACTCTAATAATTGATCTATTATACTTAGAGTAAAATGATTTATGGCACATTTCTTATGAATGGATTGTTACCCTTTTCCCATGTGATTTGAATTTATTGTTAATAATGGGTAGAGAAGTGAAATGAATTAAAGGGAGAGAGAAGAATCTCATTTTGATATTGACACATTCATTTGTGAAGGAAACTACAGTTTTGAAAACATCATAAAAAGGCGATATTATTGGGACCACACGGTGTATATGGTTGTATTTTTTGTCAATAGTTTTTAGTGAAGACTTGAATGACGAAGGAGATGATGAAAAAAATCAATGTTATGTAGGTTTGTAAATCAGAAGATTTTTTAACGGATCTTATATTCAAAATACATGTTTCAATGGTGATACATTGTATGCAACAATGAAACTCTCTTTGAGAGTTACCTAAAATTACATACATCATTTTATAATGGATCATGTTAAGAAATTAATATTTAATAATTATCATAAGAAGATGATAAGATGATGCCAGTAATATTTACTGTTGAATTGAATGAATGATGTTGTTTTAAAAACAGATGATTGTTGAAGGGATTTATGACATATAAGGTTCTTGAAGAAACAAGATGATTGTTGAAGAACAATGATGATATTGAATTAGAATGGGTTTTATTTCTAAATATTTTTCCTAGTGATTTTTATATTCATGGATCTCAAAATTGGGATTTTTTTGCAATGGTTGGATTTCTATATAAAAGTGATAGAAAGGAAAAATGGTGAAGGAAATAAAAAAAGGAAGAAATAAACGTACCTTGGATCAGGGACCATGTACCATGTCTAAAAAATGGTTCACAACTGTGTACCTAGAAGAAAAAATAGTATGTGAAGCGGTGCGCAAAACTAAAAATGTTTTGCAGCAATAGTACACTGAGAAGTTATGCAGTATGCATATTGTTTTAAAAAATAGTTCAAAATGATGTTACGTGGTTAAGGTGTGTGGTACGTGTAATTTTGATGGTTCTCCACGGATAGAGTTGTGGTACATAGAATGGATTGTCATTGGAGGAAAAATTGTAGTACGCGGACTTGCAGCCACACGGTATGAAGTAAAGGTTCACAGTTTGTAGGAGGGTTTCAGTATGCTGTAGAGGCTTATAGTACACTGATGAAGTTCAGTATACGGTTATGTTTTTCCTATATTTAAAATTTGGTTAAAATGAATTAGACAAATTTACGGTGTGAATTTCATATATAAGGAGTGGAAATCCAATTATTAAAAAAGAGATAATTCTATATGAAAATATCATCACTATGGAAAAACATAGGTAAGCCCAAATGTGGTACACCTGTCAGATTCTTCGTTGGACGAGAAGGTATCCAAAAGATCAAATGGTTCATAAATTTCGAAAGATTAGTATTTAGAATAAATTTTGCGTATGAAAAGGTGGTATGTTGAATCCAAATTTACTCACAGCATTTAAAGATGAAGTGTATAGATGGAAGAAATGGTATCCAAATATGGTAATAGTGGTGGATGTAGAAGCACGATATGCGGAGTATGTGTTGTACGTGGCATGTGCACAGTACGTGAATCATGCATGGAATGTAGATAAAGTGCGGTACGTGGAGAAGGGTCCAAACATAGAGCAGTCACGATACATAGAACCTGCATAATACATAGAGTAGGCGTGGTACACAGAATATGTGACATAGGTAGAACATCAGAGGGATGCAGAATAGGTGCGGTATGCAGAACATGTATGGAACGTAGATCAGATATAGTAAATATAATCAGGGATACTTGATGGAAGCAAAATCGTCATAAATTTAGTTATTAATTCTACAAAAAGTATCAATTTTTTTAGTTAATTTATTAATAACACTATAGGGGAAAACCGAGTATAAATTTTCATCAATTTGGGACATTGATGCAAGCGGTTTCTCATGATAAACATTGAAAAATAAATTCTTTCTAATCATTTGAAGTGACCTTCATGTCGTTAAACTGAGTGAGACCTCTCCCAAAGAACTGATCTAGGGGGAATCAATGGATGTGATGTGAGGGAAGCATTGGTATATCACATAACCTTTTTAAAGGAAGTGTGAAATGGAAATAATTACTATTCCCAATCCTTTTGAATCCATATTTAATGAAAATTAGTTGAATTTTGTATGATCAGAAACCTGTATGCATATTTTCCTTGAACGTAGCCCTTAGTGTTGAACCATGTAAAAATTAGTATACCTATATTTGAATGTTTTAATTACTACACATATTCATTGTACATGAGTACAGAAGTTTCTTCCAACACGAGATCATGATTGAATAAAGAAAATAAAATATTAACATTCTGATTCACCCCTATCTTAGCATGGTCTAGGGTCTTTCATGTATATGTTTTAATCTCTAATACAATGGGTACTTGAGAGATGGACATTAATAATATAGTTATTCCATAATGAAATTGGGTTAAAAAAATTAGGATTATCCATATATATATTTAGAATTTAGTTAAATTATTATTCCAACATTAAAATTATTGGATAATAATGAGTTTCTTTGACGGGTTCTGTAAGGTAACTTCCAAATGATAATTTTAATGGTCTTTAGTGATAGATTTTTTGGTTACACCAATGATACCCTATGTTTTCAACATGTATTATATATGATTTCTATTGTAGTTTAAATGTTTTTTTGATAATAATGTGTTTATTTTAAATTTTTATATGA
Source organism: Viscum album (assembly GCA_963277665.1). Classification (NCBI taxonomy): domain Eukaryota; kingdom Viridiplantae; phylum Streptophyta; class Magnoliopsida; order Santalales; family Viscaceae; genus Viscum; species Viscum album. The sequence continues at coordinate 1,245,469,458 of OY728147.1, forward strand.
ATAACTCCATAAGATCAACAAATAATTTAATAAAGAAAAATATATTATAGATTTCTATATATTTCACTATAATAAAAATTTGTTTCGTTATATTTCCCATAGATTGATTTTTCTGCACATCTATCATTTTTAAAATGACATTTACAGATATTATAGATGATTAGGGACAAAGGTGATGTGAATATGAGAATTGTAAAAATTAATAATTAAAATTATCCATGTTTTATATTAATTTTTTTTGTTTGGTGGGAAAATATATACTATGTATAAGTGCCCACTTGTAATGTATAAGAATACATTAAACCTGGTTTCCGTAATTCTATAAAACACTAATCCAAAATGATCCTTAATATTATATAATGTTTTATTATAGTTAAAATATAATTGAATATGAATTCTGGAGTCCATGTCATGAAATTTGGATTCAATTGTTGTTTTAGAAGATGTTATATATTATGATGTTTATATAAGATTTAGGGATACTACGACGGTTGTTTAACTTTATTTATTTTTTAATGAAAAACGTCATAAAAAGTCATTTTTATGTTTTATGATATGAAATATTAATTTGCATGATGCTATTATTAGTGACATTAATCTTTGGGGTAATTATGATTAATAAAATTTTGAGATGAAAAATACAAATTTTGATATTATATTTGAGTGTAAAATATAAATTTTATATTGAATATAAAATTGTTTTTTTGGCGATGTTATTCAAATCTCTATAATTTCATAAGGATAATATTAATACTATTTTATAAAAACGGAAAATCCACATGAGTGGTAAAACTCATTGGATATGTTAATTATTTAGGGATTAAACAGAAATTAAATTGTAGTATATTGTGCATCACATACCAATGTGCTAGGTGAGGTCATTGAAATTATAGAATATTTTTCATCATTTAAACTATCTGATAGATATTGGTTATATTCATTTTTAAACATATGTTTTATCAATAAATGATTTGTGATTAAATAAATAATGTTATTTTTAAAAAGGATCACTATAATTTTGAAAACTATTTCTGGTATTATTAGATATAATTTTAGAACTAATGTTTTAATTTTATTTTCTAAGAATATATGATTTTATTATAGATATATGGTGATTTATGAAATTTATGGAAATCATTAGTATCATTTTATGACTATATTATTGGGAATTTACATTATTAGTATAATATTATTAGATAAATTAATATAAGAATGAGAGAAAGGTTAAAATTATCTTTGAATGTTATATGATAAAATCCTTCTAATTTTTGGATTTAAATCTTATTTAGTAATATTTTTTTTATAATTTTATTTATATTTACTTTTTGAATGATCTGTGTTGAACATTGGGTATTACTGCTGAATTTTGGATATCAAAGAACTTTTTGTCATATAAAATTTATTATTTTGGATAATTTTATTATAATTTCCTAATCATTATATTTTTTTCTTAAGGTCAAAAGATAGGATTAATATAAATTTATTTTTTTATGTAGTTTGTAAAACATAAAGTCAATTCATGTTTATCGGGCATGAAAAATTCAAATTTGACGACTCATAATTTGGGTAAAAAGATTTTATAGATGAGGATATTTATTAGTATATGAACTTATACATTCTATATAACTATTATTTTTTAAATTATATGTTTAGGTAGTAAAAAAATTAATACTTTTGGGAAAAAAATTCAAAAACTCATTTTGATACATTTAGCACTGAGTAATCAATGGCCATTTAACCCATCCATGATTTATTTTTTTTTATGGTTAACATTATAATGACCGTGTTATCTATCAATCTATATTATTCCTTGGAAATTATTATAAGATCTTCCCCTTTTCTAGAGTCATCTTGGGCATGTTTTTAGAAACTTTTTGAGTTTCTATGTACATTTTTTGAGTGGTGTATTAGGATTTATTTTGGTGTTGTTTAATGAAAAAAAACTGACGGACTGTAGGCTGCGAATTGTTTGCGAACAGTTTGACAAATCTTGCAACTAAAATATGCCACTCACAAAAACCTATACATTTTGGTTCCCACAATTTTCACAATGTTTGAAAAACCTTGTGACTAAACAATGCAGACTATGAAAAATTAGAGGGAGAGGACTGCATGGTTTTTAGATGGTTTCCCATAAACATGCACCCTTTCCCAACAAAACCATGTGCGTTGGATTAACAAAACAAAAATATTATTTAAATACCACCCAAACCCCTGATATTCACATATTTAATCATTTTCTTAGAATTGAAAAATTCTAAGGGATCCCAAATACATCCATAGGGATTAAAAGGTGATTCAAACTTCATTCATCAAGATCGAAATATCATATTCAAGATCAAATCTATTCTCGATAGGTAGATTTCATCTATATAATTTTTCCCCTTCATTTATCTATCATTCTTTGATCTTCTCATGGAATATATCCACCATTTAAATGGATCTAAACCTATTATTTGAAATCTAAATATAGTTTTTTTGGATCTAGATCTATATTTTCCAGATCTGGATTCATACGATCTTATTTTTTGTTTGGGGATTTAGATCTGGAGAATGATCAACGATGTTGTGATCCTCTGATTTTAGGGATTTTTTATGGGCTAACATCCATCAACAAACTAAGTTAAGTGGTCTAAATCGTACAACCATAGTCATATATTTTATATGTGAATGTGATTTTATGGATTTTTGAACTTCCCTTGAAAATTGACATCCTAAATTGGCGTAATTAGGAATGTGGAATTTACATGTGATAGTATTGGTAATAAATTGATAATTGAATCACAGAAAAAAATGGTAGTTTTATTAAATAGATATTAGTTTTGTTGATTGGTTATGGGTGGATATCTTATAATTGAGATATTTAATAGATTGTGTTAAGATAATTAGTTGTGGGAAATTAATTATGAAATGATGTTACGCTATGTAATATAATTAATTGTGGAATTAATTATTTTCCATGATGTTGATCAAAGATAATTAATTGTGATAAATAATTTTTAGTAGTTTGTATTTGATATGTATAATTAATTGTTAATAATTAACAATGGAATAAGGATTATGTTGATTGATTAATTAATTGACGAATTAATTATTTGGTTATTCTCTTAGATAATTATTGGGTTAACATACGGTCTTTCAAATTTTCAAATAATCAATGGATTATTAATGGAATGATCTGGATAATTAATTTTTTGTTAAATAATGATTATATGGAAGAGTTTTTTTGGTTCTTGATATGGTGTTCTAGATCTTTTACAATTTGGGACTTCAAAATGGAGTTCCTTCCCAATAGTTATCCATGCATTATATTATAAGGTGTTATACATGACGACCTACACCGAATGAGATATGGAGTGTTAGGGATTTCAATATATACTCAATGTGATTGGGTTTCTTGACATGACCTTCAATGCTAAACGAATGATAATAATGAGTGATGATTCAAAAGGAAAACATTAATATAAATTGGGACTAATGTAATGATTAATGATTAAATGAAAATGTGATAAAAGTTTAATTATTCATTGTACTTATTACTTTATAAAACTGAATACATTTCATGTGACTAAATATGTTTTAGACACCATTCATGGTGGCCTACAGAATTGTACTCACACCCTATTTGGAACTCATAAACGATACCCAAGTGGTCATTGTTGTTACAGGATATGATAAGGGAAAGGCAATGGGACTGGATTCTTTATGGGATTGGAGAATGAGAGAGGGAATCAGATGTGGTTTGAAACATAAATCGAAGTCGTTGTGTCATTACATTTAGTTTAATTGTAGAAAATTGATATTCACTTTTTCAAAGAAGGTTTTACCATTTAGTTGAGCAATGTATTTTCTTGTTTCAGATATCTTATGAAAACGTATTTTTTTTGTTATTTATACACATCCCCACATGGTATTTGTATCTTTCATCCATTGGGGTTTTATTCTGTTAAAAGAGGGAATAGTCTCCAAAAGACTAAATCACTATTCCATTGCTTCTTGTTGGAATCCTCTGGCATATGGGGAGGTGCACATGAGTTCATGTAGCCAAATGGCTTGGGGAACATTTTAGTGGCACCATGTTTGGGAAATCAAAATCTTCAATCTGAGGAGTTTTATTTTACTTCTACATCTATTGTATTAATATTTTTGGAATGGTGGACATGAGACTAGGAAGAATCTATGATTGGTAATGAGTTGATGCATGGGAGTTCCAAACCCATGTATGGTGGAAAATATGATTAATTAGTGTGGCATTTTCATGATTGTGGTTTTTTGTTACAATTGGATATTATTTCACTTTGGGTGATTCACTTATTGTGTGATGTGATATTTGTTTTGTTAGTTTTTGAATTTCTATTCGTGGACTAAAGAGGCATGATACATGAGTCATCATAAATTATTCTAGGATCTCAGGGTTGTTTTGACATTTATCATCGATGAAACTCATGTGAAAATGGGTTGGGTATGTTTTTGAACATGAAAAGTTATCTTTTAAAAGAGATTAAAATAATTATGGAAAATGAGAAGAAATGGGTGTCTAATGAGAACATTTATTGATGAACTGAGTATGATTAATTAATTAATTGTTGAATAAATTGAATTGAGATAATGTGATTAATTAATTTTAGACTTAATTAATGAGAATGAATGTAACCTTGTTAACGATAACCTAAGAGTAGGCTGGTTAAGGGTAGTGGTAATTCCTTGGTGTTAGACATGTGGTGAGAAAAGGGAGAAATGATATGTTGAAACATGTTGTGTTAGTTTCTTCCCATACGTAAATTTTATAATGTTTGATTATGAGAGCTAGGATGTGTGTTTTTCATTGAATATTTATTCCTCCATGAGGATTATTAACGTAGTGAAAAATGGATATTTCGTAGAATGAACTTCCAGATAGGGAACATGAGGAACCATTGGTGAATTCCATGGAGGAAGGAGAACAATTTCGTGGGAACATTGTTTATTTCATGAAATAACATGAGAGAGACGGGATGTGGTATCTGAAAAGCATGTATGAGTTGAAAAAAGAGTTTTTGTGGTAGAATCCTCTTACTTTAACTCTAGAGGGTGGACCTGAGGGATCTGAATTCTAGATTGAATCCATAGAGACAATAAATGAAAATTTAGAGACTATGGCTGGGATGAGGGTCATGTTGGATTCTTATATGTTACGGGGTTCTACAAAGCACTGGTGGGATATACCGATACGATCTGGATAGAATGGCATTATTATATGGAACTTCATTCTAGATATGTTCTTGGAGCACTTCTATCATGATACTCTGAGAGAAGATAAGGCATCATACATTTTTCATCTTACCAAACGAAGCATGTACAAAATGAATTATGCTAAAAATTTCATAGACATACAGTGTTTCACTCTAACTTGGGCGGAAGATGAGGCTTATTTTGTAAAAAATATTCAAGGTGGACTTAGTTGTGATATTAAGTCCCATATGAATACCTTTAGGCTAGATAAATTTATAGAAGTGGTTAAACATGATCTCATTTTAGAGGGGAACCAGAAAGAGCGCTCTAGTTCAGGATAGGTAATTTTCACTGGATGATCCGGGAGTGTGACTTCTGAGAGTAGGAAGAAACATTATGAGAACCATGCTCAGGGTAGTGGAAAACATGGTGTATATTTAAGAGGATTAGTTACACCAACTCTTACTCATGTGCTTTTCCACTAGTGTGATATGTAGGGACACAATCAAACACATTGCCCTTGACCACTAGTGGAGTACCAATTTTTTGGTAAGATGGGGAACCTACAGATGTTATGAAGGAATCAACGACATGATGGTGATGAGGGAGAATATTCATTGAGTTAGAGTGTGGGAAGTGGGTCTTCTACACCATAAATGTCTGGCAGCTAATGTTCTACTGGTAGAGACGATAGAGTTATTGGATGTGTTACGTTATGTTATGAGCACCCGTATCATGATAGTGGTTCTACTCAAGGGAGTTAGATGACACCTCAAGTAAGAAGGGTAGGTTAGTTTCATGTAGTGCAACCTACACGTGTGGAGATTGAGGCTAGTCCATTAATAGTGAGAGGTACTGTTCTACTTTTTTCTACTTTAGGTACTTCCATTTTGATACAAGAGACCCTCATTCCATTATATCTTCAAATCATGTTAATGGTCTGATCTAGGAGGAGGCGCATGTAAGCGGGGTGAGGGATATCGATACAACCTTGGGAAAATAGTCTAGGATATCTGTTTACGCAAGGAATGTTAAATAGTTATTAGATATTATTATTTTCATTGAGATATATATGTCCTCGATATAACGGGCTTTGTCCAGACTATGGGCATGAGCTGGCTAGTCATATACCAAACCCACATAAATTTTTACAAAAAGAGAGTGACCATTATAGCTCAAAAGGTTTACAAATATGTTCATCTTCGAGAATGAGATATCAATTTAGGCCGAGCTGGGCCAATTAATCAAAAACTAGTGGATCTCACAACCCATGATTCTAGTCTTTTTATGGATTAGGGGAGTTGATGGAAAGACATCCTTCCACCAGTAGTAGAACTATTTCAGGATGTCTTTCATGAATACCTCTCGTGGTTGCCTCTGTTAGAGATGTGGAATTCACTATTGATGTCATGACAGGGGCTGAGTTGGAATCTATTCTGCATTACCTAATGACAATGAAATAGTTTCAACCACTCAAAATGATATTAGAGATGTTTGTGGATAAAGGGATTGTCCATCCCAGTACATCACCTTGGGGATCACCTGTTTTGATGGAAAATAAGGTTTTCATGAGTTTACACTTGTGATTTGATAACTTGAAGTTGAATAAAATTATTGTGAATAACTGATATCGTCCTCCACATATCGATGATATGTTTGACCTGTTGAAGGGGGATTTTGTGTTCTCAAACATCGATATGAGGTCAGGGTATCACCAGGTGAGTGTTCGAACCTTTGATATACAAGGATATAATTTTAGAAATAGGCATAACCATTATCAGTTTGATGTAATTTTTTTGGGTTGAAAAATTATCGAGCAGTGTTTATGGCCTTGATGAACAAGATATTTATTCAGTACACAATCAGTTTTTGGTGGTGTTTTTGGATGACATGTTGGTGTACACTAAGACTCATGATGATCACACCCAACATCTTTACATCATCCTAGGTATACTAAGAGATCATAAGTTATATTCCATGTTATATAAATGTCAATTATGGATTGAAATGCAACACTTTTGGGGAATATTATTGTGAAATAAGTTGTGGCAGTAGACCCAGAAAATGTGAAAGTAGTGGTTTCTTCGTAGTATCACAAGAATGATTTTGATATCTAATGCCTTTTGGGATTATCTATTTATTACAGGATGTTCAACTGGGACTTTTCTCAACTAGAAGCACCACTTTCAGGTTTGACAAAGAAAGGGATAATGTTTTATTGGGAAAAATCATGTGATAATTATTTCAATGTGTTAAGGAATACCTTTACATTAGCACCAATTTTGATTATACCTAAGATGGGTGAGGAGTACATGTTTTATTATGATGCTTATGGGATAAGACTCAAGGATGAATTGATGTATGGGGATCAAGTAGTTTCTTATGGGTCTCAGAAGAGAAGGCCACAAGAACATAATTACCTTATGCATGACCTTGATTTGGCAGTAGGGGGTTTGTGCTCTTAAGTTTTAGTGACACAACATTATGGGTGGAGTGTTTATAGTTTTTAAGGATTACAAAAAGCATAAAATATATCTTTTCATAGATCTACATGAATCATTATTAAGGAATTTGGGAAGAGTATATCCAGTTATTTGATGTGAACATTCAGAAACACCTAAAAAAGGGTAATAGCATTGCCAATGCCTTGAGAAGGAAAACATACACTAATTTTGTATATGAGTTGAGGGCGGAGTGAAAGATGATGAATTTTCTTTCGGAAGTGCATGAGGTAATTCTGGAGATTCAAGAGAGGATGACTCTAGATTATATAGAATTATAGTCTACACACTTTAGAAAGACTAGAGATAGGCAGTATGATGACCCATATTGATTAACCTAAGGGATAGCCTTTAAGGTAGGTAGAAAATGTCAGACTAGATTATTGATGAGGATGATGTCATCTATGTGAGAAATTGGGTCATCATTCCAAAGTGTATGTGATTGGATATCTTGAGATAATTTCATTCCTCAAAGTGGGCGGTACATACAGGGGTTATAAAATTATTCAGTGACCTACAATGATAGTTTTGGTGGTGAGGCATGAAAAATAAGATAGTGGGGCTCATAACAAGATGTTTCGCATATCAGCAGGTGAAGGTAGAGAATCATTGACCTGGAGGCCTATTGAAGTTTTTTCCTATTATGGTATATAAGTGGGATGATGTGACTATGGATTTTTTGGAAGGACATCCAAAGACATTAAGTATCAAAGATACTATTTGGGTCATTGTGGATCGACTAACGAAGGAAGAACATTTTCTTCTAGTCAGAGAAACCTTTATAGTAGAAATGTTTGGAGTAATATGTAATGACACATATTTTCCATGTTATTTTTTCAATTATATGGAATTTTTACCAATCTATGAAAACTGAAAGCGCATTATTTCAAGTATCGGTGTTCCCGGAATGAATTCATGAACATTTTTAAGGTATGTTTTGTAAATGTGCAGGCACCATTTTTAAACTTTTGAACCAGTGCTCGGATAAAAAATCTGAGGGAATCGTTGATTTTTAAGCATCGGTATTTTCGTAGGGGATGCTTCACGTTGACCATAGTATGTCTGTAGAAAAAGAGAGATTTTAGACTTTTAAAAAGAATAATAAAAAAATTTGTTATTTTATTTCTATATTTATTTTACTCTAATGGAAAAATGGTTGTGGTAGGACCAATGATGATTCAAGCCATTAAATTTCAGGACTCTTCAAATCCTTTGTAACAACTCCATTGGAATTAGAATGGTTCCTATTTAAAGGATCCCCATAAATTCCACTAGAATTACTCACCCTCCCACTCTCCTATTTATATAGAGTTTGGGGAGAGGTTTTGGAAGGGCATAACCAAGCGACGATGTTCTAATAATGTACTATGACACCAATCACATGGAGGAAAGAGCTAGTTCCAGTGGACAGTGACGAGAGACAACAAATCACGAACCACTGGATGATGTTTGAGCGGAAACGTTGGTGGCCTTTTGCGGGGATTATGAACACTTACTCTTCCTCAATCGTAGGTATTCTCCAATGATCTTGATGTAAAGATTTTATTTTATAATAATTTCAACTCATTGTTGAATTCCTTTTCCTCCCACATGTTTTCAAGATAAAGCATAAGGTGTGGGCCAAATTAACATGTCTCGCACCCTCCATTACATTTTTTTCCCCTTGATTTCTCAAGGAAAGACCACCGACATGGTGGCACCGACCGGTCATGATAGAGGTGGCAGCTCATTGCATGCCTATAGGAGGAGGCTGTGACACTATGCTATAGAGGTTAGAATAGCAGCCAACACCAGGAGACTGTAGAGGTGGTGTTGCATTTCTTCATGTGCCTCCGGTGGGAAAGGGTCACGACTGAAGCCGCAGTAGGTGAATAAGGTGGCTGGATCGATCCGGCAGCAGAAGGAGGAGAAGCGCACCTTCGCACACCGCTAGAGGAAGCCATGATCAATGTTGCGTTAGGAGGAGAGGTGCACGACCCCATGCCACACCGGTGTAGCGGACCCCTAGTTATCCAAAACGACAGTCATTACACGGTGGGGAAGCACCCCCCTTCCCTATAGGATGAAATGGCTCCACAACTGCGGGGCCTACTGGGATGACTGGTATGCCTTCTGGGAGATCGGGTCAGACCTGCGTAGTAAAATGGACCCGCCCAACAGAACAAGCTAGACCCGCAAGCGGACAAGGACGATCTATTGGCCTTGGAGCCAACACGGGTGGGCTGAGCCCCAACCAACGGGCTGGGAAAACCGCCGACTAGGCCTGCGAACTGATCCAGGCTAAAACTTATTGGCCGAAACCAATAAACCAGGTCAAACTTTATTGGACCAGACTCTAGTAGGGTAAGGTGGTCCCCAGGACCCATTGTGTCAGGCATGCCTGATCGAGTATGACAGGGCCCGGTCCCAAAAGGTCACCAAATAAGGAAACGCATGTACCATGTGAACTAGGTGTATGTTCAACATGCCATCAGTGGCATTGGGATAACATTTGGGAAACAATCCCTTGGATATATTCAAGTGATCCTGACTGATCCAGAACGAACCACGGATTGATTACCTCTGTTTTAAAAAATGGGTTGTAACTAATAGACCAGGCACCCATTTGAAGAACCATATGCGGTTCCAAAACCCTTTGGATGAGGAGATCCGTTTTGTTTATTCTACATAAGTTTTGTACAAAGTTGGTGTGCAGACATGTTGGATGGAACTAAAATCCAATTGGGCCCTCGAAACTAAAACACTTATAAGTCACAGATCGGGCGTCTGATTGATGCGCTATCTGTTGGATTGGAATCCTTACGACATGGATCTCCTTCAGGATACATTTTCATGGAATGTAGTAGAATTTGTGGTAAAAATGATGGATTGAGGATATGTTCACCAAAATGTGCAATGAGTGGAAATCATTTGGATAACAGTGAGTCAGAGGTTGGGGACATATCATATGATGGTTAGTACCGAGAAATCCTGTGTTGGTAAACACTGATCCTTTGTGGGGTAGATCTTGTGTGGGTTTGTTCTCAACAATTCTGTGTGGGTCAGTGCATTCCAATCTTGTGTTGTTCATATATTTTGGGGGTTCTTGCTCAACGATCCTTTATTGGTCAGTGCATACTAATCCTGTGTGGGTTAGATCCTATGTGGGTCAGTGGGAGTTAGTACCTATTGATCATGTTTGGGTCAGACTCTTTATAATCAGTAGTAGTGCCTCTCGGAAGAATAATGTGATCTAAATTCTTGACTAATCATTTGTAATTCTATTCCTTTCTTATATACCTCGTCTGAGCTGAGACTTTTAGCTTCAAAGTTTTACCTTTGTTGTAAATTCAACTTTGTAGAGTTATCTTCGTGGTGATACATATGTGGTACTTTTACCATCATGATGTTATCTTCTGGTGTTACTCATGTGGTATATTTAACTTCATGGTGTTACCTTCGTTGAGTTACCATTGTAGTATTATTCCCTCATCTATGAGATGAGAATATCTTGATATCTTAGGTATATGTATGGGCATATAACTATGTAGAGTTGTTGACATCTATGTGCATTGAGGTTGAGGTCTTTCTTTGTGGTTTTTTTCTTTGTGTGACTCGGGGATACCGTTGGGGGTCTCGAGGTCCCCTATGAGTGTTATTATACTCACCCCTACATGGGCTATTCCTACACCTTGTCGTGTCTTGTGAGGATGACAACCAACGTTGATTGAGGTTGAGGGAGCCAGCACTAGACAGTGCTCAGAGGTCAACCATTTGACGTGACCTGATGCCATATTACTAATAATCAGTTGTAACTAACCTTTAGGTAGGATTTTCTGTGGACATTCGACAAGCTATTTTTCCTTTTTTAATTGTACTTGTACTTTCCAACTAGTCTTGTATTCAGGCCACTTCACATTCAACACATTTATTACTATAGTAGTTTACATCATGGTTCCTTGTGGTTGTGTTCTTGGATTGTGTGTTTGTATTTGTTTAATGAAAATTCCTTCCCGTTAAGGGATATGACTTTCTAGTTCTAGTCGTCGGCCCCATGCCCATGGACGGCGGGTTTAGTGTAGCCATGATAGAGACCCTAGGGGATGTGTCGTGTCAAAGTTGTGTTAGAGTAGTCAGTTCTACCAATGAACATGGACATTGATACTTTCAATGTGGTAATAGTGTTAAGTGTTATGAGTGTGGTTTTTAGTTTAGGTAATCAAATTTTGGTGACGTGCCAACATATCCATACACCAGGAACCGGAATTCTGATTTCTGGCTCAGTGCACGAAAACACTAAATGCATGTGTTTTGAAATTTTTTCCTATAATTTCATTAACTCGGCTTTCCATGTATAACTTATGGACCATTGGACAACTGATTTCATTCAGGCTGCCGCCATGTAGACAACCATCCAATATTATCAATACGGTACACAATGACGACCAACTGAGCGATGAGGCTTTGTTGTGTGGCCCTCTTACGGTGATTTTACCATCGGGTGGTGCACCAGTTTCACCTCCACCCATTGGATAGCCGACACCACCCACCCCACCAACTGATTCTACAGGACGAAAGTGAGCGTTAAAATAGTTTAACTGGCAGATATTTCCTTGGTTCTATGGTTATATGGATTGGCAGGTGGCTGGGGACTGGATGGAGGATGTGGCAAGAGTATTTCTCTTATTTAAGACACTGGCAGATCTGATTGTGATCCCAGATGCTAGTCTCTTCTAGGGAAAATCTAGGAGATGGCTGACTCTATAACTATAGTAACATGACAAGGAGACCCTCACATGGGTGTATGTTGAGGGTATTTTTAGGGTAGAGTTCTCCCCACCGACTCTATTCTCAGTGCATATAGAGGAGATGCTGCACATAAAGAAGTTCAAAAAGACCATGGCCCAGTACTCAGTGAGGTTCACTGATAATTCTTGTTACTCCACCAACATTGTATGTGGCCCATTATTCAGGGACCAAACCATTTTGGAGGGACATTTATGGGAAATCATAGCATGAATGATATCACTCAGTATTATGAAGTAGGTTGGGGTGCTACATCGAGTGCTTTTGGTGGAGAGCTTCCTAGATGAGCAGGAACCGACAACTGAAGACACCACCGAACATCAGGTATCAGAGTCAATCGTAGAAGGTAGTAGATGGATAAATAAGGGGACCAAGAAGGCCAGAACATCTGGTGGAATATCTCGGGATAGAGGAATGAGGTGAGGGGTTCACAGGACAAACGAGGAAAATTGAAGATCAGGTAATGCTACTCATGCGGTAGGCAGGGTCACATGGCTCGCCACATCCTGACCCACCATACAGTTGACACGAAAACTAATGGGGGACCACAGATGCATAAGAAGAGGTTCGAGCGAGGTGGTTCGTAGAGAGGTGCATGTGGCAGAAGAGCTGGTCGTGCAGTTGGTGGTGGGCGTTGATTCGATGTTCAACCTCCGCCACCTCTAGGTGGTCCACCTCAACCACTAAGAGTAGGAGGAAAAGGATGATAGCAGCTCTAGGCAGTTGAGGCCTATAAGCATGGTAGACCAGATATGATTAAAAGTATGATTTTTTTTTATTCCACACCAGCTGCAGTACTTATATACACAAGTTCCAACCACTCTTTTATTGGAAGGACCCTCGTTCGACGCACAGAGATTCTGACACAATCGTTGGCCAGATCCTTATGGATATAGATTCTTATGGGAGGGGAGTCTACGATTACACACTAGTGTCAGAAATGTGAGATTATTGAAGGGGTTGAGTGCTTCAGCTATGATATTATAGTAGCGGCGTCCATGAGTTATGACTTCATCTTGGGTATATCCTGGTTATCCATAGTCCATGATCAGATTGACTGTATTAGGACCAAATTGTTGTGTTTATATGAGGATGGGACTAGGTTTTCCTAAACCGGTTAGAAGGGAACTATTTCCGCATAGGATGGACTTGCCCGAAGGAGGTTGCATCCAATCACACATCAGTTGGATTGAATTACCCTTAGGGTAGTTGATGTTAAGTGTCAGAGCTATCATCTAGTGATGGACCTGTACAGAAATTCCTTTCATGATGATGTTCTGGGAATACATCTATGTAGAGAGTTAGGCTTTTACATCAACATGAACCCCAGGATGACACTGATATCTAAAACTACATAATTGATGGCATTCGTGGAGCTTTATGAGTTACTACTACATTTGGAGGACTTGTAGAGAAATGGGTTCAAATGGCTTCGTGTTTCTCCATGAGAAACCATAATTTGCTCACCGAGATTGAATATTCTAGTTAGAGACTCTGTGTGAAATATCAGCATCCGACCCAGGTTACTATGAAGAACAAGTTTCCAATTCAGATTATTGATGATCTTTTTGACCCGCTGAAGGGATCTCGATGGTTTTGTTAGATAGACATTTGATCAGGGTATCATCAGCTCAGGGCACAAGATGAGGATGGGAAGAAGACACCCTTTAAAAGGTGTTATGACCAACATGTGTTCTTATTTATGACTTTAGGCATGACCAAAGGCCCTATTGGGTTTATGGGACTCATTAATATGATCTTCCGGTCATACCTCGATCACTTTGTGGTGGTCTTCTTCGACGACATCTTTGTGTACTCAGTGATGGAGTAGGGGGATGCCTATAATATTCAGATATTTCTAGATACACTTCGAGAGAACTAGCTTTATTGTATGCTTTCGAAGTGGCCAATTCTAGATATGATTTGTTCACTATCATGGATATTTTATCATGGAGGCTAGTGATTCAGTAGATCCGGAGAAGATAGAGTCCATGCTAGCTTGTGAGCCACCCAAGAGTGTGATCGATGTGCTGTGTTTTTTGGGGTGGTTGGGTACTACAGAAGATTCGTAGCTGACTTCTCCAAAGATAAGGCACCCTTTTCATCATTATGAAGAAGGGACAACCCTTCGTGTAGAGGAAGAGATTAAAACAATGTTTTCATGATCTAAGGCATAGACTGAAAAGTTCCCCCATATTGAGGCTACCAAAAGAGGGAATTGGGTATGTAGTGTACTGTGATTCATAAGGGGCTGGACTTGGATGTTTCCTTGTGTAGGAGTGAGTAGTGATCATCTATGGATCATGTTAGTTGATATTTCATGAGCAGAACTATGCTACCCAGGGCATGGAGTTAGCAGTAGTGGTCTTTGCCTTCATGATGTGATGACATTACATGATTGGCAAAAAATTTACAATCTTCTATGATTACAATAGTCTCTGGTATGTCATCTCACATAAGGATAAGAACCTAAGATAGGAAAGATTGCTAGAGTTCCTCTAGGACTATGACTTTAAGATAGTATATACTCTGAGGAAAGGGAATGTAGTAGAAAACACAATCATCATGAGGTCAGGTCTAAAGATTCATAGTGAGGTGACAGAGCATCTAGCCTCTTTGACGATATTTTCTGTGTATAGATATGGATCAGCTTACTGTTAATCTATGATTTTCAATCTCCCACTTCTCTAGTGTTTTCGTGAGGCATAGGTTTGGAGACATTGACCATGAGGCATAACCTGATCAAATATCCATAGGACTAGCACCTGATAGATTTTTTAAAGGTAAGAAGCATGTCATCCTATTTGGAATATGCACCATGGAACCATTGGAAATATGAGTGGAGGTTTTTATAGAGTTTTATATGTCCCCTTTGGTGGTACATCATGTGGTGTTGAAGATGTACCAGGTCCTCCGGATTTAGCACTGGCGGCTATGGATGAAGAAGGAAGTATCAGGGCTGGTTGCACGATGCCTCATTTGTGAGCTAGTGTAGGCCATGAAACAGGTTTCAACAGGTATAACACATCCACTAGAGGTTCCAAAGTGGAAGTTGGATGGTATCTCCATGGACTTTATGATAGGGCTTACACATACATCCACGGGACATTATTCCAATTGGGGGATTATTCACCAACCAACCATGCCGGCCCACATCCTACACAACTATGATATTAGATCAGTAGAGGGAATGTGACACCTCTACGTGAAAGAGATTTTACGACTTTATGGGGTGTCATCGATGATCGTCTCTAATCGTGACACACATTTTATATCCTGGTTGTGGAAGGGATTACATGAAGCATTTGGGAATCATATATGTTTAGAACAACTTTTTATCCACAGTATGATTGTTAGACAGAGTGGATCATTCAGACACTAGATGACACATTGTGTACATTTTTTTTACATTTTGGCCACAATTGGGAGGATCTATTTCCCTTATTATAGTTTTCATACAATAATATCTATCATGCCACAATTTTTTTCAAACAAATAAATAGATTTTACTGTCAACCTTGAAGATCATCTAAATGTTGGAATGAACCAAGGGAGTCAACCCTTATGGGTCTAGAGCTTGTACTAAAAACCACATAGATGGTGCAGATCTTCTAGGAGATTTTGAAGACTTCACAATTCAGACAGATGTCTTATGAAGATATGAGATAGAGGACCATGGAGTTCAAGGAGGGTGACCATGTCTTCCAACAGGTCTCACCTCGATAAGGATTGTCGAGATTTGGTTGAGGCAGAAAACTCTAATCGAGGATTATCAGAACTTTTCTAATAATTCGTAGGATTGGGGAGGAAGAATACCACTTGGCACTACCACCATATTTTGAGAAGAAGAAAGAAACCTTCCACCTATCGCAGGTGAGGAGATACATGCATGACATGTCTCACATCATCGACCATGCCAATATTGACTTTGATGATGGGGTGACGTTTATGGAGGTTCTAATCGAGATTGAGGATCTAAAAAAGTGGTTCCATTGGGGATGATAGATACCTATGGTTTTCACTTGATGGAAGCATGAGAACCTCTATGATAGCACATTGGAGTAGGAGGCTCTGATTCATCCTTAGATCCCCCATTTGTTTCCTTAGTCTATGTTGTTGATTTCGGGGCTGAAAATCTCTAAGGCTGTTTAAATGTAATGACATGGATTATCCATGTAATTTTCAAATATATTGAATTATTGTAAGTCTAAGAAAATTGACAGTGCATGATTTTAAGGTCTAGTGTCCCAAGATGAATTTCTGAACATTTTTTATGGAATGATTAGTAAACACGTGGGTGGAATTTTCAATCTTTTGAACAGATGCTCGAATTAAAAATATGAGGGCTCCATTGAATCCACAACACAAGAATTCTCTTAAGAGGGGCATCACTTTGACTGTATTAAGTACGGATAATAATTTAGATTTTGTACATTTTTAAATAATAATAAAATAACATTGTTATTTTATTTATTTATTTCATTTTATCCAATGAACAAGCAGTAGTGGTGGGACCAACAACATGTCAAGTCATTACATGGATTGACTCATCGAATTCATTATAATAGCTCGATTGGAATTATGAAGGTTTCTATTAAATGAACCCCCATTAATTCCATAGGAATTTCTCATCCAGCCCCCCTCTCCTATTTATATCGATCTTGGGGAGAGGTTTTTTCACGATATCACCATGTGGCAGCATTCTGATAAGGTTCTACGATGAATATCATCTAAAGGATGGAGCCAGTTCTAGTAGGTGGTGACGAGAAACATCGAATCATAGACTGTAGAATGACGTTTGAGTGGCAGTATTGGTGGCTTGTTGCAGGGACGAAGAACAATGACTCTATGTCAAACACAGGTGTTCTGCAATGATGTAGAGGTAGGGAATTTATTTTTTATAATATGAATTGATTGTTGAATTATTTTTCCTGCCTTATGTGTTTATGCTAATGCAGAGGGCATTTCCCAAAACAATATATACCAGACCCTCTTCTACCTTGTTAATCCATTATTTCTCTGTGAAAGACCACCAGCACGGTGGAAATAACTGACCACAATGGAGGAAGAGCACAGTCATGCGTCGTAAGAGGATGTTGTGGCACTATGTAGCAGTAGTTAGCAAAGCAGCCGACACTGGTAGGATACAGAGGGGGTGCAGCACACCGTCACGCACCACCAGTGGGAATGGGCTGTGACTGAAACCACATCGGGTGAATAGGGCGGTCGGCTCGGGACGGCCACAAAAGGCGGAGCAGTAGTCCCTCACAAGCTACTAGAGATGGCCTTGGCTCGAAGACATATTTTGTGGAGTGTAGCACACCCCAGCGCCGCACCAGGTTGGCAGTACCCTATTCGACCGAAATGGTTCATCGTTATGTGTTGGGGAAGTACCCCATCGGTTGGACGAAATAGCCCCGCATCCACGGGGCCTGCTCAAAAGACTGGTCCGCCATCTTGAGGGTCAGACCGAACTCATGGCCCAGCGTGCTCGACCGCTTAGTGGGCCGGTCCAAACCCCCAGCCCAGTGAGCCAACCCAGGTGCGATGATCCCCACACGACGAACCAGGACAACTATATTCTAGGACCGCGAATTGATCCAGGCCAGCCCTAACTGGCCAGACTTGATAAACTAGCATGTCCCTTAGTGGGGTGGACCTGAGCAGGGTCAGGAGGAACCTGGGACCCGTTGCGTCAGGCTGTCCTGACCGAGTCAGACCGGGCCCAAACCTAATAGGTCCCCGATTAAAGAAACGCCCGTGACTGATTATACTGGTTTCCATTAGACTCATCGTTAGTGTTGTTGGGATATATTTTGGGATGTAGTCCCTTTGGCATATTCCGGTGGGCCCGACTGAGCTGGGCTGGAGTAAGCTATGATCACCCCCGTTTCACAGAAAGGGGTATAAATAATAGATCAGGCGTCTGTTTGATGAACCGTATGAGGTTCCTGATCCCTTAAGAATAGGTGGTTGTTTTGGTATGCTCCACCTGACTTAGTAGAATTATGGAGTGTGGGTGGGTTGGATCGAACCCAAATCCAACTGGGCCCTCAGAACAAATATTCTTATAAGTCACAGACCGATGGCCCGATTGACACACCTGCTATAGCATTAGAACACTTACGACATTGTGCACCTTTGGGATACATTTTCATGGATCTTTTTGGTGGTTATGTTTCGAACAATGACATGAGAATAGGTTCACCCAAATGTGCTATGAGCAGGAATCAATGGCCGATAGGGATGTAGAGGTTAGAGAAAGATCATACAGTGGTTTGTACTGATCGATTCTTTGTGGGTCATAATAGATCTTCTGTGGGTCAGACCAAGTGTGGTTTAGTGCTCAACAATCCTGTGTGGGACAGTACATACCGAACTTGTGTGGGTCAGATCTTGTGTAGGTTAGCACTCAGTGATGCAATTTGGGTCTACGCATACCGATCTTTTGTGGGTCAGAACCTTTTTGGGTCTATGGGGGTTAGTACATGTTGATCTGGTTAGAGTCAAACTCGGTTTACTCAGCAATAGTGCATCTCGACAGAATAAGATGATCTAGCACCTCGACTAATCTTTTTTACTTCGATGCCTTACTTATATACCTGGTGTGAGATGGGTCTTTTACATTCATTGTGTCACCTTTGTGGTACTTTCATCTTCGTGAAATTATCTTTGTTATGATACCTATGTGATAATTTTACCCTAATTGAGTTATCTTCATGGTGATACATGTGTGGTACTTTTACCTTCATGGTTTTACCATCATGGTGTTACCATTGTGGCATTATTCCCTCATGTATGATATGATTATTTCTTGATAAATTTGGTATATGTATGGGAATATACCTAAGTAGAGTTGTTTACTGATCCTTGCTTTTTTTGAGCTATTTATTTATGGTTTTTTCTTTTTTGGAACTCTTCGAGTACTTTGGGGGTATCAGGGTCCCTACTCAGTACCGTTATACTCACCGATACACAGAGTATGCCTTCACCTTGTTTTTTTTCTACAGACAACATACATAATTAATTGAGGATATTGGAGCCAGTACTGGACAATGATCATAGGATGATCATTTGATGTGTCGTGACACATGACTAATGAATAGGAGATGTATGTACCCTTTTGGTAGGATTCTCAATGGATTTTCTTGGAGTTATTTTATTTTTTTCAGTTATACTTGTACTATCCATTTTGGACTGTATTCGGTCCCCTTTACCTTTAGCAATTTTTTTACTACTAATGTTTTCTTCATGGTTTCTTCTAGTTGTTTTCATGTATTTTTTTTATACAGGTTAAAAGGAAATGCCTTTCCGTTAAGGGATATGACTTTCTAATTCTAGTCTCTTACCCAGGGCCTATGGAAGGTAAGCTGGGTGTAGTCATGGCACTGGCCATAGGGGATGGGTTGTGACATACTGTATGTACGAGAGATAGTTCGTTTTCATGGGCTACCATAGACTGTAGTTTTAGATCATGATTCACACTTTTCATTAAGCTTCTAGAAGATCTCACATGAGGTTCTTGGTGTACATATTATTTATATACAACCTTTTATAGGGAGACATATAGAAACTCGTATCTTACTCTATAGGTTTAGAGGATATGTTGCGAGCTTGTGCTCTCGACATTGGTGGTTCTTGAAAGACGTAATTGGAATTAGTAAAGTTATCCTGTAAAAAAATTTATCAGGAAACTATATAGATGACACCATATGAGGAACATTATTTTATAAATTATAGATTACTACATTGTTGGATAGAGGTGGGTTAGTCAGAGCAATTGGGGTTGAGTCTCATTCAAGAGACATTGAAGCAGATGCATTTGATTCAGAGATGTATGGTTATGGGTCAAAGTAGGCAGAAGTAATACGATGTTAGATAGAGACAACCCCTACATTTTACAAAGGGTTATTGTGTATTCCATCTGGTGTCACCAAGATTGGGAAACCATATGATACAGTGGAAAGACATGTCGACACCATGGTTTGTAGGACCGTTTGAAGTGCTAGAGTGAATCAGGCAAGTGGCATACTGAATACAGGTTCTACATAATTTTAGAAGTATAAATGATTTTTCCTTGTGTCACAACTACAATGGAATCACCCTAAACCTTATAATGTGATTGATTTGGAATATGTTGACCTACATATAGAGTTTTTCTTTGAGAAGCATCTAATACGTGTGTTGGGTTAGAGTGAGAAAGTGTTATGGGGAATGAATGTGTCATTAATTCATGTTTCATGGAAAAAAATTTATTGTTCATGTGGAAATGTTGGAATGGGAAGAAGGAATTATGTTTTAATTGGACATTATTTTTGTCTCGGAATCTGAGATATATTTGGGAGTACATCTTGTGGATGTGATATTATAAGGTGGGGTTATTGTAATATCCTGAACTATTTTGGAGTGATCTCAGGCGCATATTCAAATAACTTTTTTAGGTTGTTATGTACTATTGTTTTAGAGTATTGTCATGGGGTAATTTTCATGTTTTTTAAGAGAAACTAATGGATAGGGGGTTATGAATGATTTGTGCATGGATTGAAATATTTTGTGACAAAATTTTGCCAACCATAGAAACCTATATAGAGAGGTTTCTATGGTTTGAGAATAGTTTATCAAACTGTGAAAATAAACTAGCCCCACCATAAAAAACTAGGCAGAGATGCCCACACATTTGGTGTAGTGTTTTCCCTAACTATTCACCCCTTCTTGGAAAACTGTGTGTATGAGATTAATTATCCAAAAATTTATTTTAAAAACCAAAAAACCCCCCATGACTACCATAGATCGACCATGTATTAGGATTTAAAATTTTTAGATGATCCCAGAGCCCTATAGATGGATTATATGGTGATATGAACCTCATTCTTTGAGATTAAAAGCCCTGATTGAAGATCTAATATCTTCCAGGTAAGTGCATTTAATCTCATTTCTTCTCCCATTATTTACACCATATTTACTTCATCTTTATTTCGAACATCTCAATCATTTACATGAATATAAACCTATTTGTTGAGAAATAGATATAGTAATCTTTACCTAGATTTGTATTTCCTTGATCTTGAAACCTCCGATATTAATTTTGGTTTACATATTTAGATCCGGATATTGATCGATGATGTTGTGATGAATATATTTTAGGGATTTCCATTTGAATAAGACCTGACAATAAATGGAGATAGGTGGCCTAAATCAAAATCTCATAGTCATGAATTTGATTTGTGAAGAGTTATGGATTTTATAGCTTCCGTAGAAAATCGACTTCCTAAATTGGAGTACGTAGGAATGTGGAATTGACATGTTATTTCCATTGTGATTAATTGATATTTGAATCACGAAACAAACGAAGGGTGGTTTTCCCAAATAGATATTTGATTGGGAGATTGGTTATGGGTTGATATATTGTAATTGGGATATGTAATGTATTGTGTTAAGATAAATAATTTGGGGTTATTTAATTTTGATAAGATGTTTGGCTGTGAAATATAATTAATTTTGAAAATTATTTATTTCCAAGTTTTTGATCAAATATAAATAATTGTGAATAATAATAATGACATGTTCATATTTTAAATGGATAATTATTTGTGAATAATTTATTATTGAATGAATATTTTTATGATTGATTAATTTATTTTTTGTTTAATTAATGGGTTATGGTCTTAGTTATTTATTGATATAACTAATAGACTTTCAAATTTTTAAATAATTGATGGATTAGTAATGGAATGATGTGGATAATTCTTTTGAATTAAAATTAGATTAAATTGATTATATTTTTTTATTTCTAGACATGGAGTTCTAGACCGAATAGTTGTTGGGATGTGGACATGGTGTTCCTCCCCAATTGTTTTCCAAGTTATAGATTATGGGGTGCTAGTTATGGAGACCTAAACCTAATGATTTATAATGTGATAGGGATAGAGACCTTCACTTCTCAATATTTCGGTTGCTTGACATGTGATTAACATTGTTATTAATAGATAATTTTATCATTTAACAATATAATGGTGTTTTTAAAAAATAGATATTTGTTTTTGAGATTTATTATTGGTTGAGATATTGTAATTGAGATATTGAAATTATTTTTTAATGTAAAATAATTGGGGAAAATTTATTATGAAATAAGTTTGGGCTATGTAAGATAACTAATTGTGATAATTAATTATGTTCCATGATTTTGGTCAAATTTAATTAATTGTAAGAAATAATTCTGACATATTCAGATTTGATAAGGATAAGTAATTATGAATAATTAATTATGGAGTTTAAATTTGTGTTGATAAATTTATAAATTTTTGAATTAATTAATGGTTTGTAGGATTAGTTAATTTTTGAGTTAACTAGTAGAATTTAATATGTTTAAATATTTTTTTTGGATTGGTAATGGAATGATGTGGATAATACATGTGAATTAATGGATGATTAATTGGATGAGATTTATTTGGTTTTAGGCATATTGTTCTAGACTAATTAGAAGTTGGGGCATGGAAATGGTTTTCCTCCCCCAATAGTTTTTCAAGCCTGATATTGTGGGGTTCTAGGCATAATGACCTACACTGAATGAGATATTAAGCGTTAGAGATGGAGACCAACACTCACTGAGATTTGGGGTTCTTTAAAAAATATAGTTTCTATAAAAAGGAGTATTTATTCTATATATAAATGAATATTATAATTTCTAAAAGTTTTTTGAAATTATTTTTTAATTAAAATTATTAGAAAAATTATTTATTTCAATTTTATTGTTGAAGTACTTTATAACATCTTCTAAAAATATTGATTTGCGGACTGAATAATGAGAAATAATTATTTTTATTGCAAATTGTTATTTTAAAAAATTACAAGGTCAAATTCTATTTTGAAATAATATTAAAGTAATAATTTCATCAATACTATTAAACATATCCAAATTGTGGTTTTATTAAATATAATTTATACATACATTTAATATTAAAATATTTTATACTAAAAAGAAGTATTTTTATCCAAAACTAGTTGTCATTGTGTTTTTTTGTTTAATTTTAAATTAAATTATCCAACTTCTATGTGTTGAAATTAGGAAAAAATATTCCATATTTTGAATCAGTGTATCCAAATTTATTAAATATGCCCGTTTCAATTTTTGACCAATATTAATAGTAACTTTATTAATATCGGTTATCATGTTAAAGGATAAATAGTGTAATATTATTATTAGAATATTAAAAGGACATAAAAATAGATAAATATTTTTAGATAAATGTATATTAAAAATAATCATATATTCATTAATTTTATGTCCATTTGGGGCCACATGGAAAATATTATATCCTTTATAGTATTTTATTTAATGAAAAGTAAAAATGACATTCTCTAGTTTTTAATAAGTGTATTATTTTTTATATGTAGTTATGAAAAGGATATGTTAGACTATGAATAATATATTGAATTATATTCTATTTATCTTCATCATGGAAGCCAATTTATAATTTTTAGGTACAAATTATTACATTCAATGGCAAACCAATGCTGATATGGTAATTGTTTTATTATTATTTGAAAATTATATATATTATATTTAAAATATTTAAATAAATATATTTGAGAGATTATTATGATTAAAAAAATTATAGATTCTCTTGAAATGTTAGTGATACGATAATATATTTGTTTTAATTATACTTTTTATCTTTATTTTATTAAAATTAAATGTATTGAATAGTTTTATGAAATGAAATTATTATTTTTTAATAATAAATATAAGTTAATTTACTTAATTAAATTTCAAAAAAAAATTATTTTTTCTTACAAGTTATTATAATAAGTATTAATATATCATCCATGATTCATTTATTGAATAATTTTCGTTTTTTTAACTATATTATCCATCAAATATTAAATATCAATGTTGTCATAGTTATAGTTAAAAGGGACAAATAAGTATTAGTACCAAAAGATATTGCTTTAAATATATCCAAAACCTATATAATTTGTATTTTTTAATAATATTTTTAGAAATATTAATTTTATATTAAAAATAACTCACTATAGAGTCCTTTTTAATAGAATATTAATTAATTTGAATTTATGATTTTGAAATATTCCAAGAGTTACCCTCCCCTATTTTATAAAATTATCACCAATTTTTATCATTTCATTAAACTTGAATCACATTTTATTGATTTTATACATATCCAAATACCTTAAAATAACCACTCAAATCATTCTTTTGGTCTTATTTTATACACAAAAATCACCTTTTTTGACTTATTGTGTTAGTAAAACATTTTTTTTCTAAGAAGAGGTAATTTTTTTAGTCGAGAATTTTAGTTTAATTTATTCTTCCATATCCCTAAAAAATTATTCAAATAATAATAAAATAATATCTCTAATAGCATACATATAATGGTATTTTTTTAACTTGGTTTCATTTCTTATATTCATCTCCACTTCAATCAAATGCGAAAATAATTCGTCGATCATGTGTATGGTAGAATTCCACCTTGCGAACCGATGTAATTCATTTTCCATCATCTTCACCTGGTATAGGTTATAATTATGGAATTAATGATTATATATGATATTCAATAAATAATATAAATTTATAATAGAAAATATATCTCTATAATTGTTACCTTTCTACATAAAAAAATTATTTTGTCATTCATGAATACATGTGGACAACCACCCCACGAAGTGATTTCATTCATTTTTCATCAGGACATCACATCAATGATATATTAAAGTATATTTCTAGAATCAAAATTATATATATTATATTATAATAATTTTATAAATATGAACAAATGTATACATTGTTTTCCATAATTTTCATTCAAAAATGGAAATTTTACTATTTCATATGTATGACCTACCGTCTTAATGATGTTTACATAGTTTATTTCTCATAAAAACATTTTAACAGTTTGATTTAAATGTATAATTTATTTAATAAAAATATTTATTTAATTAATATAGTTCGATATGTGATGGAATTTTGATCTACTTGACTACAAATATACCTATCAAAGTCATTCTAGACATAACAACTGAATATCATCAAAACATCTGATGAAAATAAAAATGCGTATTATATTATACATTACATGATAATTAGTGATATAAATGTAATAATAGTCTTGATAAATATTAATTAGAAAGTAAAACATTATCATATGTTTATTATTCCAGATTATTATTAATGTATGAGTTGATTTTGACTCCAGATAAGGGTCTTTCTTTTAAAACCCATCTTTTAATGATCATTTTTAATAATTATTTCAAAAGTATAGTGGAATATATTTTTAACTAAAATTATAGGATTTTATTTTACCACTGTCATTACTCCATAATTAATTTAATTTTCACTAATAAATTAACATTTTTAATTTCAATGTAATGTTTTTCTTTTGTATGTGAGGAGTTTTTTCAAATATGTGTGATATAAAAATAAAACAGATATTTTCATTATGATTATTTTAATGATAAAAGAATTGATGTTTTATGATTATGATATGGTTCTTAATAATTGGTTACGATGATGTGTGGTTATGTTATAGAGAAATTATATTTTGTTTTTTGATAAATCAAGGATGGGTGGTCATGTTATAACATCCAATGCTTTGGATACTCTAGATATAAAATTCAATAATATGGTTGTTACATGTATGAGATTGAGTTAACTAGTAAGATTTATCTCAATAGATAATGGTAATGTTCTGTGATAGTTATTCTATGATTAATTGTACGGTTAATCATGAGTTTCAATGATGTTTACTCTAAGGTAATGTATATAAGTTAATTGTGAAGGTCTTCCTTATGTATTTGTGGTGGTTACTCCAAAGATTCCCTATGTTTCAAAAATGATTCATTTTGTTTTATATGGGATGTAAATGTTTTTTTTTGAGAAAAAAATTTTTTTCATAAAAATTTGAATAATTCCAAAGTATCAATTTTTTTGATAATGTTATATATATAATATATTACAATGTTTTCATATGAGATAATGTTATTATTTATTTATATGTCTTTTAATAATATTTTATTCTCATTCAATTTTTTTAAAATTATTATCATTGGTTTTATGGATCACTAGGGGCCTCAATGAGGTCATGATGGACATTATGATGATTTAACATGAATATAAAACATGTTCTATTTTTAAAAAAAGTCTATTTTGTTGGAAATATTGATACAATGTAGTAGTTTCTACATGTAATTTATGGGTTTATATTGTTATAGTTTCCCTTAATTTTCAAAAACACGTAATGGAAATGATCCATGAATTATTATGAAAGAAAATTCTAATTCAAAAACCATTGAATATATAATATTTAAGGGTGGTTGATTAAACATTTTATTTTCTGTGTCTTATTACTATTCATGATATTGAATTTACAGTAGATATAGTTCCTAATTATAAGACAATTTCGAAATCCCCTTATTCAATGTATTAATTTATGTTCTTAAAATGGAAATAATATTTATAATTCATTCTTGATATGGGTTACATCATCCAAATATCTTCACTTCATGTTCTAATATTTAGATTGTTTCAATTATGGATAGTTCCATTTATGTTTAAATTGATTATAAAGTAAAAAATAAAATTTATATATTGAATAAGAGTCTATTTACTTATATTGATTTCATGTTTTTTCATCTCTATGGGTATTAGTATTTATTATGGTAGGCTTTAGGTTTTATTATCGTTAAATAAATTTGAAAAAGTAATACATTTAAAGTATAATGAATGATATTATTTATAGTCATTCCATGAATGTGATTTTTCCATTATATTTAAAAAATTATATTTTGGGTATTTATGGATATTTTGAATAATTTATTCCATGATTATTTTGTTAAATTCATTACTATTTTCAATAATGGAATTCTAGTTTATTATAGGATCTACGATGAAAAAATGTAACATCTAATTATTATATTACCAACCTAAAATTAAATGGAGTTGTTTAAAATAATGCATAGTTGATTATTGAGAAAATAATATATTTTTTGGGAATATAGTTTTTAAATATGGTATATCCAAAGATCAAAATGATGCACAATTGGTTAACCAAATTCCACTACCTGGAAAATATCATTGTAATTTGATGTTTTATATGAGTTGTGGGTAATTATTAATGTATTATTGTAAAAAATTCTCATTTAGGTAGACCAATAAAAAAATTAACATAAAGAGGATTTAAATTC
Organism: Viscum album; assembly: GCA_963277665.1. Lineage (NCBI taxonomy): Eukaryota > Viridiplantae > Streptophyta > Magnoliopsida > Santalales > Viscaceae > Viscum > Viscum album. The sequence continues at coordinate 1,245,497,153 of OY728147.1, forward strand.
ATATTGAAAGTTGAATTTTATGTATAAATTACGGAATAAAAATAATATTAGATTATAATCTTGTCTTAGAATATCATTAAGGAAAAAATATATTTATTTATTTATTGTCAAGATTATTTAATGATATTTTATTGTGTCTAAATTCTCGAATATTGGGTTATTCAATATGTTTCATGAAAATTAATCTTGTATTAGAAAAATTTCCCTATGGAAGATACTGATCATGAAATTGTTCTATTTTTAATTAAATATATGGAGGCATATTGTATTCAAATTAAAATGTGAGATATTTTTTGGATATAAATTTTTAATGTTTATATTCACCCATAATGTGTTTAAAATGAGGAAAAGTAGATGGTTGGAAAATATAATGGTCTAATATTACCCGATTCACTACCACCCATGTATGAAATCATTATTTCACATGGCTTTTCATAGAATGAAAATGCTTTTTTATCAATGACATGTTTGAGGAATTATCCTTTGGATAATTATTTAAGGAATATCTACATAGAAATTATGATTTTACATGGTCATTATTGTTTGTATTAGGTATTTTTAAATCTTTATAATTTATATAAATTTAGGTGTCATTGATGGAATATAATTTTTTAATGAATGTGTAGTATAATTCATGGTTAGTAATTTATATGATTATAATGTTGATAATAAATGTGATTTCATATTTTGGAAGAATTTATGTGTTATATGTTATTGACATTTAAATATTTATTTTTTAAATGAATCCCACAGAACAAAATTTCTTTTTTTATTCATTTTTTAATATGGTATAAAGATTATATAAAAAATAATATTGTGTAGATGGATTAAAAAATTTATTCCACCTGTTTCAATGACAATTTTTACTTTTCTATTGGTTAATTTTGAACTTAAAATACTTATGTGGATGCTTTAGAATTTTTGGTAAAAAAATTAATATGGTAGAATGTATACCTAGATTTTGTGGTGGTATTACAAAAGATATCTCATGAAAAAAATATATTAGAATTATTATTGATCATTTAACTATATGTGTTAATTTTAATCATATATGATATTTTATATCCACATAAATTTATGGAAAGCTGAGTCCAAGTTTTATTGGACCATATGAAATTATGGAGTGAGTTGGATCAGTTGCATACCAGGTGGATTTACCTCCGAGTTTATCTCAGGTACACAATGTTTTTCACGTTTCGATGTTGAGAAAGAATATGCCAGATCCATCTCATGTTTTGAGTCCAGAGGTAGTTCAGTTGGAAGAGAACCTATCTTATGAGGAAAAACCGGTCCAGATTCTTGAACACAGGGATCAAGTGTTACAGAATAAGGTGATTAATCTGGTAATGTTTTTGTGGAAAAACCACATGATGGAAGAGGAAACATGGGAATCTGAAAATGCAATGAGGGATAATTACCCCCATTTATTCGATAAGTAAATAAATTGTGGGGACGCAATTTTCAAAAGGGGGGATGGATGTAACATCCCTAGTATGTAATGAATAATAGACATTTTTATCTATGTCTACTAATGAATTAGATAGTGTTTTAGAGGCTTAAAATGAAAATAAATCCAATTTTAAGCATGTAATACACTAATATTTTTAAAAGATTGTTTTACTGCCTTTTGATGGAAAACCATTTTTAAATCCATAATTTGTCAATTTTATAAGCTATTTTTGTCAAAGTAATCTTATTCATTATGATTGGGACATCAAAATTTACTTTTTGTAAATTTTTGGTATTTTTTATACAATGTTCATTTTTTAATTAATAGTGAAAAATACTGCATTTTACATCAAAACTACTATTTAATATTATTTATTTATATGATTAGATTATCTTTTGAATTATTTTTTAAGTGAAATTAGAATATATTTTTACCATTTAATCCAATTGTGGTCATTGGAATCAATTTCACTTAGAAATTGGACTTAAACTGGTGTCAATCTTTTGATACTTATTGTTTCATAAAAACACGCTATTTGTCATGACAACGGGAATTAATTATTAAATTAATTAATGCAACTTATATGTTTTGATTTTTGTAAATTAGACTTAATTTTGGAATTCGGAATATCAAATATATCTTAGTGTGAATTTTTGGTATTTTTCTAAAAAACTTCAATTTTTGATGAATAGTGAAACCACTATGTGGTACTTATAAATACAGATTTTTCGTTTAAATTAAATTTTACCACTTATGTGTTTTGAATTTAAAAAATCCGACATACATGGTTTTCATTAAGAAGTAAAATGTGGTTCAATGAGATTAAAATAATTTTTTGGTGAATAGTAACTCTTAAGTTCTTAATCGCGATTAGAGGTAATTAGTGTAGTTTAAGGTAAAAATATTGATTTAATAAAATGAGATGAGTTTGAAAAATTTCCTAACCTCATTGGATGTGTCATGGCAGACCATGAAAATCAATGGGTCAACTTGGGGACCCAATGGAGCCACTTTTGTTGGGAAATGACGTAAATAACTTTTTATTTAATGTAAAAGTAAAAATGACACAAACATGAAATGTTTTTCTAAAACAATTTTTACATGGGGTTATAAAGATCATATTTTTGATTATAAATATTCATTTGAAATATAAAAAGCATTCCTACATCATAGTATTTTTTTTATAATTTTTAGACTTTATATAAATTAAATTATTAATGACATTATGATGATGCAGCGATGACCTCATTATTTAACGATTTAAATAAAATGGAATGATAATGTAAAATATAAGACCTACACATGGCCAAAACCTATTGGATGGGTCGATTTCGAACCCTTATCACCTTATCCTCGAAACACATCAATGTGGGACCTCTTAAATCCGAATACCATTTTAAAATAAAGTGACTTTTTCTTACTTTCCAAGAGTGCCCCTCCTCTCCTCTTATAAAAGGCCCCCACCTCTACCTCCATACCCACAATCCCAAAGCCTTTGGCTCGGACAACCCCTCCCCATTTTGGCTCTCCACATCCCTATATTACTCCTTGAAGCCTCACTTTGGGTAGAAGTCTTCCCAAGGAATCATTTGAGCTCAAATCTAAGAGAGTTACCCGATTTTAAGGTAATGACTTCTTTTGAGTCCTTTTGTTTGAATTTGCTTCTCCCACCCCCTAAACTCTTTTTATTCTTTTCTTTTGTAACAAATAAAGTATCAAAAATATACTAGGATGTTTTTATAAGATGAATTCGAGCTATACTTACACACACCTACCTCTAATGGTTAAAGGACATACTGTTTCCGTGGATGGTGAATTTATGCCTCCCGAAACGATGATTGTTCAACATTATTTTAACACCTTCAAAGGTGGCCATTAAGAGTTAACTATATTTATATATGATATATAATATGTTTATGTTTTCCTTAAGCTTATGTATTTTTAATTTTGGGCATACCTTTTTGGTTTCCATTATAGGTAAACGCGATATCTTCATTTAAGGAAGTGCGGACTACCGCCCCCTCAAAGTGATTTGATTCGTTAAATACCATATGTGGGACTTATAAAGGATGGAATTATGATATTAAATATGATATTATACTGGAATTATAATATACCTATATATCATTATGATTCCATTCTATAAAATATGATATAGAAATGAAAGTAGTGTTCATGTGTACGTACGGCTTACCGTCTCCATGAACGGTGAATTCCATTTCTTACCACTAAATGATTATGTAATATTATAAATGCATGTATATACTAGATATATATGATATATACATAATTATTATAATTCTGTATATAATGGATACATGAACAACATGTAATTATAAAGGGTTTATTTTTGACTCAAGTACTAATGATCGTTAAAACGACCGTTATTAACTTAAATAATTACATAGTGTTCATGACATGGCAATAAGTGATATAAAAGGAATAATGAACATGGAAAAGGTTCTTAAACAAGTAGAAATTAACTCAAGTTTATTATTCAGGAGATTAAAGAACGACCGAGTCAAGTCGGACCCGAGGTATGGGACTTCGTCTCAATCTTCTTTCATTGAGGCATATTTTGTTTTATACACAACCTTCTTTTATACGGTGTATAATCCCCTTTGACATTTACATTTATCCAAATGGAATCGTTTTTATACGAAGAATTTACTAAACAACAAAAGGGAATTTTTTGTCGTACGTATGCGGCGACAATGACTTCTCTGTCGTCGTGACCATTATTTGAGTTTCGGCTTCCTCTACAAGCCATACAATCTTTTTAAAAGAAAAATAAATACCATGTTTTACTTTTCTTTTAATTCGGTATTGAAAATGGTTTTCGTAATGTTTTTATATCAATTTTTGTATTGATATCTTGTGATTGAAATGTGGAAATGTTATGTTTCCTTTATGCATGTTTTATGTGATACGATTATGTTGAGGTTCTTGGGAATTATTATGAAGATGGGTGGTTCCATGATAAACTAAGGGCAGGTGCGCCCGATATAGCTCTCCAATGAATTGGCTAACGCGAAGGAGTGTAACGTTAAGGTTTCTCCGAAGAGATTTAGGGAATATACTGTGATGGGTATTCCAAACGTAACCAAGAGGGTTACTCCCTATGTAAGAATGTTTTGAATTCCTCAAGTTACCTTTATGTCTTATGATTTCTATGAATTATTCATGATTGGATGAGGTATGTTGAAGTGATTATGTTTTATGGGTAATGTTTGATTTCATTATTATGTATATATGTACCCATGTTTCCTTTCCATATATTTTTATATCCCTTACTGAGCTTTCTATGCTCATCCCAAGTTTTTTTGAAATGTTTTTCATAGGTCAAGGGAAAGGTACATGATATGATGATAGTGTCAACTGAGTGTCAAGAAAGAATCCATGTATTATTTTAAATATGTTTTCTTGATGGGAAATAAGAATACTTTTTTTATGTAACCACTTTGTTTATATGTGGAATGTAATGCATGTTTTATGATCTAATTCTCTAAAACTCAAAACCCGAAAAGATCTTCAATGTGTAATCTTGTAATAACTCAAGATTAAGTAAGGTTTAAGGATGGGGCCTTATACATTACACTTCCCAAATGTAATCAACGGTTATATTAAAAACACTGTATCAATTTGGAATCCATAAGAATAAATAATAATGATTGATTTGAGTTTTTTTATTAAGGTGTTGGGCCACCTCGAAAGCCTCTATCCAGCATTAAAAATATTTTTTAATTCATTAATATCTCATTCAATTTTTATGTTTGTTTTTTGATTACAACCCATACCTAAGACCACATACCTAAGGTGCACTCCGATTTTCTTCTCCCCCTCTTTGGAGATCATTCTCACCGATAATTAAGGTGATATTGCTATAGATTTCTCAGATCACCAATATTTGAAGAGGTAAGTTGATTCGTTGATAAATCATTCATTTATCACTATTTATCTCCCATTTTGGTTCCTACATGATATTCTCATCCTTTTAGAACCTTCCATGAATGTTTTTCTATTAGAAAATTCAGATACATGTGGATTTAAGAAGATTTATCCATGATTTCATCTTGTAAATGTTCTTCACTTCCATTTATTATATTTTCATAGGTTTTCATCCCTATTTCTTGATGATACAAATATTCTAGAAGTTAAGGTTCTAACCTAGGATTTGAAATAGTTTTTTCGTTTAATATTGAGATATTAGGTTTCTTTTCAATTCATTGTGGTGCGGTACTGGTGTTCTTGATGTTTCGCACCAATATTTGAGGGTTTCAACTCAAAAGGTAGGTAATTCTATGGATAACCATTCCTTTATGAGTTACATTGATTTTTTACTGATTTTTTATGTTCCCAATATGATTTCTATAGTGAAAAAATAGTTTTTGAGGTATTTGGTGAAGCCATTAATTTTATAATTGCATTTTTGTTGCAGTTGTGAAATTTTGAAATGTAAAACAAGTGGTATCGTTTGTGGTAGTTTTATAAAATATGAAATTTATTTATTCGTTGTTGAATGGGGAAGGTCATTCTATTTTGTAAATTCCTTAGTTTCATGTGGGACATGGAAGTGGTTTTTTAGAATAGTTTAGGTGTGTAAAACATTATTATAATTCTTGAGATCATTTTATAAAATGGGTGTTTTTATTAGTATCCATCGTGGTATAATTCACAGTGAGTTTATAACACATGAAATTGGTTTTATAAATGTCTCTAAGGTTTGTAATTATACATTTTTAGTGTTTTGGTGAGGGGTTTCCCCTGAAATATTGTTTTGAAATGTGTTTTATGGGAAATGTTTGGGTATACTCTTTAAAATTGTTTTATGAAAGATTTGAAAGATTTATTGATTAATGTAAGACATCAAACCACATTGGAAAACTATTTTGGAGTGTGTATATTTTGAAATGGTACATTTTAAAATTGAAATGTGCTCTTCTGTGATGTGATCAATCTTGAAAATGTTTTATAAACATGTTTGAAGGATTTACTAAAGTGTGTAAGAGAAGTGAAATTCATGTGGGATGCATTCTATGAGTGTCATGGAAAAAATAGATTTTGGTTTTGAAAAGGGTATTACTTAACATGTGAGTGTGTTTTTATGTGTGTTGGAATATCTTGTAATGGTTTTATAAAAATTTTTAATGGATTTGTGGAAGTGTTAGTGAAATCTGAAAAGTTGTGTTTGTTATTTTAGTGTGATTTGGTTTTCCAATTCAAATTTGAATTAAAAGTGGACTTTTGTGACTTTTTTTTATACATGTGGGATGTTTGGTGAATTTTTGATGTGGAAGTGATATTTTCTGATGAAATGTATATTTCATGACTTGTTGAACATGTTTGATCACAAGGGGAAATCTCGGATACCATGTTGTGTGGATGTGTACTTGTATGATAGTGAATATGTGGGGTTGGCCTTAGTATCACATAGCATGATTGACGCTTAAAACTCTTAATTAACTATGAGGATTAATATTTGGGACCACTAGGTTATGAGTATGTTCCCTACCAGTGGATAATTTATGAGAACAATTATTTTTTATGGTTATTCTCACTGAGATACGAGGTGCCTGGGACCCACAGGAAGCTAGTTCCTAGGGGTTATTTTTTATTTATTATGATCAATAGATCCTTTATAATTACTATACAAAAAACGGTATATTTGGATGGAAATTTTTTTATCTTTTTAACATACTTTAAAAGTATTGATTATTTAAATTAGCCAACATGATAACACATTTTTTAATAGTTTCATATTTTAGAAATTTTATTATGAAATTGCAAGTTTTTAAAAACATTCAATATTATCATATTTGAATGTTTATTAGATGGAATTGTTTAGTGGTGGTATCCTATTGGGATTTGGATGACACCCTACTTACACCGTTGGGTGTAAGTAGACTTGGTTTCTTTTATGTCACAAGTTGGGTACAATTTATATGGCCAGTGGTTCATGTATCTTGCAGGTTCATGGTGATGATGTCTTTTGGATATGGATTGGGGGAAGTACCAAATTCCATGAGGTTCCATGGGATGTTTCTTTTTGGTTTTGTACCTTTTTTATAGTCTTTTTTAGTTGTTTTAATCTATTTAATTTAGTTATAAAATTTTTTAAATTATTTTTTGGTTTGAAAAATTCAGATTCGTTTTATTGGATTCATTTTTTGTTTTACGTTTATAAAAATGGGTAAATCATTCCCAATTTTTGGTTTATAATACTGAGGAACTTGTTCCAGCCTGTGGGGATCGGGAATGACCTTCGGGCCCTGTTACGGGCTGGGTTTGGTGTCTGTTTTTGTGGTGACCAGATTTTTTCCTTGACATGATCACCTATATATTTTATATAATTGAAATTATAACAATATTGAGCACATAAATTATAATTTTCAGATCAAGAAGATGAGAGATCCTAAAATTATTTTTCATAGGGATCCTTACTATTGGGAATTAGAAAATAATAAATATATCACATCAATATGAAAATTTTTTCTTAAAAGTTTTTAATTAATGAGGACTAGTGTCTCAAATGGGAAATCAAATTCTATTATAAATATTTAATGTGTGTTCATCACTATGAGAAATATAGACATTATACACGTCAGCTATTTTCCCTAAGAGTGGTTAGGGTGGATAAACATTGAAAATATAAATTAGATAATTAATATGTAATATGATATGCAAAACTTACAACCTATTCTATAGAACAATATTATGTCAAATCCTTGGGTAAAACAACATAACCCTATTGTTTTTAAAGGGATCTCTGAGGATAGAATTTAGAAATGTTGAGATCTTGTTATAATAATCAGTGCGGAAATGAGAATATCATTCACAAATATTTCATAGATATCACTAATGAAAAATTCATAGAAATGATATTCATAATTAATCGATCAAATTATGAGGTATGTAATTTGAATTGATTAATTTAATAATATATTTATTATTCTATGTCATCCAAAATCAATCCTTCAATAAAATATATTTTTTCAGATATTATTGACTTATGATTGATGTTTTTTATTCCTAAAATATTTATTTTTTGGTATCATCATTTATTTCTCATATATTATTATTTTCACATAAACCAAATTTGTATGACCTAGATAATGATTATTTTTATTCCCGATTATTTTATTTTATTTTTTTTCATTTATATGTATATTCTTCAACATTATTTCATTTTAGAGGTAGTTCTAAAATTACCCAGAAGATGGACATTGAACATTTGGTCATTAGAAAATTGTTTCATTTTCATGTATTAATATTTGGTATAAATAACATGATATTTGTTTGGTGGTGTGAATGGGATATCAATGATATAAAAGAAAACTATAGTTCACATGTCATGTCGTATTGAAAAAAAAATTATATAGGGATGATTAGTGAATGGTTTAAATGGAATGAATCGTACCAAAGGAAAAAAACATAGTCATTATTAAACCATATCTATAGTCTATAGTTAACTACTATGTGTATTCATATGTAAGGGTGAAAGTAGGCCAATATTTCGTGATAATTACCATGTTTTTAGAAAAAATTTGCGTACATTTCATGTAAATTGAAATAACATACTCCTTGTAGTACAAATTATATGATGACTAGAGTTATACACTGATTAAATATCACTTATCTTGTAGGTTTTATATACACAATGTGACTTAGAAATTCTAAATTTTCATGTAAACTATGTCTAAGTTGTCATTGACATGAACATGTTTATAGGAACTTCCAATACACATAGTCACCAAAATGGAAGAAGTATGTAGGCATGACCAGAGCACCCGATCATGGAAAGAGAATATGGGTGAGACCAATGTACATGGTAATGTATATTGAACATTTTAATATTCCAATGTACATGGTCATGGGATAAAGGAGTGAGGAATTTCTGGGGTATCCCTGATATGGCATGTGTATCATATACTCACTATTTAATTCCTTAATGGATGATTTGGGGACCCTTTCACTTCTGTAATACCAAGGGTTTCTTACATGAATCAAATTCTGTTTGATGGGATTCCAATATTCCTTGGTGATTTTACCAATAAATATCAATGTTATTTTATTTTGGTTGTGGATTTAATTATTGAATGCATTATACCATTAGAAGATTAAAGTAGTAACCATCCATGAAGAATGGATTCAGATCTTCATTCCATTGTTTTCTGTAGTTTGGTTCTTGTATAACATGGCCTAAATGTGTGTACATTTGATCCCCTATACAGTTTATATTTCCATTTTGGATTTTGTGGGACCTTCTGGGCCAAGGTGTGATATCTTATCTATCTATCAAAATATCAGATAAACAGTAATAAAGTCATTATAGAAATATCCAATAAAAATGACCTCTCAGATGACTGCCATCAATGTTAGGAAGTCCCGGGGAATTTGTTCTTTAATATGAGGGTAACAACAAAGCCTTGAGAATAATCCTATGATAGAATATTAGTATTGAATATATTTTGGGACATGGTTTCTAAGAAGACATTTTATAATAATTTGTCATAATAATGGATGCCATACAATGTTTGGTTTGACAAATCCACATTTAGACGTGATACCATACCTCTTTGTAATATTACTCTGATTTTAGGTTGTCCTGTTAGGAATATTTTTTTTAAAAAATCCTTCTTTATAACATCCCAGAATTGTATTGTCCTACGAAAAAGAATTACATTATGATGGGTTCTCTAGTGGACCATGGGAAGTTAGAGTGTACAGTTACATGAAAGAAGGTTTTTGGTTAACATATTTTCATTTGACAACAGTACTATCAATATAAGAATGATAAGATCATTTTGATTACGGTGTTTTCTATTTTTGGTACATCAATGAAGACAATTATTTAATCTTACTATGATTTGGTATACATTTATACACATTGATTTTTATTAGTTTTTTATTAACTTATATCATTAAGTATGTTATTATATTATTTTTTGTTTGTAAAATTATATTATACTATTTCATCCCTTGATTTTATTATGACTAGTCCGCACTAGTATCAATCACATTGCCAATTGGAGGTGGGAATGTGGTTCCACACTAAAATTACCACTATAAAAGTAGGATATTGTGGTCCAGGTCATGACAGAGTTGAATAAATATTTATAGGTCCCTAAATTTATTTTATTTTGGAGAATATTTAATTATGGGGATTGGTTTGGGAAATATGTTGGAAATGTTACTGTGTTTCAAGTTTTTTTACATCAGGGAACCCAGGTATGCAAATGTTATCAATGCTTCTAATCACCATTATCCATGTTACCTACTTTTCGAATTAGTTTTTTAGAAACTAGTTTCATGGAAAAAAATTACATGTATTATATATGAGTGGATTATGGTATACATGTACTTTATGGGTCACCTATGAAGGTATGAACATTTATCAGGGTTCATAAGGATTATTATATGATTCCCCCATAAATATGGGAATCATGAGTTAAAAAGTAATTCTTGATGATGATTTTACTACTAATTATGATTTAGTTTAAGGGGTGGTGTAGAATTTTGTAATTATATGTTGTTTTTTGATATTGCATTAACATTTTGTAATGTATGTAATATTGTAAGTACCATCAGATGATGTTTCCATTCTGTGAAAACATAATGAATTCCTATGATGGAGTCCCAATAGGTTTTAGTGTGAGGAAGACCCCAATGATTTAAAGGACAATATTTATTCATTTGGGATATTTTTCTACTTTGTATGGACACCTATTTATAAAATATTGGTCCTAGTGGTGAACCTTCTCAATGTATTAGTAACTAATTGTGGTGTATAATTAATCATGTTCTTTGTGAGGAGACTCCAACACAGAATTTGTTTGAGTACCCATTCAGGTAAGAATTTTAGAAAAAAAATTCTATGTGATGTATGTATCAAGGATATAGTAGATCCATTTTAAGGATAAAAAATAGCAGAAAATAAATGGATAGGATCCGTAATCTATCATGTCATTCCATATACATGGTCCATGATGGGTAATTTCATGATCAGACAATTGAGAATGACCTATATTTAGAGATTTTGGATGGATTTATTTCTACTTAAATCACATACTACACTTGAATACTAGTTAATAGCATGGTTATATAGATATTTTTATCAAAATACAACACTAATAATTATTGTTGGAGATGTACACCATGGAGATAATAGATTAATAGTTGGAGCCAAGGACTAAATCCTGGAAATATTCATTGAATTTTTTATGTACAATGTCATGATAGAAAATATTCATTTCATGGCTCACGTTATGGTTTCAGTCAGTTTAGGGAGATGCTATTATACTCTTTTTATTGGTTGGGGAATCATGAGTTGGATTGTATAACTGACCTTGTTGTAGATATAATTTCATTTGACTAAACACGTAGTCATAGTATGTGGATTGGGAAAGGTTGTTTTTAGGGTTGAATAAGTGTCATTAGAGCTGTTAAAGAATAAAGAGGTGGTATATGTTTTGATATGTTTCCACAACTATAGCATCCCGCCTCGTTATCACATAAACTTTCATTACATTTTACAAAACTGGGGATCTTTAAGGTTTAGTGTCTTGGAAACCATGAACATTAAACATGAAAACAGAAAACATTCTTCTAAAACACTTGAAAGGATTCTACTCATGTTCATCCTAGGTTCATTACTACATCACATAACCTGGGAGCATACATCAAAAGAAAGGGTGAGCAAAAATCCCAGTAAGGGAAACAAGAGAAACATTTTACATGTGAACTTGAGATACTTCAATAAGGTCATGAAAAAGAACTTTAAGGCATGGGAATGAAATAAAGAGGCATATCATAATGAAAATAACATTTTTCATAACTTGAAAATGTGGCTACATCATTTAACATAGACAATCATGAGCATATCACCAAGGTCCATCCCCAAGGTGTCATTTGAAAATTACCAAGGTTATTCACCAAGGTATCGTGAAAATTGTAATCTCTAGTGGTTGCATCATTACCCAATGCATTGGAGCGCTATCAGGGCGCACCCTTAAATTTTTCTTTACTATCATGTGAGCCACATATATCATCATCAAAAATTTCATGAATAACCCATATAGCATAAAATAAATGGGTTTCATTTCATAATCATAACATTTTAAAAACTGCTTTAAAGACATGATCTTTACGTCACTTTAAACCCATGGAAGGGGAGAGCGGGTTTCAGGTATGTAAATCCAATAATTTAAAATAGAAATTTTTTGTATATATGTGAATAACCCTGTAGAAATAATATCTTTGAGTATTCACTTAATAACATAAAAGAACTTTAGAAAAAGAGAGAGGCATTTTGAGATGGAAATTCTGCAGCATAACGGCTATGTTATGAGGTTTTAGAAGACATTAAAAAGAGAGGGAAATGGGCCAAACATTCATAAATGACCTATAAAACAGTTGATGGACAGAATAGGAAGGGTATATGATCATGGTAATGAAATTTCAAGGACATACCATTTTAAATGAAAAACATGGAAGGAAGACAAAAATTAGATTTCTCTTATGAAAGTTCGGCAGCCTAACGACGTTACTTAAACATCAAACAAAATGATTTGAAAAGATCAAATTGGTTATCTCATCATGTGAACATAAGAGTTCAGTATGATAGATATAGAGATAATGCCCCAATATAATTAAAAAGGAACTTTAATGACTTGACATTAAATTAGAACTTTGAAAAGAATGAGAAGGGTGAAAGAATCCCATAAAAAAATTTGTCAGCCTAACGACGTCACTTAACACTTCAAAATACTGAATTGATGAGATCAAATGGGGTCTCTCATCATATGATTATAAAATATCAGTATGATAAATTTATAGATCATACCCCAACATAATAAAAAGGATCTTGAAATACTTAAATGAAAATAGATCATGAAAAATGAGAAGGGATAAAGAATCTGTTACAAAATTTTCGGCTGCCTAACGGCACCACTTAAAACTTCATAAAACGAAATAATGAGAGTAAGAGGGGATCTATCATTATATGAAAAAGAAAAGGGCAATAAGAGGAGTATAAACGAACATCCTCCAACATAAGAACATGTAGCATAAAAGGAATGACATAAAAGAGATTACTTGAAATGAAAGAGAGAGGTCAGATCCCTTACCTTAAAACATAACTCTTAAAACTCAAAGGTTGGGACCTTGAGGGCCTGGGGGAACCATGGGAGGACTCATTGGGAGGTAATGAGACCATAACTTCGTTGGGGGAGAGTGGGGAGTCGAATGTATGAGAGGATGACTTGGTATTTATAGGGAATGTGAGGGGACAAGGCATTAATGGCAAAGAGACACCTCATTAGTGGTTTTGGCAAAACCATGGGCTTGCTCATGGTATTTGCCCATGGTATTGGCCACTTGGGACACCTCATACCTTATCTAACTATTCATAAACATATTGATTACAAACTTAATACATCATTTAATGATGTCATTAAACACCTGTAACTTAAAAACTGTATTTTAACTATTCATCGAAAATTCATCTTTCTCAGAATAATCCCAAAATTTCACCTTAACCAAATATCAACACTCTGATTACAAATATGAAATCCATTTTATAAAAATAATTTTCTATGTATTTTTAATTTAATTTTTAAATAAAAACACTATTCACTGAAAATTCATTTTTGTCAGAAAAAACCCCAAAAAATTACCATAGCATAATATCGGTGCTCTGAGTTCAAAAATGAAATCCGTTTTATAAAAATAATTATCTAAATATTTTTAATTAAATTTTTAATTAAAAACACTATTCACCTCAAAAAACTAATACTTGAATAATAATTTATGAAACCATTATTTAACCATTTTATTGAATCACATTACTTAATCACGGTGCCTAGATTATATTAATACTTTCTTTAAGTGAGATTACTAATACATTTAGACACATTACTAATCCTAATCATAATATCACTATTCATAATTTACTATTCATCAAAAATTAAGTTGATCTTATTAGACTCTAAATTTTGTACTGAACATAATTGTAGAAGACCATTTTTCGAAAATCATTACACATTTTTAATAATTTAAGGTTTACACAACCATTTTTAAAATATCCTTTTTTTAAAAATTCATCAAAAATATGCATACTATATTTATCCGGTCATTTGAATATTCATAAACTTCATCATAAGAAGAAATCCCAATTTTTATTTAAAACAAAGGACTACACAAGGCAGTTACGGTCTCCTTACATAGCCCCTTATCACACCAGCATATGACCTAAGTGTAAGGTGTGCTAAGGTGAGAGAATCTGAGGGAGGCTCGGCTAACATCGCACGAGTAGTAATTTTTATTAGTTTGAACTTCTCGCAAGGGCGATTCCATTCTATCTTCACACAATGAAGTTCGGCTTGGGTTTGGTCTAGAGAAAATCCCAGTGGTGCTACCTCCTTCCCAAGTTCTGTTAGATGGGCTTCGATCGGTTCAAGACTACTGGATGAGGTCATCGAATCATCTTTCTAAAAATATTAACCATGATTACTTTTATTTTGAGGCAATAATCAAAACATTTAGTTTCCAGTGGTCATATTGACCAATGGACATATAACCGTCTAAACCCAACTGTCTCATTTTAATTATACTCATGTTATCAAATAAAACATTTTTGTTGAGTATAAAATATAAAATAACACATGAAATTAGGAAACAAGATTTATTCAAAATTTTGGGTCGTTACAATCTCCCCCCCTTAAGAAATTGCATCCTCGCAATTTTTAAAAAATGGGTTTTGAAATTTCATTGAAATTCCCACATCAGAAAAAGAGTCAGTAACACTATTACATTAAAAGAAAGAA
The DNA here is from genome assembly GCA_963277665.1 of Viscum album. Lineage (NCBI taxonomy): Eukaryota > Viridiplantae > Streptophyta > Magnoliopsida > Santalales > Viscaceae > Viscum > Viscum album. The sequence goes on from OY728147.1 coordinate 1,245,512,426, forward strand.
AAGGATGTACAAAGGCCACCCGAGTTTACTCATACTAGGATTCCATGTAGGAAACATGGACATGGAGGATAAAACAAAGGGTCACGTTCGAAAGGAGGGTGATAGAAAATATGATTAGGAGAAAGTTAACCATAAGAAAATCTGAAACTTATGATGTGTGTAGACGATCTTTGATTACCTTGTAGGAAACATAAACCAACAACGTTTTTGTTTTACGTTCCTTTTCATAAATTTGAGGAATTGATTTACAACATAGAACAAAAACATAAAGAAAAAATATCTACCTTCATATAGAGTTTCACCCTTTAATAAGTTTCTACCAAAACTAATCTTTTCTCCCAAACGATGAGAATTCAAAACTACTTGGTCTCATCAAAACACAAGAATCATCTACTAGAGAATCACATAATCCACAAAAGATTAACTATCTATTTCTTCTATCTTTAAACATTATCCCAAAAACGGAAAGGGTACGGTTAAACAACTCTTCAAAAAGGAAGAATCCCATAGGAATGGAAAATAATTTTAAATCTTCAATGTTCCATGGTAATACCCAAAGTTCATCATAGACCATCCCATAAATAACGGTCCTTAAAATTCCTCAAAATAAACCAAATTAAGATTGAAACCCAAATACAAGAAGGATTTGATAACATAGTCTTCCAAAATAAACTTCATTGTTCATCTACAAACAACATAAACCACTCCTAACATCTTATAACAAAATTATCTAAACTAAACATATTTTACCCAAGATAGGTTAATCATTCTCATAAGTAACCTAAATTACCACAAGTCCACCATAAATTCATCGATTCTTCAAAATATAAGTCAACCTTACTCCTCAATGAAAATACCGTAGTAATATATTTACCTCGATCATATAGGGTCCCCAAAATAGTGAACATATTCCAAAATAATAATCATTTTTAACCCCCTAATCATCTCTATCATATTAATACGACAATCGTCGCATTTCCAATCACATTCGGTTTTGGGACATGTTCTTCCATTTCCCACCACTAACTATGAAAAGAAACTATAATTAGGGGCTTATTTACTTCGCTAATAATCATGAAAAGGAATCATTAACCATAAAAGGATAAACATGTAGAATAAATGTATATCCTAACTTGTGATCCCCTAGGTTCCAATCTAGGTTATCCATGATCATATATTCTTATGTGAATCTTTATTTTTTTATCCTTGCTCCTTTAATAATGGTTCTTACTAAGCTTATGAATTTACCAAAGCATATCCCCCGGGAGTGTCGTAACGAAGAGTGCAGCAAGGCCCGTTCAAGTCTAGCTCAAAGCGGTGTTTTCAGGTTTTACCCCTATGTACATCTGTGCCAGAGCAACCTCTACCTGCTCATATCCAGACAGGGATGTATTTGCTTGGAAACCCCTTACTCAATACTCACCAAAATACGAGGAAGATTTTCTATATTTAAACTTCTCTATAGGGTTCTTCCTAGATTTTTCATATCATAATTTACACAAATAACTAAACCATCCTTTGATACCAACGATAGCATCCCGCCTCTTTATTACATAAACTATCATTACATTTTACAAAACCGAGGATCTTTAAGGTTTAGTGTCTTGGAAACCAGGAACATTAAACATGAAAACATAAAACATTCTTCTAAAACACTTGAAAGGCTTCTCCTAATGTTCATCCTAGGTTCATTACGGCATCACATAACCTAGGAGCATACATCAAAAGAAAGGGTGGGCAAAAAGCCCAGTAAGGGAAACAAGAGAAACATTTTACATGTGAACTTGAGATACTTCAATAAGGTCATGAAAAAGAACATTATGGAATTAGAATGAAATAAGGAGGCATATCATAATGAAAATAACATTTTTCATAACTTGAAAATGTGGCTACACCATTTAACATAGACAATCATGAACATATCACCAAGGTCCATCCCCAAGGTTTCATTTGAAAATTACCAAGGTTATTCACCAAGGTATCGTGAAAATTGTAATCTCTAGTGGTTACATCATTACACAATGCATTGGAGCGCTGTTAGGGCGAACCCTTAAATTTTCCTTTATTATCATTTGAGCCACATATATCATCATCAAACATTTCATAAATAACCCATATAGCATAAAATAAATGGGTTTCATTTCATAATCATAATGTTTTGAAAAACTTCTTTAAAGACACGATCTTTACGTCACTTTAAACCCACGGAATGGGAGAGCGGGTTTCATTTATGTAAATCCCAGAATTTAAAATAGAAATTTTTTGTATATATGTGAATAAACCTGTAGAAATAAGAGATTTGAGTATTCACTTAATAACATAAAAGAACTTTAGAAAAAGAGATAGGCATTTTGAGACAGAAATTCTGCAGCATAACGACTATGTTACGAGGTTTTAGAAGACATTAAAAAGAGAGGGAAAATGGGTCAAACATTCATAAATGACCCATAAAACAGTAGATGGACAGAATAAAAAGGATACATGATCATGGTAATTAAATTTCAAGGACATAACATTTGAAATGAAAAACATGGAAGGAAGACAAAAATTAGATTTCTCTTATGAAAGTTCGGCAGCCTAACGGCGTTACTTAAACTTCAAACAAAATGATTTGAAAAGATAAAATAGGGTCTCTCATCATGTGAACATAAGAGTTCAGTATGATAGATATTGAGATAATGCCCCAACATAATTAAAAAGGAACTTGAATGTCTTGACATGAAATTAGAAATTTTAAAAGAATGAGAAGGGTGAAAGTATCCACTAAAAAAATTTCGTCAGCCTAACAGCGTCACTTAAAACATCAAAATACTGAATTGAAGAGATCAAATGGGGTCTCTAATAATATGATTATAAAATATCAGTATGATAAATTTAGAGATCATACCACAACATAATAAAAAGGAACTTTAAATACTTTACATGAAAATAGATCTTGAAAAATGAGAAGGGATAAAGAATCCGTTACAAAATTTTCGGCAGCCTAACGTCGCCACTTAAAACTTCATAAAACGAAATAATGAGAGTAAGAGGGGATCTCTCATTATATGAACATGAAAAGGGAAGTAAGAAGAGTATAAAAGAACATCCTACAACATAAGAACATGGAGCATAAAAGGAATGACACAAAAGAGATTACTTGAAATGAAAGAGAGAGGTCGGATCCCTTACCTTAAAACATAACTCTTAAAACTAAAAAGATGGGACCTTGAGGGCTTGGGGCACCATGGGAGGACTCCTTGGGAGGTAATGAGACCATAACTTCGTTGGGGGGGAGTGGGGAGTCGAATGGATTAGAGGATGACTTGGTATTTATAGGGAAAGTGAGGGGAAGGCATTAATGGCAAAGGGACACCTCATTAGTGGTTTTGGCAAAACCATGGGTTTTCCCATGGTATTTGCCCATGGTATTGGCCACTTGGGACAACTAATAACTTATCTAACTATTCATAATTAGAACATATTGATTACAAACTTAATATATCATTTAATGATGTCATTAAACACCCGTAACTTAAAAACTGTATTTTCACTATTCATCGAAAATTCAACTTTCTCAGAATAAACCCAAAATTTCACCTTAACCAAATATCAATGCTCTGATTACAAATATGAACTACATTTTATAAAAATAATTTTCTAAATATTTTTAATTTAATTTTTAAATAAAAACACTATTCACCCAAAATTCATTTTTTTCAGAAAAAACCCCAAAAATTACCATAGCATAATATCGGTGCTCTAAGTTTAAAAATGAAATCTGTTTTATAAAAATAATTATCTAAACATTTTTAATTAAAATTTTAATTAAAAAACACTATTCACCCGAAAAAACTAACACTTGAATAATAATTTATGAAACCGTTATTTAACCATTTTATTGAATCACATTACTTAATCAAGGTGCCTAGATTATATTAATACTTTCTTTACATGAGATTACTAATCCATTTGTACACATTACTAATCCTAATCATAAAATCACTATTTATAATTTACTATTCATAAAAAATTATGTTGATCTTATTAGACTCTAAATTTCGTACTGAACATAATTGTAGAAGACCATTTTTCGAAAATCATTAGACAGTTTTAATTATTTAAGGTTTACACAACCATTTTTAAAATATCCTTTTTCTAAAATTCATCAAAAATATGCATAATATATTTATCCGGTCATTTGAAAATTCATAAACTTCATCATAAGAAGAAATCCCAATTTGTATTTAAAAAAAGGATTACACAAGGCAGTTATGGTCTCCTTGCATAGCCCCTTATCACACTAGCATATGACCTAAGTGTAAGGTGTGCTAAGGTGAGAGAATCTGAGGGAGGCTCGGCTAACATCACACGAGTAGTAATTTCTATTAGTTTGAACTTCTCGCAAGGGAGATTTTGTTTTAGCTTCACAGGATGAAGTCTGGCTTGTGTTTGGTCCAGAGAAAATCCCAGTGGTGCTACCTCCTTCCCAAGTTCTGTTAGATGGGCTTCGATCGGTCCAAGACTACTGGATGAGGACATCGAATCTTCTTTCTAAAAATATTAACCAAGATTACTTGTATTTAGAGGCAATAATCAAAACGTTTAGTTTCCAGCGGTCATATTGACCAATGGTCATATAACCTTCTAAACCCAACTGTCTCATTTTAATTATACTCATGTTATCAAATAAAACATTTTTTTGAGTATAAAATATAAAATAACACATGAAATTAGGAAACAAGATTTATTCAAAATTTCGGGTTGTTATAACAACCATCCCCAAGGGGTCCATGTCAAGCTCAAGTAGCAAGTCGTTAGACAAGGGATAAACTACATGCATTATAGTATTTTGATCCCAAGATTCTATTGATGATTAAAGGTTGAATTTTTTTAATTTTAATATTTTATGTGTAGATATAAAAAATTAAATCCAAACATTTCATGAAATATCCCTTATTCATGATATAGGTATTAACCTGGATCCTTTGGCTTGATCCTTGAATTTTGAGTCTATTTCTAGGGGATAATCAATGATCATAAAATTATATCATTAGTGTTACATTAATATTGAATATAATATCTCTTATAGTAATATTTCATATCCATGATGTGACCATATGACATTATACTTGGTATAGACCAGATCACCAATGTCCATTCATAGATTGATTGTATTAGATTTGGAATTCATTATGTATGAGTTTATGGGTTGAGGTTCTCTATCATTGGTGATATGGAAGTTCTCGAAGATTATAATGGGTTTCTAAAAAGAATAATTAAAAAATTATAGATTAATATTGAAGTAGTATAATTAGAGTTAAAGATGTTATGGTCTTTTAACTTCATGCAGTTGTGGTATAGATTGAGTAAATATTATTTGAGGACATATTGGGATCACATCCCCACTGATATATAAATTTATAAAAATACATGCTCGTAGGGTATAGATATATATTTCAATTAGCATATAATCCGGAACATAGTTTTCTTGAAGATGAGAAGGTGTGTTTGGAGGATTTCTTAGGAAGCGATTTTCCAAACCAAGTGTTTCCCAAAGGGAAGACCCAATTTTTTCACCGTGAATGAAGATGAGAACTTGAGGTTATATATGGATGATCATTTCCAAGAGTATGTGAACATTTGTAATAAGTATATTGTTCATTTAACTAGTTAGATAATTGACTAGTGGAATGTATTAAGGTTATTCTCATAGATTGACCTCATGTGGGTCTTTCACGAAAACCGAGTTCGATACATGGATATACTGAAGATGACATTACAATGCTGTTATAGTCACTATATGTACATGATGATTCCCTATAGAATGAATAATACCCCAACCATAGTGATTATTCTCATAAACTAGATCATTAATCTATTCTTCCACAAATTTCTAGTAGTCTTCATCAATGACATCCTAGTACACCTTGCATTATAGGAGGGTTATGAAAAACATTTTAGGATGGTTCTAAGAATTCATCATGGGAACTTATATTTTTGAAATCACTCAAAGTGTTTTTGTGTATTTTAAATGTACACTCGTTGGGAAATGAAATTTCAATAGGAGTAGAGTTGGACCTTCAATGGTTAATGCATTATTATTCATTGGAAGTATACAATAGAATTACAGATGTACAAAGCCTCCATTGGTTTCCATACAACTAAAAGGTATTGATTCATAATTTATCTATTAATTAATCAACCCCACTACATTTAATTTATAGGGGAATATTTTTTATTGGATATACATGATGAATTATTTCAATAATAAATAATGTGATGGACGAGCACCCATATCTTAAGACTTCAATATAGGGGTGATGTGTATGAGGTGTTTTGAGATGCCTCTATAATAGGGGTTGTAATATTTATTATGTTGAAGAAGGAAGTGATTTCAGTTGTATCACTTCAGTGAAGACATTTTGAATAGATCTAAAATATAATGATAATAGTGAAATTTACACTAATAATATGATTACACCACTATATTAGAGACTAATTATTCATCCATTCCGACAACCAGTGTCACACATTTTTCATCATTTTGATAGATAATAACATTTGAGATAGACTATGGATAGAATTTATATAGTATTTCATCTTTAATATTGTATGTATTCCTAGTTTCAAGAACATTATGGTAGATTATTTCAGTATGATATCTTATTAATTTTTTTGGAGTGAGGTGTGGAGTAGTTGGAATCATTAAAAATACCCATAGAGGATGAGGATGGTATTATTTACCTATATCATATTGTTATTAACCCAAAACATCATCTATGTGATAGGGAGTCTCACCTTAAGGATATTTATTTAAATACCTTCCATGGATAGATATACAGTAGACATAATCATGGTGGATTTCGAGAATGTGGGGAACACATCCTTGAATAAAAAATGTGGCTAATGATAAATGTCATGATAACAGATGAGTTGTTGACGATGTTTAAAACGTCCTCCTTAGTGGTACATCAAAGAGTGTCCAATGTGTACCTAGACCTTTATCATCAATTATGGTGTCTAAGGGTGATTTAGTGTTTTATAGAGTTTTCCTCTTGATGCCTTGATTTTCATCTTGTGATGTTCATGGTCTAGGTTCTATTGCATTTGGATCAACACCATATATTTCTAGAATAGAAATGGAATGATATATCCACTTTATTTATGAAAATACGTCCATGATCATCTATATGTCATGTTTCTCTCTAATTGATCATATACCAGCACACCAACTTATCCCACTTCCCATACATTTGATATAATAGTTTATATTAGTGATTTGGAAACATTTACATATACAACATAGTCCATCATAATGGTGTTTCCGTGAAAATAATTTTAAATAAATTTTTTTGATTCATGTCATTATTATGGAGATTATTATTAAAAGCCATTAGGACATAGATCCTTTTCACCATAGAAAATATCGCACCACAAAATGTCTAGATAGAGTACACTATTGTGGTTTTCTAGGTTATGTTTTAAGTATCCATGTTATAATTTTAACAAAACCAGTAGGGAAACCTACACTTTATTATGTTTTCATAAAAAAAATAATACAACTCTTTCAATGGTATTCTACCATTTGATTGTATGTATGAGAGACACAACATGTCTCCACTATTTTGGGCCAATACATGTGAGACATCAGATGTTGAGCTAAAGTTAGTACAAGTAATGTATATATGGTTTTGATCATCCTGTAGTGTGAAATAATTTTCCAAATCTATCGAAAGTCTTATATGTGCTGGTGATTAAGGAATTTGGTGATCAATAAGGGAGACCATATGTTTTCTATTTTATAAATTCATTGTAGATTTTGGATATTTATTCAATGTGGAATGTTATCACATTGACTAATTGTAAATCATTTAGTAATGTGTAGGTTTGCAGAGGTGGAGTCTGACATGGGGATATCACCATAGTTAGAATTGATTCATGATGTTAAACATGTTTCATAGATGAGGTGGTATGTGCATGATACATTTCTTGTTATTGAAAGGTGTCCATAACTTTAACGATACTGATACGTTAAATGACTACCTTGTAGATAACATGGATCAACAGGATACCATCCTTTTTTGCAAATCCCCATTGTGCCTATCCAGTGATATTAGAGTAATATATAGGAGTTAAACTAGGAGTTATATAACCAAATTAAAGATCATTTCTATCATATTTTTTAGAATATATTTATAATTTCTAGGTGAAAATTTGTTATGTGGAGATAATATAATAAATCTTTTGTTACATTTAATAAATTTGGAATACATAAAATAATATTTTAGGATTTTAGAGGTAGGTCAACATGGGAATCTTGAGAACTTGGAAACTCTTTATATATATAATAAAAATAATAATTAAATTTTATCATGTATATAGAGTATTATTGAAATAATGGAATTTCGTATAAAAGTTGGATCATATGGCTAGCTTAATACCAAAATTAAATATAGAATGTGGGGTACACCCTATTCACAACTAACCTTTTTGTGTGATTTATTTTTTTATTAATAGAGGTTCTGTGTGTAATAATATATAAATAAATTAATAAATTAATAAAATATTTTATTATTTATTAAATGAATAGATGTAACTCTTTCAATTATATAATCCTAATACGGTGTATTACTTGTGTTACATGAATAACCAATGTGGTTTTAGATGGATAATAGAGGGTATCCTTGATGAATGATGAGATGATGGGTTGAAAATTAGTGTTCCAAGCTGGTGGCCTTCAAAAAAGAAAATTCTTGATCTCACTAATGAAAATGAAGTTTAACCAGTATTTCATAATGATCAATCCGTTCATTAGGTAATTATTTTTATTGGTTTAATCCCATATTTGTTTATTTATTTTTAATAAAATAAAACCGTCTAAAAAACTTATTCACATGTCAAATGTTGTTTTATAGTTTATGGAATATTATCCCTAAAATATAGATTTATTTGATCATTATTTATTCCTCATTGTTCCATATGTTTGATTCAAGAGGCAGATTCAATCCTATTCGTTTTCAGAGATTCATTCTTCATGTTTATGTTTTTTGAATTTCCTCCCCATATATAGGAACATTGATATGTAGTGTGACCTTTAACCTGTGGTTCCTTAAATATGTGGAAAACAATCATTACCCATTCAAACTTTAGTGAAATAAATTAGTTCTATGGGGTTGAATAAGATATAAATGACATGATCAATGTTAAATGATGAAAATAGGATATCGGGGTTTGATCAGAGACCTATGGTCCCGGGGACATGGTTTTTTGTAAACACATCTCAAAATGGATGATTCGTAAGATGAATCGGTGGATAGAATGTAGTAAATTGTGATAATTTAGTCATTTCCAACAAAGACACAACATCTATAGAGGATTATTTTTTAGAATTGTAGATGGTGATGATTAAAGTGGGAATAAACAAGGGATTTTGGTATTTCTAGGAAATCCTGATGTCCTCATTTATACATACAGGGATAACACAAATTGTAATACCCTTAATATGGATTATCATGTTCTATATATAGATACATATCAATTTACAAGTTGGTTTTCACCACACCATGTGACATAGTTTTGATAGCTCAATAGATACCACATATAGTACCTGTGCATGGACATGGATTATTACATATTAATTTCTAAGGTTCACAATTATGTATATAGATATTGTACCATAGTTTAGCCAGATCATCCTAGAATGGGAACATTACATGGGAGTGTCCAGTGTAAACTGGAACAATCCTATCATACAAGTATAATACAAATTTTATAAAATGCGCCGAAGGAAATGGGAATACTAAAGAATGTAATGAAGTTATGTATAGAAATTATACGCATCATGAACATCATCCTGGGAAGGATGAAGTCACCATTGCATATTTTCATTCATAGTTGGTTTTCACAATTTTTATTTCATTATGGTTGACATTCCTTCTTCCATGTTTTGATTAATATTCAATTTAATGAGGGTTTATAATGACATATAATCTTGAGTATCAGATGTAATACCCCCTCAATGGATTAATGAAGGTATCCCTTTCTAAGGCCTATATTTGTATCCTAGTTATATCTATTTCCATAGGTTATATTATGTATCTTATGACCTAAATATATAATAATTTGATCCAATATATATGAGGATATTTTAGTTACGTACATGTATCCACTAGAGGCCCTACTATGAACCCCAATCCATGTATTGAAATCATTTGATTCAGGTGTTTTCTCTTTTATGTAATGGACTGAGGAAAATTATCTCATTGATATTGGACATCAGTGTTAGAAGGACCCAGGAAGTGTGTTCTCATTGAAGGGAATTACATCGTAGCCTGGAGTGACATCTATGGTTGAATGTATAATTATGACAATACATTGAAATTTGGTGAATAACATTATAATATCTACATTTTTTATTAATATTTCTTTGAAAAATATTTTGTTTGATATATAATAATATTTATGGGATATGTTGCCTCTTGATATGTTGTGTTCATTGATTCTGATATGTCCTACTAAAAACAATATAATCAACCTACATGGTATCAACACATGGGTATAAAACTATACAGATTACTTTTTTTTATGATGGGGTCCTAGGTGGAAAAGGATATTGTGGTGTGTAGTTCTGATAGAGGTAATATGTTGGTTTCAATGAGTATCATTTGATGGTAACACCAAAACTATTTCAATTTTAGAATCTTTTTTAGTCTCTGGTGGGATTGAATTTTTTCATTTAGTATTTATTGTACATATGTGACACTATTATCTTGGATATAGTTTTATTATACAATTATTCATTCATTATTATCATAGATTACATAAATATATTAGTTCTTTGATATTTGTTTTTTTGTACATATAACAATTCTACAGAATCCCCTCTATGTACTCTTCATACTCAGTGATAGTCACCATCTCCTTTATTACTAGGGGTGTGGTTAGGATGCCACAGTCGGTATTATTCCATCCCAGTAGGTCTTGATTTCTCATTTCATGACTATCAAAAGGATAAATAATAGTCCCCCCAAAATTGGTATAAATTTTCCATTAAAATTATCTGTCAACTTCAATAGATACAAATATTAAAATAAATTAAATAATTATGAAAATATCAAAGGACATGATGAAATAATAATTTCACGTTAAAAAATTACATGATGTAAGAGTTTATTTCATATTTTAAATGAATTTTTTTCGATAGTACTCTTTTTTGGTTATACATATTTCAATGATATCATGACAAGGTCAAATTTAACTATTATAAGGTATTAAATATATACATTAAAATAAAAACTTGAATGTTATATATGATTTTTTGATTATTTTGTAACACATTGATTATCACAAACAATCAGGAATCATTATAAAATATCCTCAACAATGCATTAATGATGCAATATCAACTATATCATTTACATTTAGTATTTTACCTCCATAACATACTAATATATTTTTCAGATGAGAGTACCAAACTATTTATTCACACTATCACATTAAACAACTTTTCCATTAATTAGTATACAATATATAGTATTATATATAAAATCACTAGAATACTATATCATTATACAATCGTTATAGATATAATTTTATAATGTTTTTTTCTATCCTAAATTTAAAATCATGTTTTCTATTAATGAGATTCATGTTCCATTTTATTTTCATAATAATATGTACCTTTCTAATTGCATCGAACCATTTAAAAAATCTAACCAAATGTACTATATAAGGTCTTGATGTACACAAATAATTTTAGATACAAATGATATTTTTAAAATTCAATATGACCCTAGTACCTTCCTACTTTATCCATAAAATATTTTGTTCCCAGATTAGTAGATGTGTAAAATTCTCTAGATTCATCAACACCAAACATCATTAGATACATTAGACTACAATTATTTATTTTGAAATATAAAAACATCTGTAATAGTAACACACAAAATACAATAAAAACTCTTTTAACTAATTATTGAAATTTCTTAAATTCAGATAATTTGGATAGAAATAAATAACATGAGTATATATTATGTTTGGAGAAAATTGGGCCATTGAGATTCACTATCAGTCTATCTAATTATTTTCTTCTCTAATGTCATATATTTTTCCATCCAAATTTCAATTTATGAATTATATTCATTTTAATCTATTTAATATATTTTAATACCAAAAATAGGGTTCTCATTTGATCCCATAGAATGTAATCCTTAGTTATCATACTCTGTAATAATCAATGTCATGGAAAAAAATTTATTTTTGTATAATATACACTTCATCCTCAGATTAAAAATTTAAAAATGTTTTCATTAAAACAATTCGTAAATCATTGAATTTAATTAATCCCAAATAAAATAAAATTATGATATTTTTTCAATCCTTATGACTGGGTAATAATTCTCAAAAAAATTATCTATATAATATGATTGTATTATCTTAAAATAATAAAATCCATGATCTACGATGGATCCCCATTTTCATTGATCTTACTAAAAATGTCCCACATTATCTTAATCGCATTTTACTATTAAGAAATGATGGAAATTACTATATCCCACTTCCCTATATTTTTTATCACTCTCACCATCAATGTAAACTTGTTATAATTTTGTAAACCTTCGTCTAAAAAATATTTGTCAACAAGTTAAAACAACTAGATATAATAGGTAGTTTATAAGATTAATCATTTTTTCATTTTTATTACAATATATTAATGTAATGTCTCGGGTATTTCCATGTATTATTTTAATATTATATGGGAATTATTTCAAGACTAGGCTCTAAGACGGCATGAATTTCGGAGGCCAGGTGAGTCCGGAACAGGTGTATGAATTTAATTTAATAATTAAAAAACACGGGCGCAAAGTTTTCCTGAAAAAGTCGAATAACTCTTGAACGGGTGCTCGGATCAGAAATCTGATGGTACAATTGCGTTCAGAATAGCGTTTTTACTTTAGGAGAGGCCTAACATCAGCCAGCGTCGGTCGGTGGTGGAGTCCAGTTTTTGCTACGTAAGAGTAATAAAATATTTAAATAAAAATATTTCATCCTGCAGTGAAATATTTTAAATCTACTCCAATAGATATACCTTACCTTTTTAATTAAATGTTGGAGAAAGGGTCCAGGGTTACAAACCATATAACCCTGAAACCCTTGGCGGCTCTGAAGGCTCTAGACAAAACCTCCCAACACGGTGACGACGATGCAGCGACCGGATCATCACCGACGAATGCCGTGGAATCCAGGTAAGATTTTTGTTTTTGATTTCTTCCTTGTTGTTGATTTCTACGACGAACATGGGCTAATCCACGAACAAATTAGTCTGCGGATCTATTATTCTTTCATGATGGGATTTTTTGGGGATTTATGGGAGATTTAATCCATGTTAATCCATTGTTGTTGACTTTATACTCCATTTAATCTCATTAACGGGAGCAGATCAACCAAGTGATGAACGACGGTGGAGGTTCCTTCCTCAATTTCATTTCTTTGTATTTTCCCCTTTATTTTCTTCATGTTCTTCGCGTTCTTTGCGGGGCGATAAAAAATGGATCGTTGTGTATCCGTTCTATGATCCAACGATCCCAAACTGTGGATCCAACCCCGGAGTGTTGTCACAGAGGTGCGTCGGCGATATAGCCAGACGATTCAGAGCAGATCGAGAGTTATGAGTTTTCAGGCGTTTTTCGTCGGATGGATCGTTCGAGGTTTATGATCCGTTTTAAAGTCTGGAAACACCTGTAGCGGTGTCAATATGACGAACAGAACCAATCCCTGGAGTATCGGGATGAACGAATGATAGATCGCAGTTCCGGAAGATCGGATGAAGCGTGACGAAGAAGACATCGTTCTGGAAATTTCCCGACTACACGGCGTGTAGAATGGGCTACATGGCATGTGTTTGTCAGTAGACCACATGGCGTGTACTCCGGGAGTACACCGAAATGGGTTGGGTACACGGCCAAGGACACGGCGTGTATACCCCTCCCTGGCCAGACCCGACTAGATACACGGGAGACCCCGTGTACTGGTACACGGGCACGTGACACAGACACGTGCAGAGACTGTGTACGGGCACATGACCATCCTACACAGAGTGAGTCTAGGTTCTCGGACATGATGTGTGATTATTCTACACGCATTTTAGTTTCTTTTTTTCTGACAATCCGAATTACACGGGCCGGTTACACGGGCCGTACCCAGGGTAAAGTAACACAGTGTGTACTTTTTCTACATGCCATGTGGTTTGGTTTTACACAGCATGAACGAATGACACTTTCCGTTTACATGGGAATACCTAGGGTCAAGGAACATGTCGTGTAACTTTTCATCATGTTGGGTATCCTTTTATTCATGGCTTGAGCCACTTGTCTTCTCTGACTTGGACTAGTTCTTAGGGTTCGTACCCTTGGTTCTCCCCTGAAGGTTCAAGTATCATTTCATTCGTACAGGAGTATCATCCCTTCAGCAGAACATCCTGAATAGAGTTGTTGGAATCCCCTCAATGAGACTTGGATCCGGATCCTCTATTCATTCCTGGAACCCTAGGTAGAGTTCTTGGTATCGACGTGACCAACTTTACCCAGGTGCCCATCCTCTGCTTAGTAGATTAGCTAAGACTGAGTTGTCGTAATCACCCCATGACTTGGTTGTGATCCTCATCTGTGCATCATGTTCTCAAAGTACTTGTGGAGTGTGTTCTCCCTGAATGAGTACTTCGTATCTCTCTCTTAAGATATAGTAGTGTGTTCTCCCGGGTGAATGCTTAGTGGAATCTTCGTGATGGATCCTAGTGGTGGGTTTTGCGATAGTCGATTGTTTATGAGTATATCTGGATATTCTTGTTAAATGATCAGTAGAAATATAATGTGTAGAGCTGATTGCACCTTTATTTTGTGGTATTTTCCCCTTGTTGTATTTCCATTTTGGTTTTGGGGTGTCCTGTTGGGTATTGTTATATTCACCCCTTCACGGGATTTGCTCGCACGTGTCGTGTCTTGTGTAGATGGGCGAGCCATTGACAGGATTCTAGGCGGACCAGGACCGTACGGTACTCAGTGAGATCAGACAGGCCGAGGTGTGTTCCTATGGCTACCGACTGTAGTTCTAGAACCTTTTTTACAGGTTTTACTTTCTTATAGTCTTTTTTTTGGGCTTGTACATTAGTCCTATGGTTTTACTTTCTTTTACGTTACATTCTTGTTGAGGTATGTGGTTGGGTTTTAGTGTATGCATGCATTTTTTTCTTTTTGGTAGTTTTACTTTTCAGCTTTATGGGCTTTGAGATGTGTGTGCATGTGTACGAGTTTATAGGCAATACCTTCCATGTTAGTAGCATGCCTACTCTGTGTTAGTCACCAGCCCCTGGCCTATTGGATAAGGGCTTGTGGAGTTGCGGGTCGGGCACCACTAGGACAGTTCCTGACAGAGTGGTATCAAAGGTGGTTGTTTGTACCTTAGGACCGAGAGTCTGTGAGTTGGTTTGGGGCAGTAGTGCTAAGTGTATCGAGTTCGGCTTTCATGCTAGGGACCCCAGTGTTTGTGCGGGCGGACGACGTATCCATACACTAGGACTCTGATAACGTTTTTTCGACTACGAACATTAGAACGCTAGTTGATGGGGATAAAAATGGTACATGAATCATATAGGAATGAGTTGTGGATTCCAATTCTTTCTTGAGTTAGCTCTCTATATATACTCACTGATTGAGATACATCTTGTTTCTTTACAGGATGCCTCCACGACCCGCACTCGCTAGGATCCAACAGCTCGATCATGTGGATTACCCCCTCAGTGATGAAGCCACGATACAGGGACCAGATCCCCCAGTTTTACCATCGGGTGGTGTGCCAGTTATTCTGCCACCTGTGGAGCAGTGTTTTGTGCCTGCTATTCCAGTGGAGGTGTAGCGCAGGCTGAGTGCACTCCACAAGTTTTAGAGATAGATACCCCTCAGGTTTCGAGGCGAGCCTGAAACTCAAGCAGTAGAGGACTAGCTTGGGGTAGTGGCCAGATTCTTCTGTTTGGTGAGGACACCAGCAGACCAGATGGTGATCCTGGCAACGAGCCTTCTGTAGGGATCGACAGGATGATGGAGGAGTTTGGTTATCCAGACCCACGATGAGGCGACATTTTCATGGTCAGAGTTTGAGCATCTCTTCAGAGAGGGGTTTTCTCCGGTTAACCTGAGATCAGTTTGCATACAGTAGCTTATTCAGCTCCATCAAGGAACTATGACGGTGCTTGACTATTTGTCAAGGTTTACCGACCTCTAACGGTGCTTGATGGATATGGTCAAAGATCAGTACTTCCGAGCTCAGAAATTTTAGTGGGGCATGGGCAGAGATATCTGAGCTAGCAACATCCCTATGAGCATTCCTACTTATGTTGGGGTGCTCGAGCAGGCTCTGGTGGTCGAGAGCTTCTTTGAAAAGTAGAGACAGTCGGAAGATGTCAGTAGTGGGTGAGCTAGAGTAGAGACCTCGGTAGCTGGGAGACAATGTCAGGGACCCAGGTTTGGGAGACGTTTTCAGAGGAGACCCCAGGACATGGGATCTTCTATACAGGGTTCACAGGTCGCATCCATCCAGCCTCGAGAGAGGCAATTATACTCATGTTATGGCAGGGGAGATCTCGCTCAAGACTGTCCGACCCGCCATACTACTGAAACGGGAGCAGTGGAAGGACCGCTGAGGTAGAGGCAACGTGTGGAGCAGACAGATCTGTGGGGCGGCGGATGTGGTCGGGGAGCTGGGAGAGAAGCTGGAGGTGGTCGGCGTTTCAACCATTTACCACCACCACCCCCGGAGGTCCACCCCATGGTCAAGGATTTGGTGGAAAGAGGAAGGGACAGCTGTAAGGGGCAGAGGATTATGCTCCAGGAACCCCCGAAATGATTAGAGGTACTAACTGTGTCTTTTATACTTTGGTTGATGTATTGATATACACAGGTGCTAGTCATTCCTTTATGGCTGCTTATCTTTTTCGAGACCTTGCTATTCTAGTTGAGCAGTTGACTCGACCCTTGTACTTAGAAACACTGGGTGGAGATGATTCATAGATCACACACCTATGTAGATAGTGTGACCTGACCATTGGAGGCGATAGTTTCGGTTGAAACCTATTGGTGGTAGCATCGATGCCTTATGATGACATTATTGGTATTGATTGGCTATCCACAGTTCGTGCCCAGATTGGTTGTTTTAGGAGAAGGGTGCGGTGTGTCTCTAGTGATGGAACTAGGTTCTCTTTTGTTGGTGAAAAAGAGACCCAGGCAGTGCAAGATGGACTGGTGCATAGGAGGGAATAATCGATTTCACATCAGTAGGTTAGCCTAGCCCTTGGCACAACAGATGTTTTGAGTTTCTATTTTCTAGCGGTGGTGGCTGAGTACAAGGACGTCTTTCAGAGGATATCGACAAGCTACCTCCCTGTCGAGAGATAGATTTCTGTATCGAGTTTTGAATCAGGATGACACCGATATCAACATCAGCATATCAGATGACTCCTACAGAGCTTCTTGAGATGAGGGTGCAGTTAGACAACTTATAGAAGATGGGCTTTGTGAGGCCCCGCGTTTCACCCTGGATGGCCCCAGTGTTGTTTGCCATGAAGGCGAACGAGAACTTCAGGCTATGTTTGGATTACTGGCGCTTGAATCAGGTGACCGTGAAGAACCGGTATCCACTACCGAGGATCGATGACCTCTTCGACCAGTTGAGAGGGGCAGGATGGTTCTCGAAGGTTGATCGACGATCAGGATATCACCAGTTGCAAGTACGGGAGGATGATATACTGAAGATGTCCTTCAGATGTTTCTATGGTCAGTATGAGTACATGGGGATGCCCTTCAGCATGAAGAACACCCTATCAGTTTTCATGGCGCTCTTGAACCAGATCATTTAGCCCTATCTAGACCAGTTTGTAGTGGTCTTCTTCAATTATTTCCTTGTGTACTCTGCGTCCGATTAGGAGCATGCGAGACACCTAATTATGGTTCTAGACACACTCCGAGAGCACTAGTTGTAACGGATACTCACGATGTGTTAGTTCTGGTTACAGGAGGTCCACTTTCTGGGACACATTATCTCGGCAGATGGTGTAGCAGTGGACCCATCCAAGATGGAGGCAGTGCTTGCATGGGAGCCACCCCGGAGTGTAACGGAGGTTCCGAGTTTCCTTGGGTTGGAATTATACTATCGTTGATTCATCCTCTATTTCTCTAGTATTGCAGCACCCATGACAGCTTTGACCATGAAAGGGATAGTCGTTTGTGTGGACCGAAAGATGCCAGCAAGATTTCCAACAGTTGATACAAAGTCTGATGAGCACCCCGATCATGAGATTACCGGAGGAGGGTGTTGAGTACGTAGTGTTCTGTGATAAATCATGAATCAGGCTTGGTTGTACCCTAATGCAGAGGCAATCATTGATTGCCTATGGCTCATGACAGTTGTGGCCACACGAGTAGAACTATATGACCCATGATCATGAGATGGCAGCGGTATTCCTCACATTGATGATGTGGCGGCACTACCTGATGGGCGATCGGTTTACCATCTACTCTAATCACAAGAGTCTCTGATATATCTTTTCCTAGAAGGACATAAATTTGAGACAAAGGAAATTGCTTGAGTTCTTCCAGGATTATGACTTTGAGATATTTTATACTCCTGGGAAGGGGAACGTAGTGGCAGATACTCTCAGTAGGAAATCTAGTTCGTAGTTGCTAGATGAGGCGACGAGGCAGACAGACTCCTTAAAGTTATTCTTCATGGATAGAGATGAGGGAGCCTACCTTCAGTCGATGGTTGATACCCCTCCACTCTTAAAGTGAGTTTGGGAAACACTTCGCGAGAATGCTAGCTATGAGATTCTACGTGCTCAGATATCCACATGTGATGCTGCTGATGGATATTCAAAAGGTGGGGAGCACATTTTTCTTTTCAGAGGGCGCACAGTAATACCAGATACATTGTTGAAGGAGGTTCTGAGGGAGTTCCATACATCCCCATTAGAGATGCATCCAGGCATAAAAAAGATGTATCATGGCCTCCGACTTCAGTTCTTGTGGCCAGGAATGAAGAAGGGTGTGGCAGAGTTTGTCTCTCAGTGCCTTACTTGTCAGCAAGTAAAGGCTAAGCACCAGGTTCTAGTAGGATTGACTTAGCCCCTTGAGGTGACAGAGTGGACGTGGGATGGGATATACATGGAGTTCGTGATGGGTTTACCACGTATGTACCGAGGACACGATGCCATCTGGGTGATCCTTGATCGACTCACCAAGTCGGCCCACTTCCTATCCATACAAGAGCAGAGTTCTGTAGAGAGTATGGGACACCTCTACGTGTAGAAGATTATTCGACTTCATGGAGTTCCATCCACGATCATCTCAGATAATTATGCGCGTTTCACATCCCTATTGTGGAAGGGATTTCCGGATGCTTTTGGGGATCAGTTCCTCTTGAGCACAGCGTTTCATCCCTAGACTGATGGTCAGACACAGCGGACCATCCAGGTCCTGGAGGATATGCTTCGAGCTTGCATACTTTTCTTCGGTCGTAGCTGGGAGTATCATCTACCACTATGGGAATTTTCTTATAACAATAGTTATCATTCCACTATTGGTATGGCACCATTCGAGGCTCTGTACAGGCGACCTTGCAGGTCGCCACTTTGGTGGACTGACCCGGGAGAGTCAGCACTCATGGGCCCAGAGATGGTGAGAGCTACTATAGAAAAGATGTAGGTCAACCAGGAGCAGATCAAGACTATACAGAGTCGGAAAAAGTCTTATGATGACAGGAGGCAAAGGCCCTTGGAGTTCAAGGAGGGAGACCACGTGTTCCTTCAGGTCTCACCTCGATGGGGATTGCAGAGATTTGGCCGAGGTGGCAAGCTATATCCATTGTTCGTGGCCCCTATTCAGATTCTGAGTAGGGTTGGCGAGGTGGCGTATCTCTTGGCTATACCTCCTCAGATGGACGAGGTACACAACATCTTCCATGTGTCACAGCTACGAAGGTAAGTGCACGATCCATCACACGTTATCGACTGGGGTGAGATGGACATCGATGATGGGGATACTATTGCAGAGTACCCAGTAGAGATCGATGATCCTGGAGAAGATCCTTCGTCAATGAACTATTCCCTTGTTGTGTGTCCGGTGGAAGCACGAGAATCTTTAGGGGATCACGTGGGAGCGGGAGGCTCAGATTCGCATGCAGTACCCAAATCTTTTTGGTTATCCCTTGTTTTGGATTTTCGTGGACGTAAAAGCCCTAAGGTGGGTGTGATGTAATATCTCAGATTTTTTCATGTATTATTTTAATATTATATGGGAATTCTTTCGAGACCAGGCTCTGAGATGGAATGCAGTTCTAAGGCCTGGTGAGCCCGAAACAAGTGTCTGAATTTAATTTAATAATTAAATAATGCGCACGAGCGGTTTTCTAGAAAAAGTGGAATAACTCTCGAATGGGTTCTAGGATCCAAAATCTAAGGGCACCGTTGCGTTCAGAGCATCTATTTTACCTTAGGAGAGGCCTAACAACGGCCGACACAGGTCGGTGGTGGAATCCAGTTTTTGGGACGTAAGAGTAATAAAATATTTAAATAAAAATATTTTCTTCTACAGCGAGATCTTTTAATTCTACTACAATAGATATCCCTTACATTTTTAATTAAAGGTTGGCGCAAGGTTCTAGGGTTACCAACCTCATAACCCTGAAACCCTTAGCAGCTCTGGAGGCTCTGGAGAAAACCTCCCAATGCGGCGATGACGACGCAGCGACCGGATCATCACCGACGAACTCTGCGGAATCCAGGTAGGATGTTTGTTTGTGATTTCTTCCTCGTTCTTGATTTCTATGACAAACATGGGATAATCCATGAACATACTAGTCCGTGGATCGATTGTTTTTGCGGGATGAGAGTTTTTTGGGGATTTATGGGAGATTAAATCCATGTTAATCCATTGTTTTTGATTTTCTAATTCGTTTAATCCAGTTAATGGTAGTGGATAAACGCCATGACGAACGACGGTGGTGGTTCGTTCCTCAATTTTGTTTCGTTGGATTTCTCCCCTTTCTTTTCTTTGTGTTCTTCGCGTTAATCGTGGGGAGATGAACGACGGATCATTGCACATCTGTTCTATGATGTAATTATCCCAAAATGTGGATCCAACCCCATAGCGGTGTCACGGAGGTGCGACAGCGATATCGGCAGACGATTCGTAGAGGATCAAGAGTTATGAGTTTTCGGGATTTTTTCTTCGGATGGATCGTTCGAGGTTTATGATTTGTTTTAAAGGATGAAAACACATGTCACAATGTTCTTATGATGAACCAAACCAATCCTAGGAGTATTGGAAAAAACATACGAGAGATCGCATATTCGAAAGATTGGCCGAAGCGTGGGGAAGAAGATGGTGTTCTGGAAATTTCCTGACTACACGGCGTGTAGTATGGGATACATGGTGTGTGTTCATCGGTGTCCCATATGGAATTTACTACAGGAGTACAAAGACACGGGTTGGGTACACGGCCATGGACACGGTGTGTATACCTCTCCCCGGCCAGACCCAGCCAGATACGTGGGATACCCCGTGTAATAGTACACGGGCAGGCATCACGGACATGGGAAGAGACCATGTACGGGCACATGGCCAGCATACACAGAGTGAGTCCATGTGAACAGAAAATGCGTGTGATTCTTATACACGTCGTGTAGTTTCTTTCTATCCGAATAACCGAATGACATGGGCCAATTACCCTGGAAGTACCCGGGGACAAGGAACACGAAGTGTACATTTTCTACACGTTGTGTGGTTTGGGTTTACACGGCTTTAATGATTGACATAGGCCGATTACATGGGCAGTACCTGAGGTCAAGGAACATAGCGTGTAGCTTTTCTACACACCGTTTATCCTTCTCTTAATTGCTTGAGCTACTTGTATTCTGTGACTTCGACTAGTTCTTAAGTTTCATACCCTTGGTTTTCCCCTGAAGGTTCTGGTATCATTTCTTTTCTACTGTAGTATGATCCCTTCAGTAGAAATTATGGAATAGAGTTTTTGGAATCCCCTCTATTAGACATGGAGCCGGATCCTATATTCATTCTTGGAACCATTGGTAGAGTTCATGGTATCGACGTGACCATCTTTACCCGGGCCCTGATCCTCTTCTTAGAGGATCAGTTCTGAACGAGTTGTCGAAATCACCCCATGACTTGGTTGTGATCCTCATCTGAGAATCATGTTCTCAATGTACTTATGGAGTGTGTTCTACCAGAATGATTACTTCATATCTCTATCTTCATACCTAGGAGTGTGTTCTTTCGGGTGTATGCTTAGTGGAATCATTGAGCTGGATCCTAGTGGTGGGTTTCGTGATAGTCTATCGTGTATGAGTATATCTGGATATTCTTGTTATATGTTCTGTCGAAATATATAGTTTATATCTAACTATACCATTCTATTGTGTTATTTTTCCCTTGTTTTAATTCTTTTGAGGTTTCGGGGTGTTCTACTGGGTATTGTTATGCTCACCCCTGCACGGGCATTGCCCACACGTGTCGTGTCTTGTGCAAATGAGCGATCCTTTGACAAGATTCTAGGCGGACCAGGACTGGATGGTACTCAGTGAGATCAGACATGCCGAGGTGTGTTCCTACATCTATATACTGTAGCTCCACCACCTTTCTTTATAGGATGTAATTTGTTATAGGCTTTCTTTTTCGTGGTCTTGTACTTGTGGCCCATGGTTTTACAGTCTTGTACTTTACTTTCCTGTCATACTCTGTGGTTGGGTTTTAGTGTATGCATCCATCATTTCCTTTTGGTAGTTTAAATTTTCATCTATGTGGGCTTGGAGATGCGTGTGCATGTGTACAATTTTATAGGCAATGTATGCCATGTTAGTAGCATGCCTACTCAGTGCTAGTCACCAGCCCCTGGCCTATTAGAGGCGGGCTTGGGGAGTTGCGGCTCGAGCCCCACTGGGACGGCTCTGGAAAATTAAACTATATGATTTTCCATCATATACTCTATGAAATTAAATCATATTACTTCAAATCAATATAACTATCACAATATTGTAAATTTCAATATAATATTCATTGTGTTCAATATATACATGATCATTTTGGATGAAATTATTATATCTAATTCCCCTTTTAAATGTCAATATATGCATGAAATGTTGTTTGTGATGAATTTTTATACTAAAAAATTGATACAATAAATTTTTCAATAAAATTTCTCAGATCATTTTTATTTCACCTATAAATTATTCAAAAAAATGTATAACCGTGATATACTCATTATTCATAAATCTTGTAAATAATTTTTTAATTATTCACAATAAATATATAATGAATAAAATGATAAAACCCTTTGAAATCATCAACATTTGATTCATTATAAATAATTACATAGATTGTGTAATGTCAAAATAGGTCAATTTATATACAATTTCAAACAATATTTATATTTATGTATGGTTTCATCTAGTATATGTATTATGTTCCATGCTATGATATTAATTTTCAGACCCATGTCTACAAATTTCTCATTTTTCTACTCAGGGAGACCATTTAGTTAGGTTATATATATAATTACATATAGATGAACTCAATTTTTTCCAGATATACCTAATATAAATCAACAAATAATTAGGATTCAATAAGAGATAATAATAATTTAAGGAATACAATATTTTATTATTAAAAATTTTCTAAATGTTCAAAGAAATCGGCATTTGTTATATAAATATTATTATTAAATAGATACAATTAATATGATTGATATAATTAAAAAAACTATTGAATTTAATATATATGTTTATGGACATTATGTTTATTTGTCCATATAATATGCTTGTATTATCTCAATATGTTTCATCAATTCCAATTAAGTTGTCATTTAACACTTATTTTCCATTTCGTCAATGTCACTAGGAGAACATGTATTGATTGATTGACATTATATCTTTTTTTATTTCCCACATAATCATTCATGAATATAACAACCATATTCAAAAATATAAAGTGGTGAAGGATTATATTTTTATAAATTATTTCTCATGTTTCGTTTTCATTATCATGAAACAGGTATTTTAATCACTATTAATATACAATGACATTCCATTTATTAATGTGATGAATATAATTTTTTTGCATCATTTATAATACCTATGTCACACAAATTAAGATTTATTATATCATCATTTCTATTTTCTAAATATTTATAAATAAAAAATATATTTATTAATAATTGATTAATAATTACAAAATTACAAGATTTATTCTAATCAATCGTGTTGTATCCATATAATTTCTTAATGTGTGATATATAATTTCTAAATGTGATTGTTCCACCATCATACTCAAAGATATTATTTGATGTTTATTTTATGTTCATGTGTTTGTTGTCTCAACAATCATGTTTCCAAATAATATCAAATTTATCATATAATTCCCTAAACCCATAGTCATGGAGTTGGTGCAATATTTTTTTTAATTATCACGATTATAAGGAATAAAATCTCAAAGGACTGATCATTTAACTAGTCTTAAAAAATATTAAACACGTATTCCATACATTTAAATTAAAAATATAAAATGAAATATATCCAATACATTTATAATGTCATTATTCTCTATGATAAACCCTTCATATCAATAATAATCCATATCATGGAATTTTGGGACAATAAAACATAAGAAATTGCTGATATAAGATGCTGAGTATGGGTATAAAATGTATAAAAATATTCCAAAATTATGCTTGAGCTTTTAAGGAATGTTATAAAACTGAAATACTAAAATTTAGAACACAATCATGAGCATAATACGGAAATAAAAAAAAATCAAATAATGGAATTTAAACATTCACAAGGATATAGTACAAGTATAATAATAACATGTAATTTCATTAAATAATCTCATAATGAGTGGATACATAATTCAGGATATCATAACCATACAATCAAGGCCATGTTCCAAGACCGTACATAAGTGGGTAAAACCCCAAACAATTTTGTCTAAGGAGGACTACTGATGCATGGAGGGGATTTCATTTACCGGTCCTCATCCCATAGGGTATTCATTAATCGATCCACAACCTAGAGGACCTTCATTAACGAGTCCCTAATCTTTCACATACTATATTCATTGGATTCCTATTATGAATAGGGTAAATCATAACCAACATAATGATTTGTAATAAAACTATCATACTAAATAGTAATTCTTTTAACCATAAATCATTAATGGTGTCAAAAAAGAATAGCCAAAGACAATTGTATCATAAACCCTTCAATAGTATCTGGTAGATTTTATCATAAAAAATCAACATCAATTAAGAAAAAATAAAACAATGTAAGTTGACATAAATTTATATAATCTAATAAAATCATTAAAATTTATAATGAGATATATCCTCTTTTACTTGAAAAAATTAAAAGGTCTAGTCATTTTTAAAAGAAGACATATAAAAATATATTTTTGAATTAGAGTGTCCCATACCACATTGAAAGATTTTATAGGAATTAATATTTTAAAACATTCATTCCCATATAAATAAATCCTTTAATCCATTTTCAAAACATGGACATTAATGTGAACGATTTAGTGGAACAAATCATTAAAACAAATAATAGGATGTTTTACGTAATGATTCCCCAACAAAAAATAATAAAAAGATTAGTTTTTTAAAACATTTTAATGAACATAATAATAGACATAAAAAGTCCTTTATAATATTTCAATATTCATATAAATAGTTCTTTAAAATCATATCACAACTATTGAAATTTAAAAAGGATTATTTCATTAAATATTCAAAGAATCCCATACCACTAGAATCATTTAAATAATATGAAAAAAATATTAAAAAAAATAAATAAATACAGTGAAAATAAATTTATTCAGGATATAAAATATAATATGGGTAATACATAGACCACATAAAATAAATATGGGCTAAACGTGTCTTATATCTAAAAAATGTAATAGTGATATATAATTCTATTACCTTAAGTACAGTACTCTCTACACATGTTTGAAACTATATAAAAATTGGTTTATGAACATTATTAACATATACCAAAATCATTATAATTTTTATGTTATCATATATGATTCGTTTATGACTTTATATTACAAGTTTGTTGACAATTCCATGTTAAAGAATCATTTCGGGTTATAACTGCTATGATGATCATATCTGTTTTTACATGTTATTATTGTTCTTATTACTTATATCATGATTGAAATACATACATATAGTAAAAAATTATTTTTATATACTATATATTCATAATATAAATATATATATTATATAGATATATGAAATGGAATGAATCTATCATGGAGACAATATGTCATATGTACCAATGAACAATGTTTCTATTTTATTATCATAGTAAATAAAATAAATTAAATATGTAGATATATATAATTACAATTTTATTAATAATTAATGTATTTCAATCATATTCATTATATATAGAATCATTTTAATGGATAACATGGAGGATAAATCTCATCACGTCATGGAGACGATAAGCCATATGTATGCACGGGAAACGATATCATTTCTCTAATGGTAAAGGGTTAAAATGGATTTTATGATAATTATAAATAAAAAATATCATGTCATATATATTATATCTATTCATTATATCCATCATTACATCGATTTATGTGAATTAGGTATGAAAAAACAATTTACACCATACCGTGGAGATGGTATGTTGTGTGTACGCATGCATAATGATATTGTTTTTCATATGATGGATAAAAGGAAATATTTTTTTTACCATGATCATAATAAAATATCTTATTATATATAATAACATATTTATTACATTATTATGGAAAAAAATATTAATAATGGGAAGAATAATAATAAACATTAAACAAGTTGGTAAAACAATTACATCTTTTTTCAAGTGCCTACTTCAAGTTTCCACAAAAGGACTTCATAGGTTGTCTTTCTGCACAACGTATGGACTCTAGAATAAATTTAGTGAATTTGGGAGGTGAAATGGGTAGTTTATGGCTGATTTATAGTGATTTATTGTTTTGAACAAAATATATGGATAGGTTCCCCTTTATAAGAGAGATGAGTGGCACTTTAGGAAATTATCAAAATATAAAATAAATATAAATTAATTTTCTTTTTCAAATTGCTAATTAGTGAATAATTAAGAATTTAAGATGATTATTGGTCATAATCTACTCCAAAAAAAATTCACAAGTTTTTATTCTATTTTAAACATTATCATTTTGATATATCCTTATTTATTTTGTTTAATGTTAATTGTGTTAATAGTATTCTATATATTAACTCGTAAAAAATATTAACTTATATGGTTTCAATTGACTATAAATGAAATATATATGATATTTTAGACCTTATAATTATCACATATTAATTTTTAATGAATTTTATGATTTTTATATATTTTAATATAATATTATTTTTATAAAATATCAATACATTCCATTTTGACACTATGCAGTACATAAAATTTAAATAAAATCAAAACATAAATATAACTTCAAAAAACCTTCTCAAACACTACTATAATGTAATAGTAACCCATAAAATTCGTGGATTACCTCAATTGTGTCAAATTATATTTATTTTAATATTATGAAAAAAATTATTTGATATATTTGTTGATAAAATAATTATATCATTAATATTCTGTCATTATTTATAGTAAATATTTAGTCTCTAAAAATTATAATTAAATTATTATGATGTATATAATAAATTTATATTTCCGAATACTGTTAATTATGTTATTTATATCTAGGTTATACCTATATTAAAATTATTTTCCTTATAATAAATGAGAGTGTGAAACATTGTCACATTCTTTAATTTTAATAATATCTCTTTCATTTTCATGGAAAAATGTCCATTAAATGATTGGAAAGAAATCATTATGATATCTATATCGTTATCCAAGTTAGTTGTAAAAAATATAGATTTTTATAAAATGTATATATTTTAGTAAATAATTTTTTAATATATCTTAAATGTCAATTTTGACACTATTGGTTATTTTTTCTTTTACGTAAATCAAATCAATAAGATATATTCAAAAAAAATCTTCTAAAAAATTAATAATATTTCATATTCATCAATAAAAATCGTTTATGAAATTAAATATATCAAATTTTATTTATACTAATATTTAAATATCATTTATGTGATTCTTCTTTTAATTAACCAATTACTACATAATCATTGTGTCACAATTTAACTTTCTTATTTATTTTATAAAATTATAAATAATTTACTATAGTGTATATATTCTTTTTATATTTAATATTACTATTTATACTCCACCATATATCTTTTATAACCTCATATTAAATTAAATTTCTTGTTAAAAATATATAACAAAATATGATTTTCCATTAATATAATATTATAAATATATTAAAGTTGTCTAAGTTGATCCATGTTCTTCCAAAATCGATCCAATTATGATTTTGGACGAAAAAAACTCATCCCATTAAATTATATCATCTTTTAGGGTAACCTTATAATAATATTATATTATTTTAACATTTAATTACCATACTTACCTTCAAACATGGTAAATATAATTAATTTAGTTAAAGGTCAGAAATAAAAATTATTTTCATCCTATTAGAAGGCATATTCATAATGATTTAAACCATGTATGCACATTTTTTAAAATTTTACTCATAAAAGATGTAAAATTACGTTTATTTCTAATCACGTAAATATTGCTAGAAGGTAGATAGAAGAGATGTTCTAAAGTACAATAAATTATTAAATATAATTTTGTTGAAAAAAAGTTCGAATGAATTGAATTATATTAACATATGTATTATTTATCTATTGTATCATTATAATAAATTAAATTAAAAATAATTAATTAAATATAAATTTCATTTATTAACAAAAATGCATAATTTTTCACTATCCATTTAAAAATGATTCTTTTTAGAAAAATTCAAAAAATTCTTCTTAAGATATTTTTAATTTTAAAAATTCAATAATGAATTAGGTTTTTTAAGAACAATATATATAAATATTTCTATATATATATATAATTATGTATGTATTTCAAATATTAGTTACTGTTCTTGATATCCTATTTTTAAAACTGTTAGTTTGGGTAAATCATGGTCCTCTCAAACTAGATGTAGCATGCAGCATAAGATATAAACTGTTTATAAAAATATAATGTACAATGAAATATTGGTGATTTATATTCTTCCCGTATTCATTAAATTGTGTCCTAGTAATTGGAAATTGTACTTTGAAATGATAAATACAAAAAATACTTTTGTGGAAAATTCATATTGGAAATAGGGTTACTAAAATTTGATCTTAATAAGAGGAAAAGGGAAATGTGAAGGTCACCTCCAAAATAGGGTTTTGAATAGTATAAAATTAGTGGAATGGAGATATACATAGTTGGAGGAAAAACTTAAATATTTATAAGGATTTATTTATGTCATCAATGAAATACAAGTGAACAATAAATGAAAAATTTAGGGCCTCAATGCAACAAATATATGATGATTTAAAATACAATTGATTCCACGAAAATTAAGAAATTTGAATTAAAAAAATAATATATGTTTTTTCCGAATGTGGAGTCATTATTTTTTAATGTAGATAAGAACTCAACAAAAATTATTTAATTTCATTTCCTATCATAATCATAATATCATCATTTTTATGTGCTTGAAATAATTTTTTGCTTTATCTCTTACACCTAGAATTGAATGTTATAAATGAATTTTTCATGAAAGGAGAAATTTTGATAAATCATAAGGTCGAAAAGAAGTTACATCATCCTGTAAATGATTAAAGAGACCATGATCGTTAGGCCAAAGTGCATAATGACTCATACATTATCCAATAACGAGAATATCCAATGTTCAATATACTCCATTCCAATCTTACGACTCATCCAAAATTACCATTCTAATATGATCTCTAAATTTCCAAATTCAATGTTAACATCAAATTCCCAATAAAAAGTAATGTAGATCTTCTTATCATATATCAAATATATGATGATAACAAAATAATAATGAATGCATTCATGATCCCAAATAATTAAAAAATGTAATGTACTATAATCTTTACATATCTCATGACTCAAATAACTAGAGCACTAATAGTGAAATAAGTCATAAAACCAAATACAAATTAACATTAATCATTCAACGCAATTGTTAGACCCATAACTATGCATCAACATCTTATTCCATGAATCCTCGTTCATTTTGTTTCCCTTTTTTAATTTCCTCATCATCACCAGTATAACCATTGCATATATAAAGTTGATGATTCAATCCATTAACCAAAACTCAAATCACAACGTCAGAAACAATAATCATAGTTATAATGTCATGAAGAATCATTAATAGGATCCCTAAATGATAACATATTCTTCCCAATAATTAAGTACATTGGATTAACCTTGGTTATCCACTACCAAATCTAATGGTTGATATTTAATACTTAGACTTATCCTAAAATTAATTCCTAGAGTTTTAATTTCTAATTTATGTTTTATAAGAATAATTTCTATAGTTGTTTCTAAACATCCTCTAATACCAATTATAATTCCCCAACACCATTAACCTAAAGTCGTTGCATTATTTTGACACATTTTCATGTTGGTAAGGAATCAAATCATGAAGGACAGATCAGTTTAGTTGTAGTGGAAAATATATTACATTCTTGAACATTACATTACAATTCCAAACAAAAAATTAATCATATATAATTCATAAATAATTATTTTATTCTCTTAGCTTAACACTAGATATTAATCATAATACAAATCATGTAATCCATGGAATGTAAAACATAAGAAATGGGCGAGTTCAGATTCTTAGTAATGGTAAAAAATATAATAGAAGCTTTGATAAATACACGTCAAAAATTAATTCAAGGTATAAAATGGTGACACAAGCCTTTTTAAACATAATTTTCTGGATAATATGAAATAATAAATTAAATAATTCTATTTATGAGTTCTTATGTATATTCTAGTAGTCGAATAATCATATGTAATATCAATAAAGAATCTCATAATTAGGTAATGCAGAATGAAGGACATCGTAACCATACCATTACAGATTTGTTCTGAGATGATACCTAAGAAGGTAAAAACCTAATCTAGTTTGTCTCATGATAACTACCAATGCATCTACAGGATTCAATAACCAATCCCTATTCCATTTAGATTTCATTAATTGGTTCCCAACCCATAGGGATTTCATTAATAGGTTCCCAACTCATAGGGATTTAATTAACCGGTCCATTACCCATCACTTATTCAGTCCAATGCTTTCCTCATATCTAATGGGTAAAACATCGAAGGTATAATAATTAATATTTAAACTATCATATGAAATATTAATACATTAAACAAAAACCACGAATGGTATAGAGATAGAACATACACATACTAACATATCATAAACCATTCAATAAAATATTGTAGATTTTACAATATAAATTTATCTTTAATTAAGCATAAAATCCTACCAAGGATGTTGACATAGAAGAAAATAATCTAATAAAATTATTAAATTCTTTGATAGAAATATCCATTTTTAAATATAAAAAATGAAAATTTCATAATGTTTATAAAAGAAGACATTTAAAAGGATTTTTTTGAATCATTGTGTCCCACAACACTTTTAAAAATTATAAAATAATTAAAAAATTTAAACAATATAGTCCATATAAATAAATTCATAAAACCATTTTGAAAACATAAACATTAATGAGAATGATCTAGAATAATATATCCTCAAAACAAATAAAATGATGTTTTTCTTAAACATTACTTTACAGAAATCCTTTAAAAGAATAATATTTTCAAAAAAAATAAATAAGTTAAACAAAGACCTAAAATTTCCATTATAATTCATACATATTTTTATAAATATTTATGAAATGTAATATCAAATCAATTAAAATGGAGAAAGGATAAATTCTTAAAACATTCAAAGCATTCCATAACACATTAAACATTGAAATAATAATACCTATTTATTCAAATGAATCATTAAATACCATGAAAATAAATGTATTAATGATATAAAATTTAATAGAGGTATTACATACACCACATGCATGAAATAATTGGTGAACATGAATTATATCTCACGAAAATTCAATGTGAGATGGAATTCCTTTACCTAAGGTCTGATACTCAGTGTACGTGTATGAATCTTCTATATAATGGGGTTACAAATATTATTATCCTCTATAAAAATAATAATTATATCTATGATATCATATTTGTTTCATTATGACTTTATATTACATGTTAATTAACTATTTAATGTTAAAACAACGTTTCGGGTAATAACTGCTTTGTTTATCGTATTTGTTTCAGAATTGGTATTCATTACAGTGTCACTTGGAAAATGATTTACATACTTATTTAATTTAAAATTTTATTTAAATATCAAATATATTCAGAGTATAAATATTTATAATATATATATATATGAAATGGAATTCACCATTCAAGGAAATGGTAGGGCATACGTACGTATGAACGTTGTTTCTGTTTTCATATCGAATTAAATGGAATCATGTAAATATGTGTATATATATTATTAAAATAGAATTATTATGTCATTTATTTCAGACATATTCAGTACATTTATTTTTATAATTTTTCATTAATAGTTAATGTGGAGTATAAATGTCATCGTTTCATGGAGATGGTAAGCTCTACGAACACAAGAGCACTAATATAATTTCCTTAATGGTAAACAAATAAAGAAAAGGATGATATTTAAATTATAAAAAATAATTTTCAGGTTATATTTATTATTTATATCAAATATATTCATAATTATTCTCACTTAAATAATGTAGTAGTGAAAAACATGTTACACCACAACATAGAGATGTTATGTCATACATATTCATGAATGCTGATATTGTTTTTAATTGAATTGGTTAAAGGTGGAATATTTCTATTCCAAAATCATAATAAAATCTATGAATATATAAAATACAATATTTATTACTTTTTTATGGAAAAACATTGTAAGATGAAGTAGAAGAAGAATATAACATTGATAGAGTCGGTAAAACTATTACCTCTTCTTCGAGTGTCTCTATTTTATTTTCACAAAAGCACTCCATTGGTTGTATTTCTTCGCAAAGTATGTTGTAATTAGTGGTGTAAATAAAATACAAGGATACATTCCCTTTTGTAAGAGAGGTGAGGAGCACATTATGAATCTCTCAACATAATAAATTAATATAAATTATTTTTCAATTTCTAACTATTAAAAATTGACATATTTCAAAAATATGATTATTAGGGTTATAAATTATCTCAACCAAATGATGTTATACATGTTCTTATTTTATTTTAAACCCTATCATTTTGATTTATCCTTTTTAATCTATTTTATTTTTATTTTGGTAATAATATTCTAAATATAAAATGGTTATAAATATTTATATATATGGTATAACATGACCAAAAGAAGAAAAATTTTTACAATTTAGACCCTATGATTATAAAATTTTAATTTTTGGATTGTATACTATTTTTAAATAATTAAATAAAATGTCATTTTTATAAAATTTCATTAGTCTCAATTTTGAGAATGTTCATTTGTGTGACATAAAATAAAATCAAAATAAAAAGATATCAAAAAAAGTAATACACTCTTAACATGTCATATTCTTGTATTAAATTTATGGATCACCTCAATTATGTCATATTTTCTTTATTTTGATATTATTAAAATCGTTTATTTGATCCTAAAATTAAAAAAAATAATTACTTATTCACTGTTGCGTCATTATTTATAGTAAATTATTGTTTTAAAAAATTATATATAAATTAATTTGATGTATATAATTGAGTTATAATTAGTTATAATAATAATGATCTAATTTACATATAGGATATACCTATATTAAAATTATTTAATTTAATAGAAATGATAGTGTGACACTTTGTCACATTAATTAATTATAATCTTATCCATGTTATTTTTATGTAAAAGTGAACATGAAAGGATTAAAAATAGATTATTATGATATATTTTATATTATACTAGTTATTTGGATGAAATATAGATTTTTATGAATTTTTTTTTATTTTAATAAAATATTATTTACTTTTAAGTATCTTAAATGTCAATTTTGACACTATTTATTATACTGTTTTATACAAAGATCAAATAAACATGTCATATTCAATAAAATACTTATAAAACATTAAAAATATGTCAATTTAATAAATAAAAAAATTGAATTACATTAACTCATTCAAATTATTTTTTTAGTAATATTATAAATATTATTTATTAGATTCGTTTTTTAATAAATGAGTTATTACAACATCATTACATAACCATTTAATAACTTTATTTATTATATAAGTTCATAGATAAATTTAAATATCTTAGATAAATATTTCATCTTTAGAATTTCTATTTATAGTCCAAAACACTTATATATTCACACATTGAAAATATTTTAGACGTTAAATAGACAAGTATAATAAAATTAGATTTTCTTTAAATATAATATTATAAATAAATTAATGTCATCCAAGTGGCTCAAAATGGTCCCAAAATTTACCGATAGATGATTTTGGTCGAAAAAGACTCATCCAATTAAACTAGGATCATGTGTTACGGTAACATTATAATAATTTTATATTAATTTTACCTTTTATTACCCTATTTACCTTTTACTTTTGTAAATAAAATTACTAATGTGAATATTCACCAAAACAAATGTGATCCACATGAACCAAATTTTTCATACTAATTTCAACATTGTGTGTTTAGATTTTTAAATTCAATTCACAGAAGCGATAGAATTATTTTTAATTCTAATCCCAGAAATATGATTAGAAAGCTGGTAAAAGAGACATTATGAAGTTCAATAAATTAGTATATCTAATTTCATTATAAAAATAGTTTCTATGAACTAAATTGAACTAATATAAGTATTATATAACAATTTTTTCATTAAAATAAATTTAAATTAAAATAATTGTTTAAATGAAAAAGTCAGATATTATCAACAGTGCAGTAATTTTCACTATTCATCAAAAATTGCATCATTTTAGAAAAATACCAAAAATTCACCCTAACGTAATTTTGATATTGTGAATTAAAAATTGATTTATATTTTGTAAAATAATAATATAAATTCCATATGATGGTTAATACTATTCATATCTCTTTTTAAATGGATTATTTGGTAAATCATGATGGGTTAAACTCGGTGTTGCGTGCAAGGTAAGAAATAAAATTTATTTAAAAACATAATCTACCATGAAATATTAAGGTGCTAAATATGATCCTTAAAAATCCCCCTCTACAACCATTTAATTTTAATGATCATTAGTAATTTTATTTCTTTTGAATTTTACTTATGCATCAAATATTTTAGATAAATGGTAAGATAATTGATGTTTGTTTGTCCAATTTCCATATTCCACCTATAATATTTTTTAAACAGTAAGTGAATCTTGATCATTCATCATAAAAAGGATGTTATTAATTTCCTACTCTGTTTTATATATTTATCTACAAACCCGCTATTCAGATACCTTTTCTAATTGAGTGAGAATGAAATTATACTGTAACATAAAATATGAGTCCATAGACTCTAACACAAAAAAATTACGCAAAAAATCATTTCAACATGTAAAAAATATATTATCTGAAGATCTATTATCAGAATATCTTAATAAATTTTTTTCGTCCTTATATTTTAAAGAATTTTATATACATGGAATATACTTTTATTCATCCCTTTTCTATTATGATTAAACAATATATATTAATTCTAAAAAACTACTTGTATATTGTATTTAAAAAATTAATAATGATTTGATAAACAAGAATACTACAATCCTTATGAAATTTAATCTTCTTACTTATTCCTTATTTAAAATTACCAAAACATGAACTATAATTCTAACACTGATTGAAAAATTTTCTTAATTACATTATAAAATCATCAGGATTCATTGTACCATTTTTAAAATTCTCCAATGAAGTATTAATTTAAAAAAAATCACTAAATTTATAAACCCCACAACATATTATAGTATGTTGAATGTTTCATAAATAATAATTTCCTCTAGAGACACACCTCTAACTTATTGGAAATTTTACATTAATGGGTAATATTTAAGATTTCTCTCTTACATATATAATTTCATTGAAATATCCCATATTTATTTCAAAACCAAATTCTTATTCGCAATTTATATATCTTTTGACACATAAATGGATTTATATATATAATAATTCTCTAATATCATTTAAAAAACTTCTCCTTCAATTCACTTTTTCTATTCAACCCTTTCTATAATCTCTATTCGATGTTGACAATCCTTACCTGTATCCTTATTAATAAATTGATTATCATGGGTCTCTTATTCTTCTACTATGATGGAATAATTTTTCTTTAACGTATTATATTTCCATGATGGTTTTCTTAACATATTTCTCATTAACATCATAATATTTTACACTATCCCAATTACAATTTGCGAAATCATGTTTTGATAAAACAGTTATCATGTTTTCTATATTTTCCTTCCCACTCTACTAAATAATCATCTTATAGAGTAATAAATTTCTATATTATTATTACATGATGATATTTATGAATGATAATCATTTTCTCTTCTTATTAATTGTTTGGTAAATAGTGATATAAGTGTAAATAATTTTAAATAAATAAAACTTTCAATATTTCTTTTATCATATATATTTATCATCATTTTCACTACATCCCCTATAACAATAATGAGAAGAAATAATAAAAAAATTTGTAAACATTGTATTTAAAGTAATTAAACTTTTTAAAATTCATTGGATCATGTTGTTTAAAATATCTATTATCTCTAAAATTCATCCCACCTCAAATTATCATTCTATTTTAAATGAATGCCTTCATCTTATTTAATAAAATTATACAATTTTGGGTTTTTCGGGTCCATTATTCTTTGAATTTATCTTCAACTAAAATAATAATTTACTTAAATATAACCATGGGAGTTCTCATTATTGTACCTATAGTGGTGAAATGAAAAATAATGACATGGTATCATCAAATTGTGCATATAATATTGATTAATCAATTGATAAAATCATCCATAAATATATCATATCTCTTTATAATATCATAAAATTTATATTTCTATGTATATAACCAAGACACTATCAATTTCTTAAAACTATTCATGATGCGATTTATAATAATTCATATTAATTTATTTGTCATATTACACATTACTCTGGTCAACTATATATATATGACTGAAAAAATTAATGTGTGACATTCACTCTAATATGAGTCATCCAATTCGACATCATTTATTGTTTATAAGATAAAAAATAAAGTTTGATTACATCCTTACATTTGAAATCAACATCAATCATCCATTTAAATATAAGATATAAATCTATTTTGACAATCCATAAACAATTTTTTTTTCATTGAACACAATATCACCATTATTATTGATGAAATTTGTAGACACCACTGATAACATTAAATATTAGATTAAATAAATCACAAAAAACCAGATATGTTTTAATAGTAAATAAATCCATTTTAAAATCCATGAGAAACACATTTCGATTCCAACGATGATTGTTACATCACTATTTGTAGTGGTGTTGTGGGAGAATAAGTTACATCCAAAAAACTAATCAACATGAGTCACATAACTGGTTAGTATGTACACATCAATATAGTTATGAAATGATGATTTCTCATAGTTTGAGAAAAAAACAAATATTGAAATTATTTATTAAAATTTCCAAATAATAATATTTACTATTTTATAATACATGTTTTTTATATTTTTTAATCAATTTACATGATTTTGAATTTATTTTCAATGTAATAGGGAATAAAACTATGGTATTACCTATAAAACATATTAAAAGAGAAATTTTTTTCTAAACAAGCATAATAGTCATTTCATCATAAAGCTAACAAGATATAATTTTTTTTAAACATTGTCCATTTTTCATTTAATATTTTTTATCATATATGTAAATATAATTCATCATAAAATAGTTCGACATATCACTTAGTGATCTTCCTTTTTTATTAAATAACACATGGATGTACATCACCATTTTTAATGACATATCTTGGATTTCAATGTGATGCCAATATTTGTGGATTTGACACAATAAATGAAATATATGACTGAAATAATATTACGTATCTCTATGTATATCTGAATTTAATTTTACAATGTTATGTAGGTTTTGGTATTATTTATTTTATATTTTTAAAATAAAGTACATTAATATCAATAAATAGCATGAAACATCAATCCATTAAATGAGAACATCATCATAGCATGATTAAATTCTATGGGAAATGAAAATAATTTTGAGAATCATATTTTCGAACTTATTGAATTGTTGTTTTATCATTTTTAAGGATTATATGGAATGGGTTGAATCATTATAGGTGTGTTTCTAATGCCATCTAAGTCTTACAATAAATGAAATTTTCAAGGATTTGGCAGAGAGTCAAAATCAATATTCACTCCATCCTTGGAATTAATAGTCACAACACATCGAATATAGTTGTAATGTGTCTCTTTATATAGAGATATAAATAATATATCATGTAAGAGAAACACTTTAATCTATCACAATCATCCCACAATGGCTATATGTCTTTTACATGATCTTTTTCTAATAATAATATCACTACCCAAAATAGTGTAAACATGTCATGATATAGTTTAATTATAACCAACGATTTCACGTATTTAATATTATAAAAAAATATTAATTTTCAACAATAATTATCTCCATAAATATTATAATTTATCCTTAATAAGTTTCATAATAAATTGAACATAAACCAAAAAAGCACATGAATTATCAAATCAATAATTATGTTATAGAAATCCTATAATATAAAGGTTATCTAAACATTATACCATTTGAAAGTGTGGGTATTGGTAAATTAAATAATACATAGATGAAATATAATCACCATATTGATAATTTTTCTATCACGACATACTCAACTATAATATTTTAAATTTAGTTCAAAAAGTATCATTAATATCCCAATGTAATCATTAACATTAAATGGAATCAAATCCACTCTACCATTCCAATATCTCAATTATACATCCATGAATCGTACCATATAGTGATAATACACTAATTTGAATCCCATATTACAAATGTTTATTCAAATTAAAGGATTTCACAAAAAACTTATTACATTGAATCAAGAGGACCAATGATACAATGAATATTTTCTAATATTTTACCTATGATTTAAAAACCAATTATAATGCATGGTAACCTCAAAATAGGTCTCATATTACCATTACTAATATATTAATATAACAAAAACATATTTTTATTTTATATATTTTTATTGATGATTAAATAACCTATATGTTAGTATGAATTATCTATTACAACTTGAATAATAAATTTTATTAACTATTATATTGTAAAAATTATATTACCAAATAAAAATTGCTAGATAATTAAATTATTGATGTTAAAATTTTATATAAGTTGTAAAATAAATATCATGTATAAAAATTTCCATGATTAAATAGTCTATCGACAAAAAATATTTTTCTGACAATCCTTTGAACCATATATATTTTATTAAAAGTAAATGTATTACTATTTGTTGAAGTATCCACAACAACACAGCTAAAAATTAATGATAAAATTTTTTCTAAAGGTATCATACAATATTTGAGGTTTTTATTTTTTATTTAATTAAATTCATACATGAATTTATAATTTTTACACATATGTCCTTATAGGTGTGGACCAATAATCCTAAATATTGCCTATTATATCTTAAAAAAGACTTTTGGATATTATTTTTTCAGCATGTTTTAGAAATACCACCAAAATATCACTTCCCAACAATCCAATAATACAATTATCCAATACAAAGAGGATGTAGAAAATGAAGATGAAGATGTATATAACATTTTGATGGAATAATTAATTATTATGGATAAATATAAGGGTCCACAAATAATTGAGATAATAAAATGAGGGGTTCTAAAATTAATTGTTCAATTATTATTTGATGTTTGGGTGGAAAATTAGTTTTTACGTATAGTATTTACAAAAATTATAATAATTATTATAATACTAATAATACTAATAATGGTACGTTAATATAAACAGAATTTTTTAAATCAAATAATTCCCCATTTATAGATATATAATAATCTGTTATTGATGATTTTTCACCATGGAATGTAATTTATAGATTTCAAATGAATTAGTAGAGGAATAATAATAAAATAAAATATTATGGGATAGATTTTAAACATTTGAAATTAAAAATAATACACTATAATACACAACATGTAAACATAATACATAAAAAATTATGAAAAAACTAATATTAAAATAAAATATAATTAATAATTAATAATTTTTTAAAAAAATAATAATTTAATAATTTTATCCTAAATTTCACATTATACCCTTAAAAATATATCTTTAATAATGAAAAGAGAGAAAATAAACAAATTATTACCACTCATATTTTAATTTTTTTATCCTTTCCCCACGAATAATTATATTTCAATGATAGTTTTATATTATAAAACATAAAAAAAATAATTATCCATCATAGTTCATATGAACTTTATTATATTAATTTTTTATTAATATACTACTTTTGGTTGTATCCATAATAGTGTATTATTTCTCCGTGCCTATAGTTAAAAATTCTCCACAAATATCCCTTTTAATCAAATATTCATCATGCATGAGAAAAATTTCTAAGATTAATTAACATTCATGTCATAGTCTCATATTTTACTACCATGAACTATTAATTAATGGAATTGAAGATTTATATCATGAAAATTAATATCATTATAGACCATTGATCTATTTATAATAAAATATATTTAAATGATCTCAATTATTACATACTCCAAAATAATATAAATCCATTATATATTTAACCAGTTATATAATAATATAATATCAAATAATATATTCTTAATTAAAAGAAAAACATTATTTCCACATTAGTAACAACATATTCTTAAATTGTCTATCCTTAACATCTATAGTCATTTTAATTTTTTTATCAAAAAACATTACAAAAAATATAAATAGTTTTCAAATTGAAACCGTAAAAAATCACCGGGATAAAATTCCAACATCAATTTATTAATATATATATAATGATAACATATTTTAATACACATATGATTTATGGATTCACTATAAATAAATATTATAAAGTAAATCTATTAGATTTTAAACAATATTATATATAAATATAATTTTATTTTCTATACCATAATGTATTTAATTATAATAATTGATGATATGAGTGATGGTTTCAACAATGAAACCAATTATTATGTCTCCTTTATCTTGCAGAAGAAATAAATTATGACATGGTACTACCATATATTTTCATCAGTAACATATTTACAATTCAACATTAACTATGATCTATTTGGAAAAAATAATTTATGATATTAATATTTAATGATATAATATATCATACATATATAATCAATTTAACATATTTTAAATACTATATAGAAACGGAAATAAATTGTAATATTTTTTGAAAATTAATTTTTCACTTCAACTTATTGTATTTTTAAATATATAAAATGATAAATTTATTTTAATTACAATATAGAATTCAAATGGTGGATGTTAGAATATTATTAAAAAAGATAAGAAATTTATAATATACTATCCTAGAACTAGAAAAAAAACCTATTGAATCAACATTAAATTGAAATATTTGTGTGTATGGTTTTTGAATTAAGAAAATAACATTACATATTCACATTAAAAAAATTTCGATTGAAATTATTAAAATTTGTAGATTCTATTTTTTCATTTAAATGATAAAAGTGGTTGATGAAACATTCTCAACCCTATATTTCATACAAATTAATGAAAAAACCATGCCTATAGTGGATTATGCTGTGAAAATTGTTAATATTTTATTTTGGTATTAATATTAATTATTTGAAACCCTAAATACTATACAGAAATACAAAAAAAATAACCAAATAAATTTTTCTTGATAAATTCCACAAAATTTATTTATAGGAGGTCACATAAACTATGAAACCACTTTTTCTAGTTTTTCATCCTAGTTTATTTTTTAAATCTCCTTACATATACATGATATGGGTATATTGATTATAATTTTATCAAATTGATGTGAATACCAATATAAAAATTATATTAATTGAATCCTAAAATTTTATGAAATCTTCATATAATGGAATCCACAAGCTATACTAAATATTGAAATTATAATCTCTTATATAAAGAATATAGCCGAACAAAACATAATTAAATATAATCACACACTGAATTAAAATAAATATACAATATACTTTTACTTTGAAAATTAATTTTCTATTAAAATCACTAAATCAATTTTTTTAACATATACATGCATATAAAATAAAATTTATGAATAACTCTATTTTTTCAATCAATTTAATCCAATAGTA
Organism: Viscum album; assembly: GCA_963277665.1. NCBI lineage: Eukaryota > Viridiplantae > Streptophyta > Magnoliopsida > Santalales > Viscaceae > Viscum > Viscum album. The sequence continues at coordinate 1,245,554,973 of OY728147.1, forward strand.
AATACATTTAATAAAATATAAAAATATACTTATATAATATATTTGAATATAAATTTTATAAAAATTCACTCGATTAATAATAGATTTAACATCATTTTTTCATTTCCAACCCCCAGATTACTATATTTATTCACTACATAAAAACAAAATAATATAATAAAAAATATTCTAGATATAAAATATATAATGTTATTTGTAATTTAAAATACTCAATTAAATACAATGAATTAATTGGATAAAATACCTTGTATACATTCAATAATAGAAAGTACAGAGAACAGTGTATCTACTATATCAGTTATATAACTCGTACAATATGATCACTCAATTAATATTAATTTTTTTGGACAATTTCCATTATATGAATGAAATTTTATACCATAACATTAAAACTATATTCTAGAAACCAATAACATTTCTTTCATTGTATTCTGAGCCATTCAATTGTTCAAATTTCAATGCTTCTGAAATGAATAATAAAATTCAACAAATAATGTAATCGAAGACACCCTAAAAAATTAATAACATATTTAATCCTATCTTTTTCATATAAAAAATATGTGTACATATATTAATAAATAATATAAAAAATTAATAATATAAAATCACTGCATATTTTTGTATCAAATCAACACAACTACACTTGAATAACCCTATATAAATATATCATATTTATAGAAAATAATAATTTTAATTTTAATTTAAAATTATTTGATTATATTATTTCAATAAACATGATGTAAATATATCAATATATCAAAAAATACATATTCATAAGTATATGATTTCATAATTTAATTATTTTAAAATATTAATATAATATATGAATCATAAATGAAATTAATAATAAATTAAAAAATATTTGAAATGAGAAATACATATATAAAATTATAAATTATTATATAACCATAAAATTTTTAAATTTACGTACCTTCATTCTAAGGTAAAACAATTAATAAAACATTCCAACACTTTAAAATAATTTTTTATATATAAAAAATTCTTATTATGTCCACTGTTGTAATATGTTAGGAAAAAATTTACCTTCATAAAACGAGATAATTATATTGAAGACCAATTTTAATTTCATCCCACTCTAAATCCATAACCCTAAAATATCTTTGGGTCATTATATAATTATATCATTAATAGTTTTCAATTTTTTAGTCCCTCGAAATATATTAAACATATTTTTAATAAATAAAACATAAAAAATTGATGTATTAATAGTAGTTTGTTAACATTGTTTTTCATAAAACTGCATTTAAACAATTGGGTTAATATATAATTCATAATATAGTGGAAATTTTATATTACCATCACTCATTTTGTGACATTTTAATATTTAGAGATGGTTTTGTATAAAATACCACTATATCATTTAAATATACTCTAATTAGACCCCTCTACGAAAATTAGATTTGTATTCCCCCACCAATAGATCCCATTACTCTTGATCCCGTAGACCCCCCTTTATGGTTGTACCTCCACCACATCTAATCCATGTGACGCCAAACCCCTATCTCCCCAATAACACCAGTCCCCTCTCTCTCTCTTTAATCCCCATAGCATGGAACCTTAGTGATCCTTGATTCTAAACCCAAAATCAACACACATAAATCTCAACAGTGACCCCCCAAAAACCACACATCTTCCCCATATCCCAATGATTATGACTCTTGAAGGTTTTAACATCTGAAACCCCCATCAAACAAAAACCTCTTAATCTCCCTACATATGCCATGACCTTATTTCCAATACCCCAATACATTTACTTCTCTCTTAAATGTTTTTTTTCATATTTAGATTCATTATCCCCAATAATATTGAGGGTAAATATTTATTCATTTATTTTTTATGTTTTACTTGCTGTATTGAATCATTTTTATATATAAATTGTATTCTATCTATTAATGATGCTACCCCAGTCAATGAAAAAGTTTGTTGATGATTAATATTAATTACACTTGTTTGATTTAATATTTGTATATTAATATCTAAATTTATATAGGTAGGAGTGAAAATAAAATACTAATAGTTAAATGATGGTTAAATTTACAATAAATCACACCTCGAAATGAAATGGTTTTGGAAAAATATTTAGACATTGCAATTCTAAATCAGATTAGTTGGTAGTGGAACTAAATGTTCATGTATATATTATAAATTCAAATGATGGTTGAATAGACATAATGTGTAATATATTTTTATATTGAAAGTGTTTCATGGTTGATATTTATATTTTATTTTTATTCAGGAATCAAATGTGATGGAATTAAAAACAATAATGAAAATATAGTCAATGGAACATAGTGTAACCTTCCATATGATAATTACATTATAAACCTGATAAATAATGCCTATGTATTATAATGATACAATGGACAAGATTCTAACAGTTCAACGGAACTGTAAGATGATAATGAGAATGTATATATTTCTTATAAAATTAGTGAAAAAATTAGTTTAATGAATTATTTGATGATAGATAATAGGGACAACATGAGGGGTGTGACAATTATTTGAAGTTTATATTTTCTACATAAGATTTATCATGTCAAATTTCTCTATGGAATTTCTAAAAATTCAATTTCCATGATTTTAGATATACATTATGAAGCATTTAGTGATGTTAATATGCTCTCTTAAATCAACGATTTGAAAAAAAATCAACAATAAACATGGAATAAACTATACTAAGATACATTAATTCCTTAAATCATGTATAAATTTCTAGAGATAAGTGAATTATAATAAATAATGAATAAGATTTCATATAATCATATGGTTGTCAATGAATAAAAATGAGAGTACATATCAATTCATCCCTATTATCAAACAAAAGTAAAATACTATTGAAAATGTATGAGGTTAGTTTCCTCAAAAACCACACTAGTAATGATTATAATTTCATCTAAGACTACATTTGACATGAGGTGGACATAGTAGGTTAGTAGAAATGATGGAATAAGTTGAAATAATATTCATTATCATGGAATGTGTTTGATAAATTATATACATTTTTTTGATCAATGGAATATATATTTGCGATTGGATTATGATGGTTGTAACAATTTCTGAACAGTAAGTACTAAATAATGAATATGGAAAATTATTTTTATCTCTAATAATCTACCTCCATATTTTTTTATGAATGAGACTTCATTCAATTTATTGATGATTATTCGAGGAAATAAATTTCATGGGATGGGAATTGATGTATACCTTCAAGAACTAATAAAATAATATTGATAATTTTGGGATGATAAAATTAAAAAAAAAAATTCTTCAATAATAATATTATTCAAAATTTATACATCATTAATATGTAAAATTAGTGAGGTTATTGGACTAGGGAACTTTTCTAGTGGTACCTCTCAAATTGTTTTGTCTTTTCATGTTAGTAATAATGATTTTTGACATCAAATATTAGATAATATTATAAAATTTCATTTTTTTCATCATCATGTTTTTATGATTATTGTAAACTAATGACTACAAAGACGCAACTAAATAAAAAATTGAATTTATAATGCCACTAATGGTGGTTTATGGGTCAAAAATGGTTGGTAAATCAATGAGTGTTACTTTATAATTTTTATAATGTGATGATTTTAATGAAAGGTTGAATGGGTAATGAGGTACAATTTATGAAGGAGACAGAGCGCAAAATTGGAATAAAATTAGTATATTTTTTCTATCTTTATTATTCAATATTTACATTGGTACATATAATTTTGAAATAATTGAAATTTAAAATTATTTATATAGAAATATAATTCATTTAATACATATTGTTAAGGGTATATAGATAGATAACTTTAATGACCTTAATTTTTTTAAATAAATGTATATAAAGAATTTATTTTGAAAATTTGGTAATGGAGATAATACTTTTACTATTTTTACAACGAAAAAACAAGATAAAAATTATTTCCATTAAATATTAATGAATTTAAAATTTCCATATGGGTATTCATGTAACATTACAAAGTTAGTTGACTTATAACAACGAAATTTACATGTATCTAAAAGTCATGAAAGACATGTACTATTGAATATATTTTCCATTTCCTTGCATAATATAATACGCGAAATAGTAATTTCCATTATATTTTTGTTTTTAAATTTTGTGGAGATAATTGGGTGAAAATTATATATCCAACTGAGTTGGATAAAATAAAAGAAAGATTTTTTTGCACTTTTTCTTTTAGATATATTATTTCCCCTATCATTTATTACAAAAATTATAGAAACGATGCTCTTTATTTCACACATAAACATAATTTATTACATGAAAAATTTACTTGATACAATATAGAATATCTAGAGGTATATTTTATTTGTGTATTAGGAATATTAATTAAGAACATAAAATAGGAAATACACCTCTTTATTGAAGACTTATTTTATATGACCTCAAACAATCTGTCATACTTAGGAATGCCTTGGATAACCTGAGGACATTCATAAAATATGGTGACCTATAAATCCTAGTAAGGGAGAGAAAAATGAATAACATGAATAATATAATACATGTAATGGAATAGTCATATCAATTTAGTATAAGAGAAACATGAAAATAATGTTACGATATAGCATGATTATCATAACATGGAAATGTGCCATCACCATTTAACATGATATTAGTAGGATCTATGGATCAATGCACATAGAGAATGAGTAAACACTCATTGAAATCAAATTATAATGAGTAGAAACTACTTGAAATTTATTTATAATGATAAAAATCTTTAAAAAAATTCATGAGAATGTTATAAGGGTGCACCGTTCTTAATCATTTCATTTCCTCCATAAGTTTTCCACATAGATACTACCACATAGATTCATTAACAATTATAATTTATTCCATGATAATATAATTTTTTATTCATAGGTGATTCTATATATTCAATATTTAAATTTCCATGAAGGTGAATGCCATTAATAGAGGAATTTTTATAGTATTCACTACACAATGACTTTGTCTTGGAAAATTGCGGTGCAATTTTGTCAGCATAATGTCATGACATAAGAATTCATAAAAATGGTTGATGAGAGAAAAAGGGGTATTTAATCATATGTATATAAAATTGATAATAAGGGTTCATATAGATACATTAACTATCATATGTAATATAATTTATAATCATAATATAAAATAATTGCTTGAATGTAAATGAGGATGGAGAATTCCCCAATAGAATTTCAGCACAGAAACAGGTTTACATGGGAGGAATTAACGACAGATAAAGTGTTATATCTTCATCAAAAAATAAGGATGTAATTATATAGGAGGTGAAAAATCATACCTCATCATTTTTAATTGAGAATACAATGGTATGGAAAAAATTAAACTCGGTCAAAATGAGAGTGAAAGAAATTCTTAACATGGAAGTTTGATCCCAATGTCTTGGGAGGGGCTTGAGAGAGGCTTCATGAGAGATTAGGGAGCCTTGAATGAATTTTAGAGAGATTAGGGAAGGTTAGAGATGTGATCCAAGGGTTTTGAGTGATGAGAAGTGGGATATTTAGTGGGTTTATATAGGAAAGGGAGGTGGGGTTCTTTATTATTATAGTTTTGGACACTACACATAAAACTAATTAAACCCACAATAAATCCCTTGATTATTACAATTGTATTTGGAAAAGACGAGTGGAACAATTATTTGAAAATTAAAATACTGACCTTATATACATATATGGATTTATTATGTTGGGGTTCATCACACACTCAAGTAAATAATTTTAAAATGTTAAAATGTATTATATATCATAGAGGGTCCACTAAGTCACCAAAAAGTTAATCAAAAAAAGATAAAATAGAATTTTGAAAAGGTAAAAATTATATTTTCCAAAAATACCATTTTTAGTATTTTTATTATATCAATATTGGGCCATTATTATTTTATAAAACAAAATATATATTTAAATGTTATATATTTTTTACGAAAAAATTTGAAAGTCTCATAAAATTATGAAAAATTCGCAGTTGGATAATTTTGATGTCCTTATTCCAAAATAATATTTATTTTATCTAAATAATTTTCTATGTAATGAATCATTACACCATAAATAAAAACGGAACATTGATGAAAATTCATGGGTTTTGATGAATACATCTTCAAACCTTAATAAAAATTACAATCGTATTCATAATCATCATACAATCATTTATATTTGATGAAATTTAATTTTTTATAATATTTTATAAAATTATTATATAATTCAAAAATCTATTAATTAATCAAAATAGATTTTAAAATGTAATATTTACTAAAAAACATAATATTTTTCTTTCTAAATATTTTTAAAATGTTACAAAAAATAAAATTAATGTATATTATTTACTCTATAAAAAAATAATGCACATAATCATAGTTCTATTCTTATTTTAAATAAATCCTTATAAAACCCACATAAGACATATGATTATTGTGTGTTATGGTGATAGACTATTGGGGAGGCTAAGATAACATCATTTGAGTGGTAATATCTATTTACTTTCACCTATAACTTAGGAAGTTATATTATATCTTTATGTGTAGAATCATTGATTTGGCTTGGCCATGATTGAAGCCCTGTGATGCCACCTTTTTTCCGAGCTCCAAAAAATGGGCTTCGTATGGAGAAATTCTACTGAATGAGGTCATCGCTTCATATTTTGGAGTAAATTGGATTTGATAAAGACCTTTATTTATAATAAACATGTAATAATTGTTCAAAAACTATATAATTAATGATAAAAATTCTTAATGGTATGTTAAAATCAAAAAACATATTACCAAGAATGTGAATATGTTATATAACCATATTACATAATAAGAAATTAAATTAGATTAAAAGTAATTTTCATTAATAAAAGTCTGTGTCATTACAATCTTCCCCCATTATGAAATTTAACCCTCGAAATTTCATTTTCCCACACTAAAACAGATGAGGGTAACTCTACATTATCAATTCCTCTGATTCCCACATTGCTTCATTAAGCTTTTGGTTTGACCACAACAACAAGATGAGAAGAATTTTCTTATATTGTAGAACATTTTACCAATGATCTATGATCTTCAGTAGCTTCTCTTCATATGACATGTCATTATGAAATGGTACCACATCTGGATTGAGTACATGTGATTGGTCAGGTATGTACTTACTCAATAGTGATATATAGAATAAATCATGTACTTGATATCGCTTTAGTGGGACTGCTAGTCAAATGGCCACTACACTTATGATCATGGAATTAAAAATGGATGATATACATTAGATGATGCATTCCCTTATTCCAAAAATCACATAACTCTCTTCCACATCGACATACAGAGGAATACCATGTCTCCAACATCAAACTCTAGGTCTTATTGACGATTTTCAACTTAGCTATTTTTTCTACTCTGAGTAGCATTATTTTTCTTTAGAATTCTCTTATCCTTCACCACCATTTCTTCGACCATTTCATGACCTAGGATTTTTTTTCCCAACATGCCGGTGTTATGCTCATCTACCCATTAAAGGATTCATAAAGAGTCATTTGGAAGCTTGAGTTGAAAATAATATTGTAAGATAACTAAACTAGAGGAAGTTGTGGATACCATCCTTCATTGAATTTAATTGTGCATGCTTTCAACATGTCCTTGTGTGTTTATATAGTATTCTTATATTGGAAATTAGTTTAGGGATGATAAGCCATACTGAATTTCAATTATATATTCAAATCTTATTGAAGACTCTCCGAGAATGTAGTGGTGAATAATGGATCTCAAAAGGATACAATAGATAGTGTTACTCTTTGAATATTTACCACTGATCTGATATATATATGTTCTAGTTGATCCAATTAGAAATCCTATAGAATTTGAATGAAGTGTGCAGTCTTTGTTAGAAGATCCACAACAACCCATATAACATTGTTTCATTTGTATGTCATTGGATGTCTGATGATATAGTCCTTGGAGATGTTCTTCCATTTCCATGATGGTATGCATAATGGTTGCATCATCCCTTTTGACTTATCCCTCTCAACCTTCACATTCATACATAGTCGGCACATTGATGTATACTCAGTGATCTCCTTATTCCTGTTTTCCCTCCAATAATTCTCTTGGAGATCACGATACATCTTTGTGTTTCTTGGGTGAATGGATAAAATTGAACCATGTGCATCATCCATACTTATTTTCTTTAACTCCAGGTTTGATGGAACATATAATATTATCCCAAATATCACAATTAATTATTCATTAACACTTATATCCAAGATTTCCCCTTTTCTAAATTTTCCACTTTCTTCTTGAATTAGCACATCATCCTTTTGATCATCCTTTTATCATTCTGAAAGAGACAGTTGAGAAATCATTTATTAATGGATTAATGATGTTTCTTTCATTATTATTTATCTTTCCATCTTCATCAAATCTCAAAATATTATTTCATTTTAAATGATAATAAATAATTGATTTTCAGTGTCCATTATACATTGATCATCAGCCACATTTTTCTCTTTTCATGGGTGGTAAGGGATTTAGTTGTCATATTATTTGATTGGATATATCCATATTCATTGGTGATTATTCATCTCTTTCAATGTTAATATTTACTTCAGGGTTTTGTGATTCGTGTTTATTATACACATATCCCCAAAAAAGTAATGTCGCTATATTTTTAAAATGAGTATTATTACATCCAACTCTAGATCACATGTTGAATGGTTTTCCTCATGAAATTTTATGTTCCATATAGCATTGACAATGAATTTTTCATTTTTCTTTAACACACAGACCATGAACTTCATCAAAGAATCACTAAATACAACCAAAAGTTCTCCACTTTTGTGTAGTGTGAGGAAAAGTGTTGTGATAAACCTCTTTTTCAAGTGCATGAATATATCATTGCATTCATCCCTCCAAAAACAAAATTAATGCCTTTGGATTTACCTTGGTAAGATGGTTGGACATTGGTGAAAAATTTCTCACAAATTGGAAACAATATCCAGCTAACCCTAGCATGCCATGGATATCTGTTACCAATGATAGCCTCATCCATCCATCAATTTTAGATTTCATTGAGGTATCCAAAAATATATCATTACCAGTGATCAAATCTCCAATGAATGAGAACTCATTCAACTAAAACTCACACACTTTGTACTATTCATAAAGCTTATCCTTTCTCATGTTCTCTTGTACAGTGCTTAGATGCTTTTCATGCTTCTCCTTGGTTTCGGCATATATTAGAATATCGTTTATATAGATTCTGAAAAATTATTCAAGGTAATCTCTAAATACTCTATTCATCGTGTCTATGATGATTTCCGGAGCATTAGTGATTCTGAAAGGAATTATTGTCAATTCATAGTGCCCGTGTCTTGTATAAAAAACAATCTTGGGGATAACCTCCTTCTTCACCCTTACACGATTTTATCACGACTATAGGTCCACCTTGGATAAGTATTATGCTAAACGTAGCTGATTTAACAAGTCATTAATTCATGGAAGAGGAATATTTTTCTTTATTGTGATTTTATCGATCTTGCAATAAGCGATGTAAAGGCACATTTACCCATCCTTCCCTTTATCAAAGAGGACTGGTTTAACCCATGGTAAATCACATTGGTGTAAAAAAACCATTATCCAGATTATCTTGTAGTTGTTTCTTCAACTCCTCAGGCTCCACAACATCCATTATATATGGAGTCTTGGATATAGGAAACTCCCAAGGTTTAAGATCAATTTATAATTCAACATCACATCATGGAGGAGGAAGACAAGGAAATTTCTCAGAAATCACATCATCAAATTCCCTCACGATAGCAATGTCTTCAAGGATCTTTACTTCATTAGAATCAATCATCTAAAAAAGATATGCATGCTCATATGGTAGTAACATGCATCCTTGAGATGATGGTTCTAAATAAGATTCATCTTCCTCTTTGACCTTGTACATAAATGGGAGGTGGATTCTTCATATGGAGAGTGATTTCCCTCTCACGACAATTTGTGTGGTCTCAATATAAGGAATTTTAATCCATTCCATGAATTGCATAAAATTCCATAAGAGGGAGTATGACAAGGTTTTAAAGGAATTTCAATCAACAAATTATGACATAAGAGGAGTTATATTCTTGGTATGAAATGATTTAACCATTTGGTGTTCTCATCAACATCATTACTTCTATGATTTGTGGTGGTGTTGGGATTGTTCTACTAATCATTAGGGATATAAAAGAATGCATATAACCAGAATCAAAAATTATGTTTGCTATTCTCAATTGAATAACTAGAGTACCTGTCCCCAATTTATTTTTGTGGTTCACATAAGAGGTAATGATGAAAAAACATCTCCCTTTCTTCATTGGAGGTTGTTGGTTGCCTCTAAAAACCCTTGTCTTGGTGCACTAGTTTACAAAGTTACCTAGTTAATTGTAGTTGAAGTAATGAAAACACATTGAGGGTATAAAAGAGTGTTAAACCCATCTATAGTAGAATTAGGGTTTTCATGTCAGTAGTGAATGAATATTTTATCTTCACTTCCACACCTAAACCATTTCCTCTTCCCCTTTAGGAAATATCCAAGAAGATTATTTCTGCACCTTTGGCAAGTCGGGTGCAATATTTTCAGAATACCAATGGATTTATCCATCAGAACTATAGAATTAAAGTCCATGTTATGCTTATTGTCCCAATGATAACCCTATGATTCACTAATATCCATTTTGACAATGAGGTAACATCAGAAAATTTCCTCATAGTTCTCAAAGTCACAGACCACTTGGGCTTCTTGTAGGCTATTTTTGTATCCAACCAAAGAATCATTCAACCATTCAATTGCGGGTATTGATAATGATAGATGCATATCATGTAAACATTTTATTGTTTTACATGTATTATGTAATGGATTTTTCATCTTTTTCTTTGAGGGCACGGAAATCACATTCTATCTTAAGTTCTAGTGTGCGGTGAAAATATTTATTAAAAAACATTTTCTAGAAATCATTAAATTCCAACAACTTGATCTCATCCTCATGTGTTATATTTATTCTCAGTGTCCACCATTTATTTTCTACACTCTCCCTACAATATGAAGCCAAAATTATCTTCTCGACTTCAGAATATTTTGAAGCATGGAGAAGATCTTATCAGTGGAGTTTATACATTGTTCAGAAATTGAGGGATCATATGGTCTATTAAAATGATGAGGTCATTGTCTTATGATGCTCTCGATTGTGCTTGGTTATTTCTTGGGGTGGGGGGGGGGGTTGAACATTCCTCTTAAACCATGTTTTTTTTCTAAACATGATTTAACTGAGATATTATCATGACAATGTTCGTGATTCCTTCTCCCATCGGATTGGTCCGCTCATTAGAGAATTCAGTGAATTGATCATTGCAAATTTTGTTATCATGATTCCTCATTTTACCAGTAATTTGCTGGAATAAAAGGAATGTTAGCGTTAAGACATAATGGTTTATCCAAAGAAAAAAAACATATGACTTATAAATTAATTTTATTTCCTAAATTATTAATTTATAGGTATCAATCTATGCTATACATGATATACTTCCCAAAATATATTTGTTGGGGAATTTTTTTTATTCTCTTAATAATGGTTCTTACTAATCTTATGAATATACCAAAGCATATCCCTCAAGAGTATTGTAACCCAGAGTGTAGCACGACCCATTTTCATGCACCAATTCTTGTTCGAGTCTTGCTGAAAGTGGCGTTTCCAGCGTTTACCCCTAGATACATCTGTGCCAGATCCGCCTCTACCTGTGTCTATACAGACATGGATGTATTTTCATGATAAACCACTTACTAAATACATAAAAAACATTATGGATGTTTTTATTATACATTTTCTTATCCTAAACTATTTCACTAGAATATTCTAATACTAATTAAAAAAACTATACCAATCCCATGTTACCAAATATAACAACCCTACTCTTTATTTCAAACATAACGATAATTTATTAAATACAATATTAACCTGATGAATCATAGATTATCCAGAGTTCTATATAATTTTGGGCTTATGAACATTACATAAAAAATTAATATCTGAAATACATGTCTTTATTGATATTTTTTAACATGACCCCTCACATTCAGTCATACTTATCATTGAATGGGATTACCTGAGGAAATTTATAAGAATAGAGTGATATATAAATCCTATCAAGGGAGTAAACACGAAATGACATGATGAATAAAATACATGTTAGGAAATAGGCATCTAAATGGAGAATGAGATAAATAAGAACATAAAGGCATGATATAGCTTGATTATCCTAAAATAGAAATGTTGCATCAATATTTAACATGATATTAGCATGATCCAATTCTCATTGAACATGGATCATGAGTAAACCACTATTTCACATGAATTATAATGTGTCCTCATTTCACTTAATGTATCATGATACTAATACTTACCAATTTCATTAGAGCACTATTAGGGCGCACCATTCTTAATAATTTCATTTAACGAATTTTTGTGACACATAGATCATACAATAGATATTCATTAAAAATATACATTTATAATTTAGATTTATAATGTAAAATAATTTCTTGAGTTTAACTAGGAAGATAAATATTCCTTATGGGATTTAAGCATTGTAACATGTGCACATTGGAGGAATTAATCACAGAAAAATGAGCCTCTAATAATTCTAACATAAGGAGGGATATAAAGGTGGGGTTTGAAATCATATCCCATAATTTTTATTTGTAAATAAAATTGTACATCAACATATAGAAACTTGGAAAACAAAGAAGAAGAAATTCCTTACTTGGATGTGTGACCCCAAAGGCATAGGAGGAGCCTCAAAGAGGCTTTATGGGAGCTTGGAGAGCCTTTGAAGGATTTTAGAGATAGGAGGCCTATATGAGGGCATATTAAATGTGTCTTTAGTTATTATTAATGGAGAGATTGGGTGGGTTTATTATTTAAAGGATAGTGAATTCTGTATTATTTAGGTTTTGGACACTACACATTTAACTAATCAAAACCACAAAAAACACAAGGTATTACCCATTATTTTTTACAAAATGTTGAGGAAAACATTATTTTATATGGACAATGGCCTAAATTATTAAAATATATGGATTTATTATGTGGATGTGAGTCACACTCTCAAGGAAATAATTTTAAAAGGTAACAAAGTTTTATAAGTCATGGTGGGTCCACTAAGCCAACATAAAATTAATCCTCCAAATAAAAAAATCTCATTTTTTAAAGGCAAAACATATATCGGTAGAAAATAACATTTAAATTATTTTATTATATCACTATTTGGTCATTATGATGTCATAATATACATTATCTATTGAAACAGTATTTATTTTTTACCCAAAAAATCTACTATCTCGGAAAATTATGAAAATTTCACCATGGGGTAATATTGATATCTTCATTCCAAAAATAATATTTATTTTAACTAAGTAATTTTCTTAATATGTGAAATTTTAATTTTTAAATAAAATTAAACATTTTTTTAAAATTCAAGGGTTTTGACAAAACTCAACTTTTAAACATTAATAAAAATTCCAATCATATTACTAAAAATGATACGATCATTTATATTAAAAAAATTAATAAATAAATAATATTTTATTAATGTATTCTTTAAATAAAAATATATTAATTCATCATAATTTTTTTCTTAATTTAATATTAACTAAAAAATACTATATTTACTTTAAAACTATTTACAAATTGACGATAATAAAATGAATTCATAATATTTATTCGATACAAAAATATTTAACATAATCATATTGTAAGGATATTGTAAGATAAACCCTTATAACACCCACATAAGACCTAGGGGTATGGTGTGTGATGGTGACATACTCTTTGGGAGGCTCATATAACATCACTCAGGTTATAATCCCTATTATCATGCACTTATCTCGTAGGCAGTTCCGTTAAAGCTTAACATGTTAAATCTTTTCTTGGGCATCGTCATGAGTGAAGCATAGTCATTCCATATCCATTCTAAGCTCTAAAAAATTGGGTTCATATGAATAAATTCTAGTGTAAGAGGCCATCACTTCCTTGGTCTAAGTAAATTGGATTTCCTAATGCCTTATATATACACTATTCAAGTGATCACTGTTCTACGACCATATTAGCAATACTAAAATTTCATAAAATTTTTTTAAAATCCAAAAACATAAAAAAATGAAGTTCATATGTTATATAATAATTTTACATAATAATAAATTTAATTACATTAATAGTAATTTCCATTAATAAACGTTTCTATCATTATAGTCATGATTCATTAACGAAAGAATGTTATGAGATTATATGAATACAATACTGATGGATTCTTGTTTAATAAAATTCACTATGAAGAAGGATTGAATAATAAATAGAGTGAAGTATTTACCCATTTATTGGCTAGATACTAGGAAAATATTATTTATATAATCAAATTTAACTACCCAAGTCAATTTTGAGTTGTATTATTCAAATTTAAGTTCGTTAACATCGATATGGTTATAAAAAAAATTTCATCACATTTTTTATCATCCTATCTAAAACGATCTTTAACAAAGATCATTTTGAGCATGATAAATTTATCTTGGATTCACTGGATAATATAGTTTTTTATTTGGATAATGATATACCTGATTTTGGGAGTGTTTTTGTACAGATCAAGATTAGAGACATGTATGATATTGGTGTTGATGTTTAATCGGTATCTTTTAACAGTTAACCTCATTAAAAAATAAACATTGAAAAAAATTCCTTAAAAATATTAATAAAATATAACATATAAGAGAAGGTTATAATGAAACACTTGGCCTTTTACAAGCTTCTAATAAAAAAGAAAAATTTTATGTGGATAATTTAATCTATAAATTCTAAATGATTCTATATTACATTATAACATTTTTAATTTTTTTAAATATATATTTATTTCAATATTTTATTATTTTGTAAAAATTATTCACATTTTTATTTTCTGTAATTTTAATATATATGGACCATTCGAAATATTTGAATTTAAAGAATTTTTTTTGAAATCCAATATGATCATCTTTTTGGAGCACACCACTGGTACTATCATCATCAATGTAATTGAGTGATTATATGGTACAAAAATCATTTTTCAATCTTGTTGTTACTGATGATGTTGTGGGGAGACCATAATTTTATATACATATGTTGATGGAGAAGTCGTTCTCCATAACATTTAAGGGATATTTTTGAGATACGATTACATGTTATTATATAATAAAAAATTCTATTTTTTCCTGGTATCTACCACATTTAGATTTGGTTCAGCAACTTATCTTAGGGTTTTTATTATTTTAATCCTTGGTTGTCAAACCAAATTATTAGAGGATATTTGGATTTTCTACAGAAAATGTCATATAGTTTAGGGATGCATGTTTGTTTGGATTAATAATGTTTATTTATAAATATGATTTATAATTTCATTTACTAGACTAGGTTGGCCTAGGATTTTTAAATCCAATTTTTAATAAAATCAATATTTTTAGAAACATTAAAATAATGAAATAGTTTCATGACATGAATTATATGACGAGAACATTATATGAAACCATAAAAAGAACTAAATGTTTAAACACTATAATACCTTAGTGAAATGATTGGTTTGTTTTAATTTTCCTAAGGAAATGTGTTTCTCATCATATGATGTTATTAATGAAATTATCATTTGGAAATGGGTTTGTGACATGAATGTTTCATGATCATTGTGTTAAACCATTTTTGTCATATAATTTTTGATCATTCACTATGAAGTCACTTTACTCAAGCCATACGGTGAATCCATGTTATTTTTGGGAGATTCCTTCCCTTTAAGACTTCCTTGTCTCTTGTTTGATCTCCATTGACTTCCATCGGTTTGGATTTCTCTTTTATTACAATATCCTTCAATATAATGTTGTTATCTATGTACTATTGTTGATTCTAGAAAATATATTTATACTTATGTGTTTTAGGTTTCACTTGTTGATCTCCAAAACCATCACCATTAATATGTGTCCCATATTGAGGGTGTTTCATTGATTGACATATAAAGGTATATAGTCTGCGAAAATTTTTATGTTCTATTTCTATTTCATAAATTGTGTGAAATACCATTTGATTGAACCGACACATCATACTTGTTATCTAACGAAGTTATTGCTGATGATAAACATGTGCTTAAAACACTCCATGTACTACTATTTATCCATTAGTGACAATACCTAGAATGTGGCCATCATTTGGTTGATCCTACCCTTGAATGAAATTAATAAGAATATAGATTAAAATATGAATTAGCAAGAAATGAGACCATAGGTAACTTCTTTTGATTTATTCACCATATAAAATTGATTAAAATTTTAATGTAATGATATAGGATACATTGATAATATATGGTTCTGTACACTAACATGATAACTTTTTATTATATAATAATATGAATAAAATAGTAAGTGAGAGATAAATGGTAATTGGTTTAATTGTTAATTGAAGAATATAATTTTCTATTTTTTACTCTTGTTTTTATGACTTATTTTGGGATTAATTATATAATTATTATATAGTGGGATTTACTAGTTTGATTATATATTTCCATTATATAGGTATTGAACTAAATTCCTTATTTAATGGTTATATTGGGTGATTATCCTAGATTTAAGATGTAATACTTATATATAAGGAATGGGACACTTTCTTGGTTTAATGGTTATATAGATGGGTTTTCCCAGTATTATAATGAAATTCATATAATTATGTTTATGACCAGTTATGGGATTATTCTAGATACAAATGGTTATTTATTCCATGGTGATTCCACATGATCGGAGATATTATGACATTGTGTTAAAGTAGGGTAATTGGTATAATGTGTTATTTGATTAAATAATACTCATCTATATTGCCTTATTTCATGGATAATCTATTAGACTATTGGTGTTGACTCAATGAATTTTAATCAAACCCAATTCATTCCATCATTGAATTCCAAACAATATAATAATGATATATTTTTGGATAAGGTAAAAAGAGCTTCTGGATTATTTTTTCATGCAGGATGGGTTGGATCTTGGAGATGGGACCAATGTGGTGCTCAAGATTGTTGTATTTTGAGTTTATTTGTTTTAGTGTGGTATTTTTACTATATGACTTTTAATATGAAATGTAGTTATATTAACGTCTATCATTACATTAATAAATTATTTTAGGACTACTCTGTTGAACTTTATTATTTGGTTTTTTTATTGGATGTTGTTCTTTTTTTTAAAATTTGTGTTACTATGATAGTTTTTTTGTTATAGTTATAACCATATACAATGGAGTATAGTCTCTCCAATATATACTCTACATCCCCTGTTTATAGTCGTCATCCATTGGTGTACATGGAGATATGCATGAAGACATGTAAACATCCCATTTTTTCCCATGAGAGAGTTTCATGTTGGGGTAGATACAAAGAGGTATCAAAGGATCTATGGTTTTTTAAAATGTTTTACAATTTTTTCATGGTAGCATGGAGACTAAGAACATGTGAGCACTTATTAATGATATTTTTCTTTGGATTCTCTAACACCTAAGAGTGATAAAATATATGAACCCATGTATCATATTTTTGTTCGTGTTGATGTTATTTTACATTAATAAAATCACTTATTGTATGATGTTATTTAAATCTAGAGATTTATTATCATGGCCCTATATGGCATGATATGAGTATGAATGCATCATGATAGCAATATAGGGTTGTATATATATTGATATAAACTATTTTTTATTGGGTAATGTTAATTAAAATTTAATTATTTTCCTATATAAAATTTATAATGAGATCTTGGTAATATATCATGAAAAAAGGACTAAATAAATGAAAAATAACCTTTTATGTCAAGTTAAGTGACATCCAGAGCCATTGGATCCTTGTTTTTTTCACCTATTTTGGTAGATAATTATATTATCAATTTTCTTAAAGAAGGATTTTTTTGTAGAGAAAATCCTCTATGTCATCATCGAATTTATCATCAGGAGATATGAAATAAGCACAATCATAAAATACCTGATCAATAGATTCAAAATCATATGACTGTTTAACTCTAACATAGCTTTCAGATAGTCATAAAATACATGGAGAGGAAGATTTTATACACCGCACCTTATATGTGTAAGCTAATGAGATAGTTTTAGCTACAAGATCAGCTTGCCTTCAATGTGGAGGGAGTACCTCATCAATATATGTTTTTGATTGAATTAGTCCAAATGATATATGAGAACCACAAGACACCTATATATAGAAATTAGATCATGATTCCTTAATGATTCAGGGCTTAGAAAACAATTTGTGGGACACTTTGGGGAAATATGGGTACCATGTGTGGATGCACTCAAATGAATTTGAGATTAATTTCCTAATAAACATATACAAAGAATAATTTGGGATAATAAGGATCATTATTCAATGAACCTAGTGAAGAAGGAAATATCAGTGAAAAATATGATGGACATTTCACTACAATTATACACTATGAACCTTATTTATAATCGTATGATATTTCAACGGTGAGACGTTTTTAGGAAGAGATTACCTATGAGATTAGGTTATAAGTGAAATTAATTCTCTTTTGATAGTTTTTAGACGTAAATAATTAGTAATTCATTATAAAATATAATCTATAAGATTCACCTTGATGTATTCTATTTGATTCTATAGGGTGAACTGGATGAACTTATTATAGTGGAATTAAGTGCCACTGTGATAGTGACTTCAATTTAAATAGTGGGAGGTGTATCTATGGATGTGGGCGGCCCCCTTATGGCCATATTATTTTTTAGTGATATTATTGTGGAATGAATTTCTACATGAATCCTTAGCGTATATTCCCTTCTCTAGAGTTTCATGCTTGTAGAAATTTGGTCCACCTACAGAGGATTTACATGGGGTGTAGTACGGTAAGAGTGGCGGGGGATCATGATAGGTAACAATGTCTTGGATGGACTCACCAACCACTCATTGGAATGGTAGTTAGATATCCACATGATGACTAAGTAGACGTAAGAGATGTGATACCCTTATGTGGGTATTGTAGTTCCATCCTAAGGGAGCATCACAAGGGATTTATATAGGATCCCAATGTTGACGGGAATGTTGTCTTCATGATATACAGTCTATATTAAATAGCTCAGATGCATGACTTTCTACCATAAAAGGTATGATTCACATATCAGATGCCCTTTCAAGTTTATTTATAGTATATAATCACATTCCATTTTACATTATCTTGTCTAAAATGGTATGGTATTTGTTTTGGAATTAACATATGGACTTTTAAAAATCAATTCACTATTGAGAGTGTTGGAAGGAAATAGAAAATGATGCAAGGAATGTTCTATATAAATTAGTTATTACCATTTCATTTGAGAAATGGTGGTTCTATAAATGTAGAATTAAATTATATTATTCATATGGATTTTTTAGTTTCATTCCATGATTATATCTACTATTAGAAAATGAGGTTTATTTTTGTACCATTAGAAGGAGGTAATGATATTCAATTGGGTGAGTGGGATCTTCTGGTAAGTCATACTAGACCAATTCAGTGCATATTGGATTGTCTCATGGATATGATAGTATGAATTTCTAAAGACGACGGTGGAATGAGTCATGATGCAATATTTTAGTGGTAGACCATTTTTAGGATGCCTTTATTAATGATTTATATGGATTAAACAGAAGATAGGGATCAAGTTCATGATCAAGTTGGTGTTAGGAGTAGTGTGATTGTATTTTCCACGTTATATGATGGAACAATTGGAGAACTGTGAATTGAATAAATATTCTAACATACTTGGATCTAAGAGATTCATATGAACATGTTTTTCCCTTGGGGGATCCCCATTGATTTTCCCCAATAATGATTATGGGACATTTTTCCTATGATTGGACAGTCAAATATTAAATCAAATGATGTTGAACAATATCTATCCCCTTCTATACATCAATGATCATATTAATTAGATGATAGTTACCTTAATTTTCTATAATATATAAATGATATTAGTGTACAATTATTTAATATTGAGACCATCAGAAATACATCTAACTACTTTTAGGAGAAGGTATGGTTTGTAATTTTTTATGGTGTTGTACATCAGTTAGAAGAAAAATATTAAATGGTATTACTCACCTTGATGAACTTCACTTTCAATCCATTCATCAAACAGTTTATGTTTTTTTATTTGAAATCTAATATTAACAAACATCTAATCTATATAAGATTGTTTCTAATATATTAATATCATAATGAGTACATTGTAAGGTCATCAAATTTATGACAAGATATCTAAATGTATTTTATCTGTATGTAAAGAGAACTTCATGTGCCGGACATCTAAAAGTATAAAATGATTGTGGACATGAAGAATATTTTAGTCTTTGTATATTTTGAGTATCATATTAATTCCACTGAGATCTGTAAATTTCAGGGTCATTATGGGTATTTTCAATGTTACATCCTAGAATTATCCAATTTATAAGAACTTCAATTTAGGCTAACAATGAAATGGTTGAGTTTGGTTTTTCTGATTTTTCTCATAGTTAATTTTATGAGAATAATGATGTATGAACTAAACACCGATTCTAACCCTGCCTATTCATGGAAACGATTTTGTCATGTTGTAAGATACAATTAGATATGCATTAGGTGTAGTTTTTATGGCTGTGGATTGAGTGGTTTTATATAGATCCATATAGACAATACAACATTCTTGAAATATACATATACAGGATCTGGATTTTGTTATAGTGATACATGACCATTGATGTTGTATATGCTATATTTTGGGTGATATTTGGTTGTCTATATGAAGCATAAGGGCATCAAGTACATCATTTATCAGTAATAATGTTAGATGGACTAGGTAATATACCTTGGGAGGGAAATCAGGGTATGGCATGTTAATATAACATCCCCTTTTTATCTTGTTTAATCATTAAATAAAACACACTTCTCTCTTTCTTCCATATAAATATATGAACATAATTGAAATCGTGAATTGAAAAAATTTATTTTACATTGTTCTCCCTCACTGGGATATGTCCATGGAGCATACAACGACATTGTTCCTATGTACCAAATCCAATAAATCTCACTGCCAATTACAATGTCTGGGAAAGATCACTTTTATGCTAAGAAACACTATATTAATTATTTTTAAGGTCTTCTCACTTTATTTTCAAGAGTCAGTCTCTATTTCTATCTCATTGGGCCAAAACATGAAGAAAGGATAACCATCTTTCTCCTCCATTCCTTGCTTCTCTTGGAAGTGATCCAATCATAGTTTATGGACTCATAGGTATTTTCATTTTCATGAGAGAAAGAATCCACATGTGTAGGTAGATGCTGTGTTGAGTTCTCATATTAGCCGTATAGGAAATCCAATTTTCGTGTAGCGTTAGTTAGCAAAATTTTCATTAATGAACTGTTTCTGTCCCTTAATGAACCACATGTTTCTTCAATGAACTAAACCGCAACACGTTGCGTGCATTCTTCGTAGATCATCTCCTCCATGTACGACCTCTGATTATGTGTACTTCCTTCTTCCATTTATTTCATCATCCATGGACCACTTTGTCTACCATGAACTAACTTCTTCTGCATTCCTCCTCTCCTCTATGGATCACCTCAATAACCACAGACTACATAACCCTTTACCGAATTCTCCCTCACCAACCACTTTTAGGCTTCATCCAATTTTCAAAGATAATATGTTTTCTTATGACAAATATGGCTTCTTAAGGAAGAGAATAGCAGTCCATATTTTTGAAAATAGATAATAAAAATATGCTAATATGAGATTTACCAAATTGTTGATGTGGTGTTTTTTTAACCGTGTACCACTTCTCCCATGAACCGTTTTACCTTCTGTGGTCCGTGTACCGCCACTCTTCTTTTGCATCAGATGATATCTTATGTGAACCAACTCTTTAATGTTTCTAAAAATCCCCAACCCATTTCATCCCAGAATGATGCATATTGTGAACTATTCGTATCCTTTGAACCATAGGCCTTCCAAATGTTAATTTCAACCTTCTAAATGTTTTTTGTTTTCGATATCTGTAGTGACCTTCGCGGTCCATGTATCATCAATACATAGAAATATAGCCTTTTTTGTTTTTTCTCAGATTTCTGCATACCACTTTTGTGGACCAAAAACATTCCATCACAGTCTGAATACAATTAACTCATACATGAAAATTCATTCATTACCAAAAAAATCCTGATTTGAGGGCCAAAAAATTGGAAAACACCACGAAACTACACCACCATAAAAACATTCTTTATAAATATAATAAAACTCACTCGTAGTCTACTAGAATTAGCAACCGACACAATAACACCCAAAACAATAAAAGGATTCCTTGAGGTCTTTTTTTCCAAACAATCTCCCCATTGTATTTTTTGACATCTCATTAAAATTTGATACCTTGTTAATGATTCATATAACTTCTTACACCATTCCCATTTTACGATTAAGATTAGTATGAGGTATTTACTAAATTAAGACTCTAATCCCACAAGAGTCATGATCGATATGATAAAGTAGAATATAATGTAAATTATATAAATGAATCACATTATTTTATTCCAAAACCACTAATAATAATTTATGATAAGCCTCATATATCATTATATATGTCATTTGATCAATCACGTCTTGCATCTTTAAATTTAATGCCATACTTCACACTTCCCCTATCTTACTGATATCTCTATCTAATTGCTCAACCTATCATCTTCCCCCCACCCATGTCTTGGCTAAGAATTTTCTACCTTTGAATCACTAAATTTTCTACACAATTTTAAATAAAAATGATGGACACTACGTTGTTTCGTTATACAGGGTAAAGAAAACATATCAATACATTAGCTAAATATACTCAACTTCTCGAGAAAAGGGGGTCCCACATCAACACATTTTCATGTGCAGGGGTCAACTAAACTACTAAAGACAGTTGATATTTTTCAAACACTTCCTTGGGTAAGGCCACTGTTAGAATTTCTACAGTCATTAGTTTTGTAGGTGCATACTCCAACTTCAGAGACCCTCGCTCCACAATATCCATGTTAAAATGATAAATAAATTCAATATACATTTTCAATGAATGATGAACTAGAACTTTTTTATGATTTATAGAAGTGGAATTATCTCAAAGGATTCTAATCAGATACTTCATGTGAACTTCCATATCCTAAAACTACTACTTCATCCAAAATAACTACTTTCACGCATGAGTAGAAACAATATATTTAGATTCTATGGTGCTCAATAAAATAAAATATAGTTTATTTATTATCCCTAAAATACACTATCTTCCAAAATATAATTCATCTACGGATGTTGATTTTGTATCATCCTCTGAACCAGCCCAATAATCATTTGTATATCCCCATAACTCTTGACGAGTGTTTACTTTATAGATCAAACCAAAATCTACTCATCCCTTGATATAACGAATTATTATTTTCACATCAGTCATTTAAGTTTCCTTGATATTGCTTTCATATCTTGATACATGGGATGTGCTAAAAAATAAGGTATTTTCACTGTCATGTACAATAGAATTTCAATGATTTTCTTATAATATGTGATATTTATTTCATTTCCATCATCATCCCATTATGGTTTAATCTAGGTAGCTAATGAGGCTTTAATCACCCTGGAATTATCCTTTCAAAAAAGATTTCCAAACCCATTTTAATATACTGATTAAGAAATGAATGTTTCATTATTTTTTTATGTCACTTATAAACCATGGAAGAAATAAATTCAGCAATCATCAAGATTTCAAATTCACTTTTCATGAATTCATTTAATTACATGCATTGAGATTCATTTGATATAATAATTATTATGTCATAAACATATACCAACACCATAATCCTTTCATTACTATCATTATTGAAATATTTATTTTATTCAACTCCAATATACTGAAAACCATGATTTTTTAGAAACTACAGTTGTCTTGAATACTGTTCTTTTTGTGTATGATTCAACCCATATAGAGCCTTCTTCAGCCAAAAAAACTCTATTCTCGTATTCATGAATGTGAAAACCATATGGATACTCAATGTGAAAATCTTTATTTAGGACCCCATTTAGAAATACTAAATAGACATCAATCTGAAAAACATTGAATATTATTTTCACTAGTATGGCCAAGAATAATTTGATTGTCTCTAGACACGAAATAGTTGAAAATTATTCATCAAAATTGAAACCCTCTATTTGGGAGTATCCTTATTATAGAAGTCATGTTTTGTTTCCAATAGAAACACCATCTTCATTCATCTTGTTATGAGAGACCCATTTAGGCCCAATGATTTTTTTTTTTCATGATACTATATCCCATGTCAGATTGTTCCCAATTTATTCAATATGATCATTCAAGTAATAGACCAAATTATCATACCATCTGGTTCATCAAATAATTTAGGCTCTACATCTGATGAGTAAGATTATTGCTGTAGAGTCTCTATCATCCTTGTCTACAATGGTATTTTTTATCACCAATTATGTTATATTTATCAATTTCATCTCTTATCTTATATCATTGTGTAGATGCATATTTTTTCTCATCTATTTCATTGTATAAATATTATTCTAAATCACCATGTGGAACTAGATCATCCCTTGATCTCCTAGTCTCTTTGTCACTATCCTCCTAATATTGATCATGTATGAGATGAATAATCTACTAATTCTCCAATATAAACATGTAATGTCATTCAATTTACATTCATATGTAATTATGGTTTCATTTATATGATTTGGTTCTATCTTAATACCAATAAAATACCCCTTTTTCACTACGTGGATCAAACATCTTGTGTTTTGTCTTATTGAGAATAAAACACTCTCTTTTGAGGGCTCAAAATTAATTCAATGATGGATGCTTTCCATACAATATATCATACTATGTATTCTCATATTTTAGACATAGAAACATGCTATTTTTATTTTAGGCTCATTTCATCACTACATCATTCCAAAATTTGTCATAATTTTCTTTTTCAATGAGAATTTTTATGGCCATGTTGTTGAAAATCATATTTTTTGTCTCAAATACTTTATTCTGCTGTGGATTTGTCACAACTAAAACATTGTTGCTTATCCAATTTTATGTCGACATTATCAACGACTGGGTTTTTTTAACTCTATTCCATTATCTATTCACATCTTCTAGATTTTTGTACCAATCATCTTTTCAACATCTTGTCGATATCTTATATAAAAAATGAACACATGAAGCATATGGGTAATAATTGATAACAATGGAATTCTATAATAATTATCAATTAAGAGAGCATAATAGCTTATCCAATCAAGATATTTTAGTGAAATTGGTCAGAATAAATCAATATGAACCAAATCAAGCAATCTCTTTGACTTTTTATCTATTTTCTTATATGTATTTCCAATGATCTTAAGTTGTTGGAAGAAATTGCACGTAATTGTACAATAAAGAGGTAATATAGGGAGATCTCAAGAAACATCATATTCCACTACATCTTCCAAGGATGTTCGTCCCACATTACAATGGAGTTTATTACAAATCATATATTGTTTTTCCTTGAATATAAAGAACATATCTCTTTCTCCACTCACGAGATTGAGATTTCCTTTTGTATGATTTTTCTGTAATACAACATCACCATATTTTTTCATGATGACAAATAATATCTTGGAAAATATAATGGAATTTCCGAATTCAGACAGTTGACTTACACTTAATAATTTTTTGACTAAGACCTTCAATGATGAATAAAAATTCATGGCTCTTGTCTTTTCCCATAAACATTAAATTCCGAGATACTTTAATTTTCAAACCATAATCACTACCAAATCATAAGATACATTATTTATAATACATGATTCTTGTCACTAGATCCTTATTTTCTATCATGCGGATGGTGTATCCACTATCAATAATCAATATCCCAGTGTCATAAAATTCCTTGAATACAATTTCTAAAAACTCTACCTACTCAGATATTTTATTTTTTTATACCTGTTTTCGACTTCAAAAACGATATGGATTGGTACTCTTAACCATACATGTAATGTGATGGAATAGAGTCATCTTGTAGAGATACAAATATATATTTCATTTTCATCTAGTATGATGATACATTTATTAGATAATTATAACTCACCTCATCCTACATTATCACATTCCACTGTATTTGTTTACGGGAAAAACATTTCCATGTGCCTAAATCATCCACACCGAAAATAGTTACCATCAAATGATGACCTAGATTATTGAGCTCTGTATGACTTCCTCTATTCATCATGTTCCCCTTAGTACCTCTTTTCTATGGAACAAGAATTTTTTGAGTTTCCCATATTTCAACAACAATAGCATCTTATGTGGGTTGCATTCGTATATGGAAATACTACACCACTGGTTGTCCCTTAGGTTTCATAAATCGTTTAATCCTGCTTCGTACCAAAGTCAATTATTAAACTCGTAGTGAGTGCTTGTGTTTTGACTTCAACCATAACATCTTTCTATTTTCGATCATTCCCTATACCAGCCTTACCATTTGGGTTTGACTGTTGATTCTGTTATACTTTAAATTTATGCTCCACTTCCATCATTTCTATTGTATGTACTATCTGTTTTCTCTATGTAATTCGCTGAGTCAATAATTTTTCTATATACCTAACACTTCATCACATATTAACAAAATCATCCTCATTTTCTTTTATACATTTTATTTGACATTTTCATGTTTCATTTAAACTATCTATTGCTAGGTTCAGTTCATCAATTTTGAGCTTGTACACAAAAATCCTAGCTGAACTCTCTGGCATTGAAGATATATGTTTTTTAATATCTTTATTCATCTCAATCATCTTTTCCTACTACTATTTCTTGTAAATTGTGTAATCACAACCCACTTTGTTTCCATTCATTGTTTTATCCATCCACAAATCATTTTCCTCAATAGAAGATTCATATTCAACCCGAGGGTTAACTATTACTTCAACTTATCCTTCTTAATTATCACATTATTGTTTTATTATGGAATTTATGACCACCACCGAAAAAGCATCAACTTTCTAATCCATTAATTCCTCCAAAAAAATTTTCATAAGTACTTCTGAACATTTATCTTCTTCCGAAAAAAGATTCACCCTTTTAAAGAACAATCTCTTGGATCTTCTCCAATATATCACATTGTATGAATAA
The DNA here is from genome assembly GCA_963277665.1 of Viscum album. Lineage (NCBI taxonomy): Eukaryota > Viridiplantae > Streptophyta > Magnoliopsida > Santalales > Viscaceae > Viscum > Viscum album. The sequence goes on from OY728147.1 coordinate 1,245,582,236, forward strand.
TTATTTTGAGAAATATTATCATTGTATTTATTTGTATCTTCAATATTCATGGGACTCATTCCTACAAAATGCCAAATATTTCCACCACAAATGCACGAGAGTGGATGTTTACCATTGAATATTCAGGTTCTTCTTTGCATATTTGAAGAGTGAAATTACATATGATCATCTAAATTGGCTTTATGATGGATATCCTCAAAAAATAGATTTTTAATGTCCTTGATTTACACTTTTTTGGAATTCCTCTTTTATAATACATTGTTATCATCATTTTTCATTTTTATGCAACAAGAGTAATGTGCAAGTTATCCAATTCCACCTACTTCAGATACATCTCTTCCAATAAAAAACCATCAGATTAATCTGAGGTTGAAGTTTTCTAATGATGTTCTTGAAAATATTTATATCCTTGATGATTTCTCCATGATCACACATTTCATCCACAACAACATTCACCTAATCAAAGAATGTATAAACAAACTCAATTGGGTGAATTTTGGGATCCACATACTTGTTCTATAGAACCTACATCTTTCCATCCTTAAAATTTCAATCAACCTCATAAATATTCAGAATATTTTTTCACATAAAATGTGATTACTTACATGACAACATATTTTTACAAATTTTATTTGATAGGGATACCCCAAAGCATTTATACCTTTAACATCAGTATCCAATTACCATGAGTCACTTTTTGATAAAGCACCATTGTTGATACTAGACTATATTGATTGCATAGAGGTTGTAATGACATACATTGCTAATGATCAGAAGTTGTGTTGAATCAAATTTATCTACATTTAAAAATTATATTCATCAATGATAGAAATCAAATTTTTATTAACCACATCCATTTATTCTATTAAGGTAGAACCACTGACATTCAACCATCTTCTCTTATACCCATTTTTAGGTCCACAAGGTCATGTACCCTAGTATGTGGGTGAAATAGGGTATGATAGATAAAAAATACTGCCCAATTAGATCTTTTTTAATCATTAATAAAAACATACTTCTTCCTTCCTTATTTAGAAATATATGAATAGAAATTATATCATACACATGCCATAGTGATTTTAATTAGTTTACCATTAATGGGATACATCCAAGGAACATACCATAGTGATTTGTTGATGTACCAGATCCACTAAAACTCACATCCCATTTCAATGTTAATGCTATATAACAACTATGCCCATGTAACATCCGTTGCAATATTTAGGGTCAGTTCACTACATTCCCATGGATTACACTCTATATCCTTTTCCCTGGACAACTATAGGTGGAAAAGATCATCGTCTTTAACTTACATTGAACAATTATCTTGAATGGGATCCACTCACAGTTTATAGACTTTTAGGACACTACATTTTAATGAAATAATGAATCCACAACTATAGATAGATTCTCTGTTTAAGTACCATTTTCCCCTATAGATTAAATCCACTTTCATGCATATTATTAGCAGAAATTTATTTCATGAACTATTTAAGTCCCATTGAAAACCACGTGATTCCTCCATGAACTACACACACTACATAGCATGTATTCTTCATGGATCAACTCCTCTCTCTATAGCCTACATGTACTACATCTTCTATAGAGGAACCCATTCTTCCATGGATTGCTCCATTTGAGGACTGCGACCTCTACTAATAAATAACTTATTCCGCATAATTCCTCTCCTTTTTGTATCACCACAACTTACATAGAATAATTTATAATTACTGTAATTCTCTCATTTTACCAATTTTTAAAATCATAATATTTCTAGAGAAAAGAAATTTTTTTATGAAAATATCTCTCTCATTTATGATGGTATTAGAATTACTTTAATAGAAAAATAGATCCACATAATAATTTAATATAATATTTACTAAATAATTGATGAAATATATCCTTCACTACATACTGCTTCTCCTTAATCCATTCATCCCATCATGGTCCTCATACCACCACACTTCCTTTGTGGTGATCATTCTCTTCCGTGAAATAACTCCTTCATGGCTCCAGAAATCAGCACCTCATTTTAGCTAGTGACAAGACATCTCGTTAACCATTTTACTCCTAAAATCCATCTTCCTATCACATTATGTTTTCTTCCCATGAACTATATTTTGTTTCTGGTCCACATAGTTCTCTTCGCGGTCTTCATAGCGCAACCACAAAGAAATATTTCCTCTTCCTATTTCTTTTTATTTTTTCATACCTCCCATGTGTCCTATAAGCAATCCCTCAGATTCTTCATGCGATTCAATCCTACATAGAAATTCTTTTTTCACAAAAACAAACTCTCCATTTTTAGTCCCAAAAATTTGAAATACACTAGGTAATTTTGCCCCATAAAAACATTCATTGGTAACATCATCAAAAATTATTCTCAATCATATGGAATTTTCACGAAACACACTCACACAAAAAAACACTGAATGGAATACGTTAGGTACCATTTCCCTACAGATAGATTATAATTTTACATAATAGTATGTTTGAGTATCTATAGTATTTAGAATTTGAGATTCCATATATACTAGGTAAACATTATTGTGATTTTGTAACCTAGAAGATGTGGGTAGAGTATGTAAAAGAGTTCTGTAATGGTTAGAGGATTATAGAACACTTTGGAAACATGCATATTGATGTTTAGGAGTCCTAGGGATGAGTATCTTTAATATAAATTTTTTTTATACCCATTCCATTGAAATAGATCATTTTTGGTCGGTTGTCTGACCTATAGGGCATTTCTCCAAGGAAAATCAAATATGGAAGGGATAAAAAACCCTAATAGAATATTTTTAGTAGTGATTTACATCATATAAATGTATGAGTATGGGTTCTATTGGTCATGAACCAAAATCTATTGAGAGATATTCTTTCTTCAAAATGGGTAGTACATATAGGTATGAAACATATGTATCATGAACTCTATATATGGTAATGATGGATATGAATAAGAAATGATATACTGGTATTTACAGTGATATGTCTAATTTTTCATCATATTAAATTTTAAAACCATAGAATTATTATATTATTGCAAAGTAATCTAATTTTAAAATCGTAATGGGATGATGTCATAATTAATTTTGGGATTCAGATACCTAGGATACCACACGAGAATGATGTTGTATGGTTTTTACTATAGAAATTAGAAATGGTAGACACCATTTTTAATTAGGTATAAATTCATTATTAATGATATGGGTGGTCATTTCAAATGATAAATATTTCTACTTCATTTTTTATGAGTAATATCAATTATGATATATATTTTGGTTTCACATCTCGATAACAAATGGGTCTTAAGAAGGTTATGGTTCTATGGTTAGTTTGGGTACATCATATCATCATCCAAGTGATGGAAAATATAAGTATATGATACATATTATATAGGTTATGTTAAGAGATATGGTACTATATTTTGGATGTTCATGGGAGCAACCTTCAACACGAGTTGAGTTTTTCTATAATAAAAGCATCCATGCATCGATTCAAATGGAACCCTTGAAAGGATTCACTAGGATGGAAGTTTAATTTGTATCATTTTTGTCTAGAGGTAGGTTAGTTAACACTTGTTTATTTTAGTCTAATATAGAATACATTTGAGTATTTTTAATTGAATCGTAAGTGGTTAGTGACCATACAGTGAAGGAAGATATCTTACACTGACTAGTGAATATAAACATTGTAGTTTGAGTTGGATCACCATGATTTTATTAGAGATTAAATTAGGTTGTTAAAATTACATATATGAAAATAGGGAATTATAACACCAATGTTTTTTGGGAAATTTGAGATTTTTCAAAGGGCCGGTCCAGTGGTGTGCTGATTGGTCATTTCTACATTACAACAGTTATATGATTGATGGATTTTCTAGATCACAACATCAAATATACTATCTAAATTCATATAATATGATATGAATTGATGAAATTGAGAAAGTTATAGATACATCCTTCGAGGAAAATCCAATACAGAATGTGGAATGTAGTAATAAGTATCTTGGGGGGGGAGATATTCCTATAATGTGAGTGTAGTGGAAATATTACAGTGATAATGATTATAACTAAGAAATGTAATATTATATCTAAGCACAGTGGATGTACATATTCACTATGACCCTAAAAGAAGGATTGTAGTATCTTGAGGATTGTATTTTATACCATGTCGATGTTTTAAGATCCTATCCATTATAGGTAATTCCATTTTTTAGTTTTGGGTAAAAGAATTTTATATTGGGTTTCCTTCATTTACAAGTTGGTGGGTGAAATTTTTTGGAGGATATAGATTATTTTTATATAAAATGACCAAATACATGGGGCTGTTTTTCTCTAATTAATGGTGTCCTAGTATAATTTTGAAAATGTCATTAGAGGATGTCATTTGGGGGTCCATTTTGACCATTGGTTTTTTCTATGTTTTCCTGAAAAATATGCCAACTGCAAACCTAAACATCACAAATTCATTTCGTGATGCGAATCCTTTTCATGGACGATTCCATTAACTATTCTAAACTTTGAAAAGATTGCAGATAGTGAAACATGCTCACACTATTAAAATTATAGATCTATGTTAATTTAACCCATGGAGGTGCATTATTATTCATCTCTCGTTTATCATGAAATTCATGTTATGAAAGGGGTTCACTTCATGAATGTTTTTGGGATCAACAATTATAACCAAACATCATATATGGTTTCTTTTCAATCTCTTTTAGGCAACATTTCTTGATACCTAGGTGGATCCATTCAATTATAAGGTTATTCCTTCTCAAATAGATATCGTATTGTAGAATTTGAGCTCCATTTAATTAAATTTTATTTAGTTTTCATATTCATCTTCATATCCTATGTTATAATGGTGTGATCTTATGAACTCTGTTGAATTGGAATTTGATCGTAAGGGTTCTCGGATCTAGGATTCCCCTATATATATCTTTCACCCTCATCTTTTTTTGTGTGTTCCCTATTGAGAGTTTTTTCTGGATTTTCCGAAAGTGGTAGGTGGCCTTAAAAATGACCTATGATCCTTTTATAGTTTTTTTATTTTTCTACAATACCTTGTGATTATTAAGACACACCATACACATTATATAATTAAATAATTGGTGGTGATAAACATGTGTTTATAAAACTTTATGTATACCTATAGTTATATTAATGTTAAGAGCTATCTTGATGCCTACCACATGGTAAGCATGTACCTAACTAATAATGAAATGTATTTTAGATTAAAATATTAATTTGCATGACATGTCACCTCTGGTGATTTATTGTGATTATTAACTATAGAAAATGGATTACATATTTAATGAAATTACTTTTGATAATTTCATATTTTATAGTTGTGTACATTTTCATAATAACAACATTAGAAATAATTCCATGAATGAAAGGTTAATTTAATGATAAGGGGTTATTTCATGAATTTACAATTTTAAATTTTGAATATTTTTTTGATTATTATGAATTATTCATTCCATTCTGACTTGTGTACTGATTCATTATATAATACTTATATAGTGGGATTGTCCTTGTTTAAAACAATAATTCTTATATGGATGTCTTAGAATAGTCTCAAGTAGTGATGTCTATATATAGGGATTATCCCATTTCATGAAGTATTTAATATATAGCGTGAAAGGATCATTTTCCTAATTTAATTATTATATAGAGATCATGGCACTGTGTTATGATAAAATTATTATATTGTGGGCTATACTTTGTTATTTTATTATTCCTTGGACTTCTTGTTTTGGTCGTAATTATGATTCCACATTCTCATAAATAATTAGACATGGTGTCAAGGTTGATAAATTGTTATATTGTATTAAATGAATAATTATAACTCTTTTTTATCATATTATTTCTAGAACATTCTATCAGAATGATTTTATTTTATCAGCTACATGGTTTTCTATTCCCGGACTATCTTTAATCACAATGTCAAACTCTTAGGGCATTATGATACATCTTATTTGCCACAGTTTGGAATCTGTTTTATTTTTTAATATCATTATAGTATATTGGTCTCTAAAGATAATAATTTTGGAACATAATAGATTGAGAAAGAATTTATATAAGGGAAAAACCACTTTTATGAGATCCTTTTCAAGGATAGTACAATTAGATTGAGTTTCATGCAATTTTTTGAGGAATAATTGATGACATGATGAATCATGCCTACTATTTTACCTAGAACGGCCCAGTGGCCCTATTAGCGGCATAACACATCAATTCAAAGGGTGAGGACCAATCTGGGGGTTGATTATTGGGGAATTTGTAATAACCGTTTTTAGTTCAATGAAATATCTCCTGAATGACTTATCAAAATGGAACAAAACATCATTTTGGAGTTATCGAGTGAGTGGGAGGAAAATCCTAAAAATGTTATTGATTAATAGATGATAAAACCACATGAAAAATAATGAACAAATATGTTTAATTGTTGTGGTTTCAGGAATCGATTGGATAACCTCAAGTTAGGAAGAATCGACTTGAATCACATCTTGTTAAATTATGATCCCTTGTACAATCCCATTAGTAACCATGAAGATAAATATTTTTTAATTAATCATGGTGTTTCATTTGAAACACATTTTAAAACCAGAGAGAGTGATTGAAAGCATTATTTATATAATGATATGTTGGAAATTGAATAAGGAACCATATTAAACAAAAATAAAATAATTTGAATTAGTAGGATGAGAGTAAAGATTAAAAATTTAAACTTACATATTTCTGGATTAATTCAAAAAATGCCCAAAAATTATATTTAATACAAAATCATGAATAATTTACACCAATTATGCAATTTTCATAGAAATTTAGTAAATGGAGTAAAAATAATAATTGAATAAATTAATAACATCGTTTATGAATTAATTTATTTCTATTATTTTATCAATAAAATTTTTCATGGATATGTTTTTGGGTACTTTCCTTAAGGTACCATAGGCTAAATACATCCATTTGTGTGTTATTTCAACTCAGTTCTAGATCCTAGTGCTTAGAATATTGGAGGTGGGCTTTGAGTGGTCATGTATCTTGCCACATTAGGTCGAGTCACAAGAAATATGAACATAGTAGATGTATGGGACCTAAGATACTTCAAGATTATCATTCTATTTGATGAGTTTTTGGTGAAATATGGTGATTCTTCTAGAATAAATATATATATTCCTGGAAATCCTGGTTGTTAGATAATGATATTTTCATTTAATGGTAATGATTGGAGGCATATTCCATCTACATGGAATACTGAGGTATTATGTGATCAAATTAAAATAATTTTATGTTTATATTCATTGATAACTAATTTAAATAAAATGAGTAAAATAATTAACATTCTTATAACATGTTCTGTCATTTATTTCTAGATTATTTTCATTTTGATTTCCATGAATCCGTTTCACACCCGTTAACTCAGAATGAATTGGTTATCAAATAGAGATATTTTAACTGGAGATTATGGAATGGGGTTAATGACACATCTATGATATCATGATATATTCACAATAATGTTCCAAAAAGAATATCTCAATATTAGTTAAAGGTGTTTTTTATATTAATATATATTCCCCTCAAAAATAAACGTCATATTTTATAGTATCATAATAACATAAAAAATTGATTTATAAATTATATTAATGATTATATTTATTTTAGTAATTATCTAAAAATAAAAATTTTATTGTGAGAAACAACTAAATATCATATTTTTCGAACTCAATGATTTTTCAAAAAAAAATAGTTTCATTTTTATTTTATCAATTATTATTTATGTTAAATTATTAGAAGTAAGGGGCTTTTTAACGTCTATATTTGTTTTAAAAAATAATAATGAATTATGATACTCTATTGGATATAAATATATATGAAATAATGATTACAAGAAACTCGATGGATATTTTATGAATAAACCAACCAATGATGTTGGTAAAATTTATTTTTCTTACTATTTTATGTTATTTCATTACGATAATTAAATAATAATGAAAAATACATTTTAATAACAAGAAAGCCATAATCCCAAATAAATAAGTCAAACTACATGGATCAAAAGTTTAAAAATTTTTGCAAGATGACCATGAATGTATAGGTAAAAAATTATATTGATTTTTGTTATGTGGGAACTGACATCACGTCATTCTGTGTTATAGTTTACAAAGGATTCTGGTAAACCTATTCACAGTTTTCTAAAACACTAAATCGAGAATATAAGGATAAAAAAATATAAAACAAACAATTCTTAACATTTAATAATTGCACAACACCATTGAATTATTTATTATGTTTATATAAAGAAAACATATCAACATGACAAGAAGTATGATAAAAATGACAATATTAAGAGTTTTCAATCATTAAAATCTCATTAGAAATGTGTGTCGAGTGGTCGAAACCCAGACAAAGTTATCAAAAATTTATGAAATCATAGGAAAATTACCATGATTTGATTTTTTTAAATTTTTATTTTTATTGAACATCATTTCAAGTAACTATTTTCTTCTAATTATTTTAAAAGAATTTTTAGTTTTTTAAAACTATGTAATATAAGTGCATAAATAAAAAACATAAAAATTGATTTGAAATTATTGGAAATCAACCTTTTAATTATTTGAAATGTGTTCATGTGAACGATACATTAATCCAATATGTTGTGTGCTCGTAATGACTCAATAATCCATTTTTTAATAAACCTATGTAATTAAAACAATCTATAATTGTGTAAAAATGAGGATAATGATGTTGAATATATAAAAAATTAGAGGAAATCATCCCTAAATTTTTTTAAAAAAAAAATTGGAACCAATGACATTTAATATTGATTTTTTGTTTTATAGGGATTCTCGTCAATGTGTGATCAATGTTTTAAAAATATAATACATGTGCGGGACCATCAGAACACAGAAAATAACATAAATTTTTATTCAAAATAATGGTAAATCAACCATTAAATAATTTTTGACTTTTACTTGTAGAAAAATAATCAATCTTATGTGTGGAAAACTCATAAAGAAAACATAAATACTTTTTAATGATACCATAGTCTTTAAAAACATGATTCAATGATTTAAAAATGATGAAAAATTTATGATAGAATGGAAATTAAGGAAAAATAGAGAATTATTTAATTTTAAATTTATGGAATTGAATGGTTTGTCATTATAAGTAACCATTTTCACAGGTTTTTTAACAATTCTTTTTTACAGTTATAAAACACTAAAACATACGTTTACTGTTCAAAACCATATTTAAAGACCTCATATTGACGATAAATCAGGGGAAAGACCATTGAAATATATTGGATGTGTAAGAATATAAAACATGTTGTTATGACATGATGTTCCCTCACAAGGACACAACACAAAAAATTTAAAGATAATATTGTCGTTAAAAATGTTAGTTAGTGGGTTAAAACCCTTAAATTAAAAGTAGATGGACATCAAAAAATATAAAAATGAAAAAGGATTGATTATTGAAATATAGAAACTGACATCATGTTATTTTGAGTAACAATTTCCCTAGTATTCCCATAAATGAATTTTTTGTGTTTTAAAGCCTGAAAACGTATGTGCAATAGTAAAACCCCATAGAATATGACTTCATATTGATATATGTAATGATAAAACCTCAATTTCATTTTTATGATGTTTTTGTGGAGATGACACATTAATATAAGCCGCATTGTTCTCATAATGACTCAATAAACTAATTTTCAATGATACAAAAGTATAAAAAATCATTTATATGATTGAGAAAATAGAAAAATGATATTCATTGGCCATTACATAAAATAAAATTGAATTTATATTTATTTTTTCAAATATTGGAACCATGGTACTATATTAAGAGTAACAGCTTCTCAGGATGTCCGTAAATGAATTTTTGGGTTTTTAAGAAAATAAAATATGTGTATTTCCATAAATTAAATTGAAAAATATCTCAGATTGATGTGAAATAATGGAAAACCAATCGCAGAATTATTATTGATGTGTACTTATAGAAAACATGTTATTCAAATGTGTGGTGTTCTTAGAATGACGAAAGAAATAGTTTTTAATGATACTGATGTCTTTAAAAATATTTGTCATGAGGTCCAAAACCAAAAAAAATATTAGGATGGACATGAGATTAATGGAATGTGACTATATATTGGTATATGAAATTTGAGAACCAATTACACCACAATCATAGTAATTATTTTCTTGGTATTCCTACTATCATGTTTTTATTGTTTTAAAATGCTAAAACGTAAATATATTTATCAAAACCATATAAAATGATCTCAAATTAACGTGAAATCAGGGTAAAACTAAAATTGAATTTTTATTATTTGTACATAGAGACAAAACATCCATATAATGTGTGGTGTGCTCAGAATGACTCAATTAACAATTTTTAAAGATACTAAAGTCATAAAACACACATATTAGTGGGTCAAACCATGGAAAAGGACATGAGATAGACATGAAAGTATGGGTAAATGATAGTAAGTTTATCAGGGATATTTAGTAACATATGAAACATTATTCAAAGTAATGGTTTTCCTAGGATTCTCGTAAATTCATATTTTTTGTTTTAAAACAATAAAAAATGAGATTAATTGTAAAAATAATGAGGAGAATAAAAAATTAACCTAAAATTCAGATAAATCCACCATTTAATTATTTCTAAGATATATGACATGATGTAATATATTAGTCATTAAAAAAATTTATTAGGTAAATTTCAATAACATCACTCATTGATTTAAATATTGAATGGATTATCATATATTTAACCATTTTTAGATTCATGTGTATAATTATATATTAAATATAAGAGTATTGTTTTAAAATATTTCAACATTCGGTATTATTATTTTTATATTATTATTTCTTTTGTTTCATTAAAAAAGACAAATGTTATTTAAAATATTCTTAATTTATTCAATTTCATTTTTATGTGGAACCTATTCTTTAAGTCATATTTTTTTATAGTATTTGAAAGATGAAGATATTAGGTCATAGGTTAACAATTATGATCTAAAAAAATATTTAGAAGGGAGTTGTGATGGTTTTTAGTTTCAATGATATGGTTAAATGTTATTAATGGCTATATCTTAATTACAATTACTCATGTTTAGCTTTAATTTATATCTTCTTTTATGTTTCAGTTGATCAAATAATGTGGTTGGTTTAGATTGTGTAGATTATGTGGATGTACATGGATGGACCAGTGCTCCTAGGATGGATACATATTGGCCTTGGATTGTTGTTATTTGACATATTTAATATGTATATATAAATTATCGAGGAATGGGTTGACATATGTATTGGTTGACAGAGATTATGCGGAATATGGAAACATATATATGACTATGGATTTATGATGGTGAATTTATAATAATATTAATGTGTATTCATGTTTAATTTTTTTATATGTCTAATTATTTTGAATATATATTTTTTTTAGAATTTTATTAAAAATCAAAGAAATTTAATTCAAATTATTAGTGGTTTATGTTAAAACTAATAAATAGATATCATAAAATCAATTTAGCAGTGGTTAAAGTCATACTCAGACTTTTTTAATTTTATTTTATTTTATTATTTTCCATCCAAGTAATTTCTTTAATGAGGGTCCAGTTCATAGATCCTTTAAAATTTTGAGTACATATTTTAATAAAAACACATGTTTTGGACTTGATTGTATCCAATACACAATGGTCGAAGCCCCACAGCCTCGTCAGGGTCACCGCCCAACCATTGTCTGGTTCAATACTGGCCTTTTGATTTTAGGGTAATTAAATTATATAAATTAATAACGAAACAAAATAATAATAACAAGTGTAATAAAATTAATGGATTTTTTTAATGATAATAATAATAATAATATTATTATTATTATTATTATTCTTTTGTTAATGTTAAAATTAGGTTATTCGTAATATTAATAAAATTATTAATATTGTTGGTATTTATTATGTTATCATTATTTTTTCTGTAATTATGATTAATTATTATAATTTTTTGTCCATATAACTTCATTTGATTTATTTATTTATTATTATTTTTCTCTTTTTGTGTTAGTGCTTTGGGTCACACATCTTCACCTTTTTTCCCCATCAGTCGCATCAAACTCCCACCACCCCTAGTTTCTACTCGCACCGTCTCCCCCTACTCTTTCTACCAACCTATGTCGCACCTCCAACCTATATGTTGACTCTTTCTGGTGCACAAAATCCCCCTGAGAACTCTCTAGTCCCTGGTACTGTGGCATACCACAGGCCGACCACTCCTTTCCTTGTTTCGCATCCCAACCACCATCGGACAACCAGTTATCCACAACTTCACCCTGCTTCACTGGAATCCCCTTTGTTAGCCCTGCTCACCCACAGATGGTCCCAGTTGCACCACCTTTCGATCGCTCTACACCCCTACTACCCGCACACAGCCCCATAGCTGCACCCTATTCGTTTCCAGAAATACCCCAGTAGGATTTTTCAGGAATGACTCACTTATGAAACCCCTCATATTGTTTTGATAGCCACCTAATATTCCTATCATAGGTTCTTTTTGTATTTATTCTTTGCTTCATACTTTTGGGGGCTGTTTGGTTAGGGTTATGGAGGTTTTTGTTCTTGTTTTGATGTTCTATTAGGATTAATTTTGCTTTTAGGGTTCAATTGGGTTTTTTGTGGTGTGTGTAAGGTGTGGATGAAAATCCAAACATGTTTTGGGGATGACCCCACCCATAGTATGTGGTTCCATTCCATACCATTACATGATTATTTTAATATTTTTATTTGATTATACAAATATTTTCTATAATCATTTCTATGATTCGAATTTGATTTGTTGGAAAAAATGAAATATTTTTGTGTTAAAATGGGGTTTAATGAGAAATTAAGTGGTGTATAAGAAAAATTTTCACATATCACTCAATGGAATCATTTATAAATTGTGTAAATAGTTAATTAAAATTATTATTGGATATGGATCATAATTAAAAAAGGGTTATTATGTGAGTTTTGTTTTAAATAAGCGATTTTAGTTATATTTTGGATGTAAAGTAATCTTGGTTTCATTGAATCGTTTCATTAAGTGTGTAATTGATTATTTATATTAAAAAAGTGTTAATTTTTTTTATAAATTATTTGATGTGAAAATTATTTTTAAATGTTTTTATCTTCATTTTAAATATGTGTGCTTTGAAGTGAGATGTCATGAACCAACCCGGGTCGACCCTGAACCGGTCTCCCGAGCCGGTCCGCGGCAAGTCCCGAGGGGCGTTCCCGATCCCCCCGGGATGGCAACCAGTGCCGGGAATTAAGACTTGTTCGTTGGGAACGATTTCAGCCCAAAACAAAAGTAAATAGAATAGAATAAATAAACACTAACAGCGGAAAAGAAATAAATGCCACACAACCACGTACCTCCATGTGACCTCTCAGGTCACCACCCAACTAGAAAGCAACCTCGCTCCAACACTGAGCGACTCAAAACAGAAGACCTGCGACTGAAATGGTAAAAGATAGGCGTGAGCACAAAAGTACTCAGTAGGTGAGCCCAACAACAAGTCCCAAAGCACTGCCAGTAAATAAAGAATCTACATAATCCAGGTTTGAACTATAATGTATAAAAGTAATTTTTCATAATGTTTTACTTGAAAATCAAACACGAGACATTTCCCTTATTCTTTTTCGAAAGTTAGTTCCATTTCATTAGTTTAAAACTCATTCTGAAAAGCAAAGTGTTACATTTTCAAATCTAACCCAAAGCAAGTAAAGCATTTTCATTTGAAAACCATTTTTCTCAAAGTCTAACAGTATAGGCTGTGTAATATGACTGAAAGAAAACAAGCAGGGAAAACAAGTGCAAGTAAAGGTAAACAGGCAAGGAAAACCAAGTGCAAGTAAAAATAAACCAGAAGTTATCAGCAATAACCATGGGCGATCATGAACATCCCTAGAAAACCCCTGGACATACTCGGGTTCAAACTACCTGCCGGCATGGTACTCCTTAGTCAATAACCAACTGGCCGCCCTAACAGCCAACCAGTGGCACATCCCTCCTGGCCTGTCTGTAACTCCAGGGGGTACTAACCCGTCTAATCAGGGTTAGCAAGCAACCGTCACTCGATAATCTACAAGACGCCCAGGAACCCATAGTAGTTTTTGTAACACTGTGTAAGTGGGAGACCCGCGCACGCGTGACTCATCTCACCGCACTTGCCAACCCTTTACACGGACATCGCTACACGAAAACCCTCGAAGGGAAGTCCCCCTGTAGAAATGCCCTCACAAGTACGTATATATGTATATAAATATAAGTATAATCACTTCACATTTATTAAAGTGCCAACCGGGCCGTCATATCATTTACACTTTGAACATCTAACACTAAAACATTTCCAAGAGGCATGACATACGCCACACGATTGAAAACCAGAAACGCACTTAGAACATTATTCAAGAAACTCAAATTAGCATCTCAAACCTGAAAGACGTTGGTATCACAAGTAAGAAATCATTTTCCCAGTTCCAAACGCACCCAACTTTCATCAAGAGCCAAACGGGCCTTTAAACACCTTTTGAAAGAATAATATTTCTCAAATGAAATCCAGAATTTTAATCACGCATCAAAGGAAAACATTTTTCTTTTTCAACTACCAAGAACCACGCTTAATGTTTCCAAAAATCGAGTTTAAAGGTCACACGACACTTCCTCTACTCAAGGATCAAATAAAAACACCATTTTCCATAACCAATACATCTACAAATTTACACACGCCAAAAACATTTCAAAACGCAATTTAACATGACTTTCATTATTCAGGAAGAACCAAGCACAAAACTAAATCCAAGAAGAACACTTTTAATGAAATGCTAGAATTAAAAACGGCTTTTATCATCAGCAGATCACCACACTATAAAAACTACTATATTTTTCCTTTAAATTTACTGAAATTCATAAAAAAAGGCAAGGAATAAATAAATTCTTAATTTAAAGGCGAGTGCAATGGGAGACCTACCTCAAGATCCAAGCGCGGCGGTAAAACGACCTTGGAACCAAGGCGCGATGACACGACGTGTGTCCGAAGCCACGTGATAAAGTCCAACACTCTCGAAACTGAGACGCGAAGACGGCAGAACCTCGGAAACAAGGCGCAGCGATGGCGCTTTCTCGGAAACGCCCTGCGCGGGTCCCAAAGTCTTAAACCTACGAAAAACAAGTATAAATTGATGAAGAAAACCCCTAACAAAGCACAAGTAAATGCCAGAGTAATAATAATAAGAAAATAATAATACTAATAATAATCTTAATCTTAATAAAATATTAATATTAATAATAATATAATAATAATAACATTCTTTAATAACAAGAATGATATAAAAATAATAATTTAATAAGTATATTAATAATATAACAATAATAACAATAATGATATAATAAAAATAATAAGGATAGAATAATATCAACATAATAATAATATAATAATAATATAATCACAATAATAATAATATAGTGATAATAATAATATAATCACAATAATAAGAATATTAATATTAATAATATGATAGTAATAATAATAATAATAATAATAATATAATAATAATAATAATAATAATAATAATAATAATAATAATAATTTAGAATTAATAACAATAACATAATAATAATTTTAATAATGATGTAATAATATTAATAATAATATTAACATAATAACAATAATATTGCTAGTATAATAATATTAATTGTGATATAATAATAATAATTATAATAAAACAAAACAACCAAAATAACAAATGAAAAAAAAGGATAACTCACGCAGGGGGGGAACGGATCGGCGATGGGAGGAGCAGGCGGCGCGGGGTCGGCGCGGCGAGCTCGGGACGGCGAGCAGGAAGAGCTGGGCGGCGCGGCAGCCGCTGGGGGTGGGGAAGGCGGAGGAAGGCCGGAGAAGCAGGGGGGGAGTCGAGCGGGACGGCGCCGGAGGGAGCCGGGGCTGGCCGGTGCAGGAAAAACGCAGGGAGGGCGGCGCGGGTAAGCCGGGACGACGGCTGGGGGAAGGGAAACGGGACGGCGGTGATGGCCGGAGATGGGGAAACAGGGGAGAGGGCGGCGCGGCGCAAGGCGGAGGCGGTTGCAGGCCGCGGAAACGGGGAGAGGCGGAGCAGGGGGGTCGGGTCGCTGGGACGGCGGTTCGGCAGGGAGCCGAGCGGCGGTCGGGAGCTACTGGAGGGCGGGCAGGGCGCGCGGATGCGCGACGGCTGGCGGGGCGCGCGGAGGTGCGGGGTCAGGCGGGGCGTCGGTGCGGCTGGTGAGCGGGAGAAGGCGGGACGCGGAGGCCGGCGCGGCTGGCGGGAGGACGCGCGACGGCCGGGTGCGTTGGCGGAGGTGGTCGGCGCGGGCGGCGACGGGAGGCCAGCAGGAGGAGGAGGTCGCGCGGCGGCGCTCGTGGAGGAGAAGGGAAGGAGGGAGAGCTGCGGCGGGTGCGGCCTTGGGACGCCGGGACGAAGCGAGGCGAAGGAGAGGAGCGGGGAACGGGGTGAGAAGAGGAGAGGACGGCGAGGCCGGATGGGGTGGCGGCTACGGGGAGGTAGGCTAGGGTTAGCTTGAGGTTTAAAATATATATATATACATGTGATAAAAAATAATAATTATAATTATAATAATGATAATAAAACAGATAATATTAATAACAATAAAACTTATATAATAAAAATAAATCTTATATAATAATAAAAATAAAACTTGCATAACAATAATAAACTTATAATAATAATAATAATAAAATGTTATGATAATAATAATTGCCTTATAATAATAATAACAAACCTTCATAATAATATTAATAATACTTTATAATAATAATCATAACAATAAAATAATTAAAGTAAATAAAAGTTAGTTAATTATAGTAATAACGCAACTCAAATAGTAGTAATAATAAAAAGTCAACGTAAAAACTTTAATATTTAAAACGCCGGGTGGACACATCGTCCCCCGGGCCGAACGCACGACCATCGCTAGCGATGCGATGACCGCGCACCGGCGCGAAACCACCAATCACAATTAATCTTCAAAAAATTTAAACCGGGACCAAGAAAAGAGAAAAAAATTATGGACGTCCGCGGTCGGGGTGTGACAATTCTCCCCACCACAGACACTTTCTGCCCCCAGAAAGTCACCAGGCCGCAAGTCAACCAAAAACCAAGTCTATGCCCAAACATAACTAAAGGAACCAGAGAGGATTGGGAATCTCGGGGATGAACTTACTCCACACAGGTCACACCCGACCGATTCAGGAGGAAACTGAGGTCCGAGATTAAGGGGAGAACACGAAGGGGTTCTCCCCACCACAAGAACTTAACTAGTGCAGAAAAGTTGACCATCTAAATAGAAAACCCTAGGAAGGGGGGGGGGGTCGACGCGGGAACTCCCAACCGGTTTAAACCAACTCTTATAGCATGATTACTACAGCGCCTCCGTCGAGACATTAAATCCTCAACCAGAGTCAACAACCTTCAACACCAGGGAAAACCTATAGAAAAACATTTAACCGACATCAAATTAGAGGCATGATCCACCGAAGTCCACAAAACATAATCACATCGACAACATAACTAAAACGAGGTCAACCCACACGAGAGTCAAACACTCTTTTAAGAAGGACACACGATTCGTAATATTACATTCTCACGACAAGTCCGCTTAGATTTATCATAGAACAAGTCCATTGCCACTTTTTAGAAAAACAACACATTTACATAAACCAGAATACTTGGATTATAATAGAACAAGTTCATGATAACCCCATGGTAAAACAATGAACGTACAACAACGTCATGACTTAACAGCAGAAAAACAAGTACTAGAAGATATTGATTGTTCCACTGCTAACATAGAACACCAAGCCTGGACCAAGGCTTCA
The DNA here is from genome assembly GCA_963277665.1 of Viscum album. NCBI lineage: Eukaryota > Viridiplantae > Streptophyta > Magnoliopsida > Santalales > Viscaceae > Viscum > Viscum album. Next base: position 1,245,600,163 of record OY728147.1, read on the forward strand.
CAACCCTGGGGACTCCTGACTGTGCGCGAGCTTCACCCCGAGACTTGTGGCTGGGGCTCTGATGGTTGAAGCATCTTCTCCCTCACAGTCAGGTACTGACATTCTCCCATCACATCGTCCTCTTCAAGTGACGCTTCCTGTAAAACTTTTCCAGATGACCTAGACAACCGCATCGATGACACGTCTTCGGAGGGTTGCGACAAGACGGCTTTAAATGCCCGAAACGACCACACTGAAAGCATACCATCGAACGATCTGATGAACTGGAAGCAGGAACCAAAGGGGATAACTCCTTAGGAACAGGTATCTCTGGCGCCTTTTCCTCACTAGAGGGGGAACTCTTATGAACAACAACAGGGGACGCTGAAGTAGTAACCACCCGCACACCGGAAAGCAACTCAGCCAAGAAAGCTTTCTCCACCAGCTTCTCGAAACAAAGGACTTTAGAAGGGAGGACACGCTCCTTGATCTCTGGACGAAGACCTCCAGTGAAAAGAGAGGCCTTCATGAGCTCATGCGACGCTACATCTGGAGAAAAGGAAATCAGTTCCTTGAAATGGTCAACATATGCCTTCACCGTCCGTTGGCCTTGTTGAACATGCACAAGCTCTCCCTTTTTCTCCAGTTTCACTTCCTCAGGTACAAACCATTGGATGAAAACAGTTTTAAAGACATCCCACGTCATTTCACCTTGCGTTGACGGTGGGGTAACCATCTTCCACTGGTCCAGAGCTGGACCCTCAAACAACTCCATAATTGCATGAACCTTAACATTATCGGGAGTTCCCAAAATTCTAAAGACACGTTCCACTTCCTCGAGCCATTCCACTGCCTCTAACGGACCCTGATCACCATGGAGAACAGGAAAAGTCTGAGGAGGACTAAAAACTGGGCATGACATATCCGAATCCTTAAAGACCTTTCTGGGCGGCATTTCCTGAGCGACATATAAAACACAAGGCCAAAACCCACATCAAACCAAATCAACATCAAATCGAAGCAACATCAATAAAAGCGTCTTTATCAAAAACAGTCAGCACAAGGATCAATCAAATACAACACAACCCAAAATAAAATCTCCTCATTAAAATTCCCTTTTCATTTTTTTTGATTTCAAAACCACCCTTTTTCAAGATCACTTTCCAAAACCAGTCCACTTCCAAACCAAAAACTTTCCAAAACCATTTTCCCTTTAAAACCAGTTTTAGAAAACAAATTCAAGCGTTAGATTTCAAACACACCCAGGTACTCCCATGAACCGTTGCACATGTCTTCATCCACATTCCATTTATACGTGCATCAACACACACTTTCCATGCATTCTCACACATGTGCAAACGTTCATAAAGAGGAACCGAGGTTTCAACCCAAATCATTCTTATCCAATTCCCAGCAACACAACAGATTTTCAAATCAAGAGATTTCAGTTTCAAAACCCATTTTATACATTTAAAATCCTTTAAAAGAAACCAGTCATTTTTTTTCAAAAACCTTTTTCATTCCCAACAACGCACTCACACCAACCAAAACGAAAGCAGCAACCAAATTCGCATAAACCACTGAAATGAAGGACTAGTAGTTACACTCAACCTGGCGACATGGTAGTGGGACACGTCCCAAGTCAGCGTCGACCACTAGGAGGAATTCAAACCACGCACTCGGACTCCACATGGGTCACTACTCCATGTGAAATCACGACATAACGTCGGCTTGCCTCCATTATCATCTCTCAATCCAAGACAAACCAGAAAATACAAGGACACAATACCCAAACTACCCCTGGTAACTTGAGGATCAGCGCGAGCAAGAGTTCGCGACGCTCTTCCGGTACCTACCCCTCGAGTTCCGACAGTCCTAATCTCCTTCTACCGGACAACCCAAATAACAAGAACCACCTTTGATACCATTTTGTCACGAACCAACCCGGGTCGACCCTGAACCGGTCTCCCGAGCCGGTCCGCGGCAAGTCCCGAGGGGCGTTCCCGATCCCCCCGGGATGGCAACCACTGCCGGGCATTAAGACTTGATCGTTGGGAACGATTTCAGCCCAAAACAAAAGTAAATAGAACAGAATAAATAAACACTAACAGCGGAAAAGAAATAAAAGCCACACAACCACGTACCTCCATGTGACCTCTCAGGTCACCACCCAACTAGAAAGCAACCTCGCTCCAACACTGAGCGACTCAAAACAGAAGACCTGCGACTGAAATGGTAAACGATAGGCGTGAGCACAAAAGTACTCAGTAGGTGAGCCCAACAACAAGTCCCAAATCACTGCCAGTAAATAAAGAATCTACATAATCCAGGTTTGAACTATAATGTATAAAAGTAATTTTTCATAATGTTTTACCTGAAAATCAAACACGAGACATTTCCCTTATTCTTTTTCGAAAGTTAGTTCCATTTCATTAGTTTTAAACTCATTCTGAAAAGCAAAGTGTTACATTTTCAAATCTAACCCAAAGCAAGTAAAGCATTTTCATTTGAAAACCATTTTTCTCAAAGTCTAACAGTATAGGCTGTGTAATATGACTGAAAGAAAACAAGCAGGGAAAACAAGTGCAAGTAAAGGTAAACAGGCAAGGAAAACCAAGTGCAAGTAAAAATAAACCAGAAGTTATCAGAAATAACCATGGGCGATCCTGAACATCCCTAGAAAACCCCTGGACGTACTCGGGTTCAGACTACCTGCCGGCATGATACTCCTTAGTCAATAACCAACTGGCCGCCCTAACAGCCAACCAGTGGCACATCCCTCCTGGCCTGTCTGTAACTCCAGGGGGTACTAACCCGTCTAATCAGGGTTAGCAAGCAACCGTCACTCGATAATCTACAAGACGCCCAGGAACCCATAGTAGTTTTTGTAACACTGTGTAAGTGGGAGACCCGCGCACGCGTGACTCATCTCACCGCACTTGCCAACCCCTTACACGGACATCGCTACACGACAACCCTCGAAGGGAAGTCCCCCTGTAGAAATGCCCTCACAAGTACGTATATATGTATATAAATATAAGTATAATCACTTCACATTTATTAAAGTGCCAACCGGGCCGTCATATCATTTACACTTTGAACATCTAACACTAAAACATTTCCAAGAGGCATGACATACGCCACACGATTGAAAACCAGAAACGCACTTAGAACATTATTCAAGAAACTCAAATTAGCATCTCAAACCTGAAAGATGTTGGTATCACAAGTAAGAAATCATTTTCCCAGTTCCAAACGCACCCCACTTTCATCAAGAGCCAAACGGGCCTTTAAACACCTTTTGAAAGAATAATATTTCTCAAATGAAATCCAGAATTTTAATCACGCATCAAAGGAAAACATTTTTCTTTTTCAACTTCCAAGAACCACGCTTAATGTTTCCAAAAATCGAGTTTAAAGGTCACACGACACTTCCTCTACTCAAGGATCAAATAAAAACACCATTTTCCATAACCAATACATCTACAAATTTACACACGCCAAAAACATTTCAAAACGCAATTTAACATGACTTTCATTATTCAGGAAGAACCAAGCACAAAACTAAATCCAAGAAGAACACTTTTAATGAAATGCTAGAATTAAAAACGGCTTTTATCATCAGCAGATCACCACACTATAAAAACTACTACATTTTTCCTTTAAATTTACTGAAATTCAAAAAAAAGGCAAGGAATAAATAAATTCTTAATTTAAAGGCGAGTGCAATGGGAGACCTACCTCAAGATCCAAGCGCGGCGGTAAAACGACCTTGGAACCAAGGCGCGATGACACGACGTGTGTCCGAAGCCACGTGATAAAGTCCAACACTCTCGAAACTGAGACGCGGAGACCGCAGAACCTCGGAAACAAGGCGCAGCGATGGCGCTTTCTCGGAAACGCCCTGCGCGGGTCCCAAAGTCTTAAACCTACCAAAAACAAGTATAAATTGATGAAGAAAACCCCTAACAAAGCACAAGTAAATTCCAGAGTAATAATAATAAGAAAATAATAATACTAATAATAATCTTAATCTTAATAAAATATTAATATTAATAATAATATAATAATAATAACATTCTTTAATAACAAGAATGATATAAAAATAATAATTTAATAAGTATATTAATAATATAACAATAATAACAATAATGATATAATAAAAATAATAAGGATAGAATAATATCAACATAATAATAATATAATAATAATATAATCACAATAATAATAATATAGTGATAATAATAATATAATCACAATAATAAGAATATTAATATTAATAATATGATAGTAATAATAATAATAATAATAATAATAATATAATAATAATAATAATAATAATAATAATAATAATAATAATAATTTAGAATTAATAACAATAACATAATAATAATTTTAATAATGATGTAATAATATTAATAATAATATTAACATAATAACAATAATATTGCTAGTATAATAATATTAATTGTGATATAATAATAATAATTATAATAAAACAAAACAACCAAAATAACAAATGAAAAAAAGGATAACTCACGCAGGGGGGGGGGAACGGATCGGCGATGGGAGGAGCAGGCGGCGCGGGGTCGGCGCGGCGAGCTCGGGACGGCGAGCAGGAAGAGCTGGGCGGCGCGGCAGCCGCTGGGGGTGGCGAAGGCGGAGGAAGGCCGGAGAAGCAGGGGGGGAGTCGAGCGGGACGGCGCCGGAGGGAGCCGGGGCTGGCCGGTGCAGGAAAAACGCAGGGAGGGCGGCGCGGGTAAGCCGGGACGGCGGCTGGGGGAAGGGAAACGGGACGGCGGTGATGTCCGGAGATGGGGAAACAGGGGAGAGGGCGGCGCGGCGCAAGGCGGAGGCGGTTGCAGGCCGTGGAAACGGGGAGAGGCGGAGCAGGGGGCTCGGGTCGCTGGGACGGCGGTCCGGCAGGGAGCCGAGCGGCGGTCGGGAGCTACTGGAGGGCGGGCAGGGCGCGCGGATGCGCGACGGCCAGCGGGGCGCGCGGAGGTGCGGGGTCAGGCGGGGCGTCGGTGCGGCTGGTGAGCGGGAGAAGGCGGGACGCGGAGGCCGGCGCGGCTGGCGGGAGGACGCGCGACGGCCGGGTGCGTTGGCGGAGGTGGTCGGCACGGGCGGCGACGGGAGGCCGGCAGGAGGAGGAGGTCGCGCGGCGGCGCTCGTGGGGGAGAAGGGAAGGAGGGAGAGCTACGGCGGGTGCGGCCTCGGGACGCCGGGACGAAGCGAGGCGAAGGAGAGGAGCGGGGAACGAGGTGAGAAGAGGAGAGGACGGCGAGGCCGGATGGGGTGGCGGCTACGGGGAGGTAGGCTAGGGTTAGCTTTAGGTTTAAAATATATATATATACATGTGATAAAAAATAATAATTATAATTATAATAATGATAATAAAACAGATAATATTAATAACAATAAAACTTATATAATAAAAATAAATCTTATATAATAATAAAAATAAAACTTGCATAACAATAATAAACTTATAATAATAATAATAATAAAATGTTATGATAATAATAATTGCCTTATAATAATAATAACAAACCTTCATAATAATATTAATAATACTTTATAATAATAATCATAACAATAAAATAATTAAAGTAAATAAAAGTTAGTTAATTATAGTAATAACGCAACTCAAATAGTAGTAATAATAAAAAGTCAACGTAAAAACTTTAATATTTAAAACGCCGGGTGGACACATCGTCCCCAGGGCCGAACGCACGACCATCGCTAGCGATGCGATGACCGCGCACCGGCGCGAAACCACCAATCACAATTAATCTTCGAAAAATTTAAACCGGGACCAAGAAAAGAGAAAAAAATTATGGACTTCCGCGGTCGGGGTGTGACAGAGACCTTCTTTCATGCTTGTGAGATGCCTGATAAATTTATTAATTTATTATTTAAGTGGTTTTCATAATGTTAAAAATGGTTGAATGATTATGGGGATTTTTTGGTAGGTGATAATTTTGTTTTCAAGGGACAATATGTGAGTGTATTTAAATGGATATTTTCAAAGGAAAATTAATCATCTTGGGTGTGTTTTTCTAGTTGTTTACTTTTTAAAAATGAATTTCAAATTTTTTTGAATAATGGAAATCAATTTTTGATATGATTACCTTGTTTATATAATGCATCTTTATCCTTTAATCTATAAACTAGATTTTAAATTTAATAGGTAAATGGATTGTTACATTCCGTACAAATTTATGAGTGTGTGAAAACACAATTTTAATAAACCATTAGTAGAAACTTTTAATTACTAAAATTCAATTTTTGATGGTAGTGATTTGGGAATATATTATTGGGCACACCTATAGATGTATAATACTCGGACCTATAGTGTTTTCAAGTTTTTAGTTACTTCTATGAGTTCTATTTCTGGTATGGGTCTTCATAGGTTACATTTGGTTTGGGTGTTTGAGGGTGACTCTTAGGGTCATGTTGTGTCTGGACGTAGTCTGGTTAGTGGTTTTTTTGTCATTCTTTCTATTTTGTGTTGTTTATTTACCCTGCATTGTTTTTTTTTCTTTCAGGTGCTTTTTTTATTTTCAATGGGATAATTTTTTAAAAATTGTTCTCTATTGATTCCATGGTGCTTGTCCCAATCCCTAGAGTGTTGGGAATGCCTCTTGGGCCTTTCTTTGAATCGGCTCAGGTGATCATTTCATGGTCGAACCGGGTTGGTACATGAAAGTTAACATAAAACATTGCTTAAAATAACCACCGTTAATGTATATAGTGACCCTAATTTTAATTTATTCTAAATTAATATCCTGTTATTTCAAAAAAATACTACGAAATTATTTTAAAATTGATGATAAATTATCCAAATATGAAACAGAAAAATTCCCCAAAAAAATAACAACCCGCACAATATGATTTTCAATCATCAAATATGGAGTTGTTTTTTATCATACTCTTAAAAATGTATTGTTGGTATAAATTTCCACTTATTGAAAAAAACCGACTCTAAGTACTCCCTTTTTTTCGAAACATACATGTATAAACTGACATTCATTAGTATATAATGTTATATTATTGAACCAAAGTACAATAGTTAGCAATAAAGTCCGTGGATACATTTTTTATTTCATATTTATTTCATTCCTATGATCGCATTCCATATAATAAATTTATAGATTTTATAATAAAACAATGTGGTCAATCCATAATATTACATTTACATGTATTACATAAAGGTTAAAACATTTTTATTGGATTGTAACACATTTCATTATATGCTTTATTCCAAATATATAGAATCATAAAAGAATTTATTTCTATATTGAAATATAAATTTTTTTTTATCATTCTAAAAAGACATATACTAGAAAATTCTCATCATGAGAGTTGAATAAATCTAAAACGTATTTTTACATAAGAAAATTTCATAATTAAATAATGATCCAAACTAAAATTATTGGTTTTGGAAAAGAATAATGTTTTATATATTTAAACACAATTTTAAAACCAACTAAAATACTCAAAAGCTTATTCAATAAATAGTATCTTTAAAAATAGTGGCGGAATCATATAAATTTTATTCATAGTTTCTTCTATTGAAACGATATTTTTTACAAAATATAAAAACCATTTTTCTCATTCAAAAATACTAATTTCAAGTTGAAATTTACAATAAAAATGTTTTAATTATTGAATATTATACTTTGAAAATATAAAATTCTAATTTAAAAATGAAAATATACTATAGATTAGAATCTTACACCAATATAATAAAGATTCTTACTTTCTCCAACTATCAACCTGAAAACCAACACTTTTTAATAAACAGTTAATATAAATATAATAATATATCAATTCCTCTAAAAATACATCAAAAACATATAATGATACTCTTCATTATAAGAATGATTTATATATTAAAAATAATATTCCTTAAGATTTTAATGATAATTCAAATTCATGTTATTTTATTCCAAATACTCTATGTAGTATTTGTAAACGATTTAATACATCATCACCAACTATCTTCTATTTTCATCAATGAATTGTTTGTTCCATATTCAGGTTCCAATAAGATGTTTTCTATTGTCCCATAGTTATTCATTATGTATTGCTTCCATGTGTGATGAACAAAATTATAACATCCATAAACTGTATATATATATTCTCGTATTAATACTTATATTACAAAAGTATATACATTCCATGATCAACGTACATAAAATACATATATTGATACATTGTTCTTATTTTTAAATTATTCTATGTATGAAAATAACGTTAACATTCATATATTTGATAATTATCATCATGTAATATTTTTCATAGGGTTAGTTTCATTACAATAAATTATTTTTTTTAAGAAAATATAATATTTAATATATTTTCTGAAAAATTATCCACATGTATATTTTATTTATAACGCCTAAAAAAATTCATCCATTATAATAATATTTATTTCAAACAAAAATGTATCTGTTTAAAAAAATATATTTAAAAAACAACCAATAAATCATTATGTTTTATTTCATATCGAAAGTAAGAAAAAAATAAAAAAATAAAAATGATCTATATAATATTATATTTTCATCATTATAAATTTATCATAGATATATCCATAACTATTGTGAGAAAATACCTCAAGTTATCATTAAACTATTTTCAGGTTTATTGTTTTTTTACGAAGAAGGTTTACATGGAAATATGTGGAGTTACAACATGTATTTTGAGTAGTCTTGTTGAAAAAGATCCAATAGAGAGGAATGTATGCGTTGGAACCAGTACAATAATATTTTTAAAATAGTATATAAAGATTCCTTTTGTTTTCCAATTTTTTGGTCCAAAATTTAAATGATGGATATCATCATGAATGTTGAATTTCATTGAAGGCCTTTGAAGTGCACTGTGTTGCATTTGTTGTCAATGAGGCATGAAGTTGATTGGAATGAATGGATGTCAAGGAATGTCAAGATGTGAATGAAAAAGGTTGTGATGGTGATGGTGATGAATGGAGAATGGCCATGGTACTAAGATGCATGTCACTTAGGAGATTCACTAAGTAACATAGGAGATGATGGTTGAAACATTCTCTAGTCAAAATCAGACGATTGTTGAGCTGATCTTTAAGTTCAAAGAACTTGTATCAACTGGATACAAAGTCACACCAATATTAGAAGACCATGCATTGTATTGACAATGCATGAGGAGATGAAGTGATCCATCCACATACTCTAAATGGATGAAGTGGATTAAAGAAGTCCATGCACTATCTCCTAGTGCATGTGAATGTGAAGAAGATCCAACTTGATCTCTGATTGGATCGTTGACGAATATTGAAGATTTAATTGATTCAGGAGCTCGGTTGAAGAAGTAACCTTCCTAAGTACTGAATACATGTTGAGGAGGATTGAAGAATTCAAGTGAAGAAGAAATGTAGAAGAAGGATGTCTTAGAGAAGTGGCATTTGGCATTTATACATTGGGAGAACTTTGTTTTTAACAAAGTGTTTATTCAACACTTGGCCAAAAAGTAGCCACCAAGGAAGGCCAGCCGAGGGTCATCACCCAAGGCTCATGTGGGACTCGAGGTCACCATGCCCATGGGGAACCCTCAGGCCAAGGCAGCATGTCCCTGAGGCAGGAAGGTCGGGGCCGTGTATAAGCCCCCGAGGGCACGCGGTGGTGAAGCCCGCGCACCCGAGGAAGCATAGTGGGCGCCAGTAGCGCGCCCGTAGGGAGCAGAGAGTGGGCGCAGAGCGCGCCCGCAGGGAGAACACGGTGTGGGGCGGCACCGTGGAGGGAGAAGTTCAACTGAGGGGTTGAGGCGGCGCTAGGGTGATATAGCGCGGAAAAACAGCGCGCCGATTCGATGTGGGACGTGGAAATTTCACCCGGGACAGATCTGAGCTGTCCGTCTCATCGCGCGCTGGATCACAGCCGCTCATCTCATCTGTCGCGCGCCGCGATTTAATCCGGTCGTCCGATATATCTCAAACGCTTGATCTGACGGCTCCCGGCTCGTCTCCTTCGTTGAGCCACCCCGCTGCCACCCGCGTGCCTCCGTCGAACCAGGAGCAACCCGCGAGATGTTTTTGAGTTCCCGGCCATCTCCGATCAAGCTGAAGAGTCCATTGGGATCGTCACGACGCACTGAACCGATCCATGCTTAAAAATACACTTGCATGCAATGTTTGGGAGATTTCGAACAAGGCCGAGGCAAAATGAAGTTTCCGAGGCCTCGGGGTGTTCGTGTTTCGCATGGGATGTCCAAAACAGAGGGCCGTGCATGCGTTCTAAATCGCATGCACGAAGAGGAATGAAAGAGAGAAAAATAAATGATCCCGCGTGAAACAGAGAGTAAATTCAATATTTGGAAAGATTTTAAAGAACCGAAATCTTCGGGAATTTAAGTTGAAATCACGCGGATCATGTGAGGCATCTCTTGCCTATAAAAGGAGCATCTGAGGCTCTCAAAAATGTTTGCTGAATCTTTGTTGAAGATCTGAAGTCCCGAGAAGCCTCGGTGCTTAGCGAAGAACAGCCTGCGCGCACCACTTGCGCGGCAGTGAAGCCCGGAGCCATCTCTTGGCTCTGTGAGTTCCTTTTGTGCACTCCTTGCGCAAAAGAACAAAGGGAGTCCCCTGTGCGCTAATCCTTTGCACAGCAGGAAGACCTCGTGGCCGCAACACCTTGCGCGCCCGAGGCTTGTTCCCTCTCTGTCCACACCCTTGCGCGGCAGGAGGAAGACTCCGCGGGTGTTGCACTTGCGCGCCCCACGGCAGGAGGAGCTTGCGCGCCCGCGACTGCCCTGCACCCGAGGCTTGCGCGGTTGTTGAAGTGAAGGAAGGTCGAGCCCCTTTCATCCTTCGGTGTGTGCTAAGTGCAAATAATACCCGAGGCGTACACTATTTGTGTGTGCAAAGTGAACAAGAAGAAAGGCTACGGGTTGTGTGTGCAAGAAGAAGTGAAGGGCAAAGCCTTGTGTGCAAAGAAGACTAAAAGAATAAATTGTGTGTGCTAAGCAAGAACAAGGCCGAACCTAGGTGTGTGCACCAAAAGTAAACACACTTAGAAGAAGAAAGAAGTGGAAGACTCACACTAAAGTATAACACACATTCATGTGTGTAAGCAAATTGAATAAAGTGTGTGAAGAGGTGAGAAGGTGTGTGCTTAAAGTGACTACACCCTTTGAGGGTTTATTGCACCAAGAGGAGAAAGAGGAGAGTGCATGCATGCATGCATGCATGCACGTGCACACGTGAACAGAGCCAAATCAGTGGTGTGCATTTGAGTTGACCAAGACCAGAGGTTCTTGAAGAATTTGAGAAGGCCATGCAGTCAGTGCATGAGGAAGCAGAGTTGCCATGCACTCAGTACATGAAGATGATTTGAAGTGAGACTGGACCAGACTGATGTTAAAGACATCAATTGTCTGAGTATTCAGTAATTGGAGAGAAGGCAGGTCATCCTCAGAAGAAGGAGATAAAGCCTGAGCAAGACGAGAAGACCTGATCAACTCAAGTGATCAGAGGTACAGAGCAAGGCCAGCAGTCTTTATCCCAGACTGCTGAAGATACTTGAAGAATCTTAAAGTGAAGAAGAGCTACTCGTGCGACTCGAGGAGCCAAGAGAAGACCCTGTGGGACTCAGGGAGAAAAAGTCTTCAGTGGGATTCTGGAGCAGGCCAGTGGGACTCTGGTAACACTGTGGGACGCAGTATAAAGACCCTCCTGTGGGACTCAGGAGAGATACGGTGGGAAGCTGTATCGACCATTGTAATACTAACAGATTATAATGGGAGAAACCATGTTGGGGCGTATAACCAACATGGCATGGACGTAGGCCTTTGGTGCCGAACCTTGTAAATCCTTGTGTCCAGTGCCTTTACATTTACTGCATCATTCGTGGAAAGGTGAGAGATACAAGAAGAGTGGATCGAGGCTTTAACCAGCCATAGAGGTTTAATTGATTAATAATCAATTAGTAAAAAGTTTTAAAGGATCACTGATTCACCCCCTCCCCCTCTCAGTGATTCACACTGATCTAGGCACTTCAATTGGTATCAGAGGGGAGGTTACCTCTAAAAGATCCAAGGGAGTCATTATGAAGTGCATATTTGAGGAAATGAAAGAACAGCCTCAAATGGAGATATCTGCCAAGACTCAGAAAAAAAGAAAGAAGAAACAGGCCAAGAAAATGATGAAAGCCTGTCCTAGCTGTGATGAAGTTGGAACAATGAAAGATCTTCAAAGTGCAATCGAATATCTTCAGAAGACAGTCCCCAAGGAAGTGGCAATGTGTATAGCTACAGGCATCCTTGATATTCAAGAAGAAAAATCACAGCTAGAAGAAGAAGCCAATGCAATGGAAGATCAATTGGCTAAAAGGGTTGGCATAACCAACACTCTCAGAAAGCTGGTGAAGGCTAAAGATGAAACAGTATCGCTTTGCAATGAAAGATATGAAGACACTATTGAAGAATTGCAAAGAATCCTTTCTGAGAAAGAATTCTTTAAGACTGTGGTCAAAGAAGTTTTCCATGCACTGGAAAAATTGCACAGAGTGTCAATGAATGTTAGAGATGCTCAACTCAAAGACAAAGTCAAATTGGTGAAGGAGCTGGACAATTCAATGCAAAAATTGAAGAAGGTGCATGAAGACCAGATGAAACAACTGGTGGAGAATTGGGAAGGAAAGCTAAGAACTGTTGAGGATGAGAAGAACTCCCTTAACATGAAATGCTTAGAACTAGAGGTGATATTGAAAAATCTGCAATCACCCAAAGCTGAATCCTCCCAGTCAGCTGAAAGTAGAAATGTTTCTACACAAGTGTGCATTGAGAAGGATGATTTGAAAAGGATTAAATCCTCTAATAAAAGGGCAACATCTTCTAAAAGGAAGGTACCATCCATCCCATCTTGTACTGATGCTTCTAATTGTGTTTCCACAAAAAGTGCAGGATGGAAAAATAATTCCAAACAACTATGGATGAAGAAAATGAAGAAGCAGAGCTCTCCTGAAACAACACAGCAAGTCAAGAAAAGTACCCAACAATCAGAAGGAATGAAGAGGTCAATATTTGTGGGTCAATGTTGGTGTTGTAATAAGTATGGGAAATGTGCAAAGGATTTTTGGTACAATCCACTGAATGTAAAAGCACAAAGGAAGCCCATACTAAGGGGGAGCAAGCCAGAAGGAAGGAAGCAACATCCACAGATCCAGAGACATCTGTTTACTGCAAATAGATTTGGATTACTTGACAACATCTGGGATGGTTGGAAAAGTGGTCAAAAAGTTGATACATATCAATCTACGAATGTATCCGAAGCTGGAATGAAGAGAAGATCACTGAACCTGGCTAAGAGAGATTCCTTGGGAATCAAGCAGAAGAAAGTGGAAGATGCTCCTAAGAAGAGTTTTAATAATGAAGAGAAGTCCTTGGAATTCAAATCCAAGAAGGGTGATGCATCCAGAAGGACCACCAAGAAATGCTTCTACTGTGGGAAGAAAGGACATATCATGGATCTTTGTAAAGAAGCCATGAAATTAAATAGAAGAAGACTGGAATCAAAAAGACAATCAATCCAGAAGAAGAAGAAGGGATTGATTGAAAACAAGTTGCCTAAGAAAGGTAGCTTGACAGCATCTAAGGAACCATGTGGAACTTCCAGAACTGGGGCCACTATTCCAAATGATTTACTTGTCATATGTCCACATCAGTTGCAACTTGCCAGAGAACTACAAAGAGTTGAAGATGAAGCTCTGGCAATTGCTAAAGCAAAAGGGAAGAAGAAGGTTTCACATGAAGATGATTTGAGAACCACACCAGCACAATCATCAATGAAGATCAAATGTGCAAGTGTGAAGACTGGTGAAAATGGGACATCTCAGTTGAGAGAATCTTCTCAACCTTGTTGTTCACATTGATGAACCATGGAGGTTCCATCTTATTCCCTTATACTCTTGGTATATACATGTGCTAACATTGCAGGGAATTGAAGATGATGATCATTCTCATCTGGAGGATGGTTTGGACAGAACGTAGTGCACCCCTTGAGGGGGAGCAAATCTGAAGAAGATGATGTTCTGAGATTAATATCATCTTAAGAAAATGGATGAATGGGGGAGCATTATCTTTGCACTGAACTTTATAATGAGTTTTGTGGAGTATGTGCAGGATTTATCAATTCATTGAATATCTGAACCCCTTAGCATGATCTCACATGTTTACAGTGAATGTGGACAGCATTGAGTTCCTTGGTTACATCACTCTTGTTTTCTACACCGGGTTAGCCCAAGTAGACTTAGAGTTGATCTACTAAAGGTTCTTTGCTAAAGAAGAACATGTGACATCATCCCTCTCCTATTGTTTTTCAAGAAGATGCTATTCGAAGGGAGGAAGAGATATTGTGGAAGAGAACCACACCACACCTTTTCATTTGATTGCCAATAAGGGGGAGAAAATATTGGCACACATATTGACCCATTCATATGTGCTGAAGTGATGTATTGACAACAAATACAAAGGGAGAGATTGAAGTGCACTGTGTTGCATTTGTTGTCAATGAGGCATGAAGTTGTCTTGGAATGAATGGATGTCAAGGAATGTCAAGATGTGAATGAGAAAGGTTGTGATGGTGATGGTGATGAATGGATAATGGCCATGGTACTAAGATGCATGTCACTTAGGAGATTTACTAAGTAACATAGGAGATGATGGTTGAAACATTCTCTAGTCAAAATCAGACGATTGTTGAGCTGATCTTTATGTTCAAAGAACTTGTATCAACTGGATACAAAGTCACAACAATATTAGAAGACCATGCATTGTATTGACAATGCATGAGGAGATGAAGTGATCCATCCACATACTCTAAATGGATGAAGTGGATTAAAGAAGTCCATGCACTATCTCCTAGTTCATGTGAATGTGAAGAAGATCCAACTTGATCTCTGATTGGATCATTGACGAATATTGAAGATTTAATTGATTCAGGAGCTCGGTTGAAGAAGGAACCTTCCTAAGTACTGAATACATGTTGAGGAGGATTGAAGAATTCAAGTGAAGAAGAAATGTAGAAGAAGGATGTCTTAGAGAAGTGGCATTTGGCATTTATACATTGGGAGAACTTTGTTTTTAACAAAGTGTTTATTCAACACTTGCCCAAAAAGTAGCCACCAAGGAAGGCCAGCCGAGGGTCATCACCCAAGGCTCATGTGGGACTCGAGGTCACCACGCCCATGGGGAACCCTCGGGCCAAGGCAGCATGTCCCTGAGGAAGGAAGGTCGGGGCCGTGTATAAGCCCCCGAGGGCACGCGGTGGTGAATCCCGCGCACCCGAGGAAGCATAGTGGGCGCCAGTAGCGCGCCCGCAGAGACCAGAGAGTGGGCGCAGAGCGCGCTCGCAGGGAGAACACGGTGCGGGGCGGCACCGTGGAGGGAGAAGTTCAACTGAGGGGTTGAGGCGGCACTAGGGTGATAAAGCGCGGAAAAACAGCGCGCCGATTCGATGTGGGACGCGGAAATTTCACCCGGGACAGATCTGAGCCGTCCGTATCATCGCGCGCTGGATCGCAGCCGCTCATCTCATCTGCCGCGCGCCGCGATTTAATCCGGCTGTCCGATATATCTCAAACGCTTGATCCGACGGCTCCCGGCTCGTCTCCTTCGTCGGGCCACCCCGCTGCCACCCGCGTTCCTCCGTCGAACTAGGAGCAACCCGCGAGATGTTTTTGAGTTCCCGACCATCTCCGATCAAGCTGAAGAGTCCATTGGGATCGTCTCGACGCACTGAACCGATCCATGCTTAAAAATACACTTGCATGCAATGTTTGGGAGATTTCGAACAAGGCCGAGGCAAAAAGAAGTTGCCGAGGCCTCGGGGTGTTCGTGTTTTTCATGGGATGTCCAAAACAGAGGGCCGTGCATGGGTTCAAAATCGCATGCACGAAGAGGAATGAAAGAGTGAAAAATAAATGATCCCGCGTGAAACAGAGAGTAAATTCAAGATTTGGAAATATTTTAAAGAACCGAAATCTTCAGGAATTTAAGTTGCAATCACGCGTATCATGTGAGGCATCTCTTGCCTATAAAAGGAGCATCTGAGGCTCTCAAAAATGTTTTCTGAATCTTTGTTGAAGATCTGAAGACCCGCGAAGCCTCGGTGCTTAGCGAAGAACAGCCTGCGCACACCACTTGCGCGGCAGTCAAGCCCGGAGCCATCCCTTGGCTCTGAGAGTTCCTTTTGTGCACTCCTTGCGCAAAAGAAGAAAGGGAGTCCCCTGCGCGCTAATCCTTTGCGCAGTAGGAAGACCTCGTGGCCGCAACACCTTGTGCGCCCGAGGCTTGTTCCCTCTCTGCCCGCACCCTTGCGCGGCAGGAGGAAGACTCCACGGGTGTTGCACTTGTGCGCCCCGCGGCAGGAGGAGCTTGCACGCCCGCGACTGACCTGCACCCGAGGCTTGCGCGGTTGTTGAAGTGAAGGAAGGTCGAGCCCCTTTCATCCATCGGTGTGTGCTAAGTGCAAAGAATACCCGAGGCATACACTATTTGTGTGTGCAAAGTGAACAAGAAGAAAGGCTATGGGTTGTGTGTGCAAGAAGAAGTGAAGGGCAAAGCCTTGTGTGCAAAGAAGACTAAAAGAATAAATTGTGTGTGCTAAGCAAGAAGAAGGCCGAACCTAGGTGTGTGCACCAAAAGTAAACACACATAGAAGAATAAAGAAGTGGAAGACTCACACTAAAGTATAACACACATTCAAGTGTGTAAGCAAATTGAATAAAGTGTGTGAAGAGGTGAGAAGGTGTGTGCTTAAAGTGACTACACCCTTTGAGGGTTTATTGCACCAAGAGGAGAAAGAGGAGAGTGCATGCATGCATGCATGCACGCGCACACGTGAACGAAGCCAAATCAGTGGTGTGCATTTGAGTTGACCAAGACCAGAGGTTCTTGAAGAATTTGAGAAGGCCATGCAGTCAGTGCATGAGGAAGCAGAGTTGCCATGCACTCAGTACATGAAGATGATTTGAAGTGAGACTGGACCAGACTGAAGTTAAAGACATCAATTGTCTGAGTATTCAGTAATTGGAGAGAAGCCAGGTCATCCTCAGAATAAGGAGATAAAGCCTGAGCAAGACGAGACGACCTGATCAACTCAAGTGATCAGAGGTACAGAGCAAGGCCAGCAGTCTCTATCCCAGTCTGCTGAAGATACTTGAAGAATCTTAAAGTGAAGAAGATCTACACGTGCGACTCGAGGAGCCAAGAGAAGACCCTGTGGGACTCAGGGAGAAGAAGTCTTCAGTGGGATTCTGGAGCAGGCCAGTGGGACTCTGGTAACACTGTGGGACGCAGTATAAAGACCCTCCTGTGGGGCTCAGGAGAGATACGGTGGGAAGCTGTATCGACCACTGTAATACTAACAGATTATAATGGGAGAAACCATGTTGGGGAGTATAACCAACATGGCAAGGACGTAGGCCTTTGGTGCCGAACCTTGTAAATCCTTGTGTCCAGTGCCTTTACATTTACTGCATCATTCGTGGAAAGGTGAGAGATACATGATGAGTGGATCGAGGCTTTAACCAGCCATAGTGGTTTAATTGATTAAGAATCAATTAGTAAAAAGTTTTAAAGGATCACTGATTCACCCCCTCCCCCTCTTAGTGATTCACACTGATCTGGGCACTTCAGCCTTATAAAAAACATTCGAGGAAAGTGAATTGCCAGGACTGTGTTTTGTGAAGGTGGTTTCACAAAGCCATGGATCATCATGAGTGGATAATTAAAAATTATAAAATGTTTAAAGGTGATATATTTGACTAAAAGGTTCTTCGTGAATGGAAAATTATCAAGGTTCTTCATAAAGACATGGAGCATCATGAATGTGATTAGAGAGCATCGAAAACTGTTGATGATGTGGATGGATGCTTATAGAATGGAATGTTGTGCCTATAAATAATCCAATTCCCCTTAAGAAAAAGTGAGTGGATTAATGAAGATGATATGGCTCTTCATTCTTGTAGGAAATTTTTGAAAGTGGTTCTTCTCTTAAATATCATAAAGAAAGGATGTTCATGATAGCTTTGAAATCCAACTGAAAATTATAATCACGATGAAAGTAATGGATTTCGTGAAGGATATATTATGTAGAAAATTTGTGAGCATCATGAAGGCCAATTAATCTTTGAAAAAGGAGTTTAAATTGTGATGGAGATTTGGGATTCACAAAAAAGCTGTGTTTCACAATGATAATGATCATAAAAAAAGTGTTCAGAAATTATTTCCCAATGATTTTTGGGAAAATTAATATTTATCTAGTGGGAGAAGGTGGAAATTAAATAGAGAATCTATCTAAATGTGATGATGAATTCATGATATCTAATAAAGAGATATAAAATTTCATAAACTATGTGTTGGTCCCTTCTTGAGTAGTGAAAAGTGGATGACGAATATGGTGATTATTTACACTTGAAGTGATCCATAAAAAAATAGTAAGTGAGTGGCCCGTGAGAAGTAGGGACCAATACATAAAACATGTAATTTCCTTATGCATGGGAATATAAGTGATTTATCCTTAAAATTAATTTGTTAGTATGCCTTAACATATTTAGTTAATTGAAACATTGTCATTGTATTCTCCATGGAAATACACCCGTGAGGTTGATCTATTAAAAACTGTTGGGAAATGTAAATGCATTAAGTTCTATTCATACATTGAGATGGGAATGGGGCATAAGAATGCTTTAAAAAAAAGAAACAAGATCTTAAGGGCCATTTGTTTTAATTTTTCCCCCCTATTTCACCCACCATATTGGGGTATTTAACATTTTTGTGCTAAATATTGGTATTAGAATGTTGAAAGTCTGTGGTTCCCTATTAGTATAAGAAATGTAAGTCAAAAATCATAAATTAATTTTGATCTTCAGTGATACATTTTATAGTATGGATGAATCATATTCTATATTAATTTTGATCATTTTGAATGGATGTCTTTATAGTAGAGATAAATGGAATTTCATTCCATATTGATGGTGTTTCTTTATTTGATGATGGCCAAATAGAACTACATGTTGACTCAAAATGAATCACTGTTTTTGGGTGAATCACATATACAATGTAATATATATGAAGGTGATACCATTTAATTCATCACATTATATGTCAGAAACATTACTAAATATTATAATGGAAACTGAATTTTCAGAGTATAAAAACATCAGGCTCTATGGATCAAGTATGATGATCTCATAATGAACCCTATGTATTTTTTTGATACATTATATGATTGGGTGATTATTATTGTTGGAGACATGAACCATCTATAATAATGTATTGTAGATGTAAATATTTGAACATGCATCTTATGTGCACTTCCACCGTAGTTTATTCTCAATGTTTCTACATTGGAAGATAATGATCCAATAGAGATGACATTTGATAGCTTTCACAGTGCTCTTATTTCATATGATATTATTAATAATGATAATGAGTCTATTGAAAAAGGTAATTCCAAATAATTGTAATTTATTTCCATTAAGAAAATCGTCATTTATGATGGTATGGATGAATAAAATAGGGATGAGGTGATGTCAATCATTTTATAAAATCATCAATTATGAAAATGATTGTTCAAAAGGAAACTCTCGCTTGAATGATTTCAATGTGGAATGATTGGATATCTTGTTCCATGGTTCCAAAAAAAATACATGATGATGATGAGGTTGGAGATAAAATTTTTATGAATAAATATACAGCCTATTTGAAAGGTAAGAGATGTTTGATATAATTTTCATCACAAAGTAGACTATATTTTTAAAATAATATAATAGTTTAGAGCAATATGAGGTAGAAGAGTTGGAGGAAAACAAGGGTCATGGAAAAAATGAAATGATGAGCATTTTTATATAATCCCAAACAATGTATGAGAAAATAAATGATGAATTATATTTTAATAGAATAGTTTACCTTCGGGTTGAATTAGAAATGACACATGAAGAGTTAGATGACTGGAGAGGAAAAACAAAGAAATCCAACAGGGTGGTTCATAAATCCAAAATCATTATGTAAGATCAAAAAGAATATAAATCTAACCTAATAGATAAAATTGAAAATGTTATTATTCATGTCATGATAACTTGGATACAACCAGTGAGTACATTATAAATGTTGATGAATAGAAAAAGGTGATAAATTGTTTTAATAAGACATAGAAAGATCATGAAATAACCATAAAAAATATTGAGGATTAAGATTCTATCATATGATGTGATGTTAAATATAGTGATAAATTGTTCTCTATAGAATAGTGGGTCAAAAAGGCATAAGAAAAATGAAAATTAGAGTTCAAAGCATCCTTGAAAAAGGAAGAGGAATATCAGGAAAATAAAATGAAAAAATCGAATGATACAACTAGATGGGGGATTCATAGAAAATAAAAGTAATTAATTTTTTAATACCAACCACAAGAACCCACCACAATATTGGACATTGGATTAGGTAAAAATCATAATTGGAATATTTAGAGAACCCAATGTAAAATTAGTAGTGCAGCAGTAACACACGAGAATGAACCTCGTACTACATGATATTGTTTTGGAAATAAAGGACACTCACAAAATTTTTATTCCTTATACAATTGTTATAAAAGTAATCAAGGAAAAATGAGGCAGCCATTAAAAGCTCAATATTAGAGGACATCATTTAATGGTCACTATTTTATGTTTGGAAGAATCAAACACATGGTAAAATATTTGAGATAAAAAACTAATAATAATGTGTTGAAGAATACTAAATATTTTCATAGGAAGATACTAAATGTATCATCAAATGAGAGAAAGATGTAAAATTTATTTGCTTATCTGAATGATGAAGTTGTTCCTTCATACTTTTATAAAGATCAAGATTATCAAATTCTATAGATTATAATGTCAAACACATGGATCTATAATAAGAGATATAAATAGGATTAGTTATATATATTTCTTTTAAAGAATCATATCATACTAGAATGTGGAACATTGATAGTGGATTCACGTCCCATGTGAATGAAAATAAAAAATGGTTTATATGAATAAGATATGGCAATGATGGTATTGTAAGATATCATAATGATGAAGGCCTAAAAATTATCAGATAAATAAAATCCATGTTTGGGGGAAAATACATGAGACGTCAATTTTTTTTTGTCGTTGAAGGTCTCAGTAATAACTTGCATTGTGTATGTAAACATTGTGACTTAAGAAATTCAATAATGTTTTCAAATATATTATGTATCATTAATATAAAAAATGGTGCATTAGTTTTTCAGGAAAAGTATTTGAATGATTATATCTACCTTCTTAGTGGATAAGATTATATCTACTTTTTTAGAAAGAAATAAGAAAACATGTTACTTCATAAAATTAATGGTCATTTGATCCAATAATTTTTACAAGATATGGTGAAATTTTATAATTATCGAGACCTCATTAGGATATCATGTGATCTTACCCATATTTGTGATGATTTTCAAAAAAATGGATGATCATTCTTAATATATTTTAGGAAAATAAGAAATGGTCAAAAAAAGTGTTTGATTTGGTGTATATTTATGTGGGTGGACAAATTTCACTATGATCTATTGATGGGAAGAGTTATTATGTTATATTCATTTATGATTTTATAAAAAATACATGGGTTTCATTCATCAACCACAAATATGAGGTGTTCAGCTGCATAAAAACATATTAAATGGTAGTTTCAATGATGTTGAATCAAAGAATATGAAATATATCAATTCATAATGGAATATAGTTCACAAATTTCCATGTAGATGATTATATTGAGAAACATGGGATACAGAATAATTTTTTAGTAGTAATAACTCCACAGCAAAATATATTAGTTGAGAGAATAAGATGAATTATTTACAACATAGATATAAATTTTATCATTTAGAAAATTGATTTATATATTTTTTAGAATTAAGAATTGATCACATCTGTCTAAACATAAAATAGATTTTTATTATGTCTCAAAAAAAATATGAATTCTTATGAGCTATGGTATATAATGAAGATAATGTTTGATAACATTTAATTATTTTGAAGTGTTTCATTGCCAACAAGGAAAAACATTGGAAGCTTGAATCCCATAGTGATAAAGAAATATTCATTTACTAATCAAGAAAAATTAAATAATATGAATGATTCAATAACAAGTTTGTGGAGATATTTGAATGTAATGATGTAACTATACTAGATAATGAGAAGAAGAATCAGAAAATACATGACCAGTCTCAGTAAAATAGTTATTTAGAGATATGTATCTCTGGGTATGTTCCAGTTCTAGTGGCTGATTGAGAAGAACACTCAGATAATGAAAATGATGATTATGGACCAATGTCTGCACAATGTGTAATTCCTCCAACCTAGTTACCCGGACTCATTAAATTATTACATAACATTGTATTGTCGAAAAGGGACCAAATCCTGAAATATTGATCAGTTTAGTATCCATATAAGTAAAAGATCCATAAATATGTTTTACATTATATTATAAAATGAAAAACAACATAAACAATTTCTAATTTTAACACATTCATATTACATAAACCATCCCTATAGGTCAGTCATAACATACCTCTTCACATCCTCGGAGAAAAACATAGAAAGAGGTGATCTTAGATGCTATGTAAGGATAAAAATATACTGAGAACATTTATAAATACGAAAAAAACATTTAAGGAAATGTCTAAGACTAAAACAAAAGTATTTTAAACATAATATACATCATAATATAGCCATGAAAAATCAAATAATTACACTTACATACTCACATAGATATTATAATAGTCTAATAATCACATTTAATATCAATATGTATTTTCATAATGATGGAATGCATAATGTCAGACATCATAAACACATAGTCAAGGCCTTGTGCCAAGACTAAAAATAGGATTTGGTTAAGTAATTTTTATAAGACACTAGTTTGTCACATGAGACCTACTGATGCATCGAGAATCTATAGCTGGTTCCACATGTCACTTACTATGTCCAATTCATACCTCATATGAAAAAGGATGAAACATAACATAAACATTTGTATTAAAAATATCATATAAAATGTTAATACTTTTACAATAAACCATGAATGGTATAAAAATAACACATCCATGGTCAAACATATTAGAAAAACTTCAATATAATAAGAAAATTTTTTATCATAATAAATCAACTTCAAACAAGTGTAAAATCCATCACTGGATGTTGAAAAATATGAAATAAATACTATTTAATAGAAATATCTCTTTCTATTTTGAAATAATTTAAAATTAAAATATTTATAAATGAAAACATTTATTTTGAAAATATTATTATTTTCATGAATTGTAAGCTTGGAAGATGATATAATGGATGAAAATAGCCGCACCCGCCGTATAAGATAAAAAACATCATTTCATTAATTTTATTGAAAAGTCCATAAATGACATTGATTGGAAATAGACAGAAATATTACTTTATAAACATATTATAAAATTTCCAAAAAGGGTATAAATTACTTTAACAAATAGTCTAATAAATAGTAATAATATTTTCAAATAAATTTCTAAGAAACATGGATGTGGATGATAAAGAGTTCCCAGTAGATACTCACGTAAAAAACCTTAAATAATGAAGAAATTATAGTAGTGACACTTATCTTGTACTTATCCTTGGTCAAGGTTACATTATCCCCTTATATAATAGATAAATATTTTTTAATAAATCATACTATAACCACATAAATAAATATGATATCATATATGATCTTCTAATATTTCTTTGTTAATTATATTTCATTAGTGTCATAGTTTCAGGTGATAAATAATTCATTTTCATTTATATGTTTTGTTAAATAAGTCATGTTTGATATGGATAAAATTTATTATATTCACATACAGAATGATATAATGTTCTTAATAAAAATTAATCATAAAATGATATTTGTTCTTGAATGGTTATGATGGGGAATGAATTTCATCGCGTTCATGGAGACGGCAATCCGTACGTACTGATTAGAGACAATATCATTCTATTGATGGTGAAATATTATTTAAATGGATATTATATCATATATAAAGAATAATTAAAATTTTATATTTATTATTTACATAATTTATACTCATTATTATACTCCTCCAAATAATGATGTGTTTTAATAACAAACTACACCACGACGTGGAAACGGCAAACCGTACGTAAGCATGTATGGTGACTTTTCATTCATAGGATGGATAGAATAATGAATATGGTTTTACCATAATTATAATAAAATAAATGTATGTATAAGTTACTCTAGTTATTAATTTGGTTATTAAAAAACAAATAAAGAGGAAGAGCAAGAATAGAAGAACTTTGAAAGATGTGGTGAAATTATTACCTCTTCATTGGGTGTATTCTTTTCAGTTGATCAAAAGGATTCCTTAGGTTGGATTTATGATTAATGTAAGGAATTTAGGTAGAATTGAGGGTATTTGGGAGTATATTTCAGCAGTTTTGTGCTGATCTAAATGTCTTTGTGGGTGTGAATTTTAGAGAATGGGAAGTACCCTTTTATAAGAGAGATGAGGATCACTTTAGGAAAAGCGTGAAATATTATTTTATTATACAATCATATTCGGTTTATAATGGCTCAAAAATGATTTATTTTGAGGATAAGGAGGGTATAGATCCCAAATATCTCTAAAAATAGGTTTAAGACATGTTTAGGTCACCATATTAAACTTATATTTTATATTTAACTCTTCGTTAAATAGTTTAACATTTACCATCCCTCTTTGAATATTTATATTTTTTTCTTAATAAAAAGAATATAAAATGTCAAGCGAACCTCAAGTTGTTCATTAATAACATATATATTATTATATAAGTAGTTTGGTCATACCTTATATTTTTAAGACTATTATTTTATTTATTAATGTAGTATTTGAGTAAAAAACACATTTATGTTAATTTGGACAATCTTTAGTATTTTATTTTTGTTAAAGTCCAAAAAAATGGTTACATAAAAAAATTATTTAATCAACCCTAACATGTCATATTAACCTATAAATTTCGTGAAATTCATCAAAAATCACAATTTACATTTATTTGAATATTACTAATGTCAATTATTTTAATATTTCATTAATAATATAATCATTGCATCATCATTGTGTCATAAATATATTTAATTATATTATGTTTAAAACATATAAATAAAATACCATTATGTATTGAATCTTTTTATGTTTCTAATGATTAATTATAGTAAAATTTATCTTTTAAATAAACCTATATTAAAAATGTTTTAGTTATGATAATTGGAATTTAACAATTTTAACTAATCTTTAAATAAAATAATAAAAAATATCTTAATCTAATCTATGTGGGCCAAAATGATCATATTTTTTTATAATGTTTATTTTTGTGGAAAAAATCTTGTCCAATAGAATTAGGAAATGTTTTAGGGTAATAATAATATCATTTTTAACCTTTAAATACCACATTTACTTTTAATCGTGGTAAATAAAAATAAAAAGTTACTATTCACCAAATATTCTTTTCATCCCAGTGAACCACATTTTACATATTAATGTCAATTTCTTCTCTCATGTTTTGGGAATTTAACTCATAGAAGCTGTAAAATTTGGTTTTATGAAAATTCGGTAATGTGCATAGAAGATGGGTAAAAGATGATAAAAATTTTCAATAAAATTTTATACATCTAATTTTATTATAAATTGACTCCGATGAATTGCATTGAAATAATATAAGAATTATGTATCTATTATTACATAACATAAATTTAAATAAAATACATAGTTATGTATATAAAAATTCGGTTTTAAATTATAACGTAGTTTTTTCACTATTCATCCAAATATAAATGTTTTCAGAAAAATAACAAAAATTCACCCTATGGTAATTATTATATTCTAAATCCAAAAAATTAGTTCATTTTAATGATAAAATTTATAAAATTTCAAAAAGTGGTATTACTATTCATAACGGGTAGATTGATTGGTCGTGGTGTGCTAGAACTCAACGTTGTGTACAATGCAATCAATTGCATTATTCCTAAGGAAACTTACCATGGAAGCTTGGGATGTTAAATTATGCCCTCCTTCAAATAATTTAGTCCTTGGAATTTCTAAAATATTACTGAATAATTATATTTGGGAGGATCTTCATCATATGTTTCTCATGTTCACACACTGCCTCTTCTATCATATAATTTATCCCTAGAAGTTTCACCATATGAGTTGTTTAGTTTCTCAGCAATTTTTCACTGGTACAAAGAATCATGATAAGATCTTCACAATACGATAGATCAGATTCCAATTCTATTTCATCATAGGTGACTACTTGTGTTTGGTTAGGTATGTATTTTTTAATAGTGATATGTGGAACACATCATGAACTATGGAGACACATGGTGTCATTTCCAAACAATAAGCTACAACTCCAATTCGTTCTAGAATTTTGAAAGGTCTGATGTACCAGGGACATAATTTTCCCTTCATACCGAATCTTATAACTCTTTTCCATGTAGATACCTTCAAGAAAACTAGATCTCCTACTTGAAATTATATACCTTTCCTTCGGTTATCGTCATATCACTTTTTTATACATTGATCTTATTTGATGGGGGTTTGGAAAATATACATCTTTTCCATTGTTTCCTAAACAAGTTCTGGACCTACGAGTTTTCTGTCACCAACATCATTCCAACATGTTGGTGTGAAACATCTCTTTCCCTATGATGCTTTATATGGTTCCATATGAATACTTGAATGGAATGTATTGTTATAAGAAAATTCTTCCAAAGGTAAATATTGATCCCACATTCTTTGAAAGTCATGTGAGAAAGATCTCAACATGTCTTATATGTTTTTAATAGTCCATTCTGATTGTCCATCAGTTTGTGGATGGTAGGAAGTGCTCAAACGAAGTTCAGTATCCGAGTACTTCTAATGAATTTTCTATAATCATCATGTATAACATGGATAATGATAATAATCTATCGATAGGGGTACTCCTTGTAGTCTTGAAACTTCATTGATATATTTTTATACTTGATGTTTATGTGGTAGACCTTCTCTTATAGAATGGAAGTGTGATGAATTGGTAAGAAGATCAACATTGACCCATATATCATCATTCTTTCTAGGACTCATTGGTATCCCCATTAAAATGTCCATCGTAATATCATCTAATTTCAGATCAGGTATGGGATGAGGTTCCATGAATTATCTAGGATGTTCTCATCTAGCCTTCACCTGTTGAAAAACTATTCATCTTGACACATAATCAGTAATCTCCATCATCACGTTGTCCTACCGAAATTGTTCCATCAAATCTCTATACATCTTAGTGCTACCTGGGTGTATAGAGAAATTTGAGCTATGAGGATCATCCAAAAATTCCATTTTTAGATCAGTTATATCACTAACACTAAGTCTCTACCAAAATTTTGAAATTCCATCTTGATATACGAATTCAATCAATTTCCCATCATTCATAGTTTTTTCTTAACAATCCTTATCGGTAGATTGAGAAATTTTTACCCCATCTAGTAAAGATGTTTTTGTAACCATTTGAAAAAGTATTGATGTTTCAACATCTATGATTATTCTCATATACATTTTTACAAGATCCATGAACATAGTATCCCTTACAACTCTCATCTTGTTCAAAACTCATGATCCTTTCTACACAAAGAATCTTCCACCTTATTTATCTTCATATAATGTTAGTGTACAGTGCAATTATAATCATTGAGTAGTTTGAGCAATCTCCATTTCCTCTGGTTGATTTATTTCATTGAAAAAATATACTTCAAACTCCTGTTATCAGTATATATTTCACATTTTTTACCATTGAGATAGTGTTTCTATATCTTCAAAGTAATTATTACAATTGATAACTCTCGATCATTAGTGGGATTATTTTATTCATTTATTATTAGTTGTCGTGATTCATAGGAAATAACTCTATCATTCATTATAAGGACACAACCAAGTCCTTTCATTGAAGCATCACTATAAATTAAAAACCATTCATTTCCCTAATGGTAGATTTAAGATAGGAGCATTCTATAATCTTCACTTCATTTCTTCAATACTTTTTTCACACACTTTTTTCCAAAAGAAAGATTATTTATTTTATGTGTGAGCATTGTTATTGAGTTTTCTAATCAGTAAATGTTTTTGATGAAATGCCAATTATAACCTTCTAAACCAATAAAATTGTATACTTTAATTATACTTTTCGGTGCTGGCCATTCATGTATTGCTATTTTCTTAGAAGGATTAACAAATATTGCATCCATAGAGATAATATGGCCATTAATTAAAATATCGTAATGCCAAAATTCACACTTGCTAAACATCCCATATGATTCATTTCTTCTAAGAGTCTTTAGAATAATGCACAAGTGATTTAAATGATTTTCGTAACTTTTGTAGTATACCAGTATATAATCAATAAATACCACTACAAAGTCATCAAGATATTTCTTGAAAACTCTAATAATTAGATCCATTAAAATAGAGGGTACATTATTCAATCCAAAAAGCATTATTTTAAACTCATAATGCATGTACATGGTATGAAATGTTTCCTTCGGAATGTCATATTTCATCACACACAACTGCTGATATCCAGATCGAAGGTCAATATTTTGAAAAATATTGCGCTCCCTGAAGTTGATTGAATAAATAATCAATGTGAGGTAGGGGATACATGTATTTATTATTATCGCATTGATCTCCATGTAGTCAATGTACAACTTCATATATCCATATTTCTTCATAAAAAAAGAATAGTGGATCCCAATGAAAAACACTGGGGAAAATAAATCTGTTATTACTCAATTACTCTATTTGTGTCTTTAGTTCAACTAATTCCACCATGTCCATTATATAAGGGGTCTTCAATATGGGCCCTTCACCTGGAATTAAATAAATTTTAAACTCAATTTCTTATTCTAGAGGATGTCCTAGATAATCCTCTGGAAACACATCATCATATTCATGTACAATAGGTACATCTTCTATTTTAACAATATCTTCCTCACTAATAGTTATTTCATTTTCTTCCTCCCCTATAATTAAATTTATTTGACCTATTGGGGCTGGATCTAGGTAATAATCAGGTGGTGACATTTCTATACTAAAGATAATGTACTCATTATCATCATCTAAAACTGTAACCTCTTTATTCTTAAAATAAATTTACACATCATGGTCCAAAAGGTAATCCATAAATAAGATTGTATCAAATTAAATCATGTTTATGATGATGATATCTGTAGATAATGAACATATACATGCCCTAATGGGGACTGATTCACAAAAAAATTGCAATTATACATCCTATAAATGTTTTGACTGACATCACCATTGTAAAATAAAATATGAAATATCTATTTTTCTTAGCAAATTTGGAAGAAATGAAACAATTAAATGATATAGAATCAAATAAATCATTAGTTAAACTTGAGGAAACCATTAAATTACCTGCCATAAAATCATTCAGAGTATCATCCTCCACAGTAATGATCACATAATCTTGGATTTTCTACATTGGCCTTTTCATAGTTATGTTACCTTGGAACCTTGGACGTTCATTTGCATAATTCCCCTTATCTCTACAATTGTAGCATTCAACAATCACAGCCTCTTTCTTCCCCTTGTAATCATTAGCTCGGCGGCCTTTAATTACAATATTTACTTTTCATTGTGGTAAATAAAAGTCAAAAGTTATTATTCCCAAAAAAAATATTTTTATCACATTGATACATATTTTACCTATTAATTTCAACCGTGTGTATTTGATTTTTGAAATTCAAATCATAGAAGTGGTAAAATTACATTTTATCAAAATTTCATAATGTTCCTAAAAGGTGGGTAAAAGATGTTAAAAAAATCATTAAAATTTTATACATTTAATATTATTATAAAATGACTCCAATGAATTGAATTTTACAAATATAGGTATTATTTATCTATTTTGACTTAAAATAAATTTAAATAAAATAATTAATTATTTAAATAAATATTTCGTTTTAAACAATAATGCAATTATTTTCACTATACATCAAATGTTGAATGTTTTTAGAAAATTCCAAAACATAACCCTAAGCTATTTTTGATATTTCAAACCCAAAAAATTAGATCATTTTTGAAATTAAATTATAAAGTTTCAAAAAGTGGGTATTAATATTTCTAATCAGTAGTTTGATTGGTCGTGGTTTTCTAGAACTCGAAGATTCATACAATAGAGGATATAGCATTATTCAGAGGGAAACATACTATGGAAGCTTGGGTTGTTACACAATGACTGATGTGAAGAGCTTAAATTGATAGAAAATACTTACTTTGTGATCAAATAGTGCCAGTGTATACAAGGAGGATGATAACTCTTCCAAAAAAATTGTTCATAATAGAGTTATAGTTGAAAAGTATTGATGAAGTAGATAGAGTTGAGAATTGGGATCAGACTGTGAATAAATATATTGACAAAATTGAGTAGAATCAGAAATGGGAGATTGTTTCGATACAAAAAAAATAAGAATATAATCCCGACTAAATTGTTCTTTTATAACCCTATGAATGAAGATGGTATAATGATTTGAAACAATGGTAGACTAGTGTTTAAAGCTTACTCCCAGATAGAGGATATTTATTTAAATGAAACTATTACACATTTTTTTATGGATAGAGATAATAATATTAATCTTGGTTGTTGTAGCGTATATGATGTACAATTTATTCAAAATGGACGTTATGTTATTGTTTTTAAATGGAGTTCTAGATGAAGAAGTTTATATTAAGAATCCATGTGTATTCATAATTAATGAAGATATTAATATAGCTTATTATTTGAAAAATACATTATATTGGTGGAGGCAAGAACCGTGATCAAAGCATTTATGACTAGATTAGTTTTTTAAAAACAATCAGTTCTTAGTGTGTTGTAATTGATTACAAAATCATTGTAAAAAATGATAGTGATAAATAGATTTTGATACTAGTGTATGTTGATGACATAAAATATGGTTGATCAGATGATTCCCAGTGTAAAAAGTTAATTAAATTAATGAATAGTTAATTTGAAATGTTAATGATTAGTGAACGAGAATTTTTCCTTTTTTAATAGGTGACATAGAGAAAGAGTAGAACATTAATTTCAAAAACCAAACATTACAAGGATGTTTTTATATTATTTGGAATGGATAATTCCATAGAGATGACGACCCCAGTGGCTACCCAAATGAATCTATCTAAAGATAATGAAGGAAATGCAATTAATTTCACATAATACATGTAAATCCATGGAACCCTACTATAAATGATAGAAACAAGGCCATATATTGTTTATTTTATACTACAAACTGAAATATAAACAAAAAATATCTGGGAAATCCTCATTCTTATAGTGAAAATAATACATCGACATAGCAAGGGCATGATGGAGAAAGGTAGACTGTACAATGAAAAATCTCATCAAGTGTAATGAGGATATACAAATTCATAGTGGCCCGAATTAGAAGATGATATGAAATCATTGTCATGTAGTTCATTATATTTGGGTAAAATTTTTATTACATATCTTATCAATAAACATGATTTCATTTTATTTTTCACCCTCTATACTGAATATATTTTTACTACTAAAGCAATCATGTAGTTATTGTGAATAAAGTACGAGATTGATGATATGGGATTTGATGTAATGTCTCTAATTAGAATATATTGTGATAAATATTGTGTAATAAATACTAAAAAAAATCTTTTCCATCACTCAATGAAATGGAATATTGAAATCAAGTATAATTTTATTATGGAGAATATGGAGTAAGGGAATGTGATGTTGGTGTACGTGCCTATAGAACTATAGGTTGTACATTTTTTGATTATTTCATTTCCCAAAGAACAATTTGAATGTTAATTACTGGCTCTAAGAGTTCAGTAAACACCCCTCACATGAAATCATGTTAATGTGGTACCACCTCTCCTGGAGGTATGAAGGGTTTTCCCTAATGTTCTAGTTTTTTGTTAGTTACAATATTGCAGACCACAAAATACGGTCCTTCAAGTTCATTGACAAAGGGGAATAAATTGTGTCTATAATAGTATTAATGTGGAGGTAATTTTTTTATCAATATACGGAGAGAATCTGGTAGAGGGCGTAGTTATGTAGGTGTATTTTTAAATCTAATTATGATAAATATGATCAATCAAAGGTAATATATCACAATAATATGTGTTTAGTAATGACAGCATATTAGTGGTTTTTTAATGTTGTGAATCATTGGTAAAATTTTCATGTTAGTCTTATTTCACACATGGATCATGGATCCTGTGGTCTTCATTTGTGTGTTGAGTAAATACATAATCTCTATTTGAATTGAACAAAGTGAATGTTGATATAATATGGAATAAGCCTCAATGAGGTATCAAAATGTAAAGAGTTCTCAAAAAACCTAAGGTGGATATTGATGGGTAAAAATATGTTAAGGTAACATTGAAGCATTTTTTTGTTGTTTTTTTTTGTCGAAAAAGCGGTTGTACATAGATTGTTGTGGATTTCTAGCATGTTTTTTGACTAGGTATGTTGAGAATATACATGAGAAAGGAATAGATTATCTTGAAGTGGTACATAAAATTGTGTAGAAAATGTGACATTATTTCCTAGTGTTTGCTAAATTATTTAGAGCCTAATATTTTTAGGATTCATATCATAATGAAAGTGGTATTTTAATGATACACTTATAAAAATATGGTAAAGATGTGTGTTTCATAATGATTAGGTTTCGCAAAGGGTTTTTTCAAATTCATGGATCATTGCGAGTAGATCATTGTGAAGTTTAAAAGGTTTTAAGGTGGAATTTGTGACTGCGAGAAGCTTCATGAATTAGAAATTACTATGGTACTTTGTGAAGACATGGAACATCACGAATAATTTTGGTGAGCCTCGCGAAATAGTGATGATTTTAATGCAATAGCAATGAATCGGATACTATGAATATAAATAGGCCTCAACCCCCCTCAAAAACATAAAAAGACTTAACGAAGATTATAATGCATTGGATTTACGATGGTGATTCATGATGGTTTTTCTTCTAAACAAATACAAAAATAAATGAGTTTTTTGATGGAAATTATAGCTAACAAGAAATAGAAATAATCACAAAAGTATTGGAAATTGAGAAGGCTATCAAAATCCTTATGAATGTTTTGATCTTCGAAATGGAAAAATGATCTTCATGAATAGATTTTTCATTGTAGATTCTATTTGATCATAATGAAAGAGATTTTAATCTAGAAGCAATTGTGTTTCATGATAGTGTTCAGAATGAATTGCCTAAGAATTTTTGGTAATGTCATATTCATCAAGTGGGTGAATATTGGACTTCAATAGAGAATCTATCTATAATTGATGTTGTATTAATTATATATAATGAAGGGAGATACATGTCCATGAACTATGTATGGATCACTTCTAGAGTAATAAGAAAATAAAGAGGAATAAGGTTATCCCTTCAACCGACAATCATTCATCTAGTTAGAGTTATGGAATGACCCTTGGGAAGCAGTGAGATATCCCAAAAACATCTGAAGATAGTTAGTCTGGGAATAAATGTTATCTATGCCAAACCATAATTTGGATGTGAGTCTTAATGGATTTGGTACATCATAAATTTTTGTTATATGATCCTGATACAAAGCCCAGTGAGGGTCAAACAAATATAATTGTTATGTCTCATGCATTATTTTAATTTTCATCAAATATTAATATGAGAAAGGGAGAGAAGAACACTTTTTACCAATAAAATAACATTCTATGGGGTGGTTTATTTAATCTATCTTATCATGATTCACTTACCCAACATCTTAGAGTATTTAACCTTGTTGGGTTAAAAATAACACTTCCACATCTAGGGATATCAAATACATATACATAAAATAATGGTGTAATCTTAAAATTATTTTAAAATAGTAACAAAATAAACATGAGATTATATATAAAGAGAATAATAAATCATATCTTGGGGTAAAATATGTTAATGATCACAATTAATTAAATAGATAAATTTCTATAACATAAAATATGAACAAATATTAACAAATAGATTCATAAATTAGGAAGAAACATAAATAATTTATTTTTAAGGAATATTCATGACTCCCTTCAAATATATCATAACATTGTGGATACAAAAAAAATAGTGATATTATATTTATTAATATAAACCATAAAAATTACACTTATCATATGAATAAATGAATTATAATGAATGCATTTAACTGAAATTTATTAATTAAAATGAAATGGGTAACAAGTTATGTAAAAAACAATAATTATTGAAGAATGATTTTGTATATGAAGAAAATATAGAAATATGGAATTTGAGAAATTAATTATCAAATAAAGTTGAATTGATTATGATATAGATTGTAATGTTGATAAAAATTCATAATAAAATTTTAATAATATGTCATAATGTGAAAAAAATAAACATTTTTACAATAAAGTAAAATAGTATTTAAATGTAATATGTTCAAAAATTCGTTGAAAATATTGATGTTAACCATCATTATACTATTTTTTAACATTTATAACATTTTTAAAATCTTATATATAGTGTAACCATTATAATGTTACCATGATATATGAATGGAAAATTATAGATATACTGGTAAATATTTTATTTTATGGTTATTAATTTTTTTCTTATGAAAATAGTTAAAACTAGAAAATATTTAGGTATAATTCCAAAATAAAAGTAAGATATTGTAATGAAAATGGGAATAAATTTAGTAAATTGGAATTGAATAATGTTGGAGTGAAATATATTGAGGTTGGTAGAGAGTATTTCATCAAGAATGAGAACGAGTAGTAAAAAACTGTAACACCCCGAGATTTTATGAAAAATATTCTTTTTAATTTCATTAATGTCTTGTGTTATACGCTACACCAAAAGGAACTTTCACAACACACATCTCTGACCTGGCATGAATTACACGCAATCGGGACCTTCCACGATAGCGTGTGTTGTACGCAACACCAAGTTTCGCTAAACAACGATATGCTATTAAGATATTATTAAAACTAGCCGTTATGAATAGTAATAACCACTTTTTGAAATTTTGTAAATTTTATTTTTCAAAATGGACTTCATTTTAGGATTCGGAATATCAAAATTAGCTTAGGGTGAAATTTTGGTAATTTTCGGATAACTTTCATATTTTGATGAATAGTGAAAATTACTAAATTTTAATAAAAAACAAAATTTTCAATAGAAATAATTAATAGTGATAAATTATTAATTTAAGTGGTTTTAAAGTATATTTATAATATATTTTTACAATTTAATACAATTTTGGTCATTGGATGTAATTTCACATTTAAACCAGTTATAAACAAGTGTCAATCTTTTGATAGTTATTATCTCTTAAAAACACGCCATTTGTTTTGACGACGGGAATTAATTTTTAAATTAGTTAATGTAACTGATATGTTTTGAATTTGGTAAAATATACATCATTTTTGAGTTCATAATATCAAATATAGATTAGGCCTAATTTTCGGTATTTTTCTGAATACTTTCAATTTTTTATGAATAGTGAAACCACTAAGTGGTGGTAAAAAAACTGAATTTTTCATAAAACATAATTTTACCGCTTCTGTGAATGGAATTTCAAAAATCTGAGAGACACAGTTGACGTCAGTAAGAAAAATGTGGTTCAATGAGATGAAAATAATTTTTGGTGAATAGTAACTTTTTACTTTTATTTACCACAGTTAAAATTAAATAGGGTAATTAAGGGTTAAAATGATATTATTGTTACCCTAACACATGTCCAAATTCTATTGGATAAGTTTAATTCGACCAAAAACAATATTAAGAATATAATATGACCATTTAGGCCCACTAGGATTAGATTAGAACATTTATTATTATTTAATTCAAAGAAGAGTTAAAAAAGTTAAAATCAAAGTATATTTACTAAAACATTTTTAATATAGGGTTATACATAACATACATTAGATTGTAAATATTCATTAGAAATATAAAAATATTTACTACATAATTGTATTTTATTTGTAATTTTTATACATCAAATAATTTAATTTATTTATGACACAAAGATGATGCAGTAATTATCTTATTAATAAAATATTGACATAATTGATGTTATAAATTCCAAAATAAATGTAACTTAAGACTTTTTATGAATTCTACTAATTTTATAGGTTAATATGACATGTTAGTATTGATGTAATTAACTTTTTTCGAACTTATCATTCTGTTATGATTTTCAAAAAAATCAATTACTAAATAGTGTCAAAATTGACATAAAATAGTTTTTAAAAAAAATATTATATTATTAATTGTTATTTTATTCCTAAAAATCTAAGGTTCTGCCAAATGACTTAGATAAGGTTATATATATTAATAATAAACATTTTGGGGTTCTTTTGGCTTCTTATAGTATGTTTATTAACCTTATAGTGTAAGAACACAAGAAGACACGGTAAAAGTAAAATTATTTAACTTAATGTTAAATATAAATGATAAGTTTAAAATAGGAACCTAAACATGTCTAAATTCTATTGGATGAGAGTATTGCGACCCATCCCCACCTTAGCCTAGAAATAAATCAAATTGGAGCTATTTAAAACCGAACTTGACTTTATAATAAAATAATATTTTTAGTTTTTACAAAGGAGCCCCTCTCCTCCTTTATAAAAGGGCACCTCCTCCCTCTCTTCCCCACACAACTTTGAGCCTTCACGTTCGGCCAACCCCTGCCAAATTCTCTTCTCCACTTCCCTAGAAACATCCTAGAGGTTATGGTCTTCCTCAAAGACCAAATTTTGTGCCCTAAGAGGAGGTCTCAAAGACGCGCTTCAAAGAAGAGGTAATTTCCGTTACCGATTCATTCACCTTTATTTCTTCTTCCACTTCTTCTTCTTAAGGTTGTTTAATTATGAAGTAATAACATCAGTATAACTCATATAATGAAATGTTATTATAAGTATGAAACAATCCTATTTCACCATTTATCCATCCTACGGAAAACGAAATCACCGCGCGTGCGTACGTACGAAATACCGTCTCCACGCCGTGGTGAAATCTATTTTCCACCACCACCTTACTTGGATGGATATAATGGTGTAAATAAAATCTATGTATTATTATTTTAAAGTGATATTGATTCTGAAATAGTATACATACACTCCAATACCATCCCACGATCATGAGAATGATATCATCGCTCGTGCGTACGTACGGACTACCGTCTCCACGACGCGATGAGATTTATTCTTCACTTTAACATTTTATGAATGATTATAAAGTATATATAATAAGTAATCATGAAATATATGACATAATAATTATACTGTATTTATGTGTATATATATGTATGTCATCTACTTAATTCAGTTCAACTCAATAAGGAAACGAAAACAGCGTTCATGCGTACGTACGGCCTATCGTCTCCATGAACGGTGTATTTCTTTCCATTTACTGATTTATTATATATATGTATATTCTGAATATATATATATATATAAATCATGTTTTATATTCTGGATGTATGTAATCATGATCTAAGTTATCATATGAATAATTACAAGTCAAAACACGGATGACAAATGAAACAATTTTACCCAAAACGCTCTTTAACATGGAATTTACAAAAGAACGGGTAATATGAAGTCATAAGTGAACCATATATGATATCAAAATAGTGAATATGATTCTGTAATAAGTCAATGACATTATTTAAATCATTATACAGGAGTTTCATAAACATACGAATCAAATCGGACCTAAGGTAAGGGAAATATCACAATCTCATTTTTATCCGAGATTGTTTATACATTGGTATTTACTGGGGTGTATTTTATCATCCATATCCATGTTTCCTCAATATGTAATATTATTTCCATCCACCTACAATTGTTTAAATCCAATTTTACCCTTCGTTGAGTTATTAGTAAAAGATATGAAAGGAATCTTTTGTCATTTTTCGTACGAGGTACTTTTTTACTTTTCTGACAAAAGTACGAAGAATTTTTTTTTAACTTATACGACATTAATGGATTTTTAAAACATTATTTCCAAGAAGCTTCATTTACAAGTTTTAAAGTTTATTTTTATTCAACTTCATTTAGTTTAAAGTTGTATGACATGTTATGAAAGGATAAATGTTTTTGAAGTAAAAAGGATATTTTCCTCAAGAATGGAGTTCTTGTGTTTTATCAAAATTATTTTCCATATAAGATAATAAAGGGTTCTGTTTCTATCCCTATTATTACATGGATTTTATTATGTTGTGATGGAAATAGTTTTATGAATTTTTTTACCTTATATAAATTGTTTTAGGATGTCATGTTGTTTAAGAATCAAATTTTTACTACATGGGTTATGCAATGATGTATGATTTATGATTTTGTGGCACACATAAGAATGGTATCATTATGAGATGGGTGGGACCTATATCTCCCTCCAATGCATTGGGTAAAGATTTTATATCTCATGAGATAGACATGGCTGGAATGGTAGGTTATACCGGTTCAGTGAAACAGGACTGAAACGAGGGTGACTCGGTTCAGAAAGGGACCTTGTCCACTAAGATAGTCTTGGAAATGAGTCTTGACTAACAAGAAATGATTCTCTATGATTATGTGTGTATGACACAAAGTTTAATGTTTAAAGTTATGATTATTGTGATTACATTTCACTGCCATGAGTTATCCCAGGTTATGAAATTATGATCTCTTTTACAGGTTAAGATTTCCAAAAGTTATATGCTTATGTATATGATGTGATTGATATTTCTTTTGTTTACCCTTACTTAGAATTTGAGCTCACCCTTTTATGTTTTCTTTTCCCCAGGATATAAATAATGGTTTTAGGTATAAAAAAATGACCGTTATGGGAGATGTTGAAGATCATTCACCATGATTAGAAGATTATATTCTGAGTTTCCAAAGACACTAAACTATTACGATCCTTGTGTGAGTGTTTTTGTTATGTACTAAGTATTCCGCAAATGTAATGTAACGTCAATGTACATCAAGCTTCGGGTCTCTACAGTTGGTATCAGAGGAAAGGTTTAGTGAACCTTTGGAAACTAGGATGCGAAAACGTTAGTGAGATCCCTGGAGATATTTCTAAGGTATGTCTAGGGATGTCCATAAGGATAAGTATACGTATAGGATATAGTTCTAGAACTATGGTAAAGATCTTAGAATTTAACCTAAAATGTCAGATATTGACGTTACTCCCCCATTATTATGATTTTTTCCTCTAACACTATTCTTTTTGGGTTTTAGAAAATGGCTGGAAACAAGATGATTCACGATAATGGAGGATATTATGGACAATGGAATGATATTATTCATGAGAAACCAAATGAAATGGGATTTGGAAGTCCAACCATCATTATTATGACGAATCAGCAATCTCATAATATGATCAATAAACTCAAATTTGGTAAGTTTCCTGACTCAGATAATAAGAGAAAGATGGAGTTTCATAATGATTATAGAGGAAAGAAAGTTTAATTTCCCCTATGTAAATCATGTGGGAAGAGGCATCGAGGATAATGTTTCAAGGGAACTGGAAGATGCATTGGGTGTGGAAAAGAAGGACACAAATCCAGTAAGTGCAAAGGAAAAGGTTCAATTAACACCATGGATGAGGATAATGGTATTGCTACGACATCAACAATGGTTAAATGTTTTAAATGTGGAATGTACAGGCATTATGCAAACCAATTCCCTAAGGGAAAGTCTCAAGAAGAGAATTAGTATGGCCGTATGAGTAGTATTTATGTTGAAGAAGATGAAGAGACTACAAATGATATGTGAGTTGAAAGAATTGTTGAAGCTCAATCAATGGTTTAAGAAGGTAGTGTAATGATTAGATGTTTATCAAGTGTAATGTTGTATAAGTAATCTCGTGGTACTATGGAATAAAGAGACATCTAAGGATTGTTACACTGTTGTCTTTCCTTGTGTTTTGAATGTGTATGATTAATAGTACCAGTATACATTAAAGGATATTCAGATATTTTTGGAATATAGATGATATGTGCATAATGAAGGGATAAGGAGAAAATTAAATGTTTGATAGTATTCATGAGCTCATGACTGATATAAGGAGAAGGTTATGTAATGGATTGAGTATATAGAATTTTTGGATTTTGGTATGTGGAAAGAGTTAACTTTTGACAGCATTCATGTTTTCACTAAGGTTTAATT
This sequence comes from Viscum album, assembly GCA_963277665.1. Taxonomy (NCBI): domain Eukaryota; kingdom Viridiplantae; phylum Streptophyta; class Magnoliopsida; order Santalales; family Viscaceae; genus Viscum; species Viscum album. The sequence goes on from OY728147.1 coordinate 1,245,640,416, forward strand.
GGTATTCATTTTTCAAGAGAATACATGATTAAGGTATTCACATGATTGGAATGTGACCAACAAGATATATGTGGGATAAATGATGGTATTCACATGCTTGGTTGAAGACATTTCAAGTAATCATTTTCATTATACTATGAGCTTGGACCGAAGTATTTTAGATAAGCCTAAAGATTGAAATGGTTTATGTTGGACATAAGTTAGTATTGTTTAAGGATAAAACTTTTTTTGATATTGTTGATGGGATGTTATAATAATGTAGTTTTCGAAAAAGGACAACCTGCAGGATGTGCGACAACCCATCGCGTCGGCCAAGGCTGTGGGAATCGAACCCACAACTAAAGTGCAACGGGCCTTTATCACATACCACTGGCCTACAGAATGTCCATGTTTAGTAGAAACTAGTTTTATTATATTAAGCAGTATGATATATGAAGTATAAGTCCATTTTAGGAACCATATATGATTAATCTCACTATAAAATGACTTACGTATATTTAATAACTTTTGCTAACCTTTTGTTTGAGATAGATGGAATGACCCATCATTCTATCACATGATCTGCTAAAAATTCACGAATAACAAATTCAACTTCATTTATTTAAGAGATGAAGTGGAAATTGTTCAAGGCACGAACAACAGTGATATTGTACCAAAATAATGTAAGTATTTATTCTAACTCAAATTCTTCAACTTTAGGGAAACGATATTGAAAACCAAAAATGTTGTCCTAGTGCTCTTATATCTGATAAATCAGATGGTACCCTAGATCATCACAAATTTATGGCTTTGCAATTGTTGGCTTTTTCATAGCCATGTTCTCTAACACTCTCTATCAGAACATGATGGTTAGATTTTTCTTCCATATCCATATTTTCACATATGTTGAAACCCAGTAATTAGTTTATTTGGGTAATCATTACGTTTCATACTTTTGTTTTTAAATATTGGTTTTGGTATTCCTTTTTACGATGTGGGTTTCTATTAAAGAAACTTTCGAGTAGTAAACCATTTATAACCCCGACGAATTTCGAGGGAGAAATTCCTCTTAAGGGGGGTAGAATGTAACACCCCGAGATTTTATGAAAAATATTCTTTTTAATTTCATTAATGTCTTGTGTTATACGCAACTCCAAAAGGAGCTTTCACAACACACATCTCTGACCTGGCTTGAATTACACGCAATCATGACCATCCACGATAGCGTGTGTTGTACGCAACGCCAAGTTTCGCTAAACAACGATATGCAATTAAGATATTATTAAAACTAGCAGTTATGAATAGTAATAACCACTTTTTAAAATTTTGTAAATTTTATTTTTCAAAATGGACTTCATTTTTGGATTCAGAATATCGAAATTAGCTTAGGGTGAAATTTTGGTAATTTTCGGATAACTTTCATATTTTGATGAATAGTGAAAATTACTAAATTTTAATTAAAAACAAATTTTTCAATAGAAATAATTAATAGTGATAAATTATTAATTTAAGTGGTTTTAATGTATATTTAGAATATATTTTTACAATTTAATACAATTTTGGTCATTGGATGTAATTTCACATTTAAACCAGTTATAAACAAGTGTCAATCTTTTGATAGTTATTATCTCTTAAAAACATGCCATTTGTTTTGACGACGGGAATTAATTTTTAAATTAGTTAATGTAACTGATATGTTTTGAATTTGGTAAAATATACATCATTTTTGAGTTCATAATATCAAATATAGCTTAGGCCTAATTTTCGGTATTTTTCTGAAAACTTTCAATTTTTGATGAATAGTGAAACCACTAAGTGGTAGTTAAAAAAACTGAATTTTTCATAAAACTTAATTTTATCACTTCTGTGAGTGGAATTTATAAAATCCGAGAGACACGGTTGATGGCAGTATGTAAAATGTGGTTCAATGAGACGAAAATAATTTTTGGTGAATAGTAACTTTTTACTTTTATTTACCACAGTTAAAAGTAAATAGGGTAATTAAGGGTAAAAATGATATTAGTATTATCCTAACACATGTCCAAATTCTATTGGATAAGTTTAATTAGACCAAAAACAATCTTAGGAATAAAATATGACCATTTAGGCCCACTTGGATTAGATTAGGACATTTATTTTTATTTAATTCAATGAAGAGTTAAAAGAGTTAAAATCAAAGTTTATTTATTAAAAACATTTTTAATATAAGGTTATACATAAGATAAATTCGATTGTAAATATTCATTAGAAATCTAAAAATATTTACAACATAATGGTATTTTATTTGTAATTTTTAGACATCATATAATTTTATTTATTTATGACACAAAGATGATGCAGTAATTATCTTATTAATGAAAAACTGACATAATTGAAGTTATAAATACCAAAATAAATGTAATTTAAGACTTTTTATGAATTCAACTAATTTTATAGGTTAATATGACATGTTAGTATTGATTTAATTAACTTTTTTCGAACTTATCATTATGTTATGATTTTCACAAAAATCAATTACTAAATAGTGTCAAAATTGACATAAAATAGTTTTTAAAACAAATATTATATTATTAATTGTTATTTTATTCCTAAAAATTTATGGTTCGGCCAAATGACTTAAATAAGGTTATATATATTAATAATAAAAAATTTGGGTTTCTTTTGGCTTCTTATAGTATGTTTATTAACCTTATATTTTAAGAACACAAGAAGACACGGTAAAAGTAAAATTATTTAACTAAATGTTAAATCTAAATGATAAGTTTAAAATAGGAACCTAAACTTGTCTAAATTCTATTTTATGAGAGTATTGAGACCCATACCCACCTTATCCTCGAAATAAATCAATTTGGAGCTATTTAAAACCGAACTTGACTTTATAATAAAATAATATGTTTAGTTTTTCCAAAGGAGCCCCTCTCCTCCCTTATAAAAGGGAACCTCCTCCCTCTCTTCGTCACACAACTTTGAGCCTTCAAGCTCGGCCAACCCCTGACAAATTCTCTTCTCCACTTCCCTAGAAACATCATAGAGGTTCTGGTTTTCCTCAAAGACCAAATTTTGTTCCCTAAGAGGAGGTCTCAAAGACGCGCTTCAAAGAAGAGGTAATTTCCATTACCGATTATTTCACCTTTATTTCTTCTTCCACTTCTTATTATTAGGTTGTTTCATTATGAAGTAATAATATAAGTATCACTCATATAATGATATGTTATTATACGTATGAAACAATCCTATTTCACCATCTATCCGTCCTACGGAAAACGAAATCACCGCGCGTGCGTACGTACGGAATACCGTCTCCACGCCGTGGTGAAATCTATTTTCCACCACCACCTTACTTGGATGGGTATAATGGTGTAAATAATAACTATATATTATTATATTAAAGTGATATGGATTCTGAAATAGTATACATACACTCCAATACAGTCCCACGATCATGAGAACGATATCATCGCTCGTGTGTACGTACGGACTACCGTCTCCACGACGCGATAAGATTCATTCTCCACTTTAATCATTCATGAATGATTATAAATTATATATAATAAGTAATCATGAAATATATGACATAATAATGATACTGTATTTATGTGTATATATATGTATGTCATCTACTTAATTCTGTTCAACTCAATAAGGAAACGAAAACAGCGTTCATGCGTACGTACGACCTACCGTCTCCATGAACGATGTATTTCTTTCCATTTACTGATTTATTATATATATGTATATTCTGAATATATATATATATATAAATCATTTTTTATATTCTGGAATTAAGTAATCATGATCTAAGTAATCATATGAATAATTACAAGTCAAAACACGGACGACAAATTAAACAATTTCACCCAAAACGCTCTTTAACATGGAATTTACAAAAGAACGGGTAATATAAAGTCATAAGTGAAGCATATATGATATCATAACAATTAACATGATTCTGTAATAAGTCAATGACATTATTTAAATCATTATACAGTAGGTTCGGACACTTACGGATCAAATCGGACCTAAGGTAAGGGAAATATAACAATCCCATTTTTATCCGAGATTGTTTATACTTTGGTATTTACTGGGGTGTATTTTATTATCCATATCCATGTTTCCTAAATATGTAATATTATTTCCATACACCTACAATTGTTTAAATCCAATTTTACCCTTCGGTGAGTTTTTATTAAATGATATGAAAGGAATCTTTTGTCGTTTTTCGTACGAGGTACTTTTTGACTTTTATGACAAAAGTACGAAGATTGTTTTTTTAAAATTATACGACATGAATGGATTTTTAAAACATTTTTTCCAAGAAGCTTCATTTATAAGTTTTCCAGTTTATTTTTAATCAACTTCATTTAGATTAATGTTGTATGACATGTCATGAAAGGATACATGTTTTTGAAGTAGAAATGATATTTTCCTCAAGAATGGAGTTCAAGTGTTTTATCAAAATTATTTTCCATCTAAGATAATAAAGGGTTCTGTTTCTATCCCTATTATTACATGGATTTGATTATGTTGTGATGGAAATATTTTTATGAATTCCTTTTCCTTATATGAATTGTTTTATGATGTCATGTTGTTTAAGAATCCCATTTTTACTACATGGGTTATGCAATGATGTATGATTTATGATTTTGTGGCACACATAAGAATGGTATCATTATGAGATGGGTGGGACCTATATCTCCCTCCAATGCATTGGGTAATGATTTTATATCTCATGAGATAGACATGGCTGGAACGGTAGGTTATAGCAGTTTAGTGAAACAGGACTGAAACGAGGGTGACTCGGTTCAGAAAGGGACATTATCCACTAAGATAGTCTTGGCAGTGAGTCTTGACTAACAAGAAATGATTATCTATGATTATGTTTTTATGCCACAAAGTTTAATGTTTTAAGTTATTATTATTGTGATTACTTTTCACTGCCATGAGTTATCCCAGGTTATGAAATTATTATCTCTTTTACAGGTTAAGATTTCCAAAAAGTTATGTGCTTATGTATATGATGTGATTGATATTTCTTTTGTTTACCCTTACTAACCATTTGAGTTCACCCTTTTATGTTTTCTTTTCCCCAGGATATAAAGAAAGGTTTTAGGTATAAAAAAAAGAAGATCTTTATGAGAGATGTTGAAGATCGTTCACCATGAATAGAAGATTATATTCTAAGTTTCCAATGACACTAAACTATTATGATCCTTGTGTGTGTGTTTTTGTTATGTACTGAGTATTCCGCAAATGTAATGTAATGTCAATGTACATCAATCTTCGAGTCTCTACAAAAACTCATACCTCAACTATCATCTCCCAAAAAATTCCAACCTAACATCAGTATTAATAATTTATAAATAATTATTTAGTTGATAAAGTAATTTTTTATTAATATATGTTTTTAAATATATAATATACCTTAATTTTGAATAAAGGTTTTACATAATAATGTACATGTCATTGATTTTCATACTGTTCGGTTTATAGATCAAAAAATACCTAAATAATGATGGAACTGCTAAATTTTCTTACAAGATGGTTCATTTCATCTAAAATTGTTAGACTATGTAGTTATGGTAATTTCATATGTGATAGAGAGAAATTTATTATTTAACAATTGTAAATTATGAAACTCTTCCAAGTTAAGAATTATTTTTATTCATACAACATACAATGATTATTTATGTTATATTTCATTTATCCTATGGCGATTATGAAATTCAATAACATTAAAAAAATATTTTATGTAACTATTTTAAATAGAATAAGAATATTATTTTTAATGAACATATAATAAATTTAATTGAGAAAACTAAATCATCATCGTTCACTTAGTTACCATAAATCCATATTTCAAAAAAAATGAAGTGCTCGAAAAGGAAGAGGTAAACTATTCTGATTTAGATTTATTTAAAGGATATAATATTATACTTAAATCTATATTTTGATATAAAATATTATGAAAATATATATATTATAGATTGGATTAGTTATGAATTAAAATTGATGCATCAGTTTTGAAAACATTACATCATATCTTGTGATACCTCTTATAACCCAATCATTAGATACATAAGTAGTAAATCATATTTTATGAGTATTAATTGTAAATCATTATGATCCACACAAATAATGTCGTATATTAGTGCATTTGGAAATTATTATATATAAAAAAAATTATATAAAAATTCAACATCATCATCCTCTATGTTCATCAAAACATACAACCTACATAAAAATATCATACATAAAACCAATCTAAATATACAGAGGGGAATGAAAAAATTGTTGTTTAGTGATGGTCATTGAGGGTAAAAATGGGATATAAATATCGATGATCATTTTTAATAATATAAATAACATATGTGAATGAGAAAATGTTAATTAAATTTGAGAATTATATGCAACAGTTCGTATCTTATCATCTTTTTTCATGAAATAAATCATGGAATTTCATAACACATGAATCATAATGAAATAAAAACCTATTTTTGAAATCATAACATTAGAACATGGTAATTTTATATATGTGTGGTTTAAACAATAGAATAATCATAAATATTTTAATATTATGTAATGAATACCCACCCTGGCATTTATCACATGTTAGGCTTGGGATAAAAACCTATAAAAATACATTGGGATTGGGATAATGTCTTATTCTACACATTAAAATCAAAAATAACTAAAAATTATCCAATTAAATTAGGATATATAATGGACCCACCGATCACAAAATCGTAATCCAATAATTTTATTCATGAATATTATGACATAATTTATGATTTCATCCAATTATATCCAATGTAAAAAAATGTGTTTCATATATATTTTATAATAACAATCAATAAACATGTAGATAACGAATATAGATGGAATCATAAAATTATATCCTTGGATATGAATATGAAATAATAAATGATTATGTTATAAAAGAAAAATTACTTTAAAATAGATCAACACTGATTTTTAGGGATAATAAAATATAATTTTAAAATAACATATGTAAAATAGAAAATCCCAAAAATATTTATGAAATATATTTCTTATAAAAATTCCATGAAAAATGAATGTAATGATTCAATGAAAATAATATTCAGGATAGCGGGGGAATCTGGTAAAGTGGCATTTGATGAAACAATGATTTCATTTCACACCATTGGTAAAAAGTATATAATTCTGAAAAAAAAGATGTTTAATTTAAAACATTTTTTTGAATTATAACCATTTTGATAAATAAATTTAAAAAATCATTATAATTTAGTAAAACCTTTATCCAAATATTTTTTTGGAAAATATTTTCATCTATCAATGATTCATACATCGGTATATAATGGATTTAGTTTAAAATATAATAAATATATTATACATTTTATACGTAGAGAGAGATTAAAATAAGAAAGTAGAATTAAATTTATATAAATATATCTTGGACAATAAAATCCATTATTTTTTTAGAGATTGATATAATAATAAAATAATAATAAATTTAATCATAAAAATCATGCTAAAAATGAATCTGTTACTTAAAAACCAAATTACTTTGTTAGATTTTTAATGTAAAATCTCCTAAAATAACATAAATAAAATGAACAGTTCATAAAATTAATTCAAATTGATTAATTATATAACAGTAGATCATTAAAATATACTCACCTCATAAAACAAGACAGTTATATACCATAGTAGTGCTCCCAAAGAAGACAGATTGGGATGATAATCCAATACAAACATGATAACCCTCAATCATAAAAACCTTGGATAAAATAATTTGAATTGAAACATTATATTCCATTAATTATAAATAATCCATTATATAACATCCTAATGGATTAATTTATTAACCTTATAAACATAAATACCTACATAACATCAACCATCTTTCAATGAAACCAAATTTATATGAAAAAAACCTCACTATATATCTAGCCTGATTTAAAATAAATCTTGCACCACAAATAATAAATACTGATATATTATACATACATACCAAAAACATTTTAAATCTTATAATATCATATTTGATAAACTTATAATATATCAATACATGTTTATTAACAATTCATTATTGAAATCATTGTTTTCAGAGGATAACAATTTCATTCATCATGGATGTTTTAGTTTTGTCGTTGTGGTCCTGGAAAACTGATCAGGGTTCTATATTCATCAAATGTTTAATAATGTAATATTGATTTAATTTAATAATTATATAATTTTTTCCCTAATTCATAAAATGTGGTGATGAAATATTAATTACATAACATAATTGAGATAGTAATACATAAATATGCATGGGTGATAATTAAACATGTTTATTGACTGAATGAAATAAGAGTATTAATAATTAACCATTCTAGTATATTTATTTCCTAGAAATTAAAAGATATATTTATTAAAGTTATATTATTTTCCATCTATAAAAATAAAAAATAACAAATTACTCACATTACTTCATAAAGGTGGTATTCCACATGTACTCACTTGTTTCATTATTAGTTACCAACGGATGGGATGTAATGAAGATCGATAAGATTAAATAATTCCAGAAGTATAATAATTTATTATATATTACAGTTAAATATAATATAAATCAAAATAAGTAACCATGAATTTTTTTGATGTAATATGAATCATATTGATTTGTGGATGCAGTAGTCCGCTAATCAGGACGAGTGATACTATCATTTAACATTTAATGGAGAATAGGCAGAAAATGGTTGTACCATCATCACAATAACATTTTATTTTATTAATGATAAAATATTAATTATATTATTATTTATAAAAAAGTTTTACATTTGGTAAATGAGGAAGTAAAATTGTAAGATCTCAGATATCTTTTACACTTCTTCTTTAAGATACCACCATTGGTATAAACATTATTCCTTGAATGATTTGAAATAAGAGAATCCCAAGGATTCAAGGATTATATAAAATAATCATGGAAGGTATTGGGGTAGGATTTTTAAATTTTTAATTGTTATATATTTTGTGTAATGGATGATAAGTGTTTTCATTTTATAATTGTGGGGAGGTATTAACACAGAATAACCTTAGAGATTTAAATAATATAAGGACCCAATCATGTTAAAATAGAACCCAATAGATAGTAAATTTATTTTGGGATATTATAATGTCGAAATATATTTATCCAATATGAGTTATATACGTTTAGGTGAAATTAAAATCATATCTTTTTATTTTCACCCCCAGTAATCTTTTTTTAACCATAATCATGGAAAAAATAATTGATATTTATATTCAAAAAGAACAAAAATAATTTTGAAAATATTAAATTATAATTATTAATATTATTAGAAATATTGAATCCAAAAATATGAATTTATTTTCTATAAAAGTTGGATTCCATTTTTAAATTACAATGAAAACCTAAATAAAAACATAATTTTTGGGAAAATCATTTTTCAAGCATAAATAAAAATTTATAATCATTAATTTGAAATTAAAAACCATATAAATAATTAAAAAATTTATTTAATATATAATATAGAAATATTATAAAAATTATTAATAAATAGTAATAAATTTATTTTGTTATTATAAAAACCCAATGCGTTAATGAAAACTATTTATAAAAAATATGTTTTCTGCACTAATAAACTACACCAAGAAAAACTACAATAATGAATAATAATTAATTAAATAGATTGTTTTTAATTTATATAGTATTATATTAATTGATGATAAAATTTAGAACATAATGTACTTTTATATTATAGGAATTAAGATAATTAAATAAGATTCTGAGAAAATATGTTTTTTTCACTATTCAATTATGAAAAACAATTATGGAAAATCATAAAAATTAACCATTACATAATATTGACATGATAATTGAAATAATTATAATAATTTTAAAATTTTAACTTAAAAAATAATATTTAATTTAAAATCCTACACACAAAAATAAATCAAAATCATTTTTTTAGAAAACTTATTTTTGAAACAAAAAAGAACATTAATTATTGCTGAATTGTTATTTATTATAAAATAAAATATACCTTAGAATCATATAAAATAATATAAAATATTTTTTATATTGTCTTTATTTATATTAATACATGTAATTTCACAGAATGGTTATAACGGTCACATTATGAAATATTTTTATAGTATGTCACAATTTTCATAATGCTCAGTATTCCATATCAATCAAGCTATCGATCATAGTAATGTTTTAAATATAATTTTCATTTCATCACTAACGGTTTCATGTAATTACCCTTTAATTTATTATTATTATGTACATAATGTACCTGGATGAATTTTTAGAGATTTTGGAATAAGTGTATAATTTCTTCTGGGATTTTTTGTATAGGCACATGATTTGTAGAAACTGTAAAACACCTACAAGAAACCATTCACAATGATATTGGGGCTATGTAAATGGCCCATGAGTATGTGTATAAATTTTCAAACCCTGCATTGGCCTAAGAGAAGCTGTACCACTTGGGATTGATGACTTAGGCCTGGTTGGTGCACAGTTTGTTTAACCATGTGAGATAACCAATTATGCTCCCAACCCATTTATGGTAGTGGTTGGTGTATGCTTATAATATGGATTTCTGGTAGAGATAATTCCCTGTCTATTTTGAGGATATCTGAATGATTATATTGGTTAGTTGATGCTTAATTTTCATCGTAAGTAATCGTTCATGGTTGTTCTTTTGTTTTTCCTTAGATCTACTTCTACCTCACTCTTAGTTTTGTAGATATAATTCAATTGTGGATAAATATAAGGTATTTTATTACAAAAATTAATAAATTTTGTTTTTTTATGTTAGTGGAAGATATCTAAGGTGGGATGTATGAGTTTCAACCCTTTTCCATTCACGTTGTTGTGCTATTTTCCATTTTCACCTTATTTTCCGTGGTATGTATCTTCACAATCAACTCCTATATTTAAAATATAAAGTATTTATTTCAAATAAGTTATTTACTTGGTTTATTTGGGTGAAATTTTTGGGAATTTAATGTTATAACACCTCTTTAGTTACAGTTTATAGTTTTTTTGGACATATTGGAATTGTTGTGAAAATGATTTTCGTATTGATTTTAAAATTGGTTGCTTGGTTAGATTTATCAGAAATTTTATATGGAATTTCTTTATTTAAAATATTGTTTTATTGAAATGGATTCGGCATAATATTTTTTTGTAATTGGTTTGGAATGGTTGTGTGGCATGTGTTTATATGTATTGGGATGTATAAGGGCATTATGTACCCCCATAAAAAGGTTGGGACATGTATAGAATAAATACCACCATCAATATGGTTAACTAAATGACGGCTTTATGAAAGTATTAATAACCAATATAATGTATAGGGAGGTTCACGTTCCATTCATGGTTGGGTGTGGGGATATGTGGAACATAATAGTTTATTACCAAATTGAATTTTTGAAATGGTTTAAGAACATTGTTTGGATGTTTTATTTTGAACATGGTATTATTTTGTGAAAAAATCCTTTATTATAGAACATGTTTGTATCCTAACATATACTGTTATAGAATTTTTTTTTAAAATTTTTTTATATAAACATGCTACCATGTTCTATCATATTGGCATTAGTCGGGATGTCATTTATAGAAATCCTACTAAGTTTCATTACTCATAGCTATTTTGTAACTTTAGATATATTGTTTATCAAGACATGGGTACGGGTAAAGAGTCACACATCTGTAGTGGTACATAGTGATACTGGTATTGTTCAGTGGAGTCGATTTTGGATAATGTTGGGTCTTTGGAGTTGTAATTTTCATTGAGTTTTTTTGGGTTTATAGTATTACGTTGTATACATTTATATTTTAGTCTTCCACTATTGTGCTTGGTTTTAATTTGATTTTAATAGAAATGTATACATTGAGTTGTCTTTCATTGAAACCATGTATCATGTAGTGGATTATTTTGTTATGAAATTGGTGTTTAGTTATTTTATTTTCAAAAAGGAAAACTATCCCCAAAATATTAATGAATCTTGTTGAGTTCATTTCCAGACATTTTCATCATGGGGATATATCTTAAGATCACGTAATGTCCTTCAACCATATCAATAAAATTAGGAGGGGCGGTATGTTAACAGTGGTATCTTCTTGTTCGGTCCTTTCCAAACAAGTGGAATTTTGTTCTTTAGTTCTTTGAGTTTATATTCATTTTAGACTACTCCATGTTTTTAGTTAGTATAATGGAGTAGTATAATTGGTAATATAAATTTAAACAATAAGAATACATAACTATCCATTTTATTATGAACCTCAAGTTAACAAAGAGTTGTGTACATAAGTTTTCTAGAGACATATATAGAATTTGGAAATCTCATTGTCATGGGTTTAGCCAGTGAGATGAGAATGACATAAATTATGGAAATGGATTCCTACTATGAGTGCATATTTCATTTTGAGATACAATTTGGAACAATGTGTTGATTTTTTAAAAAATTATAAACCTTTTTAAAATGTAAGATTATAAAAAGAGTATGTTTGTGTCATTTAAAAAATTCATTTATTTTTTAAAGAAAAATGATATTTTTTAAAAAATTCATGAATGTTATAATGATTATTTTTGAAAGCATTGTTTTGATATTGTGATGTGGAAGAATTTTACATGTTAAATCCGTAAAATCAACATATAGTTATACATAAATGTGTTTTAGTGATTCTAGAAAATGGAAGCTGGTAGACATCGTAGAAATGAACTAGATAAAGCTGTTTAGAATATAGTTCACCTAAGACACATGTGAACCAAACGTGGTTTCAATGTATTATCCAATCATTTTAGGCTATGGACACCAGGAATGTTAGGTATTAGCCATGATAAATTTGACCATTACATGTAATTCTAAAAATATAATCCACCCATATTTCAGGGTGATTATGAACCATAAATGCATATGTGTGATGGGATTGGATTAATCATATATTTGATTTCATTGACACTCTAGTAGAGTTGAATGTCATTATTTCAACACATATTCATTATGATTTTGTGGGATAGTAGGGGGATTTAGTTGTTCTGGATTATTTAAAACACAAACGTGCTAGAGTGGATTTGTAGGAATAGTATAATAAGACATTCACTCTTCATATGTTCAAGTTAAAATTAACAAAATGATTCTGTGTCTTGAAGTAGGAAATAATTCTGTCACAATGTATGCAACTAAATTAATGAATTTAGTGAACATTGCACCTGAGGTTCCTTATTTTTCATCCTTGAAGGAACTCATCTTTGAATCGGGGTTTCGTAATGATATTAGATCAAATGTTGTTTTAATTTGTGTAACATATTATACAAAGATTTTAAATAGATAAATAGTAGAAAAATGGATATCGGAGGAGCTATGGTAGGATGAATTTGGTGGATACCCGTATGAAATTGTGGGAACACTATTATTTTGTGAAACCGGAAGTGGGAAAACTATTTCTAAGGTGAGAGCATGAATCAAAATTAAACTATTTGATTATTAAATATTCCTACACAACCTAGGAGAAAATTCAGATGCATCTAATGTGGTTTTCAATACAACATAAAGAGAGAGTGTATGACATAACTTATATGATACCAAAACTACAATCATATGGGGAATCATTAGCGCTATTATCAATGTGCTCTAGAGTCATCTTTATGGGAGACATCTCAAGTGAATAAAGCATCATATGCTTCGATAGTATATGTTTCAAAGAATCGATATCATCAGTTGAATAGATATATCCATTGTGATTCTAGAAATTCCATTAATCCTTAGGCACTTCTATATCAACAGGGAAATAAAGAACAAAGTGCAGTGAGAAATCAATTATATGGAGCATAGTAGGATATTGTGGATGTTCACTCTGAACCATTTATTGTGTGAGGTACAATTCTTTTTAATTATTCCATTAAGAAATCATTGTTTTATATGGGTTCATCTCAATCCTTTATTTATTATAATAATGTTTATTTTTTGTGTCTAAAGGTTGCGATGGTGCCTTCAATGATAAAGTGTCAAAAAAATATTGGTCAAGGAGAATATTTATATCTTGTTTGTAGAGAATATTTTATAATTTTATATAGAGCTAATTAGAAATAGGATTTCTCTATGCTTGAGATGGAATTCTGTGATATAATCCTAGGTATGGATTAGTTTACAATGTATAGGGTTCACATTAACTATTATACCCTACATGTAAGTTTTATAACTAATGATGGAGTCAAACATATATTTCAAGGATATCAGAATATAAAGACTGGTGAAATGTGATTGATTGAACCCGCAGTTGGAATCATATCATAGTAGTTGGAATCATTTTATTTGGAATTGAAGGATTGAAAAGATACAATAGGTTTCCAGTAGTGGTTGACTATATTCACGATGGCTGTCCTGAAAAAAACACAGGATTCCCACCTATGATAAGATTAGATTTTACGATTGATCTCCTTATAAGGACCAATCCTATTTAAATTCATATTATCAAATGGAAAAAATAGAATTAATGGATTTGAAAATGTAGATATATTATCCAAAGTGAAAAATGGTCATTCGGCATGACACATCAACGTCTGAGGCACCAGTCTTGTTTTTCAAGAAGGATGATAAAACAATAAGTTTGTGAATGGATTATTGTAACCTAAAAAATGTTACAATAAATAATCCAAATCCAAATCCATGCATTGATGATATGTTCAATCAGTTAATGTGATCATAGTAGTTCTTCATGATGGAATTGTGTTTAGTATATGACCAATTGTTTTTTTAGAAAGAGTATTTTTCAAGAAAGGCTTTCATAAGTAGATATGTAAATTATAAATATGTATTAATGTCTTTCAGTCTTACACAATCACAATTATTTTTTATGGGATTGATAAATTATATATTTTAATGATATCTGTATTCTTTTGTGGTGGCATTTTTTGATGTCATATTAGTGTATTTAGGGACAAGGGATTAGAATGACCAACACCTGGAAATATTGTTGGGATTAATTAGGGTTCATCATTTATCTTCCAAACTATCAAATAATCATTTTTTGATACCTAATAAAAAATTACTTGGCCATGTAATCTTTTAAAAGGTTGTTTCTCTTAATCCAAAAAATATAGAAGTTGTTATCTATTGGAAGCTTCCAAATATTGTATTTGAGATATTGAGTCTCCTTAGTCTAGATAGTTTTTTATTAATTTTTTGTTCATGGTGTATCAAGACTAGATATTCTATGATTTCATTGAAGAGGAATAATATTACATTCTAATCGAATAAAGAATGCCAAAAATATTTTAATCATCTTAATGTTTGAATTACATCAACACTATGCATGATTTTTTCAAAATAGGGATAATGTAATATGGTGTATTGTGATTATTTAGGATTTTGGTTGGGATGTGTTCTCATGTAAGTAAATAAATTTTTTTCATATGGCTTATGGTTGGTATGAGTGTGTTAGAAGAACAAAACAACATAGGATTAGAGTAAGATTCCATAGATCGTGCATTGAATACTTGGCGTCCTTATCTCATTGTTGAGAAATTTTCAATGTTCATGAATCATATGATCATGAAGTACATTTTCTCAAAATGTTATTTAAATATGAAACAACGATGAAGGATGATGTACCTCCAAATGTTTGACATTGACAATATATATACACCTAGAAAATGTTATTTTGCGGAATATGCATTAAAAAGATTTTTATATGGTCATATGGAAAAAGAAGCTTCTACTAAGTGGAATTTAATATCAGTTCTAGCCAATATGAACTTGGTAGGTGAAGAATGAGGTGAAATTGTGGCCTTCAATCTAGTTTCCAAAGTACTTGAATTTGGGAAAATGGTTAAAAATACATTCAAATATAATGAAAAATGTGTGTGTGTGATTTCAAAAATTAATGTTGGGGAGACCGTTGAGGGATGAAAGATGGACGATAGTACTGTTTTGTGGTTAAAAAATATAATGGCCATACCCATGGATTTTAATAAATAACTTCTTCATGCCTAGAAACATTCAAGATGGTTTTTTCATCCAGGAATATTGAATATGTTTATGTATTTGAACAAATTTTATTGATGGGTCAGAATAAAAAGAAATTGGAAAGAGATTGTTTCATGATAGGTAAATTTTTTATGGGTTATTAAAAAGAATCTTCCACCAGCATGTATGATACAATCTTTACCAATTCTGGTGTGGAAATGGGAGAAGATAGTTATTGGTTTTGTAAGAGGTCTCAAATAATATGTTAAGAAACATGATTCCATATGGGTGATAGTGGATCAACTCAAAAAGTTAACTCATTTCATTCGTATTCATTAATATCATATGTTTAAGGACCTGTCAAAAATTTATATCTGATAATTGTTAAAGAGACATGGTGTACCAGTGTCAATAGTTCCCGATAGAGATATGAAGCTTATTTCTCATTTCTGAAAATACATACATAAAGGCCTTGAGAATCAATTGAATATGAGTATGGTGTATAATCCTAATATGGATTAGAAATCAAAAAAGGATGGTACAAAACATTTTAATACATGTTCTGGGCTTTTGTAATAGATTATGGTTGTTTATGGAATGACCACATGTCATTGGTGGAGTTCTCATATAACAACATTCATCAGGAATCAATAAAATAAAACCTTTCTATATTATTTTATAAGAATCATTATAATTCTAAACTTTTTTTTGTGGAAATAGGTGATATTTCACTAGTTGGGTCGAGCCTTTTCCAAAAAATAATGAAAAATCATCATTTCATCATAAAATTTATGGAGAAGGCTTAGAGTTAGTAGAAATCATTTGTGGATCATCATCAATGGTCATTGTCATTAGATTTGAGTGATCACGTGTTTCTTATAATCTCTATAAGGCTTGTACATCGATGTTTTAGGAAGAATATAATGTAATCTACATGATACATAATCCCTTTTGAGATACATGAATGGGTTGGTGAGGTGGAATATTGGATGGAAAAGCCACCATCGTTCCATGATGTGCATAATTTTTTTGATGTATCTCTATTGTAAGAGTATCATCTGGAACATGAACATGTGATTTTGTTGGATCATGTTGACCAAGATCTAAATTCTTAATTGGTTCAAATTCTAGGGTGGATTTTTGGTAGTAAAATGAATTTATTTCACTGATGAAGCATCGGTATAGTGTGTGTTTTGTGGAAACAAGGTCAGATTTAGGTGATAAATTGTAACGGGGGAATTAAATGAATGATTAATTATCAAAACTATCTCAGAAATATTCTTGTTTTCTACATTATGAGGTCAAAAGGCCAATGCGGGGGAGAATGTTGCACCCTCGATTCCAATTAAGAAACACATTCATTTTGATTTGAAATTAAATAAAGCCTTTGGTTGATGTTTTGGAGAGTTTAAAATATGTTTATAATGTTTTAGGGTTTTTCTATAGGTTCATGTTTTGATAATGTTTTTCAGAAAACATGCCACACCCACAGGAAATTATGCACAATGAGACAAGGGCTTAGGAGAAGGAGCATGGGTAGGTGCACAGTTGTCCAAATCATGTAGCCACATAATAGAAATCATGCATATTGGGATATATAAATTTGGTATGGATGGAACATGGTATATTTAACCATGCGAGCCAACCGTTCAAGGTCCCCACTTAAGAAAGCTAGTAGTGCTTGACTAGTGAACAGTTTATTTAACTGTGTGACTAATCAAGTACAGTTTAAAAACAAGATCCAAAAAGTGTGGATCTAGGTCAGGATAAATAATTAACCCTTAATATCTCCCCCAAACCAAATTTAACTCTATATTTTATCCTCCCAATGGAATTAATGGCTTCTCCCATTGATCTGGAGGCAATCTAAAGGCTTTTCTTTGTGTGTTGAAGCTGAATTCCCATAGTTAGTCATCATTCTTGGTATTGTTTCCTTTTTTCCTTATATATAACTCTCCCTCTATCTCGGGTTCTTATATCTACTTCCTCTATATATATATATTTAATTTAATGAAAAATATGATTGTATTTTTCTTTTTTGATGTTATTGGAAGAGATATAATGAATATTTGTTAGTTATGAAACTTTTTGGTGGACCTTTTCTTGTCGTTTTCTATTTTCTCAATTCTACTAAGGTATTTCACATTACTCTCGACTTCCCTATTTATAAATTGAATTTGTTATAGAAAATTGGTTATTTTACATGAATTTTTTTGAATTTTTTTTCTAAATCATGGTATAAAAGCTCATTTGTAATGGTTTCTAGTTTTTTTTAAATAGTGGAATTGGTGTGAAAAATACATTGTGTTGTGATTTTCATGTTTTCATTTTAAAATTTGTTGTTTGGATTGATTTAGGAAAATGATTTTGTGGAATGATTTTTAATAAAAATGTTTTTTATTGAAAGGGGATTAGTACACTTGGTTTTGGAATGTGTTTGGAATGGTTTTTTGACATGTGTTAATGTGATATGGAATGATAAGGGTGTGAATTACTCCAATCAAAATGTTAGGAAAGATATGGACCTAAAGCACCCCATTCAAAATAGATCACTAAGTGGCAGATTAGTGGAAGGATGACTCATTATCCACGAGTACTGGGAGGTCCATGTTTGATGTATTTTTGGGTGTGTGGATATGTTGAACAGAATGGGTTATACCAAAATAGAATTTGTGAAATGGTTTTAGAACACAGTTCACTTTCTTTCCATGAAACATGGTATTGTTTTTTAAAAACTCTTTTGTTATGTAACTTCTTTATATTCAAATATAATGTGTTTTATAAATTTATTTATATAATATTATTTATATAAATGATATAGCATGTTATATCCTAGTGGAATCAGTAGAGAAGTCATTTGTGGAGAGACGACTGAGTTTTATTTCTCTCCCATTTTTAGAAATTTGGTGCTTTGTAGATGATTTTTTTGGTATAAGGGATTATGAAAAGTATTACACATCTCTTGTGGTTCTTAGTGACCCTGAGAATATTTTTGGGAGTGGATCTTGGAGAAAACAAGAGCATTGGATTTATGGTTTTCATTAAGTTGTTTTATTTTGTAGTCATCTATGGTGTACAATGATAATGTTGTATTTTTCTATTTTACTTTATTTTTGATGGATTTTAATATAAATTGATTCATTTGAATGTATTTCATAGTTATCAAGCATAATGTTTTGGTCTATTTTTTTATTACATGGATGGTTGGTTGTTTTATTTTCTTATGGAATATCATCCCCCAGTTGTTAATGAAACCCTTGACATTTGTTTCTATACTTTGGCATCTAGGGGATGTTTATTAAGGACAAGTAATGTCTTTCGTCCTTATAAATATTGTAATGTGGGGTGGGATTTTACATTCATGGTGATCTATTCCCCCTTAATGAAGTTGTTTCATTGAAATTTTTATCATAGTGATCTGGGGATTAATATTATAAAATACCACATAGAAAACGAACATAATAAAATGGTTTAATAAATCAAACATTGATGTGGGGAAGTGGAAAACAACATCATTACCAAAAATAATTCATAATTAGGTTTTATATATAGAGAAAAATAAAGGGAGTAAAATATATATGGCCATATAGGAAAATGATAATGTCATAAAAATAAGGATAATTGAAGGATTGAAAAATAATGATCATGATAATGAACAAAAATCTGTAAATCTATTAATATTTCAAAGACCATGAATTATTCTAAAATAATTGAAAGAAGTAAATAACTCTTACTTTAATGGAAAATTTTTCTATAGTTTATAGATTCTATTAACATTTAAAATATCTTTTCTTGATTTATTCAAATTCATAAACTTAATTTCATCATTTTCTTTAATTTTATATTAAAATCCACCTATTTTCCTATAATTTTATATTAATGAAGGAACAATTTCAATTTTTAATGCATTAATCCCTAAAATTATATATTATTATATCACAAGATGTATAAAATAATGAGTGTTCATTTATTTTTTCTATATCTTGTTACACATACTATAATGTGATTTTACAAGATAGTATAAATAAAATGTATAAACTATATTTGAAATGTTATTCTCCATTATTTCAATAATAATACTAAAATATCATATTTTTCATTGAATATATAGATAAATTATAAAATCAAATAATTATTTATTAACTATTAATCAAAACATAAAAATATGTCCAAATTTTTTTTAAAAATAAAATCATTACAATAATAAATCATAAACAAGATGAAATTTATCTTATTTTGAGTTTATAAACATTTGAATACCTTGATCATATATTTTCCTAAAATGATCTAATAACCTGAAAAACTAATGAAAATAAATAAAAACAAATATTTTTCTAGAACTTAATTGTATCATTATTCATATAAATAATTTCATAAAACAATAAAATATATTACGTAAATCCTAAAAAAGATATAATTTTAATCAAACAAAACCTAAATCACTCATTTATCATATGAGTTATAAAATTATAGGTCCCTAAGACTATACCATTTACAATATCAAAACCAATTATCTTTTTATAACATATATATTTTACTATCTCAATAAGAATGATATATTAATGGTTGTCAATCTCATAGTCTTGTGTTGTAAAAAACTATCTTTCTACCACAAAATTACATTTATTTTTATCTTTACCAATAATATTATATTTATTATTCATTAAAAACTAATGATAAATAATCCCTATATGTTTCATAATTATTATAAAACCACGATCATTTATAAGGCACTTATAAAACATAATTTTGAATCACAATTTATAAAAAATATTCATTTTACATCATGGATTGGAATAATATAGCCCCCAAACAAGATCTAGCAGATAATCCTTGGATTATGGAATATATATTGATATTCAAAAAAGTTCCTCAAACAGAATACATTATATTATAATTTTTTTTCTTATTTTTTAATTAATTTTCATCCACTGAACTCCTATTTTTACAATAAATTACACGCACTATGTCATTTTTTACACATAAATTATATTATAATTCCATTGGGACATTTCCATATGTTTTTCCCCATATTATTGAATTATAGGAAGATATATCTCATTTCATATATGGTCTTTCTAAATCTCTAATATTCACTTATTTAGTTCATTCAAAAATAGAACTATGTTTTAGTTGTAAATCATTTATCAATATATATGGTTATGGATAATCAAAATCTTCCACATTAACCTCCAATTACATTTTATTTCTCATGAGGAAAATCAACACGTCATTTGGAATAATCATCATATACATGATTCATCCTTGTCCCATAAATATATTAAACCAATAATGAAATATACTATCAATAATAAGAAGAGATATCAGTAATATAATCATAAAAAATACTTTATATGATGACTAAATCATGACTCCATAAATTCAATCTATTACGCAATATGTTCTGATGGGTGATCCATAAAAATCATCTATTTAAATACATCATATATTTTTTCAATGAAATGTTGAATTAAACTAAACATTTCCTTCCAAAGTGTAAATCAAAGTGTAAATTCATGGCCCCACTCAACAAACACCAAGGAAGATTGAATTATTTTGAAATTTTCCCCATTCACTGTTTTAACCTTGTTGGCGCCAAAATAATGCATGAAAAGAAGGGATGAAAAAGAAGCCATGCACGCTACCTCACGATGCTCTGACACGAATCATCCCCCCGAGCATTGTAGCTGCCGTGAAGACCGTGAGGCGGTACCGCCTCGCGAACACCCTGACATTCACGATCCCTCCGCGAAGATCGTGAGGTGGTACCGCTCCGCAAATGCCCTGAAGTTCATGAGCCCGCCGCGAAGTACCCACCGCCCCTTCACGTCGTGTGATTTCTACTTCGCGGCACCCCTTGCCTACAAATACTGGTTTCCCCCCGAGTCCTGCGGAGAGACGATCCGACCTTTCGGCATCTCAGCTCCAGAATCGCGAAGCACCCTTCACCCCTGGGAATGATGAGCTCTATGAGGTACTTCTACTTCGCAAGATTCCTTCGCATTGTCTCTTCTTTAGACCCTCTTTTGAGAGGGATTCCCGTCACGAAGCCTAAGGGCATTCGCGAAGGAAGGGGATTCCCAAGGGAACCCGGGTAGCCGCGAAGCGTTTATGCATCGTGAAACACCCATCTTGTACTAGTGATCCACATGCCAAGGCGGGGTCGTTGTAAATCACGAAGAACACTGGTTCCTAGCACCTTGCATCGCGAGGCCCCTCTGCTTCGCAAGACTATGCTCCGCGAATAATATTCCACTTCGCGAAGCACCTCACATTCACATCCCAGCCCCATGCTGAGGCCAAGGCACTCCACTTCATGAAGCAAACTCCTTTTCTTGGAAATTTCTCTTCACGTGCGACCCTCCATGTTTGAACGATTTGATTTCAAAATCCCATGGACAACACCACCCGTAGTGCTGCTTCTCCTAATGATTCTTCGCATAGGCACTCTAACGGCTATTTCTTCTTCGCATAGCCATGCTAACGTGGACCCCTCAATGGTTCGCTCTGCGACCCCCCTTTACCATGGCCTTTCTAGTACCTTCCCTCCCCTAAGGAGCAGAGGGTACCGGTCATGTAAGTCCTAAGGGTGTGGAGTAACCCACCTCGTCTGAGCTGTAGGACGTTAAACTTCCAAGCACCTCGTCCTCAACACATGATGTTAAACTGTGATCCGACCCCGCACCTCGAACGCAGGGTCCCCCCATCTCGGACATTCCCTACGCTGCTCGTCTCCACAGAGATGGTGTCACGCCTCCACGAGGGATGATATCCTCCTTCTCGGAGTAGCTTTTGTCCATGGGATAAGGGAATCCACCCTGGTATAAGCCCCAAGCCTCTCTTGCGGAAGGTAGCACCCATGGACCTCTGTATTTCCCCACTGCCAAGGCTAGTGGAGGGTGAGATAGGGAACGGGGAACCTTCCATCTTTCGTCCCAAATACCTATCCTGTCACGCTTTGTCGAACTTCGGGCCTCCATCCTGGAGTAAGTCCCAACACCATGGGCCGCCCAACACGTAAGCCCCTCTTCATTTCTCACGGACGCACCCTTCTCGACGTGATCGTCAGGTCTCTGCTGCCTCTTGATTCTCACACCAAGCACGACTCACGTGGGCTTTGAGTAAGCATTGTTCAGGACAACACCCCATCATGCATGATGTTAAATTGTGTGCCATACAACATGATGTTAAACTGTATGCCCCCGTACGGCATGACGTTAAACTGCACATCCATTTAAACTACGAGGTCTTTCATCCATGTCAAGGCATGGTACTTATGAATCCTCACGAGGTTTAAGCCCACCACCCGTCATTTCTTCACGTCGGGTTCCACCCTCGTCCAGCATGACGTTAAACTGCATTCCAGTCTGACGGCAAGCCGTTCTGACCAACCCAAACTACGAGGACTTTGATCCATGTCAAGGCATGGTACGTAGGAAGCCTCCCTGAGGTTCAAGCCCATCTCCCATCAAACAAACGTCCCTTATTCATGTCGATTCGCCGACACCCACCACCAGTGGCCCCCCGGGTTCACCTTCATGTCGGTTCACCGACGAAGCACCTTTGAACTACAAGTTATTTGATCCATGTCAAGGAATGGTATGTAGGAAGCCTCCCAGAGGTTCAAGCCCACCACCTGTCGGTCACTTCGACCTTTTTCACGTCATCCTTCCGGCGTCCAATCTGAACTACAAGGTCTTTGATACAAGTCATGGCATGGTACGAAGGAAGCCTCCATAAGGTTCAATCTCATCACCTGGTCGTTCCGACCCCATTCAAGTCAGTTCACCCCCATCCGACATGATGTTAAACTGTTTTCCACACCTCATTTGAACTACGTGGTCTTTGTTCTGTGCTATGGCATGTTACGTAGGAAGCCTCCATGAGGTTCAATCCCACCACCAGTGGACCACCGGTTCACCTTCACGTTGCTTCGCTGATGATGCCCATCAGGCCAAGGTCCACCTTCACGTTAGCTCTTCGGCACCATCCTGAACTGGGCAGACTTTGATTCCCTTCCATGGGGATACGTAGGAGGCCTCTTCAAGGCTGAAGCCCAATCTCACTGTCGCCCTTGCGATAGTCCCATCTCAGTCCCCCTCTGCTTCATCGATTCAACCATCATCCACCCTGATTCTCACCCGGACCACCATTTCCCGGTGAGATCATGCCATTCCACTCCACTTCACAACATTCAGGAAGCCGCCCACGGGTTGACCCCGATATTGGCATCCCTTCAAGGGAAATTCTCAATCTGATCCACTCCAGCTAGTGTTTTGATCAGGCTAATCTATCTCTGCTGGATGTGAAACTCTCGTCCGACCTTGTGATAAACATGAGATGCCTGAGGAAAGCCTTGGATAGCACGCCTATGGCGTAACCGACTCCACTGGACGTTAAAACTGGGGAATACCCTTTATCAAGAATAGGAAAATGAGGAAATCCTCATATATATGCCTATGGAATATGATTCCCCGTGCTCTATGTGGGATTCCTCGGGCTTCCACGCCCTCAAGAAGCCCTATGACAAGAGACAAAAGATAGAAACACCAGTTCCCCAGCATTCAGACACGCTACTGATGCCTCGTCATGACTACTCCCCCGACTGAATGATGCTTCCCTGACCGGAACCTTTGTAATGTCCTGACAGAAGCAGTGTAATTAACCGGCCTCCATGGAAACATGGCACTGGGAAGAGTTTCACGAACAACGTATTAAGTCTATGAGGGAGACCTGTACTAGGTGACGAGTTCCGATGAGTAATCCACGGAATGAAGAACCGACATCCCATCATCCCGATTTCGATCAAGGAGCAAACGTCCCTGAATAAAGAACAGATGCCATCCACATTTGGAAAGCGGGAATGCGGGGCGACAGCAGTGCGTCCTCCAAATAAATGATGTGTGCGCCCTGGTGAAAGTGTCGGAAACAGAAATTGTGAACCAGATGTGAAGTTCTTATCCTTAATGTGGAGATTAGTAGCATTCAAGACACTAGTAGATTAACATGTCACCGGATCCAGATATCTGGCGCAGGGTCCCACCAAGCAAATAGCGACCCTGGTGTGAAACTCACTAGAAGCTGGGGTAATAGTACATGGGGAATTCAATTCTAAAATGTGTTGGCATGGATCCCTCTTACCGACGTAGTGAATGGAATGACACTAGGTAACTGGTTGTTAATCCTTTTCCTTGTAGTGCTGATGAGTTGATCTATCTGTTTCCCAGGAACCATGTTGCTGCTATGGAGACATGATCACTGCCTGCTCGCCTATGTAGGGGCGAGGGCAATACCAGCACAGCCGCCCCACTTGGCTCCGCTACCGCTACGAAGGCCTCTACATCCGTGAAGACGGGGAACCCACATCCCCTCTCCCCATCAGAGATCATCCAGCGAAGGGTGATCAACAACCTTGTACGCAGGTACGAGGAGGAAGGGGTCATCCCAACTCGGGATATGGCCCTCCTGGACCTGGATGCATCTCGGCCCCACCGTCAATGCCACCCACAAAGGCCGCGCAGGGATCCCCTGCTCCCCACCCCAACGGTCAATCATTTCAGGAGCCTATCCCCAGAATGCCTCGATGACTTCTCGCATTATGCTGATGAGGCGGGTGATGTCTGACTCGGCCCGCACAGAGTCCCAATCCAGGGGCTCCAGGAAAGGGCTCCCATCCAGATGTGCCAGTGCCACTGACCGGCTTCGCCAGAAGAGCTGGTAGGCTATGCCCCTGCACCACCTGCGCCAGCTCGTCTAACCCGGCGTCAGCGTTGGGCCCGAGCTGAGGATTCTTGTCAAGGGGCGTCGATGTCAATAGCTAATTTGGCCCGATCCACCACCTACATGCATCATGGAGTCCCTTCACACAATGAACATGGGAACTCCCTCACCCGACCAGGACCGAGGTTCCAACCGCCCCATGGGTAGGTCGGGTTGGTGCTCGGGGTTGTAGGCCTGAGCGGTGATCGCCCCGAACCAATTCGCGGTAATGTCACCTCGTATGGAGGGCCTCCCTATACCACTATTCCATAGAGAGTGGGCCTTCCCCGCTCCGAAGCTCATCACGGAGGTATGCCTCATGCAACCCCCATCTTGAAGGAAGACCTACCCCACGGCATTGGCGCTCGGCGCAGAAAAATCTCCCGCACCCACCATACAGGGTATGGCGTCACTCCTCCTACCCCAGACCGTCGATGTGAAGGAACTGACCATCCTGTCCATCTCCAACATGGGGGTCCTCCCTACGTCCTCTCTACAACTGGCGAAGGTCCTCCTCGCCTCGGCAACTCGAGGAGTTAAGGTCAGCCTTGCTCCGCCCACAACGACCACGGAGGTCCTCCCAATGCTCCTGCTGGTTCCAAAAGAAGGTCTGTCCACGTGAGTGCTGTCCATGGGGGCCCTCCCCATGTACCCTTCGACATTTACCCTGGTGCCCCTCGCACCCCGGTTATCTCAAGCGGGAACCCTCTCCGCCATGGCGTCAGTGCCGCTTCGATACCACATGTTGAGGATCAAAGTTGCCCCGAAAATCCATATAGGGGCAGGAGAGTGGGTCATCACCACCACAAGAAGAGACCTAGGAAGGCCCAGGTCTAGATCAAACTTTCCTGTTTCTCGAATTCTGAAGCGGAATGCGACACAGCGATGGAGCCTTCTCCCCGCTCCTCCGTGTCAAGGACTGTGGTAGGAACCAGACGCATGTGCCTCAACCACCCAGAATGAAAGGTCCACTGGATTTCTGCCTCCCTCCGTAGGTACATCCAGGAGGAAGAAATTGTGGAAATTCTGCAGGTCCCGACCATGCAATCACCATCATTGTCACCCGAAGCGCCCTCTACCTCTACCAGAGATCACAGAGAGCTATTTTGGGGACCAACGGCCGTAGAGAAACCACATGACATATCGCTGGAAACTGCAATCCTGGCACCAGAAGCTGTGGCTATTAGCCCATCGTATCGTGATATCGTGGTCAGGTCAACTCACTCTCCAGGGGATGGCCTGGAATTCAGCGGCCAATCACCTCGTTCCCCGTATTCTCCGCCGCCATGTTTACTATCCCAGCGGTCTGGCTCGGTATAGCTATCAGTCCCTCTACCTCCTCCAGCTGACGAGTGGGGCAATACGAGGCCATACCCCGAGTCCGAACCCAGGAGCTTCTGAAGCATTCTCGCAGCGGATCACTTCTCGGAGAAGTTCTGGCCGACGGCAGCGCCAAACTTTTGCGCACCAGAGTCCCTTACCCCAGAGGAAGTCTGGAGCTCTGCCGAACCATGTGGGAGACACAGTTCCTCTTTTGTTACGAGCGGGTGATGTACCCCAGGAGTCGAGAGCACTTTGAAGAAATCGACGCGAAATGCCGCCTGATCGATTTTCGCGCACTCCCTGTATCCCAGCACCCTGAGTCACCAGGCCGTCAGAGCACCCTTCAACGGAAATGTGTTCAGAGTTTCAAAGAACTCCACAGAGTCATCAGGGAAGCTACGCCCCATGTGAAGGTCCATGGATTGGGACACTATTTCTCTCTCCTCTTCATCCCTCTCCGATGGAATCCCGATTCGTTATGCGACATTGATGACATGCCCTCGATAGGGGTCGCGGACCACATGGCTGACGTAGTGGACAGGGAAGACGAGCTTGAATTTCTCGATGGAGACTTACCCTGAGAGGGGGTACCTCCACTGCTGGACCCATCATGGAGGGTTAACCATCAGTATAGGAACCTTCTAGGCCTCCATATACCCACTGAGTTGCTGGTACTCGGTTGAAATTCCGGTAAGGGTAAGGAGAACGTCGGAACTGTCAAGCACTCCGAGCCATCCACCTCTGTACAGAAGATAGACGATGATCCCGAGAAGGCCGCGTTACACCATCAGTTTGCTAAGAAGAAGAGGCTAGTTGATGAACTCCTGGCCGAGCGTGCTGTAGATCGGTGTCCCGACTATGGTAATCCCAGGCCGGGGTAGTAGGGGTAGGAACAATTCCCCCTGGCGAGATGCCTCCGGGAAACCATGAACATTCTACTTCAGTAGACTGGGCAGAAGCTGGAACTCACGGCAAGAGGGTTCAATACGTCTCGCCAACCCCTCCTGAACGATGGGGAAACCTTAGTAATCCAGCCCGGGTTCCCCCAGCCACCCCGCAGGTTGTTCCGTTAGTCACTCCACGAGCTGCTGAAGCCATCTACCATGTCTAATAACATGGAAACACACATGTAATTAGGGATCCCCATCAAGACAAGAAACCCCACCGAGATAATCGTATAGTGGCACTCATCGCCCGCCTTGAAGTGTTGGAAACACGGCAAGTGGCAGTCCCACCGGATAGAAAGCCATATCCCATGTTGGTGGATGATATGCCCGTACCCCCGGGTTTTGGGAACCACACTTTCCTACCCTTCAACGGGACAGGGGACCCGCAGCATCACTTGGCCCACTTTTATTCCAGGTGTGGACCAATGCTGGGGACTCCGGCCTAGCAAGAAGCTGCAAAGATCTGATGTTTTTTGCAGACATTGGAGGGCCCCGCATTCATATGGTACAACCAGCTCCCCATAGGATTGGTGACCGGTTGGGAGGATCTCCGCTGGAAGTTCCTATACCAGTAAATTTCCACCACGCGAAAGACAAGCATCGCAGACCTCTTCAAGTGCAAGAAAAAGCCCGATGATTGAGTCACAGACATCATCACCCGGTGTAAGGGGCTTACGTACTCCCTCGGCATGCCACAAACTCAGGAGAAATTACTGACGATGTGTATAGGGAATGTTAAAACAGAGCTGGTTCTTTCCCTGATCACAGAGAACTACCCTGGAGGGTTCCAGGATTTCTCAGATAAGGCTCAGTGCCTCGAGGAGGCTCTGCAACAGGAAATTTAGGCAGGTTTGCTACCCCCTGTGATCACAGCCAGGAGGCCTGCTAGAGCCTAACCAGCCACGGTGGCCAAATAGAATCCCCCAGGCAGCAGGAATTACTGCCAGCGACATCGGCCCCGCAACCCCGCAGAGTTCCTCCACCTCAAGCGCAGGATCCTTCCCAACAGCGACCGCCGTAGAATCGACAGGTTCTCTCGCGCAATGCGCCACCACCACCTAGGCGAGACAATCAGGCACCGCCTCCTTGCTAGGCCCCTACGGCCCCTCGTCTGGGCCAGGCCCCCAGGGCCCCCTATCTGGAAAGAAGGCACCAGACCTATTCATTCAATGAAAATTAGGTCCCTGGCATCTTCCTATGTGGTCTAGTGGAAGGGATTGTGCACCTACCCGAATGCAGAAGGCCGACAGCGGCGAATCTCACCGATCACCCAACTATTGTCCTTATCATCAGATTCTGGGGAACACCCTCAAGAAATGCTATGTGTTTAAAGACTGGATTCATGACGAGGTCAACAACAACATAGTCAGGTTGGGCCCGACACCAACACAAGTAGCGGGAGTCTTTGTAGGGTCAGAGATCGGTAGCGACATCGAAGGCGAGTGGAAGCAGGTTCCTAGCAGTGGGTCCTAGAAATACGACGACTAGATGGCTCGAAAAACTATCTCTCGTGCCCATGGTATCATTCGGGAACACCTGAATCAGCCAGAGCCTTCGGGGGAAGTATCCAGTACCTCTGCATTGTCTTCACAGCTGACCTCTTCCCAAAAGGGCAAGCAGCGACGACGTAGTAAGAAGCAACGCGCTCCACCACTGTCGTCATCATCCCGCACTCTTAGTGAATTTATGCCCCTGGAAATGACGATTCCTCCCTGAATCCACCTGGTGGTGGATGACTCATCGAGCGATTGCCAGTGGGATGCTTCAGTTAATATCATGGAGCTGGTAAATCCCTATATGACCTGATGAGGGGAACGTTGGGCGAGTCTCCCCAACGTTTCCATCCGACGTCTACGCCAGTGGAACCACAACCTCGCCGGTCATCAAGGCACGTCAGTGGGCACTTTCAGTCAGGCCGTAAACACTACTGAGACCAGACAGCAGGCTCAGCGTAGAGCTCAGCACACGCAACCTCATCTGATTCCCTCAGTTCTACCTCCACCGCTGTTTGTGCTACTAGATCAGGCAGAACTGCCTCGTCCATATCACAGTCATTCTTTCCCGGCTAGAGACCAATCTACGATGTCCGATCCTAATCGGGCGACTACTCTCCAGGGCGTCAACCAGTAGGCAGTGGGATGTACCCACCACTATCCAACTGCCGGTTCAACCGGCAGGACCCACTATGACTCCAACTACAGAACGACCTACTATAAGCAGAGCCTCTCACTTGGCATGAATTTATGATGTCTTGAAGAACCTGGCTAGAATTCCAGTAAGGCTTTCTATCCTTGAGGCTCTTCGCCTATCATCTGAAATGCGTGAAGCACTTTCTGAGGCCCTAAGGATCCCCCTTCAGTTTGAGACGAAGGTATCATCTGCGGAAGCCTTCAATGCTGAGGAAATTGAGATGCCAAATTCTATGAAGTTATCTCACTCTCTGGTGAAGATGAAGACCCTCCCGTAAAGGTGCATATTATCCCACTGTGCATCACTGGCCACTTCAATGGCGTGGAAGTCTGCCACTGCATCGTAGACACAGGTTCCGGGATCAACCTAATCCCGACTCGGACACTGCGAAAGATGGGTCTTTCTGAAGATTATTTGACGCCCTCCGACCTTATAATCTAGGGATACGACATGACCGAGCAATCCCCAGTTGGCAAGATCCTCCTAAAGACCCAGTTCGGTGGCCTAATTTCTAGCACCGAGTTCATAGTTGTCTCTCAGGACACCGCTTACAACACATTGTTGGGTAGGCCATGGCTCCATCTGCACGTAGCAGTCCCTTAGTCATATCACCAATGCCTCAAATACTCTCTCAATGGTCGAGTAGGCATGTTCCAAGGGGATGCGTCTCTGTTCGCCTCTTGTGAAGCCCGCTATCTGGATGCCGATTATTACAATAGCAAGGATAAGAAGGTCCTAGAAAGTGAGGATGAACCCACCTCGGTCACAAGTGATCCAAGGGAAGGCCTGGATGATGCCTACATCTTCTCGATCCATTGATTGGAGGCCACGACCCCAGATATGGGACAGTGTATTGTTGTCTCGGGTATGAAAGGATGGCGTGTTCTCATGACCAAGTGACGATGGAAAATCACCTCGTACTCCTACACCAACGCGGCTCAGGTGATCCCAGATCCTCCTACCCCTGTGCGGTACAGGAATTTGAAGCTTATGACAATGGAAATACGTCATACGTGTCTCTTCCGCTGGGATGGAATCAACCGACTCAGGCTGACGTGTCACCACTGCTTTGATGTCATCAAACGTGGCCCCTTAGGGCGAAGTCCAGATGGGATATGATCGACTGCCTTCATTGCTATGGTCTCAATGGTGAGTGGGTCTCCTAGTATGATGACCACTGCTACTCAAGACGACACCAGCTGCCCGTCAGGGATTGATAGCCCAGAGGAAGCCTCCTTTGCTGGAAACACCTCCACGGGTGGAGAGGAAGATCTGGTGAATGCAACCCCGCCTTTGAGAAGTCGTCTCTACCACGGTTGATGAAATGGTACAGGTGAACCTTGGTAGCGAGGAAGATCCAAGACCCACATTGATCAGTGCAGCCATGTACCCCGAGGAGCAGCAGCAATACGTAGACTTTCTCAAGGAACACCGGGATGTGTTTTCCTGGAGTTACAACGAGAAGCCAGGACTAGATCCCCAGGTAGCCGTTTACCACCTAGCCCTCCCATCAAACCATCACGTGTTTAAGCAGCCTCCCAGAAATATGCACCCTTCTCACGGTGCTATGGTTGAGGCCGAAGTTGACAAGCTTATTAAAGACATCATCGTCAAGGAAGTACAGTACCCCAAGTGGCTCACCAACATTGTGCTAGTCAGGAAGAAGAATAGGAAAATCAGAGTCTGCATCGACTTCTGCGAACTCAATCGCCACTGCCCAAAGGATGACTTTCCCCTCACGGTGACCGAGTTATTGATTGATACCACGACCGGGTTCCAAGCCCTCTCTTTCATGGATGGGTATTCTGGGTACAACCAGATCTAGATGGACCCCGAGGGCGATGAGTCCACTACCTTCAGGGCTCCCCAAGGTACCTTTTGTTACCAGGTTATGACATTCAGCCTGAAAAATGCAGGTTCCACTTATCCGAGAGCCATGCATCGCTTATTTAGGCCGATTCTCAGGATGGTGGTGGAATACTATGTGGATGACCTAGTGGTCAAATCACGCCAGTGCCAGATACATCCCAATGACCATGAGAAAGTGTTTGGTATCCTCCGTTCCCACAACCTTATGATGAAGCCATTAAAGTGTGCCTTCGGGTTCAACTCTAGGAAGCTTCTTGTCTTTTTTGTTAGATACCGAGGCATTGAGATCGATCTTGAGAACATCAAGGCCATCAGACAAATGCCTCAAATGAGCAATAATCGGTAACTTCGAGATCTCCAATGCCACTTAGCCTATATACGCCGATTCCTCGCGAATCTGGCCGGAAAGTGTAATCCCTTTTCCGGGCTCATGAAGAAGGGTGCCGCCTACGAATGGGATGAATATTGTCGGACCGCCTTCGAGGAAATCAAGAAGTACCTACTCCAACCTCCAGTTTTAATGCCACCCATCTCTGGAAGGACGTTGGTCCTTTACCTGATCGCCCTGGAACGATCCCTCAGTGCACTTCTCGCCCTGAAGAATAAGGAGGGTATGGAGAACAGTATCTACTATCTCAACCGCATGCTTCCTAATACAGAGATCAGATACTCCACTATCTAAAAGGGCTGTCGTGCGCTCATTTTTTCCATAAAGAAGTTGCGGCCTTACCTACAACACCATGAGGTACAATTGGTCTCTTGGGTAGACCCACTGAAGTACCTCCTGAACCAACCCATATTGACTGGCTGACTAGCATGGTGGGCGGTGATCCTCCAGGACATTGATATCAGGTTCATACCTCAGAAGTCCATTAATGGACAGGCATTGGCAGACTTATTAGCTGCACATCCAACCTCTGCGGATCAATACCTGGACCTGGATTTTCCTGATGAGACAATCCTTTCAGTCGATCGTGTCATCTCATGATGGAAAATGCACTTCGACGGTGCCTCCCGGATCCCCATCAGTAGGAGGCTCAATGATCCTAAGCTCAACAGAGTGGGCCTAGGTATCTTCTTCATCACCCTAGCACAAGCCATCTTACCATACTCATTCCTGTTGTCAGAAGGTTGTACCATCAATGAGGCAGAGTACCAGGCTCTCATCACCGGCCTCGACTTGGCCCTCGAGATCGACGTGACCCATCTACCTGTGAAAGGAGATTATGATCTGGTAATCAAGAAGTTCAATGGTGATTATGTCGTTAGAAATCCAGAGCTTGTGCCATTTCTGGAGTGCACCCTCCGCCTAATGGCCCAGTTCTCCTCTCGTCCAGTGGTCACCTATGTCACTCGGTCACAGAACGGTCAATCTGACGCTTTGGCTGGCTTAGCTGCGTCACTCGCGGAACCCGAGCAAGATGATTTGATCATACATGTGGCACACCGGAGAGTCATTTCCCCCGTCACCCAAGAGGACAATGACGGCCTGAGGGTAAGTCATCTCACCACATGACCCTCTACGTCTGTGGTCCCGGGTTCGTCAGACATAGTGGTTGAAATCAATCCCGACTGGAGGGCACCTTTTGTCAAGTATCTCTAAAATGGTTGCCTCCTAGATGACTAGGCCGAGCGCGAGTGAATTTGACATCGCGCACTATAATTTACCCTCCAAAGTGGTCCTAGACTTGATAATATCCTCTATATGTGGAGGTTCGATGGAGTTCTCCTCTGTTGCATTCAAGGAGTCGAGATTTCTCAGGTTATGAAAGAGGTTCATGCCGGTTCCTATGGTGCCCATCATGTTGGGACAAAGCTGTCCCATCAAATCTGGAGGTTGGGGTACTTCTGTTCCTCTATGATCCATGATTGTATCGAGTTTTCCAAGAGATTCCATGCATTCCAAGTTCATTCAAACTTCCCGAATCATCCGCAAGAACCCCTCCACTCCACTAGGTACTCTTGGCCATTTGTGGTGTTGGGACTAGATATAGTGGGACCATATCCACCAATGGCATCTCGCCAGTGTAGGTTCATCATAAATGC
This sequence comes from Viscum album, assembly GCA_963277665.1. Classification (NCBI taxonomy): domain Eukaryota; kingdom Viridiplantae; phylum Streptophyta; class Magnoliopsida; order Santalales; family Viscaceae; genus Viscum; species Viscum album. The sequence goes on from OY728147.1 coordinate 1,245,674,492, forward strand.
TACAGATTACTTCTCCAAGTGGGCAGAGGCAGTTCCACTCAAAGAGGTCAAGGCCCATTCCATCATTGACTTTGTGAGATCCAACATCATCCACCATTTTTTGGGGTCCCTCATGCTATCCTCACCAATAACGACACCAACTTCTGAGCGGCTGAACTGAAAAAATTGAACGCCATGTACAATATCCGTTCGAACCATACCTCCCGCTATCATGCAATGGAAAACAGACAGATCGATGTGTTCAACAAAAACCTCTCTAACATTCTGCAGAAAATGGTTGGTCAGAACAAGAAAAGTTGGCCGGACAATCTCCCCAATGCCCTCTTGGATTACCGGACGACGAATCACAATTCCACCTCGGTGACCCCATATTCTCTGGTGAATGGGGCTGAGGCTGTCCTACCCATTGAGATCCAGCTGCCATCGTTACGCACTGTAGTCTATGACAAGAAAGCACCAGATGAGGTGGCCGAAATCTGTCTAGCTGAATTGGAAGCACCAGACGAGAACATGCATCATGACCTGCACAATCTTGAAGGGCATCAGATTAAGATAGCAAGGGCCTTCAACAAGACGGTTCGACTTCACTCTTTTCTGCATGGCGATCTGGTGCTGGCCCTTCGAGCGCCAATGATCCCCAGAAGGAAACAACCCAAGCTAGAGCCCAAATGGGATGGACCTTACATCAGCCACAAGGTTTACCCCAACGGAGCATACTCCTTGGCGACCATGAATAGTGAGCACATAACTCTTCCCACCAATTCCAAGTTCCTCAAGAAGTACTTTTCATAGGGAAAAATGGTCCTGCATGACCTTAAACTGCATCCTCATCTTGCAAGACGATAAAATGAAAAATGTTTTGAGCTCAATGACCTTAAACTAAGATCTCTCCCCGTCCTTACTATAGGACATTAAAATGCATGCCGGTCATGTCTCCCTGAACGCGGCTCGACCTAAGGGCCCATGGTATTGTCTGACTCACTCTCTTGCGGGATTGTACGATGTGGTGTGAGACTACATCCTCATTCACGTCGTATTACACACCATATCGTACATATTCCTATTTGATATGTGTCCCTCATCCCGCATGACATTAAACTATGCGTCTAGAACTACGAATGACTTTATTCCCATCCTAATGGGATACGTAGGAATGATTATGTCCTCTTTCACATAGGGTTACTCACCATGTTGTACACCTCCCCGGATGAGATACAGTTATCTCTTTCCCTGTCCTCATTTCAAGACGTTAAATTGAAAATTGGCCAGGCCTTCCTGACCGAGGCTTAGCCTCAGGACCCTTGGCCTTTTCGGGCCCACGACCCCCATCCTTGATGCGAGACGTTAAACTACAAGATATTCAGGCCATCCTGACCGATGCCCAGCCTCAGGCCTCCCTCACCGAGGCTTACCCTCAGGCCCCTTGGCCTTTTCGGGCCCCTTGGCCCAGATTATTTCCTACAGAACTGTGTGGTATGGTGTGGGATTTTGTTCTCATTACCCGTCGCACCATACACCTCCTTGTTAGGTTATTCTTCCCCCTGTGTATCTCTTCAGAACTACGTGTGTCTGGATTCCCATCCTTATGGGATACGTAGGATCAACTGAATGTCTAGGATTCGGGTCCAGCCCTATCTCTTGGGAATCTCCATCCCACCTTGGCCCCTTGGCCTATTCATCATCCACGAGGGGATTATATGGTGTGGTGTGGGATTATGCCCTTATTAACATCTGTCTTGTAATAACCATTCCATGTACCTCTCATTCTCGAGCTGTTTCATCGACCCTTTCTGATGGTTCACCAATGTGCCTATGGGTACTCCAGTTTATTACCTGGAATGCCAGACTTTACATGGACATATCCGCACCCATTTTCTAGGCTTTGTGTGTCCCTTACTCAGGGCTTCTGTCATCTTTCACACCCTAAGGGACCCCCACGAATGTCCTTGATACTACGCCCAAGGGCTCTCCTACCATTATGGGCCAATGCCCTCAAGGGTTTTCGGACAACAAATCGATAAAAAATCATGCTTTGTGAATATGGTTAGCGGTCAATGCTTGTTTTTTTCCCTCCTCAGGATAACGCGATATGGAAACTATTTTTTCCACCACGATTAATGGTTCTGCTCTATCACCACGCCAACCCCATGAATCCCAAAATGTCTGTTACACGATTCACATCCTTCCCCAGTATCATCATGTCCAAGTAGAGTTTCTGAACTCTTGGTACTATTCCGCCATGCACGTCTGCGCGTTGGGGGAACAAATTCGGGTCAAGGTGTCCTTAAGGGCACTTCCCCGACTCCCCATAATGGGATGATTCAGGTATTTCAATAAGGATATTCCCCCGTTGTTTCCCACACCATGTTTAACTCACGTAGGCTTAGGGATCGGGCCGAGGTATGCGCTTACCTGGAATGTTGTCACCCACTAATTGTCTGAGCCCTAAGACCATATACTAAGATCTTCATGGAACTACAATAATCTCAATTCCCATCCTCATGGGATTTGTAAGACCGCCCGAACGTCTGGTTTTCGGGTCCAGTTCATCTGGGAGCTAGTCTCTCCCCCGTTACATTTCACATCTATGTGGGACCCTCAGCCTGAGGTTCCTCTCTCGGGACTGCGTATGGTATAATGTGGGATTATGTCCCCGTTCATGTCGGTTATGCTTCACGACACCATACACATTCACCGCCTATCATCGTCTCTGCTATGTCTACACTGCATGACGTTAAAATGCGTTCTTGGTCCTATCACACAACCCTAAACTTTGACATTATCGTCCTGGACGCACGATGAAAAACGGAACTGCATTGTAATGACCACGTTGTAGAGGACATCATGTTGGGTATTGGTCACGTTCCATGCCATTTTATAATGCCTATCACAACTTGATTCTTGTGGCGACACCAGGGCCTACTACCCTAGGCCTATCGCTTCACATAAAAAACAACTCTTCATAAAGGACAAACAAGATTTATCAAATTCTACTTCTTTCAATGCTAGGTCCACCCCTGCACTTCCCTTTTCCCATGTCACTGGTACCTTACTGTGCCACCCTTCAGAAATATGTATGGCTTGATTATCATCCTCATGAGATACGTAGGATCGGTCAGACCATTCCCTGTAGGGCCAGCCTATCCTTCATGTTTGGTCCCTTGACTCGAGCATTTCCCCAGAGGACACATGGTAAGTAGGGCTTATGTCCTAATTCACGTCGAGTTTTGTAGCCACCTATCCATGTGTCCCCTGCTCCACTTACCCATTCATGGTTCGAAATCTACGACCCGAAACTATGAACTCCCTATTGGAAAGGACTCTGCTCCCTCTATCCAATACGTCTCGTTGTCATATTCAGATGTGTTTTGACAAACATCCCAAAGTGTTGGATTTTCATGGGGACATTTCCCTCATCACATGACCAAGATTCGTGTGCCCGCTATTTGGATCCTCATCCTCATCCACATCCAAAAGGACCCTCGGACAACATGGATACTAGGCTTAAAGTCTCTCCATGGAAGTTGGGTCTAAGGGCTCTCCTATCGTCTTGGGCCAACGTACCTAAGGATCTCTGACAACATTTCCGACATGGTCCTGTGTTTCGAACATGACTGACAGTCAACCCTCGTTTTTTTGTTCCCATTCTAGTCTAACGCGATATGGATGCTGCGTTTCCACCACAGTTAACAGTTATCATCTATCGTCACGCCACCATCATTGTGATTCAAATCTCAAGCGTCATGATTCACACATTTCCACTTCCTCGTGTTCAAGTGGAATTCCAAAATTTTCGGCTCTATATCTTTACACATCTATGTGCACCACAAGAGAGTGTTAGTACCATGAGGCCGGTATTCACTAAGTGTCCCATCACCGTAACCTACCCTTTTCTGTGTCGGGAAAGTCCCACCACTACTTCTTGTTTCCCACACCAAGCATGACTCATGTGGGCTTAGTAGTTTTGGCAGGATGTGTACCAACACGGCAAGGCTTCTCATCGTCCTGCATGACGTTAAACTACGCTTCCACAACTACGTATGGCTTGATTTCAATCCTCATGGGATACGTAGAGACACCCTAGAATTTTTCCTAGGGTCCATCCCATAGGAATTTTCCAATCCATTTTTCTCCTTAACTATGTATGGATTGATTCCCATCTTCATGGGATACGTAGAGACACCCTGGTATTTTTCCTAGGGTCCAGCCCATAGGAATCATTAATCCTATCTTTCTCCTTTTTAGCCCCCTGGCCGGACCCCTCGCTAGAGAGGCTATGTACCAAAGAAGGAAGGATCCATAACCAAACTGATGCACCCATCTGGCGTACTCCCACCACGGTGGTGTAACTACCTGAGTGTTGGATTCTGTTCAGACAAACCATCGCTCCATATTTCAAACTTTGTGTACCCCTTATTCGGACACTTTTCCCCTTTCTTGACTGAAGGGACCCCCTAACGGCCTAGTCCCATGGCGTATTAGCTCACCTACCATCCTGGGCCAATGTTCCGGAAGACTATTTGTGTCTGAAAGGACCCCCTAAAAGTATAAATGCTTGACCTAGGGTCTGCCAACTATCCTGGGCCAACGTCCCGAAGGATTCACCAACAACATCTATGACCTGGTCCCGTGTTTCGATCATGGTCAATGGTCGACCCTCATTTGTTGTCCCCATTTCAGGCTAACTCATTAAGGATATTGTTTCTATGCCACGGTTAGTGATTTTCCTTTATTGTGATGACATCCCCATAGTGTTCCGAATCTTGGGCATCATGATCCACACTTCCCATTTCCATCTGTTTGGGTTGATTTCAGTGCCACTGGCATTGCACCATTCATGCAAAAGAGCACGCTAAAGAAATGGTAATTCGGATGTTCTGAGAACCTCCTCCTCCGGCCAGGCCTCTCCCACCTTCCGGAAATCCGGACTCGTTATCCAAACCCCATATGCCCGATGCTTGTTTTCCACTCCCATTTTGGGTGGGATGATGAGGCAACTATCTGTTGTTTCTCACATCGGGCTTGACCCACTTGAGCTTGGGTAATTGTCATTGGACGTCCTGCCAGCATTGTAGGGTTGTAATGAACTGATGAAAATAGTGAAAATCGTGCCTGATACAGTAATCAATAGAAGAAAAAAATTGAAGTGCGAAAGTACCATTAAAAGGTTTGTAATTTGTTACAATACCCAGGGGTTGACTTCCCCCATGGACGGGTTGACCCCGTAAAAAGAAAGTTGCAGCTCCGCCGCCCTTTGGCTTGTGGAATCCATGACTTGCTGCCGCCGAATCAGCTCCCACTCCTCCTCAGCAGCGGTGGGGCACAACTCGTCAGCATTGGATCTGGACCTCTCGAGGGATTCCACCAGACATCTCGACCAGCCTTGCCGTAGCAGCCAATGCCAGTCGAAGAACTGTACGACAGAAAGGGACACAAACATTAGTTGGCACAATCTATATATGAAAATAATGAATCCAGTAGAGGAGACTTATGGAGATTGATCTCCTGGTGATGCTCTTGAGTCGATGCTGATGTGACCCCGAGGCATGGCCCTCCATATACTGGTGGAAGGTCTAGAGATTACTGAGGAGCCACTTCGAGTGCTTTGACCCCACCAGACACAGAACTGGATGCAGCCGTAGGCGCGAGTTCTGAATGTCCAGCATCGTCACCCGCTGAGGGGCAAGAGCGAGGCCTGCGTACAAGTTCCTCCTGCATTGTTCAATCATCGGTGAGAAATCTGGGATGGCCCGAGAACGGACCATAAGAAAAGAAATTTGGAATGCTACCTCAAGAGCCTCTGAGAAATCATTAGAATCTGAGTCTTGGTCTTCGACTTCGCCCTCCTCCAACGGGCTCCCTCCGCCATCCACATCCTCCCGAGAGGAGACCTCTGATTCTTCTAGCAGGGGGAAGCGCTACCTCAGATCGGTAGCTGTTAGCTGTGGGGGGACCGTCCGATCCAGCAGTACCCTCACCTGGTCTGTCATTGGGCGAGGGACACCACTGGAGTGAACGCTGTTCTCCAACTCGTCCAAGTATTGCTCCGCCTCCGCCGGAGACGCCGTTAAACCAGGATGGACTGGCCATTTTCTCGGTAACTCCATCCCAAGGTGATTCAAGTGAGCCGACATCTCGAGTGGATTGAGGAATTGCCGGTTGACATCTCAAATGTCCCAGGCCTCCAGGAAGACCGCATCCTCTACCATGTCGATATGACGCAGCCGCTTCCCTAGAGCCTGAGTGGATATCCTACAAAATCCCCTTGGTGGCCACCCCTTCGGAAGGCCCTGCTCTTCCGGGATCATCGAATCTGCCGCTGCTATCACACCCTCGCCCGGTGTGGGTGTCGCCGCCATAGTGGCCCCGCCACCGCGAGAGGACCTTGCTGCCCTCCGACCTCGACCTCAGAATAGAGGAGGCCCACCGTCACCAACCCGAATAGTTGGCTACCTCAGCATCTCCCCCAGATAAGCAGCCTCCCAGCTAATGGCATACTCTCTCACCAATCCTAAAGCGGTGGTGGATGGATGAAATGAAATTCCCATCTTCCCGTATCCCCATGTGAACATGAGCCATAACAGCCTCAACACACACGGGTGCTCCTCATGATGCACCTCCCAGTAGACCTGTGGGGTCAGCTACTGGAGGCACCAGAACTGCCTCACAAACTGATGTGGGGTGTATGGTTCACAGAGCAGCTCACCATCCACTTGTGCCACCAAAAATCCACCTCAAAAGGCTAGGAGATAATCCCGGTGCTATTCAGTTCCCTGCCTGTCGTCAGTGAGTATCCCCTTCGGCAATGGAAATGGGTGGAAGTTAAACTCATCCGCCCTCCACACCCGTTTCAGCACCATCGACATGATTAGATTGAATGGGAATCTCCCTATCGCATTCAGAATGGAGGGGTGAAAGTTTGATCCCAGCGGTGAGATAGGGTTTGGATACTCATAAAGCCCCTTGATGTGCGCCACAATCCACCCATACAGACGGTGGAAGGACCCGCATATCCTTGGCAGATTCTTGCCATCGCTAATGTGCCGCAACATCCTGTACAGCTTCGCAAGCATTGGAATACACAAATTGACCTGCTTCCCCATGTCCAGCACCGACGCCATGATATACGAACTGGGCTGCACCCCCATGCTGTTATCCCTCACCGGTAGGATCCATCATCCGATAAGGGTCACGATGAATGCCACCAGCCTGACTATCGACTGATGTTCAGTGATGACACTGAATCCTCAAGTCATTTTTTGGCTGTCATCCACAACCTACCAGTACGAGTGCTCCTTGCCTCGTTGAGCCGCCTTCAGACATGTTCTAGGCCTTGGAGGAAACTCTCGAATCTTTGGGAATTCAGGAACCGCTTGAACCACTTCTTAAAGTGGACATCCCTCACTGCCTCCTTGTCCTCTCCAGGGACCAGTGCCATCAGCGCTGACGCCCATCACGACATCTTCTCCATATCATCCCACATGCTCATGACGGGGAGGAACTCATCATACATGGCCCCCAAGATCGGAACCCCCAAAATCTGCTGGACATCCCACAGGCTGATTCCCACCTCCCCATGGTGCAGGTGAAAAGTATTGGTCCTAGACGACCATCTTCTCAGTAGTTCCAACATCAGCTGTTTCGGTTGGTAAATGTGGAATTGGGAGGCCCATGCCGCCTCATACAAAACCCAATCCCCTTAGCTCGGCCTCAAACTCCTCACATGAAGAGACTACCCCGTAGGACCATGCCCAGTCATTGGTGATGTTGCCGCCCTAGCACAGGTCCCACTCATCGGACCACCCCTTCTTTGAATCCTGCAAATCCGCCTTCAGCATGGTACGATAAAGAGGAGGGGACGTCTCCGGTTGCAGTGGCTTCCCATCAATATTGATCACATGGTTGTAGAAATTGTCGACAATGACAGGTGTGAATTTCACCCACGCATGACCATCGGCCACCCTGAACCACTGGAAATGGCATGGCGTGCTCATGAACCAGAAAGTCGGTTTGTCTCTACTCGCCTCAGGGATGAAGACATCATCCCTCAGCCCGAAGCTATACAAGGGAAGCTTCTTGCACTGTGGATAGTTCTTCTAACCCTCTGATAGAAGTTCTGTAAAAGAAGTATGGTCCGAGTGGCTTTGGACCATATCCTCTTGGCCTAGACAGTTATCCATCTCATCCCTCTAGGAGGCGTCTGCAAGGACCCCCAATACAACCTCTCGATGGGCCATTTCGGTTTCAGCACTTGGGAAAGGATTTTTCCGGGCTGGATCGTGAAGAATTCTTCTAAAGATCCCTCGTGAGGCTCAGGCGCAAAATCGGGCCGTCGAGTCTTGCCTTGGCCGGAAAACAAAAGTTCACTTGGCGCGGTCGTGGAGTCGGGGACCCGCGATTCACTGTGAAGCTCGATTCGCGGAGAGCAGATGTGGAGGACGCGGAGCTTCGCGATGTCTAGAGCGCAAGAGGACAAAAGTTGCGAGAGGAAAAAAGAGAGGTCAACCCTTTTATTTATAGGCGGTGACCCTGGAGCTACGCAGTGCGTCCCACCCGCGCGGAGTAGTGTGGTGCGTCTAGACCGTGTGGCCACCGACAGCACCGCAGACCCCTTTGCGAGTCCGCATCACGAACTGCCCGAAATGTTGGCGATTGTCCTTCAGACATCGACACCTCATCCCTCTGCGGTGCCAAGTCTGAGGGGGGACATTTTTTGGCACCAAAATATTTCATGAAAATAAGGGACAAAAAACAAGCCTCACACACTACCTCCCGAAGCACCGACGCAAAGCATCCCCCCCGAGCATCGCGGCCACCGTGCAGACCGTGAGGTGGTACCGCTCTGCGAAAGCCTTGACATTCGCGTGCCTGCCGCGAAGACCGTGAGGAGGTACCGCTCCATGAACGCCTTGACGTTCGCGAGCCTGCCGCGAAGCACCCGCCGCCCCTTCGCGCCGCATGAGTTCTACTTCGCGGCGCCACTTGCCTATAAATACTGGGTTCACCTTGAGTCTAGGGGAGAGATGATCCGACATTTCGTCTTCTCAGCTCTCGAATCACGAAGCACCCTTCGCCCCCGTGAATCATGAGCTCTGCAAGGTACTTCTACTTCGCGAGATTCCATCACCTTGTCTCCTCTTAAGCCCCTCTTCCGAGAGGGATTCCCTTCGCGAATCCTAAGGGCATTCGCGAAGGAAGGGGATTCGCAAGGAAACACGGGGAGCCGCAGAGCGTTTATGCTTCGCGAAACACCCATATTGTACTAGTGATCCACATGCCAAGGCAGGGTCGCTGTACATTGCGAAGCACACTGCTTCCCAGCACCTTGCTTCACGAGGCCCCTCTGCTTCGCGAGGCTATGCTCCGCGAATACTATTCCACTTCTTGAAGCACCTCCCATACACACCCCTGCCCCATGCTGAGGCCGAGGCACTCCACTTCGCGAAGCAGACTCCTTTTATTGGAAATTCCTCTTCACATGCAACCCTCCAGGTTTGCACGATGTGATTTCAAAATCCCATGGAAAACACCACCCGTAGAATTGCTTTGCCTAATGCTTCTTCGCATAGGCATGCTAATGGCTATTCCTTCTTTGCATATCCACACTAACATGGACCCCTCGATGGTTCGCTCTGTGACCCCCCTTTACCATGGCCTTGCCAGTACCTTCCCTCCCCCAAGGAGCAGAGTGTACCTGTCTTGTAAGTCCTAGGGATGCGAAGTAAACCAACCTTGTCTGAGCTGCAGGATGTTAAACTGCCAAGCACCTCGTCCTCAACAGAAGACATTAAACTGTGATCCGACCCCGCACCTTGAATGCAGGGTCCCCCAATCTCGGAAATTCCCTACACTGCTCGTCCCCACAAAGATTTGGTCACCCCTTCAACAAGGGATGATATCCTCCTTCTTGGAGTAGTGTATGTCCACGGGAGAAGAGAAACCACACTAGTATAAGCCCCAATCCTCTCTTGCGAAAGGTAGCACCCATGAACCTCCGTACTTCCCCAATGCCAATGCCAGTGGAGGGTGTGATAGGGAACGAGGCACCTTCCATCTTTGGTCCCAAATACCTCTCCTGCTGTGCTTTGTCGCACTTCGGGCCTCCATCCTGAAGTAAGTCCCAACACCATGGGCCGCCCAACGCGTAAGCCCCTCTTCGTTTCTCACAGATGGACCCTTCGCGACGTGATCGTCAGGTCTCTATTGCCTCCTGTTTCTCAGACCGAGCACGACTCAAGTGTTATTAGAGTAAGCATTGGCCATGACAACACCCCATCCAACATGACGATAAACTATGTGCCGTCCAGCATGACGTTAAACTGTATGCCCCCGTCCGGCATGACATTAAACTACACATCCATTTGAACTACAAAGTCTTTGATCCATGTCAATGCATGGTACGTAGGAAACATCATGAGGATCAGACCCACCACCCGTCATTTCTTCACGTCGGGTTCCAACCTCATCTAGCATGATGTTAAACTGCATTCCAGTCTGACAGCAAGCTGTTGTGACCAACCCGAACTACGAGGACTTTGATCCATGTCAAGGAACAGTATGTAGGAAGCCTCCTTGAGGTTCAAGCCAATCTCCCATCGGACCAAGGTCGCTTCTTCACATCGGTTCGCTGACACCCACCACCAGTGGGCCCCAGGGTTCACCATCACATCAGTTCACTGACAAATCCCCTTTGAACTATGATGTCTTTGATCTATGTCAATGAATGGTACATAGGAAGCCTCACATAGGTTCAAGACCACCACCTATTGGTCACTCTGACTTTCTTCACGTCGGCCATCCAGTGTCCAATCTAAACTACGAGGACATTGATCCATTTCAAGGCATGGTACGTAGGAAGCCTCCATAAAGTTCATTCCCATCACCCAGTCGTTCCGACCCCATTCACGTCGGTTCACCCCCGTCCCGCTTGATGTTAAACTGTATTAAACACCACATATGAACTACGTGGTATTTGTTCTGTGCTAAGTCATGGTACGTACGTAGCCTCCACGAGGTTCAAGACCACCACCAGTGGACCCCCCGGGTTCACCTTCACGTTGGTCCGCTGACGATGCACATCGGGCCATGTTCCACCTTCACGTCAGCTCGTCGGCACCATCCTGAACTGCGCGGACGTTGATTACCTACCACGAGGATACGTAGGAGGCCTCTTCGAGGCTCAAGACTAATCTCGTTATCGCCCTTGCGATAGTACCATCTTAGTCCCCCTCTACTTCATCCATTCACCCATCATCTACCCTGATTCTCACCCAGACCGCCATATCCCGGTGAGATCATGCCATTCCGCTCCTCGTCACAACATTCAGGAAGCCGCCCACGGGTTGGACCCGATATCGGAATCCCTTCAAGGGAAATTCATCAATCTGATCCACTCCAGCTAGTGTTTTGATCAGGCCGATCTGTCTCCACTGGACGTGAAACTCGTGGCCTACCTCATGATAAACATGAGATGCCTGAGTAAAACCTCGGATGGAACGCCCTTGGCGTAACCGTCTCTGATAGATGTTTAACCTGCGGTATACCCTATGTCAAAAATATGAAGCTGAGGAAAACCTCAGATATATTCCTATGGAATATGATTCCTCACGCTCAATGTGGGATGCCTCGGGCTTCCACGCCCTCGGGAAGCCCTATGACAAGGGAAAAAAGATAGACACGCCAGTTCCGCAGCATTAAGACACGCTATTGATGCCTCAATGTGACTACTCCCCCTACTAAAGGTTGATCCCCAGATCGGACCCTTTGGAATGTTCTGACAAAAGCATTGTAATTAATCGGCGTCCAATGAACCATGGCACTGGGAATAGTTTCAAGAACAACGTATTAAATCTATGAGGGACACCCAGACTAGGTGATGAGTTCTGAGGAGGAATCTACGAAAGGAAGAACCGACTTCCCATCATCCTGATTTCGATCAAGGAGCAGATGTCCCTGAATAAGGAACGGATGTCGCCCACCTTTGGAAAGCGGGAATGCAGGGTGACAGCAGCACGTCCTCTACAGAACGGAGGCACACGCCCCGAAGAAAGCATCAAAAACAAACCCCATAGTCAATTTTTGACATATCTATATTTACTTTTCTGTATCCAAACACATATTCATTTTCAGCTAATTCTAAACTAAATTTTTTACCATAATAATGTATTTCCTCATTGATTATACATATCCTAAGGGTTATCGCTAATTTGTTTTCATCATAGTTTACAAAAAACTAATCCAAACTTTTTTGACAACTGAGGTCGCCCAAAAACAATATACAAAGATATTATATCTTATTAAATTTTTATTAAATAAATACAATTCTAATCAACCCAACAGTATTAATGGTTTAGTATCTTTGGAAACATTGTTTCATAAACAGTTTTCACCTAAAATATATACATTATCTACAATTAATATCCTCATAAATATCACCTTAATTTAAAATATCATCCAAACCATCTACCTTTATATCCCATATAAAATGATACATAAAAAAGTGTGATATTAGAATCTCAGTATTGGTGGAGAATGGAGGTAACTATAAAATATCATTTTAAGCATTTCATGAGTAATAATGAAAGATAACATGAGCATAACTTATTAAAATTATATTGAATAATTATAGATCATAATCCTGATTCATGGGATATATCAATTTATTCAAAAGTAATTATTCAAAAATTAATCAACAAACATGATCCAAGAGACCATAACATAATCATAAGACCATGACATAAAATTGTGGAATAATTTGTTTAATAATAATAATAATACTAATAGAAATCCAATTTGAGGAATACCCACATAGAAAATCATCCCAAGTTAGGATTGTTATAACATCCTCTGTATTTCTATTGGGCATTGGATAATATCCCATCTACCCTTGAATCTCATATATTTGTTTCTATCAGTTGAAGGGATATAAAATACCCTCCTATTACATAATAGTTGTCAATAACCATATAGAGAATGAATATAGATGGTGTAATAGAATTATTTTCCAAATGGATAATATGTAACCTCAAAATATTTTATCATTAATTAAATGAAAACATTTAAAATATATAAAATTTAAATACATGTGGAAAATAATTTCATATAAATTAAATATTAAATAGTATGAATTAATATTCAATTAAAATAGTTTTCATGATATTGGGAAATGTCATTTATTGTATTCATGTTAAAATAACGATTTCATTCACATTATTGGAAAAATTTTCCCTATTTATAAACGGAAAATTATGTTTTTTTATAGAAAATTAGACTGTTAAACATGAATAAAAATAACATTATTCAATTAGTACATAATTTTATTAAAATCCTGTAAAACATGTTTTGGAAAATATGTACATAGAAGATCATATTCCCAACCGAAGAATAATACAATTTCAATTTTCAATAAAAAATACCATTAGTATTTTGAGTACATAGATTGAGTAACATGAATGGAAAACATGTAATTTCTAGAAATCACCCAACACAAGAAAATAAATATATTCTTTTGGAGGTATATTATATTATTTCAACATTAGAAATTTTAGAAAAAAATTATCCTAGAAAAAATGTTATTGTAATGTAAAACCCATAATTATTTAGTAACTTTTGAACGATAACCCCTAGGAAATAAATACCATTAAATAATACATTATAATGAATTAATAATTATTATTATTTATATAAAATATTAAATGGTATGCATATACAATTCACAAATGATGATTTTCACGAAACATTTGTAATGTTCCAAACAAGACATTTCAAGAAGATAAACCACGACCAACATGGTATCATTCATATTAAACCCCATTAGAGAAATAATTTTAACCTTAACATTAAATTTCATGAATTAATAAGGATAAAAGAAAAAAATTCAAGTCATGATCATATAATCCTTCCAAAAAAATATAGGTGTGTAACACCAAATAGGCCTTGAAGAAATAAAATTAGGTTAATGATATTTAATCATATATATGACATGATTAATTATCTATCAAATATCATTTAGGAAAATTTAATATTTCTTATAGTTCTATTATGAAATATTTTACAGAATTACAATAACATATTTTCCACATATAAAATTTCATTTTTATAATATTAGGCTTCCCAAGACCCTCCATGAATAATAATTTCCTATTTCCATATCATGTATAATATGAATTATTAATGAATTATTATTACTATAATAGTGTTGATATTTATGTATAAGTTATTTATGTGGTAATTTCCATAAATTTAAGGTTATATCCTAAGTATATATTAGTTCCAAGGCTATATGATAACCATCAGATTCTATTAATATGATCTTTAACATATATGCTATTATCTCAATATACCATCCAAACGTGACATAGAATGTTCCTTACTATATGGGTTACATAATGATTAATACATAATATATTCATGCTTCCAATTAGTGATATCTAGTAAATGATATTATGAAGACTGAATATTTAATAGAAAAAACACATATTTTTTGTTATGTATTCAGTAGTTCCTATTTCATAAATTGTGAAATAGTTTCCTAAATTAAGATTATTATCAGTGGAAAATATTGAAATGTATTAATTATTGTAAGAAAAAAATATTAATTTGATATAGAGAGTGATAGAATGTTTTGGACGGATGATTTGCTTCTACAGAAACAGATTTCAACTTCTCTAAAAAGGCATTAACTATCCTAAACACATTGTTAATCTAAGTGCGGTAAATAGGGGGCCCCTTTTATCATTGCTTTTAAAAGTTAGTTTTTTTAATTTACAATAAAAATAATAATTAGAGATAACCCCCTTTATAAGAACTCAAACATAATATTAGTTGTGTTACCCCCTAAAAATGCTTTTCACTCCACTTATCCATACCACACAAGCACCCCTGCCTCCCACTAGATTCAAACTTATAACCTCTCCATTACGTGCATGGACCCTTACCAACCCTCTATGATTATATTTACTCATTTTTCTAGTATATATTTATTTATATATTTATCTAGTTATATTTTTTATCATTATATTTATTCTTATATTTATATATATTTATATTATCATTATTAAATACATATATAAAATATTTTTCTATTTTTGTGTTATTATAAATAAATAAATACAAACATATCTAAAACATATATATATTTTTTATATTTGTGTATCTATAAATATATTTACACATGTTTTTATCAATTTACCTATATTATATATTAGAATTTGTATACATATATTTGAATATATAAATAATATATAACATTTTGTTAATATAGACAAACAAAAATACACACAAATAATATATATGTATATTGATATAAATATATTTACTATTATAGATAAAATTATTGTTATATTTTATTTATAAATGGTTTATATATTTATAATGATATTTTTATATAAAAACGATTTCATGTTTAGTTATAATATTAATTTTTTTGTGTAAATATATACATGTATGTATATATGTGTGTATACATAATTATAAATAAAAATTCAGTAGAAAAATGATATAATTAGAACATAATAATATCCTTATTACTGTAATAATTCGAAATGAATTGAGTCTTCCCAAAAAAGATAATAATACACCCTTAAATGAGGATGATATTCCATCAAATGTTTAAAAATAGGGGCACTATGACTAAAAAGTCAGTTTTGGAGGACTTCATGGCCTTTTTTGGGAAAAATAAATAGTAATCCAGCTCCCCCTGAGAAATGATACTATATATCTCATCAAAATAATCGATTTGATATATGGTAGATCCAAATGAACAGGTGTATCACAATTTATTGATATTTGAATTTTGTGTAGCATTTTCAACTAATTTTAGATTATTTATTATTATATTTTATTTTATTATCATCAAGTTGTTATTAAGTGACTATTACATATAATTAAATTTCAAATGATAAAATAATATTATGTTTTAAAATATTTTATAATTCATTTTTACCAAATATCTTGTATATTATGTGTAACATTTGTATTTTACCTTATAAAACATATTTTATAAAATATATTATATTAATATCAATGTAAATATATTTATATATTTATATAATATTATTAATGATAAATATTTTTTATGAAATATTAATTTTATCTATACTTTGAAAAGAACTAATATTCATTCCCCTTATCAACATTAAAAAAGCATTGATAATGGTGGTACCTTTATCAGTTTTAATAAAAATGCTGATAAATGTGTATTTTTATCGATGCTCTTTTTTAGTGGTGACAAAAGAACCTTTTAACAATGGTTTTGTAGCACTGATAATGGTACCACCTTTATCATTACTTTCTTATCACTTTTAAAAGGTATCATTGTACAAAGACGATTCTGTGGTATTCATTTATGGCAGGGAAATGATTGAGTAATCATAATATGATTTATCTCTTTTGATTGGTTTAAATATATCTATCCAAGTTGATTATGATGGTTGTACATTCACTATATCATTGGATATGAATGAAGATGAAAAGTCAATCTAGTAAGGTTAATTGAAAATAATGAAAGACTGAATGATTGCATTATGTTTGAGTCAAGTACTATGATATTTCAAATGACAGTGATATTATATTACATCGTGTCTGTTCATAGAAAAAGTTCTCATTTCTATAACATTTCAATATATATATAGAGCTCTTGTGAGTTAGTAAGAATTATTACTAGTCTATGAATATAATTCACTACTAATGATAATAAGGCCCTTGAGTTTCATACACATTGAGTATTTTAATTATTTAAATTTTCTAATAAATCTGAGTATATGACAGGATATGTCACAACAGAATGGTCTGGGTGATATCTAAGAACAAGTGATAACCATGATTATATAAATTTTTATTATTAAGGTTTAGAATAATTAGTATAAAATATATATTTTAAAATTATTTAATAGATATCTATTATACATACTAAACATGGGAACCTCTAGCTACAAGTGTTTCCCCTTCACTCTTCTCTAACCCACAATCGTGTTCTTCCTTTCATCCCTCAATCCCTCGAATCCCACTTTCTGTCACCTTTCCCTGACATTCCTAGTGTCACACCTCCATTTTTCATCCATTCCTCCTTCATCTCCCACATAGCTATGGAAAAAAATGACCCCCAGTTTCATTCATCCTGTACTACAGTGAAATCTCCTGATTCCCCAATACCTTCGATCACATTGTCCCTCCATCCAATTCCCAAAAAAAATAACATTTACCCGACTATACAATGGTTATACCTCCTTATTTCTTTCAACAACTCAATAGTTCCCTGCAAATATACACCAACCTTTTTCTAGATATATTCATCATCTTCTACTTTGGTTAAACCAGAGCATTCCCAAACATCATTGCTCTGTTGTGGAATTACTCCGATAAAATATGGCTGCCAAATTTTCCATCAAATGGTTTCTATATCCCAACCACTAACCATAAAACTTACTAATCTCTAAATCCCTCATCTCCTACAACTATTCCCCATGCTCACCCTTTTCTACAAACTCCAGCAGACTCCTTCCATCATTTTAAACTCCATTAATGTTGAAATTTCTCAGCGCCCTATCTTATTTTTCCACATAGTTTCTATTTATTTAACCTATATTTTTTATTCATAAATACAGATTTTTTTTGGTAAATCAAATATCAAAGAGATCCTCAATCTAGGATAGTTTACATGGTCTCATCTTTTTTTGAAGGAAATCTCCTATTCTATGACAATATGCTCCACTCCTCTTTTCAAACAATAGATATGGGTTACCCTTCATATATCAATTTAGTGTGTATATAAATTGACTATTATTGGATTATTATCAATTTACAATACTTTTTTTAATCATTGTCTCATTATACATCCCATAAATCCACTACTATATTTCCACTACAATAAATTCCTTAACAACAAAAAACTTCTTTCAGATATTTTATACAACCTCTTTCAATACTAGAATTAACAGATTTACTTCACAACAAATCATATCATCTAACATGAGTATGCCTACATTATTTATTAAATGCATAACATTCAATGATTCTATGTTTTACATTTTATTTCACTCATTACTGATTGTATAAAATTGTGCAATTTCAACATTGTCCAATTTTGTGTTTACCTTTATAATGGACATTATATTCATTTTACTATTAATTATGAATAATATAATCTCCTTTTACACCGTGACAAATGAATAATAATTCAAACATACATATTCCATCAAACTCTAGATATACAAGGTTCCAGAGTAGAATACTAATGAAAGAATGACAGAATGTTTTGAGTTATATATTCTGTTATCTTTAACCTGATCCACTTAATATCAATCTTTCATTAGTTGTATTCAATCTAATTTCCACAATACATGTATCGAAATCAATTGAAAATTATTCAATGATATCGAATTAAATGTCTTGTACTCCAATAATTGAACCACTTTCATCATATGGCATCACACACAGAGTCACACACATTACATTATGTACTATATCTATTAATGGTATGTTCTATTTCACATTACTAGAAGAATCCATTACATTTCAAACTGACAATAAAATATCCATCCTTAAGTTCATCTTTATAGACAGTTCCTTAATAATCTTTTACATGGTCAACAATGTCCAAAGGGTCATTCAAGAAAACACAATGAATGAGAACCCTAAGAACACTCTTGAACCATTCTGTAAGTGTGTTGTCAATTTAGTTTGATGAACATAATTTAGGACATACAAATTTTATATTCACCATGTAACAATATTCCTAGAAATTTCAGTCAGTTTCAAGAATGACCAAAATATTGTTTTATAATCATCACCTTCCACGTCGACACAATAAGAATGACTCTTCATTTTACATATTTCCATTCCAATAAATTCAATTTTATTCCATATACTTTCCTATACCAGTATATTTAGTTTTACTTGTACTATTACAGTTAATTTTAATCCTTTATCACGGATTGGTATGTTAAAAAATTTAACAAAAATGGATAACTTCATACACATATGTATAGAATATTCAATATTCTATAAAATGTTTAACTGTTTTATATAAATTATTATAGGTTCTGGAAAAGAATCAGTTGTTCATGAAATATTGTCTCACGGGATTCCATATACATATAAAACCTAAATTATTTCATATAACCTATAGAAAACGATATTGACTTTGACGTTTAACATTAAACTGTAAAACCATTGGTATTATTTATGCCACCACAAATTAACATAATGTTGGCTACTACAGGAAGCTCACTAGAACACAAAACTGCAGGTAACATAGTTTAGTGTACTTACAAAAACATCATTACAAATAAAATAAGAGAACAAAAGCATTTTGATATTGCCTATGATTTTTGAATAATAATTCTAAAATATACTTTTCACTATTAAGGATATTCAAATATCAGATACCCTTCTATTTTATATCAATATAATCACTCTGTTGTGTGATTTGATGAGAGAAATAATAAATGCAGTAGCAGACATTACTCACATCTTGATCAATTATTCTCTATGGGAATGATTTCATTGGAATTACCATCGTCATGTCCTCAATGCATAAGGATGTTGGGGTTCAATTGAAATTTTTCTAAAGAATGATACTTCCAAGAGCACATGAATATATACAATTCTCTGTTTTCATTCATTTCTATGGGTGGGATGGTTGATTGGTCGTTCAGAAGTGGTCGAGATCCAACTATATTCAAATTAAATGGTCAAAACTACCATTAGATAGGTAGTCTATATCCACCGAATAGATAACCTCCAAGGATCACCCAATAATACATGTTTGAAAAACCACAAGAGTGTCAAAACATGGTATCAATATTTATGTATTTGTAAAATTAAATGTTATTGAATTTATTTTCAAATCGTTCATCAATTTATATGAACACAACGTCCACTTATAGCATCATGATAGAAACATACATTCTTTTATTGACTATAATATTATTTAGAAGCAATAAGATTTTATTCATGAGATCAATAATTAATATCCATATATTAGATGTGTAATGGATTTTTCTAATAAACATGATTTTCCAAATTTAATTCTACAACTTCTTAAGATAATAAAAAAATGACGAGACATATAACTTACCAACAACATATGAGATTACAATTCATATTTCAAGTGATATTGAAGATCTCAAATAGGAACAAGACATTATCATTCAAACAAAATGTGGGGATTTACAATGTTTTTATATGATTTATCCATTGTATGTTCAATTAAAAAAATAGATTGATACTCACATGAGGTTAGGATGGATATGTTGACAACATATTTCTTTCCTCTAATTATTTCACAATTAGTAAAAAAGTCCATAAGGTGACAATGAGGGAGTACATATCTTTTCACATGGAATTTTCTAAAAATTATGAAACCATAATAAGATATTCTATATGACTACGGTAACTATAATTTTTGATTCTTGTATAATGATTGAGCCACAAATTATATCTTTCATTCTCCTCAATCAGTATCAACTATGGGTTGAAAAATATAATGGGTTGCAAGATGCATTTCTGTAAGGTGACCGAGAAGTGTCTTACTGTGGAAAGAATATCATTTAACTTTTAACATTTACTGGTGGTCCATGTTATGTGACACAGAATTAAAATGATGATCTATCAATTTTTATTTTGTAATGGTTTCTATATTTGTTTATAATATTTACATGTAACTTGATATAGCCTGAAATTACGTGATTTGTTAGAAATAATAATCTAAATCGATAAAATTATCCTCAAATTCAATATATAGTATTCAATATTAAGGTTGAACATCAAATTAAATATTTAAGAGAATATTTCTTCTTGGGAATTTCACATGCATGTTAAAATCTCTATAGTAACTATTTTTAATGTTTACCTTCTTCTATGTTATTAAATCATCAATTACTAACAAAATGTGAATTTATTAATCCTATATAGATATTTGGACCGTGGTGTTTAAAAATGTGTCCTTCCACATGTGAAAATTATATTTTTTCCTTGGTCCTGAGAACAAATTTATCACTCCAAAATATGTAACAAAAATTTCACTGAATTTCCGAAAAAATGTGCATACCAAAGACTACATGATGTTGTTTAAAA
This sequence comes from Viscum album, assembly GCA_963277665.1. Classification (NCBI taxonomy): domain Eukaryota; kingdom Viridiplantae; phylum Streptophyta; class Magnoliopsida; order Santalales; family Viscaceae; genus Viscum; species Viscum album. The sequence goes on from OY728147.1 coordinate 1,245,695,567, forward strand.
TAATATGTTCGATGACCGTTGTAGTAATTCCAAGGGCTATATTACTAGTATGAGAAATGAAAAATGTACAAAATTTTATCCTAATTATTTTTTTACATAAACCTATTGATGATGATAATTATGTCACCTATCACAGAAGTGATGATGGAAGATCTATTCTAAAAAATGGTGTACCTTCAGAGAATCGATTTGTCGTACCATAGAGTCTTATCTAGCTATTAAAGTATCATGACCATATCAATATCAATGTTTTCAATCAATCCCTCTATATAAAATACATATTTATTTATATAATTAAATTAAATGACCTTGGAACAACAACAATCTATGAGTGTAATGATATAGACTTATCAGACAACAAAGAAGATGAGATATAAATGTATTATTAATATCTCAACATATGTACTTGTGAGCATGCATATAGTATGTTTTAATATGAAATTAATTAATGATATTCACTAGTTGATAGGATTAATTTATATTTACCAAAACAGAATTGTGTTTCCTACACTAACATTGATAATGTGGATGATTTCAAGAGTAACAAAAAATTTTCTAAAACATTTTTCACATCTTGGTTTCAACATAATTTAACATACCTGAAGGCAAAGGACTAGCATTCATATAATTCCCAACAAGATTTTTCTCCCACTATCTTGAATATAAGTGGTATCCCTTAATGTATAGATTATATATTTATAGACTATATAATGTGACTCCAACAACTGGAGAGAAATATTACATTAGAATTCCTATAACAAAAAATCCAAAGTGCAACCTCATATAATGATAAGAAAATAGTAAACAATATTAAAAATGTAAAATTTAGAGAGGAATGTTTTTCATTGGGACTACTTAATTATGACAATGAAATTATTGAATCAATAAAAGAGGTCTTAGATAGGAGAATGAGACAATTTATATAGAAGATATTCGCAATCATGTTGATATCCATTAACATTTCTCGACCAGACATTAACTAGCATAAAACAATCAACATTCTATATGATGATATTTTATATGTACAAATACTAAGGCTAAAAATATAATTTACATAGTATGATTCTCAATATTATTATAATAATAAAATTACTGTTCCTATATCAGTTTAGTGATATTTCATATATTATAAAAATTACATTTTATATCTTTCTTTTTCAATATTACAGTAACATCCGTGAAATATGATTTTATCCTTTGAAAAACATAAACTCAATCACTATATATGAGTGATTAAATTTTAATTATATTGTTCGATAGTATTATTTTAGTGTTCTATATATTCCACTCACTGATTTTTTTCTACATTCTTTAAAATACTATTCATACTAGTTTTTTGACACTCTTCTATAGAACAAAAAAACATATTTATTACTAGAATCTATATAATAATTATTTTTTCCACCGAAGTTTCTACCATATAATATATATATATATATACATTATTTTAATTACTACATGTATTTTGGTTTATACAACAATGTAATAGTATTCCAAAATTTTCTAGATTTGACACTCATGGCTCAACAAAGGAAAATGTTTTATAATCTTAAAATTGGTGAAATTTTCTTGAGAAATGGTAGATCTATTTAGTTTTTTACTCCAATGGTAGTTATATATATTTTAATTTATACTCTTCCAAATCATTATGTTTAAGATAAACTAAATTACATTAGAGAAATTATACAAAATGACTATATAGTTTAACATATTATGCTTACCGTTGAACTGTAAGACACGATCAATGTCATTGTTTCTTAATTATATAGTAATTATAGAGTTTTATTATTCTTGCATGGATATTAATCCACTTATATAACATTTATTTTGAGGGTACTAGAATCCTTTTTGTGTAAAAAGGGAACTATTTTTATTATCATTGCTTAAAGTGGAATATCATTTTTACTACTTCTTCACTGAAGGACGATAAATTCTAAATTCTATATTCCAATCTCCATTACTGAGTAGTTAGTTTACAATATTCAACAAGTGAGTATGATGAATAACTTCAAATCTTTACAAAGATTATAATTTGGTATGAGGAATATATTATTCATAAGTACCACTTTGAGGGTCTAGGATGTACTGTGAGAGATATAATGATAGTAAAAATGGTAAATGCTCCAAATATACCATCCAATGGAATAACAATGTATTGGGTAGAGATTTCAAGAAATTAATACTTTTTAAACTAGGTTTTTATAGAGATGACCTTGGATTTTCAATTATCCTGTCATCCTATCTCGGGAAACAATGTTAGGTATTAACCATTAAAAATTACATGAGATTTCATTCAACTTCTACAACTGTTGATTCAGCTAAGGTAAATGATTTTTACTAATAGATGATGGATATTATAGAATATTAAATTAGAGTGCCAAATGAATGTTGAAACAATAATTCAAATTCAATCAAAATATCTTTTAAAATACACTGAAAATTCTATGGATGTAATTGTTAAATACACATATCCCACTTTTAGTGAAAAATATAATGAATCATACTTCCTAAAAGACTGAGATTTTTTTTCTCCAACCCTTAATGTTTCTCATGATGTAAAAAAATACATGTCCTCTTTCAAAAAATAAGGTATAAAATATTAATTAATTCTTGACTATATTTGAAATCAGATTTTGTGATTTTGATTGCACATAAATAATATAAACGACTGGGATTTTAAATGTTCTCAATGTATCTCCTTTGAATACCCAGAATATTATCTAATGATTGGTGTTCTCATTATAATGTTATGAAGAGTAGATCAATTCACTGGTTTATGTAATGAAACACGTATGATTGTTACACATCCTGGGGATCATGTCATTGGTGCATAAATATTTTCATGTGGTTGTCATTCATGGTATTCTAGATTCATTTCAATATTAACTATGACACACTCTGATGTAATATGAATTTTCAAATTACAAAGAATACAATACCCTTTGATAGTTTCTTATGCAATGACTATAAAAAAATTCAAGGCAATTCATTGTATTTAGTGGGGTAATATCATTCCAAGAATATGTTCCCTCATGGTCAATTATATGTTTCGGTATCTAGGGCCACATTAGTAAATGGATTGAAAATAGTATTTTTTTTATAGCAATATCACATCCTTTTATTACAAATTTTTTTTCTACAGGTAGATATTTGATAACTTGTCAAAGGTATCATTTAAATTAAACTCTTGTAATTTTAATGTGGGTAGACTATAAAAACAGTGTAATTACATGAATTCTTTACCATCATGATATGTTTTATGTCTACACTAGTTGAAACCATACATATTATAAAAATGTCCTGAACTATAACCCCATTGAAAGATATTACCCTAGTAGTCGATGAAACACTATGGATACATGATCCTTTATTCAACATCTAGTCCAATTTATTTTTGAAATAATCCAATGATGTTATTATTGTTGATAGTGTACTTTGAGATATACAGGTGGGATTACTATAAACCCACATTTTCTACACAATATCGTTTTTTGTGGGAGTGTTCTATAATATAAATATTTCTATAGAGATATTTAATATCTATTTCCTCTATCAATTATTTTTTTTACATATTAGACAACATTTCATATACTATCTATAGGGAATGAAGATTAAATATATGAATACTAATTGTCATCCTATCTCTAAGTACAAACACATATAGCAAGAAGGATAACTATATTTTATTCAAAACATTCAAATAGTTTCAAATGAAGGCACTTACATATAAACTAGACATGAATGTCGAATAATATTTACATCTATAACGTTTTTTCACCCTTGTGATCCACGACATCACCTTTTCAGTTTTTATTTCACATAATTGGATGACATTATTTATAAAAGGGTTCCAAAATTCATTTATTAGGTACATATGAATAACACTATGATGCTATAATTATATTAAACTTACGTTACTAAATTCAATATTACAATGTTTTTTCAAATCATTATTATTTTCTTCAATTTTTTTTCTATCTATATTCTATGTTTTAGAAATAATTAAACATTTACATTACTCCCATGCATTAAAATCAATGGGTAATTTAAACCTTAGAATGTACATTATTCATGAGGATGATAAGTCATTTATTTTCTGTACATACATTACATGAATACAACATATTAAATTTATTTATTTTGTTATTTTTTTCACAAAATAGGCATCGAAGTTAGCTACAGTTTATGGGGTGACTATATCAATGAAATGTTCCTTTACATGGATAATAAAAAGGACTAATTTACCATTTTGATATTACAACTAGTCTGGTTGAAGAGATTAAAAATTATGGATTCTTTCTACATTAATCCTTTTTCCTTTTTTATTTCACTTTTCTTTTATTATGTTGTCTGAAAAATATACTCTATTATTATGATTAAAAATGTTATTCATCATATTTTATTGTCTCATATTATATTAAAGAAAAAAAAATTATTTAAAACATAGACATTCAAGTAGTCGACATCATCAAGAGAAAATTAATTTTTAATAGTAATATTATTTCATTTTAACTATTTCTTTCTCTGTACGTCACAAATGTAATATCCAAATATTGTTATTAATTAATATGATGTACCTTATTTTTCATTTATTAGGTTTTGGTTTATAATTTCCTTAATGTTACATAGTCCACCAAAATCAAATCCAAACCCCTCTTCCAAAATACTATATTGGAGTAACAAGAAACATGTTTTTATAGTCAATATACATTATCCTACACAGTGCATTATTGTAGCTATAGTAAAAAAATTAGACCATCCACAATTGGTATTATGAATCATAAAATTCATAAATGATAAAATTACACATTTTAAATGGAAAAATCGGGTTCCATGATTTCAAATTATCTCCCTGTAGAACTACTCCTAGGTTACCATCTATTTGATTTTTAAATGACTTATTATCAATTTTCAACTAGAATAATAGTGATTTAAAATAGTTTATATAACTGATGGATTGATTATAATATTAAATATAATATATTTAGAGTGATTCTAATGGTTACTAAAAATACTAACTCAATTTTAGTTGTTCATTTTGAACATAGGTCAGAAAATTCTTACATAAAACTACTATGGATTTGAGAGATGGTTTGATAATGGTTTGAGCCAACATCATATTTTGTATCAATATATTTTTGGTATATTAAAAATAACATTATATATCATTTTTTAATAAGACGATGGAGAGTATGATTTTTCACCACAGTGGAACATTTTCATATCCACAAATGTATTATTATCCTTTCAAGTATCAAATTACAGTATTGAAAATCATCATCATTCTTTTGAAAAAAATAGCTACAATATAATTTTTATCTGTAACGATGAATATTGCATTGGTAGCATTATTAACAGCATTAACCAAAATTATGTAATATGGTATAAATATTTCTAAATTATTTTATTAATATTAACCATAAAAAATTATTATCTTTTTCGTTATTATACCAGAACATCATAGTAGTGGGTCTTAATGAATGATTAGTAGAATTGAATATATCCATGTACGATTTCATTATATTTTTTCAATTTGTGGTTTTAAAAAAAATGCAAAACACCTTTTTGTGGCATTTATTTTAACCGTACATGATAGGAGAATAAAATTGTTAATTCATCTCTTATAAGTTCAAAAAATTCCACATGATTAGTTAATTAAACCTCAGATATGTTACCCACTCATGTATATAACTATTATCTTGAGTTAATGTTATATTTTTCCATTATTATAAAAAAACATGCATTAATTTTATAGAGTTTTAATATTATTTATATTTGAAAAGAGCCACTCTTTTAATTTACAACTATCTTTTATTAAGTATTATATTTGTGATTTATTTATTTCGACTGCTATAATATATTATCTACATATTCATTTATCTTCATTATCTCAGTAAAAATTATGTCTTGTTATTCTGATAGGGGGATGTGGTGTAACATAATATTATGATATGTCAAGACACCACAACTAAAAAAATTCATGGAAGTGACCTGTAGATGCGAATGAAGGTAAATTTCGACCTGAAAATTTGAAAATTGTGATTGAAAATTTCTACGTCAATCACATAGTAATAAAACTTTATTCTATTTTATTTTTTATTTGAATATATTTTTTTAATATCTATTAAAATAAATAAATGCATTAGAGTCTTCTTAGTAGACAAACCTTTTTTGAAATTTTTTACTAGTCATTTTTTTGGTTTGGGGTATTATTTACATACCAATTTAAAAATATACACCATTTACCCAGACATCTTGAGTATCCTAAAACATATGTTTTCCATAACATTTTTTACACATACATTATTTAAGTGTTGAATATAAATATTTTTATAACCCTTTGGTTTATTATATTAGTTGACAAAAATTTTTAATATTCCATATTTTTTAGCACATCTTTATATTTGTATATTGGACAAACTAACAAAATTCAATTAATTTAATCAGTTTATGTCTGTTAAATTTTATGAATCTATTTACTCGTGAATTCATAAAATTATTACATAATTTCTTAGGTTCATTTGTGAATAAATAAAACAATATTAAATGAATGTGATCAATTATTATTATTATGGAATGTTATTGGAAATTGATTTCATTAAAAGTCATGATTTATTGCCAGAAAACATTTTTATTGGCTAACTGTACAATATTATCTTTTTAATTGATATCATTAAAATATATTCATCTTTATAATTTTTATTATATCAAAAGAATATGTCTGCTGGAATATTTTCAATATCATGACTTAGGTCATGAAAACACTGTGATTGGAATATTGTTATACTTGCTGGAAAACTTCTACATATGTAAAAATATTAAATTCTACTTTAATTATTGAGTGATTTCTGTCTCATTTTGTATTAAACCAAGTACTCTCTTGTGTGTACACATGGTGATATAGATTAATGGTTATTTTTAAATAAGATAATATTATTTGTAAAATATTAGAATAAATATTAATACTAAATCAATTTTAATCCCAATATATCAGTGCACAAATTATTAATATAAGTGAATAAAATATATAGATTCCATTGAAATAGTTCAAGAACATGATGATAAATATAATTTAAGTTAATTTTAAATTTTGGAGGTTAGATTTTCCAAATTAATTTCAGTTGGATTGAAGAAAACATTATTGGGTACCATTAAAACAAATTGAATGAGAATTTACATAATGAATATTGTTTGTAATAATAAATATAAGAAATATGAAGATTATTAATTTTAATTCTAAATTGGAGAAAAATTAGATTGTAATTTCCGTAGAATATATGATCTTTGTAGATGTTGACTTGTTCTCTTCAAGAAGAACAGTCAAACTATCATAAAGTGTACTTGCAATAATTTTTTAACATGAAAATATTTTTAAAAACATGGAATTTCTGTGGAATTCTTTTTAAATAAATTGGAATTTTACGAGTCCGCAGTTTTTTTCGGGGCTTGATACTGATGCCCAGTGTGCCCGGAATCAATTTCATAAGATTTTTTCAGGTACGTTCAGTAAACGTACGTTCAGGATTTTATAACTTTTGAACCAGTGCTCGGAATTGAAAACTGAGGGCACTGTTGAACTCGTAGCGCCAGTATTCGCATAAGGAGACCGTCACCGCAGTTGCATTTTAATGAGATGAGAAGTTAGTTTATGGGATTTTTTTATTAAGTTAAAGAAAAATAAATGTGTTACTTTTATTTTTATTTTTGGTGCTTTAATCCTCCAAGGGGAGGTTGGAGGTGTGGCTACCCGTGCATACTCTCCTTTGGGAGGATATTATTAGGTGGGTCCCACCCGATCCCTTTATCACTTCTAACCCCCATTTAAACCCCTCGAACTCCACATAAATGGGGGAAACTCATGAACTTCCCCGTAATGGGGAGCCTATTCACCTTCCTTCTCTACTTAAATGGTGCCACCTCCCATTAATTAATTCTGTAAATTAATTAAGCCAAGCCAACGATTAAATTGTTGAGAAATAGTAATTTGACTACTTTTTCTTTGGGGGGGATTTAGGTTGGTGAAAAAGAAATGTAGTGCTAGGATAACTACTCTCCAACGAAGAACACACCATCTCCATCAAAGAACAATGACGACGCTCGAGCCCGGGATCGACAGTGTGTGATGGGCACAACATACGAAGACAACTTCAAATTCTTTTCTCACTCCTTTGTCAACGTTCCTCAAAATGAGGTAGGGGATCTGAGATAATTTAAATATTAGAATAATACTCTATTCTTTGTCATACAAATTTCTCAATTGGTATGGAAAATGATATTTCCATGATAATGAGGGTTCGGACAGCACGAACATGGCCCGACCCTCCCCCTATGGTTGTTCTTTTGTTGACGATGGAGGTAGACTGCAGTTGAAGCCGGCTGCGCAAGGGCCGCCAGAGCGCCAGAATGGCGTAGCGTAGTCATACCATGCAAATATCCAAGCCACAACCAGGCGGGCTGCGATAGAGGTGGAAGGGAGTGATGCCGTTAATACGCGCCAGAGAGGAACCACGACCAGGATGGTCGTGGCGGATGGAGAGGCGCGGAGCCATCGAGCCGTGCAGAGGTGCTGGAGGTTGCGGCCAGGTCGGCCCACGACGGAGAGGGTGCGGCGTCGTCGCTCCATGGTGGAGGAACCTGGGAGGCCCACTGAGCCGGCCACCGGTGCATGCTAAAAGAGGGACCATTCAAGTCACGTGGTTACCATGCTGACACTCCATGTACTGGACGTTTCAAAATACAGCCCCCCCCCCTGCGGCGAGACCAACTAGGCCATGTGGCCTGCCGGCTGGGCCATGATTCCACTAGCCGGGCCACACCCTTGGACCGGGTCGGACCCATGGACTGGGTCAGACCTCGGTTCAGACTAGGTCAGACCTTAGTTCGGACCGGGATGGGCTGGGTCGGTCCGACTGTGTCGGACCAGTCTTTGACCGGCTATGGCTGATGACACCTTTTAACCGCATCTTAGGGAATGGGTGTCTCATTGAAGAACCTCTTATGTAAATGGAAGGTATAGATCAAGGCGGTTCATATGGAATACTTTACATGATGTTTGGACACAGTTGGGGTACAACCGAGTCGGTTTGGACTTAAAATCCAACCGGGCCCCTGGAACAGAAATGCCAATAACTCACAGACCAGGCATCGGATTGACGCATTGTCTGTCGCGTTGGGTTTTTTCTGATTAGATGGAAATACAGGATACATAAACTCGAGACTCCGTGGTAGTTGATATATCAACACTTGGCTGGAGATGTGGACACTCCCGGAATCGAGCATGCTGTGTACGAGAACTCGAAGCCTGGTTGCGACTGAGATGATAGGATCCTATGTGTACCTACTACTATACTAGGATCCTCTATGGGTTCGACCGCAGAGATAGTATACCGAGATCCTCCATGGGTTTGACAGCAATGATACTATACCAGGATCCTATGTGGGTTCGACAGCGATGGTATTGGACCAGGATCCTCCATGGGTTCGAAAGTGATGAATTATGTACTGTGATCCTCTGTGGGTTCGATAGCACTGATATTGTTCAAGGATCCTATGTGGATTTGAAAGGGGAGATGATTTAGTGTCTACATATAATAATCTCTACCCCTCTAAATGAGTTGTATACATGTTTGAGATGAGTCTTTTCTTTCAATCGTTATCATCAAGGTGATTGACTTTGCTTATTTTGTGGAATGGGTTGTGCTTGGGATCAAGAGTTGGAGTCGGACTGTGATTTGTATCATAGGTATATGTATGGGAATATGTCTAAGTAGGGTTGTTTGATACATTTTTATTGTATCTATATTATGTGGTTTATCATTAGTGGATTCTGTGAGACCTTTGCGGGTCTCGGGCACCCCTACTAAGAATTGTTATTCTTGCCCCTTCACAGGCTTCGCCCACACCATGTTGTGTTCTGTGCAGACGATGGACAACAGTGATCGAGGCTGAGGGTGACGGACGGGAGGCTACTCAGAGCTGTACTAGATGGGACGTACCTCAGGGACGTGTTTTTCAAGTTATGTACCTACACTTTAGGTACTATTCCCAAGTGGACGATCTTGGATCTGTTTTCCCTTTTTACTTGTACTTGTACTTGTTATTCAGTTGGGTTTGTATACTGGACCACTTACATTCAGCACACATTTCTTTTCTATATTTTTTCTTGTAGCTTTTACTGCTACATTCAGATTGTGTGTGTTATAGGTTTAAAGGCAATGCCTTCCCTTTCTATCGGGGATTCACATTTGGTTCAAGTCACCCGCCCCTAGCCTAAGGGAGGTGGGGTTGGGGTAGTCACAGCACGGGACCCGAGGACTGGTCGTGAAAAATTGGTATCAGAGGTGTCGGTTCTACCGCAGAAACTAGACAATGATTCTTTTAATAGTAATAGTGTTAATTGTTTTCGGTGTGGATTGAAATTTAGGAAAACTGGTGTTGGTGCGGCGGTTGACATATCCATACACTAGGACTCTGACTTCTGATTTCCAACTCAGTGCACGAAAACATTGATTGCGTGTGTTTTCTTTGAAATGTTTTTTTCCTGATTACTTTGTGTCAGCTCACTAGGTGTATTGTTTTGACCGTGGTGCATCTATTCCGTTTCATGATGGCCCCACATAGGCATCCAGTCAGGGTTCTGTGTTTCGTACGAGATGGTATCCCACTAAGCGATGAGGCCTTGGTGCATGGCCCCATCACAGCGGAGGTTCTATCAGTACCACTATCTGTTGTGCCACCAATACCTCTCTCTCCACTAGCAGAGATCGCACGTCGTTTGAGTGTGTTGCACGAGTTCCAGCACCAGAGGCCACCCAGGTTTACGGGAGATACGGACCCATAGGCAGCTGAGGATTGGCTGGAGGCTGTTGTTAGAGTTTTCAGATTGGTAGGGTCACTAGCAGACCTCATGGTTGTCCTTTCTGCGAGTCTCATGCATGCAGAATCACGCAGATGGGGAAGCCTGATGCTCAAGGTTCATGACGAGGCACCGCTACTCTAGGTAGACATTGAGAGTCTCTTTCTGTCATAGTTTGTTCCAGCCACCCATCGTGAGATACAGATTCAGGAGTCACTTCATCAGCAGCAGTGCAGCATGACAGTAGCTCAGTACTCAGCGAGTGTAATGACCCAAACTTTTTAAATAGTATATTAACTTACTCTTAATGATATATAAGAGATGTTAATGGTTAATGCAGAAATAGGAGTCGATGGCTTCATCCAGTAGACTCGAACCTTATGAAGCCCACTTAACAGAGCTTGGGAAGGAGGTGGCATCTTTGGTCTTAACTTTGGACCAAGCCCAAGCCGAACTCCAGCGTGTCAAGATTGAACGGAAACGCCTACAGGAGAAGTTCAAGTTAGTAGAGATTACTACTAGGGCAATGTTATCTGATCCTCCCTCAGATTCTCTCACCATAGCACACCATACACTTAGGTCATATGCCGATGTTATAAGGGGCTATGTGACGAGACCCTAGCTTCCTTGTGTAATCCTTTGGGATAAATGAATTGAGATTTCTTCCTTTAGTGTTGTTTTTGAAATTTCAAATGTTCGGATAATTTTAGGATGTATTTTATAGATGAATTTTGAAAAAAATAATATATTTTAAAATATTTATGTAATCCCTAAATAATTAATGATGTGTAATGATTTTCAAAAAATGGTCTTCTACAAGTGTGTTCAGTAAGGAATTTGGAGTCTAATAAGATGAACATAATTTTTGATGAATAGTAAATTATAAATAGTGATTTTACGCTTAGGATTAGTAATGTGACCAAATGGATTAGTAATTTCACTCAAAGAAAGTTTTAATATAATTTAGAAACCTAGATTAATTAATGAGATTCAATAAAATGGGTAAATAACAGTTTCATAAATTATTAGTCAAGAATTAGTTTTTTGGGATGAATAGTGTTTTTTAAATAAAAATAAAATTAAAAATATTTAGAAAAATATTTTTATAAAATGGTCTTTATTTTTGAACTCAGAGAACCGATATTATGTTATGGTAATTTTTGGGGTTTTTTCTGAAAAATTGAATTTTTGGTGAATAGTGTTTTATTTAAAAATTAAATTAAAAATATTTAGAAAATTATTTTTATAAAATGGAGTTCATATTTGTAATTAGAGCATCAATTTTTGGTTAAGGTGAAATTTTGGGATTTTTCTGAGAAACTTGAATTTTAAGTGAATAGTAAAAATACAGTTTTTGGGTTTTGTAATTTTTAATGACATCATAGCTGTGTCATGGTGATGTCATGAGATATTTTAAGGGTTGGCCGACCAAAGGTGATGAATTATTGTATTGGGGGCCCCATGTGGCCTAACATCATGGGAAATATCTTGGGAGAGCACATGGTTTTGAGAAAACCACTTGTGAGGTGTCCCTTGTCCATTAATGCCCAGTCCCCTCACTTTCCCTATAAATACCAACACCTTCTCTCATAATTTGGACTCCAAAATAATTCTCAACGAATTTCTGGTCTCCTTACCTCCCAAGGAGTCCTCCCAAGGTTCGTTCATCCCTCTCAATGTCCCAACCTTTGAGTTTTAAGAGTTACGTTTAAGGTAAGGGATCCGACCTCTCTCTTTCTTTTCATGTAATCTCTTTTATGTCATTCCTTAAATGATCCATGTTTTTATGTGAGAGGATGATCTTTTATATTCTTCTTACATTCCTTTTCATTTTTATATGATGAGGGATCCCCTCTTACTCTCATCATTTCGTTTTATTAAAGTTTATGTGACGTCGTTAGGCTGCCGAATTTATAAGGGATTCATTCACCCTTCCCATTTTCAAGTTCTATTTTCATGTCAAATCATTAATGATCCTTTTTTATGTTAGGGTATGATCTCTATACCTATCATACTGATATTTTATGATCATATTATCATAGACCCTATTTTATCTCATCAATTCATTTTATTGAAGTTTAAGTGACGTCGTTAGGCTGCCGAATTTTCATAAGAGAAATCTTATTTTATTATCACTTCCATGTTTTTCATTTCATATGGTATATTATTAAAATTTTATAACCATGTTCTTAAATCCCTTATATTCTGTCCCCCTACTATTTTATGGATCATTTATGAGTGGGTGACCTATGTCCCCTCTCTTTTTAATGTTTTCTAAAACCTTGTAACATAGTCGTTATGCTGCAGAATTTTTGTCTCAAAATGCCTCTCTCTCTTTTCCTCAAAATTATTTTATGTTATTAAGTGAATACTCAAAGATATTATTTCTACAGGGGTATTCACATATATATCAAAACTTTCAATTTTAAATTCTGGGATTTACATACCTGAAACCCGCTTTCCCTTTCTGTGGGTTTAATGTGACTAAAGATCATGTCTTTAAAGGAGTTTTTAAAATGTTATGAATATGAAATGAAACCCATTTCATTTATACAATATGGGTTTTTTTATGAAATGATTGATGATGATATATGTGGCTCACATGATAATAAAGAAATTTCATGGGTGCGCCTAGATAGTTCCCCAATGCATTGGCTAAAGACTTAATCTCTAAAGATGACTTTTTAGACTTATACCTTTGTGAATAACCTTGGTAATTTTTAATGAAACCTTGGGGATGGAACTTGGTGAAACGAAATGATTGTCAATATTAAATTTTGCAGCCACATATTCAAGTTATGAAAAATTTTATTTTTATTATGATATATCTCATTGTTTCTTTCTCACGCCTTAAAGTTCTTTTCATGTCTTTAATGAAGTATCTCAAGTTCACATGTAAATGTCTCTCTTGTTTCCATTACTGGGTCTTCTGCTCACCCTTTCTTTTGATGTATGTCCCCAGGTTATGAGATGCAGTAATTAAAATATGATGAACTTAAGGAGAAGCCTTTAATGTGTTTAAGGAGAATGTTTTATGTTGTTTTCATGTATTATGTTCCTTGTTTCCAAGACACTAAACCTTAAAGATCCTCAGTTCCATGTAATTAAATGAATGTTTATGTTATAAATAGACGGGATGCTATAGTTGGTATCAAAGGATGGTTTAGTTATTTGTGTTAATTAGGATATAAAACTTTAGGAAGATCCCTATAGAAAAGTTTAAATATTGGAAAACTTCCTGGTATTTTTGTAAGTATTGAGTAAGTGGTTTATCAAACAAATACATCCCTGTCTGGATACGAGCAGGTAGAGGTGGATCTAGCACAGATGTACATAGGGGTAAAACCTGAAAACACCGCTTTGAGCTAGACTCGAACGGGAACTGGTGCACGATAACGGGCCTTGCTTCACTCTTGGTTACGAATCTCCCAGGGGATATGTTTGGTTAATCACAAGATTTTTATGAATCATTATGTAGGAATTATAGAGAAATGTAATTGACTAATAATGAATTCCTAGTTAAAAGATTCATAAATGAAATAAGATTCTCACTAAAGTTTTATTCTATTAGAAAATGGCAGGAAATAGGAGGAACTGTGTCGATAGTGACCGCAATTCACCATGTGCTGAAAACCCTCCAATAGAAGCCGAAATGGAAACATCCATGCGAATGATGAACCAAGTGACTCAAGTTATGAGTAATAACTTGAATCAAGATGAGAGGCCGATCTCACCACAAAGGGAACAACATTCTGTTGAGTCCTTCATGCGTCAACGACCACCATCATTCAGTGGATATACTGACCCATTGGTTGCGGAACAATGGATAAGCTCCATTGAAAATATTTTTTCTGTACTCCATTGTTCGGAACAAGAAAAAATCACCCTTGCTGTTTATCTTCTAGAGGGAGAAGCTGATCAGTGGTGGTCACTGGTCAAAAACATGAATCCTAGAGGAGAGATGGAAGCTATGAAGTGGGAAGAAATTCCGGGGAATATTCTTTAACATATATTTCCCTCGTTCCATGAGAACAATAATGGAGAAAGAGTTTCTCGATCTGAAGCAGAAGGAGAATGAATCTGTCAGAAGCTATGAGATGAACTTCACCGAAATTTCACGATATACCTCTAGCATTTGTCATGGATCAAAGTGGGAAGGTTGATAGATTTTTCGGTGGATTGAGACCTCATCTGCAGAATAATTTAGCCAACCAGGTCTATGATAGCTACGAGGAGATCGTGCGGAGTGCAATGAAAGTCGAGCTAGAGTTTGGTGATACACAGTGGTCTCATAAATCAAATGAAAAGAAGAGATCGTTGGAGCCCAGTTTAGGGGAGACTTTTGATTAGGGATGAGGTGGAAAGAAAATGCAACTTACCACATTCAATAAATGTGGGATGACGCATCTGGAGAACTGCTTGGTTGGAAGTGGCAAGTGCTAAAAGTGTGGAAGAGGAGGCAATATTTTTCGGAATTGTCATAGTGAGGTGAAGCCTCAACTCTCCAACACTAACGATAGAGGAAAATGGTTCTGGCCTTACCCAAAGTCCATTGCCTTAAGTGTGGATAGCTTGGTCACTATGCTAATCTATGTCCAAATCCAAGGGCAGTAGAGGGGAATCACCATCAACCATAGCAAAGGCCAGGGGAGTAAGGTCGTGCTTTTGCTATCACAACAACTAAAGTTGAAGCTCTGAATGACGTGGTAGTAGGTACTCTTGTTGTCCTCTCAAAACTAGCAACTACTTTGTTTGATTCTGGTTCTACGCATTACTTTATTTCTTAAAAGTTTACAAAGAATATAGAATCAATCCCTGAATTTATTGAGGTAGAGTTGTCAGTCAAGACTCCAAATGAAATTATCCATGCATCAAAAGTGTTTAGAGACTGTAGTGTTTACTTTAGTGAGCACAATCTTATCTCAAATCTAGTAGCCATTCCCATGTTGGAATTCGATGTTATAATAGGGATGGACTGGATCTCAAAGTATAATGCTAAGATCAAATGTAGAAGTAAGGAAATTTCAGTAGTCTTGAATAAACGACCTACAGTTATCTTCCAAGGAGAGATATCCCGAACTGATCCCTATATAGAAGCACCTCCCATAGAATTCTTTATGGAGTTAATCTGTGATGATGAAGAAGGAAAAAGGAGCCTGAGGAAACGATGAATCAAAATTACCCTCACCTTCTCGACTAGGCCTCAAGTATATATTTCAGGGATGAAATTTATTAAGGGGGGAAGAATGTAATGACCAAAAATTTTTAAATAGTATATTAACTTACTCTTAATGATCTAATAGAGATGATAATGGTTAATGCATAAAAAGGAGTCGATGGCTTCATCCAGTAGACTCGAACCTTATGAAGCCCACTTATCAAAGCTTGGGAAGGAGGTGGCATCTTTGGGATTCGCTTTGGACCAAGACCAAGCCGAACTCCAGCGTGTCAAGCTTGAAAGGAAACGCCTACGGGAGAAGTTCAAGTTAGTAGAGATTACTACTATGGAAATGTTATCTGAGCCTCCCTCAGATTCTCTCACCATAGCACACCTTACACTTAGGTCATATCCCGGTGTTATAAGGGGCTATGTGACAAGACCCTAGCTTCCTTGTGAAATCCTTTGGGATAAATTAATTGAGATTTATTCCTTTAGTGATGTTTGTGAAATTTCAAATGTCCGGATAATTTTAGGATGCATTTTATTGATGAATTTTGAAAAAAAAAGATATTTTAAAATATTTATGTAAACCCTAAATAATTAATGATGTGTAATGATTTTATAAAAATGGTCTTCTACAAAAGTGTTCAGTAAGGAATTTGGAGTATAATAAGATCAACTTAATTTTTAATGAATAGTAAATTATGAATAGTGTTTTTACGCTTAGGATTAGTAATGTGACAAAATGGATTAGTAATTTCACTCCAAGAAAGTTTTAATAAAATTTAGAAACCTAGATTAAGTAATGAGATTCAATAAAATGGGTAAATAACAGTTTCATAAATTATTAGTCAAGTATTATTTTTTTGGGATGAATAGTGATTTTAATTAAAAATTAATTTAACAATATTTAGAAAAATATTTTTTTAAAATGGACATTATTTTTGAACTCAGAGCACTGATATTATGTTATGGTAATTTTTGGGGTTTTTTCTGAAAAAATGAATTTTCCGTGAATAGTGTTTTATTTAAAGATTAAATTAGAATTTTTTAGAATTTTTTTATAAAATGGAGTTCATATTTGTAATGAGAGAATCAATTCATGGTTAAGGTGAAATTTTGGTATTTTTCTGAGGATGTTGAATTTCAAGTGAATAGTAAAAATACAGTTTTAGGGTTTCAGTATGTTTAATGACATCATATCTATGTCATGATGATGTCATGAGATATGTTAATGGTTGGCCGACCAAAGGTGATGAATTATTGTATTGGGTGCCCCATGTGGCCTAAATTCATGAGAAATATCTTGGGAGAGCACTTGGTTTTTAGAAAACCACTTGTGAGGTGTCCATTGGCCATTAATGCCTTGTCCCCTCACTTTACCTATAAATACCAAGCCATTCTCTCATCCTTTGGACACCAAAATCATTCTCAACGAAGTTCGGGTCTCCTTACCTCTCAAGGAGTCCTCCCAAGGTTCCCTCAAGCCTCTCAAGGTTCCAACAATTGAGTTTTACGAGTTACATTTAAGGTAAGGGATCCGACCACTCTCTTTCTTTTCATGTAATCTCTTTTATGTCATTCCTTTAATGGTCCATGTTCTTATGAGAGAGGATGTTCTTTTATATTCCTCTTACTGCCATTTTCATTTTTATATTATGAGAGATCCTCTCTTACTCTCATCATTTCATTTTATGAATGTTTAAGAGACGCTGTTAGGCTGCCGAATTTATAAAGGATTCTTTCACCCTTCTCATTTTCAAGTTATATTTTCATGTCAAATAATGAAAGTTCCTTTTTTATGTTGGGGTATTATCTATATACCTATCATTCTAATATTTTATGATCAGATGATGAGAGACCCTGTTTTATCTTGTCAATTCATTTTTATTGAAATATAAGTGACGTCGTTAGGTTGCCGAATTTTCATAAGAGAAATCTTATTTTTGTCTCACTTCCATGTTTTTCAATTCATATGGTATATCATTCAAATTTCATTACCATGTTCTTAAATCCATTATATTCTATCCCTCTACTGTTTTATGGATCATTTATGAGTGGGTGACCCATGTCCCCTCTCTTTTCAATGTTTTCTAAATCCTTGTAACATTGTCGTTATGCTGCAGAATTTTCGTCTCAAAATGCCTCTCTCTCTTTTTCTCAAAATTATTTTATATTATAAAGTGAATACTCAAAGCTATTATTTATAAATGGGTATTCACATATATATCAAAATGTTCTATTTTAAATTCTGGGATTTATATACATGAAATCCTCTTTCCATTTCTGTGGGTTTAATGTGACATAAAGATCATGTCTTTAAAGCAGTTTTTAAAACGTTATGATTATGAAATGAAACCCATTTCTTTTATAATATATGGGTTGTTTATTAAATGATTGATAATGATATATATGGCTCATATTATAATAAATACATTTCAAGGGTGCGCCCAGATAGCGCTCCAATACATTGGGTTAAGACTTAATCCTTAGAGATGAGTTTTTAGACTGATACCTTGGTGAATAACCTTGGTAATTTATAATGACACCTTGGGGATGGACCTTGGTGAAACGAAATTATTGTCAATATTAAATGTTTCAGCCACATCTTCAAGTTATGAAAAATGTTATTTTTATTATGATATATCTCATTGTTTCTTTCTCATGCCTTAAAGTTCATTTAATTTCTTCAGTGAAGTATCTCAAGTTCACATGTAAATGTTTCTCTTGTTTCTCTTACTGGGCCTTCTGCTCACCCTTTATTTTGATGTATGTCCCCAGGTTATGATATGCAGTAATGAACCTAGGATGAACTTAATGATAATCCTTTCATGTTTTTAAGAAGATTGTTTTATGTTGTTTTCATGTATTATGTTCCTTGTTTCCAAGACACTAAACCTTAAAGATCCTCAGCTCCGTGTAATGAAATGAAAGTTTATGTTATAAAAAGACATGATGCTATAGAGAGATTCACCGACCTCTCACGCTACTCCATGAATATGGTACAAGACCCATTCTTTAGGGCCCAGACCATATAGCAGGGGCTCAGGCATGAGATCAGTGATTTGATGATCTCCCTCAGCATTCCAAAGTAGGTGGGGGTGCTAGAGTGAGCCCTTCTTGTGGAGAGTTTCCTTACTGAGCAGTAACTAGTAGTAAGACCCACAACAAGGAGACACATAGCAGAGTCTTATGCAGCCAGTTGTAGATAGACGTCGTAGAGGTCCAAGTGGACTTGGACATCTGGTGGGGAACCCCATGATACAGGTTTGGTTGTGCGTGGAAAACGAGACAGAGCCAACCATATGAGGAGAAGGCCGTGTTAATCATGTAGTGGGTAGGGTCACATGGCTCGTGACTACCCGACCCACCGTACTAATGAGCAGCAAAAAGTAGAGGGACCTCTCATGTAGAGGCAGGGGTTCGACGGTGGTGGTCTTCTAGGATCAGGCGGACACGGCAGATGAGCTGGCCGAGCAGCAGGTGGTGGAAGATGTTTCGAGTCCCTACCACCACCACCACTAGGAGGTCCTCACCGACCATAGGGAGCTGCCAGACATGGGTGGGCTCCGCTATAGGTAGTTGAGGCCTACAACCACGACGCACTTGAGATGATTTGATGTACTATCTATGTCTACTCCACCCATGCTTCTGTACTTATAGACACAACTACGAGTCATTCTTTTATTTATGCTTCCCTCATTTAGAGATCAGACATTCCGATAGAGTTGTTTGCTCGATCCTTATGTCTAGAGACTCCTATGGGAGAAGACTCGACGATTATGCACTGGTGCTGGCAGTGTGAGTTTACTCTAAGAGGCAAGAGCTTCATCTTGGATATCCTCATAGCGGTGTCAAGGCCTTTCGGTGTCATCTTGGGTATGGACTCAAAATATACAGTCCATGCTCAGATTGACTGTGTTAGGTGTAAAGTGCAGTGTGTCCACATGGATGGGACCAGATTCACCTTCAACAGCGAGAAGGGACCCTTTGCAGTGCAGGATGGACAAACAAAGAGGTGGGGGCAGCAGATCATACATCATTTGTCTAATCTCATCCTCAGAGCGGTTAAAGTGAAGAGTCTGAGTTTTCTTGTTGTTGTGGATTAGCACACGGATGTTTTCCCAGAGGATGTTCCAGGACTACCTCTTCGCAGAGAGGTGGAATTTTACATTGACATGTACCCTAGGATGACACTGATATCTACTCCAGCATATCAGAAGGCTCCCGCCGAGCTTCATGAGCGGCAGGTACAGTTGGAGGACTTGCAGCGAAAGGGATTTATCTGACGTAATTTTTCACCCTGGGAATCCCCGATTTTGTTTGCCAAGAAGGTATATGCGAGCTTACGACTATGTGTTGATTATCAGTTCCTGAACGAGGTGACTGTGAAGAACAAGAACCCACTCCCGAGGATTGACGACCTCTTTGATCTGTTGAACGTAGCGTGTTGGTACTCGAATTTAGATCTTCAGTCTGGATATCACTAGCTCAGAGTACTGGACAAGGATGTGTAGAAGATGGCCTTTAGATTCCAGTATGGACACTCTGATTTCTTAGATATGCCCTTCGGTGTAACCAATTCTCCAGCAGTGTTCATGAGTCTCATAAATACGAATAATTCAACCATACCCTGATCAATTTGTGGTAGTCTTCATCGATGGCATTCTGATATACTCACCTACCAAGGAGGAGCACACATACCATTTTTTGGGTAGTACTGGACACACTACAAGGGAACCATATTTATGGTAAGCTCTCGAAATTCCAGTTCTAGAACTGAGATGTACACTTTCTGGAACATGTCATCTTATAGGCTGGAGTTGAAGTGGATCTAGCGATGATTGAGGCCATGCTTTCTTGGAAGCCACCAGAGAGTGTGACAGAGGTATGGAGTTTTCTGGGACTGGCAGGGTACTATCAAAGATTTGTGCCCGACTTCTCCAGAGTTGCAGCAACACATTCATCATTGACAAAGAAGGGGAAACCCTTTGTGTGGTCAGAGAGATGCCAGTAGAGCTTTCTGGAGCTGATGTAGAGTTTTACTTGTGCCCCCATCTTGGGGGTCCTAGAGGAGGGCATAGGGTAAATAGTTTACTGCGATGCATTAGGGACCAGACTCGGGTGTGTCCAGATGCTGGAGTGAGCAGTGATCTCTTATGGTTCTCGGAAGTTGATACAACACGAGAAGAACTATGATACCCATAACCTGGAGATAGAAGCATTAGTTTTTCCCTTGAAGATGTGGAAGCACTATCTGATGTGCGAGTGTTTTATAGTCTACTCTACCCACCAGAGTCTCAAGTATATCTTCTAGCTGAAGACAATAATCCTATGACGGTGGATTTGGATTGAGTTTCTCTAGGACTATAACTTTGAGATAATATATACTCATGGAAAGGGGAACGTTATAGCAGATGCTCTCAACAGGAGATCAATCATTCAACTACTAGTAGAGGCGATGGAGCAGCTGGCTACGTTGCAGATATCTTTCATGGATAAAGAGAGAGTAGCCTTTCTACAGTCACTTAAAGTCACTCTTCTACATCATTAGTGGGTCATGGAGGCACAGCGTGGGGACGCTGACTGCGAGACACGATGTGCTCAGATATCCACAGGGCATGCACCTGATGGATTTTATGAAGGTGGGGAGCATGTCATCCTCTTCAGAGGATGTACCATGGAACATATAGAACATCAGGATGAAGTTTTGAGGGAGTTCCACAGTTCTCCTCTTGCGTTACATCTATTAGTGGATAATATTTATCAGGACCTCAGACAACAGTACTGGTGGAAAGGTATGAATATGGTTGTATCAGAGTTTGTTTCATGATGCCTCACTTTTCTACAAGTGAAGGCAAAACAACAGGTTTCAGCAGGCTTGGTTCAGCCCTTAGAGGTCCCAGAGTTGAAGTGACAGTTGATATACATCAATTTTCTGATGGGACTTCCATGTACATCTAGAGGACACGAATCTATCATAGTGATTGCCGAATGAATCACCAAGTCGTCCCACTTCTTATCGGTCAGAGAGATGGGTTCAGTAGAGATCTTGGGACTCCTCTACATACATGAGATCGTACAACTAATGGTGTGCCATCGACGATCGTCTCCGATCGAGATTCTTATTTCACATCTTGGATATGGTAGGGGTTGTAGGAGGCTTTCAGGACACATCTTCTCATGAGCATCACCTTCCATCCTCAGACGGATAGTCAGACTGAGAGGACCATTCAGACTCTCGAGGACATGTTCTGTGCATGTGTCCTCGACTTCAGTCGGTGTTGGGAGGATCACATACCCTTGGTAGGGTTTTCTTACAACAACATCTACCACTACACCATCGGGATGGAATATTTCGAGTCACTTTACTCATGACCTTGCATATCGCCTATGTACTTGAGTGACCCAGGGGAGTCTGCACTTATGGGACAAGAGATGGTGTAGGCTACGACGGAGATGGTGCAGATCATCCAGGAGCAGATGAACACTGCATAGAGCAGGAAAATGTCCTATGCTGATAGGAGAAAGGGACCACTGTAGTTCGAGGATGACAACTACGTCTTTCTACGGGTCTCACCTTGATGAGTTCTACAGAGATTTGGCCGAGGAGACAAGTTGTCTCTGCAATTCATTGGACCTTCCCATGTCCTCACAAGAGTAGACGAGGGGGCTTACCGCTTGGATCTTCCGCCTCAGTTGCACTGGGTGCATGACATTTTCCACATATCTCAGTAGAGGAAATACGTTCACAACCCATCCCACATCATCGACAATGGGGAGCTGGACATCGATGATGGGGAGACATTCACGGAGGTTCATATAGAGATTGAGGATCGACAGGAGCGGGACCTATGTGGACGTTCGATACCACTGGTGCGAGTTCGCTGGTAGCACGGGAACCTCTAGGAGAAAAAATGGGAGCGGTTGGCTCAGATGCATGCTCAGTACCCCAATTTTTTTTCTTAGTGTGAGTTTTAACTTATGGAAATGTAAATCTATGAGATGAAGATAATGTAAAGTCCCGGAATTTCTGTGAAATTTTGTTTTTAAATACACGGGATTTTTATGAGTCTCCAGTTTCTAGCGACACTTGATTCCGAGGCCTAGTGTGCCCAGAATCAATTTTTGATGTTTTGTTTGGTTATGTTTAGTAAACATACGTTTGGGATTTTATATATTTTTAACCGGTGCTCGGAATTGAACACTGAGGGAACCATTGAACTCGTAGTTCTGGTATTCGCTTAAGGAGTCCATCACCGTAGTTGTGTTTTAACGAGATGGTATGTTAGATTTTTGGATTTTTGAAATAAGATAAATAAAAATAAAAGTGTTAATTTTTTTATTTGTGTTTGTTTAATCCTCCAAGGGGTGATTGGAGGTGGGGACACCCACCATAATCTCCATTGAGAGGATGTTATTAGGTGGGCCCCACCTTATACCATTATCTATTCTAATGTTACCACCTCACATTAATTAATTCTTTAAATTAAATAATCCAAGCCAACTATTAAATTTTTTAGGCACAAAATATATGGATACTTTTTCTTTTGGGAGGATATGGGTTGGAAAAAGAGAAAGGTAGTGCTTGGAGAATTACTCTACAACCAAGAACGAACCATTTCCAACGAAGAATGAGGACGAAGCTTGAGCCCAGGATTAGTGGTTTGTGATGTGCACAACATACGACGACATATTAAAATTCTTTTCCCATGCCATCGATAACGTTCATTGGAATGAGGTAGGGGGATTTGAGTTATTTGAAATATGAGTTTAAACCTCCGTTCTTCATCGTACAAATTTCATGATTGGTATGCCAAATGATATCTCCATGACGAGGACGATTCAGATAGTACGTACATGGACTGACCCTCCCCCTATGGTTATTTCTTTCATTGATGATGGAGGCAGACTGTGGAATAAGTCGGTGGTTCAAGGGCCACTGGACCGCCAAAAGAGTGTGGCGCTGTCGCGCCATGCAAACAACCAAGGCGTGGCCAGGAAGTCCGTGGAAGAGATGGAAGGGCACAATGTCGTCGCACCATGCCAGAGAGGAACTACGGTCACGAGGGACGCATCGGAGGGAGTGGCGCGGAAGCGTCGCACCGCGTAGTGGAGTTGGAGGCCGTGACGGGGTAGGGTCGCGGCGGAGATGGAACAACGCCGTCACGCCGCGTGGAGCCCAGCAGAACCATATCATCGTCGCGCCGCGGTGGAGGAACCAGGGTGGCCGGCTGAGCCGGTCGCCTGTGTATTCTAGAGGTGGGACCCTTCAGGTCCCGCAGTTACTGGGCCGACGCACCAAATTCCGTGCGTTTTAGACCCCCCCCCCCCCCCCCCGCGGCATGGCTAGCTAGTCCAGGTGGCTCGCTCGCCATGCCACATGGCCACCCAGAACACGGCCAGTCAGCCGGGCCACATCGGGCTGGGCCACCACATTCCAGGCAGCCACCAGCCAGGCCGCCTCAGGCCGGGCCGCCACCGGCCGGGCCACCCCCTTGGATAGGGTCAGACCCGTAGACTGAGTCAGACCCCGGTTCAGACCAGTTTAGGTCGGGTCTGTCCGATTAGGTCGGACCGAACCCAGACCTGTTATGGCCGATTACACCTTTTAGCCACATCATGGGCTACATGTGTTTGATTGACGAACCGCCTACGATGATGGAAATCTAGGAGAAATAAGGTTCTTTTGGAATACTTCACATGAGGTTTGGACGCAGTTGGGGTACGACCAAGTTGGTTTGGACTTAAAAACCAACCAGGCCCCTGGAACAGAAATGCCAACATCTCACCGATCAGGCATCTGATTGACGCACCGTCTGTCGCGTTGGGTTCCTTATGATGAGAAGAAACTACGTGATACATCAAATTGATGCTTAATCGTAGTTTATGTATCGACAATTGGCTCGAGGAGTGTACCCTCCCGGAATTGAGCGTGCTGTGTGCAGGAATCCTAAGGATGGCTACGATTGAGATGAGAGGATCTTACGTGGACATACTACTATACCCGGATCCTCCATGGGTTCAATAGTGGTGATACTGTACCAGGATTTTCCATGGGTTCGATAGTGAAAATAATGTACCAGGATCCTCTATGGGATTGACAGTGACGGTACTGGGCCGGGATCCTCCGTGGGTTCGATAGTGATGACTTCTGTACCGGGATCCTCCATGAGTTCAATAGCACTGATACTATTCCAGGATCCTACATGGGTTCGATAGAGAAGATTATTTAGTGGCTAAATCTAATCATATATACCCCACTACGTGAGTTTTATACCTGTGTGAGTTGAGTCTTGTCTTTTAGTCGTTATCATCAAGGTGATTGACTTTTCTTCCTTTGTGGAATGGGCTGTTCTTGGTATCATGAGTGGGAGAAATACTGTGATTGGTAACATATATATATGTATGGGAATATACCTAAGAAGTGTTGGTTAATACGTTATAATTGTATCTATATTTTTTGGTTTATATTTAGTGGATTCTGGGAGACCTTCAGGGGTCTCGGGGTCCCCTACTGAGTATTGTTATACTCACCCCTCCACGGGCTTTAACCGCACCTTGTTATGTTCTATGCGGATGACGGACAACAGTGATTGAGGATAAGGGTGACAGACGGGAGTCCGCTCATAGCTAGACTAGACATGACATACCGCAGGGAAGAGTTGTTTGATTTCTGTACCTACCCTTAAGTTAGGATTCCCTGGTGGACAATCCAGGAGTTGTTTTCCCTTTTTTCTTGTACTTGTACTTGTTGTTTGTTTGGTTTGTATATTGGCTCACATACTTTTAGAACACTTTTCATTTCTATATTAGTACTTGTAGATTATACTGCTATGTTCATACTATGTGTGTTACAGGTTTAAAGGAAATGCCTTCCCTTGTTATCCAGGATTCACCTTGGGTGCTAGTCGCCAGCCCCTGGCATAAGAGAGGCGGGCTTGGGGATGTCACAACACAGGCCCCGATGATGGGCCGTCACAATATTCTAGCATCTACATTCTGTAGATACAATTATAATTAAAAAGATGAATATATATTAATGATATCAATCAAAATGTTGAATTCTTACATTCAGACAATAAAATAGTGTTTTATAAATAATTTGTCAGGTTTGATGATATCTATTTAAAATAAAGATACATGAAAAGAATAATTAATCACAATCACCTATTATTGTTTCAACCATTCCCAACTAATCACAATAAAAAACTGTATGATTTTTCTAAATACAATAGTAAATATATTCAAAAAAATTGGTAGACCTAAACTAAAATGATCATCAGAATTTTGTTAATTTTTACAAGATTTACATGTAATAAAGAGATAACAAATAGAAAAACTAAACATAATAGTCAATAAAAATAAAAAACCATGTTTTACATAATCAATTATATAAAAAACCTATAAAATGTATGTATAAAAAATTTTATGGATAACCGATGCTATAGGATCCTAGAGATATCTTGTTAAATGGTGTAAAAATTGAAATTAGTATGTAAGTAATATCCCAATCCAAAAAAATGATAGCGAATATTTTCAAATAATATTTTTTTACTCTACATACTATAATAAACTTATTTCTATAAATATGTATTCCAAAAATAGAAATGAAAAAATTGGTAGAATTTATTATTACAAAGCGATTTAAGTAGACATGTTTAGTCACGTTTTTAACTATTATTTTTGAAACTTCCCTTTGTTTGCATATGTAGGTCACTGCCAGGTCCTCTTGTATCCATGATGTATCAACATATCAGAAAATTATGATGAACCCCATCCTTACTATCATAATAACATGATGGGTATTTCATCATAGATAATAAATTTATAAGAATATGTAGGTAATGTACTATGGTAGTCAGAATCATTTAATAAGATATTAGATAATTAGGAGTAGATAATTGAAAATGAAAAGAACTATTGTTTGAAATATAAAGAATATAAAAACTACATAAAATTAAAGAATTAATTTTTATAATAATTTAATGAAAATAATAGTAACTCAATATAACTATTATATAATCTAGTAGATGACATATCTTAAGTTTAAGTATCTAATAATGTGGAAATGTTTGTACTTACTGGAGAATACCTAATAATTTTATGGTCCGATCATGTAAGGGTAAAATTTATGTTACAATATGGTGTGTTTCATTTGATGAAAAATCAAATTAAAAAAATTGAATGAATTTGTACCAAAATATATTCAATGCCACTACTCAATCATGAAGACCCAGTATTATGATATTCTTGTACAGAAACTAAAAAGGTAATATTGTTTTATGGTTAATTTTTACAATGGAATATAGAAATATTTATACTGTGTTACATGATTATGGATAAAGATATTAGTAATTCTACTAATGCATAGTTTGATATCAATAATAAGAAGTACTTTTATGGTGTATTTTACAAAATAATAATGAAGATTTTAAATATTGTAATTTGGTACATTAATTAATAATAAATAAAAAATTCTGATTGGAAAATGTACAATTGTGGAGGAAAATTGTGCGCATCATCATCGTAATTAAGAAATGATAAGAAATGTTATTTTTAATATTCCAAAACTATATTTATTTGGTATAAGAACTTAGTTCTACCTCTATCAAACTATATCTCAACTCTACAGCAATTTTATATATGAATTTCAAGACATGATTGTAAAATAGATCAACATAAAATGAGTCTTTCTTATTAATAAACACTAGTTTTAGTAAAAAAAACTACAGGATTTAGAATTTTAATCACACTATAAGTGATATAAAATATTCTTTTTTACTATTAATCAAGTAGAGAAGTTGTAATAAGAAAATTAAAAATCAAAAAGTTTATAAACATGATGTTTAAATTTTAGGTGATAATTTTTAATTGTGGCACCAAAATATTCCACCTAAATTTATTACATTCATCATGCAAGAGTTGCATGATTCATAAAACTACTTTTGGGTTATTTATTTTTATTATAGATAAAATTAAGAACCATGTAGGCTATAATAGATTAAGTATAAAAATATTTTAAATTAGAACCTGACATATGTTCACAGTTAATATAAATTCATAATAAATTTAAAAAAGTAAGGATATATTACTTACCTATTAATATTTTTTCACATCAGAAATATTTGTCTTATTACCCCCAATACAATATTTCTATAGAGGGGTTGGGATTTCATTGGTTGAAAACAAAATAACTATGATAATATTAGCAATTTAAACCTGATAAATTCAAAATCAGAGACATAAAAAAATTAATATCAACATTTGGATGTTATATTTTTGATGTAAAGAGAAGAAAATAGTTAAAATACACTAGTAATTGTAATTAAAACATCCCATGTGTCTGAAGATTTCAATTACTGGAATGTCTAGGTTGTAAAAAAAATTGTTCCTAGAAAAGTAGTTGTTATAATTAAAGACACTAAATGATTTTTAAAATTATAATTACATAGTATATTTTTTAAGGAACATTATAAAATAATAGTAAAATAGAATGACATAAAAGGATTAATGAATAGAAAATCCATACTAATCAATATATTCACCCGAATGAGTTGTAATATCCAAATGGTAGATAAGTCCTAGTTATTATCCAGGTAATGTTTAATTTCATTTACATAGTCACCCAATGAAGTAATGTTTACTTTCATGCCTCTGTAGTAAAAAAAGTAACACTATAACAAATCTAATATATTCCAATCATGTAATGTAAATACACAAAATAAATGACATGTCATCCTCTATAATAATATACATTCTATGGTGAGAATTACACATTGATTTCAATATATGCGGGAAATGTAGAATACCAATTATTTTAATAACATATAAGATAGAATGAAACATAATTTGAAGAAAATAATATTGATTTGAAAGAAAATGTAATATTTAATTTATTAAGCTATGTTTAATATAATTTTTTAATTGTAGTTTTATAAAAATTTACCTATTATATTTTCTTTTGGAACCCTTCAATGAATAATTTCATCAAATGAAGTGAAATTAAAACTAAAAAGTAGATGTTGTGCATCACAAGGGTGAAAAAAATCATGGATCTTATCATTATTCATAAGGCATGTCTAGTTACAATGTGTTTTCCTTGATGTGAATATATTTGAACGATTTGTATAAAATAGAATATTCCTCCAGGCTAAAGATGATTGTAATTAGAGATAACATTACTGTTAGTAATCAAAAATAGATTCTTCATTCCCTATGGATAGAATATAAATGTTGGTTAATAGGTAGAAATAGATGAAAGGGGCATAGATATACAATATCTATATTGAAATATGTACAGAAAGGAGCAGTCCAATAAAGAAAGTTATCTAACAAAATATATTTATGTAATGTAAACTCACATGTATATCACCATGTACAAGATCAATAGAAATGACAACATTTGAGTATTTTGATGATGAATTTCACCAAATATTGATCTCATGAACTTCTATCCATAAGTTTTCTTCAGATCATGGGTTTATCTCATTCAATCGGGTTACAGATTGGGACAATTTTTGATTCTATACAGTTTCAACTAGTGTAGAAATAAAACATATTAAAAAAGTTATGATGTCATGGAATTACAAAAATTGAATATTCTAACCACATTAAGATTTCATGAGTTAATTTAAATGATACTTAAGACAGGTTATCAAATCATTCATTGAAAATAATATTTTTTGGGTAATCACATGATGTGTTAAATCTATCAAAAACTACTTTTTTCAGACCACTGGATGATGTGACCTTAGAAAACAAAACATATAATTGAGCATGAGAGAACATATTATTTCAATGATATAACCAAACAAAATTCAATGGTTTCCATGACTTTTATTAATAGAAATAACATATGATACTATCAATGTATATTTTCTTCAATGTAATTTGTAAGGACATTTAACATCATAGTGAAAAATAGTTAGTTTTGGAATTAATGTAAAATACCCTAAGTGACAAAAACATAAAATATTTTATCTAATGACATGGTCACCAAAATGTGTATCTATAATATGAGTACTATTACATAAACCAACTCATTGATCTACACTAAGTAACAACATAATGGGTACACTAATCTTTATGGTAATATTGTGGGTAGCCAACCCATAGTAATTGAGAACAGTTATAATATTAGAGATGTGTATTTTTTTTCTGGACTCTATCTATCAAAACATGCATTCAAAATAGAGTCAGATCTGTAGTAAACCTTTATTATATAGTTCTTTAGAGATATAATGTATTAATTTACATCGTGAAAAACATCATGAGTTGGATCTAAAATTTCTAGGCCTTTTAGATAGAATAAGAAATTTTATTTTACACTAAAATAAGGATATGTGTGGTCAAAAATTACATCCATTGAATTTTCAGTGTACATAAGAAGTTATGTTGACAGAATTTTAATGAGTGATTCACTATAATTAGGCTCACTAATTCAACCATCTCCAATATTCAATGTAAATTTTCCAAAATCATATAACTTATCTAAATCAGTTGGGGTAGAAGTTATGTGAAATATTAGGTTCTTTGTCTGAGTTAATACCTATCATTGTTTCCATAGATATGATTACTACATACATGAAAATAAAACATCATTTCTATTAACAGTTGGTATAAAATTTATTATTTTTCTAAAATTTCCACCCAATATAACTTCAACACCACAGAATGGTAAATTTGTAGAATTAAATTTTTTTACTATCATTATATCTATTAGACTATATCTGGGAGGCTGAAAAAAGTACTTATTAATAATGGCTTCATCATCCAAAATTATCATCTTTTTAAGGTTTAGAGGTTCTATAACACAAATCACTTATTGAATATTTAAAATTGATTTCCCATTAATAATGATTGGAAAAGAAATTTAGAATGTTTCGTCCTTCCACCAGAAAGTAGTAAAGATGCTATTCCACTAGAAACAATAGAAAGAATAATTATTCCATTTTACCTCAACAATGATGTTCTTACTCTACAAATAAATGTTATAATTCTGCCTCAATATCCATGCATGAAGAAGTGCCGCCACAATTATCAGACAATGAAGAAAAAATGACCCTAATCATGTCTTTCTATTCAACTCAATGCATAATATATAATTTTATATACACCTTTTGTATTATTTCATTAATGTAATTTTGTTCCTCAAAAAAATTATTTGGATGAGTATAAATTTATGATTCTAGAACAAGCATATGAGGATAAAATTATTGAGATCTAAAATTTAAATATAAAATGTATTCTATTTCATGAAAAGAGTATATATGTGTCCATGGTGTCATGGCACGTCAAATTGATAATGTTTTTAATGTTATTTTATTTTATACAAAGGACCTTGGTCCATCTCTCGAGGAGGTTTTATAGGGTTTGAGTATATATTTTTAATAATGATTACCAAAAGAGGGGGTGATTTTGAAAATAGTTGTATGAAAATAACATACCTTAATGAGTTTAATAGTTGATAGAATAATGTGTTGGTTTAAGAATTATGAGATAAGGAGATCAATTCAGGTTCACTACACATCTTTGATAGTTCATTGTTCTTAAAATTTCACATCGTTTTGTTTAATTCGTTGGACGAGGGTTGTCAATATCTTGAATTACCTCTTGCCTCTCTAAATGTTGGACAATCTATCAACCCGTGACACAACAATCGTGTTGTCAAGGATTGGAATTCAAGAACAGATTAAATGTTACCAAATCATACTAAAATATTTTGTATGTGTGAGAGAAAGATTATCCTTGTGTTTCCCAATCGGAACATCTCAAGTTTCCCACATGAAATTTCAACCCAATCGGTGAAGAAATGAAAAGAAGTTCACTTAATTAAACCCAAAAAATGAACTTAGAGGTGAAAAATATTTAGATAAAACATAAGTGAAATTATACACACACAAATTACACAAAACTAGTAGAGTATGAAGTTCCTAAACTCCCTCCGAATTATGTGTAGCTCCCTTAAAATGATCATCTATCGTTTAGCTCGCCATCAAGTGGAGGAGAAGGCTCGGGTGGAAGTTGTTCATAATTGTTGATCCCCCTATGATGATAGGGGCCTCCATAATTTCAAGTATAAGGAGAGAACTACATTGGGTCTCCAAAATAATAGAGATTTTCCTCCTGGTCAAACATGAAAATGAGGTGCCCAAGGTTCCATTTTATAGGAAAATGGGAAGGTGGTTTTTAGCACACACAATTATTAAAACCACTTGTCATAGGTTTTTAGACCTCCAAAAAACATTATCTTCATTTAGAGAAAATAAAAGACGTGTATCCCCACCGCT
Source organism: Viscum album (assembly GCA_963277665.1). Classification (NCBI taxonomy): domain Eukaryota; kingdom Viridiplantae; phylum Streptophyta; class Magnoliopsida; order Santalales; family Viscaceae; genus Viscum; species Viscum album. Next base: position 1,245,727,875 of record OY728147.1, read on the forward strand.
TGGATGTCTCCACCGAATGTTTGGAACAATTTGGACACCTATATCCCGAGATATAGACAGATCACAACACACCAATTTTGACTCTGTGCAGATTTGGTGTACTTGACAGATCAGGTCGGCAATGCCATCATATTTCCAAATGAGTCTTGGGTTCATTCATATTAAATATATCCCAATATATTTTGGACATTCCCAAAAAATTTCATCCCCATTGGATGCACAGTCTAGTAAAAGTGTGCAAATTAATACACTTGTGTGCTTCGATCCTGCGCAGTTTGGCCAATTTTTTTGGACATCATCATGGGCCCTCCAAATCACAATCACCATCAATGAAATTTTTCAAAAAACATACATTGGAATTTTTAATATATATAAACACAAAATAAATGATTCATACATGGAATTCAATTTTTTATTATTTATGTAATTTACAATACAAATTCAGTTTAATACAATGGTGTCAGGGTGAAAATGACATAGTGAATCGTGGTACAATCACACCCCAACACCTAAACATTTTCACTCCTGGGAAAAGTCACATAACAAAATAAAATGATGAATATATATATATATATATATATATATATTTCCCATCATCATGATGATTTAACCTTTAAGTAAATTTTAATTCACTAAAGTAATGTGATCAATGCACGAACCACACCAAGGAGTTTTTTTCTAGTGAAAATGGAAAAAGATGTCTCATAAATCAAATAACAATAAAATTAAAAGAGATTAATGACACCAACATGAGGAAGGAATTCAAAAGTAAAACATTACACTTACACTTCATGTGTGTGTGTCAAAACTAGTACATTCTATTCTTTCCACATTCTATCCAATAAATATAGTCTATTTTAAAATTATTTAACTTTAAATGATTTTACACCAAACCCATCCAACATACTTTGCAATAATATTTCAAGACCCAAAACCTTAAGCATTCATAGAATTAAAACCATAAGCTCCTAACCTAGATATCCCCAAATGTTTCACATTTCATCACTCCCCTCATTTATTATATTTTCTTTGAAGTTGCATTTGGAACAAATCTCACCCTCATCCTTCAACCCTAGATTGATCTCCTCATGAAACTATTTGCAATAGTTGTAAAAAGATAAAAGGTTATGGAGGAGTAGTTTTTGACCTACCCAAGACAAAAAAAATTTGAGGGCATACAGACATTAGGTACACATGCATAGTCAATCCAGTACAGTAATGAAATAGATCGGATAAGAAACAAATGTATTAAAACATCATTTAAAGATGAAAAATATTAACCTAAAATATATTAACCTTGAATTAATTAATAAATATTCTCAATTAGTTGTTTGGTGAAAAAATGTATGGACATATTAGTGACACAGTTTTCTCAAAAACTACATACACAAGGGGAATCAATCATGTCAAATATTTCACAGTGATAAAACCATTAGTATCATTGACAGATAACCAATTGACTAAAAATTTCTCCCTTATATTAACTTCTTATAAATACTATTTTCACCATTCATTATGGTATTTTTCCTTTCCCCACATCAGGGTCACCAAATCATGGAACTTTGATATTTTCTATGGGGAAAAACTAAAATATCATAAAGTAGGCGAAAAAGATAAGAAAGAAGAAAAACAATGGAAAGACTAATGAACTAAATAAGACATGGAAAAGTGAAAATACCATAAATTAGGTGGAAAAATAAAATAAAGAAAGAATAAAAATGATGATGATTCCTATCTAACCCAAGAATTTACCCATCCCCCAACACCTAGATTGTGTAGTGTCCTCATTGTAATAATTGAGAAGGTGAGGAGGAAGGAAAAAACCCAGTGTGATTCACTTGTATCTTGCTTCTTGAACATGGATTTCCTCCATTTGGGACTCAGAATGGGTTTTGTGGAAGTGATTCGGCCGCTTCCCAATGATAGTGAAGGTTTTCTTGGTTTCTTCATTTTGAAACTGGACTACACCTAATGGTTATACCTAAATAATAATGTATGTGCCAAACCAGTGGGAACGAAGCTTACCTAGATGCAACTTTATCCTTTCATTATAAAGGAGTACCATATGCCCAATATGGTACTGACGATGAAGGATATGATGTTCGTTGGAAGCTTTGGTTATCTTAGTATAATTCTTGGAGTTTTCATATGTATTTGTTCCCATTTCAACTAGCTCTTGAATTTGCAGCTTTCATTGATAAACCACACTAGAATGATTAGAATTTCATTGTTTGATCTCCCAGTAGGCCCAGTGCTCAATCTCAACAGGTGGGTGAAAACACTTTCCAAACACAAGATGATAAGGTGACATTCCAATGGGAGTTTTGAAAGGAGTACGGTTGGCCCATAATGAATCACCATGTAAATGACTCCAATCTTTTTATTTGATTGAACCATTTTTTCAAGAATTTTTTTACCTCTCTATTTGACACCATGGATTGACTGTTGGTCTGCGGATGATTTGTCGTAGAAACTCTATGACCAACCCCATACCGACGTAGAAGTGATTGCATTGTTCAGTTGCAGAATTGAGAACCCTGGTCACTGATGATGAACCTGTGTAAGCCAAACCTACAGATGATTTGGGTTCTCAAAAATTCATCAAATACTACAGATTAGTCATTCCTTGTAGCTCGTGCCTTTACCTATTTTGACACGTAATCAACTTCTAAAAGAATGTACAAGTTTCCATAGAAATTGGGAAATGGACCCACAAATTCAATGAACCAATCATCAAGAATGTCATAAAAGAGAGACGATTATTGTTGAATTTCATTTCTTTTAGAGACATTCCCCATTCATTGACAATGAGGACAATATTGGGAAAAATAATGGGAAACCCAAAAAAGTGTTGGCCAAAAGAGACCAGAATCAAGGACCTAGCGAGTAGTCCGTTGTGGACAAAAGTGCCCCCCACAAGAAAGAGTGTGGCAGAATCTAAGGACAGACTAAAACTCGCTATTGGGAACACAACACCTAAGGACTTGATCGCTACATATGCACCAGAGATAGGGGCCATTCCAAATGTACCAAAGAGACTCATGTTTTAGACGGTTAGAGTTGTTTTTGTTGAAATCATTAGGAATGCGTGATGCTACCAAATAATTTACAATTTCGGCATACCAAGGAATAACATCTTGTACACAGTACAATATCTCATCAGGAAATACGTCATTAATGGGAATAGAGGGGGATGAGTCAAATACCGAGGATGGTGGAATCCTACAGATATGGTCAACCACTACATTCTCTTCTCTTTTTTTATCTCTAATTTCTAGATTAAATTCTTGAAGGAGGATCATCTAGTGAATGAGGCGTGGCTTGGCTTCTGATTTCTTAAGGTGATATCGAAGGGCTGGATGGTCTGAGAACACAATGAATTTGGACCCCAAAAGGTGTGATCTGAATTTTTCCAAGGAAAACACAATGGAGAGGAATTCTTTTTCAGTTGTGGTGTATTTTTCTTGGGAAGGGTCCAAAGTCCATGAGGCATAGTCTATGACATGTGGATCTTGATCGATCATTTGTGACAAAACTACCCCAACTGCATAGTTTGAGGCGTCACACAAGAGCTCAAATGGTAAATGAAACTGAGTTGGTTGGATTACCGGGGGTGAGTTGAGCCTCCATTTTTACTCAATAAAAGCATCCTCAAATTATTTATCAAAAAATTCATTTTCTTTTTAGAGTAATTGTGAGAGGGGGAGTGCAATTTTACTATAGTCTTGAATGAAACGATGGTAAAATCCAGCATGACCTAGGAATGAACGCATATCCCATAAATTATTGGGGAATTGTAAGGAATAAATGAAATCAACATTTTATTTATCTACTTGGATTCCATCCCCAAAAATATCATTTCCAAAAACTATACCTTGTCGCACCAGGAAATGGCATTTCTCATAATTTAATACAAGATTATTTTCAATATAGTGATGTAGGACAAATCCAAGGCTACTCAAAAATTCATCAAATGAAGAGCCATAAATAGTAAATCATCCTTGAGTACTTCCATGCAATAATCTAGTTAATAAAAAATAATACTAACCATGCATCATTGGAAAGTACATGGAGCATTTCACAGACCAAATGACATACTTCTATAGGAAAATGTGCCAATGGGGCAACTGAAGGTTGTATTTTCTTGATCGTCAGGGGAAATATCAATCTAAAAGTATCCAGAATACCCATAAGTGAAATAGTAGTGGGACTTACCCACTATCCTCTCCAAAATTTGGTTAATGAATGGAAAAGGGAAATGTTCCTTCCTCGTGTGTTGGTTTAGTCTATGATAGACTATACAGACATGCCAACTATTCGGCACATGAGTTGGCTCCAATTCTTTGTTTTACTTTTTAATTACTATAAGGACAGTATTTTTAGTAAATACATGAACAGGACTAACCCATTGGATGTCAGAGAATGGGGTAAGTAATTCTAGCAACCAATAATTTTGTTGCCACATTTTTCACAACTTCAAGGATGTTTGGGTTCAGTCGACGTTGTGGCTACCTCACTAGTTTAGCCTCATAATTTTACAAAATATTATGTGTAAAAATTGATGGGATTCTACCAGGAATTGAAGAAAGTGTCAACCCCAAAGCTTGTTTATACTCCCTCAAAATTTTAAGCAGTCGCAATTCATGATCAAGAGGGATTGAACTAGAAATGATGATGTACAACTTGCTTCCATTCTACAGATATGAATATTTCTAATCATTAGGCAATTGTTTCAGTTCCAATTCAGGTGTATTTTGGTTTGATGGGGGTGTGTGTGAAAGTGTGAGGTCATTGATCTCATCTAATTTTTCAGTGTTATCATCCTCAATAGAGGAATGATCTTTTACAAGCTTAGCAATATCATCGATGGTAAGTGGATCCTCAGTGTTTAAGAAATCATCAATCAATGAACAAGGATGTCACTTTTCTAGACTAATACATCAATCAATGCATGAATCCCTTCCTAGAATTTATATCAGTGAAGAAAACATAAAATGGGGATCAGGGGAAAGAAATTATGTTTTTTCAGGGGTAGGGAGTACATCAATTGAATTAATAGAGATATTGGAATGTTCATCTGAGGGGTTTTTTATGGAATCAAGGATGTTGAAATGGACTATGTCACCACCAATTTCTATAGATAATGTATCATTGTGGAAATTAAATATGGTTTTGGAGGTTTTCAAGAAAGGTCTCTCCAATATAAATAGGGCATGTCCATTCATCCTATCATCCTCCATTTTAATCACATAAAAGTCAGAAAGAAAAATTAAATTTTGGACCCTCACAAGAACATCCTCTGACACACTAGAGGGGTGTGCAGTACACTGGTTAGCTAGTTGAACAAAACTTCCAGTGGTCTTTAGTTCCCTAACCTACAATGTAGAGTAAATGGAGTGAGGAATCACATTAATAGAGGAACATAAATCAAACATAACATTTGAAAAATAATACTCCCCTATGGTGCATGGAATTGAGAATGATCCAGGATCATTTCACTTGGTGGGATGTGATGGATCTATCAATACTGAAACATTTCTCCGAAAACTCACCTTCTCAACTCCAAGAAGTCTACTTTGGTGTGTACACATCTCCTTTAGAAACTTGGTGTACCATGAAATTTGATTCACATCATCAATCAATGGGATGTTAACCTGAACATTCTTGAAAATATCCAATATTTCATTATCAAAATCTGTTTACTTTTGTTTTATTAGTAGGGTGGAACTTTCAGGTAATGGAAGAGGAATAGTTGGGCTATGTGACTCATCAATGTACACACTCTTTCCTTTGGAAGGGCTTCTATAAATACAAGGTTCTTCAACATTTGGAATATTTTTAACGGTTGGGATGGAGGTTTCCTCATGAGGGGATGACTCTACTAGTGGATCCATCTTATCTTATAGTTGTTTTCCACTATTAAGGGTGATGGAACTAACATTTCCTTTATACCTATGGTTATGTATTGGTTAAGAGGGAAGTTTACCTGATCATTGACTTTGAATTTCACCCGCTAAGTTAGCTAGTTTGCCTAATTAGTTTTTTAGGTCTTTTATGGATGCTTGAGTGGTTTTTTGGAATATAATATTGCTGGAAGCCATTTGTTTCATCATATCATCTATGCTAGGCTCGGGTTTTGGAGGGGTTTGTTTGAATGGCCTTCGGGGTGGTTGAGGATTTCTAGGTGGTGGTGGTGGATGACTACTCTTCCCTGGTTGGTTCCATTATTGTTGAGGTTGGTTTGAATACCCCCCATGCCTATATTCATAGTTCTTCTTCCTCCAAGGGTTGGATGGATAGTAAGGTTCTTTCCTAAAGGGTTTTTTATAGGGGCAAACTGGAAATATCGCCTCACAAATCTCATAAGTTTCCCTCATTTGAAGACATTGGTCAGAGTAGTGGGTGTCATAAGAATATATACCACAATGGATGGGAGTATGGGATTGGGATTTCCCTTGGGAAAGAGAAAGTTATCGAAGAAGTGTACTTACACCTTCGAACATTGGGTCCATATTCTTCTCAAATTCCGTACTTTGTACCTCAGGAACACCTCGAATGGGTATAATAATCCTTTTACCAAAAATTTTAGTGTTTTTTGCCATGTTCTCAATTAAGTTCCTTTCAGCAATTGGGGTCTTATCTATCGGTGCACCACCTGCAGCAACATCAATCATATTTCTATCAATTGGGATTAAACCTTCATAAAAATATTGTATTAAATGTTGGTCACGTATTTGGTGGTATGGGGAACTTGAATAAAATATTTTAAAGAATTCCCAATATTCATGATTTGTTTCCCCTTGAGATTGTCTTATCCCTAAATTTTTTTCCTTATTGTTGTATTTCAAGAGGCTCGGAAATATTTTCCAAGATAAGGCATTTTATGTCTGTCCAACCTCTTATTGTAAAATTTACAAAATATAACCAATCTTTCGCAGTGTCTTCCAAAGAAATTTGGAATAATCTAAGATTTAATATTTCCTCAACCACATTAGAAGGTTTTATTGTTGAACAAACAGTACGAAATTCTATTAAGTGCATGTGTGGATCCCCTCCAAAAAGTCCTTGGAATATTGGTAATAGATGATTTAAACCAGATTTTAATTACAAATTGGGCGTCTCTCCTTGTAATTGAATGCATGTGGGATGAATATGAACATCAGGTGAGTTTAGTTCTTTTAGTTCTTGATTATTTTCAGCCATTTTATTCATGTTAATTTCAGTTTCTATGTTAGTTCAAGAACAAGATGAAGGGTGAAGAAGAGTTTCAATATGTGGTGTGCCCTCAATCAAAGTGTGGTCTTTTGTGTCTCGGTATCGTTGACATAGGGTCCTCTCTGGTTTAGGTTCAAAAGGTTCTAAATCTCCTGAAGTAGAATGAGTCATGCACCAAACATACACAAAAAATAGATCATAACAAAAAGGGATTGAAAATATATAAGAGAAAACAAATAAATATTCACAAAAATTGAAAAACATTATAAAAAATGCACTAAAAACCAATGTGCTCCCCGACAACGGTGGAAAAATTTAACCACGGTGTCATGAAATGTCAAATTTAAAATGTTTTTAAGGTAAATTTATAGTCTATGGAAGACCCTAGGTCAACACTCGTGGAGCATTGATATGATTTGAGTATGTATTTTTAATAAAGATTACTAAAAGAGTGGGGATATTTTGAAAACTGGACTGAATGGCCCGAAGGCCACAATTTTTATTGAATTTTGATAAGCCCCCTTTTAAGGGTAAAGGAGGGGAGGAAACCAACACTCTATGACATTAGGAAAAAATCAAAATTAAAAAAACATGGGGTTACAACCCAGAACAAGACTATGAAGAAGTTCTTCTAATCAGCATCAATAGTTTTAAGGTGGTGGTTTAAGAGTAATGAGATAAGAAGATAAATTCAATAGTTGATAGAATAAGGTGGTGGTTTAAGAATTATGAGATAATAAGATCAATTCAAGTTCACCACAAATCTTTTATATTTCATTGTTCTGAAAATTTCTCATGGTTTTGTTTAATTCATTTGATGAGGGTTGCCAAGATCTTGATTTCCCTCTTATCTCTCTAAACGTTGCACAATGTACCAACCCATGACACAACAATCATGTTATCAAGGATTGGACTTCAAGAACATATTAAAGTTTACAAAATCATCCTAAACTCTTTTGTATGTGTGAGAGAAAGAGGATCCTCGTGTTTCCTAATCTGAACAACTCAATTTTTCTACTTGAAATTTCAACCCAATTTGTGTTGAAATGAAAAGTGTTTCACTTAATTAAACCCAAAAAATGAAATCAAAGGAGAAACATATTTAAATAAAAAATAATTGAAATAATAAACACACAAATTACACAAAACCAGTATATTATCAATTGTTGTAACACCCTCCCGTGTATGTGTAGGTCTCTTAAAATGATCGTCCACCATTTATCTTTCCATTGAGAGGAGGAGAAGACTGGGGTGGAACTCCTTCTTCATTTTTGACCCATCTATGAAGACAGGGGACTCCAGAACTAAAATTATGAGGTTCTCCAAAATATCGGAGTTTTCCTCCTGGTCGAACATCCAAATGAGGATCCCAACGTACTATTTTATAGGAAAATGGGAATATTGTTTTGAGCACATGTAATTATTAATACTATTTGTCATATGTGTTTCGAACTCCAGGCATCATTATCATGATATAGTGAAAATAAAAAAGTTGTATCCCCACCTATTTTCTCACTCCAATGATAGTTTTGCACAATTCAGACATCTATAGCCCAAGATATGGACAGATCAAATCACACTACTTTTGACTCCGTGAAAATTTGGAGTTCATGGAAGATCAGGTCGGAAAGGGAAACAGATCGCCGAATCAGTCATCGATTTCTTCATATGAAATGTATCCCAATGAAATATGGACCATCCCAAATAATTTCAGACCAATTGGATGGACGGTCTAGTGTGCTTGGATCCAGTGCAGTTTTGCCTATTTTTTTGGACACCATCATGGGCCCTCCAAATCACGTTTACCTTCAATGAAATTTTCAAGACAACTAAAACTGGACATTTTAATAGAGATAAACAAAAAATAATTTATTCAAAAATTGTATTCAATTTTTTTTATTTTTGGAATTTACAATACAAATTCAGTTTAATACAATGGTGTAAGGGTGAGAATGGGACATTGAACCATGGTATGATCAATATGTATTTGATTATCAGTGAGTGTCATATCTAGAAAATTGTGAAATAATGTAACATTATTGTATAAACCAAAATTAATTCAGCCATTACAATAATTAAGAGTAATTAATTTACAGAAACTATAGTGGGGAATGTAATGATTATATATAATCCTGTAACAATTTTTTATTTTGGTAGTATAGATGAGTGTTAATAACTTAAAGATATAAGTATTGTAAAGAATGTAGAAAAAATTAGTTAGTGTAATATGTAGAACATTTTAATAATATTAATGAAACAATATAATTTAAATATCATCAGTTACATTTTATGATTGAGTTTATGTTTTTCTATTAATAACCACATATTCTATGGATGTAAGTAAACTATTTAAACAGAAAGGTCTAACAAGTAATTTTTAAAATATACAATAAATACACTACACCGACTAATATTGTAGTAATTTTATTGTTATAAAAAAATTTCTAAACATATTATATACCTTGTATTTGTATCTTCGGTCTTTGGGTATATAAATATCTCCATCTCTGGTGTTTCACGTTTTATTCTTAACATTTTATTGGTGAGAAATTGTTTTAGAGATCAACATGATTATGAACAGCCTTCGTACAAACTGTGTCATTCCCCTAGAAGATACAAATTTTATAGCTTCAGGAAATTATCTTTCATTTAAAAATATTTCTAAATAATAAAATGCCTCTTTAAATGTTCCATGAGTAATGTTTCTTAAATTTTTTCATCACATCATATGAATTTTATTCTATTTTTTGTTATAAGTATCCTCAATTAATATAGATATACAGTTGTTGGAAGCCCATATTATATTGTGCCAATAGAGAATCCCTATTTTTGGGGATTCCATTTATTTTCATTAGAGTGGAAGATAAATCTATTTGGGTATTCTGTGAATGTCAGTCAAATACCATGTGGGTATATTAGATTTTCAAGAATGTATGAGGTGACCATTGTTTCAAAAATATTTTTGTTTCTCAAGACATCATAAATTTTATCATTTTAGTGTATGTAACATAATTTAATTTGTGTAAATAGAAATGAAACCTCTAGCTAGTGGATAACTGTGACGGATATCATATGAATATATCCTCTAAGCTGACTCACAATAAGATATGTAGTGATAGTCACTATACATCTTTATGTTGTATACATTATTGAATGATAATAATTTGTTGATTCTATCATAAAGTGCTTCTCTGACATGACCATTTAACATGATAATATAGTTAATTATGTATTTGACATAATATGAATGATTGAAAAGACCGATTTTGATATGGGCATGATACTTTAATAGAAAAACTAGACTTTATGGTACCAGAGATCAACTATCCAAAGGAAAACCATTTTTTAGAACCATTATTACATCATCCCTTATATGATACATGACATAACCATCATTATAAGTCGTTGTATGTCTAATAAAATGGATAAATTCTTTTTCCTTCTCCATTTTTTATAGAAGGTGATGAATTCTTGGCATCACCATATGGAATAAGGATCATATAATTTGAAATTATAGTGTAAATTTGTTTGTTATCATATATTGGAGTAGTAAATATTTTTTCATGAAATAGAAAAAATAGTATGTGGACATGAGTCATGTAAAATAATTAATACACCACAATTTCAATAGCTATATAGGAAGAATAAATTCACATGAAGTAAATAGTAAATTATATAATAAAAAATAATAAGGTAAACATAAGAAATTGTTACAACATATCATTACCTTCCTGTGGATTTAAAAATAAATATCCTTCAATCAAATCATTCCTGATATGATCATTCTAAATATTTAAACCTCAAGATAGACTTTTTAGGATAGTCTTGTTTCCTATGATTCTTATTTTTAACTAATCAAGTAATTTTAGGTCACATTGTGTTGCATTTAACTATTAGAAACAAATATAGATACACTGCCAAATTAAAAAATTACATTGCATCTTGGTAATTCATGATCATATACATTGGACCACCTAAACATGTAGAAGGTAAAATGATGTGCTTCCTTGATGAACTCCCCTCCCGGTCTCCTCATTGAAATTCATCTTAATACCCATTATATTGTTTGACACATAATAACATTTGATTGATGAGAATGAATGATTGTATTTGAGATTCAATCACTGTATATGAATAAAAAATAAAATTTTAATGTATTTATCAAGAATTTACTAAAATGGATGCTTCATTTTCAAGGAATTTCATGTGAAACTAGAAGTATTCACTCATTATCACTATCCTGGGATTAGTAAATTTTTTGAATGGAGTGTCACAATGAATTATATTTTCATCATCTCCATCATGAACACCAGTTAATACAAATAGATATTTTAATGGATGATTAAAAGGTTGAATCTCATAAATTCATTGTAAATCCCCACATATGGTTTGAATGATGATATCCCATTACTGGTTGAGATCTTCAATGTTACTGAAAATAATGATTGAACTATTAGAAGTTTTTGATAAGTTATATGTCCCAAAATTTGTTTTTATTCTTTTATAAAGATTTATAATTAAATGTAAAACTCTATGACAATCAAGAACATCCCTTTCACCTATGTTCTATTGAGCTAATCCATTTTTATCATGAAGCAAATCATGTTGATTGAAAATAATATTATAGTCAATAACATCTTCTAGATTTCTTTCATCAAATTTGTATGAGGATGTTGTGTTAATATAAATCAATGAATTATATGAAAATAAATTACATAGCATTGAATTTAAAATATAAATAAATTTTAGAACATTGTTCTAACACTCTTGTGCAGTGTCACACATGTTTAGTAGATAGAACCTTAGTAGCTATCCATCAGGTGGACATAGACTATTCAACTGATAGTAGTTTAATTCATTTAATATGAATATAGTTGGAGATAGACCATTTTTTAATATCCTATCAACCTTCCCACCCAAATAATTAATTTAAACCATAGAATTGTAAGAATTCAAGTTTTCTTGGGTAGCTATTGCTTCATCTGATGTTTTATTGAACAAAAACATCCTTAGGTATTGAAGACATTACAATAGTATGTCCAAAACAATACTTCCCGTCATGCATCCTATAAAAAGGGGGTTATTTCTATTATTGTATTTCTTATTTCTCTCAATAAACCACAATATAGAGTGAAAATACTGATAGATGTTATAAGGGTCTCCAATATCTGAATATCTGTAATGAAGGGAAAAATATTGTAGAATATATTTCTCAAAAATCATAGACCATATTGGGAAGTTCTTTTTTATTGTATCAGAAATACATTTGTATTAAGTACATTAAGCCGTGTTATCCATAGTTCTTCATTCAATAGATCTTCCCACAAATTCCAATGTTTTATAAATTTTTAGTGGCATATATAATATGAATTGTTTAATTGTTTAATGTTAAAAAAATATGTTATCATACATGTATAGTTTCCAATAGGTTATATGAATTCATAAGGGTTTATAGGTATTAATGGAATCCATTAAGTCAATATTTCATGAAATTTTGATTATTTTCAAGAACATGGAAGTTGTTATATAAAGAAATTAAATATTTTATAATGTATTTAATTATCTATATGTGTGTGTGTGAAGTTATCAATATATCATATATTATTTAAACATTCCAATTCATGTTAATGAATTGTATTCCACTGGAAAAGAACATTTTAAATATAATATATTGATAGAGGGAATTACTAGAAATAAAATTGAATTAATAGGTATTGAAATATATAAAATGATGAGTCATACTCAATGTGTCATGGATGAAAGTGATGATTTTGAAACAATATTCTAATCAGTCATGAATCCTACCAAATTATTGAGAAAACAGTTACATGGTGAATACAATTGTTATATGACCTACAATATGATCATTAATGTACATTGAAATCACAATTATAGAATTGTACAAGAGATTCTGTCAGGGTTTCAGGTCTTTTTTTGATTGTTTGAATCTTCAGAAATTTTTGACCTGGTATATGATTCTTGAGGAATTTTCAACAATGAAGATGTTAAGGATGGCTATTTTTTTGTCTAAAATTTAATGGATTCCACTTGTTGGTTTAAACAGATCATACAATTATTAGAATGATGTGATAATTTCATATGTGTGACTCTATGTGTGATGCCATATGATGATATTTATTTAGTTATTGGAGTACCAAACAGATCTATAGTTTTCATTGAAGAATTTACAATTTTTGTTGTCACTATTATTGCCGAAATTTTAGTTAATATGAAAACTGAATGATTAGTAATAATTAGTTTAATTTAAAGAGAATAGAATTGATAGCTAATAAAAATTATATTTTTCTTTCACTAGTAGTCTTCTCTGGAACCCTGCATCCTTAGTGTTTGGAAAAATATGCATTTTAGTGTTGTACATATTTATATATAATTGAAAAGGGTTATAAAGAGACCACATTATTCATAGTGAACAATAAAATTAATTTAATATACATTGTTTAAGAAAACACCACATTGGCCAAAGTAATAAATTCACAATTTTATACTATCAGTATTGAAAAATAAATGAAATAGGGATCATAGAAACACTTCAGTCTATGTATTGACTAAAAAAGTTAGGAATACCCATGTTAAATGATATGATGTGATGTGAATGAAAGTTATCAATTATTTTATTGAATAAATTCTTATAAACTCTATGAAGGTAGTTTTTTATTTTTTGTGGACTTATTGAAGTGGAAATATAGTAACAGATTTATGGGAAGTCTAATGAGGTAGCGAGTCATAAAAATTAGAGTGATTTTATAATAATCCTAGAATAGTAAATTTATATATATAATACATTAATCTAGAAAGAGCAACACAAATAAATCATTTGGAATAAATAGTGCAATGTGATTTCATAGAATGGTGGATTCCCTAAACAATAAGAAGGGTCATTGGAAACCATCCTGAATCTAGGATCTCCTTGAAGACTAGTTTAAAGGATATAGATACATATTTAAGAATCTAATGTATATGTGACATAAAGAGAAATGATGTGGATACCGAAGCTGAAGAACATGAAATGTCGACCTGAATAGAGTTTCAAACGATGGAAGGAGTATGAAATATTTTGTAGAAGTGGGTGATAATGGAGAATAAATTAGAGGATATGAGGGATTATATAAGAGGGATGCAGAGTTGTACGTGTTTTGGTTATATATATTTTTTAATGGAAAGTCTAATAGCAATACATTTTCAAAGTAATACCACAACTAAATACCTATTGCATGATGTCAGTGTAGATTTGTGGGGAGCGGTGGAAGAGTGGAAGGAATACAGGAGGAAGATACATTGGTGGGATGGGTAAAAGAGAGCTCATTTGGAAGTGGATGGATGGAAAGAGTGAGGGAAGGTATATAAAAATGGGGGGCTCTCAATGTAGTCGATGATTAAAGAAATTGAGAGTCATTTTTTGGAAAGAGATGTTTGGGAGATGAAGGCGGAATGGATTAAAAGACATAGGCATAACCATAGGATGGTTGGGAAATGGATACTTGGAATGATATTATAGGGATGGAGGGATAAAATGAATTGAATAATTGTGAGTCATAGAAGAGTGAAATGGTGACACGTGTAGCTGAAGGTTATTGTCAGTTCTGGGTACAGTAAAAGCGCATGAAGGGTGTGTAGACAGATTTTCAAATTTCATTGATCAATTATTAATCCTGGATCAATATGATGGTAAACACTAGTATCTATGAAATTTAATCAATGATAAAATAAAATGGAGAGAACCTGAAACCAAGAAGAGTGGAACGACATATTTTGTTTGTAAATATTTTAACTAAATCAAGTAATTACCTCCAAGATGATTTTTTCTTCATTGATTTGTTTGAACCTAGGTTAGTGGTGTGTCCCTGTTGAGATGTAAAATCCCAGGATATGAATTATCTCGTGGTGATTCAAACGTGCACCATGTATCTCCGGACATCAATTAAGGATGATCCATGTACTATCTTAGAAGTTACTTTCACTTGTGATATATTCCTTTGATCTCTTTGAGATTTTCTTCTAAATCATTCTCCTAAATCCGGTGGAGGAGGAACTATCTCGTTCTTCTGATCATTATTAGAGAGGGTAAAGTTCTTTTCGCTCAATAGTTTTTCTCCAATGATGTTATGCACACTACCATTTGTTAGCTAGTAGAATGACTCCATATCTTATAATGAAAATAATAATATAATGGGGAATTTAATTCACCAGGTAATAATAAATAATTATCACATATTTCATTATTTAATTTTTTATTCCATGAAAAACCCCATGTCAAATAATTTTAGCAATTCTATTATTCCCATAAAATTTACTTATATTTAATATGATATTTAAATTCAATTATAATAAATAAAATTTAATATTATTTCTCATCAGACCCATAGCATGGTCCTCAAATCCTAATAAATATTTACCAATACTTTAATAATGACTTTTATTTATCAAATTAATATAACTATGTTATTCGTCAATTGATAAATATTTCATGAACAATATATTTTCTTGAATAACATACGATGAAATAAATATGATAAGGAATACTTGATTAATTATTAAACTACAGCTGGGAATAATATTTATTCAACATGTTAATTAAATTATTTATTTAACTGAGATACTGGATATACTTAATGTGTGACCCTCTAGGTAGTTATCTCATTTGCATTAGGTGGGATTGCCTAAAGTTCATGATTACTGACTAGAAACAGGTCAAGGCACCCAAGAGAAAGATGTTGATATAACAATGAAATGTCACCTCAATCAAACTCTTTCCATGTAATAAAATCCCTTTGTCTCGGTTACTAAAATAAATCGGGTTTCATGAATGTACCATCAACCCAAGTTCTACATTTTTCATTCATTGACTTCCTAGAATTTAATATTCATAGAGAAATGCATGGCCACATATTCAGTTAGGATATATCATTTCCATAAAAGTGATTGAGATATCTACTTCAATATAAGTGTATTATCCATTCCCATTTTATTTGTCAATGTAATATTACTCATGACACACACAATATATCCTACCACATCATGAACATCAATCGACATGACTTTATTTTAATAAATATATGTCAGTGAGTCATAATACCCATTAAAAATAATCGTAAAATCTAAGGGCCAATACCCATGTTTTCATATAGAAACATCTGATGAAACTTATGAATGTTTATTTCCTACTAACGGGTCTTGTTCTAATAATATATTCAGAGATATTACCAAGGGTTCACAATATTAGTGGTTTCCCCCTTATTTCATTGGTCCATGACCATGATAGAATATATCATTTGAGTCCCTTCAAATGATTTCATCCATCCAGAGATCATTTATTCTAGAATTGTGACATGGATCTTCTGGTTTCTCGCCATAGAATGGATCCTCTTTGACCATTTAATGTGGAAACTATTCTCAGGACATTATCACATATCATATTAGTAAAAGAAATGGTGTAAAAATATCCACCTTAAGTTTCCACATGAAATTGTCTACACACAGAAGTGTGTACCAATCCTAGAATCTATGTGTCTCTTTCACCATCTACACGAAATTGTGGTTTGGTCAATTTTTATTGTAAACAAGCATGCCATCTATCATGATATTTTAGCATAAAAGAGTCTAAATATCCATATTGACATAGTTTTTTCTTACACTAATCATTTACTTGACCAAGGTGGTGATGACAAAACTAGGTGGTGTACGAGTCATGGGAACCTAGTTCATTAGCAATTTTAAAATACATGGTTCTCATAATTTAATTCATACATTCCATTATTTAAAAGTGTTATACCATTACATCTTTTTTCCTTATAAAAGTAACAACATTTATTTATGAACATAAATAAAATCCTTCTATATCTAATCTCAATATAGATATTATATTTTTAGTAAAAACTTATACCTAATAGCATCCATGTATAACCAATATCATTCTCATCGGCAATGTGAGGTGGTAGTACATAATGGAAAGAGTGGCTATCATCACACCATTAGTAGCTCACAGATCGACCTCTCCTCTAACAATTTTCTTGAATCGACATGATTCCAACATTTGAATATATATGTGATCCCCACATGATGTATCTAATACCCAATGTGTATAAATCAAACTCTTACACTTAGAAACAAATGAAAATTTGGCTTCCACTTGCTTATTAGTGTCGTTACTCTTCCAGTGGACTGAATTTCCACATGAAAATCATATTACCCCATTTTATTTTCCCTTCCTCCATATCATCTTTTTCTTGGTCAAATGATGCTCATAGGATTTAGATTATTTATAAATATTTTACACTTTTTATTTTCCTTCCCCCGCTTTTTCCATATAAGGACTGTGGAGATTTCATGCCCTAGTTCCTTGTCGAAATGAAGAATTAGGTATAGATTCTCCGATAGACACTCCTTATTACTACTCATATTATAATTCACAATAAAACTAGAGATGTTCTTGGGAAGGGATGAATTTATGAGACCTTTATGCAACTCAACTGGAAATTTAATCCCTAAGATGTCCAGACCCTCAAGGTAGCCAATGAGCATGACTACATGTGTCCCATCAAGAATATAATCTCAATGATTAATAGTAACCAAATAATTGGAGATCTAAAACCACTCTTATCTCACCATTATTGATAGAGATCTTAATGGTGATACAAAATGCTATAAGAATCTATTTCCACATGTTTCTTAAAGATCAGATTGGTCATGGATGATAGCATGAGGCACTGAACATTCGTAGATTCATTCATAATTTTCTCATAAACATAGAGTTCCTCATCACTCACCTCATTTTCAGGCAGAAATTGTAAGGCTCTTCCTTCACATGAAGTTTTCTCTCATGGAGGATGATAACCCTAAGGCATTGTTTCCACTCCTATGATGAGAAGGTTTTCATTATAGATTATGGATTTATATGATATGTTTGATGTTATTTTAATTTATATTTATAAATATTACGATGAATATATATTTACCACATTATCATTATAAATATATAAAGATAAATAAATTATTATTTATTAGTCTCCCACTATTATGTCGAATCCCAATATCCCTAAACATTCCCTTCAAAATGCCATGTTTCTGGGTCATTCATGTAGAAATGATTCTTATTTCCATTCGGAATAAACCCTCTAGGATTGGTTATGAAACTTTAATAGTTTTAGGTTGGTATTCAAAATAGAAATGGAATTAACTCACAGATCATTGATCTGTTGAGTATATTCCCCATTCCAGAAATATTTAATTTTTGATTTTCTCAACCTTTGCCTCTCATTTACACTATGTCCTTCTAATGAATTCAACCAATGTTGTAATCAATGTTATGATAACCCAAAACCTAAAATAATAATTCACCAATAATTGAAAGCAACCCAACTAGGGTTAGTCAATCACTTTGAACTATTGATTGATTCTAACCGATATAATGGAAGTATTTACTGACTTAAAATTTAGTTGATGGATTTTATCCTTTATGCGTAAATGTACAACTATTATCTTTTCATATGCAAGTGAATATTAATGTGGATATAGATAATAGAAAAACCATTTATAAATAATATTTATAAAAAATCCCTTTTATTTGAGTTCTATCTTATAGGCTAGTAATTAACTAATAATGTGATCATGACAAACATTTATAATAAATAACCATACCAATGATTGAAATAAATAAAGGGTATAATGATGAGATTTACTATTGGTTAGTAAATCTAGAGTTTGATAAAATATATGTGACCTTGGGGAGAAACATATTGAACCATTTTAAGTTTCATCTTAAAATTTTTCCAGCTGTCCACCTCTGTATATCTTTGGATTGGTTTTGCCTCGGCTCCAAACATTAAGTGCCTCCACTAGCATGGGAGCTCCATCCGTTACATATACATTTAGATTACACATAGGTAAGGGGTAAAAGGGTCATGCATAGAAGAAACCCTGGGAACACATGTCCTTCATATTAATTATGAGAATGCAACAATTCCATCAATTTTAATTTAATAAATAAATTAGAAGGGAACAAGTCAAATACAAAGGTATCTTTTTTTCTCATGTTCATCCACATGCATTCAACCAATTTGAAATTTACTAAAGATAAAATTAAATTATTTAATCATTATAATTAAGATAAATTATGCTCAAATACAATAATAATTATCATTAATTAATCAATCATTTTAATCTTAATCTTTCTCAGAATTACCTTGAGATTCTCATCTATTAACTTTTTCATTAATTGTGCGTAGGAGGCTACCTAGTGAATACCTAACTAAAACTACCCATCATGTATTTATACATGTATACACATTATTCATTGTGACATGTATCATGCACATATAATTATATTTATAATAAAACACATACACGATGTGTAGATCCTTGAACATTACAAAAGATATTAATTAAACACACACACACACATATATATATATTATCATATGTTGTGTCCCAGAATTATACCCACATAAAGATACATGTATCAATGGTGACATAATATAATAATAAATTTTGTATTCTACGTAATCTATAAAAAATACACGATGTGTAGATCTAACTATACGACATGTACCCTCCTCACAATCCATCTGATGTACACGCATGGGGAAATGGAATGTAAGGTGTACATCAGAAATCATCGGAGTACACAACATGTACATTTGGATACACACCATGTAGAATATTTATTACACAATCACTATCTAGGAATTTCATTTATGGGATACATGACTTCACCCTAGCCTGAAGGGACCACACTCCATGTCCAGTGGGACACACGGTATATCGTCTGGCTGATCGTGTGCCTGTTTACCACAGTCAACACATGGTGTAAGAATTAACAACACAATGGGTTGTTAGTGCACACGGCTTGAGAAATTAAGGAATTACTCATGGTCTGTTTGAAAAGAACTACACTTTTTGTAATCCAAATTATACAACTTGTGTGGCATATTCTACAGTATGTAATTCTGAATAAAATGTGTGTATTGCCATGATACATGGACATGATCATTAGAACCTCTGTATGAGATCTTCGATTTAATTTTAATCATTAAATTATTCATTTTTGTTAAATCTAAAAGTAATGATAAAGGATGAATAGATCTAAAAATTAAGATTACCATAATGATTAAACATGAATTTAAAAACTAATATTTTAATAAAATACACATCAATGAATTATATAAATAATTTTAATGGAAAATATAACCTCTATTAGATAACACTTGTAGGATCTGGGTCCAGTATAAGCACATGATGCACGTGTACCAAAAATTGAAAAACTTTTACGATCAATGATTAATTTAGGATCAATATGCAGATAAATGCTTGTATCCACGTGATTGAATCAATGATAAATGACAAAGGGGAGAACCTGGAACCAACAAGAGAGGATTGAAATATTTTGTTTATAATTAATTTAATTAAATTAAACAATTACCTTATAGGTGATTATTTCCTCGTTGATGAAATGGACAATGGGTCCAAGGTTAGATGTCGTTGTTATGTAGATTTCAAGGATATGAATCATCTAGTAATGATCAAAACATGCTCCATGTATCTAAAAATGTTAACATAGGAGCCTCCGGGTGCTAGCATGGATGATACATGCATATGTGATGCCTGCTTTTGATCTCCTTGAGAATATATCTCAAATTTTTCTCTTAAACCCATTGGAGGAGGTTCTCTATCATTCTTGAGAGCATTCATGGAGATGGAATGGATTTCAATGGTTGAGAGATTTTCTCCCAGAATTTTGTGGACACAACTATTTCTTATCTCGTGGAATGATCCCTTTGATAAATTATATAATAATAACATAATTGTGGAATTTAATTCCCTGTCTATAATAATAAATAATTATGAATGGTTTTATTACATAATTAAATTTTTCATTTGAAACACCATGTCAAATAATAATAGAAATTTTATAATATTAATGACATATGAATATCATTCATGTTATAAATAAATAATATTTAACCAAAAAATATTTAATATATTTTTCATCAGACCTATAACATGGTCCACCAGTCCTCCTCGATATTTACTGGGCGTTGAATAATGGCTATTTAATTACAAAATAAATATAACACAATTATTCTCCAATAATTATGTATTTTTATACAATAAAATCTTTAAAATATCTAGTGATGAAATAAATTTGATCATACACAATTTAATAATTAGTAAACAACAAAATTGAATAATATTTATAGAACAAGTTAAATAAAAAAGTAACAGAGATACTGGTTACACTTAGTGGGTGACCCTAATGGCCACATTCTCACTATTATTAGGTGGGCTTGTCTGAATACCAATATTAACATCTAGGATATGGGTCAAGGACCACAGGAGAAATCAATTGATATCACAATGACATTTCCCCTCATATGAATGCATACCATGAAATATATTCCCATTGTCAAGATATCCTCAATAGGGAAGGTTGAATACTACTGCCATCATCCCATGTGCTCTATTTATCATTTGATGACTTCCCAATGTCGAAAATTCCTAGGGAACACTATGACCAAGGATTTTGTGAATCAATATTATTTCCATAAAAGGGACCAAGATATCTACTTTTGTAGATGTGACAAATACTTTCTCCTGTTATTCATTACTACAATTTTTCTCATTAGACATCCTATATATCCTACCTCGCTGTAAAAATAACTCATCACAGTTTCATCAATACGTCTATGAGATTGAGTGATAATACCAATAAATTATTATCATCAATTTTGTGAAACAAATACACAAATATAAATATAGAAACAACCAATGACACTTATGAATGTGGATTTATTACTGATGATTCTTGTTCTGATAATATCTTCCTAGATATTACCAAGATCGCACACCATGAGAAATTTATATAGTGTTTCATAAGCCCCATCCCCTGATAGACTATATCATTTATTGTCCTTGAAATTATATCATCTTACCATAGAACAAATATTCAAGAATAGGGTCATGGCACTTTCAGGTTCTCATCATAGCCAGGATGCACAATGACCTTTAGTGTGACATCTAATCTTAAGAAAATATCACATACTATGTCATGCATATGAATAAAAACGATGTGGTAAATATTTTATTAATATTAATTCAATGAATATAGGTTTATTATAATATAAATTGAATTTAGTTTCTAGGGAACCAACTCCAATAGTACCCATATTTAGTATGTAAAATATATTAGTCATCTGCACATCTTTCATATTTATTATTACAACCACTATTCATTATGTAATTTCTAATTTACATTGTATTTAAGTGTACCGAAGAATGTTTTTTTATATTAATTTGAAATTTATTTGAAATATCCATCCTATAAATTTAGAAATTTCGCTACATTAAATTTATTTTACCTTTTTAGAACAATTATAATAGTGCCTCAATAGTTTCTTCACTTCTGTTGTAATATTATGCTTCCCTGTTTTGTGAATAAAATAGATCCAACATTACAATTTGTTCTCAACTTTTACAAATACTATTATCTTATTAAAAATATCCATTATTCCTTATCTTTGTGAGTTCACCTGAGAAAAAACTAGTTAATTTAACAAGTGAAAAAACTAGTTAACATAAGAATTTTAATATCTATAATCATGATTTTTTTTATATTCCATACAAAATTTAATGATTTTTGTTTGACATGTAGTATAATTATTATAATAAAGATATGTTAATAAATGAAAAATTCCGTTTATGAAATTTTGAGTTGATATGAAAACACCCCACCAACTACACTCTGTTTCCTAGGAAACCCACACATGCCAACTGCCACACACACTAGATCCACATTCTGACTGGAAGGTCCTTCCTTCCCCCACCCAAACTCATACCACCATCATATAAAAATTATTATTCCATGATTATAGCACCACTATCCCAAAAATTTTGCCTCCCCATAATATATACTATGTGTGGATGAACCCCCAGTGGTCAGATCTACATCTCATTCACCATCGACTAAAACCACACCATCTCTCCTTTTTTCAATTGTTTAGCCCTCCCTAGTAGAAAGACACATCAGGTGCCACTATCCAACCATCCCAAGAAGTGGTTCGACTGACCTTTTTTATTGTCTGTGGGTCCCTTCACATCTAGCGCATCTTATTTCAAGATAAAATAGTGATAGAACCCCTTCGTGTGACATAAGAGTAGCCACTGTATGAGAGATATATTTAATAATTTCAAAAAATAAGATCATTTGTTTAAGGAAATAAAGAAATTTATTTAATTGGTTTTATTTTTATATTTTATTTGATTAATAATATTTTAATAATTTATAAAAATTCATTGATATTACTCAGTATAAATATAATGTATATTTATTTTAACATCATATATAATTTGTGTATCGAATAATATTGAGTATTAAATGTCATATATAGTACTCGAAATTAATTTATTTAATTATATATTTTAATTTCATGTGATTCAAATAATAATAGAATTTCATTTTATAGTTTTTGCCTCATCATACACCAATTTAAGGGTATAAGGGACTTCATTTCCAAAATACTATATTCCATGTGTTTTATCCATTCCAAAAAACCCATGTCATATGGGCTATTATTTATGTATATTTTATATGGTGTTTAATGATATAGACCATACTGAGCACATATGGTCATAAAAAAGTGATTGTGATACATTGGAGTGGGTTATGAACTACCACAAGTGAAGAAAATTATTTTTCATGTCATTGTTCAAATCCTCTATCCAGATTAATTTTTAATGTTGATGTTGTAAATATGTCTTTAAACAGCACTTAAAAAGGATGTTTTAAATGAATTATCAAAATGGGTTTTTATAGAGGTTATAAAATAACTGATGTGATAAAAACATTTATAATTGTTTTTCATGCTAGTTATTTTATAATCAACATGAAAAACTCCTTTGGAATTGTTGTGTACATCATTTGTATTATAACCAACATCAAAACCCAATGTTAAAATTAGATGTGAAAAAAGAATTTCCACATCGCTTATCTGATAACCGATGTGAAAAACCTTCAATATAGTATTTTTAACATTGGTTATAAATTAACCTACCTGAAAATTATTTTTTGTTAAATATTTTTTTTCAAGATTCCTCTCTATAGCTGACCAAAACAAAAAACGAACATAATTCAAGAAAAAAGAGGAGAAAAACAACGAGTAATACACATTTAAAATTAAAACATTATTAATTTCAATATATTTTAAAAACAAACCAAAATCCAACCAAACATGTAAAATAATTTGTCCATTCATCTTGTATGTTTTTGAGATTTGTGAACTATAAGGATGAGAGTCGTCAAAAAAGGTAAAATTTAAAATAAATTCATTTAACATGTATTATGAATAAAATAAATGAAATATTAAAGTTTACTTTATAATGAAATCCATCAAGATGAAATTTTTAAGTGTCCTAGTTAAAATTATTTCATACATAAATCATAAAACATAATACTTGTATTCATTTTCTCATTCTTGTTTAGGAAAACAATATTTAAATGTTTTTTTGAACTCAAAAAAACATTATTAAGTAATGTATCAAGAATATTATATATAGAAATGAAAATTCTCTTTTAGTTTAACATATTTGATCTTGGACACCTTTTTCATTTTTATCTCTTAAAAATAATTCATCTTCTTTTATTAAATAATTCGAATGAAATAAACATAAAATTAATTATAATATAAAAATGTATTTTGAAATTCATATTTACATGTCCAATACGTCCTTAAAAGTATTCCTCACTTTACCTTAGATTGAAAATAACTAGTAAAGTGGCTTCTCCCATAGACATAAAACACCTTATATCAATGGAACACTGATATAAAAGAAAATTAAATGTTAGTGGTTATTATGTGAAAATATATATAGCACTTTGTAAAATATTATTTACATAATCTTGGAGATAAGGAAACATACATTACTGAATAATTGAATCCTTTTGAAAACATTCAACATTATAAACTGTTCTTTCAACTTCAGTCATAGTCCCCACTATAGTAGAAATTAACAGTGGGTCCATAAATACATATACATCTGCCTTTTAATTCCCCTTATACATTTTATAAAGATACATAATAAAAAAACATAAGTATACATTTTAAATTAATTAAATGCACAAAGAAATTTGTGTCAAGTCTTACATGGAATGAAATTGCGTCTTCTTGATGACCAAATGAAATCAAGTTACAAGATCCAATATATAATTTTTCAAAAACTAAACATTCATTGCTTTCCCATAGACACCATCTTACATTGAAAAATCATAAAAATATTATAAAAACATTTAATATATTGTAAATTTATGAAGACTACTAGAATTTATATTTGATGTGAAGAAAATATTATTTGTTGTTGTTTATATTGTAATAATTTACATTTAATGTATTCCTTAAAAAATATAGATAAATATATATAATAAAAAATGTTAATACAATATAATAAAAATATGAAATAATAGATAAAATATATAAAAACATCTATGGTAATATGTTTCAAAATACTAGATGGCCAAACTAAAAAGTGTCAGACACATTTCTCATATATACTAACCTCATCTATAGGTCATGGTACTCAAGTTGATATATCTATAATTTCTGGTATAGTGACCTTTTGATTCCCCAACTAAATATATTGATGATGAATGATATCTATAATTTAAAATATCATCCCATATGAAACAATATGATTTTTTCGTTCGTTGACATAAAATTCAAAATAATGAGGAAGTTTTGGAGGTGGGTTTAAAAGTAGGATAATGAGTGGCATCTATAGGCGGATTTAGAGGAGTGGGAGCTACTGTCAAATTTTAAGGACTATGAGCTTTATTTTGAAACAATCATTCCCTAATTGGAAGCATTGTATATACCAATGCGCTGATCATATACTATATGGTCACATAAATATACTAAACATGAGCCTCCACTGATTCCCGTTTTTATAGTCTCCCCCATTTCAGAAGCTGAAAAACTTGGGGACACTTTTTTCGTTTATCCAACGATTACATATCCTTGTACATGATCCAATTGTTCTCGATTTTCGAATATTGGAGCTAAGATATCCATCCTACAGTCAACTAAAATGTCCCATGTGTGCTCTTCTCCATAAGTTAATCATGGGTTAATTATTTGAAAAATTATGTAATGAATAAAAATATATAATGAATTTAATTAACATAAATAAATAAAACACCTTAGAATCCTCTTAGCTAAAACCCTGAACTCTTCCATAATGTATTATTCAATTTTTCTCATCCGAGACATATTCCATTTCTAATGTCTTCTCATGGAAAATGGATGGGAATCTCTTAATGATCATGAACAATCAACACTCAAATTTTGAAAAGATTAATCCATCCTTTGTTATTCTAATAAAATATACCGTTTATAATATTATTTAGGAGGTAATACATTTCTATGTTAGATTTCTAAATGAGATACCATTTATTTGTATAAATTTACAATTAAGAAATCATTAAGAAATCGTTAATAAACTAATATACATAAAAAATTAAAAAATGGTAACATTGAAATTAACAAAATTATTCTTGTATTTTACATTTAAAAAATTATTTACATGTATATTAATTTATAAAGGGATTGATATCACACGAATTAGGATGATTCATATTCACAGAATGATAATATGTTATGCGGTTTGATTTGAAATCCCTCCATCTCCTAGAATCAAATGATAAATATTTCATCCCCACTCATTCATTGACTGGTATATCATTTGTC
The DNA here is from genome assembly GCA_963277665.1 of Viscum album. Lineage (NCBI taxonomy): Eukaryota > Viridiplantae > Streptophyta > Magnoliopsida > Santalales > Viscaceae > Viscum > Viscum album. The sequence continues at coordinate 1,245,754,838 of OY728147.1, forward strand.
ATCTCATAATAAGGGGAAACATATAATAATATAAACATTTCATAATAACTAAAATAAAAAAAATTGATATTGCCAAAATGGTCTCCCACAAGTGAGAAAGAGTCAATTTTTCAACACTTCTTCAATCATCAATCAAAATACTAACCTCTCTTTTAGACTAAATTGATATAAAATTATTGAACTGTTTTGAATTATGGAATCTTGGAATATCATTATCATAATTTCCTACTAGTATCCTCTGGTCCTTGCTAAAGGAAAATAATAATTTTGTAAAACATGTGATTCCATGCTTACCAACATTGGAACTCTAATTTGTCCATATGGAAATAGATATCTCTAGTAAAGAATGACAAGGCTCATCAACAATATCATGTTCATGTTCCTCCCCATAGGTATGAGTATGATCATTTCCAGACGTATGTGGTTGTTTAGTTGATTGATCATTCATTATAAAAAAATCAATGAAACAAACAATTAGTAAACAAAATATATAAATTCAACTATTAGAAGACAATTGAAAATAAAAAATAAAAAATAAAAATAAAAAAATGTAAACTAAACTAAACTTAACAAAATATTATTCATATTTTTTATAGTTATATAAAATTATAGAAACAGTAATGAGATATTAAATTTCATATAAATGAATGAAAACAAATCTAAAATTTGTGTTAATAGTAAAAATAATACAAACTAATAAATCAGTTTTTACACACACAAAAAGATTATTTTTTTCAACATAATCTAATAAATTTTATGGTTTTTATTTAACACATTATATTTAAAATAATTTGTTTTAAAGAAAATCAATTAACTGATTTGTTTTGAATGGGTAAACATGGTAAACTGAACAAAACTAAACTAATGGAAAATATCATATTAACGTATTATTTACCATACATGTTTTAAAAATTAAACTAATATTAAAAAATCTAACATTTTATTAAACATAAATAATAAAAAGTGAAATAAAGATATGCCACCTATAATATTAGAAATTTATTAAAATATTTTTTTACCAAATTCATTTATCATGGTTTTTCACATGATAAAAACTATATCTACAAGCTTCTTCTCAATATTATCTATTAGTCATTCCATATAAGTAGGAATCTCACATAGATCACTATCTTCATCAATATTATCATCACCAACATACTACTTTTTTCCTTGTGAAAAAATAGACCATTGCACATCATAGAGATCAAGAACCTAGAAAACCTATTTTTAATGTGTTTCAATAATATAAGGATTAGTTATGTATTCCAATTTATTCATATTAACATGTGTCAATCCAAAATCATTGTGTTAGAATCTGTTGTTACAAATATCGGATTTTCAGTTAAACATTGGAAAATTAATTTAATGAAATCAACCTCATATTTTTATTCAACGACTCTATAAAATTTACTTGATTTGGAAATTGGGAGTTTTGGTTTATCACTCAAAAAATGAATTGTTTCTACAAACACCAATACACAGTTATTCTAATCTTCACTTTTTTGTCCTGATCATTCATATGAAATATATATCCATAAATTTCATACACATACCATGTTATCAAATTTAATCATTGAAAACCCACATAAGATTCCAATGTTTCTGATGTATCTGATCAACCATGTATGGTCTCTTTATGCCACGTCCAAAATGACTTGTTATGCTCATTCAATATCCCCATATATTTCATCATTGGAAAACATTGTTTGAACACATCAATATGTATTGTTATATAGGGTTCATTATCATATATGTTAATAAAAATGTATAAATGTAATATCTATATCTGTTCACTGATCAATGATTTGATTTTCAAGACATGGATCCCCATACCCGCATAATTAACTCGTTCATGGTGATATAGAGGCAAATATATGTGCTCTACTATAGAAAAGAATCTTTAAAAAAAAATGCAACCTCCTCAAAAATACACTTATCAAAAAATGGAGGATGAAAATCGATATAGATTCCAATCACACCCTTTAATTATCATTATCTAACTTCCTCAAGGATACATCTAATATAGATATACAGTCCAACAAAGATTTATATTTCACACAAAATGATCCCTTAAATTCACCAAATATATCAAAAAAAGATGATGGAAAATAAATATACAATTGAAATATTATAGAAATTTCATCATATTCCTAATTATTCAAAGCATTCAGATCAATCACCATATTAAATATTTATTTGAAAAAAATAACACACCTTCTTGATTGTCATTCTCACATGGATGGGACAAATTCCAAACAACACAATCGGCCAGAGATGTTACATCATGACATGAAAATAATGAAATTTCATACTTATCAACACTAAATCCTTTAATATTACAAAATATTTTACATTTTATGAATAACCATGTGACACTTTGATATTAAGAAGTCAATGACAAAATATAATTTTCTCCTTATGGGATAATTTTTGAAAAACTGGGGGAATGAATGTTCACCTTCTATCAGTAGTGGGAGAAAACTCCAACCGTATTTTCATTGAGAGCAAGTACAATATTCCATTAAACCCCTATTTATTAATTAATTTAATATCTACCCACATTAAAATCATGCTATAAAATATATTATTCTCAATGTGAAATATATCAATGTCATGTTTGGCCTCATGATATCACCAATATAGAAGCTCAAAAAATATTGATTGTTTCTTCCAAATATTTATATCATTACAATGTTTATGAGTGTTTTTGAATGTCACATAAATTTTTTTTAATCTGTCATAAAACTAATATTTTGATAAAATTGAAAATATAAATCATGTTGTCCATAAATTATACATGTTTTATACCCTGTCAAACAATATCTTGAAAAATTTCCATAGACAAGGAATTTATTTGAAGTTAAGACAATGATTGCATGTAATTTAATATATTCCATTTTATAATAATCATACACCCTAATTAAATCATCTCATAATAGTTTCAAATCAAAAATTAATGGTTATAAGAAAACATCAATATCATTTTCATGTTGTGTTGGTCCATATATCATTAAATGCAACATGAAATATTAACTCTTCATACAAAATGATGTTGGTATGTTGTAAATTACCAATAATATATGCCATGAACTATATGTGCTACTAATGATTTTATATGGATTCATTCAAACTGTTCATATTCCATGTCTATTATTTATGACATCATTTCTGAATGTAGGAAACTATTTATTAATTTTCTTCCATTGTGGACAATCAGCTCAATGGTTTAATTTTCCGTCACATATTCTCTCATATGTAAGCTATCTTATCCATTTTATATCATGTGAATTTAAAAATAAATTTTTCCAACAAGGAATTATAGAAAGATAAAAAAAATTACATGGAAGGGGTGTCAATAACTACTAAATAAACATGTAATTTTGTATTCATGTTATACTTATATGTCCCACATTTAGGATAATTTAACAGATATTCATAATTATTCCTATATACCACACATTCATATGGGAAATATTTTATTTCTTTGTAACCTAATCCCATTTGAAATAGTATTTTCTTTACATTATAATGTTAATCAAGAAGATCAATGAATATAGGAAGAATATATTTCAACAATATTAGAAAATTAGTAAAACTTATATCTCTACAACAATGTTTCTTCTTTAAGATAATCAATCATACCACTGCCAAAAAAACCATAAATTCTATAAAACCAGGGTGTAATTGATTTTAAACATCACTATTTAGATGATAAATTGTCAAATCATTCTACATTTCTTCTAATTTATTATCAAATTTCATTTCATCAATTTCATCAGAGTTATTATCTTTCAAAACATAATCATCAATAGATCAAAAATTCTACCATGTTTTACCATGCCAAATCCAAGGGATGTAACTCGAATTAAAACCATGAAAAATTAAATGATCATTGATCTCTATGATTTTAAAAAAAAATTCATATTTAAAAATTTCAGGAATGGTTAAAAATATATATTGTATTTTGTAACATTTTTTTAAAAATTCCAATAAATAATCAACACCGTCATCGTATTCGTCACTTACTTCAGATGTCATAGTCCATATTTTACTTCTTATAATATCTAAAAAAAGATGAAAAAATAAATTTCATGTCAAAAGAATATAGTGAAGGTATAAGTGAGAATAAAAAATTAGAGTCAACTAGGATAAAAATTATATCAAAGATGTCATATTTTAAATTTAACAAATCCTTGAAATTTTAAAAAATAATTGCATATTTGAAAAGAGTAATTATAAATTATAGAAAATAATCAACTGTATGTTAAAATATAATTGACAAATCAAAATTAATAACCATTTACATTTATAATCCCAAAAACCAATAAATAATAATTATATTAATAAAACATAATTAACATAAAATTAATTTTAAAACAATACGCCTGAAGAATTGTTTAAAAATAACATATTTTACCAATACAAATAATTTTATAATATAATTTTTTCAAAAATATCATAAATATTTTACTTCAGAAAAAGGGAACTATATAAAAATATCCATCACAACTAAAATATAAAACACATATTGAAATAAAATGTTTATTGAATTATTTATTTAAATTAAATAAAAAACATGTATCCATTAATAGAAAATTTTCAACAAAAATATTCATAACATAATCAATTGAAAAAAATGATTATTCATTATTGTGAATAATTTTCCAAATCCAAATCCATCTTTCTCTGAATAATAAACCATAATATTATGTATTATACTATACTTAATAGACAATATTTATGAATCTATATAATGATAAACTTAATAGATAGATGTTAACATGCTCGGGAAATCAAACTATATAAATATTCTGTAATAGAATAATAAATACTATGTAAAACACTAATCATAAAACAGAAAAATATCAGAGTGACCATAATTATCAATATAACATATAGTATGGTTTTTAGGATAATTATGATTACATTATGAGTTTTTATTTAATAAATCATGAAAATTCATATATAATTTAATTATACAAAAGAAATATAGATACCCTAATTTTCTACAAAATATTTGATGTATAAATATTCGTTAACATGTTCTACCAATTTAGACAAACTCTTAGTAACTAGTTCATGCAATTAAATCTCAAGATTCTGAAATCTCAATCTCAAATATTAAAATGGTTTCAAGAATAAAAATTGATATAATTAGTTGAAGGAATAAAATTAATTTACATTAAAATACAATAAAGGTTGTATATATTGAATTTTGTTTTAAAACTAAATCATAGTCCAATAAAAAATAATTTAGAATAAATAGACTCAAAAGAAATGTTGGTAATGTGAGATTTGAATCACCAGAATTAAAAAAACTAGATTTATAGTGGTTTTTAGTGATATCGATGTGTTCAACAAACATTATATTTTAGAGATGATTGAATGGAATAATTAATACTGGGGCCAATGAAACCTGACTATGTATGGATATGGGAAAATGAAATTTAATCTATTGGATAGAAAAATCATGGTTAGGGATTCTGCGTGAGAGAGGATCGAATTTTCATTTTCGATATATAATAAAACCAAAACGATTCAGAATAGAATTTCAATAATGATTAAAGGATTATTCACATGAATTATAATTTAACCAACATAATTTTAAATTTTTAATGGGTTTTCACATCGATTAAATAATAACAGACATGAAAAAATTTCTTTATCGTGTCAGTTAGAGGATAAATAACCAGATGTGAATACTTTATTCATCATTTTTGTTACTGTATAACAAATTTTATGATGCATGATACTATCTTTTCACATCGGTTATTTGATAACATATGTGATAAATAAATTTTCATGGTTTTTTCATGTCAGTTATGGATAATCGAATTGAAAAGGCCAATATGCTAAATACATTTTCTAATAGAGTACCATTTGAGTAAAACAAAAATACGGTATTTTACCCAGAGAGTAATATTTAATCTATTGAGAATAAACTGATCAACCAATATCAAATTCTTAACATTAGTTGAGTTTTTATTTAATTGATGTGTCATTTATTATTTTATTTAATATTCTTGATTATGTGAAAAAAAAATAATAAATAATAAACGCATATCTTAAAACTAATTATTTCATTATTTGGTTTTATTTATTAAATTACTTATTTGTTTATGAGTTTGATCACATATTACATTCCATATATTTGAATTTGAATAAAACTAGGTTTATATGATGATCTTCAGCAGTAGTTTACAGTTCCTCAAACCTCTGGGGAGTAATTATAAGAGCGATGAGATGACTTAACTAATGATGGTATAAAATAAGTATCCATTTTTATCCTGTGAAATATTTAGATGAAATTATTAGATTAAATCATGTTTAGGATTTATAGAATCTAGGACATCACACAATATTTCAAGGATCCATGAGTTAACATGGATTCCTAGTCAAAAAATAATATTGAAACTCATATAGTATTGTCAAAGCCCTAACATTATCTATGTGGATAGGTTTTTGGGATCCATTCAACAAGAATACTCATGAAACTGTTTATTTTGACTCTAGTAGTGAGGTGTACAAGGTTAGATGAAACTGTTGAATATATTTAATGATTTAATATATAACATTTAATAGAAAATTAGATAAAATAAGTAATCTAAATAAATTTAATTGATATATAAATTTAAATAACACCTCAAATACACTCTGATACACCAAGGAAAATAAATAAGTCCTATCCATTTTGAATTTTCAAGAGTAGTAAATGTTCATTTGAAAAGTGATATTACATATGAAATTCTTTATTCTAGAATACACACTACCGATTAAGAGTCCTCAAAAAGATAATGTTAGAATTTTTATTTTAGATGAATCATGTATTTTTTAAACTATATTTATATCATAATTATAATATCAATGTCCAATTAGTTTCGGATACATCACGAAAACATAAATTCTTAAAACATATTGTCTTATATTCAAATATTTCATGAGGAGAAAGTGAAGTGAGAAATGAAAGAGCTGAATATTACCCTAAATAAGTGTACATTGATATATCATTCATGATCATTCAGTCAAAACCATTATTAAATATTTTCATAAATTTACACCCACTTCATATAAATATAAAAAATGAAAATATGTTAAAATTCTTCTTTACTTTTTTGGTTAATGTTCACCATGGAAATAAGAACACAAAGAATAAATAATATTTAGTTATTATAGTCAATAGGTTGAATCAAAATAAAAAAAAGGCTAGTTGAAAGTGAGATATAAAAGGAACTATCTTTATATTCTTCAAAAATGGTAGATCATTTCATAAATGGTCATTTTATTCCCATGACATCATATTTGACTATGGATATTTAAATACTCTAAATTAATGGAGAAGAATGTAGAGGCATGCACTTATTAAATTTTTATAAATATATCTGATCATTATATCATAATTAATATGTTTTAAATAAGATATAACAATCAATTTTTTTTATTAACAATACAATGTATGTATATAATAATTACATGAAGTAAGGTCAAATCTCCATTAATATGAGAGATGGTAATAACGAGGTTAGTGTTACGATGTACAAACCATTTTATTTAAATGTTTAATGTTACAATTGATATTTTATTGATTATATAAAAAATATTTATATCACATTTTCATTATAAAAAAATACATTATTCTATTCTTGGAATGATTTTTTTGTGGAGTCAGATACATAGATAATACTTTATTATTGCATGAATAAATATAGATAACTAATGAATGTAAACTGTACGACACTTCTATAAAATTTTCATATAGGATATTTATTTTTTTGTAAAAAACTATGGAGTTATCAATGTAATATCAAATATGGTCTATTGATTTAATAGAGTTAATAAACATTGGTTACGTTAACACAATAACTTATATAGTTTTTGACATATAAACCTTTAGAAATAATTCTAAACGCCAAATCAATTACAATTACCACATCAAGAGAGAATGAACTATTATAAGTATAAAATAGAGCTAAACATATAAAAATAATAATATTACATTAATAGTAATAATGAATTACAATGTGATATATATAATATGAATTTTTAATTGATCTGATTTTATTCAGGCCCATATTTTGAAGAATATCTTGACCCGATAATCATCGATCATTAAATGTGAAGTATTTTAACTCCTTACACACATTTCCTTTTGAAAAATAATGTGACAGTGTAAGTTAGATATCTAAATTATGATAAAAACCATGAAACATTGAATGATAAAATGTTGGATAGTATATTTCCAAAATGCACATTCTTCTATACACATCAGATCCATGATGTATGCAATAGGAAGAATGAATCTTAATATTGATATACATGGTAATGAAATCAAATAGTTCTTTATACACAATTTGTGTATAGTATCATTATGAAAAAACCATATTCCATGTTTCCCCCAATGATTTCATAGTACGCTATATACTCAAAGTAATTAAATAACTTGCACTACACGCAACACCTAGTTCATACGGAACACGACTTACCAAACTAGTCATTTAAAATTGTTTATGAATATTATTAACTTAATTTTGAACATTATATAATAATTTTAATTTTATAATCCATATTATGATTTTTTTAGACATAATGTAAGAAAAAATTCATTTATTTCAGATAAAAGAAGTATTTTTCAAAAAAAAATGCTCTATTACCGCCTATTTATGGTGAATCTTTTTTAAATCTAAAATTTTAAATTTTTATATATTAAATTTGAAAAAATGAACTTCTTTTTAGGGATTGGGACATGTGAATTTAGTTTCAATAAATATTTGGTGTTTTTATGATAACTTTCATTTTTTGGTGATTAGTGAATAATAATATATTTTAACTGAAAACAAAAATTTTAATAAAAATAATTTATTGTGTTAAAATATACATATGAATGGTTTGTATGTATAATTAGATTATATTTTTACTATTTAATACAATTTGTGTAATTGGAAGAAATTTCATTCTGAAATTGGACATAAACAAATGTCAATCTTTTGGTAGTTATTATAATTCTTAAAAACACGCTTTTTGTTTTAACAACATGAATTAATTTTAAATAAATTTAATCCACTTCTTTGATTTGAATTTAGAAAAATAGATTCCATATTTATAATCCGGAGGTTCAAATTTTGTAAATAGTTAACTTTTATTTTTAGCCATTTTGAATAATTACATCGGTAAATATTTTATTTACAGTTATTAAAGGGTAAATTCGATAAATAAGTGTAAATAATAATATGTTAATAATATTAAATTACCGTAACATATGTCCTAACCCTATTGGATGAAAACTTTAATACAATCGTCATATTTGGGTCGATTTTGGGGCCCCATGTAGCCATTTGGAAGTCACAATGACATTATATATTAAATAATTTAAATTAGAGACAAAAATAACAAAATAAAAATATTTTAAGTAAAAATACTTTTATATAAGGTTATATAATTGATATATTATACTATAAATATTTATTATAAATATAAAATTAATTTCTACCTCTGGATATTTTATTTGTAATTATTAGAATCAAAATGAATATATTTATTTATGACACAACAATTATGCAATATTTTCATTATTAATGAATGAATCAAATAAATGGTATTTTAAATGTTACAATAAAAATAATTTGAAAGTTTTTGTGACATAAACTAATTTTATAGATTAATATGACCTTTTAGGATTCATTAAATGAATTTATTTGGAATTAATAAAGTTTTTAGGACTTAAAAAAATCAATTATTAAATAGTGTCAAAATTGGCATAAAAGAGTTTTTAAAACAAATATTATATTATTAATGTATATTCTATTCTTAAAAATATAATGTTTAAAAAAAGAAATTATATAATGATAGGTGTATCATTAATTATCCACTTGGGGTTCTCTTGGAAGTATATAGTATGATTATTAACCATAAAATATAAGAATACAAAGAGACATGGTAAATGTCAAACTATTTATCTAAGAGTTAAATCTAAAAGACAGAGCTAATATAGTGACCCAAACCTGTCTAAAACCTATTTATTGAGTGGTTTTTGACCCATAACAATCTTATAAATTAGATAAAACACATTGGAGAAATTAGAAACCGAAAATTATATTATTATAAAATAATATTTCTAGCTTTTCCTAAGGTGACCCTCACTCCTCTAATAAAAGGGCACTCCCCCTTCTTAATAATTCACACCCCAAAGCCATTTTCCTCATCCATACCATACCAAAATATCCTCCCAACTATCCTAACATAATCCTAGAAGAATATCTTTTATTAGAAAGCATACCTATGGATCTATTTAGATAAAATCAATAGGAAGAACCCGAAGAAGATGCAATGATTTCACCACCCTTTTTCAAATTCCTTTCTACTTCCACTTCCTTTTCATTTTTTCATTATAAAATAAGTACACCATTATCTTTTATATAATTTGATGTTATTATAAATATTTTACAACAAAATTAATTATTTTATCCATCCATTTAATAATATGTCACCATACATGCGTACGTACGGCTTACCGTCTCTACGTCGTGGTGTAATTGTTATTCAATACATTAGTATTTGGATGGGTATAATAATAATGTATAATTGATGTAAATAATAAATATAAAATGATTATTATTCTTTATATATTATATACCATCCAATTATATATTATTTTAATATCAAATGAATGATATTTCCACTCGTGCGTTCGTACGGATTACCGTCTCCAAGACGTGATGCGATTCATTTCCATGTCCATTATTCATCGATGATTTTAATAATATATTACTAATAAGTATGTAATATATGACATAATAATAATAATTTAGATATATATATTTATATATATGCTAATTTATGTACATACATATATCATATTCACTTAGTTCCGTTTTATACAATATGAAAACAGAAACAGTGTTTATGCGTAAGTACAGAACACCATTTCAGTAAACAGTGTTTTCCATTTCATATATATGTCTATTATACATATTTATATTCTAAATATATATGATATATAAATCATATTTAATATTCTTGAAGTATTTAAATCATGATCTAAGTGATACAATCAAGAGTAACAAGTTAAAAAATGTACGATAAAGAAAGCGATTATTAACCAAAATTTTAATTTAACATGGAAATTAGTATTAAATTGGTAGTATAACATCTTAAATGAATAATTTATGATATAATAAATATTAATTATGGATCTATTATAATATAATAACATACTATAGTCTCCATACTATAGGTTAAATGTACCCTCTACTAAAGGAAAGTGCAAGGTAAGGGTTAATTTCACAATCTCTTTATTATCCGAGGTTGTTTTTACGTAAGTATCTACTGGGAAATATTTATTATCCACGTCCATGTTTCATGAAAGTGTTTTCAAACGGATTATTTTAAGGTAATTTTTACTAAAACATCATTTCAAAAGTTTTAAATATATATTCATCTAAATCATTCTCATTAATGTCCATGTTTTAAAACTTGGTTTTACGGATATATTTATATGGAAATGAATGTTATTTAAATGTAAATTCCTATGAAAAGTTTCAAAGTGGTATGGGAAACTTTGATTCAAAAATTTCTTTAAAGGTACACCTTTACAAATTGTGTGACTTTTAAATTTCTTCATGAAAATGGATTATTTTTGTTATAGAGTTTTAGAAATCATTTTTATCTATGTCAACATCGTTTGATGGATTTTAAACTTTTTTGAAGATAATTTATTATGATACAAATATTCCATATTGTACTGAATGTTTTGTTTTATATTTTACGTTGGATGTGTTATTTTTATTCCATTCATGGTTTAGGGATAAAGTATATACATTTCGTATGCATGTTATAATACGAATGTTTATGTTATGTTTAAACCTTTTCATATGAAGAATGCATTGGACATATTAAGTGACAGGTGGAGCCCGCTATAGCTCCTCGATACATCGGTAGGTCTCATGAGACAAACTAGTGTCTTGGAACAAGAACTTGAAAAAATCTTATTTGTAGTCTTGGCACAAGGCCTTGAATATGTGGTTATGATAGTCTGGAATTATGCATTCCATAATTATGGAAGTGGCTATTTATATTGGATGTGATTATTAGACTAGTAGAGTATCCATGTGAGTATGTAAATTGAATTATTTAATTTTTTCCATATTATGATGAATTTTATGTTGAAAATGCTTTTGTTTTAGTTTTATACATTGGCATAAATGTTTGTGCTTATTTATGAAAGTTTCTATTGTATTTGTTACCCTTACTAAGCGTTTGAGCTCACCCCTTTTTATGTTTTATTTTTCCCATGATTCCAAGAAGTGTATTGTGATTGATGTGCAGGTTTAAGACAACAGAAGAATGGCGTTCATAAAGGTTTATTTATGTTGTTTTGATTGTTATGAATTCTAATGTAACATTCATGTATGTAATCTATTTTCCAAGACTGCTAAACTGATTGGTCCTTTGGGACCTGATTCATTGTAATCATGTCAATGTATTAAAATAATGCACCGAATCTAGGCAACTGGGGTCGGGGGATTACAGTTGCTGTTAGAAAAGTTTAGTAAAAACTGTGTAAAATAGATTTAGATAAACGCTGATTAGATAACATTACCCTAAGACATACATTAATGATTAGTATAGAAGAACATCATAGAAATATGGTAATGTAGAGATTTTGTGAGTTTTCCAAGAAATATATCTATGTCTGGATACGAGAAGGTAGAGATAACATTGGAACAGATGTACCTATGGGTAAATCCCGAAAACACCGTTTTGAGCTATACTTAAACAGGAAATGGTTCACGATAACTGGCCTTTCTACACTCTTGGTGATGACACTCCTGGGGGATATGCTTAGGATAATTCTCATTTTCATTACAAACCATTATGAAGGGTTTAGTAGTATATAATTACTCAATGAAAACTTATTTATAATTATGGATTATAACCATAAACTGATCAATTTATATTAGGTATTTTACAAGTTTGGAATTATTTATTGCGATTCATAAACTGACCTAGTGTATGCCATTATATTGAAATGGCACCCAGTAGGAGGAATGTGAAATCCAGCAATGCATACGATCCAAAGAGTTAGAAGGATCATATCTTTCATGGTATTAAGTCATCATTTAGAAGGGAAACAGTATCCCATATATTCTCAATATATGATGAAATCGTATCACATGTTAATAAGATAAGTAAATAATTATCTTAATCCTATGGCTTTTAAGGGATGTAAGAGAAGAAAAATGATGGAAGAGAGAAAGAAGGATAAATAGAAGAGGGGAACGAAGGATTTTCCCATATGTGATAAATGTGGAAAGAATCACCTTGGTAAATTCTTGAATGGAATAGGAGTTTGTTATAAGTGTGGTGAAAAAGGACACATAGTACATGATTTCGAGGGTAATAAAAAGGTTTCAAATGTAAAATTATCCTACTGGAAGGTGTTGGGACACTACGGGAATCAATGTCTCTATCATTAGAGTATACAACAAATGATGTTATTATATAATAATCAAGTAATGATACTACCTCAAATGAGGAGGAATGACTAGTGTTCTTATGTTGTTATTATCGAATTATTTCATTTGACTATTGTATCTACAATATACTGGTCATATAAATTATATATATGAAAAAGTATTGTAAGAAAGTACTATTTTATTATGGATTTGAGAATATATGTTTCTAAGAAAAGTGAATTAATAGTTATCTACACTTTTTGAAAAAATACATGGTTGAAGGAAATGTGATCCTTAATATGGGACGGATAATGAGGTAGTGATTTTGGAATAAGAGATGGTTGATTTGAATAAATTATATTGGATATTCTTGACTACCTTGAAACTGATTAATGATTTGTATATTCCATCATTGTTGGAGTTTACATCATTTTGGGATAGAAGGAGTATATCCAGTATTCTATAAGGAATAAAAGATCATGAATCTAATCAAAAAGGTTTTTTGGTAATTCATGATGTGTAGTGTTTTAAAAGAATACACGATGAAGGTGTTAACATGTTGTTACGGGAAAAAAGGATCCTCGTTGGGTTTAACATCCTTACAGGTTTTGGACTGTGGGTTTGGATGGATGTATTTTGGATAACTCTAGTTTAAGATTATTTTTGATTTCCATAAAAGTACAACCCGGAGGTCGGGCGGAAAATCGTCGCGACTGGCAAAGCCATTAGACTTGAACCTACAACTAAAGGGCAACAAGGGTGTATCTCCTACCACTGGCCCATGTGATGTCCTATATTGAATAATTTATTTTATTTAAAACGTTTTGGTAGATACATTCTAAATTCAATTTTTTTGGAACCCTATACGAATAGGATAAATAGAATATATTTTTTTATGTTCTATTATCTTTTAGAGTGATAGATGAGTTTGTGGTTGAAATTAGTTAAATGATGTAACTATACATTTCAAGAATATATTTTTCTTCTTCTCTTATTCTATTATGAAATTAATTATTAAAAATTAATGAATGTATCTTAAAACAAAAATGTGTTTTTCTAATAACTTATGTTTTGATGAACCGATGGTATTTTAAATCCTCATAGGTTGAGGTATTTGAGGCCCTCAATTTGTAAAATTGTTTGTAATTGATGACCTCAAAAACTCCGTATAAATATTTCTGTTTATACTCCAATTATGTGTCTCTAATTTCCACCAATTTTCTCATAATAGAGATCATAATTTGGTGGTAACCCTTTTATTTCCTTTTTACTCTTATTAAGAGTAAATTTTATTAACCCAATTTCCAATGTTGGTTTTCTCACAACGATATTTTCTATTTTCAAACTTTGATTTTTGAAAATCAATTTCAAATTGTGAGGACACAATTTATTTAAGTAGGGAAGAATGTAACACCCCAAGATTTCATAGTACGTTATTTCTTCAATGTAATTCAATAACATGAAATACACACAACATCGAGTTCAAGCGCACTGTGACATACCAAACTAGCCTTTCAAAAGAGGTTATGAATATTATTAACTGAATTTTAAACTTTATATAATCCTCCTAATTTTATAATCCATGTTATGTGTTTTTTAGACATAATGTAAGAACAAATTCATTTTTTCAGATAAAAGAAGTATTTTTAAAAAAATGCACTTTTACCATATTTTAATAGTGAACTCTTTTTAAATCCAATATTTGAATCATTTATATATTCAATTTTAAAAAATAAACTTCTTCTATGGGACCAGGACATAATAATTTTGATTCAATAATTTTTTGGTGATTTTCTGATAACTTCCGTATTTGGCTGAATAGTGAAAACTAATATATTTTAACTGAAAACAACTTTTTTTAATCAAATTAATTTATAATGTTAAAATATATATATGAATGGTTTGGATGTATAATAAGATTATATTTTTTTCTATTTAATCCAATGTTGTTCATTGGATGTAATTTTACTTTGAAATTGGACATAAACAAATGTCAATATTTTGGTTGTTATTATTTATTAAAAACAAAGTTTTTGTTTTGACGACGGGAATTAATTTTATATTATTTTTGTCCACTTCTGTGTTTTGAATTTAGAAAAATGGATTCCATATTTACAATCATTATATTCAAATTGTGTAAATATGTAACTTTTATCATTAGAAATTATGAATAATTACATCAGGTTATAATTTATTTACCATTGTTAAATGGTAAATCCCGTAAATATGGTTAAAAAAATATTATGAAAATATTAAATTACCCTAACACATGTCATAACCCTATTGGATGATACATTTTGTCCATGGGCATCATTGGGTCTATTTTGGGACCCCATGTAGCCACTTCGAAGTGATAATGACATTATATATTAAATAATTTAAAGAAGAGACAAAAATAACAAAAGAAAATATCTTTTAGTAGAGGAATTTTTATATGAGGTTATATAAAAGTTCTATTTACTATAAATAGTAATTAGAAATATTAAAAAAAATTCATACCTCAGGATATTTTATTTATAATTTTACACAAAATATATTTATATTTATTTATGACACAATGATGATGCATTATTTTCATTATTAATGAAAGAATCAAATAAATGGTATTATAAATGTTGAAATAAATAAAATTTGAATGTTTTGATAACATACAAAAAAATTAGGTTATAATGACATGTTAGGATTGATTATAAGAATTTATTTTGAATTAATAAAGTTGTTAGGACTTTAACAAAAATCAATTATTAGATAGTTTTAAAATTGACATAAAAGAGTTTTTTAAAAAAATAATATATTATTAATTTATATTCTATTGTTAAAAAACTATGGATCAGAAAAAGTACTCATATGATGATATTTTTAGCATTAATGAACCACTTGGGATTCCCTTGGATGTATATAGTATGTTTATTAATCATATAATAAAAAAATGCAAAGACACATGGTAAATGTCAAACTATTTAACTAAGAGTTAAATATAAATGATAATGTTAATACAGTGACACAAACCTGTCTAAAACCTATTAGTTGACTTATTTTAGACCCATAATTACCTTATATTTTATATAATCCACTTTGGAGCCATTATAAACTGAAAATAAATTTATTATAAAAAACTATTTCTATCATTTCCTAAGGTGACCCTCACTCCTCTTATAAAAGGGAAGTCCCCCTTCTCAAAAATTCGCACCTACAAATCCATTTAGCTCTGCCAAACCATGCAAAAAATATCCTACCAACTATAATCCCTTAAACCTAGAGGCCTTAATTTGGTCAGAAAGCCATCCTATGGAGCCCTTTTTATTAAATCAAAAGGAATAACATGAAGAAGAGTTAATGATTTCACCACACTCTTTCAAGTTCCTTTCATCATCCAATTCCTTTTTATTTGTTGTTTCCTATATAAAATAATAAATCCAGTATCTTATATATAATTTGATGTTATTATAAATATGGTACAACAAAATTCATTATTCTATCCATCCTTTGAATATCATGTCACCATACATGCGTACGTACGGCTTACCATCTGCACGTCGTGGTGTAATTGTTATTCAATACATTATTATTTGGATGGGTATAATAATGATGCGTAATTGATGTAAATAATAAATATAAAATGATAATGATTCTCTATATATGATATACCATCCAATTATATATTATTTTAACATCAAAAAAATGTTATTTTCGCTCCTGCGTACGTACGGATTACCGTCTCCACAACGCGATGAGATTCATTTCCAAGTCCACCATTAGTCGACGATTATAAAAATATAATAATAATAATAATGTAATATATGAAATAATAATTCAACTGGATATATATATATATATATGTATATTAATTAATGTACATACATATATCTTATTCACTATGTTCTGTTCAATACGATATGAAAACAGAAATTGCGTTTATGCGTACGTACGGACTACCGTCCCCATAAATAGTGTTTTTTCATTTCATATATATGTCTATTTTAAAAATATATATTCTAAATATAAATGATATATAAATCATATTTTTTATTCTCGAAGTATTTAAATCATGATCTCAGTGATACAATCAAGAGTAACAAGTTAAAACACGAATGATAAAGAAAGCGATTATTAACCAAATTATAAATTTAACATGGAAATTATTATTAAATGGGTAGTATAAAGTCATAAATGAATAATTTATGATATCATAAATATTCATATTGTTATGTTATAATTTAATATCATACTAAGGTCTTCATATAGGAGGTTAAACGTACCCTCGACTAAAGGAAAGTGCAAGGTAAGGGTTAATTTCACAATCTCTTTATTATCTGAGGTTGTTTTTTCGTAAGTATCTACTGGGACAAATTTATTATCCATGTCCATGTTTTATGAAAGAGTTTTCAAATTAATTATTTTAAGATAATTTTTACTAAAAGAATATTTCAATTGATTTAAATATTAATTCTTCTAAATCATTCTCATTAATGTCCATGTTTTCAAAATGCTTTTTAAGGATTTATTTATAGGGACGCGAATGCTTTTAAAATGTTTATTCCATTCCAAAGTATCAAAGTGGTAAGGGACACTTTGATTCAAAAATGTCTTTAAATGTCCTCATTTCTAAATTGTTTGACTTTTAAATGTTTTCATGAAAAATCGATATTTCTCTCAATGATTTTTACAAATCAATTTCATCTATGTCAACATCCTTTGATGGATTCTAAAATTGATTGAAGTTGATTTATTAGGATACAAATATTCAATATTATATTGAAGTTTTTGTGATTTTTCCGACTGTGGATGTGTTATTTTTATACCATTTGTTTCTTGGGGATAAATTATTGAAATTTCATATGCTAGTTTTAATACGATTGTTTATGTTATGTTTATACCTTTTTATATGAGGATGGAATTAGTATTAGTAAGAGACGGGTGGAGCCCACTATAGCTCCTCAATGCATCGGTATGTCTAATGAGACAAACTAGTGTCCTGGAACAAGTAATTGACAAAATATTATTTGTAGTCTTGGCTTAAGGAATTGAATATGTGGTCATGATAGTTTGGAAATTATTCATTCCATCATTATGAAAGTGTCTATTGATATTGCATGTGATTATTTGACTAGTAGATTATCCAAGTGAGTATGTAAATGGCATTATTTCATTTTTTCCATATTATGACAAAGTTTACGTGGAAAATACTTTTCTTTTAGTTTTATACATTACCTTAAATGTTTAGGCTTATTTATGAAACTTTCCGCTTTATTTATTTCCATTACTCAGTGTTTGAGATCACCCCTTTATATGTTTTATTTTTTCCAGGATTCCAAGAAGGGTATTGTGATTGATATTCAGGGTAAAGCTAAGGGAATAATGGCATTCATAAATGATTGTTTCTGTTTTTTTTTATGTTATAAGGTGTAATGTAACATTCATGTATGTAATATATTTTCCAAGACCGCCAAACTAATTGGTCCTTCAGGACTTGATTCCATATAATCATGACACTGTATTAAAATAATGCACCGACTCTGGGAAACTGTGGTCGGGGCATTACATTCCAACAATAATTAAAAATTGATATCATATGAGATTTACTATGATACAAATCTATATTGAAATAATAACATGATGATAGATTAAAATAGTTTGTTAAGGATAATAAAAACATTAATATGAAAAACATTATTTATATCTAAAGTAGTCATCCTACTATTTTGTAATGATATTAACGAAATATGTTAGACTAAAATGTGACAGTAAAAGGATATGCTATATTTTTATGATAGGTTTCGTTACTCTGTTTCAGAATATGGGAGAATGATTGAAATGGGTATAAAAATTACATATATGCACACATATTATTATGGGAAAAACTTACTCACTATCTTATAGAAAAGGACTATTCAAGAGACACATACATTGTTTGAAGGATATAAACATGGAATTGGTTTAACATTTACCATGAATGGTGATAAATTATTCGTTGAGAACAATATATCTTATAAGTATGATATAAATGGAAATATTATATGATTTAATAGTTCTATTAAATTTCAATAATGGATTCTAGGTGTCAATATTAAGGTGCATTGAATTTTAGTTGTTTCAAATCCTAATATTGAGGATGTATTTAAGAGAAACACTACATGGGTGTTAAATTTTTTTATTAATCACGCTAGATTGAATATACCATGTGACATTCCTAAATCAATTGTAATTTTACTTATAAAATCTATTTTCTATAATCATTTTATTTGGAATTGGATGTTAAGAAAATAATTCATTGATTGTATCTATATGATAAAAAATGAAAAAAAATTTAGTGGCATCCTGGAATGAATATAATGTTAGAAAGTTAATATATTCTTGTTTTCGATTAATTTAATCAATAATATCATATAAAATTAATTTAGAATTTATTTTAACCATGTTCATATAGTAGGATAGTTGGAGATCCAATGATTTATTAGTATTATACATTTTAGAAACATAAGGAAAACAACTATAAGTATAATATGTAGTTATTACAAGATTGAAGGAATCCCTATATAGATTGACTAAATTTAGAAACCTCAGTTTTAGGGAATAACATCATTTTCGGTAGATCTAATGGTTTTATATGACCAATTAAAAATTTAGATATACTTAAATGGTGTTTAAAATACAATTCCATAAAATTCAAGAGATAATTATTACTAATTGAATGTAGAATAAAAATTTCTAGGAAGAAATTCATGAAACATAGGTTGATATTAATCAGGTGTGAAAAACATTAAATGCTTCTATTATGAATCAATCACAAATTGAATGATTTGTACATGATATGAATTTTACAGAATATAGATTATTCTAGGAGAAAATCAGATATATCTAGAATAACAACATGTAATTTAGTAAGAACTATAAAGTTTTATTTATAAAAGAACATGCTATATGTTTTTGTTACATGGATAATAAGGGACAATAATTATATATGGACACAAACTAGCCTTTGTGTGGCTAAATTTGATATAATATTATTGATTTTATAATTTAATTTACAATAAAATCCAATTCAATCCAATGGTATCCAAATCATTAAATAATATGTTTCTGGAAGATTATGATGCAGTTGAAGACCTAGAAAAAAGTACAGAGAGATTTTTTCATGTTCTTCGAATCACATATAAAAATTATTGTTTTATTAAAATATATATTATGATAATATTTATATTGATTATATCCAATATGTCATGTTTTGATAGTGGAAAAAATGAATACAATTTGGTATATCATCTATTGGGGATTATTTATCATGGATGTGAATTATAAGAAACTAGAGTTTCCGGACAATAGAGATGTGGAAGACATAATGACTAAATCCAAAACTCAGTACAATCATTATCTAAAAATATGAGTTCCAACAAAGGTTTTTTAACAAGATGTGTCTAGTTTAAGGTGGAGGGTTGTAAATTTGTGTTCCAGTAAGCCACATTTAATTGTACATTTCAATTATGATATCATCCATGTTGTCTGTTTTTTGTGATGTATTCTTACCATAATAATGTAGATATTTCTACATCCATTAGTTATTATTAATTTACATAAATTTATTGTCCTATAAAATAGTTACAGTAGTTCCTAGGTTATAAATGGAACCTTACGATAATATGAAAATGTTCATTAATTTTCATTCCATGGTATAGGTACATTATTCAATCTATATACAGATGAGGTATGACTATGAATTCATTAGGGATTATATGCATTGCGACTTCTTCTCATTATGTTTAGACTTAGTCATATCCAATAGATTTATTCACAATGACTTACCCACCATGTTGATCCTTAAAAATGTGTCCCTCTCATTCTAGAAACACAATGATGTGATTAGGTAAAGCCACCAACCATAAGGGTCGAACGATCCACCAATCCATGTCAAAATGGACCTTTGTGAAAAGCTCTGTGTGGCTAGTGCATCTTGGCATTGATGCCCCAGTGAGGGGATCTGCGGCATCCCATCATGGTGTGAGCCCAACACTAACTAATGACCTTTTGTGTTGTCATTTCTCTTTTTGGTTGGATCTGTGGTGGTTGTGTCAACGAACATCTATGTGGAGTCATACCTGTTGATTCAATAAGATTTTACTTATGACTTTTCCATTTGTTCATGTTTGGGGGAGATTGTTATGTCAATAAGGTTTCCGTATGTCTTAACCATTCATTCTTGATTTAAAAATCAAAAACACCTTATTTCAAGGCAAAACTCATTTTACCCCTTGTTTTACATTTATAAGGAAAATTTCATTCCGCAAGGAAATTTATCCTTATCATGTCTTAATTATTTATATCATAGTTTTTCTATGTGTAAAATTTGGTATGAAACCAAAACCACATAATCCTATAAAGACCTAGATATGAAGAATTCAATTTTAGCTTCCGAATTCTGATTACGAATTCTGGTCATGAACTCTTCTGAGTTCTGACTCTGAATTCTGATTATGAATTCTGGTTATGAACTCTTCTGAGTTTTGACTCTGGATTCTGAATACGAATTCTAGTTACGAACTCTTCTGAGTTCTGACTCTGAGTTGTTATAATTCTTACTCCAAACTATTCAGAGTTCTGACTCTGAATTCCAATGAATTTTGGCACCGAACATTGAGTGTTTTGACTCCAAACTCCTAGAAACTCAGACTCTGAACTTTGTATGCTCTGGTTTTGAATTCCTAGAATAAAAATCTGAATATGCTTATAGACTTCGAATTAATTTTTGGTTAGACATCGAAATTTCATTTTCCTATGTTCTGAATATAAGATTATGCTTATGTAACCATATTTTTAATAACACTTGTTTTTATTCTAAAATATTGTCTTGCATTTAGTTACTCGTTATCCTTTGTTTAAGATACACGTATACAGGTCCCTCTGAAATTCAAGGATGAATATGACCATTGGAGGAGGGGGCCGACTGTTTGAGTTGTGGCTATAAATAAAAGCACATTTGAATGAGCACAAAACATGATGGAACTTTAGACACTGATCATTGACAAAGTACTATTGAACTGATTTTTAGAGAGAGAGGATCTTATAAACTCTCAGGCTTCATGCAGAATGTTTTGAATGGCTTGTTCAAAGTTCTCTTCATGCAGATTTTCATAGTAAAGAGGTCTAATTTTCTTAAAATCAAAAACATTGGGTTGTGAAGTTAGAGGTGCCAATTTCTATACAAATCGAGGGCTTGCGGGGATTGTAAGACAGATACCGATCTCCGGATTGAGGGCTTACTGGGGATGGGATAAGACAGAATTTTGTGAAAGTATAAATCAAGGGAACTCTTATCCAGAGTTGTAGGATACCCTCCCTTTTAGGATAAAAGAGATTCTACTTGTTACTTGTATTGTTACTGCTTTTTTTCCTCTATGTGTTTTAGATGTTGTGGAAAGTATAACTTTCATATACTTCCTTAAACATTTACTCTAATTTTATAGAATTATATGTGCTTTAAGCTAGAATCTTAGTTGGTGTAAAAGTTTTTTATGTTTCATTTCCAGAATCACTTTTCCAAAATCATGCAAGAAAATAGAACATAGAGGTGTTGTGAATTTTGGTTATTCAAATTATCCTTAAGGATTTTTAAGTATAGATTTCACTCCTCTTGTATTTGAACATATAATTAGTATCATATTGATCTTACATTTGGTGTTATATATTATATCTTACTCACTTAGAATCTCAAAAATTGGTATCAGAGGATGGTGACCTTGAACCCTGATCTAATCTAACAATTGGCTTCAGAGTTTTGGTTACATCTGAATTAATATCATGATTGAATTCAGAAGAGCATTTGTTGACTCCTTCAGAATTGAATTTTCGGATTCATATTTTTGGGCTCATAATGTTTGGATTCATTTTTTCTATGAAATAAAATATCTAGTTCCTTTCATACGGTATTTTCTGTTGTTTACAAATATATACTACTAACAAGTTTGTGTGACAAATATTTTCTTAAGGATGGGAGGTTTAAATGTTGGTTCTATTGATATTCTAAATCCTACCAGACCACGTATTTTTGATGGAAATTATTTTGAGTACTGGAGAGATAGGATGAAGACTACAGTTATCAGTACTGGAGTTGATAACTATTTAATGGTAATTGGAGATTAAAATATTCTTGAAAATGAATTGAGAACCTTTATGAATCAGGAGAAACCATAATATCAAGAAAATGGCAGAGTCAGAAATACAATTTTATGTTCCATGACAAGGAACATCTATAGTCAAATATCATCATGTGAAGCTACAAATAGTATCTGGAAGAAACATGGAGTCACACATTTTGGTACATCTAAATTCATAGAGACTTGACGAGCTATGTTGATGGACGAATACCATAGCTTCAACTTTCCTTATTGAAAACCCATAATAAAAGTTCAGAAAAGGTTTATGACTATCGTGAACAGCCTAAAATATATGGGAGAAAAAGGATTGGATGATGAGGCTCTTTTAGACAAGATCATAGATATCATACCAAATTAATGGGAGTCCAAAAGGACAGCTATTGATGTGAACAGGAATGTCACCCAGATTTCCTTAGATTAGTTGTTTGGAACTCTTATTTAGCATAAAACTAGTATGAAGAGAGATTATGAAAATGTTATGAAGAAGAATGGGAATAGAGTATTTTCTGTTACAATTACTTCTATACATATTAAAGACAAGACCCCAAAAAGAGTAACTTGATCAAAGTCAAATAAAGTCATTATTCAGTCAGAATATAGTGAAATAGAAATGTATGGGAATGAATTAACTAATCTTGCTCGGATAATGAACAAGATTGTAGCTCAAAAGGACTATCATAAAAATTACAAGAAAACAGACTATAAAGATAAGAATGATAGATAATTCACTTGTTAGGAATGTAGAAGAATATGTCACATCAGAACTGATTTCCCTTTGAAAAAAGAAGGAAATGAAGGAAAGGAATTTAGAATGGAACAAGAAAAATTCTATTGATCAAAGCATAAGAAAAGCCTTAAAGCTAATGATACATGGAGTGGTAGCTGTGGAGACTCTTCAGAAAGTAAGTCTTCTGAATATGATTCATCAGCACAAAAAAAATGGGGTTCACTACTACTACTTATTTACCAAATACATGTCTTATCGCCATGGAACGCTCTTCTCATGATTTAAAAAATTAACTCTTGATAAGAATTACTATTCTGAAAGTAGTACTTCTAATGAAGATACATCATCCTTATAAAATGAATAAATATCTTCATATGAAGAAGTATCTAGATTTTCCATGTTACTAAAAGCAATAAATTGTAAAATATCTATAAAATTAGGCAAGGAAAATAATATAGAAGAAATTATTACAAAAGAGATTTTAGATCATTCCCGCGATCTTGGAGATAATGATGATCTTATAAAAAACTTTCCAAAGACCTTGAGGAAGCAAATTCGGTTATGTAAGAACTTTATAATGATCATAATAATTCTCTTTTAAAGGTAAATGTTTTTGAGGAAAAATTTAACTCTATGGAAATAATTACTGAGGATAAGAATTTATTCATCAGATTGAAATCCAAAATATTTTCCCTTAAGAGGTTTCTTGAAAACATTACCTATGGGACGTAAAATTTTGAAAAGATTTATTCTCAAATTAAACATCAAGGAAACACTATTAGAGAAGGTTATACTCACTGAAATCCGGTTTTTAAAAACAACTAATTTGTTACTTCTATTTCCCCTATTTGTACTAAATGACAAAGTGGTGGGAATTGGAAGAAAAATTGCTCTTTGAAAAAAAGTCCAATCTCTTGGGTTTCATAAAGATTATTTTTCCAAAAAAATGTGGATACCCAAAAATTTGTTGACTAACAATTAAAAATCCAAGAATGCTTGGATTCTGAAAGTCTAGCATTATTATTTTTAGGAAGATAAAGAAGGTACCAATAACAATACATGGTACATGGATAGTGGATGTTCCAGGCATATTTCTGCTGAGAAATACATTTTTGAAAAATATATCAAGATGAAAGGAGGAAAAGTAACAGTCAGAGATAATGATAAGGGTGAAATTATTGGAATAGGTTACATCATTATTCTTGGAAAAACATTGATTTCCAATGTTTTACTTGTTAAAGGTATTAAGCACAACTTCATCAACATAACTAAATTAGTGATGAAGGCTACCTTGTGAATGTTAGTAATGATAAGTGCTTAGTACAAAATTCCAAGGAAGAGTTTATTCTTTCCTACAATATGAAAGAGAATGTTTACAAACTAAAGATAGAAGACCATAAGAGTTAGGATCTACCTTGCCTTGGTGCAATGGAAGATCATTCTTGGTAATGGAATAGAATTATAGGACACTGTTACCATAGGAACCTATGTAAACTCTATAAAAAACTATTTATGTATCTACCAGAGGTTATATTTGATTCTTCAAAAGTCTATGATCCTTGTCAATATGTCAAGCAACATAAATCACATTTTAAATCGATCGGTGAAGTCTCAACCACTGATGCATTATAGTTGGTGCATATGGATCTTTCTAAACCAACACAAACTGGAAGCAATAGAGGAAAGTATTGTGTATTTGTCTTGGTTGATGATTATACTAGATTAACGTGGGACTATTTTCTAATAACAAAATCTGAAGATTTTTCTTATTTTAAATGTTTTAATGCCCAATTTAAAAATGAGAAAACCCTTCATTTGATAACTTTTAAAAGTGATCATGGAGGAGAATTTTGAAATTATGATTTTGTAACTTTTTTAGTAGAAAAGGTATTACTGATAACTTTTCATCACCTTGAACTCCTCGAAAAATGGTGTTGTTGAAAGAAGAAATAGAATTCTTCATGAGATAAATAGAACCATGTTGAGTGAATTTTCAGTAGCCAAACATTTTTGGGATGAAGCCTTGAGTATTGCTTTATATTCTATAAATAGTGTTTTGATTAGACCACTTCTTAATAAAACACTTTACGATTTATTGAATTATAGAAAACAAAGAATTTCCTAATTCATGGTTTTTGGATTCAAGGTATTCATTTTGAATACTAAAGATAATATAAAAAAAATTCACCCAAATATGATGAAGGAATTTTCGTTGGCTACTCCACAACTCATAAGGAAAATAGAGTGTTTAACAAAAACACTTGTACTATTGAAGAAACAGTACATGTAAAATTTGATGAAACTGATCCTTTTGTTTTTAAACAACCCCAACCTACATATTCATATGTGTTTTCAAAAACTGATTATCAACCTTTGATAGATGATCCTTTTGATAAAGAAAATGTCCATTTAGATACTTATGAAACTTTTACCCCAGAATATTTCCTACCCTATGTTGATGACCATGTTTTAAAAAATCCAAATCAGTCGTTTCATAAGAATAATCCAATTGATAGTATCATTGGTGATGTGAATCAACCTATAAGGACTAGAATTTCCTTAAGAAATGAAGTAGAACACCAAGAATTTCATTCCCAATTGGAACAAAAAATCACTGATGAAGCTTTAGGGGATGATGAATGGATTAAAGCCATGCAA
Source organism: Viscum album (assembly GCA_963277665.1). Classification (NCBI taxonomy): domain Eukaryota; kingdom Viridiplantae; phylum Streptophyta; class Magnoliopsida; order Santalales; family Viscaceae; genus Viscum; species Viscum album. Next base: position 1,245,781,819 of record OY728147.1, read on the forward strand.
GATGAACTATATGAATTCGAAAGGAATAAAGTCTAGAACATGGTTGATAGACCTAAGGAAACTTCTGTTATTAGAGTAAAATGGGTATTCAGAAATAAGTGTGATGAAAATGGAGTCATAGTGAGAAATAAAGCTAGATTGGTTTCTAAAGTCTATAATCAACAAGAAGTAATAGACTATGAAGAAAACCTATGCTCTAGTAGTTAGACTTGAATCTATTCAAATTTTACTTTCCTTTGTAGCATTCTTCAAATTTAATCTTTTTCAAATGGATGTAAAATGTTCTTTCTTTAATTGTTTTGTACAAGAGGATGTTTATGTTGAACAACCTCCTAGATTTGAAAACAGAAAACATCCAGAATATGTTTATAAACTTACCAAAGCTTTGTATGTACTTAACCAATCCCCTTGAGCTTGGTATGATAGGCTTACAAGATTTTTTCTTAAAAATAATGATGTTACGGGAAATGAAGATCCATCCCTTTTTATATATAAAGAAGAGAAAAATCATTTAATTGTTCAAATTTATGTTGATTACATTATATTTGGTTCAACTAAGAAATCATTAACTAATTCCTTTATGGATATAATGAAATATGTGTTTGAAATGAGTATGATGGGTGAGTTAAAATTTTTCTTTAGTTTTCAAATTTCTCAAAAACATGAATTAATATATATATACCAACGTAATTATATTAATGATCTTCTTAAAAAGTATGGATATTATAACTCTAAGAGTATTAGTACTCCTATTGGTACCTCAAACTCAATTGATCTTGATGAAGCTGGGAAACCAGTAGATCAAACAACCTTCAGAGGTATGATATGATCTTTACTATACTTGATAGCTAGTCATCCAGACATAATGTTTTCAGTATGCTTATGTGCAAGATATCAATCCAATCCTAAGGAATCTCATTTAAAGGTAGTAAAATGAATTTTTTACTACTTATGGGGAACCATGGATTTAGGAATCTTTTATACATTTCGAAATGATTTTGTTTAATTTTTTTTTCATATGATGACATTGGTGGATTTAGAATAGATAGAAAGAGTACATCTGGAGGTTGTCATTTCATAGGAGATTTATTAGTTTCTTGGTAATGTAAGAAGAAACACTTAGTAGAACTCTCCACTACTAAAGATGAATCTGTAGCAGCTAGAAGTTGTCGTGCTCAAGTGTTGTGGATTCAACACACACTCACAGACTATGGAATGAGTTTAAATAAGACTCAAATTATGTGTGATCACACAAGTGTCGTTTAGCTTAGTAAAAACCCTGCACATCACTCTCATGGAAAACACATAGATATTAGGCATCACTTTCTTAGGGATCACACACAAAAGGGGGATACTATTCTCTAATTTATTGGAACAGAAGATCAATTTGCTGATATTTTCAAAAAATCATTATGATCCGATAGATTTGAATACATTAAAAAGAATTTAGGAATGATAATAATAAGGTAATATTCCTTATTAACCTTCTGTTTAAACCAATATACTTACTGTAATAAACTCCATTTCATAGGGGGAGTAAATTTTCTTGTAAGTTTCAAAAAAATTTGTAATAAAGTTTTAATAAATTTTCGTAATGATGCAATCATAATTTTTCATAATCAAGGTTTCAAAATTTTTCATAATGTATGTTTTCAATAATGTTTTTAATGATGTTTTCTAAAATTTTCGTAATGAATTTTTCAAAAAAAATTTCAACGATGTTTTAAAAAAATTTGTAATGATGTTTTCAAAAAATTTTGTAGTGAAATTTCTCGCAGTTAGTTTTGTATGAAAAAAACATTCATCATTAAACTTTTTCATAGTTAGTCTTTCGTAATGATGTTTTTTGTACTCAAAATTTTTGTAATGTAGATTTTTAATCAAAATTTCGGTAATGAAAATTTTGGTACTCAAATCATTTATAATGACGTTTTTTTAGTAATAAAATGTTTGGAATCAAAAGTTCTTCAAGGAAGAAGTTCCTACTACGAATAACCTTCTAGGAAATCTGAAACGTATGTTTCCTTTAATTAGTTTTGTAATCTCATTTTACTTGTTGTTAGTTTATTTTGTTTTTAAAATTTCTCTGATTCTAGTTTCCATAAATATGAATGTTTTTCTTTAATAACCCTCAAAAGATGGGATCCAACAAAATTTACCTTGCGGTCATCTTTTCAACCGTCAGATCTGATCATAAAAATTATCAACCATTAGATTGAAATGAGAAGATGAACTTTCGCTTCAACACCTATAAAAGGGGACCCCCGATGGTTGTCCCACGTCGGTTTTCTAATCTGTTGCGTGTTGACACTTTCCCAACTTAATAATCCTGTTCTGGATTTTCAATTTTTTCTCAAGTCCGAATGTCTGCTGAAATTTATTCTCAAGATATGACTTCGGTCAAGCCAATTTAGGAGTGGAAAATATATAGGGATATGTTGGTGAATCCAAATTTTTTCAATAAATATGACTCTATTATTTCAAGAATATCAAACATAATGGGTGGGAGAGTTTATCCATTTCGAAGATAGGAGATCAGGATGTTGTGTATCCAGATCTACTCATAGAATTTTAAGAATCAGATTGTTTATTTAAGGAAGAAGTGAGAGATAAGTTTTTGTTCATGAGTTATGGTAAAACTTATACACTCTCATACACCAAGGCTACTGGCTTGGTGGGGCTTCCATATGAAGGGGAAGTCGAGTTTTGTTCCCACAATCAGCATGAGGTTCAACAATGTTTCATAAAGGTGAAGGCTATGGAATGATTTGGACATACTAATTTAAATACTGCAATGATTTCCCAATTTTCAACCAATAATCGGATCCTACGACTATGGGTTTAGGGTTTTAAAATACTGAGAATGGGTGACATGGACACTCTTAAGAAAATTGAAATGTTTATCTTGTATTTTATGGTAAATCTAAGGAAAATCCACCAAATGAAGCACATTATCATTACGACAGAGAATATTAATAATGGGAATCTGATAGCACAGATAATCATGTATCCTTCCCTACTCTCCAAGCTCTTTGTTCTGTGTCTTGAATCCTTCAATATTATTTGTAGTTCCAGGCTGAGGAATTGAAAATTTATGCTACTAAGTGATGATACCCTGAAGATAATGAATGTTGGGGTTTCAAATGAATCAGGAGAGTTTTGTGATCTAATAGTTGAAGAAGTAGAGGTCCTTCCAAAAAATGCAGAATAAGATGAACCGTCGTTTAAGGCTTGAAAGAAGAGAAAGATGAATGAAGTGGTAGAGGAAGGAAAAATTCTAGAGGATAAAGGCACCCAATACACACCTCCAAAACCCAAGAAACAAAAAGAATATCCAGATGAAATCCTAGCCAAATGGAGGGAGGATAAGAATAATAGGAATGAAGGGGAGCCACAGTTGGGCCTAGAGATTGCATAGGCTAAAGAACTGAAAGAGAAAGCTGCTGAAGATCATGGGAAGAAATCCGAAGAGAAGAAGCTTAAGAAGAAGTTGTTTGAGGCAGATATTGTGCAATCTATTTTGAAGTCTTCTAATGTAGAATCAGATAATATCCCAGTACCGAAATCCTTATTAGTTGAACCATTACCTAACACACCGAGGAAAAAGTTTATGACTCTGGAAAAAGAAGAAGAGAAGGATTCTGAATAAATAAAAGTTGTAGAAGAAGTGAAAGAAATGGAAGATATATTTAGTCACACTGATGATCTGATTAATCATGTTGAAGATTATCATGAAAAGGAAAGTGCTGCAGAAAAATTGTCAATCACGACTTCTCAAGCCAAATCCTCAAATCTTACTACACCTTCAATTGATGAGAAGGATGAAGATGAATTGAATAATCCTTCTGACGAAGAGATGTATGCCGATGACTTCATTCATCTAGAATATATTAATGCAGGATCCAAGAATGAAAAATTTGATAATGAAAAGGATGTGTAGTTTTCTAGAAGTGAGCATGAGTCACCAGATGAAGAAGCTATTAGAGAACCAATAAGGGCAAAAAAGTTGTTTTTGATACCCCAAAAAAGGAAATTTTGAGCAAGGAGGAAGCTGGTGGATCCTCTATGAGGAAGCTGGTTGATCTAGAAGAAGAAAAATCACCAAGAAAAATGCCAGATTTAGAATCATCGGCTTTAGTAAATGATTTTGTGATTCAGTCCCTGAAGAAGCTAGTGGACACCATTCCGATATGTCCATCAATTGAATCATGATTCTGGATGCTTCATCATAGGATGAAAAAAATAAAAATATATATCAATGGTGATGGATAGGTGTGTAAAGATTGAGGCCGAACACAAGAATTTTCTTATCAAATATGAAGCCCACAAAATATCTTGAAAGAAAGTGACCAGCTGGTCGAGGATGATTGTTGAATATTTTAGAGAGCATGTTGAATTTCATGATGATGTTATGGATGATTTTGATACTAAAGATACCAAAATCAAGGATCTTACAAATAGATTTGAGGAAAAGGTAAATCTTGAAAAGAATACTTTTATTTAGGATGTCAAAGATCTGAATATGAAGTTGAATTATGTTGTACAATGTTGGAAAACTGAAAGGGATCTCCAAATAGAGATGGATGAAAAGATATGGAAGCAAGATGACTTACTAAAGGCTCAGGAAGAGGCTCTGAATGCTCAATATTATATGATAAGAGCCTTACATAAGCAAGCAGAGGAGGATGACAAAGAGCTAATGAAGCTGAAAAACATCATGAAGATGCTAATACCCAAAGAAAAAGAAGAAACATAGATCCAAATATGATCTTTTGTTGTATCTATTTTTCTTTGAAAAAATTATTCCAATCGTAATGAAATTGTGGTTTCTTGTTTTTGTATGGATGTTTATACTAATATTTCAGATATCATATTTTTTTCCATTCCCTCAAAATCTTTTTGAAATCACAAAGGGGAAGAAATAAAAATAATTCTAATTATAAGAAGAAATATCTCTAAGTAAGGGGTAGTGTATCAAAGGGGGATCTCTCAATACGGAGATTTACACATTCAAATAAAAAATCTCATTCTAGAAATCTAGAATACGATCCTTCGAGTTCCAAAGACTAGGGAGGAGTTAGTTGTATTCACCATTGTTCATATGTAAAGGGAGATAAGTTTTATTTTCAATGTCTAAGAAATTTTATCTATGTCCTTATTTTCTTTTTCTTAAGGATGTTTGAGCTTTCCAAAAAGGGGGACACTGTTGATTCAATACGGTTTTCCATATGAATTTTCCATTCCTTTATGTTTGAGGGGGATTGTTAAGTCAATTAGGTTTCCTTATGACTTTACCATTAGATCTTGTTTTGAAAATAAGAAACAACTTATTTCAAGGAAAAAACTCATTTTACCCCTTCATTTACTTCTATTATGGAAATTTCCTTCCCCATGGAGATTTGTCCTAACCATGTTTTCATTGTTCATATAATAGTCTTTCTAAGTTTAAAGTTCACTTTGAAACCAAAACCACGGAATACTATAAATACATTGATATGAAGAATTATGTATTTGGATCCAAATTCTGATTACTAATTCCGATTACGAACTCTTCTGAGTTCTGACTCTGAATTCTGATTACGAATTCTGATTATGAATTCTGGTAACAAACTCGTCTGAGTTAAGGCACCAAATTCTGATTATGAATTATTGTTATGAAATCTTCTCAGTTTTGACTCCAGATTTTTAATACGAATTCTTGTTACAAACTCTTCTGAGTTCTGACTCCGAGTTCTCAGAATTCTGACTCCGAACTATTCAGAGTTCTGACTCTGAATTCCAATGAATTCTGACTCTGAACTTTGAGAGTTTTGACTCTGAACACCTAGAAACTCATACTCTGAACATTTTATGTTTAGGTTCCAAATTCCACGAAAACAGATTCTGAATATCCTTATAGACTTCTAATTCCATTTTATTTAGACTCTGAACTTTCATTTGATTACATTACAAATATTGGATTATTCTTATGTAACCATATTTTTACTTACACTTGTTTTTGTTTGAAAATAGTATCATGCATTTATTTACTCGTTAACTATTTTTTGAGTTACATGTGTATAGGACCCTCCAAAATTCAAGGAAGAATATGACCGTTAGAGGAGGGATCTGACTGTTGGAGTAGTGATTATAAATAAGAGCACATTTGAACGAGCTGAAGACTTGATGGAACTTTAGACACTGACCTTTGACAAAGTATTGTTGAATTGATTTCTATAGAGAGAGGCTCTTATAAACTAATAGGCTTCATGAATAATGTTTTGAACGGATTGTTCAAACATTTGTTTGTGCATATTTTCTTATTAGAGAGGTTCTATTTCCTTAAAATCAGAGACATAGGGTTGTGAAGTTAGAGGTGCCAATTTCTTTTCAAATCAAGGACTTACAAGGATACCATGAAAGATACTAATCTTCGGATTGAGGGCTTACCTGGTATAGGGTAATACATACATTTTTTAAAGTATAAATCAAGGGACCTCTTATCTAGGGTTGTTGGATACCCTCCTCTTTTGGTTAAAAGAGATTCTACTTGTTTCTTGTATTGTCACTACATGGTTTTCTGCTGTATATTTTAGATGTTGAGTAAATAATAATGTTCATATACTTTCTTAAACATGTACTCTGATTTTATAGGATTCTATATGCTTTAAGGTAGAATCTCAGTTGGTGTAAACATTTTTTAAGTTTCATTTATGGAATCACATTTCTAGAATCAAGCAAGATAATATAACTTAGAGGTGTTGTGAATTTTGGTTATTCAAAATTTCCTTAAGATATTTTTAATATTAAAATTCACCCCAATTGTATTTGAGCGTCTCATTAGTATCATATTGATCCTACATTTGGTATTATAGAGAATATCATACTCACATACCATCTCAACGATACCCCCTCTACAATGTCGATGTGGGTCTACGGAGTAGATCCTCTCCACAGTTTCACCGATCTCTATGGTGGGTTTTGTAACCCCATTGACTGGGATTGCCATTAAATAAGAGGATCACCCCATCTTAGTAACCATTTTGACTTTTCCCTTTCAAAATACATGATCCCTTTTCGGATAGACCATCATGAATTCTTCAAGTGTATCACCAAAGGTACTTGGCCTCTAAGATCCATACACATTTTCAGTATTTTCTAAAACATCTAATGGTGGATATTCCCTTTGAGAAAGCGTATTCCCTTCATAAATGAAGGGGACCCTTCATGGTGATCTAGGTTTCATGAAGCATAGAGACTTCTTGAAACTCACTCCAATAAAAGAGTGATTAGCTAAGGTGACACTATTCTCCATCAAAGGTTCCTCTTCGTGAATCTATTTCCCTTCAGGATGTTTTCCCTCTTATTGGATCCCATTTACATCGCAAAGGACTCCATCGTTATGAATCCTTTTGCCTTCATGAATCCCATCTTTTTATTTTGAAGTCATTTCCCATTATGATGGACGTCCTCTCCACAAAGCATCCATCATTTTTAAATCCCATCCTCTTCATGAAGTTCCTCTTTCCGTGGTCTAATTCTATACACACCCTTTTCTTGTATGACCCTCCAGGCTCAAGTGAAGTGATTTCAATGTCCGATGGGTGGTGCTTCAGGTTGTGTTTCTAAACCTTGTGCTTCTTTGCATTGGAACACTAACAATTATTTCTTCTTCACATAGACATGATAACATTATCCCATCAAAGGATCACACTATAACACCGCCTCACAATGGTATTGATGATATCTTCCCTTCCCTGAGGGTGGGTGGGAATCTGTTATGTAAGTCCTAGGGGTTCGGAGTGAACTCTTCTTGTCCGAGCTATAAGGCATTAAATTGCAAAGCACCATCATCCCCAGAACATGAAATTAAACTATGACCTCACCCCATGTAATATATAAAGGGTTCCCCATATTAGACATTCTCTACGCCCACTATTCTCGATGAGAGTGAGATCTTCCTCACATGGAATGAGATCCTATTTTTTTGAATGTCATCTAGATACAGATAATAGAATCTATCATTGTGTAAGACCTTTTCTTTTCTTATGGTTGGTTGCATCCCTACTCATCCTCTCTTCATCCATTCCATAGACTTTAGGATATATGGTTCCCAAGACCTTCATTACCCTGTCCCTCTCCCTCTAATATTTGTCTTCATCGGGCGTCCATCATAGAGTATGTCTCAATCTCCATCTCTCAGGGATACTAACAAATAATTATCCTTGGTTACCTCTTTGGGAAGTTATTTAATCGTAAGACCTGGTTTCTTCTTTGGTCAAGTAATCACACGTTAGACACATATATATTCCTCAAGGAAACATGTTTTGCAATGTGATCAGAAGATCATTACTACCTCTTGATTCTCACACCGAGCATGACTCACATGGTATTAGAGTAATCGTTGACTATGGAATCCTTTCTGGGATCCCTTTGTGTGTAATTCCCAATCCACCATTCGTAACAACATTGTCATTGAACCTTGACCTTTCGAATCAAGGTACGTAGTAACCCTTCCTGTGGTTCAAGATCATAACCCATCAGTCCCAATCTCTTACCACATGTTCAAATTCATCTTTAATGATGAAAAATTGTACAAATTTGAACTATGTGGGTTTTGATACATGTCTTCTCGACAGGGTACGCAGCAAGCCTCTCGTATAATCAACCCCAACTAAAGATAAACTGATGTAGTCCCCAAGCTGTGGAATGTCGTTGTAGCCCCAACCAATGGTATTCCATTGGAGTCCCCACCCAATGGAAATCCATTGTATTCACCTTTTTTGGGACCACTATATCTTTTACTCCTTCATAGGCATCATACCAACTCTCAGGCTGCTAACCATGCGTAATCCATCACATATCATCAGGTCTCTATCCTATGAATACACCTCAATTCCATTATCTATCTTTAAGGATGTAGACATTGATTACCTTCCACAGTGTTAGGTAGGAATCCTCCATGTGGTTCAATACCGCAATCCTTATCTCATCCTAGTCTCTCTATTTAGCCTATGTGTTCTAGGAAGGTCATGCCCTAACCACAAGGTTCAACTTTCATTAGGTACCATCCATTATTCCATCCTCATGGACCACCTCCTCATGCATCCCATCACCCCACTTAGATATGTGGACATTGATTCTCTACCATTGAGATACATAGGAATCGCACTGAGGTTCAATCGCAACATCACAATCATCATCATAGTGGGTCGGTCTCACTCTCTATCCACATCACTCAATACTCCATCATCGATCTGGATTCGAACCTAGGATTCCACATCCAAGTGGGATCATTCCATTTCCATTTGGGAAACTAACCACACGTAAGACCCCTAGAGTCCATAGTTATCCAACCAAGAGAGTCCCTCTTAATATCGGCTACAATTCACGTTTAAGACCCAACATCATATCTAGGTCACTGTCCTCTGAGTAGTCCCTGATTTATCGCCACATCGAACTATGTGGGTCTTGAACCCTGAATCTCGAGATAAGGCATGTGGGAAACATCCCAGAGGTTCAATCGTAGCCAACGATAAAACCTGGTTCATCCATTATGGTGACCAAAAACACCATCCTATCCACCAAAATTGGATATCTTTATCCACCAATCTTATAGAAATATTAGGTGCTGCCTCAGGGGGATGCACTAATATTATCCACTCTTATAATTGTTTTGGTTATTTTAATTTATCTCTTGTAGATGATAAACTCACGGAATACCAGGTGTTATGCATAGAAAGCTGGGGAAAACCACTAATATATTAATATTTAATATTATTCCCCCATATTTGACATGGGATTCCTTGGGAATTAGCGCTTTTCATATGCCCTATCAAAAGTGGATGAAACCCAGATGCATTAGTGTTCCTGCATCCAAACACGCCAATGATGTCCAATGTGACTTCTCCATGATCGATGGTTGCTACCATGAATTGACCCCTTGGGTTTTCTAAACAGAATGAGTATAATTAAATTGCATCCATGAAGATATGGAACATGGAAGAGTTTCACAACCAACATAATAATCATTAAGGGAGACCCAAATTAGGTAGTGATTTTTTAGGAAGAATCTATTGTTAGAGAGACTAACAACACACAATCCTATTTTGATCAAGGGGTAATCTTCTTTGAATAATTGATGAATGACACCCACCATTAGAATATGAGAATACATGTCAACATATCATCACATCATTTAATGACGGATTAGAGCCCTGATGATAGAATCATAAAAAAAATTGTTGAACCTGATGTGATGTTATTCTTATAAATGTGGAGATTAGTAGTGTTTGAGACATTATAAAATAATCATGTGACAAAATTCAGTTATCCGGTGATAGGGCCCTACTAGAAAAAAATGGGCATGGCATGAAACACACCAGATACGGGGGCCGTGAACATGGGACTTCCCTAGCTATGACATTGTCTGCGTGAATCTTTCTTACCATCCAAGGAGGACAAAATGGTGTTGGGGAACTTGTTGTCTCTTTCCTTCTTTCATCATTATTGGTTGAATCTCCCTACATTATAGGAAACCAATTGTCATGACTGGAAATCCATCTCTACTATCCCATAGATGAAGGGTCTGAGGAAACATCAACGTGTCAATCCTATGTGGCCTCATCTCACCTATGATAGTCCCTATATCAATGACTTCTTTGTGTCCATATGACATCTCTTCCTATGAACTCATTTAGAGAAGGGTCATTGATGACATCGTTCGACACTACGAGGAGGAGTGGATTATCCTGACATGGGATATGGCCAGACAAGACATAGAATTTTCTAAGTCTCACCATTTTTATCTCCCCCAAGGGATGAGAAAGGAGCCATTTCTCCCCACTCCGACCTACAATTTTTTTGGGAGCCTCTCCCCATAGAGCATTAACAACCCCATCCCATATGATAATTAGTTGAGAGATATTTGGGAAAGCCCGACTTTAATACAATCCTAGGGGCCCCTAAGAAGGGATACTACCTTGCTTTGTCAGAGCCACCACCATGCCGAACTGGCTGAGGAGCAGATGTGTCATTCACAAACACCAAAAGCCCTAGTCTAGTTATCCCAACTGAAATGTCAGGTGCAAGAGGAGAAGGGCTCCTGTTAGTGGGTGTCGTCATTGATGGATACCTTGTCCCACGACACTGCTGATGCATACTAGCAATTCACCATTCATACTAAGTAGCGATATCTATATGATCGTCCATTATCGAAGCCCCAATCACCCCACAAGAATGTTGGGATGAATCTTCTGGTCGCTAACACATGTGGCGTCAATTGGAGGATAGCCCACATCATTGACATCCAGTATAGAGGTCCCCCTATTCCGCCACCAATGAGAGTGTTGGTCAATCCCATTTCCTATATAAGCATGGAGGTCCTCCCAATGCCACTATTAGTCCAAACGATGTCCTTCTCCACCAAATTATCATCAAACATGGAGGTTTTCCATGCACCCGTAATCCAAGGTATGAAGTCGTTCCTCCTGTTGTAGGTCTCCTATGTGAATATCCTCCTTTCCTTATCATCCATGAGAATGAGGGTGTTCCCCATTTTATTATAACCAAAAATGATGGCCTTATTCATCTCCAAAATAATGGGAAAATAGGCCTCCCTTGCTTTATTAGCACCCATCACAGATTTCTTACAGATGTCTAGTTTTACTCGTATGAAGGCCCCCACTCATATTGTCACTAGTAAGGGAAAAATTAATTGAGATATTGACCATTATTTCACCAGATTTAGTGGAGGGTCTACCCGCTTCCTTGCTTCTTGCATATATTCCCTCAAAACATTAGCCAACAGACACCGAGGTCCTCCCCATGTTCCCTTTAACATCTTTTCGGGTGCTACTCATACCCAAACGTACCCAAACGGTTGTCCTCTCTACCCCAGTATTCGTTCGTTGATTTTCCTTCATGATTCAATGACCTACCCTATCTTGAAAAACCATCCAAGGGAAGGAGGGAGGGTCACCCAAAACATAAAAAGTCATACTTAGATGTTTCAAATAATTATTAAACCCATATAATTCTTAAATTATTTGGAGTAATGAAATTTGATAATGGACCACTCACCATGATCATCTGTATCAAGGGTCATGGAATGAATAAGGTGTATAAGAATCATCCTTCTGAATTGTGAGGTCCACTGGATCCCTGCCTCCCATTCAAAATACATCTAAGAGGAGGAAGACTTGAACTATTCTTAGGACATGGCCATGAAATCATCCCTATCATCAATAGGGTCATTCTCTACCTCAACTAGATATCATGGATTGTTATTCTTTGGACCAATGGAGGATGAGCAACAACCTGATCCACCATTAGCTAACACATCCCCTACATAGGAAACTAATGTATCTAGAATTTCTTACAATGATATGGTGGATATTTTTTTTCATTCCTCATTGTAAAATCCATGATATTGTGGATTATCATCTCACTAGCCATTTTTCCCACCAACCAGTCTACAGTCTCAGTGATATGCTTTAGTGCCACTACCAGTCACCCAGCCACCCCCAATTGATGACTGGGGTAATCAATTGCCAAATCTCGAGTCCGGGTAGGGATGTTTGAGGAAAATCCTTTTATCAAACCATTTACCAGAGATGTTTTGTCCAACTACAACTGCAAACATCGGTGATCTGGAATCGCTTACCTAGGATGATTTGCTTGTTTTCACAAACCACCCGAGCGATACACTTCTGTCTCCTTAATGAATGAGTATCTTACCTCAAGATTTATTCACAAATTGAATATATTGGCTCGTAACTCTTCATGGTCAACATGGATATGCTCCATGTGTCCCAACAACCTGAGTATCTCGGTCTCCATTGGACCCTCCAAAAATGATGCATCCAAGGATTTAAAGTGCTCTGCAGTATTATCAAGGTGGGTTTCCCCCATATTCAGGTCTATTGTTGGGGGTATTATGCAACCCTAAATGTTATCTCTATCTAGAAGTAGCCTCACATTATAGAAACATTGAACATATGACTTCAACAAGTGTTTCAGTACACGTGGCCAAACTCTCAGAGGAAGATACTGATATATAAATCATTCAAGAAAAAATACCCTCGGGGTAGTGCCACACCTATTTGATCCAATGGGAAGGGAAAATCACACGTAGAGAAATCTACATGGACTTCCAGTGCCACATAGTCATTATTATTCATCTAGAATCCCAATAATGGGAAATAGAATCTTGGGGATTTCAAACCCTCTGACCGGTTTGAATCAGTACAAAAATGGAAGACGATCTCGAAAATTCCATGTTTTGTCAATAGATTGTGTACCAGAAGAAAATAATTGATTACCTCCTTTAAGAATGTGATGCTGAGTGGAAACTTGACTATAGTGATGCTCGATTGGTGCAGTAGGGGTAGGTACACCCCCTCACCCCCATCAACAAGTTTCCTTTGGGAGACCCTAACAATCCTTCCAACATAGATAGTGTAGAAGCCATAGCATAGGGACACGGGGTGTGCTGTGTATCAGAAAATACAATTGAGAGGAATGATATTCTTCAGTAACTGGCTCAGTTTCCCCGAACCGCTCCACATGTCACCCCACTAGTCACTCATTGAACCTCTAGGCCTTCTCATCATGTTCAAGAACCTACCATCACACTGGTGGTCAAGGATACTAATCATGATTGGACCCCCACATATATGATCCATTAAGAGCGCTCATTTCATACCTTAAGGCTTTTTAAACTTGATAGGTGGAAATTATGCATAATTATAAGATCAATCTGACATTGGTGGATGATATTGCAGCACAGTCGGGTTTTATAAACCCATATTTATCCCCTTTAATGGGATGGAAGACCCACTGCATCATTTGGACCACATCATCTCATGGTGTGGGCCCATGTTGGGAACTGCAGTGCAACATTAGGCCACCAAACTCTCGTGTTTCATACAGTCATTGGAAGGTCCCATGTTAGTCTGGTATAGTCGACTACCCATTGGGTCAGTAGCTGGCTTGGAAGATCTTTGTAGACTGTTTCTTTAATAGTTCATCACTACAACCCATACGATGAGTATTTAAGAACACTTTGAGTTAATTTAGAGTCTTTATTAGCATGTCCTGGACTTTTTTTCCTAGTGGAAATGAATCACCTACTACATAGATATGTCCTTGACTCATGAAAAAAAGCTATAAACGTGTATGGGGTAATTAAAAATGGATCTTTTCCCCTCTCTTATCACCAATAATTTCCTCAGGGGTTCCATGATTTCTCTTATAAGGACCAGCCTCTAGAATAATCCCTGAAGCACGCCAAACCTGCACATCTATTGCCTCAGCCATCTCCTCAGTAGGCTCCTCCAGGCCCTCGTCATGGTCAGGCTCCCAGAGCCCCCTTCCCAGAAATAAGGAATCAGACCTAACCATTCAATGAGGCCCAGGTCCTCTATTATTTTTGGAGCACCTTAGGATAGGTAATTCTATGGTTTCTAGAATGCATGAGTCCCGAGGAGGTGGATCTCACAGATTTTTCATTATTTATACCCCTATCTTCAGATCATGGGGAACAACCTCATGTTGTTCTATGTGTTTAAAGATTGGATTGAAGACCATTTTGATAACAACATCGCCAAGCTAGGCCCAGCACCATCACAGGTAGCGTGTGTATACATACTGCCCGACAATGAAAGTGACAGAAAAGGCGAGTGGCAGCATGTTATTAACAGAGGGTCACTAAAATATTTTGAATGGATGGGTAATAAGATAGTTTCATGTACCCAATGTATTATCCATTCGCATTTTAATTGAATCGATCCATCAGAAGTTTCTGCATCACCCATATCTTCAACTTCTGTATCGACTTCACATCCATCCTCTTCCAAGATGGGAAAGCATCAGCAACACAAGGGGAAATATTTCCCACCACTTATGACATCTTCATCCCATACTCTTGGTGTATTCGTGCCTAAGAAGATGTATATTAACCCAGAATCAATATACCTATGATGTATTCATCACCTATTGACCACGGGTGAACTTCGGTTAATATCGTGGAGCTGGTAAACCGCATACACGATGCCTGATGCCGAGGAATTCTGGAAAAATTCTCTTAATGTCTATAGTCATCACTAGTGTCGATAGAGCCATCTTTTTGTTAGTAAACACAATCCCCCAGCAAGTACTTCTCACCAGGATGTGAATTCCACCTAAACCTGACAACAGGCCTACTGTAGAGCATAAAAAATATAGTCTTCTCATCTAATTTTACCGAATTCGCATTCACCACTGTTTGTGTTACTTGATCTGGAAGAGCTACTGTGATTGCACCGTGATCAGACCCGCTGTGTTACAAACCATCCAAAGTCATATATACCTAATGAATTATCCACTCCATGAGTTATAATAGTGAACAGCGACATATTCCCTGCTCCAATCGGCTTCCAGATCAGCATGAAGGGCATGTCATACCACCTTCCACCAAATGACCTCCTCTTAGTAGAAGTTAAAAGTTGGCATAGAATTATGAAATTATCAATAATCATTATATCATTATTTTGAGGCTCTCTATCCTCAAGGGCTTATTTCTATTTGAATATATTCATGAATCCCTTGATAGGGATTTAAGAAGGCCCCTCTAGTTTGAGACAATGGTAGCAGCTGTCGAATCTATCTATGCTGAGACAACATAGCATGAAGAATTTCAAGACACCATCTACTTGTCAAGAGAAGATAAAGGATCTCCCATAAAGAGGGAATCCCCCACTATACATCACGGGCACTTCAATGGAGTGAAGGTTCATCACTATCTTGTCGACATAGGCTTTGGGATCAACCTTTTCCTCATAAGGACGCTCCGAAATATGGGGTTGTTCGAGGATGATCTGTGACCCTATGACCTAAAAATTCAATGTTATAATATGGTAGATCAAACAGAAGTCTGTAAGATCCAAAAAAAGACCTAGTTCGGTGGTCTAGTATCTAGCACTGAGTTCGGGGTTGTCTCATAGGACTCCTCCTACAACAAGTTGATGGGTAGGCCATGAATCAAACTACATTTAGTGGTCCCCTATTTGTATCACCAATTCATTAAGTACTCTTTTAAGGGTGTAGTCAGTGTACTCCAACGTGACAAGCCTCCCTTATCTTATATTGAATCCCACTTCCTGAATGTCGAATATTAAAAATCAGGGAAAAGATGATCCATGTTAGAGAGATTGAAGATTCTCAAACTGCGATAGACCCATGGACATGCCTAGATGATGCCTAAATCTTCCCGATCCACCGATTAGAAGGCACAAATATGGATCTGGGAAAATTATTTGTTTTCACTAGTATAAGGGGAGAGAACATTCCCACGTCTAAGTGACATTAGGAGATTACCGTGTATTCCTATACAAATCTGGATCAGGTGATCCCATATCCCCCTACCCCTATAAGATATCAGGATGTCTGCCCCATGGACATTAAAATACAACATACATGTTTTTTTCTCATGGTTGCTAAAAACTATATTAATCCAATCCACTAATAATAATTTGATATCATCAATAGTGGACCCTTGGGATGATGACTGGACGGTATTGGGTTGACAGTATTCATCGCTATGGATTTAGTAGTACAATATTCCCCTAATGTGATGTCCGTCACCGCTCAGCTTAAAACCAGTGACCCATTGGGATCTATCAACTCAGAGGAATCACAACCCACAAAGGATCCCTCATCTAAAATGAAGAAGGGGATTTAGTGGATTTTTCCCCAACATTGAAAGAAGGTATCTCCACCACGGTTGACAAATTGGTATAGGTGAACCTCAGTAGCAAGATGGATTTGAATCACAGATTGATCGATGCCGATATGACTATAGAAGATAAAAACAAATTTCGGGTACCTCCTGGAGTAGCACCAGGATGTATTTTCATGGATTTATGATGAGATTCTAGAAATAGAACCTCATGTATCCACCCACCACCTTGGTCTTCTAGTGAATCGTTGCGGGTTCATAAATACTCATAGAAAGATGAACCCTTCTCACGGTGATATGGTTGAGGCTGAGGATAATAAAATCTTCAGATCAAGCTCCGTAAAAGAGGTCCAATATGCCAGATGGTTATCCAACATTGTTCTTTTCATTAATAAAATCTAATAGATTATTGTTTTCATTGACTTCCATGATCTCAATCCTCAATGACTGAAGGATGATTTTCCCCTTCCTTTAATAGTTGTGTTGATTGTTGCCACCACGGGGTTTCAAGATCTCTCTTTCATGGATTTATATTCTAGGTATACCCAAATTTTAATGGCCCCATGGATGAAGAGTCTACAACCATCAGGTGCCCATAAGGTATTTTCTATTACCAGTTGATTCCATTAAGTCTAAATAATGCATGTTCCACCTATCTATGTGCGATGCATATCATATTTGTTTCGATCATAAGGAAAATGGTGGAATGCTACATGGAAGATCAGGTGGTAAAATTTTTCCAGCTCCAGCACCATCTCCAAGATCATCAGAAAGTGTTTAGATTCCTCTTATCTCACTATCAAAAGATGAAACCTTGGATATGTGACTTCAGGGTAACCTCCATATATTTTATTAGCATTTATATAAAATATAGAGGCATTGAGATCATTCTGGAGAATACCAAGGACATCATCTATATGTCTCCTTTGAGCAACAATCAAGAGCTTTGATGCTTTCAATACCACTTATCCTATATAAACCAATTCATCATGAATATGGCTAGAAATTGTATGACCTTTTCAAATACCATGAATAAAGGAGATACATATAAGTGGGAAGAATACTTTTATAATGATTTTGAAAAATCAAGAAAATCCTATTAAGGCCCCTTGTCCCAATGCCATCCATTTCCAAAAAGCCACTGGTCTATTAGGTGACTGCTCTAGAGTGATCTGTCGACCCCTTTCTCGCCCAGATAAACAAAAATGGAATAATGAATAGTCTATATAATCTCATCTATAGGATCCCTGATACAGAGATTTGATATTCCTCTATATAGAAGAGATCCATCATGTTGGTATTCATGGTTAAAAAACTGTGACACTACTTGCAGCATCATAAGATATAGAAATTGTCCTGAGTGGATCTGTTGAAGTACATTCTGAACCTCCCCATGATGATAGGATATCTTGAACGCTGGGTAGTGTTCCTCCAATAGTTTGGCATCTGTTTAGTCCCCCTGAAGGCCTCTAAGGGAATGTCATTGGTTTACACCCTGTATTCCCATCCAACTCCTAAGGACTAGTCTCTATATCCGGATTTTGCTGACGAGGTAATCCTTTTTGTAGACCATGACATTCCATTTTAGAAAATAAACATTGATGGTGATATCCAAATTCCTATCTGTATAATTATCAATGAGCACAGAGTCATCGGGGTGGGCCTCAGTACTACCTTCATCATTCCCACACTGGTTTTTCTTCTATATTAATTCCTTATTCCAGAAGTTTTTACCATTAATGAGGCAGAGTATTAGGCTCTCATTACCAGTATCGACTAGGCCCTTGAGATTGATGTTCCCCAATTATTTTTGGATGGGGAATCCAAACTATTCATCAAATAGATCAATGGTGACTACTTCATTAGGAAGCTGGAGCTCATATAGCTATTGGAATGTAACAACTAGTTGATAGCCCAATTCTCAACTCGGGCAGAAGTTACTCTTATCCCTCATTCATATAATGGTCAAGCTGATGCCTTGTCCATCTTGAATGCATCACTTAAGGTAACTAACTAGGATGAATTGACTATTCATGTGGGGACAGGAGAGTTATCATCCCAGTCACTACAAATGATGATGATAGAACATAGATAAGACAACTTACCACCGGAGCCTCCACACCAGGACCCCTAGGTCCCCCTACCACAACATTGGAGGTGACTCCCAATTGGTGGTAACCCATTGTTGAGTATCTCCAGCACGTCAATATCACAGAAGATCAAGCCAACAATGATAGAATCTGACGCCACACATTACAGTTTACTCTCCATAGTGGTTCTGGTCTTGAGAAAATCCTCTCAATATGCATGTTTGAAAGCTTTTGCCTCCATTTTATTAATGTAGTTGTGATTTAGAAGGTCACACAAGAGGTAAAAGAGGATTCTTATGGGGCTAATAAGACCAGATGAAAACTTTCTCACCAGATCATAAGATTGTGGTATATATGGCCCTTCATGATCTGGGACTGTATCGAGTTTTCCAAAAGGTTCTATGCATGAAACCTCCATTCTATGTTTTTTATCGTCCTCTTTACCCTCTTCACACTTAAAATTTCTCCTGGACCATTATGGTCAGGCAACTAGATGTCGTGGGGATATATCCACCAGTGATTGTCCTCTAGTGCATGTTCATCTTGACTACTAAGATTTAATTTCCAAGTGGGAAGAAGTAGTTCCTCTAAAGGAGTTAACTGACCATTCCATCATTTAATTTTTGATCTCTGCTATCATCTATCGATTCGGATTCCCTCACGCCATCCTCATCGATAACAACACAAACCTCTTGGAAGATGAACTAAATAAGATGTACTACATGTTCAACATTCATTTTAACTATACCTACAACATTCATAGACAAGAAAATGGGCATATCGAGGCATTTATCAAAACCCTCTATATCATTTTGCAGAAAATGGTTGATCAAAATAAGAATATTTGGCCAGATATACTCCCCAAAACTATGGGATTCTTAGACGATGACACCCAATTCCACATTGGAGACCACATATTCCCAACATTAAGTAAAAGAGGTAGTCCTACACATTATGATTTAGTTTCTTTCATTGGGTACAACTATATACAGTAAAAAACCAGATAAGGTTGTTGAGATCTGTCTTTCTGAATTAGTTGGGCATGATGAGAATAGGCTATGTGCACTATACAATCATGAGATGAATCAAAAAAATATAACCAGAGCTTTCAATAAGAATGTTCTTCTCTTCTCTTTTTTACAGTGTGACATGGTGTTTTCCCTGAGAACATCGATGATACCCGGTACAAAACAACCCATGATTGTGCCCAAATGGAAAGGATTATACATCATTCATAAGGTTCTCCCCAATGGCTCAAAATCCCTATTTACTATGGATGGTGATTGTATCACTCCAACAACCAATTCCAAATTCGTCATGCAATACGTTTCATGAGTTTACAGTCCTACATGACCATAAAGTGTAACGTCATTACCACATGATGTTAAAATAACTTATCCATCTATGGTGAAATATATAAAACTAGTTAGCAAATGTCCCATATGACAGTAAATTTTATCTCATCTAGCATGATGTTAAATTGTATATGGTCCTGCATGACCAAAAAATTTTTCTCCCTCCCCACACAATGTCAAACTGCATGGTTTGCCTTGGATAAATGATGTAAAAATACCCAAAACTCATCCTAAGTGACGATAAACTACAAAATGGTTCTATATCTAAAGCATTAAACTATGATCTCCCCTGATTCTTATCCCACTTGATGTTAAACTAAACCCTAAGGAACTATGTGTGGCTTGATCCCCCTCCTCATGGGATACGTAAGAATGCTCAGATGTCTTGTATTAGAGTACATCCCTCGAACACTTATCTTTGACTGGCCCTGGGTATAGTTCTTATGGAGTATCACTCATAGAGTAGTATAGAATTCTTTGGAACTACTCATTTCAGGTTTAAGATGATCATACCATGTCCCCCAATTCTTTTATCCTTCCATATCCTTACCGCATGACGTTAACCAGCATGGACTTTTAAGAACTATTTGTGGCTCAATTCTCATCAATGTTGGATATATAAGAACACCCAACCATTTCATCTATAGACACATCCCTAATATTCATGATATCTTCTTGGGTATGAGCCTTTCACATAGATGCATCTCAGTAACACATGTTGTGGTGAAGAATTTTCATGCCTTTATTTATGTCGGGTTTACCATGACTGCACTATGCCCCCCTTTCTTGGATACCTCCATCTCTTATTATCATCCTACATGACATTAAACTACATGGACATATTCATGATTCACACATCCCATGATTTTGCGTCTTCATTAGTACCCCCCTCTGAAAGGGCCCCCGAATTACATGGATGCTCGAATTTATGTCTTGCCTTCTGTTTTCTACAAACTTCGTGGAGGATCTAGAACGAATATTTGATATTATTTGTGTGTTGAGAATATGTTCAAAGTTCAACACACAATTTTGGTTCCCATTCTCAGTCACACAATCTGGATGTTGTTATTAGAATGTGGTCAATAGCTATTACCCATCATTATCACCACCACTATATGTCCCAAATTTTGGTTGAGCTGATTTATTTTGTCCTTCTACCACATTTTAATGTCTTCATGCCTCGAGTATGGATGTTGTTCTAGGTGGGATTGACCCTACCTGATCTCCTTCCCTTATTTTCATGTCTTTATATAGTGGGGAGAGCCTAATTCCATTACTTTTTTAACACACTAAGAATTACTCAAGTTGTCTTAGATGATTTGGTAAGGCCATACCCACCAACAGTGACAATAAATTATGGCCTGAGCTCTATGACCTTAAACTAAGCTCATCATCATACCCATGACACAACATTAAACTAGGTGATCTGATCGAAATAAAGTACATAAGACCACTCAACACTCAACCTGTGTGATGATAAATGGAAAACTAGATGTGACATTCAGTTTGAGGACAATCCGCAGGTCCGTCAATATTTCTTCCCCCTGGACTATGTTCTCACATATAATTGTGCAGTGTGGTGTGGAATATATGTCCTCATTCGGGTCAGGATAGTTTTTACACACTGCATATATCCCCTTGAGACACCCCTCCCATCTTTTCCCTTACCACAAGATTTTATAGTGCATTGGTAACACGACACATTGTGTGTCCCATAATTTTGGTTTCCACCTTCTTTCACATCCGAAGGAAACCTAAAACGACATTGATTATAGTCCCTAGAGTTCTCCTACCATCTCGGGCCAACATCCCCCAGGACATTGGATGTCAATTAGACACATGTCTTGTGTTGTGAATATGGCCAGCGATTGATTTTCATTTGTTATTTCCATTCTATGAAACGATACATAAACTATTTTTTGAACATGGTCATTAGTTATCCTTAATCAGTGTGCTTGTTATATAGTGTCATAATTGATAAGTGTGATGATTTACCCTTCCCACCCATCTGTCAAAATAATTTTGCATTAAACTCGGAATTAATGTTCAGAGCTATATGACCATAAACTAAGATCTCCAACATCGTTGTCACATGATGATAAACTACACCATATCTCCTAGAACTACGTTTGGCGTAATTCCCATCATTATGGGATGAGTTGTAAAATGAGGACATTTTTTTGGGTACAACCCATGTTCATTTATACATTCTCTCAGCCTAAGTTCCCTCTAGGAATTATGAATGGTGTGGGGTATGTGGGCTTAGTTCCACATTAAAGTAGTGTTATTCTTCACACCATGCACATTCCTTGTCTAGATACCCAACTCCTATCATTGTCAATACTGCTTGACATTAAATTGAACGATGTCTTTAAACTACAAATGTCAATATTCTCATATTTATGGGATACGTAAGAATGCCTTGACGTTTTTTCATCGGGTGCATTCTTATTTTGTGTAATACTCTTCTTCTCTCTCACCCCTTTTCCTGGGTCCTCAAGGAGGGGAATCTGTGCTGTTTTATGGACTTATTTCCTCAATCACGTTGGGTTTGTAAAAGCCACGCTGCATTCCTATCCCTCTTGAGAGCTCTTAATCCACCTATTCTCCAATCATCTTTCTGAGGTTGTTGCTCTTGTGTTGGGCCCCTCGACTATATTTGGTAGTTCAAGAATGTGCCCAAAAGAACTCTAGGTCAAGGCATGGATTGTTGGTGTAATACCCCAACCCTAGTTACCCAGAGTTTGTGCATTATTACATAACATTGGCATGATCACAAAAGATAATATCTCGAAAGACCTATTAGTTTAGTAGTATTGGGAACACTATATATATTCATAAGTCTTACATTACATCATAATGTAAAAAACTACAACAAAATATTGTCTTCATATCCCCTCATACTATCCCAGTAGGTCATTCATAAATTACATCTTCACAGACTGGGAAATATAAAACATTAAAAGGGGTGACCTCAGATTCTCAGTAAGGATAACAATATTGCATAATCATTCATAAATAAGTATAAACCTTTAAGACATTATATAACTACAACAAAATCCCTTTAAACATGATCTTCCGCATAATATGGGAAAGATAAAATGAAATAGTTCCATTTACTTATTCAAATGGATATTCTACTAGTCGAATTATCACATGAAAATTTCAATAACCACTTTCATAATGGTGGAATGCATAATTCCAGACAATCATAACCACATAGTCAAGGTCTCGTTCCAAGACTACAAATAAGATTTTGTCAAGTCCTTGTGCCAAGACAATAGTTTTTCTCACGATATCTACTGATGCTTCTAGGAGCTATAGCGGGCTCCACCCATCACTTACTAAGTCCAATGCATTTTTTATATGAAATGTTTGAAACATAACATAAACATTCGTATTAAAACTAGCATACTAAATGTCAATACATTTAACAAAAAACCATGAATGGTATATAAATATCACATCCACAGTCAAACATAACTCATTCGATACAATATGAAAGACTGTATTGTATCATACTAACTACAATTGAGAATAATGAAGGATATTGACATAGATTAAAATAATCATCAAATTATTGAGAGATATATCCTCCATTTTCTTGAAAACATTTAATATTCACACTATTTGTCATGAATCCATTTAAAATAGATATTTTAATTAAAGTGTCCCATTCCACTTTAAAACTTTTAAAAAGAGTTTTAATTTTAAAAATTTAATGTCCATATAAATAAATATTTACAACCATTTTTAAAACATGGACATTAATGAGAAATATTTACAATAATAAATCTTTAAAATATTTAAAATGATATTTTAGTTAGAGTTCCTAACCATAAGAGAGACACTTGAATACAAATAATTGAGGTTATAAAAACATTTTAATATCATGAGAATAAATGGATACATGATATACTATGTCAAAGTACATAATATACACCATATAAAAGTGATTTGGGGTATAACAACAATGTAGTCTCAATGGAATGTAAATTGGGATGAAATCTCTTATAAAGACCATATCCTTAGGTTAAGGATAAATCAAAGACATAATTATGTGTGTAAAATATAAATACACTCCCTATGATTGGATATTCAGTGTAAATCAATTGGTGGACATTCACACATATTCTTGTAAAAACAATACCATTGAAATGGATATTCAACTCAACAAATAGAGATTAAGTTAAAATTACTCTTATCAAGTTCATATCGATAACATGTGAATTTCTCAGTGGAGTGATTATGTTTATCAAAAGTATATCCACAGAAAGGGGAGTAGAAATTATGACATAAGCAAATGAATAGTGATTTCACACATAATCTTGGAGTAAAATAATCAATGAAGTATGTGTAAAGCCAAATGAATGGAAATTGAAATTTCAAAATCAATTATCGATTTGGTAACTTACAAAACATACAACCTTGAAAGAAGGATCATATAATGATGATGTAAATATATATAAATTAATGCATATTACACAATTAATACAATCACGGGCAGTACACACACCACATGCAATAAATAAGTGATAAACAATGGAAATCTCACGGAATTAAAAGTGAGATAAGAAACCATTTAATTTTTACTTTTTACTTGGTTGAGGGTAGTTTAGCCTCCTGAATAATGATGAAATAAATGTTATTGAATTATAAAAGGATCATATAAATTAATATGATATCATATATTATCTTTAAACATTTCTTTGTTAATAATATCTCAGTATTTTCGTCATTTTGGGTGCTAACTTACTCGTTTTCATTTATATGTTTTGTACATAAGTCATGTTTTTATGGGTAGGTTGTATTTTATTCATATACATAATGATATGAAGTCCTTAAAAATTATTTTTAATCACCAAATGAGAATTATACTTGAATGTATACGATGGGGAATGAATCTCATCGCGTTCATGGAGACAATAGTCCGTAAGAACGAACGAGCGACAATATCATTATTTTGATATTAAAATAATATATAATTAGATGGTATATCAAATATACAGAAACATTATCATGTTATATTTATTATTTACATGAATTACACATCATTATTATACCGATCCAAATAATAATGTCCTCAATAACAATTACACCACGATCTGGAGATGGCAGGCCATACGTACGCACGTAGGGTGACATGTCATTAAAAGGATTTATAGAATACTGAATATGGTTGTACCATATTTATAATAAAATCAATGTATATATAATATAATGGAGTTATTTTTTTATAATGGAACAATAAAGAAAGAAGAAGTTGAAGAAGAAAGGAACTTTAAAAAAGTTGGTGAAAACATTACCTCTTCTTCGGGTTCTTCCTTTTTATTTGATCAAAAGGGATACTTATGTTGGATTTATGACTAAAGTAAGGCCTCTAGGATTAAATGAGGATAGATAATAGGGTATTTGGGAAGGGGTGGGCTGAACCAAAAGGCTTTGACAATATTAAGATTTGGTTAGAAGTGGTGTCTTTTTATAAGGGGTAGGAGGGGCTCTTTTGGAAAAAACATAAAGTATTAATTTTTAATAAATTTATATTCAGTTTTAATGCCTAAAGAGTATATTATTCAATCTTTATGGTGAGTATGGGTCGAAATCATTTAATCCAATATAATTTAGACAGATTTGGGTCACTATATTAACCCTATCATTTATATTTAACTCTTCGTTAAATAGTTTGACATTTACCATGTCACTTTGTATTTTTAAGTTCATATGGTTAATAAACACAATACATACATCCATGAGACCCCCTCAAGTGGTCGATTAATTATTCAATTACCATTATATATGTTATTTTGCAGATCGGTAGATTTTTAGGAATATAATATCAATTAATAATATAATATATTTTAAAAAAAACTCATTTATGTTAATTTTGACAATATTTATTAATTGATTTTTGTTAAAGTATTAAAAACGTTATTAATTCGAAAAAAATTTATTTAATAAATCCTAACATGTCATATGAACTAATAAAATTCGTGTATGGAATCAAAGGTTTCAAATTATATTTAATTTAACATTTATATTACTAATTATTTGATTCATTCATTAATAAGGAAAATATTGCATCATTATTGTGTCATAAATAAATTTTACTATTCAATGTCTAAAAATTATAAATAAAATACTATTATGTAGGAAATTTTTTTATATTTCTAATGAATATTGATAATAGAAAATATAACATATATAACCCTATGTAAAAATAGTTTTTCTAAAAGATATAGGCTTACGTCATTTTTGTATGTACTTTAACTTAATTAATATAAAGTGTCATTATCACTTACAAGTGGATACATGGGGTCCCAAAATTGACCCATAGATGCCAATGGTTATAAATGTATCAGCCAATAGGGTTAGGACATGTTTTAGGGCAATTTATTGTTAATATAATATTATGTTTTACCCTTATTTATGGGATTTACCCTTTAACCATGATAATTAAAATATTTACCAAATAATTATTCAAAATGACTAAAAATAAAAGTTGCCTATTTACAAAATTTGGACCACCTAATTATAAATATGGAATCCATTTTTCTATATTCAAAACAACAAAGTGGCATAAATTAATTTAAAATTAATTCTCGCTGTCAAAATAAAAAGCGGGTTTTTAAGAAATAAAAACTATCAAAAGATTGACACATGTTTATGTCCGGTTTAAATGTGAAATTATGTGCAACAACCAAAAGTTTATTAAATTGTAAAAATATATTATAAATATACCTAAAACCACTAAAATTCATAATTTATCACTATTAATTATTTTTATTTAAAAAGTTGTTTTTAATTAATATTGAGTGATTTACACTATTCCTCAAAAATTAAAGTTTTCAGAAAAATGCCAAATATTCACTCTAAGCTAATTTCAATATTTCGAATCGGAAAATGAAGTTAATTTTGAATTATAAAATGTATTAAATTTCAAAAAGTGGGTATTACTAGTCATAACATCTAGTTTGAATGGTTGTGATGTGTGTTTGAAGTCAAAGTTGCATACAACACAAACTACTGTATTATTCAAATGGAAGTGTACCATGGAAGCTTGGGGTGTTATATTATCCCCTCCTTCAAATAATTTCTTCCTTGAAATTTTTAAAATTGTTCTTGGGAATATAATGGAAAGTCTGACATCATCAAAACAGTCAATAAACCTATCACCTTAAAAAAAGAAAGAGAAGTACAAAGGTCACCCAAGATAACTCATACTAGGATTCCATGTAGGAAAACATGGATATGGAAGATAAAATAAGTGTCATGTTCTAATGGAGAGGGATATAAAACATGATCAAGAGAATTTTAACATCAAGAAATCCCCAAACATGTGATGAAAAAACAGTAATTAGTTTTCCAGTAGGAAAAGTATGCAGACAACATTTTTTTTAAGTTACATTACATAAAGATGAGGAATTAATTTATGAGATTGAATAAGAAAATAAATAGATATACTTACTTTTTGTGTAGAGTTTTATTATTTAAAAAAATTTCCACCAATAACTCATTTATTTTAAATGATGATATTCAAGAAGACGTGGTCACACTGGAAGAGCTAGAATAAACTTCTATTGAATCACATAATCCACGAATGATAAACTATATATTTACATTGTCTTTAGAGATTAATCAAAACCAAAATAGTTACTAAATTATATGATGATCCCCAAAAGGATATTCAATTATAGAACGAAACAAAAATCTTAATATCTAAAATTAAACGAACAATACCCCAAAGTTAAATAAATACCATTGAACAAACAATTGTCCTTGAAATCCTTCAATATAATCCAAACTAATATTGAAACCCAAAACATAGATGAATTTGGTTATGTTGTCTTCCATGTTAAATTGTATCTCAAAATGACATCAACTACTCTTAATGTCACATACATAAAAGTAATTAACCTAATCACATATTCTCTATTATAGGATAATCATTTCCATAAATAACCCAAATCACTATAAATACACAATAAAAATGTTGATAAAAATTCACCATTACTCCTCAAATAAAACACCATAGTATTCTATTTTCTAGGGGAGTATAGTGTTCCCAACAAAGAAAACATCTTTCAAAATAACAATTATAACATAATCATCAAATCACATTCCGATACTTTGGGTATTCATTTGAAAATACATAAGAACCCAAATCAACTTATTATTGATCAATAAAATCATTTAACTAAAAATAATTAGTCACACTAACCAGGGACATCATGTAGTCTAGTGGTAGGCGATAAATCCCAATCGCACTTTGGTTGTGGGTTCGATTCACACAGCTTTTTCCGACGCGACGGGTTGTCACAGGGTCTGTGTGTTTTCCTTTTTCAAAAACTATATTTTATAACATTACCAAAATGAGATAAATTCCTCAAAATAACCATAACATAATATTAACCTGAAATTTTATCTCATACCTTGCATTTTCATCCCAAAATATAATAACTTGTAATCTCCTCAAACCCAATGATCATATAAAACCAAATTGTTATTTATAACAATATCCACAAGGGGAAAGAAAATAATTCCTAAAATATCATTCTTACATGTAAAACTAAGGGGTTACAAATACAAGAGAAAATTATTCCAATGTAATCCCATCAACAAGGAGAACTAATACTTTTAAACATTTCTCTAACCATTTATTTCCACAAATCTTCTTCTTTGACCATGAAAATATCCTATAGAATAGGTTATTCACTCGGGTAATGGCCAGGTCCCCTAAATTTATGGAAAATGACTCCAAATGGATTCATGGGACCATTTTTTACTTTCTTCCATAGTACTCTTCATTTTTCATTGGCAATTTTTCCCTTTATGTCCTTCTTTGCCGCACGTAAATCATTTCTTTGTTCCGTTGAGACACTTTCCTCGGTGTCTCCTTCCACATTTCTTACCTGATGGAAATTTAGGATTATTATATCCATGGTCTCCACTGTTTAATCTCTTATCATTCATCACCTTTCTCTTCTTTATTGAGTCCAAGATTTGGTTAATATATATGGTGTTGATCATGTTTTTGTAAAACTGATTTGGCATGAACACGATATCTTTTATGCCAATCAGCATTCCATTTTTTTGCTCATTTCCACCACTATTCCCACCTTGTACATCATTTTCAAAGTTACTATGAATTCCTTGGACTCCAGCCATTGACTAAAACCAGAAAGTATTGTGTGAGTAACACTAGTCATAAAATCATTAAGAGAATATCATGACAGCATATTCTCAATTAGAAACACCTTAGGATTAACCAAGGTAATTTATTCTCATTTTATATTAATATACTTAAAATTGGTTTTTAATGAAAATGTAAATTATCCTAAGCATATCCCATGGGAGTGTCATAACCCAGATTGCAACAATTCCCATTGTCGTGCACCATTTCCCGTTTGAGTCTATCTCAAAGCGGTGTTTTTGGGTTTTACCCCTAAGTACATCTATTCCATAGCCACATCTACCAAATCGTATCCAGACAGGGATGTATTTCTTGGAAAACTCACAAAATCTATACAATACCATAATTCTAGGAAGTTCTTATATACTAATCCTCAAAGTCTATCTTACGGCTATGTGCTGTAATCAGAGTTTATCTAAATATAGTTTTCCAAGGTTTTTACTAAACTTCCTCTGATACCAACTGTAATTACCCGACCCTAGTTACCCAGAGTCGGTGAATTATTACATAACATTGGAATGATCACAAAATATCAATTATTGAATGAAATTAGAGACCCAAAAATTTCAAGTAAATTTATTTTCTTAAATACTTTGGAATTTTACGATTCTTTGGCTTCTGACGGAACATGATTCAGAGGCCCGGTGTTCCTGGAATCAATTTCCGAATATTAGCTTGGGTACGTTCTGTAAATGAACGAGCACGTTTTTCTATCTTTTGAACCGGTGCTCAGAATTAAAATCTGAGGTCACCGATGAATTCGCAACACCGACAATTTCTTAAGGGTACCTTTACCGTAGTTGCATTTGAGCAGGAGGAGAAGTTAAAAATTGTGGATTAAATAACAAGTGAATAAAAATGTGTAACAATTTTAATTCTATATCTAAGTGGTTATATCCTACATAGGGGAGTTGGGAGGGCCACTAACTAACCATGTGAGGATATTTGTGAGGTAGGGACCACACGAGCCCTAACCCTTCACATTCCTTAAATCCCCTTAAACCTCCAATTAAACTAGTTTTTTTAATGTTGACACCTCCCTTGAATTTATTTGAGTAACTCTTCCTCTCCCCTCTCTCCCTCATTAAAACATTCCAAACTATCACTTAATTAATTAGAAAAATCATGTTTTAATTAATTATGTTATTTTTAATTTGAATTTTGTAAATCTGAATTCATGGAATGATTTAATAAAATAAGGAGATGCCTTATTTTATTTTTGGTTGGCTTGTTATGTTGAGATTTCGGGGGGAGAGCTCAAGAGTTTTGAAGAACGCTTCATTTACGTTGTTGAAGAATGCCAACTCTCTGACGAAGAACTTTGACTCGGCAACCTCAAATTCTGCATCCTCTTCTTCCGCCATAACAATGGAGGAGACCCTAATGCGGGAACTTACCAACGACGTCACACCTTGTTTTCTTCTCTCCGTGATAAAAAGGGGAGATGCTTCTTCCTCCTTAGATGCTCTCTGTTGACGTCTACAAATCCTTTTCTCGCAACGCCGTCAATCATGACGCCGCCGTTCGACATAGATTATCGAGGTAGGGGTTTACTCTTGAATGTGGATGTTTATGTACCCTATACTCGTCTGAAATCATTGTTTAAATATGGCTGATTGTTATCATTTATGCGGAGGGTGCATGCTGAATGAACATGACCCAACAATACTTCTTTTTTCTCATTTAATTATTCTAGAATCGGCATACAAGGGAGGAGAAGACATGGCGCCATCGCGCCGTGCTGAGAATGCGACAAAGGAGGCACGACACCGATGCGTCGTGCTGGGAACACGACAATGGAGGCCGACGCGGTTGCGTCGGTTGTGCGAGAAGAACTGCGGCCCGCTACACATGTTGTTTCTGTGGAAGAACTAGTCGGCCCGCCGGCTGACCGGGAAAAGAGGAACCACGGCGCCTGGAGGGCGCCGCTCTGGAGGACATTTCGGCCAGTCGGATCGTCGGCCAGCCGGGCGGAGATGGACTGCTGCATTAGGAGGGCGACGCGCTGGAAGACCGGCGGGCCTCCGATTTGGGCCGCGTGCATAGAAGACCAGCCGGTCTAGCTGGATGGTTTGGGGAAGTGTGGCACCGTGTGGCGCCGTTGGTGTAGAAATCTAGGGGGAGAGCCCCCTGGAAAGTGCTCAGCCAGCCGGCCGAGCCCGCCGAGCTGCACCAGGCCGGGCAGCGCCCCGCTGGGTCAGGCAGCACCCCTTCAGATCGGGTCGTGCCACATTGGGCCGGGCCACGTCCATTTGGGCCGAGTTGATTATTTTTCTCCCGAACGTTCTATCACCCCTGCTAGGTCGGACCCGTCAAACTGGGTCAATCTGACCCATCGACACACTGGGCTATATGGGTTGGGCCTGTTATTCACTTAAACGTGAATAAATTGAGGACCACACGTCTAATCGATGTGCCGTCTGTAGCACTAGGACTCCTTCCATGAGACGGTCCTTTTGCGATACTCTACGTGAGTTTCAGATGACTTTGGATATCATCCGTGTTAGAAACTAGCGTATTTCTAACCAGGACCCTAGGACGGAAAGACCAATATCTTTCAGACCGGGTGTCCGATTGATGCACCATCTATTGCATTGAGTTCCATTTCACGAGGCGGAACTTTGGGATACATCATCTCTAAACTTTGCGATAGTTGATGTATCGACCCACCTTGGCCCGTGGAGCGGACCCTCCCCAAATCGAGCATACTGTGTGGTGGAACCCTAGAGCTGGCTGTGACTGCGACAACGATGACGACAATACTTGGATACTACGTGGGTTCGTCATCGAGGATGACTGTACATGGATCCTTCGTGGGTTTGGTAGTGATGACGACTGTACTTGGATCCTATATGGGTTCAACAGCGATGGTTACTATACTTGGATACAACGTGAGTTTGGAAGTGATGACTTCTGTACTTGTATCCTATGTGGGATCGGCATGGGAGATTATTCTGAGGCTACATCTATCATTTCAACCCTTCTTCGTGAGTAGTATACCTTTGTGAGATGAGTCTTAACTTTCAGTCATTACCATCGATATTATTGACATTCTTTCCATGTGGACCGGGTTGTGTTTTCCTGTGTGGATAGGATTGTACTTGGGCTCGTGAGTTGGAACCGATCTGGAATTGATTACATAGGTATATGTATGGTCATATACCTTAGTAGTGTTGGTTGATCATTTGTGTTTCTATCTTTCCATTGTGGTTTATCCTTTTTGGATTTTGGGAGACCATCAGGGGTCTCGGGGTCCCAACTGAGTATCGTATACTCATCCTTTCAGTGGCTATGCCTACACTACGTTGGGTTGGATACAGACGATAGAAAGTACTGAACGAATTGGAGTCTTGTGGATCGGGATGGTACCAGGATGTGGAACACTTGGTGGGACGTACATGGAGCAGATGACTGGACCCAAGGAGCTGAGGTTATCATTTGTACCCACCCATCAGGTGGGATATCCTGCGGATGACTTAGTGGTTGCAGGTTTACTTTATTACCGCTATTCTTTCTTTACTGTTGTACTGTACTTTCATTTGTGTTTGTATTCTGGCCCATTTACTTTCCAGCACTTACTTTTCTACTCAGTTTACATAGTTTTTACTTCATCTTGCGTACTCGGTTCTGTTTCTTTACTTATATAAAGGCAATGCCTTCCCTTTTATTGGGATTTATGCCTTTGGTCCTAGTTTCCATCCCCTGGCCTATGGAAGGAGGGATTGGGGTAGTCACAGAATGGGCCCCAAGGACAGGTTGTGACAAATTTGTATGAGTAGAGTAGGTTCTACAAAAGATCTCAGGACTCTGATATATTTTTTCTTTCTATGAAGAAATAGTGTTGAGTGTTTTGAGTGTGGTTATCAGTCCAGGGAGTCCAATGTGGGTGTGGTGGCCGACGTATCCAAAAACCAGGACCCTAACTTCTGATTTCCAACTCAGTGCACGCTAAAATTGATTGCATGAGTGTTTTGAATGATTTCATTGTGATTACTTTGTGTCAGCTCACCAGGTATACTGTTTTATCAGGGCACACCTGTTTCTTTTCAGGATGGCCCCACGACGGCAGCCAGCTAGGGTTCCCATTTACATGCGAGATGGCCGCCCACCGAGTGACGAGGCCTCGGTGCAAGGCCCCATTACAACAGAGGCACCAACGATACATATTCCCGCTGGGCCACCAATACGACCTCCCCCAGCAGCGGAGAGTGCATGCTGCCTGAGTGCGCTGTACGAGTTTCAGCGACAGCGGCCGCCTAGGTTCTGTGGTGAGACGGACCCTCAGGCAGCTGAGGATTGGCTGGAGGATATTGTCTGAGTCTTCAGATTGGTAGGGACTCTAGTAGAGCTTATGGTGATCTTTTCCGTGAGTCTCCTGCATGCAGAAACATGTAGATGGTGGAGCCTGATGCTCCAGCTGCACGACGAGGCATATCTACTTTTGACGGATTTGAGAGCCACTTCCTCTTGGAGTTATTTCTAGCCACCCTCTATACGGTGCGCATCCAAGAGTTACTACAACTGCAGCATGGCAGAATGACAATAACCCAGTACTCAGTGAGATTTACCGACCTCTCGCGCTACTCCACGAACATGGTACATGAACCATTCTTATGAGCCTAGACCATTGATCAGGGACTGAGGCATGAGATGAGGGATTCGATAATCTCCCTCAGCATTCCAACATAGGAAAGAGTACTGGAGAGATCCCTTCTTGTGTGAGTTTCCTTGTTGAGCCTATGCCAA
Source organism: Viscum album (assembly GCA_963277665.1). NCBI lineage: Eukaryota > Viridiplantae > Streptophyta > Magnoliopsida > Santalales > Viscaceae > Viscum > Viscum album. The sequence goes on from OY728147.1 coordinate 1,245,815,896, forward strand.
AAGGGAGGCCTACCGCAGGGCAACACGTATTGGAGTCTTCTACAGCCAGTAGTAGGCAGATGTCACAATGGTCCAAGCGGACCAGGCCATCAGGTGGTCGACCTCAGGATAATGGTTTAGAGGTGAGGGGAAAATGCAGTAGATCCAGTCATATGAGAGGCAGGTAGTGCGATGCATGCGGCGGGAAGGGCCACATGGCTCGTGACTACCCAACCCGCCATGCATATGAGCAACAGATGGTTGAGGGACCACCCAGGAAAAGGAAGAGGTTCAACCGTGGCCGTCTGTAGGGAGCATGCGGAAGAGGCAGATGAGCTGTCCGAGTAACGGGTGGTGGGAAACGCTTTTAGGCTCTACCACCACCACCACCAAGTGGTCCACGCCAACCACAGGGAGCTAGCAGACCAAGGCTGGGTCAAATTCAGGAAGATGAGGCTTATGACCACGGCACACATGAGATGATAATAGGTACTATCTTTGTCTACTCAACCTTTTCTGAAGTTCCTATAGACACAAGAGCAAGTCATTATTTTATTATTGCTTCCCTTGTTTGGAGCACGGTGATTCCGACAGATCCCTTAGCTCGATACATATAGCTTGAGACTCCTACAACAGCAGACTCGACGATTACACACTGGTGCCGGCAGTGTGAGCATACTCTAAGAGGCGAGAGATTCGACTGGGATCTTCTTGTAGCGGAATCTAGGCCTTATGAAATCATCTTGGGTATGGACTGGTTATATACAATCCATGCCCAGATTGACTGTATTAGGCACAAAGTGTGGTGTGTCCACACATATGGGAGCATTTTCACCATCACCGGTAATAAGGGAGCCTTTGTTGTTCATGATGTAGTTACGCAGCGGATAGGGAAGCCGATCACCCATCAGTTGGCTAGTCTCATCCTAGGAGCAGTTGATGTGTGGAGTCCGAGATTTCTTGTTATAGTGGGTCAGTATGCGAACGCTATTCCTAATGACGTTACAGGACTACCTCCTCGTAGAGAGGTATATTTCTACATTGACCTGTACCCTAGGACAACCCCAATATCTACTCCAACATATCAGATGGCTCCCACCGAGCTTCGTGATCTATGGGTCCAGTTGGAGGATTTTCAGGGAAAGGGATTCATCTGAGCCAGTGATTCACCCAGGGATTCTCCGATTTTAGTCACCAAGATGGAGGATGGGAGTTTACGACTATGTGTCGACTACCGTCACCTAAATCAGTGATCGTAAATAACAATTATCCACTGCCGAGTATTGAAAACCAATTTGATCAGCTCCAGAGAGCATGATGGTTCTCGAAGATAGACCTCAGGTTAGGCTATAATTAGCATAGAGCTCGAGAAGAGTATGTGAAGAAGACGACCATCAGGTGTCAGTATGGAAACTACGAGTTCTTGGTTATGCCTTTCGGCGTAACCAGTGCTACAGTAGTGTTCATGAGTCTCATGAGCAGGATCTTACAGCCTTACCTCGATCGATTTGTCGTAGTCTTCATCGACGACATACTGATTTACTCAACTAATGAGGAAGATCACACCTACCACTTGCGGGTTGTACTAGACACACTCCGAGAGCACCAAATTTATGTAAAGCTATCTAAGTTTCAGTTCTAGATTCGAGAGGTCCACTTCTTGGGGCACGTTATCTCTATTGTGGGAGTTGTGGTGGATCTTACGAAGATCGAGGCAATACATGTTTGGGAGCCACCTAAATGTGTGATTGAGGTGCATAGTTTCCTAGGTATGGATGGGTACTATCGGAGATTTGTTCCAGACATCTGCAGAGTTGAAGCACCACTTTAATCATTGACAAAGAAGTGGAAACCCTTCGTGTGGACAGATAGATGTCAGCCGAGCTTCCAAGAGCTGAGACAGAGATTGACCAGTGCACCCATCTTGAGGCTACCGGAGGAGGGAGTAGGGTATATAGTTTACTGTGATACATCAGGGACCAGACTCGGGTGTGTCCTGATGTAGGAACAGGAAGTTATCACTTCTATTTCACGACAGTTGAGGCAGCATGATCAGAACTACGCTACCCGTGACCTGGAGCTAGTAGTAGTGGTCTTCGCCTTGAAGATGTGGTGGCACTATCTGATGGGCGAGTACTTTACAGTATACTATAACCACCATAATCTCAAGTACATATTCTCGTAAAAGGACCTGAACCTAAGACAACAGTGATGGATTGAGTTCCTCCAGGACTATGACATTGAGATAGTCTATACTTCTGGGAAGGGTAACATGGTAGCTGATGCTCTTAGCATGAGATCGGGAATTCAGCTACATGGAGAGGTGACAAGGAATCTAGCCTCATTGTAGATATCCTTCATGGATAGAGATGAAGTAGCCTTTCAAAAGTCACTCATAGTCACTCCTCCACTACATCAGTGGGTCATAGAGGCACAACGTGGGGACGTTGAATGTGAGATGTGACGTGCACAGATATCCACAGGATATGCACCTGATATATTTCTTGTAGGAGGAGAGCACGTCATCCTTTTCAGGGGACATACCATGGTACCAGTTTCATTACAAGAGGAGGTGTTGAGCGAGTTTCACAATTCCACTATGGCGGAACATCTAGGAGTTGCGAAGATGTACTAGGATCTCAGACGACTGCAGTCGTGGCTGGGTATGAAGACGGTTGTGGTAGAGTTCATTTCACGATGCCTTGCCTGCTAGTAGGTGAAGGCAGAGCACCAGGTACTGCTAGGCTTAGTGTAGCCCTTAGAGGTCCGGGAGTGGAAGTGGGATGCGATATCCATGGATTTCATGATGGGGCTCCCTCGTACTTCTAGAGGTCACGAATCCATCTGGGTGATTGTCGACCGACTCACCATGTCGGCCCACTTCCTACCTATCGCAGAGAAGGGCTCAATGGAGAGAATGGGATGCCTCTACATTCTGGAGATCGTATGGCTTCATGGTGTGCCATCATCCATAATCTTCGATCGAGACAATCGATTTACTTCCCGGCTTTGGAAGGGGTTCATGAAGGCTATTGGGATGTAGCTACGCCTAAGCACCACCTTTCATCGTTCGACGGATGGACAAACAGAGAGGACCATTCAGACTCTCGATGACATGCTCCATGAATGTGTTCTCGACTTTGGTCAAAGCTGGGAGGATCACCTACCCTTGGTGGAGTTTGCGTACAACAACAACTACCAACCCATCATCGGGATGGAACTATACGAATCATTGTACAACGGACCATGCATACCACCTTTGTAATGGACTAACCCTGGGGAGTCAGCACTCATAGTACCAAAGATGGTTCAGGCTACGACAGAGAAGGTGCAGATCATCCAGGAGCAGATGAGGACTGCACAGAGCAGACATAAGTTCTATGCTGAAAGGAGGCAGAGATCGCTGGAGTTCGAGGATGGTGACCACGTTTTCTTACGGTTCTCACCTCGACATGGATTACAGAGATTTTTCTGCAGTGGAAAGATGTCTCCATGCTTCATTGGTGCATTTGAGGTTCTCAGCAGGGTAGGTGAGGTGGCTTATCACCTGTCCCTTCCACCTTTGTTGCATCAGGTGCACGACGTCTTCCACATATCTCAGCTGAGGAGATTCGTGAATGACCCAATCCATATAATTGATCACGGGGAGTAGGACATCAATGATGGGGTGACATTTGAGGAGGTCCCGTTGGAGATTGAGGATCGACAGGAGTGGGTCCTATGTGGAAATTTGATCCCTCTGGTGTGCATTATTTGGCAGCATGTGAACCTCCAGGAGAGCACGTGGGAGCGGGAGGCTCAGATGCGTTCACAGTCGCCACATTTGTTTCCCTAATTAATGATGTAGCTTTAAGGGGACTTAAAGGGCTGATTTTGGAGTAATGTAAAGACCCATAAATTTCAATGAAATTTTTTTCGTAAATAAATTGTAATTTTATGAGTCTGTGGCTTCTGAAGGAACTTGATTCCGATTCCCAGTGTTCCCGGAATCAATTTCCGAAGTTTAGTTCGGCTACGTTCTGAAAAAGAACCAGCGGGTTTTTGAATCTTTTGAACTAGTGCTCAGAATTGAAATCTGAGGGCCCCGATGAATACGCAACGCCAGTAATTTTTTAGGTGTACCTTTACCGTGGTTGCGTTTGTGCGTGAGGAGAAGTTAAAATTTGTGGATTAAATAAAAAGTGAATAAAAAAGTGGAACAATTTTTCTTCTATATCTAAGTGGTTATATCCTACATTAGGGAGTTGGGGTGGGCCCCTAACTACCCATGTGAGGATATTTATACGGTGGGTCCCACACGAGCCCCAAACCTTCACATTCCCTAAAACCCCTTAAACCTCCCATTAAACTTCTTTTTTTAATGTTTACACCTCCCTTGAATTTATTTGAGTAACTCTTCCTTTCCCCTCTATACCTCATTAAAACATTCCAACCTATCACATAATTAGTTATACAACACATGGTTTATTTAATTAAGTGAATTATTATTTGAATTTTGTAAATTTGAATGCATGGAATGATTTAATAAAATAAAGATAATATTTAATTTATTTTTGGTTGGATTGTTGTGTTGAGATTTTGGGAAGATAGCTCTAGAGTTTTGAAGAATGCTTCAACTCCTTTGTTGAAGAACACAAACTATCCAATGTGGAACATCGACTCGGCGAACCCGGATTCTATATCCTCTTCTTCCTCCCCAACAAGGGTGGAGACACTGATGCAGGAAATTGCCAACGACGTCACACCTTGTTTTATTCTCTCCTTGATAAAAGGGGAGACACCGATTCCTCCACAGACGCTCTCAGTTGACTTCTACAACCCCTTATATCGCGACGCCATCAACCATGATGCCGACGTTCGACATTGATTATCGAGGTTTGGGTTTACTCTTGAATGTTGATGTTTTCGTACCCTGTACTCATTGGAAATAGTTGTTTAAATATGGCCGATTATTATCTTTTATGCGGAGGGTGTAGCCCAAACGAACAAGGCCCGACAACCCTCCGTTGTTCTCGTTTAGTTATTCTAGAAGTGGATATCGAAGGATGAGGAGGCACGATGACATCGCGTCATGCTAGGAATGTGACAATGGAGGCTGATGCCATCACGTCGGTTGTGCGGGAAGAACCGCGGCCCGCTACATGGGTCTTTTCGGCGGAAGAACCAGCTGACCCGTCGGTAGGACAGGCGAAGAGAAGCCGCGGCACCAGGAGGGCTCCACGCTAGAGGACCGGCCGGCACGTCGACCGACCGGGTTGAGCTGGACCGCGTTGATAGGAGGGCGCTGCGCTGGAGGACCGGCAGCCCTCTCATGCGGGCTGCGTGCGCGGAAGACTATCCGGTCCAGCCGGCCAGTTTGGGGAAGTGCGGCACCAGCTGGCACCGCCGGTGTGGAAAAATGGGGGGGGAGCCCTCCCCTTTGGAACATGCGTGGATTCATCTGAGCCACTCGACCAGCCGGCCGAGCCTACCGGTGGAGCCATCCGGGCCGCCCGCCCAGCCGGGCCACGCCAGGCCGGGCCGGGCCGCGCCGGGCAGGGCCGCGCAGGCCTAGGACACACCCCTCTGGGCTGGTCCACGCCACATCGGGACAAGTTGAGTTTTTTTCATCGGACCGGTCCGACAACCCTGCGGGGTCAGACCCGTCAAACTGGGTCAATCCGACCCATCAGCCCACTGGGATAAACGGGTCAAGCCCATTATTCACTTAAACGTGAATAACTTTGGACCGCGCGTCTGATCAAAACGCCATCTGCGACACTGGGACTCTTTAGATTATACAGTCCTTTTGTAATACTCTAAGAGTGTTTCAGATGAATTTGGATATCATCTGGGTTGGTAATGAGCATATTTCTAATAGGGCCCCTGAGATGGAAAAGCCAATATCTCTCAGACTGGGCGTCCGATTGATGCGCCGTCTGTTGTGTTGAGTTCCTATTGACGAGACAGAACTTCGGGATAGATCAATTTTAGACTTTGTGACAGTTGATGTATCGACCCCCCTTGTCTCGTGCAGTGGACCCTCCTGGAATCGAGTGTACCATGTTCCGGAACCCTAGAGCTGATTGTCACTACGACGATGATGATGACTGTACTTGGATCCTATGTGGGTTTGGCATTGAGGACGACCGTACTTGGATCCTCCATGGGTTCAGCATCAATGACGACTGTACTTGGATCCTACGTGGGTTCGACAGTTATGGTTAAATTAGGTGGATCCTACGTGGGTTCGATAGCAACGACTTCTGTACATGGATCCTACATGGGTTTGGCAGGGGAGATGATTCAAAGGCTACATCTATCTCTCCACCAATCTTCATGAGTAGTATACCTGTGTGATCTGAGTCTTGACTTTCAGTCGTTATCATCTATATGATTGAATTTATTTCCTTTGTGGACTGGGTTGTGTTTTCCTGTGTGGACAGGGTTGTACATGGACTCATGAGTTGGAGCCGAACTGGAATTGATGACTTATGTATATGTATCGGAATATACATAAGTAGATTTGGTTTATCCTTTGTGTTTGTATCTTTTCTTTTGTGGTTTATTCTTTGTGCATTCTGGGAGACCTTCAGGGGGTCTCGAAGTCCCTACTGAGTATCATATACTCACCCATGCACGGGCTATTCCTACACTACGTTGTGTTGGATGGAGACGACGGACAACACTGATCGAGGTGGAGTCTTGTGGAGCGGGATGGTACCTGGAAGTGGAACACTTGGCGGGACGTACACGGATTGGACGACCAGACCCGAGAAGCTGATGATGTCATTTGTACCTGCCCTTCAAGTGGGATATCCTGAGTATGACTCAGTGGTTGATGGTTTACATTAGTGCAGCTGTTCTTTCTTTACTGTTGTACTGTAAATTTAGTTTGGTTTGTATTCTGGCCCATTTACTTTCAAACACTTACTTTTTGTACTCATTTTACTTAGTGTTACTTCATCTTGTGTACTCTGTTGTATTTATTCACTTATATAAAGGTAATGCCTTCCCTTTTATTGGTATTTACGCCTTTGGTGCTTGTCGCCATCCCCAGGCCTACAGAAGGCTGGTTTGGGGTAGTCACGGCACAGGCCCCGAGGATGGGTCGTGACAAGACCGATTAATTTAGTATTCTTGGAAACATTAGATATATTCATAAGTCTTACATTACACTATAAAGTGAAAAAACTACAACAACATCCTGTCTTTATATCCCCTCATACTTTCCCTGCAGGTCAATCATAAATTACTTCGTCACATCTCAGGAATAATAAAACATTGAAATGGGGTGAGCTCAGAATCTCATTAAGGATATAAATATTGCGGAATCATTCATAAATAAGAATAAAAATTTAATGAAATGTATAACTAAAAAAAATCCTTTTAAACTTGAACTTCAGCATACTATTGCAAATATAAAATGAAATAATTCCATTTACTTATTTACATGGATATTATAATAGCCGAATAACCACATGAAATATCAATAACCACTTTCATAATAATGGAATGCATAATGCCGGAGTATCATAACCACATAGTCAAGGCCTCGTGCCAAGAATACAAATAATATTTTTTCAAGGGCTTTTGCAAAAACACTAGTTTGTCTCATGAGACCTTCTGATGCATCGAGGAGCTATAGCGGGCTCCACACGTCACTTACTAAGTCCAATGCATTCCTCATATGAAAAGTTTGAAACATAACATAAACATTCATATTAAAACTAGCATACCAAATGTCAATACATTTAACCACAAACCATGAAAGGTATAAAAATAGCACATCAATGGTCAAACATAACTCATTCGGTACAATATGGAAGCTTTTATAGTATCAGATTAACCTCAATCCAGAATAATGAATGATATTGACATAGATTAAAATAATTCTTCAACTATTCAGAGAAATATCCCCCTTTTTCTTGAAAACATTTAAAAGCCACACTATTTTTCAGGAATCCATTTAAAATAGTTTTTTTAATCAATGTTTCCCATGCCACTTGGAATATTTTAAAAGGAGTTTTTATTTTATAAATTTAATGTCCATATAAATAAATCATTAAAACCATTTTTAAAACATGGACATTAATGAGTAGTATTTAGAATAATAAATCTTTTAATTATTTAAAATCATATTTTTGTTAGAGTTCCTAACCAAAATACAGACAATTGAATACAAATAATTGTGGCAATAAAAACATTTTAATATTATGAGAATAATGGGATTCCAGATATACTATGTCAAAGTACATCATATACACTATATAAAAGCGATTTGGTGTATAACAACAAAGAAGCTCAATGGAATGTAAATTGAGATGAAATATCTTATAAAGACCGTATCCTTATGTTATGGATAAATCAAAGACACAATTATGTGTTTCAAATATAAATACACTCAATATGATTAGATATTCAGTGTAAATAAATTGGAGGACAATCACACATATTCTTGTAAAAACAACACCAATGAATTCTATATTCAACTCAACAAATGGAGATTGAGTTAAAATTACTCTTATCAAGTTCATATCGATGACTATAGAATTTATCAATGGAGTGATTATGTGTATCAAAAGTATATCCACAGAAAGGGGAGTGGATATTATGACATAAGTAAATTAATAGTGATTCCACACATATACTTGGAGTAAAATAATCAATTAAGTGTGCGTGAAGCTGAATGAATGGAAATTGAAATTTCAAATTCCCTTATCGATTTGGTAATTTACAAAACGTACATCAATGAAAGAAGGATCATAAAATGATGACTTATATATACATAAATTAATTTATATTACACACTTAAAACAATCATGGGTAGTACACACACCACATGCAATAAATAAGTGGTGAAAAATGGAAATCTCATGGAATAAAAAGTGAGATAAGAAACCCATTACATTGTCCTTTTTCCTTGGTCGGGGTTATATTAGCCTCTTGTATAATGGTGAAATAAATGTTATTGAATTATAAAAGGATAATATACATTAATATGATATCATATATGATCATTTAACATTTCTTTGTTAATAATATCTTAGTATTATTGTCGTTTCGGGTGTTAACTTACTCGTGTTATTTTATATGTTTTGTCACATAAGTCGTGTTTGTTGTGTGTAGTTTGTATCTTATTCATATACAGAATGATATCAAGTCCTTAAAAATTATTTTTAATCATCAAATGATAATTATACTTGAATGCATACGATGGGGAATGAATCTCATCGTGTTCGTGGATACGGTAGTCCGTACGTATGTACGAGCGACAATATCATTATTTTGATATTAAAATAATATATAATTAGATGGTATATCATATATAAAGAATAATTATAATGTTATATTTATTATTTAAATGAATTCCACTTCATTATTATACTCATCCAAATAATAATGTATTGAATAACAATTACACCACAACGTGGAGACGGAAGGTCGTACGTATGCAGGTATGGTGACATGTCATTCAAAGGATTGATAGAATACTGAATATGGTTGTACCATATTTATAATAACATCATAGTATATAGAAGATACTAGAGTTGTTATTTTATAATGGAATAACAAATAATGAAGAAGTTGAAGAAGAAAGGAACTTGAAAAAAGTTGGTGAAAACATTACCTATTCTTCAGGTTCTTCCTTTTGATTTGATCAAAAGGGATCCTTAGGTTTGCATTATGAAAAAATGAATTCCTCTAGGAATAAGGTAGGATATTTGAAAGGGTATTTGGGATGAGGATGACTGAAACAAAAGGCTTTCACGGTATGAAGAATTAGTTATAATTGGTGTCCTTTTATATGGGGGAGAAGGGTCTCTTTAGGGAAAAACATAATGTATTAATTTTTAATAAATTTAAATTCGGTTTATAATGTCTCCAAATAGAATTATTCATAGTCTATGGTAGGGATGGGTCGAAACCCTTTCATAAAATAGGTTTTAGACAGGTTTGAGTCTCTATATTAACATTATCATTTATATTTAACTCTTAGTTAAATTGTTTGACATTTACAATGTCACTTTGTATTTTAATATTATATGGTTAATAAACGTACTATATACTTTCAGGAAAACCCCATGTGGTCCATTAGTGATAAAATTATCATTATATTATTCTTTTTTTAGGACCTTAGATTTTTATGAATATAATATCAATTAATAATATAATTGTTTTTAAAAAAACTAATTAATGTCAATTTTGACAATATTTAATAATTGATTTTTGTTAAAGTATTAAAAACATTATTAATTAGAAAAAAAAATAATTTAATAAATCCTAACATGTGATATGAACTAATATAATTCATGTATGGAATCAAAATTTCCAAACTATATATATTTTATCATTTATAATAATAATTATTTGATTCTTTCATTAATAAGGAAAATATTGCATCATTATTGTGTTATAAATAAATATAATTATTCAATGTCTAAAAATTATAAATAAAATACCATTATGTAGGAAATAATTTTATATTTATTATGAATATTTATAGTTGAATATATAACATATGTAACCCTATGTAATATTTGTTTTTCTAAAAGATATAGGCTTATGTCATTTTTTGTATTTACTTTAACTTAATTAATATAAAGTGTCATTATCACTAAAAAGTGCATCCATGGGGTCAAAAAATCGACTCAAAGATGCCAATGTTCGTACATGAATCAACCAATAGGGTAAGGACACGTTTTAGGGCAATTTATTATTATTAAAATATTATTTTTACCCTTATTTACCAGATTTACCCTTTAACCATTGTAACTAAAGTACTTACCGAAGTAATTATTCATATTGTCTAAAAATAAAAGTTACTTATTTACCAAATGTGGAACTCCTGATTCTAAATATGGAATCCATTTTTCAAAATTTAATACACAGAAGTGGAAGAAATTAATTTAAAATTAATTCCCGCAGTCAAAACAAAAAGTTTGTTTTTATGAAATAATAACTATCAATAGATTGACAGTTGTCTTTGTCCGTCTTAAATGTCAAATTACATCCAATGAAAAAAAATGTATTAAATGGTAAAAATATATTATAAATATACTTTAAAACCACTCAAATTCAAAATTTATCACTATTAACTAGTTCGATTAAAAAATAATTTATTCAAAATTTAATGATTTTCACTATTCATAAAAAATTGAATGTTTTCAGAAAAATACCAAAAAATCAACCTATGATAATTTAGATATTCTGAATCAAAAAATGATGTCAATTTCAAATGATAAAATTTATAAAATTTCAAAAAGTGGGTATTACTATTCATAATGGCTAGTTTGATTGGTTGTGGTGTGTGTTAGAACTCGAAGTTGCGTACAACACACACTACTGTATTATTCAAAGAGAAGTGTACTGTGGAAGCTTGGGGTGTTACAGTTGGATTCTAGAGAGATATATTATCACCCATTTTCAAGATTCGTGTTCCCCTTCATTTGGGCTTTTATCTACTTTAACGTTTGAATGGACCCCCAAATGTCATGGATGCTAGGCCCCGGTGCTCTTCTACCATCATGGGCCAATGTCCACGAGAATTTATACTGAAAAATTGGTACAAGTCTTGCGTTGTGAATACGGTCAGTGATCGAAGCTCGTTTAATGATCTCATTTCTGGTCATACGATATGGGTGATGTGTTTCAAAAAAGGTCGACTGTTATCTTCAATCATCATTCTGTCCACATTGAGCCCTAAATATTAGTTTCATGATTCAAATCCATTTCCACTCCATCATGTCCAAGTGAAATTTCGACACACAAAGTGTTATCCATCAATGTGTATATGTGATTTAAGAGGAAAAACCCATTGTTATGAATCATTCGAGGATTTAAACCATTTCCTCGGTTAGATATTTGGTCTAGGATCTAAGAATATAAACTAAAATCAATCACGTATTTGTCACAATATGTTAAACCGCACGAAATCCTTAAGTACAACATATTTCTGGATTCTCATCCTTAAGGGTTACGTAGGAATGCCAAACCATTTAATTTTTTGGTCTAGATCAGGTTCAACTAATTACCTATTTTCTCAGTCTTTTGTCCCGGACTCATATAGGATTGCATGGTATGGAATATGTGGTTTTATGTCCTCATTCACATCAGGTTTACAATAGCAGCACCACATACTCCCCTTTTAGGAGCTAGTCTCTTCTTCTTCTCATCCCACATTACGTTAAATTGCACTCTCCGAACATCATATGGCTTGATTACCATATTAATTAAAAACATAGGAACACCTAGACATTTTATCCTAGGGTTCATCCCTATATTCATTGACCTTTTCTGTCCCCTTGGCATGAGATTTCATCCCCATAATTGTACGTGGTGTGGTGTGGACCTCATACTCATTCACGCGGGGTATGATTTATCACGCAATGCACATTCCCCTCTATAACCTCCTTTATGCTATATGTGTCAAATCCATATGGATTTAAACTATGATTCCTGGCACCAAATGACATTAAACTATTGTGTCTTTACTAAACGATGTAAAAATGAATGGGTTAGTCTAATCATATGAACCTAAACCATGACACTACATCTTCGCCACATGATGAAAAATGACACCACATAATGATGTCCCAACTTGAGGAGACATAATTTTTGGTATCTTTCATCCACCATTCCATTTTTGAAGGCCTAAATAAGGTTTGATACTTATAGTGATTCCTATATTCTCCATCCTAGTTTTTTGGCTTCACAAAAAAAACACACATCCATCCTAAAGAACAAACGTGATCTAAAAATGCCGCTTTTTTGATGTGTGGTTCAGATCCATATGACAGTGTTATCTCAGGCATTGGTACCATACCATGAAACATCTAGAACTAAATAGTTCTTTATCCCCATCATAACCGGGTACATAAGAGTATGCATTCAATTTTCCTCAGGCCCAGCCAAACATTCATTTTTGGTCCCTGGCCTAAAAGTTCCCTAGTACGTGCATGCTGTGATATGTGATTATGTCCACATTCACGTCATGTTTTTTAATTACTGAACAATTTTTCTCCCTACCTCCTTTATATATATGCTCCAAGCTCTAATATAGTAAAAATATGATCCAGCCATCCTTTTTACATAACACTAAACTGAATGGAATTTTCCAGAACTACGTTTGGCATTATTTTTATCCTCATGTGATATGTAGGAACACCCATCCATTCTATCTGTGGGTCCATCCCCAACAATATTAAATAACCCCTTTTTAGAACCTTCTCCTGATGTATTTTGGGATAATGTGGTGTGGTGATAACCTCTTGGGTTCTTATTCACATCAGGTTTTTCAACAACCACACAACATGTCTCCCTTGTCTCTTCCCAACAGGCCTGAGTTAAACAAACCTAAACTAAGATCTCCCAATGAGAACTACACATTGACTTTGGCAACTTATCCACCCTACACACATTCTATTAAACCAGGTCCCCTATTAAGGTTACACTCTATGACCTTAATCAAGGATAATGAGACCCCAGGACCCTGGTCCTTGGAAAGGGATTCGACTTCCCCTATCTGACACATCTCATTGGCATACTCAAACACATCATGGAAAAGATCCCAATGTGTGTAAGTTTCATATAAACATCCATTAGTTTGAATTTTAAACTTCATGATCCCTTTATTTGGATCCTCGTACTCTTCCATGTCTAAAGGGACCACCTTTATGGCAAGGTCTCAGGACACATTGGCTCTCCTACTGTTTTGGGCCAACTTCCCTGAAGACTCTAGATGACATTTGTTACTAGTCCTGTTATTTGTACATGGTCAACAGTCGACCCTAATTTTTTGGTCCCCATTACAGGATAACGTGAAACATATACTATGTTTTGAACATGGTAAGTATTTATCCTTTGTCTTTACACATATATCATTTTCATCTAGATGTCTGGCATCATGATTCAAAAATTTTCATTTCCTTATGATTATGTGGAATTCCAACAAACTCTATTTTAACGCTTCACGAATTTCTGTGCATTATGTAGGAAGAAAAAAATTATGATGTTGTTCACCTAGAGTTCCATTTCTCCTTATGTGTGCTTCCTTGTACCAGGAAAATCACATAACTGCTCCTTGATTCCCACCCCGAGCACGACTCAAGTGGTCTTAGTGGTTTTTATAGAAAATATACTAGTGAAGCCATGCCACATGAGCTTTTTTTTCATCTATAGTGACATTAAACTGTAATCCTTGGGATTATGTATGGCTTGAATCATATCCTAATGTGGTATGTAGGAATGCCTGAACACTTTTATTCGGGTATAACAGCAAGTCAGTCCACCTCTGGTATATGGATTAAATAATCCCATCAAAAAAATGGTGTGGTTTGGAATATTTATTTCCTCATTCATGTCGGGATATGTACCATTTCACATGTTAATTATTTGGTTAACCATGTCCTCAACGTGTGACATTGAACTACGGTTCTACCCTGAACAAGTTACGGATGCCCCATGATTACAATGGGATACGTCAGATTCCTCTCCAAAGAGGATTTCCCTATCCATCATTGGTCTCTGAACACTCAATGATTAATAAACAAATTTGGCATGTTCTCATCCATATGGTAATTTTAGTGATGTTCGATAATTTCACCTCGGGCCCATCCCTAGGGTAATTAACCCTTATGACCCCTCAGTCTCAATAGCGATTAAAACACTATAACCCTAAACCCGGAGCCTACAGTCTATGAAACATGGCTTTAAATTGTTATCCTTGGTCAAAGTAGTATGACCTTAATTCCATTTTCAATTTTCTTGTTATATGTCGTTAAACTATTACATTCATCGTCATCGTATGTATGATCTATAACATCCGGTCATTCTAGGTCCTCATCAGAGAGGTCCTATCTAAAATAGGTATGATACCCGATTAGACTACTGCACTCACCTAATGTATTTCCACCAAGATGATGTAATTTCAAGAGTTTTGGACTCTATTTGGTCAACCCATCCCTCCACCATCTATCATTTTCATTCCCTTTATTTGGATCATCATCCTCTTTCATGCCTAAAGGAACCCCCTAATAGTATGGATTCTAATCTTATTACTTGTCTACTATCCTCAGCATACATTCCATAAGACTAATGGATGACATCTTGGGTTAGGCATCATTTTTTTGACATGGTTAGTGGTCATCCATATTTTGTTGTCCTCGTTTTAGGCTAACATATTTGGGATAATGTGTTTCGAACATGGTCAACAATTATCCTTCATTGTCACAACATCCCTATAGCGTTCTGAATTTTTGTTATTGTGATTCACACATTCCACTCTTCTATGTTCGGATTGATTCTAACGCACCTGGAATTACACCACACATGCATTAGAGAACATTGGGAAAACTAAAATTCAACATTAATGATAACATCATTCTCTATTCATGCTTATCTCTTTCTCTTATTAAAGGAAGGATTGGTCATTTATACCTCGGATTCCTGAATATTGTTTTTCACTCCCACTTTCAAACAATGTAATGATGAATCCATCTCTTGTTTCTTAGATTGGACATGACACTTGTGAGAATAGGGATTAATCTCTAGATATTTCATAGATCTAATGGAAATGTAAAATTTAAAATTCATAACATAACTCTTTCATGGTATCAACATAAAAAAGTAATGAAAATAATTACATGAGTTCCTTCAAATCACATCACCCATGGGGTTTCCCCTCCCATTGATGGGTTGACAAAATCAATGGTGCATTTCACCTCTTCCACTCACTGGATCATGGAATCCAAAATCATTTGTCACCTTCTAAACTGCTACTCTTCCTTGAAAGAAATGAGGAATAAATCATTAGCCTTGATCTGGACCCGATCCTCATCGGCTCGGATAATGGCCATCCCTTCATAATATCACCTCATATATTCTTTGGCCTATGCCAGATGGGCCTTCTGTCATGATATGTACCATGATTGTGCCTTAAGGAAAGCATAATGCTTTTTCACCAACACCATAAAATAATGGATCTTGAGTTCAGCCTCATGGATTCTGGGAATATTTATAGCATTTTTCCACTCCCAACAAACACTAAGACTACGTGCATCCTCTAGATCCATCTTGTCATGGTAGTCCCAAATAAACTAATGAGGGAATTAAGAATTTACCAATCCATCTCATAGTTTGTGCTTCCATGAACTAAGCCTCCCCATCTGATCTATCAGTTGTTCTTGGAGGGTTATAATGAAAAATAGCTTGATTAGCTTCCATGATCGGTGATTAATGGACCTGCTGCCTCTTCATCAGAAGCAGTATCGTCCGGGTCATGTTGGTTAGTAGGTTTATATTGGGGAAATGAATCCAATAGATTAGTTGTTGGGTCTCCATCAGGATTGTCCCCATCAATGGATTCCACTTCAATGATGTCTTCCTAGTCAGTGTTAAATGTTATTCCACCAGTATTATTTCCTACTGCCACTGATCTCTCAAGGGAACTGTGGCCTGATGATCTAAGGAACATAACCCAATAGTTATTGGCACCAATATTTAGATTACAGACTATAATCTTCAATTTATTTTCATTACCAACATCTGCACCATCCTATAATAGTACATGAAAAGTTTGCATTAACTAGTTGGAATGATGGGAAAACAAGTATAGATATAGAGTATGTGACTTAGCCTGGTCTTCTTCCTGGTCTCGTATGGGGTCTACAATCGCTGGGTGGTCGGGGCACATCCCCCATATATGATTGTGGGCTCTGCGGATTCTATGAAAGCCACCCATGATCCCCACATCATCACTTGACTATGAAACCATCATTTCTTCTGCTGTAGTCTCCGGTGCTGCTTCCTCAATGACATGCATGCCATCATCTACATTGATGAGAGTGGTCGACAGAAGGTTCTCCTATACATATATGTTTTTGTTGAGAAAAAAATATATTATAGGGAAGGAACTATTACATTTAAAGGGAGTGGAAACATACTTATAATGTTGTGGAGAATTCACCCAATGAGATTCCCCCTGAGGATGGTATCTCACCTTCTTCCGTAGAGCCCCCTATAAGTCCCCTCCATTGCTCAGTAGAGATATCATGAATTAAATTCTTCCCCCCCGTGATTAATATGCATGGCCGCGAAAGGGAAAAATCTCTACCCGTTGAGTCATCGTTAGTCCTACCGGAGTATTCATGTTCATCAGCACCATTTCCCGGTGCAAAATCATCTACATGTCTCCACAAGAATCTATTACCTCTTCTAGCTCCATTAAAAACTCTCTTCCCTTAGAAGGGGTATTATTAGAGCCTCCATTCACAGATATGATCTCCTCCATCAAAAACTCTAGCATGTTCACATTCGTCCATAATCTATTGATTCTGAGGTATTGGTTGACCTTCTCCCAATGTTTCCATGACTTTGTAAAGACGAAAACTGGGGGGGGGTCAATAATGGATGAAATTTCTTCCCATGAGATGGATGTGTGATCTTCCAGAATCATTGATATGATTCACCACTCTCCTAGGACCTCCTAAATGGAGCCACCTGCCTTGGAATATCCCTTCTCCCTCCTCAATTCTATCTAGTACTAGCCTGGGATTTTCCAGTTCATGGAATTCCTCAATTTCTATTACAACTTTTCCTGCCTAGTGAATGTGTTCACCACCTTGTTGACGTCCCCACTACGTCATTGTCTGTTGTAGGGGTGTAGGAACAAGATTTTTGGCACAGATGGTCACTTTCTTCATAATTTCACTATGGTAGGAAGCCTCCAAACTCAGTACATACTCATTGAACAATCCCAATTTAGCATCAGATTGGGGAAACACATTCAACAATTTTCTATCATCCTGGGGAAACATTAGGAAGGGTTGTCACATCACACGTGGTTGATTCACGTGGAGCAAGATCATATACCCCACGGGGAGTCAACCTCTATTTTAAACGAAATTTTTAGGTGAAATAGTGCATGGAATAAGCCTCTCATTTGGGTTCCCAATCTACTCCAGACACCAGTGAACATCCATTAAAGGAAATCAAATACAAACGATTATCTATCATTTCTGTGCCATCGTTGGTATCGGCCCTGGCTGGAATGGGGAATGGGTAGAAGATTAATTGTTCTTCTTACCCCATATAACCCACCATGGTTGTTGCAAAAAACATTAACGGGGCACTCCCTGAAATTTTCAAAATTGATAATTGATAATGTTTCCCAGTGTAGAAATGGTGTTAAGGTAATCGTAGCCCCACATGTGGGACACAATCCTGTAGTACAAAAATTGGATTGACCCACACACTGGCAGTGGCCTATTTCAATCAATGACGTGCTGAAGTAGATGGTACGACTTTTCCAGCAATGGTATACCTAAGTTGATGTAGTCCCCACTAGTAGGATGATTATCCGTGATAAATATGATTTGATTCACCCCCATGTGGGAATCTCTTAAAAGTTATATCAACTGACAAATTAATGCTGAGATAAACACAGCAAGCCTGAATATCAGCTGCTACTCAATCTTAATATTGTATCCCCAGAGCTTCTACTTTCTATCTTCCAGGATCCACCTGTATGAACACTATTTAGCCTGATGATCTCCTCAAGTACAAGTATAAGAACTCATCAATTATGTTCCCTCTTCTGAGGGGAAATTCATGAATTAAACTAACCACTTCTTGAATTGGATGTCTTTGGTGTTCAATTTTTCATTGTCTGTGCATAGAAAAAGTGTTAGTAATGCCATTGGAAAAGGCTGCATTTTCTCCTTCCCCCAATCATTCATGATGGGGATGACCTCTATATAAATCCCTCTGAATACTAGGATGCCAAATATATGATGAAGGTCCTAGATGATGATGTCAACCTCCTCGTGATGAAGATGGAATTTATTGGTATTTATTGAGGACCGAATCCAAATCTCCGGTAAACTTCCGTTAGTTAGGAGATTCTAAATTTGTAGGCCTAGGACACTTCATATAGGCCAACCTTCCCTAGTACATTCTCATACTCTTTATTGGACGTGCATGCACAATAGTCTGAGGCCTAGTCGACTGTGATGTAGCCTCCCTCGTGCAGGTCATTGCCTATGATCCTCCCTTGTCTAGATTTCCAATCCCAAATATGATGATTTTATTTTTACAGGGGTCGGTATGTATCATGTTTCAATGACCAACAATCGATTCCATTGACATGATTATATAGACAATGTGTTGTGACCAGAGTATGATCTTTCATCATGAGCCCATCTATGGCCCTATACAAAACATATTGCATCGAGGTACCCCAGTACAACTATGATACATCATCCATGATGGTGTCGAGATTCAGTACTTCATCCCACAAGACAAGAACATATAATGGAAGGCCCTTTAACAAAAGATATTCCCTTTTAACTTCTGTTAGCTGCTCCATTAACAATTTTTGATCAATAATGCTCAATATGTACTTTCAAATTTATAGGTCGTTGGATATGGCCTCCCTCTGAGCAGCATCAGAAGGAACCTCTCATGTAGCCTCCTGAGAAGTCATTGGATCTGAGGAAAAGGAGAAACATTGCGGCTGAGGTATGAAATTTTAGCAATGAACCTATCTAAAAAACCCTTCTAGAAGACCCTTCACAAAGATAATTGTGTAATCCTTCTATGATGCAATGAATCATGAGCGTTGGCCTACATCACAAAGAATGCAACGGATCACAATGCTCTGGTTCTCTAAAAAGAATTCCCAAAGAAAAGGACCAATGAATCTGGTATGATAAAGCATTCACGTAGAGGATCGTTCATGAAAATAGATCAAGCACAGTTTTTCTCAAAGATCTGGGTGAAAAAAATTTATATGAGCCCATATATATAGGCATCAGGGGTTTTGTATTCTCGGAGACCCCTATACTATTCGTTGGGAACCGTAGGATCTTCATGGCCACCTTCTCCCTGCAGAAAAAGACTTGTTCGCAAAGAACCCATTGCGAGAATGGTAAGGCACCGCCCTGAGAAAACCATCTTCACCCCTACCTCATTGATCCTACGTGAGTTCAATTATCCATGTATTTTTAGAATCTTCCCTCAAAATTCAACCCACTCTTTCCGTTGTCACCAATTCAATGGGAGAAAATTTTATGGAAATGAAAAATCCTTCATGATCATTTCATGGACTAAAAAATGTCATCCCATAAATCTGCCTACAAAAAGGTTCGGACACCCCTCCATGCCATCTAAAAATAGACCTTCTATAAATGTTCCATGTTTTGGGTGAATCTTGGATTTGATCCCTCAATGAGAGACTCCACAAAATTTCATCATGGTGTGAGTCTGATGTCGAATGATTCACCTATATGGCGTCACATCCCTCCACAGATTGTTCAGCACCGGCTGTATCAATGAACCCCTGCACGATGTCACGCCCCAAATGCGAGGTCATCTTGGGCCGATAGCGTGGTGTTGGGGCAAAACAGAGGTGTGTGGTACATAAACACATAGAAATGGGACTAAACAGAGAAACACATGGATTTAACGTGGTTCAGTCGTATGACATACGTACACGGGAGATACATCTTTCTCTATTCACTTTTCTTCGATTCTCATCAGAGGATTACAAACATACAAATTATTATATTTTCACCCCGTTTAAATAGAGAAACCAAAACCAGGTTGTTGATGTGTAGCTCATCTACCCATGAAACTTTATTCCCGCCAGCTGCTTCCACATTGGCAGCTTAAATGATGGCAGCTTCCCACCATGTTGTGCACCATGCTTCCAACCAACAAAGGGTCTGAAGACGCTTGAGTAGGTGCTGCCATCAAAGAAGGCTCCCAAAATCAGAGTGGAACCCACAAATCTCCCCCTCAAGACCAATTTGGGGTAGAATCATGACCTGCAGTCTCCTTGCAGGTGTTGAAAACATCATTAGAAAATCGAACATGCTTCATTACACTAGATGACGTGGCACTTCCATCATCTTCACTCGATCTCGGGCTGACTGCGGTCTCCATCAAAACAAACAACCCTTTCACATCAATCCTACTTAATGATACAATGTTCTGTCTCATCCTTGGAACAAATTTCACGTCAGCCAATTTTGAAATTCATCTATCTGGTGTCTTCAATTTCACCGTCCCAACACCTCGAACGTCGCATGTTGACCCATAACCAAGTCTCACAGAGTCTTGCAGCAAGATAAAATTTTCAAATGTATCTCTCATTGTACATATGTGCGCTGAGCTCCCTGAATCCAGAACCCATCCATCTTACTTTGGATTTAGGACCCACTCGTTCTTCCAATATAGAAATCGGCATTCCCACTTCATGTTCCTATATCTTTTGCAGTAATGAAAATGCACTTCTCCTCATTCAGCTCACTCATCCGAGTTCATGCTCCCCGTTTTCATGAAGATTTCATCATATGATGATAAACCTGTGATGTTCACATCCTCCTCTTCATCTTTTATCTTCCCAGCAACATACCATTTGAGTTATCCAAAATCAATTTTATAGAGACCTTTCAATCTTGCACAAAAAAAAAATGATTTCGTTAGGATCACACCACCGGGATTTTGGCCTCCATTCTATACCTCCTGACTTCTGATGTCGGCTCCTCCCACATTGATCATATCGCATCACCATGATTTTCTTGCCTAAATGAATCACGAGTCTTCGAAGTGCCTCTGAATCTTGAATTGACGCCATCACATTGTCTAGCTTCAATGTCTTCTTTCCCACGAGCAATGCACTCAAAAACCCATCAAATGTTCTTGGTAGGGATGATAAAATCAAAAGTGCGTTATCTTCTTCTCCAACCCTCAAACCGAGCACCAATAACTATGTCATGATCTTGTTGAATTCATTGGTGTGATCCAACAAATTTTTACCCTCATCCATTCACAACTTGTACTGTTTACTTTTCAGGAACAACTTGTTGGTCAGCGAGTATTCCACATATCACTGCTCCAACTTCTTTTAGATCTCCTTCGGTGATCTCTTGTCCATCACCGAGTAATTTTCCTCATTCTCCAGACATAGCTGAATTGTGCTGATGACCTACATCTCGAGTTTTTCCCAATCATCGGCACTAGTTGTCTTGGGATTTTCTCCGATCAATGGTCTGATCATTCCCTATTGCACCAAAATATCCTTCACCATGCTTTTACGCAAGATGAAATTATTTAGACCACATAACCTCTCAATATTAAATCTTAGGTAGTGCTCCCCCATCTGTCATCGCCGTCGTCGCAAACCGTGATCACCACCATTGAGGCCACACCCTTCTGTAACCACATGATACAGTGAGAATTTCTAAAAACTAACCATACATATGCATCCAGAATGGTTGAAATAGTCAGAATTGTCTTCCGGATCACTGAAATCGGACACCAATTGACCAAGATATTGTCAAAACATGTTCAACGGTCCAGATCACCCGCTCGCGTGGCACTGACGTGGCACGCCGGAGTTCCTATCAGAATCTTTCCATAATTGTCGCCGGCGGCATGGACATTGTTTTCTTCTCCATCACGGTAGTACTGTTCACCCACGGGTTTGACAAAACATTGACCCAACCTATCGGGCTCATTTCAACACCATTTTTATCGCCGCTTATGCCGTTGGAATCGTCTCGCCGTCCTCTTCACATATCTGGCCCTGGAAAATTTTTCCAAAAATATTCAATTTTCCGTCCATCTGAACAATCATTGTCACCTCGTCTTCTCACCTCTGTTAACTCTGACTCACCTTTGATACGACTTGTTGGGGAGGAGCGGAGGAGCGTGGTACAAAAACACCCAGAAGTGGGAGTAAACGGAGAAACACATGGATTTAATGTGGTTCAGTCGGATGACATATGTCCATGGGAGAAATATCATTCTCTATTAACATCTCTCTGGTTCTCATTGGAGGATTACAAACTTACAATTGAGGGTATTTTCATCCCGTTTAAATAGAGGAACCAATACAAGGTTGTTGGAGGGTAGCTAATCTACCCTTGAAACATACTTCCCATCGGCTGCTTCAACATTGGTAGCTTCAATGATGGTTGCTGCCCACCATGCTATCCACCATGCACCCAACCAAATAAGAATCTGTAGCCACCTGAGTAGGTGCTTTCATCAATGGAGACTCCCAAAATTGGAGCGGCCCCCACACTTGGTTCTTACCATTTCCATCACCTGCCCGTTTTTCAGGTTCATCGACCCCACTGACTGGTGCTTCCCATAAATATAGGGCTCAACCCCTCTTCAAAATGAATTTGACTTTTACCTCTCAACATCCAATCTCCAATATTTATATACCTTCTGAAAATCATCAAATGGATATTTAATGGTACTTGTACTCTATGAGACCTACCCATTTTCTTTGTTTTTGGCCTCCTCCAATGATTGGGAGGCCCTCCATGAAGTCATATACCCTTTATAGGGGATAGGGACCTTTCAGGGTGCTTGAGGTTTCAAAAAACGTAAAGCCTTTGTGAAACATTCTCCAAAGAATGAGTAATTCACTAAGGCGAAGCATTTCTCCATCAATGGTTCCTCTTTGTGATGCTATTTTCCTTCTCGAATGCCACCCACTTAGAGAAGCCCTTCACTATCACGAATGTCTCCCTATTTGAGGGGTCATTTACCTTCATGAATCCAATCTTATTTTTGATGTCCTTTCCCTTTCCAAGGGCCATCCTATCAATGAAGAATACATTCTTCGTGAATCACATCATCTTCGTGAAGTGCATATTTGCAAGGTCGAATGATTACACATCCCATTCTTGTGTGACCCTCCAGGATTGTGCGAAGTTATTTAAAGGTTCCTTGGGTGGTGCTTCATGCTCTGTTTGTTAGACCCTTCCTTCATCTCATAGGGATGTTAATGACTATTGCTTTTTTTCATAGCCACACTAACGTTATCCCATAAATGAATCAATCCATAGCACCGCCTCACCATTAGATTATTGATTTCTTCCCCACCCCATGGGTGGGAGGGTGTTAGTTATGTATTTCTTAGGGTTGTAGAGTGAATATATTGACCCATACATTACATACATTGTTATTAAATCAAAATAGAAGCATACTTATTACAACATACAACAATACCATGATTGGAATGTATAGGTATAGTGTCTTTAAAAACTAGGAAACATAAACCAAAGGTTCATAAATCATCTACATTGTATCCCATTTGTTTCATCATATCTAGAGTCCCTTTTGGCATATCCTACTTAATACCCTTCTTCCTGACCTGGAGAAAAGAATACATACAAATGGGTGAGCTCAAATCCTCAGTAAGGTTAATCAAAGGAAGTATCAATCATATTATATTCATAAGAACATAAAATTTTGAAAATATTAACCTGTAAAGAAGATCATAAAATCATGACATGGGATAAATCACAGTAGTGAAATATAATCTCAATAATCATAAAGTAAAAGATAAAACTTTGATACATACACACATAATCATTGAAAATCATATCATATTAGTCAAGACTCATTGCCAAAACCATCATAACGGACAAACTCCATTACTGAACCGAGTTCACACCCCATTCCAGTCATGTATCACTGAACTGGATTAACTTTCCATCCCAACCATGTATATCTCATTAGATATAAATCTCAACTGAATGAATCGGAGGGAGTTATAGGTCCCACCCATCACATAATGAAACCATTCTTTTGTGTTCCATAAAATAAATTATAATACACCATAGAATGACCCATATAATAAAAATGGCATTCTTGAACATCATTCCATAAAAACAAAATCAATATAAGATAAAAGGACATCATAAAAATAATTCCTTCATAGCATAATCAAATAAATGTAATAATAGGGATAGAAACAGAACCCTATATTATCTTAGATGGAAAATAATTTTGATAAAACACTTGAACTCCATTCCTGAGGAAAACACCCTTTCTTCTTCCAACACAGTGTGACTTTCTCAATATGTCACACCATTTAAACTAAAAGAAGTTAATTTAAAATAATCTCAAAAACCTGTAAAGGAAGCTTCATCGAAATAATGTTATATGAAATCATAAAAATCCATTCATGTAGTATTAGTTAAAAAAACATTCTTCTTGTACTTTGTCCGGAAAAGACAAATAGTATCTCGTATTGAAAACAACAAAAAATCCCTTTCATATATTTTACTAAAATTTTCAACAATAGGTAAAATTGTATTTAAAGAATTGTAAGAGTATATAAATAAATTACATAACGAGGAAACATGGATTTGGATGATAAATATGCCGCAGTAAATACCAATGTATAAACAATCTCGGATAAAAATTGAGATTGCGAGATTTTCCCATAACTTAGGTCTAATATGATTCGTATGTATCCAAGCCTCCTGTATAATGATTTAAAAAATGTAATGGATCTATTAAGGAATGAGAATTATTTTTATGATATCATTTATGTTCATATTTGCATCTACTTTTTAGTAACATTTCATTGTTACTCGTTTTTTGGGTATTAACTACTTTATTTTCATACCTATGTTTTTTCGGATAAGTTCATATTCTTATTATTAGGATATATTTATATAATTTACTGAATGTTATTAGTATAATATATATCATATTTATTCATTCAATTCATTTATATAATCATGGTTTAATGAAGATCGTGTAGAATGAATCACAACACACCGTGGAGATCGTAAGCCGTACGTACGCACAAGTGATGATATCATTCCCGTAATTATTGAATGGAATAAGAGTGGATCATAGAATATATCATAATTAGTATCATGTTATAATAAAAAAATATAGATATTTTTTAAACCATTATACCCATCCAAGTAAGGTGGTGGTGGAAAATATATTACAGCGCAGCATGAAGACGGTATTCCGTACATACACACGCGCGGTGATTTCATTTTCTGTAAGATGGATTGATGGTGAAATAAGGTTGTTTCATATTTATAATAACATATCAGTATACTAGTGATAGTGATTTTATTACTTTATAATTAAACACATAATTAAAAGGATGTAGAAGAAGAAATAAATTTGAATGGATTGGTAATGATATTACCTCTTCTTCGACGCACCACTTCTAATCCTCCTCTTAGGGCCCTAATGATGATATTTGAAGATGGCCAGGACCTCTAGTATGTTTCTAGTAAAGATTAGAATAGAAATGGATAGGGTTTGTCCAAGCATGAAGGCTCAAAATGTTGTGAAGAGCAGAGGGATGATGTATCCTTTTATAAAGGAGTAGAGGTGAACCTTTGGAAACATAAAAACATTAATTTATAATAAAATTAAAAACCATATAAAAACCACAAAAATGACTCAATTAGAAGATGAGATGAGATTGGGTTTTAATATAATCATCCTATAAAATTTAGACATGTTGGGAATTTATTTTAAACCTTATCAATTTGATTTATTCTTAATTAATATATTTATTTTTATTTGTGATAATAAAATTCTAAATATTAAATTATTATAAATAATTACTTAGGTGTTGTGAATTGTCCACAATTTGATAATTTATGACTTTTTGTGCCATATAAATTTCAATTTATAATTTTTAAATATTTTTGTGATTTTTAAACAGTTTTATTATATGTTATTTTTATAAAATATCAATAGTCTCTATTTTGACACTATTCATTTATTTGAATTTAAATAAAATCAACAAAAAGAATATATTCGAACCAAATTTTTTATTAGATTCATAATATGTCATATTCTTTTTGAAAATTTGTGGAGAACATTAATTAGTTCATATAATATTTATTTTAATATTTTTAATACAATTCATTTGATATTTCAATCAATAAAATAATTTCTCCATCCTTATTTTGTCATCATTTATGATGATTATTTAATCCATAAAAATTATAAATAAATTCTCACGATGTAGATAATTTTATTATATTTCTATAGACTATTTATATTGGCAGTTTTATGATTTTTGTCACTAAATTAAAATTATTACAATTATAAGACATAAGAGAGTGACATGTTGTCACTTTCTTGGGTTTTATTAATAATTATATCATTTTCATTGTAAAAAGTACCAGTAAGGAATATATTCTGACCCTTATATGATATGGGCCGTCTTTTATTCATCAAATATTATTTTTAAAGGTGGTAGGGAAAATTTATAATATTATTTTTACCCTTAATTACCCGATTTACCTTAAACATTAGTAAATAAAAATTATCGTAGTTACTATTCATAATGTCATAAAATAAAAAAAAACTATTAACATAATTTGGACCCACTGAATCGAAATATGTAATCCATTATTCAAAATTAAATAAACAAAACTTGCTGTAATTAATTTAAATTATTCATGTTGTTAATAAAACATGTTTTAAAAGTTAAAACATCATCAAAGATAGAAATGTTTTTAACTAAGATTTCAATGTAAAATTAATGGTATTGAAATAAATTATTTTAAATGGGAAAAAATTTATTCTATTTATACTTTAAAACAATTAAATTTTATCATTAAACCATATAAATTAACTTGATGTAAAAATTTGTTTTTAAGAAAAATTTAGCATATTTGTACTATTCATTAAAATATGAATGTTATCAGAAAAGTATCAAAAAATTATCCAAATAAATTTTTATATCCTTATTCAAAATAAGAATTTTATTTTGTATAATTGAACTTATATACTTTTCATAAATTATATTTCAAATGGGTGCGCTATCAAAAGGCGGTAAAACTATATTTTTTAAAAAATACTTCTTTTATCCGAAAAGTAGATTTTTTTTTGAAAAACTCATTCTAGAAAAAGTGTAAGATGAATTATAATGTTATAAAATTAAAATTTCAGTTAATATTATTCATAAAATCTAGTTCATAATATTATAATACTATATCATTCTTTTCATGAAACTCATCATTGCGTACAGTGCAAGCTATCGAGGATGGTTGCTCTTGCGTGTAACGCAAGCCAAGCCTGTGTTGTGTGTTTTGAAAGATTCCATTGGTGTTTCATGTATCAAAAGTCATAAAAATATATATTTCTCATAAAACATTTGGGTGTTACATTATACCCCACGTAAATTGAATTTCTCCCTCAAAATTCGTCACTTCGTAAAAAATAGATGAGGACACCTCTCCCTCATAATATCCTCAAGTTCCCATGTAGCTTATTCTAATAGATGATTACTCTATAAAACATTCACCAAGTCAGTGGTCTTCTTTCATATAAATTTTTCTCTACGATCCAGAATCTGTATCGTCAATTCTCCATAAAAAAGATCTCGCTTCAGCTGTACTACTTCTGAGCTTAGTACATGTGAAGGATCAGGTATGTACATTCTCAGGAGAGATATGTGGAACCCATCATAAACTTGAGAGAGATTTGGTGGAAGTGAAAATAGGTAAGCTACCTTCCAAACACGATCAAGTATTTTGAAAGGACTGATATACATGGGGAACATCTTGACCTTCTTTCCAAATCCCATTACTCTCTTCCAGGGAGATATTCCTAAGAACACTTTATTACCCACTTTAAACTCTAGGTCTTTCCTTTGATTGTCATCATGAATTTTTGGTCGACTCTGAAAAACTCATTTCTGTTGTTGAATAGATCATACCTTTTCTTCCATATTATCAACATGATCATGTCCTAATATCATTATTTCCCCAACTTCATCCTAGCATGATAGAGTTCTGAATTTCATTCCATAGAGAGATTCATAGGGATTCATCTGAATACGAGAGTGAAAGCTATTATTATAAGAACATTCCACCAAAGGTATGTGTTGATTCCAAACCCCATTGAAACACATAGAGTAGGATCTCAACATGTCTTCCAATGTTTGAATTTTCCTCTCAGACTGACCATCTTTCTGAGGATGATAGGAAGTGCTGAAACATAACTCAGTATCCAGAGCATGTAGAATGCTTTTCCAAAACATTGAGGTAAACCTCAAATCCTGATAAGATATATTGGAAAGTGTTACTCCATTTAATCTTAGAAGTTCATTTAAATATATATTGGCAAGAAGATCAATAGAGAACTATTCTCTAATATCAATAAAGTGTGCCGAATTTGTTTGAAGATCAATTATAAACCCAATATCATATTTTCCTTTAGATGTTTTTAGATGTTTGATGACAATGTAAATTGTGATGTATTCCCATTTCCATTCTGGTTTGGTTAATGGTTTTAACATCCCCTTAGAATTTTTTCTCTCAGCATTAACTTGCTGTTAAACCATGCATCGAGAGACATATTTGGAGATATCTCTTTTCACTCCACCCCACCAAAAGTACTCTTTTAATTCCTTGTACATCTTTGTTCATCCAGGATGAATAGAGAATAAAGAACTATGTGCCTCATCTAGAAGTTATTTTAATTCTTGTATGGGAGGAATACATACATGGTTCCCAAACTTTATTATCCCATCACAATCAAGGTTGAATTACGGAACATTTCTCACCTTCTTTTGTAGAACAACATCCTCCTTCATCGCCTCTTTAATATTGAATTGTATATATGGTTGAACATTCATTTAAGAAAGATAAGATATCACCCCATTCATTAAAATTCCATCCATCATTTGTAATTCCATAAATATTGGATCTTTTGTGATCCTCATCAAGGATAAGATAGGTTGTTCTTGTCGACTTAATGGATCCGCCACCTTGTTTTCATTCCCAGGGTGGTAATGTATGGAGCAGTCGTAATCCTTAATCCTCTCCAACCACATTCATTGGCCAATATTCATCTCCTTTTGTGTGAAAATATACTTTAAACACTTTTTATCAGTATAAATATTACACCTTTCACCATAAAGATAATGCCTCCAATTATTTATTGAAAAGATTACCACAGCTAACTCCAAATCATGAGTTGGGTAATTTTTCTATGGGATTTTCAACTGTCGTGAGGCATAAGATATCATCATATCATTTTTCACGAGAACACACCCCAGCCATTTCTTGGATGCATCATTATAGATCAAAAACCTTTCTCCACTACAAGGAAATGTTAGCACAGGTGCACTGGGTAACCTTCTTTTTATCTCTTTGAAATTCTCTTCACATTCCTTCATCCAAACCAACATAACTCCTTTTCGAGTCAATTTGGTGAGTGGGATAGATAATCATGAAAAATTCTTAACAAAATTTCAATAATACCCAACTAAACCAAAAAAACATTGCGTTTTAGTTACTCTTGTCGGTCTTGACCATCTTTAAATAACCTCTATTTTTTCTGGATCAATAGATATCCCCTCTTTTGAGATTATGTGACCCAAAAATGATACTTTTTAAAGCCAAAATTCACACTTGGTAAATTTTTCATAAAGCTTTTCCTTTCTTAAGGTATTCAATAAAATTCCCAATTGATCCTCATGTTTTTCATTTCTCTTTGAATATACACGAATATCATCTACAAAGACTACCTCAAACCGATCAAAGTTGTATCTAAATACTCTATTCATTAGATCTATGAAGATTTCAGGGGCATTAGTAAGTCCAAAAGTCATCACTATAAAATCTTAGTGCCCATACCGTGTACAGAAACCCATCATTGGTATATCCTCCTTTTTGAACCTTAATTGATGATACCCTAAACGAAGATCAATCTTGGAAAAGTATTGAGCTCCACGTAGTTTGTCAAATAAGTCATCAATTCGTGGGAGAGTGTTTTTTTCTTAATAGTGATCATGTTAGGTTCTAGATAATCAATGTAGATTATCATTGATCCATATTTATTCTTAACAAATAGAATTGGTGCTCCCCAAGGTGATGCACTGGGGCATATGAATCCCTTATCAATATTCACATGGATTTTCTTCTTTAATTTCTGCAACTCAATTTGGTCTATTCTATAAGTTGTTTATAAATTGGGAATAGCACCTGGTATGTGTTCTATTGAAAACTCAACTTCACTATTTGGTGGAATACCTAGAAATTCCTCTAGAAAGACATCATTAAACTCCCATACAATGGGAATATTCTTAATAGTGAGTTTCTATCCAACCATTTGAGATAAATATCCTTCATTTATTGGAATCATGACTCATAATATGGAAGAAGTTTCCACTAGAAGGTTATATTCATCCATGCATCGATAAATGATCATATATTAATCTGGAATATGAAATGTGACTTCCCTTAATTGAAATTTGATATGAGCTCTATATAATGAAAGCCAATCCATGCCATGAATCACATAAAATTCCACTATATGAAGGATCAAAATATTTGTAGGAAGCACTTTACAAAAAACTTCAATCAGAGAATAATTGTAAACTTTTGATGCAACATTTTTTCCATTAGGATATGTCATAGATAACTCAATATCTAATTGTCGAGGTAGTACATTTATACCCATAGAAAATTCTTTTGAAATAAATCAGTGCGTGGATCCAGAATCAAAAAAAACATTTCCTACTTTAGAGTGGATGATAAGTGTACCTTTCATCACTTCCTTATAATACTCCACATCGCCGATAGAAATTTCTTGTGACATTCCTTTGTCTT
The DNA here is from genome assembly GCA_963277665.1 of Viscum album. Classification (NCBI taxonomy): domain Eukaryota; kingdom Viridiplantae; phylum Streptophyta; class Magnoliopsida; order Santalales; family Viscaceae; genus Viscum; species Viscum album. The sequence goes on from OY728147.1 coordinate 1,245,847,266, forward strand.
TGGCCTTAAAAGTTTTTTGACGTCAATCATCATCAACAGCCCTTGTATTAGGGAATTTATTAGCATAATTCCACATTTCCTTGCACCTGTATCATTTATTTGTATGCGGTGAATTCTATATATCTCTTTCTATTTTCACATCATTAGACATCTTCATCCCATTACATCGACATTCAATTGCCACATGACCTTATTTTCCACATTTAAAACATTTACATGTCCCTTTAAGACAATTCCCTCCATGTTTATTTTCACACATTGAGCATAAAGGGAAAAATCATATTTTTTTCAGTGTAGACTTTATATATTCCTTTGATTTCTATTTTCCTCATCATATCAAACCCATATGACTGATGAGTTTCTCCAATCTACATATTATCCTTGAGAGAACATCAAAGAATTTAATCATAATTATTGAATCGATCTCACTCTCAGGTTGGATAATAATTCTTGAAGTATACCTTGCAAGTTTTATAAAACATTCTTTGTAGGTTCCAAGAGATACATCATCCTTTCGCTTTAGTTAATGAAATTCCTTCTCTATCTTTATTAGAAAAATACAAGGTATGTACTTATTTAAAAATATGTTGTTGAACTTGTCCCATTCCACATAATCAATTTCGTCTCATTTCCTCGTATTCTTGATAAGATTCCACCATTGATCAGCTTCACCTTCCCCACGATATACTACTAAGATGACTTTATCTTTTTTAGAACATTGTAAAATTGAAAATTTCTTTTTAGTGGTACTAATAAATTGTTCATCCACTAATGAATCAGAAGACCCACTAGATAATGGTGGACACTGCCTAAGGAAGGATTCAACATAAGTTTTCTCTTTACATTGCTCATTTTGAAGTCATGTATGATTCATAGCTTGAGGAAGTTGTGTGATCATGGCTATAATATTTTCCATTATATCTACCATAATGTTTAGTTTCTCATGGGGGATAATCATTTCATTTCCCATCACATTCAACATTTACACGGTTCCTTCGAGTTCCATCCATTGACTAAAACCAAGAAGCATAGTGTGAGAAACACTGATTAGAATAGGAAAACCACATAATCGGTAATATAATTTCTCACATTAGGTATTATCATAGGTTATTAATAGACATTACTAAAACACTAAGATTGTTTTTTATTGATAGATATGTCTTTAGGGTACTTACAAAGGCATTCACATCCTAGTTTCCAAAGGTTAACTACACATTTACTCTGATACCTACTACAACGACCCATACTTTACATACATTGTTATTAAATTAGAATTGAAGCATACTTATTACAACATATATCAAAACCATGATAGGACTGTATAGGTATAGTGTCTTTAGAAACTGGGAAACATAAACAATTGGTTAATAAATCATCTACTTTGTCTCCCGTTTATTTCATCATATCAAGAGTCTCTTTTGGAATATCCTACTTAATACCCGTCTCCCTGACCTAGGGAAAAGAAAACATACAATAGGGTGAGCTCAAATTCTCAGTAAGGGCAAACAAATGAAATATCAATCATATCATATTCATAAGAACAAAACTTTATGAAAATATTAACCTGCAAAAGAGATAATAATATCATGACATGGGATAAATCATAGTAGTGAAATATAATCCCGATAATTATAACATAAAACATGAAATTTTTTGTCATACACACATATTCTTCGAAAATAATATCATATTAGTCAGGACTCATTGCCAAGACCATCATAGCGGACAAAGTCCATTACTGAACAGAGTTCACTCCTCGATCCAGTGCATTGTCAGTGAACCAGATTAAATTTCTTTTCCAGCCATGTCTATCTCATGAGATATAAATCATTACACAATGCATTGGAGAAGGATATAGGTCCCACCCATCTCATAATGATACCATTATTTTGTGTTCCACAAAATAATAAACCATACATCAATGCATAACCCATGTAATAAAAATTGGATTCTTGAACATCATGCCATCATAACAAATTACATATAAGAGAAAAGGACCTCATAAAAATAATTATATAAAAACATAATCAAATCAATGTAATAATAGGGATAGAAATTGAACCTTATATTATCTTAGATGGAAAATAATTTTGTCAAAAAAATTGAACACCATTCCTAGGGAAAATATATTTTCTTCTTCAAAAATATTTATCATTACTCAATATGTCATACATTTTAAAATAAAAGAAGTTAATTGAAAATAAATTTGAAAACATGAAATGTAATCATAAATGAAATAATGTTCTATGAACTCATAAAAATACATTCATGATGTATAAGTTAAAAAAATATTCTTCTCGTACTTTGTCTGGAAAAGTCAAAATGTATCTCATACTGAAAACCAAAAAAGATTCCTTTCATATATTTTACTACAAAAATTCCCAATAGATAAAATTATATTTAAAATATTTCATGAGTATAGAAATAATATTACATATCTAGGAAACATGGATGTGGATGATAAATATGCCCCAGTAAATATCGAAGTATAAACAATCTCGGATAAAAATTTAGATTGCGATATTTTCATTTACCTTAGGTCCTATATGCTTCGAATATAACTGAACCTCCTTTTAATGATTTAAATAATTTTACAGATCTATTAAATAATAATAATATTTTTTATGATAACATTTATGATCATATTTGTAACACCCCAAGATTTCATAGTGTGTTATTTCTTCAAAATAATACAATAACTTGCACTACACGCAACACCGAGTTCAAGCACACCATGGCTTACCAAACAAGCCGTTCAAAAGAGGCTATGAATAGTATTAACTAAATTTTAAACTTTATATAATCCTTATAATTTTAGAATCCATATTATGAGTTTCTCAGACATAATGTAAGAAACAATTCATTTTCAGTATTGCACTTTTACAAACTTTTAATAGTGAACCCTTTTTAATTAAAATATTTTAAACTTTTTGACTAAATGGGGACATCAAAAAAATATTAAAATGAAACATCCCAAGCTTCCACGATACGCTTTCTTTTGAATAATACAGTAGCGTGTGTTGTACGCAACTTCGCGTTCTAACACACACCACAACCAATCAAACTAGCCGTTATGAATAGTAATACCTACTTTTTGAAATTATATATATTTTAAAATGGACTTCATTTTTGGATTCAGAATATCGAATTTAGCCTAAGGTGAAATTTTGGTACTTTTCGGATAACTTTAATATTTTGATGAATATTAAAAATTACTAAATTTTAATTAAAAACAACTTTTTTAATCAAAATAATTAGTAGTGATAAATTATGAATTTGAGTGGTTTTAAATTATATTTATAAAATATTTTTACCATTTAATATAATGTTGGTCATTGGACATAATTTTACAATTAAACCAAACATAAACAGGTGTCAATCCTTTGATAGTTATTATCTCTTAAAAACACGCTTTTGGTTTTGACAGTGGGAATTAATTTTAAATTAATTTCTGCCACTTCTGTGTTTTGAATTTTGAAAAATGGATTCCATATTTGGAATTAGGATGGTCAAATTGTGTAAATAGGTATCTTTTATTTTTAGACATTTTGAATAATTACTGCGGTAAATATTTTATTTACCATGGTTAAGGGTAAATCCGGTAAATGAGGGTTAAGAATTAATATTATAATAATACTAAATTACCCTAAAACGTGTTCTAGACTTATTGTTTGATACATTTTCGACCATAGGAATCTTTGGGTCGATTTTGGGATCCCATGGTGCCACTTTTAGGTGATAGGGACACTTTATTTTAATTAAGTTAAAATGAATACAAAAATGACACAAGCATATATCTTTTAGAAAAACAATTTTATAAATAGGGTTATATATGTTAAATTTTAGATTATAAATATTCATTAGAAAGATAAAAATATTTTCTACATAATGTTATTTTATTTATAATTTTTATACATTAAATAATTTAATTTATTTATGACTCAATGATGATAAAGTAATTACTATAATAGTGAAAAATTAAAATAAATGATATTATAAATACCCAAATAAATATAATATGAAACTTTTAATGAATTAAAATAATTTTATAGGATAATATGATATATTAGGATTGATTTAATTGACTTTGTTCGAAGTAATCAATCTTTTATGAGTTTCAAAAAATTCAACTATTGAATAGTGTCAAAATTGACATAAAAGAGTTCTTAAAACAAATATTATATTATTAATTTATATTTAATTCTTAAAAATCTATGTATCGGCAAATAGACTTATATAATGATAGGTTCATCATTAATGGACCACTTGGGGGTCGCTTGGATGTATATAGTATGTTTATTAACCATATTATATAAAAATATAAAGAGACATTTTAAAAGTGAAACTAATTAACTTAGAGTTAATACTTAAAGATTAGGTTAATATAAGTACGAAAACCTGTCTAAATTCTATTGGTTGAGTTTTTTCGACCTATACCCACCTTAAAATTTAAATAATCAACTTTGGAGTCATTAGAAACCGAATATGAATTTATTATAAATTAATATTTCTAGCTTTTCCAAAGGTGCCCCTCACCCCTCTTATAAAAGGGAACTCCTCCTTCTCTTTTCTTCACATGTTCAAAACCTTTTGGTTCGGAAAACCTCTTCCCAAATACTCTCCCAACTTCCCTCACTACAACCTAGAGGCATTATTTTGATCAAAAAGCCAACCTAAGGAGCCCTTTTGATCAAATCAAAAGGAAGAACCCGAAGAAGAGGTAATGTTTTCACCACCCCTTTTCAAGTTCCTTTCTTATTCCACTTCTTCTTTCTTTGTTATTACCATTCTAAAATAATAACTTCAGTATCTCACATATACTGTGTTGTTATAATAAATATGGTACAACCATATTCAGTATTATATCCCCCCTTTGAATAACAAGTCACCATACGTGCGTACGTACGAGTTACCGTCTCCACGTCGTGGTGTAATTGTTATTCAATATATTATTATTTTGATGGGTATAATAATGATGTGTAACTCATGTAAATAATAAATATAACATGTTAATGACTCTGTATATATGATATAACATCGATTTATATATTATTTTAATATCAAAAGAATGATATTGTCGCTCGTGCGTACGTACGGACTACCGTCTCCACGAACGCGATGAGATTCATTCTCCATCGTATCCATTAAAGTATAATTATCATTTCATTATATAAAAATGATGTTTATGGACTTGATATCATTCTGTATATGAATAAGATACAGCCTATCCATAACAAACACGGCTTATGTAACAAAACATATAAGAGAAAATGAGAAAGTTATCACCCGAAACGACGATAATTAAAAGATATTATTAACAAATCAATGTTAAAAGATCATATATGATATCATATTAATGTATATGATTCTTGTATAATTTAATAAAAATTATTTCACCATTATACAGGAGGTTAACCTACCCCAACCAATGAAAAGTACAAGGTAAGGGTCTATTTCGTAATCTCTTCATTATCCGAGGTTGTTTATACGTAATAATCTACTAGGATCTCTTTATCATCCACATCCATGTTTCTTAAAAATGAATTTCAAAACTTTTTTACTATTTACTAGAATATGGGTTAAAGTAATTTATACCCTTTTTTGAATTTTTATAAGAGGTTTATAAAGGAATCTTTCCGTCGTTTTCCAAACAAGGTGATTTTTAACCTTTTCGACAAAATTAAGGTAAGAATGTTTTTTTTAACTTATACGGCGGGTGCGGCTATTTTCCACCGTTATAAAATCATCGAAGCTTACCTTACAAGATAATAAGAATATTTTCAAAAAAAATAGTTTATTTCATAAATATAAGACTATTAAATGATTTCAAAATAGACAGAGATATTTTTCTAAAATAGTCTTTATTTCATCTATGTCAACATCCTTTGATGGATTTTAAGCTTATTTGATGTTGATTTATTATGATACCAAACATCCATATTCTATTGAAGGTTTTGTGATATATTTGGCTGTGGATAAGTTATTCTTATGTCACTCATAGTTTGTGTTTAGAGTATTGACATTTCATAAGTTATTTGTAATCCGAATGTTTATGTTATATTTCAACCTTTCATTCAGATGAATGTGTTAGACAAGTATGTTCCGGGTTGGGGACCGGTAAAATTAAGCCCTCCGGTTTGGTCTCCGGTTATTAGAGGAACTCCAGTTTGGTCTCCGGTTATTAGAGGAACTCCAGGTTGGTGTCCGGTTATTAGAGGCACTCCGGGTTGGTGTCCGGTTATTAGAGGCACTCCGGGTTGGGTTCCGGTTACAGTTAGCCCCTAGGTCTTGGGCTGAGGCCTTGAAAAAGAAATTAAAGTTCAGCATTATGCATTCCAACATTATGAAAGTGGTTATTGATATTGCATGTGATTATTCGATTAGTAGAATATCCATGTGAATAAGTAAATGGAATTATTTCATTTTACTTTTTTCATACTATGCTGAAGTTCAAGTTTAAAAGGCTTTTGTTTTTGTAATGCATTGCCTTAAATGTTTATGATTATTTTTTAATGTTCCGCAATATTTTTATCCTTACTGGTCATTTGAGCTCACCCCTTTTCTATGTTTTATTTTTCCCAGGATGTGAAGAAGTAAGTTATGAATGACCTACAGGGATATTATGAGGTGATAATAGTGTAGACTATGGAGACATTATATTGTTGTAGTAGTTTTTCACATTATGATGTAATGTAAAACTTATGAATATATCTAGTGTTTCCAACGCTACTAAACCAATCGGTCTTTCGAGATTTGATCTTTCTTGTGATCATGCCAATGTTATGTAATAATGCACTGACTCTGGGTAACTAGAGGTTGGGAGTTAAAGTTGGTATCAGAGGAAAATTAGTACAAAACTTGGAAGCTTGATTTAGATAAACTTTGATTAGAGAACATAGATTTAAGATGGACTTTGAGGATTAGTATAGAAGAACTTCCTAGAATTTTGGTATTGTAGAGATTTTTTGAGTTTTCTGAGCAATACATCCCTGTCTGGATACGAGCAGGTAGAGGTGGCTCTGGCACAGATGTACCTAGGGGTAAAACCTGAAAACACCGCTTTGAGCTAGACCTGAACGAGAACTGGTGCACGGCAACGGGCCTTGCTTCACTCTTGGTTACAACACTCCCGAGGGATATGCTTAGGATAATTCTCATTTTCTTTAAAACCATTATGAAGGGTTTATGTGGATTTACTTCCTCAAAGGAGAAATTTTTATGATTATGGATTATATCCATAAACTATTTAATTTATGTTATGTGTCTTACAAGATTGGGATTAGGTATTGTTATTCATAAACTAATCTAGTGTATTCCATTGTTTAGAAATGGTGCCCAGTAGAAGGAATGAGAACTCCAGCAATGCACATGATCCAAAGAGAAAGAATGATCATATATTTCATGTTCTTAAGCAGGAATTTATAAGAGAAATAGTCTCCCATTTATTATCATCATATGAAGAAATAATATCATGTGTTGATAAGATATGTAATGATTTTACTGAGTCCTATGTCTTTGAAGGGAAGCAAGAGAAAAAAAGGATGGAAGAGAGAACGATGGATAAAGGGAAGAGGGAAAATAAGAATTTTCCCATTTGTGATAACTGTGGGAAGAAACACCCTGGAACTTGTATGAAAGGACTGAGAGTTTGTTATATGTGTGGAGGAAAAGGGAACAAAGTACGTGACTGCAAGGGTAAGAAAATGGTTTCAAATATACAATGCTTCATTTGCAAGGAGTTTGAACACTACGTGAAGCTATGGACCAGTCATCAGACTATGCCGCAAATGATGCTATGGGATAATAATCAAGTTATGATACTACCACAGATGAAGAGGAATAATTAGAGTTCTTATGTTGATTATGTCGTTTGAGTGTTGTATCAACAATGTACTTGTTATAATAATTATAGAGTATATAAGGATTGTAATGCAGTACTATTTCATTAAGGACTTGAGATTGTGTGGAACAAAGAAAAGTGACTCAATAGTAGGTTAATTTTTTGGAAATTATATGGTTGAGAGAAAGATAAACCATAATATGGTTTTGATACCAAGGTAGTGATTTTAGAATAATACATGATTGATTTGGATAAATTATATTGGATATTCTTGACTACCTTGAAGCTGATTAATGATTTGTGTATTCCATCATTATTGGGGTTTAAAACATTTTTTTATTGATGAATTATATCCACCATTCTATATGGAATAATGGAGCATGAATGTAATCAATAAGTATTATGGTAATTCAGGATGTTTCAGTGTTTTAAAAGAATACATGATGAAGGTATTCATATTCTATTACAGGGTAAAAAGGATCTACATTAAGTTTACCTTCCTTATAAATATTGGACTGTGAGTTTGGACAGAAGTATTTTGGATAAATTCTAGTTTGAGATAAATTTTTGATTGCCATAAAAGGACAACCCAGAGGTCGGGAGACAACCCATCACGACCGGCAAGGACGTGAGACTTGAACCCGCAACCGAAGGGCGACAAGGGTGTATCACCTACCACTAGCCCACGAGATGTCCTAGATTACATAATGTAGTGTTTTTTTAAAAAGATCTGGTAGATGAATTTTAAATTCTTTTATTTTGGAACCCTGTACTAATAGTATAAATAGAATTTTTTTACGAGTGAAAGATGAGTTTGTGGTATAAATTTATTAATGGATAAAAATCTAATTATAAAGTAAGTATATCTCCTAATGATCTTATCCAATCTCATATATAAATTCCTCAACATTAAGAAAAGGAACTTAGAACAAAAATGTTGTCCTAGATGGTACCTTAAATCATCATTAATTTATGGCATTGGGATTGTTGGCCTTTTCATAGCCATGTTCTCTACCACTCTCCATCAGATAATTGATGGTTATATTTCTCTTCCATATCCATATTTTCCTACATGGGACCCTAGTATGTGTTATTTTCGGTAATCTTCATACTTTCCACTCTTTATTTTAAATAGAGGCCTCATTATTTCATTTTTCGATGTGGGATTTCAACTAAGATATTTTGAAACGTCAAAAATGTGTTATCCTAATACCTTATGTTTTATTGAATCCACGGTATAATAAATCATCGTAGATTGATTAATTTAATGACCTCAATTTTAAACATGTTTGTGATTGATGACCACAATCACTACCTATAAATATTTACGTTTTTCCTCCAATTATATGTCTCTAATTGCCACCAATGTTCTCCTAATCGAGATCATAATTTGGTGGTGACCCTTTCATTTCTCTTTTCCTCATAATAATACTAAATTTTAGTAACCCAATTTCTAATGTGGGTTTTAACACAAAGATATTTTTTATTTTCAACCTTTTATTTTCGATGAAAAATTTCAAATTGCGATGACGCAATTTATTGAAGGAGGGGAGAATGTAACACCCCAAGATTTCATAGTGTGTTATTTCTTCAAAATAATACAATAACTTGGACTACATGCAACACTGAGTTCAAGCACACCATGACTTACCAAACAAGCCGTTCAAAAGAGGTTATGAATAGTATTAACTAAATTTTAAACTTTATATAATCCTTATAATTTTAGAATTCATATTAAGAGTTTCTTAGACATAATGTAAGAAACAATTCATTTTCAGTATTGCACTTTTACCAAATTTTAATAGTGAATCCTTTTCAATTACAACATTTTAAACTTTTTGACTAAATGGGGACATCAAAAAAATTTTAAAATGAAACATCCCAAGCTTCCACGGTACGCTTTCCTTTGAATAATACAGTAGCGTGTGTTGTACGCAACTTCGTGTTCCAACACACACCACAACCAATCAAACTAGCCGTTATGAATAGTAATACCTAATTTTTGAAATTATATATATTTTAAAATGGACTTCATTTTGGATTCGCAATATTGAATTTAGCATAAGGTGAAATTTTGGTACTTTTCGGATAACTTTAATATTTTGATGAATAGTGAAAATTACTAAATTTTAATTAAAAACAACTTTTTAATCAAAATAATTAATAGTGATAAATTATGAATTTGAGTGGATTTAAAGTATATTTAGAATATATTTTTACCATTTAATATAATGTTGTTCATTGGACATAATTTTACAATTAAACCAAACATAAACAGGTGTCAATCTTTTGATAGTTATTATCTCTTAAAAACATGCTTTTTGTTTTGACAGCGGGAATTAATTTTAAATTAATTTCTGACACTTATGTGTTTTGAATTTAGAAAAATGGATTCCATATTTGGAATCAGGATGTTCAAATTGTGTAAATAGGTAACTTTTATTTTTAGACATTTTGAATAATTACTGCGGTAAATATTTTATTTACCATGGTTAAGGGTAAATCCGGTAAATGAGGGTTAAAAATTAATATTATAATAATAATAATTACCCTAAAACGTGTCCTAGCCTTATCGGTTGATATATGATCGACCATAGGCATCTTTGGGTCGATTTTGGGACCCCATGGTGCCACTTGTAGGTGATAGGGACACTTTATTTTAATTAAGTTAAAATGAATACAAAAATGACACAAGCATATATCTTTTAGAAAAACAATTTTTACATAGGGTTATATATGTTGGATTTTAGATTATAAATATTAATTATAAAGATAAAAAGATTTTCTACATAATGATATTTTATTTATAATTTTTAGACATTAAATAATTTAATTTATTTATGACTCAATGATGATGATGTAATTACTATAATAGTGAAAAATTAAAATAATTGATATTATAAATACCCAAATAATTATAATATGAAACTTCTAATGAATTAAACTAATTTTCTAGGATAATATGATATATTAGTATTGAGTTAATTGACTTTTTTCTAAGTAATAAATCTGTTATGATTTTCACAAAAATCAACTATTGAATCGTGTCAAAATTGAAATAAAAGAGTTCTTAAAACAAATATTATATTATTAATTGATATTAAATTCATAAAAATCTAAGGATCGGCCAAGAGACTTATATCATGATAGGTTCATCATTAATGGACCACTTGGGGGTCTATTGGATGTATATAATATGTTTATTAACCATATTATATAAAAATACAAAGATACATTTTAAAAGTGAAACTAATTAACTTAGAGTTAATACTTAAAGATAAGGTTAATATAAGTACCCAAACCTGTCTAAATTCTATTGGTTGAGTTGTTTTAGACCTATACCCACATTAAAATTTAAATAATAAACTTTGGAGTCATTAGAAACCGAATATGAATTTATTATAAATTAATATTTTTAGCTTTTCCAAAGGTGCCCCTCACCCCTCTTATAAAAGGGAACTCCTCCTTCTCTTTTCTTCACACGTTAAAAACCTTTTGGTTCAGAAAAACGCTGCCCAAATACTCTCCCAACTTCCCTCACTACAACCTAGAGGCCTTATTTTGATCAAAAAGCCAACCTAAATATCCATTTTTATCAAATGAAAAGGAAGAACCCGAAGAAGAGGTAATGTTTTCACCACCCCTTTTCAAGTTCCTTTCTTCTTCCACTTCTTCTTTATTTGTTATTACCATTCTAAAATAGTAACTCCAGTATCTCACATATACTGTGATGTTATTATAAATATGGTACAACATATTCAGTATTCTATCCTCCCTTTGAATAACATGTCACCATACGTGCGTACGTACGGCTTACCGTCTCCACGTCGTGGTGTAATTGTTATTCAATATATTATTATTTGAATGGGTATAATAATGATGTGTAACTCATGTAAATAGTAAATATAACATGTTAATGACTCTTTATATATGATACACCATCCATTTATATATTATTTTAATATCAAAAGAATGATATTGTTGCTCGTGCGTACGTACGGACTACCGACTCCACGAACGCGATGAGATTCATTCTCCCTCGTATCCATTAAAGTATAATTATCATTTGATGATTTAAAAATTATGTTTAAGGACATGATATCCTTCTGGATATGAATAAGATACAACCTATCCATAACAAAAACAGCTTATGTATCAAAACATATAAAAGAAAATGAGTAAGTTAACACCCGAAACGACGATAATTAAAAGATATTATTAACAAATCAATGTTAAAAGATCATATATGATATCATATTAATGTATATGATTCTTGTATAATTTAATAACAATTATTTCACCATTATAGAGGAGGTTAACCTACCCCAACCAAGGAAAAGTACAAGGTAAGGGTTTATTTTTCAATCTCTTCATTATCCGAGGTTGTTTATACGTAATAATCTACTGGGATCTCTTTATCATCCACATCCATGTTTCTTAAAAATGAATTTCAAAACATTTTTACTATTTACTAGAATATGGGTTAAAGTCATTTATACCCTTGTTTGACTTTTTATAAGAGGTTTATAAAGGAATCATTCCGTCGTTTTCCAAACAAGGTGATTTTTAACCTTTTCGACAAAATCAAGGTAAGAATGTTTTTTTAACTTATACGGCGGGTGCGGATATTTTCCGCCGTTATAAAATCGTCGAAGCTTCCCTTACAAGATAATAATAATATTTAAAAAAAATGTTTTATTTCATAAATATAAGACTCTTAAATGATTTCATAATAGAAAGGGATATTTTTCTAAAATTGTCTTTATTTCATCTATGTCAACATCATTTGATGGATTTTAAGCTTATTTGAAGTTGATTTATTATGATACAAAACATCCATATTCTATTGAAGGTTTTGAGATATTTTGGACTGTGGATAAGTTATTCTTATGTCACTCATGGTTTTTGTTTAGAGTATTGACATTTCATAAGTTATTTGTAATCCGAATGTTTATGTTATATTTCAACCTTTCATTCAGATGAATGTGCTAGACAAGTATGTTCCGGGTTGGGGACCGGTAAAAGTAAGCCCTCTGGTTTGGTCTCTGGTTATTAGAGGGACTCCGGTTTGTTCTCCAGTGATTAGTGGAACTCCGGGTTGGTGTCCGGTTATTAGAGACACTTCGGGTTGGTGTCCGGTTATTAGAGGCACTTCAGGATGGGTTCCGGTTATAGTTAGCCCCTTGGTCTTGGGACGAGGCCTTGACAATGAAATTAAAGTTCAGCATTATGCATTCCAACATTATGAAAGTGGTTATTGATATTGCATATGATTATTCTATTAGTATAATATCCATGTGAATAAGTAAATGGCATTATTTCATTTTACTTTTACCGTACTATGTTGAAGTTCAAGTTTAAAGGGCTTTTGTTTTAGTAATGAATTGCCTTAAATGTTTATGCTTATTTTTGAATGTTCCGCTATATTTTTATCCTTACTGGGCATTTGAACTCACCCCATTTCTATGTTTTATTTTTCCCAGGACGTGAAGAAGTAAGTTATGAATGCCCTACAGGGATATTATGAGAGGATAATAGTGTGGACTATGGAGACATTATGTTGTTGTAGTAGTTTTTTACTTTATGATGTAATGTAAAACTTATGAATATATCTAGTGTTTCCAAGGCTACTAAACCAATCGGTCTTTCGAGATTTGATCTTTCTTGTGATCATTCCAATGTTATGTAATAATTCACCGACTCTGGGTAACTAGGGTCGGGGCGTTACAATATTTTCATTTTTTTTGTCAGTAACATTTCATTGTTACTTGTTTTTTGGCTATTAACTACTTTATTTTCAAACGTATGTTTTGTCGGATAAGATTATATTATTATTTTTAGGTTATAGTTATACCATGTACAGAATGGTATTAATATAATATATATCATATTTATTTATTCAATTCATTTATTCAATCATGGTTTAATGAAGACCATGTAGAACAAATCACATTGCACCTTGGTGATGGTAAGTCGTACGTACACACAAGCGACGATATCGTTCCCATAATTATTGAATGGTATAAGAGTGGATGATAGAATATCTCAGAACTATTATAATTTTATAATAATCATATATAGCTATTATTTACACCATTATACCCATCCGATTAAGGTAGTGGTGGAAAACAGATTGCACCACGGCACGGAGACAGTATTCTATACATACACACATGCAGTGATTTCATTTTTCGTAGTGTGGATAGAAGGTGAAATAGGTTTGATTCATATTTATAAAAACATATCAGTATATGAGTGATACTGACGTTATTACATTATAATTAAATAAATAAATAATATGATGTAGAAGGAGAAATAAATTTGAATGAATCGGTAAAGGATATTACATCTTTTTCGACGCGCCTCTTCTAAACCTCCGCATATGGCACTAAAGTTGGTATTTGAAGAAGACCAGGAACTCCAATATGTTTCTAGGGATGTTGAGAAGTGAAATGGACTGGGTTTGGTAGAGCATGAAGGCTCAAAATGTTGTGAAGAGGATAGGGAGGATGTGTCCTTTTATAAGGGAGGATAAGGGCACCATTGGAAACATAAAAAATATTAATTTATAATAAATTTAAACCCCACTTAAAAACCTAAAAAATCACTCAATTCGAATATGAGATGTGATAGGGTTGTAATATCATTAACCAATAAAATTTAGAATTGTTGGGAATTTATTTTAAACCTTATCAACTTGATTTATCCTTATTCATTCACCTTAATTTTATTTGTGGTAATAATATTCTAAATATTAAATTGTTATAAATAATTACTTATGTGTTGTTAATTGTACATAATTGGATTTTTAATGAAATATTAGACCATATAAATTTCAATTTATAAGTTTCATATATTTTTGTTATTTGTAAACAATTTTATATTATGTTATTTTTATAAAATTACAATAGTATCAATTTTGACATTATTAATTTATTTTCATTTAAAATAAATCCACACAGATAATATATTAAAACCCAAATATTTAATATATTACTAATATGTAATATATATCTATTAATTTTTGGAAGAACATTAATTAGTTAATATAATGTTTATTTTAATATTTTTAATAGGAGTTATTCGATATTTCAATCAATAATATAATTTCAACATCACTATTGTGTCATCATTAATGATAATTATTTTATCCATAAAAATTCCAAATAAATTCTCATGATGTATAAAATTTTATTATATTTATATAGAATATTTATAATATATATTTTATGATGTTTATCACTAAATTAAAGTTATTACACTTATAAGATATAAGAGAGTGACATGTTGTCACTTTCTTTGTTTTTAATAATAACTATATCATATTCATGGTTAAAATTTCATGTAACAAATCTATTCCGACCCTTACATAATATGGGATGACTTTTATTCATCCTATAGAATTTTGGCAGGTGGTAGGGTAATTTTATAGTCTTATTTTTACCCTTAATTACCCAATTTATCTATAACTGTAGTAAATAATAATTATCGTAGTTACTTTTCATAATGTCAAAAAGATAATAAAAGTAACCTATTAACATAATTTGGACCCCATAAATCCAAATATGGAATCAATTTTTCAAAATTCAAAACACATAAGTTGTATTAATTAATTTAAATTAATCTCGTTGTTAAGAAAATGAGTTTTAAAAGTTAAAGCATTGTCAAAGATTGAAATTATTTTACCTATTAATTCAATGTAAAATTAATTGGTAATGACATAAATTATATTAAATAGTAATAAATATTCTATTAATATTTTCAATCCATTAAATTTTATCATTTAACCATATAAACTATCATGATGAAAAAAAAGTTTTATCAAAAAATTAGCGTATTTTTATTATTCATCCAAATATGAATGTAATGAGAAAAGTATCAAAATTTTATCCAATGTAAATTTTTATATCTTGATTGAAATTAAGAAGTTTATTTTGTAAAATTTAACTTATAAAAATGTCAAAATTTAGATTTAAAATTGGTGTGCCATCAAAAGGCGGTAAAGTTACAATTTCTGAAAAATAATTATTTTATCTGAAAAGTGGATTTTGTTTTCATACCTCATTCTAGAAAATGTGTAAGATGAATTATAATTTTATAAAATTCAAAATTCAGTTAATACTATTCATAATGACTATTTCATAATATTATAATAATATATCATTTTTTAGTGAATCTCGGTATTGCGTACAACAAAAGCTATCGAGGAAGGTTACTCTTGCGTGTAACACAAACCAATCTAGTGTTGTGTGTAGTGAATGTTTCCTTTGGTGTTTCAACAACATAAGACATAAAAAAAATATTTCTCATAAAATCATAGGGTGTTACATTCTACCTCCCTTAAAATTAATCTCAACCTCAAAGATCGTCACTTCGTAACAAACATATGAGGATACCCCTCCCTCATCATATCCTCATGTTCTAATGTAGCTTCTTCTAATTGGTAGTTCCTCTATAAAATTTTAACAAAGTGAGTGGTATTGTTTCGTAGAACTTTTTCACAATGATCTATAATCTCAATCATCTATTCTTCATAAGAAAGATCTTGATCCAGTGGTACAACTTCTGAGCTGAGTAAATGTGAAGGATCGGGTATGTACTTTCTCAAGAGTGATACATGGAACCCATCATGAACTTGAGAGATATATGGTGTAAGTGCCCATTGGTAAGGTACCTTCCCAACACAATCCAGTATTTTAAAAGGACCGATATACTGGGTCTCATCTTGACCTCTTTCCAAGTCTCATTACTCTCTTCCCGGAAGATATTCATAAGAAAACTATATCGTCCTCTTAAAACTCTAGGTCTTTTCTTCGGTTGTTGACATAAATTTTTTGTCGACTTTGAGCTGCTTTTATGTGTTGTTGAATAGATCTGACATTTTCTACCATCTCATCATCAAGATCAGGTCTTAATAGATTTCTTTCCCCATCTTTATCCAAGCAAGTTGAAGTTTTGCATTTCATTCCATAGATAGCTTCATAAGGAGCAATCTAAATACTCTAGTGAAAGCTATTATTATGAGAAAATTCCACAAAAGGTTGGTGTTGATCCCAACCAACTTTGAAATCTAGAGAGAAAGCTCTCAACATGTCTTCCAATGACTGAATTTTCCTCGCAGACCGACCATCTGTCTGAGGATGATAGGCAGTGCTGCAACATAACTCTATATCTAGATCATGATGAAGACTTTTCCAGATCTTCGAGGTAAACCTCGGATCCCGATCATATATAATGTAAAGTGGTACTCCATGAAATATTACCAATTCCATTACATATATATTGGCAGGAAGATCAAGAGATAAATATTCTCTAATAGCAATGAAGTGTGCTGACATTGTAAGGCGATCAACTATACCTCGATAGCATTATTTCCTATGGATGTTTTGGGAAGTCTGATGAAAAATTCCATTGTGATGGTTTCCCATTTCCATTATGGTATCCGTAATGGTTGTAACATACCATTTGACTTCTATCTCTCAGCATTAACTTGCTGACAAACCATGCATCAGGAAACATATTCGGCGAGATCTCTCTTCATTCCATCCCACCAAAAGTACTCTTTTAGGTCCTTATACATCTTTATAATTCCAGGATGAATAGAGAATTAATAAATATGAGCCTCATCCAACATTTCCTTCTTAATTCTAGTGTGGGAGGAATACAGACACGGTTCCCAAACCTTATTATCCCATCACAATCAACGATGAATTCAGGAACACTTCTCAGCTTCTTTTGTAGCCCACCATCCTCCTTCTGACCCTCTTTAATCTTCACTCGTATAGATGGTTGAACATTCATTTGAGAAATATAATATTGCTCCCCTTTCATTAAAATTCAAAGATCCATCCTTTGTAATTCCATAAATATTGTATCTTTTTTTATCCTCATCATGGATAATCTAGCATGGTCTATTCAGCTTAATGCGTCTGCCACCTTGTTTGCATTCTTAGGGTTGTAATGTATGGAGCAGTTTTAATATTTAATCAGCTCCAACCATCTTCATTGGCGCATATTTTTCTTCTTTTGTGTGAAAATATACTTCAAACTTTTATGATATGTATAAATATCACACCTTTCTCCATAAATATAATGCCTCCAAATCTTTAATGCAAAGATTATCATAGCTAACTCCAAATCATGAATTTGGTAATTTTGTTCTTGGATTTTCAACTCTCGTGAGGTATAATCTCCCACCTTATCATTTTTCATGAGAACACAACCCAACCCTTTCTTTGATACGTCACTGTAGATCACAGACCATTATCCACTACAAGGTTGTATGAGCACTGGTGCACTGGCTAACCTTCCTTTTTCCTCTTTGAAATTCTCTTCACATTCCATTGTCCAAGCAATCTTAAGTCCTTTTCAATTAAATTTGGTTTGTGGGTTAGATAATATTGAAAAATCGTTCAAAAACCTTTGATAATACACATCTAAACTAAGAAAACTTCGTATTTCAGTTACTTTTGTTGGTCTCGAACATCGTTCAATAAACTTAATTTTTTCTAGATCAATATATATCCCCTATTTTGAGATTATATGACCCAAAAAATGAAACTTTTTGAAGCCAATATTAACACTTGGTAAATTTGGCACAAATCATCTCCTTTGTCAGGGTCTTCAATGCAAATCTAAAGTGATATTCATGTTATTCCTTTCTCTTTGAATATACAAGAATATCGTCTATAAATACTACCATAAACTGATCAAGTCAGTCTCTAATGACTCTATTCATTAGATCCATGAAGATAGTAGGGGCATTAGTAAGACCAAAAGGCCTCACAATAAATTCATAGTGTCCATACCTTTTACGAAAAGTCGTCTTTGATATATTCTCCCTTTTGACCCTTAATTGATGATACCCTGAATTAAGATCAATCTTGGAAAAGTATTGAGCTCCGTGTAGTTGGTCAAAAAAGTCATAAATGCATGGGAGATGATATTTGTTCTTGATAATGATCTTATTTTGTTCTTGATAATCAATGTAGAGTCTCATTGATCCATATATCTTCTAATAAAACACAACATGTGCTCCCCAAGGTGTTTCACTATGGTGTATGAATCCCATATCAAAATTTTCTTGGATTTTCTTCTTCAATTCCTGCAACCCAATTAGTTCCATTATATAAGGTGTCTTTCAAATGGTCATATCACCCGGTATGAGTTCCTATTGAAAACTCAACTCCAAGATTTGGTGGAAGACCTCAAAATTCCTATGGAAAGGCATCATCAAACTCTCGTACAATGGGAATATTCTTAATAGTGAGTTTATCTCCAACCATTTGAGATATATATCAATCATTTATTGGAATCAAGACCCATAAGATGGAATTAATTTCCACTAGAAGGTTATATTCATCATTGCATCAATAAATGATCATAAGTTGATCAGGAATATGAAATGTGACTTCCATTAATTGGAAATTGATATGAGATCCATATAAAGAAAGACAACCCATGCCATGAATCACATCAAATTCCACTATAGGAAAGATCACTGGATTTGCAGGAAGTACATTCCCACAAACTTCATTCAGAGAAGAATTGTAAACATTTGATGCGACTTTTGTGCCATTATGAGTTGTCATAGCTAACAAAATATCTAATTGTTTAGGTAGTACTATAATACCATTAGAAAATTCATCAGAAATAAAATAGTGGGTGGATCCGGAATAAAAAAAACATTTTCTACTTTATAGTGGATGGTAAGTGTACCTTTCATAACATCATTATCGTACTCCACATCTCTGATAGAAATTCCATGCAACTTTCCATTATCTTTTCCCTTAAGAGTTTTTTGACGTCGATCATCATCAAAACCCCTTGGATTAGGGAATTGATTTGCATAATTCCCCATTTCCTTTCACTTATAACATTGAAGTGTAGGAGGTGCATTCTGTGTATCCCTTTCCTTGTTCACATCATTAGACATCTTTTTCCCATTACATCGACATTCAATTTCCCAATGACCTTCTTTTCCACATTTAAAACATTTAATTGACCCTTTAAGAAAATTCCATCCATGTTTATTTCCACACGTTGAGAAAAAGGGAAAACTCATCTTTTTTTAGTATGGTCTTTATATTGTCCTTTGAATTCAATTTTTCTCTTCTTTTGAACACATATGACTAATGAGCTACTCCAATCTCCATCTCAACATTGGGAGAACATAAAAAAATTTCCTCATAGATATTTTAATCCCTTATGGATAACACCCTTCAAATACATGGTTTTAAGACACTAAATTAATCGATAGATCTTACTTATAGGTTGGATAATAATTCCGGAAGCGTACCTTGTAGGTCTTCTAAAATTTTCTTCGTAGGTACCAACAGATTCATCATTCTTTTTCGTTAGTTCACGAACCACCATCTCTATATATTATAGAAGAATACGAGGGATATACTTATTGAAAAATAAGTTTTTAAACACATCCTATTCTATGGAATCAATTTCCTCTTTTTGAGTCTTATTCTTGATAAGATTCCACCATAGATCAGCTTCACCTTCCAAATGATATCCTGCTAAGATGACTTTATCATGTTCAGAACATTGTAGAACTGAAAATATATTTTCTATTATATTGATCCATTGTTTAGCCACTAATGGATCAGAAGACCCACTGAATGAAGGTGGATGCTACCTCAAGAAGGATTCAACAAAATGTTTCTCCTTCATTTTCTCATTTGGATGTCCTGCATGATTCATATCTTCAGAAAGTTCTGTTAGCATGAGTACAAGATTTTTCATTCTTGCTCCGATAACATTTGGTTTCCCTGGGGGACAATCATTGCATTTCCTGTCTCATATAGAATTAACACGGTTCCTTCGAGTTCCATCCATTGACTAAAACCAAGAAGCATAGTGTGAGAAACACTAATTACAATAAGAAAATGACATAATCAGGAATAAAATTTCACACTTTAGGTATTATAATAGGGTATTCATGGCCATTTTTGAAACACTAATATTTTTTCCTACGCATAGACGTATCCTTAGGGCTCTTATTAAGGCGTTCTCATCCAAGTTTCCAAAGGTTAACTATAAATTTACACTAATACCAACTGTAACGACCCATACATTACATATATTGTTATTAATTTAGAATTAAAGAATATGTATTAAAACATATATCAAAACCATGATAAAATCATATATGTATAGGGTCTTTATAAACAAGAAAACATAAACAACTGGTTCATAAATCAACTAAATTTCCTCCCATTTATTTCATCATATCTAGAGTTACATTTTGGCATATCCTACTTAATACCGGTCTTCCTGACATAGGGAAAAGAAAAAATACAACAATGACTCAATGTGTCAACACTTGTATAATTAATTAAAAACCATTTTATCTTACTATATCCATAAATTCACCAACGCACATAAGTATAATTATATTATATGGATCATTCTCACACAATGTGTCTAAATGTAGTGTCTATAATTGATCCCAACCCATAACTGGGGTTTATATAATGTATCATCTCATGTACTAGATTACATGAACTACTAGTCTCATGGGATCTCAAAAAATAGTTTCAATTACAATATTTTATTTTATAGTTTCACAATCTATAATATTAATAACATGCTAAAATACATCTAACAAAACTCTACACATCGTTAGTATATGACAACCTTTATTTACTATGAGTGGGATCTCATCGCATGAGATGTTATCCATCCATCACAAAACATATATTGTTGATGTTTAGAATGAATTTTTACAAAGTTGTAAATTAAAAATAGGGAAACAAATTTTCATAAATTTTATATTGATGAGACTTACAAAAGACGTATGTATGTCACTCTCCCAAAGAATATTCACACATGTCATTAATATCAAATTTAATATCAAATCTAATCCAATCAATATTGTTATAATAGTGATACCATTAAAACTTCATCCTATGAACTGATACGTATCAAAATTATCTAATTATAATATAACTATACTCCATAAATGACCCACAAAAATATCCTAATAGATCAAGGCTTCAATGATTTTCATTGAACTCATAATGATCAATATACCAATTTACCAACACAATGGTACGAAGTGTATCAAAATGTACCACCCTGAGATTACATCAGTGCAACAACAAACCATTCAATTATGCCTATAGTCATGTTGACAATATGAATCATTCTATAAAATTTTCTAAAAAATATTTTTCCATTGAAAAATAATAGCTTATTTAGATATAATTACAGATGACGACCTTCTGATTCAACAATAACTGAAGAAGAATAAGGGTCATTCAAAATAATATGAAACTGACCATTCCCTATGCATATATAACACATTGATTCCAGGAATTACATGATGCTCATGACCTCAGTAAGGCACATCATTCTAGATGAAATACCTTATATTTAGTGAGCATCATCAAATAACTAAGAGTTCTAATTGGGTTATTCGACACAAAAATGATGAATCACTTATGAAAAAATACAGAATTATTTTTCATAGATTAATTAACACACAGGGAGGTAACATAATATATATTTCCCTTTAATAAACCATAATGTATTCACCATAGAACTAGGTATAACTGAGGAGGTCCCTAGCCTTACCATCCTAACCTAAATTCTCACTAAAAAAATAAAATGTCTAATTGAGACCAATGGGAAACTTTAACATTATTATTAATTGAAAACCTTATTGAAAAGTTAATAAATATTTACAAAGGGCTTGATGCAAGGAAAACTCATTAATGTTTTGTTTTAGTTATTACCATAATTGAAAATTATTTAAAATATTATAGCTAAATAGTTTAATGAATATTAATTACCAGATATGATATAAAACTACATATTTTTCATTATTTGGCTAATGAAAAATGAAAAATAGGAAATTTACATCGAAAATTCTTTCAACCATTATTCATTATGTATAAATCCATTAATAATTTAAAAACATAATCATATAACTCCATTCACTAATCGTTTTTATCTATAAAGATTCTCATAATTGGAATAGTTAATGCAAATCTAAACTCTAAGCTATAGGATGAAAATTTATGTTGTAATTGGAATTTAAAATAGAAAAGGAATCATAAAAATATAAATTAACTTTATAATATGAATTATCTAATTTATTAAGGTTATTGGCTCAATAAGATATCAATATTAATTTATATGTTAAACTATATAAGCATTCGATGAATCATTAAATAACCATCCCAATATAGGATTAGTATACCTAATTGGGGTAAAATAAAATTGAATGAAAATTAAGGAGACCTACTAGGGTCCTATTATTTTTTCCAAGGTACATTTAAATTCCAACCAATAGTTGTTTTTTCATTAAGGAATCATTACATCCTTTTTGGTTTTTCATTTATGCAAATCATGGAATGTCTATCATACGAACGAAAATTACAATTTTTTTCATAAGACAGTACAACATGAATGAGCTATTTAAATTACTTTAAAGTCTATGATCTATAAGAAAACATTACATTTATTATTTAAATTTTAATCAACATTAATATTTATATACCTATTTCGTTTGAAGAGTCAACATACCCATGTTTAAATTAACTTTACCATTTATGTTACAATTTGAAATCATATAATATAAAAAATATTCATGTTGGTCAGAGTGGATACTCAAGAGGGTGGGGGGTGAATTGAGTTCCAATTAAAATTTCTTTTAAAATCCACCAATTTATAAAACAAGTTAAATTATAGTGAAATTATACATATTGTAAATGGTCACTTTGCTTCTCAAAGAATGATTATGTCTGAGTTAATTTAACCACAAGATTAAACTAACCTACTAATTTACAATAAGTGTAATCACTTGATAATTTAACTATCAAAGTTACTTTAAAATGGTTTGGTATTTCAATGTAAAAGCAGTGGAATATAAAAGATATATGTAGTATAATTTAATCTTAAACAAAAGATGCACAATAGATATAACAAGAGGTTCAGTTTCAAGCCAAGACTTAGAACTCTCAAATTTATATAAATTTGATCCACACCCGGGATCGGGGTTAACAACAGTTTACAAAACTGTCTAGGCCACACAGGGACCTCTACCTCAGTTCTTCGTGGGAAACAACACAAAGACCATGCCACACAAGGACCTGTTCCACAGTTGTCATGGGTAAACAAGAGATAAGAGTTTGGGAGTGAGGATCTTGATATCATCCAGTTCAGTGCAGGAGACAGTGTGAGTTTGTATGATATACAGAGTACACCACACTGCTCAAAAGTAAAAAAAACAAATCACTTATAAAGAACATATAAGAGTATAGAAAGCTATAGTGATTAGCAATGTAGCTTTGGACTCGTTGGATTCAGCAGAAATGCTTCTGAGTCCTTCCCTAGTTTTTCTGTTAAAAAACAGATTGTCGTAGTCTAGCTTGTGTTTTACAGGAGTGAATATGTTCTCTTGACTTCAGTTCCTCCAGTAGTGTAGGATTTCATGTGTTGGCACTTCATTGAGTATCGTTCAATGTCTTCATCACAGTTGTGCTCAGGATTGTTCTTCGGTTCAGTACATAGCACTTCACATGTGTTGTGTAATGTATATCGAGGTGACTTCTAGTTTTTACTACAGCTGAGACTTATTTTTTTTCCATTAGCACTGGATATAGGAATGAATACCTTTATATAAGTAAGAGGTACGGTTTCCTGACATGCCAACAACTATCATTAAATAAAATTAATTGCATTAATAAAAACAAATATGACAGTTAGAATTATTTAATTAATATTGACAAAAATTGAAGAAACAATGTCATAGTGATTATGTAAATGGTGTCTTCTTCACAGTATGGTCTTCACGGTATGTGGTTCATAGTATGTGCTTCACAGTGTCTCTATGTCACAGTGTCTAGCTCACAGTGTTGGAGTAATTGTGTGTCCTTCACAACGTCTGGGTCACGGTGTGTCCTTCTCGGTGTCTGGGTCACGGTGTGTCCTTCACGGTGTATGGGTCACTGTGTGTCCTTGACGGTGTTTGGGTTACGGTGTGTCCTTCACGGTGTCTGGGACAAGGTGTCTCCTTCACTATGACTGTGTCTTGCACACATATTATCTTACTGTGTCAGCCATCAAGGTGTCTCTATACTTAGACAAATATCTGGATTTAAACTTAAATAGTAATATGCAGAATATGGATTAAGCTCATTCATTAGAGAGTAATAGAAGTTGAAAAAAATATAATGTCTTGATAATATAAGTGAGATTTGTGATCATGCATAAGACTTGTATATAACAAAGAGAGTAATTAACATCAACAAGAACTGCTATATTTAAGACATGATGTGTAGTCCTTATTGAGATGTGATATCATTAGAATGATTTTCAATTAAGATTGAGATTAATTAACATTAATAGTATCTGTGATCATTAAAACATGATTAATACATGAGGATTCCAACTAATCACTATTATACTAGGATTTGAAAAATTCCATTTAAAATGAACTGATTATAAGGGTCTCCACTATCAATTTTAAAATTCTCATAAACTTTATATATTTCTAAGTCTCTATTTAATCCTAAACACTAATGTTTTATCTCATCAAACCCTTTGCCAATGTCTCAAACATGTCATATTGGGTTTGTCAAATAGAATGAATAAAAATTAATATACAAGAAAAAACTCATTTGGTTAATGCATACTCTTTATTCTACCATCCATATATCAAAACTATAAATTTCATACTATCGTATCAGTAATGAATACCACTATACCATGAAATCAATAAATAAATAATGAATCCCACATAATTACACAAACATTGTATATAGAAAATATTTCTAATGAATCATTGGTCATGGTAAAAAGATAACAATATTGATAAATCACCAAAAAAATGAATGCTATTATACATTGTAAATAATATTTCTACATGGAATAAAATCACATAGGAAACATCCAACTTGTATTTGGTAGGAATGTAAGGTCATCTACATGGAATGGATTATTAATCTAATGTGAATCTCTATATGACTATAATGATATATATTTGAATAGAACAATTCCATAACAGGATGTGGGTAATATGTTATATGTCTTATTAATTAGTAAGTAGTGTAAAATACATCAATCACTCAAGGAGAAATAATAATCAATTTTTATAACGAACATCACAAAAAATAGTGCAACCCATTTGCACATGGTATCTTCTATTTGGGTGGGATGACTACTCCCAAAAAAATTTATTTTATAATGTAACCACACATTCATTGTCTCATATCTACCAAAACCAGATTGTAAAACATAGGAAAATTACACAACATTGATACAACATTGTAATGTCCTAACCATGATGCCACTATACTGGTTCCCTTACTAGATTTTACAAATGGATTAAAGTGAATCTACCCGTATTCTAGAATCTACATAAAAAGGGTGAGGTCCTAATGATTGTATAGTGAGGATATTATACCTTCATTATCGTAGTATCACAATGGTATATGTATATAATGTAAATAAGAGAATAAACAAATAAATGATGAAGAATCTAAAGTCAATAAATAATTAAAAATAATGGATAGTGCCAAACTGTAATCCATGAAAGTCCTTGTGAAGGTAAAATTTATAAATATGAATACATATATCAGGTAATATATTACCTTAATAATTAAATGAATAAAATACCCCATGGTTATCTCTATTTACATCCTAAGCACCGTCTCAGTCATGTGCTCTTAAGATCCCATGTACATGAGTTACATCACATTACATGATTCATGATACTGAACATGAATCTAAGAGGTCATTTTGTGTATAAAATGGAATCACAAACCAGGCGTGAGATACACATAGTTTTCCACCACCAATTATGTATAGTATAATCCATTTAATGATTTTATTATATGATGCGTGGTTATATAATGAATAAGAAGTACATAATAAATGTAATCATGTCAAGATCCGGATCCAAAATGTGTTGTAAAATTGTGCTCCATATATTAAAAACCCATTAGAAAGGTTCAAGAACTTTCAACATGGGCATTTCAGGGTTTCCTAAAATTTTTCATAGTAATGATGAATCCATGATTCCTTCTACATTTGGAACCTTAAAAAATAAGAATACCATTAAAATCACTATAAATATATATCTGGATTGAAATAAAATAAATAATAAAAAATATTTTACTCGAATGAAGGGAACAAAATTTAAAATCACATAGAAAATAAATTTTCATCCCAAATGGGGCTAATAAAGAACACATATAAATAATATCTCATGAAATTTAACAACTATCGTAATATCCTTTCAACAATGACTCACCCCATATTATAAAAGTATCCTTCAGGAACATAGGATCCCAAAAAACATATCATTGAGATAATTTTTAACAAACCATTGATGGCTTCGACATGATCTAGAACATGGAATGGGCTGTTATTGTCTTGATGTGTGTTCCTAATTCCCATGATCTACAAAATAGTGCTACTGCATCACTGAACACTCTTGGAAATTGTTTCACCAAATAAACTAAAAAAATCACACATCCAATCAGAGTATAGAAGAAATGTTATATAAAAATCAGCAATATAACATAAATAAAACTCTATATATATTTATGTAACTGTCAGAGATATAGAAAATCATTAATAAAAAAAACAAATTTCTAAAATGTTATCTGACACATTATGACAAAAAATCACTAATTGAATCTCAATCCCACTATCTTGAGTAAAATAAACCATCCAAAGACTATATAGTAATTAAAATGGATGGTGGTTTGAAGAATAAAAGGAATACATGAAATAATACATAAACTAAATTTTGTATGTAGAGTATCGGAAAGCATGTATCAGTAGGATTTCACCAAAAATTGTATGCTGTTATTTTATAATGATATTTATTTTGAGAAATATTTAACTAAAATATAAAAAAAAACTTACAAAGAATAATTAATTATAGAAATATATAATAGTTTCCTATTTATAAAAAATCCATTATTTATTAAAGATGCAATAAACAATTCCTTTATTTTAATCACATTTTTACACATTCAATGAGATCACATTAGCTAGTTAGAAAACACTGTTTTACTCATAAATAAATTATTTACACCATTCCAATAACCATTTCAAAAGTCAACTTTTTAATGTACACACAAAATTCATAAATAAAATCATCAAATAAATGGAATGACGTTATCAATGAAACCTAAACAAGAAATATGTTTGATTAGAAAAGGTTTCCACACACATGATAAATTTTTCTGATTCAAATGAATCTTTGAAATTACCCTATAATGAACTTCCATCCATGCAATAAGGATTCATTGCATTTACTCTATGTAATAATGTGAGGTAGTCTTCACTATTTCCAATAAAT
The DNA here is from genome assembly GCA_963277665.1 of Viscum album. NCBI lineage: Eukaryota > Viridiplantae > Streptophyta > Magnoliopsida > Santalales > Viscaceae > Viscum > Viscum album. The sequence goes on from OY728147.1 coordinate 1,245,875,435, forward strand.
GGATATCATAATAACCTATGTTTTTTCCTATCATAAGTCACATGACTACCATGCACCCCGAACTCATTAGGGGAACTCCTATCTAGTTTAATCTCACACAATAGGGGAATTTTGTGTCATGGAACTAACTATTTATACATAAAATTTTAATATCCACATACATTTATAGGACAGAGTGATATAACGAATGTTAGGGTGATGATTAAATTATTATGATTCTATTCATAGGAAAAATACAATAATCTCACCCTCACCTACAACCCACTTATAAAAAGTATCCCATGAGATCTGTCACACACTCTTCAAAAAAATTAAACAACACCCATTAAAGGGAAATAATAATTGGAGAATAAAAATGGTTCTATAAGACCAAGAATTTCAAATATAATTTAATAATTACAAATAAACATTCTTGAAAACAACATGATATTCTATGTCTTACCACAACATTTCAAAGACCTTTTTATAAGAATAATTAAAATGATCCCCCTAAAAAACATTGAAATGAATTTATATATTAAACTCCTAATTTATAAAAACAATTAAAGATTATAATTTTACCTAATAATTTAATGCTTGACCCAAAGGGGGTTACTTCTCCTCATTTATTGTAAACCACCTAAAATATATTTTTTAACATTTTCTACCCTCACTTATATTTTAAAATATAAATTAATAACTAGGAAAAAAATTATGTGATTTGATAATATAGCATAAAATACTATTACAAAAAATAAGAATGTTATATAAAATATTAACTAAAAATTAGAAACCATGGAAGTGTTCTGGAACATAAATCCATGATCAACTAAAAATGATGTAAATATTACTATCCTAAGAAAATTTTTAAACAAGATTTAATATTATGAAACTATTCTTATTATTAAATTAATGGTAAGAAAATGATAAAAATATTACAATGACCCTGCCACCCTTTAAGGATTTTGATATGAGGGGAAGGTGATTAGGACCCCTGAGTGTCACGATGAGTAGGCCCCAAGTTGGAGACTAGCCTCAAGATTATAAAAATTTCATGTCTGAGAGGAATTACAGTATCTAAGTATGTAGGATCAAGAGATAATAATACTAATCCATAATAAAAACCATGGAATAATATAAAATAAATCCTAAACATATTGAAATTCATGAATAAATAAAAAATGATACATATAAAAGTCTCCAAAGTAAATACCCAATGAAAAAACCAAACACAACAACAATAAAACTATCCGAAGGTTTGATATAGTAATGTCTACCAAGGGAAACAATGTTCGCATGGACAACATATAATTGTTTTATTTACCTATGGTGGGCATACATGTATTCCTAGTCAGAAAACTAATTGTCCATTGGTCACATGTGAAAAGAGCATACTAATGCACCATGTGAAAATAACAAAACCAATCAAAAACTATATAGTTATATAGACAAAGAACATAAGAACACAAAATAATTCTCCCCAAATAACACATCCAAGTGTAATAATGTAATATGATAATATCAATGATAGGTCCCCCCCCCCCAATTCATTCCCCCTAGTTTTATGAATAAACACACCAAAAACTTACACCCTGGTTCTCCCACTTCTTACGAATAATACCACATATAATTGAATATTTCCCCAGACACCTAGACCATTAATTATATAAAATATCATAACTGGTGTAGCATGGTATCACGAACATGAATTAATTCATCGATTCTCTCTCCTCCTACCATGTGCAACCCCCAACATACGCCATCACCCCACATCTTTCCCGAATACACTTAGGACATAACATCTCATCACATCACATGTAGAGAATTAATTTTGTTACCTATATGAATCAAACCCCCATAATATCACCAATCCCTAGATGAAGGATATAGGAATATCATCTATCTAACAATTTATGATCCCACTATGATATTGGAAAAAACACCACAAAACAGTTTATATTTTCACATGGTGATCGGTGTTGTCAAGGCGCATAAAAATTTACAATAAATAAAAAATTTATGCACATATAGAGTAGAAACACGCAATCACCATCTTATTGGTTCAATTACATGTCACAAAAAATCTCAGAACAATGTTCCCATTTGATAAAAAATCCAAATCGATAACTACATACAAGAAAAAAACATACATCAAATTCCTCTTTAAAATCCTAAAATACCAAATTTTTCTATATATCTTATTATCCATAAATTACACAATAATATCCTGATTTAATATATTAAATAATTAATAGTTTGTATTCTATTTCATATCATTATAATTAATTTAATTCCATCACTACTCAGGAAACTACTGTAAGAAACCACCACCACAACCCCATTGCACAAAGACTACACCACTACCATCATTTCCCTAATGAACAACCACACCACCACCATTATCACAGACCACTACATAACAATTTTATTTTACCCACACCATTAAATATAAAGACACCACCCATGCATCACATCATCACAAACCAGACACAAAACACAACAACATATAGAAACATATCATAGCACATTCCACACATTTTCTATATTATTCATTTGAGATTTCATTCAATTCCACTACATTATTTGAAGGAATTATCATAAAATCCATAATAACCATGGGATCCATTTAATTAACTATATATTCATTGTTAACCAACTATTTATGGTCATTTCACAAAAAATCACTCAACACATGACTCAAAACATATATGAAAAACTTAAAAATAGGGGATACTAAAATCTATAATATTCATTGATAAAAAATACATAGATAATTTCAATATCCCTATTAAAATATATAAAATAATGATATAAATTCTTTTGTCCCTTTACATTTCATTTAAACATGTTAATTATCTTCTATTTTGAATGATAATATCTATAACCAATGTATTATATATGATTGGAATGTACTATTAATGTTGTATATCATTATATCCATGTGTTTAGAAATTATAAAGTGTCCCCAAACACATTAGAAATAGTTGAAATTATTATTCAACAGAAAAATTATTTTCAAAACTATTAATTATAGAATTAAAACCATTTTCCAAAAAAATATATATCAAAACTGAAAATCATTGAATTTTTTAAAAACATGAAACACTATTTTAGATTTTCGACAGAGAGTCCTTGCCAGTGAGTCACTTCAAATGAGACAACAGAAAAAATGTCTCACTGCTAAAAATTTATCATCACCCTAAATTTTTCACCACAAAAATTCCTCACAATCGTACATTTACCACTGCATATCAACTACAAAAATGTCACTGTTAGACTCAAAAACACCCAGATGATCCCCCAGACATGTCAATCATCATATTATTAGGATAATAATATGCCAGATAGTCTAGGACATCATAAGAAATACCTCTCAAACTATGTACTCCCTTGATAAATAAAAAGTAACCCGTAATGAAAGAGTGAATGGTTCTAAAAATCCATACCTTGTGATACCTCTCAATGATCACATTACATATAATATGTGGCCACCATCCAAGTTTTATAACCCAGACTCCTACAATGGATGAACAAAACATGCTACCCTGACGGTAGGAATCCGGTAATTATATACTTCATAACAAGATACTATTCACTCTGGTTAGAAATAACTCACCCAAAAAAGATTAATCGCATCATATTATATTGCGTTTACAATAGGAATTAGTTTATCGCTTTTTTCACATGTTGGAAAATTATCCAAAACCACACAGAAAAATAACATCAAGCGGAAAACTACATATCTCCTAATGAAACAAGGTATCAATAACAAATCAAAATGAAAAATATATCAATTAAATAATCATAACAACTCCATGTACATAAAAACCGTCAACATATCCTATCCCCCTGTACTAGCCACCATACAACCACATTAGATGAAACAAATTAATTTTCTATCATCAAAAAACATTCTCTCAATGGTATTGGATCCATATTGGATACTCTAAAAATTTATTTTCATCCTTGATACCCAAAACTAACTATTGACTTACATGGGATTCATTTTGAATATATAACATAAATTATATACATAGAAGTCATGATGGGTCCTCTCTAATGACATTTGTAAAGGAGAACAGAATGAATACTCATTCAATATCTCAAAAAATTATATGTATAATGAAATTTGATAGTTTTTATTTTATGAAAAATAAACCAAAGGATGGTGTTATTTCCATGATCTTCCGAAGTCTAAGACACATGGATAAAACATGTCCCCCAGTGTCTTTCTTTCTATATGAGGGTTTAATGTAGTGGTGAGAAGTAACATAGTTCCAAAATATTTCTACAATCCCTTAAAAACTCATGAGGTAAAGTGAATATCTTGATCTAAGAAAATGAACTTTGGGACTCCATGTAGAAGCACCACATCATCCACAAAACTCTAATCCAAACCATTTGATGTTTCTAATTCCCCGATATCTTGTATGTGAGTTGATTTTCTCCACCGATCCAGGATTTCCCAAAAATAATCACAACCTACCAGATCTCGTTGTATCTCTATAATGAAATAAAAATATATTTCATCCAATTTTTACATAGTGTCATACAAGGGTTGCAAAAAATATATAGGAACATGATTCTTTTCCTTTAAATGCATGAAGTCCAGACACAGATCCACTAAATATGCCACATTCATTATCATCTCAAGACACCAAAACTATATCCTCATTCGATGGTAAATATTATAGTCTTCATGGTGAAATGATAAATGTGACGTAAGAAGAATACTATGTACTCTATCATGCATCACATCTGAAAAACAACATCCCCGAAATAACCATCTAGTTTAGACCATTTTCCAAACATCCCTCTGGATCCTCACTGTAGAAAAAATTAGTGTGAATCACCCATTCCTACTATTCTCCCCATCGAGACTCCACTACATCCTTGATTATAAAATAATGCAAATTAATATGAAACAAAAAAACTCTATTATTTTCAACCCTTGAATTTATGGGTAGGGCTGTTGACACCTCCATTTCTCTCCAAGAAACCACAAAATCCCAAACAACATCCCTAAGTTAAATTCAACTAAATGTATATGCCATTATATTCCCCTTTAATAAAGTGTTTGATATCAAAAAATAATATATTGGAAGATATTTAATCCACCACCACTATTCCATAATCATATCAAATTGAGAAAAGAAATTCCGAAAACTATTGTAATCCTTGAAGACCAAAAATCACTTTCCAATAAGTTATTATGTCAAGAAAATAAGTACAAAAATGACTTCTTCCATCTCAACATACTGGATGGTATAGTCACATTCAATAGGATGTAACTACCAAGACCTATAAAATATCACTTCCTACCGCCACATCAAGGTGCATCCCAAGTCCAAAAGGGAAACATCATAGATAGACAAAAACATCACAATCTACTAAAAAAATTGATGCATTGTCCAACATCCCCTTCAGGAAACTGAACACTTCATATAACTAATCACACCACACAAAATATTGGTCCATCATGTTCAATTCAATCAATATAGCTACAACAAGAAACAAAAATGTCACAAACCACTGATAATAGCATGATAAACTAATACAATGTTGATTCTCTATCACTTTGTTGAATGATGTAAAAAACAACTATCTCAATCATCGATGGGTCTACTTACACACCTTGCTGATAAACCACATGCCAGAGGAAATAAACCTCTCATGTTCATAATATATAGTTGGACATCATTATATAAAGATGTTTATGTCAATGGACCTAATCATGGCTTTGAGATGCTCAACCTGATCTTCTTATATAATAGATTTAATTAATAAATCATCTATAAATATGAAGAATAACTGATCTAGGAACTCATTGATCACAATTTTTGTAATCCCATTGAACACAACTAGTCTGTTGGTTACACCAAAAGGCATGAATACAAACCCAAATCTACCATACCTACACTTAAATGTAGTATTTTGGATTTCCCAATACATTAATCTTCAATATTTATGTCCATATTCCTGATTGGTCTTGTAGAAACAAATAGCACCACCCAAATAGTTAAAAATATTATCAATCCTTAGAAGGTGAATGAGATTCATGATCACCACTTTGTTTAACCTTCAATAGTCTATCCACAACCTTGGACAACCACCCTCCTTCTCTATTAATAATAATGGAGAACCCTATTGAGAGAAGCTAGGTCAAATGAAATCCCTCTTCACTAGATCATCTATTTGAATCACATTATCTTACAACTCATAATATAACATCTAATAGGGAGACATCAAAATAAAAGATGAAATAGGTTGGAAGTATGTCCAAAACTCAATATTGTTGTAAGGTGGTACTGTCACAACCACCTTGGAAAAATATTAAGGTACTCATTAGAATGCTTGGGATCATCCTCTGTTAAATTGTCTACTGATTCCACAGAAAAAATTTCTACCACTGAAATAGGGGTCTCAAATTAAATATTTCCCACAAGGAAACCACTCACATTAATGAAAACCACACATTTTCCATCTATATAAGAGAACATAACTCTCCTCTAGAAGAAGTTGATAAAATCACACACAAAATAAAACCAGTCGATGTTAAGGATTTCAACGTATTTATGTATCAAAATTAATAATAGATCTACACAAGACAGATTCTTCTAGAAATTCATTTCACAACCCTGTCACATGTCAAGAAAGCTATTCCAACCTTTAACTGACAAAATCAACACTAGGGTTATGATAATTAATTCATTGTATAGTCCTAGAAAATGAACAACAGTCGGTGTAACAAAGTAGTGTGCATATCATCCTTCAAAATAATCACTAACATGGGTACATGATAAACTGAGTTTACCTGGAATGATCTATGGACCATCTGGTGCTACTACCTACACTACATACAATAAGAAACACCCAACTATTGTTCCTCCCTGATGATGACCACTTACACAACCATTCTCATGTCGCGGTTCCTCAGGGATAGGTACATTTTGATGTTTACCACTTTCTACCACACTTACTCTCAGTAGAGAATAATCCTACTTCCCCTATTAATGGAATGTCCTTGTAGATAACAATAGCTTATGCTAAAGGAGAACCAATAAAACTCTACAAAACTAAATATGATCATCCATTAGACATTGATCATGCTGATGGACACAAACCCATCATATGAAACACAATTATCCAATGTCCAAAGTATGTGTACGGAAACAATTGGACCCATATGTTTGGAAGGGAAGTTGTTGATGTCACCTCCCATTTGGTTGATTCTTCGAAGGCCATGTCCCTTGATACCAACCACTAAAATATCTAATACGTTTGAAACCCTATAAGTTCCCATATCACGGTATGAATCCTTAATATTTCTCTATTGGGGATCCTCATCTTGGAATATATATGTGTCATATCATAAAAGATACTTGATATTGAGACCAATATCCTTCTCGTAATTACTCCCCTACTGAAGGGTGAGTAGCTATTGTATCTTCATTGCATTCATGGTAAATGTAACAAACACATTACATAACTCCATCAAAATATTGACATATGAAACACGTACCTCCTACAGCTCATTAATGTACAATTTACTCAAATGATGTAAAAATCCTCACATATGAATAACTTACAAGGGGAACCAATACTCTTTTGAGGCCCAAATATAACTGAAAGTGATCTCTAACTACTCTTGTTGTCTCTCTATATCCACAGTAGAAATAATTATCTCATACAACCATCGAATATTCTTATTGTATGTATCATAAAAAAATATTCCAATGATAATCATCCTCAACAAGATTATCCATCTTGAGATAAACTAGGAATTCTAATTCAACCTCTACTAGCTGAGGTACCCATATATGATGACCAGGATCCATAACTAGAAGATAAAAAATGATTTCTTATTCCTGATAAAATATAATTTTTATTATGATTATTTTTAATTCACTTTATTCATTATAAAAAATACGCAGCTACACAATTAAAACGTGAAGACAAGTCATCATGATGTATGTACATAACCTAAGTCTCTACCATGAAAATAGTTCTACCTCACTTGGTCATTAAATATGATCAGGGTATGTGCACTAGATCATGGGGGACCTACACAAACATTTTTAAGCCAGTATCCATGGCCTATGTCAATCACTATGTTTAGTTGGAACTGTTTCCATAGAAACCCATGAAATACTCAATTATCCTTACAATGAACTCCATCATATAACTCACGCATCAGCCCAGAGGAAAACCTACCATGACCCCCTTTCCACCAAACATTCCACAATGAGGGAAGGTAGATAATGACCCACTGAGTCCCTCATTCAGTAGCCCCGAGTTGGGGACTAGCACCTATGGTATACAAATCCCACATATGTGATGCATTACCATATATAATAATGTAGTAAGAGGAGAGATAATGAATTTTCAACTATAAAATAACTTAAATAATATTAAAAAAATTCAAACCATCCCCCAATTTTTGTATTAATAAAAAATTATACATATAAAAGTGTCTAATTTAAATTCCAAAAACAATATAAAGAAGTGACAAAATAATTTTCCTATGGTTTTAGATAGAAATATCCAGCATAGACCTAACATTTCTCCTAGAAATCCAAATTTTTTTATACGTAAGGGGAGTATATAGGTAAACATAGTAGGAAATCCAAAATAATCATATCCACAAGAAATAATAGAGTAGCAATTTTCCCAAGTGAAAATAGTAGAACCAAAATTCAAAAATAAATGTATACTAACAAATATCCCAACCTCAATGATGATCTCTCCCAAAATAATTACTCTATATATAAATATATAATATAATGTGTATCACTGAGAGAGTTCCCCAGACTACTTTCCCAGCAATTTTATTTCTATTAATCCAAAATTCATATGTCTAGTTGCTCCAGCTTCCTTCAAATAACATCACATACCATAACATCCCTCAAACATAAATTTTGGACATATCATTACATCACATATAATAACATTTGTAGTAGTGTATGGTGAACATGAAATAAATTAAACTAACTCTCTTCTTCTACCATGCATGACCCCACACTAATCCAACATATCTCTCCCGAGTATGCATGAGACTTAATATCTCATCACATCACATGTAAACTGTGTCAATGTTTGATTGTAGACATAAAACCGATGCATATGAAAAAATCTTGGATGTGGGAGTAGGGAAGATCATGTAGCCAGGTATCCATCCTCCCACTATGATATTGGAAAAAACACAACCGAAACATATGGTTTCAAAAAATGGAGTTCGACGTGGTAGGGGCATGTATAAAAATCACAAGTAATATACAAATTTATATGCAAATTGAGAAGCATTAACGAACCCTAAACTAATAGTTCACAACCAAGGTATAAAATATTGCACAAGATACATCACTTTGGCTTCCAAATCTAAATACATAACCCCAAACATGAAAAAAACCACACATCAACATCCACTTTTAAAATCAAATTCGTACAAATTATAGAATTCATATTATAAATAAATTCCACAATAATAATCCCCTGTAATGAATGATTTCAAAATTAATTAGAACCTCATTTTATATAATTTTCATGTATTTAATTATATTACCAATTTTGAAACTAACATAATCAATAACCCTCAAATCCCGACTGCCCAACCACACCACCACTATCATCACATCACCTATTCCCAACCACACCACCACCACTATCACAGTCCTACTTCATATAACTTCATCTACCCCTACACACTTCACATTACTGACACCTCCAATTTATTACATCATAAAAACCATTTCATAACACAAAAAATATCTAAAAATAGATTATAACACATACAATAATATTTCCTAGATTAGCCATATGGTACTTCATTTAACTCAACGTCATTATTTGAGGTTGTTCTCACAAAATCCATAAGATTTTGGAAAATATATTTTATAAATAGAATATATGTGGATAAAAATATATTTATGGTGGTGTCACAATAATACACACCACATGGGAATCACAACATATATGAAAACAAAAAAAATAGGGAACACTGAAATCCATGATATTCATTCATACAATAAACACATATATTCTCAATATCAAAATGAAAATTTATAAAAGAATTTGTATTATTACCTTCACAATTTAAATTTAAATTAAAATATATAATTTTAATTTTTTAATCATTAAGAAAAAATCTTACAAAGATATTACAAGAGTAACCCATGCTACATGATACATAGAATGGAGAAATGATGTAATTCCTACCTTGAAGAACATATAATTACAAAAACTATATAAAAAATAGAGGCATGTAAATAAAAGGGAACCACATAGGAGGATATATAGATTACTGTAACTATTAGGTTTTATGACATAATGAGAAGAAGGATTTTGAACCTTCAATCTCTATAGAAATAAATACAAAAATATTGAAGAAAAACACTTCTCTTTTGAAAGAATTTATCTATAACAAACCTATTATATATGATGTATATTGGACATTAATGTTGGATATCATTAACAGAATGTGTTTTAATAATTTAAATGTTCTACATATTGTTTATAAATATGGAATTTTTTATCCAATAATAAAATTTCATTAAAACCCCTTAATAAAATAAATACACATTTTTCATTAGATAATTTAAAAAAATATGTAAATTTTGAAGAACTGTAAACAATACTCTAGAGTCACTATCAGGGAGTTATCACCTACAAGTTACCTTCAGAAATGTCTCATCGCTAAACTTGTCTAAATTCCAGAAATGTATCACTAAAAGAAATGAATCATCAGTAAAAATATATCTCTACTAGAAATGGATCAACCCCAAAAATTCGTCACCAGAAGAAATTTATATCTTAAAAATTTGTCCCATGTCAAAAAATTATTCCCCTATTAATATTTCATGGTTAGCATAAAAGACACCATGAACATTATGGAGAGAAACAAGTAATCAAATTTTTGGGAAATTAAGAGTACCCAAGGTCAAATCCATTACAAAGATGATCCTTACAGCCTTAAAAAACCATATACACCACAATTGAAATATCCTCACACATTATTCTGTCTATAATAAAAATATGGGTTTAAATATGAATGTAGAATCAGGATAAAATCAATTACTATGAATGTGGATAATAAATGGAGGTAGTTACCATACGAAATCAAGAAGATATCTAGATTGGAAGTATTTAAATGATAATATTATAAAACTAAGAGAACTTCCTACTAAAAATAGTAGAGGATTAAAAACTGGTGGAATCCCCTGTATAAATCAATTACAGATGTTTTTTTTGGAAAAATAAAAATTATATCTTCGTTAATCTTATACGTTATAATTTTTTAGTTGATAAAACTTTCCAAAATCATATAGGCTACCTTGTAGACCCAGAATAAAATCACACAGTTTGTGAGTATTGTCTATAAATACCATTACAACAATAAAAAATCATCTATAACTAGTATAACATTTTATAATGGTTCTCACACAGTTAACCTTTTTGTGTGGTCTAAACATTCTCCAATTAACCTTGAACATATTTTCCCCCATGGTTTCCCATAAAACATGGAGTATTTTATTTCAAATGTCCACTTATTGAGTAAAAAACATATCAAATTACATGATTTATGCAATTTCCAGTACCCTTTAGACCCCAAAATTGTTCTCAATGTCCATCCATATAAACAATATAATTGATGAAAAGTGAATTAAAATTTAAAAATCAACATGAAAACATATGAAAAATTTAGTAACTCTAAAATCAAATAATATAAATAATCCAATAAAAGAAATGGTGTTACAATTTATCATATTATGATTATTAATAGATATATGTATATTTTATTAAATTTTCTAACATATACATGTACATAACACAATTTGAGGGGTTTTTGTTCATTGATTCAACCCTCCAATCCATTTGTGAATGTTTTATATATTATGATATGATATTTAAGGAAAAGGTGTAACTCCTAGACCCTAGTTACCCAGAGTTAGTGATTTATTGCATAACATTGTCAGGATCATAAGAGATAATGTCTAAAAATATTGATTAGTTTAGTAGCCTTGGATGTACTAGATACATACATAATTTTTACATTACATTATGAAATAGAATAAAATGTTGTGCCCACTTTGAAAACACTCATATCCCTAAGACTATTCCTAAAAGTTGTTCATATTATACATCGTTAAATCGTGGAAAAAATAAAACATAATAAGTTGGTGAGATCAGATGCTCATCAGGGATAAAAATAAATCATAAACTACCATAGATAATCATAAGCATTTAAGGTAATGTATAACAATAAAACAAAATCCATTTAAACATTAACTTCAGCATAACATGGAAAAGATAAATCAAACAATTTCATTTACAGATTCACATTTATATTCTACTAGTTGAATAACCACATGAAATATCAATAGATAATTTTATAATGATGGAATGCACAATGCCCGACATCATAACCTCATTGTCAAGGACTCGTTCCAAGATTTAAATAATAGTTTTGTCAAGTACATGCGCTAAGACAATAGTTTCTCTAATGAGACCTACCGATTCGTCAAGAGGATATAACTCGCCCCACCTGTCACTTACCAAGTCAAATGAATTCCTCATATTGAAATTTTGAAAATAACATAAAAATTCGTATCAAAACTAATATACGAAATGTCAATACTTTAACCAAAAACCATGAATGGTATAAAAATAACACATCCACAGTCAAACATAATTAATGAAATAAAATATAGAAGATATTATTATAATAAATAAATCTCAATCAACAAAAAAATTCAATGAATGATATTTTCATAAATGAAATAATCAGAACAAAAAATTAAGAGAAATATCCTTTTTTTTTCTGGAAATCATTTTAAAGACACACAATTTATCAAAGAATCACTTTAAAATAGATTTTTGAAGAAAAATATCCCATAAAACATTAAAAAAATTAATGGAATTTTAACATAAAAACATTCATGTCAGTATAAATAAATCCTTAAAAAAATTTAAAATGTGGATATTAATGAGAATGATTTAGAAGAATAAATCAATAAAATGATATTTTAGTTAATGTGTTTCTATCTAAATGAAAGACGCTTGAATAAATATAATTGTGGAATTAAATTTAATAAAAAAATATAATATTATGAGATTAAATGGATCCATGATATAATATGTTAATGGATAGAATATATATGATATAAAATTGAATTGGCGCATATCAACAAAGAAGTATCAATGGATTGTAAATTGAGATGAAAACTCAAATAATGACAATTTCATTAGATTAAAGATTAATAAATGACATAATTTTTTTGTGAAAAATATATATACACTCATTCATATTGGATATTTGGTGTAAATCAATAAGAGGACATTCACACATATTTTTTATAAAACAATACCAATGAATTGTATGTTTAACTCAATGAAGGTAAATTTAGTTAAGATACCCATATCATGTTCTTATCAATAAAATGGGTATTTATCAATGAAGTGATTATGTTTATCCAAATTATATTCATACAAATGGAAGTATAAATTACTTAATTAATATTTAAATTGTGATTACATACATAATTATGGAGTTATATAATAAATGATGTATGAATAAAAACAAATGAGATGAAATTGAAATTAGAAATTACTTTAACAATTTGGAAACATAAATTACGTACACCCCCTGAAAGAAGGGTCATAAAATTAAGATGTAAATACCCATAAATTAGTATATATTACACAAATAATAAAATCATGGCAAGTACATACACCACACAAATGGAAATAGGGGCCAATATATCATGAATCTCAACGGAATAAAAGTGAGATAAAACCCCTTACCTTGTACTTTTCCTTAGTAAAGGGTAGGTTAACCCCCAGTATAACTGTGAAATAATAGTTATTAAATTATAAATTAACCACATACATAAATATGATACAATATATGATCTTCTAATATTGCTCTGTTAATGATATTTTAGTAGTATTATTGTTTTGGGTGTTAACTGATTCATTTTCCTTTATATGTTTTGTTACATAAGTCATGATTTTTATGGATATTAAATATTATATTCGTATAAATTATTATATTAATATCATAAAAAATATTTTTAATCATCATATTAGTATTATTATTGAATGGTTACAATGGGAAACTAAATATCCTCGCGTTGTCGAGATGGTAAGTCGTACGTATGCATGAGTGAAAATATGAATATATTAGTTGTGAAATAGTATCTAATTGGATGGTATATTATATATAAATAATAATTAAAATATTATATTTATTATTTACACTAGTTATACTCATTATTATACCCATCCAAATAATGGTCTGTTGAATGAAAAACTACACCATGACGTGGAGATGGTGAGCCGTACGTACTCGCGTATGGTGACATTGTAATTAATACGATGGATAGAATAATGAATATGGTTGTACCATATTTATAATAATATCTCATTATTTAGTAGATACCCGAGTTATTTTTTTAATACAGAAGAATCAAACATGGAGGAAGTGGAAGAATAAAAAATCTTTGAAAGAGGTGTTGAAGTAATTACATATTCTTCAAGTTCTTCCATTGGATGTGAACAAAAGGGCTCCATAGGATGTCTTTATGATCAATGTAATCCCTCTAGGATAGATTTAGGATATATTATAGTATATTTGAGCTGGTTTTGGTAGATCCAATAGGATTTGGAGGTCTGAAATCTAGAGAAGAGGAAGTATACAATTATAAGAGAGCTGAGGGGATCTTTAAGAATATCGTGAAAAATATTTTTTTATAAATTTATTTTTGGTTTTCTAATAGCTCCAAATGGATTTATATATAGGATAATGTGGTTATGGGTCTATAAAATTTCAATAAATAGGTTTCTAGACATTTTTATTTCACTATATTAACCTTATCATTTAGATTTATCTCTTTGTTAAATAGTTTTACTTTTACCATGTGTTCTTTAATTATTATAACACATGGTTAAAAAAATACTATAAATAACCAAGAAAATATATACTGGTTTTTTAGTGACATATATATCATTATATATGTCCATTGGACGAACCATATATTTATAGAACAATTATAAAACTTAATAAAATAGTTTTTAAACTCATTTATGTCAATTTTAACACTATTTTGAATTTAGTTTTTTTGAAATTTTTAAAAATTAGATTTCTTCAAAACAAATAAATTAAATCAACTCGAAAATGTCATAATAAATTAGTAAATCTGTTAATGGAATCAAAAGATTCAATTTACATTTATTTTAATTTGAATAAGATCAATTATTTTAGTCTTTCATTAATAGGGTAGTTACTGCATCATTAATGTGTCCTAAATAAATTTATTTATTTAATGTCTAAAATTATAAATAAAATACCATAATTTAGGAAAATAATTTTATATATCTAATTAATAATTAGAGTCGAATTTATATTATGTATAACCCTATATTTAAAATGTTTTAGTTATTAATATTTGAATTTAAAACTATTAACTAATCATTAAATAAAATATAATAAATGTCGTAATCTAATCGAAGTGGATAAAAAAGGATAATATTTTTTTCCTATGGTTTATTTTTTTTCTAATTAAACTAATCCAATAAAAATTGGACTTGAATTAGGGTAACTATAATATCATATTTACCATTAATTACCCAAATTTTTTAACCGTAGTAAATAAAATTCAAAAGATAATATTAACGAAAAATTATATTAATCATAATGATTGATATGTTACATAATGATGTCTACCACATATCTTGGTATTTTGAAATTCAATTCACAAAAATGGAAAAATTATATTTTATGAAAATTAGCAAATGTGCCAAGAAGGTGAGTAAAAGACAGTAAAAATACAATAAAATTTTATATATCTAATATTATTATAAAAGTGATTCAAGGAAATACATTGAAAAAATATAGGTATTATGTGTCTATTTTGACACTAAAATTAATTTAAATTAATAATAATTAAATAAATAAAAAGTCTGCTTTAAAAAATAACATAGTGTTTTTCAAAATTAATCAAAAATTAAATGTTTATAGAAAAATACCAAAAATTCACACAATGATAATTTTGATATTCCTTATTCCAAAATTATGTATATTTTTCTGAATTAAAAAAAATAATTTGTATTAATGGATTTAAAAAATATTTTTTTGGAAAAACTATAAAGAGGGGTTTTTAGAAGTAAAAACTATCAAAATATTAATATGTGTTTATGTCCAATTTAAATGTAAATTTACATCCAATGAGAAATGTTGGATTAAATTATAAAAATATAATCTAATTATACATTAAAATAACACAAATTTATAATTTAACACTATATATTAATTTTATTAAAAATATTTTCTTCAATTAAAATTTAGTATTTTCATTATTCATCAAAATATGAAAGTTATCAGGAAAGCACAAAAAATTTAACCAAACTAAATTTTTCAGTACTATTTCTAATGTAGAATAATATTTTTCAAACATTATATATAAAGGATTCAAATATTGGATTTAAAAAGGGATCTCTATTGAAAAGCTGTAAAATTGAATTTTTTGGAAAAAATCCTCTTTTTTTAAATAAATGAATTTTTTCATATATTATTTCTATGAAACCCATATTCTGGATGGTAAAATTATATGGAGTATATAAAATTCATAATTCATTTAATACTATTTCAAACTAATTTTTGAACAGCTAGTTTGGAAAGTATTGTTGTGCTCAAACTTGGTGTTGCGAGTAGGGAAAACTATTGAATTACATTAAAGAAAATTTCTTACTATAAATTCTTGGGGTGTTATATTCTTCCCCCTATTTGAAATTATTTTCTCATAATTCTAAAATTGCAATAGGGAACTTCATTGAATTTATCATATTAGAAAAAGTGTCAATAAATTTATCACATTAATATAAATAAAGAGAAGTGCAAGGGTAACCAAATATAACCCATACTAAGATTACATATATGAAAACGTGGATATGAAAGATAAAATATGTGTAATGTTCTGATGTTTAGTGGTATAAAACATGATTAGGAAAATGTTAACCATATGAAAAACCACAAACTTGTGATGAGTTAATCAATTATTAGTTTCCTTGAAGGAAAAGTAAACAAAAAACGTTTTTTAGGTTCAATTTCATAAAGTTGAGATATTTATTTATGAGATTTAATAAAAACATAAAATGATATACTTAATTTTTAATTATAATTTCATCCTTTAATAAATTACTACCACTAACTCATCTTTTCCCCAAATGATTAGTATTCAAGATGACTTGATCACACCTAAAGCACTAGAATCAACTTCTAGAGAATCACATATTCCACAAAGGATGAAATATATATTTCTCTTTTCGTTAGAGATTAACCAAAACCAAAATGGTTAGTACAAGATTAGATGATCCCCAAAATGGAACATCATTTATTGAATATAATAGAAATCTTAATTTCAAAAACTAAAAAATCAATATCCAATGTTAACTAAAGACCATTCAATAAATAATTATTCTCAAATTCATTTAGTATAAGTCAAACTAAGATTAAAATCCAAAACACCTAAGAATTTAATCCCATAAGCTTTCATAGTATATCATAACATTTATCTTGAAATAATATCAACTAATCTTAATGTCTCATACAAAATCATAATTAACCAAATCACATATTATATATAATAGGTTAATCATTTCCATTAATAACCCGAATATCTATAAAAAATAGATTCTTCACACATAAAAATCCACCATTACTCCACAAATGAAATCATATAGTATTATATTTTCTATAGGCATATAACATTCCCAATAGAGAAAACATCTTCAAAAATAACATCGATCACTTAATCACCATATCATTTTCTTATACGAATGATATCCATTTAATTACATATAAGATTCCAAATCAACTTACTATTGATCAATAAAATCATTTAACTAAAAAACATTAGTCACACTAACCAGGTACATCACATATTCCTATGGTAGGTGATATATCCCAGTCCCTATTTGGTTGCGTGTTTGATTCCCGTAGCATTCTCTGATGCAACGGTTTTTCACATAGTACACAAGTTTTCATTTTTAAAAAACTATATTATATAAAATTCCCAAAATGAGGTAAATTCATCAAAATTACCATTACAAAATTTTACCACCAATGTTATCTCATACCCTGAATTTTCATCCCAATAATTCATAACATGTAATTTCATCAAATTCAAGGACCATATAAACCCAAATGGTTCTTTATAACTATATCCACAAAAGAAAAGTCAATTATTCCCCAAATACAATTTTCACATAACAAACTACAGGATTACACATACAAGTGAAAAGTATTCCAATGTAATCCCAACAACAAAGAGAATTAATACTTTTAAACATTTATCCCTCCATTTATTTCCATATAGGTTTTTCTATGACCTAGTGGTTATTTTATAGAATTGGGAATTGAATTGTGTAATTCCTAGCTCCCTAATATATATTTAAAATTACTGTAAATGAATTAATAGGATCATTTTTAATTTCTTCCATTGTACTAATCAATTTTCCTGGATAATTATATACATTATTTCCTTCATTCTCACACATAAATCATTTTTTTGTTCCATTGAGACACTGTCATGGGTGTCTCCTTCCACATTTACTGCATGATGGAAATTGAGCATTCTTTTCTCCACACTCCCCACAGATAGAGATCTTATCATTATTCGCCTTCCAGTTTTTTGTTGAGTTTGGGAGTTGGTTAATGTAGAAGTTGTTTATCATATTTTTGGAAACCTCATTATACATTAACAAAATATATTTTACACTTATGATCATTTCAATTAGTTTCTCATTTCCACCATCATTACCTCCTTGTACATCATGTTTAATGTTACTATAAATTCAATGAAATCCATCCCTTGAATAAAACCAGAAAGAAAAGTGTCGGTAAAAATTTCTATAAAATCATTTACAGAATATATTGACACATTTCTTTCAATATAAAAAACCTTATGATTAACCATGGTTATTTATTATAATCTTGTATAAAAATCCTTCAAATATTCTTGAAAAGAAAATAGGAATTATCCTAATAATATCCCCTAAAAGGGTCGCAACAAAGAGTGAAACAAGGCCCGTTGTCATGCACTAGTTCTCCATAATATGTATCTGAAAGTGTTGTTTTCGTGTTTTACACCCACATACATCTGTAATAGAGTATCCTCTACATTATCATATATTAATGGAATTCATAATGTTGGACATCATAACCACATAGTTAATGACTCATGCCACAAAAACAAATAAAAATTTTGTCAAGGCCTTGTGTCGAGACACTAGTTTGTCCCATTTGACATACCAATGCATCGAGGGCTATAGTGGGCCCCATCCGTCATTTACTATGTCCAATTCATTCCACATATTAAATTTTTTAAATATAACATAAACATTCTTATTAAGACAAGAATACAAAATTTTAATATTTTTACAACAAATAATGAATGGTATAAATATAAAACATCCACAATCAAGCATAATTCATTCCATGCAATATAGAGGATTTTATTATAATAAATCATCCTCAATAATGAATAATATTTAATTATGGATATTGATATAGATGAAAATAATTAGTAAAAAATTAAGGGAAATATCCCATTTTTCATTGAAAACATTCAAATGACAAAATTTATCAAAGAAGTCCATTAAAATATATTTATGAATCAAACTGTCCCATAAAACTTTAAAAAATATTAATGGATTATTAACATAAAAAAATTCATGTAAATATAAATAAATCATTAAAACAATTTTTAAAACATTGATATTATTGAGAATAATTTAGAAGAATAAATCATTAAAATGATATTTCATATAAGAGTTCCTAACCAAACGAGAGACACTTGAATACATATAATCAAGGAAACAAATTAATCCAAACTTTATAATATCATGAGAATAAATGGATTAATAATATAATTTTTCAAAGGATAGAATATATATTATATAAATGTGAACTAATGTATATCAAAAAATAAGTCTCAACGGATTGTAAATTTAGACCAAAACTCTTATAATGACCGTTTCATTAGATTAAGGATAAATAAAGGACATAATTGTGTATGAAAAATATAAATACAGTCATTATAATTGGATATTTAGTGTAAATCTATAATAGTAAATTCACATATATTCTTATAAAAACAATACCTAGGACATGGATGTTTAACTCAATGAAGGTATATTGAGTCAAGATACCTTATAATGTTCTTATCAATAATTTGAGAATTCATCAACGGAGTTATTAAGTTTATCAATAGTATATTCACACAAAAGAAAAGTGTATATTTCTATATTAATTAATAAATAGTGATTACACATATAAATTTGGACTTATTAAATCAATTAAGTATGAATAAAACCCAATGAGAGGATATTGAAATTAGAAATTCCTATACCAATTTGGTATCTTAAATTACAAACAATCCATCAAATAAGGTTCATAAAAGGAATATGTAAATACCCATATATATATATATATATTACCAAATGAATAAAATCATGGGATGTGCATGCCCCACACAAAAGGAAATAGTGGCCAATATTGCATTAATCACATTGGAATAAAAGTTAGATAAAAACCACTTACATTTTACTTTTCCTTATTCAAGGGTAGGTTAACCTTTGGTATAATAATTAAATAATTGTTATTAAATTATAAAAGAAACAAATACATAAATACGATATAATATATGATCTTCTAATACTTTTTTGTTAATGACATTTTTGTACTATCATTATTTTGGGTGTTAACTGATTCATTTACCTTTACATGTTTTGCTACATAAGTAATGTATTTTATAGATAAGAAATATTTGATTCATATCCATAATGATATTAAGATCATAATTTTTTTATTCATCATATGAATATTATTCTTGAATGGTTACTTGGGGAAACAAAATTTCATCACGTTGTCTAGACGGTAATCCGTACGTATGCATGAGCGAAAATATCATTATATTAGTTTCGAAATAGTATTTAATTGGATGATATATAATATATAAATAATAATTAACATGTTATATTTATTATTTACATCATTTATACTCATTATTATACCAATCCATATAATGATCTGTTGAATAAGAAATTACACCATGATGTGGAGACGGTAAGCCGTACATATGCATGTATGGTGACATTGAAATTCATTGGATGGATTGAATAAAAAATATGGTTGTAACAAATTTGTAATAATATCTCTATATTTATAAGGTACTGGATTTATTATTATAGTATGAAAAAAAACAAGTATGACGTTGAAGATGAAAAGAACATTGCAAGAGGTGATGAAGTAATTACATCTTCTACGGGTTCTTCCTTTGGAATTGAACGAAAGGGATCCTTAGGCTGGATTTATGATCAATAAAATGCCTCTAGGTTAGATTTAGGGTATATTAGAAGATATTTGACTAGGTTTTGGAAAATCCAATTTTCTTTGGAGGTGTTAAATTTAGATAAGGTGATGTATACAATTATAAGAGAGGTGATGGGTACTTTAAGATGATCTTGAAAAAAAAATTTATAAATTTTCTTTTCTGTTTATAATTTCTCCAAATAGATTTATATAGAGGATAATATGGGTATGGGTCAAAAAAATATCAACCAATAGGTTTTTAGACAAGTTTAGTTCACCATATTAACCATATCATTTAGATTTAAATATTAATTAAACTGTTTTACTTTTAACATGTGATCTTTTATTATTTTTACACATGTTTAATAAAAAAACTATAAAAATCCAAGAAAATATTAATTGTTCCATTAATGACATAAATATCATTATATATGTCCTTTGGCCGAACCATAGATTTTTAAGAATATTATATAATTTAAAAATATATTTTTTAACTCATATATATACATTTTAACGCTATTTTGTATTTAGTTTTTAGGAAAGTCATTAAAATAATATTTCTTCAAAACAAATGAATTTAATCAAATCTAAAATGTCATATTAACCAAGAAAATTCTTGGACGAAATCCAAAGATTCGATTTACATTTAATTTAATTTTTCTAACAGCAATTATTTTTTTCATTCATCAATAAGGTAGATACTACATCATTATGTGACCTAAATAAATTTAATTATTTAATGTATAAAATTTTAAATAAAATAAAATGACCTAGAAAAACTTTTTAGCTATCTAAAGAATATTTAGAGTCGAATTTACCTTATTTATAACCCTATATTCAAAATGTTTTAGTTATTAATATTTGAATTTAACACTGTTAACTCATCATTAAATAAAATATAATAAATTTCATAATCTTATCAAAGTGGATACAAAAGGAACATATTTTTTTCCTAAGGTATATTATGGTCGATATACACTAAAAAAATAGAAATAGGACTTACATTAGAGTAATTATAATATCATATTTACATTTAATTACCCAAAATTTTAACCGTTTTAAATAAAAATCAAAAGATACTATTAACCAAAAATTGTATTAATCATTATGAATGAAATTTTACATACTTATCTCTACAAAGTCTCTTGGATTTTTTAAATTAAATTCATAGAAATTGTCAAAGTTTGTTTTATGATAATTAACAAATGTGCCAAGAAGGTGAGTAAAAGACAGTACAAAGCACAATAAAATTTTTTATATCTAATATTATTATAAAATCACTTCAATGAATTACATGGAAAAAATATTATTATTATTTATTTATTTTCACATTAAAATGAATTTACATCAAATATCGTTATTTAAATAAACATATGTCTTTAAAAAATAAAACAATGTTTTTCACAATTCATCAAAATTTAAACGTTTAGAGAATAATACCAAAAATTCACCAAAAGATAATTTCGATATTACAAATTCAAAAATGTTGAATATTTTACTAAATTAAAAATATATTATTTGTATTAATGTAATTAAAAAATATTCTCATAGCCAAAACCCAGAAGAGGGTTTTTTATAAGTAAAAACTATTAAAGGATTAATCTGTGTTTCTGTTCAATTTAAATGTAAAATTACATCCAATGTCCAACATTGGATTAAATGAAAAAAATATAAAATATTTATATGTTAAAAAACTCAAATTTATAATTTAAAACTATATATTATATTGATTAAATTTTTTTCATCAATTAAAATTTTCTATTGTTCAATATTCATTAAAATATTAATATTATCCCAAAATGACTGAAACATTATCCAAAATAATTTTTTATGTCCCGCATATAAAGAAGACGTTTATTTTGTCAAAATTAATATATAAAAGTTTCAAATATTGGATTTATAAAGGGTTCTCAAATAAAATGTGGTAACATTGAATTTTTTGAAAAAATATTCTTTTACTTGAAAAAATGAATTTGTTCTTATATAATGTCTAAGAAACACATAATATAGATGTTAAAATTATATGGAGTATATAAAATTCAAAATGCATTTAATACTATTCCTAAATTCTTTTTGAACATCTAGTTTGGAAAATCATGGTGTTTTCAAACTCAATGTTGTGTGTGGAACAAGTTGTTGAATTACATTACAGAAAATAACTTGCAATGAAATCTTGTGGAGTTACATTCTTCCCCCTATAGGAAATTCTGTCCTCGTAACTATAAAATTGGGCTTGGGAGCTTCATTAAATTTCCCAAATCAGAAAAAGTTCCAATAAAATTATCACTTTAATAGAAATAAATTTAATTACAAGGGTATTGTGAGATAACCTATACTATGATTACATTTATGAAAACATGGATATAGAAGATAAACTATGTGTAATGTTCTGATGGATTGTGATAGAAAACATGATCAATATAATTTTAACAAAAAGAAAACTGCAAACTTGTCATCGGTTAATAAATCATTAGTTTCCCAGTATGAAAATAAATGAACAACATTTTTGATGTTCCATATAATAAAGTTGAGGAATTAATTTATGAGATTGACTGAGAACATAAACAGATATACTTACTTTTCAATTAGAGTTTCATCTTTTTATAAATTTATACAACTAACTCTTCTTTTCTCCAGACAATGAGTATTCAAGATGACTTTATTAGACCTGAAGCACTAGAATAAACATCTAAAGAATTATATAAACTAAAAAGGATGAACAATATATTTCTCTTGTCTTTAAAGATTAAACAAAAAAATGGTTAGTACAAGATCATTTGTTCCCCAAAATGGAAAATCTGTTATAGAAAGAAATACAAATATTAATTTCAAAAACACAACAATAAATATCCAACGTTAACTAAATAAAAATTAATAAATAGTTATCCTTAAATTCCTTCAATATAATCCAAAATATGATAATATCGGAAAACACATAAGAATTTAATCACATAGCCTTTTATAGTAAATCATAACATTTATCTTCGAATACTATCAACTACACTTAACTTATTATACTAAAGTGTAACAAACAAAATCACATACTATCTATAATAATCTAATCATTTCCATTAATAACCCAAATATTTATAAACACATAGATTCTTCAAAAATAAAAATCCACCATTACTCCTCAAATTAAATCCCATATTATTCTTTTTTCTTTAGGCATACTGTGTTCCCAATATTGAAAACATCTTCCAAAATAATATTGATCACTTAATCACCATATCATTTTCTTGTACTAACGATTTCCATTTAATAAAACATAATATTCCAAATCAACTTATTGTTGATCAATTAAATCATTTCATTAAAAATAATTAGTCAGACTAACCAAGGAAATCAAATATTCTAGTGGTAGGTGATATATCCCAGTCCCCCTTTGGTTGAGTGTTTGATTCCTGTAACTTTTTCTTATATGACGGGTTATCAAGGGTACACATGTTTTCCTTTTTAAAAAAAATATTTTATAACATTCCAAAAATGATATTATTTCATCAAAATAACCATAACATTATATAACAACAAATGTTATATCATACCTAGCATTTTCATCCAAAAAATTAATACCCTGTAATTTCCTCAAATTAAAGGACCATATAAACACAAATGGATCTTTCTAAATGTATCCACAAAAGAAGATCCAATTCTTCCTCAAATATAATTTTCACATAACAAACTGCAGGATTACCCATACATGTGAAAAGAATTCCAATGTGACCCCATCAACAAAGAGAATTAATACTTTTAAACATTTATCCATATATTTATTTCCATATAGGGTTTTCTTTGACCTAGTGGTTATCATATAGAATACATAATTGACTCAAGTAATTACTAGGTCCCCTATATTTATGTAAAATGACTGTAAAGGGATTATTTGGATCATTTTTAATTTCATCATTTGGACTCTTCAATTTTAATAGGAAATTATTATCTTTATGTTCTTCATTCTCACACATAATGAATTTTTTGTTCCATTGAGACACTTTCCTTGGTGTCTCCTTCCACATTTCATGCATTATGGAAATTGAGCTGTCTTTTCTCTACACTCCCCACTGATGGTGATCTTATTATTATTCGTCTTCTTCTTCTTTGTTGAGTTTGGGAGATGGTTAATGAATATGTTTTTTATCATATTCTCGAAAAGGTGCTTCTAAATGAACATGAAATCATTTACTCTTATTATCATTTCATTTAGTTTCTCATTTACTCCATCATTATAACCTTGTACATCACGTTCAATGTTACTATCACTTCCATGAAATCCATCCATTGAATAAGTCCAGAAAGCATAGTGTGTGTAAGAATTTCCACAAAAATCATTAAGAGAATATCATGAAACCTTATTTTCAATCTGAAACTCTATAGGTTTAACCATGGTTATTTATTGTCATCTTATATGAAAATCCTTCAAATCATCATGAAATGGAAATACGAATTATCCTAATCATATCCACTGGAAGAGTCGTAACCGAAAGTGCAGCATGGCCTATTGTCGTGCACTAGTTATCCATAAAATATATCTGAAGGCACTGTTTTCTGGTTTTACACCCATATACATATGTGAAAGAGTCTCATATACCTACTCATATCTCGATAGAATGCATAATGTTAGACATCATAACCACATTGTCAAGTCCTCATTCCATGAAAACAAATACTAAATTTGTCAAGGCATTGTGCCGAGACACTAGTTTGTCTCATAAGACCTACTAATGCATCGATGGCTATATCGGGCCCTAGTCCTCATTTACTAAGTCCGATGCATTCCTCATGTTAAAATGATGAATCATAACATAAAAACTTTTATTAAAACAAGAATATGAAATTTCAATATTTTAACAACAATCCATGAATGGTATAAAAATCACACATCCACCATCAAACATAATTCATTCAATGCAATATCGAATATTATATTATAATAAATAATCATCAATCAAGAATAAAATTCAATATAGAATATTTAAATAGAAGAAAATAATCAGTAAAACAATTTGAGAGAAATATACTCTTTTCCTTGAAAACATTTAAAAGTCACACAATTTATCAAAGAAGTCGTTTAAAATAGATTTCTGAATCAAATTGTCTCATACCATTTTTTAATTTTTTAAAGGAATTTTAATTTTTAAACATTCATGTACATATATATAAACCCTCAAAACAATTTATAAAACATTGACATTAGTGAGAAATATTTATAATAATAAGTCGTTAAAAAATAGTTTAGTTAAATAGTTTCTAACCAAATGAGAGGTGGTTGAATACAAATAATTAAAGAAAAAAATTTAATAAAAAAAATATAATATCATGAGAAAAAATGGATTCATGATATAATCTGTCAAATGATTGTGTATAGACTATATAAAAGTGAATTGGTGCATAACAACAAAGATGTCTCAATGGAAGGCAAATTGAGAAAAAAATTATAAAGTAAATATCCTTAGTTTAAACATAAATAAATTACATAAATATGTGTGAAAAATATAAAAAACTCTATATTATTTTATATCCTATGTAAATATATCAGATTACATTCACAAATATTCTTGTAAAAACAAAACTATTGACTTGGATGTTTATCTCAATGAATGGAAATTGAGTTAAAATACCCTTATCAAGTTCTATCAATGACTTGAGAATTTATAAATGAAGTGATTATGTGTATTAAATTTATATAGACTAAAATTGGAGTGTAAATAACTATATAAATAAATAAATAGTTATTCGACCAATAATCTTGGAGTAAAATAATCAATGGTGTATGCGTAAAACCCAACGGGTGGAAATTGAAATTAGAAATTCGCTTATAGATTATCTAACTTACAAAAAACACACCATGAAAGAATGATCATATAATGAAGAAGTAAATACACATTAATTTAGGTATATAAAAAAGTTAATACAATCATAGGTTGTAGATACACCACAAAGAAGGAAATAGTGGAACATATAGCAAGAAGCTCATGAGAATAAAAGTGAGATACAAACCCCTTACCTTGTACTTATTCTTATTCGAAAGTAGTTTATCCTCTTGTATAATGGTAAAATAATTTTAATTAAATTATACAATAACCACATAAATAAATATCATATCATATATGATCTTTTAATATTTCATTTCAAATGATTTTTTATTAATATCATTGTTTTGGGTGTTAACTGATTCGTCTTCCATTATTTTTTTTGATATCTATGTCATGTTTGTTTTGGATTGGATGTATTTGATTAATATACCTAATGATATTATTTTATTAAATAGTGATTTTAATCATCATATTAAAATTATTCTTGAATGGTTATGATGTGAAATGAAATCTCAACACGTCATGGAGACGGTAACCCATATGTACGCACAAGCTACACTATCATTCTATTAGTAGTGAAATATTATTTAATTGGATGGTATATTATATATATAGAATAATTAACATTTTATATCAATTATTTAAATTAGTTATAGTCATTATTATACCAATCCAAATAATGATGTGTTGAATAACAAACTACACCATGACGTTGAGACGGTAAGTTGTACATACACACGTTTGGTTAATTCTTCATTCATAGATTGGATAGAGTAATGAATATGGTTGTAACATATTTTTTATAAAATATCAGTATAATGAAAGTAAATTATTTATTATTTTAGTATGGAAAACAGAAATAAAGGGGAGGTGGAAGAAGAAAAACACATTTAAAGAGGTGATACAGTAATAACCTCTTATTCAGGTTCTTCCTTTGGATTTTGACAAAAGGTCTCCTTGGGATGGCTTTATGAGAAAATTAAGGCCTCCAATTATAAGTTAGGGTATTTGGGTGGATATTTTACTAGGGTTTGGCCGAGACAAAAGGCTTTTGAGTTTTAAAATTAAGAGAAGGGGAATCATGTTTTTCTTAGAGAGGTAAGGGGCACATTAGGAAGAGCTTGAAATGTTATTTTTTTTGTTAAATAATTTTTGATTTAAAATAGATCCAAATGAATTAATAATGAAGATAAGGTGTGTATGGGTCGATAACTTTTCAACCAATAGGTTTTAGACATTTTTAGGTCACCATATTAATCTTATCATTTATATTTTATTCTTAGTTAATTAGTTTTAGTTTACCATGTATTCGTGTATTATTATAATACATGGTTAAAAAAAATACTAAAAATTTCCATGAGAACCTCAATTGGTTAATTAATCACATATAAATAATTATATAAGTCATTTTTCTGAACCTTATATTTTTAGTACTATTATATAATTTAATAAAATAGTATTTGTTTTAAAAAATCATTTATGCCAATTTTGACACTATTTAGTGTCTGGTTTTTTATAAAGTCAGAAAAATATAAATTTTTTCAAACCAAATACTATTAATATAATCTAACAAGTCATATTAACATATATAATTCTTATATGGAATCAAAAGATTCAATTTACATTTATTTTAATATTTATATCATCAATTATTTTAGTCATTCATTAATAAGTTAGTTACTACATCATCATTCTGACAATAATAAATTTAATTATTTAATGTCTAAAATTATAAATAAAATTACTCAATTTAAAAAAACATCTTTTCTTTATAATTATTATTTATAGTCAATTTTATCGCATGAATAACCCTATATTAAATATATTTTGGTTATTAAATCTTGAATATAACTCATTTAACTCTTCTTAAAATAAAATATAATAAATGTCCTAATCAAATCCACGTGGATCAAAAACGATCATATATTTTTCCTATGGTTGATATTATTCAAAATAAAATTATCCAAATGATTTTGGACATGTGTTAGGGTAATTATATTATGTTTTTTACCTTTAATTAACCTATCTACTTTAAACTATGGTAAATAAAATTCAAATGTTACAATTCAACGGAAATTATTCTAATCATATTCAATGAAATTAAACTTAATAATGTCAACTATGACTTTTTTATTTTTTGAATTCAATCCATATAAGCGGTAAAATTATATTTTACACAAATTTGAAAATTTGCTTAGAAGGTGAGTAAAAGATGGTAAAAAGTAAAATAAAATTATATATATATATATAATATTATTATAAAATGACATAAATGAATTAAATTTTACTAATATATGAATTTTATATATATTTTTACTTTCAAATATTTTTACATTTAAAACAAGTATTTAAATAAAAATCTAGCTTTAAACAATAATGCAGCGTTTTCCACTATTCATATAAAATTGAATGTATTTAGAAAAATACAAAAAATTCACCCAAAGATAAATTTGTTATTAAAAATTCAAAAATCATATATGTTTTAGGAAATTAAAAACAAAAATATTTAATAATTAATTTAAAAAATATTCCCATTGTCGAAACCAGAAAGCACATTTTTGAGAAGTAAAAACAATCAAAATATTGATATGTGTTTATGTCCAATTTAAATTTAAAATTACTCCCAATTACCAAAATTGGATTAAATTATAAAAATATAATCTAATTATACTGAAAAATCATTAAAATTATTAATTTAACGCTATAAATTATTTTTATTAAAAATGCTGTTTTCAATTATAATTTTATACCTTTTACTATTCATAAAAATATGAATGCTCTCAGAAAAGAAATGAAAATTTATCAAAACGTAATATTTATTTATCAATTTTAATGAATATGTTTATTTGGTGAAATTTTATATATAATTGTGTCAAATATTGGATTTTAAAAGGGTTCTCTTTTTCAAGGTGGTAAAAATGCATTTTTTGAAAAATATTTTTTTATCTGAAAATTTGAATTTTTTATTATATTATGTCTACGAAAAACATAATATGGATGTTAAAATTATATGGAGTATATAATATTCAAAATTTAGTTAATACTATTCATAACTTCTTGTTAAATGACTAGTTTGGTAAGACGTGGTGTGATCAAACTCGGTGTTGCATGTAGTGCAAGCTATTTAATTATTTTAATGAATATAAATAACTATAAAATCATGTGGTGTTAAAAATGGCGAGTAAAACCATTATAGTATTGGTATCTTCCCACTATGTTATGTTTTCTTGTATATGCTCCTTGAATTATGATTACAATGAAATGTATTATGTTGTTTCAATTTTTTATTATATATTCCTATATTATCTTTTTTAGTTATTTTGAATGCTTTATATTGTGATTCAAGGAATATAATACACATTTTATTTATCATGATTTCCTTATGATGTTCTCATGTACCATAATTGTGTTATCATACACAAATATTTATATTATTCTAAATATGTTCTTCTATTTTTATCTCTTATGTTCAACCTTGACGAGTTTCCGAGACCACCACTTTTAATTATTTGATTTACCTATATATTTAGAATATTATAATGAGTTATATAACATGAAAAGTATCATGTGATTAATTTTTTTAATATATGTGAAATTCATATTTTTGAATAAGGAATACATGGATTAATAGGAAAAATGACAATCTTATGAGAATTTTTGGGTTAATTTAAATGTATTTTTTTCCCTTGTTATCTAATACTCTTACCCTATACAATACTAGTTATGTATGTGAAATTTTTTTATTTATTGATATTTTAAAAATGGATGTTTATATTTTAGTCACATAAGTCAATATGTAAAACTGATTGTGGTGGACATGTCTTGTTAATCATGTATGGTAGTGCAAGACTATGTCATGATAGTTTATAATAGTGTATTGTTAGGAAACCATTTAAAATTAAAATATTATCATAAATCGAGTATTTAAATGATTTGTATATCATCATGGGTTAACAATACTTTGTTTATATTTTCAATGGCATTTGTACCATTTTTTAATGTTTTATGATATTAGATTTTAAATTTATTAATGATATTTTGGATATTTTAATTAGATTATCACTAATAGTATATGATTCTATTCTAGATACTACAAAAGAATGAGAATTGATTTTTTATTATTCATTATATATTATTTTTTGAAAATCTAATTTTTTTTTGTGGTTTTATGTATAATGTGATATTGATTGATATGCAATATATTAAAATTTGGATATAAATAATATGTTAAATTTTTATTGGGAATAATTCATTGTATTTTTTGAATTTAACTTTGTAATAAATATCTTAATTTAATAATTATTATAAATTATTATTAGAATACATTAGTGGAAATCCAAAGGATAATATAAAATATTAGAAGACATATAATATTATTTGTAGTGTAATGTGCATAGGGATTCATAGAAATTGAATTCCTATCAATATACTACATTTTGTTACATGAACATGATCTGATTCACCAAGGGGTAATATCCCTGAAATAACTTTTCTGGGTTTTAATTCGACTGGCCCTTGGTGAAAAATATAGTGTTCAAACAACAAACCATTTTTTGAAATTTTAAGTGGAAAATAATTTGATGATTAATTTTCTATTTTAGAACCATAATGATTTATTTGATAAAAAATTTATCTCATGAATCATCTAAATATTAAGAATCAACTAATCTACATTAATCAGTTACATAAATTAAAATTTAAATGTTAAAATTTAGTTAAGTTTGTAGATTACAACACACTAATAATTTAGAACATATATTTTTCCTATAAATAAATAATATGTTGAATTACATGTATCATAAAAAATAAAAAACAAGAATGAACGAAATTATATGTTAAAAAACCTGGTAATTGATACATCATGATAAAAAAATTTGAGATATTTTTATGAAAATTGTGATATTATTAAATATTATTGTAAAGAACTATTTAGTAAAAATTAAATATTTTAAAATGAATAAATTTTTTTTTAAAAAAAAATTGTTTGTACTAATATAATTTTACCGAATTTATTTAATGGTTATACGATAAATAATTAAATGGATATGATGTCATAAATTGTTTGGTTTTTATAACATGATAGGTTGTTTTTATGTATAAATTGGTAATTATATTAATGATATTAACATTAACTTATACTATAATTCTTAGTCTTCATATAATTATCACCTACTAACATATTTCATCATTTCAATATAGTATGGTCAACTATGTTACAGAGTAAATATTGAATAAAAATAAATAAGATACATCATAACACTAATACTATGTATATTATAAACAATTTTATATCTCATGGGACCATAGTCAATATATTGAAGTAGTTTGGGAGAAATCAATAAAAAAACCCAAGGGGTTGTTGATAGAAAATATAATACAGTTAATACAACACATGTAATAATATATTGACCAAATAATTAAATAAAAATAAAAACTTCTCAAAAATAAATTATTTGTGAATGTTATTTTCTTATATGGGATGTTATAGAACGTAAAAATGAATAGGGAATCTAAAGTAAGGTTTTTTTGTCAATTTTTATTATTTTAGAAAAGATTCATAAGTTCACCATGTTTACATATATTTGGTGTTCTTTTGATTCACTTAACTATTAATGTCTCGAAATATATTTTTCAGGTAATTAATTTCTATTAATAAATACCATTCATTAATATTATTTCAATTCCCCATGATATAAAATTTATTATAATTATAAGGGTTTATTATGTCAAAATTTCCATTTGAGACTTGTTTCATTTTATGAATCTAATTTTCTTATATATTGTGTATACACTACAAAATTGAATGTTATTACCACGATTATCTCTATATTAATAGTATCTAATGTAAAATCATAATTATTTTTTATGTAATCTTCCCCACCACATTTTATCATTCAATGGTTAGGTCTTGTTTATAGGTTCGTTGAGTGACATTTATGAAATTTTGGAAGGATCCTTGGATGTACATAGTTGTTGCATGGTTTTCCCAAACTCTGAACCCTACTAGTGAAAATAGTGAAACCCAAAGTATTGATATCTTGGAAGGTTGTATCAATGTTTTAAATAATGGGCACCCACCTTATATAAAACGGTTATCTATTTAATGGGGAAAACGGTTCGGGTGCATGGTTTGAAAACAATGCAACCCCTAGCATGAAACTGTGCACCCAACGTTCATTTATTCCAAAAATTATATTTTTCATTCTAATGCCCCAATTTTACCCACTATAAACCCTAACTCATTATTTTACATCATCCTACTTATTTGTAGCTTTTAGGATCAAATTTTGGCTCCACTAACCCCTCTAAATTTATGATCATAGTTATGTGATCATCGTTATATCCTTTACCGGTAAGAGTTCTGTGTTTGTTCATTCTCTCTGGATATAATTCTCTACCCTACTTTAGTATTTTTATATATTCATTTTTTAATGGATATAATATTATATCTTATTAGATATTTAATATTGTTTTTATTCTTGAATATTTGTTAGAGACATGATTCATTTTATGTTCCCATTTCAGGCATTGCGATTTTTGATCTTGTGATCCTATGATAGTGGAATCTGTTTAATATTAAAATATTTATTTAACACAAAATTTATTTATTTAAATTTATTTTATTTCAATTATATTACGAATATCCCAAATCACATTGAATTTGGATTTGAAGTTTCATGGAATTTTTTTTTGGAAAACCCATAATTTCAGTTAACTGGGGTGTGATTGAGGAATTTCATGGAAAGTGTGAAATTAAATTATGGAATTAAATTTTGAAAATGATTTATGAAATTTATCTGAAATTTATTTTTGAGTAAAAATGGATTAAATTATTATGATTATAAAAATTGTTGGTTTTATATTGGATAAGTAATGAAATGATTAAAAAACCAATTTTTTATTTTTAAATGGAAATTATAATATAAAAATGAGAATTTCAGTAATTGTATTTTTAATAGTTCAATGGAAAATTCCCCATTATTGTTTATTATTTGATAACATGAAATAATATGTAGTTATTTAGGTATTTTGGAAAACACATTATTCATACTTTAAAAATCTAGAAAAACATACTACAACATGTCACATCCTCGATGGGGTGGTGATGAGTCCTATTTGACCAGTTTTTGAAGGACTTATGTACAAATGTCAACATGATCACATGTTCAATTGTGTGAGGATCCCATAAAATAAAACTATCATATTTATTTTTATATTAAAATGTTTCTCAATTTTGATTATATTGATATATTGTATTGTTAATAAACTATTTTACACATTTTAATGATTTTACATTAACTGTTTTTTATAAACTATTTATTAATAATTTATTTGAAATATTTACTACACTTGAATTGTAATTCATGATCTGTTTCAACTATTCTTTTTTAATTTTATACCTTAATTTATTTAAAATTGAATTTTTTTTATTTGTTTAATTCATGTGGATCATTATTTTGGAATCCTTGATGAGACCCTACTTGGATTATAGGTCACACCGTACCAGTGCCTTCAGCTGTTTAATAATTATCGCATTCCATGTTCTAGAAATGGAAAAGGTCAAATTAGAATGGGTGGTTACAGATCTTTGTTCTTGGAGAGCATCATCCATTGTTACATGACCTGTTTATTTTTCATTTGATGGTAATTTTTGGTAGTAAATTTGGTTAATATACATGTTTTACATCTTTTATTACTCTTTTTATGGAGTTTAATTTGATCATAATGAATTCATTCTTATTCTTCCTCAGTTTGCGTTGGAAAAAGCTTCCAACCCTTATTTTGTATGATGCCAGGTGCTAGTCACCAACACACGGGGAAAGGAAATTTCATTTATTCCATGTCTGTTCCATCTCAGGTATATGGTAACTAGGGTATTCGATATTATTCATTAATAAGTTGTATTAATGTATAAGATAAGGATATTTCCTTCATGTCAGTTGGTAGTTGTGTAATATTATGAAGACATAGGGGGTATTTGTGAGTATGCTCCTAGTCAGATGTAAACTTAATTATTCTGTAGTCATCATTAGATGTATGGGAAGGTTTTATTGAGGATTAGTTCATGTCTTCCACATACCTCTTATTTCTAAATATTGAAATCAAAATAATTTTTATCTCTGATTTAGTATTAATTTCCATGTTTCACTTGTTTGAGTATTGATATGTCAATAGATCTAATATCTTCATTATTTTATTCTGATGTAGAGTATCATCATGCATCCTTGAATATGTGTGAATAATATCTAGGGAGAAGTTGCAGATTCAACACAATGAGAAAATATTCTATCGAAGTAGAGTCTAGTTGAATAATTGTCTTCTGTTATCTAGGCTCTCAGGTAGGAAAGTTCTTTTGTTCCAATTCATGCTCTAGTTATGGAACCACATATGTATGAATTCTAGATTTTTTATCATTAATTACTTCTAAAAAATCCATCTATATCCATAGGATTGAATGATCATGATGATGAAGATGATGGGTAGAGGATAGTTAAAATATTATTTAAATTCATTGATACACTTCATTTTTTCAAGGTGAAATTTTTCACCTTCAAGAAATATGGAAATTGCTAGAGATGGTGGGAAACAATGGTGAGTGTGAAGAAGAAAAATAAATTGGGATGAATGAAAATTGAATATCATTTTACTAACCCATTCTATCCATTTAGTTGTTGTTTCCCAAGGATATTATATTTATTGAACATGTATAGGATGACATGGCCATGATAGAATACACAACTTTTTTTTGTTAAGATTGTCCATTTCTCAAATTAGTTTGTATCAAATGAGTAGATGAAGACTTCATGAATCTATATGAGACATAGATTTTAAATTATTTTTCATTTATTGTTATTGATGAATCATTATCATATTTATGGGATGAAGATAGTAGTAATGGATGAGATGGAAGTATCTAGAAAATTAGGGTTGATGGAAATCTCTTTTATTCCCAAATATTTTTTTAGTTCCTTTTGAAGAAAGATAATGTGTGATTACTCTCATGGTGGTTCTCTAAATCTAGGGTCTTCTAGACCTCATAAATTTCATAAAGGAGTCACAATGATTTTTTAATAGTGTGTCATAAAAGGGAACCCAAAATGGGTTTCCACTAAGGTACCCAAGGTATGTGGTTGATTTGTACATTGTGGTCACGTAAACAACATATATCATGTCTATTATACTCCATGTAATGGAAAAAGATCATCTTCATGAACAGGTATTTAGTGAAATTATATTCTTCAAGGACTACAAGGTTCTAGACACAAAAATCCAAAACTAATATTCATTATGCAGTGGATGATTATCTAGAGGAATAAGATACAAGTTTATTAACTATGATAGGTACCATCACTATAAATTAATCATTAGGGACTGATTAATTTTGATAATAGTGAATCTCATTCATTCATTTTAACTCATATTATGATTCTGTTATATCATTCAAGAATAATCTATACTTTTGTGATGGATGTTACTAAACCCCACTATAAAAAGAGAGCAAAGGGTATCAGTTTTCCTTATTGTGAATTCTGTTAATAAAATGTTGATCATTCATGGGATTTTATTATTCATTATTTGAATCCCCTTGAAATAATATTGAGTATGTATTGGATTTTTTTCTAAAAAATATCGGCCAGATTTTTATCATTGGCATATATCCTATTATTTTCCTTATAAGGTTTTCTGTATCCTCTATGGAGAATGTAACCAAAGGTTATATAGAGTCATACCATATTATCTAGATTTGGGAGAAGTAATATTTATGATCATTTTTTACCTGGATTGAGAATCTATAATTTATGATCCAACTTAATTTTTCATCAATTTTCATTGTGTTTTTTATTATGACTTCTCCAGTTGTCCATTAGAAAGAGAGGTGGAGTTCTCTATTGAATTAGTTTTTGGTACACATCCAGTATCTATTCATTCTCCCCTCATGTAATAGGATGAAATGAAATATTTTAAGACTCAGATGGATGATATTTTGGAGAATGGTTGTATAACCATGAGTGTGTCAACTTGGGTTTCTTAGTGAACCATTGTAAAAAAGATGATGTGTTATTTTTTCTATGGGTTGATAACCAAAAAATAAAGCTATGGTAAAGAATAAATATATATTTCAATCTACTGATGATTTTTTTGACTATTTTAAAGGGGAGAAGTCGTTCTATGAGAATTATATTCAACCTTTTTGTCAACAGTTGATAATAAAATAAAATCACATTTCGAAACCCTACTGGTGGAGATGGTATGGAAATTATGATAACATTCTAATAAAATTTGTTCTATACAATGATCATGTAATATTTATGTATGTAATGAGAATGATTTTACATTTTTATCTTGAAACATTTGTAGTAGTCTGTTTGGAGGAATTTCATATTTACTCGATATCTGGGGGGGGTGATGAGCGCTATCTCAGAGAAGTTATGTAACTATTGAGAAGACATAGAATTTATAAAAATTTAATATAATGTGATTTATGGAATAGAAATTTTAATTTCATTGAAGACGTGGTGTCAGAATAAGGTATATCAGTTGATCCTAAAAATTTGAATGTTATTAGGACATGGGAATAACCAAAATTGTTTTTGTGATTCATTGATTTTGGGGTTTAGCTGGATATTATTTTGAGTTCATAATCTACCTCTCAATGATTTAATCTAAGATGACTAAAATATATAGAAATATATAAAATTCTTTATCAGATTAGAAATTTTAGAGTTATTTTGTTGAGATAAATATTTTCTAAATTATGCATCAATGTTTACTCTTTAAGATACTAGGTAGGGCTATGTGGCCTTTTGTGCTACATCAGGTTTTGTTTTAGGATGCGTTCTTATCTAGAGTGATCATGCCATTTCCTATGGGAATCATAATCTTCGGCCACATAAATAAGAATTATCAATTTCATGACCTTGATCTCTCATTTTTTGTGAATCCACTTAGAGTAGAAGACATTACCTTTTATAATTGTTTAATTTGTATTTCAACCATAAGAGGATGAGTTATATCTTCTCTCATAATTAATTGAATCTTCTCTTGAGACGTTGGGTGGAATACATGAAATTTTTTGACATTTACATCACATATAACATAGGGAATTTTTTTTATTATAAATTCTTTGAGTATGTAACATACAACAAATGATGTAAAGGAATCATTAGAACAGTGAAAATTGATTCCACTTTTTTCAATGATTCATATATGATTTTAGGAGTTGGGGGATGATGATGTTTTGATTAATGTTTAGTGGTCAGTGGCTCTTTTCAAAATGGTTCTTCAACAAATGTATCTTGATGATGAGTTTCATATAATTATAAATTATCTTCCTAGTGAGGTGCCTATTAATAAATGGTCATTCTCCATAAAGGTCATTCTATGTTTCATATCTAGATCATTGTACCTTTTCTTGTGAGAAAAGACATTATGGGGGATTTCCATATTTCAACAACAAAAATTCACCAAGGAAACAGAAATATGTTTTATGACGTGTGACGATGCATCATGTGGTCATGTATGAGATGATTAATTGCATATTTCTTAACATCATTGTAAATACATTATGATAGGTCAACGCAAAGAAATATATACCTTTAGGTTTTCTTCATCCA
Source organism: Viscum album (assembly GCA_963277665.1). Classification (NCBI taxonomy): domain Eukaryota; kingdom Viridiplantae; phylum Streptophyta; class Magnoliopsida; order Santalales; family Viscaceae; genus Viscum; species Viscum album. Next base: position 1,245,914,209 of record OY728147.1, read on the forward strand.
CTTCTAGTAAAGACATAGATGTGGGATTGAATATATAAGGACTTTTGTGTTTAGGATTCCACATAGAAAGAGATAGAAGAATGTGATATGGGTTTTTATCCATGGGGTAAACAAATTAGATCTCATTATACACACTTATAAAACAACTAATAATTAATGTATGGGAAATACCCATGAAAGAGAGGTCGTTTGTTTTCATAGAGTTTCATTTTATATAGTATTTGATAAGGAGGGTAGTTTCACATCACTCTTTTGGTGAGTCCATCAAGGCGCACTAGGATGTCTGGTTTTTTTACTAAAGCATACCATCCCAAATTTGATGTTCAGACAAAAATATATATACAGAATCTCGAGGATATTCTTCACGCCTACATTATTATCAGTGGTGGGGCTTTGGATGTCCATTTTGGGCTGGTTGATTTTTTGTATAACAATAGTTACAATTAAGTGATGTGAATAGATTCTTTTGACGCCTTTTATGGATGACCATGTATAAATCAATTGTGTTAGTTATAAGTCAGTGAATGTTCTTTGGTTGGAAAGATCTTGTTTCAAGATATGACATCAAATATTTAATTGATTCCTCATATAATTATGAGGGAAAAGTGATGTTATAAGCCTTATGGTGGTCTCCATCATCGGCCATTGGAATTCTAAGTTGTTGATAAAGTGTTCTTGAATGTTTCCCCTTGTTATAGTTATCGATGGATTTGGAGGAAATGGATGTTTTGTCCTCATTTAAGGGAACTTTTAATGTTTATGATTAGGTGGAGAATGTGTATTATCATTTAAAACTATCTCCATATTTGATTTTTATACATAACAAGTTCTATGTATTACAAATCTAAAAATATCTTTTATGTTCATCTCATTTTCTAAGCCGGAGTGATTTTGACATTGATCCCAATTTATATGTGATTAGAAAACTATCATGATAGTTTATTTTGAAACCAATTACATTATGGAAAATCTATAACTTATGTTTGAGTTATTTGGAAGCATGGTTCTAAAATTATTGAGACATGGGATATGTTGGCACACATGATTTACTATTGGCCTCAACTATTGACATATAAGTTTCATAACATGAAATATATGGACAAAAAGTTTATATAATTGGGTGGTTATATAATATTTTTTTATTTTTGATTAATTATAAACCTATATTTTAATATTCTTCAGTTTGGTCTTGTTTAGTGGTGCTTCAAGTGAAATTTTGGAAATTTTGGAAGGCTCTAGGGATGTTCATGGTTTGTGTAGAATATTCTCAGAACATGATATCTTGTAGTGAATACTGTGAAAACCCAGCCAGGGAGGGATTTCAAGTTTGGTGCATGATTTAAAAAACAATGCACCCACCTTGTACAAACTATCAACCCCTTTAGAGGGGTAAATGTTTGGGTGAATGGTTTGACAAATTGTGTGGCCACAAATATGACATTGTTCATGTAGAATTTTTTTATTATGATAATTATATTGGAAGTATTGAACCCCAATTTCAATACCCCACATGACCCTCAATCGGGATTTGATATCCTCATAGGTATACATTGATCCCAAGAACAAATTTTGACTCTTTGAAACCCCTCCAAGGATTATTAAATCTAGGTGGTCATCGATCAATCATTTAATAGTATGTTTTTTACCATATTCATTCTATCACGATCTCCATTGTATCTTAATTTGGGTTTATCATATATTTTTATTGATGGAGGATCTAATATCAATTGTTTTAGATCATGATTCTAGAATTAATTATTGAATAATCATTAATGATGTTCTTCATTGTATTTTCCCATTTTGAGCATTTTGATTTGTGATGTCGATGTTGGTGATTATATTTAATATTGGGAAATTCAGTTAACCCAAAATTAATTAAATTAAATTAAATTTCATTTAATTTTATTATTAAATACTCAACTCACATTGAATCATGATTTAAATATTAATTGGAAATAAATTTAGGGGAAACACCCAATTCTAATGAATTGGGTTACGATTGTGTAATTTTATGGAAAATGTGAAATCGAATTTTGGAAATAAGTTAAGAAATTTATTGGAGATATTGATTTCAAATTTTTTTTAATTTTTTTTTTAAATTTGTTTTGATACAAACCTTGGTTGGTTTAATGATATAAAAGGAATGAATTGACTTAAAATCCATGTCATTTCTTAAATAGATATTGGTATATTAATATATAAAATGTGTTAATTTTATTTTGAGTAATTTTGAGATGAATTTTCATTATTGATTGTGGTTTTAGAAATGAAATCCATTATAGTTATTGTGTTATTTTGAACAAAAATCTGTTAACTCTTAATTACTCTAAAATCTATAGTACAATAGGCCAAATCATTGATCGGCTGGGGATGATCCCTCCTTAACAATTTTTAGTGAAATGTGTCGACATATTTAGGTGATCACCAATTCTAGTGTGTTACTATCCCATATCCTTTAACTACCATGCCTATTAGAATATTAAAATGTTTCCCATTTGTGATTGCTTTGATATATTCCATATTTTGTAAACTATTTTACACATTCATTGTAAATTTATATAAACTGGTTTTTGTAATTATTATTAATCCATTTTAATAATTATTAACTTCAATTGAAATGTACATAATGAATTGTTTCAAATAATCATTTGTACATTGATTCCTCTTTTATTTAATGTTGATATATTTATTTGATTACCTAATGTGGTATCTTATTATGGAATTCTTAGTGAGGCCATATTAGTATTTAATATCAAACACAACCTATGCCTTTCAGTGTTAGAATATTATCTTCTACCAGCTTCGAGCATGGGAAAAATACAACTTAGAGATGGTGGTTATTGATATTTGGCATTGGAGAGCTATGTTCATTTGGACTTGGGATGTTTAACATTTATTTTCAACTATATTGTATTTGTAATAGTGGATTATATACCTATTTTCCTTTTAGTATTGTTCTCCCTATAGATTTTTCAGTGGGGAATAATGAATTTTTTCAACCTGTTGTGTTGTTTTTATGGAAAATTTATTTCCACCATTATATTCTATGAATCATGGTGCAAGTCTCCATCCAATGGGGTTTGGGAATGCCCTAAGTGGCATGTTAGTGTCAGATTATGTATTAGAGTAATAGGGTATCTAGGATGGTTCACAACATTTAAATTTTCATTTTATGTTTCATTTTAATGGTCCTTTTATCCGAATGTTGTAATTTTTTGGGGTATTTATTCGAATATCAATATTATTTCATGATATTTATTATCTAGGTACTATTTTCATATAATTTTATAGACATTTCCCCTAAGATACATTAATTTCATTCTTCTATGATTTTTTTATTTTTGATACATATTTATCATTCCATGTCACTTTTATTTACATATCTTCTAAATGGTATTCCAAAAGTGAAACTGACCTTGGAGTATTTATTCTGATTATTAATTTTCCCCTCAATTTCAATATTATTTATAATGTCATTCGATATCTCATCTAACTAAAATAAATAAATTATTGAGGTTATTTTTATTTTCCTTTTACTTTATATAATAAGATGTGAATGTAATATTTACAATTTTTTACACAATAGTAATATTTAATATTCTTTTCAAAAGTATGAAATCAAACCTATATTATTATTATTTCTCCATAAACTCATTTTCCAACTTATGTTTTCATTCATTATTATCCAGAAACATTTTATTATTTCATTATTATTAAATTTATTTATTTTCTATTATTTTGGAAGATATTAATTTTTATATTATATCAAAAGAAAATAATATTTTAAATTTTTTCAATTTAATGTTTTTATTTTTTTTTATTTTTTTTCATATATAGAAATTTTTTTTTTGATTTATTATCTTTGTTCATATATTTGATTAACTTGATAGAGATGAGATTTCACTATGATAAGTTATCCATCAACACCTTTTTTATTCCTAATCATCTACTATGCAAATATATAGATTTTCATTTAATTCACATCTTAAATGAGTACTCGATGATTTATTCATTAGTTGATCGATGTTCACCAGGATATCAATGCATGGATTTATTTGAAAATTATTACAGAAAAATAATATAATAACTACAATGTGGTTTAAATAATATATTCACATTTAACATAAATGAAGATATTTTATATATAGAGATACTTAATTTAATTAGATTTCCATTTTATTTCCATGAGTTTATCATGTCATGAAGATTAATAGATTTATATATTATTTAAATATGTAGAAAAAAATTGAATGAAAATATTTTAATTTAATGGTTGGGTCACAATTTATTGATCCTTTTAAATTATTATGTAATTATTTATATATTATCGAATGATATATTTGGTATTATTAGAAACATAAAATAATGTATGGGACTCTATCCAATGTGTAATATTGTCTTGGAAATTAGAGTTTTATTACTCTTATAATAACAAGTATTATGTTGTCTTTATATTCTTATGATTCCATGATATTTTTTATATTCTTATTTATTTCAAAATCCTTATGTTTTGATTTACAATTTATGATTCATGTTTTATTGGGTATGATTACCTTTTGATGTGTAATTTACATAATCTATACTCCCATACAGACATATTTATGTTTTACTCACATAAGATCTATTTTTTCTCTGTGATTATAACCTGGAATAATCATTTAATCACACATCTTCTTTTATTTCCATTTCATTTTAACATAAAAACTAGTACAACTTATGATATATCCATTTAGAGAATTATTTTGTAGATATTGAAGACATTTATAATATAACGAATCCACAGTTTAGTAAATAAATGAACATTTGTTGGAAATAATGAGTTTTTTATTTAATGGTATTTTTTTATTATATAAAACAGAAAAAATAAAAACAAATTGGTATTTAATCTACTCTATATTTGTGATGTTGTAATTATGAATGTTTATTTAGGGGTCACGTTATTCTGTGTCAAATATAGTATATGGGTGAAATGATTTTATCATAGAATTTAGATATTTTGGTTTGGGGAATCTTAAATGACTTTAATAGAAAAGTAATACATGGTTAATTTTTAAACAAAAATTCCAAATTAAACATGTTATATAAATCCAAAAACAAAACATGGTATTAATTTTTCATAATTAAATACAAGGAATGATAGAAGTGGAAATATATTAGAATGTGACGAAAAATAAAAAAATATAAATATTTATTATTGATGTAAATGAGAGAATGTATTCAAATAAAATTAATAATAAATAAATAATTTATATTTACACACAATCACATATCTATTTTCACACGGATTTTGGATGTAATATTTTTCATAATTTGTTGGAAAACTAGAGTTTCCATTGATTTTATAACAATGAAATTATAAATAATTCAGTTTATAAATAAATTTATATGAAAACACATTTAAACTAAATATTTTTGATACATTCATAAAACAGTATTGTTATATTTTTCCAATATTGTTTTACAAGGGTCATAATTTTAAAAAATTTAGAGGATAATACCCAATAATTCATTATATAATCATAAATTAAATATATTTTTTAAAAATTTGTAAGATCCCAACCTATCTATAGATGTATTGATATTTTTTTCGGTACCCTTTTTTCATTTTTGATTATATTTGTTTTTCATTTTCACTAGGATTGTTTTTGGGTGAAATTGGAAAATGTTTTAAGGGTATTAGGTATTGTAATATTAGAATAGGATTTTCCCAAACCATATTCCTTACATGGAAAACCATGAAATACTATGGATATTAAAATTGAAATGTTGGAACACAATTTGTAAACCTGTGTTCCCACCATGTAGTAATTATGTGCCCCTCTGGGAGGAGGCACATGGTAAGGCCCACATGTAGGGGAAATCGTGTTCCCTTTATTGGAATCCATGCATGCTGAAATTTATTCCCGTAAAAAATTAAAATAGAATCATGAACCACCTATTATATATCCCTAATCAATCCCCACTATGAAATAAACTTATTCATACAGTTTATAAATGTCCCCAGATGATTTCCAGGGCTTTAAAACATCCACTCATGATGAATCAATGAACCGCTAAATGATATAATCCACTCGTAATATGTTTTTTCTTCCGATTAATATTTTTCTATAACTAATACTACAATAAAGATAAAAAGGGGATGGATTTATTATTTTATAAATGAATTATATCTAGGTTAAGATGGATATAACTCTATTTGATCTCTATTCTAGGATTTGGTTCATGATCTCGTTCTTCATTATGATCTTGGTTGATCTAATTCAATTAGGGGTTTTCCATTGGTAAGAATTTCACATCAACTATGAGATAGGAGGCCTAAATTCAGTTCACATTGTCATTAATTACAATTGGGTATATGATTTGTGAAATTTCAATTGGTAAATTTAATAATTTGAGGTTGAATTGAATATATTAATTGATTAATTAATTTATAGAATCAAGGAATTTATTAATTGATTTTTTGTGTGATTAGGAAATTAGTTGAATATTGTAAAATTAAATTTTAGTTATTATGATTATGAAATTCATGGAAATTGGGATTATTAATTGGTAAATTAATTAATTTAAATTTGGGATTAAAGCATTAATTGATTAATTTAATGTTGATTTTCATAATTAATGTGTTATTTTCAATCGGTCTATTAATGTGTTTATGGAATAATTAACAATAAGAATTATTTTTTTAACAAACTGGACCAAGATTCCACCATGCCCTACAACAGACATGATTCAACACAAGGCCGAAAGAGAATTTTCGATCTTCACAGGCTGTCGAGTAGTGCCTGGCCATCACACGAAATATTTTTTTAATGTTTTCACCAAAATCAGATTTAATCAAAATAATTATATATAAATTCAATAACCAAAATAAATAAATAAACATTAAAATGATATTAAAAAACAAAATAACTAAAAAAACCACCAAATGTAAACAAGATGGAAAACATAATGAATCAAGATGAGACCCCAATCATCTCTACTAAACTCTACCCCATGCCAACTGTGAGGAATAAAAGAAATCCAAATGAGAACAATCAATGATATATGTGTGAGTTAAACCCATAGTAGGTCACCAAAACCCTCTGAAACTATGAAATAAGTTCTCTAGAAATTTAATAAAATATATTTTGTAAATAAACCAACACATTAATTTTTACATACGTAATCATCTTTTAGGAAAACAAATCAAATTCATAGATAATATCTAAGAAAAATTACCATTCTTTCCCAAAACAAAAAACATGCATTTGTAAAAACAAATATACGAGCCTAAGCCATATAGAAACCATGAACACCATAATAATTTCTTAAAAACAATACAATTTATTAATTTAAATGATAACGATCAGTTATAAATATTTTCCAACAAGACTCAATAACACCAAAGAACACATAGGCACAACAAGCTCAAATATATAACATGCCACACAAATGGAGGATGTGATAATCCCTAAATTCATAATGAAACAATGGGTATAACATGTCTCAATACATCATGTTAATAATAGAACTAAAAAAACTCCTAAAGAAAGAAAAATGGCACAACCAAGAATAAAACATCCTGAGGGGTCTAGAACACGATGTATGGTCATCACAACCTCTAGGTGTCATGTTGGGAAACATGTATGATCAATACATGAATCCATCTGATACATGGAACTCCATGTCTGACCATACCAACCTCGATATGAAACATCATATCCAAACACTTGGGTTCAGAAGCATCATTCATTCCCTAGAATACCATGGAGTACTAGGGTTCTTATAGAATCAGTCAAACCCAACCAAAAAACGATAAGTGGAGTATCAGTCGAACTTACTAAAACCACGTTCCAAAGGTCTGAAAACATCGAACATCAATCCATGAATCCAAATAATATTTAACATGACTTATTCAACCATTCCCAATTGTTAGTCAAATAAAAAATCTTATTCAAATAGTAACATGACACTGATAATTCATCATTTATCAAAACACATATCATTCTCATACAATAACCCATGAGCATATCACCACATGAAAATAATTTCTTAATAATGCATTAACACAATACTAAACACCCATAATTCAATGATATCAATTATCCATAATAAATATCAATTTAATTTAAAATCCAAGTTAGTTAACTAAACCTAATTATCACAATTTTCATTCATAAATACAAGTTATCATTGTAAACATAACAATCCTTGGTTTAACCACATTTGGTCCATCAATTCTATAATTAACCACACAAATCCATGTTCTGGGACATGGGACACCCCATGGGAAGCCTCAATCTAATCCCTAAATTCTTCCATGAATCCCATAAAGATCATGCAGGTTTTAATTTATCTTTTAATAAATAAATTTATCATTTATCGCTTTGGGAACCCAAAATAAAAATTAGATGATTCGAAAAGCACAAACATTTATCAAATCACAAAAAACAATCACATAAAAAACATAATCATCATCTATAAACAAGAGGGATAAATAAGGGGAAATCAAAATCACATCGAAATCTCCAATTGGGCCTTTAGTCATATCATTTAATTTTAGAAATCAATTTTCTAAAATATTCTTAAATTTCCATCATTATTTCAAATAGAAGCATAAAAACATTCAAAAGCTACCAAATATGTCTAGGGAAACACCATTTTCACATTATAAAACAAGACATCATTTTCCAAAAAATTAAAGCCTATCAAAAACAAAAATGGATCCCACATTAGACATCCATTGGGTCGATAGCATAAGGATCATATGCATTTCACATGGATAAACAACATTTTATTTTTTTTAAACATCGTGCATGTGTAATACCCCATTTCAAAACCATACTTCACCATATAATGACATTCAAACACCCCAAGACGTAAAATCAAATCATGGTCACTCCCAAAAAATGTCTTTCATCCTTAAAAATCCAAAACATAGACGTTGGAAATTTTTCCATCTAAATTTTGGTAAAACACTATTTGAAAATTTTTTAGAGGTTTAACAAAAAAATTACTTTCATAAAACATTTCAAGCAACCCTAAGAAAGACTAAAAAAGACACAAGACCTTTTAATTTCAAACAAATATCATTTAATGAAGCCAACCATGAATTTCCATAAAGAGATAATCCAAACACTAATTTCAAATAACCATTTAAAAAAACAAAAACACATTTTAAGTCATCTAAGGACAAGACATAAATTTAAGACCAAATTAACCATAAAACCTTACTTCCACATAGTAAAAACTAAAACTAGTTTAAAACACATTTTAACCACATGAACGAGTTCTCAAAAACATCTCAAAGGACCAAAGGAATTTTATAAAAGGTTTATATACCTAAAGCATCCATTTCAAAACATTAATAGTAATTTCACATGAAAAATGAACTATGATAGGTAAAAACAAATTTAATTGTTTAAACAAATCACATGTCTATTAATATATCTTTACCTGAAAAAATAGAATTTAAAAAGAGGGAATAGTATTGAAATTATAAAAGTAAGTTAATTTCATAGTGACCCCTACCTCAAAAAGGAGATGATTAATATGGGGCATATTAGCACTTGAATCTTTCATCAACGACAACTGGAAGCTGCTATTATCTACCCCTATGAATTTACAACTTCACATATACATTATTACTCATAGAATTATTGTTGAAAAAAAATCAAAATTTTGAAAGAGGGCATTATGAAAATAAACATTTTGCATAGTAGAACTCCCAAGGAAAAAACAAAAAATCCTCAAAAAATGATCACTCCAAAAAACTATAAAGAATCAATGTATCTATGTACTACATGAATAACAACCAACAAAATAATTATTATTAATCACAACAACCTGTATCATTTCCTCCACACGATTTAGAGTTCCTAAAAAATAATGGCACTAAGAAGAACTATGAAAATACATCCCCTTGAAAAACTGATCATCCATGAAAGAAAAATTATCAATAAATAAAACTTACACACCCATGGAAGAAATAACCACAATTAGGAGACTCAATAGAATACAAGATTCCTCAACAGGGGTTATGAAACAAATAAATAAGCTAGTGTCCAAAGCAAGGAGCATCCTCAAATGGTGCATCCAAACTGACCACAATTTAATACCAGCTGCTATACCTAACTCATCAAGTATATCCAATACCTTAGTCTCCCAATATTTAACTCAATTCCTATCTATTATCCAAAGGAATGAGCACATCAACATATCAATGTGGAAATGAGAATAACATCCTAAATATCTAAACAATCAAATCAAAAGCTCCAAAATTGAGATCAAAATCACTAAAAAAAGGATTTACAATGAATCAAAACTCATCAAAACCAACCAAAACCTATTAGCCATAGATCAACCACTCTCAGGAGGATGGTTTCAAATCAAATACTCCACTCATTGTAAATGTATTATAAGATTCCAAAGAAATCCTTCAAACAATTTTTGGGGAAACTAACAAATGAACTATACTTGATCATTAATAATCCATGCCTCTTAGGGGAAAAATTATTCCTTCTAAACCATATAATCAATCCACACATAATACCATGGAACAATTCTCAATAACAAACAAAATAAGTTCACAAACTTTTTATAAGAGAAATATTTCTTTAAATATATCATTTTGAGGAATGAATTTTTGAAATTCGCCCTCCCCTATGGTATTATAAAAAACAATCCATACCACATTGAAACAAATAACCTTGATGGAACCAAAAAATTACCCATAAAAATAATAAATACAGGAAAAAAAATCATTTTCATTTTCATATTAAAATCTAAGAACCCACGGATTCCCATCCAAAACTTACATACATTTGGAAAAAACCATTTCACTAAAAGGAAACCATTTTTTTAAATCAACTCATAAAACTAAAGGAAATCACTCCTACATGTTTTACACAAAACAAATATTGATTATAAAAGTTTTCCATAAAATATGCTTTAGTTTCTCAATCACGTTTTTCAAAACCAAGGACACACATGTACCAATTAAGAACCCACAAATGAATTAGAAAAACCACATCCCAATGCACTCCTCAATCTACCATGGTTAATCGTAAACCACTTATGTCGAAACCTATATTTCAATCGAGTCCAAAATAGAAAAAATGGAAAGGTAATAGTGTTATGAATGAATTGAAAAAATGGTTTGGGGACTATAAGACAACCTTGAGACACACACCATTTAAAGTCCAACTTGACTGCATAATCACTAAATGGTTTCTTAGGCCATCTGTGCCAAACACATAGCTCAAATTCTCCTTCCATTCCACCAAGGCCATGAGTGACCCCTTATATCATGGACATGATAAAAGGAGATAAAATCATAAATAAGATAAAAAAACATCAAAAAATTTCAAATAAAACTCAAATGCATGATTCAAAACCCAACTTTCCCCCCAGCAAAGTGATGCTTAGGAGAAGTACGAGATAACATGAATCACATTTCCTTTACCTATCAGAATCCAATTACCATAGTGTAACTTCTACCCAAATTACAAAAACACTAAATATCATATAAAAACCATAGATCCCATTAAAAACATATGATATGATACAACTTTTTAACAAACAAGGTCGAGGTTCCATCCGAAACCGACACAAAACCTGATTTTCTAAAATGCTTGATGGGGGTTCCTATCCCTCATGGGCTAGTGAATAGCACCTAGAAATCAGAAAAAATGTTTGAGAAGGAATATCAAAAATTCAAGTTAATCAGAATAGAAATATATAAATGAAATAAGCATAATAAATAAATAAATAAGAAAGAATGCTATACTAAAAAATAAATAAAAAACAGCCAGAATCAAATAAAAAGTAAAATTAACTGACTCCAAATAAGAGCACAAATATCTCAACAAACTCTTCCCACACAGACCAAAAATAAAAAAATTAATACAACTAAAATATTGGAAATATATTTGTGTCAGTTAAAAAATAACAGTTGATCCCCACAACCCACCAAAACTATAAAATATATTCCCCAAATCAATCATCAATTCTAGTTTGAAAATTAATCTATAACTTCAAATTTATATACCTAATAATTTTTTAGAAAAACATAAATCAAATCCATAGTGAAAATAAAAAATTCCTTTTATTCCCAAAAACCAAACACACACATTTGAAAACAATGCCACATGCATTATCCTCATAAAAAAACAATGTATCCCATTACAATTTCTAAAACCCAATGCAATTGATTCATTTAAATAAAAAATATCACTTAAATATTATTTTCTAACATGAATAAATAAACACCCAAGAGCACTTAGGCACAAAATTCTCAAATAACCAACATGGAATGGAAAAGGAGGACATAATAATAAAAAAATACTCAATGAATTTTTTTTTCACATTATATCTTAATACATCATGTCCGAACTGGCACTAGAAAAACACATCAATAAACCTAACAATCCCAAATAACCATAAACAATCTCAAGGGATCTTGAACTCTAGGTCCACTAATCAAAATAGCCAGGTCACATGTCAAAAAACAAGGAGCATCAGTCCATGGAATGAATTGAGACTCAGAGCTCCATGTATGTCTGTCCCATCCTCGATATAGAACATCATGTCCATACCCTATGGTTCATGAGTGTTAGTCCTTCCCCAAATAATGTAGTTCATTGGGGTTCTTGGAGCATCTGTCTGGCCATACAAAAGCCAAGGAGTATGGAATCAACCCTACATCCCAAAACCATTAATAAAAGGTCAACAAACAAGGATCATCGATCTATGAAACCTATTGGTATTTAAACATCTCATATGAACATCCCCAGTCATTAGTCACATCAGAAACCATTTTTAAACATTAACATAACATTAACAGTTCATAATTCACTAAATCATAAATCAATCTCATTAAATTACCCATGATAAGGTTACCATTCTGAAATTATTTCTCATTAACCTGTTAACAATATTCGAAAAAAATCCTTCATCTCATTCTATCAGTTTGGCACATTCATGATCAATTTCTTTTATAAACAATTATAACAAAAGAACACAATTCTCCCAATTTTCATTCACAAAACAAGGGTAAAAAATTAAAAATAACAATAATATGTTCATCCCCTTATGTGCCACCAATTACATAAATAAAAACTCGATACCACATTCATGAACACGACAGACCCCATGGGAATCATCAATCCCAACCTTGACATACTCAATGCATCCAAAAAGGATCATGATGGTTTCAATTTATCATTTAATAAATCAATATATCATTTCTCTCTAAGATAACCAGAAATAAAAAAAAATATACTAATCAAACATTCATTTATCACATCAGAAGCAACAATCGCATTAAAAAACATAATCATCATCGAGTAAAAAAGGGTTAAACAAGGAGAAATTAAAATCACATCACAATCACCAACTATGCCTTCACTCATATAATATAAATTTATAATTACATTTCTATAAAAAAATATAATTTTGAAAACACCTCCAAATGGATAAATAATAACATTCAATCACAACCACACAAGTCAATGGAAACTCCATTTTCAAGTTATAAAACCAAATGCCATTTTTTTAAATAAAGAAACCCATAATCCCAAAAGTGAGCCTAGTTTAAAAACTCATTGTCTCTAAATCCTATGTATCAAATTCCTTTCATAATGAAAACTGCCATTGAAATTTTTATCAAACAAGAAATATGTGTAAAACCCATTTCATAACCATGATCCAACACATAAAAAAATTCACCGACTATTTTAAAATGAAAAAACAACGAATTTAAAGAATGTAAATGGGAAACTCACACAATTGATTTTTTCTTTTAAAATTCAATACATGGGAAATGACATTTGTTCTTTCACATTTCCCCTAAAACACCACCTAAAATATGTTTAGAGGGTTGACAAAATCATTCATTTCATAAATCATTTCAAGATTCTCTAAGAAAAACAAAAATAGTTAAAAGATCATTTCATTTATATCAATCTGCCTATAACTAATTCAACTGAGTATTTCCTAAAATAGGTAAACAACCCACACATTTAAAATCACAATTTGAAATAAAACTGTAACCCACTTTTTATGTCATTTCAGGTTAACATGTAAATTTAAGACATAATTCCCCTTAAAAGGTTGCATATAATTAGAGAATAACAGAATTGGTTTAAAACCCAATTTTACCCCATCACCATCTTATCAAATCCATTTTAAAAGTAACAAATCCATTTCATAAAATCAATTCATAACTAAAAATATCATTTGACAACTTGAACATAGATTACACATGTAAACCCAACAATTCTAGGTATAAACCACATAAAATTATTTCTACACACCAATAAGATATTCATATATCTATACATGATTAAAAATATAATTTAAAATGGCACAAAAATATTTGAATTCAAAAAGGAAATTTAATACTTCCGCACACCTACCATAAAAAGAAGCAGAACAAGCTGAGACACATCAACACTTGAATCTATCATTGGGGACCACTCAAAGCTGATATTAACAGCCCATGCCCATATTAAACTACTCATATACATTAGGACGCCTATAAAATATTTACATATCTTCATGGACACGAATATGTACATGGGGATCATTACATATAACTTATATGCATATACCTGTTTCCAAATAAACCTGTATTCATTTTCATATTATATGTAAGGACACATAGCCCCATATATATATATTCACTACCATGGTTGAATATATATATATATATATAATTGGGGTACTTAAATATAGTTATATATATATACCAATACATATGTGATAATTCACCTTTTACTCTGGTGAGTCAAAACCATCAGGACAAGGACAACACAGTTATAGAAAAATAATACAGACAGATAAATAAAAATCCCAAAATATAAATGGAGAAACAAAAATGAATGGTGGAAAAAACTATCTTTAATTGATAGTGGGTTACTTAAAACGATCCAATCCACATTTTATTTGGTGGTGTATGTCATAATACGAACAATGCTGAGCCTAGAGAATCTTTTCACACCCTAATATTGTAGAATAAAAAAAACTAGGTTGAACCATAAACCCATGGTTTTTCCAATACATCATGGGTAATAGGATAATGGATAATAAACTATATGTGTAGGAATGGAGGGATAATAGATCATTCCTTAAGGTTTCGAAAAATAAACAAGAATATATCCATGGGAAATAATGGGAGAATATAGGATTGAGGGAGAGGGAGGTGCTCATCCATATAGGAAGGGGGACGGGACTGTACATGATGCATATGAAGGATATGTGGAGTGTAAAAATAAATATGAATTTAAATATAAATAAAAACAAAAACAAAACATACACATTAAATTACCTAGATACATACACAGTTTTGCAAACCTTGTGCTTTCAATTTCATAATCCAAGCACCCTCACACGGTTACCTATAGTGAGAACAAAATTGAGAAAACTGTTATCAATCTATTCCACTTGGCACTATCAATATACAATTCCCAAAAGCCTGATTTTAACAATATTTAAAACACAATACAGAAGACATTCAACACACCTAAGAATTACATCGGCAGCAACATGGGCACCACATTGTTATTACTAACTACACATGATAACTCTGCATTAATAAATAAGCCTCCTAATATTACGTTTTTTTATTCCACCAACTACCAAATCTAAAAAAACACTACAATATTAGATAAAATAATCCCAAATAAAATAACTTTTACACCCAAGGTATTATGTTATATGTTTGTAATATAATTAATGTGTTAATGGGATATATTTTGATATTTGGTTAACTATTTTAATGGTGAATTTTAATATTATTCCATGTGGTTAAAGTACTAAATCATTTTTGTTTGGATAATGGAAATGATATATCAAGATGGTAAATGTTTATGAGAGGGTTATTGTTCATTAAACTTTTTAATTAGGACATGTGTGATATATTAGGATTTATTGATAAATGATTTATGGGACATTGAATCATGATTAAAATCCCCAAAGGGTTCTAGAAAAAGAAATTTTGGTCATAAATACATGCTTGTGATAATGAGTGTGGTACACATACAACTGAATAAAACTATCACATACATTATTCATGTGATAATGAGTGTGTGATATAGACTACTACATTAAAATCACACATGTGTTATTTTATGAGAAATCAGTTATGGGATATACACTAATGCTTCAAAAACCCAAAGGGTCCTATCCTAGGAGTTGTAGTCCTAGAATGTTTGCATTGGGATATGGTTCCATTTGGCCATAATATATATTGAATTGAAATGATAAATAATAAAATTAGGTATTGTGATATGTGATATCTATTAGGGATAGTTTAGAATCTTACAAAGTCCAAAGAAGGTATTTATAGTTTGAGAGTACATTGTGATACTGAGTTATTTTTGCGTTTAAATAAAAATATTTTATTATATAACTTATTTACCTTTTTTACTTATAATTTATTCCTCATACGACAATATAATCTATTATTAAATATAAGTTGTTTTAGATTCCATGGATGGTGACCTACTGAGTTGTACCCACACCCTACATGGGGTACTTGATCAGTACCCAAATAGACATATTTTTTAATAACATGATAACAGAAAAAGACCTATGGTAGATGGCTATGTTGGGACAGATAATGGATGGTGGAACTGGGCACGCGGCCTATACCTTCAAGGGGGATTTTTCAGTGTCTCTATTTTGGGTGTTAATTTTGATTCATGGAACATATTTGGTTTGAATTTTTATTGTTTCTTTTTGATATTGTATTCATACTCTGGTTCATCATGTATTAACAATTTATTTTGGTTATGGAATTATTCTGGTTGTTAGTTTTATCATTTGTTTATTATTGTTTATTTAATATATTTTTATGCATTGATAATAATGTTATAGTTTATCCACTTGGAAATATCGGTCCAGAAATTCTAGTTGGAATCTTCTACCATATTAGGAGGCATGACTGAGATCTATTGATTGAGTAGATTAGAGCACTGGTATGTGGAACCCTTGTTGGGATATTACAGAGTGGTATCATAGTTTCCTTTTATTTTTTTTTATCATTTTATTTTGTAAATTTATACATGAGAATGGGATGAGTTGGGACTTAGTTAAGAGAAACTGAATGGGAGTATCTAACCCATCTATGAGGGTAAAAGATAAGTTCTAGAGTGGGTTTATTGTTATTGATGTGTGTTATTACAGGTAAATGTTATTTTCTCTTGAATGATGTGTATGTTGGGTGGTGTAATCAGTTCTGTGATTTTTTTGATATTTGACTTTCTGATCATTATGAAACAAGTGTTGAGTATACATGTATCCTTATAGTAACTTAGGAATTATTATTACATGCATATTCTTAGGAACCCGCTGGAAAAAAATGTTTTATGAAGAGTTGTTTGTGTTAAAGATTGATTCTTGATTGTTTGAATTTTAAATGAAAATGTAACTAATGAAAATAATAATTTTTTATAATGATTCAAAACATGGAAAATAGTATTATAATTAGAACTAAAAAATTATAAATTATTTATATATTTTTTAACAAATAACTCTATGTATGATGGTTAAGAGTGGTGATAATGCCTCTATTTTTACCATGTGGTAGGAAAAATGATGATGACTTATTATGGATTTATGACATTCCCCATACATTTATTAATGTTGTGAATGTGTCATGCGATTTTTTAGGAATTAAAGAGTTATGTCACTAGGACGATGCTTATTTAAGGGATGACAAGAGGATGAGATTGGGAATGTTCCTATATTTGAAAAAAATGAGGATTTGAAAGTGCAGGGCGAGGGAGACCGAGATCTGTTACAAAAAAATTTCACTTCATGAAATTAATGGATAGAGTCCCAATGCTGGTAGTGAGAAGCATGACTAATCTTAAATTGGATTTTCAGTTACATCTCCTTCCAAATTTTACCAAAAAGGTAGAACCTGAGGTACTTGAGTTATATATGGAGTCTATCCAGACAATATTTAACTATCTAGAGACTCCTACTGAGAAGAGAGATAAATTTTATCATTACATGTTAGGTGTTTAAGAGATGTATTGGTGGGAAAATTATACTTGAGGTGGATAGATGAAAAATATAGTGTGGAAATACATTAAATATAAGTCATTGGATAACTTTTATCCAGAAAAACTGAGACAAGATTGGGCAGTTGAGTTCATGAGATTGACTGAGGGGAGTTTGTCCACTATGGTCTATACTGGTTTATTTATAGATTTTCAAGTATTTGTTCCATCTTTGGTAGTGGTGAGAATACTTCTGAAAAATGTTTTATATAAGGGTTTAAATGTGAAATTATGTCCCATGATAACAATTTTTTATTAAGAAGTTATCATAAGTGGTATAAATAGCTCTCATTTTTGAAGTGAAACCGAATGAGGCTTCTAGTTGAGGACATGTGGTCACTGTTGGAATATTAGGATGTATCTCTTCTATGGAAAATATATCTAATTACAATAATTCTATTAATGGTGATAGATATATGTTTTTCCAAGGGTAAGGATCAATTACACATGTCCTTACCAGAGTGACATGTCACCATTTTGGTAGGCCATTGTCTGTGACCATCGCTTCAATGTCGGTCTTATGGAATGATGTGACTTCTGTAAAGGTTCTATAAGAACCCACGATAGATGGGTATTGAAGGTTTATATAGGATTAAAAATAGTATATGAATGGAATATTCTACATTATACGAGTAGAGAAGATTGAGTACTATTGGCTATGCTTGTAGAGGTAGTGGATGTGTTACTTCTGGGAAATAGAACACATATCATTAGAGTGGTGGATTTCAGGGGATTAAGACTATATCACAAGTAAAAGGGGGAAGAATATTGGGTTTAAATTTTCCTACACTTTTGGATAGGGTTTCTGGACCATAAATAGATATAGGTAATACTCTTATATCATCAATGCTTGGAGGTTTCTTATTTGATACTTGTTCCTCTCATTATTTTATATATTCACAACATGGTAATGGGTTAAGTCTGTTAGTGGAGTATTCTAGTGGTGTAATGATGATTGATACACCATTGGTATTATGATTCAGATACATATGTTTTTTTATGGTGTGATCACTCAATGATGGGGATTATCATATAATTTTTGGTCTTTATAACCTAGACATGTTAGAATGTGACCCCAATATGGGTATAGAGTAGTTAGTAGCATACTAAGCCCCTATTTATTTTTACTTTATGAGAGTGACCATTATGTATCTTGAGGTCAAAAAATATGTACATCATGGAAAATGGGATATCTTAGAAGGATGTAATGGGACAATTCATCATAAACATGTAGATCTCACTATACAGGTTTCATGTATATTATTGGATTGTATTAGTGTATTGTATGGTGTATTTTCACCCATAGTGGATGATTTAATTGATTAGAATCCATATCCTAAGAGAGATTTCTAATTTACTATTGATCACATGACAAAAGATTATCTAGTGTCTATTCCACCATAAAAAATGAAAACAGTAGAGATTCAAGAGCTCAAGACTCAGGTTGGATAGTTGATCGATAAGGGGTTTATTCATCTGAGTACGTCACATTGGGGTTCACTTGTTTGGTTTTCACTGAGGACTAATGGGACTATACAATTGTGTATATATTTATAAATGATGAACCATATGGATTTGTTGAGCTGGTATCCTCTTCCAATAGTCAATGTCATATTTGACAAGTTGAGTGGAGGTGGTTTTTTCTCTATGATCTACCTAAGTTTTAGGTTTCATCAATCTATAGTTTTATCTTCTAACATACCTTATACTGATTTTAGAAGAAGGTATAGGTTGTATGATTTCATCATGATGTTGTTTAGGATAATGAACCCTTCAAAGATATTTATGGAATTCATGACCGAAATTTTACACTCATACCTATATCATTTAGTAGTTCTATTAATGGATGAAATATTGGTGTAATGAAATACTCAGGAAGAAAATTACCAACATCGTGGCATAGTAATGTCTATAGGGAGAGTGCACCAGCTATACAAAAAATTTACTATGTGTAAGTTTTGGATTTGTTAGGAATATTTAATGGGCCACATCATCTTAGAGAAAGTGGTGTTTGTGGGCCTAGAGAAGTATAAGCAGTGGTTCCTTTAATTAGTGTTGGTTCTAGGAGATCAAGTAGTGGAGTATGGGTCACAATAGTTGATTCCCCTTGAATGGAATTTCCCTACACATGAAATTGAGTTAGTTTCATTGTTTTATGATTTGATGTGTTGGTAGCATTATCTGTTGGAAGAAATGTTGACTATGTATACTGATCTCAAATGATTTAAGTATATATTTTCCTAATAAGATTTAAAAATATAGATGTTGATGTGGATTGAGTATATGAATTAACTTGATTATGAGGTATCATATGCACTCATTAAATTAATCATGTTTTTTATTGTTTTTGGTGAAAAAAAGAGAATAAATAATTTCAAGAGTCTAAATTTTTGTAGAATATGATTAATTAATCAGCTAAGATGAATGTTGCTGTTCAAGAGGGACAAAAGAAAATAAACCTCATTTCTGTATCATTGGATTATACACTATTGATTCAGATCAAGGATATGATGTTTGATGATCTGGAATATTTTTACATGAAGAAATTCATTGATGTAAGGGAGACACATCCATATTTGACCATAGATGAGTAAAAGATCATATATTTCAGTACTTTTGTTGTTATAACTTTGAGTTTTTGGGAGGATGTGATGCGTATATTTTATTCCATTAAGACAGCAGTGAATCCAGGAGTGAAAAAATGGTACCCTAACCTACAATGATGGTTTTGGTGGCTGCGAATTTAAAATGAGACTACATGGATTGTAATAAATTGCAACACATGTCAGTAGGTGAAGGCTAATAATCAATGACCCAATGTGTTACTATATTCTCTTTTCATTTCGGAATGAAAGTGGGATGATGTTACTATGGACTTTGTAGAGGGTTTCTTGAAAATTAATAATATCAATTACTCTATATGTTTTATTGTGTACCTCTAGAATACATAAGTTCATTTATTCCCCATAAAAGATATATTCTCAATAGATCAATGGGGAGATATGTATGTTCAAGAGATAGTTTATCTATAAGGGGTTACATAGAGTATAATTTAAAACTATGGATCATTTTTAATGTATTTGTTATAGTAGGGACTATATTAGGTTCTCGGTACGTATGGTTTACTAAGTAGTGAATTCCAACCTTATAAAGATGGGAAAATAGAACATTATATAAATGTTCATAAAGATATGATTCCAGTGTGTGTTGTATACTTCAATAGTTTATGAGATAATCACCAAGAACTAGGGGATATCTCCAATAATAATAGTAATTAAAAAACTTTTTATATAAAACCATTGGAGGATCTTTATTGTAAGAAACTAAGATCAACTCTATCTAGGATGAAGGTATGGTGTTCTGAGTTGGTCGGACCGAGTCACGTGTAAGAGACGTTATAGTAGGTATAGATGATTCATAAGCATATGGACGTGGTTCAAGGTAGGCATAATATTAATACTGATATACCTTGATGAATCCGATATTTTAGAGAGGGTGATATTTTTGTCATTCCATTGTCTCTTAGATTGGGTCACCCGAGGATTCAATAATAGAGAAATGTGGTTCCCATGTATATTGTACCATTTTAGGTTTTGATGAGAATTAGGCCAGTAGAATATTGATTGATATTCCACATTGGTATAGTGATATTCATGATATTTATCATGTGTCACTACATTGTAGGTATCACCCTGACACTTCTCATATGATTGATGTGGATGATATTGAGCTTGGGACTTATTCCTCCTTTAAAGATCATATTTTACATGGGTTGTATCAAAACTTAAAAGTTGTTCAGGTAAATACTATACCAATTGTTTGAGTATTGTGGAAACATGGGTGTGTTCTAGAGAAAACATAAGAGAGTGAAGGGGATATGAGGTCTCATTGGATTTATATTTTTACCTTGTAATCTTATTGATATTTGGGAGTAATGATTGAGGATGATATGTTCAAAGGTGGAAAGATTATAAGATACTGGCCGTTTTGGAGAAGTGTTATGATTTTTTTATGGTACTATTTTTTCATGATTTTAGATTTTTTGGGTTTTACATTGGGGATTTTTGGGGTGAAATAGAAAAATATTGGAAGTGTTTTTGGATGTTAATGGTTAGAACATGTTTTTCCCACGTAATTGGCATTGATGGCCATATATCTTAGGAGTAGGATCATAAAGTTGAATGTTTTTTACCAGATTGAGATATATCATATTAGAGAGGTTGTATTCAGTGAACCAAATTGAACCAATCGTAATGGAAAAGATTGAATTTCTAATTTGAGAAGAGTTTTATTATTGAGGATTGAAAATCAGTTCATTGTATTGAGTCCATTGTATTGATAGAATTAGATATGGGATCATCATATAGAGTTTACTAGATACATACTCATAATATTTAGAGAATAATATCCAGACTAATTTTATTGATATAATTTTTTCCTGACAAATCATTTTTTGAAAATCAGATCTAGGAAAAACCGATTGAGGATTTTGGCTAAAAAATTGTGGGGAAGTTTTAGCATGTTTTTCATTATTTTAATAGATCATTTATTTTATATATTTTTTTGTAATCTAATGGGATTCATTATTTTATTTCTTATCATGTGATTTAATGAGTGTAACACAAGATGGGACAAGTTGTGTTTATTTCATCAGAATAGTGGATTCCATATACCCACAAAGAGGCTATGGCTAGGATTTCGATTCTCACACTTTGGTTGAACCCTAGAAATATTTCATTCTATACATGCATTCATACATTTTCATGAATGATTATTTACTAAAATTTGGTAAGAAAATAAATCTTAATAATTTTCATGGGATAAGTATAAAAATGTTTTGAAACATATAAAAAGTGAGAAGCTAAATCCACCACCCGGTCTCACATGGTATTCAATCCATTATAACATAGATTTGAATCATAAGAAATGGTTCCCTTAAAGAATCCTTATCATTGATAATATCAATTATTTCAATATTATAAGTGTTACTACATTGGATGGTAAAATTTATTATAGATATAAAAATCGGATGATTCTTTATCTTCTATCTCTTGTCCTGGAAGTCGTTCATGCTAATACAATTGGTTTCAATCTAATAAGAAAGATTACCCAATGAGATTTGATCCAATGAAAACTATATAAGTAGATTTAAATGTTATGAAATCTAGTCTCAAGTACATATTATAAAATTTTTATCAGGATTTGATGGGTCTTAAAACCATAACATGTTTATGGGAAACCTGGAAAGGGTTTTCAAACGGAATACCAAATTTAAAGTGGAAAAGCTAGAAATCTGGAACAGTATGTATGAAGACATTATAATGAGAGCTAAATAAAAAATTTCTGAAAAAATTACTAGAATAATTGAAATATTTTGCAATATTATAGGATTCAGATATTTTCAATATTATTCTACAATTGTGAATAAAAATATGATAAAATTTCATGTGACGTTTCATTTTAAAATTTCATCTTTAGAAGATAATGATGATATATCAATTGGTGAACTGATTAACATTTATTTTTATTAAAAAATTATTAAATCATCAATGTTTAAAATGAATATGAAAGATGAAATGACTTTTGAAGCTCTAAGAGAGATGAAAATCCATGATTTCCAAGAAGATGATTTATATGAGTCCAAAAATAATGATGATGATTAGTTTAATGAAAAAATAATGTCTCTTAGATCAAATAACAATTTATGAGATCAAGGAATGTATGGAGGTAAATATCCTATAATTTTTTTGTGTGTGGTTTAATCAGAAACTATTTTATGATTTTTCCCAAAATGAAAGTTAGATAATATCCGGATTATTCTGATGAGAAACTTCAATGATATGTGGGGAAAAAATGTTAACGAATAAAATTATTTCAATAGATATAAGATTAAGTTTACTAAAAAAAGAGAATTTTGTTGATTAATAAATTTTAATCTGAATGAACTATCAAAAATTCTTCTAAAGATGAATTTTTAAAAAAATTAATAACCTTCAATTCAAATGTTGAGAAAACAAAGATTCTCTAGAGAGTGGAGACAGTGTTAAAGAATATAACAGTGAGTATCATCCCAAAAATGAACATGTTTCATGTATTTATTGTAAGAAATCATTAAATTAAAAAATTATAGTAATTAATAAATATTTTGATTAATTTTATGATCGAATAAAAAAAATTATCAATCAAGAGGATGAATAAATTCGGGATATTTTGATTTACAAAAATAGAATTTCTGAACAGGGAAATATGACCAATAATTTTAGTCAGATGATGGAAGGCTTGTAATAAGTGGTTAAATAGTTTCAATCCAATCTTCTTGCACCCTAATGTACTATGTGGAATATAAATTAAAAATATAAAATATCTTCAGATGTAAAATATGATCCTTTTAATGATACTGAGAAGTCTCTATATAAGAATAAGGTGGACAGTTCTCATACCAAAAAGAATGTTTCATCTATTTTTTTTGTAATTTTTGGTTCCTAATAAAGTAATGGATAATATTGGGTAGATAAACGATGTGATAATCCAATTAAATCTATAAAATTATATAAAACACTCAAGACAATATATGGTCCACATCATGAATACGTTAGAGGTTAAAAAAGATACGATACTCAATTAATTTTCAATAGAGAAAGATCATATTTCAATAGAAAATCATGATTTTATGTTTATTGTTGGTTTTGTAGAATCTATGGGAATATGGTTAATAATTTTTATAACAAATTATCTTTACCTATAATATGGTTTTGTAAATTTGGAAGAAATAGTTGCAGTGGAATGAGAAACATTCTTAACTTATACAATGTTGAAAATGTGAATTATCAATTTATTATAAACATTCCAATAGAAAATAAATTTCAATGTTTGGAATATGTTTATAGAAGAAGTGATCAGTCTGTTCCTTAGGCTGAAATTTTTATGACACTATTTCCAGAACCAGTTTCATATGATAGAAAGTAAAAGAAAACTTAATATAAGAATGTTTAAGAAATATATTGTGTTGTCGAGATAGATTTGAATGCAAGTAAAATGAAATACCATGAATACATTATACTGGTTATCCTTCTTATATGACATGTGATATAAAAATAATGAAACATGTGTCAAATCATTATAGGGGAGTAGTTTTCATTGGTGATGATAGATCTTTCAAAATCAAAGGATTCTGGATGGATGGGATTAATGGCGAAAAGTAGAAATATAAGGATGTTTTATTTTCTGATAGGATAACACATAACATAAATAGTGTAATAAAACACTATGATGATGGAATTGATTTTTTTGAAAATATTTTTAAACTATGAAAAGTGTTAAAGATGGAAAAGTCGCTATAATAGGAGAAATAACGAGTGTGAATATCTTTTAAATTGAAGAATTCAACAACTCATGTTACTAGTCTGTGGATGATGAAATAATATTTCCGCATCAGATACGTGGAAACATTTGATGGAAAAGTATGACAATACTTTCTAATGCTTGTGGCATTCAAAACATAAGACAATTGAAAAGAAGATAAAAATATTTTTTGAGTGACATTTCAAAGAGGGATTTTTACATTAAGAATTTATAAAAGTTTAAGGATTGAATCTACCAGAATATATGATCTTAATCATTAAAATTTATGTTGTCCAATGATACATTTGTAAACCAAAATATATTTATACTTTATAAGTTTTTATTGAATATTTACCTTTGATTAAAAACATTATGTTTATGATGAATAAGTCAGTGGCTATTTAACTTCTAAAATTCGTCATAAAATATGATAAGAATGAAGAATGGGTTTCCATAAAATGTTGAGAATAAATAATTGTGTTGAAATCAAAATATATACATTTGACACTTTTCTGGGAATGTAAGGTATCAAAAAACATTATATTTATATTTATATTCCACAACAAAATGGAGTATCATAATGTTAAAAATACAATTTTCATGGAAATTGGAATAGTTATGTTTTCATAAGAAACATTCAATGTTCTATTGAAGGAAAGTGGTTTGAATTATGGTACATGTTCAAAATATTTTGGTTTTGAGACTACAAACCAACATTACTATTTATAAATTTTCTATAACAAAATAAATTTAAATTATATAATATTTTTTTGGATGACCTTGTTTGCTAAAAAATCCATATTTGGTAAAGTTTGATGATAATCCAAGGCATGAAATTTTATGTGTTATTCAGAAAATTGAAGAAGTTATAAATTTTGGAAAACTGATTTACAAAAGTTGCTGTCATATTATGATGAAAATGTAATTGAAAATCAGTATCCCTTAATAATTTTTTTTGATAATGAAGAGGATGATAAAATAATGAATTCCAACAACAATAAAGGAAATTTAAATTATCCTTATCAAGATTGAGAATAATCGTGTGATGAGGAAATTTTAGGTGGGAAAGAAACATCAAAATTAACTACATTACAAAAACATGTTGAATCCCAGAATATTATCATGAATAATAAGGATCCATTTCAATAGACATGATGTTTTATATTAGATAACTAGATTACAATTATCTAAAAAGTTGATGAAAAATATATTTCATAAGATATAATGAACAGATAATTGTTAGATACTATGAATGTGGAGTTAGATTAGATTGAGAAATATGATACATTGGAATATTATTCATAGTAATCAAATATATATATTATTGGAACAAGTGGTTTTATAGAAAAAAATTAAATGAACATGGGGAAATCTCAATAAACAATGAATGTCTAATTTGTAAAGGCAATGAAAATGTGGAAGATGTGTATTTAGAATGAACATTTACCTCAGTTAAAATATTAAAAACTATTAGAATTTTTCTTTACATATCATCAAATCAGATTTAAAATGCTTATCAGATTGATATAATGTATGATTTCATTAATGGTGATATTGGGTAAGAAGAATACATTGAAAAAACATATGGGTTTCTACTTGATGAGGATGAAAAAAGTTTTTAAATTGAAGAAAAATTTTGGATGGATGAAACAAGATCTATGATCATGGTATATTAAACCTCACTATTGTTTGAGAATGTTGAAATTTTCTAAAAATAGCTTTGATAGCAACTTGTATGTGAATTCTTTTGAATAATGAACTATAATTATAACATTTTATTTAGATGATAAATATTTTTCTAGGGATAGAGAAGATATCGTAAAAATATTTTCTAATTAATTGAATATGGATTTTTAATTTTCAATGTTTAGAGAATTAAATTTCTTCTTTTTATTAAAAGATCAAGAAAAGGAAAAACACATTTTAATATATCAATAAAAGTATTCCAACGAATTCTTAATGATGATTTTCATGGAACAATGAAAATAAGTTTCAATTCCTATTTTAGTGAGCACAATGTTGAGTAAATATGAATCTATAATTAGTATGAATCATATAGTCATTGAAAAGTTGATCGGAAGTTTTCTATATCTTACAACATTAATGTATGATATTTTTTATTTTGCAACATTGTGTTCATGGTATCAATGTAATCTGAATGAATCACATATGTTGGAATCAAATAGGATTATTTGATAGGTAAAAGGAGCAACTTCACACGGTAGGTTAGGTAAAAGAAACAGTTAGATGACATTTTATGGTTACTATTGCCTATTGGGAATGAGCTTTTAATGAAGGAGAATCAACCATAAGAGGATCATTTTTGTTAGGATAATGTCGTGCGAGTTGGAATAGTAAGAGAAAATGTTTAGTAACATTAAGCATAAATGAATTTGAATATGTTGCAGCTACTCTAGCTTGTACACAAATGTTTTGAATGAACATTTAGTTGGAATATTTGAAATTGATATTTTTTAAACCATTAAATATATATTATAATAATCAGGGTTAAATTTATATTTATAACAATCATGTCTAAATTTCAAGATCAAAACAAATTAAAAAAATCACTTTATAAAAGGGATTTTTTTATTCTAGAGAAGTTTTGTTGGAATAAATTTCAATAATGCATCATATTTCTAATATATTTATAATATCAATTTTGAAATAATGTTTTGTGGAATTGATGTTGCAACTTTATGTTCAACCTCCTTCCATGACTTCCTATTCCATATAAGGAAGTATCCACATCGTTCTTTGGGTTATATTGAAAGTGGGGGGGGGAGAGTAACATATTTATTATTTTTAAGAAGTTTTATCATATCTTTTTATTATAAATACAAATCCATGGTTATCATAAAATGGGGGATATAAAAAAATTGAGAGACAAGAATAAAAATGTGAGTAAATATTATTATTAAATGGTTGTAAAAATTTCATCACATAGAGGGATTGATTTCATTCAAAAACATTACTTTATCCATTACTATAGTGTCAGAAAACTCTTTTTTTTGAAAGGAAGTGTTTTGATATTGATCAGAAGAACATGAATTGTTTATAAAGGATTATTTTTTATAAAATTATGTGAGATTGAAAATTTGATAACAAGGGTAGTACGAAAATCTATATGTGATATTGAAGAACATTTGTGGTGTTTTATTTTATCAATATTTTGCATTTTTTAACAAATTATTTTTTTTATAAGAATGTTTGTTATCCAAGAATCAGATTTAGTCCATCATAATAAGACATTGTATGAGTATCAAATGTTACTGAAATAATCAGATTTATATTCAACATATATAGATCATCAGATCCAAAATAATTGAATGGAAAAATTATTTTTCACTGGATCTTTTCCTTTGTTGTAATCAAAGAATGTAAGTAGTTGATCAGTAAAGAATCTATTTGTTTCCTTAAGTGTTTTGAAATAATATTGTGAATTAAGCAGTAATAATGTTTTCAAACATTCAAAGACAAATAATATGATATTTTTTAAATCAAGAATCTCTAACAAATCATGAAAAGGATCATGATAAAATATTTTGAATAAATAGTGGATTGGTTTGAAGAAATTCAAAATTGTTGAGTGAATAATTCCTTTGTTATGATAAATTCAATCATAATGAGTATTTCATATTAATTAGGATTACATCCTTATGAATAAATCCATCGAAGGTATCATGTTTCAATAGATTATATTAATAACTCATAATGTGTGATGTTAATGATGTTTGAATAATTTCAATGTTGAAGTATGGATATTCCATCATAATTGGAAGTCTATATTTATGGGTAAATAAATAGTTATAGGAGTTCCATCATAATGATTAGTACATAATTTTGAGGATTACGTTAGGATAAATCTAAAGGTATAGTTTTAGTGTTATAAAGGGGAAGAATTCTTAATAAAATGATGCAGAACCATAATTCACAATATGATGAACATGAAACAAAAAATGTAATAAGATGAAGAAGGAAACAGAAATCATAAGGATCTGAGGAAGAAAACATAATTCTTGGTGAGATGTATTAGTAAACATAAATCATAAAGAGATAAAAAGTAAACATAATTCAAAATCACTAGAAAAGATAATGAATGCTTAATCACTAAGAAGGAAACATAATTTGTAATCGCTGAGATGGAGACTAATTTGTAATGAGATGATTGCAAAAAATACTCAAAAATAAAATTGCTGATTTTTTGTTTAGTGTTGAAGATGTTAAACATGAAATTATATTTTTCATAACTCTTAATGAAATATAAGAAGGTATGATGAAGTAAAATATAATGTTTAAATGTAATAAATATTAAATGATTTTTTTATTTGACTAAGTGGAGAATGTTTCCAAGTTTCCCACTTTTTCTTTCTAAGTTGCATATAATTATTTGCTCAGATCATTTTTTCATAGTGATTTCTCATTCATGCCAAAAAGACGGAGCATAGTGGAAATAATGTGAAAGTCATCACATGATAGAGATATTTTGAGGAGGATCAGACATGTGAATTTATCATTACCCCATTGTGGAATATTACATTAAGAAGATTGTATTTAGTCAATTAGATTTACTCAATCAATATGAAGATGACTGGATTATGAATATATGTAGAGTTTTAGTTTAGTAGATTAATAATGGGTTCATCATATTGAGTCCATCGTATGGAATAATTGTATCCAAACTCCTCATATTGAGAGAATCAGATCCACACTCATAGTATAGTGAAAATCAGATCTAGACTGGTTGTATTTAAGGAATCAGATCTAGATTCATTTGATATAGAAAATAGGATCCAACCAAAATTGAATGAGGATTCAAACTGAATAATTTTAGTGTAGTTTTAACAAAAGTAATTATTCTTTTGATGATTTTTTTAAATAAATAATCATTTTAAAATAATGGGAGTTAATATAATCTTTCTTCATAATAGATATAATGTGTCTAATGGGAGTTGGCATAAGATGAATTCACTTCTTGAAGATAGTGGATTTCCATATACCCAATGCAGTGACAATAGAAAGAGTGTAGTTTCTCAAACTAAGCCCAAACCAGGTAAATATTGTGTTCTTTGATTTCTTTCCTACTATCGCATGTATACATATTAACTATAAGTTGATAATTAAATAGATATAAATAGTTTGTAGGGGAAATGTTTCTAAATGTTTTTGAATATTATAAAGGGAAAAAATGATTCAACCTGGCCCCACATAGTTTTTATATTATCCTTTGTAACTTTTATACATATTATTGATTCATGTATATATAGTATTTACCTAGTGTTGCATGACTCCTCATGAACACGCCTATATATTATTTATTATTTATCTAGATAAAATCTTATTTTTATTTTTATTCTTCATATTTTGAGTAAATATCCAACCATATTTGTTTCATCTTATCCTGAAATTCAATGGTTTTTCCATACTCAATGTCATGAAAACATATTATGTCATAAAAATATAAAATATTAAATAATAAAGAAAATAATTCGATAATAATATGAGGGAATTTATAAATTCTTAATATTATTCAAACTCATTTATATCCTTCTCTTCATTAGATTTCACAAATATTCTTCTAATGTAATATATTTAGGGGACTTATTTTAAGATTTAACCAACTATCTCAAACTCAAAATCAACGCAAAATATGATTTCTTAATCCATTATATATTTTAATCATTTCATCAATATTATATTTCTTGAACTAGAATTTTAAACATATATGACACTTCTTTTCATGTAAATTTTCATTATATTAATCAATCATATCCCTGAGGATCAGAATCGTCAATTGCCTTTGGATACTAGGTACACAATCTTCTTATTTAGTTAATGATATTAAATTTTTCCCATTAATATCAACCCATTTAGTGATCAATGTAGAAGTACACCACCTAAAAAAATTTCAAAAACTAGGGGAATGGGAACATACGAAAGTGTGACCACAATTTCATTGTACGATTAAACAAGGGGAAATACATAACAATAAATGATGATAAATTCATGATAATGTGACAATAATCTATGAAAAACATATCATTTATATAAAATATTAAAATCATGATTAGAGAATATATATTGGATGATTACAACACATGAATCATAATGAAATCCAAAAAACATAAGCCCTAAAAGCATAATATTGACAAAAGTCCTGGAATTTTGGGATATATACAAAAATATAAAATCACTTCTTTAGTACACATGGTTACCATCAAAATATGTCATATTATAATGGGTGCACTCCCGAAATAATCATATCTTTCATGGATCCCTCCAAAGACCATCATAGAAAACATAGTACCCTACTATAATTGGTTCACTCTTTATTCCATTCCTATATCTCTATTGAGATATAAATATTTACCCTGTAAAATTTAGAGAGATATATTTCACAACCATAATCAAAATAATATCATTAATACATATTCCCAAATATAAACAAACATTTATATATCATAAACCATGATCTAAAATGGGTTTCATAAACATTTTATTATATTATAACCTTTTGAAAAGTGATTGGTTTCATAATCATTTAATCATTTAATCATTTCATAGCCCATTAAAAAAATTGGGTTTGATAATAATTTCTTCATGGTATAAATCAGGAAAGATAAAAGTGTTCTGTAACCATAATTTTATCAAAATCATAAACAATTGAGTAAAATAATACGAATGGCATCATTCGGTCATATTCCTTATAAGGTATAGAAATCATAATAAAATGTTGTCTTAGATGGAAAATTATTTTTAAAAGAAACATGAAACATTTCATATAGAAATTAATTTTTTTTTTAAATAATTTTTAAAAATAAAAATTTATAAAAATTCTAGAAATAAAATTTCATTTGAAACCAAATTTGAATATTATATGGAGGATTTAAAATTCATTTAAATCTTTTCAGTAGAAAAATATCATTTCATTGATGAAAACGTGATTTTTAAAATATAAGTAACTTTTAGAATATTTAACTTTATAATAACCATGATAAAATTTAAAAGAATCATTATTTTAAAAAAAATTATTGTGGTGGGAAAAAGTATTCCTTCCATACAAATTAAATAAAATATTCCTTTTATATTTTTTGTAAAAGCAAAAAAACAATGTTAAAAAAACAAAAATATTGATCTGATTTGTTTTGAAAAATGTATAACATGGGTAAAAATTTATTTCATAAAACATTTTTATAAAGTTTAAATCATTTTTATATATTTATTAAAAAAAAATGGATTAAAATGTGGTTTTCAACCAGACAAATAAATACATATAATTTTTTTAAAAATAATCTTTTGAAAACCAATGTACATAAAGGGATTAAAATGGATAGAAAACATGATTTATTAAGATAAAACAATGGATAATAAATTTCATTAGTTTCTCTAGAGATAGATCATAAAATTTCATCACTGGAATAAAAAAATAATTTGTCTCGATAAGTGATGAGACTATATTATAAAAAACCATGAAATGTGGTAAACCTTATTAGTAAGGCAAAAGTAAATAAGAACATTAAATTAAAATCAAAATATCATTAAAATAAAAAAACTAATCATATAACATGTTAGTAGATATTGACATACACTTCATAGAATATTATTGGTGCATAACATTATATATGTCTCAAAGAAAATGAAATGAGACAAAATTACCTTACTACTTTGGTGGCATTTTAACTATAACCCCATAATTATGAGATACCAAATAGATATTTAAATACTAATTATTTTTATGTTAATTGTTTTTATATTAATTCATGGGAAGTATATTCCCCTTGTAATGGTAATTTTGGTTGAATATGGAATTTTTCGTAGATAAGTAAAAAGTGATAGAAATAACCCATACAATAAGTCAATGCATTAATTGTACATGTTCATACCTCCGACATAATAAATAAATTTTTATCATAAATTTATTATAAAACAGTGAAAATATATTAAATTCCATATTTTATATACTTATTAACTTTTATTTCATTTTTGTTAACATTTATATGTTAATGACATGTTTCGAGCTTTAACTAATTTGTTTTTTTTGTATGTTATGATTAATAATTATGGTCCACCTACTTTGATCATATTCCTATAATGTGGTAAAATTTAAACATTTTATAAATATAATATATTATATATATATATATATATATTTATATATTTATTTTAATCCATAAATGTTACATATAGATAATGAAATACCATGTTCATGGAGAAAGAAGATCTTATGTATGCAGGAAAAATATTTCCATTTTCCCAAAAGAAAAACAGAATGGCTGAAAAATAATATATTATCATTATAAAATAAATTTTATATAATATATATAACATATTTTAATTAAATCCATAATTAATAACTTCCATTTAATTTATATGTGAAAAATAATCTTGTCATTTTGTTAGGGAGTAGTCTGATGTACACTAAAATAATGTTATCGTATCCCCCACAAAATTGAATGATAAAAGGTCTATGTGTTATAATATTTCTATAAGTATAAATATATTAAAATTATAATTATTATTATTTCAAAATTACTTTGATATCATCCAAGTAAAAAAAAATTAAAGACACCTTACATTAGTTAGTCATGTTGTAGTTCTTCACACACAAGAGTGATGTTATTTTCTTCCAAAAGGTTATGAGGTTACAATGTTGACATTGTATTATAAATATAGAGTTATAATATTTCCATTAAGTTAATATATAAACCATAACAATAATACTATATCAATCAATTAGATGTTTTGATGGAAAAAAAATAACATCAGTTAGCGAGGTTGTAGTCCACCATATACAAAAATGACGACTTTGTTTACGATTTTATTGAAGATGGGATGTATAGAGGTCACGAAACTAAAAAACATCATCAACTTTATTATAATTTTTTTATTATATAATAATGTATTATTAATAATTTAATTTGGTTGAGGATGAAAATTAATCTAATGTTTGGTTAGGGATATTACCTTGTTTCCTGAAAACTTATTTTGGTAAGCATGAAACAAATTCTTAGGCCTTATTTAGGACTAAACTAATTATTATTGGATTAAATGAGTGAATAATAGATTTTATTTGGATACATCTTGGCTAAAATAAGTGTTGTATAAGTGTTCATATTGGAGAATATCGTTAGTCCTTTTATAAGTTATGTGAGTGGAACACTTTGAATTTTTTAGAAGAAAAATATTTACCCACATTTTCCACAACTAAAAAGTATCCAAAATGTACAATTATAAATTAAAAAAGAAATATTTTCAAAATATATCCATTGACTATATTTTTTATAAGTGTTGGATCAATTTTAACCCTTGTATTTTTAGTTTAACCCACTTATAAAACTATTTTTCCTTAACCACATCAAATAATTTGTTCAATTTATTACTATTCATGATGTTAAAAAAGTAAGCTGACTATATGAGATAATATAAATTATTTTTATTCATAATATTGGATCCATTTTTTCAAATTCCTTTTATATAATTTTAATATTTTAATCTCATAATAGCTCTACAATCTTGATAGGAAAGCAGTTTTCCAATGAGAAAAAGATAAAAATTTTACAATGTTTTTATATCCATATTCCTTGTGAAAATGGTTAAAATTACCTATATTAGATTAATACATATATAATTGGACTAATTTAAACATTAAACGCTCTGTAAATTTCTATGGATGTTTTTTAATTCCTAAAAAATGACATTTGTATTAAAAACCCATATTATGACTATTCATTTAATAAATTTTCTTCTATGAAAGGTAGAAAATAATATCCCATTGATAATTATTAAATGATGATATAAAAACAAAATTTAATTTTTTATATTATGTTTTATAAAATTATAAAATATAAATTTAATAATATTTTTAGAAAATACAGCACATATTCTTTTTAGGAAAATAAATTTTTTAATTGAAAAAATTGATTTATTATTATCTCTTTTCAACTAATCACATAATATGAATGATAAAATGTTTAATTTAATATATAATAAATAAATTTTCTAAATATAATTCAATAAAAATGTATATATTTAATATATTAACATAAAATTTGATTTTGTACATAAAAATATTTTTCTAGAAAAATAATTCTTTTAGATTAAAATGTATTTTAATTTTGTTTTTTAATTAAATATTCATAAAATATTTAATTATAAATTTTCAAAATGTGTTCATCATATTCATTTCAAAAACTATAATTATTAGGTGATAATAATTATTTTGAAAAATAATTTTTTAATAGTATGTTATGATTCATTTATATTTCTATGGTGTGTATATCAAAAGATAAGATCATTTTTGTGTGTAACTCAAGATAAACTCAGTGTTTCATGTAATAAAAATAATAATAAAATATTTGAAAAAATATATTTTGATAATTATGATGGTTTTATTTTCTACACCAAAAATAAATTGAATCTTTGCAATTTGAACTTTTGTTCACTAAATAAGTATTTAACATATTAAAATTCAATTATTTCAAAAACCAATTGTAAAATGTGTTAATAATATTTTCTATTGAAAATATATGATGATATTATAATGGTCATTTAAAAAAGAACATGATAGGTGTAAACATATTAGATCATGGATGGGAATTTAAAACATGTACATGGATGTGAAAAGTATATCCTAAATACTATTGGATATTGGTAGGGAATATATAAATTTGAAAGTTACTGACTATGATTCCCTAAATCAGTTATAGTTGAAAGGTCGTTGCATTCATGAGACATTAAAGAATATTTTTAACATTTTATTCCAATATCGTTTACATAACGTTGATGAATTTTCTTTAAAATATATGCATTCTTAATTTAATTACATTCCACTTGAATAATCTCATCCTTTGGTTGTTATTTAATAAATTTACACTTCTTATCATACTCTATGATATATGAGTTAATTATTCCTGAGTTACTATTCATAACTATCATCCATAAAATAATGATAAGTCATTCATTCATTATATTGTTATTTTAAAAAATATAATGTATAACAAATGTTATCCAATAATTTTGATATTCAACATAAGGAATATCATGTATAGTTAACTTAAAGGCTCTTCATTGTAGGATAAAATTTTAAATTGAAGTATTTAGAAAGAAGGTCAGTAAATATCCAAAATCAACTTATTAATGACCCCCTAATCAATTTTATGTAGTTCTTAATGTCCCATACCGAATATATGAATTCATTAATCCTATAATATTATAAAAAATGGTAAAATATTTAATTACAATATATGATTTATTAAAATATACATTCTCTGAATTATTACATATTTCCTCACTTAGAAAAAATATCACAACTTATTGAATGTATCCCTTATGTACAAAAATTTTGTAAATAAGTAAATGAAAATATAAATTTTTTTCATAAAATCATTAATTCGTTAAAAGTTAATAAATATTATCCAACATATATTATCTAAATTAATAATATATTTATACAAACTAATCAACATTTCATAAAAATAGAGATAATATTAAAGGTTATCCTCTAATAATCAAAATATTGTATTTCTATTAAATCAATTTTCAAGGACCTCAACACTATTTGATATATTCTTGCAACTACCAAATTAATAAGTAATAATAAAAATCCATTAATGTTTAATGGTTCTAATAAATAGAATAGAAATAATAAAAATAATTTTATTCAATCTCAATTCGTAAATACAATATTAATTCAACATTGTTCAAACACCATTGAACCTTCATCATTGACTTATTTCATAAAACTTATTTCCATTAATATGACATTAATATTCTATTAATCATCATAAATATACCCACTACACATACAACCATGATATTTACAATCATGATATTTCCATATAAGAAATCTATTTAGATAATTCCTATACATTACACATTTAAAAATTCAGTCATTAATGATATCATATGAATACCATTATTCAAATACATTGTATGTATAAAAATATTCATTTTTATGATAAAATTTATTATTTAAGTCTATTTATTTTCAGACATAGATCATATAGATGTTCCACTAAGGCATCACTTTGGGTGCTTCATCCCACATTATCAATACATAGGAATCTAAATCATCATTCTACTATGGTCTCCACAAGCAAAACTCTCAAAGAATATTATCAATCTCTTCTTTTTACTGTATGATAAATGGTCAAGGATTATTTATTAATAATATATCATGATAAATAATTCAAAATATAAAAAATATCCTTTACTCTAATTATCAACCTAATTAGTTCATCACCAATATATTTTTTATAAAATTCAATATTGATCTAGTTCATATTGTTTCACTCTATTTATTAAACACAGAAAATCATTTTTTGAGTATAAATTTTTTATAGTGAAACCAAATAATCTTAAAGAAATGCATATAGTATTTATATATAATGATAACTTATTTTAAATTTAAAAACCCTTAGGTTTATCCATGTTTATTCATGATCATTAATTAAATACTTCATGATGGTTTATAATGAGTTTTTGAGATTCCTAAGCATATACCCTATGCATGTCATGAATGGTGTGCAACACGAACGATTTTACACTAGTTGATGATCAATACTATATCAATTCGCCCATTTGGTGTTTTAACCCTTAGTTATCCCTAATCCAGAGGCACAACAACTTTAAATTTACATATATGGAGGTAATTTCATTGAAACTACATTCACTATAAATTACAAATATTAAAGAACATTTTACTAAACCATGTGTCATTCTTAGAATTATTCTCAAACATATCCTTAGAGTTCTCAAAAATTTATTCAAATAATATTATCTAAATAGAAACTAAAAATTTCATATGCTATTAACTATTGTAACACAGTCATTAAAACATTCATATCACATCATTTTAGTTGAATATTGACCACTTTATAAAAACACATGCCTGAGGATAATAATTTTTTAGTTCATTTGGTGACTAGGTACACAAAATATTTATTTAGTGACTGATCTTAAATGTTTCACACAATTATATTCCCATTCAATACTATTAATAGACATACCCTCCGTAAAACCATTATTTATATCCTTGATAAATGGAGTATAATTTATTGTGATCTCAGTCACAATTTAATGGTAAACAAGGGAAAATAAATAAATATTACATGATCATAAGTGTATGAGGACATGGGAATAGAAACATAATATCATACCACGCACTTCAATGATCAAAATGATTAGTAATTAAAATATTTTCTCAGTTCCTAAAAAAATAACTGTAGTAAAATCAAATGACATAATCTATAAGATAATAACATTAAAATAATACCTGTAATTATGGAATTCACATAATAATTGAAAATTATATCCATATATGAAAGGGATACCTACAAAGGATATCCTAGTGTATTGGGTTTACTATTCAAACCATAACACTAGTCAAGGATCACTCCCAAGGAAATCATAATGGATAAAGTCCTTTATTGATCAAAGTTCACATATAATTACTTCCATATATATCTCATGATATATAAATAATTATAAAATACAATAGTTAGTGAAATAGGTCCCACCTATTAAATAATGAAAATCTAATGTATGTGTTAAATAATATCAAAAACAATCATCATATCATAAACTATGAGATGAAATGGGTTTAATAGACATTTCATCATATCTTAATATATTTCTAATATACTGATTTCATCATTATTTCTTTATTTAATAAAATAATAACCTAGAAAATCTGTATTTTTCATAAAAGTATCCTCATTGTATAAACCATAGATACGAAAATGGTTTTATAATCATCATGAAATCATAAACACAAATAATTCAGTTATGGAATAACAATGGTAACCTTGGATCATAATATTAGTATGTAATAAATAAAATCAATAATTTTTATCCACGATGAAATTTTTTTTTGAAGACTCATGGAACATTTCATGAGTAAAATAAATTTTCCATTGAAATTTATTTTTCAAAACATAAATTTCAAATAACATTTTCGAAATCAATTTAACTAGAAATAAAACATTATACTTATAAATTAATATTTTATAATAAATTTTAAAATTTATCTAGGAAAGTATATTTTCCACTATAAAAATACATTTTAAAAATTATCAATTTGTAAATATATTTTTTTTAAATAAAAATCAAAAATTGTAAATTAATATTCTAATAAAAATATGGTATTTACATGACTACACTCCATTCTTGTCATCTATGTTAAAAATATTATTTTTCTACATAGTTAGAAAAATACATAGTTTCTTTATTTGAAAAAAGGATTGAATATTATATTAGATTGTTATTAAAAAAAAGTAAAAAATGGGAAAAAAATAGTTAATAAATATTTAAAATAATGGTACAGAAATAAAAATAGTAATTTAAAAAACATGTTTTTGTATAAATAAAGGGTTTTTAACAAAAGAAAGAAATAAATATGTTTTTTCATTCAAATTTTTTTGAAATCTTCAATACATAATGAGAAAAAAGTGAATGAAAAACCTTTATTCCAAACAAAAAAACTCGAGGGAAAAAATTAGCATGTTTT
This sequence comes from Viscum album, assembly GCA_963277665.1. Classification (NCBI taxonomy): domain Eukaryota; kingdom Viridiplantae; phylum Streptophyta; class Magnoliopsida; order Santalales; family Viscaceae; genus Viscum; species Viscum album. The sequence continues at coordinate 1,245,954,103 of OY728147.1, forward strand.
TAGAGATATAGTTAATTATATTTCCTCATTATAATCTTAATAATAAACAATCCTTATAAACAATGGGATTGTATTATAAAACCATCACCACATTGTTAACATTTAATCATAATATCCAATAAAATCATAACATTAATTAAAACTTAAATATATTTATAATAAATAAATTCATTATATAACGTGTAAATGTGAATATATATACATGTCATGAAATAAAATATTAGCATAACATAACATATTCCTCAAAGATAGAAACATAATCCAAAAACCATACGAATTTGTTAACATTTGAACCACAATCCCAATGAAAGATAGATCATAAATGATTATGTATATAAAAATACTTTTCAGTCAAATATTCCTTAAATATATTGTTTTGTTTTATATACAAAACAAAAATAAAATATGTCTTGAATATGGCATGTGTCCCACATAAATAAAAAGAGAAACGATAATCCATTAACATAAGTCTTGAATTTATTTTAACACATTAAAATTTAATATATAATATATATATAACATTATTATTAAAATATGATATAAAATTATTAATTAATAATATAGAATATATCAATTAATTATGACCTTTTATTGCCTTTTAATTAAAAATTCAATGTTACTGTCACATTTCGGGCACTAACTTCTTTGTTTTTCATGTAATTTTATCTTTTTTATTTCTTTTAATATTAACTTGATCATTGGTACATCATCTATATAATGTTAATCGTGGTATAAATATAACATATATTCATTATAATGGTATTAATATTAATTTATAAATGATAGATAATGAAAATAAAATACAACATTAATTAAGATAGTTTGTAATACGTACACAATGACATTGTCTCTTTTTTCCACACAGATATAATAAAATAAAGATAGATAATATATCACAACTCAAGAATAATTTTTATTTAATATATTTGTCAATTTTTTTAACCATAATAATTACCTTCATATTTTTGCAAATGTGATAAAAGAATCACGTGATTTCTTGATGTGATGGTTCATCTTACAGATGAACAACATTATATTATCCCCCATGGAATAGAAAATAATAATAGATACGAGATATAATAATTAGATTACTATAATTACATTAAAAAAATCACACGTATTTATTTAATCTATAATTATTACTATCCATGTCAAATAAAATTGAAAAACACATCAAATCGGTTCGTAAGGTGGTAATTATTTGTAGACATAAGTGACACTATTTTTTCAACGGGTTTGGAAAATTTAAGATATGATATTATAATTAATTTCATATAATTATATCATAAATATCAGATATGAAAATTAAAATTTTAATTATATCAATCTTTGAGAGGTGGTGAACGAAAACAAATAACATCAGTTCATGAAGTTGTTTTCCATCTTATAAATAAATGATGATGTCATGTCCAATTTGATAGAATACATTGCGGCTTTAATTAATAATAATTAATAAAAATATAATTATATATAATATACTAGAGTTATAATATAATAAGTATTAATTATTAATTAATGGTGTTGGAGGAAGAAATAAAGTAAAACATTGGGTTAATGATGTTATTTATTATATGGAAAAAATACTTATTTATTTCTCTAATAGAATCAATATAATGGATTTTTGATCAAAAATATGTATTATATTATAGTATTAGTGATTCAAAAATGATATTTGGGAAGGCCTATCCAGAAAAAATGGGTTTTACGGTGTCTGTATAGTATATGAGAGGGTCTTCTCTTTTATAAGATTGGTGAGTGGAATACATGTATAGTTTTGAAATAAAATGATGTACCCATATTTTTCACATGAATAAAAGAACTAATTTTTTCCATTTTACAACCAATAAAATATATTTTAAATCTATTTATAGATAATAGTATTTTATAATATTTTTGGGTCATTATTGATCATTTTCATTCTAATTTATCCCCCGAGTATACCAATCATACCTTGAAATCTGAAATTACATTTTACTAATTTCAATAATAATTATTGTTTTAAAACAAGTTTACCTTATACGAGAATATAATTTTTTATTCAAAATTTGTAATATATTTTCCATATTCCATTAATTTAAGTGAAAATTTTATTTTAAAATAATTCCACGTCATAACGAAAATCCTTTTTCCAAAGAGAAAATGTTCAAATGTTATATAAGATCTAATATAAGAACTAAATACTAAATTGATTATAATGTCATAATATAGATTAATATATATATAATTTTACTAAAATTACATTTAAGACCATCATAAAAAAATTTATATGGACTTAAATTCTTTAAATTAAATAAAAATTCCTAACAAATACTGATCTTTTCGCCATTCATCAAATAATTTATATTACCAATTAATTATAAAAAATATTATAATTTTAACATGACTATTTCAAAAAATAATTTAATTCATTCAAATAAATTTCATGAAACAGAAAAAATTTAATTTATAATGATTTCAGAAAATATAATAAAAATTCAATTTAGAAAACTAATATTTATGTGAAAATTTGGATATTTTCAATTATATTATACAAAAATATCAGATTAATGTTAAAACAATTAGTTTAATATATAATATAAAATGGAATTTAAAACATTCACCATATATTACAAGATTAATTTATAGGCATAAAATAGATTATTTGGAATAAAAATAAATTTCAAGAAAATGACTTTATTTGTTTTCAATCATTTTAAAATATCATATCTCATAATTTTTTCAACAATTAATTAATCATATATTTTAATAATTTATTTAATACTATTCATATCTCCCATTATAATGGATGGGTGATAGCTATTATATTAAATTTCAATATTTTAATATTTTGAGTCGTTTCGTTTAAACTCAGAGTTTTGTGAAACAAATGATAAACATCGTGTTTTATGTAAAAAAACCAAAAATTTGCGTTTCATGTAACACAACTTATCGATATTCATAAATTTATTTGGAAAGCAATAAAATTCAAAAATTATCTTGGTGTTACATTCTATCATCATAATACATAGTTTTCTCAATAGTATATCATGTCCATACTAACTAGTTTTAATTACCAAATTACTTTGTTTCATTTATAATAGAATATGTTTTACCTTATTTTTATACATCACTCGAAAATAGTTCTCCCATAAATTATATTTATATATTTCAACATCCATATGTATTCTTCCAAAACTGTTTATCCTAGGTGTATACTTCATAAAAAATTTCCAACAACTCTATTTAATCAAAATCAGATATGTATAACTATACAATCAATATTAGGGTGCTTGAAATTTATGAAAAAGTATGTATTCCCACAAACCTCAGTATGAACATGAAGGAGAAAATTATCTCATCAACTATTTCTACTCATCCTAGATTCAAAATAAATTCATTATTAAAAATAGTCAAATATACAAGATTCATCATAATTAATATAGAGATGGACTATCCATGTTACAATATATGATCATTAAAATATTATTTCTTATAAAACAAATTCAATTTTAATCATTTAATACTAGTTTCTAAAAGAAAAAATCCATTTGAAAAAACATTGTGAATAAGGGTGATGGAATTGAAATTCATTAATGAATATTAATATATCATAATTCAAATATATTTTCATCGTCATCACATGATGATTATTTGAAAATATATTTATCTACATGATATATAATATTGAAAAGAATATTAGTCAGAATTTCAAATTTCCTTTATTTTAGTGTAGTATTTTTGTATCCTTGGATTCTCAAAACAATATATAGTGAAAATATCATTATAAGACTTAACTAATATTGAGTTGAATTGAAATCATTTCCCTGAAAGGTATAAACCTAAAATAGTAAATGAATTTAACACTATATAAAGAGATTATACCCAATTAGATGAGGAATTAAAAAATTATCAATATTTCAATCAACCAACATAGAAATAAAAAACATAAATAAATTTATCCTAATGATTTTAAAAACCTATCATGATAATAAATTCGTTATATTATAAATTTATAACCCCATTCCAAATCTGTGTCCATCATTAATATATATATATATATATATTCAAGAGATAAAAAATGATAGATAATACATGGAAATATTTTTAAAAAAAACAAGGGATACGATCTGATTTATTTAATGATAAATTTTTCAGGTTATGACCTTGGATAGTATAATAATTATGAATAATTGCATTCATTAATATTTTTAATTTTTTTTTACTATTTTGGTTGTAATGCCTAAAATAAATTACACAGTGAAATAAGTTTACTACCAACTCCTAGAAAATGGTTATCATGATTAGAAAAAATATTAAAATTATATACCTAAAAGTATAATAATAAAACATATAAAAATTTAAACTAAATAGAAATGATACATGTATCTTAAGTAAAATATCTCTTTTATTAATTATTTAAAATATATATTCATTTTTATGAGATTTCCTATTTCATTAAATTTTTAATTCCTATAAAAATTTAAAAATACACAAGAATTTATCCTAAGAAGTTTATATAATAAAAACTAATCACTGTGAGTAATATAATTTAATATATATATATTTTTCTAAAATTTTATTAACAAACTAAAATAATTATTTGGATACAAAATGCTAAAATATAAAAAGAATACTCATTTTTCAATGAAAATATTATAATGTGTTTATAATAAAAAATTATTTATATAGTGTAACCATTTTATATATAATGATTATTTATTCATAAAAACCCAAAGGGTTTTAAAGAAAAGTATGGAATTGAAATTTAAACATTACAAAATAAATTTAAATTTAATTTAAATTTAATATTACCTTAATTGAAAAATTATTTTATTATAATTGTCTTGAACAAGTATCATATCAATTTGGATATTAAAAAACAATTATTCTAATAAGACACTCGAAAAATGATTTAGTGTTCTCTAAAACGTAAAAAATATAACCTTTATTGATCTTAAAATCTAATTAATGAAAAAAAATTAATTCACATATGATATGAATGAATTTAAAAAAAAAATAATAGAAATTTAAAAATTGAGATAATTATAATCATTTTAAAATATGAAAATTATATATAAAATTATAAAAATGATGTAATTTTTAATAATTGAAAGAATATATAAGTTGTTTTAATCATTGTGAATAATAAACGGAGCATTATAAATGGTTTCACTATACTTATAATCCAAAAATTGATACATTAAATTTAATAAAAACATATATAGAAAGGATAATTGATATATATGAAACATTATTATTTGGTTATGACAATTGATTTTTAAAACTATTTGTTATAGTTAAATATAAAGTAACTGAAATGAAAATTTTAGTGTTCCCAAATAGAGTATAATAAACATAAGAATGATTCTAAATTTTTGTTAGTTTTTAGGTATCATTTTATATAAAATAAATAGAAAAATACATGAAATTGATGAATATATCAAACAAAAATCAATGATTACATATTAAATAGATTAGTAGAAACATCATAATCTCTTTTTTTAGTATGTGTATTTTATATCCACTCCCCACTAGAGGCCTTACCTAAAAATAATAATTATATATTATACCCCAATTTATACCTCCAAGGGGCCAGTGGATGATTACTATCACTGAGGGTTTCATAACTAAAATAAGGGATGAATTGAACTAATAAATCATAGGAACAAAACATAAAAATCCATTTAATTCCATAAATATAAATGAATCCAATCCAAAATGTGAATTATAATTTTATATTTAAAACGTACTCTAATGTATATAACAAAAAATATCTCCTGGAATAGATGCACCCATAAAATCTAATTACTATATTGATCAGCATGTGGAAATAACACTCATCCTAGTCACCAAGTCTAGGATTCTCAACACAGATTGCATGGTTCAATATTGAGGGAAGACATGGTGGCCTTGTTCATGACTCCCCATACACAAGTGGATTCTGAATATCAATTAGATTTGAAGAAGAAATATTGGGAGACATTTCTCTTAGTAACATATAACCATGAATGTTCGCATACAATAAAAAAACAAAAATAATCAGGATAAAAATAAAAAATAATTTAATAAGATGTAAACAATAACATCACATTAAATAATAGATGACATAAAATAATAAAATAACATTCAATATATCTTGAATGATGGAATATATATATACACAATAATAATAGACACATTAAATTAATTAAGGCTCATATCTAGAATATATCCCAGGACAATGTCTTACCATTACCTAAAAACCCACTCTTTAGGTAGAACTTCCCAAATTAGGGCCCACTCAATTTTATAAATAAATTTCTATAAGTGTTTCATTGTGAAACAAGATTAACATGTGTAGTTTCATAATAAAACAAATTGGACACAACCAATGCATCCTGGGAATTACATAAATAAGTCAAAAATAGTGTATAAGATGATTGAAAAAATATAACAGTAAATATCAAGAATTATATGTGATGGTTTGTTTTCAAGGCCATCACAAACCCCAACCATTTCAACTTCTTGTCAACTAGAATCTATCATAAACAAGAATCAAATACACACTACAACTTTCACATATAACATTGGTCATATACTCATTAATTACCCCATCCCATCCTTTTATACTTAATGTTATCCATTAATTTACTCAAAAACAAGCCACAAATTGGATTTTCATTCATACAATACCCTCTTTAGAGAAATGTTACCACGAGTTCCCATTCATAGTTAATCTAATGATGTCATCATCAACAACACATATCCATCTCCATGGGTTATGGGGATGAAAAAAAACATAACATTGACCCATCCATATATACTATTGGTATAACACATATAAAAATATTTATCATGCCTCCCATGAATCAAATACCATGGCACAACCATATACATACCTAATGTATTACACATGTTGATCATCATTGTCAAAATTATATATTAGATCGATGTATCACTTATGATGTCTATGATAACAATTGGAATAAACCATCATGATCATTTTTCTCCATAAAAAACATATCATGATTTGATGTATCACTTATTTACCAAAAAACCATATTAATAAAAAAAACATTAACACTCATAAAAAATCTAGTAGAACAAAGGAACACTCTATCTAAGATCTTAAGTCATTCACCCAAGCCATTCCACAATTAAAGTACTCAAACATGTTCATTGAAATCTAAAAAAACAAAGGGAATTCAATTCCACTATCCCCATTTGGCCCTCCCATTCATTTCTACCAATGTATAAAACCATTTTGATTCATCACATGAACCCCTATATTAATTCTCTATGTCATTCTGGTCCATTTCCATCTCAAATCACAAATTCATGAATAACAAAATAGGTGTAAAACTCTAATAATCATAGCCTATATGGGTATCATTTTTATCATTTTTATGATGAAAAATCTAGGGGATTCACTAACTAAACCCCTATATCATTTACCCACTTACAATAGAGTCATTTTTTCAAAATATGGATCCTTATAGGATAATAGGCATGAGTAAAATCGATATTTCCACTACTCATACATTGATAATTCCTATTCCCATAAATGTTTAAAAACAATACATCACTTTAAATGAGCCTATCAAATCTACATGAACCTCACCCACTTTCTCTGACATGACGATAAATTTTATCATTTGGTTAATCATTCATTCGAATACATATCCAGGAACACAATTATATAATAATGATTTATCATGGAAAAAAATTCCTACCTCAAGATCAATGAATCCAAATCACCATGATTCACCACCTGAATAAGTCATAATTAAACAAAATTGAGGAAAAATACCAAATTCATTTTATAAGGGTTTAAAAATTAGGTATCCAATTGGAAAAGGAATTTAATGTTTTAAAATGTCTCCCAAATCATAGGGGTCATCAACAACTAATTGGAATTGAATCCAAAAATAAACTAGGATAATGGACCAAAAATATCCAAATAGGGATCCCAAATTAGCAATTTGTTTGGTGGTGCTTTGTGAATAATATTGGAGGTAAAATAATATTCAAACGGTGGGATGATATCACATTTCCATATTTTATAACACTATACAATCCAACAACAGGAAGATTGTGTCTCACTCTCTAGATTGTGGTGGATCAATAGATTTATAGTTGGTCTAAAACCCACAATGTTTTTGCCAATATCATCACTCATTTCACCTCACTAGATATCCATTATCACTTGATAGATTAGAAAATGTTGTAGGTCCCTCCTAGAATTCTCAGTGTCACTCATGGAACACCTGACACCTCCATCCCCCAAAAAAAATTATTTTTAACCTAGTCTGGGGGAAAACACCAAAATTTTAATGCACAATAAAAATATAAAAAAAAATTAAAATCTCAAACACTTCTGCATTCTCAGCCTCTATAAGATTATGTATTAGTCTCTACTAGACAAACTAGTTTTACAATATGAATTATCACCCCCATATTATATATAATTCATTATACATCCATGAAATCATAGTACTTGAGAGAGAGAGAGAGATAGGAAATACCATTCCCTATATCTCTTTCCTCACATCATTCCATTAAAGGTGATGGACTTTACTAAAAAACACATTCCTCATTTATCCGCACATATGGTACCTCTCACACCCATATCCCATGAACCAAACTTATCTCACTTCTTTAAGCTTTAATACAAAAAAATCATACATTTTTATATTTCACAACATGAGAAACACCCATTATCATGAAATAAATCAATTTTAATGCCCCTACCACCAAAACATGTCATAAAATTGGAATCACCCTTTTCGTCATTACAAGAATGTGATATCTCACAATATAGGTGAAAATGCCATGGATTTGATATCATTACGTTGATTGGTACATTATTACTATAGGATCAGATACATGGAATTTCATCCTGAATAGACCAATATTGTAAAATTATTAGTAAACATGATACAAAACATAAACTAAAATTACAATTGAAAACATAAAATATAACATAGTATTATCTTAGTGTGTATAATTATTTATTCAATAATAACCCTAAATATAAATCATAATACACATCTTGGAATCCATTGGAAGTAAAAATTATCAATTGATGAAATAAAATGATTAGTAAGAGTATATGTATAGTAGAAGAAATCAAGAATAAAAAATATTAATCGATAATGAAAGGATAATAAAAGAAACACATTCGATTCAATTAATTAATTGAATAAAATATGGTAGGAATAACTGATGATCAAATAATTCCTTACAAATAATAACATGATCTTAAAACATAACCATTTATATTCTATCTAACAAAAAAATTACATGGAACAAAAATAACTAGTCTCATAATTAAGGAATTCATAATTCCACTCATTATAATTATAATTCCAGGAAAATTCATAATAAGGTTTAAAAATATTGGTATAAACTCATTTAATTTGTCTAATTCATTTTTCTCATTCGACCTACTGGTACATTGAAGGGATACATATTTCATTGAACCAAATATCACATAAAATGTCCAATGAATTTCACATATGATATGGGTAAAACAGAATAAAAATAAACATTATTATAGAAAACTAATATACCAAATGAAATAAATTACCTCAATATATTAATATAATTTTAAACTATCCAGAGTAATATGGTTAATGGTTACAAAAATGTACAACCCTCATCAATTCGACCACGATCCATCCAAAAAAATAATAAGGATGGTATTAATTTAATATATCCACACTAGATCATAAGTAAAATAAAGGGTAAATATTATTGATTAATAGAATTACCATAATAAATCAATTAAAAATTCTAGACGAAAATATCACTTTCATTTTTAAAGTAGCCATTAAAAACTGATGTTTGAATTTTTTTGAAAGCCATTTTCATTGAAAATAACTATATAAATTGTTAAAATAAGCCTTAAAAAATTGAATGGTCCTAAATGTGAAAAATTAAATGATTATTCTACTGAAATAATTTTGAAATAATTAAAAAAAAGGGTAAAAATAAAATTAATAAATAATTTGGAAAATAATAAAAATATTGAAAATATTTTTTTAGACTATGGTTTTAAAAGATAAAGAATTTTTGACAAAAGAGTGAAATAGTGTCAGATCTCTTTAATGATGATTTCACATTCATTTCAAGTAAAAATAAAATAAAAATTGTAATATTACATGATATCATCATTAATAAATATAAGAGAAGATTATTAATGAGTTTGTGGAGTGATATATTTGTATATATTGACATATGAAATTTATTCATAAATAAACAGGGTAAAGAATGAGATTATAAAACGAAAAATTACCACTTTTGTACGTTTTGAATCATAATACACATAAAATAAATAACATCATATATTATATTAAATACCATGAAAATAAAAAGATCCATTTTATATCATATATTATAGTATATATATATTTCAAACATTAGTGGTATGTGGTGTACATTGAATATGTCTTAGGGAAGTAAATGTGAGATATGAAACCCTTATTATAGGTATGATTTCATTTGTATGTGTTTGAAACTCTAATATAGTAAACACATGATTATTATAATTTTATTAAATAAACATTATCATATATTTCATAATATATATTCTTTTATTATAGTCTTTTATGTTCTATTTTTCAGCAATTCTTTGTTAGAATCATTTTTTCATGTGATAATTGATATGTTTTTCATGTATGTTATGGTTTTGTAATTTAGAACCTTTTATGAGTATCATTATTAAATACTATCAAATATTTTAACCAGGATATGATTATAATATATAACCATTATAGATTTTTATGTAGTATTCTTCAAAATATAGAGATATAAAATAGATTACTTTATTCTGGTGGACTGTAGGTTATACATATTTATGAATAAAGATTAAATTTTTCTCAATAAATAGAATGAAATGAAATTATACCATACTTAACCATTCGGAAAAACATTCCTATATCATATATAAAATTTTTATAATTAAAATTAATCCTTATTCCGATATATGTTTAAACACAATGAAAAACATTTCACAATAATACGTGGAAGAAGTAGTCCACACGTACACATGAATTGTGATATTATTCTCCTATGGAAGGGAATGTAAGAAGATAGATGTGATATTATATTTACATCATTATGGATAGGCTACAAATATAACATATATTTATTGATATTTCCTTACTAAAATCCTTGATAATTTTAAGAAAAAAAAGAATCACATCACTGCGGTTGGCAGTAGTCCACCATACACATGAACAACTTTATCAAATCCCAAATGGAATAAATATTGAGAAAGAATATTTGATATAATAATACTAGACGTTTAATAATGGTATAAATATCATTTAAAAGTTTCAAATTGTCATTATATCTATCCTAAAATGGTGGGGATGAAAAATAAACAAAATTAGTGTGTGAGGAGATAGCCCACCATAAAAATGTTCAGTGGTTTTGTTTCCAATTTAATGGATGTGGTTAATGATATGGGTTATTACATTATCATAAAAGTATAAAATATTAAAATTTATTCATGTATTATTATATTTTTTATATGTGAATAATATTTTTAAGGATGTATAAGAATAACTAATACAAAAACCCATGTTTTAGTATTTTTTTACTTTTTTGGATAGTCTCATTAAGTTTATTCCTTATTCTTTATTAGGGGAAATAAAAATAAAAATCATGAATTTAGGATGTATAGAGGAAATTAATGATGATATTCAGGTTGAATTTAGATGATACAAATGATTATGGAGGTGTGAAGAGTAAATTAATGTATTTGTCCTTTTATAAGCATAGGAGAGGACACATAATAAATTTCTAAAAAGATATAGTAATACCCATGTTTTTTATACTCAAAAAGCATAAAAATGTTTCATTTATATACAATAATGGAAATAAGGTGAAACTCTATCCTCCCAATAGGTTTTGAAATAATATATACTTCATTTTACTCTTTATTGTTTTACCCCTATATAAACAAATTTTTATAATAACCACAATAATTAATTCTTTTTATTTTCATTATTCATTATAATCAAATACTAAGTTAAACGTGCTAGATAATTATACTTATGAAGATTATAAGAATTAAATACATTTATCAAAATTCAAATCAAATATTTGGATGAATATAATTTAAATTTTAACTCACCAATAAGTCAGAGATATGTGTTTTTAAAGAAAAAATTCATATAAATACAATGTTTTTCTATCCAAATTCATTATTAAATTTAATCTAATAAAATTAATCTATTAAATTTATTGATCATATAATTAATTTCACTATAAATGTTATTTAAAATATAATTTATCCTTGTAAATAATTTTTTTCTAAAATAAAATTAATAGAAAAAAATCATTATTTTTCATTAATCATTAAAACAAAAATTAGAAACAAATAGAATAATTCACCCATTTTTAATATTGAAATAATGATATTAATAATTTATTTTATTATATAAAATAATTTATAAAAAATGATTAAAAATATTTTATTTTATATGCACAAAATGAGACTATTTAGTCTTCTTGAAAAATATATTTTTTTAGTGAAATTTATTTAATTAAAATGGTTATTATTTATTTTATTATCAATAGATATCCATTTATTTAATATTTATAAATTTTTAAAACATATATATTTAAAATATTGGTGTGTCTCATTCATACCTGATGAGTCCAAAATTCAATTTCTCACTTTTCTGTTCATTTTTTAGAAATCAAAAACACATTATTAAAAATTATTTACTAACATTTTGTATGTACATTGTGTTTTACATTTTTTTTGAAAACTTATTATTTTACCACATATAGAATAATTTCCACTGAATTAATAATATAAACTTTTAATTATTCATTCTAATTATCATAATGATTTTGTATCCAATAAAAATAAGATTCACCATTATTAGATCAGATATTTGACATTCTGTTATGAATATTTTAATCTCAAAGTCCTTAAAATTGGAGAATTTTTGGGGCCAATAAAAATCATACTAATACTAAAAAGGGTATAAAAATTAAAATCAAAATGATTCTATCACACTGAATTATGTTTAAAAACCTATTCAGAATAAGTTTTTCAAATTTCAGGATAACTTTTTTACACCATAATGGTATAAACTAGTAAGATGTTCCGAAATTAGTTGTAATACGATTGTTGAGTGATCTGTGTCCATTTTATTGTGATAAACACTTAGAAAATATATATGTTGGGATTTGAAGATGTCTGTTGAGAAGGTTCATAAAAATATCAGGTTATTCAAAGAGTTTGGAGCTAATTACTTCTTTAATTTCATTTATAATATCTAATTTATGATATATCTAATGATTTATTAGCATGGATTCCTTTTTCATAGTCATTGTAATTGATTATAATTTTTTTTTCTAAGGAATACTTCTCAAGGTATCTTCTTATTATCTATTTCATTGTAATCTATGTCTGATCATCATAACGATTGAGGGATTCTAGGGATAAGAAGAGAGGGAATTTGTTCTATTCAATTGATAGATACATGGGATATGTAGACAGAAAATTCTATCATTGTATCATTGGATTTCAATGATAGGAATACCGAGACATTATGATCATCATATTTATTACATCCATTATGAGGTAAGATAGAGATTTTAAAATCAATTATACTAGGGATACTGTTGGTCTAAGTTATAGACTACCTTTATATAAATTTAAAACGTTTTTTTATGTTTAATAACAAGAACCATTATTATTATTTTTATCTATTTTATATGTTATTTCATACATGTATATTTAATCTTCACATTTTAATAAAAACAGAAAAGCAGTATTCATCTTTTTATACTATTTGATTTAATATTATTCATTGTAACTACAATACACCTATATTTAGGTCCATAAGGACTATTGTTTTTAATTTAATATAATTGGATCATATATGGACTCTGGTTCTATGATTACGATCATCAAACTGAGGAAATGTTATGAAAACATACAATAAGAGGCTAAATGTATTGTAGTGTTTAATTATTTTAATCTATGTGTTTTAAACTATAATTCACCCAGCCAAATTATAAGTAAATCCATATAAGTATATCGTTATTATCGTAACAAGTATTATTCATATAATAATGATCAAAAAAATTTAAATAGTGTAGTATTCTACATATGATATAATTAATACTTATTTAATTTCACTACTATTGATATTTGATGATGATTTATTATAAATTTTTTTATTAAAAATGTTTTCATACACTAAAATGTTTTATGTAGAATCATATTTTTATTTATTCTATTGATCGACGTAAGGAATATTAGATTCATAGAAGATCATAATCAAAATATACCTCCTATATTTTAGAGTGCTAACTATGAGTACTTGAGGGATGTGATGAAGAATTTTTTAATTGATACAAAAGTTATAAACTTTTACAGGCATACTGGAGATTATAAAATTCTAGATAAGGATGTTACTTATTTTACACATCAAGAAAAACATGAATGTAAATTGAATTATAGAGTTTGAAATACCTTAATTTTTTTAATGAATAGAAGCATATGGATTCATATATTATCTTGTGAAGTAACAAATATTATTTGTACAAATCATATAGTAACACATTTTTGAACATCAATGGTTATAAGGAAATGAATTGTTATGTTATGATATATTATATGTAATTTTATTTCGTAATAGGTGAATTAGTTTCCAAGTTACATAAGAGGTTCATTATGATTATTAATAGTTTACAAGATATTATAGAAAGAGGTATTGGTTATGAAATAATTGTTGAAAATATAATATATATAATTCTCATTGAGTAAAAATCTAATAGATCTATAATTTATGCGGCAACGATGATAAAAAATCATTCACTTGATGATATTATTGGTATCCTTATACAGTATGAAGGAAGATTAAAAAGATATTCTCAAAAAAAAATGAGTAATTTTTATTATTAATACCTTACCAACTAAAGTATAATATGTTGAGAAGGTAGTTAATTATTCGTGAAAGAGAAAAGTTTTCATTTATTCTGATTCAAGAGTTTTTTTTCATTCTGATAATGAATTAAAAAATTTATCCCTAAATAAGAACAATATTTTTGGCAAGAAGTATTTTCAATATCATTACAATAATGTTTATAAAGATAGAAGTGAAACGAAAGATGAAGTTACATATTATGAATGCTTGAAATTTGGACACATCAAACAATATTTTCCAAAGATGAAGAAAAAATATATGAATGATATAAATTTTTAAAATAATTCCAAAATGTATTAAAAATATATGGGTATAAAAATCCTGAGGGTAATTGACACTTAGATTGTCAGTGGATTTATTGCTTTTAAAATGTCATTATATAATCAATGTTCCAAACATTAGAACATATGACGTTTTTATTGTACCACAAGTAAATTATTGTTTCATGGAAGAGGTAAAAAAATGATAACCTTACAAATATTTCTCATTGTGAAAACTATCCCAATGATAATAATTCATTATATTTAAATAATGAATTTTCCTTAGGCATTGATAATGATTACGTACCATCATATAAATAAGTATCATGCTTTTATAAACTTCTAGAAAATCAAAATTGTTAAATTTTCAAAAACAAATTGTTAATATTAAATAATAACATAATAAGGTTGATTCAAAAAAATATTTTCATTCAAATTAAACATCATAAATTTTAAAAATCTTGATAAAAATATTTCTTAGATATAAAATTTTCTAAATACATGGAAAATATCATTCCTGAGAAAGGTGATTTAGAAACCAAAACTACTTCTTAAACTAATACTAATGACGATGAAAATTTAGTTGTAAAACTAAATTAAAAAATATCATGTTTTAGAATGATTTTATATTACCTTAAAATGGGAATGGAATGTTTTTATAAAATAAAAAAACAAATATTTCCTCATAGTAATGGTTCATGAAGGGGTTTAATTTATAAGAATCCTATTTTTAGTAACAATTTATTTATACCGAAGAATCTTTCTTTTTGATCAAATGATTAATGTGGAGGTCATTAGAAAATTTATTATTTCTTAAATAATGTTCAATCTCTATGTTTCAAAATAGATTATTTTTTCAATAAAAATGTAGATTCTTAATGGTTTATTTTCTAACCATATCGGACAAAAGAATGATTCTGTTGTGAATGTCTAATATTTATATTTTTATTAAAATAAATTATGTACCAGTAATAAGAATATATGGTATATAGATATTTGGATGTTTTAATCATATGACTGTTAATAAATACTTATTCCAAAAGATAATAAAAATGAATGAAAGAAAGTCACTTTTAGAGATAATACCCAAGGTGAAATTAACAGTATATGTAATATTGTTCTTCATGTAAAATATTTAATTTCAAATGTTTTTTCTTAAAGGTATTAATCCAAACCATATAAGAATTATTCAATTATTTAATTAATGATATCTTTAGGTCTTTAGTAATGATATGTGTTCAGTACATAGTTCTAAGGATGAATTTTATTGTGGCAATGAACGTGATATTGTTTATACACTTAACATAGAAGACCATAGAAACGATGATGTACCTCGACATTATGAAATGGAATATCAATATTGGTTATAATATTGAAGGATAAAAGACATAACATTATAAAAGTATCTAATTTATCAAACAAAACACTTATTAAGGATATACTAGTTCTTATGTTGGATTATTTATAAGTATGTGATCCATGTCAAAATGGTATGCAACATAATTCAGCATTTAAATCTATTACTGAAGTCTCAACATCATAAGCTTTATAGTTAGTGCCCATAGATTTAATTTATGCTCCAAAACCAATATGTATTTGAATAAATTACTAAGTATATTTCATAGTTTATGAATACCCTACTTAAAAATGTGTTTATTTTCTCCAAAATAAATTTGAACACATTTTTATTTTAAATCTTATATATCCAATGATAAAAATAATAAAAATTATCCGTTTATAAGTAGTTGTAGTTTTCTTGGTTATAAATTTTGAAATTGGTATTTTGAATCTTTTGTACTAAGAATGGTATTGAACACAATTTTTCATCACATATAACTCCTCCACAAAATGGTATAGTTGAAAGAAGATATCAAATTATATAATAAATAAATAGAAACATGTTATGTGAATACTCAATTACTAAACATTTTTTGGCTAAAGTTGTTATTACTTATTTCTATATGATAACATTCATTTTAGTTAAGATATTTTCTTAATAAAACTCTCTATGAGTTATGGAGTTACAGGAAACCAAAGGACTCATATTTAATAGATTTTTTTATAAAGTGTTCCTCATTAATATGAATGATAACTTATATAAATTTTCACCCAACTCTAATGAAGGTATATTTTTAGGTTCTTTAACTAAATCTATGGATTATAAATTTTTGTTAATTTTTTTAATTGTGAGGAAATAGTTTGTGTTATGAATGATTAAATTGACACTATTGTATTTAAACAAACCCAGAAGACAAATTAATATGTCATTTCCAAAATTTATTTTCATCATTTGTTTTAAATATCATACATAATGAATAATCTCAATAATTTTTTTCTGATGTTTTTCCTTGGGATTATTTTAAGCATTATATTGATTACAATAATTTTCAAAATCCATAAAGTCAGTTTTATCTCAAGAATCCTTTTATTGATAGTATCATTATGGTTGTTGAATAACTAGTTAGGAATTGGAGTTCCATAATGTCTGAAATTAAAAATATTGATTTCTTATTCAAATTTGAACCCATGAATATTGATGAGGTTTTAGGTGATAAGAATTATATTATGTCTATGGAATTTGAGGTCAATGAGTTTAAAGGAAAAAATAATTTTGATAAAGATAGGAAACCAGTTGATGCAATGTATTTTAGAGGTATGATAAGAATTTTAAGTTACCAAACATAATGTCATCCAAATTTTTTTTATGCCTCTGTGCATGATATTAAGAAAACCAAAAGTAATATCATCTGAAATATGTAAAATTAATTTTCCATTATCTTAATGGAACTATGTATCTATGAATATATTATTCCATATGAAATGATTTTGAAGGAAAAATTTTCTCTGATGATCATAGTGGAGGTTATAAAATGGAAAGGAAAAGAAAAAAAATTTAATCTATTTTGAGACTCATTAGACTCTTTTTTTTTTGAAAAAAGAAAACTCTGTATCACTTTCCCATGCTGAATCTAAGAATTTGGTAATTGGATGTTTTTTTCTCATGTTTTTAGATAAAACGCACAATCATTAACTACGACATGATTTTTACAGAAAATAATATATTTTTTTAAAAATAAGTTAGGTTTAATTAATAAAAAATCCATCACAACACTCACAAGATAAGGATATAGAATTATGACAATATTTCCATCCAGATCACACATATAAAAGAAGTATCATTTTATAATTCATAATAATTAATGAAAAAATTCCTTACAAATATACAGAACCATTACCTTTTAGTAGATTTGAATATATTAACTAGAAGTTATAAAAAATTAATGAATATTAATTATTCTTATATTATTCTTGTTTACCCATGTTCATATGTTAATATACTCTTTATCTTAGGGTGAGTACATATATTTGTTGTTTTTAAAATACAAATATTTTTCCAAACATATAAATTTTCATTAAAATTTTAGAATTAGTAGTGTTTTCGATACACATTTCAATATAAAATATTCAGGGTTAGAATCCCTAAAAGGATTTTGGGATCAACAAATATAATTATCTTCTACTAGAAATATAATTTATAATAAATATATGGAATAATGTTACAAAAAACATTCAATGCTAAAGAAATATATTATTCTGTAATAAAACTATTATAACTAGTTTTATAATATAGTTTTCTATAAAAATAATCAAAATTATATTTTATGTCAAAAAAATCATTATTAATGTATTAAAATCAATAAAATGTAAATTTATTTAGTTTTATAAAATCTAGAATAATAGTTTAGTCATACCTAATTATTTCATTACACTAAAATGTACTACAATATTATTTTTATTTTACTCTATTCCATTAAGATTATTTTTTGTTGTAACTCATTATGATTTATAAAAAATATGGTTTATGTTTTTTTTAAAACTCAAAATCATATTCATTATATATATGATTATTTTTTAAAAAATCTTCAGTGATCAAAATATTTTAAAAAAAAATTCAGATGATTATCACCCAACAGATCAAATTATTTTTAATCTCTTCTATTGGATATCATTTGGAACTTCAACTAACACTATGCATTCCTATATAAAAATGGAAACCTGCATGTCACACATAAATTCTCATTTTTTTGCACCCCCTAAATTTCAGATGTCATCAAAAGCGTCAGTCCTATAATTCTTCTTTTCAACATAATTATATGTCTTAGTTTTAAATATGATGACATCTGGTAAATATTACAGGAAATGATTCATCTTTAGAGTGATATTAATTTAATCATATTTCTATGAAAAATATGACCTGACTTTATATAAGGTGATCAATTTTCATGGATGGGGTTCAATCTATGTAAAAAAATCATATGAGGAATTTTTTGATTTTTTATCAATATATTGTTTGATATTTTTATTCTTCAGCAATTATTTTCTATGTATATTTGATAAAAAATTCATTCATGATATAAAGTAAGGGATATAAATTATCTTATACGAAATATGTGAGTTTAGTAGGAATTTAATCATAAGTATAAACATATTCCCCATTACATAAGAATCCATATGATCATGGATATATTAATATGATAATGGTTGTATCTTATTTTTTTGATGATCAATAAAATGTTAGGAAGGTTTCATACCTGAAAATAGATAATTATGTTTTAGCCTAACGGATGAAATGATTTATAATACCAAGGAAGATAGACCATGATACCCAAATATTTTTTGATTTTCTCATATAAAATGTTATGATCATCATTAATATGTAATATATTGTTGTATTAATATTTCATACCATCTTATATATCATGATATGTTCTATTAAATCCAAAATCATCATGTCTCTATCCTTCATTATAAAATTTGATTAAAAATGCATGAAGTTATTCATGTTCACCACATGTTAACTACAATGGAAAACAAATTATTTTATTAGCTGTGATATGATAAATAGAATGAGATTTATCTTTGATAGTTAATCATTGTTGATTTTGAGAATTTTGGTTTTACTGCATTGTCAAAGATCCATTAAGGAGAGAAAAAAGGGCTAAGACGAAGAAGAAATGGAATGTTGTGACCTATACACCAAAGAATAGAAGGAAACAAAAAAAGGTTCCTGGTTAAATATATGAGGAGTTGATGAAGAATAATAGAGAAGTTAAATTAAGATATTATATTATTAAAATAAATCATAATGAGTCTATGGACATAAGAATCCATGTTGTTGATAATTTATAAGAATAAAAAATGAATCATGAGTCAGATGAAATGGTTGTTAGATTCCAAATGTGGTGAATTCATTTTTCAGGTAGTTGAGAGAGATGACAAGTATATATTTTTACCTATCTTACAAACCAATCAAGATCAAACGGATACATGATTTGGTTTTAATGAAACCACAATTTTGTAAGCTGAATTTTCCACAATTATAAACAAAAGAAAAAAGAAAATTTCCTGATAATAATTAGTGTCATTACTTCCTAAAAATCAATCATAATCAGATCTAGATAGAAAATTAAATCCATGAAAGGCCAGATAGCTCCAGGAGGAGATAGATAAAGTAGTTGATGATACCATTGAAGTTATAGATAGAAATAAGAATAAAGAAAATGAATGAGAAAAACAACAAGGAGGTGAATAAGGTAAATATTATTATGTAATTTCAAAATAATTGATTAAATAATTGGGGTAAATATTAAGAAGAATTGAAATATAATAAAGTAGAAGATGATGAGGATGAAGTGGGGGATGAAATTGATAAAACTCAATCTGAAAAAGAAATCATCATAATCATCCTATTAGATTTTCCATCTAAAACTGATATAATATGTACACAAAGAATCATAAAAAAAAATCATCAAAGGAAGCTATGTTCACATAAAATAAAGGAGAGGATCGTAATTCAAAAACAAAAGTTGATGATAAATATGGATCAAATATGGATGATGAGATACTTAGATTATCTAATGATAATGAATTGGATGAATTTTTTTTAATGAATGCTCAAAAATAAGTTCCTAATAATTAAAATATGAAAAGAAAATAATTAAAATATGGAACAATCTAAATAAAACATCTTTAAATTCAACCACATCAATTTTATTCCCCCAGAACAATTGCTTTGGATATAGTGGTTTATATTATTCATGATTTTAATATTCTTGAAGACTAAATTCAATATTTTTCGAATCTGGAATCTCATTATTAGTTGATATAGGAAATATTGAATCAAAATTTATAATCTATCTATGTTGTAAATAAAATTAGTTATTATGCATGAGGATTAATTACAAGTTTATTAAGAAATATCCCAAACTCATAAAAAATCATGTAATCAGATGATGAAATGGTATCACTATGTTGATACAGATCATATTATCTATGAGGAAAAATATTAATGTTGTGAATATGATTATAAAATAATCCAATAAATATTTTAATTAGTTTACAAAACAAAATGAAGAAGGGATAAAATCTAATAAGAATTTATAGATTCAACTAACCATCATACTGAGGAAGTAAATGCATTGAATAGAAATAATCTGATAAAGGTATTTTCTGTTAACTAGACTCAAATACCATGATAGTGAAATTATCAAGATCAATGACGATAATAGATAATTTTCTATGAATTTCCATACTAAAGAAGAAAAATTATGAAAGTTAGAGTAGGACCATAAAAAATTCATGTTGATGAACTCTTTGGTGAAGAACCTCATGAATAAATATTTATCATTATAATATCAAAATCATATTGAACTCTTTTTGGAAAATATTTGAATAATTTTATAGAAATAATTTTTTTTTCACCAAATTAGTATTGTTTTGAATATTTTTAAAATTAGTATAAAATATATTTTCATTCTTTTTTTGGATGATTAGTTACATTATATCATTTTTTTTGTTTTTCTAAATATTTCGGGAATAGTGGATTCATTTCCAATTCCTTTTTGAAAATCAAAATAGAGGGAAATTTTATATAAAGGGGAATAAATAATTATAAGGGAGATTTTTATTAACAAAGTGAAAGAATACATTATTAAGGGGGGAATTGATTCTAATGGGAATATGTTACTCTACAATGGATTTTATCATATTCAAAGAATTTAACACTATGATATTCAAATGAATAATAATCTCACAAGATGTTATTTTTAATGAATTACTCTAAATATTAATAAGAAAAAAATAAAAAAGGGTTGTATGTTTTTACATATATATTTTTTCATTTATGTTCGGTGTTTTTACATTCCAAAATGGGGGATATTATTGGTCCCAAAATATATTTCCCTCTTTTCCATTCCATTAGTTTTAAAAATCATAAACATCTTCCTAAAATATATTTACTAAAATTTTATGTACAATGTGGATTAGAATATTTTTTTATAAAACATTTATTTTTTCCATAATTAGAATTATTTCTATAGAAAAATGAAAATAAACATATAATTCTTAATTATGATTTTCGTAATAAGGTTGTGTTTGATAAACATAAAATTTAACCTTATCAGATAAAATGTGAAAATTTATATCATGACTATTGAAATAAATAATTCCTAACAATCAGATTTATATCGATAATAAAAATCATCAGACTAATACAAATTAGGGTTATTCATAATGAAAATCAAAAAGATTCCATTTGACATTCATAAGATAATAAACATATTCAAAAGACATATTTATAATTTTAGAATATAAATTTATAATTTAGTGGTTTAAACCAATATTTTTATATTAAGTCACTAGTAACATATCTGTTGAGTGCAATGTGTTTATATATTTAAAAAAAACTTACAGAAAATATGAGAATTGGGTGATAAATATGACCTTTTAGAAAATTCACATAAATGACATGTATTCAGAAGATTTTGGAGAAGATCAATGTAAAAAATTTCATTTTCAATTACTCAATTTTTGAGTGATATGATGATTTATAAGAAATAATTTATTATTAATTGTCTCTGTAAATTGTTTGAGATTTATATTTCTAAGGAAACTGTTAAAAGTTGTCTCCTTATGAAATTTATCATTGTAATCTATGTTCGATCATCGTAACAATAAATGTATTCCCAGTGTAGGAAGTCATATAATTTGATCCATCGTATCAAGGGATACGTGGGATAGTTAGGGGAAAAAATTCCAATAATAGTATCAAGGTATTTGGGGATAAGAAGATATAAAAATTATGATCATCATATTGATGTCATCCCCAAGTATGGAAAGTCATACATTGTTGTATGTATAAAAAAGGGATACATTTGGTCTGGGTTATATAATACCTTTCATGAAACGATAAAATATGTTTATTCTTTATAAAATTTCATATTATTATAATTTTTAGATATTGTATAACCTGTTTCATTAAAATTTTATTTTCCAAAGCACATTTTTTTAAAAAATTTAAACATTAAATTCATATATTTATATTGTTTTCTTTAAAACTATTAATCTTTATTGTGATACTCCAAATATCAAATCCATAATTAATCTAATATTTTTAATCTGATTTTATCAAATTACTGACAGACTCTAATTCTATGATTATGATAATCAGACTAAGGGCCACATATGATAACATTCGTTAACATGCTTAGTGTATTATTTAAATTAATTATTTTAAACTATGTTTTAACACAATAATTCAACACCCCAATTGTAATTATATCTATCAAAGTATATTCTTATAAGCCTATTCAGTATTATCTTTATAATAATTATCCATATATACCCACAATCATAATAGATAGGTTATTATAGTCACGATTATAACAATAATAATTTAATTGTGTATTGAGAATCATTTAACCCAGATATTATGCATATCAAAATCTATTGAATAGAATTAATTAATTTAAAAATAAATAAAATTTAAATCCTTGGTGTGTTATATTAACATTTAGTCTTATTATAGTAAGAAAAAACACTATCAAAGATGATGTTTCTCTTTTAAAATATTTGTAAATTACATTTTACCTCACTTAAATAAATAGTGTCCTTGAATTTTAATAATTATTGTAGAAAATAAGATTTTGTAATTTTAAAATAATATTGAAGGAATATAGAAACATAAAAAGTATTAATAAGACATCGACTTTATAAGAAAAAAATGGATATATTAAATTCATCATGATTGACACATAACTTTGTTTCTATGTAATAGAATTATTGTGGGGAGTGAAAATATTAAAATCTATAAAAAGAATAAAAAATTATATAGTGTGATAGATATCATTCGGCACACGAAAATTTATGATAAACATAATATTAAGTACCTAAAAACTATAAAAAGGGCATAACTTAAAAGTCCAGATGATTAATCAGATTTGATGTAAATAGGATTATATGTTTTTTTCACAATCTTATTCCAAAATAAAAAGAACAATTTTATAGTGTAGAAATATTAGGAAATATAATTACATGATATACTAATATTTCATAATAAATATTTCAATCTTTGGTTGTGGATTGATCAATTTCCACTTAATCTATTACTCTATAAATGAATATGAAAAACGATTTTTTATTCCAGAAGAACTAAAATTAACTTCTAACATATCATATTATTCATAAAATAATTATAAATGATTAGTATAGTAATTACTAAAATAATTTTTAACACAATATATCCAAAATAAAATATTAATATTTAATAAAATTATATCGACTACCCAAATTTAAAATAATCCATTTCATAAATGGCTAACCTTAAGGCTCATCCAAAACATGTCTAACAAAATTCAATGTCTAATAATTTGGAAGGAATTTAGGTAAATAAAAAATATATTCCCCAGAAAAAATATAATATCTATTAAATTTAGAATCAATATAGGTGCATACCTTTATTACTATTTATTCATAATGAAAACATTTGTGCTTCAAAAAATAATATATCTTGTTATCATATATATAACATAATTAATATTTATAGTAAAATCCATAAAATATTTCATATTCATTAATAAATCTAAATAATTTGTCGTTACTAATACCATCACATAAAAATAACATTATTATCTGAAAATCACGAACATATTAAAGGTTATTATTTCTCAATCTGTTTTTTCCTTAATGTTTACCATTATAATATATTATATTTGTAGGTCACCGCTTCCATTCAACCTCTTTTCTCAAATCCATTAAGAAACAATATTTTAGTATAGTAAGTATATATTTCACTATTCTTAAACCATTATATCATTTGAAGTATAATTATATAAAATGATTCTAGAAACAAAACAAAATAAATTTAATAATTACACATTGTGTGTGGAAATTGAATAATAATGGACTTTATCCAATAGATTATATTAAGGGGTATTTCCTGGATTCCAGGTCAATTAATTTGTTTATTACTCCATATACATAAAATTGAATCATTGATCACTGGTAACTTATTTTATGAACATTTAATCATGATTATGGATTCCATTCTCTCCACATATATTGTAAACAGAAAAATACTTCAGGAATGTACCATGGTGTTTCTTTCCTCAATTAACACATATTGGAAAGCCCTTATTTTTGTAATTCCCATTCTCTATTTTTATCATTCATTTTATTCATCTCATTTATCTATTATATTCCTTAATAATTGTTGATTTTTTTTTGTAACTTAACAAAAAATGGAACTAAGACATCAAATGATGAGAATTTTTGGGACACTAATTCCCTTAAAAATATTGGATTAATCCCATCACAGAAATGAACATACAAACCCTTTATATTACATGCAATGATGTTGTTCCCATTACTTATGAAATTTTCATTTATAAAGAATTGAATTATTTATACTATAATATAAAAGTATGTTTCATAATATATAATCCAAAATCAAGAGATATGATGAACAAAAAATGAAAAATTTATTCATTCCCAATCTCATAATCATGAATTTTTTTTCGTTTTGACTGATTACAAAATTAAAAATATTTTTATATCCATAATAATTGTGTTTAATAAAAGCTTCAATTATACCAGGAGTAGACCGCGATATTATTAAACATTATACATAATTTGTCTTATTATCTTGAAAAACTAACGCTTGTGTCATTCCCAACATGACTTTTCTTAATTTCCAACCCCTTGGTAAATTTTTTCAAGAACCGGATCCACATGATGCATCCATTTAGGGATGTATTTCTAGGAAAACCTCATAATATATACCTTAAAAAAACTTGAGGATAAAATAATTTATTCTAGTAATTGTATTTCATAGTGATATGTAGCCTAATACATTTCCCCCAAATAGAGTTCTATAGGTATCTTCAAAACATCTTATGATTCAAACTATATAGACACAAAACCTATAATCCCATAGTTCATATGTACTTTATTACATTGAAAAAAAATACAATAAATAACTTCAGGAAGATATATATATATATTAGTAGTCTTGGTAAACTAGATTCTAATTTTAATCTCAAATACAATCGAGAAAAGTATTGTATTTTATTCATTAACATAATTATTTCTTCTAGAATAACAATTTATATCAATTATAGAACACATCATGCAGTCCCAGAGAAATAATCTTCATAATTGGGTATCACATATGCTCATTAAGAGTATCTATATATTATTATATATCATTAATAAATATTAATAATCTATATGTCATGGTAAATAAATGAAACACATTCCATTAAATCAATTACTTGAGAAAAATATGGCTAGAGTAAAGGATGATATAATAAATCTATATAGACAATTTCATAAATTTAAATATAAAAATGGGTGTTATAAATAATCTAACAATTACATGGAACATCAATAAATACTCCCATAATGAAGGAATGCATAATGTCAGACATCATAAACATATTATCAAGTCCATTGACAAGGTATTTTAATGATATTTGTAAAAACCCCTTTTAATCCGGAATACTAATTTGTCTCATGAGACCTAATAATTCATTAAGGCACTAATAAATTCCAATTCCCATCCATCAGATAAAAATTCTAATGAATTAATTATATGAATAGGTTGAAACTAATTAAATACTCATTTTTATAAATAAACATTCATACAAAATAGTTATATTACCCCAATCAATAAACATAATCATTAACAATACCGACTAATATGGTGAATTCGAATTAGAATAGAAATTCCTAGTAAAAATGATCACATACCATATAGAAAATATTAGGGATGGTAAAAATAAAAAATGTTGAAAGTAGATCATTATTATAATAAAATATGGATGAAGTATGATGAATATAAAAACAATAAAAATTTCATTAATAACATCCCTATGAAAAATATATTTTCATTTTGAAAATCAACTTTTAAATATAAAAGGTAAAAAAACGTTTTTAAAATAATTTTCAGGGAAAATAATATTGAAAAAATTTCAAATAATATATAAAACATTTATTGGCCCAAATTTGGGAAAAAACTTCATGTCGTATATTATAAGACACGAATCCCTTAAATATTTTATATAAAATATTCAAGAACATTGTTTGAAAAAAAACATGAAGATTAATTTCAAAACATTTTCTTTAAAATCATGACATAGTTAATAATTTATTAAATAATCCATTTAATTAATTAAAAAAGATTTTTGAGAACATTTTTAGAAAAAAATGTTTTGGAAAAAAGGACTTTTGAACAATGTGGGAAATAATAATAGATATTCCTAAAAAAATTATTACAATAATTCTAAAAAATAAATAATTGAAAATTTTAATATTCTTTGAAAAAATCATCAATGAATGGAGTTTAAAAAATTTCATGATTTTATTTATTGTTATATTATTTTATTTCAAAATCTTATATGTAAACATAAATAATCCTAATAATCTATAAGATTATAAAATAAATGTTAACACATTGGAATCTTTTGAATCATATGCCACATAAAATATATAACATAAAATGAAACATTAAATTCAATTAATATATGTATATTCTTAATATATATGGAAAAATATAAAAAATCAAGTTTTAAAAGGCATTATGATCAATAATGTAAACAACAAAAATAGCTGAGTTTTAATGAATCACTAAATAATTTTAAAATATTATCATTTAAATAGGATAGATATAAAATAGTTATAATATTTGTGGGTATAAATAATAGTAGTAGATTAATGTAATTTACATTAATATACAAATATATATAAATTTATTATTAATATCTAATGAAATAAGAACACGATTTATAATAAAGATATTTTTTTTATAAAAATATGTTTCTTTAAAAAATGTTTATTATTAATTTTTTTAAGAAAATATTACAATTGGATTCTAGAACATTTATAAATTTAATGTTTTAAAATTGTTATAATTATTGAAATAAAAATGATAAAAATAATATAGCATGGAATTTTGGGAATTTTATGAATTGATTTATTATTCAGTAAAGAGTGAAAATTACATGATTTTTAAATACTCTCATTTATTGTCATTAAAAAATTGAAATTGAAAATTTTAATTTTTGAAATTAGTTTTAAATTGAAATATGAGTCAATTTTTTATAATAAGTATATTAATTTCATCAATTTTCATGATTTTGGTATAAGTTTGTTATTATTCATTAAAACACATATTATTACAAACTATTTTCATTTCAATTATGTTTATCACTTTTAATCTTTACAAATAAGGAA
Source organism: Viscum album (assembly GCA_963277665.1). Classification (NCBI taxonomy): domain Eukaryota; kingdom Viridiplantae; phylum Streptophyta; class Magnoliopsida; order Santalales; family Viscaceae; genus Viscum; species Viscum album. Next base: position 1,245,982,847 of record OY728147.1, read on the forward strand.
TATTAAAAAAAATAATTATAATAAATTAATATAAAATAAATAAATTTATTTTAATTTTTATTAATTTAATCATTATTACATGGTATATAGTTTATATAATATCATAAATTTCGTGATAAAATCATTTCTTATACAACATTGTTTTAACATGTTTTTTTGGTTTAATATTAAGTTGAATTATTAAAGATGTATGATTTTAATGTGATATCAAGAAATAAATACTTAAAATATATATAATTAATATTTTTTAAAAATTTCAAATTTATTTGTATTAATAATGAATAGTATAAAAATTAAAATACAGATCAGGCGATGAAAAACATGAATGCTAAAAGTGAGAAACATTTTAGGTAAATATATTTAAATGTTTATTGTTTAATATTGAAGAGGTGGATAGTCTATTAACCCAAAACTCCTATATTTATTAACTATTAAAGGAATTTTCTTGTGAATACCTTCCCATTATTGAATATATAATAATATTTAAAAAAATGACACTCCCTCCCATTTATTAAGGGAAAAATCATGTCATCACTTTCCAACACATAAAAATCCATATGTGTTGGGGGAAAAATTTCCAAATAAATTAAATAATTTCATTCAAAATTCCTAGAATAATTTTTATCATAAATGGAATATATTTATGCTTTTGGTATAATCCTATTGGGGTGGTATAAAGTAATGGTGACATTCATAACTGAGTGTTTGTATTTTTATTATTATTATATCTTCTTCCTATATATTTATAACAATAGTATATAATAATATAAATATATAAAATATAATTATCTTTTATAATTTAAATATAATAACATATAACAACCTTATATTACCTAAAATTGTAAATGAATTTATCATTCTATATTACGATAAAGTATCACCATGCGAACTGATGTAATTTTTTTTCCATTATTGCCTCTCACATATTTTTTATAATGATGATTTAATGAATTTACAGGTTAATAATTATATATTTATTACTTTTGATATATAATATATCAAAAAATTTCATACATAACTATTCATTGAGGAAAATATATATCAATTTTTGTGTGTATGGAAAATTACCGCCTCCTGAAGCTATGTGCTTTGTTCATTTATTATTATTACCACAACACATGAATGGTATATGTAAGTGTAAAAAATGACATTATATTATATTTATGATATCTGTATAATTATTTAAATATGATATAGAAATTACACTATTTTGAACGTGATCCCTGAAAAATGGATATGTTAATGTGGAATATAAATGAAATGTCATCTAAATGAGTTTAACATGGTTAATTTTTCTTATGTAAGACCCTATATTTTTAAAATTAGAACAACATATTTGATGGAATATGTGACATGAAACTTAGAAATTATAATGGTGTTTAAATTCCAAACACTTTTTGATATTTTTCTTTCTGAATAATGTACACCTCTTCAATAGTTTTTGATTCATGCAACAATGAGTATAAATAAAACATGATATTCTATTTATATATTATTATTTAAAATTGAACATTTTACCTTTACATTATATTATTTTATATGAATATGAATATATAACATATGAATGATTTATGGTTTTCACATAAATAAAAAATATTTTATTTTTATCTATTGATTACAAATTAAAAAGAATAATTTTATAGAAAAACAATTATGTTATGAAAACTGTATTTTTCTAAAATACGGTTTGGTCACACATTATGAAAATAATTTTAAATTAATTTTTTCCAATTTTATAAAACATATTAAATTTTTTTTAAATATAAATTAAAAAAATTATATTTTGGTAAACTTTTTGTATTTTTTCTGAAAAGATTAATTTTTGACTAATAGTGATATTTTTATTGTTATAAAATCACAATTTTTCTTTTCAATCAGTTATAGGGTAATGTAATATTTTAAATTATTTTTAAAATAACAATATTTCAATTTTATTATAATTTAACTAATCTAGATTGGTGGAATCAAATTTATATTGAATTCAGTTATAAACAATTTGAAATCTTTTGAATGATTTTCATTAGAGGAATGAGTTTTTTGATGCGCTCGCATGTTTATTTATAAATTCAGTACAATAACATATTTGATTTGAATTGTAAAAATATATTTAATTTTTTAATCATACTAATTTATATTATCTATTATTTTAAACATTTATTTACTAAAATGAGTATTGATAACAGTAAAAATTAGTTACCTCACATTGTAAAAAATTTGTATAACATGTGTTGAAGAAAGAAGATAAGTGTTAAAAATTACATAAAATCCTTAAAAATAATTTTTATTGAAAAATATTTACCATATATCCTTTATTTTTCTATATTGGATCATTTTAGAGGATTGGGTAATGAGAAAAATGATGGTATCATATTATCATTTTAAAAATTAAATGTGTGGCCTCTCCCACACTTATAAATGGACACCCACTATCATCACCATTTAAAAAATTAAATACTAATTGGTTGTATAAATAAAAATAAAAATATATTTCTTATATCCCTCATGACATCATAGAGGAATTATTTTTATTTGTAATACCTCTTCAAAAAGGCTTTAGACATAATCCTAATCAGGCTCTGCAAAGAAGAGGTAAAAAATTTAAACTAAAGTATTCATTTGATTTCTTCTTCCACTAAACTAATATCATATTAAAAAATTAAAATATAAAAAAATTATTTCATATGTAATAATATTTAATTTTGTTTATTTTATAATTGAGATACATCCCCAAATCCATTAAATTGGAAAAGAACCCATCGATCGTGTGCATGAAAAACTAATGCCTTACGAACAAATGCAATTTGTTTTCTAGAACCACTATTAAAGGATTGATATAATGATAAATTTAAAAAATTTATATGATATTTATGAAATAATTTTACTTATACAATTATTATATAATATTTACCCTGTTACATACCATTTAGTCGATTAATATGATAACATCACTCTTGTGTATGGTGGAGATCTTCCCTACAGAGCAGTGTGATTCAATTTTTTTCTTAAAATTCATATAGAGGGATTAAATGATAGAGTTAGTGAATATATGTGATATTTATTACCCAACAATAATTCAGTAAATATCGTATCAAATATATTTTATTACATACCAATAAATTTGAAAATAATAATTGTTCTCATGTATTCATGTAAACTACGGCCTCCACATAGAGATATGAAATATTTTTCCATTTTTTACATTTATGGTAATATCAATGGATTTGATTTATATTAAATAAATACATAACATGATAGTGAATATTATTTATTTATTTAACAAATATTATAATTTATTTCCATTCATCATCACATTTAGAAATAGTTTTCATCCTACATACGACATATCATCTCGTGGCATGGTGTAATATATTTTCCATATTAAAAATTATATATTACTATAATAACATATATAATTAATATATATGGTATTTATATAATTTTAAACATTCTAGTAATATTTTTTACTTAAATGTTTTACATTATCGATATTATCAAACCAAAATATAAATGACAAACAAAGTAATTATCACCATGGATTTTAACATTGAATTGATAATATATAGTTCATAAACCACTATTTGTAAATCATATATAGTATTAAATATATTAATATGTTTCATTCATATTCTTATAACAAACCATAATTTATTATATAATATTTTCAAAGTTTTATGAAGGATATATGCCCTATATTCAATGTTTCTCATCTCACTTTTACTTCTAGTAGATATATTATATATTCATAACTTATACCCCTATGTGGCTGATAAAATTCTAAATTTGATATGTTATATCATGAGTAATTTTCTAATAATGGTATATAAATAATAATTTATGTTATTTTTTATAAGGCTTATGATTTAAATGTTACAAAAGTGGCAAGGGTGTATTTCACAATCTCATAATTATTTGGGATTGTTAATGTTCAAGTCACTCTTGGTGGAATAATTTAATATTTTTTAAAAATAAATATATTATCACCTCCTATAGTCATTCATCCAATTTGAAAATAATAGTCAAATTGACCCCTACTTGGTACATAAAATGATTTTTATTTTTCTATAAAAATCTCACATTATTTCTCTATTCCATAGAAAATAGATTTTCATCTAATATAATGTTTCTAAAAAATATTTTCAACAATGTGTTTATGATTATAGAAATTGTTTGTTTAAGTATATTTTTTACCACGTATGTTATTTTACAAAAATTTTGGAATGTAATCATCATTTATTTTTCTAAACAATTTATGTTTTGATTTAAATGAAAATTTAAATGAAATCCTTATTTCAACTTATACAGAATGAGTGGAATTTTTAACCATCATGAAAACGAAATATATTTATAATTTTTATCAATATTTAAAAATTTAATTAAAAATATAAATATTTTCAATATATGTTCTAAACTTTTAGTTTTAAAGGTTATTTTAAAAATAAAATTGATATTTTCCTCAAAAATTTTAATAGATTTTTTTTTGTATGTATATTCATACACATTACTGTTGATTGAAAAATGTGGTGTGATGCGACCCATCACCTTAATAGTTATTCATAAACAACATCAAACCATTATATCAATTAAGATCTAATTGGTATATGTTATATTAATATGATCCTGATTATTTCTTCAAATGGTTTATGATCAATTTGACAACAAAAGTACAATTTGATTATTATTCACCATATAAGTTTGGTTGGTATATGATTCTGTTTTTCTATTTGGGAAAGATGTAATTGTTTTTTATTTTAAATTTTAATGTTCTTCTTATTTTGTTACTTCCCATTTTTATGATGAATAAATCTGACTTATTATGTGATGGGTGGTTCCAATAATTGCATATCCTATTTAGGCATTGGTAATTTTCATGAGATAAAAAATAAGGCCAAATTAAATTGGTTTATAATCATAACATTAAATTTTCGGGGGAAATGACTTGCCAATGTGATTTTAATGTCCGACATTATGAATAACCTCATAATGAGTTCATTTATTATTGTACATGTTATAGTTTGATTTGTTATAATATTCATGGTTATGATTGAATCACCTATTATAATTTATGTTTAATTATTTAGTCAAAATTTATTCTTATGATGTTATTGTAATGTAATTGATTACATGGAACGTGATGAAATTATTTGCCTTCCAATATCGATTATTTTTACTTATTCATAATAGATTATTTTTTACACATACCGTTGTTGAGAGTAATATCAAACCCATATGTTTCGTCACACATGATCCTGTGATATGTATTATGTTAAAAATGTAGTGTTACTCTATATGAAATTATGATTCACTTGAAGAAAATAATTTTTTTTATTTTCTATTTTTTAATTTATATTCAAGTATGTATAGAGATTACAAAGACTAATAAACATCAAAATAATTCGTTATTTGATTATTTATATAATATGAAAATTTAATAATTTACCCATCAACTCTGTGATTCTAGGATTAAGGTTTTATAGATGTTATCAAATTATGTTTAGTAGAAACCTTAATTTCTAGAATTAGGAAAACATTGATTAGGGAACATAACCATATGATTGTAATTGAGAATAATTTTAAAATAAAATCATAATGAGTATGTAATGTTGATATTATGATTTTTTTCTTATAAGTAAATTCATATAAAAAAACGAAATATGGAAATCAATTTTGAATAGATATTCCAAGGGATAATTACTTATAAAAATGTGTTTCGATGTTGAATCGAGGGTTAATTATTATATTAAAATATGTTATTTATTTTTCCTTATTTGAAAATCCTATGTAAATGATTTTGTTAATTACCATTTTCATTTAAAAAATTATTAAGGATTTGAAATGATTTATTTTATTTGAAAATATTTTAAAAGAATATCTTTCAATGATTATGAAAATTTCAATGGATAAAATTTTAAATTTATGCAATTGGTTTCACTAGTTTGTGATTATACATTTTTTCCAAATGTTATGATCTAAAATATTGGATTCCATTTTTTATAAATTGTATCAAGATGATAGAAAGGACGCTATACTAATCCATGCATTTATTGAAGTAATATCCCTTATATGAAACATAATAAAGCAAGATAATCAACTATAACATATCAAATTAAATCCATGTGGTGGATTTTGACTCAAGATATATGAAATAAAATTTCAATATAGAGATTCTTACTGATCCACCACGTGGTATTATAACTATTTACTATATTATATAATAAAAACATCCATAATTTAATGGAAATAAAATCCTGTTTTATATATACAATAGATTATTTTCAAATAGATGACATTTATCATAATGGGATGCAATGAAAGGGATAAAAATTTTATGGCAGTTTATCATCTACCAGGATATTCAAATCAATGTGGGGTATTTAATCAAAATGGTACGGAAAAAAATTAGTAAAAAACATCTCATTTATAAATATTAAGGTTCTCATCTTCGAAAATTATTTTCCATGAAGGAAACAAGCAGATAAGGTGAGATAATTATGAAATATAAGGCGGTAGGAAGATTAAATTTTATATAAGTATGAATAGAAATTAATAACTGTAGAAATTAAAACTACATACTATGTACATAATCCATGGATAAATGTAGAAATTTTTTTTGATGGTTTTAATGTATTATCCCAGTTTCTAAAATTAATGACATTGGAATTTTATTGATGTTATTCTACAGTAGGGCCTTTAGACGCTGTACGATTCCGAGCCTCGGTGTGGTCGGAATTAAATTTTAAGAGTGTTCACACTAGGCACGCAAAATAAATAGGATAAATCCTAAACGGAGATCTGGATCAGAAATATGAGTGCACTTATGGGTCCAAAATTAGGTTTTTACACTAGTAATGATACAAAGAATGTCAGCACGGGACGTTGGGACCCCTCTCCCGTTAACAGAACGTTAAATGGATAAATAAAATAATTTATTTATTTATTTAATTGTTAAACTCATGTGTCCCTTAAATGGTTTCTATGATGGGAAAAATGATGGCACCATTGAGCCCAGAGTGTGTCGTTTACCCTAGGAGGGGTGTAGTTTTCGCGGGTGCGACCCTTCTCTGGAAAATGGCCTCAGGGGTGTTTTCGTAATTTAGCGACATGAAGCATTGAGTTTTATAACTTTTGAACGGGGTCCCGAATTAAAATTCTAAGACATCCATTGTTATCGGGAGGTGGTTTTTACTCTAGGTGAGATTTAATATTGACGGCGTCAGGGGTTTTGGACGCGAGTGTTTTCAGGGGTCGAGTTTTTAATTAAAAGAGTTTAATTACTTAAACTCTCTTCTCCCTCTCCCCCATCCTCATTCCACCCCCTGATGAAACCCACCATCTCCCTCAACTATTCCCTATCAACCACCTCCTCCCCCTCATCCGATCAAGACAGGGGCGACAACGTCGAGGTGCGGATTGACCATGAAGGGCCGGGCTAAGCCGCTGCAGGAAAGAGATTTTGTTTTGCGTTTTAATTTCTGAACCCTTATTTAAAGTTTATTTATAGAATCTAAATGTTGTTTGATCTTAGAGGACAGAACATGTTTCAGAAGTACTTGTTCTGATCTTTTCGACGCTTGTTTCGGATTGAAATTTTGAGTCCTGAGGTGTCTGCAGCGGTCTGGAAAAGTTTGGAAGTTGTTTGGTGGTTTCCGGCGGGTTTCTGGATCGTCCGGTGGCTTCGCTCGACGTCCCGACAATCCAGGACGAGCGGCGTGGCAGGTCTTCAGTGGAGGCGGCCGGGGTCGAGCGGCTGGGCGAGGAAACTTTGGCGGTCGAGCGGAGGCGCCACTGAGGGGCGACCGAGCATCGGTGCGAGTGGAGAACGGTAGGCGACCGCGGGTGTTGGACGGCGAGGCGGACCGGGCAGCACTGGGTGCCAGCGGGGAACAACGATGCGGAAGACTGGGGTAAGTGACCCTGACCAGAGTACAGTAGACCCACACATTGCGGGTCCCCTCGTAGAAAGAGGACCGGCCTCTGGGCCGGTCTATTTCGGTGGATCGCGGTCTGTGCGGGTGAACTGCGGGCCGCGACGGCTCAGAGGGCTGAGCCGCGGGCTGGCCGGCTTGGGCTGGTCCAGGGGGTGTGGACCGGCCAGACCGGTCCAGTCCCCCATGTTTCAGACCATTAATGTTTAAATTTTCCTAAACAGAAACCGTATATCGGATTTATGAGCCATCTGCAGCAACACGTTCCTTGGATCGAGACAAATCTTTTGAAATGGTCATTATATTTTCTAATTCCTGGGACAATGGGTGCGGTGGCACAACATGTACGTTAAGTGGATTGGCATTTTTCTTGGATTTCTTGTTTTGGATGGTGTGGACACATCCGATGTCCAATTTGAGGGAAATTAGTGGTGTTTGGACCCTGGTGCTGAGGCAGAGCTTTCAAGGGTGGTTTCAGGTGTTGAAGCCGGAGTTGAATCATGGGCCCCATGACCCGTCATTTATTCTTCGAGCAGCTTTTAACATCTTTTTTCATTGGATGTCCGTTTGAGGAGTGCGAGCAGTTGATTTTGGGTGTTTGTACGAGGGCATTACAATGGCACAATCGGCCCACTTTAATTCTACATGATGGTGCAGGCCCCATGAGGTCCATTTTGGGAGTTGGCGGTGATTTTCATATTTATCCCTGGGTGTCCATTTCGGGTGAATGGATAGTCAATATTGTTTAATTTTTTGAAAGGATCACAATGGTGTGATCCGTTTGTAGGGCTTTGGTCTTGAGATGTGGGTCCCACATAGCAACACTCGTGTGCGGTATAGAAATATGCATCTTCTTCTCTGGACATCTGTTCCACGCAAGTAGTGAATTTTATGTGTCTTTCAAAGGAGATCACAACTGTGTGATGTGCCCAACTGTTTTCGGGGCTGAGGCTCGGGACCACGGGACGCCGTTGGGGTGTAAATCGGAGTTAGACATCTTTTACGTCAGATATCCATTGGAGGTGAGTAGATAGTCTATCTCGCATGTTTTTTCAGGAGTATTACAACGGAACAATCTGTTTGGATGTATAGAGTCTCATTTGAGATTTTGTTAAATGTGTAAATATGAAAAGGGCTTCTGTCAGAGGCTTCTTTGTGCGTACTCCGAACCTACGCACGTTAGCGATGCTAGTGACACCCAGTTATGGCGCGGGCATTAAACCTCATTTAGATGAATTGTTATGGAGTTGGGTGGTTGCGCGATACCCACTCCGTGTTCTGTTGGATAGTGTTGTACCATCCAGTAGTGATGGACAAAGATGTTCTGGGTTTACCCTCCAGAAGAGACTAGGTAGTGGGTTTCACATTGAACTCCTCGGGTTCACCCTCCAGCAATGACTGGGTAGTGGGTTTCTCACCAACTTCTTCGATTCTACCCTCAAGCAGAGATTGTGTAGTGGGTTACCGACGACCTCTTAGGGTCTACCCTCTAGTAGAGACGGGGCAGTGGGTCCACCCGATGACTTCATAGGGTCTACCCTCCAGCAACGACTGGGAATTGGGTCACCCGAGGACCACTTAGGGTCTACCCTCCAGCAGAGATTGGGCAGTTGGTCACCAGACGACCTCTTAGGGTCTACCCTCCAGTAAGGACAGGGCAGTTGGTCACCCGACAACATCTTAGGGTCTACCCTCCAGTTTAGACTGAACAGTGGGTCACCCGGCTACCTCGTCGGGTCTACCCTCCTATAGAGACCGGGAAGTGGGTCACCCGAAGAACTATTAAGGTCTATCCTCCAGCAAATAAATGGAAGTGGGTCACCCGAAAACCTATTAAGGTATACCCTCTAGCAGAGACTTAGCAGTGGGTCACCCGACGACCTCTTAGGGTTTACCCTCCAGCAGAGACTGGGGAGTGGGTCACCCGACGACCTCTTAGGTTATACCCTCCAGTAGAGACTGGGTAGTGGCTCACCCGATGGCCTCTTAGGGTTTACCCTCTAGCAAGGATTGGATAGTGGGTTACCCGAATACCTTTTAGGGTTTACCCTCCAGCGGGGCTAGGCATTGGGTTACCCGAAGACATTTTTCAGACACCGTCTTTTCTACTAGTCTTGACTGTGTCTTCTCTTCATGAATACATGAGTGGGACCCTTGGTTGTACGCGTCACTGTTGTGACGACTTTTTCTTTGAGTAGACCTATCAACTGTGGTAACATGACAAGGGGTGGTTTGACTTTCCCTAGAACTCTCATGTAAGAGGGGTGCTTTCCCCACCAAGATGTGTCCTTGTGACGTGTCCTAAAACCGTGTGGGCGAGTCAGTGTCGTTGAAAGAATATAGTGTCAAGGTACGGTGATTTGATCCCATTGACATGTATTTCAGGGAAGACGTGAATGATATTGGGCTTTGATGGTGTTTACTTTTGGGACTTTTGGCTACTCACTATCTTGGGCTGAGCTACGGGATGTAGATCCGCTTATGATCTTATGAAGAATTTTTGTATGAGAATATGGATATGTATATACCTTGTCCTAGTACACAGTCCTTGGATTAGGTTACTCTCCTTCTAGGAGAGGCGAAGATATGCAGAGTATGCCACGTGCTTTCCATGTCTAGCTTTTCATGGTTGGATGAGTCTACTCTCCAACTATAGGTAGAAAAGACTTGACGATAAGATTCATCTTCTCACCATTTCTAGCTCCTTGTGTTTGGATTAGTCTACTTCCATTCTTTTGATGGGTTGAGCTGTTACTCTACTGTACTATTTACTAAACCTCATGTCGTTCTCCTTTACTATTCCAAGTTTGATCTACTTCTAACCTCTTCAGTACCTTCTTTGTTTCCCCCTTGAGCCTTTAGGGTATCCTAATGAGTATTTTTATACTCACCCATTCTTGGTCTTTGCACACACTTAGTGTGACCATGCAGATGAAAAAAAGGTCGATCGTGACATCATAGTATCTTAGGAGATTAGGAGATTTTACCATGTATAGTGGTCATAGTCGGGTCCCAGGTGAGGGACCCTCCCAGTTGTTGTACTTTTGTTTACCTGTTGCCGGGTTTTGGCAGATTTCTGGTTTGGTGCGTGTTTTTCCATTTTTCTTTTCAGTTTACCTTCAGCATTTAATTTGTACTATTTAGAGGTTGATTCACAGTTGTGGTTGTTTGTAGCCGTTAGTACATTACATTTCCTTTTACACTGCACTTCTGCATTGAGTGGGTTGTGTGTGTGTGTGTACATGTACTTGGGCAAAGGAATCCCTGAGTTTTTTAGCCTTCGGCCCTTGTCGCTATCCCCTAGCATATGGATGCAGGCTTGGGGTAGTAGCATCTCGAGCCCAGGTAGGGTCGGGTCATGAAAAAGTTGTATCAGAGGTGGTTCTTTCCTTGGGATGTCGTTCGGACGTCCCTAAAAAGCAATTGGTTGGGATCTAGGGAAACTGTTTCAATGTGTCTCAAGAGAATCTCTCAGGACAGGGAGTACGGTGATGGTGTGGCGGCCGACGAATCCCTTCAACAAGACCCTGATAACCCGATTGTCAACTTGACATGATGTGACACTCGTTATAGGGAATTGGTTTGTGCATCACATAGGATTGATTCTTTGACTCTAAATCTTGGGTCAGCTGCACATTTTTTTTATTTTCATATATATATATATTAATTCTCATCTGACCGCAACACTCCTTTCTATAAATCAGGATGTCTTCGCGAGGAAATCCATCAAGGATTCATGATTTGTTTCATGATGATGACCCTGTGAGCTACGAGGCCTATGTCCAGGAGCCATCATGTGAGTCCCTTTATCCGAGAGGGCCGGTATCAGCACCCCCACCTGGTGAGCAGCAGACAGCTCCAGTCGAGTAGACGGAGTTTGAGCGCAGGTTGAGTGCACTTCGAGATCTCCAGCATCAGAGACTACTAAGGTTTATCAGTGAGCTAGACTCTCAGGAAACCATGGATTGGTATTAGATAGTGTTTTTCCTCTTCAGTTTTTCATAGACACCAGCAGATCAGAGGGTGGATTTGCTAGCCAGCCGTTTCCACTGAAAAGCTGGGTTTGGTGTGGTCTGGTGACTCAATTACTTGATGAGTAATTACTTTTATGAGGAGACTTTCAGCTACTATTTCGTGAGTAGTTTTACTGCTCCTTACGCTCCATTTAGATCCACAAACTCCTACTGTTTTAGAAGGGAGGGATGAAGATGACCGATTATGCAACTAGTTTCGCAAACCGTGTACGCTTTTACTCGATCATGGTCAATGATGATAAAATCCATGAGAGGATGTTTGAGAAGTGTCTCCGAAGTGAGATTCATGCTGTCATAGTACCCTTAGTAATCCCCACTTATGCTAAGGTGATAGAGCAGGCGCTGGTGATAGAGATCTTTCTTTCACGTTTTGCAGTTGGTGGTGACAGTAGGCTCGACAGAGATGACACGTCTGCCATAGCTAGTAGGAACCGGATGACAGAACCTCAATGCAGGTGCCCTTCCCAGCACCGGTTTCGGAGACATTGTCGTGAAAAACTGTGGCGGAAAAGCACAGGGCCTCAGCCGAGGAGACCCTTATGTGAGTGGACTCCAGGCCATCGTCGTACACCACAATGGTGTCGGAGGTCACTAGGACAGCCTTCAGAGCATCAGTGCTATGCTTGCGATGGGTGAGGTCACCTGGCATGGGACTATTCGACCAGGTATGCTGAGAACATTGGGAAAGTAGTAGGTGCATCACCATGACAGAGGCGACGACGTGATTAGGGTGGGGCCCAAAGTGGTGGTGCTAGTAGAGAATCAGGAGAAACTAGAAGTGGGCGACGACCTTACGAGGATTTCCCATCACCACCAGGCAGTCCATGTCAGGCTCCGAGAGCTGACAGTTGGGACTACGTACAGCCGCAAGCTTTGAATGTCTACGATCCTACAGAGCATGAGATGATAAGAGATACTCCCTACGAATCTTCTACTTTTTGTAGTAGAATTTTATGGCTTTGTGTATAAAGTTCTCTTTTTCTCCCTCCTCCTTGTTTGAGGTGTTATCGGGGTGACATGGGGCATCTATGTAACCCTGTTTCAGTAGATTAGAAGACGTTGAACATTTATCTTTAGTTGATGATAGTGACTCCTTCACCTTTCGAGGGTGTAATGGAGTCTTGTTCGCGGGACATCGACTGTGAAATCCTGTGTGATCGGATAACCTTAGGTGTTCCACCATATAGATATTCTAATGGAGGGAATCATCGGGGGTTGTCCCATGTTAGAATAGTGATTTCCAGTCGCATCATGCGACGTTGAGGTTCGACCGGGGAGGTGAGATACCCCAAGGGCCTTCGGTCCATTTGAGACAGTGTGAAGGGATTGTGAGGTTGCCTACCACGTTTCCCTAACCCCACCAATGTCTGGAGAGGGTGCATGACGTCTCCCGCATGGCTTACCTGAAGAGATATGTGTGTACACTAATGCATGTCATCAGAATGGGCAGACCTCACAAGAACAGATAAAATCCTTTGGTCTGTGTGTGGTGATATGGGACTGTGAAAGAGTTCTTCTAGGTACGGGAGAACCTGGTGTGGGCTCAGTTCCCTGAGATTTTCCCTAGTTTTTCTTTTTGTGGATGAAATGAATAATGGAGGGTATGATGTAAGAACTCGGTTTTTTTTATAAAAGACTTTGGAATTTTCGTGATGTTATTCCAGAGCAGCACCTTCAGACGGCTTACGATTCTGAGCCTCGATGTGGGTGGAATTAAATTTTAAGTGTGTTCACACTGGGCATGCCAAATAAATAGGGTAACTTATAAATGGAGATCCAAATCTTAAATATGAGTACATTTATGGGTCTGAAATTGGTTTTTTACCCTATGAATGACATAATGTATGTCACTGCTAGAAGTTGGGACACCTAACCCCTTAATAAAAGGATAAACGGATAAATAAAATAATCAATTTATTCATTTAATTGTTAAACTCAGATATCTCTAAAACATTTTCTTTTATGTGAAAAATGAGGGCACCGTTGAGTCAAGAGTGTGATGTTTACCTCAGGAGGGGTGTAATTTTTATAGGGGCGGCCCTTCTGTTGGAAATGGCCCCAGGGGAGTTTTCATAATTTAGAGACAATGAGGGTTGAGTTTTATATATTTTGAATGGGGCTTCAGATTAAATTTTTGAGACCGCCATTGTGCTTGGGAGTTGTTTTTACTCTATGGGAGGTTTGATCTTGACCGCGTCGGGCGTTTTGGACACGGGTGTTTTTAGGGGTCGAGTTTTTTATTAAAAAGAGTTTAATTACTTAAACTCTCCTCTCCTTATCCCCTAACCTCTTTCCACCCCTGACAAAACCCACCTTCTCCCTCAACCCTTAACTCTCAGCCTACTCCTCCTCTTCCTCCGATCAATACGGAGGTGACAACAGTGAGGTGATGATCGATAGTGAAGCGTCGGGCTACGCCCCTGCAGGTAGGATATTTCAATTTGCGTTTTAATTTTCGAAACCTTCATTAAATTTGAATTATAGTGTCGAAATGATGTATGATCTTCATGCAAAGACCATATTTGCGAAGTTCTTTTCCTGAAATTTCTGATGCTTGTTTTGAATTGAAATTCCAAGTCCCGAGGTGTCCTCAGCGGTCCGGCAATGTTTGGAAGTTGTTTGGTGGTTTCCGGTGGGTTTTAGCTAGTCCGGAAGCTTCGCGAAGCGGCCCGGAAGTCCAGGACATGCGGCGCGGAGGTTTTTTAGCAGAGGCGGCTGGGGTCGAGCGGCCGGATGAGGCAACTTCGGTGGTTGAGCGGAGGTGCCACCGAGGGGAGGCCGAGCGTCAGTGCTAGTGGGGAGCCACTGCCGGCCACGAGTGTCGGACGGCGAGGCAGACCGAGTAGCGCGGGGTGCCAGTGGGATATGAAGATGCGGAAGACCAGGGTCAATGAACCCGATCGGCGGACATCGGACCCACACATTGCAGGTCCTTGCGTGGAAGGGAGATCGGCCATTGGGCCGGTCCAGTTCGGTGGATAGCGGTATGCGCGGCTGAACTGCGGGCTGCGGCGGCTCAACCGGCTGAGCTGCGAGCCGTCCGGCTTGGGCCGTCCCTGGGGTGTGGACAGGCCGAACTGGTCCGGTCCACCCTGTATCGAACCATTAATGTTTAAAATGCCCTAAAATGAAAAATGTGTATCAGATTTACGAGTCGTCTGTGAAAACACATTCCTTGCCTCAAGATGAACATTTTGAGATGGTCTATGGAATTTTTAATTCCCAGGATGAGGGTCGTGGTGACATGACACATATGATAAGTGGATTGGAATTTTTCCTGTAGTTCTTGTTTTCGATGGTGCAGAAACATCTGATGTTCGATTAGAGCATCGTCAGTGGTGTTGGGACCCTGGTGTCGAGGCGGAGCTTTACAGGGTGGTTTCAGGCGTTGAAGGCGGAGTTGAGGCATGGCCCCACGACCCATCTTTTAAGCTGTGATTTGTGTTTAGCATCTTCTTTTTATCGGATGTCTGTTCGGGGTGTGCGATAAGTCGATTTTGGTATTTTTTTAGGGCATTGTAATGGCACAATTCGCCCCCTTTAATTCTACATGATGGTGTGGGCCCCACGAGGGTCGTTTTGTGAGTTGGCGTTGATTTCCATTGTTATCACCAAGTGTACATTTGAGGTGAATGGATATTAAATCTTGTGTACTTTTTCAAGAGGATCACAATGGAGTAATCTGTTCGTAGCGCTTTGTGAACGAGATGTGGGTCCCACATAGCACCACTCGTGTGTGGTATAGCAATATGCATATTCTTCTGCAAACATCTGTTCCACGCAAGTCAGAAGTCAATTTGACGTATCTTTCTGAGTAGATCACAACTGTGTGATGTGCCCGACAGTTTTCAGGGTCGAGGCTCGGGACCACGGGATGTCGTTCAGGCGTAAAGCGGTGTCAGAAAACATTTACATCGGATATCTGTTGGAGGCGATTAGATAGACTATCTCGTGTGTTTTTCTTCGAGGATTACATCGGTACAATCCGTTTGGATTTGCGGAGTCTCATTATAGATCTTATTAAATGTGAAAATATTAAAAGGGTGTTGGTAGGAGGCTTCTTTGGGCGTACTCTAAACCTATGCACAATAGGGATGATAGTGACATCGAGTGATGGCATAGGCATTGAACCTCTTTTCGGTAAATTGTTCTAGAGTTGGGTGGTTGCGTGATACCCACTTATTGTTCTGTTTTCTAGTGTTGTACCATCCAGTAGGTATGGACTGAGCAGTTCCGGGTTTAACCTCTAGTAGAGACTGTACAGTGGGTTTCTCATCGACCTCCTTGGGTTTACCCTCCAGCAGAGACTGGGCAGTGGGTTACTCACTGAATTTTTCGGGTCTAATCTCCTGTAGAGACTAGGTAGTGGGTTCACGATGATCTATTAGTGTCTAACCTCTATTAGAGACTGGGAAGTTGGTCATGAAACAATACCTCAGGGTCTACCCTTCAGTAGAGACTGGGCAGTGCGTCACCTAATGGCCTCTTATGGTCTACCCTACAGTAGATACTGGGTAGTGGGTCACCCAACGGCCTCTTTGGGTCTACCCTCTAGTAGAGATAGGGCAGTGGGTCACCTGACGACCTCTTAGGGTCTACCCTCTAGTAGATACTGGGTAGTAGGTCACCCAACGACCTCTTATGGTCTACCCTCTAGCAGAGCCTGGGAAGTGGGTCACCTGATGACCTCTTAGGGTCTACCCTAAAGCAGAGACTGGGGAGTGGGTCACCTGACGACCTCTTAGGGTCTACCCTCCAGCATAGACTGGGCAGTGGGTCACCCGATGACCTCTTAGGGTCTACCCTCCAGCAGAGACTGGGCAGTGGGTCACCCGAAGTCCTCTTTGGGTTTATCCTATAGTGGAGACTGGGATGTGGGTCACCCAATGACCTCTTAGGGTTTACCCTCCAGCTGAGACCGGGCAGTGGGTCACCCCATTACTTCTTAGGGTTTACCCTTCTGCAGAGACTACTAATTGGGTTAACTGACGACCTCTTAGGGTTTACCTTCTAGTAGGGTTGGGCAGTGGGTTACTTGACGACTTCTTTCAGACATTGTCCTTTCTACTAGGATCGTCTGTGGATTTTCTCAGTGACTACCAGAGCATGACCCTTGGTTGTACGGGTCAGTGTTTTAATGACTTTGGGTTTGAGTAGACTTCTCTGTTGTGGGACAGTGATGGGGTGTGGTTTGACTTTCCCCAAAACTCTCATGTACGAGTGACACTTTCCCCACCAAGACACATCCTTGTGATGCGACCTAAAATCAAGTGGTTGAGTCAATACCGACCCAAGCGGTACAAGTGGAGGTTCGGTGATTTGAGCCCCTTAAATTGCAGTTCGGGGTAGATGTGCAGAATGCTAGTAATCGATGGTGTTTACATGTGGGACTATTGGCTACTCACTATCATGGGATGAGCAACGAGATGGAAATCCCCTTACGATCTTGTTCAGGTTTCTTGTTTGAGAATATAGATATGTATATACCTTGTTCCAGTACACACTCTTTAGATTTGGATACTCTCCTTCCATGAGAGGCAAATACATGCAGGGTATGCCATGTGCTATCCTTGTCTAGCTTCTCATTTGTGGATGAGTCTACTCTCCTACTATAGTTATAAAACACTCGACGAGATGTTTTATGTTCTTACCGTTTCTAGCTCCTTGTGTTTGGACGAGTCTAATTCCTTTCTCTTGTTGGGTTGAGCGGTTACTCTACTGTACTCTTTACTAAACTCTATGTCGTTCTCCTTTACTATTCCCTATTCGATCTACAACTAACCTCTTCAGCACCTCCTTTTTTTATCCCTCAAGCCTTCGGGGTATCATACTAAGTATTTCTATACATACCCTTGCTTGGGATTTGCACGCACTTAGTGTGCCATTGCAGATGAAATACAGGTCTATCATGATGTCATAGGAGCTTAGGAGTTCAAGAGCTTGGACCATGTACGGTGGTCGTAGTTGAGTTCTAGATGAGGGACCCTCCCAGCTATTGTACTTTTATTTACATGTTGCTGGGTTGTGACACTTTTCTGGTTGCACATTTTTTTCCCTTTTTCCTTTCAGTTTACGATCAGTAGTCACTTCGTGATGTTTAGAGGTCGATATAGTTTTGTGGTTATTTATAGCAGTTAGTACATTACATTTCCATTTAATATGCACTTCTGCATTGATTGGGCAGCGTGTGTATGTACAGGTTCCTAGGCAAAGGCCTCCCCAAGTTGTTTAGCCTTCAGGTGGTTTTTGACACCCCCTGGCCTATTGAGGCGGGCATGGGATAGTTGTGGCTCGATACCGGGTAGGGTTGGGTCGTGACAGTTGATCCAATTCATTGAATGATAGTGGTCTCTAAAACTGTCTCATCAAATGTTGACATAGTATCATGTGGTATTAAAATAGAGATATAATTCAACATGTACTATGGAATTTTATGGAAGAAATACTAGAATATAAAAATATAGAAAATTTCATATATATAGATGAAGGGAAAAATGATTTTCTTACAGGTGCTAATTTCGGATGTAATCACCCTTACATTGTATATGGGTCACGTGAGTTTTCCAAAGCTATGGAGAGAATGGTCACCATGCTCATTATTTTAATGTAATTAAAGAAACTAAAAATCTAAAATGATAAAATTCTATATATAAGGGTAACTATGAAAAGGAACTCGATAACAATTTTGGAATTATACATTATTATAATCCAAATAATCATGTTCAAACATACTTTATTACTATAGAAGTGGAAGAATGATTATATTGATTGTGTTCAGATTCATGAATTAAATTATTGGATAATTTTATCAATAATAAATTTTTTATAGGATTCATGAAAAATCTAAAAATGTATTGATGTTGAATTTCTTTAAGAAATTGTAAAAAAATTAAAAAGAACCCATGACCAAGAAAATTGATTTAGATTCATGTTGATAATATTGGAAAACACATGACTGAGGGAAGATTACCATTAATATGAAATTGATGATGTGAAAATAATGATACGGTTTTTTATATGATATGGTATTTTTTACCATGAATTTACTGAGTGATTTAATGTTTTTTGTTATCTTTATTGGAGTTTAATTTTTTTTATTTCTAGAATATATTTGATAATATTTAAATTTATTTATGGAGGAATGAATTTATATATTTAATTTTTTTTAAATAATGATTTTTAAATATTTTTTAGTGAAATTAAGAGATTAGTTTCTTGAGTAATAAAATATATATATAAGAAATTTAATGACCTTCCATATTTTTTTTGGTATTTGAATTTTTTCATTCATATTTTGATGGATTTTTATGGTCAAATATTTATGAAATTTATTAAATCTATTTTTGGGTTTATTTTATAGGTTTAATAATTATATTTATTATAGGATAAATAATTCAAAATTTATTGGGTATTTTAATAATTTTGATACATATAGAAGGTATTTTCACTCTTTTAGGGATCTTTTAATCCAAAAAAATTTAATTTATGTAATTCATACATTTTAAATTTAATTACATGATAATTATATATTGGGGTAATTAATGATGTGGGAATTGATCAAAAATAACCAATGGATGATATTTTTCATATGAAATAGAATTAAATTATGTATTTATATCATCCCATGTTCTCTATCGTGGTAGAAAAATAATTACACAACTTTATGAAATAATTTTGAAAATAATAATATCCTACTAATTTCATACTCAATAAATAAAATTATCTTTTTAATAATCACATACTTATGGTTTTATGTCATTATTATTCCATTTATCATTCATATTCTTATGATCAAGGATATATATCTCTCTATATAATTATTTATTCTTTTCTTCTATAGCCATGTCATACTTTCCACAAATATTATCCAACATGGAAATAAATTAATGTGATATTATAGGTGAAAAATATTCATAACCTTGTATATTGTCAAGAGGATATATTTTAAATTTTTTTTGATATGGGTTTCCAATAATGGAATTATAAAATTTTCAACCCATAATCCTTGGATCATGATTGAATTGTAATGATGTAATTTATTTAAGGTGGTAGAATGTAACATCCAGATATTTTAAAAAATTAATATAATAGATTAAAGTGTATCTGACATGAAAAATTAAAATTAATAGAGTTTCATAAACATTGTGTATTTATTATATATTTATTTTATAGAATTCATTAAAATATGTAGATTTCAATTCACACAACACCACGTTTAAAATAATTTCTATACTCCTTTAAAAAATTATTATCCAAAAATGACCATTATAACCTATTCATATAGTTTGTGGGTAAAAACAGGAAATAAGAAATTATTAAAAGTAAATGTCTTTAACATTTATAAGAAAATATAATGGTTATTTATTGATTATAGATAAAATAAGAACAATTTTAATGAAGAATACATGTTTTAAAGGAAGAAATATTTTTCAACAATATGATTTAGTCATGCCTTGATAACATAAATAAAAAATAAATTTTACCACCATAAGAAAATATATTCAAAACATTAATCTTAAATTTTGAAATATATATGTCAAAATTATCCATTGGTGAATATTTTAAATTTTATTGAAAATGATTAGTTTTCTATGAATATAAAAAAATTAATTTTATTGAAAACATTTTTTTTCATTTATATTTTTTCAGTTAAATTAAATTATAAATAATATTAAAATTAAAATAATCCATTTATATTAAAAACTAACTAATTTAGGTCATTATAATTAATTTATGTTAAATTATTATATAAAATATTTTAAACCTTTTATTGATTTTCTATATAAATATGGGTTTTTGACTATTCTATCGGTTTAGTTTTAAATTGGATTATTAACCTTATATGAATTTAATTTTAAGAAATGAGTTATATATTTGGAAGAAGAAAATATTATATAAAATAATAATTCCATCATAATTTTTTTTTATAATAAAATGTGAAAACAATAATAATTAATTATAATGGTTATGGTAAAAATTTATTTACCCGATGGTCATAATTAGAATATAAGTGATTAAATTGAAACCAAACATGTCCAAATCCCACTTTATTGGAATATATTGACCATATAACCTCTATGTAACAATAAATTCCCATATTTTAATAATTTTTTAATGATAAAAGAATTGCAATCTCTTAATCACTTAAAAAATATATGTGTCTCTTCTCACAAACTTAAAAATGGCCACCCACATTCCTTCCACTTCAATAATACAATAAAAAATTTATCCAAAAACAAAATATAAATATTCCTTGTATCTGTAACCAAGTAATAGAGTCATTATTATGGATAGTAACCCCAATATGATTACTTTAAGAATAAAACAATAGAGTATCTATAATTAATAGTTAAAACTCTTAAGCTTTCATGTTTTTTTATTATATTCTTATGCCTACAAAATTTTTTATTTAACAATGATAATATAATTAAAAATTATCCCTTGAATAATGATATTTTTTTTCCATTTTAATAATCCAAATCCATTTCAACTTTCTTCAAATGGGAAATGAAATAATCGATTCTGTGTAGGGAGGACTACCACCTCGTGAACTGATGTAATTCTTTTTCTATCACCAAATTCAATGTATGGATATAATGGAGAACTTAAACCATATACAAGAAATTTATGAAATTGTTATACAATAATTATTTATATATCACAAATACCTTCATTATTACCATTTTGTGAGAGGATACGATAATATCGCCCATATGTATGGGAGAATGACTCCGAAAAAAGCGTTGTTATTCGTATTTTTCATACACATTACATGAACTATAGTGATATAGATTAAATAGATATATGTTATATTTATTACCTGACCATACATTAGGAAATATAATTTCACATCTATCATTTTATATTCCGATAATTTGTAAAATTATTAATTCTCTTGTATGTATGTGTGGACTACTAACACCATGTTGAGATGATAACTGATTTTATTTTTATTTTTACAAGGATAGTTATAGAAATGAATTCGAATAATATATTATATATATATATAACATAATAATTATTTTTTAATAGTTAATTAACGTATACTTTTAATTTATTATATATATATATAGAAAATTTAATACAATGTTTATGCGTAAATATGGATCCCTATCTCAATGAATAGTGTAAACAGTTCTCTATATCTTAATTTATATGTTTATATAATTTATTATTTTTTTAGTATATATTATATTTACATTATGGCTAAAATTTAAGTGATTTTTGATACATGATCAGAGTAAAGGTTACAAAATTACCAAAACAAATAATTAATTAAAAAGAACATACATTTCACTAATGATTTTATCAATGAATTAATAATAAACATTTCATAATATATTATAAATATATCATATATGGTATTAAATGTATTTTCATTTTAATATAATTTATTTTAAATAGTCATATGTTTGTTATACTATCAGTTTTAACATGTATAAGGAATGCATACCACAAGTAAGTGTTTCCCATATAACATTTACATTTGCGATACATATCCCATATTACCATCTTATTCAATTGAGGGTTTATATAATAAAATTTTAAGATTTAATGTCATGAGTATATTTATCTTAATGTAATTTAAAGTTTCATTTGATGATATTTCATTCATGTTTTTTGATTTAATCATTAAAAAAGTGGAAGGTGAGTATTTCCCTGTTGATCCCTCTGGAAGATTGTTGATTTCATGTCTATTATTGCTGTTTTAATAATCACAAATCATCACATACCATTAATGCTTATTCTGGTTTGATTTCTCATAAACTTAATTACAATCTGTTAATGAATCTATTAACATGTTTTTGTCAATGCTTATTGACCTACAAAGTATTTTGGAAGTCTTCTGGATTCAACAGACATCGGAAGCACTGATTCAATATCAACAGACATCGGAAGTACCGATTCAATATCAACAGACATCGGATGCACCGATTCAATATCAACAAACATCGGAAGCACCGATTCAATATCAACAGACATCCGAAGCACCTATTCAATATCAATAGACATCGGAAGCACCGATCCAATATCAAAGGACAACGGTCGCACCGATCCGATATCAGAATGCAAATCACTCACTGATGCAAATGACTCACCGATGCAAATGACTCACCGATGCAAATGACTCACCGATGCAAATGACTCACCGATGCAAATGACTCACTGATGCAAATGACTCACTGATGCAACTGACTCACCGATGCTGATCAATATGAGTCACCGATGCAAATGACTCACCGATGCAATTGACTCAATGATGCAAATGACTCATCGATACTGATCAATATGAGTCACCGATCAAATGACTCACCGATGCTGATCAAAATGAGCCACCGATCAAATGACTCACCGTTGCTGATCAAACTGACTCACCGATCAGATGACAGACCGATGCTGATCAGTCTGATTCACCGATGCTGATCTATCTGATTCACTGATCAGTACTCAGTAATGTTGATGACCTACTGATCACTTGAACTAATCGATAGTCATAAACAACTGTTTGAATTTCTATATCTTTATCATTATATAATCTAACCAACGGTCATATTACGTATATTTTAATGCTCTGTCAATTATTTAATAATGGTTGTCGGATGTCAGGAAATCGTACCTCGTACCTACGGAAAGGAAACTTTTTCTGTCTTCCGAAGCACGTGACATAAATGCAAGAAGAACATAGAGGAAAGAAGGAGGATCAAGAACAAAGCAGAACAAAACCTCATACACAATCAAGCCTACTCAAGAAGAGTTCGGTGCATACAAAAGAACATGAAGAACTTCATCGACTACATCTCACTGCCTTTGAACCTGAAGCATACGACACTCTTCTTCTAAAACAAAAACGAGAAGAGGACTCAGAATAAATTCTGACCAAATACAAAATAGTCCAGAGCTACACTGAAATAACCAGAGCCATTTCTAAACTCTACATCTATGCTCGGTGATACATTTGTTTTACATTTTGAACAATGTGTGTTATCTGCTGTATTAAACACACACACTGAATCTTGTACATTCACTGGAGGATCTGTAAATCCTTAGAAAACCTTTTTACATTTCATTTCCCACTGTGGATAGTGGTAGAGGTCGTGTGAGACCTGGACAACTGTAAGCTGTTGTTTGTTTTCCCACGCAGAACTGTGGTAGAGATATTGTGACCTGAACAGTGTGTTCACTGTTGTTAACCCCGATCCAGGGCGTGGATCATTTTTATATAAACTTTTGAGAGGACTAAGTCTCGACTTGAGACTGAACCTCATGGTTAATTCTCTGTGTTTGTAGCTACATACTATATCCATACTATACATACTTATTTCATATTTCGCTGCTACTACTTTGAAATATAATTTAGTTTCAAAGCTACTTTGATAGTTAAACTCGCAAGTATTTATATTTATTATAAACTAGTAAGTTAGTTTCAAAAGTTAATTTAATCATAAGATTATGTTAACTGAGAACTAATAAATCTTTGAGAAACTAATTGAACCTTTATAATCTGTATAAATTCACTACAGTTTAATCTGTTTTTGAAATAGGGGGATTTTAATAAACATTGTTTTTAAAAGAAAATTTTAATTGGAACTCAGTTCACCCCCCTCTTGAGTATCCACTCCGACCAACATTTGGTATCAGAGGTTGGAAAATATTTTCTAAAGTACTTTGTTTTTCAACTGTGATTTTAGTTGTATTTTAAAGTTCTTAAAATTTATGTTATTTCTAAATTTTTATCTCTTTAAAATTCTTTTTGTGATATCATGGATAATAGACTTGAGGGTTCTGCTACTAACCAGCCACCTTTATTTAATGTAAACAACTATGCTCAGTGGAAGCTAAAGATGAAAATTCACTTAGAAAGTATGAGCTTTGATATTTGTACTGCCATTTGTGCTGAATACAAAATTACCAGTGCTGAATACAAAATTACCAGTACTGATAGATCTACTTGGGATGAACCTACAAAGACTGCTTA
This sequence comes from Viscum album, assembly GCA_963277665.1. Lineage (NCBI taxonomy): Eukaryota > Viridiplantae > Streptophyta > Magnoliopsida > Santalales > Viscaceae > Viscum > Viscum album. The sequence goes on from OY728147.1 coordinate 1,246,007,779, forward strand.
CAATAATAATTGTAAATCTATGAATGCCTTGAACTGTGCTCTCGGAGATGAGGAATTTAATATATTTTTTGCATGTAAAACTGCATATGAAATTTGGGATACCTTAGCTGTTTCTCATGAAGGAACAACTAATGTTAAGGAGATGAGTTTGAATACCTATACTATTAAGTATGATAATTTTAAGATGAATCCTGATGAACCCATTTCTGATATGTATCTCGGGTTCAATGAAATTGTCAACACAATGACTTCTCTGGGAAAGGATGTTCCAGCAAAGGAACAACTCATGAGAATTTTGAGATCTCTACCTGAAAGATGGAGAGGAACCTCTGTCTCCATTACAGAATCGTGTGACATTGGAGAACTGCCAGTCAAGGAAGTAATTGTTAAGTTGATGATGTATGAAGAAGAACTCAAGGTAAACAAAGAAGAAGAGGATGAACCTAAAAGGAAGTCTATTTCCTTCAAGACTACAACCTCAAAGAATAAGGATATGGAAAAACCTCAAGCTATCAATGAAATTTCAGGCAGTGAGGAAAGTGAGAATGATTCTGACAGTGATGCTGAGATGGCTCACATTGATAGAATATTTATGAAATTCTATAGCAAGATGAAGTTTTTCAGAAAGTCAAACTACAAAGGCAAGTATGATAACAAAGGACCCTGGAAAAAGGATTGGAAGAAGTCTGATAAATCAGATGAAGTTGTCTGTTATGAATGAAAAAGAAAAGGACACGTAAAAGCAGACTGTCTAAATATGAAATACAGAAAGAAGTATGAATACAAGGATAACAAGTACAAGAAAGACATGAAGGCTACGTGGAGTGCTTCAGAAGACAGCACAAGTGAAGCTGAATCTTCAGACTCTGAAAGGAATCGAGCCAATATGTGTTTCATGACAAACACTTCTGAGGTAACTTCAGAAACTCCTGCTTCTAATTCATATTATTCTGGAGATGATTCTGAATGTGATAACATGTCTAAATCTGAACTGTTTGAATATTGTTATATGCTTGAAGAAACCTATAATGAGATTAATGATAAATATAAAGGTTTAAAGAAACAGTATGCTTTAAGTGTTAAGCATAAATCTGATATGGATATAGAAGTAGAAAACAATGCTCAGTTGCTTAAAGAGAATAATGAACTAAAATTGTCTAATGAGCAACTCAGAAAAGACTTAGAGAAGTTCACAAATGGAAAGAATACTCTAACACAAATGCTAGGAATGAAATTTGCACCTAGATATACTACTGGTATAAGATACCAACCTGGACAAAGAAAAGTTTCCAAAAATAGATTCATTCCTAAATCTGGACAGAAGATTGTTAATTCTGGAACATCATATGCCTCAACCAGTTATATTCATAGTTATGGATCTAATAAGGTTTATATTTCAAATAATGTTAATTCTAAATATTATATGAGACCCATTAGACAAATATGAGTACCTAAAGTATCATTGGCTAACATGTCTGGACCCAAGAAGATCTGGGTACCAAAATCATCTTCCATCTAAATCTGTTTTGTAGGAGACCTTCTTGAAGAGCTGTCACAAGAAGATATGGTACATAGACAGTGGATGTTCAAGACATATGTTAGGAGACTTTTCATGTTTCAAGAGCTTAGTAAATGTTGATGGAGGCTTTGTCACTTTTGGTGATAATTCAAAAGGAAAAATCATCGGCTTAGGCCAGATTGGTAACACTGATTCAATCTTGATTTTTGAGGTTTTATTTGTCGATGGACTTAAATATAACTTGTTAAGTATTTATCAGTTGTGTGATGATGGTTTTTATGTGAAATTTAAAAATGATTCTTGAAATGTTTTTAACTCTAAAAATGTTTTAGTATTTTGTGCTTTAAGAAATGAAAATGTTTATGCCGTTGATTTAGATTCTTTAGATAAGCAGAATATTCCTTGTTTAAATGCTTTTCATAAAGAGTCTTGGCTTTGGCACAGAAGATTAGGACACTGCAATGTGCACTCACTTAGAAATCATTCTAGGAAGAACTTAGTTAGAGACCTACCCAAACTTGAATTTTCAGCAGACAAAATTTGCAATCCCTATCAAAAGGGAAAGCAACATAAAGTTTCTTTTAAATCAAAGAAAGAAGTGTCAACTTCTCAACCTATCGAGTTGGTTCACATGGATTTATTTGGACCTTCTAGAGTTTCTAGTTTTAATGGGAAGCACTATGTCTATGTTCTTGTAGATGACTTTTCTAGATATACTTGGGTATATTTTCTAGCTCACAAAAGTGAAGCTTGTTCTTACTTTGTTAAATACTCCAAGTCTGTAGAAAATCTTAGTGGACTCATGATTAAGACCCTGAGAAGTGATCATGGTCGTGAGTTTGAAAATCATGAGTTTGATTCTTACTGCTCACACAATGTCTATAGTCACAATTTCTATGCCCATAGGACACCCCAACAAAATGGTGTAGTAGAGAGAATGAATAGAACCCTGCAAGAAATAGCTAGAACCATGCTCAATGAATATGAACTGCCTATTTACTTTTGGGATGAAGCTGTAAATACAGCTTGTTATGTCATTAATAGAGTCTTGATCAGACCAGTTCTTAAGAGGACCCCTTATGAGTTGTGGAACCATAGGAAACCTAAGGTTAACTACTTCAATGTTTTTGGCTGCAAAGTCTTCATTCTCAATACTAAAGACAATCTTGACAAATTTGCATCCAAGAGTGATGAAGGAATTTTACTAGGTTACTATATCTCTAGTAAAGCCTATAGAGTTTTCAATAAAAGAACCAAATTTGTGGAAGAATCTGTTCACATCAAATTTGATGAAACTGATCCACATGAACCTAAAATCTCTCTTGAAGATGATCTCTCTGGTTTGAATCTCAATGATAATGACAATGGACCTATAGTTAAAACATACAGCTCTGGAAATTCTCCAGAACCTGCTCTTGTTGAACCTCAATCTGTATATGAATATGAAATCTCTAGCCCTATCTTTTCAAGACCATCTAGGACTCTAAAGAACCATCCTTTAGATACTGTTGTAGGATATCTAGATAGAGGAACACAGACTAGAGCTTCTCTACGAAATCAGGTTGAACATCAAGCTTTTCTTTCACAGTTAGAACCTAAATATATCAATTATGATATCAATGATGAATTTTGGGTAATGGCTATGCAAGAAGAACTAAATCAATTTGAATGAAACAAATTCTGGAAATTAGTAGAAAGATCTAAGGACAATTTGACCATAGGCACAAAATGGGTGTTTAGAAACAAAGTTGATGAATCTGGAAACATCATTAGAAATAAAGCTAGGCTAGTTGCACTAGGTTACAATCAAGAAGAAGGAATTTACTATGAGGAAACCTTTTCACCTGTAGCTAGATTAGAGGCTATTAGGATCTTACATGCCTATGCATCACATCTAAATTTCAAGCTATATCAAATTGATGTCAAAAGTGCTTTTCTAAATGGTTTTATTGTTGAAGATGTTTTTGTAGAACAACCACCTGGTTTTTTAAATTCTCATTTTCCAAATCATGTTTTTAAACTTTCTAAAGCTTTATATGGTTTAAAACAAGCTCCAAGAGCTTGGTATGAAAGGCTTTCAAACATTCTTATCTCAAAAGGATTTACAAAAGGAGTAGCTGATCCCACTCTTTTTATAAAAAGGATTTCAAAAGATGTATTAATAGTACAAATCTATGTTGATGATATTATTTTTGGATATTCTAAAAATTCCTTATGTACTGATTTTTCAAAGGTTATGCAAAATGAATTTGAAATGAGCTTAATGGGAGAGCTCAAGTATTTTCTTGGTTTTCAATTTTTTCAAACTAATGATGGATTTATTTTAAATCAAAGTTAATATACAAAGGATCTTTTAAAACGTTTTGGTTTGGATAGTATTAAGGAATGTAATATACCCATGAGTACTACCTGCAAATTGGATGTTGATGAAACTGGGAAACCAGTTGATCAAACCAATTACAGAGGTATGATTGGGAGCTTACATTATCTTACTGCTAGTCGACCAGACATTATGTTCAGTGTATGTATGTGTGCTAGATTTCAAGCTAATCCTAATGAATCACACTTACTGGCTGTTAAAAGGATTTTTAAGTATCTTAAGTATACTGTAAATTTAGGTTTGTTTTATCCAAAAGGACAATCATTTAACCTAACTAGCTATTCAGATACTGACTTTGCTGGATGTAAGTTAGATAGGAAGAGCACATCTGGAACATGTCATTTGCTTGGAAAATCCCTAGTATCATGGTGTAGTAAGAAATAGAACTCATTTTCATTGTCTACTGCCGAGGCAGAATACATAGCTGCTGGTAGTTGCAGTGCACAAATTCTGTGGATGAAACACACTTTATTGAATTATTGATTTGATCTTAAACATGTTTCAATTAACTGTGACAATACTAGTGCAATAAATATATCTAAGAACCCTGTGTCACACTCTAGAACTAAGCACATTGATGTCAGACATCACTTTCTAAGAGATCATTATCAAAAAGGTGATATTTATTTAAAATTTTTTAGTTATGAACATAAATTAGATGATATCTTCACAAAGACTTTATGCTCGGAAAGAATGAAATTTATTAAACAAGAGTTGTGTATGATCGATCTGTGAAACTGATCTGTGAAACCGATCTGTGAAACTGATATGTGAAATTGATCTGTGAAACCGATCTGTGAAACCGATCTGTGAAACCGATCTGTGAAACCGATCTGTGAAACCGATCTGTGAAACCGATCTGTGAAACCGATCTGTGAAACTGATCTGTGAAACTGATCTGTGAAACCGATCTGTGAAACAGATCTGTCAAACCGATCAGTGCAACCGATCTGTCATACCGATCAATTTTTCTATTTTTTATATATTGTAATTAATTAGTAAATTTCTTTTAAACTTTTTATGGGAACCCTAAATGATAAAATAAATGATACGCGGCTATTTATCATCCCTAAACCTTTGACCTTTCATTTCCCGCCGAACCTTTCAAACATTCTTCCCCTCTACTTCGAACCATCGAACTCCTGACTTCCCCAAATCTTTGAATGACTAAGCAAAAGAGACCGAGAAAAGGACCATATATCCCTGTACCATCAAAGCGTGCTTGAGGCGAGTCGAGTAGTACCTCTCAACGATCAGTAAATCCGAACTTGGAAACTCGGATTGTTGCTGTAGAAAGAGAAGTCAGCTCTGCGTGGATTTTGTCAAGTAAGTCACTGTTGCTGCAAGTTCTTGAATAGCAAGGATGGATAGACTGGTTTTCAGACAACTCTCGAATAGACTACCCGAAGCTGGTACATGAGTTCATCATGAATCTGAAAATCACTCTAGATGGTGTGGAGGCTTCCAGGATGTCGTTTGTGGTAAAAGGAAAGAAAATATCCTTCTCATCTAAGTAGTGGGATGAGTGATTGAATGTACCTCATGAAGGTCTGTATGAGGATTATGCTGGGAATAATCCTCCAACATCTGATTACTTATCTTATGAATTAGCTCTAGAACTTCTGACTGGAAAAAGAGACTCACAGAGAATCACAACATCAGAATTAGATGGTGAATGCAGACTTCTTTTCATGTTTATTCTGCACCAACATTGACCTAGGAGAGGAGATTTTGCTGCTGTAAAGTACCAAGATGTTTTCCTGTTGTTTCTTCTGAAAACACATGAGAAGATCAATTTGTTTAGATATGTGATGGTACACATAGCTGGAATGGTAAAACCGTCCAAGAAAGCCACTACCTTGTTTTATTCAAAGATGATATCTACCATGCTCAAGAATCTAGAATGTGTTGATGAAGATGATGAAGTTGATGAAACAGATCATACCTTCTGTCTCAACAAAGAGATCTGAAATAAGACGAAAATCAATTGGAATCCATGGAAGAAGTGCTGGATTGCAGATGAAGATAAATTGTATGAAGCCTACAATCCCATAGATCATGGAAAGAGGCCAAAGGATTTGAGAGACCCTGGCTTAAAACCAGATGAGGAACCAGTTTATTCTGATGATGATGAGCAAGAAGAAGGAAAGGAATAGGCCACCAAAGCCCAAGATCAAGAAGAAGATGCGACTGAGGAAGGAAGTATGTCATCTCTTGATGATAGGAGTGATCGTGACACTCCTAGTCCCAAAAGAAGAATAGAATTTGGACCTGCTAGTCCACCCTTAGCCCTACCAGAATCCGAACCTATTCTTGGTGATGAAGAAGATTCTGATACTAAAGAATATCACAGTGAAGCTTCTGAGAAGAGTGATGATGGTCTTTCTGTAGATCAAATAGAACCACCTCAGTCAGTACAAGAAATACATATCAGTGGCAAGGTTGATTCACCAAAAATCAGTGGAACAACAATCTATGAGAAACCAAAATACACCCTGTGTGCTGCTGTTTGGGATGACTACCCTGGTTATGCTGTGTTGGGCTTAGAATATTCTGAAGAAGAAGAAGAAATTCCAGAATCTGCTGCAGTTGTGAAGAGAAGCCTCCCAAGAGAAGCAAGGTCTGTTCCTTCTGTTGATCCTACAAATGTTAATTTACCTGGTTCTGGAATCTCTCAAGTTGATCTTGATAAGTTTAAGTTTGAATTGCTAACCGCTGTGAGAGACACAGTTACAGAAGAAATTTCTAATGCTCTTACTCATGTGTCTCTACATGTTTCTGAAAATTCATTGGAAGCCTTCTAACAAAGAGTATCTAATGCTGTGAAGCCAGACCTGTCCAATACTGGTGAACTTATTGGCAGGCACATAGCCTTTTTGAATCATACTATGAAGGATCTTCACACCGGATTGGTATCTCTATCAAGCGAATTCTGATCAACCATCTCTGGTATGATGGAAGTTTTGAGAAATTTGATTGAACATCTCAACAAGTCTGACCTGAGGAAGTTGAATGCTGAGTTAACTCACATAGTTGGCCAAGCAAGTATAGCCAAGGTAACCAAGATCACTACCCATGAGCTAGAAGCTCTAAGAGAAGTTGTGCATGATGAGTTAGCTGCTGTTAGACAAATTCTTGATTTAGAATCTTTGAGGAAGATGAAAGAACTCTGTGATAACAGTCAAAATATGGCATTGGTGTACTCAGCATATGCTAAGAATGCTCTGCAAGAGATCAAAGAGAAAGTTGATAATTAATTTTCCAAGATTTATACAAAACATGAGATGGCTGCAAACCTCAAGGTGTTAGCAGAGAATCTGAAATTACCTCCAGTCACTGAGGCCTTCAAAACTCAAGTTCATCAGTTGCAAGATTTTACCCCTTCCTTGGCACATTTCATGGAGAATAAAGATGATTTTGAAAAAGCTATGAAGTATGGGGCAGAAGTCATTCAAGACTTCATTCATCATTTAAAGCCCTATTTGAATGCATAGGCCACTGCAATTGTACTTCCTACTTCTGAACCTCTCAGTGACTCTGATGTAGCTCCAAATCAGCTATCTGTTGCTCAAGATCTATCTCAGTTAAGACCAGTCCCTCCGCAAGCTTCTCCTCCAGCTCCTGTTTCTCAACAACAACTCTCTGTGGCACTTGCTCCTACACCTGCTCAAGTTTTCCTACCACCACTTCAGATTCTCCAAGTACAGCCTGCCTACAAGCCTTCAATCTTACCCACTATTGATCCCAAAGACAAAGGCAAATCCCCTTTGTATCCCAACAAATAGTTGTGTATTGTTTTTGATAGTTGTGTTTTCCCTCCTTTTTGATTATCCCAAAGGGGGGGGAGAAAGATGTATAGGAGAGATATATGGGGGAGAAAAGATGTATATATCTAAGGTGATGAGAAAGATCTATATATATATTTGAGATATGTATATCTCTCAGGGGGAGAAATCTGTATAATATATATGGGAAATTTAACTTAAGGGGGAGATTTATATATCTCTTTATATTTATTCTCTTTATGGTTTAATTATCATTCTGTTTTTATTAATGATATATCCTATTATTTATATTTTATGATAATGATTTGTGATTATCAAAAAGGGGGAGATTGTTGAGCCCTCTGGAAGATTTTTGATTTCATTTCTATGATTGATGTTTTAATAATCACAAATCATCACATACCATTAATGCTTATTCTTGTTTGATTTCTCATAATCTTAATTACAATATATTAATGAATCTGTTATCATGTTTTTGTCTATGCTTATTGACTTACAAAGTATTTTGGAAGTCTTCTGGATTCAACAGACATCAGAAGCACTGATTCAATATCAACAGACATCGGAAGCACTGATTCAATATCAACATACATCGGAAGCACCGATTCAATATCAACAGACATCGGAAGCACCGATTCAATATCAACAGACATCGGAAGCACCGATTCAATATCAACAGACATCAGAAGCACCGATCCAATATAAAAGGACAACGGTCGCACCGATCCGATATCAGAATGCAAATGACTCACCGATGCAAATGACTCACCGATGCAAATGAATCACCGATGAAAATGACTCACCGATGCAAATGACTCACCGATGAAAATGACTCACTGATGCTGGTCAATATGAGTCACCGATGCAAATGGCTCACCGATGCAAATGACTCACCGATGAAAATGACTCACCGATGCAAATGACTCACTGATGCTGATCAATATGAGTCACCGATCAAATTACTCATCGATGCTGATCAAAATGAGCCACCGATCAAATGACTCACCGATGCTGATCAAACTGACTCACCGATCAGATGACAGACCGATGGTGATCAGTCTGATTCACTGATGCTGGTCTATCGGAGTCACCGATCATTACTCACTAATGCTGATGACCTACCGATCACTTTAACTAATCGATAGTCACAAACAACTGTTTGAATTTATTTATATTTATCTTTATTTAATCTAACCAATGGTCATATTAGGTATATTTTAATGCTCTGTCAATTAATTAATAAAGGTTGTCGGATGTCAGGAAACTGTACCACGTACCTGCGGAAAGGAAACTTTTTCTGTCTTTCGAAGCACGTGACATAAATACAAGAAGAACATAGAGGAAAGAAGGAGGAGAAAGAACCAAGAAGAACATAACCTCATACACAATCAAGCCTACTCAACAAGAGTTCTGTGCATAGAAAAGAACATTGAAGAACTTCATCGACTACATATCACTACCTTTGAACCTAAAGCATACGACACTCTTCTTCTCAAAAAAAAACGAGAAGAGGACTCAGAATAAATTCTGACCAAATACAAAAGAGTCCAGAGCTACACTGAAATCACCAGAGCCATTTCTAAACTCTACATCTATGCTCTATGATAAATTTGTTTTACATTTTGAAAAGTGCGTGTTATCTGCTGTATTAAACACACACACTGACTCCTGTACTTTCAATGGAGGATCTGTAAATTCTCAGCATACCTTTTTACATTTCATTTCCAACTGTGGATAGCGGTAGAGGTCGCGTCAGACCTAGACAGCTCTAAGTTGTTGTTTGTTTTCCCACGCAGAACTGTGGTAGAGGTCTTGTGACCTAAACAGTGTGTTCACTGTTGTTAACCCCAATCCAGGGTGTGGATCATTTTTTTATAAACTTTTGAGAGGACTAAGTCTCGACTTGAGACTGAACCTCTTGGTTAATTCTCTGTGTTTGTAGCTACATACTATATCCATACTATACAAATTTATTTCATATTTCACTGCTACTAATTTGAAATATAATTTAGTTTCAAAGCTACATTGATAGTTAAACTCGCAAGTGTTTATATTTATTATAAACCAGTATGTTAGTTTCAAAAGTTAATTTAATCATAAGATTAAGTTAACTGAGAACTAATCAATCTTTTAGAAACTAATTGAACCTTTATAATCTGTATAAATTCACTATAGTTTAATCTGTTTTTGAAATAGGGGGATTTTAATAAACATTGTTTTTAACAGAAAATTTTAATTGGAACTCAATTCACCCCCCTCTTGAGTATCCACTCCGACCAACATTCCCAATCTAATAATTATTTAGGATTGATAACATTTATGTCTCCCATAGAGGAATTATTTTATATTTATTAAAATAAAAATATTTTCTATTATAATTTTTTTAATCCTGAATTTATCTAGTAATCATACTACTTTAATATTTTTAGTAAATAAAATCATTGTGAAATTTTTTTATGAATGTTAAATTTTACATCATGATTTGATGGAAAATCATATTTCATTTAATGAAATGTTTTCCAATAATGGTTCCAAAAAAATTATAAAATTATACAAATAATATATTAAATAAAATATTAACCTGAGTAAATATTTTTGAAAAATAATTTGAAGGTATCCTACATGTCATTTACAAAATATTTCATAGTTTACTTTTATTAATAAAATAATATGAATAAATGTTTTACCATGTATGGAATTTATGGAATTTTTATTCATTATGAGAAGAAAAATTTAATAAATATTATTTTCTTACATTCAATGTTTATATATAATGAAATTTAGTTACAAAATTTTTTGTGACTTTATATTAATAAAATGTGATATTCCAACATGACAAGCATAATTTTCTCAAAACTGTTTTAATTAATTTTTTGTTATTTATATTATTTAAAAACATCAACCTTATAATTTATATATGGTAAACATTGGATATGGTTTATTTATCGTAACTATATTATTTTTATGTAGTGGATATGTTAATTTTTAACATGGATGTACAATTTGAATATTTTTCAACATAATACACTGATTGGTTATGATTATGTGTATTGATTTGGATATATCTTTACACTGTGTATGATTTTTTTTCAATATGAATTTTATGTTTTATTATATTTATCACTAATATATATGGATGAATTAGAATTATAATATTATGTGTGGGGACTAAAATTATATATCCCTTCAATGCATCGTTAGCTCTGAAGAGATAAATCAGTTTTCCATATTAAATAGGGTTTCTCCGTAGTTTTATACTGTATTTTGAAAAGACATGAATGATTGTTTATTAGGTATAAAGTAATGATTTACCTCATTTTGTGATCATTTATTAATATACATGTGAATATTATATTATTTACTTTATCCATTGCTATTTTTTTAGGTCGAGTGATTATTTATATAGAATTATTTAATCACTATTTATTCCTACAATAATTCTCATCTAATTGATTAAATATAATGTGATTTAGTTATTTACCTTTCCATGTGGATTATGGTAATTTATTCATGATATATATTGTAATTTTCATATTATTACTGATAATTATAGCTCACAACATTGTTATTTTTCTTTTTACATGATTCCAAGATGTGTATTGGATTAATATGTGGGGTTGGGAAAGAAAAAAATAATGATGACCTTGAATAAAAAACTATGTTTTATTTTATGATTTAAATTTTAATGTGAGATTCATGTGTGTATCATGTTTATGATGAATTATATAATATAACTACTTTAAGATGTGATTCCATTCATCTTATTCCAATGTAATTATTTAACAACCAACTCTAGGCCACTAGTTTTAGTGTTTTTACTCCATAACATTAATTTATGATTACTTTTTGAAAGTATTATTTATGTATAAAAATTATAATAATATAGTTATTATTATTTCATATATGGTTGAATAATGAACCATTTGGACACAATCATCACACCAATGTTTTTTATTGAATTTATATTATGAACATACTCAAAACTCTTGATATTGACATAACAAATTATGTAATTAAATATGTCATTAACTTAAATTATGTAAATGGTTTATACATAAGGTATTAACACTAAAAATTGTTCTAATGAAAATGAATAATCGATATATTTCTATTATATATGAGATTAAGGACGTACATGACAAGTTGGGACACATGTTAAGGGATTTATATTGTCTCCATAATTGTTTTGGATATTTTTACCATCTTCACCATTAGTTATTTAATGTGTTTAATATACTACCCGTATGATATGTTATAAAATTATCCTCTTAATTTGAATGATTTATAATGTTTTATTTGATGTTAGACATTCACGGGACAAATGATTCAAAATTTACGAATGTAGTAAGGGATATTCATTTAAAAACCAGCCTTTTAATGATTCTCTTAAAACACACATTTTCCATCTTCATAGTCCTTTAAATGTTTCATAAATTTTTTAATTTAATCACATATTATTTCCAGAGGTTATTTTTTACTAAATTATTATTTCTTTACAATGTTTTAAACATGAATGTTTTTTATAGTTTTAGGAAAATCACACATTACCATTAAAACATAGTAAAATATATTTTACTGATTAAATGTAAAAATTATTTTACTCTATGAAAATATTTTTTAAAATTATAAAAAATATTTTTTTATATGAAAATTAAAAAATAATAAATGGAATTTTTTGTCAAATTTAAATTTCCCAAAAAATTATTCAAAATTAATCTTTTTTTATTTGATATAGAAAGTTTTAACATTCATTAGAAAAGAATAATATAATGTTCTATTTTAACATATATAGTGACAAAAACATTTCACACCACCATTATTGTCAATGGATATTTGAATTTTATTACATGTGACTTTATTTTCATCAAAAAAGAAAAATATTTCTCTTTAATCTATGAATTTTCCAATATTTATTTTAGTAGGTTACATAAGATGATATATAAAAATATATTACTTATGGGTTTAGGGGATCTCCCTATACTACCCTTTTCATGGGGTTATGATCATTCTTACTTTTACTATCAAATTAATGTTATGGAAATAATTCGAATGATTTATATATGGATCCCATATATATTACTATCTTTTTCTCCATTACTTTAATGGGGTACTACATCCCTTATAATCATTTACCAAATGACTTCATTATGATATTTTTTTATATGATGATATTAATGAATAACATAAAATTAATTTATTTCAATGTGTAATTGTTATGTATATTCCCTATGAATGGCATCCTTTTTCTGTTACACATAGTCATGAAAATGTTATAATAGGTGTACATAAATGTGCTCCAAATTATTGGTTTAATCATCATAATCATATGACACCATGTATGGGATTAGGTAGTAATCCTAATCAATTATTTTCCTTTTTAAATCATCTCATATTTCCTAGGTTTCTATTATTGACTCATGATTATAAAATGTTAAATGTTTGAGCCACATTTACTATAATTCTATGATCTTATGATAAATTTTTCATTATTTTATGTTTACATGTGATTACTCTTGATCCTTCTCTTTTATTATAACCTGTTATATGTTTGAAACACACATTATATTCCCTTGTCATGTTTATTACCCTACATGGTTTTTAGGTCACCCATTTCTTTTATGTATTTACATAGGTTATCCTAAAGAATTTTTGGTGCACAAATAGATTAAGTATATAACTATGGAGAGTAAATACAAATATTTTAAATCAAAAGGGATTCGGTACAATGGTCAGTTTTTTATAAAATTACATTGATTTTCCATCCCAATATGCAATTGAAATCAAAAGGGAGTGGTTTTTTAATAAATAATGAATTTTGTGACTTATTTTAATTTTTAAACAAGAGGTTATTAACCAAACCTATTATCACATTATACAATAATGGAAAATTATTTTTCCCATATGATGATGTCTCCAAAAATGTTCTTGGGTTGTGTAATCAAACACATTGAAAATTAAAATCATATGCCTCCCACCAATTAATGTTACATGAAAGATCAACCTATTCCATGTCCCCTAAATGGATATATTGATATTAACATTAATTATTTAGAGACATTATATCAATAGTAATAAGTATGGAATGTATTAAAATCATAAAATACCAATTTATATATTGACAGAAAACTACTTCAAAATTACCGAAATAAGGTCATTATTACTGATTATAGGTTATGTTTTTCAATCAAATAATTACATAGATTGTAAATAATGTTGATAACGATTTATATAGAATATATAATGAAACCGTTTATATTTTAAGGATTAAAATGAATCAAATATTATTTCAATGAAGTGGATGGACATGGGATTTATAATAGGAACGTCAAAATATCATATTAAAATAACATATCAATAATATGTTCTTGATAATATCAATTAGGCCCAGAATAATGATGATGAGATACATAGAAATGTAGTAAATATTCTTATTATCTACTTTTGGAACGATGGAGTTTTTGTGTTTGAATCCTATATATATTTAATATAATAACCATAAATGAATTGGGAATATATATATGATATGTATTGATCATCCTTATCAATTCATCTAGGAATAAATTATATTAATAGAGATCTAACAAAAATTGTGAAGTGCTATAAATAAAAGTGGGGATATAATAAATTTTATCCCAATAAAAGAAATACAATTAAGTCAAGGATAAATGGAAGAAGTCAAAGAATATATGTATTCCATTTACCATAACATTATGAATATTAAAAATCATTATATTTTTTATTAGAAATACATTGTAAATGTAATGTAAATAATTACATTTGGGATATATTTGATTACCATGTAATGTTAGTGCATTTTATTTTTTAATATCAGGGTATATTTCTGTCTTGACCACTTCCCTATGTTATGTATAACAGATGTGGAAAGGGTGCATAGATTATCACTGAAAACCATATTAGATTTAGAAATGAGATTTAAAATAAGGATGCATAAAAATCATCATGGGGAATTCGATACATAAGAAATATTCATTATTTCTAAATCCCCATTAGATTAATGGTCATCATGAGATAACTAATCAAACTGGAGATGATATAATTATAAAATATTTAATATATTTACAATGATGTTGGGATCATCAACCATCCATAAAAGTGTTTTTATATAATAAAAATTTACATAATATCATTAAAATGACACTATATGATTGTTTATTTTGGATGAGTTGTTTGATCGGAACATGAAAGGATAAATATAAATAGAGGTTGTTTTTAGGACAAAATCATGAAAAATAGATAACATAGAAGGTTAAAACTATTTAGTGTCATATAAAATTCATGAATAGTGACAAAAAAATTGTAGAAAATCATCAAATAGTCCATGATATTGAGGTTAGATATATATTGTTCTTTCAAATATAATCATGAAATAAATTCGTGATGTTTTGAAAGAATCGTATAATTATTCCTATATAAGTAACCACATTTTGGATCCACAATAACTTCATAGATATGGGTCATTAACTAGTTCACCCAACTAAAAAAACAAAAGTATATGTGGTGTTATGTGTATCTATATTATGGAAGCAAAACCCTAATCCCACACAAGTAATGAATTTAAATGTTATTCCATTCGAGATTGGTTATTCATATGAGGAATAAATGAGGAATATAATATATCATAGTGAAATTGATAAAAAAACATGATAAATAACCTACTCAAAGAATTATAGTGTATGAAAATGTTTAAAGAAGGTGATATATAAATTGAAATAGGTAATGAAACAGAACATCTATCATCACTTTTATTGATTAAAATAAACTTTAGATGGAGAAAATTAAAATGGGTATAAATATAATGAAAAAGACATTTTTAAATGAAATTCAGTTTTTAATTAATATATTACATATTATGTAATGTTTTTTAGAGGTTATAAGAACTATATTTCATTTTATAAATTATAATATTATTAAATATAGAAATAATTTGACTGTTATTCTTAAAGTACCTTTAATAATCATATTCAATGATAATATCATTTTTCTATAGTAACCATTAAGACAAGTATATATTAAGGGTTTTGATAAAGTGTAATTGAAATATATGGACGAAGTGATAATCTTTAAAAGCAGCATCTTTACACATAGTGAGTTTTAATCAATGATTTTATGGGAGATTATATCACTTTTATGCTCACTTAACCAAGACGATAGTGAGAATGAATACCTAAAAAATGTCTGGATCCATTTGTGAGAGATGTTCAAGATTATCAAGATCATGGCTCAACCCATATCAATTAAAAAACCCCATGAATGTTTTCCCATTTCATTCCTTACCCGTATGGTGTATGTTTGTGTAGAAAGGGGTTATGTATAAACCCTTATTGTATAAGTTTTTATATTTTCTTTTTAATAATATAATTCATATATTTATAAAATTTGAAATATTAATTTATATATATATATATGATTATTAATAATGATTTATAAAAATTAGATTATATGTTTAGAACTGTATGATTTAAATTTGATTACAATTATAACGAAAATCATTAATGGTTGAAGGAATTTTTATTTTCATAATATATTTTATGTAAATAATATTTATTTAAAAATAAATGATAATATAATTAAATAAATCCTTATACAATTTTTAAGGGGGAATAAATGTTATTAGTTTTGCAGAAACTATTAAATTATTTTAAAAATGCATTCATATTAAAAATGTAAATTCTCGTATTTAATAAATTATTTTTTAAACTTTATTAATATACATTATATTTTAATGTCAAAAAATATATATTGTTGACTTTTTCATTTTTTATGCATCAATAAAATTTCACTATCAATATATAATATGGTATAATGAATCAATAGGTATAATGATATTAAAATAGCCAAATTGTTCAATAATAGATAATACAAAGAGAATCCATATCCATAAATAAATTTCAACATTAATGTAATTTTTTATATTATATTATTAACTTTTACAAAACTATATCAAATTCTCCAAAACATAAATATATTTTTAATGTTTTAAAACTATTTCTTTATGAACATGAATCACATCCATATCCTCAATGGTATTATTTTATTGATTTATATTATAATGATATTAAAATTTTGAAAACATGACCTAATTGGAAGTAACCATGGTAAAAAATAGTGTGATTGGAAATGTTATTTATTATCATATCACGTAGAGTCCAAAAGCTACATTTAGAAATTTAAAAAAATTAAATTCTCATCTCTATAGCTATAAAAACACACTCATTATTCCATTACCCTTAACTCAAAAACCATTAATTATGGTGTTAATTTATATACAACACTCTAAATCCCTCTCATGTTGTTCCCATCCCTTTTTATGATCCTCACAAGCTTTTCGTTCTACCCCTCATGGTAAGTGATTTTCTTCGTCCCCTTATTTATCCAAGTACTTTCCTTGAATTATTCCTTTTTAAATTGAAATTTTTTTGTTGGGATATATTTATAGACATTCTTTTATAGTAATAAAAATTCCCATCTAATGATATACCAAATTTTACACATAGTAAACCCTTCCATTACCCTTTACACATAACTTTTATGCAGGTGAAATTATCCTGGGATTTATAATGCTAATATTTGGTGTTGTGAATATACATCCAAATTTCCACTAAAATTAATTCTCTTAGATGTACCTGTAATTCATTAATTGGTGTATTCAATTTAATTATTTGACTTTTAATAATTTTGGAATAAAAAATAATTAAATATGATATAATGATTTACGATCATTGTGGCTGATAAATGCATGTACATATTATAAATGTAATTAGTTGTCCAATATTTATATGTCCCTATAACACTATGCATAATGTTTTTTAATTTGAGATACCATGAATTATGTATGGGTGTATTTTATAATAGATATTTCATATTATGTATGGGATGTGGTACTTTACTTACATTAACAATTTCATGTTATATGATTTTTACCAAATTATTATGTTGACTTGATGTTAGAGAAATATTTCATTATATGATGTTAATGATTATTACTATTACCATTTTATGTCTACTTGATATGTATGTTAACTCACATGTATTACATGAATCATTTCATGCATTAATTAATCCCTTAGGGGCCTATATATCTCATCTATTTCATATCTAGTTCAATAAGTTATCTCGTATAGTGATAGATGATTTGGGAATGTTATGTTCATGTTATTATTTTTAATATATTTTCATTAAATACCTATTTCATGTTAATATTATATTTTCATAATTACATAAGGAAACTAGTACTATCAATACTTTGGGATTGTATTCTGTCTATAATTATGAAATAATTAATGAAATAAATTATATAGTAAGTATGGATGATCAAAACAACCCTATAACATTCCACTCAATGCCTAAAAAACATAATCATCTAACCAGTTGGTAGGAAACAAACTTTCAACAAGAAATAACATCATTATATACTAATAATAGACTAAATCATACATTTATAGTCATATATCAGGGGTATATCAAACTAAATTTTATCTAACCAAAACAACACCCACTAGACCAACTGGTAGTGATTCACATCTAACTCAAGGATCACAGTACCAACATCCTTTCAAAACCCAATCCTACTCAAAATAGGGCGATCTACCAAGTCATAAAATGGTAACATCAGAATCCAGTATGATCACTTGGATTTCATAAATACCATTTTGAAACCAGTGTACTTTTAAAACCATTTAAATCTATTAAAAATTGAACACCCCATTCAACAACTCATTAAAAAGATAAAATAATAATCTCATTCCAAATGTGGGAACCCCCCCAAACAGATTCCACCTACTAAATATGCTGTCTTATGTCATCTAAAACTACATTTTTGTCACAATAATGAATATTTTGATACTGTATAACATGGTCATGGTAAATTAATTAAATGTAATAAATATTTTATTTAGAAATCACAAAATAAATTATTATATATACTTAATTAATTTTAACTGTTATCATCCATTGGAAACCAAACACATAACATGTGAAACTACATGCCTCTCTATAATCCATGGACTATAACACTAATACTAGTATTGTGATGAGATAAAATTTCATAATTCATAATTTTCAATTCATTTTAATTATTGAATGTGAAATTATTCATTAATGACGACACACTCAAAAACAGCAATTACACCCCATGAATCATTAAAATTCATAAATAATTGGCCATATATTCCAAATAAAGTGTTACACACCATTAATTTATAACACCCTATTCAATGTATATAAAATTATAAATAGTTTGCATAATGAAAAAATATCTATGATGTAATTTTTCGATATTGAGCATGTATCACCCTAACGAGGCCCTGGGGATACCATTGTAGCCTCATGCCTGCCTCCATTTATGCAATATGATATCCACTAAAAGCTATAGAATAAGATGTATTATGGGGAAAATTTTACTTAAGTAAAATATTACCATAAATGAACAGATAAATTTAAAAAATCAATATATATTAGATTAAAAAAAGAAATTAAATGTGAAATAAATAAATATGAACATCCCATGCTATAATAGATTACATACAAAACAAGTTAAACAGTCATTATACACACACATATCATATATATAGAAATATAATATGAATATTGAAGCATCTATACTAGTGGACCTGAGAGTCTATCCAGAAATGGCCTCATCTAACCTGATCCTCTTGTCTAAATTCTCAATTTAGTGAAAATACCCTTAGTTATATCCCTAACAATAGAATTCTTCGAACTCATAGAGATTACCTTGTGTGTTGTGAGTATAAATATAAATTTAAACCAATTATTCAATCTTATTAATAATTTTAGTTGGTCATATAAATGAGAAACATATTGAGAAAAGTAAATACATCCACAAACATAAAACCCACTAGGTTCTTGATAAATAATGGTGACACAAAAAACCATAGGATTTCTTTCTTCCTCCAAGTGTTGGATGTAAATATATAATGGTAACTTCATTGACATGAAACCCATAAACCACACCTCTCAATCAAATCATGAACTCATTATATACCCCCAAACAATCAATCTGTATTTAGTGAGGTCTATCAAGTCACCATGAAGCTGGACACATCTAGAGTGTTCTAAGAAAAACTACCCACATAAAGAATCAATCATCACACTGACCCTTACCCACATACACTAGGGTGTTCTTCACAATTATTAGTAACCTAGGTTCTTTCAAGTCCATAATTAGCCACAATAGACCACCCACATAGACTTTATGGATGACCCATATAATCATACATTATAATATCCATGGAGTATGGGGAGTCCATATAAAATTATTAATAATTTACATCACATTACAAAATAAACATCAATAAACCAATCGTAAACACAACATCCCACCCCAACGACAATCATCACCACATTATACCTCTGTCGGACATCTTTCTCATGACGAAAATACTCCCAAAATACTAATCCATATCTCTTGTGGGTTTCCACTCATTTAACGTCATCATAATAAGTATTAATCATGATCAAAATATTATATATATAGATCCAAAACACCCATACACATGAAATATATATTAGATAAATGAAAAGACTTTATAATCCCCTAAGTGATTCTGCTAGGCCATTTTGTCAATTCATGATTCCAACTGGGTCATTTTATAAGAAAATATACTAGTAAAATTCCAATAATATTTCCCCAATATGATCCTCGTAGTCATCTCTCCAAATAATTCAACTAACATGATAACCCACATGAACCCCTCTATCAATTATCCAATTCATCCAACAATGTTCTAAATGTTAACATTACATTCAAGATAAAATTTCAATACAAGATAGACTTTAGATTTATTGTATATACAAGGATCTTATTCACCAATTCAAAAGAAAAAACTTAACAGTATTAACTAAATGACTAATATGTAATTTTCCATATATACACAAGCCTTCACTGAGATTGTATGGAACATTCGAAGCCAGTTATCCTATGTAGACAACCCATAGTGCATTCAAAATACATGGATTTCTTTCATCATTACAAGGTCCAAAAGTCGTAATCACCCTCTATAGATCCTAACATAGTGATATAGATCTTATAAACTATTCTAGACACATATTTTTTGGTCTAAAACTTATAAACACAAACACAGAAATCAATATATAATCTTTTATAAATTATTTGGAACATTTTAATGACATCCTAACCCAAACCAGATGTAGAATAATTTCCATGATCTACCGACAAGAAATAATACTAACAAACCATTCTAGTGCTATTATCCATAAATTATTCATAATGTGGTTTAGGAATTAATAAGAAAAGTGTAAAAGTTAGTTGTGCAATGATGGATATTAGACACACTTGTTTGGATGAACTGTAATGGATGGCACTTGAAACTCCCATTGAATGATTAAATGGAAAAAATACTAGATTGAGGCCCTCATACAAAAATTATAGAGTTGATATTATGAGATATATTTGTGTCTAAATAATAATAGTAAAATTAACCCTCTAAAAGTTTTGGGTATAATTGTTTGATACTCTATAGGAGAGACATTGGCCACCATCGGCTTAGGAATTTACAACCATATAGACATTGTACTCCAAAATGATATAGGGGTTCCTCATTTTACAAATGTTTTCCTGTGGTTGCTCACAAAATTATAACCGGACATATAGATTTAAAATAATATATAGGTCCCTTATAACCTTATAGATATATCTATGAAACCACCTAAATACTTCTATCATCTATAAAATATCCTTTTACATATATCTAGAGAAAAATATTAATGGAACATAAAATTCTTATTATAAAAATAAAATATATATTAAAAATGTGTATATATACCTAGAAACACATCTGAATACATTTATAGCAAGAGTACAATCCCAAAACCCTCTAAGGAAAACATTGAAGAATTACACTAATCCCTTAGTGAACCAATAATTGTTACAATTTAGCACATAACAAAGGTCCTATATAAAGAAATTTCACGAGGGCCCAATAACCACATAACACATAATATATAGTATTATAATTGATCGTGAATGTGAAAAATAATGAAACATAATAATTATTTCCTTGTTAAACTAGTCTCTCTCTTGTACCCAATGATTAACATCATGTTATTCAATTCCTTCCATACCCACCTAAATACATAACCACATAACTACATAATCACATTACGGCATATATACATTTTCTATATTACCTCAAACAGATATTAAAAATCACATATCCTCATATGGAAATACTCTCTATGGAAAGATACAAAATCATGATGAGTATCAATATTTTTTCATCCCTCTTTAATATACTCCCCAATTATCTATAAAATCATAAATCCATGTAACAAATATATATAAATTCTAAAATGGGGAAATAATATGATCTGTATATATACCTATAACATGTTAATTCATATATCATAATCCATAAAATATGATGCAATTTAAGGGTGAGTTTTGTTTTTATTTTCCCTCAACATCCATGATATTAAATGAAAACCTATAACACCCAAAAATATGGGAATTTGTAAATTTTCATGACTTGGGGGTTGGTTTATAAGAAATAAAAATAAAAAATGGGTCAATATATTACAATAATAAAATTTTTCATATGGTATAACAATAAAAACACATTAAAAAAATATTTGATAAAAAAATTTCTATTAGAACCCCTTTCAAACAACTACAACCACAAATACATCCCAATATGTACAAATAATTAACAGAAAAAAATAAGGATCAATATTCATACTCCCAATCACATTTATATAGATTATTATCATTAATTTATATTTAATAATATACAAATTTTATCTATCATACATAATTTCACATTAACATATATCCATCACACATTCTTATTTCAATAACCACACAACATGCAATAGTAATATTAATTCAACACAAAAAATTTCCACATTTTTTCTTCATTAATAAATTAACTAAAATATATTGACATTAAATACACTATAAGATAATTTAAAATTAAATAATTATCCAAATAATCAAATAAAAACATAAAAAATCAGAAAAAATTATGTAAAAAATGAATTTTGAAAATAATAGAATAAAACCCCACTATCAACAAATAAATGAAAATTATGTAATAATTGTATATTTTTTTGTTTTCTTCCTCTATAAAATTTAAATATATTTTTAATTAAAATATTGAATTATTATTACAATAATAATAAAAATATTTAATGAAGATTGAAAATAAATGTTAGCATTTAAAAATATAAAAATAAAACATCTCAAATTTGACTTCAAATAAAAAAATTTCACAATATAATCCATTAAATTTTTTTCAACCTTTATATTGTTAGTTAGAAAGTCTATTTATAAATAACTAACAATGATTTATACTATAAAGATAACATTGGTACTATTAAAAATCAATTAAAAAAACCTTTAGCATAAAAACTAAATTGGCAGAATTTTCATTTAAAACAATAAAAAATATATAAAACATTACACTATTAAATTACGCTATGTTAGAATTCATAGATTTTATAATATTATTACAAACACCTTTAAGTAAAATCATAATAGTTATTATTTTAGTATTTAAAATATAAATATTATAGAATGATTGTATTTAATGACCTAATAATTCTTAAAAATAATATCTTATCTATAAATAGTGAACAAGTATTAAACACTCATATGATCTAATAGTTCTATTTATAAACATAACCATATCAATACTGAACAATGTTTTAAACAATAATTCAAAAAAACTAAGAAAATCTACAGAAATATCATTCATGAATAGAAGGGAGTAGAAGATTAGATGAAATGATAATAGATATTAATTTTAATTGGGAAACTAATAAATATCACAACAAATGAGATTTATAAAAATAAGTTATTATGAAAAAAGAAAAATAGGGAATATATGGGTAATCTAATGTATATGAAAGAAAAAATATATTGAATAATATATAATTTGACAAAAATTTATAAAATACATAGGTGACCATCAAAATATGTGTTTTAATGGTAACCCCAATATAGTGTGGTTGTTCCAATATATATATGAAATTTGAGGAATATAAAATGGTTAAATCCCCATAAATATCGTGATCGATTAAAATAACTTAAAATGTGTTTTACTATCACCACAATATGGAAATATTTGAAATTATCATTGTATCCCAAACACCTAGCTCTGGTTGATGAACCACCAACACATATGGGATCCTCTATAATTATTTCTGCATCCTTCCTCCATGGACCATGCGATAAGAAAACAGAACCATAACAAAACATATCCAAAACCATTAAAAAGGATCTAACAACCATATTGTTTCCTACCATAACACCACTGAAGAAGAGGTTGGCATGAATGGAAATATATACTTCATAATCACCATAAAGGATGGAAACAGCTAAAAACCAATCATTTTATAATATGAATCATCAAATATGACCAAAATCCAACATTACAATTTGTTTCACACAAAATCAATTCAAAACACAAAATTGGATTCATCAAAATTGCCATACATGGATCTCGCCAACTACAATAGAATGATATTTTCATTTTTTTCCAACAATTATAGTCTTCCATTACTCTAATTTATAGGTTATAGTCAAGATGAAAAACTAGTTTTTTACCATTAATTTTCAAATTATTAGGAGCCTAGCCATTTACGAGTATTATTACATGATTTGATGAATAATTAGACAACAAATAAAAACCATGGATCATAAGGTATTGTGTATTTATAATATGATATACATAATTTATGAATTGAAAAGAAAATAAAAGAAACATTTATTTAATCATCATAAATATATTATAATACCCATTTTACCCCTTATATCATCATATGATAAACTGGGGAATAAATGAATAACAGGATGAGCTAAATAGCATTGTAAAAGAATAAAAATAAATAATAAATCAAAGAACATCAGTTCAGATAAATAAAATGATGGCATAAATAATGAATTAAACGTTATTAAAAAAATGGATGATTAGAATATAGAACATGGGATTGTGTAATAATGGAATCATTTTAATGTAGAAGCAACATAAACCATGAAAAAAGTCTGATTAAAGTCTCATTTGACATAGAGGAAAATAAGTCAGGTATAACCACCAATATTGTTTCCCATGTAGCTTATGTAAAGGATAACCACCAAGACCATTGTAAATTACATCTAATTACACTAAACATTAAAAAATACATTGGAGATTTATCTGGGAACACCCAATTTAATATTCTCATGCCTATATCTTCAACATGAATAATCAATAATAAGGATTACCCATAGAAAGAAATGGGTATCAAAATATTTTTATTATAAATAACAAATGTTAATATCATAATGGTGTACATAAAATAATATATTTATAAAATACAATAAAATTCATAAAAATGGGGATATATCATGAAAATTATAATTCAATTGATGTGTAAAAATGTATAAAACGTATTTTAGAATCATTTGAAATGAAACATTTTATTGCGCTTTTAGGAAAATATTGAATAGAATTAAAAGTGGAAAATGAAATTTTATTTTCATAATACCATAAGTACACCATGATTGTTTTTCTTGATATAATGAGTTATTTTATAAAATTAATGGTGTATAAAAACTTATTATGATGTACACTTGATAATGGTTACGAAATCAGCATGTTTCCTTTAACTAGGCATGGTTATCAAGATGATTTGAGAAGTAAAAATTTCTGAACCATGTATATCCCAAAAATATGGAAGTTATGATCTGGTTAAATGAATTTGGAACATATAAAAATAATTTAGATTAAGAAAAAAAAAGATAAATAATCATTTCATTTTGGTTAAGAGAGGGAAAGTGTTACCCATTTGAAAAATTATTATTTGGGTAGAATCCAATTACTTATGTCTAAAAGTTTTCTACACTTGATCTTAATGTTATGGATAATAAAATTATATCCATTAATTTGTTTATTTAAAACAATTTAAACAATTATTTTATTTAGTATACATTTAATATTGTTAATTTCTTTCCATTTTTATGATTTATATGAAACACTTTATCCATTTATGATAGTTTGTTTCCTTGGATTTCTTCATTGATCCACTAGAATAAATTAATGAAACTCCATATAAAATGGGAAAAGACATCCAGAATTAAGGTTATATTATATTAATGATCATCTAAAATATGAAATGGTTATATAATTTATTTTATTTTTTATGAGAGGATGGACAATTTAATAAAATGTTAATGATAATCATAGAAATTAATTTGTAATTTTGTATTCATAAAGAACTTGTTTTGTTTTATTAATTAATATAATGTATATATATTGGGAATGGAACATTAAATAGTATGTAATATATATATATATAATATTGATTGACCATAAAAATATTTTTATGGCCAGCCTTGAATGTGGAACCTGAAAATGCAAACTCGTCATCATTGAATGCGATAAATTAACACATCACAAGTGATGTTTAATTTTTTTTAGAAAAAAATTGAGAGGGGAAAGAAATGATAATGTATAATTCCATTATTTTGATAAAATTTCATAATATATAAGATTCATTAATTTTCATGTCACTAGGACATGGGGAGGTGAGGAGAGAATATGAAAGGGAAAAATTGGAATGAAATTAAATGGTAATGGAAAGAGTGTTTTACCTCTTGAATTATCCTCTTTCGGACCCTCCTAAAAGAACTTGTTTTTGATTTTTGTTGAGACCAATGGTTCATTATCACAGGGGAGATGATTTTTAAGAGTATTGGGTATAATATAGACATTGATCAAAGCTTGAAATGTGTGAGGATATGGGGTGTTATTTATAGTGGAGGAGAGGAGAGTTTTCTCATTATTTTATCCATTAGTTTATTATTATTTCTCAAGACTATGAATAGTATTTATTATTGTGACTAAATATAGTAACTACTGTAGATGATTTAAAAACATTCCTATTACACAATCTATGACTCAATCATGACTCACAACATCATTTATATATATTGTACAGTAAATTATCATATTTCATTATTCACTAATAAATCATGTATGTTTGAAAAATAAAAAAAATATATCATAAACACTTTTTGAAATTTTGAATTAAAATATATATACTCTATTTTATGAATGAAATTTTATAAATATGATATATTTAATTTTTAATTAAAATCTTCATTTATTTTGAAAATAAAAAATATAAAATTATAATTTATTTTACAACACTTTGGAAAATTAATCATGGACTTAAAGAAATATATTATGTTAATAAGACCAAAAATATATTTATTATGAATAAATTTTATGAAAATATAGTTTCTTTTGAATCGTTATATTAATTATAAAATTGTAATTAAATATATATAAATTACAAATATTCAAATATTAAATTTATTATTTTAAAAATATTTATTTAATTTTACAATCATATTAATATATAATATTTTCATTTATAAGGTCAATAAATTTTATTTATACATTCATTGGTAATGTTACTACTGTATTGGATGCATTACTATTTATTTGGTTCATATCACTATTCTAAAGGTTATGATACTATTCAATTTGTTTATGTTCCTTATTTTCTATAAATAAATCTTATTTCATTTATTGATAATTTATATGGTTTGTAGTGTTTTATATGTGAGATTTATTGTGATTTATACTATATAAAATAATTATAATAAAGTATTTTTCATTAATAAAACTTTTTGTTGTTACATCTTTCACCCTTATAAAATTTCTCCCTCAAATTTCTGTTTTCCAAACTATGGGGAAAATAACTGAGTTTACTGACTAGTCATCTCTTCCTCTGATTACCATGTTTCCTCTTCATACATATGATTCTACCATAGTACATTAACCTGGTGAGTGTTCTTCTTATGTTGAACATTAATTCTACTGTCCAACTTCATCACTGGAGGATCCTCATCCAAGAGATCATTCTCAAATAATACCACCTCTGAATTTAGAACTGGTGAGGGATATGGTATGTAATTTTTCAAGTTGGTTGCGTGGAATACATCGTGTACTTGAGAAATGGTCGGTATAATGGCTAATAAATAGGCCAAATCTCCAACAAGATCAATAATATTGAAGGAGATGATGTACCTGGGACAGAGATGATCCTTCTTCCCAATTCTCATGATCCACGTCCACAGAGATATATAAATGAATAAGATATATCAAACCTTAAACTCTAGGAATTCTCGATTACAATATGCATATCTCTTCTATTAACATTGAGAAACCCAGATATATTATTGAATGGTAAACTACTTTTCTACCATTTCATAAACATTTCAGGTCCGAACATCTTTTGTTCACTAACATCATCCTAGCATGACATTATTCAACATCAATCCCATAAAGGGATTCAAATAGGGTCATTTAGTTTCTTGAGTAGGAAATGTCGTTGTAATAGAATTTGACCAGATGTATATTTTGGTCCAATAATTATTTTAAGTCCATAGAAAATTATCTTAATAGGTATTTTATTATCTATATATTTTGCTCAAATAGGCCATATGTTTTCGAATTACATTCTATACAGAAGATCAACATAGTGATCAGGTCATGTTTGAGAATTTTATAGAATATTAATGTGAATCTTGGATCCTGATCGGATACAATCTAAAGTTGACTCAATGAATCCTTACCACTTATTTGATGTATACTTGTGTAGTTGATCTAGTGATATGACCTCTCAAGTTGAGATAATGTGAGCTATCTTTATCAAATTCTCCATACTAACACATAGAGTATTTTTTCAATGATAGTTTTCTAGTGTCCAAGGAAAATGACCACGGTGATGTTTTTACACTACCATTTTGGTATAGTTAATGGTTTTATCATTCCCTTATAATTTTTCATTACAGCCTTGATGTTTTGAAATTCTTGACACATCGATGTAAATTCAGTGATCTCTTTATTCTTCTTTCCCCACCAATAGTTTTCTCAGAGATCTCGATACATCTTTGTTCTCCCTAGGTGAATAGGGAAGGTTGAGATATGTGCATCATTCAAAATATTTTTTATTATATTTGTGTTAGATGGTACAACAATTTGTTACCAAAATCACTCAATGCCTTCTTGATACATTTTTATCTCTGTGTATTTCCCATTTCACATGTCTTCCAACTTCTCCTAAATCCCCACATCAATTCATTTAGTGTACATTATTTTCCATATAAGGGGTGGTTAACCAATCATTTGAGAAAGGATATATGATTTTCCATAATTAATAATTCTAATTTTTATCTGTTTTCAATTATAAAAATAATATATCCTTCTCAATTATCATAATTGATAATTTTGTTGGATCCATTTTTTGTAGTGCATCAACCTCATTATTTTATTTACCAGGATGTTAGTGGACTGAGCTGTCATAATCCTTGATGAGATCTAACCATATTCACTAGAGCACAATAATCACACACTGT
This sequence comes from Viscum album, assembly GCA_963277665.1. Lineage (NCBI taxonomy): Eukaryota > Viridiplantae > Streptophyta > Magnoliopsida > Santalales > Viscaceae > Viscum > Viscum album. Next base: position 1,246,036,866 of record OY728147.1, read on the forward strand.
GTGAATATATATTTAAGACTCATGTGATCAGTATATATCTCTCACTTCTCCCAATAGATATACGATTGTTATATTATCAATGCAAAGATAATGTCTGCTAGGTTGAGATCATCTGTGGGATTATTTTTCTCATGAAATCTAATCTTATTTAAGTCATTCTCTATCCATTTATATTTTTTCTTAAGTACGTAATGTAATATCTTAGTTAAGGAATTTCTATACAAAATAAATCCATTTTACCTCTTTTTGGTAGTGTGAGAACAGATTCAATGATAAATTTTTTTTCAACTCTTTGACACAGTCCCCACATTCACTAGTCGAGGAATGTTTTCTCCCATTCGAGATAGAATGTTTAGTGGCTTTGAAAATTGTGATAAGTTCATAAAAATTCACCAGAAAAACCCATATAATCCACGGAAATAGTGGATGCCCATTACATATGGTGGAATATTAAACAATTAAATTTTCTTTGTCTTAGAATGGTCCACATATATCCCTTTTCTGGAGATTTCATACACCAATAATGATTCTCCTTCCATATAGAACAAAACTTTTCTCTACATTTTATAATATTTATCTATTTGGAAATTGTTTTTAACAACATCAAAATTTTCCTTTGGTTCTTCCATTCTCTTGGAGTATATCAAAATATCATCAATAAAGTCTAAAAAAAATTCCTGGAAATATCTAAGCACTATATCCCTTAAATGAATAAATTTGATGGAAAATTAGTGATTCTAAAGAAAATTACTATGAACTCATAATGTTCATACCTCATATGGAAGGATGTCTTGGTAATATCTCTTTCCTCACCTTAAATTAGTGATATCCCAACCAATGGTGATGTTAGAAAAAAAACAAGACCCCATGTAGTTGATCAAACAAGTCATCTATCCATGAAAATGGATACTTGATATTTATCATGATTTTTTTTATCTCATGATAGTCAATGAAGATTTTAATTGACCGAACATTTTTGATGACGAAGATGATTGAGAAACCCCGTGGTGAAGCACATGGGAATATAAATGTGTTGTCTATATTATTCTATAACTACTTACACAGTTTTTCTAGCTCAACCGTGTATATTCTATAGGGTGTCTTTTATATAGTAAAAGATCCCAGAATAAGTTCAATTGAGAAATCAAGCTCTCAACTAGTATGAAGTCTCGAAAAATCTTTAGGGAACACATTATTATAGTCCCTTTTAATGGAAGTGTCTTTAAGAATTATCCTCTCCATTGTCACAATAATTTGATATATATTTTCTTGCTCATAAGATAATAATATCCACATTTTTTGATATTATTCTAAAATAGAATCATCTTCCTCCTTTCCATTTTAAATAATTAGAGGATTCTTGGGGATATGAAGAGTGAGCACCCTTTCCTAACAGTCAATGTTTTATTTGAACAAAGATAGACAATTCATTCCCAAAATGACTCTAAAATACACCAAGGGATGTAAGACAGGATTTAATGGAAGGTTCAGTCAACAAACATTAATTAAGAAGGAGTTATATACATTGGATGAAATAATATTCCAACTATCAATTCCGATTGATAACATAACCTCCATAATTTGAGTTGTTGTTTGAATAGATCTACCAAACTATCATGATGGGAAAGAATGCATTGAAGTATAATCAAATAGTATGTTCACTATTCACAAATTAATAACCAACATAACTATTCCAACATCATTATATGGTTCCACTGTATTAGTAGTGATATAATATACCCTTCATTGATTCCATTTACAATGTTATTGTGGATTTATTCGAATAACCCATGGCTTTGGGTTATGAATCATCAAATTATCACATTACATGTAGTTATAACACACCACTATAGGCTGAGTGTTGACCTAAAACATCTCTTTCACATCCATATTAGAGGGACTATTCATAACCCGCTAGTTGTAATTATCATTACTCCCCTCTCTTCTATATTTGAATAATTTCGTGATTCCAATTAAAGCGTATACTAGATAATTCATCTCACACTTTTGATATGTGATATGTTGGAATTTATTTACATCGTGAGATTTAAATGTTGATTCACCAATTTTATTGTCTATTTTCATATTTTTTAAGGGTCCCATGAGACCACTGGCAGTATCAATTCATCATTTTGAACTTAATAGAAAAATATATAAACTCATTATAACTAACAATTTCTAAAATCACCTCATAGACACCAAATTAGTTTACTAAATAAGTTATTCACCTTGATTTTGGGGTTCATGACAACGCCAAAGATGTATCATGAATGGCTTGTGATATTTTCCTCACAAACCCCTATAGACTTTAATTTTATATGCATTATTGCAAGGAAATCCCATTACATTTTGATATAGAGTATTTAGGGTAAATATTTATTGATAAACATATCCTATAATTAATTATAGTCTATGTAATCAATTTCATCATTGGAATTTCTGTTTTTGTTAGTGTCTACCACTAATCAGATACTCCCACTAAACAATAGATTTCTAATAGAAGTTTTTCATTATAAGAGCACTAGAGGATAGAAAATATATTTTTAATGGAGTTAATCCATTGATATGTGATAAGGGGATAAAAAGTTATAATATATATGGGAATCATTTTTCATATGAAGGATTCGATTCAATCTTATTGTTTCTTTGGATAAGGAGGATGTTTCACATTATTCAAGTTATTATTTATAACTTGTGATAGTGGAACTAGTACTATAATGTTGTTTTGTGCACCCTTTACAATTATATTTGGTATATGATTAATGAAATCATTACATTTCCAATATAATTTATTAGTGTCATTGGTTCTAATATTTTGAATCATTAACTAATAAAAATGAATTACACTTCGTGGGGTTGAATGAATAGATATTAATCATGTAAAAAGGAAACTTCAAAAATATAAGGATAATATTGGAAATGAAAATCATATCCTAACATGTGATCTATATGTTCCAATCTAGGTTAACCATGGTGATAGTATTATCCATAGGGTTTCTACTAAAGATCTCTAGTCATAAAATCCAAAAACAACTTGATCATGACCTCATACCAAATATAATGTACCAATACTTTTAAATATATTATTACATGATTTTAAGCATAATTAAAAATCAAATTCCAACCAAGAATCATTATGTTTAGTGTATATGGAGAATTAGATATATAATTAGATAGCAAGGAACCATAATAAAAACCTTTTTATTTAGTCAACTTAATGAGATCCTAACACCATTTTTATCCCTTATATCTGTATAGGATAACATAGGGAATAAACAGACAATAGGATGTGATATAAAGTATAGTATGTGAATAAACATAATAATAAAGCATATCACATTGGACATAAGGCATAAAATGATTTAACAAAGAAGGAATAAAACATGAATAAACATATAAAAGCATAAAATCTAAAACATGGTCTCATGTAATAATCAAGTAATAGTAAAGTGACATCAACATAAAACATGACATAAGAATGATGCAATTCTCATTTAACATGGGTGGAACATGTGCCATGGGTAACCACCCATACTATTGCACATGGAGCACAATTTGATGCTATCCAAGGATACTGTTGTATATAATGTATCATAATACTAAAAAATACCAAATACATTCTACTATTATATGGATTCACCCATCATATGATGTTCATGAATATGTGTGCCAAATTAATTATCAATCATATGCATTACCCATGGATATAATTGGATTTCACAATCATATCATAAAGTATAAGAAAGAGAATATCATGATGTTGTCCATGAATTAATTGATATAAATCATATATTAAAAATGAAAAAAATTCGGTTTAGATCATTAAAAATTATTTCCAATTGACGTTTAAATCTATAAAAATGTGTTTAAAATACATTATAACTGAAATGGTTTTTTTGCGGTTTAAGGAAAATATTAAAAAAAATTAATGCCAGATAGGACATTTTTTCCCATAAATCCTAAAATGAATCAAGATTTTTTTTCATTATTAAATTTTTGATTTAATAAAACTAATGGAGTCGTAAAATTGATTATGGTGTGAACATAAATATTGATATAAAAAATGGAAGTTCTCTTTAATCATGCATGGTTATCTGGTTCATTTTAGAAGAGAACTTCGTTAAAAATTTATATTCCCATTAAAAAAAGATTATATGATCTTATTAAATATGTTTGTAAAATATAAAAATAATTTATAATATATAAAAATAAACATAGAATAATTAAATTTGTGTATAGATAAAAAAAATATTATCTCGAAGTAAACAATGGTGGTTTGAGTCTAATTCATTACTTTGTGTCTGAAAGTTTCTGAACATGATCAAAATGTCTTAGATAATAAAATTAAATCCATTAATTAACTTATTTAGATACTTTTATCCATTTATTGTATTTATTATAATATCATTATATTCATTTTTCGCCTTTTTGATGAGTTATTTTGTAGAATTTAATCGTTTAGGGGCATTCTTATTCTTGGATTCCCAAATTGATTCACCTATATAAATATATGAATTATCCTATAAAAAGGAATACATTTCCATAATTTATGATATATGATATTATTTAACATACATAATATAAAATTGATATATATTATATATTTTTATTTGAGGTGAGGATGAATAATGAATTAAAATGACAATGGTAATCGTTTAGATTGATTCAGCGTTGTTTGATAATCACGAACTATTTTTGTGTTTTAAATAAATATGAAGTAAATATAATGGTTACATAAAATTAAATAGAATGTAATTTATATATATATATAAATATATTTTTTAAGATTATTTAACAATAAAAATGGGTTTATTATCAGCATTGAAGGTGTTATAGGAAATTGAGAACTCACCGTCATTGAATGCGTTAAATTAACAAATAACGGCCAATTTATTCATTTTTTGAGACAAAATTAGGAGGGGAATGAAACAATGAAGTATTATTCCCATAACATTACAAAATTATAGTATATATAAGATACTGGATATTTCATGTCACATGGATATAGGGAGGGGAGGAGAGAATAAAAAAATAAAATAAATTGGATTGAAATTTAATGAAAAGGTAAAGAGGTTTATATATCATGAATTCTCCACTTTGAGAAAATCCATAAGGAAAAGTGTTTGATGTTTTTTTAAGACCAATGGATTATGAAGGTGTGGGGATGAATTTTTAATATTATTTTATAGAATTTACAAAATAATCAAATCTTGAATGTTGTGTGGAGAAGGGGTGGTATTTTTTAGTGGAAGAGACATGTGATTTCTTATTATTGATTAGTTTATTAGTTTTCCCCAAGACTATGAATAGTGTGGATTATTGTGATTAAATACAGTAAATAATGAATTTAAATTTGATCCAATGTCCTCTTACATCATCCATGACTCAATAATTTCTCAAAAAATAATTTATTTACCATATACTGTAATTTACCGCATTTCACTATTCACAAAAATTCACATATTTTTAAAAAACCCTAAAAATTCACCTTGACCATTTTTTGGCTTTTCGATTTAAAAATGGAATAAATTTTTTGGAAAATAAATTTCTAAACATGAAAATATAATTTTTTAATTTAAATAATAATTTATTTGGAAAATACCAAATTTAAAATTATAAGTGATTTTTTAACACTTATAAAAATTAATACATGGTCTCATTAAATTATCATATAATAAATAGGGAAAAAATATTTATTTATGAGTACATTCTATGTAGAAATATTTTCATTTGAATCATTATATTAAATATAAAATTGTAATTAAATATTTATAACTTACAAAAATACAAACATAATTATCAGTTTTATAAACATTATTTACATATAATAATATATAAATATATCATATTTTCCTCTATAAGATAGATAAATTTAATTTATATTTTCATATGTTATGTTACTATTATATGGGTCAGCTTTCTATTTATAAGAGTCATATTATCATTCTAATGGTCATGTTACTACTCCAATGGTTTAGGATCCTTATTTTTTATAAATACCTATTATCTCATTTATTATTAATTTATATAATTTTTATTGTATAATATTAGTCATTTATACGATTTATAATATAAATAATAAATATTATATTTTGTGTTTTGTTCTATCTTCTTGTATTATCCTCAATATATAATTAATATTGTGTGCAAACATGCTTGTTTGTATTATATATAAATAAATTTAGACATGATAAATAATTACATAGATATAATATATTAATATACTAATATTAATATATATATATATATTAATATAATATCATACAATTAATAAAACTAATATATATTTTTTAATGTTAATAATAAATTGAACATATATTTGTGTTTCCACGCACATACTCCTTGATAAATTTTAGAGTTATGAAGGGTTGGCCCTTAAAAGTGTGCATTTTTAGCCTTATGAAATCGGGAATTTCTCAATATTAAATAATATATGGGAATGGTGAAATATTTCAATAGTATGAAACAATATCTCCCCTTATAGTCTTCATGAATTTAATAAATATGATTTTTCATGATAATTTTTTTAATAGTTACAATAATGTATTATTTATCGATTAAACTGATAATAATAGTAATCTATATTAAAATTATAAACATAAATAATTAAATTCAACCATTATTGTAATGGTATATCTATTTTAAATACATGAATAAAAATTTTATATAAATAATAATATAAATATTTAAGGATTATTTTATTATATAATTACATTTATGATTTAATAATTGACTATTTATTGTTTGCATTATAATTTATAATAGTAAAATATTATTATATAAGAAATATAATATTGTAATGGGGTAGTGTCATGTTTTATGATGAAATAATATAGGTATATGTTATATATGAGATGTCACTCTGTAAATAATTTACAAAAAATAGAAACATTTTATTCTAGAAAAAACTAATTATAAAAACATAATATCATCATTTTTTCACCCATATCGTAATGGATAAAATACATGAAATAATTTCAATGAAAATAATAAACAAATTTAACCATAATTAGAGTGTATAAATACTTAATACCCTTTATTGAAAAAGAAATAGTACAATACCTTAACATCTAATAATAGAATCACCCTTAAAATTAAGAGAAAATGTTTAAAATTAAAAATGGATTATTATATCCTTTTTTTCATAATTGGGATATATTATTGGGTTGTACTCAGTATCATGAAACCGAATTGACTTGGTAGGAAAAAAGAAATTATTTGTGTTTTTTATGTGTTTATATATTATTTTGTATTAAATTAAAAATTATACTCCTAAATGTTTTATAAGGATATAAATTGTCAACGTGGGAATATTTAAATATTCAATGATGCGTAGTACATAATGGAAGAAATATAAAAATTATGACATTAATAATGATGACATGGTATAATTAATCCCAATTTTGTGATAGTTATTTGAAGGATTTCTCTACTCAATGTTTCTGTCATTCAGGTGATCATATCAAAACAGAATTGGCTTAAAATAATCCATATTATTTGTAATCAAATTACATAAGGCCACACACCTGGTCTATATCATATATTTTTAGTATATTATAATCATTTTCAAATATACATCCTATAATATTTATTAATGGGTTCTATGAATACTATTTTTCTATTTTAATATGGGTTGTTTCTGGAATCATTATTACTAGGTTGTATTATTATTATGGGAAGCATTGACTACACGTTGTCTCTTATGCCTTATATATACCGGTTTTTTTTGTCTAAGATGCATTCTTCATCCTTACCATCATGGTATAAATTCAATTATACCTCTACCGTGTTTTAAGGAAAATAATTAATTTCTTTATATTTTCAAAATTAATTTTATTAAGTGTATATAAAGTGAGAGAATTAAATAAATGCATCAATATAAATTCCATCATTATTGTATAGACTATATAAATGAAAAACATTTAAAGAATAAAATTTTCTAGAAATTAAGAATATATGTAGTTGAAACATTAATTGGCAGTTTTTAAGAAACAGTGCCGCCCAAAACTAGACTAGAAATAGCCAACAATATTTTTCAGATCATAAGTTCTTCCTACAATAATTAAAATTATATTGTCAGAATTTTTCATTTATATACTAATTATGAAATTAAGTGTTAATATTTTTATAGTAAATTATATTCAATTTTTATTCAAATATATTTTATCTACTAGAAATAGTTTGATTATATATTTTAATGTCTGCCATAATAAAGTAATTTAGCTGAGAAATTATACTTTTATTTGAAATTGTAAATTAATTACAACCATAATTGAAAATGAATTGAGTCTATCCATCCATATAAAATATGTTATTTTGGACTAATTTCACGCATCTTATCAAATTCCTCTTCATGCCTTCATAGAAAATACAAATAATAATACACATAATTAAAATTCCAATAAATATGGAATATAAATTATAGTGAAGTATCATAGTAGAGGAATATATTACTAAAACTAATTTAACTTATAATAGATAATTTTATTAATACTACATAGAATATTTAGCACTGGTTGTGAAGTTCTATAATACTACATAGAATATTTGAGGATTGAGTGTTGTTTGCATTCAAAGATGCATTCCTTTTTATATAAAATGAAAAAATTTATACCACTATTTCAGTAAATTATTTAATATGTAAATTGAATGGATAGATAAATTTTGAAATTTAATTATCATAAATTAGTATTTTAGTATTTATAATTTTTGTTAAATAAATGATCTTCATTGATGGACTTCAGATCAATATAATTTTGAAAATTTTAATTCTTCTATTTGTATGTTTTAGGGATTCATATAATCTATTTAATTTAGTATTAGGAATATAATTCATTTTTTATGGAAATATAAATTAATAATATAAATAATTGAAATCGTGATAGTGGATATGGATTTCATTAAAATCATATTATTGAATGACATAAATAATTAAATAGGATCTTAAATTAGATTAATGTATTGTTTTTATTAAAAGATTATAATGGATGAAAGTTATATTTTTGAATTAATTTCTATTTCTTTTTCCTTCTAATTAATGCAATTAGATAACGTGGAATAAATTATATAAATAGAAATATATGGAAAAAATAATTTTGATTCAAATGGATATATGAGTATTTACTATTGTTATTTTCAATTATTCCTGAATTGATGATGGATTAAATATAATTCCATTATTGTTTATTAAATAACGATATAATTTTTTTAAATTTATTTAATTTGGATGTGTTAAATTTTATGATGTGGAATTGATATGTTCATGTTTGGAGATGATATGTAGTATTTAAATAATATATAACAATAAAATTGTTTTTACTGATTTATTGTAGTGACATGTGGATATTAAAAAGTTGTGAAAAAATAAATGTATTTATTTATTTATGTTATTTTTTAGTATAAATATATAATTATTCTATAGATAATATTTTATATTCTATTATTTACAATGTAGTTTAGATAATACCTAATTAATAATGTAGTTCTATTAATGAAATGGTAATTTAAATATCGGTGTTTACTTTTTTATTTAGTGAAATTGATTCATTAACATTGTATCGTTATATTATAAAATATTGTTATGATATATGATAATGATACAATATAGAGAGATTTTTTTATTACACAATTTGGATGAGGTTTTGATGGATGTTATGAATTTTTTTTGGAGTTAATATTCACAAAATTGATATAGATATTTTTCCGTCATGTATGACTGTTTTTTTGTTGGGGTATGGTCCACATTTATAGTGTTTTCAATATTTTAGATGTTGTGGAAGTTGGATATTTTTGTATAATAATTTTATTAATAATTTATTATATATTGTGTTATGATGTTTGATAAGAAGATATCATTGGAAATTGAAGTGATATAATTCATATTTTTTTATATTTATATTATTGTAGTAAAGGATAGTGACAGATGCAGAGGAAAATCTAGAAAAATGAAATGTTGTTGATTTTTTGTTTAATTAGATGTTTACTTGGATTGAGGTTATCCAGATATATTTATATGTCATTTACAATGTAATTTTCTTCCTATTCACTTGACTATAGAGAGGCTATGGGAAAACCGAAAAATGTACGCTTGTATACTCACCATACATTGTATATATAATTTTTATAAATAGACTATCCAATCAAAGGTAGTTTAGGATGAGTTGATTTATGAAAAAACATGATCATTATGGGAGAAATAAGTATCTTTAGTTGTTTATTTTCATAAAAAAATAATTCATTATAGTGACAATTTCCACACACCATTATTTTTGTGTCCAGACCATGCATGTGTTAATTAAAAATAATTTATATAGTTTTAGGGTTTATTTTTTATAATTTAATTTATTTTGTGTTTTGGGTGATTAATTTTATTGAATCATAATTAAAACTATATATAAAATTTAAAACAATTTATAAATCACATCCCCAAGGAATCTTGAATGTTGGATTAGTGTGGCCACTATTGAGCTCATTTTTGGCCAATGATGAGTCTTAGTGAGAGAACGTCTTGAAATGATAGTAACAGACTGATGCTAATACGTAAAATATATTTCAGTAATCAATATTGAAAATATAATTGTTTCATTAGGATATTATATTATATGTAACTATTAAGTGAATTCGTCCATGTAGGATTGTTATGTATCGAAAATTCTAAAATGATTGTAATTATGGATTTTGACCACTAAGGGACCATATCTATATGAGTGGTGTGCATCCAAAATATAATTTAAATTGGATAGGTATCATGTATCATATAATATAAAATGATTAGGATTATATATAAAATACACTATTGATTATGATTCATCAGAAGGCTAACTATGTAGAAGAGTACACATTTCCATTATTCTGAATTATATGTCTATTTGTGGTTATTTTTTATAATTGTTTAATCCATTATATAGAGGTGGATAAGTATAAATAAGAACCAATTGTTATCCATTTGATTCATATACTAGAAAAAAATTCATTTATTGTAATTTATTATATTATCAATAGAAAAATATATAGAAGTATGTAGTGATTATTTCTGGAATTGAGAAAAATAGATTGTTATAGGGAGTGGATGAATCCTTTTATCTTTTTCAACCTATAAATATTTCCTTCATCTTATATATTGTGATATTATTGAATTTTTTATCATATTATCAAGGAAATTAATCCTTGAAAAAATTTAATTTTCCAAAACCATCTAGAGAAATGTTTGATGTCAGTTTTGAGAGGAATTCTAGACCACTAATCTATTAGTTAGGTTTTAATATATTAAACTAGATTTCCTATTGGCAAAAAATACTGTCAAAAATAAAAACTATAATTTAAGAGTATTTATAGTAATCATTAAATTGTTAGAATATTATTATTAGATCAATCATTATTTAAATTGGAGACTTCAAATGAAAACATATAAGTAAATCTATCCCTTTACAGCGAAGATGTATATATAGGAGTTGTGAAAGGATAATATTTTGAGGAATATAAAAATAATAATTTTTTTTGAGAAATTTTTAAGTCACCGGTTTACATAATAAAGATATGAGAGGGTAGAAAATCATTCTAAAGAATGTTTATTTATTAGTGTTGACTACATTATTCAAAATTCTCCATAACTAAACTTTTACGTTTCTCATGTGACCACTGTTATAGTTGTTGTCCTAGGACTAACTATTTTACGTTGATTACATGTATATTTATTTTATTTAATATTTACAAAACTTCTTATTGATTATTTTTTTATACAACAATTTTTATGAAATAATTTCATGGATTATATGTCCCATAGATATGGTTATAAAACACATCCACTATGATGAGAACCCTGATGTTCTATGATGATATTCTCAAATAATATTTCACGATTGATAATGTACTATGATGGGATACATATTACATATACTGTCGCATGTGAGTTATTATATAAATATGAGGCTTTTTCTTTTGATGTGTTCAATTTATAATCTCTATGATGATAATTTAGGATAAAAAACTCAACTGTATGAATTCAACATGTTTTGGTGTCATTGGATATTCTTATCTATGATCATATGTGATAGTCCTTAGATTTAATATTATTACTAATGTACTATACAACCCACATGCATAGATTAATTTCATAAAACTTGATGGTAACATATAATTTAGAATTTAGATACATTTGGTGATTCATGTCTGAAATCTCATTAATGAATATATTGAGGAAAGATTTTTTAAAATTATGTGGGCTTACCTCAAGACATTCAACTTTTTGTGCTAGAAAACGAATATCGAGTTGTGTTACAAAGAGATCTTAGAAGAACATGTAGATCACCTCTAGAGGAATTATATCCTAGTATCCTCCCAATGAAATGTATAAAATTCAAAAGAATATTTTCTGAGGATCAATATTCACCAAATAAGTATGTTGTTATGACCTGATATTTATTTCTTCATATATAAAATAAATTAATAATGAATTTGATATCCAAGACCCTTGCTCTCTATTTAGAGAAAATATTATTAAAAGTAATTTTAATATATCTACTACCTATAAATGCCTTTACTACACATGGAAGATTAAAGTTTTATTAGAGAAGTCACGTTAAAAATTATAATATTTGATTTTCTAGTAGAACTATGTGAAATTTTGGTAATATTTTCATTTCATGTAATTTTTTCATTAATACATTTTGAATTAACTTGTTAACAAGATATTATTCATGTTCGTTCAATGTTTCATGTTATTAATGGATTATGAAAAAATGTATAACAAATTTGGATTCCATATGGATGTTATAAATCATTGGATATTGAATCTATCTTATAGTTTATAATGTTGGAGCACACGTTGTAGACTCATATAAATAGTATATAGATGTAAAAAAAAATTAATTACACATGGTTCTTTTATTGTAAACCATGTGTTCACCATGCTAACCTAGCACCTGAAAAGTGGATACAAGGTGAGTAATCGGCTTATACATGATCTTTATTCTTTGGAGTTATTACACCGAGTCCCAAGGCATGCGACTTGGATATATGAAAACTGAGGTACATGGAATGTATCTTGATGGACACGCTATGTATTCTCTATTATTGAAAAAAATAAAATTACATTTAATTTTAAAATATCAACATTTTAAACTTATTTTATTTATTGTCTCACAATTGTGTCTTTGAAACATTAATCATGTTTTTAATGAATTTTTAATGCTTAATTAATTTGTTGAAATAAATATATCATTTATTGTTCTTACAATTATTTTCCTTAACTTCCATTAATGATAGCTATCACCAAATATTATTGAATGATCATTAAGAATAAATGCAATTAATTAATTAATCACTCCCCGTGTGTTTATCTTAATGAGTAAAATAATGAAAAATGATATGATTTTTATCTATTTAGTTTTGTGTGTTAGTTTCATGTAAGACTGTTCATGAAATTCACCAAGACATGTGTATATGTTGGATGCTTTAATTTTATTCATTGCATGAGTTTTCAATTATTTAATATGAAATTATCTTAAGGCCTGTGATTCCTCCATCCCTTAATTATCACATAGTACCAACATGTCCATGGATATTTGGTTACTCTAATTTATGAAATCTTATGGTTCACATCCCCTTCATGTGAGTAATACATATTTTTAATTAATGGATCATCTCAAGTTCAGTGGAGGTGGTTCAAGAGGGAACCGTAATGATTCCAATGCAGGTGATACACAAGTGTACAATTGGATAACTATAATTTTTTCCAAGAATATAATATAGATTTATTTCCCCTATGTAAATGTTTTATTTAATGTTATATAAATAAATCACCATTCAATAAATACTATGAATAAGTCATTTAATTAATCATTTATTTTTTTCTATGTAATTATTTATTTTATCGATGAAGTTTCATGCTCACATAAATAATTTAATTAGTGTAAAAAGAATGAAATTATATAATTGAGTTATGAATACTTGTTTTATCTAGCTTGGCTAATTATTTAACATCTGCATATAATTAACAAGATGTGTATAGGATAAAAAAACATAAAATTTATGAATAATAAATTAAAATATCTAAATTAAATAACAAGTCAGACTAAGCCTCCCATTACTTGATTTGAAATGAAACTATATAAATAAGAGTACTAAAAGGACAAATCTAGGATGAATACTTTTATTAGTGTGTTATAATGGGAGTTTTCTATTATCATAAGATAAATTTTATTCACTTTAATGGACAAAGTCCATTCAATAAAAATTATGAGGAATGTGTTAAGGAAATCCGTGTGGGGATTTCAAGATAGTGAAAACCACCAAAAGGAATAAGGATATGCAGTTACTGAATTGGAAAGATAGAGTATATAATAACATAATGATGTTTTTCATTTCAAAATTCTAGATCATAATGAAAAATAATACGGATCCCTGAAAATATATTTTTATGGAAACTAGACATTCTAAGTTTAATGTTGAGGGATATTGAGACTTGATAAAATTGTTGGACATTTAATAAATAAATTAATAACATTTTTTTTTTATCGCACTTATTTATTAAAAAACTAAAGTAGTAATAATTTCTTATTTTAAATTGTAATGTCAAATGACACATTCATCATCTAGAAGTCATATATGATCAATATTGTTGAAAGGTAAAATCCTAACTATAAATAACATCCTAGAGTGGTTTAGATACCATTGAGTAGTTGTATTCCATGAATTGAAATCATTCCTACTAGAATCCTCAATGCATGATCCACCATTTAAAGAGGTTAATGTTGAAGAGTTTCTTGTCTATAAAAAACATTTGAGCAACATGGTTGAGTTTAATGTTTGATTCTATCATTAATGTCTTGTGAACTAATTATGTCTCAAAAATACATGGATTCATATAACATGATTGATATCCTCATGGTCTTTATCAAGATATAGTTATACATGAAAAATTTGAGATTTAAAAGGATCTATTTCAAAAAAAAATTTGGATGTGGTCCCCCATTTGTGATTCACATAATCGAGATCATTTTATAAATTGAACTGCTAGAGGATATAGGGTTTAAACTCTTTAATGAAATGGGAATTGTCCTTATTATGGAACCAATCATTTAGAGAATATCATGTTTTTTTATGTTAATATGATCATTACAACATATATTCAAATTAGTAATGTTAAAAAATATTTTTAGAGTGATTAAAATGTTTTGTTAATTATAGTGCTAATAGGGGGTCCCCTTTCCAGTTCTACAAAAGAAAATATAAATGTGTGCCATTATCCACACTAAAAATGTTATTATAAAGTACCTCCTTTATCCGTGATATTTTATCACTGATATTGTAAACCCTTAATCATTTTTATATTTAGCATTGATAAAGAACCCCCATTATCAGTAATTGAAATAGTGTTGATAAAGGCCAAAATTATTGCAATTTTCTATTAATATTACAACACACCAATAAAAAACATGAAATTTAAAACAATTCTATATTAATTTATTATTACAAAATGAATCCTAAAATATATTCCCTTGGTATATTGAAAGAAAACACTCTAATATAGATTTCAAACAATGTTTTTAATAGTTAAATGTACAATTATCCAAGAATCATAGATTAACATTAATGTTTACTATTTTGATATCTGTGATGCCCTCAAAAAATGTCTTCCCATGGTATCCATTTTAAAAAAACCATCTCAACCCCGTAAAACGTTCTGACTATATAAGAAAACAAATATTTTGTTATTAATAATCTAACTAAATATATTATTCGTTGAAAATATATAACAAATTAATAGAACATCAATATTCAATTAAGTAGACACATTTTGAGTTATAACGGTCACATATTGCATCAAATATAGGTGTGGTTGATTCTTACATCACAAAAGTGTAATTAATTGTTTTCATAATGTATCAAAACAATAAAAATGATTTTTCTCAGTTCTTAGTATTTCACTTGGTCTTTTTACTAAAATTATTTCCAATTTTAAGGAAAAAGTCACACATGGAGTTATACCTATCATAATGTGCATCTTATCGAGGTGTTGTTGACTACTAAAAATCAAAAAATGAATCAATGATCATTTTATTGAAGAATGAAAATAATTCAAATTCATTTTCTCTGTTTTTATTATAAATTTTGTTTTACAGAAATGTCATTTCAAACTAAAAAATGAATTTTTAGTCATACTGTTCACATTGTGCATTGTTTTGATTTGAAATTACATCAAACACATCAAAAATGACTTATAAATTTCATTCCTAAATTGTGAAAAAATAACATCTTATTTTATTTGTTTTCATTGAGTTACACATTTGGAAATAAAATATAAATTTTAAACTCATAATGGAAACTTTTTATCATACCAGTCACACTGTGCATATTATTTGGATGTGGTTGGTTCCTACATATCACAATTGATTCGTTGGTCATTGTACTAATATATCAAAAAAAATATGATTTCTTTTGCATGGTTTTCAATATGTCATGTGTTCTTTTTACTAAAATTAATTTCAATATTTAAATAAAAAGACATACTTGGAGTAATATCAGTCACATCATGTGTCATATTGACTTGTGGTGGATTCTTATACGTCACAAATGACTCATGGATCATTTTCCTAAGGTATAAAAACTCTTTGAATGTGTTTTTTGTTTTTATGTATAATACATGTTGGTTTACTAAAATTAATGTCACTTTTAAATAAAAATACATAGTTTGAGTTATATCGATCATGACATGCAACACATTTAGGTGTGGTTGATTCCCACACATTTGAAATTACTCAAAGACCATTTTCCTAAAATATTGTAAAAATATGAATGCATTTTCTTAGTTTTCTGTATTACAGTTCTGTTTTTGACTAAAATGTATTTTCCAACTAGAAACATAGATTTTGAGTCATAAAGGTCACTTCATGCATCAGTTTGACATGATAATACTTCTTACAAAACTAATACTACTTATTAATTGTTTTCTTAAATTATCATGGTAATTGGATCACATTTTACTTGTTTTCAATGAGTGACACATTTTATAAAATATTATCAATTTTAAACTTATAATGGACCCTTTTTATCATACTATTCACACCATGCATTAGATTGATATTTTATTGATTCCTACAAATCAAAAATGAATCATGTATCATTTTCATATTGTATCAAAAAATTATGAATACATTTCCTCGGGATTTGGTAGGTCAAATGTTCTTTTTACTAACATTAATCTCTATTTTTAAAAATATAACATTGAAGTATATTGGCCACACCGTGTATCATATTGAAGAGTATATGATTCATACACATCACAAATTAATTATCAAAATTTTTCATAAGTATCAAATTATTCAAAATGTGTTTACTCAATTTTGAGTATTCTAGTTGCATTTTTTATAAAATTAATGTAAATTTTAATGAAAAAAATCGAAATTTTTATGTTAATGAAATAGATAACATATAATATTATGTGTAAAAATATTTTCTATTACGAAATTTTTTTACATCACATTTTAATTCTAAGTTTCATCCATAATGTCATATCTATCATGTTCATGATAATCTTTTCAAAAACCCACCAAATAAAATAAAATAATCATACTCAATATGAAAACGATTCTTATATGATTAATACTAAAAAGAAGTAAATTAATCATAAATACGAAATAATCAACTTCTTATATGAAAGTCACAAATTTATTCTATTTGTGTACATTTTTCTATCAGTTATGTTGCTCATTCATTTATAAGGAAATATATTTTGTCTTGTGAATATTTTTATTTTTGATAGACAACTAGTAATCGAACAAATACACAATAGATTAACAAATAATTTAAATAAATTAGTATTTATCATTGAAATTTCCTCTCTAGGGTTGCTAGTTTTTTTATTGAATATGATCACTCTCGTAATTTTACTAACAAAATAACCACAATATTTTCCATTTTTTGTTTCAGAATACTAATGAAATATTGATGAGAATACAAAATTTGTTCTGATATGTTCATTGATATTAAAATAATATTATATATATCATGATATTGGTCTATATGTAGTACTTTTTATTGTAATCATTCTTATACCCTAGACTCATTCCCTGTTTTTCACGATATTGATGCCCCACCATATCATAAGAGAATCCTCATTATAACATAATATAGATTATATAACATGATTTTTATTTAAAAAAATGTTGTATGTAATTTATTAAAAATTGAAAAACATCATCATGTGTGGTCATTTACTAGGGTATCAATACATATAATCTTGTAAATAAATCATTAGAGTATCCAAATTGACCCCAATGTGCATTTAATGTTTCATCAAAAAAGGAATCTGTAGTGAATTAAATGAAAATATATTATATATTATTAAACTATATATTTCTACCTCAGTATCATTTGTATTAATAAGATGCATTCATCAATTTTTTTTCTTTCAGACGATTTGACAAGGCCTGCCACTATTTCATCTTTTTTATTGGAATCTATTTTGTGGTTGTTCTATACAGGGTATTTGAGGACTAATGAGTTGAATTTTTTCATTAGGAAATAAATTCAATTGTTATTGATATATATGATTTCCAAAATTTGATATTCATTTATTCATAGTTAATAAAATATATCATCTTTTCGAAAATCACATCATGAAAACTTAACTCATTTATACATTTATAACCGAAGCACCTATCCAACTATTGTGAATTCTTTCACATAAAATATCAATACTAATTATGTCTTAAAACAATATTCCTTACATATTTTCATTAAAATAAACTATGTGACTATAACCTTTTTATCATTTTATGAACCCGAACCTTCAATTATAGTGAATGTAGCTATTTACAATTAGAGGTAATGGTGCAATTGGTACATTGTTTTGATTAGTTGGTTGATTCTTTAGTTTTTTTGAGCCAGTCATTCATTTCAACCATTTCCAATTTTCCTTATTTAATAATATTCATCATTTTACGCCCTTTTCAATAATTTTTAATGGTTTATCTATAATGATAAATAAGAAATTAATACCTCCTTGTCGACATGTTATTTTACATGATTTGATAAACATTTTATGATAGTTGAAACAACTTGTTACACTTTATGAATATCATTCACAACAATTGGGACATATAACTCGATTCTTGACTTAGGGGATACGCTAATCGTCACTCTCGCATGACTTATTGTATGTGATATGTTCTGAAGCATTTCTGTTTTTATATTGAACACCATATCCCATTATACAAAGTGATGAGTGGGTGCTGATAGATATAAATCACAATCATTATAACCCATCATAATAATAGTAAAGTAATGTTATTAGTGTCTATCTGAAATAAATTTCATGGATATAATTATTATAAAATTTATTACCTCATCTATGATAGGTTTTAGGGGAATGGACCACCTCATAACTGGTGTGGTTGGGGAAGTATCTTCACATTGTGGTTGTTCTCGAGTTGTTTCTTCTCATTGCTTCCCCCCAAAAATGTTTCTTTGAATTCTCTATTCCAATATAATTGTTCTTTAGGGGTAGATATTGATTCTATCATCTGTTTCATTTATTCAATTTGATCCACATCTTGTTTTTTACCCAAATTTATTCAGGGAGTCTTCCCAAAATATGCACCTAGGATATGACATTACTTATCATGTTAATTTAAGACTATTTATAGTTGGTTGTCATCTGATACAGTTGTTGTTTATTTCTATGAATATGTTGTATATAAAATATAGGAAAATGTGTAATCATTTTTATATAATATATATTTAATTAATTATCTTATTATGTCACACTTACATATGTTTCCCCATTTTTTGTTATTTTCATCTATTAGTATCCCATTTTTATTTAGAAATACCTCTTTCCATAGAACATGATTTTGGATGGATGTTGATTTGGAGTTAGAGTCATGAATCTAGATATAAACATTGGAACATAATTATTTTGTTGTTTCATGTTATAATATTTTATTACGGTTTATTTAAAATATGTAGCAATTTATTTTCATATGAAGCATACCTCATCCTTACTTTATGGTAGGGGTAATTTAGGTTATCTATTTGTTACAAACTTACTGCACATAGTTACTATTTCATACGAAAAAAATTTTCTTTCAATGTGGTGAATACATGTATCACCAAACAACACACTACTAGACACAATATACTTAAAAAGTCACAGCTGCACGACAACCTATAAATGTGTCCCAAAAATCATAATATAATGGTTGTTCATAGATAAGTGCGGGTTTCAGGTTTATTTTTTCCTTTAGTATATTTACTATAATGTCTCTCTAAAATTGTACGATATCCTTTGTGAATCCTTCCATATAAAATTAATATATATTTATTTTGGGATTTATCTAATATAAATAATTTCTATAAGAAATAATGAAGAGTTATTCTATGTTTTATTATTTAATTTTATAGTAAAATAATGAAATGATCTCATAATGTTACTATAATCTCTTCCCAAATTAGTTTCTAAAGCCTAGAAAGAACATTGTTCCATGAATCTCCATCAATTGGATCACATTTCTTATTGATGATTCATAGGTAACTACTGAACATGTACTTGTTGGGGTTAACATGTTGGCCTCACACATTCTATATGATCTCATATTTTATCCCTTTGATTTTATACTTATTCATTTATTCTAACACCTTCAAAATAAAATTCTGTTTTTTTTTCTATTTCTTCATTCCATCATCACATACCATTAACTTGAATTCAACATCGTCAATATGTTCCTCTAGATTGGTAGCATTAGAATAGGAATATGGTCATTGTACCTCTTCACTCAGAGTAGAAACCAGTTGACAAACCCATTATTCCTCTATATTAGGATCCCTTACACAAGAAAAAGATCATTTTTCATCTACAATACTAGAAGCAGTAGGTTTAAAGATGTGTTATTCTTTTGTATTGGGATCACCTACATGTGTGGAATTAATTATCAGCATAATTGGTTTAACACTTAATTTAGAGCACATAAATTTAGCAGCAAATAGATAATAATAGGAGTTATCATGATGTATATTACAAAAAAAACCTGATTATTGAAATCATTTAAATCGATAAAGTGATTTTACCCCTCAATCAATGACCCAAATACCTTTTCATGGTCATTTATGACATATAAAACATTTTCTACCTTGATATCACTAAAACATGAGTATGACATCCCAATGAAAGGTTTATCCACAGTTGAATTTTCATCTTTCCTGGTTTTGGTAAAAAAGAATAATTGACCACTTTTGCTTTGTGGTATTTGGAATAGAAAATATGTGTACTACCTATGATGCCATTATTAATGGTTCATCTTTGTACCCTTCATTACTAAAATCAACTTTTACCCCCCAATTCATCTATTTTAGTATAACTCCTATTATCAACCCACTTCAATTGAAAAATAGGCAATTAGAATTTTTTATAATGAAACTCCCATAATTATTTGATGATACAAATTTATTGCATATTCACGTAAATTGGAGTTATGTATGTAGTAAAAAATACATTCATCACTACAACCACAATTTTAACTCCACAATTTTGTGTGGTACTTCCTTTTTCATGTTCATTTGTATAGAACGTATAACCATTAATTACATAACCATTTTCAGTTAATAAATACACACTTGGTCCTCTGGCTATCCATTGATGACATTTTAAAATTGACGCTATATTTTGACCCGACTCCATAAAAATGGGAACTTGAAACCATCCTATAAACATTCGATTATGCGTATTTTATATCCAATTTTAAAAACTTGTAGGGTTCAATTGACTAAGAATTTTTCTTTGGGTTTCAACATATGGGGAATCCTTCAAACTAGTATTAAAAACATAATGGTGGTACTACTTTGTAGGATCGAAATAATGATTTAGATGCTCAATATACAAGAGGGGGGTGAATTGTATTCTTTAAAAATTCATTTGGAACCTTTAAAGTTAGTTATGATTAACTATGTTTTCCTTAAGCAAGTTAAAGAGCTAAGTTTAACAAAGTTAAACTTAAGAAACTTCACACCACCACTACCACCAAATGAAAAAATCGGAATAAGGAATGAAGTTATAAACATCAAGTCCTATGTACTATCTTAAAACCTGAAAGAGATTCCGAAAGTAGGTTCCACAATTATGGTTCCAGAAATTGAATCTTAACAAAAGATTACAATATGAGATTCTACCTTATAGCGTATAGAATCTAAATGAAACAGAGTCCAAGTAAGGAAGTATAAGAAATTTATACTTTCCTTATAATACAAAATGTAGCGGAAATAAACAAGTAGTAAAACTACAAGTAACAAAATATAAGTCTTTTAACCCAAAGAGAAGGGTATCCAACAATCTTGGATAAAGGTCCCTTGATTTATACTTTCAAGAATGTCTGTATTACCCACACCAGGGTAAGCCCTCGATACGAAGATCAGAGTCTCTGTCTTGCTATCCCCGTAGGACCTCAACTTTAAGGTTGTTGGAAACCTCTGTCTTCCTCAGCAAGGAATCCCTTGAACTTCAAGGTTGACAGAACCTCTGTCTTCCTATCCCCGGAAGTCCTCGAATGTAATCACCAACATTCGGAGTCGCACGAAGCTTTGAGAGTTAATAAGAGCCTCTCTCTCTCTCTAGAAATCACATCAACAACATGTATGCACAATGTCGAAGAATTTATTCATCAGTCAGCATTGAGCACTTTCAAATGAGCTCCAATTTATAGGCAAGGTCGCCCTCCTTTCCAACGGTCATATTTTCCTTAAAAATCGGAGGGACCTGTACACGTGTAACTTAACCAATGGTTATTTTATAACAGAATAGACGACATCATTTCATAACAAAACAAGTGTAACAGAATGTACGACATCGTTTAAAGTCTAACTCAAATGTTCAGAGTGAAGGTTCAGAGTGTTAACAAAAATAATTTTTTGGAGTCTAAATAAATTCTGAGTGTATAAAACAAAGGTGATGAAATTCTGTTTAATAGAAGAATTCAGAATGAGAATTCGGAATGAGATTTCGTCAAAAGAATTCATAATGAGAATTTGTCATCAGAATTCATAATGAGAATTCATCATTAGAATTCGTAATGAGAATTCTTCATCAGAATTCGGAATGAGAATTCATCATTAGAATTTGTAATGAGAATTTGTCATCAGAATTCGTAATGAGAATTCATCATTAGAATTTGTAATGAGAATTCGTCATCAGAATTCATAATGAGAATTCGTCATCAGAATTCATAATGAGAATTCGTCATCAGAATTCGGAATGAGAATTCCCCCTCAGAATTCGTAATGAGAATTTGTCATCAGAATTCGTAATAAGAATTAGTCATCAGAATTCGTAATGAGATTTCGTCATCAGAATTTGTAATATAACTTTATCATAGTTCGTATCTGGAATTCGGAATGATACTTCATTACAGTTCTCATTTGGAATTCGGTAATTAAAATAGAATGTTTCATAACAAAGTTTCAAATGATTCCGAGAATATAGAAATGAATCTGAAACTTATAGTTAAGAAATATATGAATGAAAATATGATAAATAAATTTTTCTTACAAAATCGATCTTCCTTATAAAAGTGATTTTCCTTATAAAAGTGATTTTCCTTATAAAAGTGATTTTCCTTATAAAAGCGACTTTCCTTATAAAAGAGATTTTCCTTATAAAAGAGAGTTTCCTTATAAATGTGATTTTCCTTATAAAAGCAATTTTCCTTATAAAGGTGATTTTCCTTATAACAGCTATTTTCTTTTTAAAAGCGATTTTCCTTATAAAAGCGAATTTCCTTTTAAGAGAGATTTTCCTTATAGAAAGGTGTTTGTGATTTTCAAAACAAGAAGGAATGGAAAAGTCATAAGGAAAACCTTATTGACTCAACATGCTCCTGGTCATTACTGTTGATTGTGACAACATCTCTTCCATAAATTCCATTACCTAAAATATGCCAAATGTGATGAGGTTTTGGTAGACCACTGCATTCCACCCCAGATAGGTATTTAGTATCGAATACAACAATTTTCTCAGCAATATATCACTCTATAATATGACACATTGTACATCTTTTATTTTCTACAAACCTTTTAATAATTTTCATAGATCATTCAATGTGGTACATCTACTTATATTGTACCAGAAAACATAGTCAAATATCTCTCACTAAGTGAACCAACAAATGAACAATTATTTTAATGAATTTTTATGTCGAGAAAACTTCTAATTCATATAATTTGATTGCAATTTATCATCCAATTATATAAAATTTATCTGGTTCTATAAATTTTTTGCATATATATTTGAAGAAGAAAAAAACATTCTTAATGTATTAAAAAATTATTGGGAAAATTGAATAGTAAATCTATATGAACTATATTATGCATCAAAACATGTAATTCATGTGATTTCAGAACCTTATAACACAAATAAGTAATTGAAATAATATTTTTTATATTCAATGAATATCCTTCTAGAACCATTACACCATTAAATATGTTTCAAAACTAATTTCCCTCTTTCATTGAAAGAGTGTAAGTATTTGGAGGTAGAAAATTTCATTTTTCAATCTTCACGGTCACCAAATATTTTAATATTCCCATGTCCGCCACGTCTAACATAGCCTTAATTACTTCCTTGTTTGCAGGGTTCATTTAGAAATGTGACAATGAAACTATCAAATATATTTTTTCAACATGCACAACATCACAGAAACTTCAATTGTATATAAAATTCTAGTATGATAATTCAAAACAAGATGATCAATTTTCCAAACTAGTTTTTGTATGGTTTTTCTAAAACGGATTAAAAAAGAAATGTCCACAACATTGAATTTATCAAATAGTTGATAACCTGATAGTGGATACGATTTTGTAAATTCTCTT
The DNA here is from genome assembly GCA_963277665.1 of Viscum album. NCBI lineage: Eukaryota > Viridiplantae > Streptophyta > Magnoliopsida > Santalales > Viscaceae > Viscum > Viscum album. Next base: position 1,246,061,721 of record OY728147.1, read on the forward strand.
GATCATCCATTGAATTATGTTTTCAATGTTTGAAACTTATTTCATATAGGGTAGAAATCTATTATATCCTAGAACCATTATTTTTTATGAATTTTTCAACATAATTGACTGTATACCTTGTTTGAAAATGAGAAACCATTGAGTTACATTAGTGTTATATCCTAATAATTATCCATAAAAATTAATGTCATTTATCATCACAGAAACACGTCTCTCAAAATCTAAACAACATTTCTATAATAATCATACAATTTAACACATCAATTCCATAATAATTTCAAAATCTGTGATCAATAGAGACGAATAAACATCAATATCATTACCCAGTTGGTTTGGTCCTCATATAATCATAGATACCATGGTGTATTTTAATTTTATGCATAACCACAATGTTATGATATAATTTTCTAACATAATTTTTCATTTATTGTGAGTTCTACTTTGAAAAAAAGGGTTCACTCTATCTCAAGATAATGTTAGACGAAGGTTTCTCGACTTGTTTCCTAATTCAAGATACTCATGATCAATTTTTTCCTTTCAGGAGAGTCTGTCAGGTGACATAGTTTCCTATATTTATTTCTTGTATCTGTGTTCCACGATAATTATAATATAGTATCCTCACTTCAATATAGGTTTTTATACTTTGGAATGATTGTAATGTACAATAAAACATTAATTGGACCAGATTCATCTTTCCTATATCGAGAAGCACCACCGATTGGGAATTATGTAAGTTGTTTTTGTTCATTTTGAAATATAGTCCAATCATTTTGGTGGGAATGTATTATTTCAAATATCATACTCATCTTTCATATCATTCTTTTGGTGTCATTTGTCTACCTCGGAAGAACAATATCACAGTGGATCATGTCATTCAAGAGATAAATTAGTTTTATAAAAATGGATTCATTGCTTCCATTGTTTGATTTAAAATTATATTACTTCATTGTGGATGAAAATGATATATATTTACTGCAACAAGCATATAATAGAATCATTCAAAAATTCATTAACTGTTTAATCGATTTTGGGAAATAATAAATTTCATCTTCAAAAATATTTGTAATTTCATCAATATATTATTCATCATCATTCACATCTATAATCAATCAATGATACATTCTTCTTCACATTAAACACTTGTAATCATATCAGATGGTTCATAAAATGCAGTGTTATCCCATCCACATGTAACATTTTCTTTTTTCCAATATTTGTTCTATCATTTACAACTCTAATCTATTCCGTGGAAAATCATGTGTTCTTCTAACTCTTATGGACTAATTAGTCTTGAATATAAATATAGATGTCACTGAAGATGTATTTGAGAATGGGCATATGCAAGAATTTTTATAGAATTGATGAACTCTTTTACTCCATCTTCATACATTTTTTTTTCAGATGATTTACATCAATCCATTTTTTATTTATATCCATCCTATTTCACTATCTAATATTAATATTTAACACAATAAAAACAGAAAATGTACCTTTTTTATAAAAATAATTAATCATTCGAAATATTGTTTGTATTTCATTTTTTCCACTAACTGGTCGCCTTGTATGTTAATACCAAACAAGAAAGAAGAAGTAATTGTAGAGGAATCCCCAAAATTAAACAATGGAGGTGATGTTGATTGAAAATTCAGTTTAGGAGTAGTAATGGGGTTAAATATTAATTCACCTTTTGTGAGAGTGAGGCCATGATGGATATCATAGGGGTTATATGGTGTTAGTTACATTCCCTTTTTGTGGTTTTATAATCAATCTATAGGACTTCTGTATATAATGAAACGTTTTTCCGAATTTGATAAAAATATCATCTTAAGTTATTATGAACAATTTACATTTCCAATTTAATTTGACATCTACTTATAAAATCACACTTGAAATCCCATTTAAAACTAGTAATTTACTCAATTTAATATTTCCAATATTGTATCCTCTTTAAAATAAACCAATCAATTCCATTTACCCTTTTATGAAACCACATTTCATTTTTAAAAGAATTAAGAGGAAATTAATGACCCAATGTTATTAATTATTTAAAATAAATGGAAACACCATATATTTTTACAAAATTTCATTTAAAACAACAGAAAATCCTTGTTAAAATTAAACCATAAATTTTTATGTTTTTAAAAATTTCACATCCATTTATGATTGTCAAACGGCTGAGTTGACAAACACAGGTCATGAAACCTAATTCGATGAAAACTGTTTAACTCGATTTAAATCAATTTAAAACCAACAATTGGTATGTTGACCACACATAATTTTTTAAGAAACATTTAATAACACTTGAATCAAATTACATGATACACATTTTAATATTTAAATAGAAATAAATCCCAATAGAATCAATTTATAAAAGATACATGAACCGAAATTAAACAATAATTTAAAAAATATAAAGATTAAAAAGATTAAAAATTATCAAAAATATAAATTTAAACCAAAAATAAATTTATTTTCAAGAGAGTAACTTTATTTTAAATATATTAAAATAACAAAAACGAATATTGCATCTTTATGCAATTGGGTGACCTCTATATCCCATTATCATTATATCATTAACATGTGACTATGAAACGTCACTATTAAAGTGTGATCCTTTCCTTTTACATGTATCTTGGACAACTAAGTCTATATATCCACCAATGTGTATATTTATGGTGTGATAAAAGACCCTATTAGTATATCCTAAAAGTTTTATACAATACACTTTTTAAGACAAACAAAAAAATTCTAGTTTTTTGAAAAATAATGAAGATAATTTTACTACATAGGGTTGAGTAAATAAAACTATCATAAAATATATTTTTATTTTAATGAAAACATAATTTATCAATATAAAACTATAAGGTAAAATAATAATTAAATATAAAGAATCAACTTTTAGGGGGTGCCTACTCATATTTGTGAGTTCATGTATAATATCATATAAAATGCAGTAATTGATTTCATACTAGAAATGTTATTGATTCAATGTCTTCTTTATAAGGTAGGAAACTATGAATCATTACCTTCATATCCATTTACATTTTTGGTGAATAATTTTAACTATCAAAATTAGCTAATATTATAGACCATTCTAATAATAAATCATAACATCTATTATACATAGCTCGTAACATGGATTGAAATAATATATGTGGTGTAATATAGGAAACCATTCAAGAAGTGTTATTGTTTTTACATAACATATTCAGCCTCTTGGTTACTATATCTATGTTGTGGAAATTGGTTTAAAATGTACAATCCGTAAATTTGTGTTAATACATCAAAATAATAGTTCCATCCCAATTGTAACTGTATCTGATTTTTGGGTATAGTTAGAACATAACCAATCCCTCAAGAAGATTAATGATCATCATGTGGATATTTTTCCTTTGAATCATTATCTTGGTCCTCTTTAAAACAATTATAGTCCCTCATGAATGAAATATGAAAATGGAAACATTAGTCAATAAATGATGTAACATAAAAAATGGACTCATACACACTAACTATCAATAAAATTTTCTACTATTACATGTCAGGAATTAAATAAATTGTTTTACATTGTATCAATATCGACTACCCCTAACAAAACTCATCACAAACAATGATCATCTCTAATATAATCCAATTTATAATCAGACACCAATATATTCTTTCAAAAATTAACTTATAAGGAAAAGCTATCACCTAGCCCAAATTATAACCCAATAATCTCAAAGAATCATTAAATGTCATCACAAAATGATGACTAATATATCTCTATTTTTACCAATGAATAGTCACTCATCCCAAGGTCCTCTAAATATTTTTACAGCATGTAAAAACATTATATTCATAGGAGGAATCTAAAATAAATATTACATTTGTATATCATACAAAATATAATTAATAGACATTATTAATTTTTTCATAGACTTATGAATTGTATTGGTTAATAGTCAAATTTTATACACTATTATAAATACCCGTATATCACATTAAATAAAATATAAATAAAATCACAGTTAATGATAGGTTTCACATTCCCTCTACCACAAAAAGGAATATAATTTGAACATATTACCATATCAATCTATTGAAAATACATAATAATAAGTATCATTAAAACAAATGTTTATAGATTTTAAGAATGAAACCAGTAACAGATGTGAAACCAATAATAAATGAGTGTGTTCCATCAGTCATGATGACAGAAAATTATTCCAAAAAAAGATACAATGATCAAACAATCTATGAGACTTAGAAAACTAAAAAATCAATAATTAATCTTCATTATATTTTCATTCTAAATAAATTAAGAACATAACATATATTTGGAAGTCTAGTGGAATCAATATGGTCCAACGACTGTAGAGTCGTCCCATGATGGTGTGGATATGGATGTGAAGGGGTTCAAGGTGGAGGTGGGGTTCAATGTACATGTGTGTTTGTGGCATAAGAGTTGTTCATGCCAGAGGTGGGGTTTGGTTCACGGAGAATGTCATGACCCGTACCTCGGGGCCCATTCCATGACGACCCCGAGCTCTACTTACATTTGGCAGGGTTTGATGACTAGCACTAGAATGGCTTATCCCTAAAACGGGAAGGCATTACCTTTCTGACCTGTATAGACACACAATCGAAGAACACAACAAGAAGCAACCATGAAGTAAACTACTGTATTAAATGTGTGTTTAAAGTAAAAGGGCCAGAATATAATCTTAACTGAAAAGGTAAAAGTACAACTAAATAGTTAAAATACAATTGAAAATTACAATAAAACTCTTGGATCATCCATCGAGGATCCTACCTGAAGGGTAGGTACAGTTCTTCTCCACAACACTCTACATCAGCTTTTCCTCTCTAAGTACCATTTGGTCCTGGTTATATAAAGTCTCAGCACCGCAGCTTGTCGTCATCACAAGACACAACAAGGTGCGGGTGAATCCCATGTAGGGGAGAGTATAAATATACTTGGTAGGGACTCTGAGACCCCCGTTGGTCCCCCAAATTTCCACAAAGGAAATACAAAAAAGAAAGACCTTACTATCAAATCATGAACCAATAGATATATACTCTACATTAGTATATGCCCTTACATATACCTAAGTTATCTAGACATACTTATCTCATACATAAGGGAATAATACCACAATGGTGACACCATGAAGGTATAAGTACCACACAAGTAACACCATGAAGAAAAAAATACAATGGTAGAAGTACCACACCTGTAACACCATCAAGATAGAAGTATCACACAGTTACACCATGAAGATAGAATTACCACACAGGTAACACCAAGAAGTTAGAACTACCACATAGTTAACACTACGTTGACAACACAACGAAGGTAGAAGTACCAAATAGGTAACACCGTGAAGATAGAAGTACCACATATGTAACACCACGAAGACGACACCATGAAGGTTGAAGTACCACAAAGGTAACACCCCGAAGATAGAATTACCACATAGCTAACACAATGAGGATAACAACAGAAAAGTATATGTAGCACACATGTAACACCACGATGATAGATGTACAATATAGGTAACACCACAAAGATAGAAGTACCACAAAGGTAACACCACAAATGTAGAAGTACCACAAATGTAACACCACAAAGGTAAAAGTACCACACAGAAAACACCACGATTCTAGAAGTACCACACATGTAACACCACGAAGATAGAATTATCACACAAGTAACACCAAGTTGTTAACACCATGATGTTTAAATACTCATATCACACATAGAATTAGTGATGTATAGAAGTACAGATGATTAGTCATGAATCTAGATCAACTTATTGTGTCAAGAGGCACTACTGCTGACCATACACAGTCTGACCCACATAGGATCGATTTTTAATAACCCCCTCTAACCCACACAAGATCTGAACCACAAATGATCGGTATTCACTAACCCACACAAGATCACTGAGAGATGACACACATAGGATCTGATAGTTGCTAGCCCACATAGGATCGATAGGTACTAACCCACGTTGATCCACATAGGATCTAACCCACATACGATTGGTATACGCTGACCCACAATGGATTTTTGAGCACTGACCCACATAGGATCTTATAGTTGCTGACCCACATAGTATCAATAGATGTTGACCCACACATGATCGATGCTCTTTCACCACGTTACAACCAGCATCATGATCACTCGCACCTAGTGCACTCGAGCTTCGTAGAATCTGTCCATCGAGATATTGTTCGTACCTCGACTACCTCTAATCTCTACAATGTAGTAACTCAAAAAAACTACCATGTCATAAGGGTTCCAAAATGTCCGATGGTGCATCGATTAGATGGCTGATCTGTGAGTTATAAGCGCATTAGTTCCGGGGCCTAGTTGGATTCGAGTTCAATCCAAACCAGCCAAACTCTAACTATCATTAAAAATCCAGTGGAGTATGCCAAATTGACCTCATCTCTCCAAGGATCCCAGTTCCATAGACTATTAATCAACCAAATTTCTAGTTCTCGTGATATTTCCCATTTTTTTTGGGTCTGGTTGGGTCTGGGTCTAGTCCGACCCGGTCGGACCAACGCGACCTGAGTCTGACCCTACTGGGATGGTCCATGGAAGGATCAACCCACTGGGTCGTGGTTCGGGAAATTGGTCCATCAACTGGACCATACTTCAAGGGGGGGGGAGGCAGCCATGACCGCATGGGGGCAGCCCACAGTTTGCTCGAGCTGGAAAGGGGAGAGAATTTCCCCCCGGTATCCCAAATGGTTTGATGGCCGTTAAGAATTATGAAACAGAAGTGCCACGTGGGTTCCACCTGGTAGCAAAAGAACATGTCGGGTAGGTGTAGGTTCTTCTTATGCCACGACTTCAGTTGTGGACATATACTCATGGGCGGCGTTCTAGTCAGGCTGCCTTCCCCACTCACTGACAGCGTGTTGGTCGTGTCGCCTCCCCTTCCTCAGTCGACCAATGTTCCGGACGCCTCTTTCGACATAGTGTCGTGACCTACCCTTGTGGTGTGCGTCAGCGCATGGCCTCCTTTGTAACTGGTTGGTGCCATTGCGCTGTCAGTATTCCACAGGGGGAGCAAGGGTATGAAATTAGCAGAGGGTTCAGGCCAGGATCGTTGGGATCGCGCCCTCCGCTTTAGCTCGTAATCATGAAGGGGAATAAAGGGGTCAAGAAATTAAATTCATTTTGAACATTGATAAAACTCCTACCTCATGAACAATAGAGAAACATCCATGGTTGAGGAAGTGTTTCCGTGTTCGTCGTCTCCCACAACTATCCTCCAACTACATCACTTGGTCGTTGATCTTCGGTTCAGGGTATCGGTGTCGCTCGTACCATCCCTATAGAACCTGCTCTGTGATTCAAGGGTTTGATGTCTCGACACTTTTTCATCACTTCATTGCATGGTGAATCAGTCCTGACACCTCTCCGCATGCATCTTATAAATAGGAGAGGGGGAGGGTGTGCAACATTCGTGGAATTAATGGAGGCCCATAAATTAGTTACCATCATATTCCCCCAATGGTGCAGTTGCATAGAGTTGAAAGGTTAAGACATTTTTGTCTTGACATTTTCTTATCCATTGGATGAAAAAGAAAAGAAACAAAATAACAATGTTATTTTGTTTATTCTTTTAAAAGTCCAAAAAATTAACTTTTTCTCTAGACCTATGATAGTCAATATAATGCCTCCCTTAAAATATTCCCTACGCAAAGGATTCAACAGTACCCTCATATTTTTAATCTGAGTACCAGTTCAAAAGGTAGAAAATGATGCATGGGGATTTACTGAACATACCTAAAAAAAGTTCAAAAAATTATTAACATTCGCCCTCAACCCACGTCAGTCGAGTTAGGCTCCAACTAAAGAGTACAAGCCCTAACAAACTCAACTGTAATCTCAGATTTTTAATCATAGTTTCCATTTTGAAGATATGGATTTTAAAAATAAAATAATTATCACTTAACTATTTTATTTACGGCCAAAAACAAACTTCAACTATTGGACCACAATAGTCAATGTCATTATATACCTAAGCAATTCACACCCTCACGATATCAGCTGTGGTCTTAAATTTTTAATCTATTTCACCATTTATGAGTTATAACCATTTGAAAAATAAAATGTCATTTTTTAATTAATTTATTTATTGTGATTCCATTTTCGGGTTTTCTCACAGGAGGCTTGCGCCGACTAAGCTTATGTCACTCCTAGGGTAAACCTGCCATCCTCAATGCAACGGTCCCGTCTTATTTCAAATTCGGGCTATCATTTAAGAGTCATTGCATTTTTTAGGAATCCTGCATATGGGCACTGATTAATGATTTACAAAACATCGATGGATCATTCCTGAAACTACAGGTCTTAGAATCGCGTGCTGTCAGATTTCGCTGTCTTAAAATATTTCCATATAATGAAAAAAATTACATAGAAAATCTAGGTCTTTAGAAAGAAATGGAGTTCACGGCATAAGTCAGATTCGTAGTAGGGGAGGAGGGATTCACGACGTCATATGAGGTGTCGAGACCGAGGAGGTTTCAGTGTCAATGGAGGGGTAGGCGATGATAGTGGTTAGCGACCGTAGAGGAGGAGTCGACTGAGCAGGGGTCAGTGGTTGTAGAGGAGGAGGAGTTAGAGGGTCCATCAACGACGATTAGGGTTGGCTTACGTGAGAGTTTTTGGTGTGAAAGAAAATAATCTACTAGAAAATGATCATTTATAAAACCTAGTAAAATTTTTATTAGTGCTAATAAGAAAGCACTAATAATGGTATGTTTTATCATTGGTAAAAAAGAAATCCATGGTAGAAAATGCCTTTATCAGTGCTAAAAATCCACGATATTCCTATAATGTTAATAATTTATTTAAATTGTTTTATATATGTTTATAAAAATATATATATATAATATATTTTTGTTTATTTATAATTATATAATAAATAAATAAAGAATTATTTATATTTATATAATTTAAAAGTAAATTTATATATTTATATATATTTATGACATTATAAATATTATATATAAATATATATTTATTTATATTTATAAAATTATAATAAATAGATTATATATATATATAATTATACATAATGAAAATATATAATAATATACATTTTCAATATAATTATATTTTTTAATATTTTTTTATATTTATACCTGTAAATTTATATATATTAATTTAAAAAATTTTCAAATAATAATAATTGTATATATCTTATGTTAATAATTATATAAATATAAATATATATTTAATTTATTAAATATATATATTTAATAGATTATAAATATTTTAAATAATATATAATTTATAAAATTATAATAAATTATTATTTATTTATATATTTAATTATATATATATATATATATATATTTTGTTATATAATTATAAAATTATAATTATTTTATTGATTATAATAAAACTTTTAAAAAAAATATTTATATAAAATATTTTTTATAATTATAATTATAAATATTTGTATTTATTTTTTAATATATTTATATATATATATAGGATTATTTATTTATTTATATAAATTTTTAACATTATCAATATAATAAATATATTTATTACAATTTTATAGATATTTAATTATATATATATATAATTATATCTATAAATAGATATTTATTTATTTTTTATTAAAATTTTATATTAAATTTATATTTATTTATAGTTATAATTATATTTATATATATATATAATTCTAACAAATACATTTATTATATTTATAATTTTATTTATATGTATAATTAATATATTAATTATAATGTTATATTTTTTTATATTTCTATATTTATTTAAAATTATAATAATAAATATTTATATTTATTTTTAAGTATTTCAATATATTCATAAATATAAATATTTAATTATATAAATATTTAATAAATTATAAAAATAGTAAATATATTTTTTTATAATTATTTAAATAAATATATATTGGATTGTAATATTAATTGTAAATAAATAATTATTTATGGTTATAGTTATAAATATATTTCTATTAATTGAAATACATATAAAATTATAACAAAAATATTTTTTTATATTTATAATTTTATAAATATGAAAAATTAATATATTTGTAATTCTATAAATATATACAATTAATATTTTTATTATAATTTTTCAACAATTTAAATATATCTATATTTAGATAGAATTATAATTATATACATTTTTATTTATTTACAAATACTTTTTCATATATATAAATATATTTCATTAATTATATATATTTAGAACATTATAAGTATAATAAATCTACTTTTTATTATTTTATAATTATTTACATATATATATATATATCTATAATTAAATGTACTTATAAATATTTCTAAATAATTATATATATATATAATTATAATAGATGTATCTATTGTAATTTTATAACAATTAATATATATATATATATCTAGTTATAATTATAAAAAAATATATTTAAACAGTTTTTATATATAATTAAAATTTTATAATTATAAATATAATAACTATATTTATTATTAAAATATATTTTCTTGTAAATTTAAATTTATTTATGATAATAGATTCATATAAATATATCCTGAATGATTCATATACATAGTAAGGTATATAGATAATAAAAAATGAGCCATCACATATGGGCACCGTATATAATAATAATATGGCTGTATTGTATAAATTAACATTAAATCCTAATGAATACATAACATATGCATGTCTATTATAATCACAGATTAATATATTTATTTCCCTATTTTTTGGAAACATGTACATATTTTTATTTATAATCATAAATATAATTATAAATATATAGTATTTATATGAAATTAATAGTATATAATTAAAAATATAATAAATGTATTTATTACTTAATAAAATAAAATATAATTGTATAATTATTTAAAGAAATATTTATAATCTTATAATCAATTTTTTTAAAACATTATATATATAATTGAACTATTAAAAAATATATTTTAATTATAAACCTGTGTTTTTTCTTTAATGTGTATAAATAAAAATTATTTTTTAATATAAATATAATAATTTTATATATAATTAATAAAATATTTTATTGGAAACTTTTCATAGTGATAATAAAAGGGCTTATAGATATAAATATTATCAACACTAAAAAATAGAAATTGATAAATGGTACACATTTATTAGTGCTTTTTTAGTATCGATGAAGGGTATACTTATCATTGATTTTAGCTAGAGGAAAAAATCCCCCCTTTTGATCAGCACATTTTTCGTTGGGCAGATAATGGCCAGCGCTTCCCTTGCGTCGATCTATGGTTATGAAACAACATTTGGATGTATCTTCTAGTTGTTATTATTAATCTTCACCATGTAGATATTAATATTTCATGTTTTAAACCGAAACATTATGTTCAATAACATACATGATTTTCCAAATTGATTTTAAACAGACAACCAAATATTATTATTTAAATGATATGATTGTGACCCAACCATTATATTGGAGTAATGAACAAGATTGAATAATTTATGAAAATATTATTTATAAATTTTTATATAATTAACTCTTTGATGATCAACTAATTATAAAAGATAATAAAACCCATTTTAAGAAAATTTTTTTCTGAAAAACTATTTTCATGTCCACAAACGTTTTTTATTTCCAACAAATAATAAAATCATGATTACTAGATTATATAAATGTAATTTATATAAATATATATTATTCAATATAATGTTTAAAATTCATATTAAGGGTTTTCTAGACATGATATAAGTATAAATCCAATTTAGGCATAAATTGAGTATTATTAAAAAAATTTATTTTGGCACATTTTGATGGGCAACCAATTTTAAATATATTTTTGGATATTTTTAGAAGTTATATATAAAAAATAAACTTGTTATTATAAATTTTTTTTTTCAAAATTTACGTAGTTTGATTTTTTTTTATTTTTCTGATATGATTATTTATTCCTTGAATAGTGACAGACGTAATAAATTTTAATTGAAAATTTCCGTTTTCATCAAATTTGTTATTTGCGATAATTTTTTTAATTAATTTTTTGAATTGTAATTAAATAAATTATTTCCATTTAATCCAATTTATTTCATTGTAATAAATTTCACATTGTAATTTCATATAAAAACAAGACGATCAATTGAACATTTTTACATTATAAACTTGTTTTCTCGATCCGTCAATGGGATTTGTTCAAAATTAATTTTTGAGAATTATGTGTATTGAATTTTGACAATTTGACTATATATTTTTAATAATAGTTTTAAAATTTTGTAAATAGTACCCTTTTATTTTTAGGCATTATCAATAGTAATATTATTAATAATTCTATTAGAATGATTAAAGGTAAATCTTGTAATTAAAGGAAAAATAATATTATAAATATTATAAAATTTCCCTAAAATATATCCCAAATTAGTTGGATGAGTTTTTGTCAACCAAAATAGTCTTTGTGATGAAATTATGACATTTGGAAGCCAATTTTAAGTGAGTTTTACATTTATAATATTTTACTTAAAGTAAAGACAATGATGTCAGACAAATGTTTCTCATAAGGATAACAATTTTAATATGAAGGTATATGGGTGATATTTTATACTATAAATAGTATATATAAATTGAAAATTTTCACCTACATCATGGTTATTTATTGATAATTTTTAAGAATTAAATAATTTAATAAATAAGGACAAAATGATGACAGATTTATTATTTAACTAATGGAAGAATCAAATAAATTATATTAAAAATATTAAAATAAATATAATATATGTTAATTAATATTATCCATAAATTTTAGAGATTAATTTTGAAAATTATTAATGAATTAGGGGAGATTTTTTGAACATATCTCTTTATTATTATATTTTTAAAATGTCTATTAATTAATAGTGTCAAAATTAACACTATTAATATAGGAAAAGATATATTATTTTATTAAATGATATAAAATAGCAAAAATAATAAAATTAAAAATATATATTTTCAAGTTTCTTAAAATTTTATAAATGACTCTTTCATTGGTATTTTATAAATTTGTTGTAATAATATTAACCCAGAAAGTGTAAATTACATGATATCATAGTAAAAATTATAATGCTAAAATAAGGGTAAAAAAAATAAGTAATCATAAATAATCAAAACATGCCTATTTTTATTGGACGAATTTATTTTGACCAAAAATAATCCTTTTTTAAATAAATCAGTTGAGGGATTTTTAAAATTGAAAATTAATTTATGTTAATTTAACATTTGGACGAATTCCAAGAGATCCCCTCCACTCTCTTATATATGTGAACTACTTATTAATAATTATTACCAATTAAAAAAAATATTATTTGGAAACTATATTCCCAAAATTCCTTTATAGATTCACTACCCACATTCTAGAGGCCTTAGTTTATGAAGAACACTCTTCTTTGAGGTGTTAAGGATTTATTCAAAGGAGATCGTCTAAAGAAGATATATTGTTTTTAATTAAGTGATTCTATTTTATTTATTTTTAAATATTCATTTATGTATTCAAAAATAATGATTATATAAAAATTAAAATATCATAAATATACTGAGATTTTATTATATAAATATAATCACTTAAACCCATCTCTTATTCTATAAAAAAATTAATTGTTTCAGTGTAGGTTTGAACAATCGCCTCTACAAAATTATATAATTCAAATTCCATTACCATATTTGAAAACAGGTTATAATGATAGAAATAATTTTTGTACATTATATTAATAACATATTTGTGAATATAATATAATCATATATCAATAATACTCTTACTTTCCATGCACAAGAAAATGTTAACATCATTTGTGTGTACATGTGAACTATCACCTCCACAAAGCGATGTGATTTGTTTTTCATCCCCAAATTACATTGATGATATATAAAATTATATTTATATGATTTATATTATATTAATTATATTATGATCACCATGTAAAGATATTATAAAACTTACCTTTTTTCCATAATGATCATTGAAAAATTAAAATTGTACTCATGTGTATATACCACTTTACGTCCCTAGGATTGTAACATAGTTCATTTTTTATCCTTATTTATTGAATGGATTTAATGTTATGATTTATTTATAATAATTTTTATTAATTAAATAATATTATTATGTATATTACTATGTAATTACATCTTGGAACATATTTTTCTTTCTAATTTCATTTTGGGCTCAAATATCAATATTGTAAAAATGTCCCACATGAACATTTCAAATTATATAAATTTTATAACATGTTTTTTAGTTGTATAATACGAATAATTAACATGAAAATGGTTCTGAATAAATGACATAATTTTCATATGTTTTTATCCAGTATAATAATGATCATATGTGACAAATCAGACTCAATTTGAGGTATTTCATAACAATTAACTTTCATTGAGGAATTTCTTGATTATATGCACCATTATTCGTTTATATGTGGTATATATAGATAATATCACATTTCATATCAATATTTATCTATAATCGTGTTATTTAATGTTTTAGTAAATGTATTATTTTTTCAGATTATGATTTAAATGTTCAAAGGTCTATTGGACAAATTGAATGTTTAATTATTTAATTATAAAATAGTTTTCTACATTCCAATAGTAATGATATTATTTTAAATATTTATTTACATAAATATAAAACTATTATAATATATATTTTATTTCTAATTTTTAATTATGTAAAAAAATTTAAAAAATGATACTTTTATATGTTTTTTATAAAGAACATTTTGACAAACGAATAAAATAATTTTATACTTTAAATATATATTAAGATAATGAAATTTCAACTTCCATGAACATTATTTTATTTACATATCACAAAGAAAGATTTCATATTTATTACATAAAAATACACATTTATTTGTTTTTGGTGTTGTCGAAATGAAAATGGTTTTTCAATGAATTGGTTTTTTTATTGAAAATGGGTTCTTGAAATAAAATTATATTTTTATCCATAATTGTTTACATTGAGGATTAAAATAGTTTTTAAAATTGATTTATGATGACTGTGTTTTTTTAAGGATATGGAATAAAAATATTATATGAAATGGGTGTGCCAGATATTGTTTATACGAATTTTTGATCTTCATTATATCTAACAGTTTATCCTAATATATCTCATACAAAGTTATTAGCCTCATTATTGCTCTCAAGCAAGAATGATAGAGATTATTTTAAGGGTGATCCCCATTATAGATCTACAATTAATTAGGTAATAATAATATTTTAATTTGGTCGTATATTTATTCAATTTGAATGTTTTTTGGAAGGGTTTTATGAATATGATGATATATGTATCCAAATGTAGTTTTAATTACTTTTTTTAATAATTTTATTTCTGAAACAAATATGTGTCTTATTCCAGTGAAAAAGTTTTTTTCATTCTATGAATGAACATTAAATATTTTTTCTCGTTTTTCACCAGACTAATGGTTTTATTTATTTCTACATCCCTTAATATGAATTTTTTGCTCATAACCTGTTATAAATGTTTTCCATAGTGTTAAAGGATATTTTGAGCCAAAGGTAAGAACATTATGTGAATTTTTATGTTATAGAGAGAAACCATGTTTTATTTTGTAAATTTCTATTTGATGAAAAAATGGATACTGAGTATAAGTTCACACATTTAATGTATCGTTTTACTTTATAATGTTCTTTCCTATTTCTATAAAAATGTGGACTTCAAATATCATTTATTGAGAATTCTTGTTCAAATGAACTATAATATATACTGTTAACATCTAGGTCCTTATAGTTTCTCATAGAGTATGGTTTAGATAAATTTAGAGATTATGATATTTTATTAAGAGTTAGGGATTCTAACAAAAGTTTATAATTTTTAGGTTGATCATAATATTGATTGCATAGAAACCCTTTTTCTGCATTCAGTTATTAAATTTTAAGTTGAATAATGCTATTTTTGGAGACATTCAATTTTTATGTAAATACGGGTTATTAAATTTTGGGATGAAAAACTAAAGTCATGAAAAAAAAATTGAGGATATAATATGTTATGGTTAATTTTTTATATTTTATCATATTTTTGAAATTTTATATGAATTGTATATTTTTATAAGAATTACAACCCATAAGATGGGTGATAACCCATTATGTTCAGCAAGGCTGTGAGAATCATACCCACAACAAGGGGGAGATTGGGGGGGTATCACCTACCAATGACCAACATGAAGTCTCTGGATGGTATGACAATATATTTTTATTTAAATGATTTTATGGAATAATTATATTTTTTTTATGAAAAGAATGTATTTATCATACTGTAAAAATTATTTGGTGGATATTAAGTGATGAAGGTTGTTTCAAATAACACAAACTATTTTTGGAACCATATATGATCAAGGAAATTGTAATACAATGGTATTTTATTTGTTGAAAAAACGATGAGTTATATTTTGGAATAATATATTCTTATATTGTGGGCTAATATTGAGTTAGTTTATTTATGGAAAAGGATATAATATATTAAGTATTAACAGAGAAAAAACCTTTTTCTATGAGACTTAAATATAATTTTATTTTACATGTAGATAATTCTAAAAAATTATATTTGATAAATGCTATCAAATCGTTTTGAATTTTGGGTTTCAATATTAGTTTCACAAATTTTGAAGAATTTTATGGATTGTTCTTTTTGGAATGGATTGTGATGAACTTTGGGTGTTAATTTTTAATTTTGGTATTTTTTTTATCAAACAATGGTTTATAATATTTGGAGATGTTTTTTATATTCTCCTAATAATTTTTTTTTAATGTCTAAAGAATGGATAAATATATATTTAATAGTTTTAGATTACGTGATTCTCTAGAAGCTTATTCTAGTTCATTATTAATGAGAAATTCATCATAAATAAAAATATTTTTTTCGTATGTCTTTTTTTGGAGTTTTTCTGTTTTCTTTTTATTTTTCCTCTCATTAATAATTTTCATAACTAAAATTTCATTATAATAAAAGTATTACTTAATTAACTTTTTCTTACAGAAATCATTTTATACCATATACATAATCATAAAATGGTATTATGGATGTTTTTATAAAATTTATATTATTGTAAAAAATTATTTTATACTAATTTTAAATTTATTTACAATGATTTAAAATGAATCTTATTACATTTTCTGAAAAAGTAAAATCTCCTTTTTTTAAAATCTATAAAATTGTTATTATTTTTAACTTAGATGGATTAAATGTATTTCAAAACCACATTATATGTTATTAAAAATGAATATAACTCTATTTGATTATATAATTCTATAAATAAAATATATTTCAATAATTATATGATTATTTATTTTTGTTAATAACATATTAATATGATTTCTATAAAATGAATAGAAAATTTTTGGAACTAATTTATAAATTAAATTTAATAAAAAAACTAAAAAAAACTAAGGAAATAAAATTTTAAAATTTCAAATATTTTACTCCCAAAATATAAATATAATATTTTAAACCACTTTTTTTTGATTAATTGATTTTATATTTCCACTAATGATTGATTTATAATTTTTTTATAAATTTGGTCAAGAAAAACAGTCTTTGTTATATTTTTTTATGTTATCTATCATTCTATATTATTATTATGACATTATATGAATGTTATATTATTCTATGTATATATCTATAGTTTCCATATTTTATTATAAAAATATTGTTTCTAATACCATGTTATTGAAGGATGACTATTAAGGAAGCTATTTCATTGATTCAAAAAATATGGAAATTATATATCCTAGAATCAATATTGATATTAATTTTTTAATATTGAATATTTATGATTTATTACAGTATTGAATAAATATATGTAAATTGCATTGGAAACATATAATTTATGTATGGGGACTTGTAATGTATATTCACGTGATGAATCCATAGGTCTCATTAAATAAATGGTTTGAAAAAATACCTGGGAAATTGATATTGAACTATCCAATCATTTAAATATCAATTTACAAGGACTTACCACTATTTTTTATGATTTATTTGCATGATTATTTTACAATATCATCATTTTAACTGACTTTACACATTTCCATCAATGTTGTGTTATATTTTTGATCGAATAACGATTTTTTTGATTTTTGATTTTTATATTTTTTTGATATCCTCTTATTGAATCAATGAAATATATAAGGATTATTTACTCTTCCATTTTTTATGCCACATATATTAATAAAATATATTATTCTATAATTTACCTTTATAATATTTTGGTATCATTATTTATATAATTTTTATTTATATAATATATATAAATGAATTCATGGTATTATATTCAAGGATGTGTTTTTTTCGTAATGATTTGTTTTCCAATTGTAATAAGGAAATATTTTATTTATCTAGATATCTAATACTGCTAAACGGATTGATCCTTATTGATGTGATCACTTGAAGCTTGTATTAATGTAATAATGTAAAAACTGACTTTGGGTTACTATGTAAAATATTGTTACCGTATGTATCTGTACAAGTCTAGATGGGTTATTGGGGACTATAATATTCTAGAACATAACATGTATGCTAATCAAGATAAACCCTAATATTATTTAATATCATTTATGGTTTTTTTACATATCAATATTAACGATGTTATAAAAAAGATATTTATATGACATTATTTGTATTCAGAGACTATTACAAGAAAGGGAAATCATATCAACAAAAATTATAAATGTAGGGAATTCCATTATGAGCTAACAGATTCATATTGGTATAGAGATGAAAAGATCATGACCATATTTTTGAATCTAAATTAATATATTATAGTTAAACCTAACATATTGAGAAATTATTTTTAATATAAAATCATTTGTAAATGTTGGTTCTCATAATTAAACGAAATCCTCCATCCTTTAAAGGAAATATTAATCAATTGCAATATGAGAAATGTATCAAGTACTTAAATAATAAATTTCTATACATATTATGAAATAGATGGGTAATGTTTAATCAATATGTATATTTTTAATAGGATATGGTTATAAAGGTGGTCATGGATCTAGAATACTAAATAGGATAAAAAAATAGAATTCATGCATTACTTAAAATATAAGGTGATATTTATCAAGTAAAATTTCACTACACATAAATGAGATTAAATTATGAGAAATTTCCCCAAACTCAAGGATATAAAAGAATAAATTATTATTAAATATTAGTATACCATCATATTATTAATAATTAATGAAACAGATTATATTCATATTCTAGAAATCATTAAGTACAATTTCATTAATGGTATTATAATTATTTTTAGAAGTTCAACGGAACCACAAATTTTTTCATATCTATAAATATATTAAAATTTGATAATAAAAAATAGATATAATATTATTGTTCTTATATAATTAATTAAAGTTAATAATAGAATTGGCCAGTTGAGAACCAATGTAAATGAAGTGCATCAGATAGGAATAATGGAATGATGAGATATCTATAATGTGATAGTTGTGGAATGGAATATCTTGGTAAATTCTAAATAAGAATGTGACATTATATAAAATTTTGGTGATTAGGTCCATATTGTTAATGATTTTGTGGGATATAATGAATCCACTATTATCGTATGATTTAATTTTAGGAGTTGGGAAATTATTTAATCAAATTCATCAATCATCAAGGGAAACAATAATATATGAAGAAATATTTGTAAGGTAATGATTTTGTGATTACTATAGATTATTTTTATGTCACTATGGATAGGGTGGAAGGTTTATTTATTATAAAAATAAATTTACCTACTGATTTATCACATTATATATCATTTCAATTTTTATAATTGTTATGCTTTCCAAGAACAATAAATCATTCCCAAACAATATTTTAAGTGAGCTATAAATCATGAAAAATAGTGGAGATCATATTATAAAAGGATTATGATAGTCAATATATATTATGATTTAGATACAAAACCTACTAAAAATAAATTATACATATCTTTGGCCATGATATAATCCTTTGTATGGATTTTATTTTAAATTATATTGTAAGAATTTATATCCATGAGAAGGTTATTTGGATTCATCAACATGATATATATTCCCTTGCTTTTTATGAGAATATATAAACTATTTAATTTGTTATGGATCCACCACTTCTAAATTCAAAAAATAAACTTTTATGAGAATAATAACTTGTGAGATCTATGGATAAGAAAGGAGATATTATAATAGATGATGAACCTATTTTGTATGAATACATTATTATGATTTATAAAAAGTTATTTATAAATATACCAAACCCTGAAGTTGATCAATCCATAATTCTAATCCAATATAAAAAAATTATATATAATACTCTAGATAAATTGTATATAGTTAAATAAGTTGAATTAAAGAGAAATTTATAATAGTTTTCTAATAAGGGTTTCATTTTTCATTGTGTTTCACCAAAGGGTAACCATGTTATATTAAACAAGAAAAAATTATTTTATATGATGTTATTCACTAACTATGGTGATCTAAATGTAATTACAATAAGGAATATGTGTCCTCTACCTTTAATTGATGAATTATTTGATCAACCTCAAAGAGATCAATATTTATGAAACATTAATATCTACATAAGATATCATGAATTTCAATTATGGATGGAAGATATTCAAAAGGAAATATTTACATTGAGGTATTAATGTTATAAGATTATAGTAACTCCACTCAAATTGAATAACCCGACATATTTTTTATAAAATATAATGAACATAATTTTCAAATATTATCTTGATAATATCAATGTTGTTTTTAATGATTATATAATGATATACTACAAAATATATGAAGAGTATAAAATCAAATTGAGAATAATTCAAAAAACCCTAATAATAAATTTTTTTTAAGGGAATTTAGAAACTATGATTTTTTGATTCAGGGTTTTCATTTACATGGACATTTTATCTCAAAAGATATAATTTCAATTTATCCTTCAAAGGAAATGGTAGTTAAAAAATGAGCTACATTAATTAACATAACTAAGATATGTAGTTTATTAATATTATTTGGTTACTATCGGAACCTTATTCAAAATTTTTACTAGTTAGCTTACCCGTTAACAAGGTATACATGAAAAGGGGATAATTTTATATGGTGTGAAAAATGTATTGAAATTTTTGAATATTTAATGTTCTAAATGGTCAGAACACCTGTATTTAATTTAATGATGGGAAGTGAAATTTTTACTATATATAGTGATACATCAATGAATGGATGTATAAGAATAATTATAAATAATGATTATTTACCCCCTTATACATCATGACCTTTAATGGCCTATGAAAAAAACTATCCAACACAAGATATTTAGTTAGATTTCATAATCAATGCCTTGATGATACAAAGCCATTATCTATATGTAAAATAATATGAGATATATAAAGATAATTTTTTTGGAATAAATCATTTCAAAAATAATATTTAACATGAAACATAAAATAATTCTACATATAATTAATGATTAATATTTCAAAATACATTACCACACGAGGAATGAAAATACAATGGTTGATGCATTGTGTATTAATAATCATGGAGTTCTGACTAAAATAAGGATTAAAAAAATAATTAATATTCTATTTTATTATAAATATATATATGGTAATAATTGTAAAATGGTAATTATAAACCGTTTTTAGAATTATTGAAAAACTATATTTATTCGATAATACAATAAATTTTCCATCTTAATGGTTAGTGTTCTAAAAAATACTACTGTTGTAAAGGATGGGATTCTAGAATAAATTTTACATGAAGTCGGTATATTGAAATTCAAAAAGAGGAAATATGTTTCAACATTACCTAATATACTAATTTCATAACATTATGATTACCATTCCGCACATTTCTCATTAAACCCTAGTAGAAAAAAGTTGTCTTTGTATTTAATTGAATATTATTTTTGGTATGGTATAAAAAAGAAAGTCTTTTTCATTATATAAACATTCATGGTTTCTCAATGTGTACATGATGAATCTAAAAATCCTTAAATATTAAAACATCTTATATATAGTGATTTTATGAGTTGGTATAAGGTTATTGTTGAATTAACCCTTGATTTATAATGATTCATAAAGGAAATGATGCAGTATGGGTTATTGTTTATCACCTTAATAAGTTAGTAAATTTCCATGTAATAAGGGAGGATATACAGGTTGATTTCCTAATGAAAATATTTAATAAAAACATTGTGGTACATCAATGTACACCTCTTTATATTATATTTTATTGTGTCCCTTTGTAAACTTTGAAATTATGGAAATTTCATTGGAAATTTCTTTAGAAATATCAATAATGGAATATTCAATTGAGCACTTATGAAACAACAATTTAAGGTACACCTCTTTTAAGCATATACATAGTTTTTGAATTTTTTTCAATATATACAAGGATAGTTATATATATAGGGAGGTATGATTTTGAAAATGGCCCCAGTCGGTGGGATTGATGTAGCTAGAAAAGTTACAATAGAAACATCAACTCAATAATGGTAACAAAAAAAATTCAGAGACTTCATGAATATATATATAGTTTTAGATCCTATTATCTAGGTAATTTTGTGTCACTAGCCATCCAGTCAGGTTCATGGGTATAACTAGGTCTACTCAATGGATTTCATCCAAAAATAGGTGTCTAATACATCGATGGTGGCATCATACAGAGTTGAGATTGTATGAACACATTATGTAGTTTTTTCAACAATGCTAAACCATTCACAATTTTTTCATTATAATTTTGTCATTCAATTTCTAGTGAACTACGTTATGACCTAGGTACTTTTTTATCTCATATATTTTCTTCTCATTCACATAATCCATGAATAATATATCAACCATGTGTTCATAATTCAATGTGTTTTTATTAATTATTCATCAATCCCATATTTCTTCATTGTCAAAAAATAATTGGATCCATAATTTCATAAATAAATATAAGGGTTTTAATGTGACCAAATTATTATTTATAGATTTTTGAAATAATTTTCTATGAATGTCTAGGATTTTGGGTCTTTGTAATTTTTGGACAAAGATTATTATCTATAATGGTTTCATTATGAATTTTTGTCCATAAATATTATATAGACTATGGTGTATTCCAATTCCGAATATTAGAAATTTAAATCACACTAATTTATTAATTGTTTTTGAATTCAGTGGTACATTTGTATTTTGATGGTGACCTTATCCTTTAATCATCATTACAATTATGGTAGAAAGAACTTAGCATTAGTTCATGTTGTATGGGTGGTTGGAATAATTTGTTTCTTTACATTATATTACTCTGATATTTTTAACCCTAATATCTTGTTTTATGATATGCAATTATGTCTCCTTCATGAGGATCATATTTACATGGTTATTTTATTCATTTTAAGTGGTGAAAAATCTATGATTTTTATCATATATTGTTTATATTGTTTATTTTTTATTATTATGTAGCTGGGAATATATGTAGAGAGATATCAAAAATCCACCAAAATGGATGTCTTAGATAGGTAGATATATTGAATTGGACTATCACTTGATGTTTGATGTTTTATGCATGTTTATATAGTAACTCATCATGGGATATGTTTCATGCTATCAGAATACTTTCCATCCAACATGGCACTGATGTCAGTTGATATTGTCTATGAGTACGTAGCATACAAAATGTATTAGGTTATATAATTATTAACTATGAACATTGATATTTTCTATGGAATGAACAAATATAAATATTCACATGTGTTCATGGAATCCAATAGTGTCCTATTGTGTAACATAATCACACCATACTGGAAAATTTTTGTGTTCTTGTAGATATCATGATAGTGGGTCCAATAATGAGATAGTTCACTATAGTGGATGAGTGAGTAGGAGGATTCAAAAGATGTTGGATGTGATTAGCGATGGATTTATATTCTTTATTTTATTTACTTGTTATCACAATATATGTATTATACAAAATTTTCCATTATGTATTTGGAATTATATGTTAGTACGTCATTGGTAGTTTGATGCGTATCTGTTTCTCCTTTGATGGTTATTCTTTTTTAATTAATTTTTAATTTTTATTATTTAATCTATTTAATTGTAATGATGACTTTGTAACTATGGAATAATCTTCCCATGATGATCAACATTCCATCACCACTATACAATAACATCATGCATACATGGAGGCATGCATGAGGACATGTAGAATTCCAGGATGAACCATGTGGTTCAAATTGGGTTGCTCTAAAATGGTATCAATGAACCAGTGTTTTTACAATATTTCTTCTCCATAATTTGACTTCGGATTGGGTAGATATGTGATATCATGTTTGGGACATGTGTAGGTGATCTATGTTAGTTCTTTTCCATCACTTCATAGTGAAACTCTATGTTTAAATTTTGTGGGAATCAATTTTCTTAATGTTTGATGTTACCTAATTTTAAAATTCACCATAGGTGATTCACATGTTGTTTGTATAATAATTCATGATATTTTTTGTTCATTAAGATATCATTAAATGTAGTTATGAGCATATTCTATATATATTATACTTTCATTTTATGGAGACCAAATAATTAAACAGTTTTGGAAAGTTGGATATGTGATTTTGGTGCTTTTTTGGAAAAAATTTATTTAATCATGTAAAATCTATTCATTAGTGCATATATGTAGTTGTGATATGGTTATTTTATTGGAGTCTTGTAATTTTTTATAGGAAAAATCATTGGTTCAACTATGTTTTGAACCTCTATCTTCCCATGTGTTATTTAATAATTCATCTTATTTAAGATTTTGGTATTCTCACTATTGATCTATACATATTGGAAATATATCCTCATAGTCATCTCATGAAACTAGTTTACTAGATTTCTTATACAAAGGATGTAACTGAACGTCTTCATTTAGATATTATTGTGTGTAAAACTATATAATCAATCATGTAGGGATTCTTTCATTGGGTTCCTGTTCAGGGTGGACAGTCCCAATGGTTGAGATAATGATAATGGATTATCTAAATAACTTCCACATCAAGCATTCCATTTCATTACATGGAACACTATATTCACATGATTTGAATAAATATATATGGTATTAGGAGAGTATTTGTTACCCGTTAGAGTCTACATAGTTTTGGAAGGTGATTTTGTTGATATTTTTATTTCATGTCACTAGTTGTTAATTGTGGGATGATAGTTTATAGTAAGGTTTATGTGATGGGAACACATGAAATAATATAAATGTATGAATGTTCATTTATTTATTCCATGATTAATTAGATATGTATTATTATTATGTGTTCATAGAGATCTATAATTATATTATTAATGTGTCTACCTATAAATTATTCTCCACTATGTTGATTTAATGGTCTCCTTGTCTAGTGTTAGGTAATTTATATTAGGAAATAAATATTGATATTAGTTTTTCTATAAAAGATGAAATGGAAAATTAGGAACACTGATCTAATGACATATTCTTCAATTCATTACAATTTGATGAATATATAGGACAGTACTGATGAAGAATTTTTTTTCTGAATTCCCCTAACTATCAGTGGATTGACATGATCATTCACCAATATTGTATTAGTTTCCTATACTATTAATAAGAAGATGAAGTAACAAGAAGAATATTAGGGAAAGGAAATCTGTTAGTGTAAGGAGGCTTCTCATCTCCCACTACCAAGATGAATCTATCAAGTGTTATAAATATTGTAGGAAGAGACATGTTATTTATGAATATAATTTTTATCTCAATATTATTCAGTGGTGTGCCGAATCTAGGAATATAAATAATTTATTTGATAGGTATTTTCTTATGTTCAAAAAAATGTAAAATAATAGACCATAGTAACAGGTTCATAACCAACACGGATTATTGAATTTTTTTGCAGATAATGTTATGGGATATATTGATATTGGTTCTGGAAAAGTGTCCATGGTTAATTAATATTCCACTGATGGTAGAGAGGTTCCTTCCGTAGTTTTTGTTACAGATCAGTTTTCATTACACAATATATTTTTATGTATAATATAGGACCTTACTATTTATTATTATCTACTTAATTGGTTGGATAGTTAGAAATTCCAATTAAATTGTCGTTAAAGTTATTTTCTATCTATACACACCATAGAAGAAAACTATAACATCATCATATCTATCTATATTTTACATTAGTGGTTTCTAGATTAGAGCATGTGTCAACCTTCACATTCCAATAGATTATTTTTGATGATAAGATCATTGGATGGGATTTGTTTTCATGATACCATATACACAAATATTTATATTGGATATAAGTAATTTCATGTGACATAAAGGATTAAATTTTTTGTTGACTTGTGAATGGGGTGTTGAGGAAGAAAGGGTGAAACACGATCCTCAAAAGCTATTAAACTTTTCAGAAAAGGTGGATAATATCATCATTATATTGTATTTAATAGTGAAATTATCTTCTCTTCCAATGAAAATAACTATTCATCAAGATTCCTTTCCGGGGATTTATAGGAGTTAAATATATCTAAGTGGTTTTATTTGGAGATTTTTATTTTCAATGTGTGTGGGGGATATTGATTCCACCATAAAAAAACATTACATGAATATAAATAAATGATGGTGCAGTTGGATGGTAATGAGGCAAAAGTATTCATAAAACTAGGATCTTATATTCATGTTTCTCTTATTTTTTCTCCAATATGCTGGAAAATAGGGTTCATGTTTATGCAGACTTATAGAATCTATATTATATAACTATGAATAATATACAACAATTTCCAATAATTGATGACTTTTTTTATAAATAGATTATATAGTAGTTGTTTTAAGATGTTAATATACACTTTGTCTTCTCTTATATATTTCATATAGATAAAAGGATATAAAATATAGAGTTCAGGAACATTTACAATTTTATGAATAACTTATTATTCAAACTAAATTAATTAATTATTTGGTAGTGTTCATGGACCTCATTAGTAAGGTCATTCATTGAATCAAGGAATTTATTTTCATTAATTTTATAAATGATAACATTATATAATCCAAAAAATTAAATTCACATTCAAGATATCTTGATATTTTATTGATCAAATCTCAACTATATAGGTTTTACACCAAATACAAAATGTATCAATTTTGTATATGGACGGTTCACTTTCATTGGATTGTGGATTCCCAAAAATTAATATTAATTCATCCTAATAAGGTTGAGGAAGTCATGTATTGGGTATGGTCAAGGAATGTGGTCAAGAATTTTTGTCTTCTCATTTTGGTTGGGTACAAGTAGAGGTTTATTTAAGACTTTTATAACATGGAATCAATTATAATTATGATTACTAAAAATGTGTTCAGAATTGAATATATATAATATTTTAAATGTGTATTCATTGAGTTAATGAAAATATTTATAACTGCAACGATCTTGATTCATCCTATTCTATGAGTTGGATACATAGTATATTGTCACATCATTAATTTTCTAATGTGATTTTTTGATATAAGGTGATAATTTGGTTACATATGGGTATTTTTAGTTGTCAATGAAAGAGAAAAACTACCCTACCCACTACTTACAGTTGTGTGATGTAGTTTATTAATTAATAATTTTGGGAAAATACTTATCTAAAAATATAGTTTTAATGTATAATAATCACATGATCTAATATTATGTCTTCTCTATTTGTGACTATAATTTTTTTCAACAGATGATT
Source organism: Viscum album (assembly GCA_963277665.1). Lineage (NCBI taxonomy): Eukaryota > Viridiplantae > Streptophyta > Magnoliopsida > Santalales > Viscaceae > Viscum > Viscum album. The sequence goes on from OY728147.1 coordinate 1,246,089,424, forward strand.
ATAGTAGATTTCATTATTTTTTTATGATATTTAATATGCTCATATTAAATAAAATTTAGTTATACATATGATGATGAAGAAGATGAAATATATTTGTTAGATTACAATAGTTGTGTATTGAATTCCCATATATATTTTTTAACATGAAAATGATCATTACTAAGGATCAATGGTAAGTGACCTATGAACCCATATTTATCACATCATCATTGGTGGAACATGTGATGAAAAATCATGAATTTTATCCAATGTGTGTTGTGATTCCTAAGAGGTATGTGGAAAATTGTTCTTTTCAAGGATAGGAATTTGAGATATCTGTAATTATTATGGTTCATGGAAGGGTAATAGTTCCACATTCTTTGAATGGGGATCTTATGAGAGCCTTTCATTCATCACAGTGGGCAGTGCACACTGGTTCGATAATGATTTATCACCATGTCATACAACAGAACTAGTATCTTGGCTTGAAGACATACATTGAAGGACTAGTATACCAATGTCTGAAAAATAATAGGTTCAAGACCAAGAATCTATGTCTTCGAAGGTTAATCAATAAAATTTTGGTTCAAATTATGAACATGTATGTTGTGAAAATAGTAATACTAATAGGGAATCTCATGAACTTGAGAGTTTGAGAAACCATTTGGGTGTTGGTTGATCAGTTAAAAAAGGTGGATCACTTCACACCAATTAGAGATAATAACTCTATATATGATTTCAGTGTTATATTTATTCATGATATAATTCAGTTTCATGATGTAAATCTAAAAATGGTATTTAATACAGTGTATGAGTATACACCATAGCTCATTCAAGAATTATAGAATGCAATAGGAATTCTGTATAAGGTGAGAATAAATATTTAACCTCATACTTATATGACATTAGATGGAATGATATAGACAATACATTATATGCATCAAGGTTTTATTCTATATTGTAGAAGTGATTATGATAATCACATTGATCAGTTGGATTTTTCCTATAATTACATTTATTAATCCTCGATTTAAATGTCACTATTAAGGTCTCTATTTGCGTAGTCATATTGTTGAACATTGTGATTGGTTGAGATATGTGATTTATTAATTTATTTTTTATTAATGGTATAAGGACCATATATTGTGTGTCAATGATTATATAATAGGTTTTTTAACTATGAACGAGAATAAGTCTATTATTAATGGAATGAGAAAACATTTCTTGTTTATTGTGGGTGATTATATGATCTTGTGGATGTCCCTTAGATTATGTTATATGTTTTTTAAGAGAAATATAATGTATTGACTATTTTTTTGTGGCCATTTGATATTTTAAAATTGATCAGTTTGGTGGTATTATAGATAGACCTTTCCCCTTGATACATGTGTCATATATTCAAATATATGACAATGATCCTACCCATGTTCTCAACAATTAAAATGATAAGCTGGTGGATGATGAATTTTATGATGAATGAACTATTATGATCAAGGAATAATGTGAGAAAATGTTGTGAGGAAATATCACTCTTATTGATTTGGGTCCATCGTAGAACAACTATTTTAAATAAGAAACATGAGAGATGAACGTTGATATTCATGCATAATGACCTAATTTGAAAAAGACAACTATTATGTTTTATTGTGAATTAACATAATTTATAATAGGATTATAATTTCGACATATATATTAAATGTAAACAACTTTTTATCTTTTATATATTTTTAAAAACTTTTAAAAGTGATATGAGGATGGTTCGAGGTGTCCTGGATGCCAGTTATAGAAAAGGGGATTGGTTAGTGGGCTTACTATTTCTATAGAATATATTGGTTCTCCCACAGACCCCAAAATGATTCTATAGTAATACATTGAATGATAAACTTTCCATCAAGTATTTGGTGGGGATCCAACAACTAGATATTTTAGTTCCTGTGTATAACAAGGTAAGCCTAGTAGCCATCGGCTCACTGATGGAACTTCAAGAACACGAGTAAGGTTAATTTCATTATGTGGTGTTTTATTATAACACCAACCACATATAATTTTTTTCTCAAAATAATTTTCATTCTAAATCTACAATTAACTTGGATTCCTCTAATAATGGTATGGATTTCTCTTTTACCACCACATCACCTATGTTTGATACCCAAAAAACAGATTGATCTGTTATTATTTCTTTTTTTTCATGTTCCTAATAATATAAACCAAGTCCATTACATTTTGGTTCTCATATTCAATGTTTCTATTACACATGGATAGTGATAAGATCATTTGATCAATGACACACCTATCAATGAAATACATTTATATTATTGAATTTTTTAATAGTTTCATTGAATAATTGTTGTATCTCATGTTTATCCTTATGAGAATTGTGTTGATTTTTTATCAGATATTTTTTTGACTATGTTTTGATTTAATGAAAAAGGATTATGAGGTTTAGTATAATTCATTGATTTTACATGGTATATTATATCTCATTTGTAACATGTATCATTTTCATGTGTTTTTATTTTATTATCTGTCGTTAGGTGTGGAGTTTAAGATAGTGTAATATCCCTTGATAATTACAAGCCAGGTGAGTAATAAATAAGAATAAAAATATTTCATCTTGTTTGATGTGTCGACCATGTTTTGGGACTATGACATTGGTGGGGATTTGTTATGTAGGTGGATGATGTTCATTCCTAAAATTTTTCAAGAGTTGGTAGAGTCATTCTCAAATAACCCAGCATTCATTTTTCATGTAATATACATATTATTATCATATCTATTGAATTTCATGGAATGATCTTATATGAAATATACACTTATGATGAGGTTCATTGGTGGTATCATAATTAGTCTTGTACTCACAACCTACATTGGATATTCTGTGTGCTTATATAATTCATAACTAGGGATATAGAAAATGGAATGGGGCGTGTGGTGGACGGTTGAAAATGATGGGTTGGAAGATGAAGATATATGTAAATTTGAGTTTTTAATGATGTATGTGGATGTTTTTATTTATAGTATTTACCACATACTTTGACCATTTATGTATTTTTGGATAATGTACCTCATATGGTGTACTGAAACATCATGGTTTTTTCGTTTTTTAAATTTTTCTACTCTGATGTTTATTGATTAATTCAATAATTTTTATTATTGTTATCATATACATTATTATACTAGGATGATTGCATATAATTCGGTCTATATTCCTCATGTGATTCTTCCATAGGACCAAACTGAGAGAATTCTTCCTCTTTCATAATGGGAGGCATGTTTTTGGTCTTTCGTCACATTAGTATAGACTCATTGGATTGGGATGGCGTGCTACAACACTACTTATTATTTTTATATATATTGATAAATGAAATGGTTTATTAAAAACATAAAAAATATGTTGTGTTTGTTCTCAATTATCATTCAAAGTGTAAAATCTCATTATTTTATTTTCACTTATTCTTAAACCCCAATTTTTACCATGCATTGGTTTGGTTTTTTGGGGTTTTTTCACATTCCATTTTTTTTATTTTCTAGGCTAGTGCATTGTTAGAGCATAATTATCCCATACCATATTCCACTTTATAAAAAAACCATGAAACCCAAGGTAGTGGGATTTCACATAGTTATTCCATGTTTAGTAATGATCTGGTCCATCAAACAATAAATAGCGTGTCCCATTAATAAATAGAAAACGAATTGTGCATAAATTTTATAAATCATGGGCCTTTTCATAGAAATATATGTAGTAAAGAATTTATGTGATCTAAATTCTTAATAAAATTTATTAAACCCCACATTTAGGTCCATGATAGACTAGTGTGACCTCATCCCATTTTATCCAAACCATAGAGCTCAAAAGAAGGATTGTTTCCCCCTCAAATCCCTCCCAATTGTGATTTGATGCTATTGGAATCCCCTTCTTTATTCTCGTAGTTGCTTTCCTTGTCCTTATGTCATTTTCTCATGATCTCTCTTCTTCTCTATAGGGATTCGTGGATTCTCATATTGATTTAAAGATCTAATACACTCTATTTTGGTATCTTAATCTTAGGATTGATTCTTGTTTTAGATTCATTCGATCTTCCTAAGAAAATCCCACATTTAGTTTTGATGAGTCTTGATATATCGATATTGATGTAAGAACATACATTAAAATTTACAATTAAAATAATCCAAAATTTATTTTTTAAAATTCAATTGTTTGAATTAAATACATTTTAATGGTTTTCATTAAATGGGTTTAATTTTTTTTAAATACCAATTCAATAAAATAAGGGTTAAAAAAGGGATTTTGGAATGAAATTTAAATTCTTCCAATTCAAATGAATTGGGATGTGTATATGTAAAATTTTGATATTTTTATTTTAAATTGTTGATGTGATGGAAAATTTTGAAAAAACCCAATTCCATTGAATTCTGGGTTTGTGATGAAATAGAAAGAATTGTTCAAAAAAATAATTGATAAAAATAATTGAAAATGGATTGAAACATGTAATGAATTGGTTTCAAATAACTATTTGTTAAAAAATTCATAAAATGGTTTTACATAAAACATAAGGTTTGATATTAGTGAAATTAAATTTTCTATCAAAATTCGATTATGGTTATTAAAGTGAAAACTGGCATATTTGAAATGGTGAATGTGATTAATTGTATTTTAAGAAGTTTGGAAATAGATTTCAATAGTTTTTTCACTAGAGTGCATCAAAGTCTTATGTAGTTAGTGAGTTATTATAGGATACAGTTTATGACTTCTGATTTTATAAAATTCATATCAACACATCACATCCCATAAGCATTGGTGATGAGTCATCGTTAGCCTTTGGACCAAAGGGGTGTATGTACATATTTTTCATTTCACGGTGTCGGTTCCCTATAGCCTAAAACTATCGTACCTATTTGGCATATAGCCATGTTGCTCATTTGTTTGTATTTTAAATATATATGTTCCATTATTGTAAACATTTCTACTTTACATGGGAATTTACATTAACTATATTATATATAATCTGTTATTAAATTAATTTTATGAAATGCATCATTTGTGAAAATCATCCTTTAATTGATGGATAATTCCATCGTTTGAAATTTATTTCCATCAATTGAAATGTGAATCATGAATTTATAATACGTTTTAATATTTTGAAATGTAAATAATGATTTCTTTAAATACAATGTTAATATACTAATCCAATTTATATGATATTTGATAGAAATTTGTTGTTAATTTGATTTGAAATCCTTTAAATGAATAATTGGCTAAAATCATACTGGGTTTGGTTCACTGACAACATATAACTTTTTTTTCTTTTATATTATATTCTTTCAAGATCGGGAAATGGAAAATGGTCACATTGAGGTGGTTCTAGCTATTGATATGTGGTCTTGGTGAGTTTAATCAATAGGGACATGGTCAGTTTTCCTATACTTGATACATTATTATCTTAAATTGGGTTGTTTTACCTATATTAATTCCTGCAAATTACTCACATTAATGTTTATTTTGTATTAATATGGATTTTTAATCGTGCATTGACATTTTTATGGAAACTTCATTCCCACCTTTTTTATGATACTAGGTTATTGTCACTGACCCATGGGGATCAATAATGACCTCTAGGATATATTTGGACTGAATTAGATATCAGTTCATCAGGGTACATGGGTTGGTTTTTTACATTGTGGAATTAGAGGTAGGATTAGGTTGAACTTATTATCCTGAAGTTAGAATGAAATGTGAAATCGTGTCAGGACTTATGAGGTAGTTGTGATTTAGTTCTTGAACATCCCTCACAATTATGAACCTTAAGTCTCCAAGGGTGGATAGATAAAGGAAATATGTGGATTAATTATTTTCTTTTCCCATCTTTTTATTTTTTATAGTATTGTAATCCAAATCTTTTTGTTCTGTATATTGTCAATAATTTCCATTGCTTCTTATTTTGAGTGTAACCTGATGTCTTCATTATTTTATGATGATTAGGTATAGCCTCGTGCCTTAGAGAAAACATGTAAATAAGATTTAGGAGGAAGATACAGAATATCCATAGTGTGGGAATCCAATTGTATATCTGAATCTAGTAGTGGTAATTGTGTGCAATGTCCATGCTATGGGACAAGAACCACCTCTAGTTTCTATTTGGGCACCTGCTGTGTAAGCATGAAGGGACATCCTCATGATATTCTTTCATGAGTTTCATCATCATAATCCAGGACCATTCAGTGGTTTAAATGACCATAAAAATTTTGAGAAGTGATTTAGTATAATGGATCAATTGTTTGGTTCTTTCACACACTTGATGAAATCAACATAAACTGTACCACATTTTTGATGGATGGATAACAAATGATATAGAAGTTCATGATGGTGATAGAAAAGAATCTTGAGGGCCTATAGTGGAAGGACATAGTATTTATGTTCAAGGAAAAGGTCTATCCGAATTCAACGTTGTTGGCCAATTCCTCTATGTTTTTCAAACTAGAGAAGTCTGACAATACTGAGACAGAGTATGCCAAAACTTTTGTGGACCCTTGCATTTTCAAACCTGAGATTGTTTCAAATAACAATATGATGGCTCAAAAGTTATTATATGGACATTATCTTGCTATTTATTCTAATGTTTTTATATATAAAATAATTTCTTATACAAATGTGATCGATAGAGTTCATATGTTTGAAATTGACTTAGATGGAAATTCAGGGTTATCATGAGTTTCTTTATCTCCAAATGGTCGCATGAGTTTCAATATGAGAAGGATAAGCAAGATGATTCTCATGAAATTTCTTAATAGAAGGGTGTTTTTATACCTGATGTAGTGAATTAAGAGTTAATTCTATTTTTTACTAGTGTGTTAAAACTGTACATTCAAAGAGGGTTTACACTAAGGAACCTATGAACTATGAATCTTGCGGACGCACTAGGAACATTTATATATTATTCCATGTCAATTATACACCACATAGTGGAATGAGATCATCGTATTCTTTTAAATCTATAAGAAAATAAAATACTTCACGTATAATATGGTTTTATCCATAGTAATTCATAACAAATCTACATTAAAAATTGGAAGATTTTTAGTGGAAGAATATACGGGTCCCCTGATCATGAGTAGTACCATTACTTTCAATTCTTCATTAGTGACATCACATTCTTATACTAGTTCACCTCATTATTTTCAATCGGTATTTTTAATCCATTAAATATTCCTATGTAGGTTTCATATTAGCTAATGGATACTACAACACACCTTGGTACAAAGAGAGACTTTGGTCTACATTGTCCTGCTTGTGTTTTCTTTTTATCAGTTGTCATGATTTCTTGGAGTTTCCTGGTTCTCGACGTGTAAATATTGTATTTAAAATTAAAGATGGATTTTTTAGTTTCCAATAAATCATAGATTTATTTCTATATTTTAAAGGTCACACTTCCTAAAAACAATGGTGTACCATGTGTATTTCTTGAATAAAAGGAGCCAATTTTGAACAGGGCCAAAACATTGTATCCAGTGTTGGGGAAATTTATATCAGTGATATCTTTTGATAAGGAGTTGGAATATTTGATTATTGAACCCCCTACAGTTTTTTTAGTTTTTCCGACATGTATATTTCTTATTTATTTAGTTTTCCACTAGTAAGGGAAGTTATGTTTTCCATTATCTTAATTTCTTATACTGAAATAGATTTTATTCCCTCTTACAGTATATCACTAGAAGAATTGAATGAGTTGAATTAATAGTTGGATTATATTCTTGAGAAAGGTTTTATAGACCCATGTGTGTCACCATGGGATGAACTAGTTCTCTTTTCTAATAAAAATTATTGTTCAATCAATTTATGCGTCGATTACCGAAATATCAATCAAGTAACATTAATGAACAAATATTTTTTTCCACGGATTGATGATATTTTTGATAAATTTAATGGTGGGGGGGGTAAGTGGATCTCAAGGAATGATCTTCCATCTAGTTACCATCATTTTAGGAAAAAGTAATATTTCATTTAGAAAACATTCTTTCATAGTATGAGTTACCATTATGAGTACCATGTTATGGACTTTTGTCTAAGAAATGATCCTTTTGTCTTTATGATATTAATGAATAAAATTTTATGTGAGTATCTGGATTCCCTCACAATGGTCTTTATGAATTAATTCGTTTTTTAAATTATGTCTAATGTGGATCATGTGAATCATTGGAGAACAATTTTTACTTTGTTGAGAAATCAACGACATTATGAAAAGCCTTTGAATTCTTAATAATGGATTTGGGAAGTGATATTTATAGAACATGTGGGGTCAAAACATGTTATTTCAGTTGAACATGAGAAGTTAAATGTTGTTATGAAATGGGACCAACCATTGAATATTTTTGTGATTCAATGATTCTTGCGTTTAGCTCGTTGTTATCAACATTTTGTTAAGGACTTATCAAATTTGTATTCTGCAATGGCTTGTCTAAAAAGGAAAGTGAGTAATTTTTTCATTAAATAATTAATGTTATAGTTCATTTAATCGACCTAATGTTTATTTATTAATACTTCTCCAATGTTTAATCCTCCAAAATTCGAGCATAGATTTTCTGTATTCTATGATGTGGTGGGTTTTGGATTGGGTTTTGTTCATTTTAATGGTGATAATGATGTTACTTATAGATCTCAACACCTTAGGACACATGAGAATAATTATCCAATACATGACCTTGATCATGTAGCTAGGATACACATACATAATAGTTTGAGGCATTGAATTTATGGAGAAAGGTTTACTATGATTTCAGACCATAAAATATTACGTTATAACTTCTCTCAAAATGATCAGAATCTCTCCCATAGGCACTAAGGGGAATACATATAGTAATTTCATTTTTAAATATTCTATACTATAGGGAAATGAAAAGAAGATGACTTTTGCATGATACTTGTTACTCTATAAATGAAATATTCATTGGAATAGTGTAAAATGATGGGTCTCTATTCACAGTTTTATATTGGAGTTCAGGTGAAAAGAGATGATGTTTCCATGGACAGCGTTTAGATATCTTCAAATATTCTTGAATTTATTACACGACTTTGGTATCTTGATAGTGAGTTCCATAGTATTAGATACTATTATAATGGGGGCGACCATGCTTGATTTTTTGTTCTCCAAAGATTCCATTCTATGATTTCAGAGTCTTTTTGTTGTACCATGTGAAATAAGGAATGTTTTTATGGGGTATATTAATAGTTCCAAGTGGGTAGTGAACCTATTAACCATGAATATGTTTTTGAAATGTAGTGAATGTTTTGGTGGGTAGGTATGTGATGGGGAATCACTGACATTGTCTCTAATTATTATATATTATAGCAGTTAAAGGTAGAGCACTAAAAACCTTTAGGTATGGTTTATCCACATCGAGTCTCCAATTGGACATGGGATGAGATATCAAAGAGATAGTGTGGTTGGGTTTCGATATACCCACATAATGAAGAATGTTATATGGGATGAGATCGATCATATGACTACATTAGATCAAAATTAACCCATTCCTGATACAACCGATGTTAATGATTTAAGAAATTTCATCATGAAATAGATTTAATTTTTTCAGGGAGTTACATCAATAATAGTCTCTAATTGGGATCCTCAGTTCACTTCTTATTTAAAAAGAGACATTCTTTATACTTTGGGATTTCATTTCCTTTTGATTATGGAATACCATCCAAAAAAATATGACCAAATAGAATGATCTATACAGATTCTTAAGTACATGTTATGTTCTTTTGTTCTCTACTTTGGTGGGGCTTGGGATGATAACAAGGGGTTGGTTGGTTTTTATTATTGAAATAGTTACTAGTACATGATCAGAATGGATTCATTTGAGGCCTTGTATGTATTTCCTTGAAAATATCTTTTTTAGAGATTGGTGATAGTCCTTCGGTTGGATCGAACCTGGTCAAGGATAAAATAATAAATATTTAGCTAATTCATAAAAGAATGTTGACACAATATAATAGATATATGTCATTTGATTATCATCACCACAGAACATTGTAATTATTTGTTGGTGACCAGGTGTTCTTGAACATTTCACCCCAATTTTTTCATTGATAGATTGGGAGGTAAGGGAAACATGCTCCAAATTTGGTGTTACTTTTTATGGTTATTGGGCATGTGGGGAAGGTTTCATAATTTTTAGAACTACCACCATATATAACATCGATAGAAAATGTTTTTCAGGTACCTTATCTATGAATGTAACTATATGATCCATCTAATGTATGGAATTGGCATTATCTTGAAATGGAATCTAATTTATTTATGATTGAACTGCAATTAATGATAGTTGATTATGAAATAAAGGTTCATCATGTGAGTATGGGACCTTTTTTTGTGTGATATGGAATCGTGGTTATAAAAATCATGATACATAAGAGAGGGAGGAACTGAGGAGAGATAAAGGGCTACAACTTTTTAGTATGAAAGATTCATAATTGGCTTTCTAGGAATATAAAATTTTCATGGTTGGGATGTTGTAACATTCTATTTTTATTTTTCATTTATTCATAAAACCATTTTTTACCAGAACTATTTTATTTCATTTAGGTTTTCATTAGGTGAATTTTTTAACAAACATTTAATTATCTGGTCTAGTTCATAGTTTCTGAATGCATTTCCCAAACCGTGCAACCCATTAGAGAAATAAATACAACCCAAAGTAGGGTGATTTCCCATGATCGACACATGGTAAGTCATGTTGTGCACCCCTTCATGGGAAATGGACTAGAACATTTATAACATGTTCATAATATATTAATTGTTTCTTTAAATAATATGTTTTTCATATAAAACCATTGATGTGATTTTATGAGATTTTATTTTTAATTAATATTTCCTTTAACCCTCTTTTAGCTCCCTAATGGACCGGTAAAACATCAAACTAGTTTATAGGAATATTATATCTCACAATAATGATTTTTATAAATTTCGATACATATCACAAGTAATTCAATGATTGAGTAATTCCATATAATATTTCATGTAAAATTATTTAATCCCGATATCTTTTGGATTAAAACCCTTTATGGGGTTTAAATGGAAAATTGGCATTTGTTAAATGGATAATGGGATTATTTATATTTTATGTATCCTTGAAAAAAATTTCCCATCATTGTATTATATTAGAGAACATGAAATCCTTAGGTAGTTAGTGTGTTATTTTAGTGACATATTACAACATACAATGTTCTAAAACATCATATAATTAAATTACATCCCCTTGAAGATGCTGATGAGTCCTCTTTTTCATTATGCCTAAAGGGGATCATGTACATAGTTTCTGTTTCATAGTGTTGGGTCCCTATATCTTGGAACTATCACAACTAATTTTCATATGAAAATGTTTCAGGATTTTTTAAATTTCAACTGTATATATTCCATTTTTTTATTAATTTTTACATGCCTTCGGCATTTATATAATCCTTTTTACATGAAAATTTTTATATATTCCATTTTGAGAAATAATCCATTTTGTGTAAATATATCTTTGATTAAAGGATGATAACATGTTTTCAAATGTATTACCATCACTGGAAATATGAATCGTGAATTTCTAAATCCATTTCATCTTCTATAAATGTATTTCATGGTTTTTTAAATATGAATTTGAAACTCCAAAACAATTTATTTGAAAATTGAAGGGAATATCTAGGTTAATTTAATATTTTAATCCTTTCATGTAATCCTTGTGTAAAATAATATTAGGCTATCCCTCAAACCCTACATGTTCCACTAAGTTTCTATACATTATCAGCCTCCAAGATTGTGAAAAAGATAAATGATCATATAATGGTGTAACTAGCTGTTGATCTAATTTTGATGCTTTTATTGAAATTGGAGGTGATAATTTTGATGGATGCTTCATCCTATTTCATTCATACCATTGAACCCATGGTTCCAATTCGACTTATTTATCTGTATGTGTGTTGGGATTGTGACAAGGTAGTGGATTATACTGTTGGAGGGGGTTTGGATCCTCTGGCTACATCATATAAAGTGGTGGAATCTTCTGTGGGGAAGTTGTGTGTGCGTTCATTAAAAGTGGTGGTGGCCTGTGCGAAGGCTGTCCAGGTAATGATTCATGGTATTCATTTGGTGGAAGGGGCCCCGAGGTGTTTGGATCATGTGGAAGGGTTTCATGTGGTTTACCTCTTAGACATCAAACTGTGGGAGGTGTCATCGTTCCCTTCCTGTTATCTAGTGGCATCCTTCAGGCGTGACAAAACCTTTTTGACCTTTTTTTAGATCTTTCCCTTCCTGTTTTCTAGTGGAATCCTTCGTTGTTGTGTTTTTTTAATGAGGTGATAGAGGTGGTCCTGTCATCTAATCCGAATCATTTGTTGGATCATTCCTCTATGATTTCAGTGGTAGGGATAATGTATATTGTGGATTCAGTGTTATAGGTCCATTTTCCTCATCCTTTTTTCCCCTAGCTAGGTTGTTCAAGATAGTGGTGGTTTCAACGACTTCTTAACTAAATGATAAGACGTGGTTTGTGGATTCATTTTGTGTGTTCCTAATCCTTTTCCGTCACCTTTTCAAAAGGGTATTCTTGTTGATGTGTTCTCGATGGTTTTCCCACCCTCAAAACATAATGGTGCCATGCTCTCAAGGAAAACGCCTCATAAGGAAACAACCAGGGAGGGATGTGGTTATTTGGTGTTCAAACTGAACAAGTTTGAGGTTTTGGGGGCTTTCGGTGGTGCTGATAAGCATAGGGACCTAAATAAATAAGAGGAGGAAGTTGTAAGTAGATCTCCCATTGGTAGTTGTAGTCCTGTTATGTGTGCCAGATCCCACTCTCATCCTCGAGCTACCAAATCCGTTATTATTTTCTCCTATGAGTTTACAAGCTTAATTATGGGTTGAAACCCAGCATTTTCCTATTTCCAATGACATTGGTAATGGTATTGAATTTAAGGGGTGTTAGGAAAAAATCCAAAATTTTCATCATTCATAATGAATCCCAATTCATATATGTTTCATTATTTTCACTTTTTGAACAAAAACAGACATCAGATCGCATAAAATTCATAGCTAGAAAAATCGAGTTTTCAGATTCCTTGCATTCTTACACATGGAGTCAGTAATTCTGGATCCTCTTGAGCATGGTATTGAGGTGCATCATGTTGACGTCTCGTCCTGGAAAATTTGTGTTAAACTGAAAAAGGGGGTTGTGGAATTATTTTTTTTCTTTCATCCATGCCAGCTGTGACATGATTGATAGGAGTTATCTATGGTAGAACTTATCCAATTTTTTTCCTGGAAATCAGGCCTAGTATGTGGCTGGGGACATCAACACTACTGTTGATGCTCGAGATAAAAAAGAAGTTTTGGAGCTTCTCATCCCCTCAATAAATTAGTTTAATGATTTCATAGCCTCCAGTGGACTACTTGATATGGGGATTATAGGTGGTCATTATACCTGGAATAATAATAGGAAGGGAAATAGGAGAATTTGGAGTAGAATTGGCCAATTCAATGTGAATATCTAGTTCCTAGAATCCTTTCCTCAAACACTGGTTAACCATATATCCCATATTATATATGTCCACTCTCGTATATTGATAATGATTATTAGTCAGAAAAGTGTCACGGAGCCCATTATCTACTCAAGAAATTTGGTACATGTTGATGACTTCTAGAAAATGGTCCAAAATTACTTGTTGTAGAAAATGACCAAGAGTCCCAGGGAACATATAATGAAGAGGCCCAATCATCTTAGGAATGAAATATTTGAATAGAATATAGGATGAAAGGATATTGACTCCTCCTTAGAGATGATTAGATGGGAGATTTTCAGACTTGAAAGTTATATTCATCATTTCAGGAATGATTTTTTTTAATACTTAATGACAATAAATGAATTTGATCTGATATATTATAAGAGATAGAAATGAAGTATACAAAAAAATTATGGGCTGCCAAGCTAAAGGTTGGAGATCACAATATGGCCAATTTTCTGGCTTGTGTCAAAAAGAAAAATTTGTCTAAGATGGGGAACATCAAACTAAAATAATGGAAATTTAATAATAATGTTGATACCGTTGGAAAAATAGATTTTGAGTATTTATATAACCTTCTATTTGAACAAACTATTAGGCCTGAGGAGTGGGTGTACTTGGTTGAAATTTTCTTTTGTTTTTTGCAGTGCATTTCGAACCTAGTTCAAGAATGGGATAATAAAATTTTTGAGGCACTACAAGGTGTGAAAAAAATCAGGGAATTTAATATTAGTATTAAATAGTATAATTATTTAGGTCTGCATGGATTATTTTGTTTATTCTATGTGAATTCTTGGGAAATTATTCTGAACCAATAAAATGAGGTAGTTTGGGATTTCATTGGGGGGGGGGGATTTTGAGGACTTCCTATACCTCAAGAGTGGTTTAGTACCAAAATTCAAGCATCCCAACTATTTTAAAAATTTCATTCCTATATTCCCTTTTAATTTTGTGTATAAAATCATTTTCATCATCATAAACAAGATGCTAAAATTCTTCATTCATATGATTGTATGAGAGGAACATCATGGTTTGATTCTCAGAAGAAGAATTTAGGGTGATGTGGGGATTTTCCTAGAAAGTGTAAAGTATTTCAATAAAAGGTGATGGCATACAACATAATTATTAAAGTATACATGGACAAGGCTTACGAAAATATTGAGTGGGGGTACATGATCAAAATTTTAAGGTGCTTTGGTTTGAGGAAGTGGCCTGTGATTTTTTAATCAGGTGCTTTTCCTCTCAATGGTTGTCCATTTCCTTGATACAAAATAATTTCTGATTACAAAAAATAGTTCCACTCTTGAGGTTGGGAGATCCTCCATTCCCAAATCATTTAATTATTTCACAAGATTGTCTCTCGAAAAATATGAGGAAACATATGGAGAAGGGGCCAATCATTACATTCAATAATTGGGTAGTTGATAAAATAATTTCTAACATGATTCTCACTGAAGATATATTATTTTTCATTAAAAAAATGAAGAGGTATATTAAAGGAAGCATATATTTGAATGGTTTATACATTAATCAAAGTGTTCAGTAGTGTAAATCATTCATGTGTAATATTTAAATGTCAACCAAGTATTCTATTGGACATGTTAAGGATATCCAAATCATTTTGGGCATTAAGGAGAGGAAGCTTCCATTATTATATTTGGGGGACACAATTTCCAACGGAAGAATCAAGAATAGCCTGTTTGATGAGTTTCTGGGAGAATCACTGATTGAATTTATAACTAGAAGAACATATCTTATAAATTTTTGACTGAATCACGATGATGAATAGTGTTTTATACTCAAATATTATGCATGTTATCTCTATCCTAAATTCACCAAAAGGTACTATTTAATATATTGAAAAGAATAATGACTAATTTCATTTGGGATGCATATAGTATATGTAAATTGAACTGGGTGTGGTGGAAAGGGCTGGAAAAACAAGTAGAAGAGGTTGGAGCTGGTCGTCATGATATTTTTTATACCATGAAGGCTATGATAACATTAGTGGCATGAGAAATTGTTGAAGGTAAATCACAATGGTAATTTTTTATGAAACACCGGTATGGGGATTTTTATAATGATTTATCTACTGGTAAGAATAGGTTTTCAATGTTAGATAATCTTTGTGGATATGCATGAAAATATGGAAAATAGTGTTCTATAGGTGGTGGGGTGTTTTATTATATGTTACTAGAGGGGATACTAGAAATGATCCCCCATATTTTTTATCCTAGTTATATTTATTTTATTTTTTCGTTCAAAAAATCTTCTACCTATTAGATCTTTCATCAATTGACCCTGACGATCCAGTATTTAGAGATGTTCCACAGTTTTTCGATGTCTGAAGAACCTGATAGATGTGTGATGAGATTTTTGAATACAGGGAGCTTCGATGGAAGGGAGGTTCACAATTATCTACAAGTTAGTTTTGGTTTTGTTGACTAGGCTTCGACCAACTATTGTAAATGTATTCTAATTAAATTTAACTTCTGTGTATGGTGTTTACATATCAGTGCATTGCTGACGAATGAGAACATCTAGTATAAGGGGATTATGCTGGCATCCCAATGATGCTGTTTCACCAATCCAAAACAGAAATCATGCTAGAAACTCTTCTTCAATAGTGACATAGAGACCAGGATTTGGTCCGGCATGACTATCCATATTGGAGTTATTGGAGGTGGATAATAAACTACGAAGTTTTTATCCATCAGTTTTTAGGGATTAGAAACTTCTAGTGAGGAGACCAAGGCCCAAAACATATTGTTTTTGGAAGGGTCTTGGGTCATCTTGGAGGCTCTTAATAACGCCATGGAAGGTAATAACACTTTTAGTTTATTTTATTTATGTGAGGGTTAGAGCACTGGAAGCCTAGTTAGGAGGTCTCTTCTCATGCGGGTATGTATCCACCACCCAATGGAAATTTATCCAATTTTTGGTCTATATATTGTATTTTAAATGATGTAACAATATGGGGATATGTATCTCTTAAAACCATGATAAATCAGGGTCGAAACTAAATGTGGATGGGTCCTATGTATTAGGATACAAGTGAGGAGGAGGCTAGTAAGGGATGGACGAGGCTCTATCGTGATGGTGTTCATAAATTATTATGGTCCAGGTTATTATCTTGGAGGGGATGTTAGGACAATGCTTAATGGTCAGCAATAGTGCCAACTGTATAAGATTGGTCTGATGGAAGTGGAAATAGATTCAAATGTTCTGGATGGGATGATTTAGGGATTGGAGCAGACTCCATGGGATTTGGAATATATGATCAAGAAAGGGAGAAATCATTTGGATTATGGTATGAGGTTTGGGAAAATTTGAAACGAAGTAAATTTTACGGTGGATTCTTTAGCAAATAATGTCAGTCCTGATGTTTCCTTCCAAATAAAATCAATATTGGTGCATTTCAGAAGGATTGTAATTCTATTTTTCGGGGATATAACATAATATTCTACCATTATAGGATGCCGTTATATGTATCTGCAATCAATGATTTAATAATAAAAAATTACAACATTCACTCAGTCAACAAGCTGATGATCTGTGGTCTTAGTGAGTTTCATCATTTGTGACTTGGGTAGTTTTCGTGTTTTCTGGTACTTGGATGTAGTAATTTATGTTTTTAAACCTATTTCACTTATAATATATTACTCAATACGTATTTCCTTTTGTTTGCATAATAATGTTTTTTCTTTATTCTATATTTCATTGGAAAATTCATTCCCTCCAACTTTATGTATGATTCTATGTGCCTGGCATATACTCTTGGGCATTGAGAACTCCTTTTAGTATATGATCGGGCTATCTCAGTTTTCGGGATTCTCGGATACCTGGTCTGGTTCATGACATGAATTATGTGAGAAATAATTTTACCTTAGTTGTAATTTTTTAAATAATAATTGATTCCATTCAAGTATTCAATTGGAACCATATGATTTGTTGAATTAAAAATGATGGAATACACCAAAATGTTGAGATAATAATGGTGAATGTGATATTTTAGGATGACAATTTGTAAGTTAAATGTTGATGAATGTAATAACTATTTATAATAATATAATGGAAGCTCAATGTTTTAAAAATATCATTATAGATAACTAAATGAATCATATTACAAATCATGAAGTGGTAATTCCTTCATAATGGTATATATATTGAAGTTTGTAAAATGTTTTTATGAGAAAGAGATGATAAATCTAAGTTACCTGAGACCTTTTGAGATTTCTAATGGAATTAATGATGTGGATTACCATTTTGAAATTCCACCCATCCATAACAATTTTCTTAGTGTGATCCATGTATATCTATTAGAGTAATATATTGAAATCCCAACACATTTACTCAATTATAATGAAATAAAATTAGAGACTAATATACCTTTTTTGAAGATATGATAAAGATTCATTAAAAAATATAACTTTTCTTTTGGAATAAAACAAATGATATGGTAATAGTAATTTTGTGAAATACAAAGATAGGGGAAGAAATATGTGATACTGTGAATGATATGATAAAAAAATACCCACATTCATTCTAGACATTTAAATTATGGTATTTTTAATTTTTGGAGAACGTGACACCCATGTTTTCTATTTAATTAGTAATCTTTTTATTTCATAGAATCTATAGAATAAATATAATTTTAATATTTTATACACAAAATTTATAAATTATTAAAAATAAACAATTTTTTCAATTTCAATATTCTGTAATTGTAAAGCGATTGTTTTTATATAATTCCTGAAATAAATAATTTATTAGAAAATCTATTAATTATATTATTTCCAATATTTTTTATTAGTAATTTTATAGATGGATAAACACTATTATATTTATTATTTATTTTATAAATGAATATAAAACCATTTGATGGTAAAAATAAATACTTTATAAAAACCACTTTTATCAATTAAATATGTATCAACATTTAGTTGAATAAATTATTCACTACTAATAAATAAATTTAATTATATTTATTGATCATATAACTAATATTGAAATTTAAATTTTATCTAATGGTTTTAACAAAAAAAATTAAGAATAAATTCATTTTATAGTTGGAAAATTATATTTTCTTAAATAAAATTTTTGACATTCTTTCCATGATTACATTAACCATATATTCCATATATTTTTGGAATTGAATAAGAAATAATGGATTCCATATTTAGAATCATTTTTTTTATTTGTTTTTTATAATTTTTCTTTCATTTTTTTTCATATTGAATTTTAACCAGGGTAAAAATATTTCACCACGATCATTGGTATACTTATTTAAAAGGGTTAAAATAAAGTGAAAAACTATATGATCACAAAAAATCAAAATACTAAAATAATTATTTTGGTTTTTATGTTAATCGTCACAGTATTTTCAATGAAACTATTAAAATTATGATATACAGTCATTTAGTATACCATATATTATATATTAACTAGTCATGTGTTTTCGTGTTCCCCACCAATGTCACATATAAAATGAAACATCATCCCATAAAATCTCTAAAAATCATGGGAATAATAACATGGAAAAAATATAGAAAAATATTACCTAAATAGATATCCATTTCCATGATTTTTTTCATCACAAATGGTACTTCAATAAGTCTTATTGTATAAGTGAATTATAGTTTTATAATAAAGTTGAAATCATTGCAACTGACTCCTTGAATTTTAATTATTATTATAACTCATTTAAATGTAAAATATACATATAAATATATGGAGATTAGTAAAATAAATTTATAATAATTTCATTATATTTATCTAATGATGACTGTCTACCTCTTCTCTATCAATGGGTTAATAAAAACTACGGTCACACACATTTGCAAACAAACACCATCACAAAGAGATGTGTATTATTATTAATACCATCCATATATATATTGTTATAAAATCTTATATAACAAAAATATATATTTTAAATAGAATAATTATAACACTATAACGTTAAAATATTATCTACAATCTTACACTCTCACTTGTTGAAGAATATGTAACATTGCCTGTGAATACATGATTACTACAACCTCCTAGAAGTGTTATGATATATTTTTCATTTATATTTTATATGTATAATAAGAAGGATAGATATGATAAATAAATATATAAGAAATGTATAATATCAAAAAAATAATAATGACTAATCTTTATATTAATTATATCCATTAAAATGTTTTTAAAATGAACATGTGATTACAGGTACGTGAGGACCACTACCTTTATGAGTGACATATTTCATTTTTCTATTACCCCTAGCATGGTTGGTTCCAAAATAGAATAAAATGAATAAAATTTTAATCATTATATTATTACCACTTGTATATCATTGAACCATTTCACAAAACCTTTTTCCAAGATTAATATACTAATGTAATTCTGTAGAAATTGACCATACAACCTTAAGAGAAAGTCTAATTCAAGATCATTAAAAATGAATGGATCTAAAATGATTATAAGTGGACCCACGATATATATTATTTATAAAAATTTATATCAATAATTTATTTAATGAAATTAAATTTATTATTCAGGATGATATAATTAATCTAATCAACAATGAATCCAAGGTCAGTATTTTTTCCCCTACTCAACTCTATTGTGACAGTTTTTATATTATGAGACAAATTACAATTATATTGTATATATAATGACGAATTAAAAATAGTATATCATTAATTTTCATTTATTAATGGAATATTAATTTTAAAATCATGTTATCACCACTACATTAGACTCATTTAAATGTAATAAAATACATAAGCTTTAATTTTTTAATCTCATTATTATTTTGGATTTTTCTTGATTAAATTTACATTAAAATTATTATATTCTCTTTACTCATTAAAAAATTTACTTTTTCCCCTCATATATATTTAATGGGATTAAAATGTTTTATAAATTAATTTCCTCTCTTGGACACTCAATAAAACACAATGATTTATTATAATAAAATTCAATTATCAATCATTTTTTTCAATTTCGAATCATTATCTTCCATATATAAATTAAATAATTTTCATAATAGAAATTTTAATTATATTTTAAATTATTGTTAATGTTTATTTTATAATACCATTAACTCTCATTTCAATTTATTATTATAAATATATTTTGTGTTTCACGAATAAGTTATTTTTAATGTTCTATAAAAGTTTTACGGGGATGTTTTTTTAACAGATACAACAAAATTAGATTTCCCCACATCCACTATAATTATTATGTATTTATCATCAACTAAAAATTTTATATTCGTATAATGAAAATTACTAATAGATGAATTTCTATTCATATATTAAAAATAAAATTCCTTACTTTTTGAAATGGTGAAATGAATTAGGAAAACAATTTATAACATTATTATTACATAAAGGTAAAAAATCACTAAAGATTCCCATTTTTAAAAATATGTTTTCATTGATCTCAATAATTCTCAAAATTAATTTAGTTTCTTAAAAAATTTCTTTTTTATTATCTTATTGATTCATTTAATCCATCAATTATTAGTGGTTGATATATAATTTTTTTCAGATGGAATAATCATAGTACCATGAATTTAGGTTCTCTATCATTACCCATTATTATTATGATATTATATAAATATTATTCCTGTGACATGGATATATATTTATCAATTTAATATTATTAAACTATATACCATTTCAATATTTTTTCCTAGTTGAATGAATATTATTATGAGAGTTAAATGATTGTTTATGGATCTATTGTGATGTTTTTACATATTCAATGAAGAAGATTATTTATTTATACGGAATATTGTTTATGTATTAGTTAGTAATTAATAATTTGAGTAATTTATTGGACGTTTATAAGTTAGGGGTAGGTCCTGATAATCATTATATTTGTAATGAATCATCATGTTTGATAAGAAAAATAGTTTAAAAAATATTACGGCATTTGGTCTATACATACCTATTCATGAAAATATCATAGAACAAGTAATTTATTATAATGTCCATGATAACGAATAGTTTTTGGTATGATCATGATATATAAAATTATTATAAGGATTTACATTATATTATATACCTCAATTTACATTATGAATGTTATGGAAATTTTGACATCAATTTTGTAAAAAATATTCCTTACTATAACATTACACTGACTTAATAAAAATGAATTCAAGAAGATGATTTTGAAACTAAAAGGTAAATTAAGTGACTATAATTTATATTTTCATAGATCACAGTTGATATTTGTTTCAAAATATGAATTTTAGTAAATTAATAGTACAAATTCTTATGTTTAAGTATATGTATATTGAGAATAAAAAATATTTATGTTTGGTCAATGATGATGACAATCAATTATAATACAATATTTGATGTGGAATATTGATTATAATTTTTAGATAATTAGGTAGGGTATAAATATTTAACATATCATTTAGAATCCATTTGATTGAAAAAGTAGTAAACAATTATAGGTTTTTTTCTGGTCAATTATAATTTAACATTTCACCGTATTATTTTTCTATTCGTGATTGGAATCGGTAAAAAAATGTTTTCAATTATATTATACACCACTAAATGTACAATGATTGTATGTGTGAAGTGTAATATCAATTTTCATAACCACCAAGGATATGATATGAATTAAGTTTTTCAGATACAACTACATCATAAATACATAAAGAAGGATTATAATGTTATTTATTAAGGATACCCTCATATAGGGGAACAAACGAAACATATTATATAGAATAAAAGATTCAAGTTCACTAACAAAAATTTATGTAAATGATTAATAAAATTACTTTGAGTTCTATAGAAACATGGTGTTATTTAAGATTATATTTTGGAATGCTATTTTTTGAAAACATTTCAATTTCATCAATATTATTTAAAAATTATTTGAAATAGTTAGGTATTAATTTAGTAAATATGTGTTTAATAATTCACTAATTTAATTCAAGATGATATTTTTTATATTTTTCAGAATGAATATCATTTTAGAGTAATTTATTTAGAAGGATTATGTTTTTGATGAATGATTAATACATTTTACAGTTCTACATGTGTATTTTAAAGGGGAGAAATTTTATAAGATCTATATAGTAATGTTATTTTTAATATCTCTTTATTTTTAGTAAATTTTTTAATGTATTGTAATATAAACATGATACAAATTATTTAAGATAAATAAAAAATGTACATTAGAAAAAAAAACAATATCATGGATAGTATTTAACAAATTACATTAAAGATTACTATAAAATAAAGAGATTAAATATATTTATTCTTATATGATAAAGAGATTTATGTTGCTACTGGATACATAAGTTATAAAATAGATCATATAAACGTTCCGCACATCATGAAATAGAATAAAAAATGGCATGACATATATTATTCATTAGGGATATGTGGTGGTAAATAGACATTATATAGGAGTGAAAATACATGGAATGATAAATTTTATAGTGATTTATAATATTAAAACTCATAAAAACTGCTCAATATTATAAAAAAAAACACTATTCATTCCATGTATTGAATCATTGATATTCTAAAACAATTCTTGGAATCCTATGTGAAATTTTCAAAAATTATAGCTAAAGAGAATTATTTTATAATTTTTAAGTATTTTTATAAACAAATAATTATTTCAATGAGTCCATTGAATTATTTTGGTATATAAATTAATCTTATTAGACCATTATATATCAAGATAAAACATGTCGTGTTTTGAATGAAATAGAAATAAAATATAAGAAACCACATGAAAAAGTACTTTGACTAACATTGTTTCTATATGTACATTGGAAACATTGTATTAGTTTATTAGAAATAAATATGTGGATACTAAATATTTATTTATTTATTTCATCATGGATTTTAGTAGATAAAATATTGGAATGTTAATAATTTTAAATTTTGGATAAGTTCATTTTAATGACATAATGATATATTTTATATCAATATAAATATATCTAAATTCATTTATAATTTGGTATAATTGATGTGTCATGATTTATAATTAAATTAATCTTAATTAAAATATATTATATTCTATATGAATGATATATCATCATCATGTTATCTTAAAATGTATTACTGTAAAGGGATTATAAATTTTTATTTGAGTATTTTAGGAATTTATATAGTCAAATAACACGGTGTTGGTAAATTTTTATACTCATATTTAAATAATTATTTACATCATAAATCATGAAATATATTTGGGATAATTTACAAAGCATGAAAATCCCATAAATCAATTATAATTGTAGAAATTTTGAGTATTTTGATTGATATTAATGATTAGATGTTTGTGAAGAAAATATAATATAAGAATATATTTTTTTAGAATTAATGGAAATAATTATTGATAACTATTTTGAAATTGTTTAACATAAAATTAATGAATTAAATTAACAGACAAAAAGGGGAATAATTTGGTGGAAATGGAGATATGGTCCATAAATCTATTGATTGTGATGTATTTATGAAGCGATGTTATAGGAAGTATACTTAAATTTTATTTTATATTTGATGATATAAATTATTTTACTTCAATGATGATGGATGCAATCAATGAATTACATTTCTAATGATGTTATATAAAAAATAAATTTTATAATGTAATTCAATAAAAACTTTTAGATTTTTCATGTTTTCTTCCATTGCTTCTTGTGGGTATAATAATGGGGAATAGAAATTATTAATGGGAATAATGAATTTAAAGTAGTAAAATTATATATATTTAATATATTACTACTGTTTCATTTTATTTATCAATATAAGACATGTGTTTGACTATTAATATAATGTATTTTTTTATAATTGAATTTATTTATATTAAATAAATAGGGGTTATTAAATGTTTATAATGATGTTTGTATTGGTTTATCTAATTTTATAGAAAGATAGTGTAATCCCTTTAATAATAAATATGGAGGGATGTTTTTTTATTTCATGATAGTACATTGTGATGTTATAGTTTTAATATTTGGGGTGTGTGGTATTATCAATACATGCATTGATTTTCATAGCCAAACTCACTGAATGAATTCCAAAGTGATCAGTGAATCTGATTGTAACCCCAAAATCATTCCATTAATATATTGTTTGTAAAGAACTATCACAAAGGATAAAAATTAGAATATTCAGTGTATTAGGATAAATAATCCATAAAATGATAAAAATATACCACTAATTCATTATAATAATTAGTATAAAAAAATATATTCAACCAAGTTAGGATACTGTGATATAAAAAGAATGTCTCCAATGGACAACCCATGATAATCAACGATTATTATTGTGAATCAAACCCTAAGGATGAACACTATGATAATGTAATTTCTAGATTTATCATTATCTTTTTCTAGTAAATCTAAAAAATGTTGTATAGAATATATGGGTGATAAAAAATTACAATCAGGGGAATGCACTAATGAAACTCTTATAAAAATATGGAATAAGCATATTAAAGACTCTATTAATAAATAAAAAATCCTCTGTATTTATTAACCATTTATATATCCACAAAACTACACAGTCGATTTCTCAACTTATCTAAAAAATGTATTAAAATATTGTAATCATTAAAATATTTTATGTAAGGTATCGTCCCCCACCCATACCATTGACACCATTATTCCCCAATTGAATATATTCTAGAACTCCCATAAAGTTTTTATCCATATACATAATGAAATGAACCCTCCGGTCCATTCCATTGTGAAAATTCTCTGTTTGAGATGTTTTGAAGACTCATGGTTACTCATCTCTAGAGTTTTCTAAAAATCCAGGTTTTCCAACAGTAGTTTTCATTGGTAGGTCATGTCAGTGGCTCTAATTCTATGGGTCTCATCAGTGAATCGCTATCTCTAATTCATGTTAGTGACTCTTTATTGGTAGTCTGTGTTGGTGGGTCGTGTTAGTGACTCACTTTTAGTGTGTTATTTCGATGACTCTCTATCAGTAGGTCAAGTCCTTAGTTCTTATCGGTGACATGATGTTGGTTGGTCACATCAGTGACTCAATGTTGGTAGGTCACGTCTGTGGTTCTCATAGATAACACATTATCGGTAGGTCATGTCGTTGGATCGCTGTCGATTCGTGGTGTTAGTTACTGTCATCAGTCGGTGGCATCAGTGAAGGGAAATAGTAAGTGGCATTGGGGAGTGGTTTTGGTGAGAGGATTTGGTGACTCATGTTAGTGAATGTTGTCGGCGATGCACCAAATGGTGAGTCACAAACGTCATTTCCTACTTTTTCCAGTTTGAACCCCTTACATTTTTTTTTTTTAAATTTAGTTTCAAACCATGATTGACCATTTTTGATGCAGTTTCAATGGAAATTAATTATATTTATAACTTTTATAATGCCTCTTAGACTTTGAAATGGATAATTTGTGGGGTCTTTTCCGTGACCTGACTGTAATATACATTGAAATCGTCTCTTTTCCATTGATATAATATAATTAATTTTTCTAAAGTTGAGATTCTCTATTCCCTGAACACTTCCGTTTTATTGTGGTGCGAAAATATAATTTCTTCCCTATAGAGTCTTGTGTTGTGTTGTGACCATCAAATTCAGTTTTCCATTAGGTTCATTCAAACTTATCATGAACCCCCTATTTTGGCACAAGGAGGAGTTACAGATCATCTATTGTTCTAGGTTGGGATTCTTTCATCTCTCTATTAATTGTGTATCATGAATGGTGGGTGTAATGATGTAATATTGTAAATAAAATTAGATCCATTTTAATCTATGTATTAAATGAAGTGTGGAATATTATAAATAAAAGGATAATCGTACATTTTAAATCAATAATAAATTAGTGGTGGAGAAAATGATGATGATGTTAGTTATGTTTTTGTATGTTATATTTGATCAATTTAGTTATTGGGTTGACAGTATGCCTTATGAAAATCATGGTTATTGGTGGTCCCTGTTTGCGCACCTAACTCATGAATACTTGTTGTTAATATCTGATGAACAAATGTTAACATGAAAATATTATTTATCAGGTATATTGTGATAATTAAATGGATTTACATGGATAAAAAATCTTTTGTGATATCCTTGTATTAATCATAGTGGAATTAATTAATGATTGTGTTAATTCTGAATACACAGTTCCTTTTTTGGAGTGGCTATTTGTTGTGTGGGGATATTTTCTTTCATTCACTTTTTATGTGTTGTGTGGTGTAGGTATTGAGATTATGAAGGTTTGTGGGGACTGTTTAATTTTGTAATGGAATAATAGGTTGGGAGATTTTTTGAATGTAGAATGGGTGAGTAGGGTATTGTAGAGGAAATGCAACTGGGTTGTGTTTTATTTATTTTACTATGCACAATGAGGATATGAATTCTGGATATTGAGTATGTCTTTTACATGATAGTTTTTACTATCCTATTATTAGTTTGAGGGTTTTAGTTAAATTTGGTTGTATGAAATTTGAAGAATGATAATGGTAGTGGTTGGACATGTTTCGATGTGGGGAAGAAGTCTGGTGTGGGATATTTTATCATAGTATTGATACTCTTTTTTGCATGGTTGTGAGGCTGGTTTTGTGTTGTGGTTGTTAGATGTCGTGGAAGGGATGGAATAACTAGTAAATTCTTTTTAACATAAAATTTATTTGGTGACATGTGGATTTCATTTATCAATGTCAGAAGTGTCCGGAATTTGTTATGATACATGAATTTAGAGGTAGAAGAACATGTGGAAGTTTTATCGGGCGTATGTTTTCATGATAACCCATATGTTTGGATGAGGTTTCGGTACCTATATATAAATACGGGTAAATTCTTTTGATTTTATACTCACACCACCCTAAGTTAACACTATGTTCTAACCTCCCCCCATTTTTGGGTGATCGTATATTTCCTAATCATCCTTGTGAGATGATGGATGGTTGATCATCCACTCTTCACAGGTTCCTCTTCTAGGAGGTGCTTTTCCATGACTCATCATGTAGGTTTCTGTTTTTGAGGCCCATGTTTTTTAGGGAAAGTTCTGCTTCCCATGTGTCTTTGGTATGAGATGTGTTGTGTTTTCCATTTTTCTTCAAAATGTGGTGTTGTTTGTGGACCAAGTGTCAGATGCTGGGATAAGATTTATTAGTGTGGCCCATGTACATACAGGCAGGATGTGATGTGGTATTTTTCCTATGTTTGTGTGGGTGGTTATTGATGTGGTTCTTTCGTATTATGTGGTAGAGTTAAGAGGTTTTCCATTTTTCTGTGGGAGCATCCAATCAGTGATAATGTGGTGCAGGGTACCATATCATCCACGTGCATACTATATTAATTTACATTAATTATTTAGTGAATATTCCATTGGTGATGTTCAGGTGGCTATGATAAGTTGTTCGGTGATTTTGGTTTCTAGTGTGTTCTCAAGGGGGCATTGGTGTGCCTCGCCACTTGTGCAAGAGAGAATTTGGTTTTCACTACTGAGTGTAATTGTATGTTCAACCTACCTATATAAGGTTTTTTTTGGTTTCTTGGAGGACTGTAGGGACTATGTTGGGAAGTAATAGCTACATTATTGGGAGATTTCTTGTGTCAATGCTAGCCTTGTTTTTTTATTTACATCAGATTCAATTTTTGTGTAAGTGTTCTTTTTTTATAACATCCATGTGGGATGGATTTGGTCTATATTGTTTATATATTTCATGGAGTTGTTTTCTGGTTGATACATATTATCTCCCAATCATGTTGACTATAAAAATATTTATTCCTACTATTTTGTGAGATTTTTATACCCTTGGTCCTGGTCGCCACCTCGGGGCCTACTAGTGCAAGGATTCATGGGTAGTTATCTCTCTTTCTCAATTTTTTTCTGAAGATGGCCATCATTGGAGGGTGGGGGTCATGATAGAATGGAATCAGAGGTGATGGTTGAAGGGTAGTATGTAGTATGGAGTTATGTAATTTGTGAATTTTGTGGGTTAGTAGGGAACAAATGTTCGGTTACCTAGGATCATTTCATAGGACAGGGAAGATAAGCTAAGTCATATTATCCCCCCCTTTATCCAATGTAATGACTCTGAGCATACTGAACCACCAATTGTGGATGCACTATTTTCACGGTAGGGACCCTTGTAGAGGTACATGAATCACTATGAGTTGTGTTTTTTTGAGTTGGGTGTTTCAGTGAATTTAAATTTATAAAGAGTATAAATTAGTCATAATCAAAATTCCCTGATACATGGGATTAGGAGTGACTTGTTTAATTTATAGTTATGGGACACATCATTTTCAAAGAGAGGATCTGGAAGTCGAGGCTTTTCATGATGATATAGCAGATAGATGGATGGTTGATCTAATAGGATGAGGAAACCAATTGGAAGATAATTTTAATTTATTTCAAGCAGTAGACCATGGGAATGTATGAGGGAGGTGTCTGAGACATGGAGATGGGGAGTTGGCCCGAGGAACTTGAGATCACCTTCAACCTGATCTAGGCTCCAATGGAGTGTTGTGTTCCATTGGTGGTTAATTATATGAGAATAGTTTTACATCAGTGGTGGTTATTTTTCCTAAGGGAGTGAAATAGAATAATGTTTTATCGGTTGATTTCAAGAAAGAGATGAAAGCAGAATTCGTTTCTTCAGACATGAGGGTTGAGAACAGGAAATAATTACCCTCCCTCCAGTATGGGAGGATGTCGGTACAGGAGTTGGAGATCATGGTCAATGATCTCCATTACATCACTCTATAACTCCTTCTAGATGAGGAGTCTCATGTGATGTTCCTAGAGAAGGAACATCATCATTTTCTCCATTATGCAATTATTCTATTCAGCTTGTCGGCATAGCTAGATGTTTTAAAGGAGATGATAGTTGAGATAATTCACTCGGAAGGATTTATACCATGAGAGGGATGACAAAAATGTTCTTTATATGAATGTATACTTGTATTACTTCTCATGATCCATTTCATTGAGGATTCAACCAAAAGATAGTGGAACTCATTATTTTTTGTTTCTATTGTTGGGCCCTTGTTACTATCTAGATGGCATGGGGATGTTCTGTTTATATGTGGAGTTCGTGGGAACCTTGAAAGTCAATTCCTGATGTCCATTTTATCTAGGTATTGTGATGGTGGGAAGGTAATTTCCCCCCTCAATAGTAGTTCTGAAAATACCATTTCTGCAGTATGCAAATGGACTCCTACTGCACTGAGGGGAGACATTTTAGATGTATGTCGACCTCAGGGTATTTATCAAGGACCTATTCTAAGAGAGGGTTGAGGAGGATTTCATCTGTATATGGGAAGAGGATCTAGGAAGGTTAGTTACATGCCCCAAAAGTATTAGTTTCAGTATGGCCAGGGATAATCTGATGTACGAACAGTTTTTTCAATACTCTTGCTAACGATTTTTTATTTATAAGAACCAAACTCTTATGTCGCTCCCACACTATGAAATTATCTAGTAAAATACCTAGAGTGTATTCATGTACCTTTGGTAATGAGTATTCCAGTAAAATGTCATACCAATTTGTCTGATTTTTGTCAAGGATGTAGACTAATGATGGGTCCACATTAGTCCTATGGGGATTATTATCAATTAAAGATAAAACTGTAGAATATAATTCATTTAATTTAGTGGTTGTAATATATAGATGATGTTATCAACTACTTGTAGATTAGTTTCATGTTTTATGATGTGGGTGGCCAATATGTCACTTTCATTGGTGATCAGAGTTCTTAGATGGGCAGTCGGTGTATGAGGCCCTTTTTCCTTATTGGTTGAAATGTTAGTGGAATCAGTGGATGCTGAGATGGAGGAGGTTCCCATCGTTGTTGGAGAATTTTATGATGACTTCCCAGGGGAGGTCGTGACTGTACCCCATAGTGTTATGTTGAGATTGGAATAGACCTTCATTAAATTTTCTCAATGGTTTAGATAGATATTAATTAGATGATACCTTCTGAGTTTGATGGGAAAATATCCATCATGGTAGCAGTGAAGAATTTTTGAGGTGCATGTGGTTGTTGAAAAAGTGGACATATATGTGGTGATTGTTCGCAAAGAAAAACAAAGACATTCAAATTTGTTTAAAAATGGTATTTTATGGTGGAATGTCGAGTTCAAGAGTTGTGGTCGACGATCAATGATTGATTCAAGAATGTCGACAAAGGAATGGATGATCTGGAGGCGGTAAAAAAAGAACAGATACAAGGTGTCACCTTTTTCCAATGGGCCAAATTTTTTGGGCCTAAAAATAAACAAATGAGGAAAAGTTGTTTTTGGAATAGGGACTTGCGCGCCGTGTACTTGAAGGCTTGGAAACATTTGTGCTATATGTTTTTCAAGATCATATCATTAAAATATTGAAAAGGGATAAGGGTTGCTCAGATATTGGTGTTGTCGCGTAGGTGACTGGCACGCCATGAAGAGACTTTTGAGCTTATGCCTTGGATTCTTGAGAACTTGTGCGCTTGTTAATATTCAAGATCCGAACATCATAATATGGAAAAGTAAAGTGGTTCGCACATGTTTGGAAGTGGGTCGCGCAAGTGACTTGTAGGGGAAAGAGACCTGTGCGCCGAGACATGCGCACCGAGGGTAGACTTGCGCGGCGTCGCACAAGTTTTTCAAAATGCCTATAAATACTGGACCGCCCCTCCTCATTTTCAACAGAGTTCAACACTTAGAAAAATTAGACCTCACGTCGCGCAGGTGTGGATGTCGCGCAAGTGGTGTGTGATCGTACAGGTGGACTTGCACACCAGTGTTTGATGTTGCACACTGGTTGGTAGTTCCACACCAATATTGGCATGGGTGTAAAAGGGTTTAAGTCACACTGGTTTGGAGTTGTTGAAGATTGTGCCATGTAGGTGGTAGTGGTAGACCTGTGCACCAGTTGTGACATGTGTGATGATACTTGCACGCTGGTTTACACTTGTGCCCCAAGTAAGGTTGATTCCCCAGCAGTGTTTTTGGGCTATGTGGAAGCTGTATGTTTGCTCGATACCTTTGGTGCAAAGAGAGATTCATCTATGGGTGAATGTTGGACTACAACAGAGCATCCACATACAACATAGGATGTGTTCATTAGTGATAATGAAGTGGCCTGCATGTATATAAACTGTGAGTGGATCCTTTAAAGAGCAGTGTGGAAAGGAAGAGGAAGAAGGTGATCCTCTCCACCGACAGTGATCCAGAGAGAGAGAAATAGGGACTGACCCTTGAGAATGCAGTGAGTTGACCCTAAACCTTGTAAAGGTAGTGATCATGGGACATAGTGACTATTCCCGAACCTTTTAATCCATAGCTAATGAATTTTAGTGGAACTTCGTATGACCGAAAACCTTTCGGCGTATTCTCTTTGGACGTAGCCCTTAACAGTGAACCAAGTAAAATTTTTTTGTTTTGTGCTTACATTTCTATCTTTTAATATTGTGAAAATGAAAGAGATAGAAGAGTGTTTTGCTTAACAGTGAAACATGATCATAACAGGCATTTATTTAAAATTAGTCATACTCTGATTCACCCCCCCCCCCTCTCAGGGTATTTAGCCTTGTGGACCTAACAGAGTTGCATGAGATGCAGATTCAGACTGACAACTTGATGAAAAAAGTATTTATCTGTCTCATTGAGTTGCCATGAGGTGATTCAGTCTTGTTCACAATGAAAGAAGACGGTGGTATGAGGATGTGCATAGACTACTAGAGGGTGAATCAATTGACTATCAAGAACCAATACTATATCCCAAGGATAGAAGATATGTTCGACCAAAATAGGTGGTATGTATTGTTTTCTAGGATCAATATGTTGTTTGGGTATCACACGTAGAGGGTGATGTAGGGTGAAATCTTGAAGAATTCTTCTAGGTGCATGTATGAAAAATTTGAGTTCATGCTTATGTCATTCGGTGTTCTGAATGCACTCGCCATGTTCATGCATATCATGAACTACGACTTTCATGAGTTCATGGACCAGTTCTTCATCAAATTTATCGATTATATCTTGATATACTCAATGTTATAAGAGGACCTACAATGAATATTTGGACTATCACAGAGGTAATTTGACACAACCAACTCTACTAAAATGTATACATTTCTATGTTATGGATGTGAGAGGTGAATTTCCATGGACATGTGGTGTCAAAACAGGGACTAATACTAGACTCTCCAGATAAAGAAGAATTTTTTTCATGGGAAGCACATAAGAATGTGGTATTGGTGTATATTTTTATCAGTCTAGTAGGGTATTACCAAATATTTATACCAAATTTCACTCATGTTTCATCCCTTTTAATGACTATTAATTGAACGTACTCGACCTTTTAGTGGAGTGAGTTGTGTGAGGAAGAATTCAACCACCTGAAGGGGAAGTTAGTTACTAATCTAGTGTTAGAGTTTTAAGAGGAGTGGGTTATTTTCCTTGTGTGTGGTGATGCTTCTAGTTTGGGATTAGGATGTTTTCTGATGAAATATATGTGATTGATCTATTATTTGTCAGGGATGTTACATTCCCATGAATGAACTATTCCATCACTGATCTAGAGCTATCATCTAGCATGTTCATACTAAATATGTGGATACATAAACTCATTGGTGAATGCTTTTTGGTCTTCACAAATCCCAAGATATTGAGGTATATCTTTTCCCCGTGAGATATAAACTTGTTACATTGGATGTGGATGGATTTTTTTCTTAATTATTATTTCAAAATCACATACACCTCAAGGGAGACGAATTTTTTGCCGAGTCATAGAGAAAGAAGTCATAGAAAGGGGTTTTTTGGATTATACATTATCTTGAAAGGTGATAGGGGAGTTCAAAACCATGGACATAGATAAAGGATTGGATGGAGGAAGAGGCTGTATATATCAGATGACCGTATAGTCTACTCTGAGGAATCAGATGTAGGAGTTATAATAGCAATACATGGATGAAGAGGTGATTCATGATTAAATTTACCATGGTGATGCACGAGTAGGATGTTCATAGGATGGACATAATCAGATGTTGTTTCCTGGGAAGCTGCATTTTCTAGTGGAAATATAGGAGGGAGTTCTCTTTGAGATTCAAAACTCAACAGTATCGATACACCTAAGTTATTCCAAGATATATCTTGGCATAATGATGCCATTTTGGTGTACTGGAATAGATCGGACATGGAATGAATTTGTGGAGAATTTAATAGTGTTCCATTATTTGAAGACTAAATAATAGGTTCCCTATTGACTGTGAAAGCCCTTAGATGTCCCTATGTGAATGTGGGATGAAATATCAATGTATTGCTTCATAGGATTACTTATGGAATAGGGAGTCTATGGTGAAATACGGGTATTGGTGGATTAGATTACAAAATTATCTGACTTCTTATTGATCAAGAAGTCTAGTGCGGTAGATTTCTTGGTGTAGAAGGTTGAAGATGAGGTGATTTAGTTGAATGGAGTTCCCAGATCCATCTTCTCAGATTGGGACACATGTTTTTCCTCATAAATCTGGAGGAGTTTATGACATGTTTTTGGAACTAATTTTCACCTCTTCTCTTCCTTCCACCCTTAGATATATGGTTACACAAAGCCAACCATTCATACATTATAGGAAATGTTGCATGCATGCATCATGAACATTGGTTGATATTGGTTATGAAACATGACCTTGATAGAGTTTTCATACAATAATAGCTATCACTCATCAAATGGTACGTATCTATTCAATTACTTGAATGATAGAACGTGTTGTTCACCATTGTGTTTGATATGTGTTGGAGAGGAAATTGTTATTTGGCCAAACATAGTGGAGTGTACGACTAATAAGGTGCATCATGTCTGTGAGAGGATGAAGGATGTACATGACAAAAAAATCATTACACTGGTCATATGAGGAATACCTTGGTGTTGAAGGTTGGGGAAAATATTTTTTTAATGGTTTCCTTTAAACATTGGCAGTGGAGGATTGGGAGAAGGGGAAGTATTTGGCCAAGATTCATTGGACCCTTTGAATTTTTTGGGTGAGTTAATGAGGTGCCATTCAATTTAGAATTTCCACCACAAATGGAGAGGATCCATCACTTATTTCATATCTCCTAGCTTTTTCAGTATCACCACAATGAAATCCATGTCATTGATTGTGGATACATGGATATCTAGGATTAAATAATGTTTGTGGAGTAGCTAGTGGAGATCCAGGATCATCGAGAGATAGTAAAACATGTGCAGTTCATTCCAATGGTTTGTGTTTTGTTAAAGAATGGTGTCTTGGATGAGTGACCTTTTGAGTGAGATGAGAATATTTGTTCCCAATAACTGATGTTTTTTTGAGTATTTCTTGTTCATTTGGATTTTTATGTTATTCATGATCCTTATTTTAAATAAGATATGTTGTTTCCTTATTCAGTTATGTGTGATAATGTTCTAACCTTGAGGATATTATGACCTAATTCTTATTTGAGGAAAATTAATTGAAATTGTGATTAAACCCCTTCTGGTGAGTTAGTGACACCAGGAGAATATGGTTTCTCAATATGGAGGAAGGAATTACATGACTCATGTGTGTAGATTGTTTGGTATTGTTTATCATGTAGTGTGTCTTTTATTTTGTTAGAGGAAGTTGATGTCGGAGGAGGTGTTCTTGGATGTTGAGGTTTCACTCCAACATTCGGACAACAAAGGTTGAATTATTGTTGGAAATTGATGATGGTTGATCTGTTTAATGTGTAGTAAGATCCTTAATAGGTATATAATAATTTATACGTTAATACAACTCTTTCTTCTAGGAATCGTTTTGAATTATCCAATGGGAGAATATTTTTAAAGGTATGTAATGTATTGGACCAGATCATTCGTGTCCATTCCTTTGGGAAAATTCAATGATTGATGTCTTCTAGGGGTAATGGTGACTCATTTCAGGACTTTCTGAAAATCCTATTTCCCCATTAGAAGGTGATTTTGGTTGGTCACATCAGTGTCTTGATGTCACTTGGTGAAATCAGTTCATCCTTTTATGTAGGTTGCATCGGTGACACACTATCAACCGGACTCATCGGTAGTTTGTGTCGGTGGCTCACTATCGATGGGTCATGTACGTGAGTTGCTGTTGGTAGGTCGGGTTTTTTGGTATTTTTAGTAACACACTATAGGTAAGATACGTTGGTATGTCACATCGATGGATCACTTTCAATGTGTGGTTTTATTGAGTGGCATCAGTAGCTGGCATCCGTGACTGGCATCCAATGGTGTCATCATTGAGTTGAGTCTGTCAGCCATGTCAAAGACTCGCATCGATGAAACACCCAATGGAGAGTTATTTCCAACTATCCCTACATTTTCCAATCATTCCCCTCTAACAGTTTATTTAATTTTTATCGAGTTTAAAACAATGTTTAACCATATTTTAAGTTATTTCAAAGGATCTTACTAATATATTTAATATCCTAACACAACCTGAGTCTTTAAAAGATCCAAGACACATGGTCATGCCATGAACTGATATTTATGTATGTTGAAATAATCTTCCTTCTTTTGATATAGGATTCAGATTTTTATAATTTTGAGATCCTATATTATATTAACCCTTTAATTTTATCCCTATACGCCTAAAGAATTTCATCATCATAGTGTCATTTGTTGTGTTGTGTACTTTATATCCACTTTTCTCTTACATTCATTCCTACTACTCATGCACCCCATATTTTGGTGAAAGGAGGTGTTTTTATTTTATGTTGTTCCAATTAGGGATTCCATATTCTCTATTTTAATTGTTTATCTTAAAATGTTGGTATAATGATGTCGTCTTGTTAATATAGTTATATCCATTCAAAATGATGTAACGAATGTGGGGTAGATGATGATGATAATAATGATAATCGAACCTATTAAATTGTTAATAACAGATTTTCAGGGGAGATTATAATGATATTTGTTTTTCATTATCTATTATCATTAATCCTTGTTGTTAATTGTGTTGGCCAAATGAATTCTGAAAATCATGGCCATTGATGTTCATTATTTCTACACATGACTAATTAATAATGGTTATTAATCATTTGATGAATGATTATGAACATGAAAATGTGATTAATCATGGATATACAATTAATTAAACGGATTGACTAGGATCAAACATGTTCTCTCATAACCTGTATTTTATTAATGATAATTTATAGAATAAGTTTGTTAAATATGAGTACACCTTGCCTTATTTTTCATTGATTTATGTTGTGTGTGAATATTTTTTGAATTTATATTTGAATTGGTTGTGTGGGTATTCTATTGGGATAATGGAAGTGTGTGTTTATGCTGTATTGGTGTATTTGGAATATCGGGTTGAGATATTATTTGATTGAGTAATTGTTGAGAAATATTTTGTCATATGACATCAATCTAGTAGTGTTATGTTTATTTTTCTCAGTATGGTGTGCATATGATGTGGGGCTATAGATAATGGTTGTGACATGATATTTTGAAAGGTACAGTTGGGATTTGGGGGTTTTGACTTAGGTTGGGAGACAATATATTTATGAATGATAAGTTAAGTGGTTTAATTGGGTGTTATGTGGGGAGGAAGTGTGAAGTGGGGTGTTTAATCATAGTTTTCATCATATGTTAGGATTGGTTGTGATCTTGGTCGTTTTTGTGGTTGTAAGTTTCCAAGGAAGGAATAGAATAATTGGTTAATTCTTAATAATTTAAAATATATTTGGTGTTAAGAGTATTTATTTTATCAACATTTGAATTATCTTGTTTACATCCTTATACATGCAATTAGAGGTAGTGTAAATGGTGGTAGTGTTTGGGGGAGGTTGTTTTCCTGATAACCCAAAGGATAGGCTGAGTGTCTGTAACATATATATACATACATTTACTTTATTTTTATTCTCTATTCACCACACACTAGTTGATCACAATGTTCTGACAACCCCATTGTTAGGAGAGAGGTTGTCTTTCCCAAAAATCATAGTTGTAGGATGGATGGATGGAGACTCGTTCTTCCCTACTCCATCATCTAATCAGTGATAGCCATAGAATCTTATAGATGGTTGTGGTTTGAGATTCCTATGTATGTGCGAGCAAGTTTTGATTCCTTGGTGTCATTCGTATGGGATGGGTTATGGTTCCCAGATGTCTTCAGGATGTTTTGGGGTATTTTGATCAGGTTTCATCGAGAAATATAAGATATAATTTCAAGGCCATGTTGTGTACGGGTGAGATTTAATGTCGTATACAGACCAAGTTTCTTCGGAAATGATGAGATATATTTGAGTGGCCTAGGTGTGTTCAGGTGGGATGTGATTTGGTATGTGACCCTAGATTATACAGGCCTTTTTTGACATGATTCTTTTAGAAGAGGTGGGAGGACCATGATGTATTCCTTTACTGTGTGAGAGAGGTTAATCAATTCGAATGTTGTGTAGGGTAAACATTAATCGTTTAACTATTATATAACAATAAGTGACTTGAATTATTTTGTGATAATTCCTTGGGCGAGGTTGGGGTTGATAGCATACATTTTTAGGTGATTTTTGTTTATTCTATTTCTCGTGGGGGTATTAGTGTGCTTCTTCACTTGTGCACGATAGATTCTATTCTTCCCTACTGATTTTACGTGTAATTGCACACTACACATATAAAACCATTTTCATGTTTCTAGGAGGACTATGTGGACCGTTTTTGCGAATTACTATATCAAACATTGGTATAGTTGATGTGGCACTTTTTATCCATGTTTTTGGTATTTACATTGAAGACACATGTTTTGTATGAGTTTTTTTAAATGTGTGTGTGGGATAGAATTTATATTATATATATATATATTGGTGTTGTATTGTGTTTGATATATCTTATCAATCTATCTTAATTACAATAAAAGTTTAATTCCTCCCATTTTGTGATATTTTTATACCATTGGTGTTTGTCTCCTCCCCAGGGCCTAATGGAGGTAGGACAATTCAGTCATTATATCCATTTCTCTATTTACAAAATAAAAGGGGAATCTTTGGAAGAGGGGGTCATGACAATATACCATCATCAATGAGAAAACTATATACCATGGGAAAAAATTATAACACAAAAACATACTCCATATTTGATATGATATAAGAACAATATATAATATAAAAAAATAATTACACATAAATATTCATTTCCTTGAATAACAAATAACGGTCCAAGAACCTAAAGTTTTAGTATCCTTAGAGATTAAAAATATAATATATTTATTAAAAAAATCTTGTTAAAATGTATACATAATCACACCTCTTTATCCTCCTTTATAATAATATCATATGTAATACTATGCTTTATTACTAGGGAAATGAAAATATATGATTATGGTAAGCTCAAACACTCATTTAGGTTATGTATAAGATATATTAATTGTATTAACATAGATTATCATATAGTACATCCCAATTGAGAAGAAAATGTACATATGTATACGAGAATATAGTTTAGGTTTATGGTCATGGTTTTTCCCATATGAACATATTTTCACTCTAAGAGTTGGTTTGTATCAGTGTAAACAAATATTATATACTACATTTCACATTAAAATTAGAATATTTTTATTGAAATTTCCTCATTTTTTAGGATGAATAGAAAACATATGTTCACAAACCCATTTATAACATATATATAAGTGAAATTAAATAGATAACATAATATATTATTTAAAAAACATTTTATGCAAATGCGGGAAGTCACTTCTTGTTATTTTTTGATCATGTATCTGGTACCTATTTTATTACTAGTGTAGAAAGGTTCTTAGAGTGTGTGTATAGGTGTCAAAAATTACTTAAAAACAAATCAAAATGATTTTTTCTGAAGAGGAACACATAAGGTACGATCAACATCCAATTCTCAATGAAATCTATTATCTATTGATATGTTATTTATACGAACTCTCAATTTTTTACACTCTACCGATTGGTTTTTTATAGTGGATCACACTAGTATTAAATTGTTACTTAAATGATTTAAGTGATATTTTTTCCATATATATTCTTTTAAAAAAGAAATAAATCAAAAAATATGATAATATTCTTATATTTTATAATATTATAGAATAATGAAATTATCTATAAATCTTAAACTATATGTCGAAAAATTATACCATATTGAAATTATTCAAATAATAGAATATAAATGTTTTACAATATTCAGA
This sequence comes from Viscum album, assembly GCA_963277665.1. Taxonomy (NCBI): domain Eukaryota; kingdom Viridiplantae; phylum Streptophyta; class Magnoliopsida; order Santalales; family Viscaceae; genus Viscum; species Viscum album. The sequence continues at coordinate 1,246,129,066 of OY728147.1, forward strand.
ACTTATTCTATATAGAAACACAATATTTGATTACTAAAAACCAACTTATAATCATCTAGGATATCCTAACAAATTCATAAATAGAAAATTTAATTTATTAATAAAAATTGGAACTTCAGAAATATTTGATTCTTCTTCTTTGATATATATGACCAATCGAAACAAACTAGTCCAAAAAACATTTTCTTCAACTCCTAATTCAATTTCAGAACATTAAAGTAACCTCATTTATATATTTCCATTCAATATCATAACATTATATCCTGACAATTGGTCTCTCCAAAATTTATATTCATGGAAGAATATTAAAATTTCATTAAAATTCAGTTGTGTAGACTTTATGAATTTCTCACATTGAATTTTTCACCATTATAAATTAATATTTTTCTCTCTCTATAACATGGGATAATCTAATCCCGAGTAAAGGATTAAAAATAATGAAACCTAAATCATTTATTATATTAAATAATTATCATATTCAATTCCATCAACTCAATAAATCATTATTCAGTGTCATCACATTCACCTTATAAATATTTTGAATAACTTTTATATAGTATTTTTTATCTTACATTTTTTTAAAATGAAATTCATGTCAATATGAATCTATTAATTCATAAATCTAATGATTTTTATGAAATCTTGGTTAAAATATATAATTTTTTTATTATATCATCTTCTAATTTTAATGGGTTAATTTCTTTAACATTATTAAATGTCTTCTATATCAACCTTCCTCAGCATCCAGTCTTCCAAATATATTAAAATTATCATCATTAAAAAATTATATTCTATGAAATTATTATTATTAAACTCTGGATCATTAAAAGTTCATTTACTGATTTACTAAATCTTGTATGTATCTAAAATTAAATACTTGTCATCTGTTGTTTTAGCATACCCTAATCATTATCATCTCTAATTTCTAGTTTTATATGTACATAGTTATCTTAAATAATTTAATCGTAAAACCTAATAAATATATTTTGATAAATTAAATCATAGGTTTATTATATGAGAGAGAATTTGAGGTAACAAAATTATTAAAACTTTGTGAATAACTTCACTATAATTAATTCTATAATTCATCTTCTATAAAAATATATTTCTTGTACTTTTTTTTACATTATTCTATATTATTCATATTGAATTTTGTTTTCTAATACAACTATTATGACTATATATTTTAATGATCATAAATTAATTTCCAATCTAAATTTCATGAATTGAACCTATGGAACATATTCAATATAATATGATGGAATTGTTTATATAAACATTATGATATATTCATATTCATATATTGACTAACAATTATCTTGATACTCATCCTTTTACATATGCAACCAATATTCATAAATTTTTATCAATTTCTATACTCTATTATTCTATATATACATCTGCATAAATATGCAATCTTCTAGATTCACATCATTCTAGGATTTAAAACACATCATGGACCATTAAGAAATAAATTTGTGATATATTCCATATAAAAAAAGTCTATAAATAGTACTTATATACATCATCCATAGGTGTTCATTTATCCTTATTGAATCTATAATTTGTTTATATTCAAAAAAATTTACTTCATGATGCATTATTATTATTAAAATCTCCATCAAATTAACTCCCTAAAAAATTATCCCATTGATGTTTAACATTAAAAATATGTTTTATTTCATTCCAAAAAAATGAAATATACCAAATAATATCATCATGAAAATCTAGTTAACAATTAATTCATCAACCAATACACTATCAAGTCACATTATATTCAACTAGAAAACTATCATATATAAGATGTGTGGATCCCTAAATATTATCGTATATTTAATCATTCGAAAACTAAAATCCTAGTTTAAACCATGTTCCACCTCCATCAAGAATAACTATTAATTGTAGTCTATGATAAATTAATGAATAAACATTCATCCAATTGAATTATCCAAATTGAATCATGGAACATCAATAATTAAGTATCTACTTATAAAAATAAACACTTCTATATGACAATGTTGCTAACATCATATTCATCCATTAAAAAACATTAATACACATATTTAACTTGTATAAATATTGACTAAACTAATCATTGACAATGTCATTTATTGATGAAAATAAAAAATACATTATAACAATCCTTTTTTCTAATTAAATATCCAATTTGGATATTATTTCAACACCCTTCATAATATTATAGTTAAAATAAATATTCTATTCCATAAAAATTATCCTTTTTTATCTCCCTACTATTTACTATAAATATGATGTATATATTATATTTTTATTTTGTGATTATAGTGTATGTTAATGTCTCAATCATATTTCCCCCTCACTATAAAATAAAATTATATATTATCACTTTTCATTTATTGTATTGTAAATACCTTTATATAGGGGTGAAATCACATTTACTGAGTTAATGCTCCGAAAAGTAATAGGAATTTAGTGTATATGAGATATCAAGGTGCATACAATATGATATATTAACATAAATATCAATATTTTTCAAAAATAATTAATCAGTAGATACTAACTCTGGACTATTATTGTGTGGATAGTTCAATATATTGTTTAAATAGATACTACAAAAAATATAATAGTAATATTACTATATAACAATACGATGAATATTTCTCCAATTACATATTCCTTTTTCCATGCCACAAAAAAATAAATATCACCCAATAAATTTTATAATTTATTTTAAATAAATATTTGAATAATATAATCGACTTAACTCATCATGGGAAACATAAATTTTGTTCATCTAAACTTCTAGTGTCTCATCATCATTCTAAAACTCAATGTTTTTAATAATAAAAATAGGAAATATATTTTTTGAAATAAAAATATTCTAGTGGTAATAAATTTTTATTTTTTCTCCATGGGATAAATATATTCATCGAATCAATAGTTCATGAGCATACCAAAACATTGAATTTTTATGATATATTGATATAATGAAGCAAATTTATCTAAATTAACTTTCAAGGGTGGAATAATATCGATCTCCTTCATCACTCCTCTGTGAAAATGAAATAAATTACTCAATGATGTGTACCAACCTAAAATATTAAAATGAGAACATTGTATTCAATAAAATATATTACACACAACCCAAATCCTAAAGAAACCACAAAATATTGTCATTAAATTTAATATGTTCTATAGCTTGTGGAACAAAAAACCCATGTCTAAAATAAATATAGTGTAATTTATTTGTTATAAATTAAATATTATAAAGTTATGTATGAATTGTATTAACTAAATATTGAAAATAATATGTTTTATATATGTAATGAAAACTAATTGGTTGTCTATTTATTAAGAATAATTATAATAATTTGAATGAAATAAATTTTATATGAAAAAAAATTTGTTTCTATTAGATGGTTTCATCGCACATTAGGTAAATAATTTAAAAAAATTTAATTAAATTCAAAAAAATATCTTAAAATCTAAATATAACATTAAAAATAACAATATAAAAATTATCATAGGTTTACATTTCTGTATATTTGTAAAATATTATATTTTTCACTTAATAGTGAGGAATAATGAATTTTAATTGAAATCATCTTTTTTGTTTAAATTATTTATTATGATTATTAAATTTTCAATTAGTTTTAATGTAAAATTTATTAAATTATATATATATATATATACTAATATAATATAGTTCATTAGAACCATTTTAATATTTTATATGGATATAGTGACATTTTAATCATTTGAACATTTTCTCTTCGAAAACACACTTTCTAATCACATCTATAGGGTATAATTGAAAATAAATTTTGACACATCCATGAATTTAAATTTAAAAAATGGATAAAATAATAGAAAGAAAAATGACATATATTATCTAATATGGTCAAATTTATTTGTTATCATAATGCATTCGAAAATTTTAAAAAACATTTATTGTGGTTAAGGACCAAATGAATTTTCCTAAGGGATAAAAAAATTATTTTAGTCAAAAAAAATATATTATATTAAAAAATATTTTAAAGAAATAATAATATAAAATAATATTTTTTACAATAATCCAATTTTTTTTCATTCGAAAATTGTCGTTAGAGATTTTGTTTTTCAAAAAATATATAGTGTGCCACTCACCTCACTTATAATTGGAAACATCCAATACAATCCTTTTACCACCATTAATCATTTTTAGATTATCCATTGCATATCTAAATCACATACCAATATCCATCCACTCATCCGAATTTCTATGTTTTGGAAATAAATCTATCCACGTTGTGTTTTGTGTAACCCTAAGGTGGTTTATTGAAAAAAGGTAATGTTCGTCAATGAGAGTTTTTATTTTATTTCTTCTACCACATATTCCAATTATTATTAAAACATTTGGGTATAATATTCGCATTATATTACATATGACTAGAAATTTTTATATGATGATTTTTTCCAAACACCATCCTCAATTATATAAGATTTATTATGAAATCATCATTCAAGTGTGCGATGTACTACCTCAACATAAACTGATGTCTTTTAGTTTTTTATTACAAGCAGTCATGGTTGGGTGTAGTATTTATCTAAAGTATATAAATTTTTTTCTGAATATAAAAATAAATATTTTTATAATTATATATTATATATCATAGTATAAATCCATTCTGTTAGGGATACGATGACCTCGCACACATGATTGGTAGACTACCACCTTACGAAGGGATGGGTTTTTTTCACTAACATGATACATGTATGTTAATAAAATAATTATAATGAATATATGTGATCTAAATGAAAATTTTCATCTATAAATGAAAAATTTATCATTATTATAAGACAATATATAATTTTGTTTTCTTAACATTTCTGTCACTTAGTGATGATAATATCAATTGTGTACATGTGGACTATCACCTTCACGAAGCGACACAACTCTATTTTTGTCACCACACAATAGGGGTTCTAAATATAGGTATATATAAATATATAATATAATATTGACTACTTTATTTAATTTTTTTAAGATAAAAGTTTACTGTCATCTTCTCTATAAGTATATCTTTACAACAGAAACTTCACCCATGCATATGTATGATATACTATCTTAATGATCGTAACATACTACATCTCTAAAATAATTATATCATGATTGGACATAAGAATATAATTTATTTACTAAAATATAATAATTTCATTATATTTATACTATATATGATGAAAATATATAATATGGATATGAACACAAAATTTCATAATTAAAAATGCATGATATAACAAGGCTGTTAACTACCAAAATAAGGAAAAGAGTAAATTTTTATTAATGAATGTGTTATTTGATGTTATTAAAATAAAATATAAGTAATTATAAATTTTAATATGATTCTAAAAAATGTTAATAAATTTTATAAAACCACTATATAATATTAAAATGTACATTCAACTTGAAGTGAGGCAAGGTAAGGGACTTCATCTCAATTTTCTATCATTGATTATAATTGAAATATTATTACAATTATTTTTTATATGGTATATATACATCCCATTGGAAATTTAACATCACTATTACCTAATAATTCATTGTATTTTAGAACTCAATTTCAATTTTTTCATCCAAGGGTATTTGAAATGAATATTTCCAAGTTGTAATGAATTTCATAAAAAAAAATTTAATTCAGTTATATTAGTTTTTAATTGTTTTGATGTTATATTTTTATGCATTTATTTAATTTTGAATATAATATTTTCTAATAAAATTATTTTATCATTTAATAAATTTTACACACATAATTTATTCATTCGTTAATTATCACATAAATGTTATGATATCGTTTATGGTTAATTTTACCATATTTTTTTAAGAACAATAATTTATAACTGAATTTATATTGAATATTATTATTTGATTATTTGTTTTATGATTTTAATTTTCTTCTCCTATGGTATTCATGAAATTTTTCATATAATCATTGGTACATAAAATAACTATTTTTTTTTCTTATGAATATTTGACATCATTCCATCTTTAGTTAAAAAATCTATTTTATTTCAAAACCATATTTTCAAAAAAAATTCAAAAATATTTCTACCAATTTGAAAATGATTAATTAATTACTATTAACATATTTTTTACTTTATAAATATTTTTTAAAATGAATCTTCATATATTTTTTTAATAATATCTCATTTGGATTCTAAAAAAAATGTGAAAAGAATATATATTTTACTTACTTGAAAAGTAATAACTACTTCAACAAATTCAATTTAATGTTTTAAAAATTACATTATATGATTAAAATATTATTTTAATGTAAAATTATTTATATATTATTCATTATATATTTTTTTAGAAGGTTTTTCATAAATTTAATTAGAAATGTTCACATAAAATGTTACAAAAGAAAGTTTTTATGGTTTTTGAATTCATGATTGATGAAAAAAATTATTATCAATCAAAAGGGTATATGATGAATTGATACTATAATTATTATTTCTATGGATGGTTTATGATCTATTTTCACAAGAATATTATTGACATTCCCATTCATGATTCATTTTTAGTCATCAACATTCCCATGTAATATCTAATTTCATATGATCATTGATATTTAAATGTCCCTTAAATATCTAGAATATTTATCATTGATATGTTTATTTAAAAAAACAGATATCAATTATTAAAGCATGCATTTAAATTGAATGTTATTTGATTAAATATATATTTATTGATGAATATGTATCCTTTAATTGTTATAGAAATTTTCTTTATTATACACATTGATTCCATGATTAAATAAATTATGGTATATATGTGGATTGATTTAGAAATGTAGTAATTGGTGGAACCAAGATTTATATAATACCTCGATGTATTAGTAGGTCTCATGAGAGAAATCAGAAATCTAAAATTAAATTTCATTTTACCTATATTTGTAAATATTCTAGTGAATAATCATTATGTTAAAGGAATCATGATACATGGTATTATAACGTTGAATAATTAATCATTTCCTTCATTATGAGTTTAGTGATTACTATATAGAATATTTTCATAAAAATATTATATATTGATGCATATCATTATCAGGTTGTTGATTAAAAGGAATTTCTTTTCAGTTAGTTACCTTTGTATATTGATTATTCATTATCATATTATCTATGACATGTTGACAATGATATTATATTTGGATTCATTTTATTCTTTACTTAAATGGAATGTGATAAATTATTTACCATTCCATATTAATTAATCTATATCTATTCATGATAGTTTTATTATTTCAATAGAATATGTGCTTATTTATTCACCTTTCAACATATATTATTCCTTATATAATTAGGATTGTCTAATTATATAAAATTTTTAATGAGATATCAGTTATTTACCTTTAAATATTGATTAAACGTAAATATTTATGATATATTCCATTGTTACCAACCTTTACTGAGCATCTAAACTCCCCATTATATTTTTTCAATTTTCATCCCTAGTTCATGTGTTCAAGCCTCACATCCATGTCTATCGTGATGGGTTCTCGCTATATAGTCAAGTTGCAATTTATATAAAAAACCATTATATATTTACTATAAAATTTACAAAAAAAATATTGACTTATTTGAAATACAATTTTTCATTAAATAATATTTTTACGATGATTTTCAATACAAATTTTTTAAATAAAATTCAAATAATCATATTTAACTATTATTATAATTTTATTAATGATCATATTAACCAAAAATATTATAAATTACTATATTCTTATGTGTATAAAATTTAAAGGAGTTATTTATCAAATAAATATAATATTAAAATATATAAATGCCATATAGTCCTCCCAATATATCAATAATCATGGTAAACTCTCATGAAATTAAACATCATAATGGTGCATAAAAATTTGATCATATGATAAATTTTAAAATAATTAATTAATTATGATATGATCAACATTAAATTTAATAAATTTTAAATAACATTCAATAATTTTAGATTCCCCTTTGATGTTTCATGACTGTTAAAGCCAAAATGACCTTGGTAAAAATACATATATAGTTGAATTTTTGTTTCGTAATAAATAAATAATTCATCTATTTAATTTCAACATATGTCCTCATATGGTCTAGGGGTTAAAATTTATAATCAAATGTTTACTCAAATAACTCATAGGTTCTATAAATATAAAATAATAAACTATAAATAGATCCCTATGATGAAATTTATTTTCATTCATCGTACATTTCATTTTACTTGTTATGTCATTAATTAACTCTCATTATTTCTACATATATGACATTTTATAATTCCATTGAGAAACAATTTTTTAAATATAAGTAACCATATTTTTAAATAAGGAAATTCATTTTCATCATCTATAAAATTCATCCATAACAGTTTGTAATGATAATGTGGACTATCCAATGAGTATCCCCAGGGACTATCAGACCATGTGCATAGTACAACCATTTTTATGAAATATGTGATAATCAGGTCACTACCATTGCACTATTTTCATAATATCATATATATTTAATGTATTTAACATGTATTATTTAGCATTATCATTATTTCTTTCCATGTAAAGCGTTAGTGAAAATTTAATCACATCGCTTCATGAGGCGGTAGTATGATGTTCACATGAAATACATTATATACGTATATTTAAAGAACAAAATATGTTAAGTATGATATTATAAAAATTATATAATGATAAAATATTACATACATCCTTTCATGAATGATCCTTGAAAAAGGAAATGTTAACCATGTGTACATACGACATATCCTATCCAATATCATAACACACATAATTTCTTAAAACCAGTATTCATGATATGTATTAAAATTATAATTGATGTACAAATATTATAATTATTCCATGTTAATTATTGTGAAGATGATGAAACTATATAATATTCATAAGAAACATAAAATTTATAATGAACCACACATGACAAATAAATTCAATTAAAAGCAAAAAAAATGATTATAATGAATGTTTATTAATTAAAAAGTTTTAAAATATAATAAAATTATCATATATGATACTGTGAGTATTAAAATGGGGTTTTATATGTTAATAAAATTATTAAAACCAATATACAAGAGGTTATATCATTTTCAACCAGAAGGATCAGTGAGGTATGGGTCTTCATCTCAATTATCCATCATTGATGCATACTGTAATGTAATTTACCTAATTTATTTTGAATTTTGTATTCACTTAAACTTTTACATTTAATATCATTATAAAATAAATTTGGGAAATTTTATGTATTAATTTTAATTTTTTCATCAAAGTAGATTTGATGTTAAATTACCATGTTTTATAAGTTATCATACAACATATATTTCCATCATGAATATTTGATTTTTTTAAAACAATACTCTTTTATCAATTTTATCATTAAATTACCATTATATTAAATATATCTATTTTATTATGTTGGACATTATTATATATTATACATTATTCCATTTTTAAATATGTTTTTTACTATGAATTTTATTTGATTAACCGGGAAAATATTGATAAATAGGTATTCTTTAATGATGACAATAATTGTATAATAAATCACATTATCGTTGGAGTAAATCAATTTTATGATATACAAGAAATTATTTGGTTATATATATTTGGGTGGATCATGGAATTATATATCCCCTCAATGCATCAATAGTATAATGTATCAAATCTATAACAAAGAATTAAATGGTTTTTGATTATATTTTCAATCCATCTTTTGAGTAGTGTTGATGGTATAAGAATCATGATTCATGAGATTTGGAGAAAAATAATTAAAAATTTCTGTCATTGGGAATTCAGTTACTTTTATCTATTATATTTTTGGAGGCATATTATCATTAGATGCAGTTTATTCTCAGTTTATATTGATAAATAGAATGTGTTTGTAGTTATCAATCATTTCATATTAATAATTCCTTATATTTTTGTCCCTGATATTTTCCGAATAATATTATCTCTCTATATATTTATTTCTTAGTTTATTTATTGAATTACATGTGTGTAAATATATTTACCTTGCCATATTAATCTCCTTTGTCTAGTAGGATAACCATGTTATTGATTAAAGGTGACGTTTGTTTCTATTACATAACAATACATGTTTATTATGTATATTAATTCATTATATATTCCACTTTACATAATCCTTATAAGTAATTTGGGAACACCATTTTATAATTTCCTTACTCAAGAAATCATGATGTTTGATATGATTGATATTTATAGATATTACAGTCAGAATGATTTTATTATTAAAAAATATAATGTCATAATATGTGTTTATGAATTTAATTTTGTAATCATGAATGTGTATAATTTAATAAGACTAAAAATAAATATGGTTATTTTGGGATGTGATTACGTGAATCTTATGCCAATATAATAAAGAATACATTGGATATGGGCTAATAGGTTTGGGGTCACTATAGTTGTAATCATAGCAATGTTTTTATTCACCATTGGAAATCGATTAAAGAATATATCGATTTTTGAATTTATTCATTTTATAGACTTTGAGGATATGTGTATATAAAAAACCTTATGTTATTGTAAGGTAGATATTATGTGTTTTTTCCGTGAAATATTTCCATTTATGTATTTAAAAAGTGGAAATGGTTCTATAATAGCTGTATCTAGGGATTATTAAACTAAAAAAGGGTTAATTCAGCAGGACCACATCATCAACTGGTGAATCAAAATGGGCCATATTGTGCAGAAATTTGGACACTCTTGAGGGATATGTTTTAGATAATGCACATTTTAATTAAAACCCACTATTAATTATTTGAATAGATGATGAAAATGAAAAACACTGGTTAAACCTGTGGTGTCATATATTAATGATATTGTGTCATTATTGAGACATATTATAAATGATTTTATGGTTTTCACAATAAGATTACTTTTTCTCTCACTACACTTTTTTGGTTATAATAACTGGTTAGAAATCGAAGGAGTCGTGTTTATAGTTAAAATTAAGTAAAATATATTGAATATGAGAAACGAATTGGCATTATTAATGGTATGAAAGATATAATTATTATCCATAATTAGTTATCCAAAAATATTATCAATGACCTATTCCATAAATATATATAGTAAACATCAATAATGATAAGGGGGAATTTTTCTAAGATCTTGAATGGTGGATAATAAGGTGAAAAGAAAGGTTTATTACTATTTCATGATAAAATTTGAATGAGGTACTATGTAAATTATCTCATTAAAATGATAAAATGTTTTATATGTGGAAACTTATTTCACAATGTAATGAATTATTGAGAAAAATTAATAGTATGATGGAATAATATAAATCTCACCCAATGATCCATTTATATTTAATTGTATTATATTGGAGAGCCTGGTAATTATTAGCTTCAATGCCCACTTCTAATAGTTAACCCCTGATCCGGGATAAAACAATACTAATATAAAATAATCAAAGTATTTATCTATGTTGATTCTATAATTAAATTATGTAAGTATTTTTAACAATGGTATTTTTATAATTATAATTAATCATCAAAGGATTTTGATATGTTATTAAGGAGAATATTTATTCATTATTATAAGAGTGACATGTACCTTCATGGTTTTATGAGTTTAAGGTTTCTTATAATTTAATATTCATAAAAACCCCATTCTAAAATTTTCTTTGGTAGGAATATGACTTGATTGAGGATATGTTCTGAATATATTTTAACAATAAAACCTCATGAGTCATTATATGAAAAAGTAATTTGAGGAAGAATTACTTCAAATTTTAGACTTAATATTAATATTATTGATATCCTTTAATGTTTATCTTATCCTGGATATTGTATTAATTATAATCCATTATATTTTTAACACATTATAATAATTATTCCAATATTATTTTTGAAGAATGACTTTTTTTGTATTTGGGGATTGTTCCAAGGCTTGAACTCATGACTGAAGGATGATATGGTATTTGATCCAAAAATAGACCAAAAATATGTTCATGTTAATATTTCATTATTATTAAACAGAATATTTAAGTATAAATATTAATATTTATCCAATGGTGTTACTATTTGGGTTTATATATTAGTGTGTTATATTGGAAACTGGTGAAAACTATATTATATTTGGAAAATAGTTTGTGACCTGAAAAAGGCTTTGAAATATTTTATAGATATTATGATCTTTGAAAAGTCAATTCTCGTGATTTTGGACTAAAAATTAATTTTTGGATATTCTTTTCCTAGAGTAAATGACAAATTGAAAATTGATAAAAACACAACTCATGGATGAAATTGTATTTCATAAATAAAAATTTATCATGAATGCATATTTCCCAATATTCCTAGAATTTATATTAATTGAAAAACATTATGAAAATGTTATCAGAAAGAATTAATATCCAATTATATATTTATCTAATTAATTAATATAATTTCAAATCATCAATGATTTATGATTTTGAGGTTATTATCATTCCATTGATCATTTAGTTTCTTATGATCAATGATCCGTGTAATTATTTATAATTATTTATTATTCTTTTACAAGTTCATATAATAAATTTCTATAATTTTTCATTGAAAAATAATCATAATCATATTAATTTTTTTATTTAAATATTTCTATAATTATGTTTATATTTTATTAAAAAAATTATGATGTGACTTTAAAAAACATCAATTAACAATTATATGAATAATGAGAAAATTTTTATATTATAAGGATTGAATTTAATTTATGTGGGGATAATTTACCACAAAAAATGATAAAATAAGAAAACTAATTTGATACCATATTCGATAGGAAACACCATGATTAAAACACACTTTTTTTAAATTTAATCTCTTTGATAAGTTGTGAAACACAAAACCCTTAGATTAAATGAACTATAATATAAAGTACCATTATATATGAGATTTTAATTTAGAGGGTATTACTAGTAATGAAATAAATATAAAAACGTATATAATTTAAATGTGTTATGAAAACATATTTTTGTCTATTTTTTAGTAATAAAATAAGAAACATTTGAATGAAAAAGAACTATTTCAACCCAAACAGTATTTTCTTAAAATATGGTTTAGAATTGCAATTGAAAAATAATTTAAAATTATTTAAAAAATATTTTATTAAATTTTTACTTTTATTTTGAAAAAATAATCATAAATAGTGAGATTATCATGTCAAAAATAGCATATGGAGATTTTTTTTTTGATTTTTCTAAAAAAAATTTGAAGAATTGTAGAGAATAAAAAATTCATAAATGAAAAATGATTTTTAATTATTTATAAAATTAAATATTTTTTTCAATTTTTTTATAGTAAAATTATTACTATTATATTGCTACTAAAAAATTATATCATTGTAATATATTTCTATATTTTGAGATACACACATTGTAAACATTAAAACATTTTATCTTTGAAGACAAACATTGATGCAGCATCTATGATATTAATTGTAAATAATTATTTTCAGTACAATGAGTTGGATTTTTAATTATTTATTTCATATATGGAATCATCATAATATATAATATCTAATATAGTGATCAAAATTTTCTACTAAATATAATTATGAAATCCTTATAAATTATTCACAATGGATAGTAAAAAATAGATTTACTTGGGGTAAAACAAAAAATATAAGAGAAAAAATAGCTAAATACTTGTCTAAAACCCATGTTTTTCTTATATAAACCATATAATGTCCAAGTCTCATGAATAATTCCTTATCTACCTTTTTCTCATGTGAAAAAAATTTGTACACCATTTTTTATTTACAAAATTAAATGTCTTCCAATAACCCCAATTTAAGAAGGCCACACACTATCCTAAATTGTTTACAAATTAAACCACTTCTATTTCCAATCCATGGATAAATAAAATATAATTTTTGTTAAAATATTCCGATAATCCCTATTTTTTGGAATCAATCCATCAATGGAAATCTTTGGTGAAATCCCAATGAGGTTACCCGAATAAGAGGAAACATTCTTAAATAATAGTTTTCTTGTTATTTAATCCTTATCCTACATATATTCATGTCAAAAAATTTTGATATAATAAACACTATAACATCATATCCAAGATTACAAATAAACCAGTATCTAGATGGGTTAGTCAGATGGCCTCTAATACGCCTCCCCATACACTAGAGGCTCACGACTAGCAGTGATGGTCTAAGGAGGTGATAATGGGTAGTCTATACCCTCATGATAAGAGTATCCTGCATGTATATCCAAAATTAATATCATACAACATCAAATTTAATAATGAATTAAATAAAGGGTTGTGTAAGAATGATAATAAACAAATTATAAACAATTTCCAATGCCAATACATATAATGCATGCATTTTCTGGTGATGATACATAACAAAAATTTGAGTACAAAAAACCTGATAGAGTATACAGTATCAAACAAGAATGAAAATAATGGTAAATTCTAATGTGTTATCTCTACACTAATCCCATAATTTTGCTTGTTCCTATTCTTATAACTCTCGGGTACTAGCCAAACATGATATACAGTCAACCGTGGTCCAGTAACCGTAATTAATACTTGGATACCCTATTGCAATGGTTCTGTATAAGGGTGTGAGATAAAAATCATAGTATGTTCCCACCCATGTTGTATATGACTGAATATATCCCATAAAATATAATAAATACTAGTGTGAAGGTATAAGAATATTGTTAAACATGTAGTGATGAATAAATAAACAATAACCTGCCCATGTTTCGAAGGCACACCTAGCAGTTAAACCCACTATGGATCAAACTTGAAAAGCATATAATCAGTAATTATCTGTATTAAGAAATAATATATAAATTTTATAGATATAAATTTCATCCACATATTTGATCCATGCTTGTAACTATTCCTAATGGTCATATGCATTGAATAATAGTTACTCACTGCACCATAGCATTTCTCAAGCATCCATAACCAGTCAAAACAAGCCTAAACTATAAATCAATAGGGAACATTCCCTATATCAAAATATATTGAGAGACATCTTTCTAAAACACATGGGATGGGGTGTGATTCAATATGGAAACAATCTAATCATGGTACATGGATTGTAAATCCAAATGCCCATATAGTGCCAGTAGTAAGAGATGTCATTATCAACACCTGATGTAAGGGAGTGCCACACCACCATTCTCAAAAGAACAGTTACCTTTTTCGTAGCCTATATAAAGGTTATATCATGTATATAGTAAATTTTTATTATATAATACCTCTCATGTGTTAAATGTTTAAAGCCTATATAAAGGAATAATCATTTTATTAATAATATACCTGAGGCAATACCAATCATGCTTTGAATATAATTAACTCATTACAATAAATGTAATTCCATTTCTAAAAATTATAACCAATCATTCAAAAATATTTTTGGCCATTCTATCTAATATATTTCATTTCACATAAACAATTTAATTCAATTCACATCATCCATTGTTAATAATTTATAACAGGATGGATGGTTGTAGCACCAAATTCTTTCTATTTAAATTTAATCCATTTAATTAATGACATTCCATTTAATCAATCCAAATATAGATATTCCATTACAAGTTTCATTGTGGAAATGGGGAGGATCGATGGACAGCTGGGGAATTACCTATATGGGTGACATCATTTATAGGGTATGTCAGGAACATAGGAGATACTTGGTTTAAATTATATATTTTTCAATGGAGAGAAATTACCATTTAATAATAAAAATGAATGCCATGTATAATAATACCGTATATCCAATAAATATTATATAATATATATAAAAAAAGATCATGGAAATAATTATTTATATCTCAAATCAATACATTATGGTTTGGAATATAGCACTCACCTGTCGAGGTTTTTTATTTTTAAAAACATGACATTGTTTCCCATTAAAATCATTGAACCTAATTAAAAATCCAATTAAAATATCAAAAATTAATTCATCAGAGATGAATTATAGAATACCCACCCAACATGGGAATTCGTGTAATAATATATCAACATTGCACTTATGAGGGGCCATTCTAATTTAGAAAAGGATATGAAATGGGAAACCCAATATCAATCCTATCAAACTTCTTAAAATGTGTTATTACAAATTAAAACATTTAGTTATAAAAGGAGAAAATAGAACACCCATGGGGATTCCATATATTATCTTCTTATTCTATAAACTATCAAATAGGAGTAAGAGGATTTTATCATAGTAAAACCATCAATTTTATGTGAACGAACCAATAATAAATCAATGTATAATAAATTCCAGTGTCAATCATAAAAGCATTATTAATTTGATGAAAACATTAGGAATTATTATTATACCACCTAAATCAAAAATAGTATGAGTTACTCATCCAATATAAATATATTATTTTATTTTATTTGGATGAAATCGAATAAAGAAATGATTTCCATATAAATTTTTAAAATGATCTCACACCTAAATAGAGAATCTTGGATGAGATTTAATGAAGAAAATTCAAAAGGACTTAATATATTACCAATTCATATAAATAGTGGATGATTATAATTGTTTTCGAGTCTGGACATCTTATATCCATGAATTCTTGGGTTAGGGAGGAGAGGAAGCTGATCGCACCACGAATCAAACTTTCAATTTCACCCTTACGTAATTTTACTAATCTAGTTTTGTATTGAAAATTATAAAAATAATTCAAAATTTAAAATAATTTTTTATTCAAATATATTGTATTTATCAATATTTAAAATGGTAATATTAATTTTTTTTGTTGAAATCATTATAGATTAAGGTGTTTTTAAGGGTCCGGGATAAGGTTGAAGAAAAATGAGCCCATGTTTCATGGGATCCAGGAACTCCTATCCATTATTATGAGTGTTGAGAAAAATAAATTCCTACAAATGGGATAATATATTTTTTCTTTTCCAACATTAAATATAATGAAAAATATTAATGAGACATCTAATCCAAATTCATCCCAATGTTTCCCAACAAACATGACCATTCTAGTAAATTAATTTGTTGGAAGCCAAATGTTGTGTGGTGTGATCTGTCCATATCTCGAGCTGTAGGTTTACAAATAAAGGAAAACATTATGTGGAGATAGTAAATATATGTTGGAGAAGATTTTTTATTTTTCTCAAAGAAATATAAGTCTTTATAACCACCAAAAACAATGGAACAAATGGTTTTACACAAAAAGTTTCCCAAAACCAACGTCCACTTATTCCAATAAGATGATACCTTGGGACCATCATTTGTAAGATCAGGTTGGGAAGCAATGCTCTGATATTTTAGATAACCATATGATTTCTCTCATTATTCAAGAGACTATATATTCCCTTATATACATTTAGGGTTCATAGATGATGGAGATATACCACTCGAGCCTTCTCTTCCTCTCGATGGTGAGATAAATAGTGGACTCTCTTTTCGATGAAGTTATAAATACTTGGGATGGAGTTTCAAAACGTGTTCATATATTATTTTTCTATATTTTTTGTGTTAAATATTTAACATATGTTATTATCTTAACACCATATTCCTCCAAATTCTTTTCTGTGTTGATCTATTTGAATAAATTTTCATTTTAACACCGATTGGATTGAGAATTTATATGGGAATCTTAGGATGTTACAATTGGGAAACACAAGAATAGTTTTTCACACACAGATAAAAATTATATTAGTATTCTATGACATCCTTTTCTATATGAATGATGTCCAATCCTTGACATCAAGATTATTGTGTCAAGGTTTGGTACATTATGCAACGAGTTAAGATGAAACAGTGGAATTAAAATCATGACAACCCCTAATGAATGATTTATACAAATCAATTTGTATTTTTTAGAATAATGATCTATTAAATTTGTCTAGTGAAATTGATATGAAATTATTATTTCATAATTATTAAAACAAAATGTTAATTTATAAAATTTTAAACACATTAAATCTTGTTATTTTGATAAAATTGTTTTAAAAACCACCCAAATATTTAGTAATTTTTATTAAAAACACATACTCTAAACTAATAAATGGTTATTGATAGATGACATAGAGTCTTACCTATACTATAAATTAAACATATAAATATAATCAATTTTTTGTTTCATGAAAACGTGGTTAATTATTTTCACTATTTTTGTGGTGTGCTTTGGTTTTTATTGCGCTTTTCGGATATGGTTTTTTGTAAATTTTGTTAATATTTAGTTGTTTTAACTTATACATTTTCAAATATTTTTGTGTTATGATTTATTCATTTATTATGTTTTTTTCAGGATGTGTTCTACTCTGATAGTCTAACCACCTTTTGAACCCAAACTAGATAAGATATTATATCAGCAATACAGTGACAAAAAAGATATCCCTTTGAAGAAGGACGCACACAAAATCAACATCGTTCTTGATCCTTCAACTTCTTATTCGGAATCTAACTTCAAAACTAAAATAAAGTTACATAAAATGTATGGAAAAGATGAACATTAAAAGAACTAACCTCGCCTGATGATGATATCCAACCCGCTAAAATTCTTGTATAATGTGAGGCACCAAATTTTTAACTAAAATATAGTTTAATTCACTTAATACCTGGATTACATGGACTCATAGGAGAATATCCACATAAGTACTTAAAAACGTTTCATTTCGTGATCTAAATTAAATATACAAATGAGGATGAAGAACATGCAATCCTAAAGTCATTTAATTTTTCATTAGAATATACATCAAATTGTTGTATTTAATATGTTAAATCACTAATTTGAGGTCGGGTGGACATGAAACACATTTTTCATGAAAATTACATACTAGCCTATAGAACTAAACTAATAAGAAATGAAATATTTTCTATAATAAAATCACAAATGGAAACACTTCATGAATACTAGATATATTTAAAATACTTTTTTCAAGTTTCTCATAGCACCAAATTTGTTATAAACATTTAATTTTGTATTTTTAATATGGTATAATTATTTTTGAAAGAAATATGATTGATGCTACTATGGATGGCGTGCTAGTTGATGACAATAAAATTGTTCTAGGAACCCTAATTTCCGAACATGGAATATAAAATTCAACAATTTGTTCTAAGATCCAATTTACCCATTTGAGATTTCAATGAGGTGAAATCTACCAAATTTTTCAAGAAGGTGGATAAGAATTTCGAATATGAATGTACGATATTCGAAAACATTATCTTCCCCAAGGTAAATATAAATCTCTTCCTCCCATCCACTATGGGATAAATTCAAAGTCATTGGTTGGGTAAACTACCCTGTCAACCAAAATTTAACACTAGGGATAAGATAAATGTTAGTCACCTTACCCTATGTAGTGGTAAAAAACATAAAACCAAAATTAATCTTATATTAGAGTCACCCCTCTTATAGAAACCAATGTCCCAATTACTGAAAATTGACAAATATAATAAAATCATTATCATTACAGAAGAACTTCCAAATGAAAGAGTGTGTCTATTGACGATTCACATATCCTAACCATTCCTCTTCAATATACCAAAAGGGCTACCCAATCAAGAAAACAAAATGAAACTGATATTGATAGGGATGTATTGGAAACAACAAAAAATTACAGGTTATTATTATATTTATTGATGGCTTTAAAAAAATTCCAAGATATGTTATGTTTCTAAAGGAGATGTGTACAATCCTAAGACAACATGGAGGTGATGAGAAGGTGAGCTTGGAGAGGAATGTATCACTATTGATAGGGCCATCACTTCTTGACCAATGAAACGATCTAGGAACATTCCCAATTCTATGCACCATAGATGAGTATTCTATTACCAATGTTATGCTTGATTTATGTTATCCAATTAATGTGATGCCTCACTCTACTAACAGTTCATTGTAGGCTAGGGAACTAAAGTACACTATAATTGTAGTTCAATTAGAAAACAAGAATACCACACACAATTCTGGTGTTTTAGATTATGTTCTCATGAAGGATAAAAATTTAATTTTCTTTGATGATTTTTTTTAAAATGGAGATGATAAGATGAATAGACATGACCCAATTTAATAGAATATACATTTCATGAAAACTAAAAAAACAATAATTAATGTCTATAGTGGTAAAATATATATGGAGATTGGTGGTGAAATTTTCCACATAAATATCCTTAATTCCATGAAGCACCTCTCAGTGGAACATTCCTCTATCTTTGTTAATTCAATTGATGTACTCCCTTCTGCTAAAAAACATTATATCATGCCACTGATCCTATTTATGAGTTTTCTTCATTGATTGAAATTATAAAAAATAAATCCTACATCAATTGTTGTACCATTCTATTAAAATGGCAGGCATTATTGTTAATTTATGATTTAATGAAAAGTGACGATCACAAGACCATCGATTACATTTGTAATCTTGTAAAATCTCATTCCTCATAACAGGATGAAAACATTGTGTAGTTAGATGAAATTAGTTACCTATCATGTTAAAAAAAACTCCCATCAATCAAAAATCCACTAGAACTAGATCCCAAATGACAACCTTGAGATTTTAGATATTTTAATAATGGGAATGGAAAAATGATTCATTTGATCATTTCTAGTTCACTCCCTCCCGAGCATGAATTTCAACTGCTTGAACATTTGACGAAGTATAAAAAAGAAATGTTATAGAATGTTGTGGACATTCCTGGTATTAGAAAAATAAATTTGTTCATACCATATATTGTAAAATGATAAGGCTAAACTAGTGAGGTAGTCAAAACATTAACTGAACCAAAACCTCTTACATCATTTCATAAATTATGTAACAAAATTAATGGATTTTGGAATCATTTACCCCATATTGGAATGACAATGGGTAAGTATAGTACAAATGGTTCTTAAAAAACTATTCATTTAGTAATAAAAAATGAAAAAAATTAATTGGTTCTAACTCAGGTGCATAATAGATGAAATGTATATATAGACAATCATCGAAATAACCAAAAAACATGAAAGACAATATATCATTTGCATTCATTGACCAAATTCTAGAGGGTCTTATAGGTAAGTCCAGCAATTGTTACACTGATTGGTATTCTGGATATTTTAAAATACATTTTCCCCTGAGGATTATGAAATGATAAAATTCAATTTCCCCTTTTTCGTGTTTTTATATAGGATTATGCTTTTTGTTCTGTGTAATTCATTGGGTACATTCCATTAATGAATGGTAAGTATTTTTTTGGATTACCTGGAGAATTGCATGGAAGTATTCACAAGTGATTTCAATATTTATGGATCATCTAGTGATGATTGATTAACTATTACTAGTTCAGTGATACATCACTGTATTGGATGAAATCACATATTTAATTATATAAATTACTATTTTATTATGAAACAAGGTACTCTTTTGTGGAAATTTCATTTATGGGGATGGTATCAATGTAGATAAATCAAAAGCCGCTGTCATTTTTTTCAATAACGTTCCCTATTGATGTACAGGATGTCCGGTATTTCCTAGTTCATTCTAGAATTTAATTTTTATTCACTTGTGAATTTAGTAAAGTTCATCACCCATATTCTGATTGATGAATAAAGAAAATAAATTTTTTTGATAATGAATGTGAGGAAGCTTTTAAAAAGTTAAAATATAGTGTCACATCCCCAGGTAATCCAACCACCTCTTTTGGATTTACCATTTAAGATCATTTGAGGTGCCTCAAACAATGCAGTTGGGGTAGTCATATCACAAATGGGTGCATGAGCTCCACATGTCAATGCTTATGCCTCAAATAAACTTGGCCATACCAAATTAAACTAAACCAAAACAATAAAAAATAATTTCAGACCATTTTTCTATCCTTCGATAAATTATGGTCGTATCTATTAGGATCAAATTTCATTGTGTTCCAAAACCATACAACCCTCTAGTATCTTTTTAAAAACTGGAAGGCATACCATGTCTATTTTACAAGATTCTCCTCATTTAGGAATTCGATTTAGAAATTAGAGATAAAAAAGTAGTAGACAAAGGGGCAGATGGCCCTATCAGAGGGATCCTCCCATCCACAGTCATTGACACATTCATCTTTATTCCCATTAAATACATGATTCCCAATGAGAAATTGTACCACATGAAAGATGATATGCTTTTGTATGCGGAATGATTAAATTATTTGGTATAATCTTCTATTCCAATTGAATTCTGAAAAACCAGGATGATCTTCTAAAACATGTGTTCCAACGGAGAATTTGTGATGACCACTAATTTTTTCACACATTTAGTGATAAATTACTCATGTGTTGTGTTCCTGACACCATATTTCAGTTTGACCATAGGGTATTTCAATGTCTTTCTTGTGGGGGGCACTTTGGTTCCAAATTGAATTCTCACAAGGTCCTTGATTCTGGTCTATGTTGACCAAAACATTTTTGGGATGCCCATAATTTCTAAAAACTTATCCTCTCTATCAAAGGATGAGAAACGTGTCCAAAATGAAATGAAATTCCACAATAACCTTTTTTCTTCCACTAAATTTTTTATGTTTGGGGAATTGAAAATATGGGACAATTCACCAATTATTTTGGAAACCTGTACATTTTTATGGAAGTTGATTATGTGTCAAAATGGGTAGAAGCATGTGGCATAATAACTGATGATAATATAACTATTTTGGATTTTTTGATTACCCAAATTTTTGTTGGTTTGTATTACCTAGAATCATCATTAGTGAAAATAATTCTAATCTGTGCAACTGAACAATGCAATCTATTTTATATTGATTGAGGGCCAGAAATCAAGTGTCCACTACATATAATCCACATACTAATGGTCCTGTTGATATCTCGAATATAAGGGAAATTCAAATTCTATAAAAGAGGTTAACCCAACCGAGAATAACACTACTGGAAAATGGACCAATCCTCATGGTTTTGGGAAAAACTGTAAGGATAGGTAACCCTATACCCATTGTTTTCAAAAACTGGGGGTATAAGGGTACCTATCCTTGTGGTTTTCCCCAACACCGTGGGGATAATTCGGGCTAAAATACGTATACCCACGGTTATGAAAAACCGTGGGTAAAGGTTTCCCATTTGTGCGTAGGAAATTGTTTTTCATGCATGATGGAAATTTTTGTTTGGCCGTTGTCTTATACCAAAAATTCATCCCTCTATACCCACGGTTTATATAACTATATTTTACTAAATATATACATATATATACACATATGTTATGTTAGGGAAGTGGTAAGATGCAGTTTTTTCTGCGAAGAGGTTGCGAGATCGAAACCCACTGCCTGCATTCTTTTAGGATTTAAACCCACAGTTTTAAAACTGTTGGTAAAAGACTTTGACAGTGTGGAAATTGTGTATGTTTCTTTAACACGGTGGCAGAATAGTTATACCCACAATTTCGGAAAATTGTGGGTATAGGCTGTGGACCTATACCGACGCCACCAATGACCACAGTTCCCAAAAATGTGGGTATAGGCTATACCCTCGGTTTTTGGGGCTATACCCACAGTTTTGAACCGTGTGTATAGGCCATTTTTTGAGTAGTGAATTTAGTCAAAAATTGGATGATTAATTGTGGCCTTACCATACTCCCTTTAAAATTCACATTGGTCTGTCAGCATATTGACCTGCGTTTGGATTGATTTTTCACCTCTCTGTTGGGAGAGAGCACTAGGCCTACAAGGACATTGAACAATGCAATTTTAATCATTCTGGTGATGGTTCTCAATTGAATTTGCAGCATCATGAGCTATAGGAAATGAGAAGAGATGCATATAAGAACTCCTAGATTTATAAAAATTGATCAAAGGTATCCCATTAATTTTTCATCTTGCATTGTTAGTTCTACATTTGGAAGAAGGTCCTCTTGTACAATGCAACGATTAATTTTCATCCATATAAGCAATGTTCTCCCAGTTTGAACCATACACTGTTAACTATGTCTCCCAATTTAGTTTTATGCATGTTCCATATGAAGAAACCCATAAAACATTCATTTTTAATAGGTAGAAACATAAGAACTTCTAGAAATCCTTTACAGTGTTCCCAATGGAGGAACTTCACATTCAAGAAACAACCTATCAATGAAACACATTAGGTTTTATCCTTCTTTCCCGCAATATATTTTATTAATTGATAAAACTTCACACTCTAGGTGTGGGGGGATGGGTATATACATGTGTGAGTTACAAATTTTCATCATCTTTATTATTTTCTATTATTTGATTGTTTTTATATATTTACTTTCTCCCCCTTCTTCCCCCCCAGAACTTTTGTTCCAAAATTATAATTTTTGATGCCCAATTTTTATAAGAAACTAATTCTTACTTTATCATGGATGTTATTGGAAAATCATGAGAAATTTATCTATTTTTAGATGACATGACATATAAAAACATACCCTAATGAAATTTTAATTTCAACAAGAATTCAATATTTTGGTGTAAAAGTACCTTGAAATTTTATTATTTTTCTATAATATAAATGGTTTTATCATTTTGAAACCTTTGAGATGAATGATACACTTTGTGGGAATAATATAATGTAAAATTTATATCTTAATCGATCCGTACATATTTTCACCCAACCATGAAGTGTGAGAATTTTTACTTAATAGAAGCTAAATATAAGTAAGGATGAATTTTTGTTACATTCAAAAATTCATTTTCCATAATTTAATTCCTTAAAAGATCATGTTTATTACAATAATAGATTGACCTATGCATGTGTACCTATTATCCGACTTTTTTAGGCCCAAAAAAGGATAGTATATTGTGCAAGTCAAAAATCACACTTCCTTGAATATTTATTACATTATAACTTTTATAATTAGTGTTAAGTATAAATAAAACCAGGGTTAAGAAAAAATTGTAAGATTTTTTCCTTGTGAAACTTTTGGTAAACATTAATAAATGAGGGGAGTCATGATATTTACAACATATAAAGATATATAGGTTGTAATGTTAAGGTTGTACTTGGAAATCATAAGTGAGTGGGTCATGAAATTTAATTGGAATGGTTATTGTGAAGGCTTGGTGGAAATGATCATGTTAGATGAGTTTTTTTAAAATTACTTACATATACATGATAGAATGTTGAAATAATATTATGGAATTATTTTTAAACATAAAAACATTGAAAATCAGTGACACAAATAACATTACAATATCAATCTGATATTTTTATCATGAATCTCTTGGAATTTCATTCAAATAATATTTTTGAGACGTCTTTTTCAATGATCCCTGAGAATAACTCCTCTATGTGATTTTTTATACTATAACATTTATATCTAGAATTAAATGTTACTGGAATGTTAAATATATATTAAATTCAGTATATATATATTCATTATTTTTTGAAATATTACATTTCCCAGGATTGCAAATGTTTAGGCATGGGGGTGTAATCACACCGTGATTCACTGTTTCATTTTTACCCTTACACCATTGTATTAAACTAGTTTGTATTGGAAAATAAATTGATGATAAAAAATAGTACATAATTATTTATTCCATTATTTTTTTATTATCACTGATAAAAAGGATAATATTACTTATTTTAATGATTTCATTATAAATTGAATTAATTTAGAGGTCTGATGATGAAGATGATGAAAAATGGGCTACAATTTCATTTGATCCATTAATACCTTTCAAATTATGTGAATGTTTCAAAGCACTTTTTCCACTAAATATAGAGAGAATTTGTTTTATGGTCCAAATTTACAAAGGATACAACTCATATTAAGACATAGAATCTGAATTCGGCCATTTTTGTTCCTAACATAGTTAATTTGGCTAAAACACTTAATCTAGACGTAGTCAAAAGTGGTGTGTTGTGGTATGTCCAAAATTTGCATTTTAGGATTCCAAATGAACACAAAAAATTTGTCGATAAATTCAAGTATGGGGGAAAAACTTTTGCATTTTTTTCAAAAGTGATATATGGGTTTTTACCTACACAAATCAGCATGACAAGGGGTTCTACACAATTTGTGAGCCCAAAACCACCTTCCTTTTTTGCATATAAGGTGATTCCTTAAAAAACTCATTTGTTATTTCATCCAGGAGGCATATATTTGGTATTTTGGATACCCAAATGATTCCTCACCTCATCAATGAAATTATAGATTCCCCTCTCTTCATATTGGCATCATGGAGGAATGTGAAGTTCCACCCAATACTCATCCTCCTCTCGATAGTGATGTAAATAGTGGATGATCATTTAAATTTAACTACACATACAAAGGAGGGAGTTCCAAAACATGTTCATCTACTGGATTTCTATAATTACTATGATAAGTATTTCACTTAGGTTTTATCTCAACACCCTTCTCCTCTGAAATTTTTGTCATTTATTAACGAAGTGAATCACTTTTCATTTCAACACCTATTTGGTTGAGAGTTTAACAGGGATCTTGGGTTGTTCGGGTTCGGAAACACACAAATCCGCTCTCCATCACAAATGAATAATATATTCGTATAAATTAGCAGGTTTATCATTATATTTAGTTCCAATTATTGACAACATGATTGGTGTGTCAAGGGTTGTTATTCAGTGGAATTATTTAAGAGGCTAGTGGTGAATCAAGATCTTGAAAACCCTCAATGAAAGAATTAAACAAAACCAAGTGTATTTTTTAGATAAAATAATTTTCTAATATGTGATGTTAACATTAAAAGACCTCATTCTCTCGTAATTATTAAAACACCACCTTAATTTATGAAATATTAATCTCTTTAAATAATGTTATTTTCCTAAAAATGTTTTATAAACAACACACATTATTAATAATTTTCTTAACAAAACATAATCTAAACTTATCAAAGCTCCATGGGAGAAAACCTAGGTTCTTCCCTATACTAATAATCGTCTTTAATAACACAATCATTTATATATTTTTCAACACATTCAGAATCCCATGACACACGAGGGAGAGGAGACACCCATTGGAGGGAGATGAAAGAAAAGGGAAGACAGATAATGATTTTATTATAGTCATTTTAGTATTTTCAACCCAATATAATAAGTCACATTGTTTGGACACATGACATGGTCAAATTTTGCACCAATTTTGTGATACAACCATTTTAAGAAACCATATCACATGGTTTGACCCACATATTTACACTAACAATGAACCAACCCCGGGATTATAAGTTTTTAGTTTCATACAATTTTGGATGAAATTTTGTGGGAATGGAACATGATTGGGGTAAACTATGCACATTCAATGTGAGTAATTTCTTCTCATTTTTATCAGGCATGTAGTTTTCTTCTTGAGTCCACATGGTTTTAGTCAAACAATGTATGCTATAAATCCTCTTCTAATATGAATTTTCAGAGTCCAATTCTCCTAAAACTAAAATGAATACCCGAGGAAACTATAGGTACATAAACTGCTTCTACAAATAACAAATTGATGTGTTCATGCTCCCAAAAATTAAGTTACAAATATCATTTGAAAAAATATACCATCTAGTAAAAGCTGTAGTTTCATATTACCTTGTTATTTTACCATGGTTCAAAACAAATGACTTTAAAACATCCCCAAAATAGAACTTCTAATCACTGATAATCCTTAGCGAATAATAGAATCATCACTTAACATAGAATGGATATAAAGATTTTTTCAAATGGTTGTGTTGTTTTTCCATATACCAAATTCCACAATGATCATTCATTTAATAACACAAACTTAAAGCCATAAAAACTATATCCAATTATCATTATCAAATGAAACATCAAGATGGGTCCTACCCAAATTGATTTATCTAGAGACACATTGACGTAATAATATTTTTAACCATCTAGAGTAAGGTTGTCCCGACCTTAGTCCATAACATCAAGAAGTGTCCAATTTCGAACCACAAAATATCCACCATCGGAATATCCTTACAAATCAAACCTTTAAGTGTTCTAGAGATGCTTATAGATTGGTTTCTTCATCTATGGTACCCAATTTCATCTGAGGTCATAGATGACACCGCATTGAGATATTCGATTGAATCTTGATTGACCTAACATAATTGGTCACATATGATTTCTACAAAATACATAGTCGACAAAATAACACCTACATTAACTAGGAGATGTGAAAAAGTCGATTTCAAGATAACATACATACTTAAAAAGAGGGATAAGGATTTGATCCACATCCATCAAACAATTCTCAAAATGAATGAATTAGATGACCGATGCATTTCCAACATAACTGCAGTGACTTTCCAAAGGAATATAGCATTCACCATGAATACAACCGCAAAATTACAATCATTAATTCCAATAATGTTACTTGTTAAAGACATCACCTAACCATTTTAACTATCATTCATTTGCACAAATAAGGGGTTGATTTAGTTCCAACCAACTATGATCACCACCCTTATAAACCTCACCACCGAGCTCTAAAGAAATAATAGGGTAACCTCATATTTATTTAATGATGTTTACTAAGCCAACTCAAGGTGATCTAGAATCTTTTGTTTACAAGTCATAAATTGTTACATATCCAAAATTTTCACATTATATGATTGACTGAGCCAAGAGTGGGATCCCCCTTATGGTCACTTAAAAGGGAAACATCTTATGTCCAAAAGTCCATCCAATGTGTTCCTACACAGGATCCATCGTATCACCCCTGAATAATAGACCATTGATATTAAAATCATGCATTATATGGGAGTATATAATATAAATCACTAATCATGTCAAAAAAATTTAAAAAATTAGCAAAATATATGATTGAAACTCTCTTAGTGCGTCAAATATTATGTCAAGATAGGGGACATGTAGTATCTTGGAAAAGTACACTAATAGGGTATCATAGATTACCAATATTATTTGATATGATTAAATAATTTCCATGAAAATTTCTTCAGTAATGTTTCTAATAATTCATAACCATCTACTTGTAAAAAACATATGAAAAAATACTAGTCTACTAGATTTGAAAAAATATCAGCTTCACTTTCTTATGAATCACGACTTAACCGATCAAAATGAACATACTTCATAAGGCATATCTTAGATATTTAAATCATAACCACCAATGTATGCATAGTGCTGACTATGTTTTCAATGTTTAAATTTAGATACAACCATATACACATCATGATTCTATGAAATAATCGACCACTTCAGAAAGTAAACCTTGATTATGTTCCCTTTACTGAGAAAGAATCATATTCACAAGAATTTAGTTGACTATCCTGACATTAAGAGTTTCCTAGTTATCTAAAAAAGAGAGACCAGTTTCTCTAAAGTGAACTAGATTAGATTAACCTTAAATAAATTCATGATTATCTTCTGATCCTTGGTTAAAATGATAGATCATTTTCTATAAAAATCCAGCTTAACCATCATGTTTAAACACCAGTGTCTCTAGTAAGTCAATATTAGAATTGTTATGCACATAATTTCATTAATGGATAAGTTACACTAATCTTGATGTGACCGAATATCATATGGAAT
This sequence comes from Viscum album, assembly GCA_963277665.1. Classification (NCBI taxonomy): domain Eukaryota; kingdom Viridiplantae; phylum Streptophyta; class Magnoliopsida; order Santalales; family Viscaceae; genus Viscum; species Viscum album. The sequence goes on from OY728147.1 coordinate 1,246,158,508, forward strand.
AACACAATCTAAACATTTACAATAAAATCTATTAATTCATTACATATTTTAATGCTCGACGACAACAAGTACATGAATGCATACTACCCCAAGGATTAACAGGAAAATGACATAGCATTGATTGTATTCATAGGATATATACACTATTAATTGAATAATTGTAGGGACTATATAATAGGTTCCACATTAATTCTCAGTATCCCATATGAATATTAACCATAATGAAAATTCATCAAGTCATCTATCATTTAGAATGAATAAATTTTCACAAGACCTATTAAATATCCATCCATTCCCATTTCATGTCTAACAAGTTGAAAATTTTGATTACCTAATGATAATTCCCATAATAATATAATGGGAAACATTATCACCTATCTAAATAGGGGATTGATTAGAAATATAAGAGCCCTATTGGGGATAATGCAACCTGAATGCTACCATATGATATAAATCAACAACATTATGCAATGAATTTTAGATCAAAGGGTGATACACACCTTAGGCTAGCTACCTTATAGAAGCATAATAATTATTCAAAATCACTGAGACAATCTAATAGGAATTTTACGGTGTTCATGTTCATATCTACCACTCCATTTCTTAAAGGAAACATCTAATGAAGAATCATCACTTCCATTTCATGGATACACAAAGGGAATCATAATCTTCCCTTACATGAGTGTTTAAACAAAGGGAACCACCTAAGGATATATTTTAGGTCATTTTATTAATTAACATTCAATGTTTAAACAATTAAAAGAACTAAATAGACAATGAAATATTAAATATAAATCAAGAGCACTTGGTAAAAGATTAGGTGACATACAAGGACCCACTAGCCAACCTAGGTTCATAAGAATGCATCCTAATAGAAATTTCATAATTTTTAATGTTTTAAACTCCAAAACATGTCATCTCATTAAACCCATATCTCAAATGGCCTACATGGGTCCAAATTTTTATTTTAAAAATTAAAAAATCAATTAAATATTTAATTTAAACAGTTTTTTGCATTTATAATAATTTCACAATATAACATAGCCAAATACAAAAATATTGATTATGTGGGTCTATACCACCCCAATCTATAAAGCTACCATACACATCCCAAACAGATGTCGAGCTCCCATTTAATTGAAACCAATTATGTTCTGGGATATACAATTTCATATATAATGGTTCAGTCACATATGTTCACATATACCAATCTATAAAGCATCCACACACTTTACAATTATGAATTTGGATCTCATTAATCACAACTAATTCACTTTAGCATTTAACCTTTTTAAACATTTACATTTTAATAGTATTTTCTAAACATGTATTAATAGTAATGATGGTTCTTAATTTATTGGTTAACTTTTTCCATTTATAAAGAGATCATACACATTACATTTCAAAATCGATTCCCATTAAATCACAACCCATATATTTTTTCCATTTTATAACATCAAAAGAAGAGTATTATTATATTATGTAAACAATGAAATCATTCAAATAATCATAGACGCATGGAATATATAAGTAAATAAAGATAGTATGAAGGAATCATGGAATAATTTCATTTAATCATGTGACATAATAGGAAGAATAATAGTCAAAATCATGGAATTACACTCAAGAAACACATAAAAATGAATAAGAGTGTAATAAAGGATACTAAAATGCATGGAATATTCTTGACATGTTAATTTATTTTTTCCTATTATGATTATTGTAATGCCTCATCCTTTCCATACCAGGATTATGGAAAAATACTAGAAATTCATAAATAATAATGAAGTGGAATTTACACCCTTCTATAAAGGAGAAATCATGATCCACTTTAATAGAAAAACAAATGAAAAACAAATTCCAAACCCTAATCCCTTGGTCATTTCCACATGGGTGGGTTGATAAGTCCAAGACATATCTATTTCACATGAGCTGATAAATTCTTAGTCTCCTTTTTACCAATCCTAAATTGTAAGGAAAAGGGATATATTTTCCTTTGATACAACAATGTGACATCATGACATGATTTAAAACTAAATTTATTTTCAAAACGGTTGGTCACATGGCCTCATGTGCCCATCACCATAAACCAGAGGATACAGACTATCAGAGAGTGTCTAAGGTGGTGATAGTGTGGAGACAATTAATTCTTGATAAGATAAGTACAATAGAATTATAGAATGAAAATAATAGAATAGGAGAAGTGAAAATAAATTAAATGTCGAGCTATAGAAAATAATAATTAACTAAATATAAAAAATAGACAATGCATATATATTCAATGAATTCATGTCCTAATGATGATAAAAATCTAAAATTAGAGAACCAAAAACCTGATGAATGATATAGTATATAAAAATAAATAAAAGAAGGGTAATTTCTAAAGGGAGATATCAATGAGAATCCTGAGATTCAGATTAGTCTTGTGATCGTATGTCCTTTTTACCAGAAATATATTAGAAGAATTAAACCATGGTCCAACTTGAATAAGGTCAACATGGGAACCTTAGTGCATGGGAATCTCGAGTGGGGTGTAATATAACAATCTTAGAATGTTGCCACACATGTTTTCTATACAAAAATTCTACCCATAAAATATAATTTAATGTAGTATGGAATTATAAGAAGAAAGTTAAACAAGCATTGATGAATAAATAAACAACAACCCACCATGGTCCCTAAGGGAAACAGGTGAGATACACTTTCTTCTTCTCCTAATTATAAAATTTTTCAAATAAATAACCACATGTATATAAAAATATATATATACATCGTATTACTATAAATTTAATCTACATATTCGAAATAGGTGTATATTGACACCTACTAGTCATATACATGGAATACTAGTAGCATGGAAACACTCAGATTATCATACGTAGCATGTGAAGATCAATTTCTATGTTATATCACTTGTGTGAGATTCCATTCCCAACACCCAATCTAAGTGAGCATGATAAGGCCATGCTCAAAAGAACCCTTACCATAATAAATTGTATATGTAATGTCGTAATCATGTATATAGTACACATCCACGAGTCAATACCTCTCATGACATATTTTTATCAATCTTATAAAATTGAATTATCATTTTACTAATATAATAAATGAGGCAATAAATTTTATAATTTTTATTTATATATCCCATTATAATTAGGGGAAATCTCTTTAGAACAATTACAATAAAGGATGACATAAATGACCTAGACTTTACATTTTTTCCTATTCCATTTCACATAAAAGGTTTAATTCAATTCACATAAGCCATGCATAAGAATTTATAACAAGATGTGTGGTCATACAGCCCAATTCCATTCAATCTCACAATAAACAATTTAATTAATGACATTCTATTTAATCAAAGAAAATAACGTGATTCCATTTAAAGGTTTAGAGTGAAACTAATTAGGTACCATGGTATGCTGTAATATTATATACATGGGTACTCCCATTTACAAGGTAAGTCAAGAACATAATAGGTGATCAATTCAAATTTGACTTTTATTAATGGATGGAAATTTCCATTTAATAATATATATGTATTCCATGTACGAAAATCCCATAAATAATATAAATAAATTCAAGAATAGAGATAATACAAAAACATTCATAAAATCAAGATTTATATTTAAACGAAATATTTATTGGTTTAACAGTTAGCAGACCTCAGTTAGGGGGTTCTGATATAAAAACATGTAATTTTTTCTACAAAATATATGAAACAAAAAAAAATTCTGTTCAAATATCATAACTCAATTCATCAAAGAGTAATTTTATAAAAACCACATAACATATAAAATCATCTTATAAAAGTACAACAAGAACATTGTATGGGACATTATCAATTAAGAAAGGATGTTCAAGGGGAAAATGACTATCAATCCAAGAAGAATGCTTAAAATGTGGTCTATGAATTTTAAACATTTAATTATAATGGGTAAACAATCTGAAACAACCATGTTGTGTCCATATATGATGTTCTTATTCTCTAAACAATATAATATCAATCAAATGATGTATATCTTGGTGAAAAATTCCATTTTATTTTAAAATACCAATAATAAATAATATCATGGAAAATTCTAGTGTGAAGATAAATAAAATCATATTTAAATCAATAAAAACATTGGCGATAAAAAATAGACAAACTACCTCATACTTAGGATTACCGACCCATCTAATATTGAGGTCTCGTTATATCTAGTTTGGAATAAATTGATGAAATAGACATTTTCCCTGAAAACATGTAAAATGACATCGTACCAAAATAGAATAGTAGAGAGGATATTATATGAATTAATATTCAACAGAAATCAAGAGAATATCAACACATATCCATATAGACTGATGATGATCTGTACATTGTTCAGAAAGATGAGATCCATCAATTCCTAGTATTGACAGGAGAGGAATCCCACAATTTAAATGGTTTATAAGACAACCACTAGTGGGAGAAGAAATGGAAAATGAAGTTGTATAAAGACGTCACAAATGATATTTATTTATTTTCTCCCTTAAAACCAATATTCATGGTTTCGTCACATAGCTAGCCAAATAGTGAACCAACTGTGCGATACCCGCTTCTTATGAAAATATCTCACACAGTTTGAGCAGAATGGTTACCCTTATCGTTCCCCAACTATTTGATGAATAGTTCATAGCTACATCCCATTCTAGAATGTATTGTGCGGGCTAGGAATATTGTTTGGATAAACCATGCACAACCAATATGGGGTGTTGCTTCCCCTTCAATGCAACCATATGGTTTGCTTCTGGAGGCCGCACGTTTTCATAATACTTTGTTCCTCAGTCATTCCTCTTCAATTTTTTTCTGAGTAAGATGCTCTCAAAAGTCATTGGATAACACGAGGAACCTTTTGGTCATTAAACAACATAGAAAAATAACAAATTAACTTGTTCCAACACCAGGAATTATGTTCCAAATAATAGTTTTAAAAATGGGTCTTCCAATAAATGTCATAGGATCAAATTACCTTGGAATTTTGTAAATACTAAATTTTTTATGGTATGTATCTATTTAAATACAATATCATCGATATTTTATTCTTCATGCAATAAGAAGTTTTAATTCATAATATACTATAAAATATTTAGAATGGAATAGTAATGTGACCTTTATGATTAGTGAAATGGCCTATAGAATAGTAACCTTACCAAATATAGTATTAATAATATTTCTGTGTTTTAGAAATGAAAATTTGGAATATTTAAAACATAGATTATATATATATATATTTATTTAAAAATAAGTAGTAAATTTTCTATTGTTTGTGAAACTTAATTATTTTTTTATAATTTTTTAAATAATAATATGATTATTTCTTTTCGAAAGATCTATTCATAAATTAATATTTTTTTTCATATGATTATATTATAATTTTAGTTACCATTAATTATTTTTTCAATGTGTTATAAAAACAGTAATTATATTAAAATAAGTATTTTTTTAGAATAAGATGATTTAATTTAATATTTTAATTTCTAATTATTAGAAAATAATTTTCATTAAATAAATTTAATTATTAAATTATTATCATCAAAAAATTGGCAGGGTGAATTTTTTAGATTTTTATAAAATCGTTGAATTTTTTGTGAATAGTGAAACACAATAATTTACTATATTTAAAAAATAGACAAATTATTTATTCAAAGATGATGTTTGAAGGATTTTATCCCAAAATCATGAACACTTTTTCATTATTTTAATATATTTTTTTTATTGTTCTAAATCTATTCATAGTCTTTATAGAAAATAATAAACAAATAAAAACAATATTCAAAAAACACTCAACTCCTCCTATATAAATACCAAAATCACCACCCCTTTTCCGCACACATCCATAGACATGAAGAATAATTACATTCTACCCATTTACACTACAAAATATCAACCCCATATTATGTAATTTTTTGTCTCACACAAAATAATATTTTAATGTTTCCTAAGTTGGTTCCCATTAGAGGAATTCAAGAGGTAAAATCCCCATTCGTTCTATTAATTTCATTTCCATTTATTTTATTTTATTGTACTTCCCTCAACTATCCATTACCATGTGAAATTAAAACAATAGTATATTTTATAAACTATAATGTTATTATGTAAATATAAAATCCATCATCAATACTCTTTTCATTTTATTTAGATGAATAAAACATCATTGATGAGGTGCTGATTTACCACTATTATGGTAGATGTGTTTTCATTATTCAATTATTCATTAGTGTCTTATCATAAAACAATTTTTATGGTTAAAAAAGACTATAATATATTTATTACATATTATATAATTTAATTGATGCAATATATATATAAATATTAAATTAATGAAAGAAAACTAGTTCGTGATGATAGAAAAACCACCAAAATAATCTAAATGAATATCACAAACATATTATCTCAAAATTCACCCTCACCCAAAAAAATTGACTGGAATTACTCTTTATCCTTATATAAGATCATTATTAAGAAAATAATTTAATTTCTATAAAACTATTTTTAATTTTCATGATCTTCCATATGTTAATAAAATTAAAAAGATCATGAGACCCATCAGAAAGAACACTCCCAAACTAAAACAATTTAGCTTATAACTCTTCAAAAAGATATTATATGATATTAATAAAATTATAAAAAAATATAATTTTAATTGGTTCTAAAAATATTATTAATATATATAATTTCATTATCAAGGATATTAAGCATAAGGGAGGAATACCTTTAGACATATGAAAATGTATTTTACCTTAACGTCTATTTTTAATTTGGGTTTATAATTATCTTTATTTATGAAAATTTCATTCATCATAAATTTATATATATTTCAAATAAATTATATTTAGTTGTTGTAAAATCCTATATTTATATCATTTAATCTTTCTTTTTTGCGAAATACATGTTTCAAATGTTTCGCTTCTCAATCCTTCCCAATAAAAAACTAGATTGAAGGGAACTTCACAATTTCATACACATTTTCAAGTTCCAAAGATAACATTTTTTATGACACCATTATTTATATAAAATATAAACTTTTTTCATGAAAAAAATATATTTTTTTCATTTCATTTTATATAATAACAATTATGAAAAATACAAATTATTTTATAAAATTAATGACCAAAAATCTAATAAAATTATATACATCATGTGAATTTATTTCAAATTTTTAAAGACTAAATAATTACCATTAATGGCGACAAAATAGAGATGCAAAATTTACTTTATTGATTGAAATGTCTAATAAATGGATTTAAAAATATTAAAATAAATATTATATGAACTAATTAATTTTCACCAAAAATTTTAAAGATGATTATTACATATTAGGAATCTATTAAATATTTTGTTACGAATGTATTCTCTCTGTGGATTTTATTTAAATGAAAATAAATGAATAGTGTCAAAATTGACACTATTGTTATTTTAAAAAAATAACATATTATAATATTCCTTAAAATCCAAAAAAATTATTTATAAATTATAAATTGAAATTTATATGGTTGACAATGTCATAAAGTATCCAATTATAGACAATTCAAAACAAATAAGTAATTATTTATAACAATTAAAAATTTAGAATATTATTTCCTTAAATAATAGGATAAAGAATATCTATATATTATTATTATAACATGATACTAATTCTTAGATATTCTATCATCCACTCTTATACCATTCAATAATTATGGGAAAGATATCGTCGCTCATGCGTACGTACGACTTACCGTCTCCACGGTGCGATGTAATTCGTGCTACATGATCTTCATTAAGACATGAATATATAAATGAATTGAATGAATAGTTATGATATATATTATACAAAAACCATTGTATAAATGATATAATAATAACCTAAAAATAGGAATATGAACTTATCTGAAAAAACATACGTATGAAAATAAAGCATTTAATACCCAAACAACGAGTAACAATGAAATGTTACTAAAAACAGATGAAAATATGATCGTAAATTTTATCATAAAAATAATTATGATTATTTAATAAATCTATAAATTTATTTAAATATTTATACTTGAGGTTCAGATACATATTAAGCATATTAGACCTAAGGGATGGGAAAATATCGTAATGTCAATTTTTATCCGAGATTGTTTATACTTAGGTTTTTACTGGGGAATATTTATCATCCACAACCATGTTTACTCAATATGTAATATTATTTGTATCCTCATAAAATTTTTTAAATCAAATTTTACCTATTAGTGAAAATTTTAGTAAAATATATGAAAGGAATCTTTTGTCGTTTTCAGTACGAGATACTTTTTGACTTTTCTGAAAAAAGTACGAGAAGAATGCTTTTTATCTTATACGAAATGAATGGATTTTTATTAAATCATTGAAAATTATTTCCTTGAATCTTCCTTTAAATTTTTTCATATTTCTTTTCAATTATATTTTTTTAGTTTAAATGTAATGACATATTGAGAAAGGAAAAATGTATTTGAAGAAGAAATGATATTTTCCTCAGGAATGGAGTTAAATTGTTTTATCAAAATTATATTCCATATAAGATAATATAGGGTTCTATTTCAATCCCTATTATTACATTGATTTGATTTTTTTATTATGGAATTATTTTTATGAAGTCCTTTTATCTTATATGGATTATGTTATGATTTCATGATGTTCAAGAATCCCATTTTTATTATATGGGGTATGCTATGATGTATGATTTATGATTATGTGGCACAGATAAGAATGGTTTCATTATGAGATGGGGGAGACCTATATCTCTCTCCAATGAATTGGCTCAAGATTCATATCTCATGAAATAGACATGGCTGGAACAACAAGTTAATTTGTTTCAGTGATACATGATTGGATTGAGGAGTGAACTCGGTTCAATAATGTTCTTTGTCCACTACGTTGGTCTTGGAAATGAATATTGACTAATATGAAATGGTTTTCTATGAGTATGTGTGTATTACACAATGTTTTATTTTTTAGGTTATGATTATTGGGATTACATATCAATACTATGATTTATCCCATGTCATGATATTATAGTCTCTTTGCTGGTTACGATTTTCAAAATGTTATGTTCTTATGAATATGATATTACTCATATTTCCTTTGATTACCCTTACAGAGCATTTGAGCTCAACCTTTTGTATGTTTTCATTTCCCCAGATCAGGAAGAAGAGTATAAGTTGGATTTGCCAAAAGGGACTCTAGATTTAATGAAATAAACGGGAGACAATGTAAACAATTTATGAAACAATTGTTTATGTTTCCCAGTTTCTAAATAAACTATACATATATGGTCATATCATGGTTTTTTTATTTTTTTTAATAAGTATGATTTAATCCTGAATAAATAATAATGTATGTAAAGAATGGGTTGTTATATTTGGTATCAGAGGAAAGGTATAGTTAACCTTTGGAAACTTGGATGTGGATGCCTTAGTAAGAACCCTAAGAATATGTCTAAGCACTAAACAAAAAATTAGTGTTATAAAAATAGCCATGATGAACCTAAGATATGACCTAAAGAGTGAATTTTTTTAATGATTATGTGGTTATCCTGTTGCAATTAGTGATGCTCACACTATGAATCCTGGTTTTAGACAATGACTAGAACATGAATGAACATTGTTAATGCGTAATGTGACGGCCAATGCAATTATTGTCCCCCTAAGAAACAAAACATTATGGGAGATGGAATGAAAAAACTTATAGCCATTCTCACACAAATTTTTCAATCTTTGAATAATGTAGTACTTCTAAACGATAAAAGGAAGGAGCAACATTCTATTGAATTCTTCAGGAGGCAGTGTCCACCTTCATTCAGTGGGTCTTCTGATCCATTAGTGGCTGAACAATGGATCAGTACCACTGAAAATATATTTTCAATACTACAATGTTCAGAACATTATAATCTCATCTTATTATTATATCATTTAGATGGTGAAGTTAATAAATTGTTGAATATTATCAAGAATACGAGGCAAAGATACGAAATTGATTACATGGAATCATATGAGTTCAAAAACTTATTTTTCAATAAATACTTTTCTCTTATTCTTTGATCATATATGGAGAATGAGTTTCTTGAACTAAAGAAAAAGGATGATGAATTTGTTTTTACTTATGAATAAAATTTTACAAGACCTTCAAGGTACTCTTCTGAAATTATTATCCAACCTGAGAGTAAGATCGATCGATTCATTAGTGTCTCAAAACCAAGTGTACAAAGGGACATAGACATAAGGGACTTCAATAGCTACGTGGAAATTGTTCGATATGCTCTCATGGTTGATATGGATATTGTATTAACACATCAGTCATATGGGTTTGATAAGAAGAGGAAAATGGAATTCAATGGAAAATATAAAGACCACACTGAAAATAAGATGGGCTTTCCCTTATGCTCAAATTGTGGAATGAAACATGGAGAGAATCGTCTTAAAGGGACACATAAATTTTTTAAATGTTGAAAATAAGGTCATCATGCAATTGAATATCCATGTAATTGGAATAACATGTCTAATGATGTGAACAAAGAAAGGGATACACATAATGAACCTCCTACACTTCAATGTTAAATGTGCTTGGAAATTGGGCATTATGCTAATCAATGACCTAATCCAATGATTGTTGATGATGATTGATTTCAAAGAAATCTTATTCCCAAAGAAAAAGGAAAGTCACATTTAATTTCTATCATCGATTTTGAGTACAATAATTAATTAGTGAAAGGTACAATTACCATCCACTCTAAAGTAGAAATTTTTTTATTTGATTCTAGATCCACCTGCTCTTTTATTTCTGATGAATTCACTAAGGGTATCATCGTACTTCCTCAACAATTAGATATTGAGTTATCTATGACATCTCTTAATGGCACAACAATCACATCGAAAGTTTACAATTTTTCTCCGATTGAAGATTTTGGGAAAGTGCTTCCTGAAAATCTTGTGATCTATCAAATATTGGAATTTGATGTGATTATTGGCATGGATTGGATTTCATTATAAGGAGATCATGTCAATTTCCAAATATGGGAAGTCACATTTCATATTCTTGATCAATATAAGATCATTTATCGATTCAAGGAATAATATAATCTTCCAGTGGAAATTTCTTCTATCTTATGGGTCTTGATTCCAATAAATGATGTCTATTTATCTAAAATGGATGGAGAGAAAATCAAGACTAAGAATATTCCCATTGTATGGGAGTTTGATGATGTCTTTCCAGAGAAATTTCTAGGCCTTCCACCAAATCCTGAAGTTGAGTTTTCAATAGAACTCATACTAGGTGCTATGCCCAATTCAATTACACCTTATATAATGGCCCCATTTGAGTTTTAGGAATTGAAGAAGCAACTCCAAGATAATCTAGATAAGGGATTCGTACGCCCTAGGGCATCACCTTGTAGAGCGCCTGTTCTATTTGTTAAGAAGAAATATTTATCAATGAGAATTTTCATTGATTAATGATAAATTAACAAGATGACTATCAAGAACAAATATCCTCCCCCATGCATGGATGACTAATTTGACCAAACTATGTGGATCTCAATACTTTTCCATGATTGATCTTCATTTAGGGTATCATTAATTAGTGGTCAAAAAGGATGAAATAAAAATGACCGATTTACATACAAGGTATAAACACTATGAATTTATATTGATTCCTTTTGGTCTTACTAATTCCCCAGCTATCTCCATGGATCAAATGAACAAAGTCTTTAGAGACTAGCTTAACCAGTTTTTGGTAGTATTTATAGATGATATTCTAGTGTATTTAAATATCAAGGATGAATATGAAGATCACATGAGAATTGTTTTGCAGACTCTGAGAAAGGATAATCTTTATGCCAAATTTAACAAGTGTGAATTTTGGGTTCAAAAAGATTCATTTTTGGGTTTCATAATCTCAAAAGATGGGATATCTGTGGATCCAGCAAAAACTAAGGTTATTTAAAGATGGTTGAGACCAACCATAGTAACTGAAATCCGAATTTTTCTTGGTTTAGCTAGGTATTATTGATGTTTTATGAATGATTTTTCAATATTATCTAACCCACTAACCAAATTGACTTGAAAAGGAGTTATGTTTGTTTGGACAGAGGAATGTGAAGAGAATATCAAAGAGATAAAAAGAAGGTTAGTCATTTCACCTATGCTCACACTGCCTTGTAGTGTAGAAAGGTTTGTGATCTATAGTAATGCATCCAAGAAAGGGCTGGGGTGTGTTCTCAAGAAAAATTATATGGTGATACCTTTTTCCTCACAACAGTTGAAAATCCATGAGCAAAATTACCCAAATCATGATTTGGAGTTAGTCGCGGTAATCATTGCATTAAAGATTTAGAGGCATTATATTTATGGTGAAAGGTGTGATATTTATACTGATCATAAACTTTTAATTTATATTTTCACACAAAAGGAGCTGAATATGTGCCAAAGAAGATGGTTGGAGCTGATTATGGATTATGACTGCTCCATACATTACCAACCTGGGAAAGAAAACAAGGTGGCCGATGTATTAAGTCGACAAGGCAATGCTAGATTATCCCTGATAAGGAAAAAATATATCCATTATTAATGGAATTACAAAGTATGGATATTGGAATTTTAACGAAATATGAGATATCTTATACTTCTCAAATGAATTTTCAACAATCTATACAAGTGATGATTAAAGGGAACATAAGGATGATGTTGGGCTACAATAGTAGGTCAGAAATTTTTCTGAATTAAACTGTGATTGGGATGGGATAATAATGTTCAGGAACCGTTTCTGTATTCCTCCCATGCAAGAATTAAAGAAGGAGTTGCAGGATGAGTCTCTTTGTTCTTAATTCTCTATTCATCTGGGATGTACAATGATGTACAAGGACCTAAAAGAGTACTTTTGGTGGGATAGAATAAAAAAGATATATCGATGAATATGTCTCTCGATGCTTGGTTTCTCAACAAGTTAAATCTGAGAGACATAAGATTATGGAGATGTTACAACCATTTTTTATACAATAATGGAAATGGGAAAACATCACTATGGACTTTGACATCGGACTTCGCAAAACATCTAAAGACAATAATGCTATCTTGGTTATAGTTGATCATACTACGAAGTCAGCACACTTTATTTCTATTAGAGAAGATATCTCCTTGATCAGATTTCTAGGATATATGTAAGGTAAGTGTTATGATTTCATGTAATACCATGTCACATTATATCTTATCGGGATCTGAGGTTATCCTCGATGTTCTGTTGATGTATTCAGCAAGCTCTGGATACAGAGTTATGTTTCAGAACTACCTAACATCCTCAGACAGACGGTCATTATGAGAGGACAATTCAAACATTGAAATACATGTTGAGAGCTTGCCTTATGGATTTCAAAGGTGGTTGGGATCAACACCTATAATTGGTGAGATTTTCATATACTAATAGATTTTATTCCAGAATTCAGATGGCTCCTTTTAATGCTCTCTATGGAAAGAAATGCAGAACTCCAACTTGTGGGGATGAAGATGGGGATAGAAAGCTATTACTACCTGATCATGTTGATGAGACGGGAGAAAAGGTCATATCTATTCAAAAACACTTAAGAGAAGCTCAGAGTCGACAAAAAATTTATTCCGATAACCGAAGAAAAGACCTAGAGTTTGGAGTGGGCGATAAAGTGTTCTTAAGAATATCTCCCTGGAAGAGAGTAATAAGATTTAGAAAGAAGGGCATGATGAGCCCCAGGTATATTGGTCCATTCAAAATACTGGATCATGTTGGGAAGGTAGATTACTGATTGGCACAACCACCAAATATCTGTCAAGTTCATGATGTGTTCCATGTATCTCTCCTGAGAAAGTACATACATGATCCATCACATGTACTATGCTCAGAAGTTGTACCGCTGGAACAAGATATTTCATTTGAAGAATTGACGATAGAGATTCTTGATTGTAGCGAAAACGTTCTAAGAAGAAATACCACTCTCTTGGGTAATGTTTTATGGAGGAACCAGCAATTATAATATGCTACATTGGAACTTGAGGATATAATGAGGGAGAGGTATCTACATCTGTTTTTTATGAATTGATGAATTTCGAGGGAGAAAATCATTTTTATGGTGGTAGAATGTAATACCCAGAGATTTTATGAGAAATATTTATTTTTTAATTCTTATATTATACGCAACACCAAAGGAATCTTTCACTACACACAACACTGGCTTCGCTTGCGTTACACGCAAAAACAACCTGCCTTGATAGCTTGCATTGTACGAAATACCGAGTTTCACTAAATAAATGGTATATTATTATAATATTATGAACATGTCGTTATGAATATTATTATCTGAATTTTTAATTTTATAAAATTATAAATCATATTAAACATTTTCTAGAATGAGGTATGAAAACAAAATCAATTTTTCAGATAAAAGAAGGATTTTTTAAAAAATTGCAGTTTTACCACCTTTAGATTGCGCACCCATTTTAAATCTAATTATTGACAATTTTATAATTTCAATATTAAAAAATAAAATTTTTATTTTGAATCATGATATAAAAATGTAAAATGGATAAATTTTTCATACTGTTTTGATAAAGTTAAAATTTTGATGAATAATAAAAATACGCTAAATTTTTCTTAAAAACAACTATTTTAATCAAGAAAATTTTTACGGTTAAATAATACTTTTTAATGGTTTTAAAGTATAAATATAATATATTATTACAATTTGAAAAAAATTTGTCATTACCATTAATTTTACATTGAATTAATAGGTAAAAACATTTCAATCTTTGACAATGTTTTAACTATTAAAACCTGTTTTCTTAACAATGGGAATAATTAAAATTAATTACTTCCACTTCTGTGCGTTGAAATTTGAAAAATGGATTCAATATTTGGATTCGGTGGGTCCAAATTATGTTAATAGGTTTACTTTTTTGAGAGATTATGAATAGTAACTACGATAATTTTTATTTACTATAGTAAAAGGTAAATCAGGTTATTAATGGTAAAAATAAGATTTTAAAATTACCATACCATCAGCCAAAATTCTATTGGATGTATAAAATTCGACCCATATCATATAAGGGTTGGAATAGATTCGTTTTATGGACTTTTTAACATGAAAAAGATATAATTATTATTAAAACCAAAGAAAGGGACAACATGCCACTCTCGTATATCTTATAAGTGTAATAATTTTAATTTAGTGAAATAAATAATAAAATACCAAATATAAATATTCTAAAGGAATCTAATAATATTATCCACATCATGTGAATTTATTTAGAATTTTTAAGGATTAAATAATTATCATTAATTATGACATAATAGCGATGTATTAATTATTTAATTGATTGAAATATCGAATAAATGGTTTTAAAAATATTAAAATAAATATTATATGAACTAATTAATGTTCTCCACAAATTTTATAGATTAATATGACATATTAAAAATCTATTATATATATTTTTTGAATATATTTTCTTTGTGGTTTTTATTTAAATGCAAATAAATTTATAGTGCCAAAATAGACACTATTGTTATTTTATAAAAATAAAATATTATATAAATTTTTAAAAATCAGAAATATATTTAATAATTATAAATTGAAATTTATATGTTCTATAATTTCATCAAGTATTAAATTATGGAAATTTCACAACACATAAGTAATTATTTATAACCCTTTAAAA
The DNA here is from genome assembly GCA_963277665.1 of Viscum album. NCBI lineage: Eukaryota > Viridiplantae > Streptophyta > Magnoliopsida > Santalales > Viscaceae > Viscum > Viscum album. The sequence continues at coordinate 1,246,174,213 of OY728147.1, forward strand.
TTTATAATATTATTACCACAAATAAAATTAAAAATATTAAATAAATATAAATCAAGTTGATAAGGTTTAAAATAAATTTCCAACTAATCTAAAATTTATTGGTTGATGATATTACCACCTTATCTCATCTTAGGTTCTAATGGTGTCGTTTTTTATGTTTTTATGTGGGTTTTGAATTTATTATAAAAAAATAATTTTTATGCTTCCAAGGGTTCTCCTCTCCTCCCTTATAAAAGAATACCTCCTCCCTCTCCTCTTCACATCATTCTGATCCTTCGTGCTCATACAAGCCCTATCTGTTTCTCCTCTCCAAATCCCTAGAAACATACTAGAGTTCATGGACTTTATCAAATACCATCTTTAGTGCCCTATGAGATGTTTTAGAAGAGGAGTGTCGTAGAAGAGGTAATATCCTTTACCTATTCTTTCAAATTTATTTCTTCTTCTACATAATCTTCTTTATTTGTTTCATTATAAAGTTATAACATTAGTATCGATAATATTCTTATATTTTATTATAAATATTAAACAACCCAATTTCACTTTCTATCCATCCAACGGAAAATGAAATCACTACGCGTGCGTACATGCGGAATATGGTCTCCACGACGTGGTGTAATCTGTTTTCCACCACCACCATACTTGGATGGGAATAATGGTGTAAATAATATCTATATATTATTATTACAACATGATACTAATTATGAGATATTCTATCATCCACTCATATACCATTCAATAAATATGGGAACGATATCGTCCCTCGTGCGTACGTATGACTTACCGTCTCCACGGTGCAATGTGATTCGTTTTACATTATATTCATTAAAACATGATTATATAAATGAACTTAATGAATAAATATGATATATATTAAACTAATATCATTATTTAATTGATATCACAATAACCTAAAAATAGGATTATGAACTTATTCAACAAAACATACGTATGAAAAAAAATCAGTTAATAACCAAATAAATGAGAAACAATGAAATGATACTAACAAACAGATGAATATATGATCATAAATGTTATAAAAAAATAATTATAATTCCTTAATAGATACATAACATTATTTAAATAATTATTTAGGAGTTTTTGATATATACAAAGAATATCAGACATATTGTATGGGAAAATCTTACAATCTCAATTTTTTTTCTGATATTGTTTATACATCGGTATTTACTAGGGGCATATTTATCATCCACATACATGTTTCCTAGATATGTAATATTATTTCTATCCTCCTACTATTTTTTAAATAAAAATTTACATATTGGTGAAATTGTTTTAAAATATATGAATGGAATCATTTATGGTTTTTAGTACGAGATACTTTTTGACTTTTCTGGAAAAAGTACGAGAAGAATATTTGTTAAAATTATATGACAAGAATGAATTTTTATGATTTTATATAACTATATTTCGATGAATCTTCCATTATAATTTTTAATGATTATTTTCGATTAACTTATTTTTGTTTAAATGTTATGACATATTGAGAAAGTAAACATGTTTTTGAAGAAGAAAGGATATTTTTCTCAGGAATGGAGTTCAAGTGTTTTATCAAAATTATTTTCCATATAAGATAAAATAAGGTTATATTTATTTCCATATTATTACATTGATTTGATTATTTTATGATGGAATTATTTTTACGATGTCCTTTATCTTATTTGGATTCTTTTATGATGGCATGATATTCAAGAATCCCATTTTTATTACATGGGTTATGATATGATGTATGATTTATAAAATTTTGGCAAACATAAGAATGGTTTCATTATGAGATGGCTAGGACATATATCTCCCAACAATTCATTGGGAAAAGATTTATATCTCTTGAGATAGACATGACTTGAACAGAAAGTTAATATTGTTCAGTGATACAGGACTGGAATGAGGAGTGAATTCGGTTCAGTCATGGACTGTGTCTGCTATGATGGTTTTGGAAATGAGTCTTGACTAATATGAAATGATTTTATATGATTATGTGTGTATGAAAAAAGGTTCACGTTTCACGTTATGATTATTGGGATTACATTTCACAACTATTATTTATCCCATTTCATGATATTATGATCTCTTATTTAGGTTAATATTTTCAAAATGTTATTCTCTTATGAATATGATATGATGGATATTTATTTTGTTTACCCTTACTAAGAATTTGAGCTCACCCTCTTGTATGTTTCATTATCCCTAGGTCATGAATAAGGGTATGAAGTTGGATATTCCAAAAAGGACACTAGATATGATTAAATAAATTGAAGACAATGTGGATGATTTATGAACCCATTGGTTTTGTTTCCCAGTTTCAAAAGAAACTATACATATACGGTCCTATCATGGTTTTTTTATATGTTGTAATAAGTATGCTTCAATTTTGAAGTAATAACAATTTATGTAATGTATGGATAGTTATAAATAATGATATTAATTTCATATATTTCATTTTGAAAAGATAATATTTCATTGTTTTTCTTATCATTTCAGTCACTTAACGATGATAAAATCATTTATGTAAATGTGGACTACCACCTACAAAATTTTATGTGACTCCCTTCTTATCACCAGACCACATGGTTGATATAAATATATATGGATATTTTGTTAAATAATAATATATATATATTATATGATTATTTTTATGGAATTATAAAATAGGTCTTACCTACATTTCATAATGATCATTGTAAAATAAAAATGTTTCTTATGAGTACGTACGACCTACATTCTCCATGATCATAATATTACTGATTTCATAGTACCATCATTAATGAAGGGTAATAAATGTATAATTGATGAATACTTGTATTGTAATTATGTTAGTATTATTTATATTGCATGGACAAGAACCAAAATATTCATAATGAATCATGCATGTTAAAAAAAAGTAAATTAACACAAGAGGTAATGAATAAAATGTGTTATTATTAACTAAATAGTTTTAATATGTCATAAATGGATCATATATGACATTATAATTATTAATATGATTATTTTATAAATGAATATCATTTTTATGAATATTGAAAATGATATTTATACATGTTCAACAAGAAGAATATGCGAGCTAAGTGACTTCATCTCAATTTCCCTTCGTTGAGGAATATTTTAATGTTATTCACCTAATTTATATTATATGGTTTATAAAACTACACTTTTATATGTAATATCTTTCTTATATATTTATTATTTATTATAATTTTTATTTTGAATTATTTCCGATAATGGGGATTTTACATGAAACATTCTAAGAAATAAAAGTTATCATATAAAATCACATTCTATAATGATTATAAACATTATCTTAAAATAAAACATTGTTATGATCATTTTTCATTTCAAATTATATTAATCATAAATAAAAATATTAATGTGTGATTTGTATGACTATTCCCTAAAAATGATTGAATTTTTATGTACAATTTTTACATTTAATGTTATATGATTATATTGGAAAATATTCTTAAAAACTGTAACATTTATTGGGTTATTTGATAATAAGAAAAATTGATAAATAAATAAATAAATTATTTTATTTAAGAATAATTATTTAAACATGCACTGATGGTTTTTTCATGGAATTATATATCGCCCGGATGCATCGATAGTTTAATGAGGTGATTCAGTAATATATCATTAAATGTGTTTCTACCTATAGTTTAAAATTTAATTTTTAAGGGGATCGATTGTAGTGGTATAAGGATTCATAAGACCTTAATGTCTAATAATAAATTATTTCCTTCACTGAGAATTTTTTTATTTGTATCCATGGGATTTTCAAAATGATACATCTCTTGAAGTATTTTGTTCTCATTTTATTGACCAAATGGAATTTGGTTTTAGTTTCTTCCCTTCTATATTGATTATTACATATCATATTATACATGATATTTATCTAATGTTATTATATATAGAAGAATTTTCTTCTTAGAATGTTGATTTAATGGCATGTGTGTTCTGATATTTACCTTGAAATGTTGATTTCACATTTTTTAATTATGATTTAAAAGTTTTTGATTACACTGAATTTGAGTTGAGATATTTATAATTAAATTTTGATTATTCTTATTTATTCATGATAGATACAGATTTATATTACCCTTAATGAAAATTTTAGATCACCGTTATTTTCCTTTCCTTCCTAGGAATCCATGATGTGTAATATGATTGATATTAAATGATCCTTTATTGTGAATAATGTCACTCTTGAGAATTGTTTTTTTAATATGGTTTATAATATTTAATTTCAAATCACATATATATAGTATAATAATATGACTGGTATATTAATTCATTCAGGATGTGATTCCTTGTATAATATTATAGTATAATAAAGTAGACACCAACACTGAGCCATTGGTGTTGTTCTCTCTACATAATGAGTATCTTTCTATTTTTTTATAAATTTCTTTAAATCCATTACATATGGTCTCTATGAAATAAAATCATCACCAAAATTTCCTTATATGAAGAAATAGTTATATTATATGTGAGAATAAGGTGATTTCTTAAAATTTAATTTCTTTTGATCAGTAATCATGATTGAAATTTCTCATTCTATAAAATGTAGTCTTTTTTTGATTAAAATGTTTCATTATTTCACCATTGAATTTATAAAAACATTAATTTTTTAGAAGAAATGTATTCTTACACTCCTCTAGTTAATTCAATTTGAAATTACCTATAACAAGAATTTTTTCCTAACACTTTTACAATCAAGTGAAGGATTCATTTTCAATACATCATAAAAATATGTTGGACACATTATAAATAATATTTAGTTAGATGTATATATTTATTAGATATATAATACAGATTCAGTGATTAAATTTTTTATACAATTGGAAACATATCCTGAATTTCATCTTCTGCTATAAATATTATATCCACTCATATAATACATTTTTCTCTATCAGATTAATTTTCTTTTTTTCCCGAAATTATTATATTGAAATAAATGATCATTGAATCCATGAAACTATAATTTTTATGTCATTAATAAACATAGTATAAAAAACTCATATTTTGTTCAGAATCATCATTTTTATTCAATATTGGATTTATTTATTTAGTGTCATACTTTTTCGTACATGTAAGGGTTATCTCATTTAATTTTTACCATTTATTAAATTAATTTTTTTATATTTATATTAATCGTCGTAGTTGAATCATGATTGGTAGGTGTAATATTGGATTCATCATTAAAATGAAGAAACACATTAAAACATCCTTATAAAATTATCAATATATTAATTTATTTGAATTCAATAGATCTACCATTTTCATTATGGTTTTATTATTTTAAAAATTATTTCTCTAGATTTTGAATATACTCCCCATAATATAGTACTAAATTTTATTCTATTATTGTTCTTTCATACCAATAATATATGGTTTTCTTTCTTAACATTTTATTTCCACATCAAAAGTTAACATAAAAAAAATTCATCCTCAAATAACTAATTTGGATAATATGAGTACATTTCTCTTTTAATATAAATGTTCATTCCATTCAAGATCCTTTTAGTGTTCTATGATTACTAATATCATTCCCATCCACCAATAATAATATGTTTCATTTCTTAGGATTCATCTCTACTATAATTTTTACTAATTTTAATTACACCCAGAGAGTTTAATTGTATAATTTTTATTTGACTATGATTCTCTAGAGTTGTTTTTCCCTTTTTGAATGTTGTGGTATTATCGCTAGAAATCACCATGTTATTCATTCCACTTGAATATTTTTTTAATTAACTAATTATTTATAAATATTCATAGAAACAGCTCTTGTGTCACCTATATATATATATATATATATATATATATATATATATTTCTAGTAACATCCATTTGTCTCAAATTTACTTCAGAAATAACTCATTAAAATTTCAAGGTGTTTTTTCAGCTTCATGATATTCCACTATATTTTTATATTCCATTCCCCGATATCATATTTAACATCATGAAAAATAAACTATTATTATAATGAATTTATAGATCCGTTCACCTTGTAACATTTATTTCTAAACAATCAACATTGACAAAAATTAGTTCATTAACTGAATGAATTTTTTCATTAATATTTATAATAATTTAATTATTGTAATCACTCTTTAGAAAATTCCACTTAAAACATGATGAAATTTTCAGAAAATTTAAATAAATTATATTTATTCAGCTCATAATGTGGATTGATATATTCCTATATTTTTATCATATACAAAATAATTATTGGAATACTGGTTAGATGAGTGTTTTTATTGAGTTGTAGGGAACTTCCTTGTTACTATTTGAGATGATATGTGTTGAATAAAAGTAACCCAAAAGTTTGATTATGAATGGAATGTGGATTCAATGATATTTGGAAATCATTTTTAGATTTCATGATTTATAGATATGTGATGTTTGTACAAGCATCAAATTAGGTAATAGGATTCCTTATATAACTGTTATTATTAAAACATGGAAACTTATTTTTGATGTTCATGGAAGACTATATAGTATCAAAAAGAGTTTTGTGAATTAGTATATAATAATTTTAAATTCATTAGGCATAAATATTTAATCCATTTTATACTCAAACCAATACACACCTAAGGGTTAATGGATCTCATTTAATTATATCCACATTAAGACCACATGTATGATAACAAATAAAAATGTCATAATGCATATAGTTTTTAGATAGTTTAATTCTATTGTGGGTATATAATTGTTATAGTTTTTGAGTCTTGTCTGAGATAACTATTTAATGTACCATAAAGTTAAGTGATTATAATAGGTGCGTAGGTTTTATCACTTACATGAAACTAAAATACAAATATTTTACCCTATGATAAAATTAAATAGGATATAAATTATCTCACATTGTTAAAGTAATATATAAAAAAAATTCTTTTTATAATATCTTCATTATGATTATTTTACCCCAAAAAATTTCAATAATATCTTCTATAAGAGTGTAATTATATCCCTATTGAAATGATAATGATCATTTATGTTCCTATTTTTACAAACATAAATATCTTTTGAAATAAAATATATTCTTCCTCTCAGAATTCAATTTATTTTAAAATAACCAAATATTTTCTTCTTGTGATACCAATCAATCTATCATTATACAAGACCATAATATTTATCTTTCTCGCCACTACATATCTTTTACAATCATACCTAATGAATGTTTTAAAAAAATTCCCATTATCACTATGATTCAGATTCTCAACAACTTGAATCTTCTCAAAAATTCTTATTTATAATATAATACTTTTTTCCAATATATCTAAACATATTTGGCTTCTACTTACTATTATTCGACTATGATTATTTTCTATAAAATAACCATCTAACATAATTCATTATTTATTCTAAAAGATGTTCCACAATAATAAATTCAATTTCTATCTACATTCTAAGTCACACATTCAAAATAATATGTTTGCAAATTGTCTCTCATGGTTTTATTTCTATAACTATCTAGTAAAAATTATATTAAATATGGAAACATGAGCTTTAGTGAATACTCTCAAATAAAATACATGTTTCCACACTGTGTGGTCATCATTTTTTAATGATTCTATAAAACATCAAAGGCATCACGAAATATGAAGGGTGATTTTGATATATTTAACTACAACTCAAAGTTGGTAAAATAATTTCTTTTACATTAGTAATAATTCCACAATAACTTAATGTTCATAATAAAAACATTCCAAACATATTAAGATAACAATTATTTCATGGACCTTAATCTATTATAGAACAAGTGATTTTAGTGCGATTCTTATATAACACTATCACATAATTTGAAGTCAATATTACAACATCTCTTACCATAAAATACATCTTCACAAATTCAATTATCCTCTGAATCCATAATTTTGATTTAGAATTATTTTTTTATTATCACATTGATGATGGGTTTGAATCCACATGGAATGAATTTATTCACATTGAACCATTTATATCTATTGTATATGTATATCTCTAATTCATTTAGAATTTATATTTTATTTTTCATCTTCACGTAGAAACCCTGTATAAAAAAATAAATTATAGAGAATAATATTATTTTTTATGAGTATTGACACTATTTTGGATTACTATATACTTGTTATATTTTCTTTAATTGTGACACATAAAAAAGTATACTTTATTATAATGAAAATTATGAGAAAGATAATTTCCTTTAAATAATAATCCATCACACTAAAACAGCACATCACATGGTATATAATACTGCACAACTTAAGGAATTAGTCATTACCATATAGATAAGATAAAATTTGTGTAAAATTTTTCTTCTGTATAAACCAATGAATCTGATAATCCTCCCCAAACTTAGTCAATAACAAGGAATACCTAAAATAAAATACCAACTTGTAGTATCATATTTTCCATTATTGTTGATTGTATGAATGTTTCATAGGATTTTAATATCAAATTTATCCATCGACAAAAATAATAATTAAATAATTTCAACTAGTCAATTTTTTCATATCATAACATTGATATTTGAAAAAAATATATTTTTTAATAAATTATTGTGTTAGGTCCTCAATATTTGATAAACAATATGTTAATGTGAATTTATATCATGTTTTTTCTCATTAACTTTACTTATAAATTGTTAAAACTGTTAACTAATATTAATTTTGGATTATTATTTTATGATCTCTATAAATTCATATACAATATGATCTAAAATTATTTATACTGTATTATATCATTCAAATTAATTAATGAATTAGGATATCCCTATATATGTTGATGTATTGACCACATTAATGCACAGTTTGGAAAATGGGAATACATTCTAGTCATATCTCACCTTATATAGAAATGAATAGAATTAGTTTATTACATTCATTCATTCTATTATATATGATCATAGACCACATTATACATTCCCACTAATGAATATATGAAAAAAAAATTCAACATCATAAGTATTATATTTTGGATCATCTTTTTTTCATTTAGAGAATGTGCATAATTAATGAAAATTCAATCATGAAAAATTTGGTCACATGGAGTACCATCAACTTTGTGGAAAATGAATACGAGTTATATATTATTCATTCTAAAATAAATCAATGAGTTCACATAATTTACTTAATAATACTGGATATTGTTAATCATGTACACAATAGTGGGTATATTTTTCAATATTAATGAATAGAACATAGCTTAATTTAGATTTCCTTTAAATAGAAGAGTTCATATAACTCATCATTCACAAAAATATGATCACATAAACAATATTTTGAGAATCTTATTTCATAGAAATACTGATTATTTCCTCACCTCAAACAACTTTCAATGGAATATATTTATTTGTGAGATTTTCTGAATTTGATCCATTTAACAATAAACATATACTCTATGATCCATGCCTCCATCTACAAAAATGTGAATCCAATGCATTTATTAATATAATTGATTTTTTTTATCTTTAATGTATTCAAATATAGGATACAAAATTTTAATTTGGAATCATGAGACCCAAAATATGATAGTATACTAGAATAATTAGTTAATTCTCCGACAAAGAGGACTCATGCATATGATATTGAATAACATGCATTAAATCAAAATATATGAACCATGAATATTTATTATAGCAAAAAAGGAATTTTTCACCCTTATATTGGCTTAGAAAATAACATATTATTCTTATTTCATTACGCATGAAATGTATTTATATGTTTCTTGATGTGGAGGTGATCAATAATGTTACACAGTGTTTTCATGAAGAATTGATATCAATGGTTGTTAGCTATCAAGATTAAAAAATTAATTTAATTTGATAAAGGATAATGAAAAACCATCGAGGTGTATCAAATAAAATAGATACACAAGGTCAAAAATTATATATTATAATCATTAAATATTTATAGACAAAAATGTGTAGTGTGACATGTGACCACACATCATACTTCCATTTATATTCACACATATAAATATGAATCCTTGGTATGATGATATCTAATGTAGGTATTATTGTTGGAACAAAGACACAATCTCTCTCTCTCGGACACACACCCATCACCATAGTATAACACACCATTATGAAATCCACCTAGTCTCAGTCGTGTGACCTAGGTGCATTCCTTGCGCATACCAATGTGATCCTAGTGGCTGAAAACCATGATCCCTACCAGTCGCAAATAGCTCGAATACATAGAGATATATCGCAACTAGTTAATCCTATTACTACATTAGTGGTATTGATTCACAATACACGATTGTATTTGGAAAAATGTTTTTTATTGCAATGTATATTTAAATTATGTTTAAAAAATTAATATGAAAACATATATTCCTCTTCAAAATGATTCATAATGAATAAAATAATTTTATTCTATCATTGGATATCCTTCAAAAATATTTCATAAGTAAATTTTATTTCATCATACAAAAATTCAAATATTTTTTTAATGGCCTTCATTAACATCAATCCATAAAATTTGTAAAGATCATCAGATCAATATAAAAGAACACTTTGAACTTCTTTATCTATCACTATTTTAGACCATGATTTGACACCAAATACACTTATCACAAGTAACAGAAGATTATGATTGGTTAAATAATCATGCCACATAAAATTAAACATCTAAATTATAGTATATGGCCACCAAGTGTCCCATATGTGTATTTTCATTCCATCAATACATAATTAAACTTAATATTATGTTAGTAATGAATTTCTTGTCATCATGAAATAATTATCATTTAAATGAATATGATTTCATTTAATCTTTCATCATTACACATTATAATTCTTGGGGAGATATAAAAAATACCTCTGTGTTATTCAATTCTTATTTATATCTTGTTATTCATAAATTTTTTACTTAATGAAAAGACAAAACAAAAAAAAGAAGTAATATGATCATTCTCTCGCATTGTATCTTTTTAAATCATATTATAGAAAATAAGTTATTAATATGTCATACTCATAAATTATGTCTGTTGTTATAAATATTATATCACCCTTATTGATAAAAATATGAGAGGGGATGGAATAATTTTTTTTAAAGAAATTTTACTGAATTTATTCAACACTAATACCATTTGACCTAACAAACTATAGATTTCTTGAGGGTCTAATTTTGACCACAATTATTTACATTCGCAATGTAGAATTTGATTTCAAGAGACGTAGCATAATATATTTTATTCGGACGATGTTATTCATCCTTTTATATTTGGTTAATAATTGGATAATGCCAATTGACATAATTAGTGTATAAATTATTGTACTACCTCTTTAGATAAAATTAGCATGATATATTCAATATGAAATACCTATAAAAATCTCAATTAAAATATTAAAAACGTTCAATTGTAATATATATATATATATAATTTCAAGATTTAATTCATATAACTTCATCAATATTCATTTATTCATTCTATTGACTAAAATTGTGTTCTATAGCTTAATATTAGGTAGCATTTTGGTTTTGTGAATATAGATAAGAGAGTATTCCAACAAGTATCATCAATGAAATACTAAAATATTAACATCGTGAGATATTATTTTTTAGTAAAAATAATTTCTTCGGGATTTATTTATATACCCCCCCCCCTTAATAATTTTCGTCAAATTTATTTATTAATTATACATCATCTCGTTAGTTGTTATTATTAAATCTAATTAATTTGAGTTCAAATTGTTGATATCGTAACCATGATGGTGACATCAAAATTTCTAATAAATAGTAATTTTATCCCACAAATATAGTGTCATATAATAATCATTTATTAAATATTATAGTTTTTATATTTGACACCATATTCACGATTTCAATTATTTTTCAATAAAAAGTGCATCTTTTTAAATTTCTTGATAGTAGAGAATAGAAAAAAATATATATGGGAATAAGTTGGATATCATTTTCTATTTAGGGGAAGATACAAGGCTGAATAATTTTTTTTCAACCATGAAATCCATTTATATTATCTTCCATGTCTGGTTAAACTATTCTAGGAAAAAAATCAAGATTTTACGGATGTCATGGTAACATGGTGTCATTAAATTAGTTTTAAATTTATAATGGTAAATTTTCATTCTATAAAGAGATATACTATATTTTACTATTTCAGGAATTCATAAACCCTTATTTTTACATTATTTTGTTTTTATTTCAATTATGGTTGATTCCTGGTGAATTTTGTATATTTTTTAATGATTTTGGAGAGTGTTTGGTTAGTGACCAATTTTCCAAAACTATGCACCCTCTCAGTGGAAACCATGAAAATACAACTTGTGGGGGTTTTTTAGAATAGTACAGGGCATTAAAAACCATGCATCCACATAGAATAAATTAAAAATCTTGGATAAAAGTGGTGCACGATTAGTGAGATCATTTTTTCTAACCATGCATAACTTTCCATGAGACCATTATTACAAGATTTCATTAATCCAAAAATAATTTTTGAAACTATAAAACCCTAGTTTTATGTTCATAATAGTTTGGAGAGACCATATTAGAATATTTTCTTCTTGGATTCTCATAATATGTGATTTTGAACCTTCTACACCCCATCAAATGCGGATTGAATTTTTTAGATTGATTTGTTTTCACATTATCTTATGTTCTATGTTCAAATTATTTTTATCCCATTATCTTTTAATTCCTCCCTAGGGTTCTGTAGATATATGTGTTGTTAGAGGCCCTATTACACATTATTAGGGATCTTTAATCTATTTTTTTCCAATATCAACATTTCTGACATTCATTGTTGCTGTTTTTAGATTAGGAATTTATTTTTCATGATCACGTGTTCCTGAGTTTGTTAGTTCCATCTATGATGTCCAATTTAATAAACCATAAATTTAATGAAATAAATTGAATTACTTTATTTAAATTAAATATTTTATTTAAATTGTTGTTATTTGATTTATTTTTTGAGAAACACATTTTTACTGAATTGTGTTTCTATTCGATTTGAATTGAAATTAAGAATATCCACCAATTCTTATAAATTGGGTTGTGATGTGGAATTGGATGGATTTTTTTAATATTAAATAGAATAATTTAATTATTTCATTTGAATTTTTAAATATTTTAATTAAAATTAATTTCAATATAGTTTTTGATAAAATTTTCATAAAATGATTTTGATAGATTCCATGTGGTTTTATCTTTGAAAATGTAATGTTTTTTATTAAAAACTGATGTTTTTGATTTTAATAGGATATTGAAATATTTATATTGTAATAAAGGGATGAATTGGATTTTAAATTGTTTTTAAAAACATCCCATCATTTATAATTATTATATAACATGATGCCGATGAAGTTATTTAGTTAATCCGAACAACACTCAATAGATGATTTAAATCACTAGAAATAAATATGCAACTTTTCACATCACTGATGGGATGATGAAATTTTACTTATTGACAAGTTTATATGGAACATTTGAACACATATTTTCATGATACCTATTTGAGTTTGAGGGAGTCCCACAACATGGAACTATCATATCATTTTCTAGGTGACCATGTTTCTCGTAGTTTCTATTTAAAATTTATAACATTGATTATTGTAAACTATTTTACACATGCCTTATAAATTTATATAAAATTTTTTGTATGAAATGTTAATTATGTACATTTGGTTAATTTATTTCCATCAAATGAAATATAAAACCCTATTTTTTTAAAAATATGATTTTAAAATTATATAGAGGTTTATTTATAAACTGAAATAATTATCAGGTCAATTAAATGTTGTATCTTTTTATGTAATCCTTTTAAAGACTCCATTGGGATTTTATATCATAAACTTTTTTTGCCTTCAGATGTTTGTAGATTATCTTCATCCATCATCGACTAATGTAAAAGCACCACCTGGAGGTGGTTATATTCGTTTATCCTTGGGATTGACGAGTTGTGTCTATTAGGACATGGGTTATTATCTTGATTTCTTGTACTATGAGTTTAAACATTGGGCTATTTTTCGCTATTTGACTTCTAGTACACTTCTACCTATGGATTTTTTCTGGTACATGTACAAACCTATTAATCTTTCCTCTATTGGTTGTATAGATAATTCATTCTCATATTTATATTCTATAGTTATAGGTGTTAGTTTCCAACCTATGGGGATCAAGAACGTACATCGGGCTATGTCAAGACCGATCGTTTTGGCAAGGTACCTGGAAATATAGGTTAATTCAATATAATTTTGTCTCATATTTGAAGGTTAAGACTATATCCTGGATATTAATAAGTCGTTGAGTACTTTTTTGGGACTTATGATGTAGTTGAAATTCAGTCCCTGGACTACTCTCACCTCAAATAGCCAAATGTCAATATAGTTGGATTGGAAAAGCCTCTTAATAACTTGTTCAAGTATTTATGCTACTTTTTATTTGGATAAATTAATATTAAAATGTTTTTCGTCTATCATTTGGGAATACTTTACCATGTTACTCTGTTTGAGAGAAAAACTGGTGTCCTTGTTGTTTTCGACTGATGTTCTACATCATCATTCCTCCAAGAAGACATGAAAATCAAATATCGAAGGATACTGCAATTGATCCATAGCCATAAATTTCTATAGTGGAACTACATATGATTGAGGATATTTTGCATACAATCCATACTCTTGGACATGAACTATCACCAGTTTCCATTCATGATCAAGTTGTTGATCCTTAGATTTTTTATTTCAGAATCGTTCTCAGGATTTACAATACTAATAACCACCAGTATTCAATGTCTCCAATTATCATCAAGAAGATAATGAATTGTTCAAAAGTATTTAGTGTTTGTTTGAGTTCTTGGAGTAACCTGAATAAATCATGGTGAATTACACCGCCTTCATACTCGATGGACTAAGATAGATATGGAGGGACACAATGTTGATGATGAAGAAGAAGGAAAGTTTATAGTGGAAATACATAAAAACATGTTTCAACAAGTTATTTAAAGAAATTAGGTTCTTATCAATGGATATTGAGTTTAAAAAACATGATCATGTTGCGAGGACCATGATAGAATATAAAAACTATTTTCTGAGAACATGCAATTCACACATGAGATTATATCAAATGATAAGATGAAAACTTGATTGTTTAAAATGGGAATGATATTCATTATCATGATTTCATAATGATTCTGCCTTATTATGTTTATGTTATGAATAGAGCACAGTGGGTTGATACGGATCGTTCTAGGAAGATAGGGTTGACGATATTCCCTTTTTCTCGCTATGAATGTTCGATTTCCTAAAGTAGGAAGAATAAGCATGATTATTCCTATGCTAGTTCTCACCATAATGGGATTTCTAAACCTCATATTCTTTTTGGTATAGGTCCTTATATTTGTTATCAGTGAATAAATATATGGAATACATAGAGGTTTTATGCTAATGTTCCATGGATATGTGGATCCTGTGGACTCTCAAGTCACTTGATGAAGTTATTGAATTTTTATTCCAATTTTTGTTATAGAATGTGGTCACTAAAACCCAATAAAATTGTGGTCAAATAATATTCATCTTGAACAAATGGGTTCTAGACATTAAAATCTTGAATAAAGCCTCTTCATATAGTGGGAGAGCCTCTAGAGAATGTGAATATAATCCAAATGACTATGATAGGTGCGATCACAATAGCTTCACCATTATTCACAATTTTATTATACACTCATACATATCATTGATTTATTTAAGACCATATTGTTAAATAGTGTGATCATCAAAATGAGATATTATCTTACATTTCCTCAATAAATGAATATATAGTAGGTTATTCATAGTCCATATTTTTTTTCTCGTTAGTACATAGTTATTTTACATGGTGTTTCCTGGATCTCTACATGAAACCTATTGATGTCACAGGTGGTATTGATTGGATAATTATTAAAAAATACATTATGAATTTTTATCGTTGATGGATCTCCTTTACAACACCAAATGGGATGTGCTATATCATTCAGAGATAATGTTATCTGAGTTTGGGTGAATCCCGACATTCTTATTCTGGGTTTGGAATTGAAATATATTTACTTCTTTTAATATTGAGTTGGATTTTTTGAGAGGTTATATACCTCTAGATTTCATCGAATATTTTGAATGTATTTATGTTGGACTAATTTTTTTTTCACCCGTAACGCAGGTAGAGTTTTCTATTTACCATGTTCAAGGTACTCAACCTATATCTATCCCTTCATACCACATGAAACCAAGTAAAATGAAGGAGTTGAAAAATTAGACGTAAGATCTTCTTGGGAAAGTATTTATATAAATGATTATCACAACATGGGTAGAACCTATTTTCATTGATAATAATGAGAATGGATTAGTTTTCTATTTCTTATATTACTAAAAAAATGTGAGTTAAGGTAAAGAAAAATATATATATTTACATGGATTGATTATCTATTAGATAAGTTTAAATTTTAAAAGTGTTTTTTGATTTTAGATCTTCATTTTGGATAACATTAGTTGAGGAAAAAAGAAACAAAACATCATAAAACTACCTTTTAGAGATGATAGAACCATTATGGGTACCTTTTCAATCCATTTGTCTTAACCAATGCTAATGTAGTCTTTATGAATATTATGATTAGGATTTTTATTTGAATCTAGATACCTTTATAGTATTCCTTATTGATGGAAATCAATGTATACTTTATGTCCAAGGAGGATTACAATCCTCTTCATAGATTAGTTCTATAATTATTGGGAAATTAATGAATTTATGGAAATTCTTCAAAATGAAATTTCTAGGATTAGTATGTGAAGTTATTGGGGAATTTCGTGTGAGAACATGGAATTATAGTTGATCATGAAAGGTAATTATTGTAATGACCTTGGAAAATCCATGAAATGCATTATTCGATCATAGAATATTGGGATGATCTAGATATTATCATGAGTTCATTAAGGACATCTCATGGTTGTCTTATTAAATGAACTTCTTGAATTTTAATTGAATAATTTTTTCCTTGGATGAAAAATGTCCATGTTCTTTTGTTGAGATGAAACATGTTGTAACTGCTGCACATGTGTTGACTTTTCTAGGGGTTATCCACAGATATGTTGTCTCCTATGATGCATGAGGTTTAGGTTTGGGTTGTGTTCTTATCTATCGTGATCATGTCATTTCTTATATATCTCATCATATTAAGACACGCATGAATAATTATATGACCAATGACCTTGAAATTATAGTCATGGTGTATGAACAAAAGAGATAGCGACACTACCTTTTCATAGAAATGTTTAACATGTAATATGACCACATGATCTTGAGTTATATCTTCTCTGAAAATGATATGAATCTCAACTAGAGGTTCTAGATAGAGTACCTACAATATTTCATATTTGACATCACCAATACCCTAGAGAAAGGGAATGTTGTCATAGATGTTGTGAGAATGAAACTTATGACATAGGTTGTGAGAGAATAATTACAAGAGAGGAATATGGTGGTACTTTTTGAACAGATGCATTTGGGAGTACTGTAATTAGGGCCTGTGGATTCTTGGGAGAGTTTATGGTTTACCTCCACCCTTATAATTGAACATTTTTCAGTGAAAACACCCTGATGATGAGTTTCATGGCATTAGTGATTCTCTTTATAGTGGGGAGACTATACCTAGATGGTCATTTACCACATAGAAAATTTTATCTATAAAAAACACTTTGTTGCGACATTATTGGTACCGAATGCTATTATGGGGGATTGTCATAAATACCAATGGTATGTTCCACCAGTAATGAATATGATATTATATGACATGTGGCACTGATTTTGGTGGCCATGTATGAGATGAGGTATAACTGATTTTTTCATTCATTATTATATCTTCCAATGGGCTATGTACAAGTAGAAAAAACCATCAAGTTGTTTTGAACCACTTAATGTGCCTACATGGTTGTTGGATGAAATCTATATTTACATTTTTGTTTCATCTCTATATACATATATAAGGAATACTGTGATATGATTTGTGATTGACTATTTTTCTATGTCATCTCATTTACAAACATTTTTTATAAAACTAATTTTGAGAAGTTAGTGGATCCTTATGTGGAATATATTTTAAAATTTCATTGAATTATATTTTTTATAGTCTCTAATGGGGATCCACAAATAACGTCTCTCATTTTGGAGAGACATTCATAAGTCACCGTGATCTCACATATGATTTATCAAGGCATACCTTACATATTACGATGAACAGATATAGAGCTACACATATTCTTGAGGATATACCTCAAACATGTTTTCTTAAATTTTATGGAAATTAGATAACAATTTATTGGTGGTTTAGTTTTCTAATAATAATAGTTACCATTCAGTAATTAGAATGGATCCGTCTAAGTCCTTGTATTTCTGGCCTTGTAAATATTTACAAAGTTAGCCAGAGATTGGTGAAAGTTACACAGTCAAAGAAATATTGGATCAAGAGAATATAAATATGATTATTTTGATTCATTAAAGAATTTTTATAGAAATTATCTGGTATATGTCTTATATTGATCATCAGAATAGACAATTTGATATTTCAGTTTGCGACCAGGGGTTTTAGAATGTTTTACCACAGTTGGGTCATCGATGGATTTGGAGACAAGTGAAACATGATCCTTGATATGTTGAAGCATTAGAGTTTTTTTGATTATTTTTTGGAAAATAGATTTTTATATATAATATCTATCACAAATGAAGTTGATACATTATATATATTTTTTTATCTCAACTATTAGAGTATCTATTATATACATATCCTGTTAGGAACGAGAGTGATCTCGATGTCATGCCTGAAATATCCGTGATAGAGAATCTAGTCAGGATAGTGGATAATGAAATTAGGTAACATCATGTGAGGATGATTCCATAGGTTTTAGTTCTATGAAATCATTTTTCTTATTCCCATGGGTCTTTTGATGAGGATTCACTAATGAGAAAATTTTTCCCTCATACTTTTGAGCCTAAATCTTAATAAAAGGTATTTTGGGGATAAATAGTTTCTATAGTGGGGGGGGGGGGGGGTATCCTCCTATCAATGTTTTCAAATATTCCTAATCACCTATTTTGATCAATTATTTCTCTTATTCCATTTAGGGTTTCTTTGGATAAAATTATATATATTTTTATTATTTCCAGGATGTTCGTGGATTTCATAGAGTCTTTCAAAATCATCCGTCCTCTTAGTGGAAATAATGAAGATGAAATTTGTGTGGGTCTGAAATACCAGCACACAATTTGAAAAATTATGATCCATATATAGAAAAACCATTCCCTATGGAAAAAAGTATTGTATGATTTATTAATCCATGAAACCGTATCATGGAAACCAATCAAAGGGGATTTAATTCATTTGAAAACTATTTTTAAAACCCAAAAACCCTTATTTTAAAAACTCGAATGGATGGTACAAACCTGTTCTATTTTCTTCTCCATTAGCAGCTCCCTAGAGTTTATTTTGTCCCCTATACACCCCTCTAAAATTTAATCAATTGTTGTGGAGTTATGATCAATCCCTTTTCAGTAAATTTCCATCTCTCGTACGTTTTCTCCCATTATATACTCTTTAAACTAGAAGTTTTTATGGTATCCATGTTTTTGGATGTTATAATACCCGCAATTTTTATCATGAATCATGGTCTGAATCTCATATCTATATTTTTATGCACTTCATTTCTGTTTCCACATTTGGACATTCTTTCATGATCTCATGATCCAATAGTAGGTGGTTCCATTTATGATGGTCAATTTGATTGATCCTAAATTTCTTTATTTCAATCCAATTATTTTATTTAAATTCTATTTTAGATTTATTTTAAATTTCATTAAATATTTTTATTCCAAAACAAAATTCCAGTTAATTGGGTATTTCAATTTGATTTGGAATGAAATTAGGAAAACCCCCAATAATAATGAACCAGGGTGTGTTGGGAATTGTATTGAAAATTATATAAATTATATGGTGTATTTTCATAGTGTAAATTGAATTGTAAATTTCATTTAATGAAATTTATTTGAAACATGTATTTTTGAAAAATATCTTAAAAATGGGTTTTGTCATGACCCGTCCTCGGGGCCCGTGTCGTGACTACCCCAAGCCCGCCTTCCATTGGCCAGGGGCCGGAGACTAGCACCAAAGGCGTAAATACAAGTAAAAAAGGAATGAATTTCCATTATGATAGTAAACAAACACAATAGAGTACGCAAGATGGAGTAAGAAAAAGGTAATACTGAATACAAGGTATGTGTCGAAAGGTAAATGGGCCAGAATACAAACCCATCTGAAAAGTACAGTACCATTGAAAGTCTAGTACAATAGGAAAAAAGTAAAACATCAACCACTAGTCATCCTCTGGGAATCCCACGAGAAGGGTGGGTACAAATGGTCTCCTAGCTACCTCGGGTCCATCTGTCCACTCCGTGTACGTCCTGCCAAGTGTTCCTCCTCTGGGTACCGTCCTGCTCCACATGTATCTACAACGATCAGTGATGTCTGTCTTCTATATCCAACACAACGTAGTGTGGGCATAGCCCGTGCATGGGTGATTATAACAATACATTGTAGGGACCCTAATACCCCAGAAGGTCTCCCTGAATCCACGAAGGATAAACCAAAAATAAAAGATACAATCATGAAGTATCAACCAAATCTACTTAGGAATATTCCCATACATATACCTAAGTTATCAATCTCAGTTCATCTCCAACTCTCGACCCCAAGCATGACCTAGTCCACACCGGTAGAAATTCAATCACATCAATGATAATGATGGAAATTCAAGACTTAGCTCCCACAGGTATACGTCTTTCATATAGAGATAGAGATGATCAGATGTTGCCCTTGATTCATCTATGTTGTCAGAAACACGTAGGATACTAGACTAGATATGTTTTTGGAACCACTTAGGATACTAGACCAGCTGCTCTGTCAGACCCACGTAGGATACAAGTACAGAGGTCAAACGGTTGGACCCACGAAGGATACAAGAACAGTAGTCTAACTGCCGGACCCACTTAGGATACAAGAACAATCGTCAAACGTCCAGACCCATGTAGGATACAAGAACAGTAGTCAAACTGCCGGACCAATGTAGGATACAAGAACAGTTGTCAAACTACCGGACCCACGTATGAAAAAAGATTAGTAGTCTTCATTGTCAAACCCTTGGATGATTTCAGTACATTTTCCATAATATTCGAACCCACAGAGGATTCCAATACATTAGCCATCATCGTCGAACCCACATAGTATTCCAGTACGGTAGTCGTCGCAGTCGTAGCCAACTCTAGTGTTATCGCACTCAGCATGCTCGATTCCCGGAGGGTCTGCTCCTTAAGTCATAGGGAGGTCGATACATCAACATTCAAAAATCCATGTGTTGATGTATCCCAAAGTTTAATCTCGTTAAACGAAATCCAATGCGACAAACTTCGCGTCAATCAGATGCCCAGTTTGAGAGATATTGGCTTTTCCATTCCAGAAGCCCAGTTAGAAATACGCTCGTTCGAAACCTTACCATTTTCCAATGTTGTCAAAAACTAACATAGCATATCGCAAAAGGACCACATCATTGAAAATTTCCCAGTGCCGCAGACAACGCATCGATCAGACACGCGGTCTTAATGTAATTTACGTTTAAGAGAATACGGGCTCAACCCATCAAGTCTAGTGGGCTGGCGGGTCGGGTTAACCCGGTTTTGGAGGGTCCGACATGGCAGAGGGTCAGACCGGCCCGATTAGTTTAATGGCCCATCCCCAAGGTGTGGCTCAGCCCGAGGGGGAGCGGCCCGGCTCGGTGGGTCGTGGCCTGGCCCAGCACGACGCGGCCTAACCCGGCGCGGCCCTGCACGGCCAGGTCCGGTACAGTGTGGCGCAGCCCGGTGCGGCGTGGCGCGGCCCTGTAAGGCATAGCCCAGCTAGCTGCGACTCGGTCCAAAGGGTCGAGAAGTTCGAGGGGGGGATGCTTTCACGAACCGGCAGCGCCGAGCGGCACCTCCCTCCCAACAGTCCGCCCGTTATTCCTGGCGCACGCGGCCCGCACGGGCAGGCTGCGGTTTCTCCAGTGCGGCAGCCTCTAGGCTTCACGGGTCTTTCCCGCCTGGCCGGTCAGCAGGTTTGTCTTCCAACCGACACGTAGAACATGGTCCATGGTCTTCCACAGTGTGGCTCCATTTGTGGCACCGCGGTTTCCCTTCGGCCCGACCATCTTTAGCAGGATGATTTTTCTTTGGCTGAGTGGCCCGCGGTTGTGGGTTGAGGTTCTTCTGCCCTCGGCTGCCGAACAAACGCCACTTCCGATCGTCACCACCACCTTTCGTTGCCACCGCTGAAATAACCAAGAATATTCAGAGGGTCGTTGGGTCGTGTTAGTTCGGCCCACACCCTCCATGTTAGGCGGTATCAAAAGGCCAAGTCAACCATAATTCTCAACAACGAATAAAGGAAAATTTTAATCAACTAAAATTGAACATAATTTCCCTACCTCGTAAAGATGTCGCACATCATTGAGCATCGCGGAAGACGAACGCCATGGTAGTCAGGCATCACTGATGAATGGTGTCAATTTTGTTGACATCAGAGTGCAATCATTGAAGATGCTTCGTTGGCCACTTTGCGTTCTTCGAATCGTATAGCGTTCTTCGTCGAGGGAGAATTTCATTATTCTTCGGAGGTCTTATTCATTGAAGAACATAGATCTTCTAAATCTCCAAAGGTTCCCCCCAAAAAAAGTACATGGGATGAAAATATTGAATAATGACTTCTCCAACTTTAAATAAATTCCAACCAATTCAGATTATTTCAAAGAATCAATCCATTAATTAAATGTGTAGGCAAACATTAATGGGAGAGGGGGAGGTGGAGAGGATCATCGTATAAAATGAGGAGAGTTGTCAATGAATTAAATAAGTGGGAATTAAGGGAGTTTAAAAGAGAAATGAGGAGATGAAACGTTGGGGCTCTTGTGGGACCCAGCTCACAAATATCCACACAAGGGAAGTTATGTGGGTGTGGGCTCCACCAATAACATCCCCATGGGTGGAAAAACCCAACTCTCAAAATAAAATTGTGTACCACTCAATTTAATTTAATTTAAGATTAAACCCCAAAAATTAACATTCAACCCGCATAAAACACAACTGTGGTAAAGGTCCTTTTAAGGGAATATCGGCTCTATGAGTTCATTGATGCCTTTGGATTTCAATTCTGAGCACTTGTTCAAAATATATAAAAACTCGGACGTACGTTTACTAAATGTACTTGAACAAAACATCATAAATTGATTCCAATCACATCGGGCCTCGGAAGCAGGATCCATTAGAAATAGCCAACGTGTAAAGTTCCATAGAATTTAAGAAAAACAATTCCTTGAAATTTATGGGTCTTTACAGTACCCCCTAATCAGGGCATTACGTCCCTCAAAAGATACAACATACACTAGGGGGAAAATGGGGGTACTGAGCATGCATCTAAGCCTCACTCTCCCATGTGCTCTCCTGGAGGTTCTTGTGCTACCAGCAAATTCGCACCAGAGGAATCGACCCTCCACGTAGGACCCACTCCTATTGATCCTCGATCTCCACCAGGAACTCTGTGAATGTAGTCCCATCATCGATGTCCAATTTCCCATGGTCGATGATGTGGGACAGGTTGGGCATGTATCTCCTCAGCTGAGATATGTGAAAGACATCGTGCACCCAGTGCAACTGAGGTGGAAGGGACATGCGATAATCCACCTCTCCTACTCTGATGGGGACCTGGAATGGTCTGATGAAGTGCAGAGATAACATGCCGCCCCGGCCAAATCTCTATAGACCTCTTCAAGGTGAGACCCGTAGGAAGACGTATTTTCCATCCTCGAACTCCAGTGGTCTCTGTCTTCTATCAGCATTGGATTTCTGTCTACTCTGTACTGTCTTCATCCACTCCAGGATGATCTGCACCTTCTTCGTCGTAGCCTGAACAATCTATGTTCCCTCAAGTGCTGACTCCCCAAGTTCATTCCATCACATAGGTGATCTTTAATGGTTGGTCATATAGTTCCTCGTAATGGGCCATCCCGATGGTAGATTGGTAGATGTTGTTGTATACAAACTTCTCCAAGGGTAGGTGATCCTCCCAGTTGGGACCAAATTCGAGGACACATAGACTGAGTGTGTCCTCGAGAGTCTGAATGGTCCTCTCAATATAATTGACCGTCTGATGATGGAAGGTGGTGCTCAAACGAAGCTTTGTCCTAAAATCCATATATAACCCCTTCCATAGTCGAGAAGTATATTGAGAAACTCGATCAGAAACGAAGGATGGTGGCACACCATGAAGCTGTACGATCTCATGAACTTAGTGGAATCTCGAGCTCTCTATTGAGCCCTTCTCTCTGATCTGTAGGAAGTGGGCTGACATGGTGAGTGGGTCGACGAACACCCAGATATAGTCGTGTCATATAGTTGTATGTGGAATCCCCACCACGATATCCATGGATATCCCATCCCACTTCCACTCCAGAACCTCTTAGTGATGAACCAAGCCCACTGGTAACTGGTGGTCCGTCTTCTCTTACTGACAAATGAGGCATCGTGAAATGAACTCTGCTACAACCTTATTCATACCCAGCCACGAGTGCTTTCTTCGGAGGTCCTGATACATCTTTTCCACTCCTAAATGTACCTATAGAGGGAAAATGTGAAACTCCCTCAGCACCTCCTCCTATAGTGCAACTAGTACCATAGTACGTCTTCGAAAGAGGATGACGTGCTTCTCTCCTTCAGAAAATCAATCAGGTGTCTTCCTTAAAGATATATGAGCATTTCGTGTCTCAAAATCAACATCCCCACACTGTGCCTCTCTAACTTTCTGAACTAGTGGAGGAGTGACTATGAGTGACTGAATAAAGGCTTATCCATCCCTATCCACAAAGGATATCTACAACGAGACTAGATACTATGTCTCCTCTCCTAGTAGCTGAAGGACCGATATCCTACTGAGAGCATCTTCTACAATGTTTGTTTTTCAAGGAGTATAGACTATCTCAAAGTCAATGTCCTAGAGTAACTCGAGAAATTGTCGATTTCTCAGGTTCAAGTCCTTCTTCGAGATGTTGTACTTGAGACATTGATGGTCAGAGTAGACTGTAAAACGTTCGCTCAATGAACTATGGGTGTGACTAGCCATTTTTAAAGAACTAGACCACACCCTTTTTTTATGTCTTACAAGAGATACTATGATTTCTCTGTTTCTAAAAAGTGAAATCTGATTTCATGTCCTGGATGAACCACGTTCTTTTCCTAATACATTCAATCCCAACATAAACGGTAATATTTCCGGAAAAGGACGACGTCATGAGGCCTCGATGCTACTACTAAGTGATCCAACCGTTACTCTCACCTCCAAGGGTCGATTTGCACTATTGGCAGTAGTGTGTGCTCACTAGGTCTTCTCCAGTAGGTATCTCGAATGTGAGGGTCATGTCAATAGTTTTAACCGGAACCTCTCAGTATCAACCACATAGAAAAGGATAGAGAAGTAAATGTCACAATAACAAGTGTCTTTTATTACTACAACTCAAAGTAAAAAGACACAATGCATCTGCAAATAATGAAATCAATGAAGATAAAAGCATCAAATACAAAGGCCTCCATGTCTAGAGCTAGTCCCACATTTTTCAACTTGTTGCTCGACCAGTTCCTCTGCCACATCTGCCTACTCCCGAAAGACCATCATGGTCGAACCTCTATCCCTTCCTGGAAGGTCCCTCTACTTCCTTCTGCTCAATTACAATATGGGTCGGGCAGTCTCAAGCCATGTGACCCTGCTCGCCGCATGCATAGCACTGTATGCTCCTCGTATGTCGTTCTACACCCTGGGTGCCTCGCACACATGATTGTTAGTCCTGTGGTTGACCACCTATGGGTCTGTTCCTCATAGACCTCTACGTCATCTGTCTACAGATGGTTGCAGAAGACTCCACTATGGTCGGAAAGCCATGCGAATAGAGAATTAGCTCCTAACCCAGCATAGAGAGTAAAGCCGATGGTACAAACTCCGCCCTGAAATGACCCTTGGGGTCTCCCTAGGTGAGAGTCTCCTAATCGTAAAACTGGAGCATCAGACACCACCACCTCTCAGATGATCCCTGAAAGATACCAACTTCTAGGTACACCATCATGTCAGTGGGTTTCCCAACTATGTGGAAATATCGTGATACAACCTGTAGCCCACACACAGCTGTCTGAAAACCTCTCTCGCCTCGAAACTCCGATGGCCTCAGTCGCTGGAACTCGTGAAATGCACTCAGGAGACGTGCACTCTCTACTACTAGAGTGGGTGGAATCAGTGTTTCAGTGGGTAGAGGTGCTGCTGGTGCATCCTCTTTGATGGCACCCTACAGCAAGGCCTCATCGCTCAATGGGATTCCATCTCATACGTAACTCAGAACCCTAGCTGGATGCCTTCGTGGAGCCATCCTGAAAAGAAACAGGTGCTCCATGGTAAAACAGTATACCTGGTGAGGTGACACAAAGCAATCACAAAGTAATCTTTTGAAACACACAGGGAATCAATGCTTTCGTGCACTGATTCGTAAATCATGGGTTAGGGTCCTGGTGTATGGATACGTCGGCCGCCGCACTAACACTGGACTCCTGAGACTGAAAACCACATTCTATAATCTTAACACTATTTCATCACAGAACGGAATGATCAAAGTCTTGAGTTCTTTGGTAGAACAAACTCCTCTAATACCAATCATCACGACCCGTCCTCGGGGTTGGTGCCGTGACTACCCCAAGCCCGCCTTCCATAGGCCAGGTGATGGAAACTAGCACCAAAGGCGTAAATCCCGGTAAAAAGGGAAGTAATTACATTTATGATAGTAAAAAAACACAACAGAGTACGCAATCTGATGTAAGCACAATGTAATATAGAATACAAGGTAAGTGATGAAATGTAAATGGGCCAGAATACAAACCCAACTTAAAAGCACATTACAACTGAAAGTCTATTACAATAGCAGAAAAGTAAAACAACAACCGCTAGTTGTCCTCTGGGAATCCCACCAGA
Source organism: Viscum album (assembly GCA_963277665.1). Classification (NCBI taxonomy): domain Eukaryota; kingdom Viridiplantae; phylum Streptophyta; class Magnoliopsida; order Santalales; family Viscaceae; genus Viscum; species Viscum album. The sequence continues at coordinate 1,246,201,285 of OY728147.1, forward strand.
AGGGTTGGTACATATGGTCTCCTCGGTACCTCAGGTTCATCCGTTGAATCCGTGTACGTCCTGTCTAGTGGTCCACCTCCGGGTACCGTCCAGCTCCACAAGTCTCTACCACGATCAGTGTTGTTCGTCATCTGCATTCAACACAAAATAGTGCATGAATAGCCTGTGTAGGGGTGAGTATAACAATACTTATTAGGGACCCTGAGACCCCCGAAGGTCTCCCATAATCCACTAAGGATAAACCAAAAAGAAATGATACAATGAAAATGTATCAACCGAATTTACTTAGGTATATGCCCATACATATTCCTAAGTTATCAATCTCAGTTTGGCTCCAAATATCTTGCCCAAGCACGACCCAGTACACACAGGAAGAAAGTCAATCACAACAATGATAATGATTGAAAGTCAAGACTCAGCTCACACATGTATAGATATTTCGAATAGAGATAGAGATGATTAGATGTAGTCACTTATTCATCTATGTTGTTAGACCCATGTAGGATACTAGACCAGCTAAGCTATCAGACCCATGTAGAATACTAAACCAACTACTCTATCGGACCCACGTAGGATACAAGTACAGAGGTAAAACTATCGGACCCACGTAGTATACAAGAACAGTAGTCCAACTACTAGACCCATGTATGATACAAGAAAAGTAGTAAAACTGTCGGACCCACGTAGGATATAATAACAGTAGTCAAAATGCAGGAACCACGTACGATACAAGAACAGTAGTCAAACTTTCGGACCCACGTAGGATACAAGAACAGTAGTTTTCACTGTCGAACCCTTGGAGGATTCCAGTACATTAGCCATCATCGTCGAACCCACGGAGGATTCCATTACATTAGCCATCATCGTCGAACTGACATAGGATTTCAAAACAGTAGTCTTCACAGTCGTAGCCAGCTCAAGGGTTCCCGCACACATCACACTCAATTCTGGGAGGATCTGCTTCTTGAGTCATAAGGGGGTCAATACATAAACTTTCATGAATTCCAGAGTCGATGTATCTTGAAGTTTTGTCTCGTCAAAATAAATCCAACGCGATTGACGTCACGTCAATCGGACGCCCGGTCTGATAGTTATTGGATTTTACGTTCAAGGTGCCTGGTTGAAAATACGCTCGTTCCAAACCTGAACATTTTACAATGTTGCCCAAAACTCACATAGATTATCGCAAAAGTACCGCTTCATCGCAAGGGTCCCAGTGCCACAGACGACATGTAGATCGGATGCGCAATCTTAATGTTATTTATGTTCAGGAGAAAACGGGCACGACCCTTCATGTCCAGTGGGCTTGTGGGTCGGGTCACCATGATTTTAGATGGTCCTACATGGTAGAGGGTCAGACCGACCTGATGACTCGCATGGATCGGCCCGGTGGGGTGCATCCCGGCCCGGCTGGGTGCGGCCCGGCGGGCCGAGCGTTTCGGGGAGGGGGGCCCACTTTCCCGAACCGGTAGTGCCGAGTGGTGCCGCCCTCCCAACCGACCGGTTGAAGCTGGCCAGCCTTCCGTGCGGGCTGTCGATTCTCCAGTGTGGCACCCTCCTGGAACCGCGAGTCATTCTCACCCTGTCGGCCGGCTGGCGGGCAGCTTTGTCCGCCAAGTGGCCCACAGAACGAGGTTTGCGGTCGTCCACAGTGTGGCGCCCCTTGTGGCACCACGATCTCCCTTCGGCTCGGCCCGCATTAGCCGGCCGGTTATTCGTCGGCCTAGAGGCCCGCGGTTGGTGGCCGCAATTCTTCCTCACGCGGTCGGCGCACAACTGCTGCTTCCGTAAGTCGCAAACGCCTCTCGTTGCCGCCACCAAAATAACCATGAATAATCGGATGGTGGTCGGACCGTGTTAGTTTTCCCACGCCCTCCATGTTAAGCGGTATCAAAATGCCAAGTCAACCATATTTCTCAACAAAGAAACAAGAAAAATTTTAATCAAATAAAACTGAACATAATTCCCCTACCTCAAAAAGACATGGCACACCGTCGAGTGTCGCGGAAGACGAACGTCATGGTAGTCGCGCATTACTGAAGAACGATGTCGATTCCGTTGACGTCAGAGTGCACCAAAAGATGAAGCGTGATTACTGACTTCACGTTCTTTAAATCGTAGAGATTTCTTCATCATGGGAGAAAGTCATTCTTCATCAGAGGTGTTCTACGATGATGAATATTGCTCTTCTAAATCTCCAGAGGTTCCCCCCACCAAAAATATTTTCTATAAAAATATTAAATAAATACTTCTCCAACATTAAAGAAATTTCACCCAATTAAAATTAATTCAAAGAATCAATACATTAATTAAATGTGTCGGCAAAAATTAATGGGAGAGAGAGAGGTGGAGAGGCTCCTCATATTAAACGAGGATTGTTTTCAAAGAATTAAATAAGGGGTAATTAAGGGATTTCGAAAGATTTATGGGGAGATGAAAGATTGGGGCATGTGTGGGACCCACCTCACAAATATCCACACACGGGAGGTTATGTGGGTGTCGGCCACACCAATAACATCCCCATGGGAGGAAATAACTAAATCTCAAAATAAAATTGCATACCACACAATTTTATTTAATTTCAGATTAAACCCCAAAAAATTAACTTTAAACCCGCATAAAATGCAACTGCAGTAAAGGTCACCTTAAGCGAATATCGGTGCTAAGAGTTCATCAGTTACCTCAGATTACAATTCTGTGAACCATTTCAAATGATGGAAAAACCCGCACGTATGATTACTAAACATACTCGAACAAAACATCATAAATTGATTCCGGGCACACCGGGCAACAGAATCAGGCGCCGTTAAAAAACTGCGAGCTCATAAAATTTTGAACAATTTAGGAAAAAATTTCCTTGAAATTTCCAGGTCTTTACAAGTTTGACAGAAAACTAGTGGCTTAATATTGTAAAATAGAATGTCATTATTAATAAACATGCATTTGGTTTTTTAATGATAATTTTCATATCTTAATTGGATGAGTGAGATAAATTGTATAAAATAAATTTAAAATAAATTTCTCTTAATTGATTGTTATTAGAGCACCTAAAATTCTAGTTGGTTAAATATTATTTCAGTAAAACACTCTATTGATGATTTACAACACTAAAAAAACATATACAATATGTAACACCCTTAATGGGATAAGAAATCCAATGACCCAAACTATTATAAATCAAATTCACCTTTTGATTTATTGAATTGTATCATTATGAAAAATGGTAATAGGAAAATCTTCAATTAATTTTTTTATTATAGACAATTGGAATTAAATTACTATTCAGTATCATTACCTTTGATAATGTAGCCAATTAATAGTGATCCCATGATTTTTATAAATATAGGGATTTAACAAATCCAATTAACACAGACAAAGGAAGTGATGAACTCAACACGTATAATCATTTAGTATAATGACCATTTATCAGAGCTTTCAAGGGAGATATAATTTCATGTATTTTCACTTAACCATGAAAAATCTAATATCCACTAAATTAAGAAAGAGAAAACCCATTTATAGAAAAATTTTAATCTCATCGAGATCATCACCTAGACATTGTTTGCTAAACAACACCATGAATTTCCTTCCATCAAGTACCTTAAAATTTTGGTGTTTAGTGGTGATTAAAATGGATATTTATCATGACCCTAGAAATATTAATATTTAATGTAATTATTGAAGGATTAATATATATTTATCCAATTAATTTTTCTTGGTAAATGATTTTTATTTTCATAAAATAAATCCCAAATTGTATTTATTGTTGATATTTAAGTTCGATTAATGATATAGTAAATTAATTTATTTTTTAAATAATGCATATGTTAATGAAATAAAATTATAAAATTATTTTTTCCATATATAAATTCTTATATTATTTTTATTATGTCAAATGTAATTTTTATTAGGGTTTGATTACAATAATTCTGAAAACCCATCATTTTCAATAAATTTTAGTCATTATTTTAAAAGTAAAACTAATCATACTTCAAATATTAGTTAGAAAAAATGAATATGAATTTTTTGAATAAGAATGTTGAGGTTATCCAATGGATAATTTTTCATCATATTTTGACGCTATCAAATGTTTGGGTAAAATTTCAATACCATATATGAATATTTTTTATTTATTGACATCATAAGGACCGAAATGTTATAAAATAAGAGATATAAATTGTATACATGATAAAATATATATTTTTCTTTTCCAATAATATTATTTAAATTTTAGTTGATTTATTTTATGAACCCATTATAACATATGATATATTTTAATGTTTAAAATCATTTCTTTAAGAGTGTGACTCACCACCACTTATCCAATAGTAATATTTTTATTATTTTTTACCTTGGACTTATGAAAGAATTTAGGAGACTTCAATTTTGATGTAAACATGGGGAAAAACCATGTGATGGTCTGTGTTTTGGGAAATAATATTAGGTAGAGTCCAAAACATAAATAATAACGAAATAACCATCTTTTCGTATATAATCCTAGAATAGATTCTATTTACCATAATATAGACAACATAGATAATATCTATTATCTAATATAAACTATCTAGAGTCCGCTTATGGCTTCCCCAATCTCTCAAGAAGCACTTCCAATGACATTGGGGTAACACACTATAGTAATGGATCCTTAATTTCCTCTCCTCCTTTAAAATTTTAAAAAAAAATTGAATTTAGTTCATTTAATTTCAAATGGTTACTTTTTCATTCATTAATAATCAATACATTAAAATTAATTTAATGTAATTTTAATGAGGGACCATAAACCCCCCCATTGGGACCCTTACCTCTTTCATTAGTACACTGACATTTAGTAACGGATCCTGACCTTCATCTCCTCCATTCAAACATAATCAACTTCATTGAATTTAGTTCTTATATTTAAAAATTTTTTCATTTTCAATAATTTTTATTAATTAACATTATTTCCCAATGATGTTATTCTAATTAACAATCATTTACCATTAACCCATTTGGACCCATTCCTAAACCATTACAATGCGGAAATTCTTTAGGGGATCCTCACCTTCATCTCATCCTTTCCAATTCACAATCCTTATTTGAAATTAGTTTATTTAATTTAATTTGGTTTTATTTTATTTCATTTATAATCATTACCTTACTACCCAATTAAGGTAATTTTAATAGTGGATCATATATCCGCCCCCATTGCAACCCTTACCAAAGATGTTACTATGCTGAAATTCTGTAAGGGATCATCATCTTCTCTTCTTTACTCTTTTTTTAAAAACATATAAATTTTATTTCGATTTTATAATGTTGAGAAATGTCCTTAAATTTCTCTATTATAAACCATTTATTTTTTTAAAATATTATATTCCTATTTTCACTCTCATCAACCATTTTTATGAAATTTTATGTAACATCATCATGATGATGAAATTTCACTGTGATTTTCCATGTAATAATATTGTGTAGTGAGTACCATACCGATTTTTTATAAAGGGTAATAAAATTTATTCACATAAACTTATTTATTAGAGACATACTGATATGTTTTACACACTCATTATACATGGAATAAATTATAATGACTAATGGTCCCATGTTGTAGGATCTATGTGGCACACATAAGAATTAGAATGAAAGTAATTTGATGGGTGCTCCAAGATAACGTTGTAGTAAACTAGTTAATTTTTAGTATCTTGATATGTATTGTTGGGACAAGGGCTGAACATAATTCCATTTTAGGAATTTTTTTCACAATGATGTATTTGCGATATTAGCCATGATCTATGTTTATGATTCAATGTTTTAATTTGATTCCACATTTTCCATGTTGTATATCTGATTATCATGATATATTATGTCACATTATTCATATTTATTTTTCCTACTCCTTTTATTCCCCATTTATATTCCAATAGTCTATCATGTATGTTATCATTCATGTTATGACTTCTTATTCCCTTACTAAGATTTATAGCTCACATCTTTATACTGTATTTAAATAGGATATCCGAAACAATTTTATGTTCATTGTAATTTTATGATCATGATATGTAAATCTTCAATAATGATCTTTATCTCCTTTTGTATGTTTTTCTATAATGTTCCTAATTTCTAAAGACACAATATTACTCGATCTTTTCGGTTATATTGAGTGTAATTTTATGCAGTAAAACATTAATTAATTTTTAATAATGACCTATGTTTTTATAATTGGTATCATTGGTGGAGTTTATTTGTTATTAGGATAAGGATTACAAATCTCTAGAAAAAGACATGGCGATAAGACTATGAATATGAAAACACTCCTAAATTTAGGTTAGTATATAGTAATATTATTATCAAGAAAGTATATCTTTGGATGGATACAACAAGTGGACATACTTCTAATACATATGTACAATGGAGTAAAAACACCGAATATGTGTTCCTTTCTTGACTCATGGTAACATGGTACATGTCAACGTTCTCTACTATGCAACTAGTTCGACACTAACTGGGGTTAAGATTTTGTTATTTTAGAAGCTCATTGTGAACAGTTATTAATGTGACAAAACATTTACATAATAATATATGTTAGGAAATAGATCATGGATAACATAGATTGATGACAAAAAATTAATATGTGAGGAAATAATTGTAATTAATACGTTATCCATTTATTTTCATTGGATTCCCCTTTATGTCTTTAATAGTTTTAGTAAATCATTGCTATTTTTGTTCTTATTCTATGTATAGACCTGATATAGGAGGAATCAGGATAACAACCAGTGTGAAGAGAAATTTCAGGATTTCCCTAATGAGATGCCTATCCCGATTAGAGAGTGTATCAAAATAGATTTCAACTTAATATTTGAGATAAATTATGTTTTGAATATAATCTTGTATCATGTGTAGCTCTTATACCCTCTTAACAAAGATAAATACTCAGTCAATATCTTTATGAGACAAAGGTATTCTACTATGAATGTATCATCTGATACCTTAAACACAAAACAATAGACCAAATCCATTGAGAAGATATTTTCTATCCATAAATGATCCTAAAAAGAGAATTTTTTACCATATGATTATCGCATCGAGTGGGAAGATGATATAGGGTGGAAATCGAAAAAATACAATTCATGAAGAATAGAATGAAGAGAGGGAGTTGAATGAATTCTAGGAAAAGTTATGATAAATATTTTCTACACAACTTGTCACAATAAGTGGAAAAGGATTTCTTACACTCAACAAAAGAGACAATGAATCTATATGAAAATATGAAGAAAATGTCACAATTCATTCACAATACACCTCCTGATTTATCATTACTCTCAAATTACATGATTACATCTTCATCAATGGGAAAAATACTCATATATGAAATTCCCTGGTGATCCCTATAATTCATTACTATGAATAAATTTTCCAATGTTCGATAAAAGTTTATATAGAGATAAAAAATCTCATGGTTTTCATTGGGATATAAAGCAGAACATAGAGTTTTATTCTGATAATCTGATAGAGAGATCTAATGGTTCAATGGAATTTTAACATCTAACTTTTCAAAGGTGAGGGAAGAAGAAACCCCTAAATTACATAATGTAATCAATGTAAATATTTAGGCGTGATATGGAGGGTAACCTATCTATAAATTTACGATATTAGAATCACATGAATGAGATAGAGGAAAACAATTCTATGGTTGTCCCTCAACACATTTTCCATTACATAAAATACAAGGATATAGGTAACATTGTATATGAATTCCCTCAACTATGGGTTTTTAGAGACAACTCATAGCCTCCTTGGAATCATGGGAAAACTATATCCCTCATGACCATCAAAGTGAATTTAAAAAATGACGTGGTGATAAGAACGCAAGTTATTAATTATAGAATATAGAATGTATTTTTTGATTCGGGTTCTATGCATTCAGTCATATCATTAATGTATAAGAGAACTATCAATACACCACCACAAAACATAGTGTTATAGATGTCGGTTTAAATAAAAAATGGTGAACTTGTTTTATTCCATTTATATAACTCCTCCCCTGTCAATATTTCTGGATGAGAATCTTGTAAATCCTTGTTATAGTACCTTTATTGTAATTTGATGCAATTTTGGGAATGGATTCCTTTACCTATATAGAGCCATATAAATTTTGGTGATATGGAAATAAAAATATATAAGGAGAATCAACCACAAATTCTGTAAAATATCATAGAGGAGGATGAATCTTCTTTAGCACCATCATCTAAAGCATGCATATTATTTCCCTAAGAGAAATAGTATCTAGATAATATTTTTGAGACTATGGAAAGTATCATCCTTGAAAACATGTCTATTATGATGGAATTCACATATATGTTTCATGAGGAATTGATGGTCTTCCTCCTAGTCGAGAGGTCAATTTTTCAATCGAGCCGATACCAAGGGCATTACCAAAATAAAAGACTCCATATAAGAAGGTTTTTGTGAAACAAGAAGAGATAAAGATAAAAACTACATGAGAATCAAGTTAAGGTTTTCATACGTCCACCTGCTTCACCATGGGGTAAACCAATCCTATTCACCATGATTAAGGATTGGTAAATGCACATTTTCATTGATTGTGTTGAGATCAACAATATCACAATAGATAACATGTAGCCTTTACTAGATATTTAGAAATTATTCTATCAACTATGTGGATAACAATACATCTCTAAGGAGGATCACTAGTTTAGATTTTATAATGTTTGGGTGATGATAGAGGATATCCCCAATACGTCTTTTTGTTCAAGTTTTGGGAACTCTGAGTTCACAGTAATTCCATTCATCCTAAATAATGCTTTAGAAATTATCATTTAATTTATTAATGAAGTATTTATGGATTCCCATGAAAAGATTTTAATAGTATTAATATATTTTTTTATATACTCAAAAAACAAGGAGGATCATGAGTTTCAACTAACGACTTTGATAATGACCTTGTGAAAAGAGAATATTTATAAAATGAATTGAAAGTGTTTGTTATGGTTGAAATAAATCACACTATTGGCATATATCATCAAATCCAATTGGATGTTAGTGGATTATTTAAATAACAAATAATTGAAGTATGGATGAGGCCAACATACATGGTTGATATACGTAGTTTCCTTGGGCTATCTGGATATTATAATCGATTTGTGGGAAATTTGTCATGATTTTTGAACTCTCTTACCAAGATAACCTAGAAGGGATTCATGTTTTCTTGGATTGATGAATACTAAGAAAAATTTAACATATTTATATGGGGGGATGTCACTTCTTATATTCTCACAGTACCCCACATGTAGAACTTATCGTTTTAATATTCATTTGTGATATGATAAAGGCTTTGGGATGTGTGTTGATGAAAAATAAACAGTTCATAGCATATGCTTTAATGTATTAGAATGTTCACAAAAATAACTATCCAACCTAAGATCTATTTTATTCTATAGTGATATTAACATTGAAAATATGATACATTTTATCTTTGGGAGAGCAGTGTGAAAATATATACGGATCACAAAAGTAAAAAATATATATTCAAAGCGAAAGAGTGAAATATGTTCCAATGAAGATGGTTATATATAATCTTCGTCTATGATTACTCAATTCACAACCTTCCCAGTGAATTCAATAAAGAATAAGATTATCTATGTATAATGTATCTATCAATTTTACCATTGATATTAATTGATAAGGATCTAATATTCATTGAATCAAATAGGATTTTCATTGTAATAGTAAAAGAACGAACATCATCAATCTGTTCCAAAATTATTTTTTAACCATCTCTTCTTGAAGGATTGAAGGATCATCATAACGATGATGTGAGAATTTATAAGTAAGTAGAATCTATAAGAAAAGGGCACTATTTTATATCAATGTTAATGAGATGGAATTGAGATATTTTATGAATGAATACATGATCCATAAATTCTTAATTTAAAAAAGGTACGGTTGGATGATGAAAATAATTCGACATTCTATATTATCACTCGAAAATAAAAAGATGTATTGAGATATCCAAGACCACTATTGGCAGAACAACAACAAAAATGAGATTTGGGAATATACATCCAAGATCATGGTATGTCATCAAATGATGGATGATAGAAAGAAGTCTCATGGGATGATGAAAACCTTACCCATACAGACATGGAAATGGGAAACCATCGCCATAGACTTTGTCAACAAAAATCCAAATACAACGAATGGAAAAAATATTATCTGAGTTAATGTGGATCATCAAAAAAATTAATGCCACTTCATCAGGATTCTAGATTATTTATCCCTAGATCAACATTTTTGAATGTACATCAAAGGAGTGGTTAGACTTTATGGTCGACCACTATCAATTGTGTTTCATCAATATCTATGATTCCACTCATTGTATTGGGAAATTATCTCGGATACATTAAACACTATGATGAATTCATGTAAGGTTTATCACCCTCATACTGATGATAAATCTGAGTGGACTATTTAAACACTTGAGATAATGATGAGATCATTCTCAATGGACTTCGATGGATGATGGGAACAAAATCTACATCTAGTTGTGTTATCTAACAACTATAGTTTTTAGTCGAGCATCCAAAGGCATCAATATGAATCTTTTTAAGGGAAGAGGTAAAAAAACATCTATATGTTGGGTAAGAGTTGGGAAATGAAAACTTATAGGTTCATAAAATGGTCAAATAAATGGTGATGATGTTTAAGACCATTCAACAACACATCAAGGCTGAATAGAGTCAAAAAAATGGATATACATACAATAATCATTATGTCCTTTATTTTGATGTCAGATATATGGTATTCCACTACATATCATTAGGGAATAATGTGAGGTGACATGGGAATAATGGAAATCATAGCCCAAGATACATCATACACTTTGTGATCCATGATCGAATAGGAGCGGTGGCCTATCGATTAGAACTCCCACCATACCAATATTAAGAACATGATATATTCCATGTATAACTCATATTAATGTACAGTATTTATCCATCCCATGTACTCAATCCATATGTAGTATCATTTGAGAATAACCTATCTTATGTGGAGTATCCTGTGAGGATCATAGATCATAGGGAAAAATTTCTACGACATAAGACAATTCACCTCGTTATAGTTACATGGTGGAAACATAATCAAAAAAATAATAATGTGAACCATACGAGGTGATGATGTAGATCTACTGTAATATATTTTATTGTGGTAAAATAATATTTGATGGTTTAAATTTCTAAAGGGGGTAAGATTTTGATGACAAGAACTATTATAAATATAATTTCTCTTATGATTCAATTGAATAACTTATTATGGAATATGGTTATAGAAAACACAAGAATTTATTTTTTGTTATATGTAGTTGGATTTAAATTAAATTTAGGTATATTGATCATTTATAATATTGACAATGAAAGGTGATCACATTATTCATGTAAATATAGGTTTTTATCAAATCCTATTGACATAGACAATGTATGTGATGAGCTAAACTTGTAGGATCGCACCTAATGAATCTAATCTGACATAAATTCCATGGGAGATATAATTTCTATAAATTTTCAAATTACCAGACCAAGATGAGATCCAAAAACATAATAATGAGAAATAAATTGTGGTTGAAGTTCATGTTCAACGAGATCACAATCCAACCCATGTTCACTTAACCACCCGATGAATGTCCCACCATCACACACCTAGTCATAGTAAATTTCTTGGTGTATTAAGGGGACTTGTATGAAGACCCTAGAAATATTATTATGTAATTTTTATAAAATTATTAATATATTTTCATCATATTATTGTTAAATCGTATTTGTTTTTTATTTTTGACACAATAAAGTAGAAATTGCATTTTTGGTTGATTTTCATATTCATTTATTTAATTAACAAATTAAGGTATTTTTAAAATAATAAATATTTTAATGAAATAAGGTTATTAAATAATTTATATCTAATATAAATGAACAGATAATGTTAGTGAAATAAAATATTATTTATAATAGGGTTCAAAAACTACTATATTAAAAACCATCCATTATCAATAAATATAAAACATTATTTTAAAATCTAAAATTCACACATTTATAAAATTATTTAGATAAAACTAATATTATTTTCATAATAATAACAACTTAATTACCAATGGAAATTTTTCAAAATTTTATGAGGAAATTGAATTTTTAGGTAAAAATTAAATATCCTAAAAATATACTTTTGTATTATGAAATTATAATTTCCCAAATGTAATGTAATATGTAATATAAATGGGATACATGACAAAATGTATGTTTTGACTTTAATATTATTACATTTTATGATTATTTTATTTATTTTTTGAATACTCCTAAACTTATGACATATTTTAAGGTTATAAAATCACTTAATTAAGAGTGTGGCTCACCTCTAAATAAACAATGAAAATAGATTAAAATTTTTGGTCCTTGGCATTATAAAAAATGAATTCCACTACGATTTTTCAGAAACCATGGGGAAAAAAATGGGATGGTTTGTGGCTGTGGATATTTTATTATTTAAATTCCAAACCTAAAAAAATTAAATCCATCATTTTTACTATATAAACCCACCCAATATCCCATTTAGCTTCACTAAAACTCTATGTAGCATGTCCATACACTTCCTTACACTTCCAATAATCATCCTTAGGAACCCTAAGCTCTAAATATGCCAATACCAAGCCTTTGGAGTCACAAATTCATGTAAGGAATCCTCACCTTCCTCTTCAACATTCACATTCAAGATACTTAATAGAATTTAGTTGTTGTAATTTCAATTGGTTACATTTTCATTAAAATATAATCATTCACATAAATTAATTTTTCTATTAAATAAATAAGGGACTATTTTTCCTCAATTATTTTTACCCTTACCTAAGTTGTTAATATTCTGAAATTTGACAAGGGATCATAACCTTCATATCCTGTTAAATTCAAGAAACTTATTCGAATTTAATTCTTGTAATATGAAATGGTTACAATTTAATTAATTTAAAAAAGTTAAATTAAATTTCATTTGATGTTATTTTAATGAGGGGTCATTTATCCTCCCCCATTTAGACTCATTACTAAGTTGTTACCATCTAAAAATTTCATAAGGTATCCTTTCCTTCTTCTCCTCCATTCTAATTCAAGCACTATCATTGAAATAAGTGTATAAAATTTCAATTTTTTTATATTTTATTTTATTTATAATAATTATATTACAGTATAATTTATTGTATTTTTATTATGGATAATTTATAATCCCCCACTTAGACCCTTACCTAAGATCTTACTATGATGAAATTCCACAAGGGAACCTCACCATGTCTTCATTATTCACATTTCATTATGAATATATGAATTATATTTACATTTCCTAATGTTGGGACTTGTCATTTCATGTTCCAATTATTTACAATTTGATATATAAATTTATAGATACCCCTTTTAAGCCCCATTAACATTTTTATGAAATTTATTTTAACACCATCATGGTGTTAAAATTTAACCATGATTTTTCATGCGAAAAAAATTATGTTGTGAGACCCATACCCAGTTTTCAATCATGGGTATTCAAATTTATGCACATATATTTCTTTATTAGGGTCATACATGTATTTGTTCCTATAATTTAATTGTGGAATAATTATAATGATGAATGACCCCAATTTTTGTTATATTTGGGGAACTCTTAATAAGGAGAATTAAATGAATATGATGGGTGAAGCATGATTAAGATACAATGCATTGGGTAAGGCTTAGTATCATTATAAGTCACATTGGGAAAAAGAGTGAAACTAAATACTTTGTGGGAATTTTTAAGTAATGTTGTGTTTGTGTTTTTAGCAATTGATCAATCTTAATGATTCATTGTTTTAAGATATGGTGACATTTTAAATGTTTCCTTTCATACTACCATGTTATATCATGTCTCATTGTTCATGTTTATGATCTCTACTCATTTAATTCCACATTGGTATCCCTATTATATAACATGTAAATTGTTATTCATGTAATTCTTTGTTTATAAATTTATTTGGATTTATAAATAACCTCCTTTGTATGTTTTTCAAAGGTTATCCAAAGAAGTATTAATATTGTTAGAACATTATGATCATGTAAAGGAATTGTTAAATACTAATTTTTATCCAATGTTTTATGTTGTTCATTAATATAAATAATTCAAAAATACAATATAATTATTGATATTTTTGGTTGTAATAAGTGTTTATTTATGTAATAAACCATGAATTAATGTGTAATTAAGAACAAGTTAGTTATAATTAAGAGTTTTTTTTGAATAATATCTATATAATGAGTATACACATATTCTATTGATCACTATTTTATTGTGATGGATTTCCATATAATGGAAAAGTTGAACCATTTGGGAGAAGAAAATATTTCTCGTTTTTTTATTTGAAATCTATAACAATGATTATTGTAAACTATTTTTCTCATTAAATATAAATTTATATAAATAGTTTTATATTAGATGATTATCAATCCATTTGTTTGATGTATATCCCACAATTTCAATGTAATTATTAATTTGTTTTAAATATATTTTTGAATATCAATATATGTTTGTTTAACAAATTAATTAGTTATATGGTTAATTAAATATGGAATCGTTTTATCAAATCATGGGTGAGACCCTACAAGGATTTTTCCTCACACATGACATGTGCTTTTAGTTGTTTGTATATTATCTATTTAGTGGTCATGTATGTGAAATTATCAACTCAGAGGTGGTTCATGTTTTTTATCCCAATTCTTGAGGAGTTGTGTCTGTTGGGACTTGATGGGTAATTATATTTTCCCGTAGATTATATTTTCACATGGTGTTGATTGTTAATTGTTTTCTTCTCGTGTACTTATCCCTTTATAGTTTTTCATGTATACATACTAACATGTTTATATTTATTTTATTGTGTTTCTAGAAAATTCATTCTAACTTTAATTTTTTTGGTGCTTGGTTATTTTCTCCAACACATAGGGATCATGAATTCACTTCAAGAAACGTATAGACCAGAATGGTTATAATTGTACCAGGGTATAAAAGTCAGTTCATGATAATGGAAATCAAGGATCATTAAAATTACTTTATTTTTGAATAATTTTTCATGCCTCTTCATGATATTGAGATGTGAATAATAATTAGTCTGAAATAAATCCTTCATTATTTCGTATTCCCAAAATACATCTTGGATTTTCTGGTTATCATTAATTTGAAACCACACATGAAATTAGATTGCGTCATGTGCAATCTTCTATTATCCATTAAAATTTAATTTTATCATTATTAATTAAATTATATTTGATTTATCTAAATTGAATTGAAAAAATAAATTCATATAATTTAATGTATTAAACATTATGTGGTAGTTCAACATGTCTTCTCAGGTGTGCCCAATACAATTTTAGTCAATTCATTTTACTCTAGGTTGAGGTTCTCATTTTTTTTCCAGAAATATTTCATTCATTGTAATGTGAAATTACCATGTATAGTTGTCCTTGGTGTGTAATTTTATCCTAGAGAAAATCAAAATTTTTTCTAGTGTAAACCCCCTTTTTTATTCATTGATTATAGTTTATTAATTACTGACATCAATGATAAACATTTGTATGCACTCTACTCATGCAACATTACATAAAATTTAATATTTTAATCCTCTTCATCATGATTTTTATTCAAACATACATCATAATAAATGTAGCATCATTATTTCAATTAAAAATATTATTCATTTTCATCTCCAATTCTTATAGGATGTTAAATATTTTCAGGAAATATTTCTTCAAAATATTTATCCATAATTTATAGATTTTATTGAAGATCAGTGATCCATTCTAATATTCCATTTATGAGACACTGATTTAAAGAACAATTTCAATGGTATTATTTGTATGTATGTCATTCATTGTATAAATAAATTCATCATTGAATTCTTCTAATATGTATTAACTAACACAAATTCATGGCTATTTGTAAGAAAAAATTTCACAATAGATTTGTATTTACTCTTCATTTAGAGATATAAAATTATATGATATAGAACTATATATAATCTCTATAATTTATTAATAGAAAACGATATAAATACCTCCTTGGAATGGATTTTCAAGATCATAACTAATGCATCAGGACTGATTCTTCATCCACTTTATATTGGAGAGAATTATTCTTCATATTTTTAAATTATTTAATATTTTTTAATCAATGTATTGAATGAGATATAATTCCATTACATATATTATACAAATCATCCTATTTTCCTTCCATTTTAATTGTAGAAGGTTAAAAATATTCAATGAGATTCCATATATTGTATCTAATCAGTGGTTTGACATAGTAATCAAATACCAATTAAAAGGATCACATTAGAATGGACACTATAATAGTAGGGGGGATTTATATGGGATTCAATTTTTCACCATGAATATTTTATCCTCTTTTTTAAACTCATTTAATTATTAATTCAATGGTTCTCTAATCTTATTCTATTATAGTTATTAATCATGCAAACAAATAAGATAAAAATAACAACATGATTTAAAAATTTATTTACTCTAGGGTGTTCTACACTATAAATATGGAGTTTTTAATATTATTTTACATGGACATAGAATTTAATTTATTATCATGAAACTTTCAAGGAAGGGTATATATATGAACTCGTTTTCTTATCACAAACCAAGTAAAATTCCAGATTTTATTTCTAGAACTGATATAGGGTGTCATCATTCTCCTCCTAAAGGGATCGAAATTATAACACATTTATTTTTCTATAAAATCCAATTAGTTTTTTCAACATACATGTAATTTTTCAATAAAAATGGTTTCAATGAGTAATTAAATCAATGGATGGAATATTTATTTTCTCGAGTCAGAATAAAATGAATATCTTATAGATTGGTAAACATTAATTTATAAATTGACCAAAATGATAATTAACATATATAAACATGATCAATGATATTTCTTCTGCATTATGTATTTTCTAAAAAATATGATGTAATTAATTATAGTTTTTTATTCTCAATATTTAATAAACAATATTTCTAATTAAATTTGTATCAACAATTTTCTTATATCTGTTACTAAACCATTGAATAATACCATAGAATATATTACTCTCTCTCCAAATAATTCATTATAATTTTCCCACATTATTATTAATATTTTATTATCCATCAAATTCATTAAATATTTATTTCATATCTATAAATATTGGTATATTTCTAAAATGAATATATTATTTGGACTATGTGAATGAATTTTTTTTCTCTCCATCTTCATATAAACGTGAATTGATGCATGTCTCCAACATCTTTTCTACTACTATATGAGAGAATATGATCTCATTTTACCTTATCATAGTGAAATATGAACGATAAAATATTAATATTCACATGGATCCCATATTTTTTCATTTTAATATTGTGTTTATGTGAGGAAATATTTTCATGGACCAATTTATTTGAGGGATTTAATTATTATGGATATAAAAAATCACACTTCTTCTCTATTTTACCTTTTTCTGTAAATAAAAATGGAATGAAATCAAATAATTAAATTTATATAACTACCATAGATTCTTTATGTATGGATGACTGAATACTAAGTTAAATCTTTAAAAACTCAAAATAGATCCTTGGAGTTCTCTGTTGTGAGAATAAGTTCTCGGAAACCATCCATCACATATACTAATTGAAATGAAAGTTATATTGAGTCAGTATTTTTATGTAACTCTATATATATTCTTCACCTCATATCTTTGGTTGCTCGTGATTTTTATGTGACATTCATCTTCTCTTATCTACACATAATTAAAAATCATATTTTATGAAAATTATAATAATATTAGAATGTCAAGACATTTTTAAAGTCCACCAAGGATTTATATATCTATAACTTCTGAATATGGATTCCATTATTTATTTTTTTCTTTACAGGAATAAAAAAATATTATGTAATTGAGTAATCAGTAGCTTCACTCACAATGGATTCTCATGTACGTGTGAAATGGAATCACATTAATCAATTTTGTATGATACATAAATAGTACACGTACAAGAAAGCCTAAAATGAAACCAACTAAATCATTTCAAATATGAATTTATCTTAATATTTTGTAAATATCAGGTAATAAATGGTTAGACTACATTATTTATTTTGAAAGATAAATATTATCTTAATTTTTTTGAATAATTGACACATACAGCTAGAAATAAGATTTTGAAACTAATATACAAATATTTATAATGGTCGAAGGTTGAAGATAAAGTTAGGGGTGTGGTCAAATGAACTATATTCACATGATATATTGTTTTGATATAATCATTAATTTTTGTAATTGATAAATTCTGAAAGAATACATGAGGTCACACATAGTACATCTAAGAGGATTCATACATTTTAAGAAGACTTTTGGATCCACTAATTACTCGATCTGGAAACAATGATAGCACCACGAAATACATACCCAAAAATACCCTTCATATGTAAGTGCCAAACCATTATGTTTTCCACTATTTCAAACAAATGTCGCCTTTAAAAACCTTGTTCACTCTTGTAAACTCCTAGTGGGGTCTATGAATTCCCGCTAAAAGAACCAATAAATGGATTCCAAAAAAATCTCTCACTTCTGGATGTGTCTACACCCACAAGTGTGGGATTGAGATTGCATATTTTTTAATACCCCTAACTGGTTATCCAGTTATTCTTTTCATTGGGCCTACTGGATACTATGGCTTATTCACACCTCCCGGTATGCCAAAATCAGTAGACTAGTAGTGTGGGTCCTATAATGTTATAGTGGGTTCAATATACCATTAGGTGTATGTAAAAATAATGGACCATATGTATATTAAAAAAGGACAGTGAATAAAAACCGTGAAATAAACAGTATAATCACAATGGAAGCATATATAAAGGGTAGTAGTGATATCCTCTATCCCCATGGGTATAATTACTTAAGAATATAGATAGATATGTCATAATTTTTCATACAAAAGTTATAATATTGGTCAGCTAAGGATGGCCATATAGAGACATATATATATATATCCCAAATGAATGTCTCGGTCGATGTAGATGACCCACCTGATCCACTGACATCTATTACAATTTAAAGTGGTACATCACTGATCCCTGAATTCCATCTCTCGAGGTCGATACCATACATGATAACAAATATATAAAGTCCACGTGTTTTTTGAGAGGCCCATGTATGGTATTTTTATGAACTTAATACGACACAAAAATCTTTTTCTATCTTATAACCATATTTTTTTAACTATAGGAAAAATATAGTGAAATAGTAAACAAAAAAACATAAAATTTGAACCTTCTTTATAACACCCTAATTTTTTTAATTCATATCTTCATAACTTAATTCAATTTTACTAATACCTTATGTTGTGAGTGACAGCATGATATTATTATGGTACATACAGTAACAAGTTGGCTGGCATACACACAACACCAATATTTATGAAAAATCACTATATTATTAAAATATTATTATTTAATATAATAAAATATAACCTACAAGTTATGTTATTTTTTATTAATAGTAATCAAATATGTTAAAATATTTCCAAATTCATTATTTACAAATTAATTAGTAATGAATATAGGAACCAACTTAATGTATTTGAAATTTTTATATAAATATCTATTTTTTTCTCATAAATTTTTTTATTAGTAATATATTAGATTAATTAATATTAGCTAATGGTATCAATGAACATTTTTAAATATATAATAATATATTTTTTATATTCATCCCATTGATTTTATAGTCATTAGATAAGAAAAAACATAATTTTATACTTAAAAAACAATATTTCTATAAAAAAAATTAACAACCTTTAAATAGAGAACAAATTTTAAATCTAATTTTAAAAATTTTATATGCGTCATTTTGAAAAAATAAACTTCGCCATTTAAATAAAAATATAAAAAATTTCTTTTGTTATATTTTAGAAAATTTTTCTAACACGTTTCATGTTTAGATGAATTGTTAAAAATAATAATTTTTAATTAAATACATCTCTTTTCATCCAATTAATTTGTAGTATTAAATTATATATTCAAATTGTTTTAATGTATATTTTTTTTAATTTTACCCAATTTTGGTCATTGGAAGAAGTTTTTTCATTGAATTTAGTAATAGATGTTTAAAAATCTATTGCACGTTTTAAACATTAATCTCGTTTTTTCACCCCATCAATGAGATTAATTTTAAATTAATGTATAAAATTTATGATATTTGAATCTTGAAAGATGGATTAAATTCTATTAATAAATGTGTATAAATTATAATAAAACATTTATTTTATGTTTGAGAATTTGAATTATAAATTTAGTAACTTTTTTATTCACATGGTTATGGGTAAATTAGGTAATTAATAGTAATAATAATATTAAAAATATTTTAAAATTACCTTATAACATTTCATAATTCTATTATATAAGTTATTTTAATATAAAATAATCCATGGGATGAGATTACTACCTTTGATATCCACATGGATGGGAGTATTACATTCATTATGTCATATTCAATGAAATGTAAATTTTGTCACACTTTTATTTTTATGAAGAGAATTTTTTTAGTATGGAGAATTTTAAAATATATTTTTGACTATAAATATTATTTATAAATTTTATATATTAACCTATATACTATAAATTTATACAAAAAAAATTAGGAAAAAAATAATTGATGAAAATTCTACCATAATTATGATGCATAATTGGTTAATTAATGATATAATCAAACAAATGATACTAAAAATACTAAAATAAATAAAATTTTACAAGGTTAATGTCAGACAAAAATATAATTGAAGAATTTGAAATGTTATTAATGATTTACATGCATTGGTTTTATTTTATCCTACTGTTAATATTTTTTATAAGACAATATAATTAATCGTATCATCATTTAAATTATTGATGTTTATATTAAATAATATTTTATTAAATGATATAAAATACATAAAAATGTATAATTATTCCAACTATTTTTTATAAGTCTAAATTTTTAATTAATGGAACATTTACTGGTCTTTTTTAATTTTATAGTTATTGTATTAACCCTTGATGTATAAAATAAATGATATCACGGTAAGATTTGAAGCCATTATATAAGTGTTAAAACAAGAAGATATGGATTAAAAAAATTAAAAAAATGTTCAAAAATTATTTTTGGAAAATTATTTTACTCCTATATCATTATTATTTAATTTTTTTAATGGAAACATTTATAATAAAATTAATTCTATATTTTTAAAATCAAATATAGTCCCAAACTGTAACTCTCTTTGTATTTATTATCTTTTAGGTGTCCACATAGAGAAAAAACAAATATATGAACAAAATTAAATTACTATTTTAATCGTAATGAATGTATTTTAATTTTATATATTTATTTTTAATATTTGAAATTAAAATAATTACTTTAATAATATCTTTAGCTATAAAATATTATTTGTTTTATTAAATGATGAATGAAATAATTGATTTTACAAATATTAATTTTGATATTTTCATGAAGATTTATTGTGATTAAAGAATTTAAATTATTTATAATTTATATTATTGATGTTTTAAATCATTATAGTATAAATTACACTTTTTATTTTTATATTTATCAACAAAGTAAATGAATAGTTCCAAATATGACAATAATGGTACTTTATTGAATTAATATTTTACATAATGATTAAAAAATTATAAAAATAAAAAATAATTTCAAAATGGATATGATATGGTCTAAAATGGATTTCCAAGTACATTTTTATTTAATTTCTATGATTTTTTCTCTATAATATCCTTATTTTATTTGAATATTTTGTTGATTTTAAAAAGTGCGCCTCACTTAAAATGTAAAAGAAAAATTTCTCCCTCACTTATTGACACAAATTTGAGCCTCATAGTTATAATAATTCAAACCAATTTACCCTCCAACAATAATTATCAAAATTATATAAGTTACGGACTCTCATGAAATACCATCCCTAAATCCTTTATGAAGAGATCTATAGAATTTCTGTCGATGAAGAGGTAATCATTTATACTAACTCATCAAAGTTCATTTCTAATTATTAATTTCATTAATTTTTTGATTCAATTATAAATTAAATAATATAATATAAAATATATTATAATATATCATTATGGTAATGTGACCACTATATTATAGATTTTATTTATCATACAAAAAATAAAATCTCTACGTGTGTGAATGTACGGCTTACCATCTTCACACAGTGATGTAATTTGTTTTTCATCACCATTTTTTTATTAGTATAGTGATCGATATAAATGATATAAATAATAAACATGATATGATATATTTTTTTATAAATAATATACCTACCAATTTATTACACATTCGATGTTAATGGAACAATATCGTCACTCTTTCATATGAATGATCTAATGTCTCTATGACGTGATGATATTTATTTTCGATGATTAGCATTCAAAAATGACTAAAAAATTTATATAATGAGTATATATAATATCTAAAAACATAATATCATTATTTACATCAAATATTTATTTCATATTAATATTTATCTTTGAATACATGACAAAACATGAATAGGAAAATGAAGCTATAAACACGTGAAACAAGAGAAATTACAGAATATTAAGAACAAAATGGTATAAGAAGATAATATATTATATTATAAATATTTATATGGTTCTATATAAATTAATAACATGTTTTTAACCATTATACTATAGGTTTAGGTACATTTAACTATAGGAAAGTGTAAGGTACATGTTAATTTCACTATCTCATTAATATCTAAGATGGTTTTTATGTATGTATCTAATATGGATTATTTTTCATACATGTACATGATAAAAAAAAAGATCCAATTTTTTTCAATATTATCTTTTAAATATTTAATATTTTACCCATGTTTTATTGTTAATAATTTTTTTTAAGTAATCTTTTTTTTCATCTTCCAATTGAGGAATATTGTGGCTTTTTTGACAAAAATATTGAAGGTATATTCTTTATCTTATAGAGATTGGGCAGATTTTTTTTCCTTCATGATTCCTTAATGCATTGATGCATACATTACAATTTTATGTGATTCTTCTCAATGTAAAAGTTTTATTTTATAATTCTATGACCATTTAAATAACTTATTTCTACGTAATAAATCAGTATTTCTCTCAAGATATTTTATCTGATTTTTTAGAGTGCTTTCATCTATGTAAAATTAAGTTTTTGAATCTAATGTTTGATTTAGTTTGATCTCTTATGATGAAATATATAATTTTTTTATGGATTTATAATCATTTTGACTATGGATGTGGTATTGTGATTCCAATCATTGTTTATGATAAAGGTATTAATATTTCATATGATGCATATTTGATAAGAATGATTATGATGATTATGTTTAACCCTTTTTCATATGAATAATGAATTGGATTTAGTATGTGTTTATATTGGACAACTATAGCCTCTCGATGCATCGATTAGTCTCATGATACAAACTGGATTCAGTATTAGTGGATCTCTTACCTATTTATAAATGTTGTCTTGGCTGAAACATTGATGGTATGTTAATGTTTCCTGAAATTATGAATTCCCTCGTTATGAAATTTTTTATTAATATTAAATGATATTATTAGGATAGTAGACTATCTATTGTTACAATTAATTACTAAGTGATTATTTATATAAAATTATTTGATCATCTTCCATTCCTTCAATATTATTCACAGGTTATTGATTAAATGGATTCGATTTTGGTTATTCAAGGTGCTATAATATTTTATGATTTTTTATGATAGCTCTAATCGCATGTATAACCATACTTTGCATCTGATATCACCCATTTCATATGTTTCAATTTTTTCTAGGATTCCAATAAGTTTACTGAGAAATTATATGAAAGGATATACTAGATGGAAAAATGTTACACTTAAAAGGCTGAAAGAGAGAAAATTTATTTTTTCCATATTGTAAGAATTTAAAATAGAATAATCATATATATATATCTAGTTTACCGAAACTACTAAATTGATTTATTCTTAGGGACATTATTTACATGTATATATGATCATGTAACAATGTGAGGAACCAACTCTAGGATTCTAGGGTATGGTAATTATAGTATGTTTTAGAAGATTATTCATATAAATCTCAGAACCTAGATTTAGAAAACCCAGATTATGGAATATTACAATACCATCCTACCTTTTGGTCACATAAACATTCATTACATTAAAAAAAATAAGGGTCTTTAAGGTTTAATGCCTTCGAAACCAGAAACTTAATATATGAAACAAAAAAAACATTCTTCTTAAACACTTGAAAGGCTTATCCTTATGTTCATCTTAGGTTCATTACTGCATCTCATAACCTGGGGACATACATCAAAAGAATGGGTGAGCAGAAGGCCCAGTAAGAGAAACAAGAGAAACATTTTACTTGTGAACTTGAGATACTTCAATAAAGTCATGAAAAGAACTTTATGGAATGAGAAAGAAATCATGTGGTATATCATAATAAAAATAACATTTGTCATAACTTTAAGATGTGGCTACATCATTTAACATAGAATATCATGAACATATCACCAAGGTCTATCCCCAAGGTGGCATTTGAAATTTACCAAGGTTATTCACCAAGATATCGTGAAAATTGTAATCTCTAGTGGTTACATCATTACCCAATGCATTGAAGCGCTATCAGGGTGCACCCTTAAATTTCCATTTATTATCATGTGATCCACATATATCATCATAAAACATTTCATAAATAACCCATATAGAATAAAATAAATTCGTTTCATTTCATAATCATAACGTTTTAAAAACTTCTTTAATGACATGATCTTAATGTCACTTTAAACCCACTAAAAGGGAAAGCGGGTCTCATATATGTAAATACCAGAATTTAAACTAGAACAATTTAAAATATATGTGAATACCCTTGTAGAAATAAGAGCTTTTAGTATTCACTTTATTGTATAAAATAATTTTGAGAAAAGAGAGAGGCATTTTGAGACGAAAATTCTTCAGCATAACGGCTATGTTTCGGTGTTTTAGAAAACAATGAAAGGAGAGGGGAAATGGGTCAAACATTCATAATTGACCCATAAAACAGTAGAGGGACAGAATAAGAAGGATATATGAACATGGTAATTATGTTTTGAGGACATACCATTTGAAATGAAAAACATGTATGGAAGACAAAAATTAGATTTCTCTTATGAAAATTCGGCAGCCTAATGGCGTCACTTAAACTTCAACAAAATGATATGAAAAGATAAAATAGGGTCTCTCATCATGTTAACATAAGAGTTGAGTATGATAGATATAGATATCATAACCCAAAATTATAAAAAAATGAACTTGAAATACTTGACATGAATGTAGAATTTTGAAAAGAATTAGAAGGGTGAAAGAATCCCTTAAAAATTTGGCAGCCTAACGGCGCCTCTTAAAACATCAAAAGAATGAATTGAAGAGATCAAATGGGGTAATTAATCATATGATCATAAAATATTTGTATTATAGATATATATATCATAACCCAACATAATAAAAAGTAACATGAAAGACTTGACAAAAAAAAAGAACTTGAAAATGATAAGGGTGAAAGAATCCCTTAAAAATTCGGTAGCGTAACGATGCCTCTTGAAACTTGAAAATACTGAATTGAAGAGATCAAGTTAGTTATATCATAAAATGATCATAAAATATCAGTATGACAAATATAGAGATCATTCCACAACATAATTAAAAGTAACTTGAAATACTTGACAAGAAAATAGAACCTGAAAATGTGAAGGGTGAAATAATCTGTTACAAAAATTTCGGCAGCCTAACGGCACCACATAAAACTTCATAAAATGAAATGATGAGATTAAGAGGGGGTATCTAATAATATGAACATAAAAAGGATAGTATAATTAATTTAAAAGAACATCCTACAACATAAAATCATGGAGCATAAAAAGAATGATATAAATGAGATTACTTGAAAAGAAATAGAGAGGTGGGATCCATTACCTTAAAACGTATCTCTTAAAACTCAATGGTTTGGACATTTAGGGCTTGGGGGAACCATGGAAGGACACTGTGGGCGGTAAGGAGACCATAAAATCGTTGAAAATGATTTTGGAGTCCAAAGGATGTGAGAATGGCATGGTATTTATAGGGAAAGTGAGGGGACAAGGCATTAATGGCCAAGGGACACCTCATAAGTGAGTTTCTCAAAACCATGTCCTCTCCCAAGATATTTCCCATGAAGTTAGGCCACATGGGGCCCCAAACACAATAATTCATCACCTTTGGTCGACCAACCCATAAAATATCTCATTACATCATCATGACACAGTTTTGATGTCATTAAACATATCGAAACCCTAAAATTGTATTTTTACTATTCACAGAAAATTCAACTTTCTCAGAAAAATCCCAAAATTTCACCTTAAGCAAATATCAATTCTCTGATTTCAAAAATGAAATCCATTTTATAAAAATAATTTTCTAAATATTTTTAATTTATTTTTTAAATAAATACACTATTCACCAAAAATTCATTTTTTCATAATAATCCCCAAAAATTACAATAACATAATATCGATGCTCTTAGTTCAGAAATGAAATCCATTTTATAAAAATAATTTTCTAAATATGTTAAATTTAATTTTTCATTAAAAACACTATTCACCTGAAAAAACTAATACTTGAATAATAAGTTATGAAACCGTTATTTAACCATTTTATTGAATCACATTACTTAATCAAGGTGCCTATATTATATTAATTATTTATTTAATTGAGATTACTAATCTATTTGGTCACATTACTAATCCTAAGCATAAAATCACTATTCATATTTTACTATTCATCAAAAATTAAGTTGATCTTATTAAACTCTAAATTGCGTACTGAACATAATTGTTGAAGACCATTTTTTGAAAGTCCTTACAAATTTTTAATTATTTAAGGTTTACATAAACATTTTTTAAAATATCCTTTCTCTAAAATTCACCAAAAATATGCATACTATATTTATCCGGACATTTAAAAAGTCATAAATATCCTCAAAAGAAGAAATCCTATTTTTTTTTAAAATAAAGGATTACACATGGAATTTACGGTCTCCTTACATAGCCCCTTATCACACCAGCATATGACATAATTGTATGGTGTGCTAAGGTGAGAGAATCCAAGGGAGGCTCATCCAACATCGCACGAGTAGTAATTTCTATCAGTTTGAACTTCTCGCGAAGGCGATTCGGTTCTAGATTCACATGATGAAGTTCAGCTTGGGTTTGGTCCAGAGCAAAGCCCAGTGGTGCTACCTCCTTGCCAAGTTCTGTTATATGGTCTTCGATCGGTCCAAGACTACTGGGTGAGGCCATCAAATCTTCTTTCAATATTAATTAACCAAGATTACTTATATTTAGAGACAATAATCAAAACGTTTAGTTTCCAGCAGTCATATTGACCAATGGTCATATAACAGTCAAAACCCAACGGTCTCATTTTAATTATACTCATGTTATCAAATGAAATAATTTTGTTGAATATAAAACAATGAAATAAAATAACACAAAAAAAATCAGGAAACAAGATTTATTCAAAATTTCGGGTCGTTACAATCTTCCCCCATTAAGAAATTGCGTCCTTGCAATTTTTAAAACTGGATTTTGAAATTTCATTGAATGTCCCAGACTAGAGAGGGAGTCATTAAATCTATTACCTTAAAAAAAATAAAGGGAAGTAAAAAAGGTCACCCGAGTTAACCCATACTAGGATATCATGTCGGAAAACATGGACATGGAGGAAAAAACCAAGGGTCACGTTCTAAGGGAGAGTTATAGAAAACATTATTAGGAGAAATTTAACCACAAGAAAATCCCAAACTTATGATGTGTGTAAACGTTCTTTGATTACCTAGTAGGAAACCTAAACCAACAAACTTTTTGATTTACGTTCCTTTTCATAATTTTTAGGAATTCATTTACTACATAGAACAAAATCATAAGGAAATATACCAACCATCAAATAGAGTTTCATCCTTTAATAAGTTTCTACCAAAACTAATCTTTTCTCCAAACGATGAGCATTCAAAACTACTTGGTCTCATCAAAACACAACAATCATCTTCTAGAGAATCACATAATCCACAAAAGATTAACTATCTATTTCTTCTATCTTTAATCATTATCACAAAAACATAAAGGGTAAGGTAAAACAAATCTTCAATAATAAGGAATCCCATAAGAAGGGAAACTTCTTTTAAATCTTCAAAGTTCCACGGTACTACCCAGAGTTCAACATAGACCATTCTGTAAATAACTGTCCGTAAAATTCCTTAAAATAAACAAAACTATGATTGAAACCCAAATACAAGAAGGATTTGATAACATAGTCATCCAAAATAAACTTCATTGTTCATCTCTAAAAAACATCAACCAATCCTAACATCTTATAACAAAATTAGCTAACCTAATCATATTTTACCCAAGATAGGTTAATAATTTCCATAAGTAACCTAAATAACGATAAGTCCACCTTAAATTCATCGATTCTTCAAAATATATGTAAACCTTACTCCTCAATGAAAATTCCGTAGTAATCTATTTTCCTCGATCATATAGGGTCCCCAAAATAGTGAATATCTTCAAAAATAATAATCATCATTTAATCCCCTAATCATCTCTGTCATATTATTATGGAAATTTGTCGCATTTCCTATCACATTGGTTTTTGGGACATGTTCTTCCATTTTCCACCATTAACTAAGAAGAGAAATTATAATTAGACGCCTAAATACTTAGCCAATAATCATAAAAAGGAACTTAAAGCATATAAGGATAACTTGTAGAATAAAAGTATACCCTAACTTGTGATCCCCTATGTTTCAAACTAGGTTATCCATGATCATATATTCTTATGTGAATCCTTATTTTATTTTATCTTTTTTCCTTTAATAATGGTTCATACTAAGCTTATGAATTTACCAAAGCATATCCCTCGAGAGTGTCATAACCAAGAGTGCAGCAAGGCCCGTTTCCGTGTACCAGTTCTCATTCAATTCTAGCTCAAAGCGGTGTTTTCTGATTTTACCCCTATATACATCTTTTCCAGAGCCACCACTACCTGCTCGTTTCCAGACAGGGACGTATTTTCTCGGCAACCCCTTAATCAATACTCACCAAAATACCAGGAAGATTTCCTATATTTATACTTTTCTACAGGGTTCTTCCTAGAGTTTTCATATCCTAATTTCCACAAATTACAAAACCATCCTTTGATACCAACTATTTCATACCTCCTTTTTTCACATAAACATTCATTACATTAAAAAAACTGAGAACCTTTATGGTTTAGTGTCTTGGAAACCAAGAACATAATACATGAAACAAAAAAAACATTCTTCTTAAACACTTGAAAGTCTTCTACTTCTGTTCATCTTAGGTTCATTACTGAATATCATAACCTGGGGACATACATCAAAATAAAGGGTGAGCAGAAGTCCATGTAAGGGAAACAAGAGAAACATTTTACATGTGAACTTGAGATACTTCAATAAAGTCATGAAAACAACATTAAGGCATGAGAAAGAAATCATGTGGCATATCATAATAAAAATAAAATTTTTCATAACTTTAAGATGTGGCTACATCATTTAACATAGACAATCATGAACATATCACCAAGGTCCATCCCCAAGTATTCATTTGAAAATTACCAAGGTTATTCACCAAGATATCGTGAAAATTGTAATCTCTAGTGGTTACATCATTACCCAATGCATTGGAGCGCTATCAGGGAGCACCCATAAATTTGCCATTATTATCATGTGATCCACATATATCATCATCAAACATTTCATAAATAACCCATAGATCATATAATAAATTGGTTTCATTTCATAATCATAACTTTTTAAAAACTTCTTTAAAGACATGATCTTAATGTCACTTTAAACCCACGAAAAGGGAAAGCGGGTCTCATGTATGTAAATCCCATAATTTAAAATAGAAAAATTTAATATATATGTGAATACACTTTTATAAATAAGAGCTTTTAGTATTCAATTTATAACATAAAATAATTTTGAGAAAAGAGAGAGGCATTTTGAGATGAAACGGCTATGTTTCAGGGTTTTAGAAAACATTGAAAGGAGAGGGGACATGGGTCAAACATTCATAAATGACCCATAAAATAGTGTAGGGACAGAATAAGAAGGATATATGTACATGGTAATGAAATTTTAAGGACATAGCATTTCAAATGAAAAACATGGAAGGAAGACAAAAATTAGATTTCTCTTATGAAAATTCGGCAGCCTAATGGCGTCACTTAAACTTCAACAAAATGATTTGAAATGGTAAAATAGGGTCTCTCATCATGTTAACATAAGAGTTGAGTATGATAGATATAGATATCATAAACCAAAATTATAAAAAATAGAACTTGAAATACTTGACATGAATGTAGAATTTTTAAAAGAATGAGAAGGGTGAATGAATCCCTTAAAAATTCGGCAGCCTAACGGTGCCTCTTAAAACTTAAAAATACGGAATTGAAGAGATAAAATGGGGTATCTCATCATATGGTCATAAAATATTAGTATGATAGATATAGAGATCATACCCCAACATAATAAAAAGGAACATGAAATACTTGGGAAGAATATAGAACTTGAAAATAAGAAGGGTGAAACAATCCCTTAAAAATTCGGCAGCGTAACAGCGCCTTTTAAAACTTCAAAATACTGAATTGAAGAGATCAAATGGGTTCTATCATCATATTATCATAAAATATCAGTATGATAGATATAGATATCATACCCCAACATAGTAAAAAGTAACTTGAAAGACTTGACAAGAAAATCGAACCTGAAAATGAGAAGGGTGAAAGAATCCGTTACAAAAATTTCGGCAGCCTAACGGTGCCACTTAAACCTTCATAAAACGAAATGATGAGAGTAAGAGGGGGTATCTCATCATATGCACATAAAAAAGGATAGTATAATGAATATAAATGAACATCCTCCAAAATAAAAACATGGAGCATAAAAGAAGTGATATAAATGAGATTACTTGAAAAGAAAGAGAGAGGTCGGATCCCTTACCTTAATACGACACTCTTAAAACTCAAAGGTTTGGACATTGAGGGCTTGGGGGAACCTTGGAAGGACTCTGTTGGAGGTAAGGATACCATAACATCGTTGAAAATTATTTTGGAGTCCAATGGATGAGAGAATGGCTTGGTATTTATAGGGAAATTGAGGGGACCCTGCATTAATGGTCGAGGGACACCTCATAAGTGGGTTTCTCATAACCATGTACTCTCCCAAGATATTTCCTATAAAGTTAGGCCACATGGGGACCCCAAAACAATAATTCACCACCTTCGGTCGACCAGCCCATAAAATATCTCATGAAATCATCATGACACAGTTTTGATGTCATTAAACATATCGAAACCCTAAAATTGTATTTTTACTATTCACAGAAAATTCAACTTTCATAGAAAAATACCAAAATTTCACCTTAACCAAATATCAATTCTATGATTTCAAAAATCAAATCCATTTTATAAAAATAATTTTCTAAATATTTTTAATTTGTTTTTTAAATAAATACACTATTCACCGAAAATTCATTTTTTCAGAAAAATCCCCAAAAATTACCATAACATAATATCGATGCTCTGAGTTCAAAAATGAAATCCATTTTATAAAAAAAAATTTAAATATGTTTAATTTAATTTTTAATTAAAAAACACTATTCTCATTAAAAAACTAATACTTGAATAATAAGTTATGAAACCGTTATTTAACAATTTTATTGAATCACATTATTTAATCAAGGTTCCTATATTATATTAATAATTTCTTTAAATAAGATTACTAATCTATTTGGTCACATTACTAATCCTAAGCATAAAATCACTATTCATATTTTACTACTCATCAAAAATTAAGTTGATTTTATTAGACTCTAAATTGTGTACTGAACATTATTGTTGAAGACCATTTTTTGAAAATCCTTACAAACTTTTAATTATTTAAGGTTTACATAAACATTTTTTAAAATATCCTTTCACTAAAATTCACCAAAAATATGCATACTATATTTATCCGGATATTTAAAAAGTCATAAATATCCTTATAAGAAGAAATCCAAATTTTTATTTAAAATAAAGGATTACACATGGAATTTACGGTCTCCTTACATAGTCCCTTATCACACTAGAATATGTCCTAAGTGTATGGGGTGCTAAGGTGAGAGAATCTAAGGGAGGCTCGGCCAACATCGCACGAGTAGTAATTTCTTTCAGTTTGAACTTCTCGCAAAGGCGATTCTGTTCTAGATTCACACGATGAAGTTCGGATTGGGTTTGGTCCAGAGCAAAGCCCAGTGGTACTACCTCCTTCTCAAGTTCTGTTAGATGGGCTTCGATCGGTCCAAGACTACTGGGTGAGGCCATCAAATCTTTTTTCAATATTAATTAACCAAGATTACTTATATTTAGAGACAATAATCAAAATAGTTAGTTTCCAGCAGTCATATTGACCAATGGTCATATAACAGTCAAAACCCAACGGTCTCATTTTAATTATACTCATGTTATCAAATGAAATAATTTTGTTGAATATAAAAAAATAAAATAAAATAACACAAAAAAAATCAGGAAACAAAATTTATTCAAAATTTCGGGTCGTTACAATCTTCCCCCCTTAAGGAATTGTGTCCTTTCAATTTTTAAAACTGGGTTTTGAAATTTCATTGAAATTCCCACACTGGAAAAGGAGTCATTAAAACTATTACTTTAAAAGAAAGAAAGGGAAGTAAAAAAGGTCACCCGAGTTAACCCATACTAGGATCTCATGTAGGAAAACATGGACATGGAAGAAAAAAATCAAGGGTCACATTCTAAGGGAGAGTGATAGAAAACATGATTAGGAGAAATTTAACCATAAGAAAATCCCAAACATATGATGTGTGTAAATGTTCTTTGATTACCTAGTAGGAAACGTAAACCAACAACATTTTTGTTTTACGTTCCTTTTCATAATTTTTAGGAATTCATTTACAACATAGAACAAAATCATTAATAAATATACCAACAATCAAGTAGAGTTTCATCCTATAATAAGCTTCTACCAAAACTAATCTTTTCTCCAAATGATGAGCATTAAAAACTACTTGGTCTCATCAAAACACAAGAATCATCTTCTAGAGAATCGCATAATCCACAAAATATTAACTATCTATTTCTTCTATCTTCAAACATTATCCCAAAAATAAAAAGGGTAAGGTAAAACAACTCTTTAAAAAGATGGAATCCCATAAGAAGGGAAACAACTTTGAAATATTCAAGGTTCCACGGTACTACCCAGAGTTCAACATAGACCACTCTGTAAATAAATGTCCTTAAAATTCCTCAAAATAAACCAAACTAAGATTGAAACCAAAATACAAGAAGGATTTGATAACATAGTCTTCCAAAATAAACATCATTGTTCATCTCCAAAAAATATCAACCACTCTTAATATCTTATAACAAAAGTAGCTAACCTAATCATATTTTACCCAAGATAGGTTAATCATTTCTATAAGTAACCTTAATTACTATAAGTCCACCTTAAATTAATCGATTCTTAAAAATATAAGTCAACCTTACTCCTCAATGAAAATACCATAGTAATCTATTTACCTCGATCATATAGGGTCCCCAAAATAGTGAATATCTTGAAAAAAAAAATAATCATCATTTAATCCCCTAATCATCTCGGGCATATTAATATGGAAATTTGTCGCATTTCCTGTCACATTGGTTTTTGGGACATGTTCTTCCATTTTCCACCATTAACTAAGAATATAAAGTATAATTAGGGGCTTAAATACTTATCCAATAATCATGAAAAGGAACACAAAGCATATAAGGATAACATGTAGAAGAAAGGTATACCCTAACTTGTGATCCCCTAGGATTCAAACTAGGTTATCCATGATCATATTTTGTTATGTGAATCCTTATTTTATTTTATCTTTGTTCCTTTAATAATTGTTCATACTAAGCTTATGAATTTACCAAAGCATATCCCCCGGGATTATTATAACAAAGAGTGCAGCAAGGCCCATTGTCCTGTACCAGTTCTCATTCGATTCTAGCTCCAAGCGGTGTTTTCGGGTTTTACCCCTATATATATCTGTTCTAGAGCCACCTCTACCTGCTCGTTTCCAGACATGGACGTATTTTCTCAGCAACCCCTTACTCAATACTCACCAAAATACCAGGAAGAATTCTTATATTTTTACTTTTCTATAGGGTTCTTCCTAGAGTTTTTATATCCTAATTTCCACAAATAACAAAACCATCCTTTGATACCAACTATAGAATCCCTCCTTTATTCACATAAACATTCATTACATTAAAAAAACTGAGGATCATTAAGGTTTAGTGTCTTGGAAACCAGGAACTTAATACATGAAACAAAAAAACATTCTTCTTAAACTCTTGAAAGTCTTCTCCTTCTGTTCATCTTAGGTTTATTACTGCATCTCATAACCTAGGGACATACATCAAAAGAAAGGGTGAGTAGAAGTCCTAGTAAGGGAAACAAGAGAAACATTTTACATGTGAACTTGAGATACTTCAATAAGGTCATGAAAAGAACTTTATGGCATGAGAAAGAAATCATGAGGCATATCATAATAATAATAACATTTTTCATAACTTTAAGATGTGGTTACATTATTTAACATAGAAAATCATGAACATATCACCATGGTCCACCCCCATGGTGTCATTTGAAAATTACCAAAGTTATTCACCAAGAGATCGTGAAAATTGTAATCTCTAGTGGTTACATCAATACCCAATACATTGGAGCGCTATCAGGGTGCACCCTAAAATTTGCCTTTATTATCATGGGAGCCACATATATCATCATAAAAAATTTCATAAGTAACCCATATAGCATAAAATAAATGTGTTTCATTTCATAATCATAACGTTTTAAAAACTTCTTTAAAGACATGATCTTAATGTCCCTTTAAACCCACGGAAAGGGAAAACGGGTCTCATGTATGTGAATCCCAGAATTTAAAATAGAACATTTTGATATATATGTCAATAAACTTGTAGAAATAAGATCTTTATGTATTCAGTTTATAACATAAAATAATATTGAGAAAAGAGAGAGGCATTTTGAGACGAAAATTCTGCAGCATAACAGCTATGTTTCGGGGTTTTAGAAAACATTGAAAGGAGAGGGGACATGGGTCAAACGTCCATAAATGACCCATAAAATAGTAGAGGGACAAAATAAGAAGTATATATGAACATGGTAATGAAATTTTAAGGACATACCATTTGAAATGAAAAACATGGAAGGAAGACAAAAACTAGATTTCCCTTATGAAAATTCGACGGCCTAACGGTGTCACCTAAACTTCATCAAAATGATTTGAAAAGATAAAATATGGTCTCTCATCATGTGAAGATAAGAGTTAAGTATTATATATATAGATATCATAACCCAACATTGAAAATAAAATAACTTTAAATAATTGACATGAAAGTATAATTTTGAATAAAATGAGAAGGGTGAAAGAATCCCTTAAAAATTCGGCAGCCTAACGGCGCCTCTTAAAACTTCAAAATACTGAATTGAAAAGATCAAATGGGGTATATCATCATATGATCATAAAATATCAGTATGATAGATATAGGGATCATAGCCCAACATAATAAAAAAGAACTTGAAAGACTTGACAAGAAAATAGAACTTGAAAATGAGAAGGGTGATAGAATCCCTTAAAAATTCGGCAGCCTAACGGCACCTCTTAAAACATCAAAATACTGAATTGAGGAGATAAAATGGGGTCTCTCATCATATGATCATAAAATATCAGTATGATATATATGTAGATAATACCCCAACATAATAAAAAGGAACATGAAATACTTTATAAGAAAATAGATTTGAAAATGAGAACGGTGAAAGAATCCGTTACAAAAATTTCGGCAGCCTAACAGCGCCACTTAAACCTTCATAAAACGAAATGATGAGAGTAATAGAGGGTATCTCGTCATATGAACATAAAAAGTTCAGTATAATGAATATATAAGAACATCCTCCAACATAATAACATTAAGAATAAAAGGAATGACATAAAAGAGGTTACATGAAAATAAAGAGAGAGGTCGACTCCATTACCTTAAAATGTAACTCTTAAAACTCAAAGGTTTGGAAATTGAGGGCTTGGGGGAACCTTGGGAGGACTCCTTGGGAGGTAAGGATACCAGAACTTTGTTGAGAATGATTTTTTATTCCAAAGGATGAGATAATGGCTTGGTATTTATAGGGAAAGTGAGGGGACAAGGCATTAATGGCCAAGGGACACCTCATAAGTGGGTTTCTCAAAACCATGTGCTCTGCCAAGATATTTCCCAGGATGTTAGGCCACATGGGGCCCCCAATACAATAATTCATCACCTTTGGTCGTCCAAACCATAAAATATCTCATGACATCATCATGACACAGTTACGATGTCATTAAACATACAGAAACCCTAAAACAGTATTTTTACTATTCACTGAAAATTCAACTCTCTCAGAAAAATCCCAAAATTTCACCTTAACCAAATATCAATGCTCTGATTTCAAATATTAAATCCATTTTATATAAATAATTTTCTAAATAGTGTTAATTTATTTTTTAAATAAATACACTATTCACCGAAAATTCATTTTTTCAGAAAAATCCCAAAAAATTACCATAACATAATATCGATGCTATGAGTTCAAAAATGAAATCCATTTTATAAAAATAATTCTCTAAATATTTTAAATTTAATTTTAAATTAAAAACACTATTCACACGAAAAAACTAATACTTGAATAATAAGTTATGAAACCATTATTTAACCATTTTATTGAATCACATTACTTAATCAAGGTGCCTATATTATATTAATACTTTCTTTAAGTGAGATTACTAATCCATTTGGTCACATTACTAATCCTAAGAAGAATATCACTATTCATAATTTACTGTTCATCAAAAATAATGTTGATCTTATTAGACTCTAAATTTCGTACTAAACATAATTATAGAAGACCATTTTTTGAAAATAATTACCCATTTTTAATTATTTAAGGTTTACGTAATCATTTTTTAAAATATCCATTCTCTAAAATTCACCAAAAATATGCATACTATATTTATCCGTACATTTTAAAAGACATAAACATCATCATAAGAAGAAATTCCAATTTTTATTTAAAACAAAGGATTACACAATGCAATTATTGTCTCCTTACATAGCCCCTTATCACACCAGCATATGTCCTAAGTGTAATGTGTGATAAGGTGAGAGAATCCAAGGGAGGCTCGACCAACATCACATGAGTAGTAATTTATATCAGTTTGAACGTCTCACGAAGGCGATTTCGTTCTAGCTTCACACGATGAAGTTCGGCGTGGGATTGGTCCAGAGAAAATCCCAGTGGTGCTACCTCCTTCCCAAGTTCAATTTGATGGTCTTCGATCGGTCCAAGACTACTGGGTGAGGCCATCGAATCTTCTCTCTATATTAATTAACCAAGATTACTTGTATTTAGATACAATAATCGAAAGGTGTAGTTTCAAGTGGTCATATTGACCAATGGTCATATAATAGTCAAAACCCAACGATCTCATTTTAATTCTACTCATGTTATCAAATGAAATAGTTTTATTGAGTATAAAAAAAATAAAAAAAATAACACAAAAAAAAATCAGGAAAAAAGATTTATTCAAAATTTCGGGTCGTTACAATCTTCCCCCCTATGAAATTGCGTCCATGTAATTTTTAAAACTGGGTTTTTAAATTTCATTGAAAGTCCCACACCGGAAAAAGATTCATTAAAACTATTAATTATAAAGAAAGAAAGGGATGAAAAAAGGTCACCTGAGTTAACCCATACTAGGATCTCATGTAGGAAAACACGGACATGGAGGAAAAAACCAAGGGTCACGTTCTAAGGGAGAGTGATAGAAAACATGATTAGGAGAAATTTAACCATAATAAAATACCAATATTATGATGTGTGTAAATGGTATTTGATTACCTAGTAGGAAATGTAAACCAACAACGTTTTTGTTTTATGTTCCATTTCATATTTTTTTGGAATTCATTTCCTACAAAGAACAAAATCATAAGGAAATATACCAACCATCAAGTAGAGTTTCATCCTTTAATAATTTTCTACCAAAACTAATCTTCTCTCCAAACGATGGGCATTCAAAACTACTTGGTCTCATCAAAACACAAGAATCATATTCTAGAGAATCACATAATCCACAAAAGATTAACTATCTATTTCTTATATCATTAAACAATATCCCATAAACAGAACGGGTAAGGTAAAACAACTCTTCAAAAAGAAGGAATCCCATAGGAAGGGAAACTGCTTTTAAATCTTCAAAGTTCCACTGTACTACCTAGAGTTCATCATAGACTATTCTGTAAATAACTGTCCTTAAAATTCCTCAAAATAAACCAAACTAAGATTGAAACCCAAATACAAGAAGGATTTGATAACATAGTCTTCCAAAATAAACTTCATTGTTCATCTCCAAAAAACATCAACCATTCCTAACATCTTATAACAAAAGTAGCTAACCTAATCATATTTTACCCAAGATAGGTTAATCATTTCCATAAGTAACCTAAATTACTATATGTCCACCTTAAATTTATCGATTCTTCAAAATATAAGTCAACCTTACTCCTCAATGAAAATATCGTAGTAATCTATTTACCTCGATCATATAGGGTCCCCAAAATAGTGAACATCTTCCAAAATAATAATAATCTTTTAATCCCCTAATCATCTCTATCATATTAATATGGAAATCATCACATTTCCTATCAGATTGGGGTTTTGGACATGTTCTTCCATTTCCCACCATTAACTATGAAGAGAAAGTATAATTAGGGGCTTAAATACTGAGCCAATAATCATGAAAAGGAACTTAAAGCATATAAGGATAACATGTAGAAGAAAAGTATACCCTAACTTGTGATCCCCTAGGTTTCAAACTATGTTATCCACGATCATATATTCTTATGTGAATCCTTTTTTTATTTTATCATTGTTACTTTAATAATGGTTCATACTAAGATTATTAATTTACCAAAGCATATCCACTGGGAGTGTCGTAACCAATAGTGCATCAAGGCCCATTTTCGTGTACCAGTTCTCATTTGAGTCTAGCTCAAAGTGGTGTTTTCGGGTTTTACCCCTATGTACATCTGTGCCAGAGCCTCCTCTACATGCTCGTATCCAGTCAGGGATGTATTTTCTCGGCAACCCCTTACTCAATACTCACCAAAATACCAGGAAGATTTCCTATATTTATACTTTTCTATAGGGTTGTTCCTAGAGTTTTCATATCTTAATTTCCACAAATTACTAAACCATCCTTTGATACCAACTATAGCATCCCTCCTTTTTGTCACACAAACTTTCATTACATTAAAAAAACAGAGGATATTTATGGTTTAGTGTCTTGGAAACCAAGAACATAATACATGAAACAAAAAAAAAATTCTTCTTAAACACTTGAAAGTATTCTCCTTATGTTCATCTTAGGTTCACTACTACATCTCATAACCTGGGGACATACATCCAAATAAAGGGTGAGCAGAAGTCCCAGTAAGGGAAACAAGAGAAACATTTTACATGTGAACTTGAGATACTTCAATAAGGTCATGAAAAGAACATTAAGGCATGAGAATGAAATCATCAGGCATATCATAATACAAATAAAATTTTTATAATTTTATGATGTGGCTTCATCATTTAACATAGACAATAATGAACATATCACCAAGGTCCATCCCCAAGGATTCATTTGAATATTACCAAGGTTATTCACCAAGATATTGTGAAAATTGTAATCTCTAGTGGTTATATCATTATGCAATGCATTGGAGCGCTATCAAGGAGCACCCATAAATTTTCCTTTCTTATCATGTGATCCACATATATCATCATCAAACATTTCATAAATAACCCATAGAGCATAAAATAAATTGGTTTCATTTCATAATCATAACGTTTTAAAAACTTCTTTAAAGACATGATCTTAATGTCACTTTAAACCCACGAAAAGGGAAAACGGGTCTCATGTATGTAAATCCCATAATTTAATATAGAAAATTTCTATATATATGTGAATACCCTTGTAGAAATATGATCTTTGATTATTCAATTTATAACATAAAATAATTTTGCGAAAAGAGAGAGGCATTTTGAGATGAAAATTCTGCAGCATAACGGCTATGTTTCAGGGTTTTAGAAAACATTGAATGGAGAGGGGACATGGGTCAAACGTTCATAAATGAGCCATAAAACTGTATAGGGACAGAATAAGAAGGATATATGAACATGGTACTAAAATTTTAAGGGAATACCATTTGAAATGAAGAACATGGAAAGATGACAAAAATTAAATTTCTCTTATGAAAATTCGCCAGCCTAACGGCGTCACTAAATCTTCAACAAAATTATTTGAAAAGATAAAATAGGTTCTCTCATCATGTGAACATAAGAGTTAAATATTATAGATATAGAGATCATAAACCAAAATTATAAAAAAATAACTTGAAATACTTGACCTGAAAGTAGATTTTTGAAAAGAATGAGAAGTGTGAATGAATCCCTTAAAAATTCGGCAGCCTAACGACACCTCTTAAACCTTCAAAATACTGAATTGAAGAGATAAAATGGGGTATCTCATCATTTGATCATAAAATATCAGTATTTTAGATATATTGATCATACCCCAACATAATAAAAAGGAACTTGAATGATTTGACAAAAAAATAGAACTTGAAAATGAGAAGGGTGAAAGAATCCCTTAAAAATTCGGCAGCCTAACGGTGCCTCTTAAAACATCAAAATACTGAATTGAAGAGATAAAATGGGGTCTCCCATAATATTATCATAAAATATCAGTATGATAGATATAGAGATCATATCCCAACATAATAAAAAATAACATGAATGACTTGACAAGAAAATAGAACTTGAAAATGAGAAGGGTGAAAGAATCTGTTACAAATATTTTGGCAGCCTAACGGCGCCACTTAAAACTTCATAAAACGAAATGATGAGAGTAAGAGGGGGTCTCTCATCATATGAAAATTAAAATTAAATTATTATGAATATAAAATAACATCCTCTAACATATGAACATGGATCATAAAAGGAATGACCTAAAAGAGATTACTTGAAATGAAGGAGAGAGGTTGGATCCCATACCTTAAAACGTAACTCTTAAAACTCAATGGTTTGGACCTTGAGGGCTTGCGGTAACCTTGAGAGGATTCCTTGGGAGGTAAAGATACCAGAACGTCATTGAAAATGATTTTGGAGTCCAAAGGATGAGAGAATGGCTTGGTATTTATAGGGAAAGTGAGGGGACAAGGCATTAATGGCCAAGTGACACCTCATAAGTGGGTTTCTCAAAACCATGTGTCTCCCAAGATATTTCCCATGAAGTTAGGCCACATGGAGCCACCAATACAATATTTAATCACCTTTGGTCAGAAAATCTATAAAATATATCATGACGTCATTATGACACAGGTATGATGTCATTAATCATACTGAAACCCTAAAACTGTATTTTTACTATTCACTGAAAATTCAACTTTCTCAGAAAAATCCCAAAATTTCACCTCAACCAAATATCAATGCTCTGATTTCAAAAACTAAATCTATTTTATAAAAATTATTTTCTAATTATTTTTAATATATTTTTTAAATAAATACACTATTCACTGAAAATTCATTTGTTCAGAAAAATCCCAAAAAATTACCATAACATAATATCGATGCTCTAAGTTCATAAATGAAA
This sequence comes from Viscum album, assembly GCA_963277665.1. Taxonomy (NCBI): domain Eukaryota; kingdom Viridiplantae; phylum Streptophyta; class Magnoliopsida; order Santalales; family Viscaceae; genus Viscum; species Viscum album. The sequence goes on from OY728147.1 coordinate 1,246,243,230, forward strand.
TCCATTTTATCACAATAATTTTATAAATATTTTTAATTTAATTTTTAATTAAAAAACACTATTCACCCGAAAAAACTAATACTTGAATAATAAGTTATGTAACCATTATTTAACTATTTTATTGAATCACATTACTTAATCAAGGTGCCTATATAATATTAATACTTTATTTAAGTGATATTACTAATCTATTTGGTCACATTAGTAATCCTAAGCATTATATCACTATTCATAATTTACTATTCATAAAAAATTATGTTGATCTTATTAGACTCTAAATTTCGTACTGAATATAATTGTAGCATACCATTTTTTGAGAATCATTACACATTTTTAATTATTTAAGGTTTACATAAACATTTTTTAAAATATCCTTTCTCTAAAATTCACCAAAAATGTGCATACTATATTTATCCGGACATATAAAAAGTCATAAACATCACCATAGGAAGAAATTCCAATTTTTATTTAAAACAAAAGATCACACAAGGCAGTTCCGGTCTCCTTACATAGACCCTTATCACACAAGCATATGACCTAAGTGTAAGGTGTGCTAAGGTGAGAGAATCCAAGGGAGGCTCGGTCAACATCGCATGAGTATTAATTTCTATCAGTTTGAACTTCTCGCGAAGTTGATTCTGTTCTAGCATCACACGTTGAAGTTCAGCTTGGGTTTGGTCCAGAGAAAATCCCAGTGGTGCTACCTCATTCCAATGTTCTGTTAGATGGGATTCGATCGGTCCAAGACTACTGGGTGATGCCATCAAATCTTCATTCTATATTAATTAACCAAGAATACTGGTATTTAGAGACAATAATCGAAACGTGTAGTTTCCAGCGGTCATATTGACCAATGGTCATATAACAGTCAAAACCCAATGATATCATTTTAATTATACTCATGTTATAAAATGAAATATTTTTTTTGAGTATAAAAAAATAAAATAAAATAACACAAAAATAATCAGGAAAAAATATTTATTCAAAATTTCGGGTCGTCACAATCTTCCCCCCTTATGAAATTGCGTCCTCGCAATTTTTAAAACTGGTTTTATAAATTTCATTGAATGTCCCACACCGGAAAATGATTCATTAAAACTATTACATTAAAAGAAAGAAAGGGAAGTAAAAATGTCACCCGAGTTAACCCATACTAGGATCTCATGTAGGAAAACATGGACATGGAGGAAAAAACCAAGGGTCACGTTCTAAGGGAGAACGATAGAAAACATGACTAGGAGAATGTTAACCATAATAAAATCCCAAACTTATGATGTGTGTAAATGGTCTTTGATTACCTAGTAGGAAACGTAAACCAACAACGTTTTTTTACATTCCATTTCATAATTTTGAGGAATTAATTTACTACATAGAAAAAAATCATAAGGAAATATACCAACCTTCAATTAGAGTTTCATCCTTTAATAAGATTCTACCAAAACTAATATTTTCTCCCAATGATGAGAATTCATAACTACTTGGTCTCATCAAAACACAAGAATCATCTTCTAGAGAATCACATAATCCACAAAAGATTAACTATCTATTTCTTCTATCATTAAACATTATCCCAAAAACAGAAAGGGTAAGGTAAAACAACTCTTCAAAAAGAAAGAATCCCATAGGAAGCGAAACTAATTTTAAATCTTCAAAGTTCCATGGTACTACCCAGAGTTCATCATAGACTATTTTGTAAATAAATGTCCTTAAAATTCCTCAAAATAAACCAAACTAAGATTGAAACCCAAATACAAGATGTATTTGATAGCATAGTCTTCCAAATAAACATCATTGTTCATCTCCAAGAAACATCAACCACTCCTAACATCTTATAACAAAAGTACCTAACATAATCATATTTTACCGAAGATAGGTAAATCATTTCCATAAGTAAACTAAACTACTATAAGTCCACCTTAAATTCATTGATTCTTCAATATGTAAGTCAACCTTACTCTTCAATAAAAATACCGTAGTAATCTATTTACCTCGATCATATAGGGTCCCCAAAATAGTGAACGTCTTCCAAAATAATAATCATCTTTTAATACCCTAATCATCTCTGTCATATTAATACGGAAATCATCACATTTCCTATCACATTGGTGTTGGGACATGTTCTTAAATTTCCCAACATTAACTAAGAAGAGAAAGTATAATTGTGGGCTTAAATACTTAGCCAATAATCATGAAAAGGAACTTAAAGCATATAAGGATAACGTTTATAAGAAAAGAATACCCTAACTTGTGATCACCTAGGTTTAAAACTAGGTTATCCATGATCATATATTCTTATGTGGATCCTTATTTTATTTTATCTTTGTTCCTTTAATAATGGATCATACTAAGCTTATGAATTTACCAAAGCATATCCTCCGGGAGTGTCGTAACCAAGAGTGCAACAATTCACATTGTCATGTACCAGTTCCCATTCGAGTCTAGCTCAAAGTGGTGTTTTCAGGTTTTACCCCAATGTACATCTGTGCCAGAGCCACCTCTACCTACTCGTATCCAGACAGGGATGTATTTTCTTGGCAACCCCTTACTCAATACTCACCAAAATACCCGGAAGATTTCCTATATTTATACTTTTCTATACGGTTCATCCTAATGTTTTCATATCCTAATTTCCTCAAATAACTAAAAAATCATTTGATACCATCTATATAATCCTCCTTTTATCACATAAACTTTCATTACATTAAAAAAAACTGAGGATCTTTAAGGTTTACTGTCTTGGAAACCAGGAACTTAATACATGAAACAAAATCATTCTTCTTAAACACTTGAAAGGATTCTTCTTATGTTCATCTTAGGTTCATTACTGTATATCAAAACCTGGGATATACATCAAACGAAAGGGTGAGCAGAAGGCCCAGTAAGGGAAACAAGAGAAACATTTTAAATGTGAACTTGATATACTTCAATAAGGTCATGAAAAGATCTTTAGGGCATGAGAAAGAAATCATGAGGCATATCATAATAAAAATAAAATTTTCATAAAATTAAGATTTTTATACATCACTTAACAATTAAAATCATGAATATATCACCAAGGTCCATCCCCAAGGCGTTATTTGAAAATTACCAAGGTTATTCACCAAGATATCATTAAAATTGTAATCTCTAGTGGTTACATCATTACCCAATGCATTGGAGTGCTATCAGGGTGCACACTTAAATTTGCCTTTATTATCATGTGATAAACATATAACATCATAAAACAGTAAATAAATAACCCATATAGCATAAAATAAATGGGTTTCATTTCATAATCATAACGTTTTAAAAACTGCTTTAAAGACATGATCTTAATGTCACTTTAAACCCACGGAAAGGGAAAGCGGGTCTCATGTATGTAAATACCAGAATTTAGAATAGAAAATTTTGATATATATGTGAATACCCTTGTATAAATAAGAGCTTTCATTATTCACTTTATAACATAAAATAATTTTGAGAAAAGAGAGAGGCATTTTGAGATGAAAATTCTGCAGCATAACGGCTATGTTTCGGGGTTTTAGAAAACATTGAAAAGAGAGGGGACATGGTTCAAATGTTCATAAATGACGCATAAAATAGTATAGGAACAGAATATAAATGATATATGACAATGGTAATGAAATTACAAGGAAATACCATTTGAAATAAAAAACATGGAAGGAAGACAAAAATTAGATTTCTCTTATGAAAATTCGGCAGCCTAACGACGTAACTTAAACTTCAATAAAATGATTTGAAAAGATAAAATAGGGTCTCTCATCATGTGAACATAATAGATAAGTATGATATATATAGAGATAATAACCCAACATTATAAAAAAAGAACTTGAAAGGATTCACATGATAGTAGAATTTTGAAAAGAATGATAAGGGTGAAAGAATACCTTAAAAATTCGACAGCCTAACGACGCCTCTTAAAACATCAAAATACTGAATTGAATAGATAAAATGGGGTCTCTAATCATATTATCATAAAATATCATTATAATAGATATAGAGATCATTCCCCAACATAATAAAATGAAGCTTGAATGCCTTGACAAGAAAATAGAACTTGAATATGAGAAGGGTGAAATAATCACATAAAAAGTCGGCAGCCTAACGGCGCCTCTTAAATCATCAAAATACTGGATTGAAGAGATCAAATGGGGTCTCACATCATATGATCATAAAATATCAGTATGATATATATAGATATCATACCCCAACATAATAAAAAGTATCATGAAAGTCTTGACAAGAAAATAGAACTTGAAAATGAGAAGTGTGAAAGAATATGTTACAAAACTTTCGGCAGCCTAACGGTGCCACTTGAACCTTCATAAAAATAAATGATGAGAGTAAGAGGGGGTATCTCATCATATGAACATAAAAAAGATAGTATAATGAATATAAAATAATATCCTCCAACATAAGAACATGGAGCATAAAAGGAATGACATAATAGAGACTACTTGAAAAGAAAGAGAGAGGTCGAATCCCTTGCCTTAAAATGTAACTCTTAAAACTCAAATGTTTGGACCTTGAGGGCATGGGGGATCCTTGGGAGGACTCCATTGGAGGTAAGGAGACCAGAACATCATTGAGAATGATTTTTGAGTCCAAAGTATGGAAGAATGGATTGGTATTTATAGGGAAAGTATAAGGCCCCGACCTTAAACCTTACTAAATATTGAATTAAATGAATAATTCACATTGAGGATCTTTTCAGGTTTATATTTTTAGAGAATTAGATCATAAATCATGAATTACATTCCACATTTAAACAATGTGGTTACATAAAAGACAGTATTCATTTTTCCCCATCAAAGAAAACATATTTAAAATAAACATGGATTCTTTCTTGACACTTCCTTGACATTATCATCATAACATGCACCTTTACCTTGACCTGTGAAAAACATTTCAAAAACATGGGATGATTATAAAAAGATCAGTAAGGGATACAAAATTACGAAAAAAAACATTATTCCAGGTATGAAGTCATACTTTACTCATAAAACATAAGAATTTTAACATACCTCATCAAATCATGAATAAATCATAGAAATAATAAGGCATAAAGGAAACTTGAGGCATTCATAACATTCTTACGTAGGGAGTAACCCTCTTGGTTATGTTTGGAATACCCATCACAGTATATTCCCTAAATCTCTTCGTAGAAACCTTAGTTTTTAACCCATTCACGTTACCCAATGCATTGGAGATCTATATGGGGCTCACCCGCCCTTAGTTTATCACAGAACCACCCGTCTTCATAATAATGCCCAAGAACCATAACATAATCGTATCACATAAAACATGTTTAAAGGAAACATAACATTTCCACTTTTCAATCCCAAGATATCAATAAAACACATTGATATAAAAACATTATGAAAACCATTTTCAATACCAATATAAAAGAAGAGTAAAACATGGAATTTATTTTTCATTCAAAAAAAGTTTTGGCTTCTAGAGGAATCCAAAACTCAAATAATGGTCACGGCGGCAAAGAAGTTGTTGTCGCCTCATACCTATGACAAGAAAAACACTCCTATTTGTCATTTAGTAAAACTCTTCCTATAAAAATATTCCTTTTAAATTGGAGAAAATTCAAAGGGGTTTATACATGGTATAAAAGATATTTGTGTATAAAACGAAATATGCCTCAATGAAAGGAGATTGAGATGATGTCTCTTACAAAGACAGTCTTTGGATTAAGGATGAATCAATTACATAATTATTTGTGAAAAACTAATACACTAAAGTGGATATTAAGTGTAAAACAATCAGAGGACATTCACACATATTCATAGAACCACATATTTAAGGAGTAAATGTTTATCCCAAAGAATCAAAATTGGGATATGAAGTTCCCTTGCAAAAAATCGACAGCATAACGGCGTCACATCAAAATTCAGAAAAAGGGTTGATGAGAGATAAAAAGGGTATCTCATAACTTGGACATAAAATTTACATCAATAAGGATATAGAATAATATATACCAACATAATATTATGTGAATTAAAAGACATATCAAAAGAAGTATTTAAAAAGAGGAGGGTGAAAGGTTCCCTTACCGACATGGGTTACTTTCGAAACGTACACCCCATGGAAGAAGGGTCCTACAATGAAGATTTAAATACCCATAAATAAAATTATACTACACAAAGTATATAATAATGGGTAGTACATACACCATTCAAAGGAAATAGTGGAAAATAGAGCATAAATGTCAGATGAATAAAAGTTAGATGAAAAATCCCTTACGAAAATATGGCAGCCTAACGGCGCCACTTAAAACATCCAAAAATGGATTTATGAGATCAAATATGGTCTCTCATAATATGAACTTAAAAATTACAGTATTATGAATATAAAATAACATCCCCAAGTATAAGAAAGATGAGATTAAATGAAATGACATAAAAGAGAGTACTTAAAAATTTTGAGATAGGTTGGATTTCTTACGAAAATTCAGCAGCCTAACGGCGCCACTCAAAACTTCCAAAATGGATTGATGTGAGAAAATATGGTCTCTCATCATATGAACGTAAAAAGTAAAGTAGGATTAATATAAAAGAACATCCTATTAATAAGAAATATGAGCTTAAAAGAAATTACATAAAATATTGTACTTAAAAAGAAAGAGAGGGGTATGATCCCTTACCTCGTGTCCGACATGACTCGATCGTTCTCTAATCTCCTTTAAATAATGTAAATCTATTTGACTTGACCTCAAAGGCTTCCTTGGAAAGGATTATGCCCAAAAATTAGGCTTCAATGATGAATAGAGAGATGATGAGAGATGAAATGGGCAGGGTTTGGCCGTGCCAAAGGCTTGAGAGGTGTGGGTAAGGTGGTAGAGGTGGGGGCCTTTTATAAGAGGAGAGGATGGGCACTCTTGGAAAGTTACAAAATGTTACTTTATTTTCAAATGTGTTTCTTAATTTAAAGGTCCCACATTGATTTATTTCATGATAAGGTAATAAGGGTTTGAAATATACTCATCCAATAGGTTTTTGACATGTTTAAGTTATAGTTTTAACATTATCTTTTAATTTTATTTAAATCCTTTATTAATGAGGTAATCGTTTCATCATCATGATGTCATACATAATTTAATTTATTCAATATCTAAAAATTATGGAAAAAATACTATGATGTAGAAAATATTTTTATATTTCTAATGAATATTTATAGTCAAAAATATGACTTGTATAACCCCATTTAATATTTTTTTAGTAAAACAACTCATGCATGTGACATTTTTATTTTAACTTAAAATAAAAAGTTATTTATGTCATATTCCAACCAAAGTGAATCCATGGGGTCCCGAAGTTGACCCATGGATTTTTTTGGTCGGCCATGACACATCCAATGAGGGTAGGACATGTGTCTATGTCATTTCATATTATTAAAACATTATTTTTACCTTAAATTACACTAATTACCTCTAATCGCGATTAAAAACTTAAAAGTTACTATTCACCAAAAAATTATTTTAATCCCATTGAACCACATTTTACATCCTAATGAAAACCATCTATGACAGATTTTTGAAATTCAAATCACAGAAGTGGTAAGGTTTCATTTAAATGAAAAATCAGTTTTTAAACTACCACTTAGTGGTTTCACTATTCATCAAAAATTGAAGTTTTTCAGAAAAATACAAAACATTCACCCTAAGTTATATTTTATATTCTGAATTCAAAAATTATGTCTATTTTAAAAAATTCAAAACATATATGTTGCATTAATTAATTTAATAATTAATTCCCGCTGTCAAAATAAATAGCATGTTTTTAAGAAACAATATCTATTAAAAGATTGACACTAGTTTAGGTCCAATTTCCAAGTGAAATTAATTCAAATGACCACTATCGGATTAAATAGTAAAAATACATTCTAATTTAACTTTAAAATCAATTAAAAAGATAATCTAATCATATAAATAAATTAGATTAAAATGAGGTTTTGAATTAAAATACAACATTTTTCACTATTCATTAAAAATGAACTTTATCAGAAATATAATAAAAATTTACACAAAGTAAATTTTGATGTCCCGATTCTAAAGAAAATTTTTATTTTATCAAATATAAAACATAATATTTTCAAAAAGATGATTTAAAAGAGGTTCGCCATCAAAAGTCGGTTAATCGGCCTTTTAAAGAATATTAGAATGTTTACGCTTAAAATTGGATTCATTCGCATTTTTAATCCTCTAACATTTATTGTAAACAGTAAATTTTTTTGACAAACATATATAATCATTTTTTAGTTAGTTATGTTCATTATCTCAATTAAAACGGCTAGGCGTTAACTACCATTTAAAATAATATTATTTTTTTATTAGAGTGCAACGTAGGATTCCCAAGAAACTCGTTGTTGCGTATTGGGTACGCCATCGAGCATAGAGTCCCCTTTAAAGTAATATTAATATTTTATTCACAAATATGGATATATGTGAAAATTTCATATTCTTTATTTACCTGGGGTGTTACATCCTTCCCCCCTTTTGGAAATTCGGTCCTTGCAATTTTAAAATTGGGCTTGGAAACTTCATTGAAAATCCCACATTGGAACAAGAGTCAGTAAAACAATCACTTTAAAATAAAGAATAAAAGTAAAAAGGTCATCCGAGTTAACCCATACTAGGATTACAAGTATGAAAATATGGACATGGAGGAAAAAAGAAAAGGGTCATTTTCTGATGGAGATTGATAGTAAACATATCTAGGAGAAAGTTAACCATAAGAAAATTACAAACTTGTGATGGGTTAAACAGTATTCGATTCCCCATTAGGAAAAGTTAACAGACAACATTTTTGTTTTAAGTTAATCTTCATTGAGGAATTTATTTTTGAGCTTAACTAAATCATAATGAAACATACTAACATGTCACGTAGACTTTCAATATTTACTAGATTCATTAATCAAACTCATATTTTCTCCAAAAGACGAGTATTTAGGAAGACTTGTTCACATTAAGAGTGTCATAATCAACATCTTGAGAATCACCTAATCCACAAATAGAACTATATATTTCCCATGTCTTTAGACAGAATCCAAAACAAAAATTGTTAGTATGATATCAGATAATCCAAAAAAGTATAATCTTTTATAAAAAGAAAATCTATTCTTAATCTCCAAAATTTGTCCCAAAAAAACCCAAAGTTCAACGAAGACCATTCGATAAACAATTGTCCATAAAATGTTTTAAAGTATACCAAACTAAGATTGAAACCCAAATATTTGAAGGATTTAATCACATAGTCTTCCAAGGTACAAATTAACTTTTATCTCTAAATAACATCAGTTTCTCTTAAATTCTCATATTGAAAAGTAATTAACCAAATCACATATCCTCCATGATATTTTAATCATTTCCATAGATAACCCAAAATAAACTTACTCTTGATTCCTAAAATAACCTAACTAAAAAGAATTAGTCAAACTAACTAGGGACTTCACGTAGTCCAGTGGTAGGCGATAAATACCAGTCGCACTTTGGTTGTGGGTTCGATTCCCGCATCTTTGTCCAACATGACGGGATGTCACACATTCTATGTGTTGTCGTTTTTCCAAAACAATATAATTTTTAAAACATTCCCCAAAATGAGATAAAATTTTCAAAAATAACCATAACATATTTTAAACTCAATTTTATCTCATGCCTTTCATTTTCTATCATAATATATAATAACCCATAATTACCTCAAAACTAATGATCATATAAACCCTAATGGTTACCTTTATAATTATTACCTGAACATCCACATCGATTGGTCATCTCGTACATGATGCATTACAGAACATACCAAGGTACAAGTGGTTGATCATGACTCCTTGATAGTGGGTTTAGAACAACCATGAGTTTCTTCATTGAATCCCCCATTTCATCCAGTCGATTAATCAGAGAACCACCACAGTTTCCTTCAAACCTATTTTTACTTTGTGCCTGCTAGATCCATCCATTCACCAAAAATAGAAATTTCAGTGTGAATATATCAAAAAAACAATCATGTACTAATAAGGAAGATAAAAACTAAGATATACTTACTCATTCACTTTATATAATACTAGGACTCTTTTTGAAATCCTAACCATTATGGTAATGTCACTTATGCCTAGAAAATACCCTAACCTCTAAAGTTATCTAAAACAACCTCTGATACCAACTATAAGGCCCTGACCTTAAACCTTACTTAATATTGAATTAAATGAATAATTCACATTGAGGATCTTTTCAGGTTTATAGTTTTAGATAATTAGATCATAAATCATAAATTACATTCCACATTTAAACAAAGTGGTTACATAAAAGATAGTATTCATTTTTCCCCATAAACGAAAACATATTTAAAATAAAACATGGATTCTATGTTGACACTTCCTTGACACTATCATCATAACATGAACCTTTCCCTTGACCTGTGAAAAACATTTCAAAAAATTGGGATGGGCATAAAAAGCTCAGTAAGGGATATAAAAGTACGAAAAGAAAACATTAGTCCATGTATGAAATCATACTTTACTCATTAAAACATAAGCATTTTAACATACCTCATCAAATCATGAATAAATCATAGAAATCATAAGGCATAATGGTAACTTGAGGCATTCATAACATTCATACATATGGAGTAACCCTCTTGGTTACGTTTGAAATACCCATCATAGTATATTCCCTAAATCTCTTCGGAGGAACCTTAACGTTTAACCCCTTCGCGTTACCCAATGCATTGGGGAGCTATATCGGGCTCACCCACCCTTAGTTTATCACGGAACCACCCGTCTTCATAATAATGCCCAAGAACCATAACATAATCGTATCAAATAAAACATTTATAAAGGAAACGTAACATTTACACTTTTGAATCACAAGATATCAATAAAACACATTGTTAGAAAAACATTATTAAAACCATTTTCAATACCGAAATAAAATAAGAGTAAAACATGGTATTTATTTTCCATTCAAAAAAAAGTTATGGCTTGTAGAGGAAGCCGAAACTCAAATAATGGTCACGGCGGTAGAGAAGTCGTTGTCGCCGCATACGTACGATAAAAAAAACACTCCTTTTTTCATTTAGTAAAACACTTCGTATAAAAATATTCCTTTTGAATAAACGAAAAGTACAAGGGGTTTATACACCGTATAAAAGAAATTTTTGTATAAAAAAAGTATTCCTCAATGAAAGGAGATTGAGACGATGTCCCTTACAAAGATGGTATCCTTCGATTAAGGATAAATCAATTACATAATTATGTGTGACAAATGAATACACCAAATATAAGTTGATATTAAGGGTAAAACAATTAGAGGACTTTCACACATATTAATAGAATGACATATTCAATGAGTACATGTTTATCCCAAAGAATCAAAATTGAGATAAGAAGTTCCCTTTCCAAAATTCGATAGCCTAACAGCATCACTTCAAAATTCAGAAAAAGAGTTGATGATAGATAAAAACGGTATCTCATCACTTGGAAATAAAATTTACATCAATAAGGATATAGAAGAAAATATACCAACATTATAGTACGTGAATTAAAATACATAACAAAATAAGTCTTTTAAAAAGAGGAGGGTGAAAGGTTACCTTACCGACTTGGGTTACTTTTGAAATGTACACCCCATGGAAGAAGGGTCATACAATAAAGATTTATATACCCTTAAATAAAATTATACTACACAAAGTGTATAATAATGGGAAGTACATACACCACTCAAAGGAAATAGTAGAAAATATAGCATAAATGTCACGTGAATAAAAGTGAGATGAAAAATCCCTTACGAAAACTTGGAAGCCTAACGACGCCACTTAAAACATCCAAAAATGGATTTATGAGATCAAATAGGGTCTCTCATAATATGAACATAAAAAGTAAACTATGAGAAATATAAAATAACATCCCCAAGCATATGAAAGATGAGATTAAAAGAAATGACATAAATGAGAGTACTTAAAAAGAAAGATAGAGGTTGGATCTCTTACGAAAATTCAGCAGCCTAACAGCGCCACTCAAAATGTCCAAAATGGATTGATGTGAGAAAATAGGGTCTCTCATCATATGAACATAAAAAGTACAGTATGAGTAATATAAAATAACATCCTAATCATAAGAAATATGAGCTTAAAATAAATGACATAAAATATTGTACTTAAAAAGAAAGACAAGGGTATGATCCCTTACCTCGTGTCCGACATGACTCGGTCGTTTTTTAATCTTGTTTAAATCGGGTAACTCTCTTTGATTTGAGCTCAAAAGCTTCCATGGAAAGATTATTCCCAAAGTGAGGCTTCAATGATTAAGGGAGGGATGTGTAGAGATGAAATGGGAAGGGGTTGGCCGAGCCAAAGTCTTGAGAGGTTTGGGTAAGGTGGTAGAGGTGGGGGCCTTTTATAAGAGGAGAGGATGGGCACTCTTGGAAAGTTACAAAATGTTACATTATTTTCAAATGATTTTCGGAATTTAAAGGTCCCACATTGATGTATTTATAGGATCAGGTGATAAGGGTTTGAAATATACTCATCCAATAGGTTTTTGACAAGTTTAATTTATAGGTTTAACATTATCATTTAATTTTATTTAAATCCTTTATTAATGAGGTAATCGTTGCATCATCATGATGTCATAATTAATTTAATTTATTTAGTGTCTAATAATTATGAAAAAAAATACTAAGATGTATGAAATATTTTGATCTTTATAATGAATATTTATAGTCAAAAATATTACTTGTATAACCCCATTTAAAAATTGTTTTAGTAAAACAACTCATGCTTGTGACATATTTATTTTAACTTAAAATAAAAAGTTATTTATGTCATATTCCAACCAAAGTGGCTCCATGGGGTCCCCAAGTTGACCCATTGATTTTCTTGGTCGGCCATTACACATCCAATGAGGGTAGGACATGTGTTTAGGTAATTTCATATTATTAAAACATTATTTTTACCTTAAATTACACTAATTACCTCTAATCGCGATTAAAAACATAAAAGCTACTATTCACCAAAAAAAATTATTTTAATCCCATTGAACCACATTTTACATCTTAATGAAAACCATTTATGTCGGATTTTTGAAATTCAAATCACAGAAGTGGTAAAGTTTCATTTAAATGAAAAATCAGTTTTTAAACTACAACTTAGTGGTTTCACTATTCATCAAAAATTGAAGTTTTTCAGAAAAATACCAAAAATTCACCCTAAGATATATTTGATATTCCGAATTCAAAAATGATTTCTATTTTACAATATTCAGAACATATATGTTGAATTAATTAATTTAATAATTAATTCGCAATGTCAAAACAAATAGCATGTTTTTGAGAAACAATATCTATTAAAAGATTGACACTAGTTTAAGTTCAGTTTCAAAGTGAAATTAATTACAATGACAACTATTAGATTAAATGATAAAAATATATTCTAATTTCACTTTAAAAAAAAATCAAAAGATAATCTAATCATATAAATAAATTAGATTAAAAAGTTGTTTTGAATTAAAATACAACATTTTTGACTATTCATTAAAATTGAACTTTATCGGAAAAATACCAAAAATTTACACAAAGTAAATTTTGATGTCCCAATTCTAAAGAAGAATTTTATTTTCTCATATATAACACATAAAATTTTCAAAAAGTGGATTTAAAAGAGGCTTGCCATCAAAAGGTAGTTAATCTACCTTTTAAAGAATATTAGAATGTTTACCCTTAAAATTGGATTCATTCGCATTTTTAATCGTCTAACATTTATTGTAAAAAATAAAAATATTTGACAAACATATATAATCATTTTGTAGTTAGTTTTGTTCATTCCCACCATTACAACGGCTTGGCGTTAACTACCATTTAAAATAATATTATTTTATTATTAGAGTGCAACGTAAGATTCCCAAGAAACTCGTTGTTGTGTATTGGGTACGCCATCGGGAATAACATCCCCTTTAAAGTAATATTAATATTTTATTCACAAATATGGATAAATGTGAAAATTTTATATTCTTTATTTACCTGGGGTGTTACAGAAAGTGAGAGGACAAGGCATTAATGGCCAAGGGACACATCATAAGTGGGTTTCTCAAAACCAAGTGGTCTCTGAAGATATTTCCCATGAAGTTAGGCCACATGGGGCCCCAATACAATAATTCTTCACCTCTGGTCAGCCAACCCATAAAATTTCTCATGACATCATCATGACACAATTATGATGTCATTAAACATACTGAAACCCTAAAACTATATTTATTACTATTCACTGAAAATTCAAATTTCTCAGAAAAAATTTCAAAATTTCACCTTAACCAAATATCAATGATCTGATTTCAAAAATGAAAACCATTTTATAAAAATAATTTTCTAAATATTTTTAATTTATTTTTTAAATAAATACACTATTCACCGAAAATTCATTTTTTCAAACAAATCCCCAATAATTACCATAACATAATATCGATTCTCTGAGTTCAAAAATGAAATCCATTTTATAAAAATAATTTTCTAAATATGTTTCATTTAATATTTAATTAAAAAACACTATTCACCCGAAAAATCTAATACATGAATAATAAGTTATGAAACCGTTATTTAACCATTTTATTGAATCACATTACTTAATCAAGGTGCCTATATTATATTAATACTTTCATTAAATGAGAATACTAAACCATTTGGTCACATTACTAATCCTAAGCATAAAATCAATATTCATAATTTACTATTCATCAAAAATTAAGTTGATCTTATTAGACACTAAATTTCATACTGAACATAATTATAGAAGACCATTTTTTGAAAATCATTACACATTTTTAATTATTTAAGGTTTAATTAATCATTTTTTTAAAATATCCTTTCTCTAAAATTCACCAAAAATATGCATAATATATTTATCCGGACATTTGAAAAGTCATAAACATCACCATAAAAAGAAATTCCAATTTTTATTTAAAACAAAGGATTAAATAAGGCAGTTACGGTCTGTTTACATAGCCCCTTATCACACCAGCATGGGACCTAAGTGTAAGGTGTGCTAAGTTGAGAGATGCCAAGGGAGGCTCGACCAACATCGCACAAGTAATAATTTCTATCAGTTTGAACTTCTCGTGAAGGCGATTCCGTTCTAGCTTCACATGATGAAGTTTGGCTTGGGTTTGCTCCAGAGAAAAGACCAGTGGTGCTACCTCCTTCCCAAGTTCTGTTAGATGGGCTTCGATCGGTCCAAGTCTACTGGGTGCGGCCATCAAATCTTCTTTCTATATTAATTAACCAAGATTACTTGTATTTAGAGACAATAATCGAAACGTTTAGATTCCAGCGGTCATATTGACCAATGGTCATATAACAGTCAAAACACAATGGTATCATTTTAATTATACTCATGTTATCAAATGAAATAGTTTTGTTGAGTAAAAAATAATAACACAAAAAAATCAGGAAACAAGATTTATTCAAAATTTCTGGTCGTTACATTTACCCTAAGTTATACTTTGATAATATTAATATAATAATATCCTAGAATTTTATGAAGGAAAATATTATTTTAGTATTCCTAGAAATACATCCCTCTATGGATACTATATGTGGATGGAGTTCTGGAATTAATATACCTAGTGGTAGAAACTATAAAAAAGTTTATTGGGCCTAACTATATGAAATCTGGTACAAGACAACGAAACTTATGAAAAAGCTGGTTTGACAATCCTGGGGGATATGCTTAAGATAATTCACTTTTACATAAAATAAAATTTATTAGATATGAAAATATAATTAAAATAAATAACATATGATAAACCTAAGGTATTTTAAACCGAACATTATGGGGAATGATAATCTATAATTTATTATATGTTTTTATCATTATTACTATTGTTAAATAAACTTTCCCTTATAGTATTAGTTAATGAATGGAATCCAAAAGTGTGTTGTCAAAATTGAACATGATGTAAAAGGTGGTGGTGATGAAAAACTAAATGTGGTGTTGATTGTTGTGAGTGATATCATGTTTTTTCCTAATAAATTTTCCTCAAATAGTATTAACAACATATAGCTTAACTAAATCCCAATATCACCAAAGAAGAGAAGGATGAGTTTTGATAGAGAGCACATAGAAAAGAAGGCTCTATTTCCATCATGAACGAAATGTTGTAGGTGACACACAATAAAGTTTCATAATAGAATGAATAAATGCATTATGATTGGTTAAAAATATTTTAATGAATGGAATTTTCATAATTTTTTTGATTATAATATATGGACAAAATTGATCCTATGATTCCATTTTTAATTCACTACCATAAATACGGTGAGCCTGGGAATTACATGAGTCAATTCTCTATTATATAGGACATCCTCTTTACAAGGTATGGTCCTACCTAAAAATAAATGTACGATTTATTTATATATTTTTATTTTAATGGAAACATTACATAAAAAGATAATTTTTGATTCACCTTATTAATAATATTTTTAACCTATTCAATTTATATATTATATTAATATTGTTTTTGAAAAAGGAAAATCTATTGGCTGAGTGGTAGAACATTGCATTGGGTAAGGCCATGGATTTTTAACACCAAACTAAAGATCAATAGAGTTGATGTTCCAACAAATATCCTATGGAATCTCATCGTTAGCATAAATTTTTTTAGATAAAATGTGTAATGGATAAAGGTTATTTATATCATAGGGATTTCTCTAAAATAATAAATCACTGTATTGGAATATGGTTAAGTGACTAATGTAAAATGGAAATATGTTCTCTATTTTGGAAATCATATAAGATTTAGTTAAATTTAATGAATTTTATTTTGGGGATAAATATAGTTTTATTTTAGACTTATGGTGAGTAAGGTTATTTATGGAAATGAGTAGAAAAACATAGAGATTAATCTATTTAGGAAAAAATAATATTGTTATAAAACATTAAAATATATTTATAGTATTCTGAAGATGTTTCGATCAAATTATTTTAATTTTTTCATTCAAGAATAGTCTGAAATATTTTTGAGATATTATCTTTGTTGAATTTTTGGGATTTAGTAATGAATTTTGGTGATTCATTTTAGAGAATTATTCTATATTATCCTAACCATATTGGTTCTGGATATTTTATAGATCCCAAAATAATATCTATTTATTCATTTAGGGATTTTGGGATCTGTATAATTTTATTCAAATCTACGTGAATGAAAAAATTCATCTTAAATACTCTGTATATGGATAAAAAGATGTTTTTTGGAAACTGATTAAAGGATTATACTATACAAGTCATGTATGTATGTTTCCATATGTTTAGAGTATTTGAATTAAATGAGTTATTAAAATCTATGTAATATATCATTAAAAAATAATGTTATCCTAGTATCGTGTGTTTTTATGAATAAAATTTTCCATTTTATCATCATAAACATAAATCTTTTTGGTTGTTAGCTTTCTCCAAACCATGGTCTTTATAACACTCAACCAGAATATTATTTTTTGAGTTCAATTCCACGTCCATGTTTTCTTAAATGTATCCCAGGTACATGGTATCTATGGGGACCAACATTATTCCCTTTCTTTATTTTAATATGTAGTAATCATTTCTTTTATTACAATGTGGGATTTAAAAAAGATATTTTGAAAATTCAAACCCATTGTTTTCGATCCTGAGTTCAAATCGAGAGTATAGAATTTATTAAAGTCGGATAGAATGTAACACCCTAATATTTTACAGTATTTCTCTTCTTAAATAAATTGAATTTCATCAAAAACATAAATTTTACCCAAAACCCTGGTATGATTACACTACATGGAATAATGTGATGTCCTGCGTAACAATGAAGTAAATGTTCTTTTGAAAAAAAATATATTATTAAACTTTTATTATTTAGTCAAACATGATTTAACCTAGATATTAAGTTGTTGTTATTAATATAGATAATTAACTTCCTAAAATATTTTTTTGAATTCTTTGGTAACAAATTAAATAGAAATGAATATTGGAACAAGTAAATATATATGAAATGCTTTTATGAAGAACTATTGTTATATTAACTAGTTTTTAAGAACTTGGACATTCATTTTTATAATGTATCTAGATTCTGGGTTGTATTTGAGGAAAAATGATGAATTGGGTATTTTTATGCACATTTGATGTTATTATGAGAACAATTTGTGTAACTGGGTACCTCATACAACCAAAAACATGCCTTGTAACAACTGAGTACATGTCCATGTAGGTGACTGGGAAGACTCCGTAATGTGTTGGCGAGTTAATTATAATACACGGCGTGCAACTTTAATGAATAGAAAATGTAAGTTTATTTTTATTTGAAATTATATAGAGGGGTTCCGTAACATATTCAGAAACAAATTATTCTGTTATTGGTTCGCATAGGAGAGTAGCGGAAAGACCAAACAACTTAAAACCCATATTGATTCTTAGTAAGACCTCTGATTGAGATGCAGTCAGGTGTGTTAGAATCCCACATGTGATTTCTCAATTACCTTAGATAATTTCTTCATGAATCCCAATGTCTTGGGAGTTATTCATGGTTGAACCTTTTACACCATTTTGTAGATCTATGACAGCATATTATAATTCAAGGGCTGACGTTCAATAGTATTGATCATACGACATCGAGGTAGGTGGTTTGTTACTTATGTTGTATATATTTTGATTATATATGATAAAAGTCTCCCTTACCCCCATTTGGAGTATTTCATATGAGTAATTTCACCCTATTTAATTCTGGTTATGGTTTGGTTGATTATGTAAGGGTTTATACCCATGGTTAATCATAGATGCCTTGTTTATGGGACACCCTATAGGTGATTTCCCTTGTTTGACTATTTATGACTATTTGTTCTGGTATTACTATAAGCTTTCCTTATTTCTATGCCTTTTTTTGTTAAGATGTATTTTTTATTATATGAAATGTATGTGTTCATGCGTTGTGATTGTTGACCAATGGGTATTTTATATGAGATCATCCAAAAGGGATTATACTATGATAGCTACCTAGGTGGTTATTAATAATTAATTAGATTAGACTGTGAGAGATAGCTGGGTGATCCTTATTATTTGATTAAATTAATGTTGGTCCCTAAGGAATTGACCATGAGAGTTGTTAGGTGGTCGTTATATTTTATTTATTATATGATGAATATTGGGTATTAATGGTGAGAGATACATAGGTGGTCATTTTTAAATGGGCAGTGCTATATGGGACCAAAGGGATTAGACTGTGAGATAATTCCCAGAGTGTCATTATTTTTTATATTGATAATATTTTGGAATAGTGGGGGTAGAATGTGAGGAATTTCACAAAGAGTTGTTTATGATTTATGTAATGATTTTTATGTGCCTACCAAGGAAAAACACAATATTTGTCTTAGCCTTACTATATTGTTTACACGACCTTCTGAGAAATCTCTATTGCAACATACAAAAGGGATATAGACCTAAGTCTGCACCCCAAAATTTACATGATTTAATGTATTAAAAAATAAATGTAAATGAATTTAATTTAAAATTTTAGGATTTTTTAATACTGAGTATTTTCTAGTCCATTGATTCTTTTTTACATATTTCCTTATATATATATATATTCATTGATGGTTAGGAACATATCATTGGTGGTTGCATACTAGTATTTCACTCACACTCTATTTGGGGCATTCTTTTTGACCCAAATAAATTATATCGATATATGTATAGATAAAGGAAATATATGTTCTTCATCAAGTACTTGATTGTTGTTGCAAATAGAGAGAATGAGACCAAGCTGAGGCTTCTGATGGTGTTGGAGATTACTTAAATTACATAAAATTGGTTACTATATTGTATTTCACGCATTGTGACTGATAAAACACTATTTTGTAAAATATTTTATTGATAATAAATGAAATAATATCCTCAAATTGTGTTAAATATGTTTATTTATAAAATATTAGGGATTTGATCATTCATTTGAATATTTGGTGAAAATTCCAGTTTTACCCTTAATAGTGCACTGTAGTATTTCGAAGATAAATATTTTTATATTTATTATTTGAATTTTATATTTTGTAACAGTGTTTCTAACTTAATGTTATACAACATTCATTCCGGACACTAGAGAAAAAGAGTGCATTTGGATGGAGTAAATGGGAAATTAATCCAATGGTGGGCTGGACTCGGCAGAATAGACATGGGTTTTTTAGTTGGGCCATATATTCTTTATCCAGGCTTGTATTGAGCCCAAATATTGAGGAAAACTCGAGTACATTATTTGGCTCAAATCATCATCCTGTAAGGCTGGTCAATTCACGCGTTTTGGAGGTCAAATGGGCAGTGAATGTTGGAATAAAATATTTGGCCGAATTTCCACATTCACACTTCAAAACACTTGTAACCTCTCCTCCCCTCCCCTCTATAAATTGGAGTTTTCTCATTTGTAGGGGTTGGGACATGCATTAGGATATTGTAGGAAGAGGATAATTTGTTTCACCCAAATTCTCCAACCATTTTAAGAGGGGTAGCTCTTGATGCAAGGATCCCCTCATCGAAGCCTTCTTCTTCTCCTTCACGTTGTAATGATTTTGTTTGTGTAATGAACTTCTTTGTTATTCTTTTATTTCTTCTCTTTTCTTCTGTTTTGTTTAAATTTATTCTTCTATTAATCTTCCTATTTGGGCTTTAATTCTTGAGTAGAAGCGTTATTGGGTTATACCCATTATAAACCTTTGTACATGCAAAACGCTTCTATGATGATTATTCCACCCATGGGAGAGTAGTTATTTTTAGTAATCGATCGACCTATATCCTTATTCATTCATTTATTTTGAATCAATGACCTACTTTAATTCACATATAATGATCTATTAATTGTGTTTATAATTTAAATGAAACTAAGCAAGAAATTGAATAGTTAACACAAAACACATGAGGTCGGGAATTGTGTGAACTATGAGAGCGCAACCTTAACTGGTAATTCAAAACCACACGGGATCAATTTGTTTAGTTAAAATACAATACCTAAACTCAATTAATCCTCATTTTCAGAGTGTTTATGTGCCATAATTTACCACTAACCATAAGCTAATCTTATAACATCAATCAAAACAGGGTGTTGCGATTGCATGTTCCGAAGTTTGCCTAAGGTTAAATTCACCTCATCTTCGTGGTAAAGTTAATTCTCGTAGGGTTCGGGATTTAACAAATTAAGGGATCATAATTAAATGAATATTAATTTAAATGATACTGATTAATAAATTATTGAAGAGGTAGAGTTATATCGATTACGCCTTTTACATGTTGTTTAAAAAAACATCTTTTTGTTGTGTCATTTTAATCGAACTTCATTTCAAAACTAAAAAAAATACAATCTTCTTCCAGAAAACTTCTTCTAGATTCCTAAACAATAACAAAACCCCATCCTTTCAAGTAGTTTTTTTATTCTCTTTTATTTTATTTTTATAATACCTTTAAAAAGTTGTTTTAAATCTACTTCCTCCTTTGAAAGACGACCTTGGTCAGCCACACTGCTGCACTTAAGTACCCCAAAATCGCATCAATCATTTGAGGGCACCCACGACAGAACTCTATCAAATTGGCGTCGCTTCCGGGGGGGCAAGAAATTTATTCAACCATTTAGAGGTATTTATTTTATTTTTAATTTTATTATTTTCCTCACCACTCTCTTTCATCTTTCCCCTTTCTCAAGTTTTCCTTTTTTTCATTATCTTATTTTCATTTTGGACCATCAACTCAACTTCACATTTTTATTTTACTATGGTCCACTCACTTTATTTTAATTTTTATTTTATTTATGACACGAACTAATCCCAAAGATCTCTTAAATCATGACCCTGAGATTGAACGCAACCTTAGGGCACGAATCGGACACTCTCAGTCTACGAGAAGTTTCAATATTCAGCCAATTGGTGAATTCCTCTCTTCTGGAAACATTGGAATTGGAATTTATTGAAATTCAAAAATAAAAGAAGAACCAATGTCTGGAAATAATGGAAATAAACTTTATAGAACCATTCAAGAATTGGTTGCACCTGATATTAACTATCAACCGAATTGTATTTCATTCCCAAATCTCGAATCAGACTTTGAGTTAAAATATGGATTAATTCACCTTCTTCCAAAGTTTCATGGCTGATCTGGTGAGGTTCCCAACAAACACCTTATGGAATTTAATGTGGCTATCTCAACATTAAAACCAAGAAATGTTTCTGAAGATCAAATCAAATTAAGAGCATTCCAATTCTCACTTGATGGAGATTCAAAAGATTGGATGTATTATTTGCAACCTAAAGATGTAACATGTTGGAATGATTTGAAATGACTTTTCTTGCAAAGATTTTTTCCAGCATCAAGGACCACTTCTATACGTAAGGAGATCTCGAGGATCAAGCAAGCACAAGGGGAGTCAATGTATGAGTATTGGGTGAGATTCAAGAAGTTGTGTGCAAGCTGTCCGCATCACCAAATCAGTGAGCAACTCTTCATCCAATATGTCTACGAAGGACTCACAGCCATGGAGAGGAGCATGGTGGATGCAGCAGCTGGAGGAGAATTGGTGGACAAGCCACCAGCAGCCCCACGTGCATTGATCGACAAGATGGCCCAAAACACCCAACAATTTGGTGATCGAGGTACACCACATATCAGGGGAGTACATTAGGTAAGTCCTTCTCTTGAGAGTCATTGGATTGATGCCAAGTTAGAAGAATTGACAACTGTGGCGAGGAAAATTTCTTTGGCACAAAAGACATCTCTACCCCCTCCTTCATGGCCTTGTGGAATTTTCACTAAGACAAGCCACCCAACTGACTGTTGCCCACAACTACAAGAGACAGAGGATTGCGCAGCAGTATTCCCAAGGAGACCATTTCAGCAGCAACAACAACCATATCCCAAAACAAAGTTTTATTCATTTGCTCCAACATACAACCAAGGGTGGAAAGATCATCCGGACATGAGGTATAGCTCTGGACAACAAAAAAGGCCCCCTTTTCAACCAAACTTCCAGTATCCTCCACCTTACCAACAGGGTTTCCAACAACCCCGATGGATATTTGAAGCTCAAACATCAACAAGTTAGTAACATGGGAATCCTCCACCAAAGGTAGATTCTAATACATATGATATTTTGAAGAAAATTGTTCTTAATCAACAGAATGAGCTGAAGAGTCAAAGTTCATAGCTAAGGGAGTTGATGACTCAAATGAGCCAGATTTCCACCGCCCTCCATGAACTTGTGAGTAAGAATTCTGGAAATCTACCTTCCCAACCCACTTTAAATCCAAAGGGGAATGTCAGTGCCATCACATTGAGAATTGGGAAGAAAATGAACAATACATTTGTACCTACCATTCCACCGGGATTCACCTCAACTCCAGAAAAGCCGCATTCCAAACCAACTGATGAGCAATCCAAGGTGAAAGATAAAGGTAAGAAAAAGATTAATGATGTTCCTTCTAAACCCCTTCATTTTCCCAACATGGTTGTTCAATTGAAGAAGATGGCTGAAGAAGAAATGAAAAAGGAGGTTTTGGATAAATTCAAGCATGTGGGGATCAACATTCTTCTACTTGAAGCGATTAAGAAAATTTCACGGTATGCAAAATTCTTAAAATAACATTGTACTAATTGAAGAGGGCTCAAGGGAAATGAGAGGATAAACCTTGGAAGGAATGTCTCAACACTCATTACACCAACTCTAGAAATTCCAACAAAGTGAAAGGATCCCGAGACATTCACCATCCCATGTACCATAGGGGAGTTTCACTTCTCTGATGCTCTTTGTGTTTTGGGAGCTTCCATAAATGTGATGCCTCACTCTGTATTCTCATCCTTGCTTGTTGGTGAGTTGAATCTAAAAAGAGTAGTGGTGTAGTTGGGAAATAGAGCTACAACATACCTAGTGGGAGTTCTTGAGGATGTACATATCCGGGTAAGATACATGATCTCTCCAGCAGATTTCTACATGCTTAACATGGAGGACGCTCAGGTAAGTTCTCATGGCCCCATTATCTTAGGTAGGCCCTTCCTCAAAACTGCAAAAACTATCATAAATTTCAATGAGGGTACACTCTCCATGGATTTTGGGGATGAAGTTGTGATATTTAGTGTTATGGATTCCATGAAGTACCCCTCAGAGGATAATTCTGCATTTGTTATCACCCATTTTGAACCACCAACTAAAAACACCATTGAATTGGATTGTCCTTTGATTAGGGAGATTATGAGTATTGGTTCTAGTTTGATGTCTAAGAGTACTTCCACACCTGTTTCTAAGGAACTAGACTCTCTAAGATTTGATTTTGAAATGGAATCATATTCTGATTTTGATCATGTGAACTCTAATTATGACATGGCTGTTGAGTACGCTGATGGATTTGATGCATTATTTTCTAATTTTTATGATTTTTATTCTGATAGTGGTGTTCATTGTGAAGATATGTTTGTTGCATCAATTTCTCCATCTATACCTCACTCCCCTACATTGGAACTCAAGACATTTCCCCCAAATGATAAATATGCATACCTGCTGAGTGGTGATAGATTACCTATTATCATTGCTAACAATCTCTCTTTTAAACATGAAGAAAAACTTTTGAATCTTTTGAGAGATAACAATAGGGAAATTGGTTGGACACTGGCAGACATATCAGGTATTAGCCTAACCATTTGCATTCATATGATTCTCTTGGAGGATGGGGCTAAACCGGTGAGGCAACCACAATGGAGACTCAATCCAACCCTTCTGGAGGTTGTTAAAAAAGAGGTTGAAAAATTTCTCGAGGCAGGTATAATTTACCCTATTTCTGACTCACACTGTGTTAGCCCTGTCCAGGTTATACCTAAGAAAACTGGTGTTACTATTGTTAAAAATGAGAAAGATGAATTAGTTCCAATGAGGGTGCAAAACAGTTGGCGTGTGAGTATTGATTATAGGAAACTAAATCATTCCACTCACAAGGACCATTTCTCCCTCCCGTTTATTTATCAGATGCTTGAGAGACTAGCTGGGAAGACACACTATTATTTCTTGGATGGATTTTCTGCATATTTTCAGGTTCCTATAGCTCTAGAGGACCAGGATAAGATGACATTCACCTGCCCATTCGGTATCTTTGCTTACTGAAGGATGCCATATAGACTTTGCAATTCCCTAGGTACCTTCCAGATATGCATGGTGAGTATTTTGTCTGATTTTATTGAGACTTGCATGGATGTATTTATGGATGATTTTACAGTGTATGGGTCTTCATTTGATGAATGTCTAAGTAGTTTGGGAAAGGTGTTGAATCGTTGTGTTGAGAAGAATCTGGTCCTGAACATTGAAAATTTTCATTTTATGGTAGAGCATGGAATTGTCTTAGGGCTTGTAGTGTCATAACATGGGATAGAGGTTGATAGATCTAAGGTAGACATTATTTCATCCTTACCATATCCTTAATGTGTGCGTGATGTTAGATCATTCCTAGGGAATGTAGGATTTTATCAGCGCTTCATCAATGATTTTAGTAAGATCACTCTTCCTATATAACGATTACTTCAAAAAGATTCGGATTTTGTGTTTGACGATTCATGTAGGACTTCCTTTGATGAGATAAAGAAGTGTCTAACCACTCCACCTATCATACAGCCCCCACAGTGGGATATTCGTTTTGATCTTATGTGTGACGACTCCAACTTCACGGTTGGAGCGGTCATATCTCAGAGTGTGGAGGGACTTTCACATGTGATCACCTATGCATTGAGGACACTGGATTCAGCACAATAAAACTACACAACCACAGAAAAAGACTTTCTTGCAGTCATATTTTCTTTAGATAAATTCTGTTCATATTTATTGGGCTCTAATGTAGTGTTTTTTCTGACCATGCAGCTTTGAGGTACCACTTGAAGAAGCCAGATGCAAAGCCATGACTTATCCGTTGGATGCACCTTCTTCAAGAGTTTGACCTTGAGATAAAGGACAAGAAGGGGTCTGAGAATTTGGTTGCGGACCACATGAGTAGGCTTACTCACACACTAGAGGATGACACCTTGGACCAGGTACCACTTCCGGACACTTTTCCTGATGAGCATCTTTTTTCCATCTCAGGTATGCATCCTTGGTATGCTGATTTAGTGAACAACATTGTTGCATCTGAAATCCCTGCAAATTTAAAGAAATATCAAGTCTAAAATTTAAAAAGTTAGTCCATGTTTTATGTGTGGGGTGATCCTTACCTCTGGCACATGTGTAGTGACCAAGTCATTAGGAGGTGTGTTCCCGATCATGAGTTTGAGTCTGTTTTGCATTTCTGTCATACACTTGCTTGTGGTGGCCACTTTGGACCCCAACAGACAGCTAGGATGGTTTTAGACTCTGGATTATATTGGCCTAGATTATTCCATGATGCCCATGTGTTTTGTAAGTCATTCTCTCGTTTCCAACACACCAGGAACATTTCTAAGAGACATGAGATGCCCAAACAACCCATACTATTCTGTGAGATTTTAGATGTATGGGGCATTGACTTTATGGGTCCTTTTCCTAGTTCATTTGGATTTTTGTATATTTTGGTTGCTTTTGATTATGTGAGTAAATGGGTGGAGGCTAAGGCCACTAAGACTGATGATTCTAATGTCATTGTGGACTTTTTCAAAGAATAGATTTTCTTCATGTTTGGTGTACCAAAGGCAATCATCAGTGACCAAGGGACACACTTTTGCAATAGAAATTTTTCTTTCCTCCTTCGAAAGTATGGGGTGACACACAAAACATCAACAACATACCACCCACAAACAAATGGCCAGGATGAGGATTCAAATCGTGAGTTGAATCAAATGTTGGAGAAAACCATGCAACCAAATAGGAAAGATTGGAGCAAGCGCTTGGATGATGCATTGTGGGCTTATAGGAAATCATACAAGACCCCTATTGGTATTTCCCCATTTCAGATTGTTTTTGGGAAAGCATGTCATCTCCCAGTGGAAGTTGAGCATCAGGCATATTGGGCTATAAAGAAATGCAACATGGATTTGGCCCAAGCTGGAATCCAAAGGAAGTTTCAAATTCAAGAGATTGAGGAGATTCGACTGTCATCATATGAGAACACAAGGCTCTACAAGGAATGATCAGAAGCATCTCATGACAAAATGATCCAACAAAGGGAGTTTCATGTTGGAGATAAATCCCTTCTCTATTGTTCACGACTAAAGTTGATGCCTAGTAAGTTGCCTTTCAGATGGTTAGGTCCTTATGTTGTGACTAATGTTTTTCTTTATGGTGCAGTGTATATCACACAAGAGGAGACTGGAAGGATCTTTATAGTCAATTGGAAACGTTTGAAGAGATACATTGAGGGACTTCCTACTGATGTAGTGGATTTTATCACACTGCATGACCACATCATCACATTAGCACATCAGGCTGTTCCTAACCCTTTCACTTTTATATTGTTTGTCCAATTTAAAAATTCTGTATTTCATGTGCATATATCATCTCATGGGTTCACATTGAGGACAATTTAATATTTTACATGTGGAGGAGGGAACCTTTTAGTTTAGTAATTTCAATTTCTTTCCTGTTCAAAATAAAACCAAAATAAATTGTGTGTTTTTCAAATTTTGTGGGTTTATTTTACAATTTTCTGTGTGTTTTTGAAACATTTGAGCTGAAATGATTCTCATCACCATTTTTAAATCCATATCAATATGTGAAACAATTTACCCCATGAAACTAAGCTTAAATGAATGCTCAAATGACTTTGTTTCAAGTTCAAATATTTAGTAATTTCATGAAAAGTACACTGAATTTTGAATCCCATGGCACATCTCACTGTCTTTATATTTGAAATCACTTTCCTGTGAAGCTTATGAACCATTATTTTCATATTCATTACATTCACCTCACTTCTTGAGATAACCAAACCATGCTTGATTTAACCATAATTTGATCTATTCCTGTCAAAACTTGAGGGTTTGAGGTACTTTTGTTTAAATGATTGAGGCATTTGTTTGGTATTAAAGCACCTATTTTAAAGAATCCTTTTTTATAATGCCATAACATGAATATTTAATCCTTGTATCCCTTAGAAGCCATGCACAGCCTGTTAGGTTAGCCACATTACAAGACAATTTTACATATCCAACCAACTTTTGAAGTGAAATTGCATAATCTAGTTGAGCTAAAGTGTAGTGGAATCTATCTTGTGTTGTGCCACCACATTCTGTGATCCTTTGGGTGGAAAATTAAATTCTTAAGAGATGTGTTTGATGCTAACGAAATTAATTATATTGAAGGTTGTTCCTTTTCTGGAGCTTCTAATTGAGGTGGAAAGTTGTGCCCATCTGGAGCTTTCATGAAAATGATGTTTGAGAAGATTGAAATTTTTTATGCTGAAATGATGAATGGTGTAAACCATTCATGACTTTTCATGATAATGGAGCTAAATTGATATTATGGGGATTGATGAGAAGACCATATTTAAGTGAAAATTATATTAATATAATTTTTCTTCAAAAAGATTCAAGCCATCCTCATTTAGCCTCAGAATTCTTCACATCTAAATCCTACCAACAGAAAGCCAAAAAACAACCCTGAAAAACCCTCATGATAAACATATGTCCTTGACTCACATCGGGTGGCGATGCATGAATTTATCAAGCCTATGGTGACCCTTGTATGAGTTTGGATTAGAAAGACATTGCAAAAAAATGACATTTGTGTGATATGAGAAAATTCAAGTGAGGTATGTGTTTTGTGCATGGGAGGATAAATAAGGTGGAAATATATTGAATGATATAAATTAAGAACTTGAAATAATTATTTTTTATGAGGAATTATATCTTTTGTTTCTTGGTGTGTAACAGTTTGATCTGAAAGATATGTGTTTTAAAATTGGTTTTGATTTGATATTGATGTTTACTTGATATGAGATTTTGCTCAGGAGTGCAAAAGGGTAAGTGTGGGGGAGTTGATAAAACACTATTTTGTTGAATATTTTATTTATAATAAATGAAATAATTTCCTCACATTGTGTTAAATATGTTTATTTATAAAATATTTGGGATTTGATCATTCATTTGAAAATTTGGTGAAAATTCCAGTTTTACCCTTAATAGTGCACTGTCGTATTTCAAAGATAAATATTTTTTTATTTATTATTTGAATTTTAAATTTTGTCAACGTGTTTATAACATAATTTTATACAACTTTCATTCATGACACTAGAGCTAAAGAGTGAATTTGGATTGAGTAAATGGGACATTAATCCAATGATGGACTGGACTCGGCAGAATGGACATGGGTTTTGTATTTCAGACATATATTATTTATCAGAGCTTGGATTGAGCCCTAATTTTGAGAAACGCTCTGGGACATGATTTTTCACAATGAATCCTTCTGGAAGACCGGTCAATTAATGCGTTTTGGAGGTCAAATGGGCGGTGAAAGTTGGAACAAAATATTTGGACGAATTTCCACATTCACACTAGAAAACCACTTGTATCCTCTCCTCCCCTCCACTATATAAATTGAATTTTTTCTCATTTGGAGGGGTTGGGACGTGCATTAGAATATTGGAGGCACAGTAGAATTTGTACCACCAAATTTCTCCGTCCATTTTAATAGGGGTAGCTTTTGAAGCAAGGATCCCCTCATCGAAGCCTTCTTCTTCTCCTTCACGTTGTAATGATTTTGTTTGTGTAATAAACTTCTTTGTTATTATTTTATTTATTATCTTTTATTCTTTTTTTTAAATTTCTTCTTCTATTAATCTTCCTCTTTGGTCTAGAATTCTTGAGTAGAAGCGTTATTGGGTTATACCCATTATAAACCTCTGCACATGAAAAACGCTTCTACGATGATTACGCCACCCATGGAATAGTAGTTCTCTTTAGTAATCGATCGATCTGTATCCTTATTCATTAATTTATTTTCAATAAATGAGCTACTGTAATTCACATATAATGATCTATTAATTGAGTTTTTAATTTAAGTGAAACTATACAAGAAATTGAATAGTTAACACAAAACACGCGAGGTCGGGAATTGTGTGAACTGTGAGAGCGCAACCTTAACCGATAATTCAAAACCACACGGGATCAATTTGTGGATATCAAATACAATCCATAAACTCAATTAATCATCATTTACAGAGTGGTTATTTTTCTTAATTTACCACTGAACATAAGCTAATCTTATAACATCAATCAAAACAGGGTGTTGCGATTGCATGTTCTGAAGTTAGCCTAAGGTTAAATTCACCTCATCTTCGTGGTAAAGTTAATTCTCGTAGGGTTCGGGATATAAAAAATTAAAGGATAATAATTAAGTGAATATTAATTTAAATGATAATGATTAATAAATTATTGAAGATGAATAGTTAGATCTATTACTCCTTTTAAATATTGTCTAAAAACAACTTTTTGTTGTGTCATTTTAATCGATCTTCATTTCTAAATTAAAAACAAAAAAATACAATATTCTTCTAGAAAACTTATTCAAGATTCATAAAATATAACCATCCTCCATCCTTTCATGTAGTGATTTTATTCATTTTTATTTTATTTTTAGAATAACTTTAAAAAGTTGTTTTAAATATACTTTCTCCTTTGAGAGACGACCTTGGTCAGCCACTGTGCTGCACCTAAGTACCCCAAAATCACATTAATCATTTGAGGGTTCCCATGAAAGCGCTCTATCAGTGACATATTAGGATATGTTCCTAGAAACATGTGACATCCATCAATTATATATATTCTCTGTTAGATTTAATTGTCCTCATCCATTGTTTAATTCTGTTGTATGGTATTATTTCTTCCACTATTGATTACTATTTGTCTTACACTTTTTATACTATTTGGATGAGGAAATAGTTTTCCCTCTATCACACCATGGTGCTCACTGCTACTCAACAGCCTCTTTTATTTAGGGATATGTGTTTGAGGTCATGTGGCCAACTGGGTTTGAGGCACCTTTGGTTGGAAACCAGATCTAACGAATTACAAAGTGGTATCAGAGGGCTTATGTTCTATATTTTCATACTATTTGGAGCCCATAGACTAGGATATGAAGGAATAGGTAGTTGGTAATACACTGTGCTCGAGAGTAGCTAACCCTTATACAGAGAAAATCCATGTTACCTCGAATATTGAAATTTTTCAGGTTTTTCAACTAACAGAATTGATTTGATTTCACCATTAGGTGATACAAATTTATTTTTCTATTATTTTTTATATTAGTGATGTTCAATTTCTTGTTTATCCTGATGAGATGAGGTTATTCCATCTCATTAATCATATATGAACATTCATGAGGTCAAATGTCATGTATTGTTGTCATTCCATTTATGGTGCATTATATATTGCTTGATGTTGTGATAGATGTGGTGATTTATATGCATGTTGTTGTGATATATTCAATTATATAAATGCCTTATATTTTTATTGGGAATAAGTAATTGTAAGGATTCATTGGGATGGATTCCATGATTTGGAACCTGAGGTGTTATTTTCCCTCTTGTATTGGAATTTGGTGGATCGTGATTTCACTTTAATTATGTTTTTTCAAGATATGTTATGAATAAAAATGAAAAAAATTGATTTCCAGGGAGTATGGGATCTCACGGGTCATAATTTTATTTTTCTAGGGAAAAATTTTAAGATTTTATGGGCTTAGGAGAAGTTTCAGAGGATTACTATCCAGAAACCCAGACACCATGTTGTGTGGAGTTATGAACACACACCATTTATTCTTCTGCTATGGAAGTGATGACATTTCTTTAGTACAATCTGTGTACTGTATTTACATTTCGTTTAGTTTATGACAGTGTAACTTGAATGTGTGACCAGAGACACAATTTTGAGAAATATTGGAGAACATCATGTATTTGGATTACACCACATTATATAGAAAAGCATGTGTACGGTCGTGTGACTAATGACACATGTGGATGAAACATTATTGGTACACGCCGGGTCTAGGGTGAACACTCTATGTTGTATTTCACCAGAAGTGAACTTTGTAGTCCTAGACATTTAGAATAATTTGTGAATGAGTCAATATTTAGGTACATTCCATGTCTCTGAAGGAACTCACCATGTGTTTGGCGTGTTACAAGACCAGGTTGGTAGGGTACACAATCACGTTAAGGATTTAAGGGAACAAGTTGTGTAGTGGTTCTACATGACTTATAATCCTCTTTTGTTAAATATGAATTCTATCCTTCCCCTGTTCAATTCCTGTACATCAATATTTTCATATTTGATAATTTTTAAGTATGGTGTTGGTGAAACTTGTAGATTCATGCCACCAAGACGCCCTCTAGTTCTATTCCAAGTGCAGGGTAGTGATCCGACACCGGAAATGATAGATCATTGACTACAAAAGATCCTCTAATTATGACCATCCTAGAACTAGCTACTAAACTAGACACAAGTGGTAATATAGAATTCTGTATAGGATTTATAACAATTATTCAGACCTTTTAGGTTGCAACACATTCTTCCCCGACTATGGAAGAGTTGAGGTGGGTGTCCCAGCAATAGCATCCTTCCACGTTTTCTCATGATGGAGGACCACAGTATATAGTGTCATGATTTGAGTCCATTATTTCTATTATCCATCATATGGAGGCACCTTTGGAAGGGTGGGTGAATATAGAGACTTACATGCTATGTGATTTTTCAAAGATTTGATGGGATATTAACTAAGAGGTGGGATGTCATCATGATATGGATTATGAAGAGTTTCAAAAGACCTTTTATGATTACTTATACTCTAACACGTTGTTTCCTTATCTATATTTGGAGTTAATGAATTTAAAACAGTGTTCTCTTTTAGTGATAGATTAATCTTCACGGTTTACAGAGCTTCACAACATCAAAACGGTATGGGGAGGTGACTAGGTATCACTTGATAGGAGATTTGAGGATGGTATCTGGTAATACATTTGGTCATAGGTTAACATTTTCACAATGACATCAGTGATTTATATAGTAAACTAGGTTCAAATTACTGAGAAAATATGAGGGTGTTTGGATATGTAAAATATGGAGGCTCGTCATCCATGGTTTTCACTCATTCTATTTTTTGAAGAAAGTGCCAGAGGGAGCTTACATGCGGTGGTTCTTTCAAAAGAATGAATGTTTGTTTAGGTAGCCATGTAGTATGATGCTAGTGTGGTAGGATTTAGAATATGAGACCAAATTTCTCAAGGTACCCAATCTAGGGTAAGACTGGAGGTAAGATGGCTCATCTTTAATGTTTTTTAGGCTATTCTCACCAGATGTGAGTAATAAAGGATTTCCTATGAATCCACATTCAGGAGTAGGAAAATAATTCTCTTATTAATCTGCAAACTATTGTATTTTAGGTTGTCCAAGAAGAGGAGGTGGTTTTGGCCATGGTATCCAGATGATAGGTTTTAAGCAATAATAGGTTGGATCAGCTCAGGTTATCCAGGAAGGATTTTAGGACCTCAGTAAGGGTTAGATTTTTGGTATGGGACCTACCCAGTAGGAGTAGGATCTTAGACCCTCTACAGATAGAGGTATTATTTGGGTTTACATAGTTTTGAATTCCTCTCATTTTGATATGGGTGCTTCCTATAATTTTATATAGGTGTTCCATGTGAAGTGACATGGGATTTTTATCTTTACTTCTGACCATTTTATGATGCCAGAAACAACATTAATGAATAAGAAGACTACTGTACATCAGTTAAAATATTTACTATTTGAGGATGGTGGGTGTCATATCTAGTGGGACCTCTATTTCTTATAGAAGACATGATTCTATGTCATTCTTAAAATGGACTATTTGATCTCATTTCAGGTAATCATTAAATATTTTTGATATATGGTGAGGTTCACGTCACCATAGGGAGGGTCTTTTTTAATCAAGGGAGAATGGGATTTCTAGGCAAGAAGAGTTGGACCCAAGGATCATGGGTTGGGAAGAATTAAAACCCATATTTCTAGTTTATATCTATATGACCTGGTTAATTCATAGATGGACTTTCCTACAATGTTGGATCATTTCAAAAATGTGTTTCTAGATGAATTTTAATGTTTACCTCCAATTAAGGAGGTATATTTCTATATTTATCATGTTTGAAGAGCGTGACTGGTGTCAATTCTTTCTTATAGTATTGATACACAAGATATACAGGAGCTCATGAAGCATTTAGAGGAGTCGTAGGAAAATGGATTAATCTGAACAAATAATTCTTCTTGGGGTTCAACATTCTTTTTTGAGATAATTGTGGAAAATAGTCTCTAACATTGTGTGGATAATTCAAATCTAATCTAGTTGACATTCAATAACCAGTATCCCGTACCTAGTATTGATGATCAATTTGATTTTCTTCGAGGAACCCGAGGGTTCGCGAATATTGACATGAGATCCGGTTATCATCATCTCCATATTAGACCATCATATATACTTATTTTATCATTTCATAGTAGGTATGGTCTATACATTTATTTGGTTTTTCCATTTAGTCACTTGAAGTGCCAGTAGTTTTCGGGCCACTTATGAACCCAGTTTTCTAACCATACATGGATTCTTCTTCCATAGTCTTTATGGAGGATTTGTTGGTGTACTCTCACTCTCAACAAGACCCAGATACAAAAATTGAGATAGTATTGAGTATACTAAGAGATCATCTATTATATGATATGATCTCAAAGTGTTATAAATGGATGGACCAGATTCCCATCATGTGTCATGTCATCTTAGAAAATGGAGTATCAGTATACCCATAGAATGTGAAATATGTAATTTCATGGGATCTTTTGAAGAACTTATTTTATGTATGAAGTTTTCTGGGTTCGGCTGGTTACTATAGAAATTTTATAAAGGTATTTTCATGCTTTTTATTGCTACTAATGGGTCTTACTTTGATTGGTGTGAATCACTTGTGGATAGATTCTGGAAATTCAGACATTAATGAGATGAAAAGTAGATTAACAGTAGTATTGATCTGTATTGGTATATAGAAAAAAAGGTACAAAATTTACTGTGATGCATCATGTATTGGGTTGGGAGAAGATCTTATACAGCAAGAAGGAGTTGTTCCATATATGTATCGGAAGATGAGGCCACATGAGAGGAGTTACCCGATTAACGATATAATGTTTGCTATTGTTGTTAATTTTTTGAGCGGTTGTATACATTACCATTGGGTAAATCATTTTGTTGTGTACACTAAACAAAATATACTCAAGTATATCTTTACTCAACGTGATCTAAATTTGAGACAGTGAAAGTGGGTTGAGTATATTTAATCATTTGAATTTGAGCTTTCCTACATTCTTGTAAATAGAAATGTTGTGGCTGATTTGTAGAGTATGAGGTCTTAGATATAGGAAGTTCAGGAGGACATTATTGAGTGGAATCTTATGGCATTGTTCTATGAGATTCATTTAGAGTTGAATGATAGATAGGTGTAGAAGTTACATTCATCAATAGTTGTTACCAATACCTTCTTTGATTGAGTGCGAATGGAAAAGATATCAGATTATGAGTTCCTAGTCCTATAAGAGAGTGTATTAGGAAAGTACCTTACTTCTGGGTGAACCACATGTTATGATGAGCTATTTCTATTTTATGGCCTTGTATGGGTGAAAAAGGAAAACGTGAGGTTTTATTTTGAGATTTTTATGCCTTATTATAAGCAATTAATCTTAATTTTACCATGATGTATCAAGATCTACATTGTCAGTATTGGTGGTTAGGTATGAAGAGAGATGCATCTAGTTTTGTTCTGATATGTTTCACCTATCAATAAGTGAAGGCAGACGTTCAGCGAATAGCATGAATGTTACTGTAGTTACCCATTTCTGAGTGTAATTTGAATGATTTCATGATGGATTTCTGTAGAGGGTTACAAAGATCACATCAAGTAAATTATGAGGCTTGGGATGTTATTAATTGACTCACGATGGTCGCACATTTCTTTCTGATCAAGGAAACATTCAGTGTAGAGGAGCATTGAAGGTTTTAAAGCTAAGATATTTTTAGTTTTTAGGGGGTTCCACACTCTTTCATTTTACATAGGGATGATCAGTTTACTCATCATGTCTGGAA
Organism: Viscum album; assembly: GCA_963277665.1. NCBI lineage: Eukaryota > Viridiplantae > Streptophyta > Magnoliopsida > Santalales > Viscaceae > Viscum > Viscum album. Next base: position 1,246,279,308 of record OY728147.1, read on the forward strand.
GGAACTATAGAGGGATTTTTGTACACATGTACTTCTGAATACGTCTTACAATCCTCAGAAATATGGTCAGTCTGAGTGCACATTTTAGGTTTTAGAGGAAATTAATCAAGCAATAATCATGGATTTTAACTGTCATGGGAGATACACATACCCCTAGTGGAGTTGCTATACAATAATAGTTTTCCGAAAATTATTCAGATGAAAGCTAAAGGGGATTTTTATGTTATGACATGTCAATCACCCTATGTTTTCTAGAGGCATAACAAGCAGATTTTCATGAACCTCATCTTGTCCAGTAGATGACAGAATAAATGGAGCTGATTTGGAATAGGATGTCTACTACAGAGTCATGAAAAAATCTTATGTCGATCGAAATAGGTTTCATTTGGAGTTCTAGGTAAAAGATCAGGTTTTACTACACATCACACTAATGTTAGGACATAAGATACCAAAGAGTTTGGGGATGCATTCACCGAGATATGTCGGGAAATTTGAGGTCATGTAGAGAGAGAGGCCAGTTTCCAATCGGTTGCAGTTATCTTAAAGGTACTAGGATATGCACTTCTTCATTCATGTTTTTTATTTACAACATTACATTTCATACTGTTGGGCAAAAATCCCTCAAGGTAACATTGCAGTATTTTTGGGTTGGTTGTGTTTGTTGACAAAACTTGTTTTCATGGATATTTGTCGAGTTCCCAAGAAGTTGTTGACAATCCTTGTTGACAAAGAACGATGACAAAGGAAAAGGACGATCTGGAGGTGGTACAAAAGAGCAGTACAAGGTGGCGCCGTTTCCCAGTGTTTGCCAAATTTTTGGGGTCCAAAATTTGGAGTTTGGTGAGCATCGCGAAAAGTGGATTTCCATGAAGAGAATAATTTAATATGGCAAAGGAATGAATTTCGCGAAGCTAGGATGCATGGTTTTGAAATCACGAAGACCAGAAGAATGGAGGCGGTGATGCTTCGCGATTACGTCAAGCTTCGCGAACGGCAGAGGCTGAAGCGCATCGCGGCGGAGAAGGGCTTTACGAGAGAGCTTCGCGGCGAAGGCGCGAAGGAATGATGGGCTTCGTGAGGGAGCTTCACGGCGAAGGCGCGAGCTGCGAAGGTAAGTTGACGGTGTTTCTTCGCGACTACGTCAAGCTCCGCGAACGGATAATTGCCGTGGAGCTTCGCGATTTGGACAGAATTCCGACAGAAACATTGGAGCATCGCGATTTGAGGTGATGTGGCATTGACTTCGCGCGGAAAGGACGAGGGTTGGTGGAATCGCATATAAATAGAGGCCGACCCCTTCGAGCGAAGCAGAGAGAATTTTCAGAGAAAATACTTTGCTCTCGATTTGCGAAGGTGGTTCGCGGAGCCAGTGTGCTTCGCGAAAGAGGTGCTTCGCGGTGGCTATTGTAGCTCCGCGAAACCTGCGAGCTCCGCGTTGGCTTACTTAGCTTCGCGAGGGTCGTTGCTTTGTGACGGCTTGAGCATCGTGAGAGAGCTTCGCGAGTGAGCTTCGGGAGTGAGCTTCGCGAAAATGCAGGAGCTTCGCGAAGGCTTGTTTGAGCTTCGCGAAATTGGGAGCCTAGCGGAATAGGGTGCTTCGCGATGGTCTTTCCAAAGGTAGTTTCCCAGTGGATAGTGGCAAAAGGGTATTCATCTACGGGTGAAAGTTGAACTTCAACATAGCATCTACATACAGAGAAAGATGCATTCCTTAATGGAAATGAAGAGACCTACAGGTCTATAAACTGTGAGTGAATCCCTTCCAAGAGCAGTGAGCTTAGGAAGAGGAAGAAGGTGATCCTCTCCACCGGCAGTGAGCCAGAGAGAGAGAAATTGGGAGTGACCCTTGGGAAAGCAGTGAGCTGACCCTAAACCTTGTAAAGGAAGTGAGCCTGGGCATAGAAGTGATCTAGCCCGAACATTGTATCCACATCTAGTGAAGTCTAGTGGAATTGGTACGACCGGCAACCTGTCGGCGTATGCTCCTTGGACGTAGCCCTTAGCGGTGAACCAAGTAAAATTGCAGTGTCCTGCGCTTTCTTTACTTTCTGTTTATATTGTGTAGCAGGAAAGAGAGAGAAGAGTGTTTTACTTAACAGCGAAACAAGATCAGAACGGGAATTAATTTTTAATTAGTCATACCCTGATTCACCCCCCCCCCCCCTCTCAGGGTATTCAGCCTAGTGGACCTAACACATACATTTTTCATGCTTTTCAACCTATGGAGGTTGAGATGGAGGTGGATTCATCCTTCTTAGGAGCACCCTATTCTAATAGTAGATCACGTGATGATGGTTCTTTTCTTTTGGTCTATTCCTCCGGTATAGGAACTATGATAGAATTGCAGTGTACGAGATGAGACTTGGGAGAGGGAATCCGATGTTCGATCATATTGGCTATATTTTTTTGATGTTTCTTCATCACCAATGAATGTGAAATTTTTGGACGAATTACTTTAATGTGGGATGTTTTTATGAACCTGGACCTTCATTTCATGTATATATATTTTATTCTAGTTTTTTAAAGAATAATGAAGAAGTTTGGATTTTGTAAGTACAATAAATGTAAATATGTGTACACACTGTTTACCTATGTACATCATACAAAACTGTACTTTTTGTGTAATGGCCGAGTACATCATTGTGTAGGTGACCAGGCAGACTGTATAAGGTGTGGTTTTGTTATGTTTACTACACGGTGTGTAACATTAATGAACCATCCATGTAGTTATATTTTTATTTGATAAATCATATAAGGGTCAATTATAATCTTTGGAAACATTGTCTTATCCCCTTGGATCGAATTAAAGAGTGATAGAATGTCTGAAGAAAATCGAACACCTCCAGATTATCTGTCTGACCTCTGATGGATATGTTTTCTGGTGTGTTGGAATCCCACCGGTGAGTTCTCAATGCCCCTAGAGCCTCTATTCTTGATTTACCCTATCTCAAGTGTTATTGTTTGGTATAATGGTTTTCACCATTTTGTCGATCTTCTTTGATCAAGGCCGATTCAAGGGATGAAGTTCAAGAGAATTGATCATAAGGCATCAATGTTGGTCGTTTGTACCTTTTGTTGTTATTATTTGAAATATATCTTCTAGAAGTGTCTCATGCCAACATCTAGGGTATTTCATGATTGGAATTTAATTCTATCTATTATCTTCTTTGGATTGGTTTATTAATTAAAAGGTTTTTCCTATACATATGGTTAGATACATTTTTTATGGGACACAATATGGGTGTGTTCACTTGTTTGATTGATTATGACTGTTTGGTATAAGAAGATTGTATGCCTTACTTGTTTCAATTCCTATTTGTGTTAGGATGGAGGTGAAGATTTTATGAAATGGAAATGTTAATGGATTGTGACCGTGGACCCAAGGAGATTGGATTGTGATAAATTCCCAATGTGTCTACACTGTGAGAGATTCCATGGTGTTCATTTATAATTATTGGGGATAGACTCTAAGAGCGTCCCTAGTGATAATTATTATTTTATTAAATGAATTTTTGACCCTAGGTAAGTGATCGTGAGATCATCTTGGTGGTAATTAAATTTTATTGATGATATGAACACCAATTCATATTGACCCTCAGAGATACCTAGGTGGTTGTTTGAAAATTCATTGTGCTATATCGGTACAAAGGGTTAGATTGTGATAGCTTTACCAGAGGGTCAATTTTTATTGAAATTATTATATGTTATACCATATTTGTTAGACTGTGAGAAAGTTCCCATAGGATTTTTATAAATTATTGAATTATTGTTACGAGTCAACAAAACCAAAGAACAATTATTGTCTCGGTCTTAATATATTATATAGATGGTCATCCAAGACATCTCTTTTCCTACTTACACAAGGGAAACATAGCTTAGGATAGAACTGATAGTTTACATGATTCAACATATTAAATAATAAAGGATAATGAGTGTAATTAAAACTGTAGGATTTTTTACTTTTGAGTACTTCCTAGTTTATTACCTCATTACGGAATATTTCCTACTATATATATTCACTAATAGTTAGGAATAGATGATTTTGTGGTCACCTACTGGGTTTCATCTCACATCATATTTGGGTTATGATATTAGAATAAAATAGATTATATGGTTTAAAGAATTGATAATATAAAACACCCTTAATCATCAGGAACATGATTGTTATTGTAGCTAGAGATCATGGGACAAAGATGGGGCTTTTGATGCTGTTTGAGTTTACATAAATTTCAGTACTTTGGTTTTTGTATTTTATTTCCACCATTTTGACATGATTTAATGAATTTTGTGACACATGTGAAAAGAATTATAAATATATATATATATGCAATGTTGGATTTTCTTTCAGTCTTCCTCTATTTTCTTTTGTTGTATGGTATTACTTCTTTCGCTGTTGCTTACTATTTTTCATCTGTTGAGTATACTCTAGCAATGAGGTAATAGATTTCCCAATATCACTCATTGACTCTCACTGCCAGTTGGCAGGCTCATGAATTTGGGGAAACACACTTGTGGTCATTTGAGCTACTGGGTTCGAGGCACCTTTGGGCAACACCTAGATCTAGGACACCCCGATGTCATTTTAATGTAATAAATTAAATTATTTGTTAATAGTGAATGATATCAATGAAATTTATATATTAAATATTCCATATAATGGTTTTTATATTTCCCAAATATATTAGATAGACATAAGACAGATCAATCCCAATATAACACATAAAAAACTATATTTTGATAAAAAAATATCGCATTTTAATAGAGATAATATTTTAAATCCAATTTTTTACAATTTTATATGGATTATTTTAAAAAATAAAAATCTATTATTAAATATTAATATTAATAACTAATTTATTTAAATGTATTGTATATTTACGATACGATTCATGTTTTGATTTATAGTTGAAAATTCTAATATTTAGTTGAAATCAAATATTTTCATCGAAATAATTTTTAATGTAAAATTATATTTCGGGATGTTTTTAAAGTATTAATATAATTTTTATTGATTAATAATCCAAATTTATGTCATTTTATAAAAATTTATATTTAATTTAAATGAAAACATGTTTAATTATTTTACATGTTTTAAACATAAATGCATTTTCTAACCACGAAAATGACATAAATTATAAATTATTTTCTAATATTTATATATTTTGAAATTTCAAAAACAGATTCCATAGATTTAATCATTCTGAATTTTTTAAAAAAATATTCTTTTTATTATGGGAATATATATAATAAATTCAGTAATATTTTTTGAACATAGTTTTGGGTAAATTACGAAATAATGTGTAATAAAAAATCTTATAACTATTAAAGAATTACCAAAAAACATGAACTAATGTCATTGGATGGGTGTGTGTCAACTATAACCTTTATTGGGATGATATTATAACCATTTCAGGCCACATGGATGGGAGTATGAGATTTATTATGTAATATTCAACGAAATGACAATTTTGTCATAGTTCTATTTTTAACAAGAGAAGTATTTTTAATATGGGGTAATGTAAAATATATGTTCAACAATAAGTAGTTATTACATAGGTAATGTTCTTAAATACATAATGGTAATTAATTTAATTATTTTATGAAATAAATATTTAAATTTAATGGAGACATAAAGATGATGAAATAATTTCTTAATTCATGCAAGAATCAAATAAATAAAATTTACAATATATAAATAAATAATATTTAAGAGTGTTAATGTCATCGATTTTTTTTATTTTTTTGCAATGTAATTAATATCTGAGAAGTCTTGGTTCTAATTTATCTTAACATTTTGTTATTTTAACAATTCAAAATAATAAGTTGTTTTAAAATTTACATTATTAATACTTAAAATAAATATTAATCAACTAAATGATATAAATAATTTATAATTCTAAAATTATTCCTCATAACTAGGATAAGTCTAAAAACTAGATCAATGAAAAATTTAGTGGCCTTTTAGAATTCTATTGTTCTTATATTAACCCTTATTTTATAATGATCCTGATATAATGAAATGTGTTAAAGGGCTTAAATATCAGTTAAAAAATTAAGGGATTTCAGAAAAAACATGCAAATAAATATGACATAGTGTTTATTTTTACCTTATAACCATAATATATAATTGGAGATGTTTAATGGAACATTTTCATGGGAAATAACTTATATATTAGAAAAATCAATGGTATTTTAAAAACGTCAATCTCTTGGTTTTTAATAACTATTATGTGTCCAAATAGAGAAAAAACTAATATATTAATTAAAATAAATGTATAGTTTGATATTAATGAAATTATTATAACTGTATATAATAATAATGAATTTTTATAAATTATATAGTTACCTTAAAATATTCATCTATAATAAAACAATATTTACTTAATTAACGTATGAATTAAATAATTGATTTTAATACTATTAATTTTTTTATATTTTGGATTATTAAATGTGTAAAAGTAATTTTATATAACTATAAGTAATATTAGAGATGTTTAAAATAATTATTTTATTAATCCCACAATTCCTTGATATATTAAATTCTAATAAAATAAATTGTACCAAATATGAAAATAATGATTTGTTATTGATATTACATAACATTAAATTATTTAAATATTACAAAAATATTAATTAATTTTAAAGAAGATATTATATTCTCTTAAATTTCTTCCCCTATTCATTTATAGTCTATATTATTGTTTTTGACTTTTGAATAGCATTATTATATTTTAATATTTTGGGGATTTCAAAAAGTCCACCTCACCTCAGTTATACAAGTGAACCTCCTTCCTCACATATTTACACCACTTAGAGCCTAATATATTGATTATGTTCTAACCATTTCTCATTGAAAAAACTATTATACATGTTATATTTGTTTTAGTATCCAAAAAATACCAACCCTAAATCCCTTAATAAGCATTCAAACAGAAGTCTGCTTAAGAAGAGGTAATCATTTGTACTAACTCATTCACGTTCATTTCTTATTATAATTAAATTTTATATATTATTTATTTTATAAACTAATAAATATTATATAAAATAAAATATTTTATTTTATTATGAAAATGGTACACCCAAATTCAAAATTTTATACATCTTATGAAATACAAAAATTACTCTGAGTGTATTCATACAACTTACTGTATCCACATTATGGTGTAATATGTTTCTCATCACCACATTATTAGGATGAGTATAATGACATATCTAATGAATATATATTTCAAAAACATCATTATATTGATTATGTGTATTTAATATTCTGTCAAATAACTTACCCCTTCTATATTAACAGAATGATATCATCGCTCATGCATACATATTACAAACCATATCTACTATAAGATGAGATTTATTTTACATGATAACGATTAAGGAATGATTATAAAAATGAATATAATGAGTAAATAAAATATATATTTACTTAATTTAATTATTTTCTGAATTGATACATTTTATATTAATAATAAACAAGGCTTACATGACAAAACATGCATAGAAAAATAAAGCAGTTAACAATCAAAACAACTGTAATAAAATTATATTATAAAAAAATTAATAAGATCATATGTGATACCAGAAATATGGATATGGTTTTATTATAAATTAATAATAGTTTTAAAACAATTATACATGTTTCTAAAAAAGATTCAACTAAATGAATATACAAGGAAAGGGTTAATTTCACAATCTCATTATTATCAAAGATTTTATATATATAAGTATCTTTTTGGGAATATTTATCATCTTTCCTCATGTTTCTAAAAAAAATTCATAATTATTTTTACTATTATCTAAAAAATGATTTATTTTTTTTGCACATGTTTTACTATTTTTAATTTTTTTTGAAAAGAATCATTTATTTATTTTTCAAAAGAGGTACTATATAACTTTTTCAACCAAAATGTGGAAATAATTTATTTTTTACTTCAATGGGTTGAGTGGAATTTTCTACCATCATTACATGTTACTACATTTATTATTCTTTTATAATTTTACAAGATTCTTCTAAATTAAAATTGATTCATTTAAAAGTACATGGTCTATTAAATAACTGATTTAAATGTAAAATGGGGTGTTTCTCTCAATATATTCTAAATGGTTTTATTATTGTGATTTCATATTTGTCAACATCATATGATGGATCTTATGATGGATTTAGTTTGATACCATATAATACCATTTTTCATATTTTATTGATAAATTTATGATCAATTTGACTATGGATGTTTTATATTGATACCATTCGTTATTTATAGATAATGTATTATTATTTTTAATGTCATTTTTTAAATAAGAATGTTTATTTCACTTATGATTCACTTTTTTCATATTATGAATTAATTTAAATTGTTATATGATTGAAAAAGCTTGATATTGCCCTTTGATGCATCATTTTTCTCATAAGACAATCTATTTTGGTTATTTGCTGAAATCATACACTTTTATGTATGGTGTCTTTGATGAAGCCTTAAAGGTATGATTATGATGTATGAAATTCTTCTTTCCCTAATTATGAGATTATTTATTGATATTATTTATGATAATTCAATCAATAGAACATCAATTGATATGTTTTATTCTCATGTGATTATTTATATGGAATTTTTTGATCAAATTTTGTTCCTTCAATATTATTCTCACGTTATTGACTAAATTGCTTATGTTTTGGTTAATAACCCTTCCATAATTATTTGTGTTTTTTATGATATATTTAGTTTTCATTATACAAATATTAATCATTTGATACCATCCCTTGAAATGGATTCACTTTTCTCAAAGATTTAAAGATGTGTACTAAAGAATGATATGAAAGGATACAATTGATGAAATGAAGTTATCATCAAAAGAGAGAAATAAAAATATTCTATCATTATTTTATTCATTTGTTATATGAGACATAGGTATGTATTGTTTTTACCAATTCTACATAACTAATATTCCCTTTGGGATATGATTTACCTGTATCATGGCCTATGTAATAACGTAAGGCATCAGATCCAAGATTCAATAGTTGCGGTGTTGCAGGCTTCCTTATAAAAAAATTCACAAGGATGCAATTAATAAAATTGATCAATACCACTATATCTATGAATATGTTACCCAAATATATATTTTCAAACAATTCATGTATTCAATGATGTTTTTTTAGTGGTGAGGACCTATGGATTAATACGCAGGAATCCCATGATGAATATCATAATAGATAAACCCTAATGTTACCCTAAAATTATTTCACCCAACACCTCATACAACATGAAACCTACTAAGCCATCAATCTTGAAACTAGTGTTCCAATATATTTCGCAAATGTATATTTTAGGTCCTTAAATCATTCTCAAAAAAAGACACTGTCAGCATAACATCCTTATCTCCTGAGGCACAGTGATATCTTTTGTATTATATATAATAAATCATCATCTTATCAATAACATGAAATCCAGAAGTGTGGTGATATCCATCATCTAATAATGCTGAACCATTTTCCAAAATTAAACAATTATCCTCATCCCTCAATTGATAATATCATATCCCTCTCTTGATGTACCATTACCATCAACTGTCTCTTTCTACGATGAGCACCCCCTCAAAAACTTATGGTTAATGTCATCCCCTTATATATAATAACTACATAGGAATCTACTCAAAATGAGTGGCTATCACAACCTCATATGACTACAATATTTTGTTAATAAAACACAATTATTTCATAAGGAAATAATTGGATGACGCAATCCTGAAAATTGTTTATGTTACACAATCTGACAACCTACTTGCCAGATGAGATGATATCACCCTAGTATGATGGTCATCACCTTCTCGCATTTCATGAAACACTCCCTTATCAATAAAACATCATTTTATCGATCTTGATGGCCATTGCACCTCATCATGGTGATCTACATGACCTCAAAACCTTATCCAATGTCCTCATACTGGTGAACCATGTCTTTTGAGTCTTGATGATCAAAATTACCTCAAACCTTTGCTCCATCCAATAATGTTCTGATGGAACCAAATAAATCATATTGCATTAAATTCATTCAATCAATTTAAATAGTAGGCATAGAATTCCCACCAAACCACAAGACACATACCTAGAATAGAATAAAATATTTGGACTATTTCATGTTCAACAGAATACTGTAACACAAATTATCAATTTAAAATAATTTATTTATTTATTAAATCACCACCTAAAATTATTATTTAAAAACATAAACTGTAACATGCATATAATTACATAGAAAACTATGAACCACCTACCATATACTTATGGGTGATCTCTCATTGAATATCAACCACTAACTGATGAAGAAGTAGGTGAAAAAAAAAATTTAGACAAACAACCCGAAAATACTACATAAGATATCACACATAATTATAATTACATGTAGAGATATAAAAAATAATGATAAGAAATGGGATTTAAGGCTTTAATTGAACACATTAAATGAGATAGAAAAAGCTATAGTCGATACATAGATAGAGAAGGAGGCTCAAAACATAGAATGATGGAAATGGGAGAGCTCATTGCTGGTGGAGGTGGTGCACCTATGGGGGGGTAAAGAAGGGCGACTGTTTCCTAAATAATTAGTTATAATATTTAATTTTCACCATTAAAAAGTCACATAATAACAACATGGTTCAGGAAAACTTGTGAAAACCATGTTATTTTCATTTTCCAATGGATATGCATTATCTACTATTTGGTCGCATAGTTCAAAAAACCATTTTCCAACTATGTCGGTTTCTTGAATAAAAATACCATTTTACGATATCTTACAAAGATTTACCATTATTTTAAAAAACCATTTCACATTAAATTTTGGACACATAGAAAAGGTAACATGATTAGATAGACCATGTCCCAACTATGTGTCATTGACTTCCATTCGTGAAATTAGATATAAATATTCTGATTCTATTGAAACCCATATAATTTTTAGAAGAAATTGATACATAATGAAACCCCTATAAAACACTCCTTAAAGTATTAAAAATAAAAAAAATTAGTTTTGATGTCTAAAATTTATATTTCCCCAACCACAAATAGAAAATTTTAAAAGGGTGGAAGAAATTAAAAAAAATTAAAAAAATTGGTACTTTATATTATTTATAGATTAAAATTTATCATCTCTATGATAAGTGAAATTTTCTAGAGATGGTACTAAAATTAACCATTTTATAATCATCAATCTGGTCTTCCTTGATTATTAGGTCCTATAATAATTTCCCTTGTGTTGCACACCAACTTAGAAATTACCAAAACATTCGTCTCCCAACCCAAAATTAAATACATGATGGTTCCAACAACATTCATAGAATTTAAATGTCATACCCATGAAATACAATAATTCCAACACCTTATTGGTTATTCAATTCATTAATTTGTCATTCGTGACACCCATTACTTCTCACATCTCATCATAATTTTTTTATGCATATTACATACACAACACTCATCAAAACCATATATCATAAAATAACCAAATATAATTCATCGCATTTTGTTATAAAAAAATTACACCACACACATATATATATATACACACACACGCATTCATGGAAATCATAGTTTAAATGCCTACACAACTCTTACAAATATAAATTACACCCAATGTCCACATACACACCAGAACTATGTTAGTTGAAATAAAACACACATTCAACTCGTGCAGTAAGATTATACATTAAAAAAAGGTCATTCCCATTATTCAGTCATACTTATCACTATCGAAGGATATCCAAATTTCTCAAAACCTTCTATATCAACTTAATGAAAATTGCTCAAATCCCAACAACATGAGGTTTTTCCTCACTATAGTGAAGTAGAATCTACAAGCCAATAACCCTAGTGATGTGTCTCCCTATATCAACCACTACTTGTGTGTGTTGTAGAATACCACCTACCAGCTCTTAGAACCACTACCTATCCTACCATAGATCCTTGAGTTATCCTCGGTCCATGGATACATTTAGAAAAATAAATAATTCCCTAAAACCTATCTACATGAAAAATATGTCCACATACAGAAACTCCTTTGTAAATAGCTCACACTGAGTCTGAACATTCCACAACTAGCCACATAGGAATCAAACAGTCAATGAACCACTCATTTGTGGCCTACCCAAATCATTATACTCACATACCTTATTATACTACTAACAATCAGATTTTTATTAACCCAACACATCGTCTATATGCTCACCTTATGTCATCACTGAACTCAAATAAGTCTTGTTAGTCATGTTTCCCAATTATACAAGAGCTTGATTAACCTCTTATGAGAATAATGTTATTAAAAATATTTTTACCTGAAACTTGATTGTGTTCTACAAGCCATCCCCAAAAAACTTCACCCTAAAACAATCATCTTTTTCAATAGGACGCAGAAATTAGGATAAGTCTGTGAAATTATACAAATAATTCATCAATGATATATGTATCTATTAGAGATTAAATAAATAAAAAGATCTATCCCGGAAAAAAAATCCGTGTAAATAAATTCTTAATGAACGTGGTATGAAATTCTTTCTATGCCTTTCCATAATTTCCACTATACTACAAATACACCTCACAAAAGTTCATTTCTGATCCTCTAAACATATAAGAATCCAGATTCCCCCAATGACTTGGGGGTTACAAAAGATGACTGAAAATATTATAAATCAATTCAATCCAGCTCTCTATAGCTTTTATTCCACCCACATCATGAAATAATGGTGGGTTATGAGCCCCAAACTCAAGAGTCATGTAATCCATGGTGGAGTCAGCATGAAAATCACCCTTATCAATACACAATATGACTCATTGAACAGTAACACTATGATATGAAAATATACATGTCCCGAGTTGTATCATTGTATTAGGATACCCCACATGAAATTCATCTTGTACTTGTGGCTAATGATTATCCCCACACTATAGGGCCCCATCGAGACCATCAATGGCCGCATCCTAATAATTTTCTAGCAGCACCGTGTCTCCTCCATCATAACAGTCCATCAGAATCCATATCGTTGGAATCGTAATGAAAAAAATACAACAGAAAACAACCATATAAATGATAGGTATCATTGAAAGGGAAGCATATAATAACATTCTCATCTTACTACCCATATTCTACCATACTACACCCAAGTCAAATGAAATACATATTCCAAACCACTTTACCTACCTATAATATAATCACAAGTAACATATCATCCACCCTTGTGGCCCCCTTAGTACCCCTAAAGGGGTTACTAATCATGTATCATGTATTTAATGATATCATAATTCCTGGGTAGTTGACCAGAATTCCAGAAAATAAATATACATAAAATCATTGTTCATATTTTTTTCATTATAAACTGATCACCCCAATTATATTAATTCATTCATGATGATTCATTAAATAGTCAAAACAATATTTATCATATCAGTATCACTAGAAACCACATATATAGCATGGGTGAGTAGATTGAAACCAAAATATCTATGTAAAAAGAGAATTTTAATTTATTTAAAACATTAAAAATCCAAACACCTCAAAGAAAATAAAATGTTAAAAGAATTTATTTTTAGGAACATACAAATATAATATCTTCTTTTGTATGTATCATGATTCATAAATAATAATCCATCAACATAATAGTTCATGGTTTAAACCACATAATCCAATTAAAGGACATAAAGGTTCTCCAATCTTGGTGTAAATAAATCAATAGTAAATGTGGAAAACATAACATCAATTTTCCACCATTGGAAACTCGGTATTTCCCCCATGAATGACTCTATAAGAACCCAAACACTAGATACATACCTATATCTTATTAAATAAATGTATGTAGTCTATAAGGATATAATTATTAGTACAAAAAAGTAAAAAAACCTATTGGATACTATTTTTAGATCCCATACATGGTCCACACATTATCTATGCTCTCAGAAGATTAAAAACTATGAATTATGAATATCAAATCATATGGTTAAGTTTGTATAATCGTAGTGTGGTTTGGATAAGTGATTTTAGGGTGTCTATACCCTTTGGGTGGGAATATAATAATGCTACAAATTTTTATAATTCAATGGAATATGTAATGTAAGCACTGGTAGAAATAGATTAAATGGAATGGATGCATATATAAACAAAAAATAGTAATATCAATATGACCTAAATGCATTATTCCATAAGATAATAGATATAAACATAATAACATATCATATGAATGAGGTATGAAATTTTTCTTATGGCCAACCGTATAGGTACATATATATATAAACGAAATTTTTTTTGTTATCAATGTAGAAGAACCACCATATCCACTTCCATTTATCCCATTATAAATAATTACATCCCCAGTCTATATAAACTAGCTCACAACCATGAATCCTCACATGATCTAAAAAATCATAATGTCAACATTCATTATGAGGGGATAGAGTATTGTTTTAGAGTGAACATTGTTTTATGGTACCCATAACTTCAATTATTACATCCATAATTATACAAGTTTATAAAAATTATATTTAAATAGAAAGGAAGACAAATTTAATTATTTAATCCACTTCCATTCTTCTAAAAATCCATATGGTTGAATTTACCTACATCCTCAAAAACTAGTATATCTCTATATATGTGTCCCCAAATATATATTTTCTTACAACACCTTTCCTTGATGATATATTTTTCATAGTGAGGAGTTGTAACATAATTTAGAAAACTCCTATGAAGTATATCATACAAAGATAGCCCTTAGGTTCCACCAATATAAATGTCCCCTGACACCTCATAACATCTAACATCTCATGTTCTATCAGTAATGTAATTATCATCCCAATGAAACTCCCACCAGTATATCCTTGGTCACCCAGACCTTCACATAGAATGTCACCATTGGCTCAATAACCTAATGTCTTGAGAAACAATGATATGCATCCTCCAATATACAATAAATAACTAATGGCGAAATATCCACACATTCGGAGGCATATAGGTTTCCATAATATAATAATCGTGGCCCATATCCAAAAAATAATAAAGATCCTCCTCCCCCAAATGATTTTCTCATCTCCATATTTCAATGATCCCGCACCATCTACCGTGAAATTCTATGGTAAGAACCTCCTCCTGGATTGATGGTCAACACTACAGCCTAATCCAAAATATATTTAAAGGGATCCACCACTGATGAGTGGTAAACACCACCTCAACCATGTCATATCAATTTTTACATGACACAAATAATATGAAATCAAAAAATGATGATAAAAATTAGAAAAATTTTCTAAGCTTCACACATCTTAATAACATGTTGCAATATGTGACCATGTCTCCCATGTAGGATGGTCTGCACCATGTCATTTATCGTAGGCCACACCATCATCCTGGTGAGAATTTATCCTCAATCTCGATGACAATTTTTCTTTAGCTCGGTGGTCATCATCTCTTCAATACATTGGACCACACCATCCAACTGATGAACCATGTTGAATTTTTCTAAATAATAATCATCACCTCAAATCATTATTACATTCCTATAAAATTACCGAGGAAAAAAATAAATAATATTTCATTTATCTAATTTATACCATTAAAATGGTTTTCATAACCTTCCAAACTATCCATGAGATCCATACCTATCATACAATAAATTTGTATACAATTATGTTCTCAATATAATCCCATGATACTAATTAATCTGTTAAATAATATATCTACAAAACATTTTCAGTAGAATTACTCAATATACGTATTTAAGAACACAACCCATAGTGCGCATAAAATATGAATAATGATATAGAACACTGAAATTATACTCATATTATCCCTCTCCTCAAATATTGGCCTTTTACTCGAGAGGGAAAAAAATAAAATGTGATTTTAATCAATATATATGAAAATTGGGAAAAAGTGATCACATGGGATTATAATTATAGATAAAGAGATAATCAAAATTTATAATATTGTTGATTTATGTCCTTTACTCTATGATTCTTACATACATAGAGATATACATTTAGATCTCACATAATGAAAGATGATAAATGAATAGGAAGAATGAATTAGGATAGGTCCTTGCTCCTAGAGTTAAAACCAATGTTGATGGATAAATTAAGGATAAGTGTCCCTAAATAAATAAATTAAAAATTTGGTCATTTTTCCTATTTTAAAATCTACATTGTGAGGACATAATTTGGTAATACATGCACTAACCATGTGGTTCTCACTGTCTAAAGGACAGAAACCATGTTTGGTTTGGATGCACTCTTCGAAAATCTATCCCCCAAACATGCGGTGGACTCTGAACACCTCCACCATTACTAATGATTTTAAATAATATCGAACTCAATTAAAAAAAATCCCAATTGACATGATACAACATGGTTTAAGACACACAGTTACATAAAATGTGAACCTATATTGTTCCCTTATCTATCTTTATTGGAATTCGGTTTTCAATGATATATTAATATAAAACTGATTTAGACTCTGAAATAACTCGACGAACCTTAAGAATAACATAAAAACACATGTATATAATTAAAACTCTCTGAATTATGATCCATAATAAAAAAATCTTGTTGGCCTAACCACCAATAGAACAAATCATAAAGGTTGAAAAAAATACAACTACCTAAAAACCATAGATTATACATAGTTAGTTAGCTTTTATAATTCATATTTATTATTCTAATATAATTATGAATTATAATTTAAAATTTTAAAATTTAAAATAAATTTATCTCCCAAATGATTTTTCATGAAAATATATAAATTTAGTTATACTATTATGGCCTTCACAAATCACCCACAATTAATTTGAATTTAATCCTTAAAATAAAATATGATTCTTATAATGGACATCATTTAACATCTTTTCCCATACTTCATAAGTTATATCTAATCAACTCACCCCAATGGTTGGAAAATATTCTATCCTCCATGTTGTATACCTTGTTTCATCATGAAATAATTTTATAATAAATCTTTGTGAATTATGATCATTTTATTAATCATCACACTTCGACACAATTCTTCCAAAAATCAACATATGTCCATTGGAAAATCCATGTACTAATTGTTTTTGACACATTAAACACATTACATTCTTCTAGTATTCTAAGATAAACATTGATAATCTTAAAAACATTCAGAATGTAACTCATATATTTTTTTGGGAACATCAAACATAACATGTTATAATGATTTATATCCAAAAATTACTCCTAAAATATGTTAAATTAATATTTACATAATTGTCATAATAAATAACATAATTATTTATAAATAATATAAAATAAAATCACAAATAAGGAACATTATAATGATCTTCTTTATGGTCTCCAATTATCAAAACAAAATCTTCTTGATTTATGAAAATTACCACCCCCCAAACTCCATTTATTATAACTCTAGAACATTTTTCTATAAATATTAATATTACAGAAATATTCTTTATTAAGAATGGGTCATTTATAAATTTTAAATACTCATATTATATAATTATCTTCTGCTGTATTTTATATAAATTTTCAATAAATTAAAATGTAGTTTTAGCATTCAATATAATCTCAAACATGTAGTGATAATTTAGATTCTTTTTTTATGATATAGATTCATTATTCTTAATACTTATTCATTCAATATACATCATTTTATTAATTTTATTTCATTATTTACACCTTCTTAATCACATACCTATGATCCACCATACATACATAATTTTTCTAATTATATAATTTCTTAATGTTATATGATACTATAAGAGGATATATAACATCCACTATTTAATATTACTTTAATCTACTTATTATATATATTAATATTAATTTACAAACATAGTTCTTCCTAAAATATTCTAATATTGAAACTAACAAATATCACATATCAATGTATATAAAATGATTATTTCACATGATATTTGTAATATTCGTATGCATCATTGAACACAATAATTAACTATTCCCCAAAAGATGTTGAATGTCATATTCTTAGTCCATTTTTTCCAAAACAACTTTTTTACTTTTTATCATAACATATATATTATCATTGTAGAGTGTAAATCCAACCTAATTCTTGACACATTGAGATATTTGAAATCCATTCTTGAGATTAACTTCATATATTATTCTTTTAGAACATAATTAACTTTTAATGGATTCAATAATTATATTATCTTTAATAAATTCTTTTTGTTAACTCGTGGACTGTGTAACATTAGGTTATATTGTAGTTTTAATGTACAACACATCTTTTGAGAATATACACAATCTGTAAAATTCATTATTCAATCTAAATATCATCCGCCATTTAACATAATCCCAAATCACTTCTTCTTAACATCATTATCACATGATGTAACTTTTATAATTAATTTTGGGAAATATTCATCACATAATACTTCTAGAAATAATTCATACATACATTTTCACCTGATATTCTTGAATTATTGGTGGTTCTGTTGTTAGTATTTACTTTAGAAGTATTATTTATTGATTAAACTCTTAGAATCACTAATTCAATTTATCACCTTCAACATCACCCAAGGTTAAATCAAAATTTCACATCAAATTACATAAATTATAATCAAATGATTAGATTCTAAAAATATTTACAATGTATATAAATGACAATAAATTAATTTAATGTAGTACAGGTCATTTATTCAGACATTGTTTTTGTCACAACCCGTCCCCTGAGGCCCATTCTGTGACTACCCAAAGCTCACCATACATAGGCCAGGGGATGACGACTAGCACCGAAAGATGTATTCCATAAAACATGGAAGGCATTTCCTTTATAACCTGTAAACACACGCTAGTAAGCACAAATCAAAATATGAATAGAAGACAGCTGTATAGAAAAAAATGTACTGAATATAAAGAAGGGGCTAGAATACAAGCCCAATAGTAATGTTACAAGTACAAAATAAATAGACACAACTGATGAAAAAGAATGGTAGCTACTGGTTTGTCCTCCGAGGTTCCTACCTAAAAGTTAGGTATAGATTTCCTCCTAAGAACTCCATGTCCGCTTGTCTCCTCTGCATACCATCATAGTATATAGTCCACCTTCAGGCCTCGTCTAGCCCTGGTACCCATATCCTCGATTAGCTCTGTCTGTCGTCTTCACCAAACACATCAAGGTGCGGGCATAACCAGTTTAGTGGTGATTATAACGATACTCATTAGGGACCCCAATACCATCATTGTATCACAAAATCCACAAAGGATCAGCCACAAATTATGAATTCAATTGAAACCCCTTCATAGGTGTATGCCCATACATATACCTAAGTTACTATGTATACCCATATCAATCATGAGGAAACACATGGTCCAACCCAAAATTCCATAGCTCAACTATTCCATAATCGAAGTAATACCACTAATGTAAGTACCACATAGTTACGTCACATATTTGAATATTACCAAGTTATTGCCACAAAAGGAAGTACCACACAACTATAAACTCATCTCAAACCAAGTATTTCGTAGGTACAGTAGTAGAGATGATTAGATATAAGTACTAAATCATCTTATCCTGTTAAAAGGAAGACCCACGAAGGATCCCAAATCATTATCAGACCCAAATACGATCGTAGTACATCTTCAGACCCACACATGATCCTAGTACCTCATCAGTACATCGTTATACCAACACAAGATCCAAGTACATCGCTAGTATGTCGTCAGACCCATACAGGATCTTGAGGTTCTAACCCACAAAGGATCGCTCAGTGCTGAACAACATAGGATCGCTCAGTGATAACCCACATAGGATCGCTTGGTGCATAACCACACAGGATCACTCAGTGCTAACCCACAGATGATTTCTCAGTGCTGACCCACATAGTATCGCTATTCATTTTTCACATCATAGCCAGCTATTGGTTTTCTACACTAAGCTTGCTCGTCTCTGGGAGGGTCCGCTCCTCGAGCAACTGGTCGATTCATCAACATAGAAAAAGTCCCTCAAAGAATTAATCCAAAGGAACACCACATCTTAAGGGTCTCAATGCAACAGACGTTGTATCGATCAGACGCCCGGTCTATAAGTTATTAGCCTTTTAATCCCAAGGGGCCGGTTGGATTCATGATTGATCCAACCCGACTATATCCAACATAATCCAAAACCCAGGTGGGGTATACCAAAGGGACCGCCTAGCTCTAAGGTTTTCGGCGCCATAGAAGGTTTGTCAAACAGACGACTGGTGCCAAAGATATGTCCAAAAGAGACAAAATGGGAAGAATTGGGTCTGGTTCCTATCCAACCCAGCCCGACCCTGCTTAGTCCAACCCGTTTTGGGTTAAACCTGCATGACCCGCTAGATTCGTCCTGGCCCACATTGCGGCCCGACCCACATTGGGCGGCCCGACCTATGCAAGGTGGCCCGACCCTCACTGGGCAGTGTGGCCTGGAAGCCCGGCCTGGGTAGTGTGTGCCCGCGTGGAGGCCATGGGGGTCATGAAGCCCATTGGAGCCATATGTGTGGTGGATGTCATGGAGGTGCCGCAGAGTGGTGGGGGACACGGTGTAGCAGGGCATCCCGGCTGGCCGTATGGCCATCCATCCTATCCACATGGTGCAATCGTGTGTCACACCTTCGTCAAAGGTCGGTTCGGCTGACCACTCTTCATTCATCACTGTGGAACAATGCCCACTTCTTCCATCATGAAGAACACACCAAAAATGAAGAATGAAGGAGGGTTTGGGCCATATTTGTTTGGCCCGCACCCTCCACGTTAGAGCGGTAGCAAGCGGTTCAACATAAACCCTGAATTAAGAACATCGAACTCCACAACCCCCAACAAGGATTATTCCCTATCCCAAAAAAAATAAATCATTCATATATAAACTTGATAGAGGGTTTTCCATGTTCATTTTTTAGAAGGGAATAAAATGAGAATCCATAATCCCACATAAAAAAAACATACCTCGGAGATATTTTGATGAAGCTCTTAAGGAATGAGATGATGTCATTGGGGATAGACCGAAGTCGGTGACATCGGCGTTTCCTCGTTTGACAGTTCATTGTCGTTGAAGGAATTCATCATTTCTGAGAGAATTCTTCATTGGAGAGTGCATTCTTCATTGGAGAACGCATTCTTCATTGGAGAGAATAAAACTCCAATAGTTCTCCTCTCCCAATTCAACCCAAATGTGAAATAGCCAACTTGTTAATTTTAGTTTATTAAAATAATTTCTATTGGCACAAAAAAGATGTCATAATTAAAGTACTATGTTTGCACCATTAATTATCGTATTTAATTGGCCCAATTAAAAGGATTTTTGTTCGCATAATTAATGTTGGAGGAGCTGAGAGGTTTTCTTTCTTTAATGGGGTTCAGTTGGTCCCTGCCTCTCAATTCAAAATGGGGGTTAGTTCTGGTGGTCCCCACCTCTTAACATCCACATGAGAGGTTTAGGCACGGGTGGTCCCCACCACCATTTCCCATGTAGAGGTGTTTCAATAATAAAAATGTTAGATATTTTTATATTATTTTATTCTTTCATGAAAAGCACAAAAAAAATATCTTGCGCTCTCGACCCACTGTGATCAAGGTCAAGGTATTCTTAAGAGAATACTGGCTCTAGGAGTTCAACGGTGCCCATAGATTATAATTCTGAGCACCTGTTACAATGTTACAAAAACTAGCTCGCATGTTTACTGATCGTACCCAAAAAAAGAGTTCAGAAATTTTTTCCAATCACACCGTGCCTCAGAATCATGCACTTTCAATTTTAGTGGACTCGTAAAATTAAGATATATTTAAAAATATTACATTGAAATTCTGGGTCATTACATTCTCCCCACATCAGGGCATTGCGTCACTGAAATCCACATCACAAAACTAGGAAAACAAATGGGGGTACTAAGCATTAATATGATCCCCCCACAGCCATGTTCACTTTTTGAGGTTCCCATGATTTTAGCAAACGTTCACTAAAGGTATCGACCTCCCCTGAAGGACCTGCTCTTATTGATCTTCAATATAAATTGGAACCACCAAAAAATGTCGCCCCATAGTCCATGTCCATCTCACCGTGGTTTATGACTTGTGATGGGTCATGTACGTTTCTCCTCAATAGGGATAGGTGGAAGACATCGTACACCCGATGCAACTGAGGGTGAAGAGCTAAGAATTATGCCACCTCTCCAACTCTACCGAGGACCTGAAAAGGTCCAATGAACCTCAGATATAACTTTCCGACTTGGGAAAATATATTTAAACCTCGTCGGGGTGAGACCTGTAGAATGACGTGGCCACCATCCTCAAACTCCAGAGGTCTCCATCTCCTACCAGCAAAAGACTTATACATGCTCTATGCAGTCTCCATCTTCCCTTGGATGATATGCACCTTCTCTGTGGTATCTTGTACCATCTATGGTCCCGCTAGTACCGACTCCCCTGGGTTAGTGCATCACAAAGTTGATCTGCAAGGTCACCTGTACAACACCTCAAAAGGTGCCATCCAAATGGTGGAGTGATAATTATTGTTGTATGAAAACTCCACCAAAGGAAATTTATTATCCCATATGTGACCAAAGTCGAGGACGCAAGCACGTAGCATGTCCTCAGGAGTCTGAATGGTCCACTGAATCTGACCATCTGTCTATGGATGGAAGGCGGTGCTCAAACGAAGCTGCATCCCAAAATCCTCCAGCAACCCCTTCTATAAGTAGAATGTAAAATGTGTATCATGATCATAGTCAACCATCGAGGGTACTTCATGTATCCGCACAATCTCTTGCAACTAGAGGAGTCCGAAGATCTCAACTTAACCCTTCTCTATAATCGGTAGGAAGTGGGAAGACATGGTGAGTCGATCTATGATCACCAAGGTAGAATCATGACCTCTGGATGTACGTGGATGTACTGTCATGAAGTCCATGGATATACAGTCCCACTTCCACTCTCGAAGCTCTAAAGACCGAACCCATCTTGTTGGTACCCGATGCACTGCCTTCACTTGCTGACATGTGAGGCACCGAAAGACAATCTTTGCTACATCTTTCTTTATTCTTGGCCACCTGTGCTGCCAGAAGGGATCCTTGTACAACTTATCCACTCCTGGATATACCGCTAGAGGCGATGTGTGGAACACCCTCAACAATTATTCCCGATGTGAAACTGGTACCATGGTACATCATATAAAGTGGATGACATGCTCCCCACTTTCAGAAAATCTATTAGGTGTATGTCCCGTGGATATATGAGCACATCGTGTCTCATAGTTAGTTACCGCGTGCTACACATCTCTGTCCAGCATAATATATAGGGGAGTGAGTGTAAGAGATTGAAGGAAAGATTCTACATCTCGATCCACAAAGGATATCTGCAAAGCGGCCAGCTGCTCAGTCGCCTCACCTAGTAGTTGTATACCGGAACTCTTGATGAGTGTATTTGCTACAACTTTCCCCTTCCCAGATGTATTGACTATCTAGAATTCATAGTCCTGAAGTAACTCAAGCCAAATTTAATGTATCAGGATCAGGTCCTTTTGAGATAAGATATACCTAAGTCTCTTGTGATTTCAGTAGAGTGTATAACGCTTACATATAAAGTAATGTCACCATATCTTAAAGGTGATGACCACTGATGCTAACTCCAGGTCATGGGTTTCCTAGTTCTTCTCATGATATCTTAGCTGTCATTAATCATATTCGATCACTGCTCACTCTTAAATCTGGACAAATCCATGTCTGGTCCCTGATGCATTTCAGTAAACTACATACCCTACGCCCTCCTATAGTATACTCATTATAGGGGAACTAGTCAACCACTTCCTCGGCTCCTGAAAACTCTGTTGGGATCTATCTGACAAGACGAAGTGTTTCCACTTCTTCGTCAACGCTGATTGTGATGCTACAACTCTGGTGAAATCTGGCACCAATCACTAGTAGTATCTGGACAATACTAAGACACTATGTACATCCATCACACTCCTGGTTGGCTCCCAAGAAAGTTTTTCTTCAGTATTCGCTAGATCCACTGCAACACTAGCCTCCGAGATGAAATTTTCCTTAAAGTGAACCTCTCTGATCCAGAACTAGAACTTCGAGATATTACCATATAGCTGGTGCTCTCAGAGTGTGTCCAGAACAACTTGTAAATGATAGGCATGCTCCTCCTGAGTAGGCGATTAGATAAGAATGTCATCAATGGAGAACACCACAACAAGATCAAGGCATGGATGAAATATCATGTTCATGAGTCCCATGAACACAGCTGGAGTGTTGATTACACCGAATTGCATAACCGAGAACTCATAATGGCTATACCGACATCTGAAATATGTCTTTTTCACATCCTTGTCTTGCACTCTATGCTGGGGATAGCCGGATCTGTGGCCTATCTTTGTGAACCACAATTATCCCTTTTGCTGATCATATAGGTCATCAATCCCATTTTGTCGTTACTTGTTCTTCATGGTCACCTATTTCCGGAGCTGATTGTCAACACACAGTCTCAAGCTCCTATCCACCTTCTTGGAAAACAAAATTGAGGCTTCTCAAAGAGAAAAATGGGGCCGAATTAACCCTTTACACTATAGGTCCACCAGCAGTACCCTTGGCTCACAAAGCATTGTAAGAGCCATCCGATATGCTGGTATAGATATCAGTTTCGTCTTGGGGTACAAGTTAATGTAAAATTCCACCTCTCTGCGAGGAGATAGACCTGAAACATCATCATAGAAGACATCCACGTACTGGTCTACCACTTCATGATAATTCAAACTCTCTACATCAACTGTACTGAGGGTAAGGCTAGCCAACTGATTATTGATTGTCTTCACTCTCATCCGGGTAAGTTCATTTTGTGCTGCAAAGGCTCCCTTCTCTCCAGTGATGGTAAACCTAGTTCCATTCATGTGGACACAACACACTTTTCACCTAATATAGTCAATATAAGCATGTAATGTAGATATTCATTCCATACCCAAGGTGACATCATAAGGCCTTGACCCTTCTACTAGGATATCCCTACCGATGCTCTTGTCCCCTAGAGTAAGGTCACACTGCCGAAACCTTTGTGTAATCATCGAATCCTCTCTCGTAAGAGTCTCTAGCAGTATGTATTGATCCAATGGCCCTATTGGAATCTCCGAGCTCTGAACAGGGAAATTTTTAATTAAATAATGAATGGCACTCGTGTCTATAAGTATCGTAACTATGTTAGAGTAGACAAATATCATACCTCGTATCATCTCCGGAGCACCATAATCATAGGCCTCAACTGCCTGGAGATGAGCTCACCCCCATCATCCTGCTTCTTGTGGTCGGGGTGGACCACCTGGTGGTGGTGGAGGTATCTTCTTGAATCGTCACCCACTACTAGCTCCATGACAATCTCCACTTCCACGTCTACCTGCTCCCTACAGACTTCCTCAGTCAAAAATTTGTCTCTACTTGGGTGGTCCTTCGACCATCTGCTGATCATCTGTATGGAGGGTTGGACAGTCACAAGCTATGTGACCCTGCCCACCACATGTGTAACACTAGCCTCTCCTGGCGTGACTAGCTCCGCCTCAGGTTCCACACACAATAGAACCTGAATCATGTGGGCGTCCACCTGTAGGTCTGGTACTCTTGGACATTTATGACATATGTTTGCTGCTATCTGCAGAAGACTCTACTACGTGATTTCTGGTGGTGGGTCTTTCTACTGGTGACTTATCAGCATGGAAACTCTATACTTATTTGTATCTCTCTTTAACACCCCTACTTTCGTCAGGATGCTATGAGAAATCATCGAAGCCCTGATATCCTGCATGAGTCCCTACTAAAGGTTCAGTTCCTTGAAGAATGGGTCCTTTATCATATAAGTGGAGTAGTGTGATAGGTCAGTGAACCTCTCTGATTACTGAGCCACAATCATGATACCCTACTGCAGATGAAAATTCTCTTTGTATGTGCACTGCATGAAGAGTCACTGGAACAAACACTCAACAGAATAGGCTCTCGAAGTCTTCCCTGAGAAGTGTTATCTCGTTGTGAATCTGGAGCATTATGCTCCACCATCTGCCTGCTACTTCCTGTAATAGACTGGTGGCAAGGATTACCATGAGATCGATTGGTGTCCCTACCAGTTGAAGGACTCTCACAAGAGCCTCCAGCCAGTCCTCAGCCGCCTGTGGGTCCATCTATCCCCTGAAACTGGGTGACATCTGGTGCTGGAACGTGTGAAACACGTTCATGAAGTATGCACCCTCTATTGTCGGGGATGGTGGAATCGATGGCCCCATATGTAATGGCACCTCTGGTTCCTCTGCTAGTGAAGAGCCCAACACCAAGGCCTCGTTGCTCAGTAGGATGTCAGTGCGTACTATATCCGGAACCCTAGCTGGATGTCTTTGTGGAGGCATCCTGAAAATAAATAGCTGTGCCTTAGTCAATAAGTTATACCTGGTGAGCTGACTCAACGATATCATAAAGAAAACTTTTCAAAACACACACGCAATTAGTATTTTGGTTCACTGAGTAAGAAATCAGAAGTCAGGGTCCTAGTGTACGGATACGTCGCCCGACTCACCAACATCGGATTCCATAAACTGATAACCACACTCGCTACACATAACACTATTGTTGTTAATAAGATCATAGTCATATGTTCTATGGTAGAACTGATTCCTATAATACCAATTTTTTATGACCCGTCCCCTGGAGCCCGTATCGTGACTACCCCAAGCCTGCCTACCACAGGCCAGGGGCTAGTGGCATGCACTCAAAGGTGTATTCCTAAAAATTGGGAAGGAATTGCCTTTATAACCTATAAACACATGCAACCAAGCACACAAAAAGATACGAACTCAAGTAAACTAAATAGAAAAAATACTTCTGAAATAAAAAAAGGTTCCAGAATACAAGCCCAATAGTAATACTACAAGTACAACTGAAATAAAAAACAATTGAAGAAAAAGAAAGGCAGCTACTCGGTGTCCTCCGAAATTCCTACATGAAGGGTAGGTATAGATAACCTCCTCAACACTCCATGTTCGCCCATCTCCTCTGCGTAAAATCACGCTTTATGGAACACCTCCAGGCCCTATCTATCCCTGGTACCATCATCCTCGATCAGCGTTTTCCATCATTTGCACCA
Organism: Viscum album; assembly: GCA_963277665.1. Lineage (NCBI taxonomy): Eukaryota > Viridiplantae > Streptophyta > Magnoliopsida > Santalales > Viscaceae > Viscum > Viscum album. The sequence continues at coordinate 1,246,306,408 of OY728147.1, forward strand.
CACACAACAAGGTGTGTGCAAAGCCCGTGCAGGGGTGAGTATAACGATACTCACCCGGGGCCCCGAGAACCTCATGGTCTCACAAAATAAAAAAAGGATAACCCACAAAGAATGAATTCAACTGATAACCCTACATAGGTAAATTCCCATATATATATCTATGTTACCATAGATACCCATCTCATTCGTGAGGAATCATATCATCCAACCAAATATTGCAAAGATCAACTATTCCAAAAATTTAAGGAATACCTCAAAGGTATGTACCGCAAAGGTACATCACATAGAAGAATACCACCAATGTACTACCATGAAGGGAAGTATCACACATGTATGAACTCAGCTCACACCAGGTATTTCATAGGAACAGTATAAGAGATGATTAGATGTAACTACTGAATCTTCTTTATTTGTTAAGAGGAAGACCCGCAAAGGATCCTTAATCCTCATCAGACCCACGGAGGATCATAGTACACTGTTAGACCCACAAAGGATCCTAATACATTTTCATTAAATCATCAGAACCACACAAGATCCTAGTACATCACCAGTACGTCATTACAAAAATATAGGATTTCTAGGTGTTGGCCAATACGGGATCGCTCGGTGCTGACCCACACAAGATCGTTGGGTGCTGAACCATACAGGATCGCTCGGTGCTGACTCACACGGGAACGCTAGGTGCTGACCCACACATGATCACATAGTGTTGACTGACACAGGATCACTCAGTGCTTACCCTCACAATTTTTCTCAGTTCAGACCCACACAAGATCACTATTCATTATTCATATCACATCCTGCTACCGAATTCCCGCACTATGCTTTCTCATCTCCATGAGGTTCTTGTCCCCAATCCACCTATTGATACCCCAACTTCCACAAAGTCTCACAAATAGGTATCCCAATGGACCGCTACGTCATAGGGGTCTCAACCCAACAGACGGTGCGTCAATCAGATGCCCGGTCTATAAGTTATTATTCTTTTAGTCCCGAGGGACTGGTGGGATTCATGCTCAATCCAACCTAACTGTATCCTAATTTAATCCAAATCACAAGTGGGGTATACCAATGTTACCACCATGCTGTAGGGTTTCCAGTGCTTCAGATTATTCTTCAAATGGACATTTGGTGCCAATGTTATGGCCAAAAGAGAGAAAATGGGTCGAAGTGGGTCTGGGTCCAGTCTGACTCGGCCTCGACCAACTTGGTTTGGGTCGACATGGCTTGACCCTTATGGCCCGGCTCAGCCCGTGCTGGGTAGCCCGACCTTTTCTAGGTAGTCCGTCTAGGGCGGTGGAGTGGCCGCGGTGGCCATGAAGGCCGTGAGAGGCGCGAGGGCAGTGATGGCTAGGGGGAGGGGGGTTGAGGTTGCGCGGCGGCGAAGGGTGCAGAGCTTCCGGAGCCATGGTGCGGTTGGGTGGTCGCGGTGCAGCAGGGTGCCATGGCTAGTTAGATGGCCATTTATCCTCTCTACACAGTACAATCATGCACCGTGAATTCGCCGGCAGCCGGTTCAGCAGGCCGCTCTTCATTCATCGTTGTGGCACAAAGCCGTATTCATTCATCATGAAGAACACAAAAAAATGGTGAATTGTGGAGGGGTCAGGCCATGTTTTTTTGGCCTGCACCCTCCACGTTAGAGTTGTAGCAAGAATATCAACATAAACCTTGAATGAAGAACATCAAACTCTACATTCCCCAGCAAAGATTATTCCAAAACCCGTAGAAGAATAAATCATTCATGGATTAACTAGTTAGAGAGTTGGTCTGCATTAATTGTTTAGAAGGGAAGAACATGGGAATCCATAATCACAAATAAAAAATCCATACCTTGAAGATATTTTGACTAACATCGCGTGGAAGGACATGATGTCATTGGGAATAGACGAACATCGATGACGTCGGCGTTTCCTCAATCATCGGTTAGTTGTCATTGAAGACATTCCTCGTTGGTGAGAGTGTTCATTATTGGGAGTGGATTCTCATTGGAGAAAGTTTTCTTCATTGGAGAGAATAATCCTTCAAAAGTTCTACTCTCCCAATTCCACCAAAATGTTAAATATCCAACTTGTTAATTTAATTTTATCAAAATAAATTATGTTGTCACAAAAAGTGTTCATAATTAATATACTATGTTGGAACCCTTAATTAGCTCATTTAATTGGCACAATTAAATAGATTTGTGTAGGCATAATTAATGTTGCATTTGTTGAGATGTTTTCTCTCATTAAAGGGTTTTGGATGGTCCTCACCTCTCAATTCAAAATGGGGGTTAGTTCAGGTTGTCCCCACCTCTTATCATCCACATGGGAGGTTTAAGCTATGGTGGTCCCCACCACCATAACCCATGTTGAGAGGTTTTAGAAATAGAAATGTTTGACATTTTTATTTTATTTTATTCTTTCATGAAAATCACAACAAAATTATCTTTCACTCTCAACCCACTATGATCAAAGTGAAGGTATCCTTAAGTGTATACCAGCATTGTGAGTTCAACGTCGACCTCAGATTTAAATTCCATGAACCGATTCAAAAGTTAAAAAAACATGGTCGCACATTTGCTGAACGCACCGGGAAAAAAGTTCTGTAATTCATTTTGGTCACACTCGGCCTCGGAATAACGTGTCATCAATTTTTGCAGACTCGTAAAGTTCCTATATATTTAAAAAAATTACATGGAAATTCTGGGTCTTTAAAGTTTGGACAAAATAAGCAGATATTTAATGTTTTAATCCTTTTACATTCTACTCTCTTTCATCATCCTTCAACACTAATGAAAATTTTATAATGCATCATGGTACATCAATCATAGATATACGTTTTATTATAAATATGTTCACAAAATAACCTATAATAACTTATCATGAACCCATTAGAAACATTGATCTTCAATCATTATATGTAACTAAATTATGAAATTTTCATCTTATCATGGAAATAATATTTTATTTATCAACAACATTTACACAACATAATTACTCATAATTACCATAATAACAGATTTTCCGTATTTCTCATTAATTTTCTTTTCACTAAAAAAAATAAAACTCACTCTATTAAAATCAACTTGGGAACTAAAATATACCCCATTAGTTTTTTTTCAATACTCATCTAAATAATTATTTTTTTTATCAGTATCATTTTCTCTCTGATGTGTTCTAATTTTATCTCCATAAAACTAGTAATAAATAAAAGGGTATCTTATCTTTTTATTTCTATATTCATGAGTAAGGTAATGTTATTCCCATCTTATATGATATAGGGATAGAATACATTTTCACAATGTGATTGGATATAAATTAATAAACTATAGATATACATGATAATTGATCATCATATAGAATAAGGTCGATTGACATAAACATCAAATTTAATAAAATTCAGCAAGTGATATGAAGTCAAAAATATTCTCTCATGTTTTGTTTGAAATATTTTTAAATTCACTTTGGGATAAAATAAAATAAGTATATTTAAATAATTCATCCAAAAATTGTTTTTAATATTTAATGATCTCTTTATTGTTTCATTATATAATAATTCCAGGAATTTTGGCTTCAAAGGATAATTTTCTCATTAATTTGGGAAAATATAATCAAACTAAATCATCAGTTAAAATCAAGACAATTTTAAATATTCATGAGATATAGATATATGAGAGACACTCAATCTTAACTCAACCAAAAATTATATATTTTATTATCTTATTTATCATGGAAAAATCATGTTGAAATGTACTAATCAGTTATGGATATCTTCTAGATTGTTGAATGAATTGTATGAAATTAATTACTTCATGAATCCCCTGGAATAAATAAATCACATTTAATTCATATTATAGTGATATATTCATGATATATATATTAATTATGTGGTTTCATGAAATAATATATAGTTATAAGAATATCGTTCTGAGATAGTTCTCATCCTGGAATCTCCTTTCATTTCAAATCTAATTTTCTTCCTCATATTACCATTGATTTTACAGATTGTATTAATTATTAGGAAGAACATTTCTCATCCTGTTTTTTTTTATTAACATGGAAAATTTCAACTTTCATTACAATAAGTTTAACAAATTCATGTTCCTATACCTTCTTAATTTTCATTACCATTTAAAAAATATATTTCAATAAAATTAAACATTCATTATGTAAAAGCTCATATTTATGGGTCTCCCACATGAATTATCATGATTAGTAATTTTAAAAATATTTATTAACCACTCATTAATTTAATTATTTTATTCTGTGATGTCATCTTCCAATCATATCCTTTTTTCATTGAAATGTTTTCCATTTTACTTCCAACTTTGTTCCATTTACATAATTTTTCATAGATTACTTGTAACTATACCTGATTTTTCTTTCACTTCTACAATATAATCATCTATCCATCAGTGCAGAAACATATTTTATATTTGGAATGATTGTATTTAATTTATTACTATCCATTTTCACACCCCCACTGGTATAATCACCGTCATTATTTTTGTTCAAAATTTTTATTCCATATTTATTTAGTAGTAATTGAATAATTATTGTTATTCATATACCATAAATCATAATCATAATAAAAATTCTGATTATAAATTATATATAATATCTCATGTCATTAAAATCAGTATTATTTTAAGAGATATTTCTTTTTTTTGTATACATTTCTAGAAATATGAAATATTCATTAGGTTATATAATTTACTCCAACTTAATATTGTCTATCATTTTTCATTTATTAATAATGTTATAAAAATATTAATTAGCCTTATTTCCTAAAATTTAACTTTATTAACAATATCCCCTAACAAAATTTCATTAATTTGAAAACTAATCACATATGTAAGGGTATTTTAATGTATTTATATAAATAAATCTTCATTTGGATCATTTATATTCAGAAATAATGATTTAATATAATAATCACATTCACCATTGATTATTTGGTGGGTTTATAATAATAACTATCCCCCTATAAATGCATACTTTTTGAATTGTGACATGTGATTTTCATGATAATCATTATAACATAACAAAAATACTAATGATAAAGGGTTACCAAAACCTGCGATATTATTGTGGATTCATCCTAAAATAATTTCATGTCCTTTTTTAAAATAAAAAGATCTATTTCAGATGTGATTCCATTTTGGATGACATTCATGGAAACAATTCTAGTTTTATTATCATGTTATGAGGGATCATGAGTGAAATACATGATTCAAAAAAAATTACTCATATTATTCCACTTTTAACCCAATGAGTTTTTATAAAAATAATGTGATTTATATCTATCTTTACATTCCATAATCTTCTTCACTATTATATAATAATTCATTCTAAAAAATTTTTATAAGGAATTTTAAATAAATATTATCCCTTAATAATTTATTTAAAATATATAATCATTTCAAAAAATGAATTCATTCATTGAATATTTTCTTCTATAGTTCATTAATCATGATACTTTCATTACATAATTTTTTCAGTGAATATTCATCTAGATGAGTCCTTAATTATTTTTAGATAACTTATGGTTTATAGCATTAATAACTTGAGTGATCAATTTTCACTCAATAAGCATCATAATTAACATGTTTTAAAAATATTTTTCTTATACTATCATCTATGTATTTAAATGATGTAGTTCATTCATATTGTTTAAATATTCATGTAACACATAAATATGAAACTTATTCAAATAATTAATATCATTACTGTGATTTTGTTAATCTTATTCCCTATACTCATTCTATTAACTTACAGAAAATAATTCTTACTAAGGATGTTTTTAATTGATATGATAAATAACATATGACTATGTTTCAATTTGATTTGAGGGGGAAAATATTTTTGTTGTATCACTGAATGTAGTCTACATAAATTCTTGGTTTTATTTTCCTTCTAATTTTTTTTAATTTTAGTAGAAACATTCTCCATAATGATATTTGAAGAGATATCTTTTTAATTTATAAAAATGTATCCTCATATATTCGAAAAAACATAAACAAATTTATAGATATTAAAAAATGGGATATAATCTAAGATACTATAAGTATTTAAACCTTTTTAATTTATTATAAACAATGGTACCAGTTCATATAGCGACCAAATTGAGAGGGGTGAATTAGTGTTGATGAATTTATCCATATTTTTTTATCATCAATATTTAAATTTTTTTTATTTGAAAAATACACATATTTGGATAGTGAGAACTTATATTTTATTAAATAATTTCACAAAACTTTTATGAATGAAATTTAAAAATATCTCAATAGAATACTTTTTTACATTGTTTAATTAGAATCTGGTAATAATCCTTATGATGTGTCGATGTCCTGTATGAGACTAAATTTTTTTCAATAATTTAGAAAATATGATACAATAATAATTTTGGTATCATCATTAACTCAAGGTATATAAATTATTATTTTTTCTCTAGAGTAAACCATAGGTAATGGTTTACATCCAATTACATAAGAAAATCACTATATGATAATATATTAATTATAATAATTCCAACTATATTATAGTCCATGGAATTGTTTTTAAAACTAGCTTCCAAGAGATTATAATTGTTCCTTGAAATAATGAATGAGATCCATTGTCTTCATGATTATTATCAACATCATATTCTTCCATAATAATGTAATATATTCCCATAAGAATTCACGTAATTTTCAGATCATCATATTTTTTCATCATAAAAAACAAAACACTAAAACGTTATGCCAGATAAAAAAAATTATCATACACACCTCTTGAAGAGAAATTTTTTTTAATAATTACCATCAATTATAATGATTATATTCCTCACTCTATTATAGTTTCATGAAATTTATAGTATTTTCACTAAATATTCATAAACAACAAATACCTTCATCAATACTATATCCACTTATATAGCTTTTTCATATTCTTCATATTTTACTCAGAATGTAGGACCCTCAGTTTTAAGTAAATAACCATTTATTTGTGATTACTATGTATATAAGGAGTTCGGAAGATGATTGGGAGGGTTTTTATGTCATTTGGAATGTTTTTTGGGCGTTTATAATGGTGCAAGGTTAGTGAAAACCATGAAACTCATATAAGAATCATTGCACAACGAGATATGGTATAAAAGACACATACTTAGGTGAACAATTCATCCAAACCATGCGACCACTTACGTGAAAACATTAAAAGTGGGAAAATGGGATATTTCATTATTGGAAGACAATTTTTCTATTCATAGGGACCAACCATGATAGGTCCTCCTCGATGTTGAGCTTTCATCATGGTTAGTACATGATATTTCCTAACCGTGCAACTAACCCTACATAGTAAATAAGAGTCCAAAATATGATATAGTAATGGATTATTTTTTAACCCCTATATCATTCTTAAAAGTTACCCTAACTATGTATTTTTCCATCCAATTTTATGTGAAACCATTCCACATAGAATTGGAAGAGATCTGGAAGATTATCTTGGTGTGTTGTTGCATGACTCCCTTGAAAAGTCCATGTTTATGGTAGTTTTTTAGGGGTTATCATGGATCTAATTTTTACGATCTATATGTTTTATAAATCTATTTTACTATTGATAGATATAAGGTGGATGGTGATAATAATTTTTAGTTTTTTTCCAATGTGGGATTTTAGAGATACAACATGGCACTGTGGGCATTTTGGTGTTGTTCTTTTTTCAACAATATTTTCAATGTTGGTGGATTCACTATCAAATACACATACCAGAACAATATGAATTAATTTAAATTTTTTTATTTTTATTGATAGTTATTTTGATATTTTTAATAAATTCATTATGGAATCCTCCTTTTTTATATGTTTATTGAATTCTACAAATGTGATGTTTTTGAATAAAGTGAAAATGGTAACTTAATATTAAGACGATGATTTTAGATAATTATTTGGTTCTGACGCATATAATATTATTTTCAATAAAATTATGGATTTATTGGAATGTATTGTTGGAAAAAAATTTAAAAATGTTTTGGTCTTATTAATTAAAATTTGGTATGGTTTTCAGTAAAAGTAATAATTCATTAAAATGGTTGAATTGGAATGAAAAACATTGTATTTGTGTATGGATATGTGATGGGAAATCATTGATTTAATGGGATGGATAATGGTAATGAAGTAACAAAATAAATGGGATATATTAATTAATTGTATTACCACAATCAATGGAAACACCACGATTTCAGTTGTGAGGTTGAGAGGGTGAATGTGTGGTTATGTGAAATTGAAACGGGTTATTCTGAAATGGGAATTGGGAAAAGGATAAATGAAATGTTAACCTTGTTTATGTGAAAATGGGGTTATTTTTTATAAAACATATTTATATTGAATTTGGTTTATATCATGATATAAACCATTTTTTGGTGTTTTATATATATTGTTTTATATATACATCATAACATGTTATATCGTAGTGGTGTGAGTAGGGAAGTCATTTTGGGAAGCCTACTGAGTTTCATTATTCACCCCTCATTATCACTTTGGTGATTTTTTTCTTATGTCATTCAACGAGACACATGAAAGGGTATAGTATCACAGTTATTTTGAGGAGACTCATGATTATTGGTCTGTTTATGGTGTTGTAGAATGATTCATGTTTGGATTAATGAAATAATGCCCTTGGAGGCATTAGATTTTGTTGGTTTTGTGTTCAACAATGTACTTGTTGTCTAATTATCTTCCACTAAGGTATATTTTGTATTTTTTTTAGGATATTAATTGTATTACATTGAGATGTTTTACATTGTTATCATTAATCATTCAGTGGTTATTTGGGTATGGAATGTTTTGTTGTATTGTTTTATTTTCAAACAAAAAATAATCCCACATATATTAAGTCCTTAGCATTAATTTTTATCCTTTATGATCAAGGGGATGTTTGATATGGCCATGTAATGTTCTTCCAACTCTTGAATCCAATGGGGAGGGTAAGAATGTTACAATTTGTATTATTTTGTTATATCTTTGACATACATGTAGTCATCAGTTCTGTCCGTCTTGGAGTTGAAATTAATTCTGATTTATTTTATAAATCATGGTGGTCTAAAGGAGTAGTATTCTCGAGACATGATATATAGAGAATAAATAAATAAATTTAATCATTTTTGATGAACATTAATCAACCAAAAATATTGTAACATTATTATTCTAGCCAAAATTATATGAATTGGAATCTCATTCTCATGGATTTAGCCAATGAGATGATCATGATATGTAATTTAGAAATGACTTCCCACTAGGAATGCATATCAAATATTTATTAATGATATATAACTTGGTAAAAATGTTTGTATTTCTTAAAATTTTTGACATTGTTTATAGATATGAAATTCGTATAGGGTATGAAATGGTTATTATGGGAAAAAAATATTTTAAAAAGTGTGTTGAAATTTTAAAAGATAGTTTACTATAGAAACGATTAATTTTGGAATGCAATTTTTTCATAGTATTATGTGTTATAATTTTAAAATTTTACACCATTTGATTATAGAGAGTGAGACTTATGGTTTTTATAACATGTACCGAAAATGGAAGTCAGTAGGTGTCATAGAAACCAACTAGAGGAAGCTATTGAAAATGTTGCTGGACCTGGGCCATAGGTGAACCAATAGCTACTTTAGATTATATACACTTATTTTAATGTTGTGGAAAGAGGTCCCATGATATATTAACCAAGGAAATTGTATCATTCTTACTAGTTCTAGAAGAAAAATCTACCCATATTTATGGGTGATTCAGAACCAAAGAAGGAATATGATTACCTAAACATGATGAATCAAATCATCGATTTACATTGCATAGTGGAAGAGCTGAATTTAAAACTAGAGATATATATATGGGAGTATTATTCATGCTAATGGTGTGATTTAGAATTTTTCGAAAAATTTCACCAAGGACTTGAATGGGAGGATTTTAAAATTTTTCTCAAAAAAAATTATATCCTTATACATTTGAGATCATATTTATAGAGAACCTATTAATATTAATGTAATAGTGGATCACAATGATAAATGGGGAAACTAAATTAATTAATTTACTATTTTAACCTAATTTGATGATATTATTTCATTGATGTCATGATTTTTTGAATAGTTGATTACATAGGAGATTCTATCAATGATTTCAATGATATGTATTCTAGATCATACAAATATGGTAAATAGAAAGGTAGTGGTGGAAAAGAACATCTCAGTTTCTATAGGTGGAGGGATCCTGTTTATAACATTGATAAATGGTGTGACATATAATTCTAGAAATAATAAATATAGGTACACTTATTTACAAGGTAGTGGAATGATGCAGAATCAAATGGTTAGATCGTTGATTCTTCCACCATGACACAATAGAAAGTTGTGATTTTTCCAATGTAGTTTTATTGGTCAGATGAAGTGAGATTTTTTGACACCGCCTAGAGAAGGTCACAACTACAATCAGATATGGATTTTTCAGGGCTATTGTCTCATGAATTTGAGGTAGGGTGTTAATGACAGTTCTTAGATGGCGCATGAGTCATATGATTTTGTGGGATGCATGAAGTTGGATTTGACTCATATGTATTATAGAGATAACGATGGTTATTATAGGAATACAATGACTCCACAATAAAGAAAATATCAATAGAGAAATAGAGAACAAAGTGTAACTAGTAATAAATTATATAGAGCTCATAATGTTATTTTGGATGATCTCTCTAGAACATCGAAAGTGTAAGGAATAATTTTTTTGAATCCTATAATCATGATTTTTATTATTATATGGGTATCACAATTCAATTACATAATTTTTTGCTATTGATTTACTATTTTTAACTTTTGATATTATTCCTTTTATTTTGAAACATCATACCCCTCTTGGGAAAAGAGAATGATACGCCTTCATATATAGAGAATGTTTTATAATTGGTGATAAAGATGAGTTGATATGAGATTTTATGGGGTTGAAATGTTTATCTATGCCAAAATACATTAGTATAGATGGGATGACTATTTTCAAGGATCACATCAACTATTACACAAGAACGTTTAGTTTCAATAATAATTATGGCACCCAAAATATCATTAATGGATACTAGAATATATAGGAACAAGAATCAAGATTGTGGTAAGTAGTAGTTGGAACATTATTATACTAGTTGGCTGGGTTGACTTTGGAATCAATGGAAGATATTGGGGATATATGTTTTTTGTAGTGATTTTCCAATTATAGGATGATTTTTTGGAAAATATCAGAGGGTATACATGCATAAGAAAACTGAATTATACAATTGATCTCCTCTTAAACTCATGTAATATTTCCCCTAATTATTATTGGAAAATAGCTAAAGAGTTAGGAAAATTAAATTTATTATTGGAAGATATTTAATGAAAGGGTTTCATTCAGCATATAATGTCACTATGTGTAGTACATGTCTTGTTTAATAAGAAGTTGTATGAAACAATTTGGTTGTGTATGAATTATCATAAGAATAAACATGTTAAAATAAATAATTGGTATCCACTTCCATGAAATTTTGATATTATTGATTAATAAATGGGATATTAGGGGTCCTATATGATTTACATGGGATCCAGGTATCATCTATTTCCATTTCAGAAAGTTGATATTCCAAAAAAAAAAATCATAACTATATATTTATATTATGAATATGTGGTAATGAATTTCAGTTTTACTATTTCACAAATTTAAATTAGAGATTTTTTGCATTTGATATTTTAGAGATATCAATTTTTTGGGTGGTTTGTTTGGATAACATATTAGTGTTTTAATGGAAATGTGATGAGCATGAGGAACACTTGGATAACGTGTTTTTAATCATGAGATATCATCAGTTCTTTTCCAAACTATTAAAGTGTGATTTTTGGACACAAGAGTTACATTTTATCAATCATGTAATCTCTGAAAGATGTGTTTATATTGAACGAGAAATGATTGAGGTGGGTATCTCTTGGAATCATCCAAAGAATGTCTTTGAAATACACTATTTATTTGGTCTAGTAGTTTATTACAGACTCTATGTTCATGATTTTTTTAAATTGGACTCACCTATGACGACATTGAAATAGAATAATGATCCATTACAATGAAATGAGTACTTTTATAAGAATTTTCATGATCTTAATTTTCCCCACAAACCAGTTCCTATGTTAATATTTTCCAAATCCTGGAAAGGGTGCGTGATATATTGTGATTCTCAATGATATGGGTTGGGATGCGTTCTCATTCAAGGGGACCATGTTTTTTATTATGTATAATGTTATTTATGGATTCAAGATAACAATTACTCTAAAAAAAGGCTTCTTCAATAGTCCATGCTTTCAATAAATGGCATCATTACCTGTTAAGTGAGAAATTTACAGTGTTTACAAATCAAAATTGATTGTATCATATTATTTTTTGAAGGTATTGGAACCTGAGAAGAATAATATAGTTATAGTATATCCTAATTCATGACATTGAGAATTTGAATACACTATGTAAAGGAAAATAAGTGTAATATTCATTAATAATGTCTTCATATACTTAGTTAGAAAAAAAAGAGATTCATTTGAGTGGTGGGTGATGTCATCCCTAGCCGACATGCATGTGGAATTTGAAGACTGATGTGAAGTTGAGGTATTTTCCCTATGTTTTATTATATATTTGATAAGGTAATAGAGGATCATAAATCTAATTCATAATGTGTTTGAATGAGGAAAAAACTCAATGGTAGGGGGACCATTGAGGGATTGAATCTAGATAATTTTTCAGTGTTTTGGTTTCGAAATTAAATGGTTATAAATATGGATTTTCATGAAATAAATTATCATATTTACCATAATTATAGATGTTATATTCAACCTAGAATAATATCTATATATATATATAATTAATTTAAACTATTATTTTTTTGGGTAGGTATAAAGAGGAAGATGGTTGAGTTGGTATCAAGATTCCTAACTTGTGAGGAGGTTAAGGAATAACATCAATGTCCAACATGTATGTTATAGTAATTACATAGTTTTGAGTGAAAATGGGAGAATAAATCTAGGTATTTTGGGAAATTTTTTCCTAGAATGAATATATACATGATGTCATATTGGTGATAGTGGATTGACTAACAAATTCTTCCAATATTTTTGAAATTCGTGAAAATCATACCATGGGGGACTTGTCAGAAATTTATATCAATGTAGTGTTAAAGAGGCATTTTTTACCATTTTTGATAGTGGAAAACAAATATCCATTGTTTATTTCCCATTTATATAAATCATTTTAGAATTACCATTGAAGTTAGTTTACTAGGTCTATGATGTATCATCCTAAAACAGATTGGCAATATGGAAGGGTGAGAAACAAATTAGAGGAAATGATGTAGGTTGTGTAAATAATCATTGTGGCTCATGGGAGGATCATGTATCATTAGATGAGTTCTTTTATTGAAATAGTTTTCTTGCCACAATACATATGGCTCATTTTGAAGCATTATATGAGTATACTTATAATTCAAAAAAAATTGTTTGGAAACATGTGAGAAGTCACTCGTTCGACCGATCCATTCCCCACAAATAATTAAGATGATTATTTGGATCATGAAATGGATCTTGATGGCTTAGATACATCATATATTATAAGGCAATAATCATTGAAAACAGTTGTTGTTCATGTTTAGTGATCATGTGTTTTTTTAAAGATCTCTCCATGTCATGAAAATCTTTATTTTGGTAAGATGGTCATGTTATCTATGTGATAAAAATTCCATTTTTAGGTAATTTAATTAGTTGGTGAGGTGGAATATTGGTTGGGAATCACATAAAGGTTCACTATTATTCATAATATATTTCATGTGTCTTAGTTGAAAAGGATGCATCCTGATCCTATCCACGTGATTCGATGGTATCACATTGAAATAGAGAGTAATAATAATTTTTTACAAATAGAAATACACATTAGGGATATTTATGATAAATTATTTCATGGGAAAAGATAGGTAATGTTTTGGATTTATGGAAATATGGTATGATTCAATAAGTGACATGGGAATGGGAAATTAATGTTGTTGAGCAATGAGACAATCTTTTTTTTTCACAAATGTGGTTATCCCGTTTCCATTGATGTAATGGAAAATGGTGGGAAGAATATATCACCCCTAGTATCATGTAAGTAACAATTTATTAATGTTATTTAAGAATGCAAAGGGTTTGGGTGATGTTTGAAATAACTGAGAAGACAATCAGCGTGTTTTAAGGATTTTATAACGGTCAATGGTTGGTTAAGGGTTGGTGACTATTGTGAAACTCTTATAGCATTTTTTCACAATGAGACATGGGGTAAGGGAAAGCCATACAGATAAGTGCATGGTTTTTTAAAAACAATTGAGACACATATGAAAAACTCTAAAATGTTGGAAATTGGTTTTTTTCCATGGTTGAAACCTGGTTTGTCTAACCATTAAAAACTAATGTTTGAAGTGTTCCTGAGGAAGATCCTGGAACTTGGATAGGACATAGTTTTTCCTAACCGTTCCAACAACTATGCGCTGTTTAAAAACAAGATAAAAAAAGTTAATCCTTGTAGAAATTATGTTTTGACACTTTTTTTTTATTCAAATAAGACTTAAATCTATATGTATCAATCCCAAAGGTTATGAAACCTTTACATATAAATTTTATGTGATATGGAGGCATTTCATAGTACATTGAAGCTCGATTCCCTTGGTATGTCCTCTTTTATGGTTGTTTTTCGTTGTTTTTATTAGATCAACATTCTTCCCTCTCTCGGATTCATAGATCTAGATTTATTGAATAATATAATAGGGCGTTTATGCCAATAATGGTTATGTTTTGGCATTTCTGATGTTATGGTAAGAGTTATAAGGAATGTTAATTGAGATTCAACCAGGTTTAGTGGGAATTTTCATGTTGTTATTCATTTTCTCCTTAATTCCCATGGTAAGTTGATTAAATCTAGACTCCACTAGCTATAAATCTATGGATTTATTTCAAATTATATATTTTTCATGATATTTAAAATAAAATTGTTGTAAAATTCTTAAAGGAAATTTGATTTTGGGGTTATTTATTGATTAATGAAATATGGTTTTTTTGGTGGAAAGTAAAAATAGTAACATGATTTTTAAATAATGAATTTAAATTTGTATTTCGTTTTGATTCATAGAAATGTGTTTTCAATAATATTTATGATTTATTGGAATTATTTTTTTATGAAAAAATTTTAATATTGTTTTTTTATTGAAATGGTTTGTTGGTATGGATTTCAATAGTAGTGTGATTTTATTGAAATGGTTTAAATTGTTTGGAAATATTGTATTGGCATGTGGTTTTCTAATTGTTACTAATTTATTGAATGGGATGGAAACTGTTCATGACGTAACACCATAAATGGGATGGAGTATGGATGTTATGTTCCACCGTTATTGGTGACACCAAGCCTATGTGATTGTGTGGTTGAAAGTGTGTGTGTTTGGAAGAGTGAAATTGAAATGGGGTTTAACATCAAGTTAATTGAGAAAAGGTTAAATGTCTTGTTTGGTTTCATTCCATGGTAATCAGTTTAGTCATTTGAAAAATACTTTTTTATTGAATTTGTTTTATATTTTGATATAAATTTTTTTATGTTTTTTTATATTTTTTATATAAATGTGATAAAATGGATTATCCATGTGGTATTAGTAGTAAAGACGTTTGTATAATTCCTAATGAATTTTATAACACCCCCTGCAATGGATCTTTGTTTCATTTTTAGATGTCATTTATCAAGACATTGGAAAAGTTGAAGTATCACACCTCTATAGTGGTTCATCATGATACATGTACTGTTTTGTGCAGTTTGATTATAGGGGATGTTTGATGTTATGATGTTATAACATTAGAGTGTTTGGGGTTTTTTGGTTTTTTCTTACACGATGTACTTTTATTATTGTTACCATCCATTGTGATACATTTTTTTGTTTGGTTTAGATAACAAGGGTATAAAATTGAGTTGATTTAAATTGTTAACATGTATCCTGTAGTGGTTATTTTTTTTATGGAATGTTTCATTGCGTTGTTTTATTTTAAAAGGTAAAATCATCCCCCATATGCCAAGGAATTCCTTGGTGTTTATTTTCAACCTTTAGCATCTTTAATATTTTAGTTAAGTACGCGAAGATTATTTTAGACTTTTCAATCCAATGATGGGGGGAGGGATGTCACATATAGGATCCTATATATCATGTTAGGTTGAATCCCTTAATTTCATAAATTAAAATTTACTTCAATCTCATATATGTTAGTTTATATATATAAAAATTACAATATGATTATCAAATCACTCTATACAAATTATCTTAATTTTTTAATGAATATGGATTACTGATACTTCAATGAAATTTGGATATTAAGACACAATGATTTCTACACATTTAATTTCTCTCTTTCTCAATTTCATTGGATTCCTTCTTTATAAAATAGTGATATTACTCTTGTGCAACATTTTTTATAATCAAACAAAATCTTTTGTAACACATGGGAATTCAATGTTTTTATTTCTTATATCCAATTAATATTTTATGCTAGGGATTAAAAAACAAATTATACTACAACACTACTCAACATCACAATATCTAGTCTTTTTAGTTTCAATTATTGTGATCCACTTCATTTTTCACTCATGAATATTCAACCTTCTAAAAATTGAAATACTATCACGTCGAAATAATGTGAATTCTATTGAACAAATATTCTAACAGATCTATGGATCTTGGAACGTTTTTTTCAACATTATTGTATTTTTCATCTTTTAATTCTCATTTTTAAAATTTTTAATGCTTCAACAGTGAACTTATAGATTGAATTATAGAATTGTATATAATCCAATGTGTATAGAAAAATAAAACATCTCATTATGGGGTTAAGAATCAGCCTTATCAATAATTTTTAATCTACTATTAAAAACATTATTGATTTTGGATAAAGCATATCTCATACTCTAGTAAGATCTTCTAATCCACCATTATCACATACTACATCAGCTACTTATTTATATTCCTTAATTTACATGATACTCCACAAGAAACCACAATGTATATTTATTTTTTCTCCCACTTGTTTACTTCTAATTGATATTTTTATATAAAAATTGATTAGAAAATTCTTCTAAAATTGTTCTTATAAATATAAGATAAAAAATTAAAACATAATTTAATTCAATGTAAGTATTTATTAATTCATATAATTCATAAATCCTTATAATTCCTTTTCTAAAATTAAATACACATGTTAGATTATACAACAACATAATTCATGAAATAAGTTTTCTTATTTATCAATTTAACTCATCTTTAATAAGATATTATTATGAAACAACTACGATATTTCTCAATATAACTGATCATAATCTCACTGATTCTTCTGTAGGGAAATCATTCACATCTCATATAGACATACTTTGTGTAAAAATTGAAATATTATTTTTATTCATATGTGTCAAGTTGATATTTAAAATAAAAAAATGTAGCATCGACATATAATAATCTTTATGTGAATTCCTACTCAACAACTCATTATGATCAATGTGTATCTACCTCCGTGAATTATATACGAAAATATATTTAACACTAAATATCAAAAAAATCATAAATCCTATAAAATTACTTCATAGATTACTTAAATATATACATGTATCGTAAATACTTCTTCCAAAAATCATATATAGATATGTATTTTTTCAAGAGTGCTAGTACACTATCATACAACTCGAATGACCTCACATATTTTGTGTGATTTTTTTCTAATTACTGATAGATGATTTCCCCATAAGATTCAATGTTTTTATATATAATGATGTATTCATTTTCCAAAACCATCTCCATTGATCATGGATTTTATGAATGTCCACAAATACCTGATATCATTTTGATGGTTTCTATTATCTATCATATCCTACCTATGACATGAGTAAACAATCGAAGTATAATTTCAAAACAAAACATGATGTGCAATTCAACATAATGAATTAAAAACATGGATGTGAATGAGGAATGATTCAATCCAATCAAAATTCTATCACAATATTTATCTTCACATGATCTTATAACTATTTTCCTAGGCTCCCATTTTATTTTATTTGATTAATTTGGGATTTTTGACATTAAATTCAAATCATTAAACCATTACACATGTTTTTTATAACATTACATATTGTTCATCCTTGATAATTCATTATAATCTATATGAGTTAACATTAATTTACTAAATTTTTGTGTGGTGGACCATGAAGTGTGGTCCTAAATACATAAGTACCATTATGTAACCCTATTTGTCTATATGGTATCCAGATGTGAGAGGATATTTTCTATTAATTATATTCAAAATCGTGAGATCTACATAAATATTGTATGTTAAAAAAATGTTAGACCTTGATGCAAGATGTCCATGTACCTTATGTTTGTATTATTTTACAATGGTACCTATAAATTGAAGCAATTACCCCTATGTGATCTAGACAGAGTTGGGAGATAACATTATAAAATCAACATGTGGAGTGGTCCCTTACATGAGTCTCCATAAAAACCCTAACTGGAGTACTATGTTACAATTATATGGGTGTTCATCACAATTATTACGGATTAATGTCCCTTATGTAAAAAATATAAATCATATTTTACCAATACATAGTTGGATTTGAAACTCTTTACATTTAACCAACATGAAAAAATAGAATAAATATTTTTCATATTTACGAATTTAAACGATGTAAATTACATCATCAAAAATAAATAATTCCATTTTCTATCATAAATGATGAATCCTAAGATCATGTTCCTACTATTAATATTTAATGTCAAAAACTGGACCCATGTTAAATTAATTCACAATTAATCAAAATCGGTTTATAATATTATTCCAATTTATGTTCCACGAAAATCGTTTAATGTATTTTCACCAAAAATATTTTGAAATTATAATTATTTATAATTATGAAATTAATTAAAATACATACTCATAATCATTATAAAATATAATCAAGTACTATTTCCTCTCAATTTGATAAAAATTCAATTTTTTATTATTTTAAAAATATTTTTATTAATAAATCATCCAAATCTCATTGGAATTGTTTGGAAAACATATATTCATAATATGACACATCAATTTGAAACAATTTCATTACTCCTCAAAAATAGTTATTTGATTCATCTTTCCCATACCCCTTAGAATATGTTATAATAAATTTCATATATCATAATCATTTATCATTAGGAACATTTTTCAATTATTTATTAACACATTTTTTCAGAATTAATGTGTAACGACATGAATCTGGAGCTGTTCCACTGGTTCCCCATGCCCAGTTCGCCACATGACCTCAGGCACATTTCCCACAACATTAGAGGTTGCCGACTAGTAGCGAGGGCATTGGTAAATTATTGGGGAAACTATGCCCTCATTTGGTATGTTATACATGGAAAGAAAACAACAGTCTATAGCAGAAGCAGTAAAAAATATACAAATAATGAAACTAAATAGTGGAAGAAATGAACATATAATGATAATGATAATGATAATGATAATGGTAATGATGTAGCAGGTACAAGTATCTAAGGGAAAGCATCAAACACAACAACGTGTTGAAATACAACTGAAAACAAAGTACAAAAGTAAACAGCAACTCCAGCAGCATCGCAAGCCTATGCTCGGTCATATGCTCTTCAAATCCAACCAGAAATCACGTTCCCGAAGTAGAAGGGCCACAATACCTATCCACAACTGCAACCATATAACCTGTTTGGGCCAAAACGCAAGACCCAAATAGGGTGTGAGACTAATCCCAGTAGGAAATCACGACAAGATCTATGCCCTACTGTCAGTGAGTAATATAGAAAAGTAAAGTAAATGAATGCAGTAGAGAAACAGAAGTACACTAAAGTAAACAATCCTACAAATCAACATTCAGATTTATTTGGCAGTTCAGTACAATCACATAGCTATAAACCAAGGAACCTAGCAACATATCTATACTCCCAGGGAAATAAAGTAATCACAACAGGCAACTCAGCAAACTACCTAAACAGCAAGCAGTACAAAACCAAGCTTCTTCTTTGGCTTGGTGGACTCGTCAAAACCAACCAACCAAAAAATAAAACACTAACTCTATGGGTGGCTCCTACTAGAAAACTCCTCTAGTCATGTAAATGTACAAAGTCACAGACACTCTGGGAAGCTCTCACTATCAATTCCCTTGTGGTCTTGCAATGAAAGATATAGACTCTATGAGGAATGCCTTATATATAATTCTTCTTATAGTCCCGCTACATAACTAAGGGCACTCTGAGGAAGCACAAAGTCCCATTCCCAAAGGTCCTATGATCGATACTAATTATAAAAAACTCTCTAGGGAAGCCATAATCGTCAATCCCCCCTTTAGTCTACCACACCAGGTTCACTGGGCCCTGAGCATATTAGTCGTGCGTAATCGACTGCTAGCAGCCTAAGTAAGTTCAGAAACTACTTGGATAATAGCTACAAATGCATCCACATGCATATAAACATAAGGAAATACATGAAATCAAGTCAACATGCATACTAGAAATGTGCAAAAAGGGATGCCTCGTAGGCAAACCGTGCTAAACGGAAATCAACAACCAAAACAAGGGAAACACCCACGGGGTGATCCTCAAGCATGCTAACAAGAAATTATTAATCATCTAATAACCTCAACCATACATGAAATATAAGGCAGATAACAAAAAAGGATCAAAACCCTAACCCGAGATACTCGATACATGGGTATCCAGCACTTTTGCAGCAAAAACTCAAAGAAATTCAACGTAGGGAAACAAACCACCTACCTCAATCCTAGGAGATCGATATTCTTGAACCTCGGCATATGAATCAGCCTAGAAAAGAGTAAATCTGTAAAAAATGTCTAAAACTTTCAACCTCAGACAACTCTCACAGGAGAAGGAATCAGGAAACATGGCCAAAGATGAACCGATAACTCGCCGATGCGATTCTATTGCACCCGACGATGTTCAATTCGGACAACCAGTGAAGAATCGGTGGCTCGTAGAAGAATTGTCTCTGTAGGTTGCTCTAGACATAATTAGGTGGAGAAGAAGATAAAAATGGGGATTAGGCACGGCCATGGTCCGATTAATGAAATAAAAAGAAAAATTCATGGCGTGTACTTATTGAGTACACGGTGTGTAGTCTACTTTTCTATACGCCATATTAATCAGACTCCACCTCATCGCTACAACCCATGTGACTAGCCCGGACACGGCCAGCACACGGCCTCGAGCAGAAGAAAAGTACACAGCGTGTACTTGTAAAGTACACGGCATTTACTTAAAAAATTTAAAGATTCTCCTCTTTTTTTCAATTATACCCAGAAAAGAAAAACATACCTGAAAAGAAGGTCTGGGTTCATACAAACTTCCACCCTTAAAGAAATTTGACCCGAATTTCCCTAGCAAGGTGGAGAAGATGAAACCTTGAACAACTCTAGCAACTGTGATCGCATATTGCCCTCCCTCTACCATGTATCATCCTGCACATGATTGTGCTGCCATAGCACTGGTACCAGAGGAACAAACCGGCCACAGAGTACTTTTGTGATAAGATCAACAATACTAATAGGATGCTCCTAGAACGATGAATCCTCCTCCAGCTCAACCTCCTCGGGTCAAAAAACATGAGACGGGTCTGATAAATAGCAATAAAGCTGAAAAATATGGAAGACGTTGTGCATATCCTGATATCTATAAGGTAACTGCAACCTATAAGAAACCAACCTGACTCTCACCGGAACCTCGAATGGCCTGACATATCTCAGTGAAAGCATACCATGTATCCTGATCCTCTTGTGTCCCAACCTCAGGGTAACACGTAGGAAAACCTGGTCTCTGACCCTGAACTATAGAGGTCGCCTCCACTGGTCAGCATAAGATTTCTGATGAGACTGTGTAGTAGCCATCCTCTTCCAAATCAGTTATATCTACTCTGAAGTCTCTTGAACAAGACATGGTGCCAGCAAAGCTGCCTCTCCTGCCTCCAGCCAGCATAAATGTGATCTGCATGGCCTACTGTTCAAAGCCTCGAAAGGCTCCATTTGAATGGTCGCATGGAAAATGTTATTGTAGGCGAACTCCAGCAGAGGAATATGCTTCTCCCAAGAACACCCAATGTCTAGGATGCAAGCTCGGAGCATATCCTCAAGCACCGGTATCGTGCGCTCGAAATTTCCTTCTGTCTGGGGATGGTATGATGTACTCAAAAGTACCTATGTACCTAAGGCCTTCTGGAGTCCCTTCCATAACTGAGAGGTAAAGCGTGAATCCCAGTATGAAACAATGGACTGTGGAACTCCATGCAGACGAATGCTCTCCCTAATGTAATGTTGTCCCAGATCATCGACACTGAAAATCTCATTTATTGGAAATAAGTGAGAAACCATTGTATGACTGTCGACGATGACCCACACCACATCGTTTCCTCTTGACGATCTTGGAAAACCAGTCACAAAGTCCATCGTGATGTCGTTTCACTTCAACTCTAGAATTTGTACCTGCTACAAAAGCCCCACTGGTCGCTGATGCTCTACTTTCACCTGCTGACAAGTAGAACATCTCATGACAAAACCAGAAACAACCCTCTTCATACCTGGCCACCAGTACAGGCAATGAAGATCTTGATAAATCCTGGAGATGCAAGGATGAACTTCCCAAATTGGGGAATGTATGTCTCGCATCAGCTCCTCGCGTATATCTACTGGCACCCATACGCATCCCTGGAAACAAAAGATCTCATCCTCGCCAACGGTCCACTCGGGAAGAGGATCCTCCCCTGACATTCTTTCCCGTAGGACTGGCCCATCTGAATCTTCCAGCTACCTCATTAGAAATTGGTCCAGAAGTACAGAGGTAACCCCCATAGAAGATAGTAAAGTCTTCCCTTACCTGTCATGCACCTCCAAATGTATATCCGAGAATAGAATCATTAGTTGCCACTCACTACTGGCCTCCTGAACTGCCTATATCTGAGTTCTCCTTCTCAGTTCATCAGCCACTGTGTTGCCTTTTCCAGGTGTATAGGCATGCTCAAAATCGAAGGAATGGAGATACTCAACCCACCACCGCAGTCTCAGATTCAGGTCACGCTACGTGAAGAAGTACTTGAGAATCTTGTGGTCAGTGTATACCACAAAATGTTCTCCTAGAAGGTAATGTCCCCAGAAACGTAAATCATGAACAACCGCAGCCAACTCCAGGTCGTGCATAGGACAATTCCTCTCATGAGGCCTCAACTTCCGAGATCTATACGCAACCACTCGATCCTCCTACATAAGAACTGCTCCATGTCCGATGCCAGATGCATCACAGAAAACTGTATTGCTCTTGCCCGGCTCCGGCAAAACTTGGATCTGTGCTAATGTCAACCAGCCGTTCAGCTTCTGGAAGGCTGAGTCACAGGCTTCTGACAAAAAAAACTGCACCCCCTTCTTAGTCAAGACTGTCAACGGTGCTGCTAGGTGTGACAAGTCCTGTATAAACTACCTGTAGTAACCAGCCAGCCCCAAGAAGCTCCGTACCTCAAAGACGTTCTTCAGCTTCTCCCAAGTAACTACTTCACTCACCTTCTCTGGGTCTACTGATACTCCTGTCTCTGAGATGACATAACCCAAGAAGTGAATCTCACCCATCCAAAAGTGGCACTTTGAGAGTTTAGAAAAAATATGATGCTTCCTCAGTGGACTCAAAGTGATCTCAAGATGGGTTTCATGGTTGTGTCGAGTGTGATAGTACACTAAGATATCGGCCATGAAGACAACGACGAAGGAATCTAAGAAATTATGGAACACTTAGTTCATCAATCCCATGAAAACTGCTGGAGCGTTCGTAAGACCAAACGGCATAACTGTATACTCGTAGAGGCCATAACTTCTCTTGAAGGCTGTTAGAGGTATATCTGAAGGCCTAACGTGCATCTGATGATAACCGGACCTCAAATCGATCTTCAAGAACACCTAAGAATCTCGAAGCTGATTGGAGAGATCATCAATACTCGGCAAGGGATATTGGTTCTTGACCATCAACTGTTTCAACTTCTAATAATCCACGCAAAGCCTAAGGGTATCATCTGCCTTCTTCACGAACATGATAGGGGAACCCTAAGGAGAAGTACTGGGTCGGATGAAACCCTTTTCCTACAACTCCTCCAACTTCTTCATGAGCTATTGCCACTCAGGTGTATCCATCCTATATAGAGGAATTGTCACCAGTGCTCTTCCTGGTACAAGCTCAATTGAGAAGTCTACCTCACGCTTCAGAGGTAAACCTGAAAAGTCTTCTAGGAAGACATCTGGAAAGCAATTAACTACTGGAGGAAAATCTAACTGAGAAGTTCCCTGGTCATCTAGATAAAGACTACAAATCTGGGTTGTAACTCCTCATAGCTCATGATGCTCGAGTCCCGCTTGACTCGCCTGAACATCCCACTTGGCTTTATGAAGGAAAGATTCACCCTCTGGTGATACAAAACTCACCCAGTAGTGATAGAAATCGAAGACTACCTGGAAGGGAACCAACCAATCCATACTGATAATGAAGTCATAACCCATCATCTCCAGGACATAGAGGTCCCATAAGAAACGATACCATGCACCCTCGAGAGGGAACCCCTTCCACTGATGTATGCTAGATGTCCTCGTTCCCAAGGGTGTGTCGAGAGTCGACATGTCAGCAGACGAAAAGACACAAAGCTCAAGACTTTCCACGAAAGCAACATAAATAACGCTATGTGAAGCACCAATATAGAAAAGGGATTAAGATAAAACCAAGGCTACTAAGAAAGTACCTCAAACTGTAGAGGGTCCGACATCCTGATCTTGATGAATCTTCTCTACAGCAAAAGTCTGGCCTGTAATGCGGCCCTGTGTAGTAGCCTGAAAACCCTGAGCTGCTCCTCCCTGTGGCTGACCACTATATCCACTACCTCTACCCTAACCTGAACATCCTACAGAACTCCAGCCTCTAGTCTTCTGTGGATCAGGTAATCCTGCTCCTGTACGTGGGGTCGAAACTGATCCTACTTCACCAGCCGCTAGAATGGGAACCTTGTAGAAACACTGAAAAGGACCCATCTTGCCGCAAGATCGGCACTCCAATGGGTCTCTCGGGAACTGGGGATTCTTATGTACATTCCTACCACACTGATAACACACCGCTTGGGTTCCAGAAGAACAATCTCATCTACCATAAGGAATACCTCGCTTCCTCGTGTCGCCTCGGGTAGACTCACGGTGGAGCTTCCTGCAGTCTGTCTGGAGGGAATCAACCTTGGATGCTGAACATCCCTGGTCCACAGCTCCAATCTCTCTCAGGTTCCTCTCTGTGATGAGTTCATGGTTGACTATCATATTAATAGAAGTAAACTGAAAGACATTAACCACAATATGTTCTCCGGTCTGAGGCCTTCCTCAAACTTCCTCGCTAGAAACAACTTGTCATTCCTCAGGATGAGACTGAATCGCTGTAACTCAGTGAAGTGGGATGAATACTCCATAACTAAGAGAGTAACATGCTACATGCTCATGAACTCCCTAGCTCTGTTATACCTCAGCGTCGCTAGGTAGAAGTAGTCGTAAAACATACTATGAAACTCATCCCATTCCATAGACTGCCGGTGCCCCGTCTCAGAGACTACGTACCACCATCTCTTGGTGGAATATCACAGCATATATGTCGCGAGATTCACCATCCTCTCTTGAGGAATCTCTAGATGCTCGAATATGGACATCATAGCTTCCAGCCATGACTCTGCACCCTGAGGTCCTCCATCCCATGTGAAAGTGGGAGGATGCTGCTGCTGGAAGACCCGCGTCAGCTCTGCCATAGTCGGGACAGGATGCTGAACTCCATGTAAAGTATGAATGAATATCATGAAACCCTCTCTGAACTGAGCATCATCACCAGTGTCTAGAATCACTGCTGGCGCCATGTTCAGAATGATGGGAGGAACTATTGGCAGTCCCTGATCGGTCATATCAGGCTTACGATCACGGCCTGGTTCCTGGCGGGCAACAAGAGGATGTCTTGGTGCCATATCTCTAAAAGAATAAAACAAACCTTCATTAAATATGAACATTGTTGCAACATAGGAGAGTAAAAAAGAACAGGAGGGTAAACCATTTAAATCTGGGAAAAAATGATTACACAGCGTGTAGTACCACTACAGGACGTGTTTCTTAAATGTTTACCCAGGGCGTGTACATTGTCCATACATGGATGTGTAAACTACCTGGCTACAGGGTGTGTTCTTAAACTACATGGTGTGTAATGTCCCTTTTCTCCCTGCCCGGTTACTCCTACACGACTGAGTCACATGGACCGTCCCAGCAGAAGACTACACGACATGATTTGAGGCAGACACGGCGTGTGCTGGACACACCTTACCTGGCCCGGGTTGTTAGTGACACGGCCTAACACACCGTCGACACTACACGACGTGTTACTACGACACATGGCGTGCACTTGAAGGGAAACCTAGACCCGTTTTGTTTGTGACATGGTCGGGTACTCGGCTGATCCTTACACGGCGTGTTCCGAACAAACACGGCGTGTATAGGAGATGATAACATCGACCCGTGTTTCTCAAGACATGGCTGGGTAGCTGGGAAAAGATACACAGTGTGTGAATACCGAACACGGTGTGTACTAAACATGCATTAACTGGCTCGTGTTGTTAGTTACACGACCGAGGACATATTTAACCTCTAAAAGGTGTGTACCTACCGTACACGGCGTGTTCTCAAAAACAATTTACAGCACCATGTCCCATCCACATGGTCAGTGACAAAGCCAAAAACTACACGGCCTGTATATATAAAGTACACGCAGTGTGTTCTGGGTTTTTCTGGATAGTAGCCACATAACTGCACTGGTGCCCTGAAAACATAGAAAAAAGTATTAAAGTGCCAAATTTTGATCTTTGGGGTCCCATACTCCCCTCGAATCAATTCATGGCATCCTAACAATGCATATAACAAGAAAACATTACAAGAACTCACGACCCACCAAATTACGATCCTCGACGGACCATAACACATCTAAGATCAAAGTTGGGCATCCATGATAAGAAAGCTCCAAACAATGACACCCTATCAACATAAAAAGTATTCTATCACAGAAGCTATCACAAAAGAATTCATTTTCTATCACAAATCCTATCACAATAGCATTCAATCTCTAATGCAACCTAGATGTCATGGAAAGATGAATGGAATGTGATCTACTAACATGTGCCTATATGATGCATGAGACGGAATACCCTTATCTCATCAGGTTACAACAAAATAGAACCGCAATCATATAAACAGTAATAGAAAAAACCAAGTGCATAACCCAATGGTGAAATCAATTAAACTTTAACATTTTCAAAACAAAAAATGTGTTATATTTGAGGTAATCGGGATTTTTGCTTATACGCGGGTTCTAGAATGCCCGGGCACATCTATTTACCAATCACATATTCCGTCATATCCTTGTCTAATGTTTCCCAACAGTATATCAATAGAAATGGAAAGAACCCCTATGATACCACTTTGTAACGACCCAAATCTGGAGCCCTTCCACTGGTGCCCTGTACTCGGTTCACCACATGACCTTAGGCGCATCTCCCCAAGTGCTAGAGGCTGCTGACTAGAAGTGAGGTCCTTGGAATGTTATTGGGGAAACTATGCCCTCATTTGGTAAGGTATACAAGGCATGAAAACAACAGTCAATAGCCAAAGCAGTAAACAACATAAAAACACTGAAACTAAAAAATGGAAGCAATGGACATATAATGATAATGATAATGATAATGACGCAGCAGGTACAAGTATCTAAGGGAAAGCAGCAAACACACCAACATGTTGAAATACAACTAAAAACAACGTACGAATGTAAACAGAAACTCTAGTAGCATCGCAAGCCTATGCTCGGTTCTATGCTCTCCAACTCCAACTAGAAATCACGTACCCGAAGTAGAAGGGTCACAATCTCTATCCACACCTGCAACTATATAACCTGTTTGGGCCGAAAAGCAGGACCCAAACAGGGTGTGAGACTAATCCCAATAGAAAATCACCACAAGATCCATGCCCCACTATCAGTGAGTAATATAGCAATGTAAAAGAAATAAATTCCGTAGAGAAGCAGAAGTACAATAAAGAAAACAATCCTACAAATCTCCATTCACATTTATTTAGTAGTTCAGTACAATCACTTAGTTATCAACCATGGAACCTAGAAACATCTCTATACTCCCATGGAAAGAATTTAATCACAACATGTAACTTAATATTCTACCAAAATAGCAAGCAGTACAAACCAAAGCTTATTCATTGTCTTGGTGGAATCGTCACAACCAACCAACAAACAAATAAAACACTGACTATCTGGGTGGCTCCTACTAGCAAACCCCTCTAGTCAAGTAAACGTACAAAGGTACAGACACTATGGGAAGCTCTCACCGTCAATTCCCATGTGGTATTGCAACGAAATAAATAGACTCTCTGGGGAATAACTTACGTCTAATTCCCCCTATATTCTCTCTACATATCTAAGGAAACTCTGAGGAAGCAAAAAGTCCTATTCCCATAGGTCCTACGATCGATAATAATTATAACAGACTCTCTAGGGAAGCCCTAATCGTCAATTCCCCCTTTAGACTACCACACTAGGTTAACTCTGCCCTGAGCAATTTAGTCGTGCATAATCGACTGTTAGGAGCCAATGTAAGTTCAGCTAATAGCTACAAATTCATCCACAAGCATATAAACAGCAGGCAATACATGCAATCAAGTCAACAGGCATACTATCTATGTAAAAAAAGGGCTGCCTCGTAGGCAAACTGTGCCAAATGTCAATCAACAGCCAAAACAAGGGAAACACCAATGGGGTGATCCTCAGACACGCTAACAAAAAATTATTAATCATATAATAACCTCAAGAATACAAGCAATATAAGGCAGGTAAGAAAACAGGATCCAAACCCTATCCCGAGATACCTGATACATGGGTATCCGACACTTTTGCTCCAAAAACTCAAAGAAATTCAATGTAGGGCAACAAACCACCTAACTCAATCCTAGGAGATTGATATTCTTTAACCTCGGCCTATGAATCAGTCTAGAACAATGTAAATCTGCAAAAACATCTAAAACGTTCAACCTCAGATAACTCTCACAAGAGAAGGAATCAAGAAACATGGCAAATGAAGAACCATGAACTCACCGTTGTGATTCTATTGTACCCAATGACATTCGATTCGGACAACTGGTGAAGAATCAGTGGCTTAGAGAAGAATCAGCTCTCTAGGTCTCTTTTGACGTAATTAGGCAGAGATGAAGAAAAAAACGAGGTTTAGGCATGACCCCGGTCCGATTAATGAAATAAAAAGAAAAGTACACGGCGTGTACTTCTTGAGTACATGGCATGTAGTCTCATTCTCTGTACGCCGTATTAATTGGAATCCACCTCATCATTACACCCCTGTGTGACTGGCCCGGACACGGCCATCACACGTCCTCGAGCAGAAGAAAAGTACATGGCCTGTACTTGTAATGTACAAGTCAGGTACTTACAAAATTTCCAGATTCTCCTCTTTTTCTCAAAAACAGCCAGAAAAAGAAACATACCTCAAAAGAAGGTCCGGGTTCTTACATAATGTTCCTAATATATATGGACTAGTATTCAATAAGTCCCATTGATCACTCTCCCACCTGCCCATGGGTAAGACCTTTCATTCCACTGTAGTAGTGTGAGTAGTAAATATTATTAAAATGTTAATGGTTGTGGTGACCACTATAAATGAAAAAATTTGTATCCATTTTTGGGGATGAACTTTAGAGGTGGAAAAATTTCTACAATACAAAAACATTTAATAACAAATAAATGAAGAATAAAGGAAATAATTTTAAAATATGATAATGGAATGATGTGTAAAATGATAACGAATAGTTCTGATGTTTAAATAAAATAAAAATCTATAGGAAATTAAGAAATAATTTAATAATTAATATTCTAGGAATCCAAATATATTTTAATTATCATTAAAATTACTCTCCATCATAAAACTTAATCCTATATTTTCTATTTCTATTGTTAAATGTAGTAAAATCACATCACATTCGCTCACCTATAAAAACACATCTACTAAACCACTATAATAAATGATTTAGAATCCGATACTCATTAAATAATAATATTAATATCCTACAGTAGAATTAAAATTATATTTTCCAAATTAGTTACATTGGTATTGACTCATATTTATTGGATCCTTTATCATCATCTATAATTAATTATAACTATGTAGAATAAATTTTCACAGAAATTAAATTAAATATAAAATAATAAATTTATTATATTAACAGACTTTATAAGAAACATATTATTAATTTCACAATTTATATTTATGAGTGAAATTTTTCTCACAGAATAAAAAAAAATTTATCTAATTTAATATATCATCACATTAATAATGAATATAAAAAGAAGATAGTGAATGAATATAATATATTACAAAATAAAATGATGTGAAATCAAAGAAAGTACATTAAAGAATATTATATAAATTTTATGTAATTTTCATAGAATAATTTAGATACTCATAGTAATAATTTTATAAATATATTAAATTTATATCATAGAAATATTAATAAACATTGAAAAAATGGTTGATAATTTATGAGATTATTCATCATGATTGGGAATGTCTTCAAATCAAGCCCCCTTCATAGCCCTACTCATGAAGGATGATTGTTTACCTCATAACAAAAATGAATCACTGTTATATTGTGTGAATGTTTTTATATAATTTAATGATTAGTTCCCCCAAAAAGGATTAGTTTTTAATTTAATAAAGATAATGTCATGTTCCTATGCTATAATTATGATTCATTAAAAGTGAAATTAGAGTATAATCCCATATATATATATATACTGGATTAATCAACAATCATCATATCATCCACGTTTCAGGAATGATTCTCCCCAATAGATGTTTTTGTACCCCTGTGATTTTGACTTGTTCACTGAAAATTTGGTTCCTTGATATAACATTTTATTAATTAATTCATCCCAAAGATAATTATAAGTGTTATTCTTCTTAAAAATTGGGCTTAAATAGATTAAGATATCATTTTTATCATTTTTTTATAAAGGATTATGTTATATTATATTCCATTTTTTGAAACATTATTTATTTTTTCAAACACATTATCTGAGATCTTGAATTGTTAATTATTTACACCATAAAATAGATAGATTGTAATAGATAACGTGAATTTAATAAATGAATTATTCAATGTTATCAACCATTGTGGTACCATTATATAACCATTTAATCCTCAACTTGACACTAAATTGAGTAGCCATTCACCTTAACACAATCTCTTATCTATTGTACTGACAACTATGTAGATTAATAAAATATGATATGACCTTGATTCAATATAACCCTATAAATCACATGGTAATTATATCACCTTGGTTTAGGTAAGCATGTGAATGATTTTTAGTGAATGGTGATATAATTATGAAATTCGGATATGTCACTTTACCATTATGTGGGTTCCCATATAACTATTGTTGTGAGTACTATGTTACCATTTCCAAGGATAAATTCTCTTGTATGTGTTCTCGACATCATTTTTCTGTTACATCAAAATAATGGGATACACATAAAAAATTACTTCATAGACACTTTAATGTTATAAATATTAAAAATAAGAATATAATAAAATAATTTTTAGATTTACCAACCCAAAAAATATAATACGACATCAAATAATTATATAATTTCATTTTGACCTCCATCATTTCATCTGAAAACGTTTTACAAGAATTAATATTTAATATAAAAATAGTGAACATGAGATTATTAATTACAAGGAATCATAATCACTTTAAAATGATATTTAAATTTTTTCCCCAAAAAATAAATAATTTTTTATTTCAATAGATTATGAAAATTATAACCAAGAAAAATAATATTTACAAACAAAAATCTAGAGTCATATTCAATATAACATAGAAAAAACATGTTTTCTACTCAATGTGATCCAAATTAAATTAATTATTATATAATACTTATTTTAATATATCATCAATGTTATAGAGTTATAGTTTGGTACTTACATTGGAAATTGAATTCTATTGTCATATATTAGATTAAATTATTCGTTTTCCCTATGTATTTTATTATATATGAGTTCTCATAGTGAATTGATTGGAAAATGTAGATAACTGATCAATAGTTAGGTGATTCAGTAGAATTTATTCATATATTTATCACAAATAAGAGATTTTTTATGAAAGCATATAGTTTTATAATCAATTTCTATCTTTTTTCCCCTTATCTATGTATTCATATTTTTTTATCTAGTTTTCATAGTAATTTTTATATCACCATTATTTTTCCATCACCTCCCATTTCATTTCAAAAACATCATTATCAACTATTATATTTATTCATACCTCTATTTTGTATAATTTATCTTAATCACAATTATAATTTTATTTGGTTTGACCATTCTTACCATAGTAATAGTTCTATGGATGTTTTTAATTTTAAAATAGTGAGAGTTTAACAATACATATGAGATGGACTGTGAAGGGATCAATATCAGAATAAGGTACGATGGTTTATTAACAAAATCCTTAAAAATTTTATTTTTCTAATACTTCTTATTTTTTAATATATTTTTTTAATTAATTTTTTATATTAAGAACATGTGTAGTGAATGTTTTTCAGAAATTAGGTAGAAATGATTTAAAATTTCCTCACTATTTTTTCCTATATTTATTGTTTTTTTCTTTTTCGATCCTAGATAATCATTCAAAGCATCTAATTATTATATTCTAATTATTTTTAAATATATGATATTGTACATAAACGATTTTTTCTATGAAAATTCATTTCTCTACTTTCTATTGATTGAAAAATTGATGTTGGGTTTAATAGATAGAGGGATAGGGTGAGAATCTGTTTCTATTTGCCCAATTTTATTCTTCTTGAAATTTATAATTCATATTTCTATGTGTTTATGGTATCTAATAGTAGATACATTACCAATTTGTAGTTTCTATGTGTATTCATCTAGATTTATTAATACCCATAACATTATTATGATTATTACTTAATGAAATGTTATATGTTGTTAATATATTTAGATCCATATGATTCTCTAAATAAATCTCTTATTTTTACTTGTTTATATTTCTCTAATTTTCAGAATTATTTTCTATACACCATGGGTTTCCAAGAAATTAAAATATATTCCATAATTATATTTCCCAAAAATTCATTTTATTCCTGTATTTTTCAATTTTATTTATATTTAAATTTATTTGTTTTCTTACAATTTAACATATCACTTGTTTGACCATGGGTACCACTATAGTTTTGTTTCAAATATTTTGTGAATAAAAAATTATGTAGATGCATCACAAATGATTTAATTTCATTTTCTAGTATTTCATATTTATGAAATGTATAACCTACAAGAAAAATATAAATAAATAAATTCTATAAATGATTATTTAATGAAAAATAAATCCTCATTAACCTTCATACTCTTCATATGATATTTCTAATGGGGATCAATAATATGGAAGATGAAATCCTCCCATGTCAAAAGTTGTCTATTATATTAGTTTAATCAGTCAATATATTTGAAGGACTCGATTTTATCCATTTTATAAAAATAACTAGATATTTATTTGTTAATAAAGAATAAGGATGATTTAGGTCTGTAGATATTTCCTTCCAGATTGAGTATGTTACAGACATACTTTTATCCCATAGTAGTGGGATTTATAAATTCATGCAGGACACTCCAAAATAGTGAAAACCTTTTCTCATGAATTTATAATGAACTATTTTATGCATCATATATTCATGAATTATATTAATCACTATATAAAAATACTTTTTTATTAAATTTTCTGTTATGGATCATTAATGGTAGTTTATGAGGTGTTTAGACTAGTATTCTAACCAATATTCTATCATATATATTAGGGGAAAATACACCCAATCATTCATGAAAATCAATAAATTCATATTGAAACAATATATATATATATATATTTCATATATATATATATATATAGGAAATATATAAAATGAAATTTCCCAATTTCATTATATCATGTGGTCATTGTGTAAGTCCAACATATATTTTATCATATACAATAAAAAGTGATATTATATCAAAAATTCCATTTAGATGTCATTAAATTATCATTTAGAAGAATATATTTACCATAAAATTTTATCACATAATTTCTAATACCTTGTGATGTCCCATCTAATAAATATTTGTATAAACTCTTAATAAATTGGTCATCTGTCGGATTCAACCACAATCAGCATTTAGTCAACAACATTATGTGACCCCAAGGGACATTATGACATTGAAAAAAATATATGAATCAATAAATTAGTATATGTATATATATATATATTAAAGGGTATTATTCAATCAAATATTCCATTTTACCAAATCGATAAAGGAATTTGGTGTGATCTCTATGAAAAACATGTATCTATATATCACATTACATAAGTCTAAAACCTATAAAAATGTTATTTTTTATATTTTACATTTTTTAATACCTCGAGTGACCATGGGACATGGACTATATAAATCCCCAATAGTCAACCTGTACACTCCCAATTATCAGATTCTTCACTACTATGTTTACAAATACATAACATATCATTCACCATTATTGATAAGAAAATCACATTCCTATTATCCAAATTGATATTTAATATAATGTTGTAGCCACACACTTATACAACCAATCATTATAAAGCAACTAAATTCCATACTCATAAAACAATATGAAATATACCATATTGGTTGAAATCCAACTGAGGATATGATCAGTAGCATATTCAACAAATCTCATATTAGGTAAGTATTTAAAAATTCGATATTAGGGAATAAAAAAATGGTTCTCTTGATTATTATCATGAAAAAATTAGTTATTAAGGACTAAAATATCATCCATTATCCATATTATACTAGTGAAACTTACATAAAACTCTATGTGTGATTCCTTGTTGTTCAACTAGTTCACACGAATAATATTTTTTCATGTTTCGGGATTTAAGAGCATATTATATATATCTATGAAACAAATACTCATTCCAACCATAAGACTCCTTAGTAACCTCTATTTCTATATAAAGAAGATAAATTATGGGTAAATCAATAACATAACTTGATATTTTATTTAACATTAAGTTTCATGAAATATAAATCTATCTATACATCTATCCAGTGCATGTGAATGAATTATAAAATGGAGATTTTCTGAAATATGATAAATTTATATATTCATATAACCCATTTATGATTATTCAATCGAACCAAGAACCTTTATATCATATCATTTATAAAGGACATATATATATTCCTTATGTATGGTTCATATTTTTTGGTTTTTTGACACATAACATAATTTAAAATTCCATTGAGATCTCTATATATGCTACTAATAATGTTATTCCTCTTACTCTTTGATGTGAAATATATATGAAGTAATAATGATTTAATAATAGTAATATATAGGATCCATATTTCTAAATATTAAATTCAATAAACATATAAAATTACATATATTCCTAACAGCAATAGTTATAATGTCAAATGCTATTTTATACATAGAAATATTTAATGGGTTATCATCATAATACAAAGAACCAAATTCTTTCAAAAATTTGTCAATTAGATGTTGGTACAACTTACATTATTATTTACTAGTAAATCTTAAACTCATATATGATAAACTTACAATTATATTTTATAACATGTAATATTACACATTACAAATCAGTTTATTTCCATATTCAAAAATATATTAGGATAATGCTATATCCACATTTTCTTTAAACTCATTAAATATGACCAAAATCATGATGTTCAATTATTAATGATTATTTGATGAAAATATTTGCATTTTTCATTATAATAAAATTTCATAAACTCATGACAACATTATGGGTAAAACACATTATTGTTATAAAACATAAATCCTTTATTTATTATCTTTGAAATTTTCTATGTTCAAATATACTCATACTAGCCTCATAAAAATTATATTCATTAATAATAAATTGTAAAGATACAAAAACCCTCTTATTGAAGTAAATAACACTTATTTCCTTTTCATAGTAATATATAACAAGTAAACTATTGTATCCATATCATAAAATATATTCCATATTTTTTAGTATCATCATTGATAAGAATATTAATTATTTAAATACAATGTTTATTTGTAGAAATCACATTAAATAATTTTTAACTAATTTATAGATAATCATTTTGTCCTATATAAATCATTTTCCCATTTTATCGTCTCTAAATATGTTATTGATTTCAATAAAACATAATCTGTCTATACACTATAACAAACAAAACATTTATTCATGGAATTTTAATTTAGATTATATAAATTTGTCAAATTTAGTAATGTTGTATTATATAACTCACTTCTAAAACACGAGAGAAAGAACAATATTTTATTATTCTGTATATAACATCACATTTTTATTATACTTTTACTCAAAAAAATTGAGCATCATAGTCAGATAAAATTTAAAAATTAGATAAATTTTATATCTAAGGTGTGGTATGCTCGATCACTATTAATGTTCACACTCATAACATACACTATAGAAAAAAATATAATATTAGTAATGACATAATATTTTTTAAATTGAATATATATATATATATCTCTCTTTTTTGGAAAATTATTTTTAATGTTGAATGAACAAAATATGAGTTATTTAAAGAATGTAGTGAACCCACATGACCATTACCAATATAATTAGTTTAATATTAATATGACCATTGCAATATAAATCTGATCATTAAAACTTATTAATTATCCATTCGAGAGGTTTATTCATATATAAAATAGAAATATAATATTTTTTGAGAATATAATATGAAATATTTTATGTTTATATCATTAAACAAGTAAATAAATCAATAAAAAACACAAAATACCTGATTATATTTTAGTACTACATAAATGATTTGTTTTCAAATTTATTAAAAATATAATGTTTTTAAATAAAATTTATTTTAACAAAAAAAAATATAAAATGATCTTATTAATAATTATAATGATAATTTAATTTAATGGAACCATTAATAATATTTCAAAGGATTCAAAAAATTATCATTTTATTGGAATTTTTATATATCAAATATGAAATAATAATATAAAAAAATAATTATAATAAATTGATAATTATTTTACAAAATGAGTATCATTATTATAATATAATACAAAAAACAGTTAGAGATATTTTTTAATTTTTTTTCCAAAATAGAACAATTTTTGGTTAATAGTAAAATATGAAAAAGAAATATGATAATTTGAAATATCAAAAATATACAAAAATAAATGATTAATTACTGTTGTAGGTGACTATTAGAACAACCATATATTTATAATTTAAAATATATTGTCATAATAATAAAATATATTTATATTTTTCAGAAAAAATAATAATCAAATTAGTATTATATTCAAAATTACTAATCTACCATTCTTATAAATACCACCACTATACTTCACTTCTAAAAAATAGTTTTTCATCATCACCATACTAAATATCTAAAATTTTAAATCTCTATCTCCAACAACATCCCTAAATTCCATGGTCTCTAAAAAATCCAATCTAATTTTAATTTAGTGTTAGTTTAGTAGAGGATTTATTAAGAGGTAATATTATTAACCAAATTATATTTTGATTCATTCATATTATAGATTCAAATATATATTTCTTACCTATGATATTGATAATATAAGAAATTTTATAATATTAAATTGTTATTTTATTTATGGAATATCATTCATATAACCCCTCATATTCTATTACTTTAAAACATGATAACATTGTTTATATTATGGTATGTTTACTACCTCCAGGGAAAATGTGTATTGTTTCCCATTATAACTCCAAACCATTCATTTTTTTTAAGTATCCCATAAGTATATGTGAGAACTTTAAAGGGAAGAACCAATATGTCTTATTCCCCCCACGAAGATCCTCAATCGTAACGATGTTCATCTCTCGAGACCACTAAACACCCTGAGAAATGATTCACTAATACAGCACATCCATCTATGCGCACATTATCAAGAAATATACAACATCACCCCAAGAAAAATCAGATGCGTCACCACCTAAACACCAGATGAAACAACCATGATTTTTGGTGATCACTATATACCACCACAAGTTCCACCCATAGGGAATTTTTGGTGGAAAACACAATAATAATGAAGAAGGGAAAACCTTGGAAATAAACCCAAAATACTAATATCCAACAGGGTGATGCGAGTGAAATAGCTGAGGATGATGAAATCATAACGCAGTGAACATAGAAGGTGTATGAAATAGGTTGAGGTATTTTTCATCAAATCACTAGAATGGGGATCCACGGAACCTTGTTGGTCTCGAGGTTGATGACATTAATCCAATAGAACACCGCAAAAGCTATACCTTCATTGAATCACCCGTAACCATTTAAAACATCATAAAATCCATCAATCCCAACCAAAATGGGGCCATAAATGATAGAGGATATTGAAATGGTAGTGGAAAACAGGGATAATTAGACCCACCTTTCCCTAACATTAATTTGCAATAAGACTAAAATCAGAAATCAATAATTATAGCAGAACCATCATAGGAGATTGAACAATAAAAACTAAATCATTTTCCCTTACCTCCTTAATAATTGATTTTAATGAAAAAATAATGTACATAAATGATCTATATAAGTATATTATATATTATTTCATAATTAGATAAATATATATACTCATAATGTTGAAATCAATGCAATAATCTCACTACAATTGGGATACCCACCAAAAATAAACTAATCATAAATTTATTAAACTATTTAAATAATTATTATTTTAAATAATACTGGATAATAGTAAAAATTTGGACTATTTGAAGAAAATTAACTCTAAAAAATTATACTTTGGGTTTTTTGAAAACATTCAGAATTAACACCCATAATCATACACAACTACTGTTCCCACAGACACATGACATGAATGACCATTATATCATAGAAAATTAAAATATTTCTAAATTTAAAGTCTAGAAAAAATTTAT
Source organism: Viscum album (assembly GCA_963277665.1). Lineage (NCBI taxonomy): Eukaryota > Viridiplantae > Streptophyta > Magnoliopsida > Santalales > Viscaceae > Viscum > Viscum album. The sequence goes on from OY728147.1 coordinate 1,246,345,618, forward strand.
AAAATCAAGAAAAGAAATAAAATATTTTTGAATAAGGTTATCAATAATGAATTTGATAATACGTTTTTACTTATTTTGATTCTAAGTGCATGTGTATAGAGAATGTATATTGGAGGTAAGTGATCTCTATGGACACCAATTTTATGTATTGGTAAATAATTCTCTCTATTTATCTCAAATTATGATTGTTTTTTTTAATTTTTCAATTTTCAATATATACTTCCAAAAAAATATATACTATATTTAATTCACTATTTTATTAATGATATATTTATTTTTTATGATTTCCCTTTTCAATTTCATTCGTTATGTAAAAATTATTAAAGGATACTTTTTGGTTTCATACATTGTTTCATGTAACACGAAAATAAATTTTTAAACATCCATGGTTTCTAAAAATAAATATTTTAATATATGTTGATAGTTGCAAATATTGTGGATATATGAAATTTTTTTTTGCTCTTACACACTATAAAGACCAATTATTATTTTATGAATCCTCTAATTAGACGCAACTAAAAAACCAATTTCAATGATTTTTTAATGTTTTTTCTTTTGACGGAAATTAAATTACTGACCAATAATTCCCTAATACCATATTAAATTCAAAACAATTCCTTAACATATTTTTAAGTACATTATAGTTTCATTTTTTTTTCAATATGGATTAATGTGTATAAGAGTTTCATTGGATGTCAATTAGTAGTCAACATGTGAATAAAAGGTATTGATAAAGAAGTTGGAGAAGCCTTAGATAATTCTTGTGGATTCAATGCATTGAATACTATAATTGATCAATTTTACAAGAGGATTCAAAATTAGATCATTATTTGTACAGATCTTCAAAGGAGAAGACATGTGATTTAATGATAAAACGTCACTCATTACAATAATAAATGACATGAATTATGACTTAATACATGAGGAATTAAAAAATGATCCATTCATCATCCATTATTGGATCAAAACAATAATTTTGAGATCATCTTGAACTTATGATCTAAAAATAAAAGAATTGATGATGTTTGAAGTTGAAGATGATGAAAGGAGGATTTCTTGTTATTTGAATGAGGAAGGATGCATTAGAATTTTAAAGAGGAATTCATACATTGTTTTGATAAAAAAATGCATAGTAGTTCCCTTAACCAAAAAATTAGGTCCAATCATGAAGTCCATTTGAAACCCTCACCTAATGAATATGCGGGACCCATGGGTAATCTATGCGGAAGGGGAATGCCTTAATGCGAGGCCACAAGTGGCACATGCGGGCCTTGTATATTCTCACAGGAGACACATGATGGTGAACCTGTGAAGCCTGGGAGATAGGAATGTGCCTAGAGGAAGCATAGTGGGTGCTAAGAGCACACCCGTAGTACACTGTAAGGGGAGGTACCATGAAGACTTAGACCAGGGACTCTCTCCCCAAGGATTCCCATGATGCCTCTCCCTAAAACCCTCAAAGTCTTAGACCGGGGAATCTCTCCTCATAAGATCAAGAAGATGAAGACTTGGGAGAAGAAGAGGGTAAAGATCTCAGAGATGCACCTCCCGCATTTGAGGAGGGTATCTCCACCACTGTGGATGAGCTCAAGGAAATAAACATGGGTACCGAAGAAGACCTGAGGCCCACTCTCATTAGCGCGGCCATGTCCCCGGAGGAACACGAGGTATATACCTCCTTATTTAGGAAAAATAGTGATTTATTTGCATGGAATTACACGGAAATACCCGGACACGATCCCGAGGTAGCAACACGTCACCTGGGTCTTCCAGAAGACCACCAGGGCTACAAACAGGCCGCTAGAAGGACACACCCCTCACATGCTTCCAAGATAGATGTTGAAGTAGATAATCTCATTAAAGCAGACTTCATCAGGGAGGTCCAATACCCCATTTTGTTGGCCAACATCATCCCTGTCAAGAAAAATAATGGAAAAATCCGTGTCTATATTGACTTCAGAGTCATTAATTGGCATTGTCCGAAAGATAACTTCCCGGTTCGAATCACCGAGTTGTTAATTAATGTGACGGCTGTGTATGAGGTTGTATCCTTCATGGATGACTATTCATGATATAATCAAATCAATATGGCCTGAGAAGAAGAAGATAAAGCCACTACCTTCAGGACCCCTCAAAGGGTATTCGGTTACAGGGTCATGCCCTTTGGTCTCAAGAATGCTGGCGCCAAGTATCAGTGTACCATGCATCGGATCTTTAAGTTGTTCCTGGGGAAATTTGTTGAATGTTACATGGATGACATAGTTTTCAAGTCCAGACAGTTCTTGGATCACTTGTCGGACCTTGAGACCGTCTTCAACAAGCTCTGACAGCATAGCTTGAAGACGAACCCATTGAAATGCGCCTTTGGGGTTACATCAGGGAAATTCCTTGGCATCATCATACTACATCCCGTCATCAAAGTCGACCCTGAGAAGACGAAGGCTATCTTGATATTTCCACTCCCTCGAAACCTCACTTAGCTGAGGGGATTCCAAGGACACATGGCCTATATTATTCGGTTCATATCCAACCTGGTAGGCAAATGTTTTCCCATTACCAGGTTGATGAAGAAGGGGGTCACGTACCAATGGATGGACGACCACCAAGAGGCATTCGAGGACTTGAAGAATTACCTCTTAACACCACCAGTTCTGATGCCCCTGGCCAAACTAAGGCCTCTCATTCTATATGTGAAGGCCCTAGAACGGTTATTAGGATACTTCCTTGCATAGAATAACTACACCGAAAGCGAAAACAGTCTCTATTACCACAGTCGAAACATGATAGATTCTGAGACTCAATACTCAAAAATCGAGAAGAGCTGTCTGGCCTTGGTCTTCACTGTTCACAAGCTGTGACATTATCTATAGCATCATGGGATCTATTTAATCTCGCAGAGTAACCCGCTCAAGTACATCCTCAGTCGCCCGATGGTAACCAGATGCGTATCCTGATGGGCGGTCATCTTGCAACAGTTTGACACCTGGTTCGTGCCTCAAAAAGCCATCAAGGGCCAGACATTAGTGGACATTCTGGCAGAGCACCCTTCAACAGGGACCGCTGCACCGGATGCTGAACTACATGATGAAGATATCTTATCGGTTCAAGTGGAGTTCCCATCATTGGAAATGTACTTTGACAGCGCGTCCCGAAGCCCCACCGGGAAGAGGATGGAGGAACCCAGATTCAACAACGTGGGTCGGGGGATAATACTCGTGCCCCCAGAAAAGGTAGTTTTTCTATATTCTTTCCTCATTTCAGAGGGATGTACGAACAATGAAGCAGAATATCAAGCCCTCATTGCAGGCCTAGATCTCGCACTCCAGGAACAAGTACAACACCTTAAGTTAAAAGGTGACTCGGAGCTAGTCATCAAGCAAGTCAATAATGACTAGGCTATTAAAAAGGAGGACTTTATCCCCTTGTTTGACCATGTCTGAGGATTAATGGTCGAGTTCTCCACATAACTAACATTGCCTTATATTCCATGGTCCCAGAATGCTTAGGCTGATGCATTAGCCAACACAGCCACATCCCTAGCTGATCCAGACCGTGATGAAACAATCATCGGTATTTCTCACCATAGAATGGTATTTCTATTTGTTCATACTAAAATGGAAGAGATCCATGAAGTCAGTCCTGTCCCCGAGTCATATGCTCCTCCCACCGGCTGGATAACCCCCATCATAAACTACCTTCAATGGGGAGAGCTCCCATCAGACAGGGATGAACGAGAGAAGATACGGAGAAGGGAAATCAATTTTGTTCTATATGGTGGTGTAGGTCAGCAATAGGTCCTCTACAAACGAGGCCTCGATGGAGTTCTCCACAGATGCATTGACGGAGATGAAACTGTTGTCGTCATGACTGATGTACATGCAGGAGCATGTAAATCACATCAACCAGGGACCAAGATTTCCAATTAGGTTCGAAGGATTGGGTACTACTGGCCCACAATGGCACGAGACTATGAGCGTTTTACCGCAAAATGACATTCATGCCAGATCCATGCCAATTTCATACACCAGCCCACAGAGTTACTTCATCTCGCTATGTTCTCATGGATGTTTTCCTTCTAAGGAATGGACGTCGTGGGACCATATCCTCCCACCACAACCAAACATCTGAAGTATATCCTCATGATGACCGACTTCTTTTCCAAATGGGTAGAAGCCATACCCCTCAAGGAATTCGGGGCAAGAAATATTGTCAGCTTCGTGAAGACCAATATCATCACCAGATTTGGTGTCCCTCATACCATATTGACGGACAACGACACCAATTTATGCTCTACTGAGTTGGAAAATATATACCACAAGTATGGTATCAAGGCTAACCACTCATCCTGCTACCTTGTAAAGGCCAACAGAGAGATAAAAGATTTCAACAACACCATTTCCAACATCCTCCAAGAAAACGGTGGACAAAGACAAGAAGTAATGGCCAGAGAAACTCCTCCATGCATTGTGGGCGTATCAAACCACAATCTGCACTGCTACTCGATATACCCAGTACTCATTAGTATATAGCACGGAGGTGGTCTGTCCCATTGAACTCCAACATCCCTCACTCTGCATTGCCATCTGTGATCAATTATCCGATGATGAGCAGTCAGAAAAGCGGATAAGTGAATTGGAATAGCAAGATGAGAAGTGGCTACACACTCTGCACCACCTTGAAGTGTACCAGAACTGGATCACACGAGCCTTCAACAGAAAGGTCCGCCTCTGGTCTTTCTTGGAAAGAGAATTAGTGCTTCTTCTCTGAACCCCAATGATACTCGGAAATAAGCCTCCAAATCTAGAGCCCAAGTGGGAGGGACCATATGCAATACACAAGGTCCACTCCAATGGAGCATACACCCTAATCTCCATGGACGGGCAATTCACTACAGCTCCTACCAATATGAGATTCCTGAAGAAGTATTTCGCATAGAGACCAGGTACTCTTGTCCTCACCGCATGATGTTAAATTGCAGGGAGTACGTCCTCAACACATGACATTAAACAGCATGGAGTTCATCCTTACCACATGACAATAAACTACACGGATGAAAAAAAAAGATGATGTACACATCATCTGAGCGGTATGACATTAAACTGCCAAGCACCTCATCCTAACCACAAGACGTTAAACTGTACAGAATCTAACTATTCCCCCTGTCCTCACAGTATGATGTTAAACTAGACGACTTTTATTTTTTATATCATCCTCACCGCATGACGTTAAACTGCACGGATTTCATAGAACTATGTATGGCTTGATTCCTGCCCTTGTGGGATACATAGCGACCCCGGGATTCTTTATCCTGGCCCATCCAATTAAAAAAAAACATGTCCCCTTTATCCCGTGTATGGACTAAACCTGCACGAGGTGTATCATCATTACAGAGAACAATGTATGGCTTGATTACTGCCCTTGCGGGATACGTAGCGACACTGGGATACCCTATCTTGGCCTAGCCACTTCAAACAAAAATTCCCTCTTCCCTTGTGTACGGACCTGACCTGCACGTGGTGTATCATCTTTCAGAGAACTACGTGAGGTTTGATTCCTTCCATCACAGGATACGTAGTGATGCCAAAATTCCATACCCTAGCCCAGCCACCTCAAAAAAAAACAAAATTACCCATTTCCTCGTGTACAGACCAGACTTGCACAAGGTGTATTCACATCCCCACTGCATGATGAAAAACTGTATAGAGTTCGTCCTTACAGCATGACGCTAAACTGCACGGATAATAAGAATTAAGAATTCCCCTCCCCTGTGTGTGGACCAGACCTGCACGAGTTGTGGATAATCGTCCTCACCATATGACGTTAAACTATATGGAATTTGTCCTCACCGAATGACATTAAACTACACAGATTCCAGAGAACTACGTACGGCTTGATTCCTACCTTCGCATGATTCGTAGCGACGCCAAGGTCCCCAGTCTCGGCCCAGCCCCTTAAAAAATGCCCCCTTTCACCCATGTATGGATGAGGCCTGCATGAGGTGTAGTTCACTTCCGTACCACACGACGTTAAACTGCCTAGACAATGATGTTAAAAATTCCCCTTCCCTCGTGTACGGACCAGACCCGCACGAGCTGTATATTTTCATCCTTACCGCATGTCGTTAAACTGCATGGGGTTCGTCCTTACCGCATGACGTTAAACTTCATGGGGTTCTTCCTTACCATAGGACGCTAAACTACACGGAAGTTATCCCAACCTCATGATGTTAAACTGCATAGACCTCTTTTTTTCTTTCACATCAGGTCACTTTCGTCCTTACCGGATGACATTAAACTACATGGGGATTGTCTTCACCGCATGACGTTAAACTGCACGAACTTCGTCGCAACCCACCCAGGACACATGGCGATACGAGGCGGAGATACTCCTTGCACATTTGGATATGTCCTTTGCATACATCAGGCTCCATGACCAGGATAATTATGGATCTTCATAACCACTCATGGCCATCGGAAGTGGAAAGTTATCGACCCATGGACATATTTGTACGACTATGCATACCATGCCTTCAGCGGCTCTGCATATTTATTAACCCTTTCCTGTCTCCCAAAGGCATGATTTCCACAGGCGACACTCTTCCTAGATCCGTACGCTTGATGGCCTCAAATCCCCCATACCATACCTCTTGATCCATAAGTTTAGGTCGAAGTGATTTACAAGTGAATTACCCTTTTCACAACCAGATGTTGCTAGGGTATCCTTATCTGGATAGCCTATGTGTTTGTCAGTGGTTCACATAGCGACCTACAACAACAAACATCAAGCTGGGGCTATGCTACTTTGACTCAATGGACAATTACAGTGAAGATGTTTTCTGTATACCCAGACGCCATTATTCCCATATACTGAACTCTTTACTAGGAGCAATAGCGGATCCTCATAACCATTCATGGCCATCGAAAGTGGAATGATACCAACCTAGGGACACCTTTTTACTACTATGCATACCATTCCCTTAGCGGCTCTGCATAATGATAGCCCCTGGCTCATCCATCAAAGGCATTTTTTCTTCGGGCGGTACTTCTCCTAGCTCCATACGCTTATCAGCCTCAAAGCCCCCACACCATACCTCCTGATCTGGGAAAGCTCAAAGTTGCAGTTTACGACCTTCATTCCCCACCTTGTTGTAAGTATATCAGAACATCTTGAACCAATCATCCTTCGAGTGACTACAGCAATAGTCACTCTATTGTCTGATCTCTATGACAGATAAACTTGGAGTACTTCGTCCTCACCGCACAACGTTAAATTGCGTGGAGCGAAGGCACACCACCACAAGCAAGATAAATCAGCGCAGGGGGATCTTTGAAACTTAACAAGAAACTAGGGATGAATATCACCGACATGTTCGATTATTTCCTTGCCAAATGACAGACTTCATGGTCTGGATAATTGCGGATCCTCAAAGCCATTCATGGCCATCAGAAGTGGAAAGTCATCGACCCATGGAACCAAATTGTATGACTATGCATACTATGCCCTCAACAGCTCTGCATAATGATAGCCCCTGGATCGTCCATAAAAGGCATGACTTCCAAAGGAGATGCTCTTCCTAGCTCCGAACGCTTACCAGCCTCAGAGCCCCCATATCACCTTTCCTGATCCATGAAGCTCTGGAACCATGATTTACACAATCAACCCCCATTCCACATCTGTGGCATGTTGTGTTATTCAAGCCCAGTGATATTCTGATGATGATTTTCCTTTGCAATAATGCCCCACGTCCTCACCGCATGACGTCAAACTGTACGGAAACCTTTAAAGATACTCCCGTCCTCGCCGCATGATGTCAAACTGCACGACATCCCTTAAAGATATCATCATCCTTACTGCATGACGCCAAACTACACGGAAGCCATCCTTGCTGCATGAAGTTAAACTACACAAAAACCTTTAATAATGCTCCTCATCCTTACCGTATGACGTTAAACTATGTGGTCGAACCCATCACAGGTTCAGTAAGGAACAAAGGCTTTTCTCTATCTTGCAGTGCACAGGTCAAACCTGCACAAACCACCTCCTCACATCAGCATGAGAAATAATTACTTCACCTATTTTCAGGAAATTTGGCCTAGATATTTCCCCCATATCCAGTCACAATCTCATCATGAAACCATGCTCTGTACTCAAAAAAAGTCAAACTCTCATAAGCCACCGTCGGTGTTTCCAAATATCGACTTCTCTAAAGTTGCTCAACTATCGGAAATAGATACGTCTTTTACTTAAGCACACCTTTGTTTGACTATGCATACCATTCCCTCATCGGCTCTACATATTGATTTCCCTTCACCCATCTACCAAAAGAAAGTTTTCCTTTGTAAATGCTCTTCCTACCTCTGTACGCCGACACAACTCCAATGCCTTGAGACATGCCCTGCATGCCTCTCAAATTCAAACATGTTTCCCCCACATGCGTCTGAAGGGTATTAAGACGTCTTTCAATCGGTTGGACCCCATTGGGGCCCTCGACCCATCATATTTGGTCAAATATGTTCGACCTAAAACATTATAAATGATAGTCTTATCATTGGGACTTAAACTGATCACAGAAAAAGAAGAGGCACAAAGCCTGTTAGGCCGAAAACCCAAAAAGGTTGGCCGATGAAAAAGTAGGGTTATACCCACTTGGTCCATACCAAATGGGCCCAGGAAAAATCAGGGCATTAAAAGGAGAAAAAGAGAAAAAGTTTGTAGGGTTTTCCTATAAAACCCTAGAAATAGTCAGACTACGCTCGCTGGATCCCATGGTCCATGAAAACATTAGTGCTTGTTTTACTGAGTTATGATTAGTTCTGATTCAGTGAATTGTTATTTTCAGAAAAATTGTTCTAAGTAACAATCAAATTCCACAGCAACAAATGATTAATGGAGACTATATTTCATTTCAGAAGAAATAAAGGAGGACGTCCACAAGCATGGGGTCTCTCCATTATACAAAAAAAGAATGGGGGATAGGGGGTGTGTAAAATAGGGGGTACAAAAGTTGCTACCAAGGAGCTTGACTTTCCCTCCCCAACAGATCAGCGACTATGTGGCAAAGGTCGTTGCAGGATTGTTCCAACACTGCCTTCACTCTGGTCTCAGCCTCAGCCACCGGACGGATACACTCCAATGTGGTTTGGAGATCGTTGATCCCTTTTCTGGTGACATCAAGTTGACCAGTCATAGCCGATAGCTAATCCCTCAGCATCGTGGCTCGTTCCTCGCATGCATGCAACTCGGAGGATAGGATGGATGCCTGATCTCGGGAGTTCGTCTCTCGTGCTATCAGTTGATGGAGATTTTTTGTGGTTTCCTCTAGGGTTCGAGCCCCACAATGAGTGGTCTTGAAGTGAGCGAGCGTTCATTCACTAGAAACAGCTTCCTCACGGGCCATGACAACTTGGGAAGCAGGGGAATGTAAGTGCCGATAGTCAAAGCCACCTGACCCCAAAACCAGGAAGAGCTGACGAAGAGATTCAGTTATCGTTTCCATTTCATCTAAGGGGGTTTTGGAGATGATTTCATAGATTTGGGGCCAGGCCCACCTGTGCCCTGCCCTATGGTCCACCATGATGCGAGGAACTTTGGTATCCTCGCTGGATGTCACGAGAGTAATGTCAGGCATGGCAGCCCGCACAGACGTGTGCTCACTAGAAGTTGGCTCTGATGTTGGAATGTCTGGAGCTCCTAACCCTGGTTCAGGCTTGGGGACCATGTTTCTAAGCTCGATATTGAATAGTAGAACCTCTGGGACGACCTCACTGGGACCCAACACCATAGGGTCGTCATCATCCATGCAAAAGAACGATAAATTTTCCTGAACTGCGGCCACTGCAGGGTTGGGAAAGGAATGTTCTATGAATCTCTTTGATCAGTAGTCCATCAGTCAGTCCTCCCTTAAAACAGATGAGGAAGGTATTTTGAATCTAGAAGCCACAATACCTCCCGATTTGGGATTCTGCCGGACAGCCTTCCCTAGGATCCGATATGGATAGTAATTTACCCATATCATTGCATATTCCAGGGAAAGGCTGGCAGCCGCTCCCGTATCTGGCACGAGAACGCTTGAGTCAGATCCCTCCCACGTCAGCATCCGCCACCACTGATGAAGTATGGCTGGATGCAGCCCTTGGGCCCGAGGAGGGAGAAGGGAAACTTGGACATGCATGCACCCGAACTGGCGAGAAAGCCAATACAGGACGTACTACTCACACAAAGAAACACCGTCAATCTGAGCGGACAGAAACCCATCCCGTAGGGAGACCATGTAAGAGTGCTACTCAAGGCTCCCCCGGCGGTTGTCTATTAAGACGCCAGAAGGGGCAGGGTAAGGAGTGAAGATGAACTGGGAGAAGTCACTCAGGAGCTCAAGGAATTCACTAGAGTTGAGAGACTTCAAGCGAACCCAGGCTATATCTAGTAGCATAGGCCGGAAAGTAGGAGGCAGGATGGCCGTGTTGTGATAATATTCATAATAACGACAATGGTCCACCACCCATCGGTACAAAAATTGAAATTTCCCACTTCGACGGTAGGGTTACCCACCCGCCTGCATGTGGTTCAGTAGCTCATAGATATGGGCCAAAGTGGGCACAGATTAATTCACCAAGCGGCCCACTGCTAACTCGGATACCATCATCAAGGTGTAGGCCCGGACACCTGGGTTAACATCTTGGGAAGGAAGTAGCCATCCACTTGAAAACATACTGAACAAACCATCCATTCGGAGCATAGGTGACATGCTAGGGTGTGCCTCGTAACCCCATGAAAGGTAATCACCTGCTTCCAGAACCACCCAGTAAGAACCTTGAATGGTTCATGACTACTGGGAAGGATGAGTCATGGGACGCTTAAACTTCGGCTTAGGACTGGTGGTGCTCAGAAATAACCTTATCCAAGTGCAGTAAAGAATAAGCTAGCGGGCACGCAAGGCCTGACCTAGCGACTGATCTTCCATGGTCAGCAACTCTTTCTCCAATGAAGTCACCTATTCAATGTCGTCCCATGAATTGGGAGTGGGAAAAATTTCAACATACATCTCTTCAGCAATCGATAGTCATCTTATCTGGTAGATGTCCCACACACTAATGCCGACTTCATCGTGGGCAAGATGAAAAGTATTAGTACTTGAACACCAGCGGCTGAACAGGTCGGGAAGGATCAAAGACGGTGGGTAAACATAAAATTGGGAATCCCACACTACGGAGTATATGTTGAAAGCTTCCAGAGAATCGAGAGACCATCGACAGTGATGATGGACCCAGAAAGTCCAAGCCCAATCATTTATGAAGAGCCCACTGGACCGAAGATCCCACCTGGGAACCCACCCCGCATCATGATCCCTTCAAGAAAGATTAATAATAGAAGGGTAGTCTTTATGGATAGCATTATGAGAAAATTCTTGAGTGCACTGCTCGCTTTGGGTCCAGATAGATCCCCTCAGAATAGATGTGTCTTTCAGACCAAAATTAGAGATTATCTCCCCGGATTGGGTTATGTTTTCCTGAATGCATTTTGAAGGTGCTTCCAAGAAAGGTGAAGGGAGACCTACATAAGTAGGGGGGATTGGGACGTCGTCCTGAAGACCGAAGCCGTAGAGTGGGAGCCGACTATATAATGGATAACTTAGAAGCTCTGGAGAGAGCAGGTTCTTCAATGCACTGTCATCAGGAATGATGGACCGGGTAGTGTCCCCTTTGACGCTATCCGCTCTGCGAATCATAGCCGAATGTCTATATGAAGTAGTTTATAGGGGATCTACAGCAGGCCTCGGTGAAAAATGAGGGGGAACCATATTTTCTCCCTACATAATAATAGAAATCAGTCCAGAATTAAATTCTTGACAAGAATAACCAAAATAAATGGTTAAAGAGCCTTCATAATCAAAATCCTCAAGGAGACCTTGGAGGATGGTTTGAGATGACATTATTCCGCAAACCAGCCCTTCATGAAATCAGTCCACAAATCCCTGGCCCGTGGAGCATTGGCCAGGAAGCCGAAAACCATGTTTCTCTGTGGAAATTCAATCCTGAGTTTATTTGGAAGGCTAAAATAGTTTTTGATGTTCAAGAGACATTTAGTACATGGAGCATCGAAACCGCGAAGAACGTTCTTACGCAGCCCATCATCACTTACCTTTTAATTAATTAATATTAATGGTTCGCGGTTGGGAAGTCAGTTCGCGGATGAAGGAGACCGAAAAGAAGAAATGGTTTGCATAATTTGCTGCTGGTTCACAGACGAGGCACTTCGCAAAAGAGAAAACACGCGGAGGTTAAGGAGATCTGGTTTCACGAAGAATTCGGTAAATGAAAAGTGAGGGGTCCCCGTATTTATAGGCGTGGTCCCCTACCGGGTCCACCTTTCTACCGCAAACCATCTCAATTTCACGACCACTTTGCATCGGAATGGCCTCCTCTTTGATCCGATCGGACCCCATTCCGATGGGGGGCATTTGTGGGGTCCTGAAATATCCACAAAGGATATTTTACCTAAATCCCCCAATAATTGGGGAAAATAATCAATGATAAGACACAAAGGACCGGTCTGTGAACCGGTCCATGGAAGCGCGACATGGCCAGGCACCGCGAGGTACCCCCCCCCCTCCGCGAACCATTTTCATTTGTGAAATGGAGGCGGAGAGCCTCCTCGGTCGTTAGGAAGGATGGGCGCCAGTCCGGTTCACCATCGCGAATCGCCCCAACCATGGACTGCGTCGACTAGTTCAAGACGCACCCGCCGTCATTCGCAGAATGGAGGCGGAACCCTCCGCAGCCGCGAAGCACTCCCTGAGTTCGCCTCGCAGAGGAGGGGAGCGTTCAATACCCACCACGAATCGCGGAGTGACCATGTTAGCCGAGAACCAGGTATTTGGGTATGGGCCTCGGCCAAAAGCACCGCATGGACACAGATACATTTCATTCCCCACTCTATAAAAGGAGACCAAGGGGGAAATAAAAAAAAGAATCGGAGAATCAGAGAGCAAGGATCATAGAACTGGAATCAGATTCGGAGGGAGGAGATCATTTGAAGGAAGGCTTCAGATTTCGCAAACAATGAAATTTCCATCCGAGAACTATATCAGGTGTATGAATTAAGAATGAATTGGAAAACGCACAATAATTTGGTGAACCGCGAACCTAAATAATAGAAAAAAGGATATCCGCGAACCATACCTCCTCCACTGATGACATCCCCGCGAACCAAGGAGTCTATGCCTCTTTTCCCATCTGTTGTACCGCGTAGCACCGTCCTATGAGAATGAGACCCCGACTGATGAGCCTCCGATCGGCACCGCCCTTGGCCACCGTTACCTGCCTGGAACCCCCCGAAAACCACCCTGGTTCGTGGATTGATCCTGAATCCACGAACCATCCTGGTTCGCGGATTGAACATGAAGCTGTGAACCATCCTGGTTCGCGGATTGAACCTGATATCGCGAATCGCCCTGGTTTGTGGGATGCCAATCAGTCCACAGACCACACTGGTTCATGGACGACATCTACAGCCACGTGGAACTTCCCCATGAAAAGGGAGCAACCTCCCATACCTCTTGGTGGCTCGCCAAATACTTTGGTGTTCTCATCTCCAGAGCCAAGAAAAATCCTTCCGATCTAGCCAGGTCCCCTGCAGCTCCCTCATCAGCGTATTCATCAGCCCCGAGCCGAGTCCTCCACCAGAGCCACCAGATCCGCATGGTATAACTTTTAGGCGCATCAGCGCACCATTTTGAGTTCACATACCCACAGTAAACAGGGGAAAAGGAGTTTCTATGACCCTTGGGCGAAATCCCAAAGCATGCATGAGTTCACATTCCCACAGTAATGTGGATTCTGAGCTCGGTAATCCCTTTTCTACCCCTCCTCTTATCCAGGGCTCCTTGGGGGTGTTAAAATACCCATCAAAAGTAAGCCCTCATGGACTGCAAGAGAGGAGACGGGAACAGGAGCACCCCCTTTCCCTCTCCCACTGGGCTTTTTCACCACGTGCGTCTGTCTCAAAGTATTCCCCGACCTTCTGGGCCTCCTCATAGTTTAAGCCCCAATTCATCACCCCGGGATGCCTTCATGCGTTAGCCCTAGTCCACTTCTCACGAATGCACCTTTCGCAATGTAATCCTCTGGTCCTTGCTACCTCGTGTTTCTCACACCGAACATGACTCATGTGGGCTTAGAGTAAGCATCGACCCGGACATCCATCATTATGGGTTTCCCTAGAGCATAATCCCCAAGACAAAGCGAACTACGTGGAATTTCATCCCTACCTCCTAGACAAGGTATGTAGGAAGCCTCCCTGAGGTTCAATCCCAACAGCCGATCGATCTGATAATCTCCACATCGGTTCACCAGGCCACTCCTAATGCTGCCTCAATCGAGTTCCAACCCTTCGTGGTCATTAATCCAACGAGGGATGGTAAACCTAGGGCATAAATGATTCCAAACCCATGCGTCCAGTTGACCGTTGTCCACAAGGGTTGAATTCGTGGAAGCTATGTTTGGGTATAAACCAAAGATTCGCAAACATATGAATAGGTCTTAAATCTATAAGAGAGTCCCGAAACAGAAAATAATTTCCCCCCCAAAAAGGTTGTGATGAGCCCGACTTCCCATCCTCTCGACCAATGTGAGTTCCAAAGAGTCACTGGTCAGACCATCCGAAGAGTCGCTGGTCAGACCATCTGGTGAACGCCAGACTTTGGAAAGTAGGTCCATCAATCATTAGATACGTAATCGTTGGGCATTTCATGACAGAAAACCAGGAACGAGAAAATGATGTAAGGGATATCTATGAACCACCCTAATTTCATTAGGAGGTTATTTCTCAAAAATTATAAGAAATTTTATTTATAAAAAAAATTTACTTCTTAAAAATTATGCATATATTTACCAATCATATATACCATGTGAAATTATTCTTTTCATTTTGTGGATATAAATGTATTAAATCGTCCCATCACAATTTATTTCATTAAGTAGATATAATTAAAATGATCTTATCTTTTTTAATTCCATACATCAAGTACCACTAAATGTAATTTTTTTAACTTTAGTGGCATCTAGAAGCCATCATTTTTTATGAAACCATATAATAATAAATTTTGGTTTTATGGAAATTTTCATTCTCACACCCTCTTTAAGGAATCATTAACCCTTTTTATATTACACCACTTGAGATGTCCATTATAAAACAAATTTCCCCACAATTTTCATATTTCCAGTTAAAATAATCAATATATTAATGAAATTTATATCCTTATTCCCCAAAAAAGATAAAAAATTGGATTATTCCATTATTTTATAGTAATCATTATAATATGACATTTTCATATACATTAATACAATATTATGTAATTAATGTAATTTTCATGGTCTTCTACTTATGAAACCGACTTGTGAATGATTTTATAATATTGTACATATATGAAAGTAAATATTATAATAGATGTTTCTTTATATCACTCTAATGCATTAGGTAATTTGTATATCGCATGAAATATATGTTTTAGATTAGGATGTAAACTAAACCAATAATGGAAATCTTTCCACCATGTTCGGTGGTCATGGATGTGACCGTTGACTTAGGCTTATTTTCTGATTTATGTGTTACTAAATTACTATTTTAAATGAACTTATGATTCCATATTATTTATATCATGATCTCATATTATTATTTATGAATGTTAAATTTTATGATGTAATGTTATGTATTTTGACACATATGTTATTATTTGTTATAATACTTAGTCCCATGATATTTTAATATAGTTCACCCCTTTTAATTATGTCTTACAAAGGATATATAAAATATTTTAGAACAAAAAAGTGATTTAGGAGATCACATAAGGTATTAATATATATATATTTGTTTTAATATCTTTTTTACACAATATAAAACTAATATCCCAATGATACCTGGAATATCAATCATTTAGTTATGTTTATTGGATATTTATATTATAAATAATATAATAATATTAATTAGAGAATTTTAATTATACATAAAAATTTAATCATCCTAAATTATGTATAAAATAATTATTTTTTAAAAAAATATCTTATTATATATAAGATATGATATTATGAACTAAATCTTTTACATATTATTATCTGTTCATGATAAATTATTTTACATAGAAATCAATGTAAGAAACATAAATTATTAATTAGATGAATATATAAATATATTTCAGTATTTTTCACTTTGATTTAAAACTATAATATATTTACAACACATGAAAAATATGCATTCCGTGAATCAAAAAAATCATATTTAATGTATTTATTTCTTTATCCACTAAACATGACAAGGGAAATTCCTATAATTTTTCTAATCTTCATCAGGTATCTCTACACTACTAGAAAAACAGGTATTTGCGACGGGGGCCCGTCGCAAATAGCCCGTTGCTGAAAACGGCGTCGCAACAACACTTATTTGCGACGAGCCCGTCGCTAAAGCCTTTTTTTTGCGACGGTCATTCTCCCCATCGCAAATAGTATTCCGTATTTTTGTAAAAAACTTTTAAAATAGTTATTGCGACGAAACCGTCGCAAAAACTATTTTTTTAAAAAAAATAAAAAACTATTAATAATACTAGTATTTGCGATGGGCATAGTATCCCGTCGCAAAAACTATTTTTTTTAAAAAATAAAAAACTATTAATAATACTAGTATTTGCGACGGGCATAGTATCCCGTCGCAAAAACTAAAAAAAAATTAAAAAATTAAATTATTAAAAAATTATTTTAATTAATATAATAATAGAATTATAATTCACAAACAAAAATAATTAATTATTTTAATTAATATAATAATAATAGAATTATAATTCAAAAATAAAAAATAATAGAATATTAATAAATGATTTAATTAATATAATAATATTAGAATTATAATTCATAAATAAAAATAATATTAATAAGTTATTTTAATTAATATAAAAATAATAGAATTATTTTACATTCAAATATTAAAATAATTCAAGTATTACAAAAAATATAATTAAATTATAATATTATAAAATTTTAATATATATATATATTTTAATATTATAAAATATAAATAATATTATTATTCATATTAATATTGTTATTTAAAAATATTATATTATTAATATTTTATAATGAGACAAAAACTAAGAATAGAAAAAAAAATTGATTTCCCAAATTTTATAACATAAATGCAAACTCTAATCTGAAGGAGGGGGGGAGGTGGGGGATCTGCAGATGTTGGTGGAGAAAATTCCATCCCTAAAGCATGAGTGAGTCGACACATGTACTCCATCTGATCCTGATGCTGCTGCTGCCACCGACTCGTCTGCTCCTCGTACAACTGCTGCTGGCGTCGACGCTCCTCCTCATGCTGCTGACGCATCTACTCCTGCTCCTGTCGGAGACTCTCTATCTGAGCAGTCTGAGATCGCAACTGATCCTCATACTGTGTAGTAGAAAAAGATGCACGAGCTCCTCTCGAGCTGGACGCCGACATCGCAGCACTGCCATAATAATCTCCGGGAGTCAGTCGAGAGCCGATACCAACTACCCGGCCCTTCTCAAAGGCAAATTGTGTGGCCTGCATCCATGCCGCCTCATCAAACTGACGGACATTGGTCTGATCTGATGACTCGGCCTGACTCTCAGGCCGGGCCTGTGACGCTGCGGCCTCATATGACTCCTATAGTTGCAATTTAAAATTAAAATTGTGAATATATTATATGCAGTTAATTTTTAAACTTGAAAACAAATAATACTGACCACGATGTGATGCTGACGATCACCTCTGAGCTCCCCAGTAGCAGGATCACTATACATCCTCCGATATACGTCGTACTCTGTAATATCGGGGTGCTCGACAGCCTATAAGAATAAAAAATAAACTGTTAATATTTATAGTTATATAAAATATTTATAAATAATGTACGTACCAGATGCTGTCTATGAGTACTGAAAGAACGACTCCCAGCTCGATGAGTCACCTCCTGTCTCCCCCGATTCTGCCTCCCCACCGATGATCTCCTCTGAAAGGCACCACTCAACCAGTGCGCACATAATCCATCCCATACATGGGATGAAATATACTCTAGTCGGTGTGCTCTACATGACTCCTCAAAATCTGACACTCCTGCTTTCTTCATCACAGGTTTTCTTAAATTGTGCAAAAACTGACGAAGGCGATCACGCATGGCCACCTCCCATGCCTCGTGGATGGCGTCACGCATGGTATCCTCGATCGGATACCATAAACCCTACAAATAAATCAAAATATCAAGTTAGAAATGAAATAATTTTCAAAATAAAAATTATTTATTTACGTACGTACCAACCAATGGCCGAACATGGCCTGCTGCACATCAATGGGAATCTTCTCCCATGTGGTCCACGGCTGAGAGAAATAGTTGCGCAAAATAACACTGCCCTGTCCGACTGCTATATGCGGAAAACTGAAAAAATAATAAACATTTATTATGTGAATAGATTAATGAAACCATAGTCAAATCCACAGGTTATCACACAGGTTATCACACCTCCGTGTGCGTGGATCAAACCCAAGACGTGGACGTCGCTCGGGGATGGGGTCATGAATCATCAATCGTGCAAGACCGCGCCCCCTCCGCGTACTCCCTAGAGCGCCTGCAGGCTGAGGGTCATCTGTCAGCAACGCATCTGCATCGAAAGTCAGGTCAGCATCCGCCAACTCACGAAATGTGGCCTCATCCATCTGAAACAGAAAATGTTAATGTTTGCAAATAATTGATAATTACTATTATATATACATATATACATATATACATATTATGATTGTATATAAATACCATAGAATGCTATCGGTGTTCATCTTCATCATCATCTTCATATATGTCAATGTCATCTTCATATTCATCCTCAACATCATCGATATCCATTCAAGTTACAGTTGCTTCATCTCTTACCATTTCAAATTCATATTTGACATCATTAACATCATCGTCATCACCGAATCTTAAATGTGGGGTGTCGTCATCGATAATCATGTCTCTTTGTAAAAAAGATTGATTTTGAGTGCTCTCTTGAAAAACATCAATTCTTTGCACATCAGTGAAAGCACATTCACTTTGACTAAACTGATTGTCTCGAATTTTGATTTTTATTATACTCCACCAATCAGTTAAGTCTCTTGATGTTGCACAGTACTTTGCATAATAAATTTGATATGCCTGTTGAGCCAATAAGAATGGTTCATTTACTGCGAGAACACTTTTACATTTAATATCGATGATTCCATGAGTCGGATGAACACGCACGCCTCTCTCTGTATCCAACCACCGACATTTGAACATGGTTATGTAATGTTGTCCAAGATAACAGAGTTCAATGATTTTATCAAGTATGCCATAAAAGTCAACTTCATTTTCTCGATGATGAGATCCTCTCAAGCTAACTCCACTGTTCATTGTTTTTTTCGATTCCCCATATGCATGTGTGTGGAATCAAAATCCATTCACCACATATGCATTATAAGTTTTAACATGTTTGGAAGGTGGGTTACTCAATACACACAGCCATTTGTCAATTTTATCAGAATGTCGAGACACCTGAAAATTTGTGAAATAATTATCAATATAGTAAACTATACATTGAATGAGTTTCTAAAAGATAAAGAATTTATGTTACCAGTTTTTGAAACCACTGAGAGAAATTTTTCAGTCGACGTTTTCGAGAGCAGCTGTTGTAATTTGTGGAATTTGTTTCTTGATATGATTATCATACAACCTATAAAAACCAAAGTTATTTACTGTAACATAAATGATAGAATAAGTGATATAAACACTTACAGTACAACTGATGTCATCTCTTCACAGTTGAGCAGAACATACATATGAGCTCTCTGATGTTCATCATCTGAAAGCCAGCGTTCATAAACTCCACCAAAACCAAGCTCTGACTGGTTGAAAATAGATAATTGACTGTCAATTTCATCAATATTCCTCTCGTTCCGTCCCATTCGGTTGTGTTTTGAAGGATACTCAGATTCAAAATAATGGTAATTATTACTAATTATTGGTAATTATTGGTAATTATTACTAATTATTAGAAAAAACACTCAAGTAAAGATTGAATATATTGAGAATAAAGCAAAACATGTTACAAATATTGATAATTATTGGTAATTATTACTAATTATTTGTAATTATTACTAATTATTGGTAATTATTACTAATTATTGGTAATTATTACTAATTATTGGTAATTATTACTAATTATTGGTAATTATTACTAATTATTGGTAATTATTACTAATTATTGTTAATTATTACTAATTATTGGTAATTATTACTAATTATTGGTAATTATTGGTAATTATTACTAAGTATTGTTAATTATTACTAATTATTGTTAATTATTACGAATTATTGGTAATTATTACTAATTATTGGTAATTATTACTAATTATTACTAATTATTACTAATTATTACGAATTATTGGTAATTATTGGTAATTATTCCTAATTATTGTTAATTATTACTAATTATTGGTAATTAATACTAATTATTACTAATTATTACTAATTATTACTAATTATTGGTAATTATTGTTAATTATTACTAATTATTGGTAATTATTAATAATTATTACTCATTATTGATAATTATTACTAATTATTGGTAATTATTATTAATTATTACTAATTATTAATAATTATTACTAATTATTGGTAATTATTACTAATTATTACTAATTATTACTAATTATTGGTAATTATTATTAATTATTACCAATTATTGGTAATTATTGGTAATTATTACTAATTATTGGTAATTATTGGTAATTATTACTAATTATTACTAATTATTGGTAATTATTGGTAAGTATTGTTAATTATTACTAATTATTGGTAATTATTACTAATTAATACTAATTATTGGTAATTAATACTAATTATTGGTAATTAATACTAATTATTGGTAATTAATACTAATTATTGGTAATTATTACTAATTATTGATAATTATTACTAATTATTGGCAATTGTTACTAATTATTGGTAATTATTACTAATTATTGGTAATTATTACTAATTATTGGTAATTATTACTAATTATTACTAATTATTGGTAATTATTGGTAATTATTACTAATTATTTGTAATTATTACCAATTATTGGTAATTATTACCAATTATTGGTAATTATTACCAATTATTGGTAATTAATACCAATTGTTGGTAATTATTGGTAATTATTACTAATTATTGGTAATTATTGGTAATTACAGGTAATTATTGGTAATTATTGGTAAATATTGTTAATTATTACTAATTATTGGTAATTATTACAAATTATTGGTAATTAATACTAATTATTGGTAATTAATACTAATTATTGGTAATTAATACTAATTATTGGTAATTATTACTAATTATTGTTTATTAATACTAATTATTGGTAATTAAAACTAATTATTCCTTATTATTACTAATTATTACTAATTATTACTTATTATTAATAATTATTGTTAATTATTGTTAATTATTACTAATTATTACTAATTATTAGTAATTATTACTAATTATTAGTAATTATTACTAATTATTAGTAATTATTACTAATTATTAATAATTATTACTAATTATTGGTAATTATTAATATTTATTATTAATTAGTACTAATTATTGGGAATTATTAGTAGTTATTACCAATTATTGGTAATTATTGGCAATTATTACTAATTATTGGCAATTATTACTAATTATTGGCAATTATTGGTAAATATTGGCAATTATTGTTAATTATTACTAATTATTGGTAATTATTGGAAATTATTGGTAATTATTACTAATTATTGTTAATTATTACTATTTATTACTAATTATTGGTAATTATTACTAATTATTGGTAATTATTACTAATTATTACTAATTATTGGTAATTATCACTAATTATTGGTAATTATTCCTAATTATTACTAATTATTGGTAATTATTACTAATTATTGGCAATTAATACTAATTATTGGTAATTAATACTAATTATAGGTAATTATTACTAATTATTGGTAATTAATACCAATTATTGGTAATTAATACTAATTATTACAAATTAATACTAATTATTGCTAATTA
Organism: Viscum album; assembly: GCA_963277665.1. NCBI lineage: Eukaryota > Viridiplantae > Streptophyta > Magnoliopsida > Santalales > Viscaceae > Viscum > Viscum album. The sequence goes on from OY728147.1 coordinate 1,246,367,717, forward strand.
TTCATAATTTTTCCTAATTTTTCCTAATTTTTCCTAATTTTTCCTAATTTTTCCTAATTTTTGTTAATTTTTAATAATTATTGCTAATTATTGGTAATTATTGGTAATTATTGGTTATTATTCCTAATTATTCCTAATTATTCCTAATTATTACTAATTATTCCTAATTATTCCTAATTATTACTACTTATTACTAATTACTACTGATTATTACTAATTATTAATAATTATTACTAATTATTACTAATTATTACTAATTATTACTAATTATTACTAATTATTACTAATTATTCCTAATTATTACTAATTATTCCTAATTATTCCTAATTATTCCTAATTATTACTAATTATTACTAATTATTGGTAATTATTGATAATTATTACTAATTATTACTAATTATTGGTAATTATTGGTAATTATTACTAATTATTACTAATTATTGGTAATTATTGGTAATTATTCCAAATTATTGTTAAGTATTACTAATTATTGGTAATTATTTCTACTTATTGGTAATTATTACTAATTATTGGTAATTATTACTAATTATTGATAATTATTACTAATTATTACTAATTATTGGTAATTATTACTAATTATTACTAATTATTCTTAATTATTGATAATTATTGATAATTGTTCCTAATTATTAGTAATTAAATGAATAATTATCAATAATTAGGAATAATTACCAATAATTACAAATAATAACATTATTAATATATTTTATTATTGATATTAAAATAATATAATTTTCTAATTTATATACAATTCTCATTTCATCTGTGCGTTTTCTATCTCCACATACAAATAATACATGTGAAGACAGCAAACACACAGATGAAAAGAGAATTGTATATATATAAAAAATTATATTATTTTAATATTAATAATAAAATAGACTAATAATGTAATAATGTTATTATTCCTAATTATTGGTATTTATTACTAATTATTAAACTTTATTCTTAATTATTAAAAATTATTACTAATTATTCCTAATTACCATTAACTATGAATAATACTAATAATTTAAATTTATTAAGTAATAAAACAATGTAAACATAATTAAATTACAACTAATTAAGAATAATTGAAACTAATAAAAAATTAAAAATAAATATTAAATTAAAATGAACATAAATACCTTGAAAATTGATCTGCTCTGATCGTTCTTCAAAACTTTAATATCAGCTCCGGAGAAAAAAAGTAAACTGGAGAAAAACTGAACTCTCGAAATATAATTTTGAGAGAAGGAGAAGATAGATAATGAGAATGAAATGAAAAAAATGGATGGGGGTATTTATAGATTAGATTATTTGCAACGGGCCCATTTGCGACGGGTATCCCGTCACAAATAGTATTATTTGCGATGGTACCCATCACAAATACCTTAGCCAACATTTATTACGGTCAACGGGTAAATAGTTATTTGCGACGGGACCCGTCGCAAATAACCACCTGCCGACATACTATTTGCGACGGGGGAATATTCCGATCGCAAATACCTTTTACCGCCGCCGGTTATTTGCGACGGGAATATTCCCCCGTCGCAAATAAGTTTCCCGCGATTTGGCGCGCAAACCGCGCCAGTCCTTTTGCGACGGGGAAGGCTGTCCCGTCGCAAAATGCTACTTATTTGCGACAGGCAAATAACCCCGTCGCAAATAAGTTTTTAACAGGACTATTTGCGACGGGATTTATTTCCGTCGCAAATAACCCGTCGCAAATGCCCTTTTTTCCTGTAGTGCTATACCACCATATATGGAATTATAATTCCTTAGCCATGACAACACTAGGTTTGTATGGACTTGAATAGATTATTTAAGAAAACATTGTTAATCATTCCCAAAAATATTTCTTCATTTAGATTAAATCATTACCCAATTGTACATACCATTAATCCTTTAGAACCTTGGAATATTTTTTCAAATAAATATATTCTAATTAATATGAGAATATAGGGTAAAATTTTCATGAATTCAATGGTCTTTTATGAACTTTTCGAAAAATTAAAATTGGTTGAATTTTTTGAAAAAGTAAAAAAATTATTATCACAATGAAGAGAGTAACTAAAAAAAGAAGTAATAAAATATTAGTATTATGAAAATAAATCTTATTTAGAAAAAATGTATGAATTCTATTCTCAATAGATAAATGAGATAAAAAGACACATACTATGAAATTTTTATCCAACCATGATACAGAGAAACAATAAATATAGAAACTTCTTTTATCCATTAAACCAATCAGTACTCTCAAATTATTTACACTCTGTGAGAAATGGTATATTCTCATAATTTTTAAATCATACAGTTGATATCTCATATCTACCAAAAAATTGAATTGAATTCAATAACTATCACTGATTTTAAGAAATCATTTGTATGACCAAGACATTAACATATTCAATCCTATTGAATATTATTTTGAATAATGAATAATATTGAGTATTTGTGAAAAAGATTCTTTAAATTATTTCAATACCTAATCAAAATGAGATCAGGCAAGGAAACGAATATTTCATTGGTAATTGTTTATATAAGGTTTTAAAATTTACGTTAATCCTTATATTCTTCCATAAGAATCATTATTAACAATGTGAAAAAATAATAACCCATGATTAATCAATAATAGGTAATTATCCAAAAAATATATTTTAAATTATAAAAATTTAATGATCACAATATTAGTTGAAGATTGTATTAAGATTCTACATCCACATACTAATCACCATTTTTTGTTCAACGATGATTGCATTATTCATAAAAAACTATATAATTTATGTAATATCTATTATACTATATTATCTCTTTAATATAGATATTTTCAAATGGGTTCCCACTAAAATGATGGTCCACATATAAAATTCAATATATTTATTAGTGCAACAAGATCAATATTTCACCATGACATATACTAGTATATTCAAATAATTGGGCTATGAAATTTTATTAGGGAATCATCCAAATTACAATAACTGTGAATATTTGAATATAGAGTGGGAAGATCTATAAAATAGAACACATTTATAAAATAAAATACATTTATCTGATAACATAACAGTTAGTGATTTATGGCTACTGTAACTCAGAAAAATAAAAATAATGTCTAATATAGAATATTTAATGGGTACGCATAATATGATCGATGATTCAAAACAAGACAATCTCTAGCCACATAAAACATTCTTTATTTACACAAGTTAGTACTTTGGTACTCTTGTTAATATCAAAATATCATAGTTAGATTATCTTGTTATTAAAAAGTAATGATTTAAATGAAATCTAAGATATAGGTTTTTTTGTGGATCTTTTTATCATTTTTATCTCCTGTTATTCACTTTATGTATTCATAATTCAAATTATATAGTTATCGAATTTATTCTACTACCAAATTTGATATATTAATTACCCATATTTATGTATAAATACATAACCCCAAATATTATGTTACTCACCAAAAAAAAATTGTGTGTATTAAATTGTTTATAAATTTATCATCGGTATCAAATACATAATAATTTCATAATAATGAATACAGAAACATTAAATTTATAACCTCCACAAGACTAAACCAATAGTTATAGATACCAGACAACATATATATTTTTATACAAGGATTAAGACTCCATATTTTTAAGTAGTAAATCACTTATTCCCTCTACCCAATGATTAGTTAATCCAAATATTAAACAATTAATCATAAATCTAAAACCTTGAATGTATTAAATATACCAGAAAACTAAATTCAATTATAAAACATCAACTACATACCATGGTTGAGATATATGAAAAAAATGTCATTTTTACACATATAATGTTATAAAAGCCTCCATATCATTGCAAAAGATTTATATTTAAGATAAATTGTACATTATTTATAAAATAAATTTATTATAACTATTTCAAAGGTAATAAAATTTCAAATAAAAAAATATAAATATTTAAAGACATGGTAACCATTTTTCACCATTTAATAAATAATAAATAATTATATTGTTGTTATAATTATATATCATTATTAATGACCATACATAATTTTTAAAATTAACATTTCATAATGAATCTATTTTAAACATTTTAAAATTAGTCAACAAATGTCATGATATTTTCAATATATGATATTTTAGGTATTATAATAAAATTATAAGCCAATTACATCTTTGTAAATTTTTTGAAAAATATGAAAATAATTTTAATACATATTATATACTTCAGAATCATACTAATAATAAAATAACTATTACAATGGTTTATGTAATATCCCAAATAAATTCCTTTAATTGGATCATTTTAAAATATGAAATTATGGACATTTGATAATGTGAATAAAAAACATTCTATTATAGACATATTTGTGTAATTTATTGATTAAATATAGATCAGTCATATGATATCCATGTAAGGACATCATATATTGATAATAAGATGTACCATATATCATATTTATTTTATTTAAAATTATTGTTATTTAATATTTAATGATCATTTAATAATAAAATATTAAAAAAAATGTTAAATTTTTTTATAAACCATTGATAATTATATATCTTATTTTTAAACTCCATATAAATTAAATATTCCCCAAATAACATTTAGCATGATTTATAACAAATTTATAAACAATTATGTCAATTTAAATATTTTAAAAAAAGTAATTTTTTTCCTGATTTACCAATACCAATATTCTATATTATTCATAACGATATACTCCAACTACCCTTAAATATTGATTTTATATATGGGTAGAATCATGGGTTCTTTACCTAGCGCTAACTATGTTAAGGTTTATCTCATTTTCATTTCTCAGAAATTGCTTCCAAGAAATATTTTTTTGGTATCCATTTTATGACTTATATTTATAAATTCAAAAAAACTGTCTATAGAAATCTATATAGAAGATACATAATGGTTAAACCATACGTAGGCAACTTTATGTGAGGTTAAGAACAGATAATCATTAAATAGATGGCTTATTCATAAGGGTAATCCCTGATAAGGATTATAAAAAATTATCATGTTTTAGACTAATCGATAATTACCCTTACATATAATGATTATGTATAAATGAAATTAATTTGTCATAGTATTTCCAGAAAATGTATATGTGACCCTAAATTTATATAATAATTTTCATTCATATCAGTATTTCAAAAATATATAAAATAAGATTAAGGTGATACCACTCTATGAAATTCATTGAATATAATAATAATAATTAAAATCATTAAAGACAATATAAAACCCTTATCTGGGATATATCATTACTAATATATGAAACATGATTAAAAAATAAAAACAATGATCTAAGTAAATAATTTTTATTATTCATGGAAGAAGACACTAAACACATTTGTTGTCCCTAATATGTTTTGTAAGGATCCTGCAAGTAGTGAAAATACCTCTCACGTTCAAATATATCATTGGGAAATATCTAATCACACATCATACAAGATAGATACTACAAAACCCATTGTGTTGTAACACCTTGAGTTTCCAAGGATGATGAGAAAAATAGAATTAGGTATTTGGATCTGTATACTAAGCATGAATAAATAAGACAATATTTATCATTTCATCGAATTGGTATTTATAATTACATATAGGGAACTCCTCTATAAACAATCTATTAAGCCATGCATTTGTGACACATGAGTTAATGTTTCATCATTCATGTATAATTTGTGTGAATTCAAAAAACACACATAACATTAAAATTATAGTAAAATATAACTAATTATAACTTAAGTAGTTGGAATATTGGTTTTCCATCAATTACTCCAATCAAAGGTATTATAGAATATTTTACCCCATTATACCGGAAAATCACAATTTTCATGCAATCCATATTATATATATATATATATATATTCATATAATATTTTAGGGAATTTATTTACATTACCTATTTCTATATAGGTTATAATTTATATTTTCATGAGTGTTCAATGACACTCTTATAAAAAATCATCATTATTTCTATCGAAACCTTGTTTTTCATTGAAAATAAAAAATTTACAAACTAAAACATTATATATTTTAAAAATGAATGAAGGTCCTTTATTTGAATATATTGTTAGAAATTTATTATCTTTTTTGTCAATGAAAAAATTAAAAATTTTTATTTACATATAATGTTTGATAGTTTTGTATTTTGAAACAACTATTTCATTAACAAGTGGATGTAAGGGTAAAAAGTATCCTATTTTTTCCATAAAATTTTAAAAGGATTACTTCTAGTAATTTTAATTTCAAAAAAGTTTAAATTATAGATCATTATATAGAATGAATATATTTTTGATTAATTTACATTATCAAGATAAAATATGTATATTCTAAGACAAATAATGCTCAAATATTGGAGATTCATCACAAAATATTAACTATTGATTTTTATTATTATCTATTTGAAATCAAGGATACAGCCACGTATTATAAATTTATAACTAATTATTTTAATACATTATATTTCGATATTGTTTTGATGGATATTTAGAACATTATCATTGGTTATTTATTAAATCTAAAAACACCAATTATTTATGAAATGGTAACAACTGTAACTGAATATGATATGGAATATATAATCAATGTGGAAATAGATTTATATTATATTTCACATACTAAAAATTATTATAAAAAATTAATTGAAAACACAATGATATTTTATGGTTATAAATTTATAAAATAGAATAATTTTTCTATGAATTTTGATTCCTAAATATTGGTAAGAATTATGACAACAATGATAAATCTCTATTAAAATATATTTTTTATTAATATGTTCTTGAAATATTGATTTTATTTATTTTTGATCCACTTATTGGAGTGGGGAGAATGTTATCTTCTACTATCCATGTTTTTTTATATGGTATGTTTTATATTTTAAGGGGTACTATTTTTTTATTATATTATATAAATTCAAAAAATCTAAGCATTAATTTAAAAAATGCATTGTCCATTAGAATTTGATTTTATATGGATTTGAAACAACACCAAAAAAGTAAATATGACCTATTCATTGTTAAAACTTTTTGGGGACATCAAATATTGTGATTCATAGGAGGAAACCCAGTGTTTTAATATATATTATTTCACTTCTATTTTTAAATAAATATCCCATAATATATTTATCTTTTTTCCCTCAATTTTTTTAATCATCCCATATGTTCCCGGAGATTCATTAAAAATTTACTCATCATATCATTGTATCTTATTTTAATTTTCAAAAATTAAGATTCATTTATTTTTAATTATAAAATTTTAGTTTCATAAATTTATAATCTATGTATACATTGTGTTCCTTTTGAGTGTATCATTGGCTTTGAAAAATATAATATTAAATACTATTTGGGTAGTAACTATTTGAAATTTATCATTATTCTAGGATAATATTTAAAATGTATTAATTACTACCTAATTCCATGGAATGGTTCTAAAATATAAAAATTACTTTTTTCTAAATAATATTCATGAATTTTTTGTGGGGTATTTATATTGTTAAAAATTAATCTCACATGATTTTATGCTTTAATAGGGGGTATCATATTTAGTGTATTTTTAATTTAAATGAAGTATATTAAAATCCTTCATTTAAAATGAATAAAAACACTCGTTTATCACTCAAAAAATATATTTGGAATAAAAATTATTCTATATATAGTATTAAATTATATATATTATATTTTTATATGAAATCTTGAAAATACATTTTTTATTACATAATGAGAATGTTTGTACCTTCTAAATTCTATTTTGAAGATACAAATGGTTCTATTTTATTGTTTTAAATACTATAAAATTTTCTTTAATGATATTATTTTCCATTAAAATCATTTTTGAATTTCTATTATAAATTTATAGTATTTAAATTATTTTTTACCACCAAATAATTTTATTTAATATTTATTTAAACCATATGGAATTATCAGATTCTGGAATAAACTTTTTAAAACAAAAATTTATATCAGCTATAAATATTTAATGGCTTCCATAGAAGGGAAACCATATGCGTGATCTTAACTTTACTAACCTCTATAATTTCTTTTGAATATATAATTTTAATATAATGATGATCTTTTCAATATGAATTTTTACTGATGAGTTGAATACCACTTTTAATGTTTAATTTTTTTCAAAGGATTTTATTAACATCAGGATTAACATTGTGGAGAATGTTTATGATTATGCGAAGGAGGGGATAAATTATTTCCCAAATTTTATTTCATTAAGTTAAATTCAAAATTAAATCATTTTTTCTTAATTACTTTATTCATTATGTATTTTTTTTCATATCCCAGGTTTGTTATTTTCCACGATTTAGAGGATTATTTTGAAAAATTAAGTGATTTATCATTAAAATTAAACCATGAATTCATTATAAAAACCTAATTATATATAAATATAAAATTTTATTTCCTATGTTGAAATTTTTTAGTTAATCTTAATAGTAAAAAATGTTATTGATTTTTTTTTGGAATTTAAACTAATATGTTTTCCATTAAATAGGATATCAATAGAGAGAATGATTTATCTAAACTTTTTACTCATTATGGTAAGACTAGTTAATATGTTAAATATGATTCATTATAATTTTTCATGTCACTATTTCAATATTTTTAAGAAAATATTATTTGTCAATTATTCAGGTTTATCTACATGGAAAATATGAGTTTTTAGGAACATTTTAATATAAAAAGATGTTTTTCTAAATTTTTATAAAATAATAAATATCACCACATTTTTAAGACTAAAACCCAATATTTGGAATAACCTGTTTTCTTTTTATAACATAAATCTTATAATATCATTTGACTAATTTAATGTCTGAATGTATTTTAATGTATCACATCATAGTTTCTAGGAAATTTATTTCAACTTTATGATTAATTTAATTTAATTGAATAAATATAATAATTTTTTGGTAAGATATAAATATATTAAGTGTGTGTGAAATTAACATAAATTATTCACATGTATAGTAATCATACATTATTATGGATTTCAGATGCATTTTCTAAAATAAATATCCATCCATGTTATGTTTATCAAAAAAATCATTATATAGTGTTATTTTCAACATTAGTTTTTATATATAAAAAATAAAAGGTTGTGTTATCAGAGAATTTTGAAAATTCAAATAGTTGAATGTGTAGTCATCAAACATAGAACTTCTAATTCTTTATCTACAAATTAATATAAAAAATCACAATATATGAGATTTGTAAACCCTAACACATTCTACACTGAATAAACATCCTTAGACTATTATATCAATTATATCCAACATAAACCACCTTCAAACATAGATTTAATTTGTTGTAGAAAAATATTCATTAATATATATTTCATCGATTTTATTTGACTTATATGAATATTAATATTAAAATAATTTGGTATAAATACATCCTAAAATAGACATCATTAAATGATAGTATCATTAACAACATCATCAATTTCTATTCATTAATACCATTATAAAAAATTGACATCTCTTCACTACGATATTACTTCAAATTAATAAAAAATACACCACCCTTTCATAACATCTATTTTGTAACATCAATATCAAATATGGATTTTTTGTTAGATTCCATATTAAATTTAATGTCAATATAATCCCCCTATATTCTATAATGTGTTATATATTCCTCCCCCATCATTGAGACTAATAAAAAAATTATTTTGCCTCAATATTATAAGATCATGAGATTCACACTCATCTCATTATTTAACTATGACATCCAAATTTTTAATTTTACATGTTTTGTGTTTTTTCATCACATTAATGGGTCATTATGAATTTTTGTTAAAAATAGGAATTAACCATATAAACAGTTTTAAAGTATATAGTCTACACAAAATTTAGTTAGGTCCCCACTATTATGTCGTAGACTCTATCATAAATGGAGGGGTTATCTAGTTTTAGTTGCACCAATTTCAAAGGATTAATTTAGGAGATGTATGTAATTGTTTTTAAAATTTAAATAATATCATTCTATATGATATTGATTTTTTTAGGTGGAAAAATATTTCTAAGGATTGAGTGGATGACATGAATAATTTCAACATAACATTACTTTTCTCGATACACATGTGTGTAGGGTATGGAAACTATTCACAGTTAGGCACTATAGGATGAGTGATTGGATTGTATCTAGACTTCCTATCTAGTATGGATGAAAATGATATGTTTTATAGGGATTTACTTGGGTCATTTCAATTTTTTTGAATCATTATATTATATGGCTTACAGATGATACATAATTATATTTGTGTTGTTGTATGATATTTTTCCTCATATCTATTCCCCATTAATTAATGATATATATTATAATTTAGTTAAATTACTATGAAATATTTTTTTGATGATTAGATTAATGTTCATATAGTGAATTATTTTTATTTTTTATTGTGATTTTTTGAATTCATTGGGGAATAATTTTTAAAATGATAAATCTCATAACAAATGATTTTTTGAAAAACTGATTTAGTGGAATAAGCATGGAATAAATTTTTTTATCGATATGTTTTACATTAAAAGTCAAGTAGATTCATATATTAATGAAATATAAAATGGATTTTGGGGATTTTATGAAATCTTATAAATAACTATTTTTATCTCAATTTCATAATTTCATTTTGAAAATATTAATAAGTTTTGACCAAAAAATGTATTTATAAGAATGAGAATTGAGGATATGTTTTTTGATTAATATTTCATGGATAGAAGTGGGTGTTGGGTACTATCTCCACCAAATTTATGATGGTTTCATATCATATTTATAGAATATAATTATTGCATTTCCTACCAAATGATTTATTTGTAGTTCATTGTGTTAAAAAGTGTATGTATACCTATTTATGTATTTTTTTAGTGGAATGAGAAAGACAGTTATGTAAAATGGGTTGAATTTTTTAATTTTGGATAATCAAATATGGTTTTTATGTATCATCGTTTCAATAGGATGAAGTTTAAAAATGATATTCAATACCAATTTTTTTATTACAAGAGACAGAATAGAAATGAAATATTAAAAGAATTGTGTCCTTTTTAAGTATTGAATAATTTTTATTTGAAAATTTTCTAGGATTTACTAATTATGTATGGTGTTGAATTGTACAAATGGTTTTAAAATGTAATTTACTGATTTATTTGAAGGGTAATTAATAAAGGGGTTAATTTGAAATTTTATTAATTCTATTGACCACATGTGGGTGATCCCTTATATTTCAGGGCATGGTAACTTTTATAAATTATTTCTTTTTATGATTTGTTATTTTTTTTTGTTTTTTTATGATAATAAATAATTTAAATCTGGTCATTTACATGTTATGTAATTTTTATATGGTTGTATGACCAAGATTCCATGTGGGGGTGTGAGTTGACTTGGTGGTGTAATGATTTTGTTATCTAGTGGTCAGCTGGGTCTGAATTGGTGTAATTGATTTATTAGTGGCTAGATATTGGTACAATGGTTTGGAATTGATTAAATTGTTCACTATTTGTTTATGTGCGGTTGGTTTTTATTATTGGGTAAATTGGTGTAAAAGTATGTTGTTTAGGCCCCTTTAATGAATAAGTGAAAATGTGGTTAGGCACATAGTATAGGATGATAAAAGAATCATTATCATTGGTATCAGGTTCATGAAAACAAATGATATGGTTAACATAAAGGGGTAGTTTAAGAGAATAATATGATCTATCATTGTATTATTCATGGAACTTAGATATTCTATTGGTATAATAGTATAACTATAGTATTTTTATTAATATTTTATGTTCTATATATAGGTTGATTTATTTATTGACATTTATAATTAGGAAAATATACTGGTTGAGATGATTGTATGTCTATATATAGTATGTCACAAGGTCTATGTATAAGGACCCGGTCCTAAACCTTAAATAGTATTGAATTAAATGAATAACTCACATTGAGGATCTTTTTAGGTTTAGAGTTTTAGACAGTTAGGCCATAACTGTTACATCTCAAATGATTTAAAAAGTAGTCACATCTACATAGTTTCCATTTTTTTACAAAACATGAACTCTTGAAAAAAAGAGTCATGTCTAGTTCCATGTTTAAGATAGCATGACTTTTCCATGATCCCATCCTTGACCCTATTCCACATTATTTCCTGTGAAAAACATTTCAAAAACTTGGGATGAGCATAAAAAGCTCATTAAGGGATACACAATGAAGTAAAAATGTTAGATTTTCAAAACATCATGTAAAATGTTGGGCAAAAATCCCTCAAGGCATCATTGAAGCATTTTTGAGGTGATTGTGTTTGTTGACAAAGTGGACATCTGAGTGGTGATTATTGACAAAGTAAAACAATGACATACTAATTTGTTGAAAAAGAGGATTTAATGATGGAATTTCGAGTTCAAGAGCTGAGGTCAACGATCCATGTTTGATTCAAGAACGTCCACAAAAGGAATGGATGATCTGGAGGTGGTACAAAAGAACAGATACAAGGTGGCGCCATTTTCCAGTGTTTTCCAAATTTTTGGGCCTAAAAATCGACAAATGAAGAAAACTGTTTTTGGAAAAGGGACTTGCGCGCTGAGGACTTGGAGTATAGGAAACTTGCGCGCCATATGTTTTTCAAGATCAGAAGATCAAAATATGGAGAAGGAAACAGGTTCGCGCAAGTTTGGGAGTTGGTCGCGCAAGTGTCTAAAAGGATAGAAGACTTATGCACCGAGACTAGGTCCAGCAGGTGACTTGCGCGCCATCACGCAGGGTGGTCAATTTGACTATAAATACAGGACCACCCATCTTCATCTTGTACTGGAGTTCAACACTTTGAGAAATCAGAGCTCCCGTCGCGCAGGTGTGGTGGTCGCGCAAGTGGTGTGTGTGGTCGCGCAGGTGGGACTTTAGCACCAGGGTGATAGTTGTGCGCCAGTGTTTGAAGCTGCGTTCTAGTGTGGAGTTGCGCTCCAATATTGGATTGGGCGTAGAAGGAAGTGAGTCGTGCTGGTCTGGAGTTGAGGAAGCTTGAGTTGCTCAAGTTTATGAGGAGGACTTGCGCGCCCGCTGTGACTTGTGCGCCGATAATTGCACGCTGAGATTGACATGTGCGCCAAGTAAGGTTTATTTCCAATAGTGATTTTTGGGCTCCATGGAAGCTAGAAGTTTTCCCGATACCTTCGGTGGAAAGAGAGATTCATCTATGGGTGAAAATTGGGATTCAACAGAGCATCTACTTACAGTGGAAGATACATTATTTCATGAAAATGAAGAGACCTACAGTTCTATAAACTATGGGTGGATTCCTTCCAAGAGCAGTGAGAAAAGTAAGAAAAATATGGTGATCCTCTCCACCGGCAGTGAGCCAAAGAGAGTGAAACAGGGATTGTCCCTAGGGAATGTAGTGAGCTGACCCTAAACTTTATAAAGGCAGTGAGCCTGGGCATAGAAGTGATCTATCCAAAACATTGTAATTCATAGCTAGTGAAGATTAGTGTAATTTGTACGACCGGAAACTTGTCGCCGTATGCTCCTTGGAAGTATCCCTTTGCGCTGAACCAAGTAAAATTGTTGTGTCATATGAATTCTTTACTTTATATTTACTTTGTGCAATAGGAAGGAGAGAGAAGTGTGTTTTTCTTAACAGCGAAAAAAGATCATAACGGGCGTTAATTTTAAATCAGCCATACCCTGATTCACCCACCCCCATCTTAGGGTATTCAGCCTTGTGGACCTAAAAATCAGTATCAGAGGGAAGGTTGATATTAGGTCTTCTCTCAATGGAGGTAACTAATCATAGAGGAATTCCGATATTCGATGGATGTAATTTTTAGATATGGAATAATCGAATGCAACACTATTTTTGATCTTTGGGAATGGATGTGTTTTCACCAGCTATGCATGGTATCACAGCTGATATTACTAGTGGTGAATTATCAGAAGTTGAGCACAAAGAGTTGGATGCTGATTCCAAAGAAATCAATGCCTTAGGGGGAGCCCCCTCTAATCCCATCAATAAAAAGGTGATGTCATGAAAAACGTCACATGCCATGTGGGAAAAGCTTTTGAATATATATAAAGGGGATACAAAGGTGAGAGAGGCAAAACTGCAAGTGTTGTGGAACATGTATGAAGATCTGAGTATAAACCCAAATGATTCTGTTGATGCATTATTTGACAGGGTAAATACTGTGTTAGAAGACATGTGGGGTCTTGGATATATTATCGAAGATATAAAAATTGTGAAGCACATGTTGAGAAAACCTCCACCTCGGTTCAATCTAAAAGTTTCTGTTTTGGAAGATAAAGACCCAAAAGAACTGACATTGTATAACTTGTACAACAGTCTTGTTGCATATGAAATGAGAAACGATGATAACGAGACTGTGAAAAAGGGGAAATCCAAAGAGGTGGCATTCAAGGCCATGAAGAAACTCACCATTGAATATTATAATGAAGAATAAGAGACAGATGAGTTGATGTCATTCATTTATTCAAATCTCCAAAGAGGAAGAGGAATTTTTAAAGGTAAACTTCTACTAGCATTCTTTCGATGTGGAAAGGTTGGTCATCTTGTGGCAAGATTCCCCAAGAAATTTCAAGATAATGATGACGATGATGATGAAGTTGACATTCCCAAGAAGAAGACTTCAGTATTTGTGAAAGGGAATAAGCAATTCAAGAGAAATTTATTCAAGAAAAATAATCTCCTTTCACAAGAATTTTAATGTTCAGAGGAGTCTGAGGATGGAGATGTTGAGGAAATATAAAATTTCATAGATCATGGGGTAAATGCCTTGGTGGCGATTGTTGGTAGTTCTCAAAAAAAGTAGGAAGCTGACGCTGAAGAAGAAGAAGAAATTGAAGGGAGAGTCGATATGGAAGCCGAATTCGAAGCAGCTCTTGAGGAGATAGACATTTGGAGAGCCAAAACAATGAAATCCAATAATGTGGTTCGTGATGCCAAAATCTAAATGCAACAACAGGATGAAGAAAAGTATGAGCTATTAGAAGAAATTGATAGACTAAAATCCTCAACACCAGAGTGCTCAGAAAATATTGTTGAGTATAAGATTAAAATTGAGGAACAAAATAAGGAAATTGATTTTTTGACTAACATAGGAAAAGTGCAGGCCAAACGTATTAAAGAGCTTGAAGAAGAAGTGGTCAGTTTGCGACAAAATATTAAGGATCAAGAAAAACTATTGACCTTCAATGTGATATCAGAAAAGAAGACCATTCAAAAGACAGAGAGGATGATAGGGGATCCTAGTAGTTCAGTAGGGAGGAAGCAGCAATTGAGCTCAGATGTTACGGTCGTTTCAGGGCTTAATTAGGAACAAAAATCTGTGACAATTGCAGTCAGACCGCAAGCAACCATCCCGAAATTGAAGGTTGATTTGGGCACAAAACAAAATCATAATATTCAGAGATCCCAAAGGGAAAATCATAGTACTGAAGTATCATGATGGAATATATCCTATGTCAGGTGTTATTGATGTGGGAAAATGGTACATTCACAGTATGTGTGTTCCATAAACAAGAGATATAGAAGGGAACAGGAACAGAGATGGCATCCAAACAGAGAAAAGTTTTCCAGAACATATTTTAAAGGACAATGTTTTTTGTGCGAAGGATTTGGGAACATGGCTAGGTACTGTACTTCAACCATTCAAATAAATGTGCCAGTGTAGAATCAAAACGTTCGCAAGCAGCAGGTCAATAAACCGACAGGTGGGTTAAAAATGCAGAATAGATTTGCGGATTTGCAAGATGAGGCTTGTCCATCATACTCTGAGAAAGAACAGATGTCACAATCCATGCCGAGTGTGAAAGGAAAAGTATGGACCAAGAAGAAGAAAAATGGGAAGGCCATGGTGGCGGATATTTCCCTTAATGCATCAGATCGATCTGGTGTGTGGATCCTTGATAGTGGTTGCTCATCCCACATGACGGGTAATAAGGATCTTGTTACAGGCATCAAATATGACAATGAAGGAGTTGGCAAATTTGGAAATGATGAAGGCCTGAAGATTGTTGGATCAGGGAAAGCCAAGTTTGGGAGAAAAGAGATGAGACGTGCTGATGTCTTGGTATTAGAGGGTCTTAGTCATAACTTACTCAGTGTCAGTAAACTATGTGAATTTGGGCACTCTATCCGATTTACCAAGAAGATGTGTGTTGTGAAAGGAAAAGATTGAGCGGTTGTTCTGCAGGGAAAAAGGTCAAAGGGAAATCTCTACCTTGTTGGTGGGGAAGAAGATACATGTCTTTTATCCATAGAGGAAGAAAACCAGCCATGACATAAGCGACTTGGTCATCTATGCCAACCATCTATGGAGGATCTCATAAAGTGTGATGCTACTAGCGACCTTCCCAAACTATCCCGTGATCGCACTCATACGTGTGATACTTGCCAACAAGGGAAGATCATCAGAAAGACATATAGGCCAAAGGAACAAAAATCAACTAGAGTGCTCCAACTGGTTCATGCTGATGTATGTGGACCTATCTCACTAAGAGGAATAAATGGGAAAAGGTACTATGTTCTTTTCATTGATTATTATAGCAGAATGGCCTGGGTATTTGTCATTACCCATAAGATATAGGTGTTTAGTTGCATAAAACAGTACAGGAGGGAATCAGAAAGGATGCTTGGGCATAAAATTTTGAAGTTCTGTACATATAATGGTACAGAATTCACAAACAGTCAAGTGGAAGAATATCTCAAGAAACACATGATAAGGTATCATGTTTCATTAGTGTGAAGTCCCCAATAGAATGGTGTGGTTGAAAGGAGAAATCGGATCATCAACAACATGACCAGAATGATGCTTATTGACAAAGACCTACCAGAGAAATTTTGGAAGGAAGAAGTTTTGACATCGGTCTATGTTTCAAATAGGTCTATGTTTAGTCTAAAGAAAGGGAATACTCCATATGAACTATGGTATGGAAAGAATCCAATGTTGAAATACTTTCGAATCTTTGGAAGTAAGTGTTTCATTCTCTACAAAGAAAATCAGAGGAAGTTTGAGGCACATGGATATGAGGGGAAATTCCTTGGATACTCAGGGAAAAGCAAAGCGTATAAATTCTTCAACAAAAGGCTGGGAAAAATTGTTGAGAGAAATGATGTCACTATTTTTGAAAATGAAAAGAATACTCAACGACCCAGTGAACAGTTCTTGGACGAAAGTGAGGATGAGGTAAGTAACACATGGGGAGAAGAAGTAGTAGAGGCTGACTTAGAAGAAGATACTGATGATGAACAAGAAAGTGTCAAGTCTGTGTCTGCAAGGAAGTAAAAGAGTCGAGCTGAAATTGATAGGCAGAATATCATTGGTGATCAAACAGCTTCAGTTCAGACTCGAATAATGAATTCATTACAGCAAACATCGTTTTTTTCTCAGGTGGAGCCAAAATGTTTTTCCGATGCAGCTGAAGATGAAAAATGGGTTCAAGCTATGAATGAAGAGCTTGATCAAATCAAGAAGAACCAGACATGGGAGATTGTTTTCAGGCCAGCAGACAAGAATGTCATCGGGACTAAATATGTCTACCGCAACAAGATGAATGAAAATGGAATAGTTATTTGGAAGAAATCACGACTAGTGTGCACGGGATACTCCTAGATAGAGGGAATATATGTTCATGAGAAATTTTCACTAGTTGCAAGGCTAGAAACATTCAGATTATTTTTGGACATAGCAGTGCAATGAAAATTGAAATTGTTTTAGATGGATGTGAAATCTGCATTTTTGAATGGAGTTCTGGAAGAGGAGGTTTATATTGATCAGCCAGATGGTTTTCTCATTAATGAGGATGAGAACAATGTTTGCAGGCTGAAGAAGGCATTGTATGGGCTGAAACAAGCGCCAAGAGCATGATACTCAAGGCTTGATCAGTACTTGAAGAAGCTTGGTTTTCAGCGTGGAGTAGTTGATTACAATCTCTATTTCAGTAATGACAGTAATAAAAGGATGATGGTGTTGGTTTATGTCATGACATAATATTTGGCAGATTAGATGAAGCTTAGTACAGACAATTTTCTGAATTCATTAAAAATGAGTTTGAAATGTCAATGATTGGAGAGCTAATATTTTTCCTTGGCTTTCAGGTGACACAAGGAAGTAATGGAACTTTCATTTCTCAATCCAAATACGCTAAAGAGGTTTTGAGAAGGGTTGGAATGGAGAATTCCAAGGAGATGAAGACTCCAGTTGCTACCAGGATGAAATTATCAAAAGATGAAGATGGTAAGGATGTTAATATCACAGAATACAGGCAAATTATTGGAAGTCTGTTGTACTTGACTACAACAAGGCCAGATATTGTTTTCTCCACATGCCAAGCAGCGAGATATCAGAGTAATCCCAAAGAAAGTCACATGCTCGCAGTGAAAAGAATAATTCTGTATATCAAGGGAACAGTGGACTTCGGCTTGACATATAATGATAAATCTCAGACAGAGTTATTTGGATATACTGATTCATATTGGTCCGGTTCAGCGGATGACAGGAAATGAAAATCTAGAGGTGCATTCTATCTTGGTGGACTATGTATTGCTTGGTTAAGAAAGAATCAGGATTTAATTTCATTAAGAACCGTAGAAGAAGAGTATATTGCGGCCACTCAAGCATGCACACAGTTATTATGGATGAAGCAACAACTTGACGATATGGGAGTTGAAGTGAAGTCTCCGATCGGAATCCAGTGTGATAAATCAAGTGCTATAAATCTCAGCAAAAATATCATCCTTCACTCAAGGACAAAGAACATTTAGATAAAGTATCATTTTATCAAGGAGAAAGTTGAGCAGGTAATCGTGAAGTTGGAGTATGTGCCTACAGAACTACAGGTTGCAGACATTCTAACAAAGGCCTTACCCAAGGAATCATTTGAAAGGAATCGACTGGCTCTGGGAGTTCAGTCGACTCCCCGCACTTGAAATAGTGGCGATATGGAATCCACCCCCTCTCCCCAAGGAATGATGTGTTTTCACTAATGTGAAGATATGTGTTCTCTACTCTATTACAGACAGCAAAGGAGTGACCTTTGGGTTCATTGACAAAGGGGGAGAAAATAGTGATTGTTCAACCAAGGGGGAGACAGTGTGGCAATTTGATAAATCATGGTTGATACGGGGAGAAGCTGACAAGTGGAGCATCCAGATAGGGGGAGTTGAAGCTAGTTGAATGTGATTAGCCAGAGCTTAGTTTGGAAAACATAGAAAATATGGCTAAAGAGGTTTTGAAGCTGACAAGGGATGAAGCTGTGAACAGAAAGGGGGAGCGTATTAAATCTAAAGATACTAGAAGTGATCCATCAAACGATAGACATCATGATAGCTGTGGATCGTGATAAAAGCAGAAGATTAGTTTTGGAATGTGGTAAAAGTATTTCCAACCAAAATTGGTCTTCTAACAAGTCCTTCAACAATTGTTATCAGTTTTGTACAAATTGGTATCAGTTTGGTGTCCACAGTGGATGTCAGAGATGAAGTGATTCATTGATGAACATTCCCTTTACTCTTGTTTCTCACGCCAAGCATTGCTCAAGTGGGCTTTGAGTATATGTTAAGTAAATCCTTGATCGTTATCAGAATCACCAAAGGCGAATTGTGGATTAAGAATTAACGATGTATCTTTCCATAAAAGAGTTGTCAAAAAACACAAAGGGGGAGGCTGTTGGAAAAAATCCCTCAAGGAATCATTGAAGCATTTTTGAGGTGATTGTGTTTGTTGACAAAGTGGACATCTGAGTGGTGATTGTTGAGAAATCAAAACAATGACATACAAATTTTTTGACAAAGAGGATTTCATGATGAAATTTCGCATTCAAGAGCTGAGGTCAACGATCCATGTTTGATTCATGAACTTCGACAAAAGGAATAGATGATCTGGAGGCGGTACAAAAGAACATATACATGGTGGAGCCATTTTGTATCTGTTCTTTTGTAACGCCTCCAGATCATCCATTCCTTTTGTCGAAGTTCTTGAATCAAACATGGATCATTGACCTCATATCTTGAACACGACATTCCATCATGAAATCCTCTTTGTCAACAAATATGTATTTCATTGTTTTTCTTTGTCAACAATGAACACTCAGATGTCCACTTGGTCAACAAACACAATCACCTCAAAAATTCTTCAATGATGCCTTGAGGTATTTTTGCCCAACAATCTCCCCCTTTGTGTTTTTTGACAACTCTTTTAGGGAAAGATACATCATTAATTCTTCATCCACTATTCGCCTTTGGCGATTCTGATAACGATCAAGGATTTACGTAACATATACTTTAATCCCACTTGAGCAACGCTCGGCGTGAGAAACAAGAGTAAAGGTAATGTTCATCAATGAATCACTTCATCTCTGTCATCCACTGTTGACACCAAACCTATTCCAATTTGTACAAAACTGATAACAATTGTTGAAGGACATGTTGGAAGACCAATTTTGGTTGGAAATATTTTTACCACATTCCAACACTACTCTTCTGCTTTTATCATGATCTGTAGCTATCATGATGTCTATCCTTTGATGGATCACTTCTAGTATCGTCAGATTTAATACTCTCCCCATTTCGGTTCACAACTTCATCCCTTGTCAGCTTCAAAACCTCTTTTGCCCTAGTTTCTGTGTTGTCCAAACTAAGCTCTGGCTAATCACGTTCAACTAGCTTCAACTCACCCTATGTGGCTGCTCCACTTTCCAGCTTCTCCCCGTATCAACCATGATTTATCAAATTGCCACACTGTCTCCCCCTTGATTGAACAATCACTATTTTCTCCCCCATTTTCAACGAACCCAAAGGTCACTCTTTTGATGTCTGTAACAGAGTAGATAACACAAATCAACACATTAGGGGAAACACATCATACCTCGAGGAGAGGGGGGGTGGATTTCATATCGCCACTATTTCAAGTGCGGGGAGTCAAATGAACTCCCAGATCCAGTCGATGCCTTTCAAATGCTTCCTTGGGTAAGGCCTTTGTCATAATATCTGAAACCTATAGTTCTGTAGGCACATACTCCAACTTCACGATTACCTGGTCAACTTTCCCCTTGATAAAATGATACTTTATGTCAATGTGATTTGTCCTTGAGTGATGGACGGGATTTTTGCTGAGATTTATAACACTTGAGTTATTACACTGGATTCCGATCGGAGACTTCACTTCAACTCCCATATCGTCAAGTTATTGCTTCATCCATAATAACTTGTGCATGCTTGAGTGACCGCAATATACTCAGCTTCTACAGTTCTTAATGAAATGAAATCATGCTTCTTTCTTAACCAAGCAATACATAGTCCACCAAGATAGAATGCACCTCTAGATGTTGATTTCCTGTCATCCGCTGAACCGGCCCAATGTGCATCAGTATATCCCAATAACTTTGTGTGAGATTGATCATTATATGTCAAGCCGAAGTCCAGTGTGCCCTTGATATACCGAAGTATTCTTTTCACTGAGAGCATGTGACTTTCCTTGGGATTACTCTGATATCTCGCTGCTTGGCATACCTTGATTCACCCCCCCCTCTCAGGGTATTCAACCTTGTGGACCTAACATAAACCACAAATAATTTAACATAAGTAATACTTTTCACCTTTATGAAGTAAAAAATACTCTTCACTAAATAAAATACCATTACTTACCATTTTTTAAAAAATAGATTACCATAAAACCCATATAGAGAACACATAACATATAAAGGTAACTTGGGACATAAACATACATAAATGGAATAACCATAAGTTCGACTTCCACACATATCACTAAATTGAATAGCCATACGACCGAGTTCCATACCCAATTCATTGGAGGTTAAAACGTAACCATCCATCATAGTATTCACGGCACCACCCGTCATTTGGGTTATCATGTAACCCCCAGTAAAATGTCCATGTACCGTTATAAAATCATAACCCATAAAATATTGAAAATATAAAGCAAAGAATACATTTCCACATTTCAATCAAAATATACAAATTACATATATTGACATAACAAATCCATTTTAAAAAACATTTTCAATAACTAATATATGTAAAATAGTATATGGTATTTATTTTCTTTTAAAAACATTACGTCTTGTTGAGGAAGACCGAGATCAAATAATACTCGCGGCAGCAGAAAAGATCGTTGTCACCGCTTATGTTAAAAGAAACATTCCATTTTTGTCGTTTAGTAAAACTCTTTGTAGAAAAATATTACTTTTGAATAAAAGTAAAATTCATAGGGGTTTATACACTGTATAAAAGAAAATCGCGTATAAAACTAAAAATTCCTCAATGAAAGGAGATTGAGACGATGTCCCTTACCTCGTGTCCGACATGACTCGATCATTCTTTAATATCCTGAATAATAATCTAAAGATAATTTCTACTTACTTAAGAAACTTTTTCAAGTTTTGTATACCTTTTATATCACTTATTACTGTGTTATAAACCTTATTTCTTCATTTAAGTTAGTAACTTTCGTTTTGTCGATATTTGGAACTTGAGTCAAAAATGAACACCTTATATTTACAAGTTGTACATGAGGTCAATAGTCCATTATATCAAAAATTATATTCATGATATAGATATCATATATATAATATATATCTGTTATATACATGTATTTATAATATTACATAACATTAATAGGTACGAAATGAAATGCACCGTTAATGGAGACGGTAAGCCGTACGTACGCATGAACGCTACTTTCATTTCTAATTATTTTTTTAATGGAAATAAATCATAATGATAAATAGTTATATTATAAATCCAGTATAGTATCAGATATAATATCATTAATACTTACCTTTATACATCCCACATAAGGAATTAACGAGTAAAATCACTTTAAGGGGGTTGTAGTCCGCACTTCCTCAAATGAGATTATCATATTTACCCACTATGGAAACCATAAAGGATTGATATAATTAAGAAGTACATAAGTTTATAGAAATCATAAACATAATATATATCATATATAAATATAGTTTCATCATAATGTCCACCATTAGAGGCGGTAAGATGTAATTGAACAATCATCTTTTCGTGAGGCGTTAGTTTGCCATCCACAAAAACATTATGTTCTTCATCCATTAGATGGAGGTGTGTGTAAGTGATGTTCGAATCCTTCTCATAACAACATCCTATTATATTGAGGATACTGGTGTTGTTACAAAATAATGTAAATAAAAATATTTTAGGGGTTGGAGAAGTAAAATAAAAGAAAACAATTTAAGAGAAACTGTTACCTTTAATTTGGGTAACTTCCTTTGGTTTAAACCAAAAGGAATACTTGAAGGGCCTTCTTCTTAAGGTAATGCTTCTAGGATAAGGATAGGGATTTAGTGAGTGTTATTGGTCCGATTTAGGATGAACCAAATGTCTTAAGAGGTGTGAGTAATTAGTTAGAAGTAGTTTTATTTTTATAAGGAGAGGAAGGGATCTTTAAGAAAGTGTGAAAATATTATTTTATTATATAATGATATTCGGTTTCTAATGGTCCAAAAATAATTAAGGTCTAAGATAAGATGAATCCAATTATAAATACAATCATCCAATCAGAATTGTACATGTTTTTTATAATAATTTATTCATTATAATCTTATTTATTAAAATCATTTATTAATGAGGTAAATACTGCATCATTATTTTGTCATAAATAATTAAAAGTATTTGATGTCTAAAAATTATAAAGAAACTATCATAATGTAGGAAATATTTTTAGCTTTCCAAATAATATTGATAGTTGAAATTAGGACTTATATAACACCATATAAATATTAATTACTAAATGATTTTTGTTTATGTCTACTTTGCCTTTACTTTAAATTAATTGATCTAAATTGTCATTTCACTCCCATGTGGACCAACGGGGTCCCAAAATTGACCCAAAGATGCCCATAGTCGTTAATGACTCAAAACATAAGGTTTGAAAATGTGTTAAGGAAATTTTGAATTATTATAATATTCTTTTTACCTGGAATTACCATATTTACCTTTAACCGCGGTAAATAAATGTCAAAAATTACTATTCACCAACAATTATTTTCATCTTAATGAACCAAATTTTACTTCTTGATAACAACCATATGTCAGATTTTTGAAATTCAATTCACAGAAGTGGTAAATTTTATTTCTATTTTTCCAAATTCTAAACATAGAATTGGAATTAATTTTTTTTTAAAATTAATTCCTATTGTTAAAACAAATTGCATGTTTTTAGGAAATAATAACTATCAAAAGATTGATACTTTTTTATGTCCAATTTCAATGTTAATTTAATTCCAATGACCAGAATTGGATTAAATGGTAAAAATATATTTTAATTTCACTTTAAAACCAACTAAAAAGATAATCTAACCATATAAATAAATTAGATTTAAAGGAACTTTTGAATTAAAATACAATATTTTTCACCATTCATTAAAAAATGAACTTTATTAGAAAAATACCAAAAAATACCCAAAGTAAAAGTTGATGTCCCTAGTATAAAGAAGGATTTTATTTGGTCATATAAAATTTAATAAAGTGACTAAAACGAGATTTAAAAAGGGTTCACCATTAAAAGGCGGTAAATCGCCCTTTTAATGTAAATTATGCTTAAAATTAGATTCATTCATATTTTAAGCCTCTAACTTTTATTTGATAAATGTAAATACATTTTACAAACATATATAATAATATTGTAGTTAGTTTTTTTCATTCCCTCCAATACAATGACTAGGAGTTAACTACCATTTAAAGTAATAATATTATATTATTACTGTGCAATGTAAGATTCCAAAGAAACACGTTGTTGCGAATCGGGTACGCTATTGACCATAGCAACCCCTTTAGAGTAAAATTAATATTTAATTCACAAATATTAATAAATATGAAATCTGTCTTATTCTTCATTTACCTGGGATGTTACATCCTTCCCCCCTTTTGGGAATTACATCCTCGCAATTTTTTTTCACTCATCCAAATAAGTGGGGGTATTTATATCGCATAGAATTTTCAGATTACCATGTTGCCTCTTCAACCATATGATTTTTCCAAAAAACCTTTACCTGGTGAATTACCATATTCCGCAACACTTGCTCCATGTGGTCAAGAATTTGGACTAGTTGTTCTTCATAAGAGATATTCTCTTTCAACTGAACTACCTATGAGATCAAAACATGAGTTGGATCTGGAATATACTTTCTCAACATCAAAACATTAAAAACATTGTGTACCTGGGATAAACATAGAGGTAAAGCCACTCTATTCAAAACTGATCCAACATTCTCCAGAATTTCATAGGGTCTAATAAACATCGGACATAACATTCCCTTCTTACCAAAGCACATCACACTTTTCCATGGAGAAACTTTGAGAACGACATGATCACCTACCTCAAAAGAAATATTCTTCCTCTGGTTATCTCATATCTTTTCTATCTGCTCTGAGCTGATCTCATGTGATTCTGAATCAACTGAACTTTCTCTGCCATCACTTCTACCAATTTTTGTCTCATCACCTTCTTTTCACCTACTTCATCCCAAAAATCTGGAGTTCGAAAATGCTTTCCATATAATGCCTCAAATGAAGCTATCTACATACTGGAATTAAAACTTTTATTATATGAAAATTCAACCATAAAAAGATGTTGGTCCCAACATTCCAGATAACCCATCGAGAAAGCACGTAACATATCCTCCAATGTCTGAATTGTTCGTTCTGATTTCCCATCGGACTGAGGGTGAAAAGCTGTACTAAAATTTAATTCAGTACCCAACGACTTCTGAAGGCATTTACAAAAGTTACAAGTGAACCTGGGATCATGATCAGATACAATGGAGAGGGGAAATCCATGCAACCTTACTATATCTTTAACATACAACCGAGAACGTTGATCTAGATACAAAGTATCTCAAATAAGAAGGAAATGAGTATATTTAGTCAATCGATCAGCTATAACCCAGATTGCATTATTACCTCGAGATGTCTTTGGTAATCCCACAAAGAAGTCCATGGATATATTTTACCATTTCTACTCTGGCACCGGTAAAGGCAGAAGCATTCTTTTTGGTGACTTCTGCTCTGCTTTAACCTACTAACAAGTCAAACACATCACAGTAAAATCAGTAATATCACTTTTCATTCCATCCCACCAATAATACTCCTGACGATTTTTGTACTTCTTAGTACATCCAGGATGAAATGAAAATGGGGAAGTATGAACTTCACATAACAACTCATTCTTCAATTGTTAATCACAAGGTACACATAATCTATTTCCAAATATCAAAACACATTAATTTTCAATGATAAAATCAGGCAACTTACCCTTCTGAACCAACACAACCTTTTTATGCAACTCACTGCCTTCCTTCTGTGCCAGCTTTATTATGTATGATAGAGATGATCTCACTGACACCTGAAACAAAAAAAAAGAATTCCATGCACCAAAAACTTCTATTCCATAATTCATAAAATCAAAAAACAAAGGGTCGTTTTCCAAACATAGCATGGTTAATGAAGCATTACATATTCGACTCAATGCATCAGCCACTTGATTTGATTTTCCCGGATGGTAATGGATCGTGCGATCAAAATCCATGATTAATTCAAACCATATCCTTTGTCCCATGATCAATTCATTCAGAGTGAATATATACATCAAAAGATTTTGATTAGTATATAGTTCACACTTCACTCCAAAAAAATTATTCCTCCAAATTTTGAAAGAAAAAACAACAGCAGCTAATTTCAAATCATGTGTAGGGTAATTTAACTCATGTGGTTTCAACTGACGTGAAGCATAAGCAATTACCTGATCATTCTACATTAGGACACAACCCAGTCCTTTCAACGAAGCATCACTATATATAACAATCTAAACATTTCTAGATGGAAGTACTAAAACTAGATCATTCACCAATATCGTTTTCAATTCCTGAAAACAATCATCACATTATTTTGTCCAGAAAAAACTTAACTCCTTTTTGAGTTAAATTAGTCATTGGACTAGATAACCATGAAAATTTGTCAACAAACCTATGGTAATAACATGACAAACCAAGAAAACTAGGAATCCTAGTTATATTTGTGGTTCTTGGACATTCTTCAACAACTTTTGTTTTAGCAGGATCAACAGTTATGCCATTTTTTGAAACAATGTGACCAACGAATGGAATTTGTTGTAACCAAAACTCACACTTTTTGAATTTCCCAAATAGTTTCATTTATTTTAAGGTTTGAAAGAAAACCCTTAAAAGAATTTCATGATCCTCTTTACATTTATAATATACCAAAATATCATCAATAAACACAACCACCATTTATCACCTGATTCAACTGATCCATCACTACAACAAACTGTTCAATTCTGATTCCGACAATCTCTAGTTGTTGATCCGGAAGGTCATTATCCTCTATATTCTTTCCTATAAAAGCTGCTCAATTTTATTTATGAAATATCATTCTTAACACAAAAATATCTTAGACAAAGAAACATGGTAATATATAAATTCTATATCATTCCAATATTAACATAAATTACTTTATAGATATTAATTTAACAATAACCTAACTCCTAAAGTTGTCTAAACCGACGCTCTGATACCAACTATAAAGACCTAGCCTTAAACCATACAGAGTATTGAATTAAATGAATAATTCACATTGAGGATATTTTTATTTTTAGAGTTTTAGAGAGTTAGGCCATAACCATTACATCTCAAAAAATTTAAAAAGTAGACACTTCTACACAATTTCCATTTTTTTTAAAAACATGAACTCTTGAAAAAAAGGGTCATGGATAGTTCCATGTTTAAGTAAACATAAATTTTCCTTGATCCCATCCTTGAACCTATTCCACATTATGTCTTGTGAAAAACATTTTAAAAACATGGGATGAGCATAAAAAAATCTTAGTAAGGGATACACAAAGATGTAAATCTGTTAGTTTTTTGAAACAACAAGTAAACCATGAATACTTTAACATAAGTAATAATTTTCACCTTTATGAAGTAGTAAATACTCTTCACTGAGTAAAAGATCATTAATAACCCTTCTGTGACCAAAATATTACCATAAAACCCATATAAAAAACATAACATATAAAAGAAACTTGGGACATAAACATACATAAATGGAATAACCATACGGTCGACTTACACACATATCACTAAATGAAATAGCCATACGTCCGACTTCTATACCCAATGCATTTGAGGTTATAATGTAACATCCCATCCTGGTATTAATGGAACCACCCGTCATTTGGTTTATCAAAGAACCACCCGTCAGATGTACAAGTACCATTATAAAATCATAACACATAAAATATTGAAAATATAATGGAAAGAAAACATTTCGACATTTCAATCACAATATATTACATAAATATATATACATAACTAATCCATTTTAAAACCCATTTTCAATACCAAAAATATGTAAAAGAGTATATGGTAATTATTATTTTTAAAAACATTACGGCTTTTTGAGGAAGCCAAAGATCAAATAATACTCACGGCGGCAGAAATGGTTGTTGTCACTGCTTACGTTAAAACAAACATTCCCTTTTTTTCATTTAGTAAAATGCTTTGTAGAAAAAAATTCTGATTAAAAGTAAAAGTAAAAGGGGTTTATACACAATATAAAAGAAAGTCATTTATAAAACAAAAAATGCCTCAATGAATGGAGATTGAGACGTAGTACCTTACCTCCTGTCCGACGTGACTTGATCGTTTTTTAATATCCTGAATAATAAACTAAAGTTAATTTATACATGCTTAAGAACATTTTTCATTTTTATTATTCCTTTTATATCACTTATTACCATGTTATAAACATTATGTAATCATTTAAGTTAATAACTTTTATTTTGTCAATATTTAGCACTTGAGTAAAAAATGAACACCTTATATTTACAAGTTGTCCATGAGGTCAATAGTCAATTATATCCAGAATAATATTCACAATTTAGATATCATATATATCATATATATCCATTATATACATTTATTTATAATATTACATAACATTTAGAGGTATGAAATGAAATGCACCGTTCATGCAGACGGTAAGCCGTACATACTCATTAACACTATTTTCATTTCTATTTCTTATTTTAATGGAAATTAAACATAAAGATACATAGTTATATAATAATTACAGTATAATAACATATATATTATCTTTAACACTATCCTTTATACATCCCACATAAGTCATTAACGAGTCACATCACATTAAGGGGGTGGTAGTACGCACTTTCTCAAATGAGATTATCATATTTACCCACTATGGAAACCATAAAGGCATGATATAATTAAGAATTACAAAAGAATAAGAAAATAATAAACATAAAATATATCATATATAAATACAGTTCCATCATAATGGGCACCATGAGAGACGGTAAGATGTAATTGAACAATCATCGTTTCGTGAGGCATTAGTTTTCCATCCACAGAAACATTATGTTCTTCATCCATTAGATGGAGGTGTGTGTAAGTGTAGTTAAAATCCTTCTCATAACAAAATCCTAGTATATTGAGGATACTGTTTTTGTTACAAAAGAATGTAAATAAAAAGAGTTTATGGGTTGGAGAAGTAAAATAAATGAAAACAATTTAAGAGAAACTGTTACCGTTAATTTGGGTAACTTCCTTTGGCTTGAACCAAAAGGACTTCTCGAAGGGCCATTTGCCTAAGGTAAGTATTCTAGGAGGAGGAGAGAGATGTAGGGAGTATAATTGGGTAGATTTTGGACGATCCAAATGGCTTGAGATGTGTGAGGAATATGTTAGAAGTGGTCTCCTTTTATAAGGGAGAGGAGGGGATCTTTAGGAAAGTGTGAAAATATTATTTTATTATATAATGATATTCAGTTTCTAATTGTAAAAAAATCTTCAAGGTCGAAGATAAGATGACTAATATTCTAAATAAAATCATCCAATCATAATTGGACATGTTTTGGATAATAATTTAATCATTATAATCGTATTTATTTAAATCATTTATTAATGAGTTAAATACCGTATCATTATTGTGTCATAAATAATTTGATTTATTTGATGTCTAAAAATTATAAAAAATACCATGATGTAGGAAATATATTTATATTTCAAGTAATATTTATTTTATAGAATAGGACTTATATAACACCATATAAAAATTTATTACTAAAAGATTTTTGTTTATGTCTATTTTGCCTTTAATTTAAATTAATTGATCTAAATTGTAATTTTCACTCCCAAGTGAATCAATGGGGTCCCAAAATCAACACAATGATTCAAATTGTCGTTAATGACTCAAAAAATAAAGTTTGGAGAAGTTTTATGGTAATTTTGAATTATTATAATATTTTTTTATCTTGTATTACCCTATTTACCTTTAATCGCGGTAAATAAAAGTCAAAAGTTACTATTCACCAAAAAATTATTTTCATCTTAATGAACCACATTTTAATTCTTGATAACAACCATGTATGTTGGATTATGGAAATTTAATTCACATAGGAGGTTAAATTTCATTTAAATGAAAAAGTAAGTTTTTTAACTACCACTAAGCGGTTTCCCTTTTCATCAAAAATTGACGTTTTTTAGATAAAAACCAAAAATTTCAGCCTAATATATATTTGATATTCCAAATTAAAAAATTATGCCTATTTTTCCAAATTGAAAACATATAAGTGGCATTAATTAATTTTAAAATTAATTCCCGTTGTTAAAACAAATAGCGTGTTTTTAAGAAACAATAACAATCAAAAGATTGATACTTGTTTACGTCTAATTTCAAAGTGAAATAAATTCCAATGACCGAAATTTGATTAAATGGTAAAATTATATTTTAATTTAACTTTAAAACCAATTAAAAAGTTCATATAACCCTATAAGTAAGTTATATTTCAAGGTGATTTTGAATTAAAATACAATATTTTTCACTATTCATTAAAAAAATGAACTTTATCATAAAAATAACAAAAATTACCCAGAGTAAAATTTGATGTCCCCAATATAAAGAAGGATTTTATTTGGTCATATATAATGTATTAAAGTTACAAAACTAGATTTAGAAACGTTTCCCCATTAAAAGGCGGTAAATCGGCCATTTAATGTAAATTATGCTTAAAATTAAATTCATTCATATTTTATGCCTCTAACTTTTATTGGATAAATGTAAATACATTTTACAAACATGTATAATCATATTTTAGTTAGTTTTGTTCATTCCCGCAATTAAAATTTCTTGGAGTTAACTACCATTTCATATAATAATATTATATTATTAGTGTGAAACGTAAGATTTCAACGAAACCTATTGTCGCGTATCGGGTACGCTATCGAACATAGCAACCCCTTTAAAGTGAAATTAATATTTAATTCACAAATATTAAACAATATAAAATATGACTTATCCTTAATTTACCTTGGATGTTACAATTTGATATGTAATGATATGTAATCCTAACTATGAGAATATAACATCATAACCTGAACAGCTGGTTCGACCAGAATGGGAGATCAATTATCAATATAGCCTCCTTGATTGATTACATTATTATATTCCATGTTTCTCTACCCCATCCACACAATGTGTACCCTTCTTGGTTTGGTAATGAGATAATTGTGTTGGTGAATTCCCCATTCCAAGAAAGAGTAGGTCTCAGGTGGGTGAAAATAAACAGGGTATAATAAAAATTCCATTGTGAGGCATTTCCCTCTATGAGATTATATTGAAGAGAGAGATAAATATATACAACAATCCACAACTAATTAGTCATATATATAATTTAATACCATGTGAAATCGTGATATTTACTTTCGTAACATAAAAATTAAATGGTATGTACATGTTCCAAAAGGAAATGATGAAAACACCCATGATTCCCAAACTTCTCCTACAAAACAATTATCATGTAATATTCAGATTGATATCAAACACAATATATCTAACTAGAGGAAAATTATGTATATATAGAGTGAGAAAAATAGTATTTTCATTGGGATCCAAACTAGACCCAATCATTCAATATATAATGAAAACATGATAAGTAACATTGAATAGTAGTGAAACTAACTCATCACCTATACAGTTATACAATGTTCGTAGCCTCACCAAGAATAACTATCCCTAAATATCATATAAACGATAGAATATATTATAATAATAAAATTTCAATGGTATGATGCTCTTGCATCTCAAATGGATTTCAACTCTACCAAAGTATCATAGGTCTTGATCCATCTCTCAAAAAAATAAGAGAGCTTGAAAAAACATGAGAATATATCAAAAAATAAACACCATGAATCACAACATCACATCATACCATACACTCATCCATATATATATATATATATATATATATATTGGCCAAGTATTTCCTATAGTAAACCACGTCCTTTATTATTTGTAGCATACATAATGTATTATATCTTGTGCCATCACAATCGAGCCACCGAGTAAGTATTTTAAGATGTCACAACCTATAAACACAAAAATATATAAATCAATTGGAAAATATATCTAAATATAAATGTGTATGGAATAAAAACATTCCATTACATCACTCTAAAACCATATATGAGGAAATTAGATACCAGGTATATGATTACAAGTATCTACTGAGAGAATAGTTTGGGGATTGAGGGAGAAGTCATCCATCCATCATCCCATGAGGATGTTTGGGAAACAATTCTCCCAATTTTATTTGGGTGTCATTATTCGTAACCAACCTGGACGGGTTATTTAGTGAAATCATATAATATACATGAAATAACATTCCTCTAATATTCCCCGATTAATAACCTAGTATTAGGCTCAATTTTAGCTAATTTCAC
Source organism: Viscum album (assembly GCA_963277665.1). Classification (NCBI taxonomy): domain Eukaryota; kingdom Viridiplantae; phylum Streptophyta; class Magnoliopsida; order Santalales; family Viscaceae; genus Viscum; species Viscum album. The sequence goes on from OY728147.1 coordinate 1,246,400,533, forward strand.
TCGAACTCATGATTTCCATTGTCATGACTAGATATCATGTAATCACGCAATATTTTATAAAATATTAATTAAACACTTTGTAATTTATATTATTTAATTCCATTAATTTTTTTTTATTTGTCATTAAATTAACCAATTAATATTATTTAATGATATACTAGTTAATCACTATCATGAAATCCATTCACTACAATTGCAATTCTAACTGAGTTTATTATTTCTTGATTGAATCAGACTATTAGAATTTTAATTCCATCTTTACATACCCTGTGGGTTAAGAATTAATTAATCATTATTTTCATCATTATTATAATAATTCAATAAACATGTTACCCAATGATAAATATCCTATGGTAATGAAATGTAGAAAAAAATTCTCCAAGTACATCCAACAACCTCATGTAGTGGTGAAAATAATTAAGATAAATCAAGTTACCCAACAACCAAACATTGAGCATTTTCATAATAGTGTATCGTAGCACTCAAAATCACATCAATGGATAATCTAATATTCAACATGTTCTATCTTATATGGTACCCTCATCTACATAGTGCCACATAATCTATGCTTCATTGTCAAATCACATCACCCATCACAGGCACAAACATCCCATTATCATAACACATCAGTCCCTCCCTGCTAAATTTCACATCACATAGTAAATATCACATCTATAGAATATCCCAAAAGTAGTAGTAAAGAACCAATCTTAACCAATAATGAAATATAGGTAATTGAAAAATGAATCAAACCTACCAACATAAACAACATATCTCCAATCCAAACTCAAGGAACTCTTTCTTATCAGGAGGGGATGAAATTCGTAACCTATTAATTATCTTTATCAAAAAACCATTTTTTAACTCGAATTAATGGATTCATTAATCAAAACATATAACTAAAAAAATAAAAGGAATAAAACAATATCATGATATCAACAGATAAATAATATTTTATCTTTAAAACCAATCACTTCACAGAATGGGATGATTAATAATAAATTATCAAGTCATTTTATAATATTAAAAATTATAAACTATAATTATCTTGCTTCACATTTTATTACAGTTTTATTGATCACATGAAAGGTCATTTTCATTAATTCAATTACATTTCAACAATTTGATGATCATCATAAATCTTCATTAGATTAAAAATATTCATATACATTAATTTTTTCTAAAAATTTACCATTTAATTTTGTAATTATGTTCTTTAACAATTTAAACATTCTACTCCAAGGATAATAATATACTAAAAAAGAATAACATTTATATCACACAATGTGTTAAATTAAAAGGAAATATACTATGAAAACCTAAAGAGCATCAATATTTTATCTCAAATAAATTAATATAGTTAAATCATTATTAGTTTAATTTCACTCTCATGGAATGTTTCAATCCATGATCAATTTATGATTTCATGAAAACATAGAAACGAATAAATTATCACCTTACATAAAAGGAGTGAAAATTCTACAATTGATAATAGAAAAAAATTGTAGATCTCAATAACCTCTAATACAAGAAGATCAAATCCAAATATATCAAAGATTGGTTTCAATGAATCGATCACATTCAATTGAATCCAAAAACACAAAGATTATGGTCATTGGAAACCTTTAAATCAAGGGATGGTATATATGTTTGAGAAAAACATACTGTCATTGATAATTTAACGGAACACCTCATAGGGGATTTATATGGGGTGATACCCTTTCACAACATGTATATATTATGATTTAGATATCTACAAAAACGAAGTTCCCTCAAACAAATTATTCCTAAATATATACCCATCATGTAACAACATGTTTCTTGGACTCGAACATGTCATAAATTGATTTCAAAACTTGAACAAGATCTCTCCCATGTTGTGAGCTACTCATTCACAACATGAAAAAATATAAGTCATGAATTCCCCTTAAATAGATATTTTGATAAGTCCTACACTTCGAAGACCATTATGGGAATCCTAGGAGCACCATGTTCTTCAAAAACACACAAAGGTATAGACTCCAAAATATTATTACCCCTTATTTTGGAAGTAATCAAAAAAATCACTTCCATGAGAATATAAAACCAATCCTAGATAGAAATAAATTAAACGGGTGTCTGAATAGGCACACCACAAGACACTTCTAAAAGAATTTTCCATCACATGAGCTCAACCAGCTCATTATAGGAAGAACACAAAACCACACATCAATCATAATCTCCTCAAAATTTTCCTGGGGAAGATGCATTTCAAGAATAATTAAAACCACTGAAATAAATAATAGGATACCATATCATAATATAGAATGGTCAAATAACACACAAAAACAACATTATAAGAGAAAATTAATAATCTAATATATCATGTCATTGAGTTCTCATAAGCAACTCACATTCCCAAGTAGTCTCCACTCTTCCATCGCCCTTCCATAAAACATGAACATTAGGTATATCACTCCTACAAATCTCTTTATCTTTCTGTTACATGATATACATATTCCTATGCTCTATGGTAACATTATTACTCATCATTTATCCCTCCCATTTAAATGACATGAGAGTCACAATGAAGAGATCAATTTAGTTGTGATACATGTAAAATATTTTTTATCTGGATCATCTATATGGGTTGTTCTATACATTATTAAATTTATCTAACAATATCAAATTCCTTTAAATTCCTAGAATACTATCAGGAAAAGTTACACACATTAAAAATTATTTCTTTCCCATGATGACGTGTAAACCTCAAGAAAAAGGTATCTCGAACATCTAACTTCATAAGAATCATCCTATGACAATTATATTATTTGTAATTATCAAATTTTTCCTTCATCCTATCATTAATTACCTAATACAATTATATTGTATCATATAGAAGTTTTTCCCAAATAATTTCTACATCTCCAACCATATTTTTAAACAACGTAGAATGAAAGTGTTTTCCACATGGAGATTTAAATTATACAGTGTTAATGGTTGAGTGGAAGTAGTTACTTTATAAAAAATTGATAAAGGGAAGGTACCACAGATACGAACATCCAAAATATTTTAAACAAGGGAGAAACTTGTCCTCAATGGTAGGGATAGTCTACTATTTTTATCATGTGATAGATGATGAAAAGTAGTGATAGGGAATAACTAAAAACTGAAATCAGGATGGAGGCATATCTACTCCCTTGAGGTGAAATAAGGATATTGATCATATTTGATATTATCGGGTCCCTATGATTTCTCATCAAATTTTATATATACTTACTCAAAAAAAATCTTATTTACCCGACTCATCGGCCAATATAATGTGTTAGGATTTTCTCAAATAATCCACTATAAACCATATACAATCTAATCCTCCCTGATCTGACATTAAATATGTTATGGGGTTCATTGAGATATCCTATCACCTCCACTAGATAACATCAATTTATTTGAGAAACCCATTACAAACATGGTTACAGAAATTCATCTACCGATCGAGAAATAAACATTAAACTTCTACTATATGCTTCAACATAGGCCACAAAATACCATTAAATGCTCGATACATATTTCTAATGTTATGATGTATTACCAAATGAAAACTATAAACCTCATAGAGAAAAAAATCACATATCAATAAATGTATAAATATAATTATAATTAAAAATCCCATTTTTTCAATCAATAAACCAAATATAAGGCATATTCTCAAAAACAGCTGGTCCTTCTATACCTCCGCCTCCAAATACCCTAGTTGGTGATTCTCCACTTACTACAAAGAAGTTGGAAAACATGAAATATGTGATTGGAATCATCATCCTTCATCTTATCCCTTATATATATGTATCGTAATGAGTTCTTACATAACCATCTTGGGATATCCAAATTAAAACATGTTTTTACTGCATGACTTTCTTTAGAGTGCATAAACTAAAAAAATCCTCATTCCTATGATTTAGGAAATATCATATTAATAATCACGCAAGAATTATTCCCACTATAAATGAGGAAATTTTATGTCATGTTTTTATAAGTCATACCTTCTTATGTTGTGGTATGTAAATACTTCAAAATTCCCATCAATGATAAAATTTCACGATATCATCCAAGAAAACACAAATGCAGCAATCTCAAAATCAAATGCGGAATAGAAAATCTCATTGGACAGTATCATAGAATAGATATAAGAAGAAACTATTCTCTATGACATTAATAAAAATACCACAGGCTATACATGAATCATAATATAGAACCTCAATATAAACACCTTATTCCAGAAAAAAATAACTATAGTTCTAGAAAACATCACCTTTAAGTAAAAAATTACTTTTAACAATATTAAATATATAAAAAAGCAAGAACCATTATGTTGAGGGCTATAAGAGGAGTCACAAAAAGGGAGAAACGAACTATCAAAATCTTGTATTATACTATAATACAATGTAATATCAAAACCACTACAACTATCATGGTGGATTCCCAAGACAAAACTGCCTCTATCATCAATTGAATAACTCACTAATAGGAAATGAAATGTCCTATGAAATTGACAACAATATCCTAAATTTCACACTTATATATCATCCCTAATATCTTCTCATGATAAAGAAATACCAAAATGGCACATAGATCCACTTCATGATCCTCTTTATATGAAGATCACACATAGATTTCTAAATTCATAATCACTAAGAAGTAAACCCGGATCTCATTGAACAATTTTTTCGTGAAACAAATAAATATGATTTAAGAATATATGAATCTGTAAAAAATGACAATGAACATGTAATTTCAATGATAAAAATTCTAATTAGTTTTCAATATATACATATCATTAATCGGCATATGATTATATCATAAATACATATCTATATTTAATAAAAAAACAGTATCCTTCATATAATAAAATTAATCATCAATACAGGCTTGAGTATAATAGTTCATCATAGTCTCAGGGTTTATTAAATGATAAATAATACAAATACAGAAACATCCATCTTCCTTCACCAAAAAATTATTTTCATCTTAATGAACCACATTTTAATTCTTGATAACAACCATGTATGTTGTATTATGGAAATTTAATTCACATATGAGTTTAAATTTCATTTAAATGAAAAAGTCAGTTTTTTTTAACTACCACTAAGCGGTTCCACTTTTCATCAAAAATTGATTTTTTTTAGATAAATACCAAAAATTAAGCCTAATATATATTTTATATTCCAAATTCAAAAATTATGCCAATTTTTCCAAATTCAAAACATATACGTGGCATTAATTAATTTTAAAATTAATTCCCGTTGTTAAAACAAATACCGTGTTTTTAAGAAACAATAACTATCAAAAGATTGATACTTGTTTATGTCTAATTTCAAAGTGAAATAAATTCAAATGACCGAAATTCGATTAAATGGTAAAAATATATTTTAATTTAACTTTAAAACCAATTAAAAAGTTAATCTAACCCTATAAGTAAGTTATATTTCAAGGTTCTTTTGAATTAAAATACAATATTTTTCACTATTCATTAAAAATTGAACTTTATCACAAAAATACCTAAAATTACCTAAAGTAAAATTTGATGTCCCCAGTCTAAAGAAGGATTTTCATTGGTCATATATAATGTATTAAAGTTAAAAAACTATATTTAGAAACGTTTCTCAATTAAAAGGCGGTAAATCATCCATTTAATGTAAATTATGCTTAAAATTAGATTTATTCATATTTTAAGCCTCTAACTTTTATTGGATAAATGTAAATACATTTTACAAACATGTAAAATCATATTTTAGTTAGTTTTGTTCATTCCCGCAATTAAAATTTCTTGGAGTTAACTACCATTTCATATAATAATATTATATTATTAGTGTGAAACGTAAGATTGCAATGAAACCCATTGTCGCGTATCGGGTACGCAATCGAACATAGAAACCCCTTTAAAGTAAAATTAATATTTAATTCACAAATATTAATAAATATAAAATATGAATTATTCTTAATTTACCTTGGATGTTACAATTTGAAATGTAATGATATGTCAAACTAACTATGAGAATATAACATCATAACCTGAACAGCTGGTTCGACCAGAATGGGAGATCAATTATCAATATAGCCTCCTTGATTGATTACTTTATGATATTCCATGTTTCTCTACCCCATCCATACAATGTGTACCCTTATTGGGTTGGTAATGAGATAATTGAATTGGTGAATTCTCCATTCCCAGCAAGAGTAGGTCTCAGGTGGGTGAAAACAAACAGGGTATAATAAAAATTCCATTGTGAGGCATTTGCCTCTATGAGATTATAATGAAGAGAGAGATAAATATATACAAAAATCAACAACTAATTAGTCATATATATAATTTAATACCATGTGAAATCATGATATTTACTTTCATAACATAAAAATTAAATGGTATGTACATGTTCCAGAAGGAAATGATGAAAACACCCATGATTCCCAAACTTCTCCTACAAAAAAATTATCATGTAATATTCAGATTGATATCAAACACAATATATCTAACTAGAAGAAAATTATGTATACATAGAGTGAGAAAAAAAGTATTTTCAGTGGGATCCAAACTAGACCCAATCATTCAATTTATAATGAAAACATGATAAGTAACATTGAATAGTAGTGAAACTAACTCATCACCTAAACAGTTATACAATGTTCATAGCCTCACCAAGAATAACTATCCCTAAATATTATATAAAAGATAGAATATATTACAATAATAAAATTTCAATGGTATGATGCTCTTTCATCTCAAATGGATTTCAACTCTACCAAAGTCTCATAGGTCTTGATCCATCTCTCATAAAAATAAGAGAGCTTGAAAAAACATGGGAATATATCAAAACATAAACACCATGAATCCAACATCACATCATACCATACACTCATCCATATATATATATATATATAAATTGGCCAAGTATTTTCTATAGTAAACCATTTCCTTTATTATTTGTAGCATACATAATGTATTATATCTCGTGCCATCACAACCCAGCCACCGAGTAAGTATTTTAAGATATCACAACCTATAAACACAAAAATATATCAATCAATTGGAAAATATTTCTAAATATAAATGTGTATGGAATAAAAAAATTCCATTACATCACTCTAAAACCATATACGGGGAAATTAAATACCAGGTATAAGAGTCCAAGTATCTACTGAGAGAAAAGTTTGGGGATTGAGGGAGAAGTCATCCATCCATCATCCCATGAGGATGTTTGGGAAAAAATTCTCCCAATTTCATTTGGGTGTCATTATCCATAACCAACCTGGAAGGGATAGTTAATGAAATCATATAATATACATGAAATAACATTACTATAATATTCCCCTATGAATAACCTAGTATTAGGCTCAATTTTAGCTAATTTCACTCGAACTCCTGATTTCCATTGTCATGACTAGATATCATGTAATCACGCAATCTTTTATAAAAGATTAATTAAACACTTTGTAATTTCTATTATTTAATTCCATCAATTTTTTTAATTTGTCATTAAATTAACCAATTACTATTATTTTATGATATACTAGTTAATCACTATCATGAAATCCATTCCCTACAATTGCAATTCTAACTGAGTTTATTATTTCTTGATTGAATTATACTTTTAGAATTTTAATTCCATCTTTACCGACCCTATGGGTTAAGAATTAATTAGTCATTATTTTCATCATTATTATAATATTTCAATAAACCTGTTACCCAATGATAAATATCCTAAGGTAATGAAATGTAGAATAAAATTCTCCAAGTACATCCAACAACCTCATGTAGTGGTGAAAATAATTAAGACAAATCAAGTTACCCAACAACCAAAAATTAAACATTTTCATAATAGTGTATCGTAGAACTCAGAATCACGTCAATAGAGAATATAATATAAAACAAGTTCTATCATATATGGTACCCTCATCTACACAATGCCACAAAATCTATGCTTCATTGTCAAATCACATCACCCATCACAGGCACAAACATCCCATTATCATAACACATCAGTCCCTCCCTGCTAAATTTCACATCACATAGTAAATATCACATCTATTGAATATCCTTAAAGTAGTAGTAAAGAACCAATATTAACCAATAATGAAATATAGGTAATTGAAAAATGAATCAAACCTACTAACATAAACAACATATCTACAATCCATGCTCAAGGAACTCTTTCTTATCAAGAGGGAATGAAATTCGTAACCTATTAATTATCTTTATCAAAAACCCATTTTTTTAACTCGAATTAATGGATTCATTATTCATAACTTATAACTAAAAAAATAAAAGGAATAAAACTATATCATGCTATCAACCGATAAATATTATTTTAGCTTTAAAACCAATCACTTCACAGAATGGGATGCATAATAAAAAATTAACATGTCATTTTATAATATTAAATATTCTAAACTAAAATTATCTTGCTTCACATATTATTACAGTTTTATTGATCACATGAAAGGTCATTTTCATTAATTAAATTACATGGTAACAATTTGATGATCATCATAAATCTTCATTAGATTAAAAATATTCATATACATTAATTTTTTCTATAAATTTACCATTTAATTTTGTAATTATGTTCTTTAACAATTTAAACATTCTACTCTATGAATAATAATATACTAAAAAAGAATAACATTTATATCACACAATGTGTTAAATTAAAAGGCAATATGCTCTGAAAACCTAAAGCACATCAATATTTTATCTCAAATAAATTAATATAGTTAAATCATTATTAGTTTAATTTCACTCTCATGGAATGTTTTAATCCATGATCAATTTATGATTTCATGAAAATATATAAACGAATAAATTATCACCTTACATGAATGGAGTAAAAATTCTACACTTGATAACAGAAAAAAATTGTAGATATCAATATCCTCTAATACAAGAAGCTCAAATCCAAATATATCAAAGATGGGTTGCCATGAATCGATCCCATTCAACTGAATCCAAAAACACAAATATTAAGGTCATTGAAAACCTGTAAATCGAGGGATGGTATATATGTTTGAGAAAAACATACTGTCATTGATCATTTAAAGGAACACCCCATAGGGGATTTATATGGGGTGATACCCTTTCACAACATGTATATATTATGATTTAGATATCTACAAAAATGAAGTTCCCTCAAACAAATTATTCCTAAATATAAACCCATCATGTAACAACATGTTACTTGGCCTCGAACATGTCATAAATTGATTTCAAACCTTTAACAAGATCTATCCCATGTTGTGAGATACTCACTCAGAACATGAAAAAATAAAAGTCATGAATTCCCCCTAAATAGATTTTTTGATAAGTCATACAATTCGATGACCATTATGGGAATCCTAAGAGCACCATGTTCTTCAAAAACACACAAATGTATAGACTCCAAAATATTTTATCCCTTATTTTTGAAGTAATCAAAAAAATCACATCCATGAGAATATAAAAACAATCCCAGATAGAAATAAATTAAATGGGTGTCTGAATAGGCACACCACAAGATACTTCTCAAAGAATTTTCCATCACATGAGCTCAACCACCTCATTATTGGAAGAACACAAAACCACACATCAATCATAATCTCCCCAAAATTTTCATGGGGAAGATGCATTTCAAGAATATTTAAAACCACTGCAATAAATAATAAGATACCATATCATAATATAGAATGGTCAAATAACACACAAAAAGAACATTATAATAGAAAATTAATAATCTAATATATCATGTCATTGAGTTCTCATATGCAACTCACATTCACAAGTAGTCTCCAATCTTCCATCGCCCTTCCATAAAACATGAACATTAGGTACATCGCTCCTACATATCTCTTTATCTTTCTGTTACATGATATACATATTCCTCTGCTCTATGGTATCATTTTTACTCATCATTGATACCTCCCATTTAAATGACATGAGAGTCACAATGAAGAGATCAATGTAGTTTTGATACATGTAAAAAAAATTTTATCTGGATCATCTATATGGGTTGTTCTATACATTATTAAATTTATCTAACATGATCAAATTCCTTTAAATTCATAGAACACTATCAGGAAAAGTTACACACATTAAAAATTATTTCTTTCCCATGATGACGTGTAAACCTCAAGAAAAAGGTATCTCGAACATCTAACTCCATAAGAATCCTCCTATGACAGGTATATTATTTGTAATTATCAAATTTTTCCTTCATCCTCTCATTAATTACCTAATACAACTATATTGTGTCATATAGAAGTTTTTCCCAAATAATTTCTACATATCCAACCATATTTTTATACAATGTAGAATGAAAGTGTTTTCCACATGGAGATTTAAATTATACAGTGCTAATGGTTGAGTGGAAGTAGTTACATTATAAAAAAATTGATAAAGGGAAGGTACCACATCTACGAACATCCAAAATATCGTAAACAATGAAGAAACATATCCTCAATAGTAGGGATGTTCTACTATTTTTATCCTGTGATAGATGATGAAAAGTAGTGATAGGGAATAAATGAAAACTGAAATTAAGATGGAGGCATATCTACTCCCTTGAGGTGAAATAAGGATATTGATCAGATTTGATATGATCGGGTCCCTATGATTTCTCATCAAATTTTATATATACTTACTCAAAAAAACATCTTATTTACCCAACTCATCGGTCAATATAAAGTGTAAGGATTTTCTCAAACAATCCACTATCAACCATATACAATCTAATCCTCCCTGATCTAACATTAAATATGTTATGGGGTTCATTGAGATATCCTATCACCTCCACTAGATAACATCCATTTATTTGAGAAACCCATTACAATCATGGTTACCGATATTCATCTACCGATCCAGAAATAAACATTAAACTTCTACTATATGCTTCAACATAGGCCACAAAAAACCATTCAATGCTCGATACAAATTTCTAATGTTATGATGTATTACCAAATGAAAACTATAGACCTCATAGAGAAACAAATCACATATCACTAAAGGTATAAATAGAATTATAATTAAAAATCATATTTTTTCAATCCATAAACCAAATATAAGGCACATTCTCAAAAACACCTGGTCCTTCTGGACCTCCACCTCCAAATACCCTAGTTGGTGATTCTCCACTTACTACAAAGAAGTTGGAAAACCTGAAATATGTGATTGGAATCCTCATACTTCATCTTATCCATTATATATATGTATCATAATGAGTTCTTACATAACAATCTTGGGATATCCAAATTAAAACATGTTATTACTGCATGACTTTCTTCACAGTGCATAAACTAAAAAATCCCCATTCCTATGATTTAGGAAATAACATTTTAATAATCACGCAAGAATTATTCCCTCTATGAATGAGGAAATTTTAAGTCGTGTTTTCTTAAGTCATACCTTCTTATGTTGTGGTAAGTAAATACTTCAAAATTTCCATCAATGATAAAATTTCACTATATCATCCAAGAAAACACAAATGCAGCCATCTCAAAATCAAATGCGTAATAGAAAATCTCATTGGAAAATATCATAGAATAGATATAAGAAGAAACTATTCTCTATGAAATTAATAAAAATACCACAGGCTATACATGAATCATAATTTAGAACCTCAATATAAACACCTTCTTCCAGAAAAAAATAACTATAGTTCTAGCAAACATCACCTTTAAGTAAAAAATTACTTTTAACAGTATTAAATCTATAAAAAAGCAAGAACCATTATGTTGAGGGCTATAAGAGGAGTCACAAAAAGGAAGAAACAAACTATCAAAATCTTGTATTATACTATAATACAATGTAATATCAAAACCACTGCAACTATTATGGGGGATTCCCGAGACAAAACTGCATCTATCATCAATTGAATAACTCACTAATAGGAAATGAAATGTCCTGTGAAATTGACAACAATATCCTAAATATCACACTTATATATCATCCCAAATATCTTCTCATGATAAAGAAATACCAAAATGGCACATAGATCCACTTCATGATCCTCTTTATATGAAGATCACACATAGATTTCTGAATTCATAATCACTAAGAAGTAACCCAGGATCTCATTGAACAATTTGTTCATGAAACAAATAAATATGACATAACAATATATGAATATGTAAAAAAAGGACAATGAACATGTAATTTCCATGATAAAAATTCTAATTAGTTTTCAATATATACATATCATTAATCGGCATATGATTATATCATAAATACATATCTATATTTAATAAAATACATTATCCTTCATATAATAAAATTAATCATCAATACATGCTTGAGGATAATAGTTCATCACAGTCTCAGGGTTTAATAAATGATAAATAATACAATGACAGAAACATCCATATTCCTTCATTTGTAATTGAACTGGTGCAACCTAATGTGAAACACATGGCTGAATAATCCTTTCAACATCAGTTCAATGAGATGTAGTCGCAACTCTCAAAACCTATAATGTTTTTCCCTAAATAAATTCATTGACATAAAAGACACACCGATTTGTACCTCAATACCAAACATGATCATTAATCTATCAGTTAAAATTGAAACCCCTTATGTAATTACCTTAATGTGTTATAATAGAACAATGAAAAATGAAAAACATCCTAACATCTGGATAACTCACCATTAGATCAGAAATCAAACAATACATGAATGAAGGAAGCCTAAAACCCATGTTATGGTCTGACTCTTATAAAAACACTAATTGATCTCTATCAGCACCAAAAAACACAACAATACTATTGAATAAATAAAATATATCTATAAAAAAATACTGGAAATCCATAAATAGGAAGAAATCATATATATGTATCTATAAACATAAGAAATATCACCAAGGGAAGTGTTACCCATCACTAAAACAATTTATTTACACTTTTCAAACAATTCAGCTTCACCACCAACTTGCATAGTCAACACCTAGGTTACTCAAAGTCTCTCTTATTGATGATCAAAATAGTTTACATGAATAAGTGATTTAATAGAGTGTGTAACTCATGATTCCATTAGAGTATTTACTAGTGTTAAAAACTAGAAAAAGGTAACATGATCGACTTTAGATATACCAAGTGCTGAAACCTCAAATGAATTACGTTTTTTAAGTCCTCCTCTATGCCCCCGAAGAACCTGATAAAATGACATAAATGGTTATTTTATTCTCACTAAGGGTAATGAACTTATCAATATTTTACAATAACTTCCCCATATACTCTTTGATAATCCCAAACTAGAATAAAATGCATATAATACCACAACTAAAAACTAACTCAATAGAGGAATTTTGAGAGGAACACATGGTACACACAAACATATTATAATCATTTTGTGCACTAAATTAATTTATTAGCTCAGTCTGGACTAGATAAAAACACCCATGATATCTGGTATTAGTTATAAGAACCCACACCCACAGATATAGAATATAATAAGGATAGGGACATAACCCTGGATAAACAAAATCACTTCTGTCCTAACCACTAGGACCCTCAGGAATTTGCTTTATTTTTTTATGTAATCCTAAAGACTCCCCTATCATGATGATCTTGTTATATATATAATACATTAAATAACCTATAATTTCACTAGAATATCATGATATGTATTGAACATAAATAGAGTGACATGTATCCAAATCTCTGGATGTAAAAATATTTAATGATTCCTCTATTTGGAATCCTTATCTGGAAACAATTCCAATGATTATTATAGAAGTATCCTTAAATGGATCTGAAACTCTCAACTGATGGAACGCCATTGTTAATGGATAAAAAACTCCTTATGAATGGTCACCATTATAGTATCATAATAGAACTATAAAAATAAACGTTTTTGAGACTTTATCCATGTTGTTATCGAATCCTTGTGATCCTTGAGTAAAAAGAACAACCACTTTTTCACTAATATATGATTACTATTCATAAAAATGAAATCTATTGATAATTTTTATTATAAATAAAACTTAATTCTATCTCAACCTACTCTGACATGTATTCAATGAACGTTTCAGAAATGGATCCCTCGTACATCTAAATATTATAGTGGTTAAACTATACGAGTGTTCTCCTATATGTTTTATTTTAATTTACCTCCACTCTATGTAAATCAACTAGAACACCTGGATGAAAATATTCAACATGTACCTAATATGGAAAAATACCATGATCCATGCCAAAAAAAAAGAAAAAATTATTATATCTCATAAACCAAGAATATAGATTATATTACATTTTTAAATTAATTATTTTATTTTTTAATGTTTTTAGCATATCCGTTGGTAATATCAATTAAAACATAGTTGAAAAAAATCGTACATGATTATTTCCAAGTTCATAAGCTTGCAAAAAGTATCACTTCATTTAGAAGGCTCAAAAAACATAATGTTTTTCTGACCAAGTCATAGGGGGCCTAAAATACCTTTGTCTCAAATATTATCATGTGACATAATTTATTACTAAACATAGATGACATTGTTACCCAACCAACACATGAAATATAACCTATTATAAACTCTATACAACATCTTATACCTCAAACCAAATCCTTTTATACCATTATATTATGACTAAATTCCAAAAATATGGATAGATAATATGCTAGTATTGATAAAATTGATAAGTTGATAGCAGATGTCCTACTTCAAATAGTCCCCATGTAAGAGACTAGAACCAACAGAATTATAGTCATACATATTGGATGAATTTACCAATAAGAGAACATGAAAAAGATAGAGAGGGAAATATAAGAAATATTCAATAAAATCTACATAGAACAATATATAAATAAATCTAATTTTTAAATATGAAGTTTCCTACAATATAATAACAACAGAATGGATAATGTGATTACCAAAATGTAAATATAGACATTAAAATGGAGCACAAACATCTAATCCCAAAAGGAAAGTTAGTAATATCAAGGAAAATATCCAACCAACACATTTCTGATCTGAAAATTAGTTTATATACTAATATGGCGAGTATAATAGTGTACAGTGTTGGGAACACCCTAGATCCTCTCATAAAAATGATATTGAAATATTTATAAACAATAAAAAACAATAGTGAAACTGACTCGTCACCTAAACATGTATACTATGATCCCAGTCTCACCATGTATAACTCTAACTATGTATCCTATGTAATTTAGATTATAGTATAATTATAAATCATAAAGGGTAACCCTCTCCAACTACCCCAATGGTTATTCTCTCGTCCCCAATGTAATGACCATGGATCTAGTAGTATGGAATTAATGAATTTATTACATTGGAATTATTACAATGAATCTCACCTGATAAGACTGATTTGTTTAATAATATTATGAAATAGATACATTTTTTAAATTAAAAATAAATTTTAGACCTAATATAAAAAATTTATCTTTATTGAGAACACCATTATTACCCCTAGCACAACACTACATATCAATCATAAAAAATCTGGGAATACTAGGGAATAATAAAACATAAAAGGTGTGAGATCATGTTTTCAGTAAGGGAAATAAAACATCATACATTTTCATAATTAAATAAAAACAATAATTCAATGTGAATAACAAAAAACACATTCCATTAATATATAATAATGTCCATAAAATGGAAAGAATAAACGCTAATAAAATAATTAAATATAAATAAGAACATGAGAATGATACTTACCCATTGATATTGTACTACTCGAATAAAAACATGGAATATTAATAAATAATCTAATAATGAGGTAATGCATTATCTGTGGTGTCGAAAACATACCAACAATATTTTGACCAAGACACCATACATGGAAGGGTAAAATCCAAGTCTAGTTTGTCTTAGGAGACCTACCGATGCATCGAGGGGATATAGTGGGACCCACTCAGCATTTAATAAGACTAATACATTATTCATATAAAAGGAGTGAAACATAATCAGAATATAAATTAATATTGATACTTTCATATGAAGTGTAAATAATTTTCCTATTTAGTATACCTAATCATAATCTATCTAGAGTAATATGATGAATGATATCTACATAGTACATCCCCTATCAAAATGATCAAAATCAATTAAATAAAATATGATAGATTTTATAATAAGAGATCAACCTCAATTAATCCTAAAACTATTTAAAGGGTGTTAATATATATGAAAATACATTAACATGTATATTGAAATTTTATAGAGAGAAATACGAATTTATAATTTAGAATCATTCACTTAAAAATCCAAAAAATTATAAAATTAATCATTTTCTTTTCAAATAATCTTATAGAATTTAAAAAGTTTTGCCAAAAACATTTAGGTTATATGAATCCTACAAAATATGATCATTATATATTAGTTTAAAAAATATTTCTTTTAAATTTTTAATATAACGATTCCTTAAGAATAATATTTTTACCATAATGTGTGATCTTTAACGCAATGAATCCATTATGTGAATTGGATGTAAGTCCATATAAAAAAAATTAATATTCATTATTAAAATAAAAATTCCTTTGAAAAATAACATAATAATTATATATTATGATTATTCAATAAAATGGAAATACCATTAAACGAACATTAAGGACATTCATGAGTAAAATATTCATTAAACATTCCAAACTGTCCCATACCACATAATAACATTTGAATCATAATCACTATGAAGGAATAACATATAAATACATTAAACAACCTTATAATAATTAAATTCATGATAATATATATCAAATTGTAGTTTTTACACACCTTAATGAAGAAATATTTTTTGAATAAGGAATATCTATTACAAATAAAAGTGAGATGAGAAAAACTTGTAGCTCGTGTTTGAGTCCCGTTAAACGTGTCTGAATATCATATATATTGGGTTCAAAAATATTATTGACATATTAAATAATCATATTACTATTTTTGATATCATATATGATCCATTTATAATGTTTTATCACTCATGTATTAATAATATTTATTCAACTCGCTATTTAGCGTGTTAATTTCATTTTTCGTCCCTTTTGTTTTGTCGTAAAAGTCTTAATTATCATAAATATAGTATATATAAAAAAATTACACTATAAAATTTATGTAAAAAATATAATATTTAATCATTAAATACATTTTATAACTATTATTGAATGTTTAGTATAGAAAATCAATCACTCCTCTATATGGATTTTGTAAGTCGTACATATGAACATGTGGTTCTATTGTTTTTTAGATAAAAATTATATAGTATAGTAGTTTCACAAAATCCAATAATTTATATTATACTACTGTTATTATTTTATAATTAAATAACACATCAAGAGGAATTAATGTTAGATTTTAATATGAATGAGTTAGTAAAAATTATTAGCTCTTCTTCAGAGGAATTAATTTAGATTTCTTAAAGGAAATATAGATGAACATAATGGAAATAATGGACCTATATAACATGTAAAATGATTTTATGAGTTGATATGGTAAGGAAATTGTCAATCTAAGAGTCCTAAGGTTGCGTATTGAAATTAAGGAACGTGTTCCCCATTAGAATTTATGTGAGGGGAACCCTTATAAATACTCAAAATATTAAATTATAATGAATTCATTTTCTATTAAATTAAACCCAAATTGAATGTTATTATAATATTAGAAGAGATAAGATATAAATATCATTATAAAATAAAATATTGACATGTTTTCTCTTTACTGGAAACCGTATAATATTTATTTACTTTAGATAACGTAATTAAATTTTTATTATTGTGATAAAGTATTTAATTTTAAAAGGTAGTAATTATTACATATACAATGTCAATTGAACAATAAATGAATAAATAATAAATTTTTACACAAATTATTTTTCATTTTTTATTTTTAATATATTTTTTAGGTTTCTTTAATTATATTAATAATATATTAATTTGATAAAATATTATTACAGTCAATTTTAACAGTATTCATTACATTGTACGTAATGTAATCAATACAACGATATTAATTTTTAACCAAGAAATTTATAATAGTGATAATATTTCATAATAATTCTTAAAACACTTATAAATTGTAAATTAATAAAAATTACATTTATTTTAATATTTTAAATTTCTTTTTTTACTGTTTCATTATAAAAATAATTACTCTATCATCATTTTATAATTATTTAATGTAACTATTTATTCATTTTTTATTAAAAAATTCCATTATGTATCTATATATTCAATAGTATATAATATTATCTATAGTGGAATGTATCTATATATTAACACAGTAAAAATATAGTTATTAAAATATGAATGTGACAATATTCACCCTTATGTAAATAAAATATTATAAATACCAATAAATATTCTAAATGATTCACAAATATTATCCAAAAATTAATATCCTGATAATAATTTTATTACATTCTCAATTTAGAATTATTATTTTTCAAAACCAACCTTTTTATACATATGGAAACAAAAGATATGTTTAAGACAAAAAATATGACATTTTTGATTTTTCATTAATTTAAAAATTATCATATTAATTTTAATGGAATTATATCTAATAAATGAATGAGCATAAATTATTTGGTGTGAAGGGTTAAATATAAACCAGATAATAAAATTTAGAATAAATTTATTGTAATTTTCTGAAACATAACATTTCATTTTTAGCTGATATTATCCAATTTACACTTTACCATGATAAAAAAATTATTAAAGTAACTATTAATATTGAAAAAAAATAAAATTATACTATTTTATAGATATGAAAATTATTATTCTATATAATGAATACATTTTTCAAAATAAAAATCACAGAAGTGATAAAATATAATTTAAAATTAAACTGGTAAAATCGGTTCTTTGAAAATTCAATTTCCGCCTAATGTTTATGTATACCAAAATAATATATAATGATGATTAAAATGAAATAAATAAGATTATATATATATATATATATTCTATATTTAAGTTTCATTTAACTAAAAATAAATAAAATATATAAAATTAATATAATGAAATTGGAAATTTAGTAAATGTCATAATTTTTTAACTATTAACTATAAAGGTAAATATTTTTTAATGATACCAAAAATTTACCATAGTATTATTTTGAAATTATTATATAAAAAATACATTTTTTAAAATTCATTTATAAGAGTGTCAACTTTTATATTTATAATAATTTCAATTTTAAAAGGTGGTAAAACTGCAATTGTGAAAATATATCACATATTGGTGTAATATTTGTTTCATTGTTATCATATGACTATAAACATCATTTGTATGAATGGAATTTTTTTTATTTAATGTATAATCAATAAACTTAAAAATGAATTTAGTTTTTATTATTAATCCAATTTAATGGACATGTTATAATGGTCATATTATAAATAGTATATCACAGTTTTAAACACAATGTTGAGTGCAACATATGCTATCAATGATGTTAATTTTAATGATTCAAACCAAAAATTATTTCAGTGAAACATTCTAATTTCCTTAAATAAATATCATCCTCAAAATTTGTTATTAAGCTTAAAAAATTTATGGTTGATACTTGAAAAATACATTGTGTAAATCTAACATTGTGAAAGGGTTTATAAACCTCCATTTAAAATGAGGTATTGATAAATATGAAGGTCGCAAAAACCAGGATTACAAAATTTGAGAATATTTCTGAAAATATGGTCATTGAAGATAAATATAACTACAATGTTCTAATTAAGAATAATAGATAACATGATAATTTTAATGTTAACCATCACAGAACTGTAAATGTGTAATGGGTTAAAAGGCAATTTATTTCTCAGAATGAAATATAAAAATATAAAAATTCTTTTACAAGATAATTTTTTATGGTTTAGGTATTATATTACTGTCCAGATGAGATATTTAGAAATAATCTCTCATGATTTCATCACATTTCAAAATCTCAACTTTTAGTTTGTCTTCAGTCCTTTTCCAGGAAATGGATATTTAAAGTTAATGTTTTAGTCATGGAACACTTTTAATGAATCATAAGGTCCCTAAGTAATTCGTTATTCCTTTAAATGTTTACTGAAATAGAAAAGGATAAAACAATTTGTCCTAAAATAATAATTTAAAAATTAAAAATTAATCAATTCCACATGTAGTTAATCATAATATTTTTATAAAACATGTCTATCCAATTATAATGAAAATAGTTTAGATGGATGGTCACAAAATTTCAAGAATAATATTAGCAAAATATTTCCCCAAATAATATACCTCATTCTATAACATAATAAATATATGAATACCTTAATGTGACATCCCATGATTTTATTGTAAGCTTCTTTTTAAATTTTTCTTCTCTAATAGTTTACGTACTTATCAAATGATAAAATGTTATCATTTAATTATTATAGTTATCTCCTAGATTTTGGAAATTGAAAAAATGCATGGAATTAATTATGTTATGAAAAATATTTATTATAAATGTTTATAAAATTAATTTTATTTACTAATTAATAATAAATTAAAAATAGTTGAATATAAATGATGTATTTTTATAATAAAATATTTTTATTCCCAAAATTGATTATTATATGAACAAATTAAAATGAACAATAATAGAGAAATATATTAAAAATTTTTATATATTATATGTTTAAAAAAATATTTTAACATTCATAAAAAAAATTAGATGCACAATATAAGAATAATTTAAATTTTACACATATCATGTCTATATTTTTTAAAACACATTTTTATATAAATTTAAGTGATAGCTTATGTTAAGTATTAATTTTGACACATTTTTAAATCTTATTTTACAAAATAAAAATTATTTAGGATGTTTTAATACCAAACATAATATGGTCAAATTTTTGGATATTTTTAAATAATTTTTATTTTTCATAAAATATATTAATAATTTAATATTTTGTTGTCTTATGAGTATAATATTATTTTATGGGCCCTTAATTAATTTTTCAATGTGTTAAGATATCATTAATAATTTTAAAATTTATAATCTTCCAATAAATGGTGATTTTACAAAAAACCTTTTCTCATATTTATAAAATTATTTTAAAAAAATGGAGTTAATTTTTTAAATCTAAACATTGATAAATGGATATAGTTAATGTTCCAAATTTTTCTCAAAAAATTATATTTTTATGAATAATATTATATGATAATTTTTGAAAAATAAAAAATATATAAATTAGTGAGTCTTATGTGATTCATGTTTTATAAAATCCTATAATAATGAACATTTAATAATAATTTTCATATATTTTGAGACAATTATAAAAATATTGATATTATTTATCAAAATAAATAAACTAATTAATAAAATATTAAAACAAATTGCTCGCTCCTCCCATATAGATACCAACCCTCAGAACCACATAACCTTAGACCATCCAGGCTTTTATAATTGTAAAATTTATTCACAATATAATTACAAATACCCTCTCCCACATATAGGATTCTTGTTTCTCATAAAAATACAAAAACCATTCCTTCAAAAAAAGTTCTCAAGGAGAAGAGTTCTATAGATAAAAATCCTCTACCCGTTCTTTTATTTTCCATTGAATTTATATTATTTTATTATCATTCCCCCACCTATAATGTTCAATGATAAATAAAAAATCCAATATCATTTATATACTAGAATTATACCTTTTTAATGGATTATCTATCATAAAACTCATTTGTGTCTTGTTTTATTCTATAAATGAACTCATTAGTTGTTATATCTCAATTTACTAACATCATAGAATATGTATTTTCATTTTACAACAATGACTTCATGGATTGTAATAAAAAAATTAGGATTAAAAAATGAATATATTTATAAAACCTTGTGTAATGTTCTATTACCATCATATAAGATGATGTTAATTAATAAAACAAAACTAGTTTTTGATGAATGAAAACCCACCAAAATAATCTAAATTATTATCATAATGTCTTATCTATTGCTTTATCATCACCCAAAATATAAATATGTATTATATAATGATTTTATATTTTGTATCATCACTAATAATATATAAAGACAATTCAATATATCTCTTCCAATTTTAAATGAAAATCCATATTCATATACTAGTGAACCGAACATGAAAACCATGGAAACAAACACTCTCGTATGATAAAATTGAATCTTATAACTAATTAAATTGAAAATAAATTAACTATAGAAAATTATAATAATTCAAATACATGTTTAATATGTTTTTAGTTAAATTAATACTGAATCTAATATTATTACCCAGGATGTTATGTATAAGTGAAGAACACTTTCAAACAAAAGTTTGGGATTCCTCATATCACTTTTATTTCCATGAAATATGCCTTATTGACCACTATTATTTTTGTGTGGTATAAGTATACTACCATTGAAGTATCATATCATGAATATATTTATCATCATGGTATTAAATATCTAATTTAATGAAAATTAATTTTATGGATAATATGGTTCGATTGTTTTCAAAGATGTAGTGGACTCTCCTAGAACCTTCATTTTTCATTTGGGTTATGTTTTCTATCTCATTATCCCAATGTCTTACTTTAGTTATTTTTATATAATTTATCTAAATTTTTTTATGTTTCAAAATCACGTATTCAGAGAATTTTTTATTTTCTTTATTTGGAAATGCATGTTTACTATTGTTTTCTTTTCACTTCCTCCAGATATGCAAGCCCGATTAAATGGAACATCCCATATTCATTACAATTTTTCAGCTATAACACATTATATATTTTAGTCTTTAATTATTTATATAAAATAACATATATTATCATGAAAATTTATATTTTTAAATTTCTTATTTTATTATAACAATTATTATATTTTTTTATTGACTTATTAGTATTTTCCTTAAATAGAATTGAAGAAGTTAATTTCAAAAGATTCTTAAAAACTATTTTTAATTTATTAAAAAATTGTTTGACATAATTTATAAATAAAATATTATTTAATTTTATAACAAAAATTTTATGATATATATGTTTACAAAATTATTTTATGGAAAATACGAATTATTTTTCAAAATAGAACATCATTCCAATAGTGAAAGTGTTTTTCTCGTCTCACTTTTAATTATTTTATATATTTTCCTTATTTAACACATGTTTCATGAATATGGTTTTTTTTAATTCCGTCTTAAATATTAATCATGATTCTTATTTTTATTATGATATTATCTGATTTATTCCCTCATTATTACTATAATTTAAATGTAATAATGTGGTATGGGACACATTGGATGTTTAATGATTACATTCCTCAATAATTTATCTATGATATGGTTAGAGTATTTTAATATATTTTTATGATTCAGATATTTAATATCGATGTGGGAAATTTTTATTTAAATGTTTCTTTTAATAAGAAATATGAGGAATTCCTTGGACAATGTAGGTGACGGGTGGGGCCCCTATAACCCCTCTCTACCTCTATATATCTCATGAGAGAAAACTGATATGGATTTTGGTCGAAGCCTTAAATATTTATTTTCATGTATCTTGAATTAGGAATCAATTATATGTTTATAATTACTTGAATATTAATTCCCACATTATTGTATTGGTAATTGATAATCCGTGTGATTATTCGAGTAGTAGGACATCCATTGTTAATTTTCAATATCATGTTATTATTTATATGGAATTATTTGTTAAATTTTTATTCCGACCATATTAGGTTCATGATTGTTTTGTAATGACATGTGTTGTTAAATATTCACCTTACACTATTTTTTATATTACCTTCTATTGTATTACGTATCCTAAATGAGCATATGATATTACCCATTTCCAATGATTTATTTATACCTAGGATGAAAATATTTATTTTATGAATGATTTATAATTAGAATCTATGATTTTATGGGAGTTCCAAATTTATTTGTTGTATTTCTTTTTCATTTCATGTTTTAATATAAAGTTAATGTATTAAATCTGGATTCCAAAACTACTAAAACGATTGGTCCTCTAGGATTCTTGTTCTATATCATTGCAGATGTAATTATATAGGGCAACAGCTTAGGGAAACAGGGGTCAGGTTCGTTATAGATGGATTTAGATGATGTTTTCTAGCATCCTTGGAAACTATATCTAGAAAACATAGATAAAAGAATACCATAAAATAGAAATTGAATATAATAGTAGAAAAACATCCTAACATTTTAGTGTGGTAGAGATTATGTGGGTATTCTTAAAAACGAATCCCTTTATACATAATGTAAGTTGATGTGGTTCTACAATTGATGCCCCTTGGTGTAGAAACATATACAATGTCCATTGATCCAGAATAGGGGTAATATTGTACATAAAAACAATCCTTAATACTCAACCAGTTTTAAACTCCAATGGGGTATTATTTGGATAATATATATTATCATTATAATATATTATTAAGATTTAAAATATATAAATTTGGATATGCCTATTGTGTTTTCGATTGAAAATATGTTTCCATGATATTTTATAAATGATAATATATTTTTATCACCATGACTATTGTTACTCACACTGTGCTCTCTGGTTTTAGTCAATGAAAGTTACCCAAGGGATTGATATTAACACTTAACATGATAAACACGGTTGTGGAAATGTGAAACAAAAAGGTATATTGATAGAAGTTAAATATATTGTGTTTATTATTAATGAGTTTTCATAAAATATGATAATAAGTATTACATAACCGAGTCCCAAACTCAAAAAATAAGGGATAAATAGAGTTTATATGAGCTATAATGGTGGAAATGATGTAAGAAATAATGATATATTTCATCATGAAATAAATGATGAGGGATACCCTTGAGAGTGTGTTTTTGTAAGATCACAGACCTTCTTTTCAGGTATGTTTTTCCTTTTCTAGTCATTTTTGATAAAAAGAGGAAAAATTTGAAACTTTTCTGAGTACAAGCCAAGTACTTTTATTTCATAGCAGACCTTGTGCTGGCCTTGTAGTAGCCACACACATGACCGTGTGTGACTGACTTGGAGGCCACCTAATGCGGAGTATGAAAAAGGACAGTATATGTTGTGTACTCCAAAAATGCACGCTGTGTATTTTGTTTTTTTCATGAAACGCACTAGGGTCATCTATAATCACCAAAATGTGAATCTTTTAGGTCTCATTTGGCCAAGAGCTCCGTACGGCTCTAGATATTCAACGAAACCCCATGCCTCTGTCCGTCAACCGATTTGGCCACCATTGATTGTGTTGGAATCACATCATTGATTTATCTATTCTTCTTAAGCTTTGTTTTCCAATTATTCTTCTTTTCCAAGTTATCATGGGTTGAAATTTTTGGAATTTTTCATAGATCTATAACGTTCCAAGGAGATTCGGGCTTCGAGGATCAATTATATTGATCTATTAACCCCAAGGTAGGTGGTTTGTGACTTTTAGTTAAAAGTCATTGAGTTTATGTGGAAATTTTCCCAATACCCATGAACGGGGTATTGCATGTTTACTATTTTGGCCCTATTTTTGCTCTACTATATGAGTATGCTTGAGTAGATTACTATTGATTGTGAATAGGGTGAATAGTTGTGCTTTGATGTATTTCCCATGCATGTTTTTTCCTGTTTTTAATTTTGGGTCTTGTTTTCCTGTTAGACTGCTATTTACTTTCCCTTGCCTAGTATTGTAGGAAGGTGAGACTGTTTCTCTGTTATCTTGTTGTTCTATAGAATACTAGCCACATTGTTCTTGAGGTTGAACTTGGTCATTATGTGCTGTTACACTTGTTTGACATACACATGGCCGAGAGAAACTGGTGTATAGACCATAGAGAGAATGGACGATGAGGGCTTCGAAAGAGTGTCTTTATATTTTATGATCGAGACCACATGGGGAATTAATGTTGAGTGATTCCCCAAGGAATCTGTAGTTTCTCAACGTAGGCCATAGGGGGAATGATACTCTGAGTGCTTTCCCCAAGCAACATTAGTACCGATATAAGACTATAGGGGGAATTGATAGGGATTTCATGCTTAGATAGTATATGCTCAAGCTAAACCAGAGGGGTTAGACTGAGTGTACTGCCTAAAGGGTTTCTTATACATTTTTGGTAGGACTAGAGGTGATAATCTGTGTGTACATCTCAGAGGGTTACCTTGTGTTTAGATGATTACATGTGTTTCTATGTAGGACTTGATAGGATATGTTGTGGGTACTTCCCTGAGGGTTACCGCTTGTGTTTATCTACATTGATTAGCAGTTGATTGCTATGTGGTGATTTGAATGATTTAAACTGTGGATTATTTACTTTTTAGTGATTTTCTATTTTCTGTTTCAAGTCCTTTTTACCTGCCATATAATCACTAATAGTCTAGAATAGATCTTAGGATGGTTGCCTACTGGGATTTAGTCTCACACCCTGTTTGGGTGCTTTTAAGCACAAATAGATTATATTAATGTAGATATAGATAAGGTAAATAACCCTTCTAATTCAGGTACCTAACATGCTGTGGAGCTGGCGACCATGGGACCAAGCTATGGCTTGCGATGTTGAGGAGTTTATATGTTTTCTTTTTATCTTTGTTTAGCACAATTGTATTACTGCATTATTACTTGTTTGGTTTTTTTCCTAGACATATGTATCATGCATCAGTATATATATATATATATATATATATATATATCTGTGTGTCTGTGTGTGCTCCAGTTTTTTAGTATTCTAGTATACAAAAGATTACTGTTGTTGGATGTTTACTACTTCTACTATTTTATGTGTTATTTACTTCCACTATGTGCTCTTCCAATGTGGGCATATTTTCCATAGTATCACACTCAAGGCCCTCACTTGAAGCCAGAAGCCTCTGGCGTTCGGGAAAATACGGTTGAGGCCATGTGACCAACCAGCTACGGGGCGCCTCTGGGTGGCTTTCGGAACTAGGAAATTACATATTGGTATTAAATAGAGGTCTTGTATCTCTTGACTTACTCTATGGAGCCTATAGCCAGTGATAGGAAGGAATTGGTACATGGTGTTAGGTTTTTTCCTGGTAGTAGCTAACCCGTGTATAGGAAAAATCCCATCTACCTCGTTTAATTGCAATTTGTATATTTTTTAGTTGTTATAGTTGATTTGATTTCTCCTTAAGTGGCTCACATGATTTGTTCTATTATTTTCGATGTTATTGAGGTTATATTTCTGTTGCAAACCGTTGATATGTGAGTATTCCATCTCATGCATCATATCGACACCTTCTAGAAATCACAAGCCATGAATTTTTTACATTCCATCTAGGATGCATTAGTGATTGAATGTTATTGTGACATATTATCTATAATATATGCATGTTGTCGTGATAATACCCTTGATAGAAATACCTGTTGTTTGATAGGGCATTGTTGTTTGGAGATTTCCTTGAATTAACACCAAAATTTTGTTCTTGAGGTGTTATGGGCCCTCATTGACCAGAATTTGGTGGATCATCACCTTTTTTGCAATGTTATAACGTCTATGAGATGATAATAATTGATTCGTGGAAATTATGGGCCCTCAAAGATTGAAATTTGGCACTTTCAATGTTGTTTTCTGGGTTATCTGGGTTTTGTAGAAGATTCTTGAGGCTTACTGTATGAAAAAACCCATAATACAATCCATGTAATGTTAATTACAGACCATGTGGTCTACTATTCGGGAAGAAACAATGTTTCTTAAGTACACACTGTGTAATTTATATACACTCCGTGTAGACTCTTGCCGTGTCATAGGCCTTATGGGCAGAGACACGGGATGAGTAATGTCTTGAGTGAACACCACATCTACCATCCCTACACACCATGGAGAGTCTACCCCGTGACCACCCGTGTCACTAACAACACAAGTTGTCCAGGTTGTGACTAATACATGCCGTGTTCCATCTAAACACACCATGTAGTCTAACCCGGGTACCCGGTCATGTCACAAACAACACGGGTTTGTGTCAGCCTTTCATGTACATGTCGTGTCTTCCTTGAACATGCCGTTTAGTTTTACATAGATACCCGGATGTGTAACGAAGGACACAAGATGGTATTATCCTATCTCATGCATGCTGTGTCTATCCATAACACACTATGTAGTGTGAGCCGTGTGTCAGGAAGTGTCACGAACAACACGAGCCAGGTGAAGCTTTTCGAGTACATGCCATGTAACAATTTTACACCTTATGTATGAATTTTACATGTCATGCAGTCCTGCATTAGAAGAGTCATGTTGCCTATCCATGTAGAATAACTCAGGCAGGGAAAGATAATTCAAGAACACGTCGTGTGTACGAGGTGTTGCATGACCATTTTAGGTATGAGTACAGGCCCATGTGAATGACTTCAGGGAACACGCCGTGTAGGAAATGTACATGTCGTGTAGTCATGTTTTTTAAACATGAATGTTTCATTATATTATTCTCTTCTTACACATTCTTTTTTAGGTCCCTGTAAATTCTGATCTAATATGTGTGCTTAACTTTGCAAAATCATTCCACCAAGACATTATCCAGTTGTCCACCAGTTTCCAGGTTTAGATCAGACACCGGACATGGCTGATCTGGGGAAAACTACAGATCCTACAGTTGTTCCATTCTTGGTCCCAACATTTATACCTATTACTGATGCTGATGAAAAGTTCATGGAGGGAATTATGAGGATGATGCAGACATTTTAGGGAGCACCCCCTACTACCCCGTCGATGGCTGATTTGATGCGGGTCTTCCAGCAACATCATCCTCTAACTTTATTAGGGAAGATAGGACCATAGGCTAGAGATTCATGGATAGAACTGATGCTGATGATCATTGAGAATCTAGATAAGCCTCTAGAGAGGAGGGTCAATCTCACTACCTATATGCTTCCGGA
Source organism: Viscum album (assembly GCA_963277665.1). Classification (NCBI taxonomy): domain Eukaryota; kingdom Viridiplantae; phylum Streptophyta; class Magnoliopsida; order Santalales; family Viscaceae; genus Viscum; species Viscum album. The sequence goes on from OY728147.1 coordinate 1,246,429,323, forward strand.
CTCCTCCAAGAGGTGGTGGAATGTGATCATGCTGGCGGGACTCCTGCAGGTTATGGCATGGGACAAGTTTCAGCATATCTTTTTTGACTACTTCAATCCAGAGACCCTGAGGGCCGATCAAGCCTGAGATTTTATGAGTCTAGATTAGGGTACTCATTCTGTTATGGAGTATTCATACTACTTTACTGAGATACAATGCTTCATGCCTATTACAATAGGTGATCAGTTGTTCATGGAAAAGAAGATCAAGGATGGTCAAAGGCAAAACATCTGATCGCAGGTGAGCATCTTCTGACTAAATTCTATCACTTTTATAGTCAACTAGGAACTGATCACAGAAGGAAAGCTGATGGATTCTGGAGTTTTGAGATATAGAGGCTTGAAAGTTTTTGTTAGTATTCTTCCTCCTGACAGCAGGAAGCACCTTAGAGAGTCTTCGCGTGGTGATCTGAGGATGCGAGACACTTCTCCTGGTAGCCACGTGGTGTGTTACCAGTGAGAAAAGTGTGGGTATATGATGACACATTGCCCAAAAGACCCAGTGGAGTTATGATCTAGTGGAAATTTGGGTCACCTTCAGTGCTTCTATCAAATATTCTCTCCAGCAGATGCTGACACGGGTTCTTCTATGACTCCTCATTTAGGAGCAGCACCGCCAATGTCTCACAAGTCTGTGAACTGGAATTCTTCTTGTTTTTCAGTTCGAGGTGGAGGTCCTGGTCATGGTATCCAGTCGCCAGTTTTCAATGACATCAGGGCGAATCAACTCAGAGTGGTCTGGTAGGGTCATAGGGCAGCTGCACAGGCCAGATTTTGTAGTGGAGTAGACCTAGCTGGAGCAGTATCTCAGAACATCTACCATTCGAGGTGTGATCTTAGTAGCCTAGGGTTTTGCTTCTTCTCTTTTGTATACATGGGCTTCCCCTAGATTTATATATGTGGAAGTCTTGGAGAGCATTGGTCAATGCATCTTTTCTTCTACTAATACCTTGATGCTAGACACTCCGTTGGGAACTAGAACGGCTAGTGTACGCCAGTGCAGAGAGTTCCATTTACAGGTTTGTGGATGTCACTTCTTATGGGACCTCTATTTCTTATAGATGGCAGGATATTATGTCATTCTTGGGATGGACTTGTTAGATCCGTTCTAGTAATTCATCGACTGTATCGCCACAGGGTGTGTTTTGTATCACGAGGGGGTGGATCCTTTCTTCATAGGGGTGAGAGGGATGTCCAGGAGAGACGATCGGGTCCAAAGCATCATGGGTTGGGAGGAGTTACGACCTAGATTGCTAGTCATTATCTGGATGACCATGGTACTTCACAATTGGACTTTCCTCCAATGGTGGATCGTTTCAGAGATGTCTTTCTAGAGGACTTTTCAGGTTTTCCTCTGGAGCGTGAGGTAGACTTCTCAATAGATCTTGTGCCGGGAGTGACACCAATGTCCATTCCTCCTTATTGGATGGCTAATCCAAAGTTACAGGAGCTCAAGAAGGTCTTGGAGGAGTTACAGGAAAAGGGTATCATCTGACCTAGTATTCTCCTTGGGGTTCACCTGTCCTATTTATGAAGAAGGCAGACAGTACCCTCATGCATTGTGTGGTCTATCGGATGTTGAACCAGTTGACGGTTAAGAACTATTATCCCTTGCCGAGTATTGATGATCTATTTGATAATCTTTGAGGATCTCAGTTGTTCTCCACGATTCGCCTATGATCTGGTTATCTTTAGTTTCATGTTAGACAATAAGATATACCTCTTACAGCCTTTAAGAGCATGTATGGTCAATAAAAGTTCTTGGTTATGCCGTTCAGTCTCACGAACGTGCCTACCATTTTCTTGGTACTGATGAACTGATTGTTCCATCCTTACATGGATTCCTTTATGGTGGTCTTCATGGATGATGTCTTGTTGTACACTCACACAAGACATGACCATGCTTCCCATCTTGAGATTGTTTTGAGTACACTAAGGGTGCATCAGTAATATGCTAAGATCTCAATGATCCACTTTTGGATGGATTAGATTCACTTACCGGGTCATGTTATCTCAGATGAAAGAGTATCAGTAGACCCATAGAAAGTGAGAGTTGTAGTTTCTAGAGAGCAGCCGAAGAACGTACTTGAAATGCAGAGTTTTCTAGGGCTAGATGGATACTAGCGATGTTACATTGAAGAGTTTTCATGCTTGGAAGCACCGCTGACAGGTCTAACGAAGAAGGTTGAGAAGTTCTTATGGTCATATTTTTGTGATTCAGCCTTTCAGGAGCTGAATTGGTGGTTGACTTCAGCACCGATACTAGTCCTGCAAGAGCTAGGCAAGAGTTATACTTTTTATAGTGAGGCATCTGGTATCTGGTTGGGAATTGTGCTTATGTAGGGAGAAAGAGTCGTTGCATACGGGTCTCAGTAGTTGAGGCCACAAGAGTGGAATTAATCGATGCATGATCTAGAGTTGCCAGCTGTTGTTCATGCCTTCATCTGTTGGAGACATTATCTTCTAGGAGAGAACTTTGTGGTTTTCACCGAGCACAGGAGTCTCAAGTACATCTTCACTCTTTGTGATCTGAATTAGAGATAGCATAGGTGGGTTGTGTACCTACAATACTTTGACAATGACCTTGCCTATAAGACTAGGAATGGAAATGTAGTGGGTGATGAGTTGAGCAGGAGAACTCAGATACAGGTAGTTCGGAAAGCCAGTAGTGAGTGAAAGCTTATGACCATATTCTCTGGGATGCATTTAGAGGATCATGATAGAAAGGGGCATACTTTTCTATCTTTTTTACCTGTTACCTATACTCATCTTGATCGAGTTCTAATGAGGTAAAAATCAGATTCTGAAGGCCTCATTCTAAGGGAAAGTGTGTCTGGGGAAAACCCTATTCTTAGTCGGACAATAGGTGAGGATGAGATCTTACGTTTCCAGGGATGCATATTGGTGCCAGCAGATATTCACATGGAGTTGATGCAGGATTTTTATTCCTCAGTTTGGGCAGTTCATCCTTGTGTCAACAAGATGTATCGTAATCTACACCGTCAGTATTGTTGTCCACGTATGAAGAGGGACGTTGATAGTTTCTTCATGAGGTGTTCCACTTTTCAGCAGGTGAAGGCGGAGCATCAGCGACCTACAGGGATTTTACAATAGTTTTCCATTCCCGAGTGGAAGTGGAATGATTTCGTGAGGGACATTGTGACCAGTTTTCCAATGTTGCATCGATGGAATGATGTAGTTTTTGTTGTCATTGACAGAGTCATGAAGGTTTCTAACTTCTTGCCGATCAAGGAGACCATTAGTGTTGAGGATCAGGGATGGTAGTTCATCCAATAGATTGTATATCTTCATGGAGTTACACACTCCATTGTTTCAGACAGGGATGCACATTTTACTTCTTAGGTATGGAAGGTGCTTCATATGGCTTTTTGTATATAGGTAATTTTTATTAAAGCCTACCAACCCCAGATGTATGGCCAGTTTGAGTGTATGATTCAGGTTCCGGAGGATAATCATTGTTCACACATTATGGATTTTGGAGGATCATAGGAATAGTATATACCTCTTGTGGAGTTTGCCTACAACAACAGATTTCATGAAACTATTCCGATGGCACCTTATGACGCTTTGTACGGTAGACCATGTCAATTACCCATATGATGGCTACAGGTTGGAGAGGTAGCTTTTATGGGACCTCATATTATTTAGGAGACCACAGAGTAGATTGTGTTGATTAAGAAATGGATGGCTATAGCACAATCTCAATAGATGTCTTATGATGATCAATGGAGATGACCTCTGAGGTTTGAGGTCCGAGATCAGGTTTTCCTGCATGTCACACCGAGGTTAGGACATAATATGATTAAAGGATAGGGTAAGCTTCCACCAAGGTACATCGACCCATTTGAGGTACTAGAGATAGTTGGGCCGGTTTCCAATTGGTTATAGTTACCTCAGAGGTATCGAGCTATGAACGACCTCTTCCACATATCCCAACATCGATATTACTTTTTAGACCCATCTCATGTATTTCAACATGAGGAGGTTGAGCTCGAAGTGGATGCGTCATTTGATGAGAATCATATCTGTATTGTCGATCACAGTACAATGTTTCTTCGTGGATGGTCTATTTCTCTGGTATGAGTGTTATGGCAGCACAGGTGGGTTCATGATGAGACTTGGGAGAGGGAGGCCGATGCATGAGAACAGTGGTCAGAACTGTTTGGGGATTCTTCTTCTACGTTGATCTAGGTATATTCGGTGATGAATTTATTTAATGGAGGATGTTTTTAAGAACCCGAACCTTTTTCAGGTATGTTTTTCCTTTTCTGGTCATTTTTGAGAAAAATTTGAAATTCTAGAAATTTTCTAAGTACACACCATGTACATTATCAGTGCACATCGTGTACTTCTTTGTCGCAATAGACTGGGTGATGGTCGTGTAGTAGCCACATAGATGACTGTGTGGGAGTGTCTTGGAGGCCGACTAATGCGGAGTACATAAAAGGAAATTACACGCCATGTAATCCAAAAGTAAACACTGTGTATTTTGCTTTTTATCATTAAAGGCATCGGGGTTGGGTCTAATCACCATAAAATTATTCTTTTATGTCTCGTTTGACAGAGAGCTCCATATGGTTGTGGATCTTCGACAACCCCCCAATCCACCATCGATCCTCTGATTTGACGACTGTTGATTTTGTTGGAATCAAATCAGTGAGTTCTCTCGTCTTTTTGATCCATGTTTTCCAATTCCTCTTCTTTTCCATGTTATTATGAGTTGATATTTTTGGACGTTTTCTTATATCCACAATGTTCCAAAGAGATTTTATCCTTTAGGTTAATTTTTATTGATCTTCTAACCCCAAGGTAGGTGGTTTGTCCCTTTAGGTTAAAAGAAATTGAGTATATGTGTAAATTTGACCAATACCCATGAATGGGGTATTGCGCGTTTACCGTTTTGGCCCTATAGTTTCTCTTCTATGATGGTATACATGACTAGATGATTATTGATTGGGAATAGGGTGAATTTTTGTGATTTGGATGTATTTCCCTTGCATGTTTCTCCGGTTTTGACCTTTGGGTGTTGTTTTCGTATTATGATGTTGTTTACTTTCCCATACCTAGTATTGTAGTATGGTGTGACTGTTTCCCTATAATCCTATTGTGATGTAAAATGCTATCCAAGTGGTTCATGAGGTTTTCTTTGGTCGTTATGTGCTACTACACTTTCTTGACTTAAAGAGGGCTGAGTGAACTTGGTGTATAGACCATATGAAGAATAGATGATAAGTGCTTCCCCAGAGTGTCATTATATTTTACAATGAAACACCACATGGGGAATTGATGTTACTCGCTGCTACACTTGATTGGTCGTCACACGATACTATAAAATATTATTCATTTTTCCGTTTTAATGATTATTTAAAATTTTCCTTCAACTATATTGAAGATGTTCACTACTAATGATTCTTAAACACTCCATTTACATGATTTCACATATGTTAGACATTATTTTTGACTCAAATATAACTTCGTCATTCCGCCTTTCATTTTATAGGATATATATGATTACAATTTTATTTTAGGACAAATAAAAATTATTTTCCAAAGAAACTCTTGTTTCTAATATAAAAAGTGGATTTATTTTCTCACATTTACTAAAATGTGATATATGACTTTCTCACCACTTATTCCATTAATGTGGTGGTATGTACATCCCATAGAGATAAAAAATCATGATTCCTATAATTATTATGATATTATATGTCTCATTCCTTTATATGGATTAAGATTTAAATGTTTTAATGATTAATGGGACACTTTGGAATGTTAAAATATTACATTCCTCAAGAATTTATCAATGATTTTATAAAATTATTTTCATATATGATTATGATGAAAATATTTTAAACTTGTATGGGAAAATATTATTTATATATATCATTTAATTAGGCATATGAAAAATGATGTCGACATAGTATGTGATCAGTGGTCCCCACTATAGCCCCTCGATGCATCAGTGTCATGAACCGTCCCTCGAGGCCCGTGTTGTGACAACCCCAAGCCCACCGTTTGAAGGCAAGGGGATGGAAACTAGCACCAAAGGCATCAACATGCAAGTGGGAGACATTTTTCAGAGTACTAGTGTGCACAAACACACCCAACCACATCCCAACACACAGAGAAGGGGAAACATGTACCACATAATCAAGCTAAGTGCAATTACAACTAAAATTAAATGTGGAAGAATTCAATCCCTAAAATAACTGAAAAGAAGTTAAAAACAAAGAAACTCTATGGGCCATCTACAAAAACCCCTCTTGATCGAAATAGTAGTGAATCTTCTAGAATTTGAAGTCGTACGTCATGTCCCCCAATCCTAATGGGTCCTTCCTGGTCCAAAGCCACCAAGTCCATCGTCGTAGAGTCTGCCAGTACTGTCTCCATGAGCACCCCTGTAGAGACTAAAAGCATGAAGTACATTGACATTACAATAATTTTTCGTAATACTTAATATATGATAAAAATTGATTCCCAATGACTGTATTAGTTTAGTGTCTTTGTAAACTCGGATCATAATATTCTAATCATGCTGAAAAATCTTCAACATCTCCCATAAAGACATTCCCCTTTGGTTTTATTACCTAAACCCTTTCTTTATATCTTGGGGAAAAGAAAACATAAAAAGGGGTGAGATGAAATGATAATTAATGGTAAAAATGGAGAACATGAAACAATACCTAAACATTTGAACGTAAGAACATGAATAGGAAACATCAAAATGATGAGCAATAACATAAATCATGGCAGTGCATAAGGCATAGATCAGAAAGGAACATTAACCAAGATGAAATTGCATGGGATTAAAACATTTAATTGTGAAACCATTAAGCACGTGCTATGATTTCCATAGCAGCCAAGTCATTGCTGCCAAGACCATTATAGTAGGCAAAGTCCCTTACTGAATCGAGTTCACTACTCGTTCCAGTCCTGTATCACTGAACCAGATTAACTTGTCGTTTCAGCCATGTCTATATCATGAGATATAAATCGTTACCCAATTAATTGGAGGGACATATAGGTCCCACCCATCTCAAAATGAAATCATTCTTACATGTGCCACAACATAAACATAAATCATTCATCACAACCCAAATAATAAAATGGGTTTCATAAACATCATCACATCATAACATAATCCATATAAAAAAATGGATATCATTTCAACATAAGAAAAATAAAACAATGTAAATAATAGAGACATTATACTTGATACATAAAAATACTAAATAACTTCATCTTAGATGTAAATTAGTTTTGATAAAACACTTAAAATGAAATCTTGAGGAAAATATCCTTTCTTCTTCAAAATAATATTATATTCTCAAAATGTCGTGCAATTTTAAAAGAAATGAATATTTTTGAAAATAATAATGAAATATTTTAGAGTAAGATTCAGGAAAAAAGGCATTATGAAATCGTAAAAATCCATTCATGTCATATAAGTAAAAAAACATTATCCTCGTACTTTTAATGGAAAAGTCAAAAAGTACCACAAATGGTAAAAAAAAGTAAGATTCCTTCCATAACACAATGTAAAAGTCAAGAAGGGTAAAAATGACTTTAAACATACATGTAAGAATATTAAACATCTTATGATAACATTTTTTTGGACATGGGTGATAAATATAACCCCAGTAAATACTTACGAATAAACAATCTCGGATAAGAACGAGATTGGAATAATTATCCCTTACCTTAGGTCTGATATGCTTTGTAAATATCGAACCTCCTGTATAATGATTTAAATAATTTCATTGACTTATTCTAGAATCATAGTCATTATTATGATTTAATATATGATTCAATTAGGTATTTATATTACTCGTTCATTTTTTAATACCATGTTAAAGCAATGTTTTGGGTAATATTCGTTTCATTTATCGTACGTGTTTGGACTTGTTCCTCTTGATATTATTGTTTCATATATCATGATTTACATACTTCCAGAATATAAAACATGATTTATATATAATTTATATTCATTATATATATATATAATAAATACATAAATGAAATGAAACACCCCGTTCATGGAGACGGCAGGCCGTACGTAAACATGAATGATGTTTTCCTTTCCTTATTGACTTGAATAGATTAAGTAGATGACATATATATATAAATCCAGTATAATTATTGTGTCATATATATCATTATTATTCATTATATATACTTTATAATAAATCTTGAATGGTTACGATGGAGAATGAATCTCATCGCATCGTGGAGACGGTAATCCGTACGTACGCACAAGCGACGATATAGTTCTCATTATTATTGAATGGAATTAGAGTGGATTATATAAGATCTAATAATCACTATGATGTTATAATAAACATATATTGTTTTCATTTACACCATTATACCCATCTAAGTATGGTGGTGGTGGAAAAAGTGAATACATAACGCCGTGGAGACTCTATTCCTTATGTACACATGCGCGGTGATTTCATTTTCCGTAGGATGGATAGAAGTTGAGATGAGGTTGTTTAATATTTATAATATCATAGTAGTATATTAGTGATATTTATTTTATTACTTTAGAATGAAATAGCTAACTAATAAGATGTTTAAGAAGAAAGAATCTTGAAATAATCGGTAATGGATATTACCTCTTCTTCAACGCGCCTCTTCTAAATCTCCTCTTAGGGCACTAAAGTTAGTCTTTTAAGAATACTAGGACCTCTAATATCTTTCTAGGAATGGGGAGAAGAGTCATTGACAGGGCTTGGACGATCATGGAGTCTCCAAAATGGTTTCTGAAGGAGAAGGGGAGTTGCTATTTTATTAGAGAGGAGAGGGGCACTTTTGGAAACCTCTAAAATATTAATTTATTATAAACCCAAACCCCACATAAAAACATCAAAAGTTACACAAATTAGGATATTATATAATATAGGGTTGTAATATCATAAAACAATTAAATTTAGATATGTTTTGATTTTATTCAAAACCTTGTCATTTTGATTTATCCTTATTTAATCTATTTAATTATAATTGTGGTAATAATGTTATAATTTTTATATGGAAATAAATACTTACATATGTGTTGTTAATTATCAATAATTTGACACTTTATAAAATTTTAGATCATATAAATTATAATTTTAATTTTTTAAATATTTTTGTTATTTTAAAAAAATTTAATAATATAAAATATCAGTAGTGTCAATTTTGACACAATAAATTTATTTGAATTCAAATAAAATCCACAGAGAATAAATTTTCGAAAAAACTATTTAATATATTACTAACAAGTCATATTTATCTATAAAATTTGTGGAGAACATTAATTAGTTCATATAATATTTATTTTAATAATTTTAAAATCATTTATTTGATATTTCTCTTAATAAAATAATTAATACTACATTTCTGTATAATTATTTAATATACTTATTTTTTCTATAAAAATTAAAAAATGAAATATTATGATGAATATAAATATAATAAATTTTATAAGAATACTTTTAGTAGAATTTATATTCCAGAACAACCATCTTTTGATATTATATCTTTATTAAAGTATGAAGGCGACAACTTTGACATCATTTAAAATAATATATATGTTCTAATCTATTTTATGAAGCTCTAAATGGTCCATAATTCAATGTTTGGATTATTAAAGTATATATACTCAACCAATAAGGTTTTTTCATGTTTATGGTCCATTTGGTGGGTATTATTTTTGTAGTAAAACCTATATTATTGATTTTTTACTAAATAAAAAATTTCTATGTCACTATTTTGTCACCATTAATGACAATTATTTAATCCCTAAAAATACTAAATAAATTCTCATTATGTAGATAATTTTATTATCTTTCTGGATACTATTTATACTCGAGGTTTTATGATGTTTGTCACTAAATTAATATTATTACACTTATAAGATACAATAGAGTGACATGTTGTCACTTTCTTTGGTTTTAATAATAATTACATCATTTCAATGGTCAAAAGTCCATTAAATGAATATATTCTGACCCTTTGTTGATATATGACTACATTTATTCATCCAATAAATTTTTTTCAATTGTAAGGGTAATTTAATAATCTTATTTTTACCCTTAATTAGCTGGTTTACCTTTAAATGTAGTAAATAAAAATTAACGTAGTTACTATTCATAATGTCAAAAAAATAAATGTAACCTATTAAAATAATTTGGACGCAGTGAATCCTAATATGTAATCCATTTTTCATAATTAAAAACACATAAGTTGCAGTAATTAATTTAAAATTAACCCTGTTGTTAAGAAAACTGAATTTAAATGTTAACACATTGTCAAAGAATGATATGTTTTTACCTATGAATTCAATATAAAATTAATGGTAATGACATAAATTATAATAAATTTTAAAAATATATATTATTTATACATTAAAACCATTAAATTTTATCATTTAACCATCTAAATTATCTTGATGAAAAATGTTGTTTTTAAGAAAAATTTGCTTATTTTTTACTATTCATCAAAATATGAAAGTTATCAGGAAAGTATCAAAATTTTCTCCAATGTAAATATTTATATAATTATTAAAAAGACTAAGTTTATTTTGTAAAAATGAACTTATAAACCTGTAAAAATTATATTTATAATGGGTGTTCCATCAAAAGGCGGTAAAACTGATTTTTTTGAAAAATACTTCTATTATCCGGAAAATTGATTTTATTTCATATCTCATTCTACAAAATGTGTAAGATAAATTATAATGATATAAAATTCGAAATTCAGTTAATACTATTCATAACGGTTAGTTCATAATATTATAATAATATATCATTGTTTAGTGAAACTCGGTATTGCGTACAACGCAAGCTATCGAGGAAGGTCGCTCTTGCGTGCAACAGTAGACAAGAATTGTGTGGCATATACTACAAGCTAATAAGGTGTTGCGTATAGCACAAGGTAATTTTGGTGTATCATAAAACACAAGACAACAAAAAAATTAAAAAGAATATTTCACACAAAATTTCAGGTTGTTACATTCTACCACCCTTAAAATGAATTTCGCTCTTGAAATTTATCAGGGTTATAAATCATTTACTACTTGAATGTTTCTTTCACAGAAACCCACATTGTAAAGAGTAGTACTAAAATATAATTTGAAAAAGTAATGTAAGAAACATAATGGTCACCTAATGTAACTCAATACTGGGTTTCCACATAAGATAATATAGGTGAAAATATGGATATTGAAGAGAAATATAACCATCATGTTCTGATGAAGACTGGTAGAGAACATGGATATGAAAAAACCAACATTCACAAAGACATAAATTTGTGATGATCTAAGGTACCATCAGATTCATCGAATATAACGGTACTAGGACAATGTTTTTGGTTTTCATGATTATTTCTCTAATGTTGAATAATTAAATGAAATACTTACTTGATTTTGGTACAATATCACTATATTTTTTCCTTGAACAATTTCTACGTCATATCTTAAAGAAATAAAGTTGAATTTGTCTTTCGTGAAGTGTTAGCAGATCATGCGATAGAATGATATGTCATTCCATCTGTCTGAAACATATAGTTAGAAAAAGTTATATACATAAGTCCATCTTATGGTGAGATTAACCGTATATGATTCCAAAAATGAACTTATACTTCAACTATCATACTACATAATAAAATAAATCTAATTTCTACATACCATGGACTTCTTGTAGGCCATTTGTAGGTGATAAAGGCCTATCTCACTTCAGTTGAGGGTTCGATTTCTGCAACCTTGTCTGAAACGATGGGTTGTCGCCCGTCCTGTAGGTTGTCCCATTTTATAAAACAACATTATTATAACATTCCCTTAATAATATCGAAAAAATTTATAGCCTTAAATAATAATATCTTATTTTAAACATTGTTAATTTCAATCATTAGGATTATCCAAAATACTTCGGTCTAAGCTCATACTATAAAGAATATGATCACTTGAAAGGATTAATAACAAGCACATGAATACCATCATTTGTACCCAATATATCATAAGTTATATCCTATTGGTCACATTGAAAACATGTGAATACATTAGTCATGTATTCTTTTGAAATGTGAATTACCATAGAACCATAATGAAAACAGGAATACTTTCAAAAGTTAACTCTTTCCACATACCAAAATCCAAAACATTCTATATACTCAAACCATGACATCACTTTGTCCTTATATCAGTCATGAGATCATTAATAATATCCAAAATAATATTTTCCCCTTATCCTTTCATTATGTGCATATCAGCTTCTTTCTAACTATATCTGAATAACCTTTCATGGTTACTGGTACCATTTAACATATACTTTACAATACTTTAGGAAACAAATAGTGTAACAATCCTTATAGGATTCTTTATTCCATAGTACCATTAACATAACTCTTGGTAAACATACAATCATTCCACTACATTCTTAAACCATTGATCGAGCTTCATCATTTTATTCCCCAACAAATCTTTCATATCATATGTCATTTGAAGTTTCTTCATCATTATCAACATAAATACTGCACATATGACCATGCTTATTATCTTCAAGGGATTTTTCCCTTATGTAATTAGTCTACATATTGCCCATAAAATCCACATTTAAATAATTTAATCATTGTGGATGTCATAGATATTCCATTATTCTTATCCATGGTGATAACTGAACCTTTTTCGTTACACTTATTGGATTTGTGTCCTTCTTTTCCCAACCCACAGCATCTTCCAATTCCTTTGAAACATTATCTTTGATGCCTCTTCCCACATGATTTACATGAGGAAAATTGAACTTTCATTCCTCTATGATCATCATGAAACTCCATCTTTCTCTAATTACACGAGTCAAGAAACATACCAATGTTGATATTATTGATCATATTATAAGATTGCTGAATAGGAATAATAACGATGTTTCACCTTCCAAATCCCATTTTATTTGGATTCTCAGGAAGAATATCATTCCATTTTCCATCATATTCTCCATTAACATGAATATTTCTCTTTCCATCCATTTTTTTAATCCCAAAAAGAATACTGTGAGAGGGAAAAATCATGCAAGGAAAACAACACAATAAAGGGGAGTACATTCAATCTCTAAAATCTAAGGCTTAATTCTAGGTTATTCATGATTGTTATCATAATTATATATCTGTAACCTATACTTATACATACCCTTAGGGACATCCCTAGACATACCATAGAAATATCTCTTTGGATTTCACTAAAGTTTTCGAATCCTAGTTTCCAAAGGTTCACTAAACCTTTTCTCTGATACCAACTATAGAGACCAAAAGCATGACGTACATAAACATTACCATACATTTTTAGAATACTTAAAACATGACAAAAACAGATACCAAATGACCGTATTAGTTTAGTTTCTTTGGAAACTCAGAACAAAATCTCATAATCATGGTGAAAGATCTTCAACCCCTCCCATAATGATCTTCCCCTTTGGTTTTCTTACCTAAAGAATTTATTTATATCCTGGGGAAAAGAAAAAAAAATGGTGAGCTCAAATGCTCAGTAAGGGTAAACATGGAGAACATAAAATAGTCCATAAAAATTTGAATGTATGAACATCAAAATAAAACTTGAAAATCATGAGTAATGACAAAAATCATGGTATTTCATAAGGAATAGATAAAAAAGAAACATTAACCATGATAAAATATCATGGGAGTAAAATAAGAAATTGGGAAACCATTAAGCACATATTATGATTTCCATAGTATCCAAGTCATTGTTTCCAAGACCATCAATGTGGACGAAGTCCCTTACTGAATCGATTTCACTCCTCGTTCCAGTCCTGTATCACTGAACCATATTAACTTTTCACTCCAGATATGTCTACATCATGAGATATAAATCATTACCCAATGCATTAAATAGAGATACAGGTCCCAGCAATCTCATAATGAAATCATTCTTATCTGAAACATAACATAAACATAAATCATTCAACATAATCTAAAGAATAAAATGGGTTTCATAAACATCAACCCATCATAACATAATCCATATAAAACAAATGGATATCATTTCTTCATAAGAAAAATAAAACCATGTAAATAATAGAGGAATTATACTAGAAATATAAACATATTAAACAATGTCATCTTAGATGGAAAATATTTTTGATAAAACATTTGAAATGAATTTTGAGGAAAATATCCTTTTTTCTTCAAAATCATTTTATTTTTTAAAAATGTCGTGCGATTTTAGAAGAAAAAGATTTTGTTGAAAATAATAATGAAATCCTGTAGAGTATGATTCATGGATATTAGGAATTATGAAACATTAAAAATCCGTTCATTCCCTTTATGTTAAAAAACATTCTCCTAGTACTTTTAATGGTAATGTCAAAAAGTACCACGTATGCTAAACAAAAGAAAGATTCCTTCAATAACATAAAGTAAAAGTCAAGAGGAGAAATAATGACATTAAAAATACATGGAAGAATATTATACACTTTATGAAAACATTTTTTATGGACATGGATGAAAAATATAACCCCAGTAAATACATACGAAAATACAATCTCAGATAAGAAACAGATTGAAATAATTATCCCTTACCTTAGGTCTGATATGATTTGTACATATCCAAACCTCCTGTATAATGATTTAAATAATGTCATCAAATTATTCCAGAATCATATCCATTTTTATGATATCAAATATTATTCACTTAGGTCTTTATATTACATGTTCATTTGTAAATTCCATGTTAAAGAAATGTTTTGTTTAATATTTGTTTCATTTATCGTACATTTTTGGACTTGTTTCTCTTAATATTATTATTACTTATATCATGATTCACATACTTACAGAATGTAAAAAATGATTTAAATATCATTTATATTCAGTATATATATATATAATAGATAGATAAATTAAATGAAACACACCGTTCATGGAGACAGTAGTCCGTACGTACGCATTAATGTTGTTTTCCATTCCTTGTTGACTTGAATAGAACTAAGTAGATAACAAACACACACAAAAATATATAAAAATAATTCCAGTAGCATTTTTATATCATATATATCATTATTATTCATTATATATACATTATAATCATTTTTGAATGGTTAACATGGAGAATGAATCTCATCGCGTCGTGCAGACGGTAATCCATACGTACGCACGAGCGATGATATTGTTCCAATTATTATTTAATGGATTTGGAGTGGATGATATAATATATCAGAATCATTATGATGTTATAATAACCATATATAGTTATTCATTACATCAATATCCCTATCCATGTAAGGTAGTGGTGGAAAAACAGATTACACCACAGTGTGGAGACTGTATTCCGTACATACGCACGTGCGGCGATTTCATTTTCCGTAGGATGGATAGAAGGTGAAATGAGGTTGTTTAATATTTATAATATCATATCAGTATATTAGTGATACTTATTTTATTACATTATAATGAGTAAACTAATGAAGATGATGTTTAAGAAGAAAGAAACTTGAAGGAATCGGTAAAGGATATTACCTCTTCTTCGATGCGCCTCTTCTAAACGTTCTCTTAGGGCACTAAATTTGGTCTTTTGAGAAGACCAAGACCTCTAATATGTTTTTAGGAAAGGGGAGAAGATTAATTGGTAGGTGTTTTTTGTGCATGAAGGCTCAAAAATGGTGAGAGAAGGAGAGGGAGGAGTTTCCCTTTTATAATAGAGGAGAGGGGCACTTTTGGAAGCCTCTAAAATATTAATTTATAATAAACCCAAACCCCACATAATATCTACCAAAGTGACTCAAATTCGTATATTAGATAATATAGGGTTTCAATCTCATAAAACGATTTAATTTATACATGTATTTATTTTATTTTAAACCATATCATTTTTATTTATCCTTATTTAATCTATTTAATTTTATTTGTGGTAGTAATGTTATAATTTTTATATGGTTATAAATACTTACATATGTGTTGTTAATTATGCATAATTTTATACTTAATTACATGTTAGATCATATATATTTTAATTTTTAATTTTTAAATATTTATTTTATTTTAAAACAATTTAATAATATAATATATCAATAGTGTCAATTTTGACACAGTTCATTTATTTGAATTTAAATAAACACCACATAGAATATATTTTTGAAAAAATCTATTTAATATATTACTAACATGTCATATTAATCTATAAAATTAGTGGAGAACATTAATTAGTTCATATAATATTTATTTTAAAACTTTTAAATTCATTTATTTCATATTTCTCTTAATAAAATAATTAATACAACATTATTGTATAATTATTTAATATAAATATTTTTAGTATAAAAATTAAAAATAAAATACTTTGATGTATATAAATATAATATATTTCATAAGAATACTTTTAGTCAAATTTATCTTCCAACACAACTATATTTCAAAATTTTAAATTTGTTAAAGTACGAAGGAGACAAAATTGACATCATTTAAAATAATATAAATTCCCTAATCTATTTTATAAAGCTCTAAATGTTCCATAATTAGATTTTTGGATGATTAGGGTATAGATAAACTCTAAAAATAAGGTTTTTTCAAGGTTATGGTCCTATTTATGGGTACTATTATTGTAGTAAAAACTATATTATTGATTTTTTACTAAATAAACAATTTTAGCATCACTATTGTTTCACCATTAATAACAATTATTTAATCTATAAAAATTCTAAAACAATTCTCCTGATGTAGAAAATTTTATTATATTTATGGAGACAATTTTTATTGAAGGATTTTTTAGTTTTATCATGAAATTAAAATTATTACACTTATAAGATATAAGAGAGTGACATGTTGTCACTTTCTTTTGTTTTAATAATAATTACAACATTTCCAAGATCAAAAGTCCATGAAATGAGTCTATTTATACCCTTAGGTGATATGGGTCAAATTTTATTCATCCAATAGATATTTGGATGGTTTTAGTATAATTTTATAATCTTATTTGTACCCTTAATTACCTGATTTACCTTTAACTAAAGTAAATAAAAATTACCGTAGTTACTATTCATAATGTAAAAAAATAGAACTAAACTATTAACATATTTTGGACCCATTGATTCCAAATATGGAATCCATTTTTCAAAATTCAAAACACATATGTTGCATTAATTATTTTAAAATTTATCTCATTATTTAGAGAAGATGTTTTAAATGTTAAAACATTGTAAATGATTGAAATTTTTTTACCTATAAATTAAATATAAAATTATTGGTAAAGACATAAATTATATTAAATGGTAAAAATATATTCTATTTATACAATAAAACCATTAAATTTTTCATTTAATCATTTAAATTATCTTGATGAAAAAAGATGTTTTTAAGAAAAATTTAGCGTATTTTTAATATTCATCAAAATATGAAAGTTATCAGAAAAGTATCAAAAATTTATCCAATGTAAATTTTTATACCCTAATTCAAAAGAATAAGTTTATTTTGTAAAATTGAACTTATAAAATTGTCAAAAATTATATTTAAAATGGGTGCTCTATCAAAAGGCGGTAAAATTGCAATTTTTGGAAAATACTTCATTTATCCGAAAAAATTGATTTTGTTTTCATATCTCATTCTAGAAAATATGTATGATTATTTATATTGTTATAAAATTAAAGAATCAGTTAATACTATTTATAACGGCTAGTTCATAATATTATAATAATATATCATTGTTTAGTGAAACTCGGTATTGCGTACAACGCAATCTATCAAGGAAGGTTGGTCTTGCGTACAACACAATCCAAGAATACTGTTGTGTATACTACAAGCTAATAAGTTGTTGTGTATAGAACAAGATAATTATGGTGCATCGTACAACACTAAACATTAATGAAATTTAAATGAATATTTCTAATAAAATTTTGGGGTGTTATAACCCCTGTCATAACATTAGTCATCTCCCTAGACACGATACGTGCAGGGGAAGCCTGGGCAGGGGTGTGTCAAAAAGTACCATGTAAGGACCCGAAAAAAGGAATGAACACACAACAATTTATCAATTTAAAACAGGAAACACAAGACAACTCACACCAGGTATATTCTAGTGTAGTATCAGTAGCATCACCAGTCACATTAGCTAACACCACAACTACCGGAGAACTCCTCATCTAGAAAGTAAAATGGGCCTTCCATTTCATGAAGAGGTGCATCTCAGTAACCTTATACTACACTTGTACACCTTTCCAATTACGTACCATGGGCCTGCAAAGTCAGATAGAAGTGATTACCACAAGGCATGTCCAACTGAGGGACTCATCCTAATCATGTACCATGGGACTGTAGTGGCACATAGAGGTTCTTTCCACCGAGTGCTTTCCTTGTGAGGAAGAGGTGATTACCATTGGTCCTAAAGTCAACAGTCTCTAGTCTCAACCAATGAAATTGTTATGTACGTCATACACTTTGGAGAAAAAAATCATCAATCCCTTCATTGCATCTGAACATTCACTAAAGTCACCATAGAGAATTTAAATTGATCTTCTTCATTGAGAGGGTCCCAATGCCACAAACAGAATGTGAATAGGACGTGTGGTTTTCATGATACATTCATTTTAGTAACAAGGGGATATGTTCTGATGAGACTCGATCCGACCATGATGGACCGACCCTGCCAACCCGGATCAGGGGTCCCACATACCACGATTCATTAAGATGGATTTGAATCGACCTAGAGCGGGTCAATGTCGGTTTGGTCTGGCCTGGCCATAGGGCCTTGCCCAATAGGCCTCTCTAGACCTGGCCCAATGGGACAAAAGTTAGGTCGGCCTATTCGCCCAACGAACCGGTCTAGTCCATCTTATCTTGAAGATAGTGCGGGTCTTGCCTACTAGAATGGTTTGGCCCACTTGGAATCTGGACCATCCTGGCCCGTTGATCCACGGGTCTGGCCTGATGGGGGTTCACGCTCAGTCTGATCCACAAGAGGAGGATCTGTCTTCCTTACTAGACATAGCCTGAAGCTGTATTCGTGCCTCGCCATCTCCCAACGGGTCGTCGCGAGAACCTCCTCCTCCATGGTCTAGAGACCGCGACTCGTCACACAGAACATGGATCAGTTTCACATCCACTACATGTATGATGCAGTCAAGTGACCACGTCCTTCACCTGTAGCTATCGACTCGGCCATCAGCTTCTATTGATATACCATGACCCGGTCTGGTCATGGCCTTTCATCCGGCAAGCCAGCATGGATTTCCGCCTCCCCCTATGGACACTGCTGTGGGCCACCACTGACAGTCGCTCGGGCCACCATTGGCACCATCGCACATTCTAATTCTTCTACGGACCACCAGATACGTTCCAGTAGTACATTCTTATTGCCACTTATGCCTTCATTTTTCAAGAGATAGGATTCCCAACCGCGACGGTCTCAAAACTACCATTAAATTGATTCAAAAGTTTGGCCATAAATAACACTAATGGATGAGGGGATCAGGACTTGTTCATGTCACCATGTGCCCTCCGTAATAAAGGATTACAAAACAATGTAGGTCTAGGTATTTAAATTTTAAAAACAATGATAATTAAATATCGGATAAAAATACAAAAGAAGTCACCCTCCTACAAGAACACACAATCTGAACATTAAACTCTTTATGGGTTAATCCACATTTGTCCTTTTGAAAAAAGAATGATTAATATTAAAAATCAATCAAACCCTACCTCTTATGATGATTATTGTCACATCTTTTTTCCTCAAGGGGTTAAGAAGTCGACGTCACTTTTTGGATCCAGTCATTGAAAGGCGTCCAAGGTGGTGAAGATCTGACGGTTTTCATCGTTCTTCACGGAGGTGGAAATTCATCCGAGGTTTGGAATAAAAGTAGCTGAATTTTTAGTCCATAAATTTCCAGTGCATGGAACTTTAAATAAGAGCATGTCATAGTGTTCCCATTATTATGTGACGTCGCATCTTTATGATGATTATTTAAGAAACAATGTCGTTGTGACACATAATAAGAGTGTCGTTACATTGTGAGTTTAACTAGCTACTAATGAGCCTCATTGATACGCATTGTCACCACCATGTCACTGAATTTTAGCATCATCATATTTCACTCAGAATTTTGAAATAAAAAAAAATAATCCTTTTAAATTTTATTATTAATATTCTCAAAAATTCTGAAAAATAACATTTTCATTCATCCCGTGCTATCTAAAGTAATAACATTTCTTGATGAATCCCGACATTCCAATGTCAACGGATCCCTTATATTTTCGATCAGAGATATGGTTTAAAAGAATTTATTAGGCTCATATTGAAGAATATCATTATACAAGACAATAATTGATACCTCCAGAATTTTTTCCTTCTTATTGAACAGTATTTTGGATTTTTTAGAGACTTACTAACCAAGGGAAAATTCTCGGCCACTATTGGATGAAAAATAATTTATTTTATCATTATTATTATGAATAAATACTTTTTAGAAAATGAAATTAAAGTAATTAAACATAGGTTTCCTATTTTTCCCACGTAAACAAGAGGTATTATAAAGGATATTTTTGATCAAATCTAAATAGATGATATAATAGGGTGTATTAACATATTATCCCCAATATTAGATTGGTAGGTTATACTCATTCAACATTGTATATTTTATCCCTAGTAATGTTTTAATTCTCCTCTCTATAACTCCATTTTATTGAGGGATCCAATAATTATCTAATTGATGAGTATACCAATTTTGTGAGAAAAAAGATTCAAATTATTTATTTTCATGATCATTTCCATGTTCACATTTTAAGGTATTAATCCAATATCAACTAAGATTTTATATGGGCTAAAATAAATAATCAGATTTCTGATATAGAAAATATACCATAGTATATCTATATAAACATTTTCAAAGAACAAAAATATGCATCCCACTAATATGTGAAACTCTTGAAGGTCCATAAAATTATTTATGAAATAATTTGAATGATTTTTAATTTGATACTTATATATTTAATTTAAATGAAAATTTTTGTTGATTTCCTTTTTATAGGGGTTACAAACATTATCAGTTTTGAAATCAATCATACGTAAAAACCTAACTATCTATTTTCTAATTATCTTCTTTTATGAGTGATTGTTCTAGTGGCCTAGTATCCTATGCCAACTACAAGATTCATTATGAAAGGCACTTAGTCATTAAACATTTCTTTGAAACCAAATAATGCAAATAAAAAGTATAGGCATTTACATTTTTTTAATCATACAAAACTAATGAATTTTTAGAAATATAAAAATTTCAAGCAGCATTTTCAAACATAAAAAAATCCACCATCACATAACTAAAAAATACTATGAAATATATATTTTCAAACAAAAATTTACAAATAATTTGATATTAAAAATGATTTATTGTAACTGATTTTTCCTGGGCTAATGGTTTTTTCTTTTATCATTATCACTAAAGGTTCCATAGCCACCAAAAAACGTATTAAAGATCTTGAATCACGAATATATCATTTAACATGTTTTGAACAACCAATTTTTATGTACTATAGAATTCTACTGAATGACTTCAAGAATATTTTTTAGAAAATATGTGTTAAACAAGAAATAATTTACGTACCCAAATATATTTTGTTCTATAAATGATAGTAATAAATTATTCAGGAACCCATATTTTCCTAATGGGTTTCTTATGAACATATTATATTTATTTTTAAATAAACATGTTATTAGGTCCTTAAGAAAAAAATTATTAGATCATGATGGTTTGGATTAAAATGAAAAGTATTATTTTTAATTTCTTCTATCTAGGTTGATATGCAATTCAACACAGATACATTAGTGTAACATTCTTACCCAAAATTTATGTGATTTTATCTCCACCATTTTAAATCATTAAAATATCTTTCATTATTTGAATAATATATAGTTTATATTTTGTTTTATCTTTGGTTAGTTGAGAATTTTTCTTTATATATATATATATATCAGATTTTCTATTTGTAGTCAGTGCATGTTTTATATTTAAATAATTGTATTTTTTCCTTTAAATAATTAATGGTTCTGTAAAAAATTTATAATTCAAATAATTCATCATTTAACAAATTATCATCGTTATTTTGATCATTATCATAATTATTAGAATTATTCTCAGGAATAATATAAGAAACTGTATATAAATTAGATACCTCAATAACATTTTTCATGAATCACATATTTTATCTATCTGGATTATCATCATATTAATAATATAAATCACTGTAGATATACTCTAATTCACTCTATGTGGCGTTCATATTATTATTGTATATTCCGCTACTTTCCTAATATTCTTTTTATATAAAAAATTTGGAATGTCTAATTTTATATAACCATTCATATAACATTCATAGCTGAAAATGTATTTTTAATCCTTATCATTCATCTAACGTTTCTTCAAATTTCCTAGGGTTTCATACATTCTATTGAATTTTTTTTTATAAATTTTTTTCTTCTTATAAAACTTCTTAAATATTATGCCTAGGTGGTCCATATCCACATCACTATAATAAGGAGACTCATTATCATATGAACATACAAGTTGGGTATTCCCGGTCTCTTTTTCTTGTTTATGACATACAATACTATTGAATGCTACGGAAATTATCTTATTCTCTTCAGAATATTTATGATTTACCTTAAACTCATTTTCATACATCTTAAAATAACCAACAATATCCTTAACTGGAAGATTGATCTTGTCACAAGATTATTTTATTGACACTAATGTTCCTCCCCATCTTTATAGTATGAATAATAAAAATTTTATGAAATGTAACAATCTATGATGTGGAGTACCACATTTCTTTGACATTTTTCTAATTTACTATTGTGAGTGAAGACATAGATGTTAATTTTGGTCATATATTTTCTGATTTATTTTCAGACCATTTTTAAATATTACAATAAATCAAAAAAGTTACTTATGGAATTGTGTTGTATACATGAATATTGATGTTAAATTCTCCTTGTTAAATAAATTCTAACCTCACAGTTTTAATGTTCTGCAAAAAATTTAAATATTTTAGTGTATACATATGTTATACATGAATTATGATATAATTTATTTAGAGATATAAACATCACTATTTTGTGTGTGAATATTTGGATAATATTTTCCATCATAATTGGATTCAATTGTTATTTTCATTTTTCGCAATAATTTTCCCTAAATATACATCATTTTCAGTTTATATGATATGAATGTTTCTAGAGACATACTTTGAATGTATTTCGAAGATTAAATAAGGGTACACAATTTATCAAAATGAAATTTCAATTTATTGATGTCAAAATTGATATTTTTATGATTGATGGTTAAAAATTACACATATATATATATATATTTAATGATGATATATTTTAAAAAAATCATATATTTTGATGGTCAACTAAAATATACTTGTCATTCATAATGAATTCAGAATGTGATTATCCTCATATTTTTATACAAAAAATAAAACCAAAGAAGTGAGTTTGAATAATAAAAAATTGTTCCATCTAATCATGAAATAGTAATCATATGTTTTATTTTCAATTGAAACATAAATTTAAACATACGACACAATTATCTAAATATATGTCTATTTTTGTTATTTTTGGGTAAATTGATTCCAACTTATATAAAACCCCTATTTCACTATATTTTGTCAATTATTTATCACAACATAATCCCCATAATATAATAAACCCCGATTTAATAGAATTTGATATAACATAATTAGAGAATAAATGAACAATAACTAAATACACATGAATATTAATCAAATGTAACAATAAATAATTTCATAGAACCTAAGAATTAATTGATTAAGGGTGTTTCTTTATATAAGTCTAGTTCATTATCTTTGTCAATATTTATTCCCAATTGAACGACACTAAACTGCCATATATAATATTAATATGTTATTATCTAAATCATAACATACTAAAATGAAATATAAGAAATTATTTATTAGATATTCATATTTTGGTTAAACATAAGTAAACTGAATCCAGAAAATATATATGAGCATATATAAGATCATATTGGAGCATCAGATAAACATAAATATATATAGGAGAACATTATCAAGCTATATTATTATTTCATAATAAAAACATATCAATTGAAATATAGATATTATTACTTGAATCATGAAATAATTCTATTGAAATAACATAAAAATGATGCATTGGAATTTGAAAAAATTGAAAAACAATAACGATCCAAGGTCCATATCTTATAAATCATATCTAACGGAGAAATAATGAATAAAATAACCATATAACCTCTAATAGTACATGAAGGATCATTTCAAAGATATTAACCACCAAGTGGATTGTGTCCTAAACATAGTGGATGTGGTTCACACCCAATTCACATAAATATAATGTATATTCTTTAATACCATGTACAACTATGGAAATTTCTTAAAATATAAATTTATACCAAATACGTTGGAGTGATATATTATCCTATGTATTCCCATCAATTAATGAATACAGAAGTTATATGTGCATCAATAAATATAGATGAAATAAAAACCAGCCATATTATAAAGAAAACATGAAAAAGAAATTGTTTTCAACAAAATACTCATAGGGTTCAAACATATGATTTCTTGAAAACATGTGGACATTATCATAAAAAAATTTCTAGTGTGTCATGATTAATATTATCTAACTATATAATTATATAGTTTCAAAATTATTATACGGAGATAAAAATGTATAATGATTAATGATAAATCATCTTTTTTATTTAAATCTTTTATCCAGTAAAGATAATGATTTTAGTAAAATGAATTAATTAAGGAATGTATTAGGGGAAATATTTAAAAATATCAACAACATATGAAATAAATAATGTAAATATTCATAATAAAACATAATGAATTTTTTAGAATAATGTAACAGTTTGTAAAATTTAAAAAGAAGTGAGTTAAAATGATTAATTTCAAAATTTTATGTAATAAAACCAAATTAAACATAAACAAACCTAAATAAATCATAAATGTAATGATAATAGTATTCAAAAAACAACATGAAAAACATGGACACTATGGAAAAATATTCCAAAAATAAAAATAAGAGACAGTGGTATCTAAACATTCATGTATAATTTATGTTTAAATGTTGCAAAAAGGGAGCTAAAATGCTAAAAATATTGGTAAAATATAAAAATATATAGAGATGTCTAAAATGGTTTGAATTTTAGATATATATTACTTATAATTACTATTGGAAATTTAGTCATAGGTATTAATTATTTTATGGTGGTATTGAAAATTAATCACTTACAATTACTACTAGACAAAATACAATTGTTTTAACCTCTTGTATAATAAAATTTTATTAATAAGCCAATTATTTCATGAAAACTATGTTTGATCGCATAAACCACAATATATGAGATTTCAAAACTGTGAAATGCTGTTATTTTAAATATGAAAAGTATAACATATCCATTCAAAAATAAATTATGAATAGAAGTAATATATTTATTAAATATATATAATATTATCCTAATCAATTAAAATTAATTGAATAATTCTCAAGAAATATGACCTCAATTAATATAAAAGTGAATATATTCATCCAAAATAATTGTTACATTTAAATGAATTTTATTTATTATGGCGAGAAAATATTATCAAACATTTCGTAAAATTTTGAAATAATATTTGATAAAACGTATATAATTTTTTGAAACGATCATATCATTATTAAATAATGGTTTTTTTGAAATGATAGATTATTAATTGGATGATAAAAAATAATATTTTTTGTAAAAATATTATTTATTTTTATTTAAAATTGTTATTACCCCTGAATACTAAATCAATGTATCAGAGTTCAATTTTAAATAGTTATAATTTTTTTATTTTATATTAAATAATAATTACAACTATTTAAAATTATATTATTTTTTGATTAAAAAAATATTTTTTTAAACAATTTTTCATTGCAGACTATTTATTTTCATAAATCAATTTTTGAATCTCCTAGAAATTGAATTGTTAAAATTTAATTCCATTTTTGAAATAAGTAATTTAATATTTGGTAAGCAAGATTCATGTGTTTTTTTCCATTTCGAATTGTAACCTTGGGTAATGTTTTTCACCTTATTAAGGGTAGGAAGTATAGAATAGAGTTATAACTATGAAATAAGTAATTAAAATAGCCCTAACACTTTACATTAATAAATATTACTTGTTAAGTTGAAATATAATCACATATTATTCTATTTACCACTCGAGCAATGTTATTCGAGCCACCCCAAGAGTCTGTCACCATCGTACACCTTACCCTTAGGTCTTATGCGGTTGTTTTAAGGGGTTATTTAACAAATAAGTAGTACTATGTTCATGTACATTATTTTTTTATATAATAATGGATATAAATTCTAGTCGTTTTTTGATATATTGTAAATAGTTTTTAAAGTACAAATAGTGTTTTTATTTATTATTTAATTATGAAATCTATTTTATTAAATTAATGTATTTTTGAATTTAATTATATTTTAATAAAATAATATTTTTATTATTAAATTAATTTTTATTAAATATAAATGATCATATAATTTTATGAATGCAATTAAAATTTTTCTTATGGTTTGAAAGCCATTTCTGTCAATACCCGTGAATTTTCAATAAATGTCTGTTTTTATTTTAAAAGTGAAAATTGACAAATTCAGAAAATTATTTAGATAAAATAAATGTTATTTCTGGAATCAGTACATCGAAATTATCCAACGGTGAATTTTTCATAATTTTCTAAGACAGTCAAATTTTTGGGTAAAAATTAAATACCGTTTAAATATATATTGTGTCTTATGACATCATAATGACCCAATAGTGATGTAATAAAATACAATAATCTTTATTTTCGCCCAATATATGTTTTACCATTAAAATTCTGTTATTTTGGGTTGGTTTGGTATACTTTTCAAAGCATTAATGGACCTCTCAAGACTTATTCAACACCTTGCCTTTGTAAATTAATTTCCATGGGAGTGTGACTCACCTCCACATAAGAAACCCTTATATTTTAAGAATTTCGGACTTTGGCCTTATAAAATATTTTTTTCCTCTTCTATTTTCCAAAAACCATGGGAGAAAACCATGGGATGGTTTGTGGTTTGGATTAATTTAATTTATGGGGACCCAAACCTAAATAATAAAGAATTCCCTCACCTTTCCTATACAACCCCACCCAAGATCCCACTTCCTACTCAGTCACTGCCTTTGGAGTTCGTCCAAACTCTGCTATACTCTCTATAGAATCCTCCCAAGGTTCCCCAATCTCCCATGAATCCTCTCACAAGCCTCTCTCTAGTCTTTGGAAGCACACTTCCAAGTAAGGGATTTTTCTTCCTCTCTCTTTTTTGTCCAATTTTCTTTATGTTGTTTTCCCATTTCAATTTCAATTATGAATGTTGGGGTATGGTTTCGCACCTCCCCCATACTTTCCTCTTTTTTTTGATTGATAGGAGACCCCTTTCTCTCTCATTAAATGCCTCCCATGTACACCTATTACTATACCGAAATTCCTAAAGGAACTTCTCTCTTCTCTTTTACATTCAAGCAATACATTTGTATCATGAATCTAAATTCCATTAGAATTGTTGGTACATGTTTCTATATTACGTCCTTACTTTAAATTACATGTAAATATGACAAGGAACGCCTTTCTATCTCATCAACCGTTTTTATGAATTCTTATGTCACGCCGTTACACTGCCGAAATCACACCGATTTTCTAAGCCAATGCCATTGTGTAGTGGATACCATTCTCATTTCTCCATCAAAGGTATTCACCTTTATGCACATTTACTTATTGATTACAAAGTTTCGTTTATTAATTCCACATTCCTTTATCGTGTAATAAATTATTATGTTTTATGAATCCATGTTTATGATCTGTGTGGCACACTTATGCATGGAATGAAATGTTTAAGAAAGGTGCTCCCTTATAGCGCTACAATGCATTGGGTAAAGTATTGTATCATGATACTTCATGTTCAATGAGTGTTGACTCATGCTAATTCAACTGCAATGAGGTTTTACTCGTGCTTAATGTGCAATGAGGATTTACTCATGCTCCATGTGCAATGAGCCTTGGCTCATGATAATTCCATGATAAGTGTTGTTTCCACATTTCAATGTTATGATTATCATTCTCTATCATGCCTTTATGTTCATGTTTCTTTTATGATCTATTGATATTCCCATTGTCTATCATGTATTGTACTCCTCATGTTATTCCATGTGTACTCCCTTACTCGGCTTTATAGCTCACCATTTTCTTATGCATGTCCTCATGTTATCCCATGCAATGCTAAGTACGAGGGAATGTAGTTGTCATGTAAAGGAAGTTCAAAATAAAGATGTTGTATTTCATGTTTTATGTTTTTTATGTAATGATCCTAATCCCCAAAGACACTAAACTTCAAGAACTTCTTGTTGTATCAAGTGATGTTTTATGTAATAAATCATGTGTAAGTTTGTAATAAAAACAGGGTTGTTATAGTTGGTATCAGAGGATATGATTAGTTATTTTTGTGATTTGGAAACCCTAGTAAAGCCTTAGATACAAGACTAAGTATAATAAAAACATCCCTAATGTTTTGGTAAGTACTGATTATGTGGTTTATCAAACAACTAAATCCCTATCTAGATACGATCAGGTAGAGGTGGCTCTGGCACAATTGCATCCTAGGGGTAAAAACCGAAAACACCGCTTTGAGCTAGACTCGAACGGGAACTGGTGCACGACAATGGGCCTTGCTGCACTCTTGTTTACGACACTCCCGGGGGATATTTTTTGATAAATTCAAAATCTTAGTATGAACCCTTATTAAGGTAATTAAAAAATTCCCCTATGAATATATGTTAGAATGTAGATCATGAAAATCCAAGATTGAAGCCTATAGACTCATGAGTTAGGGAAATAAAATTTATTTATATGTCATCAAATTGTATCTTTGGATTACCATTTATGTGATACCCCTAAATTTCCTTTTATTCCAGCCAATGGCCGGTAATAGGAGGACTCGAGCTAACAAGCCTTGTGAAGATCAGTGTGATGACTGTACTAATGAGATGCCCAATCCAATGGGAGCGGGAATCGTGACCTTTGTCACGCTTCTCTCTCAGATGACTCATGTTTTGAATAGAAACACGGGTCAAGAGGAATGTTCAAACCCCCCAAAGGAAGAAAAATTTTCTATCGAGAGCTTCACGAGACAAAGGCATCCTACTTTTAGTGGATCATCTGATCCCACGATCGCTAAACAATGGATCAACTCCATTGAAAAGTTATTCTCTATCCTACAATGTTTTGAACAAGAGAAGGTTCTCCTGGAGGCTTATCGTATGGAGGGTGAAGTTGATCAATGGTGGACGTTGATCAAAAATATGATGCCTGGGCAGGAGATCGATGTGTTGGAATAGAAGGATTTCAGGAATATTTTTTTAGATAAATATTTTCCGCGCACCCTCCGGCTTAAGATGGAAAGGGAATTCCTTTCCCTCAAGAAACATGTTGAAGAATCTGTTGGAGTGTATGAGGAAAACTTCACAAGGCTTGCACGATACGCTTCTAGCTTTGTCGTTACCCCCGAATGCAAGGTTGATGGCTTCTTTGGTGGGCTGAATCCCAGCTTGTGGAAAGCATTAGCGATCCGTGACTTTGATAGCTATGAGGAAATTGTCCGATTAGCCCTCAAGGATGAAATGAAGATCGGGGAATCACAGGGGTATCATGGGGACAAGAAGCGTAAGGTGGACTTAAATTCTGGTGGTCCGATGGATAAATTTAACGATGCTAAGAAGATCCAGCACCCCACTTGCCAAAAGTGCGAAAAGAAGCACCATGGAAATTTCCTTAAGGGGATGAGAAAATGCTTCAGGTGTGGAAGAGAAGGGAACCTAGCTGTTAACTGTCAGCAAGAAAGACCCACAACTGCAACAGAGGAGAGAAATTCTCTATTCAAACCTCAACGCGTTGTTCAATGCTACAAATGCAAAGAACCAGGTCATTTTTCAAAACAGTGCCCTAATCCAAGGGTTTTTGGAGACAACCAACAACCTCCAATGCAGCAAGGAAAAGATTTTTCCATCACTTCTGCCGAAGTGAACCCCGACAAAGAAGTGGTGATAGGTACGCTAGTTATTCATTCAAGAGTAGAAAACATAATTTTTGATTCAAGATCTACGCATTATTTTATATCTCAAAAGTTTAGTAGAACAATACAAGCACCACCACTAATCATGGAAGTGAAGATGTCAGTGAGTATGAAAAATGGGGCAATCATTGCATCCCATGAATATAATTCCTCCCCTGTTATAATCTATGGAATGAATTTCTCGGAAAACCTCGTCATACTCCCTCTGGTAGAATTTGATGCAATTCATGGCATGGATTGGGTTTCCTTATATAGAACCAACATAAATTTTCAGGAGAGGGAAATCACACTCCATATGGAGAATCAACCCTAGATTCTTTACAAGTGTAAGGAGGAAGATGAATATCTATTAGCTCCATCATCGCAAGTGTGGATATTACTGTCTTAGGAGAATTCGTATCTAGCTCAGATGATTGAGTCCAAGGAAGAAACCATACATGAAGAAATGCCTATTGTGAGGGAATTCGCTGAGGTGTTTCCCGAGGAGCTGCCTGGTCTTCCACCTAGAAGAGATGTTGAGTTCTCAATTGAACTTATACCTGGGGCACTACCAATATCCAAGACTCCATATAGAATGGCTATTTTTTAGCTTGAAGAGATGAAAAAACAACTACAATAGAATATGGATAAAGGGTTTATACGCCCAAGTGCTTCACCATGGGGTGCACCGGTCCTTTTCATCAAGAAGAAGGATGGGTCAATGCGGCTCTGCATCGATTATCGTGAACATAACAAAATCACGATAAAGAAGAAGTATCCTCTACCAAGAATAGATGAATTGTTCGATCAGCTACATGGAGCACAATACCTCTCCAAGGTGGATTTGCGGTCAGGATATTATAAAGTAAGGGTGAAGAAGGAATATTTCTCCAAGACTGCTTTTCGTACAAGATTCGGGTGCTATGAATTCATAGAAATGCTTTTCGGACTCACCAATGCTCCAGAAATATTCATGGACATGATAAATAGAGTCTTTAGGGATTACCTTGACAAATTTGTGGTAGTCTTTATAGATGATATTCTAATATACTCCAAAACCAAGGAGGATCATGAGAAGAATTTCAAAACTGTAATAGAGACATTGCACAAGGAGAAGCTCTATGAAAAGTACAGCATGTGTGAGTTATTGTTGAAGGAGGTCTCATTATTGGTCTATATCATCACAAGAAATGGGATATATGTGGATCCCTCCAAAAAAGATTCAATTGAGGGATGGCCGAGGCCAACAACGGTAACAGATATCCATAGCTTCTTGGGGTTAGATGGATATTATCGACGATTTCTGAGGAATTTCTCACGATTGTGAAACCCTCATACCAAGCTAACTCGAAAGAGAGTAATGTTTTCTTGGAGTGATGACTGTGAAAAAAGCTTCAAGGAGTTGAAAAGGAGGCTTATCACTACGCCCGTGCTCACTTTACCCACATGTGGGGGACTTTTTGTGGAATTATGTGATGCTTCAAAGAAGGGCTTAGGTTGTGTGCTGGTGAAGAATGATAAAGTGATATTCTATGCCTCAAGGCTGTTGAAAATCAATGAGGGAAACTATCCAACGCATGATCTGGAGTTGGAGGCGGTGATCTTTGCCTTGAAAATCTGGCAGCATTATCTCTATGAAGAGAAATGTGAGATATATACTGACCATAAGAGCCTTAAATATATATTCACATAGAATGAGCATAATATGTTCTAGAGAAGATGGATAGAGCTCATCAAGGATTATGACGGTTCAATACATTACCACCCTGGGAAAGCGAGCAAGGTGGCAGATGCCCTAAGTAGAAGGACCCAGCAATTCTATCAATGATGAGAATTGAGAAGGATCCAATCTACTTAGACTTGAAGAAGATGGACATGGGAATAATAGAGATGGGAACAACACCAATCCTTTCGCAAATGATTACTCAAACGTATCTTTTGTAAAGGTTAATGTATGCTCAAAAGAATGATGTGGGAAATCAAGCAAAAGTGGGAGCTATCGAAAAAAGTGAAATCCTCAGAGTTTAATGTTAATGAAGAAGGAATTGTGCGGTTTGAGAAAAGACTATGTCTTCCATCAAATCCGGATCTGAAGAAGGAACTTTTGGATGATGCAAATAGTTCAAATTTCCCTATTCACCTAGGGAGCACAAAGATGTATCCAGATCTCCGAGAAAACTTTTGGTGGGATAATATGAAGAAGGAGATCGCTGAATATATATCAAAGTTCCTGGTGTGTCAGCAAGTGAAGGCAGAGAGGCAGACGTCTAAGGGGATGATGCAACCATTGCCCATACCAGAATGGAAATGGGAGAACATCACCATGAACTTTGTCACCGGACTTCCAAGGACATCCAAAGGCAACAATGCAATATGGGTTGTTGTGGATCGTCTTACAATTACTGAAAACTTAATTGCTATTCTGGAGTATTTTTCTTTGGATCAACTGGCACAGATATATATCAGGGAAGTGGTAAGGTTGCATGGAGTACCTCTATCTATTGTTTCTGACCGAGATCCAAGATTCACCTATATGTTTTGGAAGAGTATTCAACATGCTATGAATACTGAACTAATCTTTAGTACGGCCTATCATCCTCAAACTGATGGTCAATCCGAGTGGACTATCCAAACACTTGAGGACATGTTGAGAGCATGCTCAATGAACTTTAAGGGAGGATGGGATCAACATCTTCCCCTGGTTGAGTTCTCTTAAAATAATAGTTTCCACTCGAGCATAAAAATGGCACCATATGAAGCCCTGTACGGGAAAAGGAGTAGAACACCGGCATGTTGGGATGAGTTCGGTGAACGTAAGATGCTTGGACCAGAAATGGTCGAGGAAATAGTAGAGAAGGTGAAAACCATTCAGCATCATATCAAGGAAGCCCAGAGTTGACGGAAGAGTTATGAAGATAATCGCCGATGAGAACTTGAGTTTAAAGTTGGAGACATGGTTTTTCTACGCTTATCTCCGTGGAAGAAGGTCATGAGGTTTGGAAATAAAGGGATGTTATGTCCAAGGTACATTGGACCCTTCGAGATTCTTGATCGTGTCAGGGCTGTGGCCTATAGACTAGCACTTCTGCCTAATATAGCCAATGTATATGATGTCTTTCATGTATCCCTCTTAAATAAGTACATACCGGACCCTTCACATGTACTCTCTTCTGAGGTGGTACGATTGGAAGACGATCTTTCTTATGAGGAGCAACCAGTGGGGATCATATATCATAGAGAAAACATTCTAAAAAATAAGACAATGCCCCTCATCAAGGTATTGTGGAGAAACCACAAGTTTGAAGAAGAAACTTTGGAATCAGAGGATATGATGAAGCTATGTTACCCACATTTGTTTTATTGTCGGAAAAGTAAAATTTTGAGGGCGAAATTTCTTAAGGGGGGAATATTGTAACGACCCAATGTTTCATTAATGGAAAATACCTCTTGATCATTTTAAATATATTTTTATATAAAATGTTTTTATAAAATATAAACTTCATTGGTTTTATGATATGAATATTGACTGCTACATTTATAGTTGTTGAACTGTGATCACATGATGAGTATAAATATAGAACATTAACAAATCCTTTTTACTCAGACAAAGGAAGCAATGGATTCATCCAGCAGAATTGCATCATAAGAATCCCATTTTTTGGAGCTCGTAAAAAAGGTGGCGTCTTTGTGCTTCGCCCTTGACCAACCCCAAGCTGAGCTTTATCATGTCATTCTCGAACGTGACCATATATGGGAAAAGTGGAAGTTGATTGAAATTACCACTCGAGCAATGTTATCCGAGCCACCCCAAGAGTCTGTCACCATCACACACCTTACCCTTAGGTCTTATGTGGCTGTTTTAAGGGGTTATGTAACAAATAAGTATTACTATGTTCATGTACATTATTTTTTTTATATAATAATTAATATAAATTCTAGTCGTTTTTGATACATTATAAATAGTTTTAAATGTACAAATAGTGTTTTTAATTATTATTTAATTAAGAAATCTATTTTATCGAATTAATGGATTTTTGAATTAAATATTATTTTAATAATTTTTTATTATTATTATTAAATTATTTTTTATTATATATAAATGATCAAATAATTTTAAGAATACAATTTAATTTTGTATTATGGTTTGAAAGCCATTTCTGTCAAAACATGTTAATTTTCGTTAAATGTCAGTTTTTATGTGAAAAGTGAAAATTAACATATTTAAAAAATTATTTAGATAAATTAAATTTTATTTACGGAATCAGGATGTTGTAATTATCCAACGATGAATTTTTCATAATTTTCTGAGACAGTCGTATTTTTGGGTAAAAATTAAATACCGTTTAAATATATAATGTGTTTTATGACATCATAATGACCCAATAGTGATGTAATAAAATACTATAATCTTTATGTTCGGCCAATATATGTTTTACCATTAAAATAATCTGATTTTGGGTTGGTTTGACTTACTTTTCAAAGCATTAATGGACCCCTCAAGACTTATTCAACACCTTGCCTTTTTAAATTAATTTCCATTGGAGTGTGACTCACCTCCACATATACAACCCTAAAATTTTAAGAAGTTATGACTTTGGCCTTATAAAATATTTTTTTCCTATTCCCTTTTCCTAAAACCATGGGCAAAAACCATGGGATGGTTTGTGGTTTAGATTAATTTAATGTAAGGGGACCCAAACCTAAATAATAATGAATTCCCTCACATTTCCTATATAAACCCACACAATCTCTCACTTCCACCTCACTAAAATCACTTGGAGTTCGTCCAACCTCTGCCCTACTCTCTCTAGAATCATCCCAAGGTTACCAAAGCTCCCAAGAGGCCTCTCACAAGCCTCTCTCTAGTCTTTGGAAGTACACTTCCAAGTAAGGGTTTTTTCTTCCTTTCTCAATTTTTTCCAATTTTCATTATATTGTTTTCCATTTTAATTTCAATTATTAATGTTGGGGTATGGTTTATAACCTCCCTCATACTGCCATATATATGTTTTATTGATGGGATACCCCTTTCTCTCTCATTAAATGCCTCCCATGTACACCCCTATGCTGAAATTCTTAAAGTAACTTCTCTCTCCTCGTTTACATTCAAGCAATACTTTTCTATCAAGAATATAAATTCCATTACAATTGTTGGTAAGTGTATCTATATGACCCCTTTACTGTCCATTACATTTAAATATGATGAGGAACCCCTTTCTCTCTCATCAATCGTTTTTATTAATTCTTATGTCACGCCGTTACGCTTTAGAAATCGCACAGATTTTCTAAGCCAATGCCATTGTGTAGTGGATACCATGCCCATTTCTCCATCAATGGTATTCACCATTATGCACATTTACTTATTTATTAAAAAGATTAATGTATGAATTCAACACCTCTTTATCGTGGAATAAATGATTATGTTTTATGAATCAATGTTTTATGATCCGTGTGGCACACTTATGCATGAAATGAAATGTTTAAGAAGGGTGCGCCCTTATAGCGCTCCATTGCATTAGGTAATGTATAGTATCATGATACGTCATGTTCAAAGAGTGTTGACTCATGCTAATTCAAGTGCAACGACGGTTTACTCGTGCTTTATGTGAAATGAGGATTTACACATGCTCTGTGTGCAATGAGCCTTGGCTCATGCTAATTCGATGTTAATTGTTGTTGCCACATTTCAATGTTATGATTATCATGCTTTATCATGCCTTTATGTTCATGTTATTTTATGATCTATTGATATGCCCATTATCTAACATGTATTTTACTCCTCCTGTTATTCCATGTGTACTCCTTTAATGGTCTTTATAGCTCACCATTTTCTTATGCATGTCCTCAGGTTATCCCATGTAATGCTAGGTACGAGGGAATGTAGTGGTCATGTAAAGGAAGTTTTCAGTAAAGATTTTGTATTTCATGTTTTATGTTTTTTATGTAATTATTCTAATCCCCAAAGACACTAAACCTCTTGATATTCTTGTTGTATGAAGTGATGTTTTATGTAATAAATCATGTGTAGGTTTGTAATAAAATCAGGGTTTTCATAGAAAATGTTTCTTGAATATATCCTAAAAATATTTAAATATTTTTAATAAATTCCAAGTGTGACATGTCCATAATATATAAAAGGAAAAACCCAATATTTTCATATCCATATGTCAATGTCCATTTTTAATATACCTACCAAAATACATTACAAAAATAAATACCGATTTCATTAATGTAATATTTTTGTAATAATTTATCCTTAGTGTGCTTAAGGTGTAATGAAAAATGTGTTGTTTGAATAAGAGGTATATCATTTAATGGAATATTTTTTTAATACTAATTTTGTCAAATTCAAAACATTTAACACAATTTTCATAACAATATCAGAATTTAATATATAATTAGATGTAATTATTTATATAATTTTTAACGTTATCAACCCTTTACTACATCTAATTGGAAATAAAACCATCATTAGGGTATATGTAATACTACCATATCTAGAAATGATGTAAATCATTTTACACCACCGCTTATAATAGATGATTATAATGATATATTTAAAGTATATATATATGATGTTAATTAAATTATTATTTCATTTATATAAAATATATAATGTAATTTCATAACATTACATCAATAGAAAAATTATTACATTGATTGTTCATATATGTGGGCTTTTACATCCATGAATTGAAGTGATTCATTTTTTATAACAACATCATAAGAATGGTATATTTATGTGTATCTAAGGATATAATATGAATTTATGATGTTATTAAAAATTTTAATGGGAAAATGAATAATTTTCTATTTCCCTTATGTTCCTTGAAAATGGATGTGTTACAGTAATGTTCATACGACATACCACTCCATTCTTGTAACATAACTCATTCTTAATAAAAAAAATTCAATGTTTATTTTAAAGGTATATTTAAAGAAAAAATATGATAAATATTTTATTTTATTATTAATTTTAAGATTTAATACTTATTAATTTTATGATGGTAAACATAATGAAGTTGTTCTCAAATAATAAACTGAACATCCTCTAAATAACAAATTTTGAGTTAATTGATTATACAATAAATTAATTTATTGAAATAAATGATATAAACTATTTATTTATAAGATATTATACCAATAAATGGGAATAATGATATTAAATAATTAATAAATTATTTTTATATAATACACAATATATTTCTATGATATGTTTGATTTAATGTTAAGGACAATTTAACTTAAAACCATGTTCCAAAAGTTTTAAGGATTTACTTTCTAAGTATTTATATTTGACATTCATATTTTTTTTAATATATATATATATGGATATAAATGTAATATAAAATTAATTTTATATCACTTTTTAAAATATTTCAAATAATTAAAAAGGAATAATTCTATGTATTTTATATAAAAGATTTTATCTTTCTATAACAAATAAAATGAAAATTTTAATTTTTAAAAATATGAAATCGATGGGATTAACCACAACAGTAAAAATAATTTGATTTTTATATTACTTTATCATCATCCAAATTTTATTCTATAATAGAAACTCCTTACATAAGATCAGGGTATTTTAATTTTCAAAATACTTTTTAAAGGAATGAGGTATATCATTATTTTGAAATGTTTTTCATTCTTTTTCCTTGGTATATAATAATGAGTTTGGTAATGGGAATGAATGATTTAATATGTTATTATTTTGTAACATTACATGGATTTTATTTATATTTAATGGCTAGATAAATATATTTCATGATTATGGGTAATCCAATTATATCATTACAATGTATTGTGTAAGGGGATAGAGTTAATAAGCAATATGTTTCCCCCTAATATTATTGTAACATACCATGTTGGTTAGTATGTTTGAATTATTATTTAAAATAGTAACTTGAAAATGATGTAACCTATTACCTAAATGAAATTTCTATCTATAGTAATTATTTTTCATTGAAATCATTCATTCTCAAAAGATATACCAATGACAAATTATTTTAGTTCAATGATTATTATGTTTTTTGGAAAAAGAAATGTCATTAGAAAATTATTTTCATATGAAATCATGGTTTTTATGAAACCCTTATGATTAATAATTTTTCTATAATTTCCCAAAAACATTTTATAAAATGATCTACGTAAGAACTCTTATTTTATTTGTTTATAAAAGATTGTCTAGGATCAATGTTTATTATGCTAAAGGTTAAACTGTATAATATGACGTCATTATTTTGAATTATACTGATGTGTTTCCTTTTTATTTTAATATGTATATTCCTACGATTTATATTTATAAACCCATTTTTTAATTTATTTCCCATAGTGATTATATATGAGGATAAAATTTAATATTTTTATTGTTCTAGATTAGAATGATTGCTTGAATAATGAAAACTTGTGTTTAATAAAACATGATTTGTGGGAAAATAGATTTTTATGGGAAATATATACATTGAAAGCATTTTTATAAAATTTATATATGATATAAAACATAATGATAATTGGAAATTAATGTGGTCTAACATTATTCAAGGATGTTATATGATTTATAATGATTAAATTCGGTAATGTTATTGAGTATTAAAACTAGAAATGTAATGATTTCATTTCTACCATCAGATATAGATGTATAAGTCTATATATCTTTTTGATTGTAACATATATTGTTCAAGAAAAAATATTATATTTGGATTTTTCTAGTGAATTTAACTTTATAGTTTTGGATACCCTTATTACTTTTTTTTAATTGTATTCATTATAATAATTTCAAAGGAACGTACACACTTTTGAATTTTTATGTGATCAGATTTTATAATGATTAATAGTATTTTGAGAGATATGTATGGTTATAAACCCCATGGGTTTAGTACATATCTTAGTGAAAGTTTATTTTTATAATTAATCTTTAACATTTTATAAGAAATTGATAAATGTTATTGAAAACAATTTGGGATCAAATTATTATGGATGATGTGGTAATTATGGTTAATTTTGATAAATTGTTTATTATATTTTGTGACCATAATATTAATTGTATAGATTACCATTGGATTGAATATAATTTAATATATAATATATTGAGTCTATTGTTTTATAAATTCTCTATTTTCAGAACATTATATGATTATATAAGATGTAAATCTATTTTACTCGTATTTTGTTTCTCCTGAAGAATAAATATTTAATTATATTTTGGGAATGTATTGAAAATATTCTATATCCCCTATTTATTTATGGGTTTTTACTTTATATTTGTTAAGATCACATTTTCTATAACTAACCTACATTATAAAGGAATAAATTTAATATGATATTCAAATATATCCACATTCCTATATTTTTCTCATATTTAGGAATGTATTTAAATGTTATTCCAGATGAAACTCTTATTTCACTTCCCCGCATTCCAAAAATATGTTTTAAAAACCCTTTTTATGATGTATTATTTCAGAAAACGTTTCATTAAAGTATTATCCATGGATTATGAATTCGAAGATAATGTTTCCATAACAAAATTTTATAAAGGCTGGGGAATTTGATAATGAGAGAATTAAAAAAATTCAATAAAATTTACGATATATGAAACTAAACAGTTTATTGGCCCCTTTTATTTTTTTAATATGAATTGTAGCTTTTGTAACTATTTATGAATGTTTTATGGGTAAAACTGGAAAAACATTCTTAAAACCGGGATATAAGACATTAAATGAACTGGAAAACATCCTTTTAATATACTATATTAGTTTATATCTAATTTTTTATCTATTTTTTGATGGTGTGGTAATATAAATTTATTTATTGGATAATGACTTATATAGTATGTTCCTAAAAGAAAAATATAAAATTTATCATTATTTTTTAAAAAACACATTTATTTTTCAAGAGAAAAAAATCAGTTATAAAACATTCTAAATTTATATTATTAATATTAAAAATAATGTTTATATTATATTATTTGTTAATTTTTATTGATGGTACAAATACAATTACTAATAATGCAATATCGTTACACTACATCTGTAATTACTATGAAAAATTAATAAATAATATTAAAAAATTAAAATAAATTTCGTTTTGATGAATTTATTAATTAAAATTTATTTGGTAATTATAATATATATGTCATTTTGAAAATAAATATATTTTTATAATGTTCCCTTCTTATTAACTATGAAGTCAAAATAAATGAATACTACCAAAAATGATAGCAATGATATTTTTTGTTATATAATATTTTAAAAACGATTCAATAAAAATAAAACAAAATTAGGATGATGTTAGATAATATGAGATATGGTAAAAAATTCCCTATTGTTATTAAATTGTGTAAATATAAATAATTTATATAAATTTTTTTAATCAACTTTTTGTGGCAACAATTAATGAGAAAACTGGTACATAGGGAGTTAAACTAAAGATATAAGGGATAAAATGACCTAAAAAGAAGTATAAATATTGTAGTATGAACTATTTCAGACCCTTA
Organism: Viscum album; assembly: GCA_963277665.1. Taxonomy (NCBI): domain Eukaryota; kingdom Viridiplantae; phylum Streptophyta; class Magnoliopsida; order Santalales; family Viscaceae; genus Viscum; species Viscum album. The sequence goes on from OY728147.1 coordinate 1,246,470,012, forward strand.
TAATAGTTTTACAAAATGTAAATTATTTATGGGTAAGTATTTCTTTATAGATACTATCTAATATTTAAATATTTTAAAAAATACCATGTGTGTCCTATCACTTTCCTGCATAATCACACCCCATCTATTCTCCGAAAAAACATTGATTATATTTTACCCAATCCCTTCCCATTTATCTTTTGAAAATAATTTACAATCTCATAGATGTCTTAGTTTTTTCATAATTTCCAACATATAATTATTTTTGTGTAATGAAATTGAGTTTTTTAGAATAAAAGGTATATATTTTAAATGAATATTTGAGTTTCATTTTCATCTAAATTTTTCAAAATTATTTTTCCAATATGATAAAATAACATAATTATATAAAATATGAATATTTGTTATTCTATTTATATAATTAGTCTAATCTATTCTATTCTTTATCTAAAGGTAATCAAAGTCATCAGCAATGTGTAATATGGAATACTGCATCGTAAGACGATTTATTTTGTTTTCTGTGACTCCATCTCATTGACTGTTTAAATTATATATTTAATATATATATATATATATTAGTTTATTCAAATTCTTATAATTTTGGAACTAAATATATCCTTTATTTCTCGTCCCTTACATCCATTGAGAAATAAAAATTTCATTCGTTCATATCTGTGGATTACCACCTATATAAAGGGATGTTATTGAGTTTTCATCATTTCATTTGATGAATTGTATACATAATTATATATAATGATATAGTATTATATTTTTCATATAATAATCACTATATATTATTAAAATGATACTTAACGTCATTCAATAATAGTTATTGAAATATTTAAATTTCCCTTATTCATATATATATACTCCCATCTCCTTGATTTTAATTAAATTAAATTTTTTCCATCCTAACATGGTTAGTTTATGAGATATATATAATTTAATAATATAATATATATTTCAGGATTAATATTTTGGATATTATTTAATAATGATCAAATTGACCGTGGTCATCACACTGATGTCATTTTTGAATTAGGAACTGATCAACCTCAAAAAAACTAATGTGGACATAATATATTATGTAAGAAAATATTTCTTTGATATAAATGGTTTAAGGGTCTAAGACTATGTAGGATACTGATGTTTCTAGAGATTATACAAGCATGTTTTTATGTCATATTTTAACCTTATCTTGCTCATACCTTGGATAGATTTGTTGGGGGTGTTTAGGGTTAAATTGGATAAATTAGAGATCCCATAGTGTTGTGCATAGTTCATGCATGGTTAGAGAAAAAATATCGTTTTCCCCATGAAATAATAAATCCCTCCTTGGAGGTGAAAGTGGTAGAGCCCAGTTGGTGCATGGTTTGGATAAACCGTGTGGGTTCCCTCGTAAATCTATGCACTCTCATGTAAATTTTTATTTTCAGGGTGAGAACGTTGGTTTTCAGACCATGTTCCACATAACAGAAAATAATCCCACAACGTGTAGGAGAACACATTTAAGTTTCTCATTTTGGAAAAGCATGCTCATCAATCCAGGAAACCATGAATGTGGGTTATAATCCCCAATTATTTTTAATTAAAATCCTAAAACACCTCAGTTTTTACCAGGAATAGACCCCACATTAAATAATATGAGCTCTATACTTTTTGGAATATTGATAAGGGATTAAAATATTACTAGAAGTCCTTTTAATACAAATAAAAGATCTAATGGAAGAAATCAACCTCTCTTCCAAAATGTAATCTCTTTTTATTGGTTTCCTCTCTATACAATCTATCTTTAACGAGAAGTTGGTTGAGTTTTACACCATTGTTTATGGTTTAGATATATGTTATAATGGATCTTATTCCTCTATATTATGGTTATATTTACTGGCCTGCTATCTTCAACGCCATTATGATTTCGATCAGTAAACATCAAATTTGGGATTTAAATTTTCAGAATGTTCATAAAAATTATTAAATTATGTGTCTTAATTTTCTATTTAAAATATCATGGTTATAATTTGGTTTATGATTTGTGTAATTGAAATGTAAACATTTGGAAATTGTGTTTCAAAAATATTTAATTTATTGTTTTCTATTAAAGTTATGAAACCCTTCACATGCCTTGTCGGACCCGTTAATGATTTTGAAACTAGCCTTGATGGAGACCATTAGTGTGTGACAATATAATTGTGATAATGAATTATAAATTATGAATGTTTGATAAATGTGATTGAGAATATTATTGATAAATGATATTATGAAATTCGTTGAGTATTAGATTATAAAAATATTTGATAAATGGGTTATGAATATTCAAACCCAGGATGTGATATTTTTGATGGAGTTTTGGGATGGATACTTGTTCTCCAAATATACATAGGGGATATGACCTAATATATATATATATATATAACATGTGATCACTTATAAATGGGAAAAATATTTATACTCTGAATACCCATAGTTTGAAAGACCGTTTCTTTAAGCCCTAAAGTATTAATTTGAAGCTAAAAATTAAATGATTAACAATATCCCATGGTAAAATGAAATCAGATATAACTATGGTATATAGTTTGGACTCTATCATGGTCTTAAGAATGTATTATTTTTTCATGACTAACTATGAAACTCAAGGAATATGTGGTTAATTTAAAAGTATTAAATTCGAAATCAATTTATTTAATATTTTTAAATTATTATTTATGAAACTGAAAATACTATTATATATTTAATAATGATTTAGACAATGTTGGTGGTGGACTATTATGGTGCACTCACAAATTAAACAAGCTCCATGATTAGTACCAGAATAGACTTCTTGTTTGTAGTATATGTAAAGGCAAATAACCCTATGATAGATGGCTAATTTGGGATTCAAGATAATTCATAGATGGGGGAACCATACATAATGTCATAAAAATCCTTTGCATTTTTTGTTTTACCCCTACATTGGGATTTCATTAGAAATATAATAATTATTACATCATGAAAAACCTACAATATTGGTTGATGGTTATTCATACATGTTTTCAGATTATCAGGTGATGTTGGACATTATTGGTTATCGTATTTTTGTGGTTCTTGTTTATCTTCTTTATTGTATAGATTATTTATTTCTAATTTTTTTCTTATATTATAAAGAGGTTATATTGTCTACTCATTACATAATTAATCATTTCTACTGGTTAGAATCATCTATTATAAGGGGAGGAATGTCTGAGGCAACGTAACTAACTATATAAATGAACCGACATGTGGAACAAGAGGTAGGATGTTACAAAGTTGAAACAAGATATGTTTGTTCATTATCTTATTTTATGTTGAATTACAATTTGGGAATTAAATAATGGTTACTAAGATTATTTGAGGATTGGATATGATATATTACATTAGAGTATCTAAACCATAAATGGGGGAATATTAAGTAGCCATTATGGAATTGTTTTTATTGACTATTTAAAAAAGTTGGAAGTTATTTTATATTTAGCGATGCTCTTTTTGTTTGATAATATTGTTTTATTAGATATTTATCATTTCTTGGTGTTTCAAATGAGTTGTGTGTACATGAATCATTCCTGTTATTATATATTTTAGGTGATATGAATCATTTTATTCATGGATAAAAAATTAGGTTTGGGAAAGTGGTTGTAATTAGAATTCATTTCCATAACTTATTTTAAAAAAAATTCAAATAGTTTCCAATAAGAAAATTATAATAATAAATCATGATCATTTTGATATTTAATATGGATAAATGTGTGTATAATGTAAAACCACTAACTATGAAATTTTTTTACCTGGTGTTATCAATTAAAACTATAAAGGATGGTTGGGGGTAGTGACAGTGCCTCGATTATAACCACTTGGTGAAATATGGGGCGTAAATTACTATAGCCAAACATGATTCCCCAATAACTAAATTTTATAATGATATGCTATTTTTAAGATGGATATTTCAGGGAATATATTAGTATTCATTGAAAAAATGCTTTTTGACAATCTAAGATGAGGAAACTTATGAAAATATTCCTCTAGTAGTATTATTAGATGCACTGATAGTTTTAGATAAAATATCTGATGAGTATTTCCCTGAAAGTATATATCAATTAAAGCATTTAATGGATAGATGCCCAAGGAGGATTGTGAGAAATTTGTCAGTCATAACATGAGAGATCCGGTTACATCACCATACAACGTTCAACAGAGATGTGGGACCTATGGATGCTATGTTCTGGAATGGTTCTATCCAAACTATCCTTTACCATTTAGAGAATCATAGGGGGAGTATAATTAAATAGCATAATTATATTTTGTGGGAATGAGAAAACTTATAGTGATGTATTTTGAATTGGGGTGATCACCTACAAAACAAGGTATAAGAAGAATTACATAAATAATATTCTAGAACACTTTTACGTAATTTCACAATGGTGTGAGAATGTAGTAGAGTTAATTTGGATTATCTAGGGGTGTATGTCCATGATTGACTATACATGACACTTTATTAATTTCCTTGATTTTTAATAAATATTTTCATGATATTTGGCTAATATAATGAATCATTTCAAGGATAAAAAATAATGTGAGATTAATATCTAAGATAACAACATTCGGCTGAAGACGTTTTTTGAGGTGGTGAATCAAGCTCTCACTTATGAGGGGAACCCGGAGGAAGCTTTAGTTGACATGCATAAGGTTTATACTAGATAAATAAGTTGTATGTTTTATGATATTTGGAAGCATCACTATGAAAACATCATATAGGTAAATTGGAAAATAGAGTGTAATGGAAGAAGGGTTAGTTACACAGAGATGTAACAAAATATACTAAAACTACAGTGGTATGTCAGGACACAATCATATCCAATTTCAAAAACAACTAGTGTAGTGTTGATATGGTGGTATTATGGTTCACTTGATGTGGTATTGCAGAAACCCTAAACTGATGGTTATAGATAGAGGAATTTTTTTATTCATATTATGAGAAGGTTTTATTCCCACCATTATCATTTATGTAGTTTTAACTATTATATCATTTCTAGTTAAGGTTGTGGAAATAGAATGTCTAAGAAATTGTTCCTATATTAGTAGAGTGGTTTATTTTAGGGGTCTCCAAATACAACATAGGGAAGTGAAAAATGATTATTGAATGCAATTTATCTAGAACATGTGGATAGAGAGGCCATGGCATCAATAATAAATAGTTCTATTCATGTAGCTTGTATGATTTACAATCCCTTAATTGATTCAGTATCCTCTTATTCCTCTATACTTTACAACTTGTGAATGGATTGACTCTAAAGGTAGTGTTTGTGAGTGATGTTTTGGTGATCAAAACCCAATTAATCTTATGATAGAAACAATATTTTTTTTGTAAGGGGTGTCCTCTCATGTTTGGGGAGTATCATTTCTAATGGGATCTTTAAATGCATTGCATGTATGGTTTTTAATTTATCTATTAAATTGACTTGATAGCATTGTACTGATTCCACATTGATTATTATAATATGAGAGTGCCCTTTAAATATCATGATGGTAATAATATTTACATCTTGGATAGTTGGATATCCACATTGGTCATGTAGGACATGTTAATCTGCAAAAGGGGGGACCCACTATGATGGTTTTATGTCATTTCCTTGAAGATATGGGTGTGAATCATGATGTATTTTTACCACATTGGAACAATTCTTAGACATATCTATAAATGACTTCTCAGGTATTACACCAGATATGGATAAAGAGGTTTGAACTGAAGTTTTTCGTAGAGGTGAACCAGTTTATATTCAACCATATATAACGGAAATTGAAAATATTTGTCACATTAAAAAATAATCTAGAATAATTTATTAACAATGTTTTTATCCATCAATTCCTGTCACCTAGGTGGTATAAATATTTTCTCCCTATGAAAGATGGAATGATGTTGTGTGTGTGTGTTGAATATCATAATATGAAAAGATGACATATATAAACCATTATCTACATCCTTGTATCAATTATCTCAGTGGGAAGTTGTTAGGATCTAGTGAATTCTTCTAGTTTACATGAGGTCAAGGTATCATCCGTTGAGAGTTAGAATTTATGATATACCACAAACTTAGGTATGGCCAATAAACGTTTGGAATGATTTCATTCAAGCAGAAAAGAACACAATATGATTTTCTAGACAAGGTGAACCGAATCTATCCCATATACTTGGATTAGTTTATGGTGGTTTTGTGGAAGAAATCATGGTGTACTCCAAGACTCATGTTGATTTTTTTCAATATCTTGAAATATTTGTGAGTATACTAAGATATCATTGAATATACACAAGGATATATAAATGTTATTTTTGGATCAACATTTTACATTTCTAGGGTAATGTCATATCCTTGGAAGGTGTGTGAGTGGACCTAAAGAAGGTGAAAATGGTGGTTTGTATTGCAAAAACCCCTGAATTTTATTTATATCTGTACATTTATGGGTTTGGTGGGTCTTTATAGGAGCTTCATTCTTGAATTTTCTTGTTTATAATAAATATTTCTGGATGGATCAAGAAGGGAATTATGTTTGAGCGGTATGGATATTTTGAGTATGATTTATCAGAGTTGATGAAGTGTTTTACTACCCCAATGATATTGATAATACTCGATTCGGTTGAGGAGTATAAAATGTCTTATGATGCTCCAAGTATCATTATTAGTGTAGTGATGATATATGGAGATATTTTTATGTCATGTGGGTAAAAATTATTTGGATGAAATGGATAGATATATCTTATTCAAACTCTTGAGTTGTCTGTAGTGATTTATGTCTTGATTTGTTGTTTTGATTATCTATTTGTAGAAATTTTTAATGTGTATACCGACAAGAAAAAACACAATTTATCCATTTTCATTGTTATATTTGAATATATTGTAGTGTATATATTAATATTATATGCATCTTTTTGAAATTTTGTTAGAATATGTAGCCAAGAGGGGGAAAACTTGTTGACACATAATGTAGGAAGGCATAGACTAAGGAAGCTGATTAATCATTTCAAATGTTGAAGATGATGACCTTTCCAGATGAGAAGCATATTGATGTACATGAGTTGTTTGAGAATATGAACCTTGTATACCTATATGTTGATTCAAAAAATATATGTCAGATTAGTGATATTTAGAATTATGATACAATGTTTATTTTTGTTATGGATATCCATGAAGGTTCCTAGTCACTTTTTAATTGGACAATGTATGAGGATGAAGTCATATATGTCCTAAAATAGGGTGTTGTGATTTTTTATGAGATACGATCCAATTAAAAAGTTTCAGGCATCAAATATTTTGGTATATCATGCATTGAATATAATTTACCGGGACCTATGTTGATAGTATTGGTGGTCTGGTATAAAAAGGGTGATTGAATCATTTGTGACAAAATTCTATCCTTTTCAACAAGTGAAGGTTGATTATAAATGAGAAGGTGGTGTAATAAAACATTTTACTATGATAAGATTTATAAATTATGATTTTATAATGGAAATGGTGGAATTTATTTGATGTAAACTGCAATAAATGATTCTATATGGGTGATTGTTGATCGATGAATGTAATTAAATCATTAATTAAAAATCCATGATATTTTCACAATGGATCATTTGGAGGATATGTATGATCGAGAAATATTCTGTTTAAAAATGGCACAATAGAGTATTCTTCCAGTTAATGATACATGAATTAATACATTTTACATGAAAGGATTACAGATTTCATGGGGTACCCATGTATTTCTGAGTACAGATATCTATCCATAGATAGATGGTATGTCATAAAATTCTATTCAGGTGTTAGAGGAAATCATTATAGCATGTGTTATATAAATTAACAGATCTTATCAGAAGCACTTTGTGATATTTAATTTCAGCTATAATAATTGTTAGAAGGAAGCTATTCAGTTGAAACCATATATTTATCCTTAAGTTATTTCATATAGATCACATTAATATTGGATGTAGGATGGAATGTTAGATTAGTTGGGACCAAATCTCAGATTGTAGAAATCAGAGAAGGTTCCGTTAATTCAAAAATGTATGTCTACGGACTAGAGTTGGAAGAAGTCATATGTTAATTGATGCTGATGAAACATCTATTTTACAGTTGAAGATTAGGTGAACCTTTGTATGTTACCTATAATAGGCCATGTAGGATATGGAGGTAGGTTATGATGTCACATGGGTTTTTGGATCTTTTGATATTTAAGAGGGTATTAAACTGATGGAATACGGATTGGCTCTTTCAAAGATGAATATTCCTATGCATGATGTTTTCTAGGTCTCAAATATTCAATGATATCAACAAAATATGACTCATGTGATTGATGTTTATGATGTTTATGTTGAGTATGATGCTTCTTTTGGAGGGAATAAATTTTTTTATTTATTTTAGTTATAATGTGTTGGGGGGACGGACTGTTAAAAATTTATGAGTGTTTTATTATTATGGACATGTTGTCAAGTAAATAAGGGAAAGGTAAAAATATATATGGGCTCTGTGGCCTGACAAATTTACCTTGGAATCATAGTATTCCTTGAGAGTATAGATCGGTATGAGCTATTATAAGGTGGGGGCAGATTGTATGATCTTGATCTTTCTAGAGAGACCTCGTGCTCAATTTTATGTACTCTTTTACACTTATTTTTTATAACTATGTTGGTTTTTTGGGAACATTTATTTTCAAATTATCGAAATTTAAATGCACCTAGAAATGTTCAAGGTTGTCACATTGTTAGGTAAACCAATTTTTTATTCCTTATGAAACGATGTGAACCTTTTTAGAGGAACATGTGGTGGTTCATGGGTTTTTTGTGGTTTGACCAAACCGTGTTGCCTCCCTATAAAAATAATTCCTCACAAAATAGATTTTATGTTTATAATCTCCAGATAGTTATTCTAACCAGTAACCTCATAGGATATACCATGCTCTTTATTTATAGGGTAATATGGTTAAGGGACACAATTTAGAAGATCATGCACCACCACCCAGAAACCATGTGTCTGGGTCTTAACCCCCCCCCCAAATTTATCAAAAATCATGTCAGCCTCCTATTTTGACCCTGAATCACTCCACATCAATCTAATAAATTTTTATTCATTTTTAAAAGATCATTTAAGGATTTATAAGCTCATCAAAAATGATCTTATATGAATAAAGGATCTAATAGAAGGATTCAACCATTTTTACAACATGAAATGAATTCTTGTTTGTTTTGTACCTCTTTTATATCTATATCATGATTAATAGGGGTTACTTTTATTACCTTCATGATGATTCAGATCAAGGATTTATTAGATCTTGATACTTTGTATATTGTTATTAGGTATAAGTTCAATATATCTAACACCATTATGATTTTGATGATTCAATGTAAAACTGAGGATTCTGTTTTTTTTGTGAAATTTCATTTAAACCATGAGTTTGGTGGTATATGTTTTGTTTTCAATAGACTTGGTTATTATTTTTTGTATTGTTTTTGTCATTGAATCTTCCTGGTTTGGAAATTAAATTTTAAATTTATTTGTTTAATTATTTTCCCCTGAAACTGTGAAACCCTTCAAGGGTCTCATCATACCCATTCATTATTTTGAAATCATACATTACGGAAACCCATGAGATATTAAAATATCATTGAAATGATGAATTATATATTTTTCATGATCCATGAATGGTATTGTTAATAAGGTTGATAAATTGAATTAGTTAACTCATTGAATAATGCATTATTGAAGTTATTTATAAATGGATTATTAATATATAACCATAAGATGTGTTGTCTTTTAATGTGTTTTGGGAAATATAATATTTATCAAAATATAGATAAGGTTATATACATCTACTATAGGCCTCCAAGATATATATTTATTATTTGGGATGACTGAGTTTTTGGGAAAAAAAATAATGTTAAAAATAGTCACAGTGTGTTTGAATGCTTCTCTTGGACCCCAATATATGAATATAAGTTTGGATATTAAATTAATAATCGTTGTTCGTGATATAATTAAATGTGATATACCAATGGTTGATGGTATAATATCTGGGATGGGTTGAAGTATGTATTATTGGTTTGGTGTCACCTTGAACCCACGGGCTCACATGGTTAATTAAAGAATATTAAATGTGAAAAAATTACATTAATATTTGGGATTATTAATTTTTTAACCTCATTCACTATTATAGAATAGATATTTTTTGATCAATTTTTTTTGGACAATAATTTAGTACCCACACTATAATCAGTTTTCCAAATCTATACTAGAATAAAATTAATTCTTGTCGGATAAGATATTGTCAAGATACAAATGATTGATGCATGAGTTGAGATTCGAGAAAGTTCTTGGTTGAGGGAACAAAAATGATCTCAAGACCTACCTAGGTGTTGTCAATTTTCCATTACATTAGGGTTTCATTTGAAATATTTAAAATATTACTACATAATATACATACTATTTGGATATATGGTCAAAAATCAATGTTTTCAGATTATCATGTGGTGTTGGAATTTATTGGTTATGGTAATATTTTGATTATTGTTTATTATCGTTCAGAAATTGGTTTTTTATTTCACGTATTTTAATGATTTGATAAAGATATTATTGTATCACCATGTTATATATTAGAGCCTCACTTATAATTGTTAAATTCTTGCATATGAGGACATGCACCTACGATCATATATTTAATTGTATCAGTGAACTAACATGTGGTACCATGGGTAGGATATTATATAAAAAACATGAATTATTTTAATAAATAAAATCAATTTAAAAAATATTTTATATATATAGATAAAGTACTTATATTATAATATGTAGTCTAGTTAATGGTCAAATTACAACTAATCATCATTTTACATATTTCAATAAATAATTTTCTAAATAATTTTATTATATATCACTATCCATAAAAAAAATATTTTTATGAATTTATATATATTTAATTAAACTAATTACAAATGTAATTATATGTCTGGTTATATATAATTTATTATGATTTCCAAATATCTATTTTTGTTATATTCTATATATAATATTTCAACTTTCATTACCTATGTAAATACATAATTTTTTATTTTAATTTATGAGACAATAAAAAATAAAAAAAATATTTAATTGATATTTAATGTATTCATTAATTTATAATATTCATAGTTTTATTCAATGAAAAATAATCCTCCCTTTATTTGGGATATTTCAATTTTTAAATTTTAAATCATAGGAAACAAATATATCAATATCAAAAAAATATTCATTATGTTTTCATGAATATGTTTTTATGATTGTATTATTGTCAATGAAACTTTTCATGTGTTATGATTATTTTATGGATCACATTCATTATTTATGATAATGGGTTAGTAATATATATATATGATATGATGGATTTTATTCTCGACATATCTCACTATTTCATTTTATAAATGTACTAGTCTAATATGTTATAGGGTTCTCCTATGAAATTATTGGAATTTACTAGGTATTTGTTTAATATGTATTACTGATTATATGATTTATTTGGAAATAATATCCATGTTACATACATGTGTTTTCTATAATTTCAAATATTTTTTCCTAAAAATATATTGATTGCAATATTGAAATAATACTAAAATATTTTAAATGAATGATCATAAAATTTGTGTTTAAATGTTATGTTTTTAAGAAAATGTTTTTTAGTTTGTCTTGTTTTCTAGGAAAAAATCATGGTTATTTTCTTATTTTATATTTTCTTATATTTTATTTATTAATGAAATTTTTAGTAAATATTATTATATTTATATTTTAATTATTAATAAAAAATAATGATTATTAAGGTAGTTGAAAAAACTCTATTATATGTTCTCATGCTTTTGTAACAGATTAATGTGTTTCATTATATGTACCTTAATAATATTGATTTTCCATTCCTTATATACAATTGGATTTTTACCATGATAAATGATGAGTAAAAATGTTACAAAAATAAAATTCTAGGTAGGATAGTTACCCTGAAGAAACAAATCATGTATTTATAGAGAACATTTTTTGTGGAAAAAATTGATACCTTCTAAAAATTTCAATATTAAAATAGTTTTTGATAGATTAATTCAACTCTTAATATAAGTGGTCCTTTTGTATATTAGAGGTAACAATTTTTTATTATGTCATCTATTTCAGTTTCATATAATTCTGACATGTTAATTAGAATCAAAAAATAATTTTAATGGTTCTGTTCTTTTTCATATTGTCCAAAAGTATTTGTTTGGGGATGTTATACATATCCATAATATAAACATATCCCCTAACCTATATTATATATATTACATTTCAATGAATTAAATAATGTATATCTAATAAATATAAAATAGTTGTTTATTTTTTGTCTTAGTATTTATTAGTTGATGGTTTTATATAAGGCCCAAAATGTTGATTTTGTTCCAAATTAATTGATAAACATATTATATTTATCATAGTAATAATGATAGTGTAATCAGTGTTGTGTAATTATTTATATTTTTCCAGGTTCATTTGATGTAAGGTATGTGTGTGTTCTTTATTAAAGGAATTGTCAATGGTATTTTTTTAATTAACTATAGCATAATTAACTCATTAATATCATATATTACTAGTAATAATTTCTTTATACAAATTTAAAAAGAAAATGATGGTTTTGGTGTATGATCAATCATATAAGTGGTAAAATTATCCCTAATAAATATCTTGAATAAAAAATAATTAGTTATTATATTAATTTAATTGATTTTAATATAGATTTCATAGAATCACAATGATGATAATTTTACATTTTTGGTCTATTGAACGGAAATTTTTATGAGTAGAATTGTGAAGTCAAATGAAATACATGTAAAAAAAAATTACAATTTTTTTATGGAATCTCTTATTTTCATTACTTCATAATTTTTATTGAAGTTATGGGTCCATCCTAATGTGAAAAAGTTATGAAATTTGGAAAATAAGACTATAAGAGTGAATTTTGGAATTGATAAAAGATAAAACCATAGAGTATAAGTTGTTTAGAGTGTGTTGAAATTAGAACTAGTGATTGGTGAATTTAATGATATTTATTCAAAAATAAATTTTAGGTAATGTATATTGATTAAATAAAAATGGATTCAAGTTAATTGTCAATGGAAATATAAGTGAAAATTTTATGACTAACTCAAACACCTAAAAAGGAACATACATAATATCATAATATAAACACAAATACATAAAACTAGAGTGATGTTAATTCATACCATTATAATTCTTTAATTTTTTTATTTATTTACCAAAGAAAATATTATAAAAAAAATATATAATGTGAAACCTGTCTTCTAATTTCATCATGATGATTCAAAAAAAATTTATCCATTCAATTTAATTATTTTTTTTGAATTTTATAAATTTTCCTTTTAAATGAATAATATATATAAAAAAATACATTATTTCTAAAAATTAATTTTGAAATATTAATTATTTAAATGGTTAATTCTAATAAATTATTATTATTAAAAGAGTTGTGACATAGTTTCCTGTAATTATAAATTAAAATTCTAATAAATTCATTTTTAAACAATAATGTATTTAGTTTTTCAAAATATAAATGCATAATGTATAAATAATATTTTCTAAAAATGTAGTTTTTTAAAACATTATATTATTTTATCAATGTATCAAATGTATAAATAATAAATTTAGAAATATTTATTTATAAATATAACACATTTTATTAATGGATATACTTCATTTTTGGGATATTAATCTTCAAAAACGTATAACATATTATAACATTAATTTTTTAAACATAACATATTTATTTAATCATAATTAATTAAATTTTTATTATATGTAATACCTTAGTCATTTATTGGACGTTATTTACTTATTTTATTTAGGTTCAATCAAATTTATAATGGAATTGTGATGAAATATTTCATATAAATTAATAAATTTATCATCAAAGTGTAATTTAAAAAAAAATTCATTAAAGTAAATTGAATTTTTTGAAATGAATTTATATCATTTTTATATATTTAAAACCCATTTATTTCATTTCAAATATATTCTCTCTAAATATTATATATTTATATATATCAAATATATATTGGTTGTTAGGTATTAAAAACATGTATATAGGTACTATAAATAATGGATATGTTCCCCACTATAATAGTTAATAAAAAATTATATTAACACCATTGATTTATATAAATCCATTCATTTATAGGAAAAAAATTATGATTATCATTCAAATGGTTTTCATTTTGTATTTTTCAAAAGTAATTCCCATTTTTATAACTTTTACCTCATTATAAGTTTAGTTTTACTAGTTGTTAAACATTTTTATTTATTATTTTATTTTATTTTAATATTATTTATAAAATGAATCCTTATGTGGTACATAATAGTTTATGCTACAAAATAAAAATCATCAAGTATTATTTTAGTATTTTTTATGAGTTAATAAATAGTTGTCTAATTATTTATGTCATATAAGATTTATTTTCAACCCTTTATTTTATTCATTAGGAATAATAAAATATTTAATTTTAAGAATAAAAATAAATACATAAATATAGCATGTTGTAATTCCACATTCATAAAAAATTCCATGTTAAATTTACATTATTTCCACATAACCTCATTATATCCACATCACCACATCAACACTACCTATAATAGTATCAATCCATCATAACATATGACTTATAAATCAGAAACCAGAAAGGGAAAAATAGTTTTCCTTATATATAACTAACATATTATATCATAGGCTAACCACTTGAACTAGAATAATAATATAAGTATACATTACGATAACTAACTCATGTGGGTTTTTTTTGAAATAATATGAACTAAAATGATTAAATATTAATAATACAGAAGCCTAGGCTAGGGAAAAATTCCACATTAATATCTCCCCAATGAATATCCATCACCACATTTTCAACTTCTACCACATATAGGAAACAAATCTCATACAAGTACATCAATTTTATAATAATTCCATAATCAGATAACTCAATCCAATTTCACAAATTTTTTAAAATTACAATTCTATAATTTAATTATCATATTAGATTAATTAGTAATATTAAATAATATATTTTATTCTTTACGTAATCTACTAGCACTCCAAATAAATATGTTGCATTTACCATAATGTAATTAACAATTTAATTTCACTTATAAAACAACATCTATATATCTTAAATTATTTTCAACCATTCATTTTCTTTACACAAAAAATTTCCATTCCTTTTTCTCAATTTTTACCTTCACTAATTGTTATATTATAAATGTGTATATCACCATAGAACAATAAGACAACAACATATAAACCTCATTAAAATACAATTAAAATAATTCTAATAGATCACAACTCATATCTACCACCTATACCATAATAAGAATAATATCCCATTATAACCTAATCCAAATACTAATAAAAAACATTATTTTTCCCTTTTCTTATAAAATAATAAGATTAAAACTATATAAACACTATAGAAATAAAATAATAACAATATTACATAAAAACATTTATATAATTATTCATTATTTAATAAATGCAGTATACCAATCAAAAAAAATTTAAACAACAACTTTATTTTTCATCTCTATCTCTTAATACTAGAATTTAATTGTATCCACATTCTGAGTATATTTTTTAACAATAATAAAAATTTAATAAAACGTTTAAATATGCTTAATTGAACAAAAATCATAAATATAACATCATGGGAACAAGGTTTAGTACATGTTATTATCTTTTCCCATCATATTTAATTAATCATAAACATTTTTGGGGTCAATTTGAGTAGTCTAACAAATGAAAAAATTCATGATAACTATAGATTCTTAAACAATAATACTGTGATATATTAAATATAATTCGTCCAATGAAGATTAAAAAGTTATAAATTTATAAGGGGAAGGTAATAATGTTTTAGTCAGACTAAACTAACATAAATATTGCACCAAAAAATAGACAATGTTTACCACCATGAAATCACCATAAAGCACTATCAATACTAAACACTAATTATTTTCATAATCATTGCATGAAGCATATCTAAAATGAATATATAAATATAGGGATTAAACCATATATTTCAAGATATTAAATACATGAAACCAAGGGCTTATATGATTTTCAATGATTTCCAAGATCATTAAAACTTGGTTACATGATCAATAGTGTTTGATGAAAACTATATGAATTGAATTAAATAAAATTATACGCTCATATTTGGAATTAAAATAATATTAATCATGATATGGATGTTACAAAATTTATCATGATAAAATTATATTTGATCATCTAGGTTCATAAAAACTACAATGAAAGTATCCCAAATCTCATAGATAATAACTTTTTATATTTTATATTATCAATGAACCTAATCGTGTATAATTTTTTTCAACAATGAATCATTAAAATATTTAATGAAACCAAATATCCGATAATTAATATAATAATTTATTGATAAATATCACAAAATAAAAACCACAATGAGAAGAAAATCCATGAGGACATTGAAAGTGATTAAAATGTAATATAATAACTAATGTTTTAATCTCACAGTCATGGAACACATATGATCCAAGAAAGGCCATGGATAAATATTATTATATATTTCTTCATGATAAAAAATAATGTAATTATAGATAACTATCACATTTTAATAATTTTACCATATTTATACTAAACCTTGGCATCACTCCTCAAACATTACTCACCCCTATAATGACACTAAACATCTAAAACACCACAAAAAAATTAATAGAGGGACATGATATTTAATCTATAAATCAGATGCATCTACATATATATAATCCCATATATATAATATCATTGAGGACCTTATTTAATACATATGAAATACTAATAATCACATTTTGTGGAATTTAAATTCTTAAGGATGTTGTCATTGAAAATTTGAAAAACTAATGTATGAACACACAAAAAATTGAATTCAATGATTCTATATAGATTGTTGGGATTTTAGTAATTCTGTATTGCAAAAAAAATCAAGTTTCGATAATGAATATTTGTTGTTGTATTGAATATATTCCCCCCTTTAAACCCCATATAATGGCTCACTACCATAAAATAATCATTGACATCCAAATATTTTTATTAAATTACAAAAAATAAGTATTTAATTAAGTATAAAAGCGTGAATTTAATCAGTTTTAAATGATTATATGATTGAAAATAAATGTAAATAATTTATTTAATATTTATTATCAAGATGAATAATATTTTTGAAATGAATATTGACATAAACGAATCCCTTATATAACATATTATCGATCTGAATCAATAACTCTTCAATATATGAATGAAATATTTAGTAAAGATACATAGAAACCAGATAGACAATAGGTTGTAAAATTATCATAATCATAATTTCAAAATAAAGAAGTATCACCACTACCGCTTTAGGGAACTATCATGATACTCATAAATAACACACATAAACAACTCTAAATAAACTAGTAATAATCTTATCATAAACACATTAATTTGATAAAAATTGGTTATATTTATCTATAATTAATTTTATTTTCCCACACTCAAAAAATTAATATATTATTTTATTACATATATATTAAAATAAATTTTATCATAAATAAATTTCTAATATATCATATATAATGTAATCAATCCATGCTATGGATGACATCATATAAGTGTATATACAATAGAAATAACTATCCAAATAAATAATTTTACCATATCATCATCTCACATCCTATAAATACCTCATATAATAAATAAGAACCTCTAATAAGCATAATATACACCATGTAAACTTGATTTTTCTCCCTTAAAAGTCATAATATTTCGAATAGAGAAGAAAAAACAAAGGGGTGTGATTCATTTGAATAAATATATGTATAATATGTAGTATAATAAGTATATATATCCTTGTAATTTCTTAATTCAACATGAATTATGAACATCATACCATATAATGGGTCTTATCATTATACTCTATATCACTATCCTAAAATACTATACCTCTATGACCACATTCTTTTAGTGGAATATAAATATGAAGGATATCCCATTTATGTAATCATCTAGCTACCATATCATCATTGTTTTAGGATTAGTGGATCTGTCTACTATTGATAATTACTCATGTGTAACTACCAGTATGGATTAATTTGAAAATAAAATAAAATTCAAACTATATTAAAATAGATTTTATTAACAAATTATTTTTAATATTTTTAAATATATTTACAATGTTATTCATGATGCAGGTTTATTTTTAGTCTTGATGAAACTCCTTTTAGACTTTTATTCTAGATTAAATATTGATTTTTACAATAATTAGAATAATTAATATCATCTATAAATTTTTTTAATGGAAATAATGATGCATTTTTGGTTTTGAAATATGGATGTTTAACATAAGAATGTATAATTATAATAATAAGTAATTAAATATTGAATAGAAAAATGTCTGATTTTTAATTATATTTTAATTGGTTAATTTGATTATGTTGTTTTTCAACATATATACTATTATGAAATATTATATGGGACCATTCATAAATATCAATAATGAAATTGAGATATATTTTTCCCATTAATATAATATTTTATTATATTAATTTTTATCTCTTGTTGAGGGTGTGTTGACAGTCATGGCTTGATTAATGATGATTTTCCATAAATACTGGATATTTATTTATTATAAATTTACTCATTCTTCTATTTTTCAAAATATTCCTCTCTTGAATAATCAAATCAATAATTTTATAAAGGAATAAAATAATTATAGGATAATAATTATTTTTTAATTTGATTATATATTTGACTATATATTGAGTTTATTATTTTAATATAATATGTTCATTCATACTGAAGGTGATTTATTTTTATGATATATCACGTAATCTAATAATCATTTTGATATACATTAATTGGATTTATCATGGCTTAATTTCAGGGAATACTTTTGAGATTTATTCCATATGAAGATATTATATGATATTTCAATAGAAATAGAATTCGTTTGTTTGGTGGAGAAATTTTCATTGATTAAATTAAAAAATAACATTATATTAATTTATATTTTATACTTTTAATTATAATTTCATCATTAATTATAAAATATATTATCTTATTTATTTTTCACACTCATTGATAAACATGATTAATAATTTATTTTTAGGTGGTTACAATTTTCATTTGACACCATTTGTTATTTAATATACCTACTATAATTAAATGATTCATATTTGGGAAACCATATAAGAGAGAAACCTTGTAAAAAAGATGAAAAACCCAATATGTAATTTTATATGGGGCATATTTGGAAAATAATGTAATGTGACACTAAATCCAAAGAAGATATTATATATAGATCATCAAAGGGATGAGACATTGTTGAATGAAAAATGGTTGATGATTATTGATAATATAGAGAGAGATATTTCATTCTAGATGAGAATCAGGGTTAGTTGACAATGATGGTGCATTATGAAACATCGAGATTAGTATACTACACATATGACTACTCTATATTTATTTGGAAATCATGACCATACAATATGAATTCACCAGGGTCACATTTTGTATCATTTTTTTCACAGAAATATATCATGTGGTGTTTATATAAATACAATATAGGGTCTGGCATAAGGTCACACACTGAGTATCTCGAACCCATGTTCATTAATATTCATTTTTTATTCCATGATAACACATGGCCCCCAATTTCGTATGGTGTAATGACTTTTCCATGTTTCATTGAGATAAAACATGGAATCCTATTCCAAAATAATATTTCGTTTTTTGGAGTCTCTATAAACTATGATGATGTATTCAATTGTTTGTAAATTTGTTACACAATGGGGCCACCAATGATGGTATAGGTCCTTATTTCTTATCACCTCAACACAAAATGCTTCCAATAGTGTCAAAATACCATTGATAGTTCCTGATGAAAAATACTATAGTGGATTTTTATTGTCTACATCCAAGGATTATGCACCATTTATGTCAGAGTACATGTAATGTTATGCTTCTTTTTTAACGTTCTGTATATATTCTCACGTAGGTAATAAAAATTTGATTTCAAATAAGCATAATATGAACATTATTTAAAATATAACATAATATTTTTTTTATCCCTAAATCATCATTGTAATTTTACAATGGCGATCAAGTAGATTTTATTCCTTCTTATTGTAGAAAATATGAAAATGTTTGGGTTATAAATTATAAGAACATTCATGATAGGTTATCTCAAGGTATATGACAACAATAGGGAATGTTTCCCAATATACTTAGTCTTGTAGGTAACTACATTGTGACATGGAATAGGTACCCCATATATAGATTAGTTAAACCTTTTTAAAAACTATATAATATGTAATGAGTCATTATTCTTCTATAGGACATGATTTCTTATCAAAATATGTACACTCTATATTTATGTGTGGGTATGTTGCTAAAAATTTACCATGAGTGGATAAATTGAAAAATTTATGAAATTGTTAGATACCTTTATGTTACATATAATGCATGGCTTATTATGTGATGAACTATAAATATCAGGATCCTTTATAATAGTTTATGACATGTTTTCTTTAAAACATATATATGTTTACTCTATTTGAGTAGAATTTCTATAATTTTTCTCATTTCTATTTCGCAGGTTTCTTAAAGGTTAATTTTATACACACCTATACACATATCCTGTCCCAAAACATTATTTATATTTTTAGTTGAATCAATGTTCTATGGATACTATTGTGAATGTGGTGTTTTTGGTGATGATGTTTATAAAATCTTGGTGGTGATTGGTACTGGTGGTGTCTTTGTGAATGTAGGTGTGAAATTTAGTACATAAGTCCTAGATTCTAATGGTTGGTATTTAAAATGGAATATTGTGGGTTTTATTTTAAAAATATTTAGAAATATTGTATTATTATAAAACGTCTTCATATTTTTCATTAGACACATAAATATTTTACAATATTATATATATATATATATATATATTATTTTACTATATTACTATACAGAAAATATGTTGTTGTTTTTAGTATTAGTGGATAATCTACTCGATTTTTATGATATTCCTTCTAATACATCTTCAAAAATCCCTATCCAATTAGTAGTGGGATTATGGTTCCACAAATGACATACTAATGAATTAACTAGGAAACCGGTTTATTGGTACATGTGATAATGGAAAATGAGTTTTTTAATTACATGTGATTGAGTTTAATGTTATTAGTATAGTTATGATTGGATTTAGATATTTTAAAAACTTTTATAAAATGGTTATTTAATTCTACTAAAATTCTAGGTAATCTAATGATTTGTGTGAATGTCAATGTATCATTACAAAAAAATACTAATAACATGGTTTCAGTCTCATCAGTCAGGGGAACTAATTGGAATTTTAATTTGATAGTAAATAAAAAAGTATAGTGTGTCAATTATGTTTTAATTGACATAATTTTTCATTTATCTCTTCTACATATGATTTAATAACCCTGGTTTCATATTTTTCATTGTAATATGTCATCCTAAAGTATCATGATCATATTAAATACAATGGCCATGATGATGTGTTGAAAATTATTTAGTAATAATTTTGGTAGTTGTTAAAAATGGTATGTTCATTTTTGGTACATAGTATGTAGGTCTACCCCTTAGATTTTAATAGTGAATTTATATCTATAATGGTGTATGGATAGAAAACCAAAAAATAGAATTGATTCATGTCTATGTAGAGAAATAAAATACTAATCATAGGTTTTGTGAACTTCATGATTTCTATAGGTATATATCTTTTATTATTCTATGTATGATAGATCCATTTTATGTAGAACACTGGATGGATTTCTATTCAATGTATTTTGTCATGTATGAACATCTATTGACCATATAGTGAATTTTAATACGAATCTTCATCATGGAAAAATAAGTTAATTGTGGAAACTAATTATAAATACTCATGAAAATGATACGTTTACTGAGTCAAATATTTATTGATTATTCAACGAGTTCAACAAAATAATGTTCTGAATAATGTTAGTCTAAGCGAAAATTCATATCTAATTGAAAAATATGTTATTTAAATTTATACAATGTTGTTATCAAAAATATTGTGGTACTCCATGAATTTCGATGAGAATTGTTATTATTAATCTCAAATGATTGAGTGGGGACTTCTTTGATAGATTATGGCTTGGATCATACAATTTTTTATCATAAAATATTATATATTTTATTACATTGAATTAATGATTAATAGATTACATCTAGAATAAAACACACATAATGATGTTGTTTATAAACATATAATATCAATCTTAAATGAGATAAATACCTAATGATATCTGACATAATAAGAAATTATGGGTTTTCACTAAGTATTTCCAATAATTGATCAATTTAAAATATGAATCATATTTTCTATGTAAATTTTACTATATACAAATAAAATAAACTGATACATTATTAATAAATAAATTATAGTGACCTTGAGATTACAAAAAAGTATATAGTTATTCTACATTTAATGGAGACTGAAAATATAGGTGATCACCATCTCACTATCATATTATCCTTGTAGAATCATACTTTTGATAGATATTAATGGGCTCTCATCATAATAGACATGAGACATTATGATTTTATCATTATTATGAAATGGACGTTTTTTTCCTTTGATTTATAATATTATAATAATTTTAGGGTAATATTTCAATGATTATATATGAAGTAATTACATTAAATTGTTGACAGAACCATTAAATAGGATTATCAATTCCATATTGTCACATCTGTAATATAATTTTGAGATATTTCATCCTTTTATTTTGTTCGTGAATTTATCTATTGGGGTTATAATGAGTTTTTGTTTAAAAATAGTTAATTTGGGATTGAATGAAGGTGGAACATCATTGGTGCACATTTAGGATAAACCGTTAGCCATTAACAATGAAACTGTGTGGCCAAATGTCATTTTTGGAATGTGGTGAAAAGAATAATTGGTGAATAGTTAGTAAAAACATGTGGGATAACCACAATGATTTTTCTTCCTTGGTAGAGAGGGGATCACATTATCCACATAGATTGGAAAACATTGCTGGATAATAGTGAAACCTCTATAGGTCATCAATCATTGGGAAATTACTTTTGTGACCACATTAAATTTAACAATTAAACACCATAATTCAAACACATTCAGAATTTTCAGGCATTTGAGCTTCATGAAAGCTTCCATGGACCTCTTGGTCACAAATTATTTTGTGTATTTGACCCTTATTCTTCAATGAAACATCAAATAATCTCTTATGATTTTTATTTATCTCTATTTCTAGGGTCATTCTTCGAGATTTCTTGAGTTCTAGATTTCTAGAGGGTTGTACGGTCGTGGGGGGGGGGGGGGGGGGTTGATCATGTTATTTGAGGAATGAATTGATGTTTTTTGTTAAATACTACTTCATTAGTGTATGTTGGTGGTGAAATTGTGATTTTACATCATTTTATAAAATCATCTAAGTGAGAGGTAGGTGGATTTCATGACATTACATTTTTTGTTGATTTTAATATGGATTTTTGAGTGCTCAAATATGTTTTCTAAAACATATTTTTGTTCTAAATCATGATTTTGAAAAGGATTAAGATGCACTTGTGAGTAATATGGGGTTTATAATGGAATGAGGGTTTAATAGATACATTCTTTGTTTTGGTTTTTCTTCAATATATATTTTTTACTTCTGTGAATAGTATGATACATTTTTTCAAAGAGATTAAATGGTGAAAGAGTGTTGAAAGTGAATTATTCTAAATTTAATGAGATTTTTTTGGATACTTTATGGCTCATCTTTAAGGAACTTTTATAATTTGGATCATGTTATAAATATGTTATTTAACTGAATATTGATTTGAAATGGTATTTCCCATGGATATTATTGTCTTTCACATGTGTTTTTTGTAGCTATGTTATCTAAAATGGATTTAAAAATTTGTGCATTTAGAGTAAAATTTGATTCCAAATGGATATGAACTGTGTATGAAATAAAAATTTGTTTTTTTATCTTTTTTGGTTAACATCTTGACCTTCTATCATGGTATCAATATAAAAATATTGAATTGCGGAAATAGGAATGTGGTCATTTCCTTATGTTCTTGTGATGATTTTACTGTATATGTGATGATGTTGATTTCAATGGTATTTGAAATGGAATTTGAGAACATCAGGATTTCTAGGAACCTAGGTGGGTGAACTAGAACTTGTATTCTATATTATTTGGATGAGGCTAACAGATGAAATCATCTAATAGGATTAATGATTGAAATAACAACTAAACATGTGATATTATTGCAGTCCACAATACAATGGGATGGAGTCCCCTCTAGTGGAAAATTCATGTGTACACACATTTGGAGTTCATTAGGCCTTGATAGATGTTCCCCTCAAATTAATCATTTAGAAGGACATTTTAGGTTGTTTAGTAAAGGATTTTGATCACCAGGGTACGAGGCTTCTAGGGTGCCACTATATATAGTTACCTATAGGGATTTACACCTGGTGGTCACTTCTGACATGATACTTATCAGATGATGTACCTACTATCGGTATATGATAGTCCTTGTGTATATTAATTATAGGAAGCAAAATTTTTAAAAAATGTGTTCATTGAAATTTTATTATTCAAAAGATTAAAAAAAATCTTCTAAAAATGTGCATGATAATTTTTCTTATAATGTTATAGCATGGAATCTTTTATTTTTGGTGGAGTTCAAATGGTCTTCGCCTCACACCCTTGATACATCCTTGGTATTATGTAAACATTCTTTTGTATGAACATGTAAAATAAAAATTTATCATGGTGGTTTTGAATAGGATTTCTAGATTTCACCTTTTACAGGAGTTAGTGGTAGTGGAGTGAAGGTGATGGCTCTATAGTCTCTTTGAGTTTTTTATTGGTTTAGTTCTTGTTCCTTTTCAATTTTAGTCCATTAGGTTTTTTGTTAAACATGTAAAAATTTAATTTTAAATTTTTTCCCTCATTTTCTTTTATTAATTTATCATTATGATGTTTATTTTTGTTGGTCATTTATTACTATATAAATTCATGAAATCATAGAAAAAGAATATTTTTCATACCCACAAATTATTTTCTATCCCATGGGTATTGGAAACTCCCTTTAAACTATGTCGTAGACTAGGTTGTGTGTTGGGATAGATGGCACTTTAGTAGGGTTCATGAGAAAATTGAATCAGAGTAGTTCATACTCATTTTAGGGTAATGTTATTTGGGATGGGTCTAGATACACTAGAGTGAGTATAAACAGAGAGTGATGTTATGGTTGTGATTAAGGTTCATGGATATCACACATCTTGATAATATACGATTCTTCATGGGGTATTGTGAAAAGATTTTACTCATCGGTGTGAGGCTTATTTGTTGTATAATTTATATGGACACTATGTTGGTATGGAGTAGTTTTTTTAGATTTATTGTGACTGATTTTTCTTGTTCCAAAACATGTAAATGTTTGGGATTTTTTATTATAATGAATAATTTTTAGAATGTGTGCTGATGGTTTTTTTTTGATAGTCTATCCTTATTATTTATTGTCATATTAAATTTAATCCTTGAAGAGATCATGCATAGCTATATAAAGTGGATGAAATAGTAATATCTCATAATTTGATCATAGTTTAGTGGAAGATGTGATCTAGACTATCCATGAATTTGGTTAAGGAGAAGACCTTGTCCATGCATAGGATAGAAATTTTGAATCATGTCCTAGTATGGATGAATACCAATAGTTCCTAAAAAAATATACTCTATTTCTGGGTAGTGCAAAACCATAGAAAGTAGTAGACCAGATTGGGAAGATGGAGAGGATGTTTGATTTCCTTGATACTCCATAAAAATTAAGAGGGAAATTTGGATTGTTCTTATTGTAAGGTCCCATTTGAAAGTGGTGGGAATCAGTAGTGAAAAATGGGAAGAATGAGAATATTAGTTGGAATGATTTCAATGATGTTTTAAATTAGTAGTATTTTATTTATATTTGAGATTTTTTTAGGTCTTAATGGGTTTTGGTGCTTAGCCATGGATACCAGACCATGATGGAATATGATAACATCATTATTGATCTTAATTAGTACACACCGATAGTCATCTCCAATGAGCAGATAATGGTTCAAAAGTATGATATGGGGATAAGTCTATATATTTGATTTTAAGAACTCTTATTCAAGTTGAAACAATTGATTAAGTTGTTGACAATGCTATGATGTTTGAGATTGATCGTGGAATAATGTATGGATTTTCTTGGGCAGTATCAGTAGTGGGAAGTGGTAGTAATTTATATAATATGGTGAGTAGTGGTGAGTTTGGGATGAAGGGAGGTGGTAGTTTAGTCCTTCATTCATTGCTATATTCAGGTATTGATTCAGTCACTAGGTTGGTAATGTACCATCTATGTATGAAGGTAGGGCACATAAAACCTTCATGATCAAATCGACCCAGAACATGCCACCTAGGTGTAATTATGGGGAACATAGAATGATTTTTCAGATGTGGTGCACCAATATCAATGTAGGGAGGGATATGTGTCTTTGAAGGGGATGCGCATTCGAAAATAACCATCTATGGTAGTGGGTTCTCATTTTGGAATCTATATCAACAAGGTTGGATCATATACCATGTAGATTCATTTCCGGGAAGAGCCAAATGCTCGTGGTCCTTCTAAGGGTAAGGATGATACATGGAATCTCTATGTGGTGGATTGGGTTCCAGCTAAATCGGTTGTAGTGAATGTTATAGTATTAGGTACAATTTTATTTCCTCATATTTAGCCATAATTGTTTATGATTCAGGTGATGTAGTTTATAGTATACTTCCACTCATTGTTGATATGATAATTTTTCGACTTCTGTTTATTTTTTATGATATGGAGTTAGAAAACCCACTTGGTAAAAAAGGAGACTTAGGTTTTAGGTTACTTCTTGTGAAATCACTATGTCAAGGCTTGAGATATAGTGTGATTTTATTGTTTTGGAGATGGAACATATTAACATGATCCTTTTTATGGATTGTATGGTTAATTTTAATTAGACATCGATTACTATTGGTGGTGAGTGATTATTGCGACATCTAATGGTATTAAAAATGTTTTTTATGGTTAATGGTATCATTAGTTGGGAAATGAAACATCTACCTCTCCAGCGGTGGGAAATATGGTTTTTCAGATCTCGTCGCTCGTACTGGTGAATGATGACGGTGTTCATGAGAATGTATTACCAGATATAGTGGATGTGTTCCTAGAGTTCTTCTAGTTGATTTAATTTTTTTTCTTTAGAGTGGGATGTGGAGTTTTACATCACATTAGCATAAGGAATATAGATGACATATCATCTATCGTACATTATGGTCCTAACATAGTTAATTTTTTTGTTGGTGTATCTAGATTTTTTGGAATCCAAAGGATTCATTCCCCGAGTGTCCCAACATGTGCTACTCCAATTATATTTTTGAAAAAGGAAAATGGATCACTCTAGTACCACATTGATTACCGAAATTGGAATAATATAATGATCGAGAATAATTATTCCTTGACCAAAATTAATTACCTTAATGACTAGAATAAATGGGAAATGTGGTTATCCAAAATAAATCTACATTATAGATGTCATAAAGTTAGAGTTATAGAGGTCAATGTTCGGAAAATTGAATTATGAAGAACGTATGAAAATTTTGAGTACTTTCTAATGCCTTTATGGGTGATGAATTCTGTAGAGGTATTCATGGAACTCATAAAAACAATGATCCATCAGTACCATGACTATTTATTGTGGTATTTTTTGATGAAATCATGGTCTATTCTAGAATTGAGGAGGTGCATATGCAACATTTTTGGATTGTGTTGATAAGTCTTAAGTATCATCCTCTATATTTCATGTTTTATAAAAGAACCCTTGGGATTAGAGAGGCTTTGTTTCTATTTCATGTGATCTTGGAATGATGGATTTCAGTGATCCTCATATAGATTATTGTAGTTATTTCTTTGGAATATCTGAATAATGTATTTGAGATTAGGAGAATCATAGAAATTTTAGGATATTACATGTTGTTTTTTAGTATTTCTCTTGGATTGCTTCACCCATGAATGCTATTACTCAAAAAGGATAAATATTTTAATAGATCATAGAATTACATGTGACCTTTGAAGAGAATATATGGTGGATGAACACAATTTCTATTTTTGGGGTTTTCTGGATCTTGTAAAGGGATATTCTATTTATAACAATTCTTTTTGTATGAGTTTTATGTGTGTGATGATGTAAGATGATCATGTGGTGGCTTATAGATCTCACTAACATTGACCTCATGAATGTAATTACCCAAAAATTGATCTGGAGTTTGAAATTGTGATACATACATTAAAGTTGTGGAACGATTATCTTTTTTTAGAATATTGTGGTTTATTCAGATTATAAGAGCGTGGACTTCATTAAATACTAAAAATATTTGAATTTGAAGCAATATAGTATGGTCTAGTCTATTCAGGGGTTGGATTATGACATAGTCTATAATCTAGGAAAAGGAAATTTTGTGGTTGATGCACTAAATATAAAATTACCTATGAAATCTTTGAAAACGTTCTATAATGAGTGGATGTTTATGGGACTTTTTTCTCAGATGCACCTGGAGGTCAAGGAGAATAGTAATGGGGAGTTCATTTCTAGCATACAGCTAGCACTTTATCATATGGAGTTGATTCTATAAAAGAATATGTGGGATGAATTTTGTTATATGCATTTTATATTCCGAAATGGTTGGTATATGCATTGAAATTGGTCATTGTCTCACGAAAGAGTTTTTCAATTCATGGGTCGCATCATGGGGATATTATCATTGATTAATGTGCATATTTATACTAGCCACCAGTCTCATTGGATTGACTATCATGTTTTAGAAATATGTATTATGATGTGTGTCGGCTGGTCTGGTAGCCTTGTTTGAGGTGATATGTAGTTGATTTCGTGTTGTCGTGTTATATGTGTCAATATGATAACTAAAATCACCAATTCCCTAATTTTTTCTCTTTATTTTACCCATTACTATCTGTAAGATGAACAAGATGTCCATGGAAATTATTTTCAGCTTTCCTCATAATCCCCAATAGAGAAATGAGATTAGGGAAGTGATCAGTCTTTTGACCAAATCATCACATTTCATTCCCATCAGGGATTCGTTGAAGGTGGAAGAGCTAGAAATACATTACATTCTGGTGGTTGTGAGGCTTGAGGTTGTGCCAAATGTGATTGTCTCATATAGTTAACCTCATTTTAACAAATGTTTTTGGGGCGGAATTCACAAGGCGATGGGGTCAGAGGTCTAGTTGATCACAACATACCATCCTTAATCTAATTGTCAGATAGAGTGGGAGAATCCAATTTTGGAAAAAATGATTGAGGAATGTGTCATGGATTATGGGGGTTTTTGTGATATCCATTTTGGATTTGTTTATTTTACATAAAAAAACTTTTACCAATAATAAATTTTAATGGATACATTAGAGGCTCTATATGTCTGGTCTTGTCGTACATCTTTATGTTAGGTTGAGGTGGGTGAAACTTCATTATTGGGACATATACTTGTATAAGAGACATCTGATATATTCTTGTTGATAATGGAGTGGTTTTTGATAGCTTAGAGTCATCTAAATTCCTATTATGATTTGATTCAATTAGCCTCAAATTTTTCTATGGGTGACCGTGTGTTCCTGGAACTGGAACATCACTTGGGTTGTCATCATTTGGTTAAGATAGGGAAGATAAAACAAATATATGTCGAATATTTTTAGATTTCTGAGGGGATTGGTGATGTTTCATACATTTTATATTATCCTAATCAGTTTATATCAACTCAAGATGTTTATTATGTCTCTCATCTAAAAATTTATAACCCAGACCCATCTCATGTGCAGAATATGGAATCACTGGAATTTGGGCCAAATTTTCCGCTAATTTAATGATTGTTACTAATTGTGGATTCTAAATAGAAATATCATCATGGTAAGTCTATTCTACTGATTAGAGATATTTGGTAACATTGAAATGTGGTACATGAGGCATGGGAGTTGATGACATGGATTGAGAATGTCTATTTTTTTATTCATAGATCATGCATCTGTTAGAATTTCCATGGAAAACAAGATTTCATGGTGTGGAGAATTGTTTGTTATTCATTTTAAATTTGAAAATTATTTTATTTTTTAATTAAAATTTTTTCTTGGAATTCTAATGAATGAGGTGAAAACTATCAATTTTCGAATTGGCTACAAGTGGGACATGGTTGGTACACATTTTGGGGAAACTATGCACCCATCCTCTAGAAACTGCATAACAAAATGTTATTTATGTACAATGTAATGCAAAAAAATGGTGTATAGTTATTCAATCTATGGTGGATAACCATTAATCTTGTTACACCTTCATAGATAAGGGAAGATGATTTACGCATGGTTTGGCCAACTGCGCAGGATAACTGTGCGACTTGTTAAATCATTCTTTGTTAGGGTCTTGTGGTGGTGTCGGTGGGTTTTAACATAATGTTTTAGAATATTTCAAGTGATATGTTGTTGAATTACTTTCATATACATGATTTTATGATTTTAATATGCTACGTTGAATTATCAAATATGTTCTATTGAATGTTTTTGTTGATAGAATCATTTTTTTTAAATGGTTGGACATTGCCATGTGATACGAAATGGTTTTATAAAGTAAAGAAGTTTTATTCCTTAAAATATTTTTTAGTGATTCATGTCAATACTCTATGTCTTTTGTGAATGGTGTGAAACATGTTTTCAATGAAATTTATATGTGAAAAATTATAAAAAGTGAATTCTTTTATAATAAATGAGTTTTATTGATTGTTGGATCATTTTTTCGGCATATTAATTGTGTATCAAAATTGTGGAGAATTTTATAAAAATGGTTTTTAT
The DNA here is from genome assembly GCA_963277665.1 of Viscum album. Taxonomy (NCBI): domain Eukaryota; kingdom Viridiplantae; phylum Streptophyta; class Magnoliopsida; order Santalales; family Viscaceae; genus Viscum; species Viscum album. The sequence continues at coordinate 1,246,501,020 of OY728147.1, forward strand.
GTTAACATGGTTTTAAATGGAAATTTTCCATAGAGATCTTTTTCTTAATTTTTTTTCTTGTTGTGTTTTTTAAATTTATTTCATAAATTATGAATGTTGTGTGAAATGTGTTTCCAAATGGATTTGATGTTCTTATGAAATAGAATGCATTTTTTTATAGAAAATGATATAATCCATGTGAACCTTTGATCATGGAATCTCTTTGACTATAAATAAATTTCAAAATACAAATGTGGTGATTTTTATTTGTTCATATGATTCATGGAATTTATATGTGAAAATGTTGAATTATGTGATATGTGAAATGAAATTTCAGCATAGATGGAACTATACGTAACTAGGTGGGAGAAATATAACATTTAAGATAGTTGATTGGGATGAGAGTGAGTCCGAGATTCATCTAGCCGGATTGATGAAAACAAAACAAACAAATCATGTGATATGATTAGAGGCCACTATACCTTGGTATGTATTCCCCTCTAGAGGTTTTTTCATAGGAACATAGTATTGGAGATCATTTTACATTGGTAGATGTTACCCACTAATGGAACATGCATGAGGATGTTGATGGAAGTTTACGAGGGGTCTTCGGTCACACATGATATAGTTACCTATAAGGATTTACCGATGCAGACCACGTGTGACATGATTCTTATGAGTTGTGGCACTATTTGTCGTTATATTGTAGGTTTTTTATACTTTTATTTAAACAAAGATTATTTGTAAAAAATATTATACTAAAAAGTGTCTCTTTATGGATTCTCTAAAAAAAATTCTTCCCAATGTTTCTAGTTTTTTATATAAATGTGCATGTTAAATTTCCTTGTATGATAATATAATAGATTATTTTCATTTTGGCCACATCCTACTGGGATTTGGGTAACACTATAGAAACACCCTATGTGTACCTAGACTTTTCTATGTATGACCCATGTAATGGAAATATGTATCCTAGTCATGGTGGATTTTATTGCTAGAGTCCACATTAATGTAGTTTTTTGTGGTTGTGTCTTGAGGCTGATGACTCTCTCATCGCCTGGAGGTGAATTTTGGGATAGTTATTGTTCCCATTTCAGGATGGTGAAATGCTAAGGCTCTTTTGATGATTTTATCTCTTTTTAGGATATGTATTCTTCCCATATAAGGGATTACATTGTTATGGTAGATTTTAGGATGGTGAAATGCTAAGGCTCTTTTGATGATGGGATTACATTAGAAGACTTTTTATAGTATGTGTAACCATGATGTTTGATATATGAAAATTTTATTCAAGAAATAATTATCTTTTCTTTTGTTTATATTGATTTAAAGAACCATATGGGTTTATATGATACTAAAATTTGACGAAATTTGAGGATAATACATTTTGAGATGCTAAATGAATCTTATAAAACAACCATTTCTGTTAAAGTATGTTATGGTTATTTTTGATGAGTTTATCTCCTTTTTGGAATGTAATAAAATTATATAGTTTTTGAAAAAGTACAATAAGCAGACTGTGCGACAACCTCTCATGACCAGTCCTCGAGGCTCGTGTCGTGACTACCCCAAGCCCACCTTCCATAGGCTAGGGGCTGGTGACTTGCACCAAAGGCGTAAATACCTAAGCTGGGAACACATTGCCTTTATGAAAGTAAACAAACACAATAGAGTACGCAACATGAATTAAACAATAAGTAAAACTGAATACAAAAGAGTATGCTGGAAAGTAAATGGACCAGTATACAAACCAAACTGAATAACAAGTACAAGTATAGGGACAGGCAACTGAAAGTAAAGAGCATCCCCTGCATCGTCCTCTGGGGATCTCTACCTAAAGGGTAGGTATAGATGGCCACCTCATCACCCACATCCTTTAGTCTCCACCGTGTTCTGACTCGTCACAAGGTCCACCTCTGGGTACCATCTAGTCGTGGCACTCTCGGACAACCATCAGCACTGTCCATTTTTTGCATCTAACACAATGATGTACAGGAATAGCCCGAGAAGGGTTGAGTATAATGATATTTAGTAGGGACCCTGAGACCCACAAGGTCTCAAAATATCCACTATGGATAATCACAAGAAGAATGATAAAACCACAAAGTATCTACCAACCCTACTTAGGTATTTTCCCATACATATAACTAAGATATCAGTTGCAGTCAGAATCCAACTCACGAGCACAAGAAATAATCAGTCCACACAAGAAATAAAGTCAAACACCATGATGATAATAGTTGAAATACATGACTCAGCTCACACAGATTTACCACAATTGAAGAGAGATATATATGATCAGATGTAGCCACAGAATTATCTATGTTGTCATACCCACACAGAATACAGTCTAGCTAACCTGTCGGACCCACACAGGATACATGCCATCTATCTCATATACGATGTCAGACCCAAAAAAGATACAATCTAGCTATTCTAGAGTAATAGAGATGATCATATGTAGTCACTGATTAATCTAAGCTGTCAAACCCACAAAGGATACATGACCAGCTACTCTGTTAGAGCTGTCGAACCCCCATAGGATTTCAGTACAATTTTCTTCATCTTTGAACCCACGGAGGATTCTACTATAGAAGTCGTCGTTGTCGAAAACACACAGTATTCTGGTACTGATGTTTGGGTAGTCACATACAGATCTAGGGTTCCCGCACATATCACGCTCGAATCTGGGAGGGTCCTCTCTTCAAGAAGAGGTGGTTGATACATCAACTATCATGAAGTCCAGAGTTGATGTATCCTGAAGTTCTGTCTTGTCAAAAAAACACAATGCGACAGACGACGCGTCAATAAGATACCTGGTCTGAGAGTTATTGGCTTTTCCGTTCTAGGGGCTCGGTTGGATTTATGCTAAATCCAAACCCGGATGTTTTCCAAAGTCATCAAAAAATAACACAGAGTATCGCAACAGGGCCTCCTCATCGCAAGATTGATAGTGCCGCATACGACACGTTATTCGGATGCACGGTTTTGAAGATATCCATGTTTAAGTGAAAATGGAATGGAACGTCAAGCCCAATGGGCTGGCAGGTTGGCCCATCCTGGGTTGGCAGGTATGACCCAACTGGGTGATCAGCTCGGTCCGGTTTGGGGGGATAGACCCGTCTGGGGGGTAGGGCTAGCCCGGTAGGGGGTGGCCCACCCGCCGACCCGGCCCGCAGAGCGAGCCTTCCCAGTTCGCCCGACCGTGCCCAGCGGTGCCACCTCTCACTTCCCGAAAGGCCAAAGACGTCTGGTTTGGTCTGGTGTGAGTGTCCCGCAATGTGGGCCACTGTCCTCCCATGTGGTGCCTCTATTTCTTCTGCCCAGCTGGCAGGCGGCTGGCCGGTTCGCACGCCGAGTGGCACGCACAACGGGCCACGATCTTCTCCGTAGCGCGGCACCAAGCGGTGCCACAGTAATCCCTCTCGGCTGGCAGGTGGCCAGCCAGTTTGTCTTGTTCGAGTATCCTGTGGATGCGGGCCACATCTCCTCTTCACAGTACTTGCGAGTGCTGTGGTCCACCAGCCAGAATGGCCATAGCCGACCGGTTCTTCAGACTGAGCGGCCCGCGGATGGGGGCCACGGTTTTCTGCCATACGGCAAGTGCACTGCCGCCACCTCCGGTCTCTGCCGCTTCATCCGACACTATCTCCATCGCCAATAAAAACAAATTTCAGTGAAGGGTCATCGGTACGTGTTTGTACGGCCTGCGCCCTTCACATTAGGTGATAAAAAATGGCAAAAACTGAACCAAATAATAAATCAAGTACGAGTGTATAATTTTATTCATCTAAAATTATACAAAAACACTTACCTCGATTCATGGTTCATTCATCGTAGTCTCGGAAAACGTAATCATGGAAGACGGTGTCATGGATGATGGAGTTGTAGAATATGGTGTCATTCTATCAACGTCATAGGGAGAGTCATTTTCGTTGGTGATGTTCATCATGGGTGGTGTCTTATCCCTTAACATGGGGGAAGAAGAAAGAAGAAGACATTGAGGGCCTTGTGTTCTTTATCGAGAGAGTACGTCATTATTCTTGGGAAAAATTTTCTCCCTATTCTCCAAAGCTCCACCAAAACAAGAAGTGCAAACCCAAAAATAATAGATTGGCCATTATTTTTATTATTGTTATTAATTTCAAAATAATTCAAATTTGGGGATCTAATTAATTAATTGCTAATTAATTAAGTGAGTGTTTAAATATTTAATAGAAGGAGGTGGAAGTTTTAAGAGTTAAAGGGGGTTCATGGGAGTTAAAGTGGGAGTTGAGGGGTTAGGTGACCATGTGGGCCCCACAACACATTATCCTCTTTGGATAAGATAACCAACCTGTTATCAAAAATTATCTAACACATTATTTTTATTTATTTTAATGAAAACCCAAAAACTAACTTCTCCTCTCGATCGAAAAATCTGCAGTAAAGGTCCCCTTAGGCGAATACCGAGGTATCGAGTTCATCAGTGTAATCAGATTTTAATTCCGAGCACCGGTATGAAGGTTATTAAAACCCGCATGTATGTTTACTAAACGTACCCAAAAAAACATCAGAAATTGATTCAGGGCACACCGGGCCTCAGAATCAAGCACTTTCCGAAACCGTGGACTGGTAAAATTTAAAAAAAATTAATAAAAAAAATTCCATGAAATTTCCGGGTCATTACATTACCCCCACCTCATGGATTTACGTCCCCGTAAAGATAAAACACACATTAGAGAAACAAATGAGGTTACTGAGCACACATCTAATCCTCCCACTCCCATGTGCTCTCCTGGAGGTTTCCATGCTACCAGCGAATGCGCACCAGAGGCATCGACCACCCACGTAGGACCCGATCATGTCAATCCTAGATCTCCACCAAGACCTCCGTTAATGTCACCCCATCATCGATGTCCATCTCTTCATGGTCGATGATTTGGGATGGGTCGTGCATGTATCCCCTCAGCTAAGATACGTGGAAGACGTCGCACACCCGGTGCAACTGAGGTGGAAGGTACAGATGGTAAGCCACCTCTCCTACCCTACATAGCAACTGGAATGGTCCGATAAATCGTGGAGATAACATTCCACCACGGCCAAATCTCCATTGACCCCATTGGGGTGAGACCCGTAATAAGACATAATAGCTATCCCCAAACACCAGTGGTCTCTGTCTCCTATCAGCATAGGACTTCTGTTTGCTCTGTATAGTCTTCATCCACTCCTGGATGATCAGAACCTTCTCCGTCATAGCCTGAACCATCTCTGGTTCTACAAGCATTGGCTCCCCGGGGTCAGTCAAGCACAGAGGTGATCTGCATGGTCGGTCATAAAGTGCCTCGTAAGGTGTCATCCTAATGGTGGAGTGGTAGCTGCTGTTGTACGCAAACTCCACCAAGGGTAAGTAATCCTTCCAGCTGTGACCAAAGTCGAAAACACATGCATGGAGAATGTCCCTGAGAGTCTGAATGATCCTCTCAGTCAGACCAACCATCTGAGGATGGAAGGCGGTGCTCAAGTGAAGATGTGTCTCAAAAGCCTCTTGTAACCCCTTATATATTCGATAAGTTAAACTAGAATCTCGATCGGAGATGATATTCTATGGTTCAACATGAATATGTATGATCTCTTGAATTTAGAGGCTTCCCAAGCTCTCTACTGAGCCCTCCTCGCTAATCGGTAGGAAGTGGGCAGACTTGGTGTGTTGGTCTACGATCACCCAGATAGATTCGTTTCCTCTAGATGTATGTGGAAGTCACGTCATTAAATCCATGGATATCCCATCCCACATCAACTCTAGGACCTCTAAGGGTTGTACCAATCCTGTCGGTACCTAGTGTTGTGCCTTCACTTGCTAACAAGTGAGGCATCGAGAGACAAAATATGCTACTGCTTTCTTCATTCCTGGCCACTAGTGTTTTCATATGAGGTGCTGATACATCTTCACAAGTGTTGAATGTATCATTAGAGGGGAAGTGTGGAACTCCTTCAACAACTACTCTTGTAGTGAAACTTGTACCATGGTATGTCCTCTGAAGGGATGATGTGATCCCCACCTTCAGAAAATCCATCAAGAGCCTACCCTGAGGATATTTGAGCACATCATGCCTCACAGTCAAAGTCCCCACAATGCGACTCTCTGACTCGCCAAAGAAGTGGAGGAGTGACTGTGAGAGATTGAAGAAAATATTCTCCATCACTATCCATAAAGGATATCTGGAACGCGGCTAGCTTCTCTATCGCCTCTTCTAGAAAATGAATGCTTGATCTCCTACAGAGAGAATCTACTATTACATTCACCATACCAAGAGTATATACTATCTCATAGTCAAAGTCTTGGAAGATCTCAAGCAATTTCCACTTTCTCAGGTTCAGGTACTTCTGTGAAAAGATATACCTGGGACTCTGGTGGTCATAATTGACTATAAAATGCTCTCCCATCATATAGTGAGCCACATCTTCAAGGAGAAGACCACTGCTACCAACTCTAGGTCATGGGTATCATAGTTCTTATCATTATTTATCAACTTCCATGAACCATATGTGATCACTACTCTCTCTTGCATTAGGATACAACAAATTTATGTCCCTGATGTGTCATAGTAAACTATGTACCCTATTCCCTCCTCTGGTAGCCTCAAGATTTGCACACTGGTCAACCTCTTCCTCACCTTTTGAAAAATCTGCTGGCATCTATCTGACCACACAAACGGTTGACCCTTATTCATCAATTCTGAAAGCGCTGATGCATCTCTTGAGAAGCCTGGCACAAATATCTGATAGTATCAATCCAGTCTTAGGAAAATCTGCACCTATGTCACATTCTTGTGTGGCTCCCAAGCAAGTACTGCCTCAATATTTTCTAGATCCACTTCAACTCTAGCATTCGAGATGACGTGTCCAAGAATGTGAACCTCTAGAATATAGAACTGTAACTTCGAGAGATTACCATAAAGTTGGTGCCCACGGAGTGTGTCCAGTAGTACTCAAAAATGGTAGGTGTGCTCCTCCTCAGTAGCTGAGTAAATCAGTATGTCGTCGATGATGAAAATGACAAATCGATTGAGGTAAGGCTGGAATATCTGCTTCATGAGACTCATATACACTGATTTAGAATTCGTTATGGTGAAGGGTATAACTACGAACTCATAGTTTCCATACCTAAATTTGAGGTCTGTCTACTGCACATTCTCGTCTTAAACTCTATGCTGCTGACTTCCTGAATTGAGTTCTATCTTTGGGAAGCATCATGCTCCCTTGATCTAATAAAAGAGGTCGTCAATCCTCAGGAGTGGGTACTTGTTCTTCACAGTCACATAATTCAGGCAACGATAGTTGACACACAGTCACAAGATCCCATCCACCTTCTTGGTGAACATAATTAGAGATTCCCAGGGTGAAACAATGGGTCAGATAAATCCATTCCCCTGCAAATCCTCTCGTTGTACCCGCAACTCACGAAGCTCGGTGAGACCCATCTGATATGCTGGAGTAGATATCAGTGCTATCCCGGGGTACAGATCAACAAATAAGTCTACCTCTCTATGTGGAGGTAGTCCTGGAATGTCTTCAGGGAAAACATCCACATACGGATCCCCCACAACAAGAAAACATGGACTCTACAAATCAACTTCTCCAAGGATGAGACTATCCAATTGATGTGTGATTGGATTCCCCCTCCTCAACGTAAGTCCATCTTGCGGTGCAAAGGCTCCTTTCTCGCAAGTGATGGTGAAATCTGTCTCATCCATCTGGACACACTTCACTTTGAGCCTAATACAATCAATCTAAGAATGGACTGTAGATTACCAGCTCATACCCAAAATGAAGTCGTAAGGCCTCCACGCCGCTACAAGAAGATCCCAGCCGAAGATCTCACCTCCTAGAGTATGATCAATCTACTAGAACCAGTGGGTAATCCTCAATCCTGCTCCCGTAAGAGTCTCTAGCCATATGGATCGAGCCAACGGTGCCGTAGGAATCTCCGAGCTCTGAAAAAGGGCAGCGAAAATGAAAGAATGACTCACACCATTGACTATAAGTACTATAGGAAGGGTGGACTAGGCACAATATTGAACCTCGAATAATATTAGGTGTTCCGTGGTCGTAGGCCTTCATTTCCTGGAGCTGAGAATGCCTCTGTCTTCCAGCTCCCTCTGGTCAGGGTGGACCTCCTGGTGGTTGTGGTGGTAGAGCCTCAAAACGTTGTCCACCACCTTCTACTCGGCCAGCTCCTCTTGCACATCCGCCTGCTCCCTGCGGACCACCACGGTCCAACATCTGCCTCTTCTTGGGAGGACCCTCTACTATCTGCTACTCATCTGCATGGTGGGTCGGGCAGTCACAAACCATGTGGCCCTACCCACCGCTTGCATAGAACTGCCTGCTCCTCTTATAGCTTACTCTGTCTCATGTGCGCCTCACAACTGAACCTGTATCCTAGGATCTCCTACCTGATGTCCTAGTCCGCTAACACATATACTTCATCTATATAATACCGGCTATAGAAGTCTCCGCTACGTGTCTCCCTCTGGTGGGTCTCACTGCTGGTGTCTGCTCAGCGAGAAAGCTCTTCACTAGAAGGGCCCACTCCAGCACCCCCTCCAGCGTCAGAATGATGAGGGGAATCTTTGAAGCCCTGATCTCATAACTGAGTCACTACTCAATGGTCCGGTCACTAATGAACGAGTCCTCCACCATATTCTTTGAGTAGCGTGAGAGGTCTGTGAACCTCGCTGAGTACTGAGCTACTGTCATGTTACCCTATTGCAGAAGAATTAACTCCAAAATCCACTCCGCACGAAGGGTGGATGAAACAAACTCCGAGAAAAAGAGAATCTTGATGTCGATATAGAGTAAATATTCCTCTTCATTCACATGGAGCATCGGGATCCACCATCTTCCTGCTGCTACATTCAGGAGACTCGCAACAAGGGTGACCATAAGGTCAGTTAGTGTCCCTACCAATCTGATAACTCTCACGATAGCCTCCACCCAATCCTCAATTGCCTGTGGGTTCGTCTCTCTATGGAACCTTGGTGGCCTCTATTGCTGAAACACATGCAACGTACTCAGGTGGCATGCAGTCTCTACTATTGGGGTTGGTGGTATCGGTGGCCCAGCGGGTAGTGGTACCACTGCTGCATCCGCTGTGATGGGGCCATGCACTGAGCCCTCGTCGCTCAATGGGATACCATCTCGTACGTTATTCGAAACCCTAGATGGATGCCTTCGTTGGGCCATCCTTAAAAGAAATAGGTCCGCCAGAGTCAAAACAGAATACCTGGTGAGCTGACACAAAGAAATAACAAAGAAAACATTTCAAGGAAAGCAAACACGCAATTAGTGTTTTCATGCATTGAGCCAGAAATCGTAGGTCAGGGTCCTGGTGTATGGATACGTCGACCGTAGTACCAACACTGGACTCCTTGGAATGAAAAACACACTCAATACTCTTAACACTATTTCTTAATAGAAAATAATGATTAGATTCCTGAGTTTTATGGTAGAACCGACTCCTCTGATACAAATTTGTCACGACCCATCCTCGGGGCCTTTTACGTGACTACCCCAAGCCCGCCTTCCATAGGCCAGGGGCTAGCGAATTGAACCAAAGGCGTAAATACCTATTCTGGGAAGGCATTTCCTTTATATAAGTAAACAAATAGAACAGAGTATTCAACATGAAGTAAACACTAAGTAAAACTGAATACAAAAGAGTGTGCTGGAAATTATATGGGAAAGTAAAAAAAACTCAACTGAACAACAATAACAGGTAAAGGGACAAACAATTGACAGTAAAGAGCAGCTCTTAGATCGTCCTCCAGGGAATTCTACCTGAAAAGTAGGTACATATGGCCACCTCAGCACCCACGTCTATTGTATGAATCCAACACTATAAGGTGTGGGCCTAGCCCATGTAGTGGTGAGTATAATGATACTCAGTAGGGACCCCGAGACCCACGAGGTCTCCCAATATCCATTAAGGATAAGAAAAAGAATAAAGATACAACCAAAAAGTATCAACCAACCCTACATAGGTATATTCCCATACATATACCTATGTTACCTATCACAGTCCGACTCCAACTCACAAGACCAAGCACAATTCAGTCAACAGAAGATGTAAAGTCAAACACCATGATGATAATGGTTGAAAGACATGACTCAGATCATACAGGTATGCCACATTTTTAGAGAGATATAGATGATCAGATGTAGCCACTGAATCATCTAAGCTGTCAGACCCACACATGATATAGTCCATCTATGATGTTGGACCCACACAGGATACATGCCACCTATCTCGTCTAAGCAGTTGGACCCACACAAGGTAAATTCCAGCTATTCTAGAGTAATAGAGATGATCAGATGTAGTGACCGATTCATCTAAGTTGTCGAACACACACAGGATATAGGACCAGCTACTTTGTCAGAACTGTCGATCCCACACAGGATTCCTGTACAGTTTTCGTCGTCATTGAACCCACGAAGGATTCTATTATGGTAGTCGTCGCGGTCGAACCGACACATGATTTCGGAACAGAAGTGGACGTTGTCGCAACCAGCTCTCGGGTTCCCGCACACAACATGCTCAATTTTGAGAGGGTCTGCTCCTCGAGCAAAGGGGGATCGATACATCAAGTATAAAAAAGTCCTTATTTGATGTATCCAAAGTTTCGTCTCATCAAAAGAACCCCAACGCAACATATGGCGCGTCAATTGGATGCCCGGTCTGAGATTTTTTGGTTTTTCCGTTCCAGGGGCCCGGTTGGATTTACATTCGATCCAAATCCGGCCGTTTTCATAATTCATCAAAAACACACTTAGATAATCGAAAAAGGACTTCCTCGTCGCAAGGGTCACAGTGCCATAGACGGCGCGTCGTTCGGACGCGCGGTCTTGAAGATATCTAGGTTTAAGTGAAATGACCCCGGACCGTCAAGACCAGTGGGCTGGGGGTCAACTCGTCCTGGCTTGGTGGGTTCGACCCAGTTGGGGGGTCGACCCTGCTCGATTTTGTGAGTCCAACCCATCTTGGGTGGTCGGTCCAGCCCGGTTTGGCAAGTCTAACCCGGCTAGGGGCTCGACCCAGCCCAGTGGGGCCCAGTCCACCTACTGACCCGGCCCGCAGAGCGGGCTGGTCTAGTTCCCCCGACAGTGTCGAGCGGTGCTGCCTCTCCCTGCCAGGCCGACCGAAGCCGGTCGGTTTTTTCAAGCAAGGGAAGTCTTCACAGCGGGCCATGGTCCTACCACACGGTGCCAAGCAGTGCCACAGTTTCTTCCACGAGGTCGGTAGGTGGATGGCCGGTTCCCCCACCAAGCGGCCGACAAAGCGGGCCGCAGCCTTCTCCGCAGCATGGGACCAAGCGATGCTGCGTTCCTGCCTCTCGGACGGCAGGCGTCCGGCCGGTTCAGCTCATCAGAGGGGACCATAGAAGTGGGATACATCTCCTCCGCGCGGCACCTGTGGGTGCTGCGGTCCACCAGCCCACCCGGCCATACCCAGCCGGTTCATCAGCCCGAGAATTCCGCGGTTGCAGGCTACAGTTTTCCTCCATGCGGATTGTGCATGGCCCCCACCTCTGGTCACAGCCGGCTCATCCGTAACCACATCCATCACCAATATAAACAATGATCAATGGAGGTTCGTTGGGTCATGTTTGTTCATCCTGCACCATCCGCGTTAGGCAATAACAAAAATCCAAAGACAAACCAAAGCATAAATCAAGTTCGAAGGTATAATTTTATTATTTAAAATTATACAAAAACTCCTACCATGATTCAAGGTTCGTTCGTCATAGTCGCAAAAAATGGAATCACGGAAGATGGAGTCTCGGAAGGTGGTATCGCGGAAGACAGTGTCATTCCATTAAAGTCATAGGGAGATTTGTTGTCGTTGGTGACGTTCTTCTTAGACAGTTTCTTCACCCTTGATACGTGGGAATAATAAAGAAGAAGGCATTCGAGGGCGATGTGTTCTTCATCGAGAGAGTACATTGTTCTTCATGGGAAGAATGTTCTCCCTATTCTCCGAAGCTCCACCAAAACATAAAGTGCCAACCCAAAAATAATAGCTTGGAAATTATTTTTATTCTTGTTATGAATTTCAAAATATTTCAAATTTGGTGAGCCAATTAATTAATTACTAATTAATTAAGTGAGTGTTGGCATCATCAACGGAAGGAGGTGAAATGTTTAAGAGTTAAAGGGGGTTCATGGGTGTCAAAGGGGGGTTGAGGGTTTATGTGCCCATGTGGGCCCCACCACACATTATCTTGTCATGGGATGTTATGTGGGTTGTGGGCCCCACCTTCAACTTCTCTTAGGAGAAGATAACCACCCTCTTCAAAAACATTATGTAACACATTATTTTTTATTTATTTTAAAGAAAACCCAAAAATTAACTTCTCCTCCTGAGAAAACAGAACTATGGTAATGGTCCACATAGAGGAAGTATGATGTTGTGAGTTCATTGGTGTCCTTAGATTTAAATTCTGAGCACTGGTTCTAAAGACATAAAAACCCGCACGTACGTTTACTAAATGTACGCGAACAAAACTTCAAAAAAAAATTTCGGGCACACTGGGCATCGGAATCAGGCGCCGTCTGAAACCACAGAATAGTAAAATTCCAAAGCATTTAAGAAAAAAAAATTCCATGAAAATTACGGGTCTTTACATAACCCATCGCGTTAGATGAAGCTATGAGAATCTAATCCACAACCAAATTGAGACTGGGATTTAACGCCTAACACTGGACTAAGTGAAGTCCCTGGTTTGGATGCCTAATTATTTTTAATTAGATTATTTTATGAAACAATAATAAGATGATTTTGCGTCATCTATGGAAATGATTTACCTATCATGAAGATTATTTGATTAGGTTAGTTACTTTTTAATATGAGATATTAAGAGTAACTGATGTTATTTGAGGATAAATGTTAAGATTTATCTTGGAAGAGTATGTGATTAAATCTTTCTAGGATTTGGGTTTCAATCATAGTTTTGATTTATTTGAATAAGTTTTTTGAAATTTTTTATTTAATAGTATTTGTTGAACATTGGGTATTGGCTGACAAATCTTGGAGATCAAGAGTAGTCTCTCTTTTTGTAAAACACTATCCTTTTTGGGGATTATCTGATCATCAACTAACCATTATAGTATTGGGTAATTTATAAAGACATAAGAAAAAAATATAGTCCATATTTTGTGGAATATGTGATTCTATAGATGTTGATTATAGAACTTTCAACGTGTACAATTCATCTTGAATACTCATCCTTTAAAGAAAGAAAATGTTTTTGTGGTAGGAATTTATTAATGGATGAAAGTCTACATGACAAGTAATTATGATTTATTATATTTTTAGTTAAGATAATAAATAAATTTCTAATCTTTATGAAAATTAAGGTAAATCCAAAAACATTTTCTATTTACTTTTCCTACTGGGTAATCAAAGATCATTTAACCCATCAAAAGAAATTGATTTTCATGTTCTTAACTTTCTCCTAATCATGTTTTCTATCACTCTCCATCAGAACATGATGGTTTTTTTTCTCTTCCATATCTATGTTTTTGTGAAATCCCGGTATATTTCTTCTTGGGTGACCTTTATACTTTTCTTCCATTATTTTAATGTGATTGATTTATTAAATTTTATTCCGATTTGGGGCTTTCAATGAAGTATCGAGCCCCATTTTAAATTGCAAGGACACATTTCTCAAAAAGAGGGAAGGATGTAACATCCTAGGTAAATAAGGAATATTAAAATTTCAAATTTATTAATATTTTTAAATTAATTAGTAATTTTACTTTAAAATTTTTTTTATGTTTGGTAGCGTACCCAATACGTAACAACAGGTTTCTTTGAAATTATTCATTTCACATTAATAATATAATAATATTATTTTAAATGGTAGTTATCTCCTTACTCTTGTATTGATGTTAATGAATAGAACTAACTACAATATTAGTATACATTTTATTAAAATGTTTTTATATATATCCAAAAAAAATATAGAGGCTTAAAATGTGAATGAATCTAATTTTAAGCATAATTTATATTAAATTGTTGATTTACCGCCTTTTGATGGCGAACCATTATTAAATCTAGATATAATGCCATTTATATGTTCTATTTGACAAAATAAATTTCTTATTTATAATTGGGACATCAAAATTTACTTTGGGTAAATTTTTTGTTTTTTCTGATAAAATTCATTTTGTATGAATAGTGAAAAATACTGTATTTTAATTCAAAAGTGCCTTTTAATATAATTTATATATATGAATATATTATTATTTTAATTGGTTTTAAACTGTAATTATATTATTATTTTACCATTTAATCCAATGTTGGACATTGGAATTAATTTTATTTCGAAATTTGACATAAACAAGTATCAATCTTTTGATAGTTATTGTTTCTTAGAAATAGTCTATTTAATTTAATGATGGGAATTAATTTTAAATTAATTATTACATTTATATGTTTTAAATTTTTTAAAATAGGCATCATTTCTTAATTCATAATATCATATATATCTTAGGCTGAATTTTTTGTATTTTTCTGAAAACATCAATTTTTTATGAATAGTGAAACCACTAAGTCATAGTTAAAAATTTGACATTTTCATTTAAATTAAATTTTACCGCTTCTGTGGACTGAGTTTTGAAAATATGAATTACACGATTGTTATTATTAATTAATATGTGGTTCAATATGATGAAAATAATTTTAGGCGAATAGTAACTTTTTTACTTTTATTTATCGCGGTAAAGGTAAATAGGGTAATTCATTTTAAAATTAATATCATAATAATAAAAAAATTACCTTAACACTTATGTTAACATTATTTGATGAGTCATGGATGAGCATTGGAATCCTATGAACGATTTTGGGACCCAATGGAGCCACATGTCAGTGATAATGACACTTTAGATTAATTAACATAAAGTAAAGGCAAAAATGACAAAACAATTATCTTTCAGTAAATTAATTTTTAAAATTGGTTATATAAATTATCATTGGACTATATATTTTATTTGGTAATATATAAATGTTTACTACATTATGGTAATTTTTTTATAATTTTTAGACATCATGTAAGTTTAATTATTTATGACACAATAATGATGAAATATTTACATCATTAATAAATGATTAAAATAAATAATATTTTAAATATTTTAACAATATCCAAAAACTATCCAATTATTATTATATGAATTTATTTTTACCATTATTCCTCTTATCTTTGACAATAATTTCTTTTGGAATTTTTGAAACCGAATATCATTATATAATAAAATAATATTTTCACACTTTCCTAAAGAGCACCTCCTCCTACTTATAAAAACCCCTCACTTCTAACTCATTCCTCTCACCTCTCAAGCCGCATTTTCTAGTCCAAACCCTACCTAAATAATCTCTAAAAAAATTTATCCTCCTCCTAAATGTCTTACCTTAGGTAGACGGCACTTCAAGATGTCCTTTTGATTCAAACTAAAGGGAGTTACCCAAAATAATGGTAACAATTTCTCTTAACTTATTTTCTCTTATTTGACCTATAAAACCCCTAAACTCTATTTATTACTTTCTTTTATAACCAAAATATTATCCTCATTATACATGGATTTTTTATGAGATGTATTCAATCTACACATACACACACCTTCATCTAATGGGTGAAGAACATAATGTCTATATGAATTGAAAACTAACACCTCACGAAACGATGATTATTAGATTATCTCATACTACCTCTCATGGTGTCCATTATGATTACACTATATTTATATATGATATAAAATATTTTTATGTTTTCTTTATAATTTTTTATTTTCCTTTTATATTAAATCCTTATGGTTTCTATTTTGGGGAAACACGATAATTTCATTTGAGGTAGTGCAGACTACCGCCCACTCAATGTGATATGACTTGGTAATTCCATATGTGGAATTATAAAATATGGAATTAATGATATTTTATATGTTATTGTACTGGACTAATAATATACCTCTTTATCATTATGTTTTAGTTCCATTAAAATTAGAAATAGAAATAAATTTAGCGTTCATTTGTACGTACGGCTTACTGTCTCCACGAATGATGAATTTCATTTCTTACCTCCTAATATTATATGAAATTATAAATATATGTACATACTGGATATATATGATATATATTATATCTAAATCATGAATATAATTCTGTATATAATGAACATTTGACCATGTGAACAACTTGTAATTAAATGCTGTTCATTTTTTACTTAAGTACCAAATATTGACAAAATGACAATTATTAACTTATATGATTACCTAATGTTTATAACATGCTAATAAGTGATATAAAAGGAATAATAAACTAGAAAGGGTTTTTAATCAATTATAAATTTTCTTATTTTTATTATTCAGGAAGAACAAGGAACAAACAAGTCAAGTCGAACACGAGGTAAGAGGTTTCTTATCTCACTTTTAATTCTATGTGATTTCCATTGTTTTCAACTACTTTATTGCATTTGGGGTATTGTGTACTACCATTTGATATATATTATTATGATCATATTTTTATTCCTTTTAATATGCGATAACATTTTTGGTTTTTAACTTTTGGTTATACATCTTGATTGATTACAACGTGTTAATGTATTTTCATTTCAATTATTATTCCTGTGGGAATCATTCTAAATTTTCCACTATTTAATTTTTTTAGTGTATAAAATTTTCATGATTGTATTAATTTTGTAATATACTTAAATTTATGGGTATTTAAATCATCACTTTATGATTCTTCTTTACTGGGTTGTATGTTTTGTAAGTTACCAAATCAGTAAGGTATCCTTTTAACCTAATTTTCATTCAGGTTAATATTATAATTCTAAATTATGTCATGCTATGATTATGTGTTGGATCACTATTTATTTATTTGTGTTGTGTAAGAACCAGATTCTTATTTTTGATGTTTGGGATTATTCTTTTCTTTTTTCATTAAGTGTTTTTGAGAAAAAAAGGAAAATGGGGAAAATTCTATGTTTTGGGACTACAGGTTGTGTACTATTCCACACGACATGTACTTTGGCCATGTGGGATGAGTAAAAAGGGTGTGTAGCACTGTCGGTGACGAAAGGTGTAAAAACCGACTACACTCCATGTAGTGGGTATTTACACGCCGTGTAGTTAGTCGATATGCAAATAGTAAGGCAGCGAAGTAGCCACTAGCAGAGCGACAATATACGTTGTGTAATAAGAAATACACGCTGTATACTCATGTCGATGGATGAATAGTGTGGCAGTGCCGGCAAAGAAACAGTTAAATTAGGAAATTACACATCATGTAGTCAATAGTACATGAAATGTAGTTTTTTCCCTTAAATGGGTAGTATCCTACCATTTTCACAGGGAAGGCTTAGAACCAGAGGAAGGAGTCGGGATAGGAGGCCGGACCTTCAAGGATCTCCAGATCGAGCATCATGAATTTGTATTTGCCTCTAATGAACTCATTGGAACTACACGGGTAAGCTATCCACTCTCCTTAAGTCGTTCTTGAAAATTATTCCTCTAAAGGAAGTTATTTAGGTTTGAACGAGGATTTCTTTCACCTCAGATATACATCATTCTTGGATGATTCGAGGATTTTCATTCGTGTATACCGTTCATGGGCGTTTAAGGTAGTTGGCTTGGTGTTTAATTTCAAAATTTTGTGTATTTGTGTGAATTTTTGAGCTACGATCCCATGTTGGGGTTTCATGTGGATTATTCCTTGGCTGTTTTAAATACCTAGAATAGTATAGGTAATTAAATATGTTAATAAACTATTTTTTGAGATCGATGCTTGGATCCAAAACCACCCCGGGGTTGCGTTCCATTGTTTAGCCGTTTGACCAGGATACCTTAGGGTATGCCATGTTTATTTTGTCCATTAATTTTTCCTTGAATGGAATAGTATATTTATTACTTGTTTATATGTTGGGAAAGGCCCAGTTACTTGTTTATCCAGAGGGAAGTGTTCTACTTAGTCTGAGGGAAGTGCATCTTTTAGCCTGATGGAAACTTCTTTTTTCCTGTAGGCAATAGACTCTGTGCCTGAGGGAGGCACTTTATATGCCTGAGGGAAATATCTATTATTCTTGTGGGAAATTACCTATGGTTTATGTTTCTGTTAACTTGAGGGTAAGGGTTTGCGTGTTTGAGGACACTAAATATTGACATAGAAATTCACTGTGGTGGTTTCATTATAATGAACGATTACATGAATAATAAAATGGAAATATAACTATTAAAGTTAGTTAATTTTGAGTACTGCTTAGTTTATTGCATTTTACTACTACACATTGTTGTTGCATATTTTCAAATAGTTGTCCATGTGCCTTTGGTGGGTGCCTATAGAGATTTTTTTCTCACACCCTGTTTGGGTTATGTCTTCGGCCCAAACAGATTAAATTTTGGTAAGTGTGGATAAGGGAAAGAGTCTTTATACTAGTACATGATTGCTTCTGACGAGTAGGGGAGCATGGGACCGGGCTTAGGCTAACGATGATACTGGCTGTTTTGTTTTGGTTTTTCTGTACTCTGTATCGTACTGTACTATACTATTGTGTAACATGTTTCTGCTATTTTATTCAAACATAAGACATGTTGCATCATCATCTATATAATTGATGGTTATCTTTTACTAGAGTTGTTTATTTTGATTTTGTATTGTTTATTGCTTCCGTTGTTGCCGTATGCTTTCTATTTTATTCCGCTACACTACACTTCGACAAATGAGGGCATAGTTTCCCTACTATTAGACCTGGGCCCTTGCTGCTAGTAGACAGCCTCTGGCATTTGGGACAATGCGCATGAGGTCACGTGGAGAACTGAGTTTGGGGCACCCATTGAGTGGCACCCAGAACCGGGACGTTACAAAGTGGTATCAGAGGAGGTTCTTTTCATTGACTTACTATTTGGAGATTTAGTCAGGGATAGGATGAGAAGGGTAGTTGGTAATGAGCTGTGCCCGGGCGTAGCTAACCCGTGTACATGGAAAATCAAGTCCACCTCGTATTTTTGGAATTTTCTGATTTTTCAAGTTTTATAGTTGATTTGATTTCACCATTGGGTGACACACTTGAGATTGTGCTGATTATATTTTATCCATTGGTTAAATTTAGTTTCAACCTGATGAGATGAGGGTATGCCATCTCATGCATCATTTAGGAACATGCTAGAAATCACATTCCATACATAGTTCCATTCCATGTAGGTGCATTAGAAATTTCATGTTGTGGTGATAATTGTTGTGCTAGAAAAGCATGCTATTGTGATGGCTACCTTGATAAATACCTGCTCGGTGATAGGGTATTTTTGTGTGGTCCTTTTGATAGAATGGTCTCCAAACTATGGTTTTTGGGGAGTATGGGCCCTCATTGAACAGAATATGGTGGATCATTGGCTGTTTACCATATTTATAACTCAGATAAGATTCCAAACATTGATTCTCGGGGAGCATGGGTCCAAAAAAGTCTGGATTTGGCACTTAAGAGTTGTTTATGTAGTTTTTCTGGGTTCCTGAGTAGTATCTGAGCCTAACTTTCTGGAAAACCCAGGATACACGGTGTGTAGTTCCTCGGACACACGATGTGTGATCTTCTGTTTGGGAAGAGAAGAAAACTTTTTGAGTACATGTCGTGTACCTAAGTACACGTCCTGTAGTCACTTCCCATGTCAAGGACCGTTTTTTCGGGGACACGGGGAAGGGAAATGCATGGGGCGAACACGCCATGTTCCAGATGTACACATCATGTAGTTTTGACCCAGAGTCCACCCGTGTAACTAACAACACAGACGGAGGACACCATAAGACATACACATCGTTTCCACTATGGAACACGCCATGTAGTTTGACCTGGAAAAATGGCCTTGTAACTAACAAAATGGGTCAATGTAATCCTTTTTTGTACACGTCGTGTGTATATGGAACACACCGTGTAGTTTGAGCCATGCATCCAGCCATGTAACTAACAACACGGGTCGGAGAAGCTCGTCTAGTACACGCTGTGTACCTATGGAACATGCCGGGTAGCCTCATCCGAGGACAGACCGCGTGGACCTAGCCATGTCGCTGGGAAACGAGTTAGTGTACACGCCGTGTCCGGGAGTAGCACGACATGTAGTATCAAGCCGAGTAGTCGGTCGTGTCACAAATGACACAGACATATGGAAATTTACACCATACATGCCATGTAGTTTTGTTCAACGGGAGCCATGCGGATTAGATGTGTAGAAGGACCCGGGTAGGGAGGGGCAGTAAGGTACATGCCGTGTAGTCAGTATACACACCGTGTAGTCTTGTTTTTTAAATCATGAATTCCTTCTTCATCATATTCCCTTTTTGGTCCCTTCATTTTCAGTCATTGATAATCGGTATCTAAGTTGTGTGTTTGACCTTGTAGAACCATGCCGTCGAGACGACCACGCGTTGTTTTCCTGGAGAGCAACAACGATTATAATCTAGAGATTTTGGTACATGGGATACCATTGGATCCTACAACATATAGAGATGTGGTACCAACTGTTATACCAAACATAGGAGCAAAAGCGCAGTTCATTGACGGCTTTATGCGGTTCATGCAGACCATTGAGGGAGCATTGCCGACTGCCACATCTATGGCCGAGCTGACTCATATATTTCAGCAGCAGCATCCATCTATGTTTTCAGGGGATGGAGGACGAGAGGCCGCAGAGTCTTGGTTAGGGTATATGCAGACTATCTCCGAGCATCTTGAGATGCCTCCAGAGTGGAGGGTCAAGCTCACGACTTATATGCTGCATGATTCCGCCAAGAGGTGGTGGGATGTTACCACCCAGTCAGAGCATCACAGAGACATGGTGTGAGAAGATATTCAGGGAGTCTTCTATGACTTATTCTTTCCAAAGACGCTATGGGAAGATAGAGCTCCAGAGTTCATGAACCTGCAGTAGGGAACTATGTTAGTGATGGATTATTATGCTTGTTTCACCGATCTCCAGCATTTTGCACCCGTTCTTATGTGTTTTTAGACGTTGAGAGCCAGACGCTTTGAGGATGGACTTCGATATGACATCCGAGCAATGGTGAACGTTTTTAGGTTTCCTACAGTACATGCAATTGTGAAAAGGGAGTTGATTACATAATGGATCCTTCGGGAAGCTAGTGGTGCAGGCCAGAGCGGTTCGACACCAGTTTCTTGTACAATTTCTACTGGAAAGAGGAAGAGATAGATGGGCTTCTCTCAGGGTGGTAGTATCATCCAGAAGGATGTTTTAGGTGGCCAAGTCAGGTGCTACCAGTGTGTTAAAGAGGGGCACAAGAGACCTCAGTGTCCACAAGACCCAGTGGAGTGCCGAGCTTGCGGCAAGATGGGTTATCTACAACGCTTCCGCAGGGTGTTTCCACTAGTGGTTAGTGCGGGGGGGTTCTGTACAGACTCTGCGTGCGGGAGAAAGACCAATAACTTCTTACCAGTCGGGAATCTGGAATACATCAGGGCGTGCATGCAAGGATGGTGGTCCTGTTCGTGGTAGCCAGACACCAAGATCTCAGAGGCACCAGGGTGGGACAGCTCAGGGTAGCAAGGCTGTGTCACAGGGACGCGACACTGGGTAGGTATATGTAGTGCAATAGACCCAGCAGGAGAAGGATCCCGAAACATCTACTATTATAGTAGCTTCTGTCTTATCTTCAGTATGTCTCGATACGGGTGCTACACATAGTTTCATATCTGTACCTGTTGTGGAGAGCCTTGGGCTCTGTGTTTCTTCTTCTTCTGCTGTTATGATGTTAGAAACATTGTAGGGGACTATAACGGCAAGTGTGCGTCAATGCAAGGAGTTCCCCTTTGAGGTTGGTGGGTGTCTCTTTCTATGAGACCTCTATGTCATAGAGATGATGAGCTATGTTTTCATTCTCGGGATGGACTGGTTGGTACCCTTTTGAGCCTTTGTAGACTACAATCGTCATAGGGTGAGTTTCACATCACCAGAGGGAGGAGAGTTTATATAAAATGGTGAGTGGGATGTTCAGGAGAGTCGAGCTGGACCAGAGTATCATGGGCGATGTGGTTTCACATCCCAGATTGTGAGTTTATATCTAGATGATCAGGGGACTTGTCAGACGGATTTCCCTCCAGTGGTTGATCATTTCAGGGATGTCTTTCCAGATGACTTTTCAGGTATACCGTCGGATCGTGTGGTGGATTTCTCTATTGAGCTTGTGATTGGAGAAGCACCGGTGTTCAATACTTATTATAGGATGGCCACGCCTGAGTTGCTGGAGATGAAGAGGCAGTTAGAGAAGTTACATTCAAAGGGTTTCATCTGACTTAGTACTTCTACATGGGGTTCTCTGGTCCTTTTGGCGAAGAAGGTGGATGGTACCCTCAGACTCTATGTGGATTATCAGAATCTGAACCAGTTGATGGTTAAGAACCAATACCCCTTTCCGAGGATTGATGATCTTTTTGATCAAATTCGTGGAGCACGAGTGTTCTCGAAGATTGAATTGAGAACAGAATATCATCATCAGCGTTTGAGACCATCAGATATACCACTTATATCTTTTTGAAGTAGATATGGTCTATACGAGTACATGGTTATGCCGTTCATACTCACGAATGCGCCAGTAGTTATTATGGCTCAGAGGAATCGTGTGTTCCATACCAATCTGTATTCATTTTTGGTATTATTCTTGGGCGATATATTGGTGTACTCTCACACTCGACATGACCATGCCACCCATCTTGAGATCGTATTGAGTAAACTGAGAGAGCATTGGCTATATGATATGCTCTCAGAGTTCCACTCTTGGATGGACTAGATTCACTTCCTGGGTCATATCATCTTAGAGGCAGGAGTTGCAGTAGACCCAGAGAAGGTGAGAGCAGCAGTTTCCTAGGAGAAGCACAATAATGTGTTTGAGTTATGGAGTTTCTTGGGGCTGGATGTTTACTATAGAAACTTAATACAGGACTTCTCCAACTTAGCAGTGCCATTTACGGGTTTTACTAAGAAGGGTGTGAAGTTCGTGTGGTCGGAAGCTTGCGAGACAGCCATTCAGGGCCTGAAAGGAAGGATGACATCAGCACCAATCTTGATACTTCAAGATTAGGGGGGGATCTATATAGTTTACTGTGATGAATCAGGTATTGGGTTGGGAGCTGTGTTGATGTAGGGAGATCGAGTTTTTGCGTACGGGTCTCAACAGTTGAGGCCACATGAGAGGAATTACCCGACTCATGATCTCGAGTTGGTTTTAGTTGTTCATGTGTTGTGCTATTGGATACATTATCTCTTGGGAGAGCATTTTGTGATTTTTACTGAAGAAAAAAGTCTCAAGTACATTTTTACTCAGCGTGACTTGAATCTGAGGCAGTGAAGGTGGGTCGAATACCTTCAATCATTCAACTTTGACCTTGACTCTACACATGAAAATGGTAATGCATAAGCTGAAGCACTGAGCAGGAAGACTCAAATATAGGTAGTGCAGGAGGCCAGTGGTGAATGGAAGCTAATGGCTTTGTTCTCTGAGATGCATTTGGAGGTGCACGACAGTAAGGGGAAGAACAATATTTATTCTTTATCTATGACCTCTAACCTCATAGATAGTGTGAGGATGAGATTACTATCTGATTCAGAAGGCCTAGTTCTATGGGAGTCGGTGGAAAGTTAGAACCCTCTTCCTGGTTGGACGATAGGCGATGATGAGGTACTGCCTTTCGATGGAAGAGTATGGGTTCAATGGTATATATGCGTGGAGTTGATGTGGGAGTTTCATTCTTCAGTCTGGTAAGTTCATCCCAGAGTTACCATGATGTACCGTGACTTGAGAAGCCAGTGCTGGTGGCCGGGTATGAAGAGAGATGTAGCTGGTTTTGTTAAGAGATGTACCACCTGTCAGCAGGTGAAGGAGGAGCATCAGAGGCCAGCCAGACTGTTACAACAACTACCCATCACATAGTGGAAGTGGGATGATGTCACAATGGACTTCGTGACTCGGTTGTCGAGGTCACCTCGGGGTAATGATGTCATGTGGGTTATTGTGGACAGACTCACGAAGGTATATCACTTTTTTCTAAACACGAAGACCTTCGGTGTTGACAAGCTCAGGAAGTGGTATATCCGAGAGGTCATACATCTTCATGGGGTCCCCCGTTAATCGTTGTAGATAGGGACACCCATTTTACATCACGCTTCTTGCAATGTTTTCAGAGGGAACTAGGTACACTGTTGATTCTGAGCACATCTTACCATCCTCAGACCGATGACCAGTCAGAGCGTACAATATAGGTGCTTGAGGACATGTTGCATTCATGCATCCTCGAATTTGGGGGTTCTTGGGAGAAACATATAACCTTAGTTGAGTTTTTGTATAATAATAGTTTTAATGAACTATTGAGATGGAACCATATGACGCTTTATATAGTAGGCCATGACGATCACCTTCGTGCTTGTTAGAGGTAGGTGAGGCAGCTTTACTCGGACCATGTATCATGTAGGAGACTTCTGAGCAGGTCCAGCTGATTCAGAAAAGGATGGCTACTGTGCAATCTCATTAAAAATCTTATGATGATTTCCGCAGAGGATCCATAGAGTTCATGGTTGGGGATTATGTTTTCTTGCATGTTTCGCCGAGGATGGGACACCGGAGGATCATGATATAGGGTAATATTTCACCAAGTATGTGGAGCCATTTGAGATTCTGGAGGGAGTCGAGTTGGCTGCATATCGGTTGTTGTTACCACAGAGGTATCGATCCTTGCACGACTTCTTCCATGTATCTCAGTTGTACCGCTATAATTTAGAGCCATCTCATGTATTTTATCCCAATGAGGATGAGCTTGAGGTAGATGCATCCTTTGAGTAGCATCTGATTCGTATCGTTGATAGGATCACAAAGGATCTCTGAGGCTGGTCAGTTCCTCTCGTACGGGTGCTATGGCAGCATGGTCGAGTGCACAACGAAACCTAGGAGTAGCAGACTGACTTACATGCTCAGTGGCCAGAGGTGTTCTGAGCTTTATCCTCACCACCTTTGGATGGGAAATTCGGGGATGAGTTGTTTTAAGGGGGGAAGTTTGTAAGAACCTAGTTCTTATTTTTGAGGTACGAGTTTCTTCTTTTGTCTATTCCTTAAGTGTTTTTTAGAAAATAATGAAAATTGGGAAAAATCTTAAATTTTTGGACTACACACTGTGTACTATTTCACACGCCGTGTAATTTGGACGTGTGGGATTAGTACATAGGGTGTGTAGCCTTGTCGGTGAAAAAAGGTGTAAAAACAAACTACAAGCCGTGTAGTGGGTATTTACATGTCATGTAGTCAGTTGGCATGCAAATAGTAAGGTGGTGAGGTAACTGCCAGCAGGGCGACAGACACGCTGTGTAATCAGAAATACACGCCGTGTAATCAGAAATACACATCGTGTACTCATGTCGACGGATGAACAGTGCGGCGGTGCTTCCGAAGGAACAGTTAAATGAGAAAAGTACACGCTGTGTAGTCAATAGTACACGCCGTCTAGTTTGTTTCACTTAAATGGGTAGTAGCCTCCCCTAATCACATGGAAGGCTTAGAACTAGAGGAAGGAGACGATATAGGAGGCTGGACCTTTGAGAATCTCCAGATCGAGCATCGGGAATCTGTTATCACCACTGACGATCTCGTTGGAACCGCACGGGTAAGCTCTCCACTCTCCTAAAGCCGTTCATGTTGATTCTTCTTCTAAGGGAAGTTATTTAGGTTTGAAATAGGTTTTATTTCACCTCAGATCTACATCGTGCTTGGAAGATTCGAGGATCGTTGTTCGCGTATACCGTTCTGGGGCGTTTAAGGTAGCTGTATTGGTGTTTAATTTAAAACTGTTATGTGTTTGTGTGAATTTTTGAGCTACGAACCCATGTTGGGGTGTCATGTGGCTGAGGCCTTGGCTGTTTTAAATACCTAGCATTTTATAGGTTATTAAATGTGTTAATAAACTGGTGTTTGGGATCACTACATGGATCCAGGACCACCCTGGGAGTGTGTTCCTCTATTTAGCCGTTTGGCCAGGATACCCGAGGGTATGCCATGTTTATTTATCTCATTACTTTTTCCCTCAGTGGAATTGTAATTTTATTTCTTTTTTATATGTTTGGCATGACCCGGTTTTTTTAGCCTGAGGGTAGTGTTTTACGTAGCCTGAGGGAAGTGCATCTTTTAGCCTGAGGGAAACTCCTTCCGTGTATGTGGGAAATAGACTTTGTGCCTGAGGGAGACACTTTGTACACCTGAGGGAACTATCTATTATGCATGTGGGAAATTACCTGCGGGATACTTTTCTCTTTACCTGAGGGTAAGGGTTTGCATTTCTGAGGACACTGACTGTTTACATAGAAATTCACTGTGGTGGTTTCCTTATAATGAATGATTAAATGATTAATAAAATGGAAATATAACTGGGAATGTTAGTTACTTTTCAGTACTGATTAGTTTGTAGCATTTTACTATTGTACACTGTTCTTTCATATTTTCACATAGTTGGGAATGGGCCATTGGTTGGTGCCTATTGGGATTTATTTCTCACACCCTGTTTGGGTCATGTATTCGGCCCAAACAGATTACATTTCTGCATGTGGGGATAAGGGCAAGGGTCCTTATACTGGTACTTGATTGTTGCTGAGGAGTAGGGGAGCATGGGACCAGAATTAGGCTCGCGATGCTACAAGCTGTTTTATTTTGGTTTTTCTATACTCTGTATTGTACTGTACTATACTATTGTGTAACATGTCCTGGATGTTTTCTTTGAACTTAATACATGATGCATCATAATCTATATAACTGTTGGTTATATTTTACTGCATTTTTTTATTTTGAATGTGTATGGTTTATTGCTTCTACTTTTGTTGAATGCTTTCTATTTTATTCCACTGTGCAACAATCGGAAAAATGAGTGTACATTTTCCCCACTATCAGACCTGGGCCCTCGCTGCTAGTCAGGACCCTCTAGCGTTTGGGGAAATGGGCTTGAGGTCATGTGGAGAACCATGTTCTAGGCACCCGTTGAGTGGAACCCGGAAACGGGACGTTACATGTTGTAATATACACTACCCTTTATGTGGATATAATTTTGATAGACATAATCACTCCATTGATAAATTTTCATGTTATTGATCTGAACATGATAAGAGTATCTCTTACTCAATTTTCATTAATTAAGTTAAACATTCAAGTCATTGGTTATGTCATAAAAATAACATATGTTAATTTCTTATAATTTATTTACACTGAATATCCAATCATATTTATTTTATTTATATTTTTCACCCATTATTATGTAATTGATATATCCTTAATCTTAGGATACTATTTTTATAAGGGATATCATCTCAATTTAACTTCCATTGAGACATCATTGTTGTTGTACACCAATTCACTATGATAAGATTTATATACTTTCCATTGTCATATTATATCATGAATCCCATTATTATCATGAAATTATAAGTTTCTAATACAATGTTATTCCACAATTATTTTTATTCCAGAGCCTCTCATTTTGTTAAAAACTCGTTAAGTAAAATATAAATTTGAATGTTTTAAATATTTATTCTTCTAAATAATTATCATTAATATCCATGCATTAAAAATGGTTTTAAGGATTAATTAATATGGAAATTAATTCTTTTAAAATGATAATTTATTTAAAATTTTCATAGTGGTATGAGAAAAATTGATTAAAAAATAAATTTATTAAATGTATTAAATGGTTTTTAAAATCGTTTGATAAGGCATTTATTATGTATATATCATGAAATGATATGTTGTGACTGTAATGTGGAAATGTTATATTTATTTTATTCTTATTTTAAAAGATTTGAATATTATATAGTTATTCGACATTGTTTATATATATAGGTGTTACCAAGATAAACCTAGGATGGGTGAGGCTGAGATAGCTCTCCAATGTAATGGGTAACGTGATGAAGGTAAATGTTAATGTTTCTCCTAATAGATTATGGTAATATATTATGATTGGTAGTTTAAATGTGAATCCCAATGTAGCTAAGATTGCTAAAATCTACGTATGTTATGAATTGAATAATTTACCTTTATGATTCATTATTTGTGTGTGTTATTCATTAATATTATTATTTCATAAGGTATGTTATTATTGATAAGTATGGTTACCATGAATTGTATTTATTTGTGGGAAAATGTTTTCCTTTCTTACATTATAACCCTTACTGAGCTTTTTATGTTTATCCCATGTTTTTGAAAAGTTTTCCAAAGAATTTATTAATGAATAGTATCAAGGATGAGACAAAGGAAAAGTCATGCTACCTAAAACATGGGACTAGAGATGACTCTTTTTTCAAGAGTTTCTATTTAATGAAAAAAATGAAACTTAGTTGAAGTGTCTACCTAATAAATTTTGAGGTGTTATGTAATAGTTATCGCCCAATAATCTAAAAATCTAAATCTAAAAAGATCCTCAATATTAATTAATCATTTATTTCATTATTATGTATTGTTTAAGGACGGGTCCTTATACATATATACAACTATGATATTTGATTATGTTTCGAGGGAATTTCACACCCCTATTGGATGTATATCATAATGTGATAATGATATAACAGGATGCCAAAAATCAATTTCTTTAACCAGATATGATGTTCAGTTTTGTTTAATTCAAATTGTAATGCCTCACATATCATTATGTGAAGACTAAAAATAATGTTCCCAAAATAGTTTTCCATCTTATTGAGCTTCCAAATATTATGTATGATCATATATCAATATATTCTATGAAAATATTTGCATACGCGCTATATTTTGATAATGTTTCCTTGGTGATCAATGATTTACTAACCATGTCAGATTATTTCCCCCCAATAAAAGATAAAAGGTAAATAGTGATCATATAATGTTTATAAATATAATTGATTAATTATTTTCAATGGGTATACAAAATGATTTTAATAACCTGATTATTGTTTCACATAGCCTATTTTAATGAGTTTTGCAAAGGATTTTAGGACCCAAAAAATTTAGTATGTCTTCCCCCCAGATGGATTACTAGATGATGAAGACTATTATTGTTCTTATGGATATCTTTTGGGCATATGTTAGTTATTTTAGATAATGATTTTATAATCATAAACTGTAATAATTCAATAAAAATAATATTTATCACCTTATTATTTATTTAAAAAATTTTATTTAATTTCATAACAGACCCTTTAGGCCATACCATTATTGAATATAGATGGGTGTGTCATTTCATAATAATCCTAGAAATGTGGTAATTGATAATGGTGAAGCTACAATTCATGAAATATCATATGATGATAGAACAGATTCATGATAAACCATTTGAAAATATAGAAACATTTTTAGATTATGTAGGGAGGACATGCTTTTATGATGTCCCCACCATAATGCAATTTGATGAGTTTTGACCACTATAAAATGTAATCCTTGTGGAATGTTGGACAATAAAAAATTATTAATAAGTTAGGTGAGGTTTCTTATACCCAAAATATACCCATATAGTTGGACTTGGTACTCAAATTTCTCTAATTTTCAAATCATAAGTTATATTTATAGTAACTCATGCCTCATTCTTATATTATTTCATTATTTTTATCATGAAAATATTTAAATCCCAACATTTAAATCAAGAATATTTAGTATAATTTTTAAATTAGAAAAATATTTTATCAACAAAAACATATAATGCATCATATTAATTATTATATTTATAATATTATCTTATGTTACATTAATATATTATATGTTTAATGACTAAATGTTTAGAATTTATAAATAAAATGGTTTTAAAAAAAATCATAACTATAGAAATAATAGGGTAAATAGAAATTAATATGTAATTTTTATGATTTAAGAGCTCAATCATGATATATTTAATAAAGAGTATCATGTATAATCACATGGAATATAGTAAAATATGATGATATTAAAAGATCATGTAATTATTAAAATGTGGATATAGAATAAAACATAATTTCATAATCAAAAGACACCACACACTTCCTAGAAAATATAACTTAATTTCCCATTCCCAATACATAGTACATCATGAGAAAATAAAAATTACCCATTTGTAGGTGGGTGAATAATTATTCAACACGTTTCTGAATTTATAACATTTATTGTCATTTTTCTATATAAGGTGGTAATATAGTGTGAATAATCTTAAAAACACAAAAAAGTGATATTATTTTCATAATATTTATATACGGATATCAATCAATGCATTAATGAATGAGAGTGGTAAAATTATATTTGAATGTTCATAACAAATCAGAGAATAACATACCAATAAAATGTAGTTCATGTGAAAAAATCATAAGACAATAGAGGATAAATAAGTTTTGAAATGATTCTCTTAGCGTAGTTTTAAGGAATATATAATTAATCATTTATGAATATAAGTATATAATAATTTACATTATATTAAAATTAAAATAAATTGGTTTTTCATAAAATAACTAATAATTCACAATATCATGTAATTGGAAAAACCACAAATATATTGTTACATGAAAAGTAATAATGAGTATTAAATATTCATTTAATCATATTTTCATTAGTGATAATATTAGAAATTTAACAGAAAATATTTTATATCATAATTAAATAAAGGGGAAATAATTAGAGAATATATGATTGAGGAATATTAAAATAATTATAATAATTTCATTAGACAAATATATAGAAAAATTTAGTTATATAGATAAGTTATAAAATGAAAAATATTTTATTGGTTTCGATGTTCTAATACCTCATATCATTATTTTCCATGCACATTAGTATGTTATCAAAACAATATTTTTAAATTATATAAGCAGAAATATTTTCAAGTATATTTTTTTCATAGTAATATATTATCCTTTTTATTTTTTAAATTACCCTTTAAATTTCTCACATCGACCACTTTTGGTTTCCCTGTTAATTTATTAAAAATTATATTGGTATAGTAATATTGGTTAATGTTGTTTTCATATAGTTCAATAATTTCATGAATTATAAATTTATTCATCCTATATTATTCAATTAGTAAAAAGTTAATTTTTTTCAATGGGATATATAAAAATAAATTTGTACATGGAAATTATTTTTAATATTATTATTTTCTGTAACACCATTAGATTTTGTGAATTATAATTATTATTCGAATTAAATTCTTCATTTTGATATATTATATTTCATGCAACACATAAATAGTTTGTTTGTTTCAATATTTATATAATAAAGACCAAGTTAATCATTAGATACAAACATCAAAAAATTTAGATTCCTCTACATGAAACATCGAGGATATCTTGTATTGTACGCAATGATGAAATACCTTGATTGCTTGTGTTCAACATAAGAACAAGTATTACTGAACAAAATTTTTTCAATAGACTGTAATTATTTATAGAAAAATATATAACATAGCTGTTAAAATATTTGTTTTAAATAGTGTTAAATAATTTAAAAAATTATATTTTAATTTTGGTTTATATTTTTATTAGATCATATTTTTATAAATTAATAAAATTGAGTTCATTAGGATAATATCCACTTTGAATTTTTTTATGAAAAACATAGAGTATATTTGAACGTTTTTACATTAAAAACTATTGTGTTGTCCCATCAGTGTCATTGATCTTAAATTTATTACATCAAATTTTGTGATTAAAAATGTGAAAAATTAATCTGATATTTTTAATCAGAATAATTTATAATTTATTGAAATTTCAACATTGTTTTTGACCAAAAATGTTTTTTAATGTTATTAAAACTCATTACAATGGTTAAGAGAAAAATTAGGATAATAAAGTACTAAAACACAAATTTGTTACCTAAAACCACCTATAAACGTGTCAAAAAACATTGAATGGATGTTATTAGATAATGAAACATAAATTATGTAGTTTATTTTGGGTAATATGACTTTTTTATGTTAAAAAATATGTACAGAAGTTTTGTTTCCAAAAATTCCAAATGTGTACTTTCATTTCCCTATAAAAGGCCACCACCTATACCTTTTATTCAAACCAAAAAAACAACATAGGATTAGACATGATCAGATAAATAATCTTCCCAAAATCTCTATCACTCCCTTTATAATCCTAAACTTGTCTAAAAACCAATCCAAGGAATCCTTTTTGGACAATCCTAAAAGAGTTACTCGATTAAGTGATAACATCTTCTACCACGATCATCTTTTTCTGTCCACCCCATCCAATATCTTTATGCCATGATTTTATAACAAAATAATTATTATAATTATACTATATTTCTTATTATGATATTTATTCTACCTACACTTACACACACCTCCATCTAATTAGAATCAAACATATTGTTTACCTGTACGGTGAACTACCGCCCTAATAAATGACGATTGTTTATTTTTCATCTACCACCTCTCATGGTATGAATTATGATGGAAAATATATTTAAAAATTTCATATATTATATTTAGTATGTTATTAATAATCATTATTTTTTTGAAAACATATTTTTTTTACATTCTATTTGGTCTAAATATTATATATTCTTTTGAGGTTTAATGGACTACCACCCCCTTCAAAGCAATGTGATTAATTCATAGACTATATAGAATATATTAAGGACGAGTTTGGTAAAATTATAATATATATATATATATCATCATAATTACAATTTAATGATTTTATATTTAAATATGTATATAATTCAATTTCATTCAATGTTTCAATTCCATAATAAAAATAAAAACTACCTTCATGCATACGTAAAACTTACCGTCTCCAGGAAATTTGTATACCATTTCATACATATATATTATATATATTATTAAAAATACATAATACATAATTTATATGATATTTATATATTTTTTTAAATTCATAAATCATGCTATATGTATAGGGTACGAAGATATTACTAATTAATACGCATGTGATGTATAAAACAATATTAACCAATGTGAAAACTTAACATAGGATTGTTAACATGATGGTAATATGAGCTCATAATAAAACAATATATAGAATTATATATTATAATATTTTTTGGTAAAATATTTATAAATAATTTATATTTAATATAAATGTGTTTTTAATTAGTATGAAGTGATTCAAGTCACAAGGTAATTATATTTCATATTACTTTTTTATTTCCATGAGAGACATAGTTTATTAACTACCCATTCTATTTTTTTGGTGTTTTTACTACCCATGGATGAATTAAATGAATATTTTAGTTAAATTTATTATTATTTATATATACATTATATGATCTTTATTCCATGGGTTTTATGATTCAAATGATACCAAATCAGTAAAATAGTTTTTGTATCAATTTTCCTTCTCTTAGACTCATGTTTTGTTATACCCCTAGATTAATCATTGAGGTGTATATTGTTCTATTTTAGATGATTTATTATGAATATCCTAATCTTAATGATATTTTATGATTCATGTAATTTATTTTTCTTACATGAATGGTATAATCCCATGTTACTGAGTGATAATAGCTCATTGAAAAATACTACATTTTATTTTCGAAAATTTTCATGTTTAAAATTTATTTGATAATATTTTAGGATCCATATTTCATGAAAATTAATTAATTTTCTTCTCATTTGGTTATTCATAAAATAGTCATATATTTGCACCATTTTTATACTCTTCGGTACATTGTATTTTATAAAATTTGTTTTTAATATATCTCAACATTACCCTCTCTTTGGTCATAAATCTATGTTATTTAAAATTAATGATTTCTAAAAAGAGATTCCATGAATATTACGCTAATATATTTTAAAAATTACAATATTTTTTTACCAATTTTTCTTTTACCAATGTTTACAAAGAAATATTTTTTTTTATCTTTATGAACATTTTATTTCCCTATCCTTTTACTGTGCAAAATGAATGTTATTTTTTCCTTGTACAACATGTACTGATTTACTATCTATCATTTCATCGAATCTATTTTTATGTTTTGAGTTATATTTTCAAGAAAATTTTATAAATTTATTTTAATGAAAATGTTTTTTTGACATTATTTTACATATTATTTATAAGTTATCATTGTATTTTCTCGGAAACTGATTATGAAATGGTTTTATGTAATTAAAATAATTATTCAAAGAAGAAATGATAATTACCTCAAATAATTTCATTGAAGGATATATCAAAATTATTTGTCATATATAATTACATCCATTAATGTTACACATTCCACTCTAGGAAATTATGTAAATGTTTCATTCATATTCATTCTCTAAATGGATAATTCTTAATTTCACTATTTAAATGAATCAAATTACTCTTTCAAGGGTTATATATTTATGAATTCCATTTCTCATTCATAGGTTATATGTTTATGAAATAGGTTTCTCTTAAAAGTGTAATGATTTTAATAAATTTATTATAAAACCTATATATATTTTCACATGTTATAATATGATTACATTTTTATGACACCCATATCATTTCATGGAATATGATATACTTTTTTATGATTTTATGGAACAGGTTTGTATGATTTCACTATGAAAAGGTGGGATCTATATATCCCAATAATTAATTTGTTAATGAAATATTTTTTATGAGCTCAACGGGTATATAGGTTATAACCCATGACGTAAAACGAGAATGTACATGTATTATAGTACAATACAAAAAATAGAAGGAATATGGGTTTAAGAACAATCCTAAAAGTAAGATGGTATAGGGGTAGTATACAATGAACAAAGATAATAACTTACATGGGTTCAAGACCAAAATTAAAATTAATATGGTATGGGGGTTGTAAGACCAAGACTAGATCTTGTACAAAAGTAGTTTCCCAAGCCAAAAATTTAATAATTGACTTGGTAGGTATTGTAAATGTAAAGGATTATATTTTCATGTGTATTCTAAAAATTCCATTTCAAATTACTATGTTTTAATTTCATGACTTATTCTATTAATTTCCCTTATGTTCTATGGGTTTGAACGTCAATCTCTTTTATGATATCAAATATGCATGTTATTATTTTCAAATGTTATGCTTATGTTCCAATCCCTTTTTTCATGTTATTTTTATGCATTTCTGTTATTAACCCCTAATGAGAATCTATGCTCACCAATTTCTCATGTTCCCTTTCCTAGGTTTATGATGAATGGTTTTAGGTAGAAGTACTAAAGGTGGAGATATTTATGGTATATTTGGATGATATTTCCACATTATAGAATATCTTTTTCATGTTTCCAAAGACTCTAACATATTATGGTCTGCATGAATGTATTTTATTAATTTTCTAAATATTCAACTAAAATTATGGAATATCCATGTGTGTTATTCATGGGTTTCTACATTTTCAATGGTTAAAATTATTTTACCCATTATATATTTTTATCACTAATATAATAAAAAATATTACATTATGAAATCATATTCATATTAGAAATATTTTAGTTAATTAATTAATTACTTTTTCAAAACCATCCATATATGGATGTGATGAAAAAGCAGACACATAATCATTATAGGTTATGAATCAATCAAAATGTGGGCGACATTCTCATTTTGGAATAATATAAGAGAGAAGGTTATATAATTAATATATATTTAGTAAATTAACATTTCATAAGATAAATAATATTGATGTCCTTATATTATCACAGATATAATATATTTATTCTTTCGAGAAGAAATGAATTTATTTGGATTGGTGATGAATATTAACTTTTCAATTATATTTCCTCTATTAGAGAACCACATAAGGATCCATGAATTCAGTCTATAGTAAGACCAATGTTTATATGATGTGGGATGTGATTATGATAGATTTTTAGGTAGAATATTTCTATGATAAGATGCTAAATATGTGATTCTAAATGGTGTTTTGAATAGTTAAAGTTATATGGGGATGATAGGGGTGTTTAATAAATTATATTTCAATAAAATATTATTTTATAAAATATTTAATAAATATGTGACTAAATAATAATGTGTTTGTTAATATAAATATAAAGGTCCAATGAATTATTTATCATACTTTTATGAACATAAAAAATACCTTACGATACACAATTATTAAATATATTACTTTTATTGTATATATACTTTTAACTATCAACATCGATATATTAATTATTATGAAAAATAAAAAAACTACCAACCATGTAATTTTTGGACATGATTATTCTAAAAATAATATTCATTTTTTCAATATATTTTTCAAAGAATTATATAGTTAATTTTTAAATAAAATCCATATTTGATGAAAAATATTATTTCTTTGAAAAATCGATAATTTTGACTAATAGAAAATATAAATTTGATTTATTAAAATAATCTAGTAGATAATATTAAAACAAATAGTGTTTTATAAAAAATTATATATGAATAATATTTTATCATTGATTATAAAATTATTGAATATTCAAAATGATATATATAAATATTACAAAAAAATATGTTCTCTTCCATTAAAAAATTTACTTTATTATATTTAACAACTATATTTTAAATGAATTTATTATTATTATTATCACAATAATTTTAATTTTTATACCAAAAAAAATCAAATCTCACCTTTTTAATGTTTCCCTCTTGATTCATTATATGAAATCAAATTCATGAACACAGTAAAACAATGTTATATTATGTTAAAATGCATTTAATTTTAAAAAAAATCACAATTTAAGTGTAACTATTCACTAGACTGGTAATCCTTTATCGAACCATCATAATTACTTGTGGAAAGTTATGAAATATCGATACTATCATATAGCAGTTTGGATGACATTAATAAGTGGTAATTTTCTCTGACTACAAATTTTAAGATATATGATTCTTCTTATGCCTTAATTATTGAATTTTTTCTGAGATAATTTTATGATGAATATATACTATGTGAATCACCACATATGCTCTGATGAATGGCCTCCATAATATATTACCCTATACGTGGAAGACATATTTTCACATTTTTCATAAATTAACTCTTATTATTATCATTAATATACTCTTATTTTAATATTAAATTTGTAATGTTTTTATTACCAGTGATCATGTAATGTCTTAGTTCTATGAGCCATGCAACGGGTGCCCCGAACCTGGTTCGCTACGTGACCTCAAATGCATTTCCCCAAATGCCATAGGCTACCGAATAGCTGCGAGGGGCCAGATCTGACAGTGCAGAAACTATGCCCTCATTTGTCAAAGTGTAGCGCAGCAGAATACAAGATAAAACATACAAAAATAAAAGCAGAAGTAAATCAACATACACAATTTTAAATGAACAACTACAGTAAAAAAACAACCAGAAGTCATATATATATAATGATGATGCAACATTCCTCATGTTCTAAGATAATAGCCAGAACTTGTTACAAAGCAGTGCAATATGATACAGAGTACAACAAAACAAAACAAAACAGCTGGTAGCATCATGAGCCTAGGGCCGGTCCCATGCTCCCCTAGTCCTCAGCAACAATCAAGTACCTTTATAGGGACCTTTTCCCTTATCCATACCTGAAAAAACATAATCGGTTTGGGCCGAAAAGCCTGACCCAAATAGGGTTTGAGAAATAATCTCATTAGGCACCCACCTAAGGCACCTGCTCAACTATGTGTAAACATGCAACAACTGTGTGCAAAAGGCAAATTCAATAAACTAAGTGGTACACAAAAGTAACTAACATTACATGTTATATTTCCATTTTAATATTCATTTCAGTATTTATTATTTAAGAAACCACCACAATGAATTTCTATGTAAAGAGTCAGCATCCTCAGACATGCAAAACCCTACCCTTAGGTAATCAGAATATTAACCCGCAAGTAATTTCCCATAGGCATAAAGATATTGCCCTCTGTCGTACGGTGTGTCTCCCTCAGGCACAAAGTCGATTTCCCACAGGCATAGAAGAAGTTTCCCACAGAATAAGTAGTATACTGCCCATAGGATAATCACAACACTGCCCTACGGTTAAACAAGTAACCGGGACATGCCGAACATATAAACATGCACTTTAAATAAAATTCCTCTAACGAAAAAATTAATGCATAAAATAAACAAGGCATTCCCTCGGGTATCCTTGCCAAACAGTTAAACAGAGGAACGCACCCCTGGGGTGGTCCTGGATCCAAGCAGTGATCCCAAACAGAAGTTTATTATCACATTTAATTACCTATACAATTATAGGTATTTAAACAGCCAAGGCCTCAACCACACGATACCCCAACATGGGTATGTGGCACAACAATCCACATAACACACAACAGTTGGAAAATTAATCACCAAGACACCTACCTTAAACACCCAAGAACGGTATACCCAAATGACACCTTCTAAAACATCCAAGAAATTCATAGATCTGAGGTAAAAAAATTATCAATCAACATTAAATAGCTTCCCTTAGAAGAAGAATTGGAAAGAACTATGCAAGGATATGGGAGGGCTTACCCGTGTGGTTCCAACATGATTGCCGGAAGTGGAAATTTATTCCCGACGCTCGATCTAGAGATCTATAAATGTTCGGCAGTCCACTCCGGAGCTCCCATCCGGTTCTAAGCCAATCCTGTGAACACAGTTGGATACTGCCAATTTTAGTAGAAAAAACAAAGTACACGGTGTGTACTTTTTACTAAACAGTGTGTACTCCCCTCATTTTACTATTGCTCTGGCGGCATCGCCAATCTGTTCATCTGTCAACACAAGTACATGGCATTTATTCCCGACTACACAACGTGTATTGTCGCCCAGCTGGCGGCTGCGTCCACTGCCCTTCGGTTTCATCTGCTGACTGACTACATGGCATGTAAAGGACCACTATAAAGAGTGTAGTTGGTTTTTACACCCATAGTCGCCAACAAGGCTACACACCCTATGTACTCATCCCACACGGCCAAAGTACATGGTGTGTGAATAAATTACACATCGTGTAGTCCCAAAATTTATGATTTTTCCCAATTGTTCTTTATTTTCTAAAAAACAATTAAGAAAAAGTGAAAAGAAGAAACTCGTACCTCAAAAGTTAGAACCGGGTTCTTATAAACTTCCCCCCTTAAGGAAATTCATCCCAGAATTGCCCTTCCAAGGGTGGTGAAGATAATGCTCATAACAGATCTGGCTACTGAGCACGTATGTCAGTCTCCCATTCCCAGGTTTCGTTCTAAACATGGCCATGCGGCCATAGCACCCATGTGAGAGGAACTAACCAGCCTCGGAGAACCATCGTGCTACTATCAACGATATTAATTGGATGCTCTTCAAAGGATGCACCTACTTCATGCTCAAACTTCTCGGGCTGAAATATGTGAGACATGTCTGAACGATAACGATGCAACTGAGATACATGGAAGAGTCTGTGCAAGGCCCAGTACCTATGAGGTAACTGAAACCGATAAACAACCGGCCCGACTCTCTCCAGAATCTCAAATGTCCCCATATACCTCGGTGAAAGTCTACCCTGTCTCCTGATTTGTTTGTGTCCCAACCTCGGCGAAACGCATAGGAAAACCTTATCCCCGAACAAGAACTCCATGGGTCATCTACGATGATGAGCATAATATTTCTGACGACACTATGCGGTAGCCATCTGTTTCTGAATCAACTGGACCTGCTCAGAAGTCTCCTGCACGAGAGGTGGTCCTAATAACGCTACCTCACCTGCCTCAAACCAGCACAACGATGATCGACATAGCCTACTATATAAAGCCTCATAAGGTGCCATCTCAATAGTTTCCTGAATACCATTCTTATAGACATTCTCTTATAGGGGTATATGCTACTCTCAAGAGCCCCTAATGTCTAGGATGCATGAACGCATCATGTCCTCAAGCACCTGTGTCATACGATCTGACTAAACATCGGTTTGAGAGTGGTAAGCCGTTCCCAGAAGCACCTGTGTACCAAGTGCCCTTTGAAAACTCTACCAGAAACGAGATGTAAAATGGGAATCTCAATCTGAAACGATAGAACGAGGAACCCCATGAAGATGTACGATCTCTCGGATATACAACCTTCTGATATCATCAACACCAAAGGACTCCTTGATCGCCAATAAGTGAGATACCTTTGTGTATCTGTCCACAAAAACCCACACAGCATCATTGCCTTGAGGTAACCTTGACAACCCAGTCACGAAGTCCATCACGACATCATCCCATTTCCACTCCGGGATGGGTAACTGCTGTAACAGTCTGGCTATCCTCTGCTGCTCTGCCTTCACTTGCTGACAGGTGTAACACCAGGAAACAAAACTAGCTACATTTCACTTCATACCC
This sequence comes from Viscum album, assembly GCA_963277665.1. Taxonomy (NCBI): domain Eukaryota; kingdom Viridiplantae; phylum Streptophyta; class Magnoliopsida; order Santalales; family Viscaceae; genus Viscum; species Viscum album. Next base: position 1,246,541,275 of record OY728147.1, read on the forward strand.
AGCCACTAGTACTGATTTCTCAAGGGTCAGAACATCATGGTAACCCCGGGATGAACCACCCAAGCTGAAGCATGAAACTCCAACATCAGTTCCTCACGTATATCCCATGGAACCCATACTCTTCCATGGAAAAGAAGAACCTCATCATCACCTATCATCCACCTAGGAGGAGGGTCCTCACTTTCCACCGACTCCTATAAAACTAGGCCTTCTGGATCAGATAGTTTTCTCATCCTCACTCTATTCAGGATTGTAGAAGTCACAGATAATTATGAAAGATAGATATTCCCCTAACTGTCGTGCACCACCAGATATATCTCAGAGAACAAAGCCATATGCTTCCATTCACCACTGGCCTCCTGCACTGCATGTACTTGAGTCATCCTGCTCAGTGCATCAGCTACTGCATTACCTTTACCAGGTGTATAGGCAAGCTCAAAATCAAAGGATTGAAGGTATTAGACCCACCTTCGCTGCCTCATATTCAATTCACACTGAGTAAAGATTTACTTGAGACTTTTGTGGTTTGTGAACACCACAAAATGTTCTCCCAAGAGATATTGTCTCCAACAGCGCAACAAATGAACAAATGCAGCCAACTTGAGATCATGCGTCAGGTAATTCCTCTCATGTGGCTTCGACTACCGAGACCCGTATGCAACAACTCGGTCTCTATATATCAACACATCTCCCAGTCCAATCCCTGATGCATCACAGTAAAGAGTATATCTCTTCCCCTACTATGGGAGTATCAGTATTGTTTATGAGGTTAACTTTCCATTCAGCTCTTGGTAGGTTGTCTCGCATACTTCTGACCAAACGAACTTCACACCCTTCTTAGTCAAACCCATCAATGGTGTTTATATACAGGAGAAGTCATGTATGAAGAATCTGTAGTATCCAACCAGGCCCAAGAAACTCTGTATCTCAAACACATTCTTGGGCTGCTCCAAGAAAACTGCTGCTCTCACCATCACTAGGTGTACTTCAACTCCTGCCTATAAGATTAAATGACCCCGGATGTGAATCTTCTCCATCCAAAAGTGTCACTTGGAGAGTTTATCATATAGTTGATTCTCTCTCAGTGTACTCAATATGATCTCAAGATATGTGGCATGGTCGTGTTGAGTGTGAGAGTACACCAAGATGTCGTCCACGAATACTACCACAATATAATCCAGATAAGGATAGAACACACGATTCATTAGAGCCATGAAAACTTCTGGTGCGTTCTTGAGTCCAAAAAACATAACTGTATACTCATATAGACCATACCTGCTCCTGAAAGCTGTGAGAGGTATATCAGATGGTCTAACGCGCAGCTGTTGATATCTGGATCTCAAGTCAATCTTCGAGAACACTCATGCTCCACGAATTTGATCAAAATGTTCATCAATACTTGGCAAGGGATATCGGTTCTTGGCCGTCAGCTGGTTCAACTTCCAATAATCCACACATATTCTGAGGGTAATGTCTGACATCTTCACAAAGATGGCCCGCGAACCCCAAGGAGAAGTATTGGTTCGGACAATACCCTTTGATTGTAACTACTCTAACTACCTCTTGAGCTCCTGCAACTCAGGCGTGGCCATCCTATAAGGAGGAATGGACACCGGTGTTGCTCCTGGCTCATGCTCAATAGAGAAATCCACCTCTCGCTCAGTAGGTAGACCCAAAAAGTCATCCGAGAAGACATCCTTGAAATGATCAACCACTAGAGAAAAATTATTCTGACAAGTCCCCTGGTCATCCAGTTATAAAATCACAATCTGGGCTATGACTCCACCTTGACCACGATGCTCTGGTCTGGCTCGACTCGCCTAAACATCCCATTCGCCCATGTATTGAAAATCTCCACCCTCTAGTGACGTGAAAATCACCCTGCGACGATAGCAGTCTAAAAAGATCGGAAGGGAACCAACCAGTCCATCAGGAGAATGATGTCATAAGCTGTCATATCTAAGACATAGAGGTCCCAAAGGAAGTGACACCCACCAACCTCAAGGGGGAACTCCTTGGACTAACACACACAAGCCTTTCTAGTCCGCAATGGAGTGTCTAGCGTCATGACAGAAGAGGAATAAGAAACACAGATCCCAAGGCTCTCTACAATGGGAATAGATATGAAACTATATATAAAACCCATATCAAAAAGTACATAAGATAAGATAGAATATATAGAATAGTACCTCTGACAGAAGAAGGTATGGGATCCTGCTCCTGCTAGGTCCATTGCACTTCATATGCCTGCCCAGTTCCATGGCCCTGCGACATGGCCTGACTACCCTATGATGTCCTGCCTTGCTTCTTCTGAGATCCTGGTGTCTGGCTACAATGGCCACTACCACCATCCCTGCCTGTACGCCATGACATATTCCAGTTACCCGAATGTTAAGAAGCTTCTTGTCATACTCCCACATTTGGAGTCTACACAGAACCACTCTCACTAGACACTAATGGAAACTCCCTGTAAAAGCGATGTAGATGACCCATCTTGCTGCAAGCTAAGAACTCCACTAGGTGTCATGGACACTGAGGTCACTTGTGCCCCTCCTTACCACACTGGTAGCATATGACCTGGCCACCTAAAAAATTATTCTGGCTGTTACTTCCACCCTAAGATAACTCCATATGTCTATTCCTCTTGCCAGTAGAAATTGTACCAGAGACTGGTGCTAAACCGCCCTGGCCCACACCACTAGCTTCCCACAGGTTCCTCTCTATAATCAGCACCTGGTTCACAATAGCATGTACTGAAGGCAACCTGAAAACATTCACCAGTGCCCAGATTTCATACCGAAGACCATACTCAAAGAGTTTGGCCCTCAATGTCTCATCACCCACAAGAACAAGAGAAAAACTCTGAATCTCGGTGAAACAAGCAGAATAATCCATCACCGACATAGCGCCCTGCTGCAGATTCATGATCTCTAGAGATCTATCTTCCCTCAGTGTCCCTGGGATGAAGAAGTCATAGAAAGCTATCTAAAAATCTTCCCACGCCATGTATTTGTGATGCTCTGATTGGGTGGTAACATCCCACCACCTCTTGGCAGAATCATGCAGCATATAAGTCATGATCATGACCCTCCGCCCTGGAGGCATCTCAAGATTCTCCAAGATAGTCTGCATAGACCCCATCCTTGATTCTGTAGCCTGTGGTCTTCCAATCCCTAAAAACATAGGTGGATGCTGCTTCTGGAAAATATGAGTCAGCTCGGCCATAGATGTGGCAGCCGGTAGTGCTCCCTGAAAGGTAATCATGAACTTCATAAATCCTTCACGGAACATCGCATGTGTGCCAGTTTCTGGTATAACGACTGACACCGCATCTGGCTCTACTAGAGGATCCACTAGTATCCCATGGACTACTATCTCTGGGGTGTAATCGTTTCTACTCTCCTTGCGAACAATGCATGGTCATCTCAGTGGCATAACACTACAAGGATAAACACACACCTTAGATCATGGTTATCAACGATTGAAAACTAAGGAACCAAAAGAGGAACAGAAGGAAGAGAATTCAAGATTTGAAAAACAATACTACACGGCATGTACACTGACTACACGGCGTGTACCTGGCTTCTCTTCCCCTTCCCGGGTTCTTCTACATGGTTAAGCCACACATCTCTCGTTCAAAAAAACTACACAGGAGGTATATAATCTACACAACATGTATGGCTTAATTTTCCAACTTCCCATGTCATCTGTAACACGGACGACTACTCGGCTTGATACTACACGGTGTGTGACACCTGAACACAGTGTGTACACCACCCCGTTTTCCAGCCACACAGATAGGTCCACATGGTCTGTCTTCGGACAAGACTACACGGCGTGTCCCATAGGTACAATGCGTGTACTAGAAGAGCTTCCCCGATCCATGTTGTTAGTTACACTACCACACACATGGATCAAACTTCACGGTGTGTTCCATACACACATGGATTGTACACAAAAGGATCACACTGACCCGTGTTGTTAGTTACACGGCCGAATCCTAGGTCAGTCTACATGGCGTGTTCCACAGTTGACACGACGTGTATGTCTTAAGGTATCCTCTGTCCACAGTGTTAGTTACAAGGGCGGACTCTAGGTCAACACTACATGGCGCGTACATCCGGTACACATCATGTTCACCCCAAGCATTTTCCTTCCCCGTGTCCCTGCCCACACGGTATATGACACTGGAAGGAATACATTGCATTTACTTAGGGTACATGGAGTGTACTAAAAATGTTTTATTTTTCATCTTGAACAGAAGAACATACACGACATGTTTATGGTACTACATGGCGTGTATACTGGGTTGTCCGGATAGTATGCCTCAGAAACATCCCCGGAACTCAGAAAATACCGAAAAACAACACCTAAGTGACAAATTCTGATTCGTGAGTTCCCATAGTCCCCAAGAATCACAGCTTGGAATCCATTCTATAAAAAATCTCATACCAAGATACCCTATCACATAGCAGGTATTTATCAATCAGTTGTCACAACAAAATTATTTTCTAGCACAACAACTATCACAACAACATGCAAGTTCTAATGCACCTACATGGCAAGGAACTATGCATGGCATGTGATTTCTATCATTTTCCTAAATGATGCATTAGATGGAATAACCTCATCTCATTGGGTTGAAACTAAATAGAACCCATGGAAAAAATATAAACAGCACAGTCACAAGTGCATTACCCAACGGTGAAAATCAAATCATCTCTAAAACTGGAAAAATAAATAGAATTGCAAAAATACGAGGTAGACTGGCTTTTCCCGGTACACGGGTTTGCTACGCTCGGGCACAGCTTAATACCAAATACCGTTTCATCCTATCCCTGACTATGGCTCTAAATAGTAATTCAATTAAAAGAAACACCTTTGATACCACTTTGTAACGTCCCGGTTCTAGGTGCCACGCAACGGGTGCCCCGAACGTGGTTCGCTATGTGACCTCAGGCGCATTTCCCCAGACACAAGAGGCTGCCAAATAGCAGCAAGGGCCCAGGTCTAATAGTGGGAAAAATATGCCCTCATTTGTCAAAGTGTAGCATAGTGGAATTCAATATTAAACATACAACAATAACAGCAGAAGAAAATAAACATACACAATTTTAAATGAACAACTTATGTAAGAAAACTACCAATAATCATATATATATAATGATGATGCAACATGCCTCATGTTCTAAAAAAATATCCAGAACATGTTACAATGTAGTACAATACGATAAAGAGTACAACAAAACAATAAAAAACAACCGGTAGCATCGTAAGCCTAGGCCCGGTCCTATGCTCCCTTACTCCTCAGCAGCAATCAAGTACCTATATAGGGACCCTTTCCCTTATCCATACCTACAGAAACATAATATTTTTGGGCCAAAAATCAGGACCCCTACAGGGTTTAAGAAATAATCTCAGTAGGCACCCACTAAAGGCCCATGTTCAAGTGTGTGTAAACATGAAACAAAAGTGTGGAAAAGTAAAATGCAATAAAATAATCATTACGCAAAAGTAACTAACTTTACCAGTTATATTTCCATTTTAATATTAATTTCATTATTTATTATTTAATAAACCATCATAGTGAATTTCTATGTAAACAGTCAGGGTCCAATGACACACAAACCCCTACCCTCAGGTAATCAGAATCTTAACCCGTAGGTAATTGCCCACCGACATACTAATATTCCCCTCAGGTGTATGAAGTGTCTCCCTCAGGCACATAGTCTATTTTCCACAGGCACGGAAGAAGTTTCCCACAGGCTAAGTAGTACATTGTCCACAGGCTAGGATAAACTAGTAATTGGGCCACACCCAACATATAAACAAGCAGTTCAAATACAATTACACTAAAGAAAAAAGTAATTCATAAAATAAAAAAGGCATAACCTCAGGTATCCAAGCCAAACTGCTAAACAGAGGAATGCACCCCCAGGGTGGTCCTGGATCCATGAAGTGATTCCAAATAGCTGTTTATTATCACATTTAATTAGGTATAAAATTATAGGTATTTAAACATCCAAGGCCTCAGCCACACAATAACCCATCATGGGTTCATGGCACAACAATTCACAAAGCACACAACAGTTTGGAAATTAAACACAAAGCCACCTACCTTAAACACCCATGAACAGTATACCCAAACGACTCCTTCTGAAACGTCCAAGAATTTCATAGATTTGAGGTAAAATAATTCTCATTCAACCTCAAATAACTTCCATTGGGGGAATAATTGTTGGGAACTAATCAATGAGATTAGAGGGCTTACCCGTATGGTTCCAATGTGATCAACAAAAGCGGAAACAGATTCCTGACGCTCGATCTGGAGATCCACAAATGCTCAGTCATTCTCTCCTGATCTCCTTTCCAGTTATAATCCATTCCTATGAACAGGGTTGGCTACTGCCCATTTTATTGGAAAAAACAAAGTACACGACATGTAATTTTGACTACATGGTTTGTAATCCCCTAATTTAACTATTCCTCTGGAGGAACCGCCAAACTGTTCATCTGTAGAAGTGATTACACGACGTGTATTCTCGACTACATTGTGTGTACTGTCTCCCAGCTGGCGACTGCTTCCACCACCCTTCTGTTTCATATTTCGACTGACTACGAGGCGTGTAAAGGACCACTACATGACATGTAGTTGGTTTTTACACCCTTAGTCACCAACAGGGGTACACACCCTATGTACTCATCCCACACGGCCAAAGTACATGGCGTGTGGAAAAAGTACATGGCGTGTAGTCCCAAAATTTAGGATTTTTCTCCATTTTCCTTATTTTCTCAAAAAAAATTAATGAAAAGAGAAATGAAGAAACCCGTTCCTCAAAAGTAAGAACCGAGTTCTTACAGATCATAATTGTCAATTTTCATAATTCCAAATGGGTTTTTTATGAAAATATATATTCTCTATTTGTAATGTTAATAATTAATAATAATGTGTTTTTTGTATGGTTCTTTTATATTATAGTATTCAATGTTACTAGGTATGACAAACACATTCTATTCATAATGAAATTTTTATATTGAAATTTTAGGATCAAATCATTAAACACCCATTTAGAAATTTGAACCATTAAAATTTCATTTGGAAAAATATATGGAGATACATGTGGGTAATTATTTTTCATTACATCAACTGATTCTCAAGTTATCTCTCTAGACTTAGGGTATCCCCAAATAACAAGGAATATATGAGTTATCATTTTTATATAGAATATTTTATCAATTTTTGATATTATTCATTGGTGATTCATTGTATGAATGATTAATCTAAATTTAAACTAAATATTTAATCAGTACATGTGGGAGATATGGTTTTACGTCTTGAATAATTATACATGGAACAAGTCATGGAATTGAGCCAACATTTTTGTGAGTGTTAGTCATTAGGCAAAAGCATCAATGAAATAAGGAACATCAAAGCCTCTAATATATATATTACATATTTTTACACTCTTTAAAAACATCATGTCACTTTTACATGGATATATAATAAAGAAAAATTTATACATAACCTTAATATCATGTTTTCATTGATGAATTTCAGAACTGTGATTTGGTTGAATTTTTTTCTAATATGATGTGTTTTTAAATGAGCTTGGTATTTATTTCCTTACCTCGAATATTGATTGTCCAATAAAATTTTAATAAACAATTTCTTCATATTATGGAGAGATATATGTTTCATCAAATGGAGGACATCATATGGAGCCATATAAATCCTTCAGTGATTGTTTTTTGTTGTATGATAACTTGACAAAATTGAGTTTTTTGTGCCATTATCCATGGATGATTTGGAGAAAATATCTCAACATATCCTCAATAATTTTGATATTAGATTCATATTTACTACCACTCTAGGGTTCATAGTCTATAATAATGATTAACAATGGGTTCAATAATTTTTGACTCGTCTTCATATACATGGAGGTGGGCCTCAAATCTTGATCTGATATAATCAACAGTGGTGTTCCATGAATCCATGCCACCTCTATGATGTATATCGTTGAAATATGTTTACATGGAATGTCCTCTAGAGTGGAGATTAAGTGAATTGGATTTTTATGGAGGTACACTATAAACCATATATAATTATGTCATTTGGATTTCAGTGTATGTCCAATGAATGAATCTATTGTAATTTCCTTCCATTTTCATGATGATATGGGTACGTATTACATCATACATCAGGATATTTTTCAATTATTTTTATACATGATGATATACAATTTACATTGATGAATATTTAAAATCACATTTATCAAAGTTTCCAAATAATTTATCCCTTATTTATCTATACACAATAATGTCCTTGATGGGTTTATCAAGAATTGTTACCATCAATAAAAAATCAATATATCATTAATTATATATAGTTATATTGATATTCATAGTAATGTAAAAAATATCAAAAATCCATCATTATCTATTTTGACCAATTAGAATTTCAATGTTCTTAAACAAAACTCATTCTCATGTATTTCTACAACAACCCATTGAGCATAAAAAATCATCTCAAGAATGAATGGTTGAGAAATCATTTCATAAATGATCTATATAATATCTTAAATTATATATATAATTTTCATGTATTATAATGTATGATATATGTCAATCCCCATCATGAATAAGTCTAGCAGATCCATTTTAATAAGGGCACAATCCACTTTCATCATAGTTATTGGATGGTAGTGAATTGTGCAGTCATAATCAAAATTTATATATATCCATCTTCATTTGTTCATATTATCATCTTTTAGTGTGAATATATTTTTCAATATATAATAATATTTATAGATGTCATACTTCTATCTTCATAGATAATTCATTTAATATCCAACTCTAAGACAACTTCATCTAACCCCATATCATGTGGAACATTATTTTCTCATTAATCATCACATGTATTATGTTATGTTATATCACATTATCTTTTTTCATAATGGAAAAACAAAATACCTACTTTGAGGAATCTATATAGGTCACAGATCCTTACTTACATGGTGCTAGTATGAGAATAGGTGTCGTGATAATCCTATTGACTAAATCGATGGATCTCTTTATAAATTATATTTTATAAAAATAATTTTACATCATTATGATCTATCATTTTATTAGGATTTGAAAATTTAGGGAAGATACTCTTAAATAATTAATAGTACCTATTTACTCAACGTAAATTCTGGATAAAAAATACATTATTTGGATTGGGAATGTATTAAACCACATTTTTCTTCTATGTGTAAATAGGTATCCCATTTCATTGGACAACAGAACACAAGAATGATAATTACTGAATCCAAAAATTAAAATTATTATACATTTCATATATTTTCTCATTTATTAACATCATTTCCATAATACCAAAATTATCCTCAAGTTCCTCTATGGTTTTTAGATTTTTATAAGGCCATATAAAAACACAAATGAATATTTTTTAGTGTAATAATATAAAAATCAATTCATAAAATTATTAGAAATTTTACAAATATTGGTGAGTATGAATGGATTTACGATTAATTCATATTATTGGTACTTTATATAGATGATTATTATTTAGATTATAGATATTTGTCACCAATAATTATTGATATAGTAATGTATGTTACTATATAAATTAGTATGAGGTATCATACAAATGATCAATCCAATCAGAAATTAGGTGAAGTGGACAATTTTTCATTATCTTAATATTTATGAGTTAACAATAATCAATGATTATATATATTTGACCATACTTTTTTCATTAAAATAAGTATTTCTACACAGAATTTTTCATAACATTGCACATTAATTCATTTTATAAATTCTCTTGAATTTATTTCTTCATATATTCTAGTTAAATTTGAGTAATTCTATATGGACTATTGGATGTGATTGGATTTCGTGTTAATTTCTAAATTGATAACTAAAAAACATGGAAAGGAGGAAGAAAAAAAACTCTATGGGGTATCAATCAACATATTCCATCACAAATATTATATATTTAAGGATGGTCCTCCCATTTTATTCAATAATCTAGGATATATATTCATTCTCACAAGGAAATAGTATCCATTCATGATAATATAATTGAAAAATACATTCATCCCCCACTATAAAATTTTATATAATTTGAGCAATATTTGGGATATGTTAATGAATTTCCTTCTCCATGATATTGATTATGAGTCCATAAAAATAGAACCAACCCATTTTTAGATTTATATATAAATATTGTAGATGGGATTTGATAAGGTTATCTAGGATATTACTCTAAATATTATTTACTAGATAGGAGTTAAAATGTTGAGATTAATGTATCACAACACTTTATGATATCCTCATTAATAAATACTCTATGTTTGTAGATGGAATTTAAATAGTTATGTTGAACATGAATGATATGAATATATTCATGGAAGTAGAGAGAAATATGAAATTTATTGTTTGTGAATTAATAATATTTACTCTTATCACTATTAAATTTTCATATTTATACTCAATGGAAGTGATAACATAAAATCATCCTTTACCTATTAGACATGAAGGAAATTTTTTTTAGATATCATAAAAACCCCATAGAATAGATCTTCTATATGTATAATTATTGTTTTCCTTGAGGTTGAAACATTAGATGGAGGATTGATCAATAATATATTTTGATCAATAATATTAGTAGAGTTAACATCATATTCATAATTCATTATCTTGGTGGACCACCATTAAATACATGAATCATATACTTATTTCCATTAGGTTCTTTTTTAAGGATTCTTCTTCCCACCACAATGACATGTGGTAGGATATATATTCCATCCTACATGAGATTTATCTATATATCCTTTTGAAATAAATTTTACTATTAGTTTTCTACATATACCCTTTAATGAAAATCATTATAACCAATCACCATATCCAATTTATAGATCCAATGGACTATTTTCTAAGGGATATCAATGCCTCAATTCAATGTTTGTTACCAAAGTAGTATCTTTAGAAAAAAATATTAATTAAATCTTCCATTTAGGGTTGATGATAATTGAGGAGGAATTCCAAGAAATACTATGATATTTTCCTCATAATATACGATTCATCCATCATACAGTTTATCCAGTATATGTAATCCTATCAATATTCTAGAAAAAATATTTTGAATAAAATATTTATTGATATATATTTTATTAAAACAATAATACTATATTAATTTGAGTATATCCTAGATATTTTATTCCTGATTAGTTTGCATAGCTGTCCATATTATCCTTATAACTAGTTTACATAAAGTATGAACTTCACTTTCGTAGATTATTTAATGGAATAAAATATATTGTAAGTGGAATTATTCAATTGTTCAAGGACTATAAGATTTTAAGAATCATTAAATATTTGATTCCATTACCAAATGTTGGACTCAACAACAATGTGAAAATTCTTTAGAGATAGATGGTGTTCTACATTATTCCATTAGCTAGTCATATATTGTATCAATTGTGTAATTATGACTAGAATTACCTTTAATCAACCCCCCAAAAATTAGGATTTTAATTTGGAAATTAATCATATTTTCCGACATATAGGTTGATGGAATGAATGCATCTATTCATAGAACATAAATAGAATAATCGAATGTTTTGAAAGAGAATATTTAAATTTTTTGGAATATAAAAAGAAAAAAATAAATTTATGTATACTATTAAATAAATGAAATATATATATCAGAGCATAGGAGTATTGAGATAACAAACTATGTAATACATGTTAATTTTAATATGAGGTTCTATAACCTAACAATTATTATAATACATTATGAAATACCATAAAAATATATTCAAAATTTTATAATGGTTCATATATAGAATGTTAATCATACAATGTTTATCCCACAACAGTGTCAAAATGATGTGCGGTTAGACCCAATAATTTTTCCACGTGTGAAGATCATGTTAATTACTGAACAAAACAATTCAATGTTATTACTCCAATTTCCATTTGAGTTTGATCCTACACCCACATGTCTTTATTAATAGAGATATTTCATTTCTATTAAGCATTAATAAATATAAATTACATAAATTTCAATATTCTTTCATAGAATAAATATAATTTCGTGAGCCTTTAGTAGTTATTTATCAACCTAACTTCACCCCCCCCCCCCGAGAAAAATAAAGAAATTATTTAATACTATATATAGAATCTCGATCCTCATTATCATATTATTTTATTATTTTTATATTATTTTACATAAAATACAACCCATAAATATGATGGTATAGTCCATTTTCATGATAAGATACATGTCTCTTCAATTTATAAATATGCTACATAATATTTATTTTAATCACCATATTTTGAAAAAAATATTTATTTTTACTTCTTAATGAAGTGGTTCTGTTGGGGGAATATATAAAGATAATGGTTGATCTATAATTCCTAGAATATGAAATAATGTACAATACAAATAGAATAATGTTCTTTGATAATAGGCTGTGCACCATACATTGTATCAAATGAGTGAAAAATATTATCCAACACACTATTGGGTATATATTTATAGAAACACCCACAAATAGACAATTTGTATATGGATATGTGTTCCAATTATAGAATTCAAACATAAATCATAATCATATGAAATACCCATGAAAATAAAATAGGTTACAAAATTGTTTCCTAATGGATAAATAGAAAACATTTCATAAATTTTAATATGAAAACAAGGGATTAAAGAATCATTGGGTTTTATAAAAATATGAAATAATTATAGGTCATGAAAATTAAGTAAATGGGAAAATAATTTATTTAAATTGTGTTGATAAATATGTTTTCGAAGGATCCTGTTAAGAATAGATTTATGAAATGGGTATTGATTATTTAAATATTTTAAGAGAAAAATGTATTCTATCAAAAATTATTAAAACATAAATATTTCTTTTTATGTTTAAAATTATTTTATAAATAATGAAATGGAAAAGCATAAAATTTTTCACAAATAAAGAAATACTAAAATGTAATGTTCCCTTCAAAAAGGTTTTATTATGGTAGAAAATTTATAATGGAAATGAATGAAGTATTTGTTAACCTGAAAAAATTGAAAATAAAAATGTTATATATTTATTGGGATATATTTATACATATGTAAAGATGTTAATTTTATTTTATTTATACAAGGATATAGTACGTAAAATGTTGAATAATAAATAAAAAAGTTTGAGGCTGGTTTAGATGATCACCTACCTCTTATACGGATTCGGTTTGTATGTTCTATAAAATTAATAAAAAAATTTATGATTGTTAAATTATTTATTGAAACCATTTTTCAAATATATTTTTTGTTTATGATTCATTTTTTATATGTTTCCCTTTATTTATTATATATCCTTTACCTCATATCAATCACCTCTGAATTTTTTGTTATTTTCATTATTAGAATCTTAACAATTATATCATTGATCGTGGTGTGATAATATTGAACCATAATCTCATTAAATGTTATGTAATTTCCCCAATATTAATATACTAATAAAATAGTTATACATGTCAATAGACTATATAAAATTTATTGAACCTATAGATGGTAACATGGTATAGTTTTTTCACATGGTCAAACATAGTATTTTTATTATTTGTTACTATAAAAAATTATATAAACATTAAGTATTTCAAAAATATTAATCAGGTTAATGATATTCTATATAATAATTTAAAACATTTTAAAAAACAACCCATGTAATGAAATATTTAAAAATTAAACTCGTCATCCAAGGAGGTCGTGGACCACCCATTATATGGGTATCATTTTAATTTTATAATAATAAAAGGGGGAAGGATAGATAATGGATATTGGATAAATATAATAATTTTTTGAATTTTAGTTAAATTAATTTCATTAATTTATATTGAATATATTCGATTTGGATGTATCAGAATAAATTAATTTATAAATGCTCAATTAAAATCATTACCTCATCATTTGGATGTTCTCTTATATACAACATATTTCAGATCCTAAAAATTTTATTTCAGTGAGATATGGGATTAATAGATATAAAAAGGGAGTTTAGGATATAGGTGGTTAGATTTTTGGTGTCATAAGAAGATTTTAATTTGTGAATAAATATATTTGTAAAGGCTAATGTTTATATGGGGATTCTTTTTGTACTTTATAAGAATATATTATAACATCTAATAATGAATCATGATACGAATCAATAGTAAGGGTTTGTGTTAGTATTTAAAAGTTTCTAATAAAAAAATCACCTAACTTCTATAATCCCCCCAAATCCATATATATACACTATATGAAATATTATATTCACGAGGGAATTATTTGATATTTTACTGTTATACAATTCATTTTATTTAATTGTGGAAAATATAAACTCGTCATCCTAGAGTTTTTTCAAAATTTTAATTCCATAAATTTCAAAAATTGTATTATATTTTTTTAAATTTTGTAAATTTATTTTTTAAATAAAATCCATCATTAAAAAAATATACATGTTATTATTACATTATAAATTGTGTTATATTGACCAAAATAAATTTTTATATTAGTAAATTGTGTTATAAATTATATAAAAAACTATTATTTTATATTTATACTTTATTTAAATATTTTTTCGATTATGTATCCTAAAATTTAATTTTAGTGATCGTAAAATATTTAAATTTTACTAGAAATGAAAGTAAAAATTGTTCGGTTCAATGATTTTTTTTATAATATATAACAAAATTTTTAATATAACAGCATATTATATTTATTTAATAAGATGAAAAAATATTATTTTACTATTTCTATCCAAAATAACAAATTTCTCCCATATATAATGTCGACCTATTCACCCCAAATAAAAAACTAAAATTATCTGATCAATTAAGAAAAAACAGTATAGTGGTAATCATGACACCATTTGTAAAATAATAGAAACTATAATACTAATCATCCCCTATATGAATTCCCCCTTATCATACCAACATTGATCCTCAGGGCATGGTGTGAAATTTTTTTACATTAATGAAATTTCTCCCCAAACATTGATTTAATGGTTATTTCCCATAATTTTAACTCCTCTCAAAGAATACTCTACTCAAACATGAATAATTGATGTTGTAAATTTTTTGGTCAAAATAAAACTCTAATGATGTAATCTTCGGTATATGTTCTGATAATTGGGATTCATTACGGATGATACTACTAGTTGAGGTTATCATTTCTAAATTGTAGTTATATTAGACTAATTAATTTGACATAATATACATTAATGATAACATTCACTTTCAAATGGATATATTATTAATAATCACAATTATCAATCATCATAATTCCAAATGGTCATTTTATGATCCTATTACTCACTAAACATTTTCATAAAAATTAAAAGAAATTTTTTATTTGTATGTTTTATATATTTCATTTTATTCTATATTTCATGATATAAAAACATATAAGCATATTAATAAGGAAATTAATATCTATGAAATTATAAAATTTTAAATTATTATCAATATCATTCAAACAATATCAACAAGTGTAATATGGTTGTCAAAGATTACACCAAATTTATATAATACCCAATGGATATCCTGGATTGGATAAAGGAATTCCTAGGTGGTTAAAAATCCTTCATCATTGATATTTTTTAAATTACATTAATTTATGAATAAATAGAATCGTGAGGAGATATTTTGGGAATGGGAAATTCGGATTCCACATTCCATCCTCCACAACCTTGATTTATGTGGTCATTTCTAAGTGAAAATAATTTAATGTGGGCGGATGTGGTGGCCCATGTTTTCTATAATAAATGAAACGTAACATATTTAACAATATTTATAATGACATATATAGTGTTATAAATTTTTTTGGACAATGTTTTTATTTAATAAATAAAAAATAGATGAATTTTTTTTATAATAGGTTTCATGAGAATAAATAAATTCTTCTTATCGGATTTATAGTTGGAAATTGAAACGCCATATTTTTTTCTAGATTATTAGTGTTTCCCTATAAGTTGTTTTTTCCTTCTTGGTATTTGGTACATAAGATGGAAACAATTTTAGTTTTTTATTTTACTACCATGTCAAAATTTTGAAAAATTAAATTTTATAGAAAATATATTTTTGTAACATTCTTTAGGTGGGTTTCCATTGTTTTTATAGAGTAACATATGGGAGATTCTTCTCAATATTAAATAATTTTGAATAAGGAATTAAAATCAGTAAGAGGATGTTTATCTGTAATTGTGGATGCAATAATATCAATTACCTATTATTTTATGATATTGATTTATGAATATATATTTTTATTATAAATATATTTAATTATTCCTCTAGTGATTAATCTACTAAATCATTCATGGTGATATATGAAAATGAATCTTGAACATTAGTTTGATATTTATTTATTAAAGAAATATTGTATAGTGTTTTCCATTGATTATTTTATGATCATGTGTTTTTAATTATTTAATATTTTATTATATTATAAATAATGAAAAATTATTTTTTTTCTTACAGACAATAATTATTTCTCACGTGGTTTAAATTATAGAAAACATTTTTAAATGATTTTATAAAGAACTTTTCATGGATTATTTAACACTAATGTAATTTTGTGTTTATTTTTTGATTAATGTTCTTATTTATAATTAAAAAAATATTGGAGAGACACACTACATTGAATTCCAATGACAATTTCATCTTATATAATCAAATCTCCCCTCTTCTAATTTGTAAACGTTATTCATCAAACATAAATATAGCCTATTTTTGGATGGTAAGACATTCCTCTAACAAAAATTATATACTTTTTCTTCATCATCCCCATTGAATTTGTTTGAACTTAATATATAATATGATTTTTTTATCATCAATGATATGGATAGAGGTGGAATGCAGAATGTTGTGGTTATTAATTGTATAAGGAATCAATGGGATGAGAAATCAAAATTATTTCATAGATGTTGCTATAATAATAAGAGTTGATATTGTTGAATAGGGAAATCATTGATGGTTATTGGAAATATGACATGGTATAGTGACATCCCTAGGGGAACCATTCTCAAGTGATACTGTATATGCGGCCAGTGAAAAAGGAGGAAGTTTCATATGTAGTATAGACTATGGAAAATCAAATGTATATATATCAATAAATATTACATAGTTTGTATTTATATGACTTACATGTAATGTCTATCATTTTATATGTTGTACCATTTTTTCAGTTACTACAAATATTAGAAAATATGTGACATTGGATTTAACGTCATTTATCATGACATTAAATGCCTTGATAAGTCCTTGGGTGCACACCATGTGAATAGTTTGTCTCTATATGCGATGTGGGCAAACCAAAATTCCATTTTTATCTATTTATATACTTTAAAATATCTTATAGTGCATTATTTATTTGTCTAATTATTCAACACATTTCTTTGAAGGATTGCATAATGTGTGATTTGGTTACATGACACAAAAAACATACATACATACTTGTATGTCATATCCATTGGAACCAACCTAAATTCACACCACATGGAAATTTGATATAGGTAAATACAACATGATTTAGACTATAATGTATTGTTACCAACTATTTTCATGTCATATATTCCCCTAACGGTACATCATGTTATTTGGGATGTGTTTTTTTTCAATGTACCTTATAACATTTCACTTATGTGTCCAAATCAGACATGTAAAATATTAAATATTATGGTGGTTCCATTTATAATAAATAGGAGTGTATCTAATTATCATACATGTAATATATTCACAATGTTTGAGCTTATAATGTACCATAGCATCATTGGAGTGACGATCGAGTAAGGGCATGAAAATTAGAAGAAATTTTTTTTATCTTATAGAATCATAGAGACTACATGGATTGGGAACACAATGTATATAGTAGATTAGGCAACCCCATTAGAAATATAGTTTAAATCCTAGAATTATGGATTTGGTTACCCTCATGGATAATGTATACACCATAAAATGAGTCATGTGTCATAAAACATCCCGACCAGTGTGCCACACGATGGTTCCTTGAGAAGGTTCCCCACATGAACTCATGAACTCCTCCACATATGATAGAGGATTCTAAATAGTATTGAGGGTCTGGTAAGTCAGTATTGGGGTGACTATACCCATATTTATTAGAGTAAAACACTAACATAAACAAATAAAACAATGAAGAAGAATATATAACCAAAAAAATACTCATGTCACAAGATAACAATACATGAAATACAATACTCAACTGGATGTGATAACAAGTTATTCAAATATAAGAGTCTAGTGAAAATAATTAATGTGAAAACAAATTCTCTAAAACATCCCAAGAGGGTTATGAACCATGTATTGTATCCTCATCCCAGATACATCCCAAATAATCAATCCATCTTAGGGCCTTTTCCCTTATCCTATCCTACAGTAATATAATCTATTCAGGTATAAATCAGGAAATCTGAATAGGGTGTGAGTACAATTTAGGAGGACACCACCAATGGTGTCCAAAACTATGCATGAAAAAAGGTTTTCAATGAAGTTATATAATAAATATGTACAATTCATAAATAACCATATATTACATTTATCATTTAATCATATCTAATTACATTAAATATAGGGTTCCAGAAAAGATACATACCCCATTACAAACTTCATCTCATTCAAGATCCCAAAGTATTCCCTAAGTTATATCATATCTTAATACCCGATTTTTTTCAAATATCTATGTATTCTATGGTGTTATGATATATTAATAACAAATTATACTTTTGACGGATTTCGAATATTCTCATGTGAGTTCATAACTCACAGTGACATTATTTAAATTCCTTAATTTAACATTTATAATCAATATTTACAAAGTTACCAATATCACCAAAGTTAGTAATGAGACCTTGTTACCATACATACCCCTCCATAGAATGATTTTGTTCCCATTATCTTAATCGTAAATATAATGACCATGTTCTATATATACATCTCTTTAGAATGACCATTTTTTAATTACCTTACTCATATGTATGATGACCATCTAACCATTTTTAATTCTAATATTTGAATGACCATGTTCCTATTCATTCTTACATAATTAATTTGTAATTAATTATCCATATAAACCCATTACTAATTCAATAATTAGTTAAAAAACAAATCCATTAGTTAACTCAAAAATTAAATAACATTTCCATCACCATCAATTAATTCAATATATTATATAATTAATGTCACAATTTATGTCCAAATAATTAATTTTTCTAGAATTAATTATCCAATTATAAAACTAACCTCATCATAATTAATCCCTTAATTAATTATATAGATAATAACATGAAAGTATATAATTAAATTACAGTTAATTATCAAAACATAACCAATTCAATATCTCATAATTAATCCATTAATTAATTAGGTAGATTAAAATCCGTAAATCTGGTAATCAATTTCTCATATAAATTTTATAATAGTGCCTCCCCATATAAATATTATTAAATACTTAAATAGAAATTTAATTCAACCATGATTCTATAAATGAATTGATCAACCTAAATAATTGAATTTAGGGAAATAAATTTCTAATAGATTCTATCAATTCTACAATTTTTCAAATACAAGTAAAATCCACAACTATGGGAATTTTATTTTAGACCACTACATCATTTTGATGATGGTTGTTCTCCCAACATAAATTTCCAAAAAATGAGTTTCACAATAAAATAGAATTGAATTCCTAACCAAAATACCTAAATCAAGATAAATGGTATTATGATCTTTTTAATCTTGATCTAGATTTAAAATCATAGAACAATATCTCACAAAAGAGTATTATATTCATGGAAATAGATGATATCTATCATCAAACGATCAAGGGAAGAGAGTTCAATGAATGGAATACACTATAGAATGAGATCAACTTTTTAGGATGAGAGAAGATCTTCTAATCAGGCATTGAATAATGAATAAATATTGTAATTCAGCCATAGAAGCCCTCCAGGAAGATCTCAGATCACCCTAAATCTTCTAGTCCCGATCCAAGGTAAAATAGTTGGTGTTTAAGGGCTCTATTGGAATTTAAAAGTACTTTTTTGATTAATGAAACTCCATGAATGGTTTCCTAGGAAGGGTTGCACAGTTTTGAAAATCATGTGCTGATCGTAAGGACCACACTATCTAAGGTTCCTTGGTTTTTATGTTCAAGGTGCATGGTTATTCGATTAGTGAAAATACCATATGATCCACTCTTCATGGGTTCACATATTTACCTTAGTTTGGTACACAGTTTACCCAAACCATGCACCAATCTGGCATAGACCGATTTTCTACAAAAATTTCATAGAATCTAACACAACGCACCCCAAGTCATTAGTCCAAAAAAATGTTATCAAATAAAAATGTAAATGTACCTGAATTCATGTGTGGGATAACTCTAAAATTGATGTATATCTTTTAATATACCAAAATTATAACAACTTATCCTTTATCTTCACTACCAATACTATATAATATTCTTAGCCTAAAATATTAATCCATTGATTCCGCATATTTACTTTTATTTCCAATATTTCCTCATGTAGAAGTCTATGTTTCTATTACACACAAATTATCATAATAGTTTTCCCTAAAACACATTTTCACTATGATCCAACATAAGTATCAGATGCCTCTCAAATTACACACCTATATAAAGGTTATCCTCATCCACATCGACCACATCTGAAAGGTAAGGGTGGTACCTCCAAAGATATCATACATGAATAGTCCTCATGTATATAACTATATCTCAATGGAGGAGCTAATCAGTACAGCACTAGCCAAATTATCTCCACTATCTCAAAGGGTCCACAAACCTGGGAGCCAACAATCCATGCCTTAGTATCCTCTGGAAACCTATCCTAGGTGACAAAAGAAGTAACACTCAATCACATTCTGTAAACTCTATGGGTTATATTTTTCAATCATCATATGACTTAATTTTGATCTAATACATAGACATACGTTTTCCAATCATTTTTACCTTCTACGATGTCTCCTACGCGAGACTCGGTCTTCACAACTCTGACTCACCAGCCTCCATACAACATTATGGTTATCTACATTACCTATCCTAAAGAACCTCATATGGATACTTCTATATAGTTTCTTCATTTGGTGACATCTATATAGTTTCCTCATAACATTATCCCAATAGTTCTATTATAATGGTTTAACATATAGGTATAAAATGCACTACCTATATTATTCAATTCATAATAACCCAAATTGAATCATTATTCATAATCATATATGACAAAACCACCAAAATATCATTGGTCATATGACCCCACATTTATTATGGGAAAGAAAATGGTTGTAGTAAACCACTAGGTTTTTGATAGTCTTCCTTCACATATTGTTAGTAGAATTATATTGACACAATTAGTAACGGGTTCTTCCTTGAGGAATGGAGCTTTACTTTTCTGTTTTTTACTTTAGAAAACTATAGAAAAATAGGTTAAGTGTTGAATGAATGAACATGGAACAATGTGAATGAGGGTTAAACATCATGTAATCCTAGTACACACCATGAACGGGTGTCATCATGACATTTTATGGGGTGTAAGGAATTTCAGCAGAAGGAGTCAAAACTATAATATAAATATAATTTACTTTAATATACACATAGTATGATTTACATTTGTTTTTTATAAAATGGGTAGTAGCCTAATTTTTTCATTTTCTAGAATGATGGATCTCTAGGTTTATGAACCACCAATGCATATCATTGTTCGTACACCCATTTTATCATATAAAAACTAATTAGATCATTGTCATATGCGTTGGTCACAAATAAAAAAGCATGTGTTACCCATTGAGTCATTCTTCATGATTTCATCTCTCATCCTAATAACAGAAGTTTCTGAGTTTTTTCTTTTTTTATTTATCTACATTGTTCTATGTCAAATTATAGGTTGATGGTGGATGATGTGATTTGTACGAATACAAGGTACGTGGTCGGGTGCCTTTCTCTAATTGTCATGTTTTTTATATATAATGGTGTTCCACACATGCATTTTTTGGGTATCACATGTTTTAAAATTAACCCTAGTTATTCCCTATTATTGTATAGGTAATTGAATGAGTTTTTCAATGAATATTTTATTTTTTCCTAAAATAATTTCTTCCCCATTGGTTTTTCCTTTGGATGATTGTTTATGGATGTTTGGATTAGGATTCATATAAGCATTTTGTTGATATCCCTACCATTGGTATTGTGAAATGCTAATGGTTATATATGTGTGTTTTCTTTGTTTTATTTTTAATGGTTAAGCCTTCGGATATTTTTATTTACATGATAGGAATGTTATATGAATTCATACCAAGTGATTTACTGTTGTTTAAACTTTGTAATAGTGTAAATTAAATGTTTTTTAAGTTATATAAATTTCCCATGTTAGTTTATTATTGTAAATTATTGATAATTGTTTAAATTACAAGTGTTTCGTGTGGTTGGATTTACCTTTGTGATAAATTGATAGGCCATGAATTATGATGTTGGTCTGGTTGTTTTGTTTAATTCATGTGAATGCCATAGATGTATTGGTGGGCCTCATAGAGGATTTACATGAGTTTCCATGTTAAACGTGGATAATTAGGGCATACCATGGATTAAATATATTGGATTTGTTTACAATAAATGAATGATTCTTGGAGATTCCATATAAAACTGCCACTATCGTTCCTAGTTGACATAGAACTATACCCCAACTATGGTGATATGAGAACTCTAGAGAGGTAAGTCATGATTGGCTTATATGATTTTAGTAGGTATGCACCTAGAGGAATACTGGGTTTTCTGAGAGGTTCTATGTGTCAAGATTGTAGGTTGAAAAAAAAATTTAACTAAAGTAATACTTTAATTCCTACATAGTAATTTTATGGATTGGATTTGTATAAAAATTCAATATTAAAATGAAATAACATATGAATTGTCTTACAAGCCAATGATGATGGTTGTATTCTGTTTTCAGTTACTTGTTTGGATTGCCTTTTGAGGAGTGTGTTGTCCAGTCTTATGCATTGGGGTTTCTGGGATTAGGATGGATATCTATTCATATAATATTCAATGTAATTATTAATTTATAAACATGAAATGAATATAAATGAATACCAGTTCTGGTATGACTGTTTACTTTTGAGTACATTCTACCATACTTCCTTAAACATTGTACACTGCCTATAATATATATTTTGTGGAACACTATAACAGATGAAGGGTGGTTTTCTACTATGATTTAGTATCACACCCTATTTCAGACATGTATGTTTTTTCCCAAACAGATTATATTGTTGCAAGTGTTGATAAGGGTAAGAACGCTTATGCGAGTACATGATTTACTGGTAGGAGTCAGGGATCATGGGACAAAACAAGTATTGAGATGATTCTAAGTCTCCTTTCATTATTTTTTTAAACTTGTTATACATGTTTCAAGTATTATTGTACTATATCATATTTTGTCTTTTTTCCTAGAACATGTGACATGATGAATCATCCTTTGAATTATTTGATATCTAGTTATTTATATTATTTGTATTCGGTTGTATAATTATGTTTCATGATATAAACACTTTCACTGTTATTTTGATATTATTTCCAATATATTAAACACTTCCAATAAGGGAATAGTTTACCCAAAATCACACCTAGGACCTCATTACTAGTCTACAACCTCTGGCATTTGGGGAAATGTGTTTGACGCCATGTCACCATCTTGGTAAAGGGCACATTTGAGTGAAATCTGAATCCAAGATGTAACCATGTGGTATCAAAGGGTGTAATTTTATGGTTTACCTTACTATCTGAATATAGTAGATTGATATAATAAGGAAATTTAGTTTGGTAATGAACTGTTCCCATGAGTGATTACCTCATGTATAGGAAAAAGACAAATTTCATTGACTTGAATTACGATTTCTGGATTTTTGGTTGTTACAGTTGATTTGATTTCACCATTGAGTGACACACTTGTATTGTGCTATTATTATTGACTTAATTATTGATGTATTTTGTAGAAACCCAATGATATGAGGGAATGCAACCTCATGCATCAAATATTCACTTTTTAGAAGTCACATGCCATGTCTTCCTACCATGCCATTATATATCATTACTGATTGCTTGTGGTTGTGATAGATGTCATGATAGATATTCATGTTGGTGTGATAGGTACCATGATAGATATACCTATTGTTGTGAAAGGTGTATTTATACATTTTATGGTTTTAATTGGATGGAATATAATCTTTGATTCCTTAGGTGTTTGTATCCCCTTGAATTAGAATTTGGTGGATCATGTTTCAGACATATATGTTATAAGAAATGTTATGTGTGGATTCAAAACTTTAGTTCACTGGAAGTATGGTGCCTCACGGCTCATAATATGGTACACCATTGGATTACATGGAAAAAATGGGGTTTTTGGGGATGTATAAGGGGTTCACTACCCGAAAACCCAGACAACAAAGTGTGTGAGGCTATGAACACACAACACATGTTCTTCAATTCAAGAAGAAATTTATTCTTAAGTACACACAATGTAATATGAGTACACCCCATGTGGTAAGTATCCATGGGTCTGTCCATGTGAAGGAGAACACGTAAATAGGGTTTTGGCTAGTGCACACCATTTATTATAGGTTCACGTCATTTTGTATTACTCATGAAGAACCCATGTGGTTTAGGCCATGTAAAAGTACATGTCCAAGAGGGGAGACTCTAGGAAATTTTTTGTATTAGTAAAACATGATGTGTATCTTGGGTGATTACATGCCCATTTCAGCAGATGTACACAAATGGGTAAGAGATTAAGTGTACATACTATGTATGGTGTCTACATGTCATGTACTCCTCTTTTTTTACCCTTTTAAGGGTTTGTTATCCTATTTAGGTTTTCCAATCCTACACTTGGATGTTTGAAAATGAACATGAACAGAGGTGTGTTGTAGAAAATTTACATTCATGCCTCAATGGATACCACCCGATGTACGACATGAGAGTATAAATGATCTTACCATGAAGGTGGTAGCTCGAGGGATACCAGTGGACCTCCAATATTTCCAATTGTGGAAAAAATAGTTATACTAGTTGTAGGTGATGATTCTCTATTCTGTGGATGTTTTATGATGTCCATTACATCCTTTTAGGGAGCACCACATCCTACTGCATCTTTGAAAGAGCCGACATGTTTGTTCGAGCAATAGCATCCACCCACATTATTGGGGAATGAAAGACCACGTGCTAAAAATTCACGGATAGATTCTTTACTTCTGATTATTGACCATCTATAGGCAACTTTTTAGAAGACAGTAAATCTCACAATATATATGATGCATGATCCATGAAATTGATTTTTGGATATTATCACTCATGTCGAGTGTTATTGGGATATTGAGTTGAATGATTTTTAAATTGTCTTCTATGATTAGTTCTATACCCATAAAATGTGGCCAGAAAAAGACAAGAAGTTCATGAGTCTATAGTAGGGATCTTTTTCAGGGAGGGACTACATGACCTATTTTACTGAGTTCTATCATTTTGAACCGATCTTGATGGGTGACAATGTATCAAAGGATTGGAGATTCAAGCATGGTCTTAGGTTAAACATATGATCACAATTGAATGTATTCATATTGAATAATGTATCTGCTATTGTAAATAAGTTTCTGATTACAGAGTGTAATTTGATGGAATATAGAGGTACAATCTTGGGAATCGTGGTAATGGGAACTAGTATTTTCTCAACATGTAGTATGATGTGTCATCAGTTGCTTCCTCACGGAGACAATAGCAGTCAGTAAGTATCGTCATGTTGTCGTGTGAGATGATAGAAGTGAATTAGGATAGGGAATATAAGGATACTATGTCCGTAGGCCCCAATCGAGTGTCGATCATGCGAAATGATGGTTAATCTAATGTATTTCTACAGGATGTTTCCACAAGTACCTAGTGAGAATGGGTCTTCACCGACTCCATGTTCAAGAGTAGGGTCAACACCTTTACATCAGTTATGGAACTAGAATGCCTCAGGCTGTTGTGGCAAAGGTGGTTGTCTTGTCTATAGTATCTAGACATCATCATGTCATCAAAAATAGTTTGGATCAGCATAGGTTATCCAGGCAGGGTCATTGGGCTGCAGTGTGGGTCAGATTTATGTAATGAAATAGACCCAGTAAGAGTAGGATCTCAAACCCACTACTCTCATAGGTACTATTCTAGTCACCTTAATTTTAGCTTCCTTACTTTTCGATACAAGATATTCACATAATTTTATATATGTTCCCTATGTGGAGAGCCTAGGAATTTTAGTTTCTACTTATAATGATGTCAAGATGATAGACACAAGTTAGTTATTAGAACAGAATGTGTGGATCCGTGAAAGTAGTCCCCCTTGATATTGGTGTGTGTCACTTCATATGGTACCCCCAAAATATTAGAAATGATATTATTTTATTTAATTAATGGAATGTATTGTTTGTTCTCATTTAAATCCTTTCATGATTGCAATCACTATAGGGATAATGTTACATCAATAGATGGATGATCATTTATACACAAGGGTGAGTGGAATGTCTAGGTGAGCTGAGATGCACTGAAGCATCCTGAGTTGTGTGTAAGGACATATAGATTGAGATTGTATATCTAGATGACTAAGGAACATGTTAGATTAATTTCCCTCCAGTAGTAGATAATTTCGTGGACATCTTTCTGGATGATTTTTAATGTTTACCTTCCGTGAGAGGGGTAGAGTTCTCTATCAAGATAGTGCCCAGATCTTCACCAGCATCCATCACACCTTATAAGATGGTTTAAATGGAGTGACCTTAGATTAAGAGGATACTGGGGGATTTTGAGGCTAAGGGTTTCAATTTTCCTAGTACTTCTCCTTGAGTTACGCTAGTCCTTTTTTTGAAGAAGGCAGACAGTACCCTTTTGCTATGCATGGATTATTGAAAATTGAACTAGTTAAAAAAAATAAGAACTAGTATTCTATAGCACATATAGATAATCTTCTCAATTATATCTGAACAGAAATTGAATCTAATAAGATATATTTGAGATCCGGTCATCATCAGGTGCATGTTAGATCATCAGACATACCTCGCACAACATTTCAGAAAAGGTATGGTCTTTATGAGAATGTGGTCATGTCGTTCAGTCTCATGAATGTTCCTAAAATCATTATGTCACCAATGAAATATGTATTCCAACCATATCATGACACATTCATTATGGTTTTACTGTATTATATCTTGGTTTATTCTAACAATCAACATGACCATGCCAAACATTTTGAGATCATTTTGAGTGCACTGAGTGAGAATCATTTATATTTAATGATCACATAGTTTCACTTATGTATGAATTAGATTCACTTCCTATGTAACATCCTATCAGATATAAGTTTATTAGTGGAAGAAGAGAATGTGAGATTAGTAGTTTCATGGGAGCATCTTAAGAACATATTTTATGTGCGGTGTTTCTTAGGGTTGTTAGGTTACTACATGTATTTTATACATTACATATCATGCATATCACCACTATTAAATGGAATGAATAGAAAATGTGTGATGTTTTTTTTGCATATATTATTGTGAGGAGGCCTTTTAGGAACTAAATGGGAGATTGACATCCGAGTTAATACTGATTTTAGCAGAGCTGCATAGGAGTTACACTGTGTACTATGACAAATCAGGTATTGTGGTTGGATCCGTTCAAATGTAGGGGGATCAAGTTATTGCATACAGATTTTAGAAATTGAGGCATCATTATTTGAATTACTCAACTCATGATCTCGAGTTATATAAAATTGATCATGCTTTACATTTTAGGGGACATTAGGGTTTTTGATAGTGTTTTTTGATGTAAACAGACCACAAACGTCGTAAGTACAAATTTAAGAATAATGGATTCAAGCTAAGGTATCAAAGGCTAGAGAAATACATTTAGTATTTTTATATCAAACTAGCCTACATTCCAGGTAAGGAAAATGTCGTGGATGATGATATTATTAGGAGGACATAGATACTTATAATGAAAACGTAT
The DNA here is from genome assembly GCA_963277665.1 of Viscum album. Taxonomy (NCBI): domain Eukaryota; kingdom Viridiplantae; phylum Streptophyta; class Magnoliopsida; order Santalales; family Viscaceae; genus Viscum; species Viscum album. The sequence goes on from OY728147.1 coordinate 1,246,569,353, forward strand.
TGTGGTGAGTGTAATCATATTTCATTATTCTCTAAAATGAAATTGGAGGTTAACAACAGTTAGTGACATTCATTGTTATCATCCATAGATGATACCTTAACCCTACTAGATAGAGAGAGTATGAGGGAGCTATTAGACTCAAAATGCCTAGTTCTATTGGATATTGTGTTTGGCGAAGAACCTTTTCTTTGTTGAACCAGAGTTGAGGATTAGGTTCTTCTACAACACAGTCGCATATGGGTTTCAATAGATATGCTTGAGGAGTTGATTTTGGGAAATTAATAAATCTGTATGGGAAGTTAATCCTAGAATCACCAAGATGTATGAGGATTTACATCATCATAATTGGTGGATAGGTATGAAAAGTGATGTCACTTGTTTTTTCATGATGTTCTCAACTTGACATCTGTTTATGGAGGAACAACAATGACCAACTGATATTTTTCAGCAGCAACCCATGCCTGAGTGGAAATAAAATGATTTCATGATGGATTTCATGATAGGGTTATCGGGGTCTCCGTGAGGCAATAATGTCATATAGATTGTTTTCAATTGGCTCAAGTACGATTCACATTTTCTGCTGATCAAGGAACCCATCAGTGTTAATGTGGTTTGGAGGATTTACATCAAAGAGATTGTATGCTTGCACTGTGTCCCTCATTCTATCATTTCATATAAGTATAAATATTTTACCTCTCATTTCTAGATAGGTCTATAGAGTTAGTTGGGTATAGTGGGGTTTCAGAGAACCACATACAACCCTCAGTCATATGGAAAATCAGATCTCCCGATTTAGGTACTGGAGGAGAGGCTTGAAGAATGAATCATGGATTTTGGAGGTCCTGAGAGAAACTCATAACCTTGGAAATGATCTCCTATATCAATATCATTATTCAAAATATTCATAGGACTATATATGAGGATATGTTTGTAAGATAATTCTGATCACCAATTTATTGGGAGGAGGCTGAAGAGGTTGCTATGTAAGGACCTCTTCTTATCTAAGAGACCACTTAACATGAATAGTTGATTCATTAAAGAATGGATACTCCATAGTTTCATCAGAAATAATATGCCTGTTCCAACAGACCACATCTAGAGTTTTATGTCAGGGATCGAGTTTTCAAAAAAAAAATTTGAGAATGGAACACATGTGGATCAAGAGAAAGGGTAATATTTCACCGAGATACATTGGTCCATTGGAGATTCTTGAAAGAGTTGGTATGGTTTAATATCAGTTTATATTACCTAAGAGGAAATTGGTTGTGCCCACTGTTTTCCATAGTTCTTATTTCTAGTGTTACTTTTCTGAACTGTCTCGTGCTTTTCAACATGAAGAGTTTTTGTAATAGGTATATGCATATTTTAAGATACATCTGATTCGAAATATGGGTCGTAGAATGAAGGAAATCTGTGGCATGTCTGTTTCTTTAGAACAGGTGCTATGAAAGAATGTCCGAGTGTCAGACAAGTCCTAGGAGATGGAGGTTGATGTACAATCATAGTGGCTAGAGTTTTTTCATATATATTTTCTCACCACCCACATAAGGGTAATTCACAACAAAAACGCTTTAAGGGGAATGTTTGTAGGATCCCAATTATTCATTTGAGGTACATATTTTTTCTTTTCATTTTGTATTTACGAAAACTGGTGAAGAGGGGGTTATGGTCTGAATGTAGGATTGGTGCACTACATGACTACGTTTTAAATATTATTTCATTTAACAAGATTTCGTTTATTGATGTCGAAATACCTTTCTATGAGGTGTAAGGAATATTGGCAGAATGAGGGAGAACTGGAATTTCCATGCCATGTATTCTAGAGTACACACTATGTTATTTTTTTCTCTGTTAAAATTGAAATTATCCTCATTTCTTCATTTTATTTATAGATGGATCTCCATGTTTAGAAACCATGATCACCAATCCTTATTTTTCCACCCATTTGACCTTTTAAACACTGATTTGATCACCATCAGATGCATTGTAACCCAATCGGTAATCACTTCATTCGTATTGATCCATTCTCTATGATTTCATCTCTAGACCTTGTTCTAAATGAATGATTGTCTATGCTTATTTTATAAATATACCCACTATTGCATCAAATCTTATGAAAAAATTGGACTAGGTGAGTTGAAAAACTATAAGATAAGTGTTCTAGCACCTTTTGTTAATTATCGTGTTGTTTATATATAATAGAGTTCTACACACCCATTTTTTGGGTGTCCCATATTTTATAAATAATCATTTTTATTTTCAATTTTTGTTTAGGTAATTAAATGATTGTTTCAAAGTATGTCTTAGGATATTTTCCTTGATTAAGGGACCCCATGTCGGTGTTTTTCCCTTAAATAATTGTTTATATGTGTTTAGCCTAAGATTCCCTTGGGCATGCCATTGATTTCCCTACCTTGGTTTATTTGAAATGTAGTTGGATATATAAGTGTTATTACCACATGAGTTATTTTTTGGTTACTCTTATTGAAAGATTGAATTACATGATAATATTTTTATATGAATTGATACCATGTGAGGTACTGTTGTTTAAACTATGTAATAGTGTAATTTACCTGTTTTTCATGTTTTATCAATTTCACAAGTGAGATTATTATTATTAAATCCTAATAACAGAAAAAATAACATGTGTTTCTTGTGGGGTGTTTTACACATGTGATATATTGAATGTCCAGGCCTTATGAGGATGGTCTAGTTATTATGTTCGAGTTTTGATCGATCCACTGTTGTAGTGGTCAGACTCATAGATTCTTACATACTTGGATGAGTGAAAAATGGATTTGTTTTGTGATTCCATGGATGTACTCTAATGACTTTGTTTACATTTCATGAGTGATACTTAGTTCATCCTTATAGTATCTCTACTAATTGTCTTAGCTGATATGGATGTATACCACACCTAGTGTGATACATATATTCTTGAGTGGTTTGTCGGGATGGGATTGTAGGATATCTATAGTTTTTCACCATTAGTGATATTGGGTTTCTTAAGAGGATATTTAAGATGGTATTGTAAATTGAAAATAGACATTCAACTAGAGTGCGACATGAATTCTAACAATGGAAGACAATGGATGAGATCATGTTATAAATTGAATATTTAAATGAAAGGTCTTATAACGCATATTTGGAGTCGAAGAAAAATCTTGGATCTGATATTCACTTACATATTTATATACCATTATGATGTATATGTTTTATATTTCTTTTACATGGTGGTTTTTAGGATAAGGTTTCATCCCAAAACATATTTATTTCAAATTTATAAAATTAATTAATAATCATGAAATGAATTTAAAGGAATACTAATGATTTTAGGACTATTAACATTTTAATAACTCATTCCTTACTATTTTCATTAATGTACACTGCCTATTATATATATTCCCTAATAGACTAGCACAAATCATGTGTGGTTGCTTACTAGAATTTAGTCTCGCACCTTGTTTGGGTTATATTTTTTTCGAAAACAGATTATATTTTTTCATGTGTCAATAATTATAAGAACTGCTCTATAGTTAATTGATTTACTATTAGGAGGAGGAGATCATGGGACCTAGTCGAGGCTTGCGATGCTTCTGAGTCACTTTTGTAGATTTGTTGAACATTTAGTACATGTATCATGTATTACTATAGTGTATCAAGTTTTTTATATTTTACTAGAAATGTGGCATGAAATTTCATATATTTAGTGCTACGATGTATTGTTATTTATATTATTTGTCTTCATCTATTAACTTAATTTGATTGATATTACCACTTCTTATATTATATTAATATTATTTCCACTATGTTATAATCTAAAAATGGGGGAATAGTTTCCCTACTATCACAACTTGACCCTCACTACTAGTAAGAAGCCTATGGAATTTGGGGAAATGTGATTGATTCCATGTGGACAACTAGGTATTTGGAACATTTGAGTTGTATCCAGATTTAGAATGTTACATTCAGTAACACTACTATATCATTTTTCAAGCATGGACACTGAAACTGACATCATATTTCCTTGTACATTTTGGTTACACATTGATGCACTGCCAATTTTGGGACATGATATTCCCACGTGAGATCCTCTCTCATTCCTGTAGGTACCAAAATTGGATTAATCCTATATCTGACCCCATCTTCATTAATCAACCCATCTAATGATGTCTCCTATCCTTCAATGCATTACCTCAAGGATAAGCACTATGTATCCTTATACATTCAATCTCTGACACGTTTCAAAAGTGTAGACTATAATGAAACATAATGTTGAGTCACATGTTCTTGACTCTCACGAACCACCACATGCATTTCAGCTAGCATGTTCCTTATCTTCTGTTATGCACTCTACTCCTGAACAATCTGAATCCTAGTTTTTCGGCACAAGGATTATCCAAACTATTTATCTTCCAATAAGTATATTTCAATTCAAAATTAAATGAATTCATATACTCAACTCTTCATTTCATAATAAGATAAAAATCATGTTGGAAAAATATATACATCATGGACATGTGTTCTGTACAGACTTTAAACATTCTCCCAAAAGAAAATGTTACCAACACTAAAGATTATAATCCATTAATACTAGCTCATGTATGTGAATAAGATAATTCTATTCATGAGTCCAAAACTTTTGATACCTATTCACTACAACTTTATATCCCTGCATCAACCAAGTTCGAGGATCATTCCCAGATGTGTCACAACAAACCATATACTTCTCACCTAACTCAAGTAGAATCAAAATTTTTTCTAATTTAAAGTGCATATTCAACTTCTAAAAAACTCTCATAATCCAATGATCATCCAAAGTTTACTATCTTTTTTTTAAAGCCTAAAAGTGTCACTACGAATGATAATATACTTAGATGAATATCATGTAATATTCAGCTAATCTCAAGAAGATTCAGATATAAAAATAATTTTTGGGCTGCTACTAATAAAACATTTCTTGAAACATATCTTGTTCCACTGAGAATCCATCCTATGAGATTATTTTCCCTAGGAAGTGTACCTTGTCAATCCAAAATCAACACCCAAGTGTCTTAAAATATAACCAATTCTCTCTTTGTGTACCCAATATGATGTCAATATGCAAGGAATAATCATTATGATTCATGAAGTACACCAAGATTTCATCGTTAAACCCCAACATGATCTGATCTGAATATAGATGATGGATCATATTCATCAAATCCATAAACCCTAATAGTGAATTTTGAAAACAAATATAATTACAAAAGACTCTTAAAGGCCATAATTTCTTCTAAATGTAGTCTATGATATATCGTATGCCATAACTCTAAATTTATGATATCACAATATTAAATCAAACATTGGGAATACACAAGAACCCTTCAACTGACCAAATATATCTTCAATACGTGGAAAAAGATAGCGGGTCATCGTAGTTCTTTATAGTCTCATCCAATCTAAACTAATAGCCCAATAAGGTGGAGATGATCCTATTCCCATACTCTAAAAGAGACTAGATTTTTCTTCAGTACAAGCATGTATATATGACCAAAAAAAATTACGTAGATGTATCATATTTACCCAAGATCAACACTATATAAGTGGTTTGGAATATTGTCAATGATAATTTCCACTCCTACCTCACTGATGAGAGATCACCAAAGTATGGTCCTATCCAACCAACCATCCTGTATGCAGACTTTTCTTCCCACCGCCTTAGCTAAACATTTCATAATAGTGATTCATACTCTCAGAAGTCCCACCTGTAGGTCTTCCAATAAAAAAAATACCTGTCTAGCACTAGACTCATCCCTTAGGTTCTGATCATCTATGAGAGCATGATCCACCACTTTTGTAATGATTTTCAGCCTGAAGATATGCTCCTGGGACATAATCACACACTTAGGTTCATCATGAAAATGTTTCATTAAATATGCCTCTTATCTTGAAAATTTTGGAGCAATGTGTGGACGATCACTTTAGCTTCCATCATAGTACATCGTCGACATTCTCTCATTGGTTAGATGCATTAACTCAACCTCATTCTATTATATCAGAATCTCTAAATAAATGTGTTCCAAGAACCTCTCCATGAATCCATTATATAACAAACCATAAGACAATACAGTTCTTGCATGAATGTCTCATTACCATTTCACTAATCCACATAGAATGGAAACTAAAAACATGAACCTATTCTTCACCAGAGTCCTTAAATGGTCAGGTATTGTCTCTTTGGCCTCAACCAAGAATTCAGCTTCCTCAAGTCCACCCTCTTCAGTAAAAATCAGAAGGAGCTACAACTAAATCTTGATTTTCAACTAATACATAATATTAACAATCCACAATGTGTCTATTTCTATGAATTGAATGAAACAAGAAACATTCTATTGAAATTATCCTCTCATCTTCACCTGCCCAAATTGGTGCCTCAAGATCCATAATTAGAAAATCCTTCCTAGGTTATCCCCTTGATTATCCCCTCAACAATAATTATGGAGCATACTCAATACAACCTCAAACAAATGTATTAGGTACCATAATACAGCCTTATAACATTACCATTAGAGGAAATAATCACAACATGACACACTATGTATTTTCCAACAAATCTAACCATAAGTTCAAATTGAGGAACTATAACTTCCTGTAACGATCCTACTCATAGGTATTATTTCACAAGGGTAATACAAATATAATAATAATGTTTCACATTTAGACACCCAATTAATCTCTTTTCGCATCATTTTTCTCAACCATTTCAATAAATGTTATGCACCATTTTTTCATTTTAATCTGAGAGTAATGGAAAATAAATTATGTTTAACGACATACCCATAACCTATTTTATCATGTGATCTTAAAATTATGCATCTCTAAGTAACCCTAAGTGTATCTAATGATGCATGTAGACTCAAATCAGGTGTATTTCTAGGTCATGAATAAATACCGAAAATTTTCCAGAAACAATAATCATGTTGCACCATAATTGCATCACCCAAAGAGAAATAAAATTCAATTGTAAGATAATACTACAATAATAACAATACCACCCTAAGTACTTGGGTTTTCCCCTATACATGAGATTGCATATAACACACATGAGATAGTTAAAAATACCTAACACATCTTATTCCCCTATCTAAATTTCCAAAAATAGTAAAAAACAAATAATAAATAATACTAGAACATTGATTCCACTTTGCAATATCTTGACCTTGTTGCCACATGACAGAGCCTCGAGTAGGTTTCCCACCTGATCTCAAGCATGCGTCCACATACTATAGATGTTGACGAACAATATCTAGGGTCTAGTAAGTCATTCATTTGTAGACTTTACCCACATTTATTAGATTACTAAAATATAGGATGTAAATAAAAAATGCATAATAATTTATAACAATAAAAATACTCCTAACAAAAGGTAACCAAACAAGTAATACCTCACTCAACTGATTTAGAAATAATTATTTTCTAATATAAGTGTCATGTTTATAAAACTAAACTTAAAATTGGGAAGCTATGACTCCCTAATAGGGTCACATCCCATATCTAGTCTCTTCATCCGTGCACCATCCCAAATCAGCAATCCATCCAAGGGCCTTTTCCATTATCCTGTCCTATAACAATATAATCTATTCTGGTACTGATCAGGTAGCCTGAATAGGATGTAATTACAACTATGTATGCCACCACAAATGGTTCCTAATACCATCCCAGTAAAAATATAGTGTATATTTTTCTATAATGATTAAGTACAGTTCATAAGTACCCAATTATTATATAAGAATTCACTCTTATCTAAATATATTTATTCTACGATTCCCAAGAAGAGTTGTAACCCAGTACTATATTAATCTCATGAAGATGTGTTCCCTAGGTAATATAATTCCTCAATAACTTCTTATATATGAAGAATGATGTATTCAATTATTCAATGATATATTAGTAACTAATTCAACTCATGCTAGCATTTGAATATTCTTGTGTGAGGCCATAACTCAGAGTGCCATTATTTTCATTCTTTAATTTCACATTTATATGTATGACTTCAAAATTTACCAATATCACAAATGTAGGTAAGTAGACCATGTTAACATACTTACATAGGAATAGAATGATTGTGTTCCAATTATATTAATCATATATATGATTACAATATTACCATGTATAATTCTCATTAGAATGGCCATGTATCAATTCTATTACTCATTAGTATGATGACCATGTTACCATTATTATTTATCAATTTTGAATGATCATATTCCCATTAATTCACACATAATAAATTCATAATTAATAATTCCCATGAACCCCATTACTAATTAAAAAATTATTTAAATACAAAAAATCAATTAGTTTACAATACAATAAACTAATGATTTCAATAATAATTAATAATTCCAATGAAATTTATTAATCAATTTCACAATTCATATACCAATAATTAATTTTTCAAGAATTATATATCAAATTAAAAATCTCATCTCATCATAATAGATTTATAAAATAATTTTTTAGATCATAATATGAAATAACATAATTAATTCTCAATAAATTATATTAACTTAACCATTTCTATATCCCACAATTAATCAGCAAATTTATTGTCTAGATTACAATTCCCAAATAACATAATATATTTAAAAAATTAATTATCTAATAGGGCTGCCCCTTAGGCTCATAATTAATTCCTTAATAAATTATTTAATTAAAAAATTATTCAATAAATTAATTGGTCAACCTAATTAACCCATCTAACAAATAAATTTGTAATGGATTCTATAAATTATATAAATTTTCATATTCATATCCAATCCATGACTATGTGAAATATATTTTAGACCACTTAAATTCTTTTTATGGATGTAGCTCCACTGAAATCAGAAAAATCTGAGTAGCAAAATGATGCATATCTGAGTTATGGATATAAATCCCTAAATCAGGAACATCTATATCACAATATTTTCAATCATGATCATTATATATATTTTTAGATATATATCTCATTAAATAGGTGTATATATGATGAATTATATTATATTTTCGATTAAACAATTAATTGAAGATATGATAATGAATGGGATATGCATCAGGATGAGATCCACACACTGGGAGAAGAGATGATCTTAGAATTGGGCTTTGAATCTAGAAGAAAAGACATCAGATGAACATGGAACCCTTTCAGAAAGCTATGGCATCACCCAAAATCATCATGTCCTTAGCCAAGGTAGAATAAGAGGTATTTCAAGGGCATGGGATATTTTAAATCTAATTTTTGAATGAAAAAAACTACATGCATTGTTTCCTAAATAGGGGTGGATGTTTAGGAATACCATGCACCAAACTTCAGAACCTCTTTTTACAGGGTTACTTGATTACCTGGTTTTGGTCATACATTTTTTCAAAATATGTGCTCAACGTATGAACCACAATTCCTTGATTCCCAGAGTTATCTGGGATGGTAACCTATTTTACCCTAATAGTTTGTCAACTATGAAGATACCCATTTTGTCGAAAATTTTCTTAGAATCTGCACTAATGAACCCCAAGTCATTACTCCATTCAAAGGTACATTAATAAGGATGAAGACTAGGTGAATTATATCTTGATATAACTATATAAAAGGTTCATATTTTATATTTCATCAATTGGCTTAAGAACACACCCAACCGACGCTCAAACATTTTATTGGAAAGACCCCCCCCCCTCAAAAACATAAAATGGATTATTTGGAACTAATTAATCATAGTTAAATCAGGTTCTATGTGAATACAAATATTTAAATATTTTTTGGTTCTAAATTTTGTATGATGACTGGGGCTCTAAATTATAAATATTTCGACCCGTGAGTAACCAGGTAGATTTTTTATCTTAAATAATATCTTGGATTATTTTTATTTAGATAACATTTCATTACGTTTAACCTTTATATTTTTGGAGACTACTACGAAGTATTACTATTCCCTCTTTACATGGTGTATTTTACCTCATATGTTATGTCATTTCATACAATGTATATTTTAGTAGATACTATAATGGGAATGGTGTTGTTTTTTTAGTAAATACGTGAAATTGATGGTGATTTTTTATGGTTTTGAGTAAATATTTATATGTTGTATAGTGAATCCATTATTTTTATTTGATATTGGACTATGGAATAAAATATTAGGCCATTTATTCTTTTCATTATTAACTAATAGATGTGCGAGTTACATTATTGTGAAATTTTACATGAGTTTCAAGCCTATTAAATCATTATAAATTATATAAATGTTTTTGATTTATATATATGTTTATCGATACATGTAGTTATTTTATATGTATAATATAATTCCTCCCATATGATAGATATTCATTATTGGGTCTAATCTCTAGTCGTTATATTATGAGATGTGGATATGGTGTTTCAAACTCGACATAATACTAGACTAAGGTCATTGTATGTGGGATATGCCATATCACCATTGTTACACTCCAATATTTTATAATTTTATTCAAATTAAATTTATTTCATAAAATGATTTTTATGCACAATATTATTATTTAATAACACACGACACACTATTAATATATTATTGTTTAATAAAAATGTTATTTCCTAGATGTAAGAAAGTATTATATGAATTTAATTACAAAAGTTATGAAAATATAAATTTTATACATTTATAATAAACAAAATAATTTGTGGCCCTTTAAATAGAAATGAAATGATAACCTAATTATAATTATTGAAATTAATTGTAGAAGCATTGATTTGTGTCCCCATAAATGTTATTCAAGTCAATAAATAAATAAAAATCTTATTTTTATTGAATATAATGAAATTTTCATATTAAATATTTAATATAATGTTTAATATTCATATTATGGTTTTCTAGTAATGAGATAAATATAAATTCAATTTTATGATATCAAAGTGTATTTTCCTTAAAACATGTTATATATCCTTTGATAAATTTTTAAAACTTTTTTTTTTCTATTTTAAAAAATATTTTTGAAAAATAAAAAATATTTATGAAATATACATTTAAAAATTTAATTTTATTTAATTACACATGATGTTGTGAAGAGGATAATTTTTTTATACTAAAAAATACTAATTTTAATACAAAAAAACATAAATTTCATTTATATAATTTTCAAAGTTGTATCTTTTTTAAAGAAATTAAAAAATATAATTATATAAATTATTTTAAAAATAATTATATTCATTTTTTAAATTATTTCACATAACTAATTTAATTTTCAAATTTTTTAATATTTGGAAATGTTTCTCTCTTAAATACCACTTTTTCAGATCATCATCATGCTTATTTTAAATTTATATTTTATCACATCATTTAATGGAATTTAGAAAAATTTATTCAAAATTTGGTATAATAATAAATAATATTTATGCATAATTTCAACATATTTTTTTACTATCATGTATATTGAAGGAAATAAAAATTAATTATCATGGTTAAGGATAAAATGGGTTTACCAAGGTTTAAACTATAAAGACAAGGGTAATCATTATATAGAAACTGACATATATCATATTGGAAGACCATTTGACTATATTATACTTCTAAATGTAAAATTAATTTCTTTTGTAATATTTTTTGTGGTATTACTTTACTATTTTGGATTATTATGAAAAACTTCCATGTATTTTTTATGTTGGTTTCTTTTCCCACTTTTAAAATGACCACTTATATACTCTCCAATTCCAGGATATGATCATTTTTATTGACCAATACCTACCCTAAACCCTTCCCTAATTCCCTAACCATCACTTATAGGGATTTATTTTATAATGAATCCCTCCAACATGTGCATTAGGTATAAATAAAATGAGGCTCTTTGAATAAGAGTTCTAACTCTAAACCTCGCATTATCATTTTATTTCATGTTCCACCTACATTAAATTTTATTCAATTATTATTATATAATATCACTTGTATAATCCGACTAATTATATTTGTTTTTTTAATATATGGTCCTAAATACCTCTTACCTTCCATCAATAAGGAAATAAAATCATCAAGAGTGTTCATGGGAGACTAAAACCTCACATAGTAAATTAATTTATTTTCCAATATCAGGTCACTAGACTAGTTATAAATATATGTTTAAATTATTTTTATATTATTTTCAGCATATTTATAATTCTAAAATTTTATAATAATATATTAATTCATATATTCCATTCATTGGTAATATTATTTTGTTGCTCATGTGTAAAGTATACTACCACCTTGTGAAGTAATGTGATTCTTTCAATTATTATTTAATGTAATTAGTATTTGATTAATGAATAGTTGGGATAAATATGAAATAAAAATTATTATACAAATTTAATATATTATTTAACATTATTTCATTTCATCTTTCATGAAAATGGAAACAACATTAATGTGTATGTAAGACCTACCATCACCATGAACTATATAATTTATTTTATATATTTATATTTTTTAATTACTCTAAATACTTATGTAATTAATTTTTATAATATTTATATCATGGTTATTTTTTTATATTATGTAATCATGAACAAAATTAAATAACCAAATACTCCAACCCTATATATGTATTAAAAAAATGATACTACCCTAAATGTGGTGTTGACAAGAAATTTTGTATAACTGGATTATAAATGTTAATAATTGAATCATATATTTTCACAATATTATTTTTATATTTCATCAATTAATTTATATTAATGATATATTTATTATGAATGATTTTTGAATCTATATGAAAGAATTCAATTTTTAATGTATAGAGTTTGGTATCAATTTTCCTACCTTGAGACATATGATGTGTTATGCACCTATATTCATTTATAACGTGTATAAAATACGCTGTTGACATATAGTATCCAGAATATTATTTTGTAATGATATTAAATGATTAATTTCCTGTTATGTTTTAATGGGGTTTTCATTTCAACATTTTCCAATATTGGATAGGATTGCTGTTATAATCTCTTTGTTTATCAAGATTGATTATAATTATGTTTTTAATGAAAAAAATATTATAATTCATTCCTTAATATGGTAATAAATTCTGTTCTCCTCATGTAATTTACTCAGAGTCAATGTGTTCTCATCATTTTCTCTTCTTTATAAACTCATGATTCCAAATGATTGTTTTTAATTAAAAGATAAGAATATTTATCTATTCAATTGTAAACTCTTTTTATTCCATAATAAATTTTCCCAAAAAATGATTACAAATTGTTTTAATCATATCTAAAATATTTATTAAATAAATTAATAGACATGATTTCTTGTTAAAAAATAATTTTGAAATGAATATTTATGTCATTTTCCTATAAAATACCATTTATAAATTACCGAAAATGTGAATGCAATCCCATTTTTGGCCTACAACATGAATAAAATTTCCCATCATCATGGATATTATTTTTAATGGTTATGAATTTTTATTTTTTTAGATTTAGTTTTATATTAACACTATACCTATAACATATTTTGAATTTATAATTTTTGGATGGCTATTTTCGGTGAAATATTTCATTCCAGAAGAAATGATCCCAGTGATTGTTTTTCAAATTACCTTTACATCTATGAGGACATATTTTGATGATAGTTATCATTTAATAGGGTTATAATCCAATGATACCATCCTTATTATTTTTATAGATTTTTTATTTTTATGATGAAAAGTGTTTTATAAAACCGATTTATTGTGGTTTATAATTATAAGGTCTTAGTCAGAAACATATCTTCTTCTAATGAATTTTGATTATAATTTATTTTTATTCATTCCCAGGTATATTATTGGTCCATATTTCTAGATAATAATTAAAAAATCATACATAATCATTAAATATTACAAAGTATATAAATCTATATTCAATTAATTTTTTCAAAATAAAAAACTAATAACAGAAAACATTGTTTCTTTTCAAGAAAAGTATTCAAATACTATAATCATTGCATCATCTTTGAACATACCAATCTATAGACCTGTGAAAAACAATTAAAATAATTGTATGAGATCAAAAATAGTATTAAGGGAAAAAAGGGAAATCGTTTATATGTGATCATGAGGGAAATAAATAAGAACATGTGTAATTTCATATAAGAATGAAAAATATGACTATCATAATAACAAGAACAAGGATCATAACATGAAAATGTTGCTACAAAAATTAATTTATATATTCATACAAATATAAAAAATTTCCTTCCAAAAGTATTCATATCACCATGCTTTATCCAAATATTTTCTTAAAAATTAATAAGGTTTTTCACCAACGAATCATAACAATTTCAATGGTTATTCACCAAGGTATTGTAAAACCTTTCATCTATAGAGAATAAATTATTTTCATAATTAATTATAAGGATATCATGGTAAAAACATAATATTCTATTATTTTCATGTTATCCACATATATCATAATAAAAAATCTCATTAATATCCCATATTGATCTAGAGAAATTTGATTCATATCAAAATCATTGTGTTTTTAAAAAAGAAATTAAAAACATGATCATTATGTAATTTATAATCTACTGAAAGTAATATATGGTATTATGAATATTTATTATCGAATTAAATAAATCATATCGGTATCATTTTGAATACCCTTAGAAATTAAATAGTTTTGGGTAATCAATTAATCAAAATAAAATATGTTCTTGTAAAAAAGAGAGAGATTTTGAGACAAAAATTCTATACCACAACTTCTACGAAACATCATTTGAGAAAAAATTAAAATGATAGTGGTAGAGGGTATCCCATCCATAAATGACTAATAATATTGTATAAAGACAGAATAAAATGGAAATAATAAGATTTTCTAGAAATTTGAATTATATAGGACATAAAAAATAACCTGAAAGGAAATATAAGTTGAGATTTCCCATAACACATAAGAAACACTTGAATACATATCAATAATGAATTACATTATAAAAAACAATAAATATCATGTGAATATACTAATTCAAGACATAATTATTCATGGTGGTGTCTATATACCTTACAGGAAAATAATCGGGCATAACATCAAGATATTCTCAAATAAGGATGATTGAGATAAAGACCCTTAACCTGAGTCAGACTTGTCTCATTCATTATTTATATTATTAAATAATAATGATAAGTTAATTTATACTTTTTTGATAATAGAACTCATGTTTTCCATTTATTTTATATCATTTATTACAATTTAATAATAATTTATTTAACATTTATGTTAATATCAAATGATTTGTCGATATTTTGTAATTGAGTCAATAATGAACATGTTATGATTCCATATTGTACATATTTTCATAATTACATAATATAAAAAATTATATTAATTATTTATATATAAATTATATCATGTTTATACTTTTTTATAATAGTTCATAACATGTGGATATAAGAAATTAAAATCACTGTTCAGGGAGACAGTAGCCCGAACGTACGCATGAACACTGACTTTATTTCATTTTCATATTAAATGATTGAAAAATAAGTTTTGCATATGAATATTATAATTAAAATATAAAATATTTGTTATATAATTTACATAATTTAATTGACCCTATCCTATATATGTTCCATGTATGGAAAGAATGATTCATATAAATTTAAGGGGGCGGTAGTCCACACATCATCAAATGAAATTATCGTATTTATGCATTATGGAAAGCATAAAGGTCACTTGGAAATAAAATTTATAGATGAATATATACAACATAAATAAAATATTTGTAATATATATATTTTTTACATTCAGTATGGCCACTAGTAGAGGTGGTATGAGAAAATTGAACAATCGTCGTTTCGTGAGGCAGTAGATTGCAGTAAATATAAACAATATATTCTATATCGATTATATATATGTGTGTGTTATGTTTATGTAGAATAATTAGAATAATAAATTACAAGTAAATTTAAGATATTGGTTCTATTATATGATAATGGAAAAAAGAGGTTATGGGGTTGGAGAAGAAAAATAAATTATAGGAGTATGAGAGGAGACATTGAATCTAAATAGGGTACCTCCTTTTGATTTCAGCCAAAATGTCTTCTTGAATTGGATTTTTCCCATGATAAAACATCTATGATGAAGGGAGGGATGTTGGGAGATCTTTTTAGCATAATTTTTAAGATTAAAAAGTCTTGAGAGATAATAATAAGGTTGTATTGGTGGTGGTCTTTTATAATAAAGAGGATGGGCATTTTTGGAATGTCTGGAAATATTATATTATTATAAATTTATTTTCAAATCATAATAGTTATGTTGTGATAATCTTAATGGTTAATATGTGGATGTCTCTAAATCCTTTCTACCAATAGGTTTTAGTCGTGTTTAGGTCGCAAAAATAACCTTATCATTTAGCTTTAACCCATAGATAAAAATGTTAAAGATTACCATGTCTTCTTGCATTTTTGTAATATATGGTTACTATAATTTCTATAAAAAGCCAATAGAACCACAAGTAGATTATTAATTTAATTTAAAACATTATATAAGTTAGTTAGATGAATCCTATATTTTTTATACTATTAAATCATTTTATAAAATAGTATTTATTTTAATGAATAATTTATGACAATTTTTACACTATTTAGTATTTAATTTTTTGTTAAAGTCATAACAACTTGATTCCGTATAAAAATAAATAAATCATCCCTCAAATTTCCATTTCATAATAAATAAATTGTGAATGGCCTCAAAATGTACAATTTACATTTATTTTAATATTTATAATATCATTTATTTGAATCATTCGTTAATATGGTAATCATTGCATCATCATTCTGTCATAAATAAATTTATTTATTTGATGCTTAAAAATTATAAATAAAATACCTTGATGTATAAAATATTTTTATCCTTATAAATAAAACATATATTATAACATATCAACTATATAAACTAAATTAATATTGTTTTAGTTATGAGTAACATGTTCATGTTATATTTTCATTTTCATTAAAATAACTATTATAAAATATCATTATAACACCCAAGTGGCTCCAAGAGGTCCTAAATTCTACCCGAAGATGCTCATAGTCGGACATATCTCACCAAATATCATAATCCACATGTTAGGGTTGTTTTATATTATTATAATTTTAATATTTATCATTATTTACTTGATTTAACCATTAACTATGATAAATAAATATAATTTCTGAAGATACTATTCATAAGATCCAAAAATAAAAGCTACCTATTTAAAAAATTTGGATCTATTTATTTCAAATATGGAATATAATTTTAAAAATTATAATCATAAAATTATTAGTAATTAATTTAAAATTAATTCTAATTACCAAAACAAAAAATCCGGGTTTTAATCATTTAAAACTATCAAAAGAATGACATTTGTTTATTTCCAATTTAAATGATAAATTAAATCCAATGACCATTAGTGGATTAAAATATTAAAAATAATCCAATTAAATGTTTAATAATTTGAAAGTAAAATATAACTATATAAATATATTAGATGAAAATACAGTTTTGAATTAAAATACAGTATTTTTGACTATTCATAAAAATATGGATTTTATGGGAAAAATTCCAAAATTTTAGCCAATGTAAATTATAATGACCATATTTTAATAAAGAATATTATATAAAAAAATATAAAATATAAACATGAAGAAAATTATTTTAAAAACATTTTCTCATTAAAAAAGAGGTTGAAACGATCTTCTAATAGTGTTATAATATTTTATGTTTAAAATTGGATTCATTCTCGTTCTAACCTTCTAAAATTCATTGTATAAATGTATAACCATTTAACAAATATGTAAATTAATAATAAAAAATATATATACATTTCCACCAATACAATGATTTGGCGTTAAATACAATTTAAAATATTAATATTATTGTTATTTTATTTTCTGTAATAACTCAGTGTTGTGAGGATAATATTATTTAAATAAAACCCATTTTTGATTTTTGGTTATGAAATTGTTCATAATTACCACATTATGATAAATTTAATATTAAATACAAAAATATCAATAGATAAAAAATTTTATTATTCTATAAATACATGGGATGTTACATCATTTCACCTATTGGAAATTGCATCCTCACAATTTTAAAATTGATCTAAGAAACATATTTGAAACTCCCACATCATAAAAATATTTATTTAAAATAACACATTAAATGAATAAAATATAAGTACATAGATAATTAGAGATAACAAATTCTAGGAATATATTCAGTATAATATTGATATGAAAGAAAGACAAACCATCTTCTACTGATAGAGATTGATAGGAAACCTGATTAAGATAATGTTAACAACCACGAAAACCATAAACTTGTTATAGGTTAAATAGTATTTTATTTCCTAGTAGATTAATTAATGGGATTTTTTAATATCCATTTCACCATGCTGAGGAATTTATTTATAAGAATAACTAATAAAATATGAAAACATACTAACATTTGGGTAGGGTTTCATCATTTAATTAATATCTACCACAAACACATCTTTTTCTTAAAATGATGAGTTTTCAGGATGAATTGGTCCGTTCTGAAGCACTATAATAAACATCAATAGAAACACATTATCCAACATTGTTTTCATTAGACAATATCCAAAACCAAACTGGTCAGTAAATGATTATATAATCCCTTAAAATAATAATTCTTTATAAAAATAAATACATCCTTAAATATCTAAAATTCAATAAAAATTATGCAAAGTTCTAGAAAGACCATTCAATAAAATTTTTCCCTTATAATTTTCAGAAAAACCAAAACTAATATTGAAACCCAAAAATAATTTGATTTGATCACACTATCTTCCAATATAAATCTTACCATTTATCATTAAATAACATCATAATCTATTAAAGTCTCAAACATAAAATTAATTAAACTAATCACATATTATCCATGATAGGCAAATCATATCCAAAAATAACCTAAATCTACAAATACCAAAAATAAAAAAATTTATTTTTTGAAAATAAAAATCGACTATTAATCCTCAAATAAAATCTCATATTATTCTATTATTATAAGGCATATAGTGTTCTCTAAAGAGAGAATGTCTTCCAAAATAACATTTATCACTTAATCCAAAAATAATTTTCCAATCTCATGGGTATGAATTTAAAAAAATATATTTCTCGAAAATAAAATTATTATTGTTCCATAAACACTTTGAACTAAAAATAATGAAATCATACAAACTAGGGACATTACATAGGTCAGTGGCAGGCAATAAAATACTATAACACATTAGTTGTGGGTTCGATTCCTATATCCTGGTATGACGCGACTAGTAGTACCAAGAACATAGTGTTTTAAATTTTTATATAATAATATAGGTCTTATAATATTCTAAAAAATTGATAAATTCCTTAAAATTAACAAAATATTGTTTTAAAGACAGTTTTTATCTGATAGATTTCATTTGACATAAAAAATATTATAATATAATAGTACCTAAAATAAATAATCCTCTACAAAATAATTTTAATCACCACGAATTTTAATAACCTAACACTAAAAATTATTCTGAACATAATAAAATGTAGGATAATCCATAATCTTATAATACAATTAGAGGATATCCAAATTTTTTGAGTTTTCCAAACCCTACTCTGATACCAGCTATAAGGAATCAACCATAAACTTAACTTATTCTAGTGAATTTTGACTAGAAATTATTTTCATTAATTAAAAATGATATTTTAGGTCTATAGTTTTATATAATTAAGAAAAAATCCTACATATTCATTAATTATTATATTGTTGATAAGTCCAATGGCAATAAATTTTTTTCATAAAAGAAAAACTATTAAAATGGAACATTGTTTTTTTTCTAAATTTATCATCAAATACATTCATCATAGCGTATTCTTTGTATTTACCAATCATAATTCCTATAAAAATATTTTAAATGATTTAATTAGAATGGAAATATTAGTATTTCAAAAAATGGGAATAAATTTCTATTTGTTCTTAAGAGATATAAATAAAAACTTGAGGACATTAATAATGGCATGAGAATGTGTAATACCATAACAATAAAAACATGGAACATAACATGAAAATGTGGCCATAACATTTAATTTAGACATTCACAACTGTATCACCAATGTCCAAACCCATGTTTCTATATCACCAAGGATTATCCCCATGGTGTTATAAAAATGGCCAAGGATGTTCACAAAGGTATCATAAATATTGCAATGGATATTTACCAAGGTATCGTAAAATTTTTCAAATATATAGATTAATTTCATTAACTAATTCAATGGTGTGATATTATGGTGCACCACTAATATGAATTTATATTCATTTCATCCACATATATCATAATAAAAAATATCATAAATTACTCATAGAGATCAAATGGAATTGGTTTCAAATTAAAATCATGGAATTTTTAATAAAGTTCCTAAAAACATTATCAATATGTTGTATAGTACCCATGAAAAGGATAATAGTGTTTTATGTAGGATGATTCTAGAAAAAAAAAACCATGTTTATGACTTTGTGTGTAAGCCTTTCAATGAAATATGTTTTGGTAATCAAATAAATTATATAAAATATGTTCTTGAGGAAAAGAGAGATATTTTTAGATGAAAATTATGCATCTTAACATCGATAAAACAAGGTTTTCAAAAACAAATAAAATAAATGGGACAAGGGTATCTAATCACTAAATGAATCATAATATAGTATATGTATATAAAAAACTTAAATAAGAACATGGTGTGGTAATTTAAATTATATACCACTTAAAAGGGAAATTGAATTGATAGAGAAGTTGAGAATTCTCTAAAAACATAAGAAACAATTGAGTACACATCATTGTTTAAAAACATTAAAAAACATTAAATATCATGATAATATACTAATAAATGATATAATTATTAATTTGAATTTATATTCACCATACAATAAAATAATGGTGCCTAACATAATGGTATGCCTCAATGAATGGTGATTGAGACGAATACCCATACCTTAAGTCTGACTTGTCTCTTTCATTATTTATCTTCTGAAATAAAAAAATTAATTTATACATTTTTTAGAACCATTATTATTTTTTCCTTTTTTATATCACTTATGAACATGTTATAACAAATAATTAATTAATTATTTTCATATTAGACGTTTAATCGATATTCGGTACTTGATTCAAAAATGAACTTTTTATGATTATACATTTTCAATATGGTCATCATTACATCATCTCAAGAATGATATTAATGATTTTAATATCATAAATATCTTATATATATGTATTTATAATAGTCAATAACATTTTTTAATAATAAATTAAATGCATCGTTCATGGAGATGGTTAGCCGTACGTAAGCATGAAGGCTACGTTCATTTCATTATAATACAAAAGAATGAAAACTAAATGATAAATATGTATATTATAATTCTATTATAATATAAATTTTATATACATTAAATATGTTAAGTATAACCATCCTTTATATGTTGCATATAGGGAATGAATTAGTCATATGACATTAGGGGGGTTATCGTCCACACATTCTCAAATGAAATTATCATATTTACAAAGGTTGGTAATCGTAAATACATGTTTTAAATTAAAATTAAACAATCATAAATACAAAATAAATATAATATATAATATATATATAAATATTATGACATCATAATTTCAACCATGGGAGGTGGTCATTGAAAATTGAATAATCATCGTTTCGAGAGGTAGTAATTTGTTGTACATAGAAACATTATGTTATGTATTCATTAGATGTAGGTGTGTGTATGTTTAGGTAGAACCATTAAAAAAACACAATATTATAATAGGTATAGATTTTTTTATGAAATAATGGAAAAATGGATGTTAGCATCATGGATAAGGAAAAAAAGGAAAAGAGATTAAGAGGAGACGGTACCTCTTAATATGGTAACTCCATTGGATTTAAGCGAAAATGATTTCTCGAATCACCTTATACCCAAGGTATGGATTGTAGGTGGAAGGTATGGATTTTTTGAGCTTACATAATCTATATTTGGACAATAAAAATGGATTTATAGATGTGAGTATGAGGGTAGAGGTGGTGGAATTTTATAATAGGGAGAGGGGAACTTTATGAAAGTCTTGTATTATTATAAAATTATATACCGATTGTCAAATTATTATAGTTTAAAAGTTCTAAATATAGAAGATAATATTAGGATGTGTCAAAATCCTCTCAAACAATAGGTTTGAGAAATGTTTAGGGCACAAAATTAAACATATCTGGTATCCCTAATTCTCAGTTAAAAAAAATAACTCTGACCATGTCATCGTTAATTTTGGTAATATACAGTTTCTATTGTTACTATAAAAGGAAAATATAACCACAGGTGGATCATTGGTGAATTTTTTATCATTATAAAGGTTATTTGGAAGAATCATATAATTTTAAGACTATTATATCATTTAATGAAATAATATTTGTTTTAAATACTCATTTATGTCAATTTTTAAACTATTTAATAAATTAATTTATATAAAGTTATAAAAACTTGATTCCTTAAAAACATTCATTAAATAATCCCACACATGTCCATGTAATCTGAAATTTTTTTGGTGGCATTTATATGATCATATAAAATTTATTTAATTATTTATAATATCATTTATTTCAATCATTCAGTTATAATTCGATCACTACGTCATCATTATGTCAAAAATAAATATATTTATTTAATGTCTAAAAAGTTAAAAAAATTCCGTGATTTATTAAATAATATAATATTTATAATTACCATTTATATTCTAAGATAAAATTTATATAAACCAAATTAAAATTTTATTAGTGAGGTGATACATGTTTATGTTATATTTCCCTTTTCGTTAAAATAAATATTATCAAATGTCATCTTCACACCCATGTGGCTCCATGGGTTACTAAATTATATACATGGATTCTCATGGTCTGAAATATCTCATAAAATAGGATAAGTTCACTTTTTAGGATATATTTATATTATGGTAGTATTATTTTATACCCTTATTTACCTGATTTACCTTTTAACTCTAGTAAATAAAAATACTTACTACACTTACTATTCATAATGCCAAAAAATAAACAAAACCATTTTTTAAAATTTGGTACTTTTGATTAAAAATATGGAATACATTTTTCATAATTCAATACACAAAAATTTAGAGTAATTATTTCAAATTTAATTCTCATTGTCAAAACCAGAAAGTGAGTTTTTAAAAAGTAAAAAATAACAAAATATTGGCATGTGTTTCTATCAAATTTAAATGTGAAATTACATCTAATGACCGTCATTGGATTAAGTGATAAAAATATAATCCGACTACACTTTAAATCCTTTTACAATTAAAATATAACTATATAAATAAATAAAATGAAATTTCAATTTTGAATTAAAATGCAGTATTTTCCCCTATTCATATAAATATGGATTTTATCAGAAAAATACCTAATTTTTGACTAATGTAAATTTTTATTTCCATATTATAAATAATAAATTTATTTTATCAAATAGAAAATATAAAAGTTATAATAAACTTTTTTAAAATGGGTTCTCCAACAAAAGTCGCTAAAATAATGTTTTAATAATATTAGAGTATTTTAGGCATAAAATTGGATACATTCTTATTTTATGCAAATTAGTTTCCCTATTAAAATTTAAAAATAGTTTGAAAATATGTAAAATAATAGTACATTTAATACCCTTCATTCATACTAATACAACTCTTATGGGTTAAATACCATTTAAAATAATAATAATATCAATATATTATTTTTTGGTATAACATAGTGTTTTTTGCAACGTATGTTTTAGTAGAAACCAATAGTTTCATGTTGAGTATGCTACTATACATAGTTTTTACATTAAACCAAAATTCAATATCAAATTATAAAGTATTACTAGATATGAAAATTTATTATTCTATAAATACCGTGGATGTTAAATAATTACCCCATTTTGAAAATTGTTCCCTCACAATTTTAAAAATGGTATCAGAAACATCATTGAATATACCATATCAGATATAATTCAATACAACAATCACATTAAAATAAATAGATATATGTACAAAGGTCACCTTATATATCACATAATTGGATTCCATGTACAAAAACATGATATGGAAGGTAAAATAACCATCTTGTTATAATATAGGCTGATAAAAACATGATTAGATGAACGTTAACTCCCAGAAAACTATCACGAACCAAGTTGGTTCACTATTTAATCGACGCCCAACCCAGCCAGCGGTAAGGACCGAAGGGTGTTCCCGATCCCCATGGACTGGCACAAGTGGCCGGGTATCAAAATAAACATGGGAAACGATTTACCTGAATAAACAAATATAAAGCAGCCAAAAAAATAACCCAAAAAAGTAAAAGTTACAGCCAAACATGTCTTCAACCCAAAACATGTTTTTGAGTCACATGTATCCAAAACCCAAATAATACAAAAAACAAGGTGACCAAAAACCAACCTAAGAACTGTCGCCTGATGTGAGGACACCACCCTCAAGCCGCCACCAAAACGCCACGTAGAGAGGCCTACTAATAACCTGAACCACTGCTCCCAAATGTTGGACCCTTACCTGTATCATACGTAAACAAATCTACTTACACCCATGGGTGTAAGTAGGGTGTGAGCAATCCCATAACAGGATATCACCAAGAAAAGATTCCACACAAAAATATCAAAATACAATACATTTGCAATGATAAATAAAAAATGAAAGACGTTCTTAATAATGTTAGTGAAAATGGTTTTCATAAAACAACATTAATGAAAAACAGTTTAAGGTAAACACATTTTGTGAAGTAACTCAACATACATATCTCATATCTTTGTGCACATAAAGTAACTTGTAGCACCAAAAGATGGGAGAGGCTCTATGGGTACTAGAAACAGGTGGGACCCTAGAATATCGTGTCTCGGTGAAACGTGTCTTATATGGCCACGAACCTCATATAATGTGGATTAAAAAGCCACGACCCAAAGAACACGTAGCATAGAAGGTCACGACCCTCGGATATCATACGTTTTGTTAGTGTTTCAATCATCAACCCTGCCGGTAAAACCGGGCCGAGTCATCTCCGGAACACTACCTCACTAGTCCTAGTCCCCCCACCTAATACCCCATGCTTCCCTCCTTGTGCAAACATAAAGATCAAAGTTCACATAACATGTCACATTACACTTAAGATCCAAAAAAGGGGCTTACACACAAAAACATGTCATTATCACACTAATATCCTTTTTTGAAACCACACACACCAAAACAAAAAAAACTAAATATGCAACACTTAAACATTAAATTAAACTATCTACAGAACTTAACAAAACACTTTGATAATTTAAAACCACTAAAAGAAATTATTAAATAGTTTCCAAACATATCACAATATTTTTAATGTCAAAATTTCACTCAACCCCTTTTTAGAGAAAATCCATTTTTACACAATGAAAAAACATAAAATGCATCATCTGCACTTCCTAATACACTAATAGCTCAATTAACAAAACATTGATAAACAGTTCAAAGTTGTATTTCAAATAAAAATTGAATAATTCACTTAGACACTTCCAACAAATTAAATGCACATTGAAAACATAATCACAATAAATTTTTCTGCATAGAAACTAATTAACAAGGTGATGAAATATTTAGACAACATGCAAATGATCATCAGTTAATAATTGTGTGTGGAAACACCTACCAACCTGTCAAAATCTTGGCACAATTGGTGCGCATAACCCACCAAACCTCAAACAAGATCAAAACACACCCTAAAAACAAAGCACAACATAAACACATCAAAAATGAATTTAACACAAACTAAAACCCATTCGCAACAACACCAATGAAGTAGAAAAATAAACTGAAGTGTTCTGCACCTACGTACATGGTTTCCAAAGGTTGGGAAGATGGAATATGGATCGATGGAAGCTTGTACGATGGTGGGAGGAGGTGTGCGGCTTGGTGCGAGGAAGGAGGAAGACATAGAGGTATGTGGTGCGGCTTTCCAAATAAGGTACGTGGAGTGGCGCGGCTGTCCAGAATAAGAAGGGTGTGTGGATATCAGCTTAAGGCATCAAAAAAATATAGGGGAGACCAGTTGACCAGGAGGACAGTGGAGGGATGCGGCCTGCACGGCAGAGGAGGAAGGATGGAGGTGCAGCTTCAGCTGGGAAAAATGGACGGAATATAGGAGGGTGCAACGCAGATAGGTAGAAGGGCCGGCTGGGCCGTGGTGTGCGGGAGGCAGCAAGGGAGGCCTTTGGAGTTAGGTGTGATGAGAGATGAGTGATGAGGTGGTGCGGCCGAGGTGGAGATCTGGTGAGGTGGGTTCGGACGTAGGGCACGCCGCTGAGGGTTAGGGAGGGGAGCTGCGGCGCGCCAAGAGGAAGAAGAATTAGGGTGAACAGTGGCCCGCTGGGAGAGAGGGAAAGGAGGGAAAAGAAATAAGAGAGAAAGAAAAAAATAAAATAGAAGGAAAGAAAAGGGAAAATAATAGAAAAAAAATAATATAAAGATAGAATAGGGACCTAAAAAACTACACCACCTAAAATAAAATAAATAAAAAAATGGTAAATGAAATTAATAAGATAAATTAATAGAGGTGGTCAAATAATAACAATAATATTAATAATGGATTTAATGAATAAAAATACGCATTTAAAAAAGTTAATGATTAAAATGGCCACCTGCACACCAGGCAGGCCGTACGGCTTCGACCGTGCCCTGCCCGCTCATCGGGCATTATCAAGGCAGCGTTCAGTTATCAGCGTAGATGTGCACACTAATTTCATGCCAAGACATCTTTCCAATGAAAAAAATTATAAAAAGGAAACTAAAATGACGTAATAAAAATAAAAATAACAAATAATAATTAATCATACCTCGATGCGAATTTCAGGTGTGACAATTCTCCCCACCATGAAAACATCCCACCCTCGGAATGTCAATTAGAAGCATGATCAGAGAATAGTAATGGGTACTCCTGCTCAACCCAAGACATCCACTCCCAGGTCTCATGCTCTTCATTCCCATGCTACCATAGAATACGAACCAAAGGAATAGACTTTATAGAAAGCACCTTCTCCTATAAATCCACTATCTGCATTGGCCGCTCAAACACCGATAAGTCTGGATCAATCTCCAACTATTCCCAATTCAACACATACGGCGAATCTGGGATATACTTTTTATGTTGGGAGACATGAAATAAATCATGAATCGACGTCAGCTATTAAGGAAAAGCTAACATGTATGCCACTTTTCCAATCCACTCAGTAATCTTGAAAGGCCCAACATACCTCGGTGTCAGCTTTCCCTACTTTCCCAAGTGGCGGTGACCGAAACGAGGGGCAACCTTCAAGATCACTCTATCCCCCACTGAAAACTCAAGATCCTGACGCCTCTGGTCTGCATAAGATTTGTGGAAACTCTGAGTTCTCAACAATCACTCCCTAATCAGCCTAACCTTCTCAGATGTCTCCTGAACAAGGCTTGGTCCTATGAGTGAGGTCTCGCCTACCTCAGCAAAACACAAAAGAGACCAACAAGGCTGGACATAGAGTGCTTCAAAGGGTGCCATTCTGATGGAATACTGGCAACTATTATTATAAGGAAACTCGACCAATCCCAAATGGATATCCCATGAGCCTCCTAAATCTAACACACAGGCTCAGAGCACATCTTCAAGAATCAGATTCGCCCATTCTATCTGGCCATCCGTTTGAGGGTTGTATGTCATGATCATCTTAATCTGCGACCCAAAGCCTTCTGGAGGCCTCCCCAAAACTGAGAGGTAAAGCAGGGGTCTCTATCAGAAAAAAATGCCGAGGGCACACCAAGAAGTTTGACCACCTTTTGAACAGACAAGAGGCACAGATCCTCTACCTTTGATGTATCTCTGATAGGGATAAAGTAAGATGACTTGGTCAAATGATCAATCACTACCCAAATCACATTCCTTCCCCGAGGTGTCTGAGGCAATCCAATGATGAAGTCAATGGAGACCTCTTCCCACTTCCATGTAGAAATGGGTAGTTGCTGAAGCAACCCAAATATCCTCTGATGCTCTTCTATTATCTTCTGAGAAGTGTTGCACCTCGAAACAAAGTCGGCTACGTCCCATCTCATACTTGGACACCAGAACTAATGGAGAACATCGTAGTACATCCTGGTTGTACTAGGATGGATGTACCACCGAGACTGGTGGCCATCCTACATCACCACCTTCCGCAGAGACAACGAAACCACATCACGACCCTTTAAGCACAAGATCCTCTCAGGAGACAAAGAACATTCAGAAGGAGTCTCCCTACCATGATGAAACTGCATAAATCGCTAACACAACTCATCTCTGGGCTTCTCTCTCTGAATCAACACCAGAAGGGAATTAGTCAACTCAATGCTAGCTAAGAAGGTACCTTCACTATGCTCCCTTCTCTCCAGGTGCATCTGTGTGAAAATCCCCATCAAATTCCCCTCATCATTGGACTTCCTCAACGCCTGCACTGGTACTTTCCCGCTCAAACCATCCACCACCACATTACCCTTACTCGATGTATAGACAATGTCAAATTCAAAACCCTTTAGGAACTCGATCCAGCTATGTTGCCTCAAATTGATATCCTTCTGAGAGAAAATGTTAGATATACTCTTAAGGGTCTAATAAACCAAAAATTTCTCAACAAAGACATAGTGACTCCAATTCTTCAGGGCGTGCATCACTGCTGCCAACTCTAAGTCATGAGTCAAGTAATTCTTCTCATGCCGCCGGAGCTGGTGAGAACCATAAGACACAAGATGGTCATCCTGCATGAGTACACATCCAGGGCCCATACCTGAAGCATCACAATAAACCACATAGCACTTTTCCGACTCTGGTTAGGTCAACATAGGTGTGGTGGTCAGCTGCCACTTCAACTCCTCAAAAGATTCCTGGCACTGTGGGATCCACTAAAACATCACCCCTTTCCAGTTTAGTGCGGTCAAGGAGGAGGCATGATGTGAGAAATCCCGAACAATTCGCCTGTAATAACCTACCAGGCCAAGAAAAACCCTGATCTCAAACACATTCCTCAGTTGTTCCCCTGACATCACCGTACCGATCTTCCCAAGATCCACTAAAACCCCTTGTTCTGAGACAACATGACCAAGAAACTTCAATTCCCTGATCCAGAACATGCACTTCGAGAGTTTCACATATAGGTGATGCTCCCTCAAAGATCCCAAAACAATCCGTAGGTGATGCTCATGCTCCTCCTCATATCCAGAATAAACCAAGATGTCGTCCACAAATACCACAAAAAAGGAGTCGAGATATTGGTGGAACACCCTATTCATGAGTGCCATAAAAACTTACAGAGCATTCTTCAAACTTAAGTCATGACTAGGTACTCAATGTGACCATACCTGCTTCAGAAATCAGTGTTCAGGATATCTACTTCTCTCACCCTGAGCTTATGGTATCCCGAACGGAAATCGATCATGGAGAACCACTTTTCCGCCTTAATTTGGGCAAAAAAAATATTCAATCTGGGGAAAATGGTATTTATTCTTGATGGTCACCTTATTCAATTTCTGGTAATCGATGCACAACTGGAGGGTTCCGTAGGCCTTCTTCACGAATAAAAATGGGGCGGCCCAAGGAGAGATGCTCGGGTGAATGAATCCTTTGGATTCCAAATCGTCCAACTATATCATTAATTCCATAAATTTTGTGGGGGCCATGCTATATAAGGGAAGAGATATAGGTTGTGTTCCCGGCACCAACTCAATCTAGAACTCCACGTCCTGCTCTAATGGAAAGCCTGAAAAATCATCTGGGAAGACCTCTAGAAACTCATCCACTACACGAGGTAACCCGCCCTGAGAAATAACACCATCTCCCTCAAGTG
Source organism: Viscum album (assembly GCA_963277665.1). NCBI lineage: Eukaryota > Viridiplantae > Streptophyta > Magnoliopsida > Santalales > Viscaceae > Viscum > Viscum album. The sequence continues at coordinate 1,246,599,231 of OY728147.1, forward strand.
CGAGTGAAGAAAACTAATAAGAATGATTCCTCAACTCAAGGAGTTGAGGTCCTCTGCGGCCCGACCGAGGATCCCTATCTCCATGAAATAATTGAGGACTCCCATCTGGTGCCATAAAGCTGACTCAACGCTGATAGCAGTCAATATCCGCTTGGAAGTGTGCCGGAAAGTATATGACGAGGAGCACATCAAACAGGTCCATATCAAGGACCAAGAAATCCCACTCAATCTTGACTCCTGAGATAGATAGTGCGCACGGTGGGCACATAACACACTGTTCCTTTTTCTTACCCAGTGGTGTTACTAACTCCAATTCAAAAGATAAAATATTGGTTGGAAGGCTCAATAAGTTCACAAGATGGGAAGATATAAAAGAACTTGAAGCACCTGTATCAAATAAAACTGCAGCTATAGAAGATGCAATAAAAATGTTACCTCAAACAGTCGAAGGTCCTGCATCAGATCCTTCCGGTGCCTGATCCACAGAATGAAAATGTATGGTCCCTACTTGAGAACGACCGCTCGCCTGAGGCTCTGCCCTGATCTGGCTCTGCCCTTAAGACGATTCAGTCCTACCACCACCACCACAGAACCGAGATCTTGTAGTCCTGGTCAGCTCCGACTAAACTGATATCCCTCTGGGAGCCACAGATCCAACACCACTCTGGTAAGGGTATGTAGCCCTGCAGAAGAGCTATAGATGTCCCACAACTCCACACCCATGGCATAGTCTGCGAGGGTATGGACAAGCAGGTCGGATGTTCCCTACCCTTCCGCACTAATGGAACACTACGGACCCTGCACCAGATGTCCCAGATGATGTCTTCCTGGGAGGATGAGCTGAGCTGGCACCACTCTTCTCCCATTGATCGTCACGCTTCCTCATCATCTCGGATGAACTACCACTGCCAATCCCTGATACTCATCCAAAAAACCCTGACTTCCCTCTCTGGTCAATCTCGACCACGCAAGCACGATCGACCACCTCGGCATAAGTTCCCAGCTTGAACAAGAACACCTGAGAATGGATTTCTTGTCGAAGTGCCTTCTCGAACTTCCGAGCTGTCAAATATTCACTTGAAACAATTTCAACTGCATACTGCACTAACTCAGCAAAGCAGTTTGCATACTCCATCACTATCCGATTCCCATGGGAAAGATCCATGAACTCCCGGGATCTATCATAGGCAAAGAACTATGGACAGTATTTCTCATTGAAGATAGCTTTGAAATATTTCTAACTCATATGCTGTTGTCTCCTAGCCTGAATCACGGATTCCGACCACTTGCGACTGGAGCCCACTATATAGAAAGAGGCACACCTTACCCTGACTTCCTCTGGAGTGTCACGGAACTCAAACATGCTTTCTATTTTCTCAAACAATTCCTCTACCTCATGAGGTTTTGAACTACCTTGTAAAGAAGGAGGTTTATTCATCAACAACTCTTGAGCTCTATCCTTCTTGGAGCAAGATTGATCCCCTCTAACTAGAATATGGGCGGGGGCAGGATTCTCCCCCTGTCCTAAAGTCTGGAAAGCTGGGACCGTGGCTTCTACCAATCTCTGATCAAGCGGTGAGGGAGAACTCTCCCTGGATTCCTCTCATGGGTGCGTATAAGCACTATGGGGAGGCATCTTTCTGCAAGGAGAAATATTCATAAAATAACATCATAAATACATCATATCCATAGAAAAGTAAAATCATCATCAACATAAGTAATCCTTATTAAACCAAATATGCAAAAATAGAATCATGAACAAACTCTTCTTCCCCGCCTGATGTCCACACACAGTCTGTAGCCTCCAAGTCCCACCTGGATGAGAAGTCAATCAAGCATCCCAACATTCCATGGCAACACAGGGTCTATCAAGAGGTGTGTTGGCCAGGAACCCTACTCGTAACCAGAATTCTGAGCCCCGAAAATCCTAAATCCTTTCTTACCAGACTCGTCCAAAATAAAATAACTCGGACAACAAAAGAAACCTTCCTCTGATAACATTTTTACATGAACCAAGTCGGGTCGCCATCCGAACCAACGCCCGACCCGACCTGCAGCAAGGCCGGAAGGGCATTCCCGATCCCCACGGGCTGGCACAAATGCCCGGGTATCAGAATAAACATTGGGAACGATTTACCCGAGTAAACAAATATAATGTAGCCAAAACAATAGCCCAAAGAAAAGTAAAAGTTCCAGCCAAACATGTCTTCAACCAAAAACAGGTTTTTGAGTCACATGTATCAAAATACCAAATAATACTAAAAAAAAGGTGACCAAAAACCAACCTAATAACTTTCACCCGGCGTGAGGACACCACCCTCAAGCCGCCTCCAAAATGCCACATAGAGAGGCCTGCTAACAACCTTAACCACTGCTCCCAAATGTTGGACCCTTACCTGTATCAAACATAAACAAATCTACATACACCCAAGGGTGTATTTAGGGTGTGAGAAATCTCCTAGAAGGATATCACCAAGAAAATATTCCACAAACAAATATCAAAAGACAATACATTTTCAATGATAAATAATAGAAAGAAATAAGTGATTAACAATGTTAGTGAAAAATGGTTTTCATAAAACAACTTTAAGGAAAAACAGTTTAAGGTATACATATTTTTTGGTAGTAACTCATGTGACATATCACGTATCATTGTGCGCGCAATGTAACCGGTAGCACCAAAGGATGGGAGTGGCCCTATGGGTACTAGAAACTGGTGGGACCCTAGAACATCGTGTCTCGGTGAAACGTGGCTTAGATGGCCACGAACCTCAGATAACATGTCTTAGAAGGCCACGACCCTCAAAGCACGTTGCTTAGAAGGCCATGACCCTCAGATATCATAAGTTTAGTTAGTGTTGCAATCGTCAATCCTGCCTATGAAACCGGGCCAAGGAATCTTCAGATCACTAACTCACTAGTCCTAGTCCCCCCACCTAATACCCCAGGATTCCCTCCTTGTGCACACCAAAAGATTAATGTTCACATAACATGTCACATTACACATCAGAGCCAAACAATGTGCTTACAGACAATAACATTTCATTTGCACACTGATATCCTCTTTTGAAACCACAAAAACCAAAGCTAAAAAATAAACTAAATATGCCCCGCTTAAACATTAAATTAAACGTGCTACAAAATTTAACAAAAAACTTTGATAAATGCAAACCACTAAAATAAATTATTAAACGGTTTCCAAACATGTCACAAGATATTTAATGTTAAAAGTTCACTCAAAAGCCTTTTTAGAGAAAAATGCATTTTTACACCATGCAAAAACCTAAAATGCATCATCTGCACTTTCTAATAATCTAAAAGCACAGTTCACAAAACATTGATAAAAAATTCAAAGTGGGATTTCAAAACCAAAATGGGATAATTATCATAGACACTTCCAACAAATTAAATTCACATTGAAAACATAATCACAATAAATTTTTGCACATAGAAATTAAAAACAAGGTTCTGAAATAATTAGACAACATGAAAATGATCATCAATTAATAATTGTGTGCGGAAACACCTACCAACATGTCGAAAGCTTGGCACAATTGGTGTGCATAATCCACCGCACCTCAAACAAGATCAAAACACACCCTAAAAACAATGTGCAGCATAAAGGCATAAAAAATGAATAAAACACAAACTAAAACCCATTTGAAACATCATGAAAGCAGTAGAAAAATCAACAGAAGTGTTCCACACCTACGTCCATGGTTTCAAAAGGCTGGGCAGATGAAATTTGTAGTGTTGGAAGGTTGTCCGATGGTGGGAGGAGGTGCGCGGCTTGGTGCGAGGTAGGAGGAAGACATGGAGGTAAGTGGTGTGGCTGTCCAAAGAAGGGAGGTGGAGTGGTGCGGCTGTCCGGAAGAGGCGGGGTCCATGACTACCGGCTCAAGGCAGCAAGAAAATAGCGGGGCGACCAATTAAGCAAGAGGACAGTAGAGGGATGTGGCATGCAAAGCGGTGGAGGAAAGATGGAGGTGCATCTTCGGATGGGCAAAGCGGACGGAGTATAGGAGGACGCAACGTCGGGAGGATAAAGGGATGGCTGGGCCGGGGTGTGCGGGAGGCAACAAGGGAGGATGCTGAAGTTCAGCGCGATGAGATAGCAACAGCGAGGTGGTGCGTCCGAGGAGGTGATTTGGTGAGGTGGGTTCATCCGAAGGGTGTGCTACCTAGGGTTAGGGAGGGGAGTCGTGGCACTCCAGGAGGAATAATAATTAGGGTGAATAGTGGCCCACAGGGAGAGAGGGAAAGGAAAGAAAAGAAATAAGAGAGAAGGAAAGAAAAAATTAAAAGATAATGAAAAAGAATGAAAAATAATAGAAAATAAAATAAAATAAAGATGGAATAGGGACCAAAAAATTGACTAAACCACCTAAAATAAAATAAATATAAATAATATGGTTAATGAAATTAATAAGATAAATTAATAAAGGTGGTTCAATAATAATAATAATAATATTGGTGTTAATGAATAAAAATACGCGTTAAAAAAATGTATTGATAAAAAGGTCCACCCAGACACCAGGTAGACCGCACGGCTTCGCCCGTGCCCTGCCTGTTCATCAGGCATTGTCAAGGAAGCATTCATTTATCAGCGTAGATGTGCAGACTAATTTCATACTCAGCCCGCTTTGCAACGAAAATACTTATAAAAAGGCAACTAAACTCACGTAATAAAAAGAAAAATAATAAATAATAACTAAATATACCTCGATGCAAAGTCCAGGTGTGACAAAAACCGTAAAGATTTGATTGATTAAACAGTGCTTGATTTCTAAGTAGTAAAATTAAATGGATTTTTGTTTTATTTTAATATCCTTTTCATATTGTTGAAGAGTTTATTTTTGTGCCTTCCTAATAACATAATGAATCAAAGTTACAAGTATATTATGGTTTCATCCTTTAATAAATATATACCAGATACTCATATTTTCCCAAAATGGTGAGTATTCAAGAATACTTGGACCCACATGATGCACTAGAGTCAACTTCAATGGAATCATATAATCAAAAAAAATTCTTTAAACTTTAACCAATACCAAATTGGTTATTAAAAGATCATATAATCCCCAAAAAGAATAATCCATTATAAAAATAAATAGTACTCTTAATATCCAAGATTCAACAAACAATACAGCATTTTCAACATATAGCAGTCAATAATCAATTTTCCTTAAAATTATTTAAAATAATCCAAACTATTTTTGGAACCCAAAACTCATTTTATTTGATAATATAGTCTTCCTTGATAAATCGTAACATTTATCTCCAAATAAATTCAATTAATCGAAATGTATCATACGTAAAAGTAATTAACCTAATCACATATTCTCTATGATAGGTTAATAATTTTCATAAATTACTTATATCACCAAATGTACCTAATAAAAATAAATATTCATCAAAAATAGAATTCAACCATTACTCCTCAAATGAAATCCCATTGTATTTATTTTCCCACAGGCATATAGTTTTCCCAAAAGGGAGAATATCTTAAAAAATAACATTTATCACTTAATACCCAATGAATTTTTCAATCCCATGGTTTTTTATTCGATAAAATATATTTCTCCAAAATCAAATTATTTTTATTATATCAAATCATTTATCTAAAATGAATGAAGTCATAATAACTAGGTACCTCACGTAGGTCAGTGGTCTGAAATAAAAGGCTATCACCCATCAGTTGTGGGTTCGATTCCTATAGCCTTTTACAACAAGACAAGTTATCATGTGGTCTGTGTGTTGTCCCTTTTTATCAAACTATATAATTCTTATTAAAATAACTATATTATGATAAAATCTTCAAAAATAACCATATGATTTTTTAACCACAATTTTAATCTCAAACATTATATTTGAAATTCAAAATGTAATAACACAGAACATCCTAAAAAATAAATACGTCCAAAAATATTGTTAATCGCTATGAAATTTTATAACATAAGACTCAAAAGGATTTTTAATAAAATAAAATTATGATCAACCATATAATTATAAACCCATGAGAATAAATCCTAATCTCCAATGTTGTTTAAACCCTACTCGGATACCATCTTTTAGGAACTAATTATAAACATAACTTATTATGATCACTTTTGACTATAATTGACATTCATTCCATCCCAATGATCTTTTAGGCCTAAAAATTTATATAATTTGGACAAAATATTACAAAAACATCCAATATTACAAAGTATAAAAGTCTACATGACATCATATTTTTTCAAAAAAACAATAACTATAAAAATGAAACGTGGTTTATTTTCAAGAAAAATTTTCAAATACCTTCATCATAGAATATTCTCTATCCTTAAAAATCTACAGACATGTGAAAAACATTTTAAAATATGGGATGAGAACAAAAAGCTCTATAAGTGAATATAAGGGAAACATTTTACATGTGATCTTGAGAGTTATAAAAAATAACATGATGACTTTCATAAAGTCTTTATAATATGGAATATGATGACAATAAGAACATGGATCAATACTTGAAAATGTATGTACGACATTTAATTCGGACTTTCAAAGAAATATCACCAAGGTACATCCCCAATATTTCATGTCACAAATGTCTATCCTCAATGTGTCATAAAAATTACTATGATTATTCACCAAGGAATTAAAACAATACCATGGTTATTTAATAGGGTTTTATACAACATTTCATCTATAGAGATTAATTTCATTACATAATTCATTAGACATATATCAAGATTCACCATTAATTTGTATTTATATTCATGTTATCCACATATATCATTATAAATAATCTGATAAAAAACCATAAATATCAATTGAATACTTTTTTCATATAAAAATTATTGTGTTTTTATAAAAATTATTAAAAACATGATCAGTAGGTCATTTATAACCAATAAAAAAGAAAACATGGTTTTATATAAGTTTGTTACAAAATAAAATAAATCATTTATATGGTTTTTAGTACCCCTAGAAATTGTTGTGTCAATATGGTATTCTTTATGACTTTCTCATTCCTTCTTGTTTTGAAAATCAGAGACACCTTATACTTAATGAAATCTATATTTTACTTATCTAAGGAAAAATTTCCTTCCGTAAGTAAATTTAACCTTAAATAGATTTCCTTATACATATCTATATTTTTCTAAAGTATAAAAAATGGATTCATATTCTAAAACCCTGGAATCATATATTACTTTGTTAAGAAGCATTTTGGTTTAGGATAAGAATTTTGGATATGAACTCTAATGAAGTTCCAATCGCAATTATGGATACGAACTCTCATATAGTTCCACTCCGAATTCTGGATACGAACTGTCATATAGTTCCACACCGAATTCTGGATAAGAACTCTAATGCAGTTCCACTCTGAATTCTGGATACGAAATATAATGAAGTTCCAATATGAATTCTAGATACGAACTCTAATGAAGTCACATTCCATGTCCTGGATACAAACTATAATATTGTTCCATTCTGAATTCTGGATACGAACTCTCATTAAGTTTGACTCCGAACTTTTATGAGTTCGACTCCGAACTTAGATTAGTTCAACTCAAAACTTCTATGAGTTCAACTACGAACTTCTATGAGTTTGACTCCGAACTTCTATGATTTTGACTCTTAACAACTGCTAGTTTGACTCCGAACTCTTACATGTTCTACTCCGAACTATGTAATTTCAGATTCCAAATTCTACTGAAACCAGATGCCGAATTTCCATGGAGATTCATACTCCGGATTTCTACAGAATTCCGGTTTTGAATTCATATGAAACCGAATATGAATATCTCTTTATTATAGAATCCAAATTTCATTTTGGTTAGACTCTGAACTATTGTTTTCTTACATTCCTTACATTATTTTAACTCATGCTTAAAATTTTTTAGTTACAAAACAATGTCGTTCTTTCAGATATTGAATAACGGTTGGTTGAGTGACATGTGTACAGGTCCCTTCGAAATTCAAGGAAAAATATGACCGTTGGAGGAAGGAGCTGACCATTGGATCTTTGCCTATAAATAGGATATCATTTGAACAGAAAAAAAACATTGAAACACCTTTGAGATCTGTTCTTACATGTTGTTGAAATGATTTCTAGAGAGAGAGAGAGGATCTTATCAACTCTCAAGCTTCATGCATAAATTCTGAACAACGTGTTCAAACTTTTTCCTTTTACAAGATTGATTCGTGCAACTCCGATTGTTGGTGATTAAAATCGAGGGCTTTCATGGATAGGAACACAGAGGTTCCAACACTTCGAAGTTGAGGTCTTCCTTGCTGAGGAAGGCAGAGGTGCCGACTACCTAATTGTTGAGGGCTTGCGAGGATAGCAAGACAGAATCCGATCATCGTAACGATGGCTTGCCGTAGTGTGGGTAAGACACACTTTCTTGAAATTATAAATCAAGGGACCTTTATCCATGGTTATTGGATACCCTTCTCTTTGGGTTAAAAGAGTTATTGTTTGTTACTTGTAGTTTTAGTACTTGTCTTTTCCACTGAATTTTTTATTTCTAAGGAAAGTATAATTTTCTTATACTTCCTTACTTATACTCTGATTTAGTTAGATTCTATATGCTTTAAGGTAGAATATTAATATTTTTATCTATTGTTATGTTACATTTTCAAATTCACTATTCCAGAATCTAGCAAGTCATTATTACACATAGAGTTGTTGTGAAGTTTGGTTATCCTAAAAATTTCATAATTTTATTTTAAAATGTACAATTCACGCCCCTCTTGTATATGAGAATATCATTCTTATTCGATCCTAAATTTGGTATAGTAGAGTATATAATACTCATACCCATACCATCCTATCAATTGATATCAAATAATTTGGTTCAATCTAAATTAATCTCACGATTAGATTCAAAAGATAATTCTCAGATTTTATTTTTTGAATCCACATTTCTGGATTCATATTTTCAGATTCATATTTTGTTCGAAATCTATTTTTTAGACTCATAGTTCGGATTGACTTTTTCTTAGAGTTACAAAATTTATTTATTTGTATATTTCCTCTTTTTTACAGACTTATACTTCTAACAAGTTTGTGTGCCAAATATTTTCATAAGGATTACAGGTTTAAACGTTGGTTCTATCGATAATCAAAATCCTACCAGACCACCAATTATTGATGGTAATGAATAAAAATATTGGAGAGATTTTATGAAGACTTTCGTTATCAATACTGGGATAGATAACTTTGTCATGCTTTCTGGATGATACAAAATTCCTGACAAGGAAGTAAGTGATTTTACTAATCAATAAAAGCATGAATATCAACTCAAATATAAGGGAAAAAATACTTTACTTTTTTCAATGACTAGGAACATATATAGCCAAATATCTTCTTATGGAATAGCTAACTGTATATGGAAAAAAACTTGATGTTACACATTTTGGTACATCTAAAGTGATTGAGACTAGAAGAGCCGTTCTCAGATCTTGGTATCATTGTTTCAATTTACCTAATTGAGAACCAATTTGTAAGGTGCAACAAATAATCATGACTATCATGAATAGCATAAAATCTATGGGAGAGAAATTCCTAGATGATGATGCACTTATTGACAAGATCATAGATATCATGCCGATGGAGTGGGAATCAAAGAGGACTACAATCGATGAAAACAGGAAGGTTACTCAAATTTCTCTTGATGAGAAATTTGGAAATCATCTTCAACATGAAAATAGAATGAAGAGAGATGGTGACAACATAAATAAGAAGAATTGGAATGTTAGTGTTGCTTTTTCTATAACTTTAAATCATATGAAATCCAAGCCTCCTGAGAGAGTTACTAGATCAAAATCTAAGAAGATTACTATCCAATCCGAATCTAGTGAGAGTGTAGTCTCAAAAAATGAGTAATCTAATCTTTCTTGAAGGATGAAAAAGATAGTTGGACATAGAAATTTTCAATCCAAGTATAATAATAAGGAAAGGAAATAAAAGAAAGATTCATAGGTCAGATGATATGAATGCAAGAGGGCTGGACACATAAGACCTGACTGTCCTATGCTCAAAAGAAAATAGGGAAAATAGAGGCATTATAAAAAGAACATAAAGAAGTACTAAAAGTACAAAGCTAAGAAAGTTATGAAAGCTAATGACACCTGGAGTGCCAGTGGTGGTGACTCTTCAGATGAATCTTCTGATTATAAATATTCTGGACAGAAGAATCTTGTACTTATAGCCATCCTACTAATTGATAATCATTGCTTTATGGATAAGGTACACAATGCTGAATCCTTGAACAATGTTTCTTTAAATACTAATGATAGTAAATATTATTATTATTCGGATGAATAATCCTCTTCTGATGAAGAAAATACATTACCTACCTATGTAAAAGTATCTAGGTTTGCTAAATTTCTTGATATTGAGAACTCAAAACTCATGAAAAATATTGAAAGGAAAACTATAGGAATACTATTCTTACTAGGGAAATATCAGATCTTTCTAAAGATAATGATAATAAAAATGATTATTTCGAAATGATTTCAAAAATTCTTGAGAAGTAAATTTTGAGAAGAATAAGCTTTCAAAAGATCTTAAAAATGTAATTTCTAAGAAATATGTTTTCGAGCCAAGATCTTGCTCAAAATCATATGTTTGTGAAGATAATATCTTAGTTATCAAACTCAAATCCAAAATATTTTCTTTGAGGAATTTTTTTTCAAACAATACCCATGGTAAGGATGATTTTGATAAAATGTATTCACAAAATCGGCCTCGAAGGAATACTTCTATTTTTGGTTACACTAGTTCTAAACTGAATTTTAGTAACGACTACTTTCTTCCTCAAAGTGCCCCATTTTGCACAATGCGTAAATGTGGTGGACCCTGGGATAAGAATTGTTCATTAAACAAAACCCAATCCATAGGATTTTATAAGGCTTACTTTTATAAGAAGATGTGGGTACCCAAAATATTACTTTCAGAAATATCCGGATCCAAGCAAGCCTGGATTCAAAAAACCTAACATTTTTTATTATTTTCTGGAAAATAGGAAAAGTACCAACAATAATACATTGTACATGGATAGTGGAAGTTCCCGGAATGGGACTGGTAAAAAAAGTTATTTGAAAAATATTATCAAGACGAAAGGAGGAAAATTAACTTTCGAAGACAATGATCAGGGATAAATTATTGGTATAGGTAACATTTCTCTTCTTGGAAAAACATAGATTTCAAATATTTTATTTGTTAAAGGTCTTAATAACAACCTCATCAGCATATGTAAATTATGTGATGAAGTCTACCTTGTGAATTTTAACAATTTTAAGTACCTAGTACACAATTCCAAGGAAGAGTTTATTCTTTCTTCCCATAGGCAAGAGAATGTTTACACACATAACATAGAAGACCATAGGATCCAAGAATTACCATGAAATGGTGCAATGGAAGATAATTATTGGTTATGTAATAGAAGGTTAGGACACTGTAACCTTAGGATCGTATTTAAACTCTCTAAGAAATGCTTAGTTAAGGATCTACCGGAGCTTAGATTTGATTCTTCAAAAATCTTTAAACCTTGTCAATATGGAAAGAAACATAAATCATGTTTTAAATCTATTTGTGAAGTCTCAACAACTAATGCACTATAGTTAGTGCACATGGATCTTTTGGGTCCTACACAAACTGGAAGCATTGGGGTCAAGTATTATGTATTTGTCTTAGTTTATGATTACATTAGATTTGCATGGGTGTATTTTCAAGCAAAGAAGTCTGAGGCCTTTTATTATATTAAAATTTATAGAGGCAATGATAAAAATGAGAAAAACCTTCCATAAAAAAATTATTCATAGTGATCGTGGAGGAGAATTTCATAATTCTGATTTTGAAACTTTTTATAGAATAAACGGTATTACTCACAACTTTTCAGCACCCAGAACACCTCAAAAAAATGGTGTTGTTGAATGAACAAATAGAATTCTTCAAGTGATAACTAGAACAATGTTGAGTGAGTATTTTGTAGCCAAAAATTTTTGGGCTAAAGCTATATGTACTTCTTGTTATACTATAAATAGAATTTTGATTAGTCCTCTTCTTAATAAAACTCTTTATGAGTTATGGAATGGTAGAAAAACTAGACTTTCCTACTTCAAGGTCTTTGGTTGCAAAGTATTCATTCTTAATACTAAAGATAACTTTCACAAATTCATACCAAAATATGATGAAAGAATTTTCTTAGGCTACTCCGTAACTTCTAAGTCTTATAGAGTTTTCAACAAAAACACTTGTACTATTGAAGAAATAGTACATGTCAAATTTGATGAAACTGATCCCATTGTGTTCAAACAACATCAACCTATATCTTCGGATGTGTTTTCAAAAACTGATTGTCATCCACTGATAGAAAAACCTTCTGATAAGGAAAATGTTCAAGGAGATACTTTTGAAACATTTAACCTAGAATATTTCCTACCCTATGTTGATGAACAAGTATTACAAAACACAAATCAGTCATTTCTAAGGATTTATCCCAGTGATAGTATCATTGGTGATGTGAATCAACCTATAAAGACTAGAAGTTATTTAACAAATGAAATAGAACATATAACATTTCTTTCCCAATTAGAACAAAAAATCACTGATGAAGCTTTAGGTGATGATAATTGGATTAAAGACAAGCAATATAAACTAAATGAATTCAAAAGGAATAAATTTTTGACCTTGGTTGGATGACCTAAGGAAACTTCTATTCTTAGAGTAAAATGGGTCCTCAGAAATAAGTGTGATGAAAATAGAGTCATTTTTAGAAATAAAGCTAGATTGGTTGCTAAAGTATATAATCAATAATAAGGAATAAAATATAAAGAAACTTATGCTCCAGTAGCTAGACAAGAATCTATTCGTATTTTAATTTCCTTTGCAGCATTATTCAATTTTAATGATTTTAAAATGGATTTGAAATTTCCTTTCCTTAATGGTTATGTTCAAGAGGAAGCTTTTGTTGAACAACCTCCTGGCTTTGAAGACACAAAACACCCTAATCATGTTTTTAGACATTCCAAAGCTTTTCATGGCCTTAAACAATCCCCACATGCTTGGTATGATAAACATACAAGATTTTTACTTCAAAACAACTATGTTAAGGGAAATGAAGATCCAACTCTTTTTATAAAGAAAGATAAGAAAAATGTTTTGATTATTCAAATTTATTTTGATGACATTATATTTGGTTCAAGTCAGCAATCAGTAACGGGTTCCTTTACAGACCTAATGAAATATGAGTTTCAAATGAATATGATGGGTGAGTTAAAAAAATTTCTTGGTTTTAAAATTTCTCAAAAACCAGAAGGAATCTACATATCCCAACATATGTATATTAAATATCTTCTTAAAACTTATGGGTATGAAAAAAAAATAAGAGTATATGTACTCCTATTGGTACCTCAAACACACTTGATCTTGATGAACCGGGGAAACCAGTAGATCAAACATCTTTTAGAGGAATGATATGAAGTCTATTTTACTTGACAACTAGTCAACAAGAGTTGATGTTTTCAGTATGCTTATGTGAAAGATATCAATCCAATCCTAAGGAATCTCATTTAAAGTCTGTGAAATGAATATTTCAATACATAAATTGAAACATGGATCTAGGACTATTTTATACTTTTGGAAATGATTTTGTTCTAAATAACATTTCAGATGCTGACATTGGTGGATGTATAATGGATAAAAAGAGTACATCCGGAACTTTTCATTTCATAGAAGATTCATTAGTTTCTTGGTCATGCAAGAAGAAACACTCTATAGAACTATCCACTACTGAAGCTAAATATGCAGCAGTTGGAAGTTGTTGTGCTCAAGTGTTGTGGATGCAACACATAATCACAGACTATGGCTTGAGATTTACTAAGACTAAAATTTTTTGTGATAACAAAAGTGCCATTTCCCTTATAAAAAACCATGCACATCACTCCCGTGCAAAGTACATAGATATTAGGCATCACCTTCTTAGACATCACACACTAAAAAGGTATATCATTATTCATTTTATCGGAATGCAAGATAAACTTGCTGACGTTTTCTCAAAATCTTTACCATCTGATAGATTTCAATACATTAAACAGATGTTAAGAATGATAACAATAAAGTAATCTTCTTTGATTTACGTATTGTTGAACCATTCCCATTAAAGTAAAAAAATCTTTTTCATAGGTGGAGTACATTTGTTTGCGAGTCTTTCAAAAAATTTCATAATGAGTTTTCCAAAATAATTTCATAGTGAAAATTTTGTTTATAGAAATTTTCATAATAGAAATTTTTGGAACTGAAATTTTCGTAATATAAGTTTTTAAACTGTAGTCTTTATAATGGAATTATTCAGATCCTAAAATTTTGGTAACAAAATTTTCGTACTGAGAATTTTCGTAATGATGTTTTCGTACATAAAATTTTCACACTAGAAATTTTTCGTAATGAGAATTTTCATAATGAAATTTTTGTAATGAGAATATTTAGTACTCAAGATTTTCGTAATGACAATTTTTCGTACTCACGATTTTTGTAGTGATATTTTCATAGTGAACTTTTTCGTACTAAAATTTTCTTCAAGAATAATATTACCAATTACGAATAATGTTTCTAGCCAAATATGAAAGGTATGACTTACTTACTCAAGTTTTCGTATTCATTTTTTAGTTTCTGGTAGTTTCTTTTACTTAGAAAATTTTTTGAATTCATTTCTTCTTAATTCGGAATAATTTTAAAACCTCAAAATATTGGATTCAAGATTTCATTGCAGGTATGATTTCAACCGTCAGATCATATCCGAGAAATTCTCAACCGTTAGATTGGTTTTGGAAGTTCAATGGTCACCACCATCACCTATATAAAGGGAACCCCATTTTGAGTCCAACATCATTTTCAATGCTCTGACATGCCAAAGCCCTGGATCTCCTCTTAAATCCTATTCTGAATCATTCAGTGCTCCTCCATTTCGAATGTCTGTAGAAGCTACTTCCCAAGATATGTCCTATATGAAGCCAATCTCAAAATGGTTAGTCCATAGGGAGAGGTTAGTCCATCTGGATTTCTTCAGTGAATATGATTCTCTAATTTCAAAGATAATCAAACATAATGATTGGTATTATTTCTACATATTGGAACCAGGGGGCCATGATGTTGTTTATATGAGTTTTCTGGTAGAATTTTATTAGTTGTTTCTTTCTATGAAGAAGATGGAAGAGGAAAATTTTCTTTCAAGTATTATGGGAAGACTTACAATCTTTCTAACTCCAAGGCTGTAATATTGGTAGGATTATCATATGATGGTGATGAAGAATTTTGTTCACATAAGCTACCAGATGTGCACGTATTTTTTAGAAAATTGAAGGCAATGAAATTCCTTGGGCTTAAAGATAGAAAAATTGCAATGAATTCTCATCACTCCACCAACAACTGGATTCTCCAGTTGTGGGTTCAAGGGTTTTTCATTCCAAGAAGAGGTGATAAAGATAACCTAAAGAAGGGTGATATATACATCTTGGATTTCTTCGTAAATCTAAGAATGATCAATTTTATGAGGCACGTTCTTATTACAGTTCAGAATATCAAGAATGGAACTTTGAAGGCACAAATCATTATGTATTCTGCTCTTATCTCCAAGCTTATTATTCACTGTCTTGATTCGTTCAAGGTTGCTTCCACCTCCAAGACGAGAATTTGTAAGGTGATACAGATAAGTGATGACACCATAAAAAGGATGAAATCTTGTTTTTAAAAATATTCAAGTGTGTTTTACGATCTGCCAGAGGAGGAGGCAGAAGTTGCTTCAGAAAATGTAGAGAAGGTTGATCTAGTGAAGAAGGTTACTAAGAAGAAGAAAATAAAAGAAGTAGTTACTGAAGACAAAACCCCCAAAGCTAAGGGAACCCAATCCTCACCTCATAACCCAAAGTAACAAAAAGCTTATCCATATGAGGTGGCTACAGAATGGAGGGAAGATTAGGAGAAAAAAACGGAAGGGGATCCACAGTTCGGATTGGACCCTGTTGAGGCTAAGGCCTTAAGAGAAAAAGTTGCGAATGAGTTAGAGAAACAAGCCAAAGAGAAGAAGATGAAGAAAAATATGTCTGCATCTGATGTTGTATAATTTATTTTGAGAGATACTGAAATTGATTCTTGATAAGATCCCCATTCCAGAAATCATTGGTATTCAACCTTTACAAGAGACCCCTGGGAAAAATTATTTCACTCTGGAAAAGTATAACGGGAAAGAGGTTGTTGAAGGAGTAGATAAAGTAGTCGGTGAAGGAGAAGTTGAATAAGTTTTTGAATAAATAGAGGAAGAAGAAGTCGTAGAATAAGAAAGTGATGATCTAGATGAATTGATTAAACAAGTTAAGGATTATCAAGAAAAGGATGAATCCTCAAAGATGGTCACTTCAGGAAAGGGAGATGACAAAGATGCTAAGGAAGATGATGACAAGGAAGAAGAAAAATAAAATGAGTTTTCTGAAGAAGAAAGCTTTGAAAATCATTTTCCTGAATAAGGAGTAGATAAGGAGAAACCAGATGAAGATAAGATTGTTCAAGTATCTGAAAGCGAGGAAGAATCTCTTCATGAGGCAGTCCAAAAAGTTGATAAGGGGAAGCAAGTGCTTATGTACACCCCAAAAAAAGATGTTATAAGAAAGAAAGATGTTTGTGGTTCTTCTAAAAGGAAGTTGGTGTAAATTGAAGAAGAACAATCCCCTAGGAAGTTATCGGATTCAGATTCATTAGCATTGAGTCATGAAATTGTTGTTGAGTCTTTGAATAAGTTGGTGGACACCATTCTGATCATTCCCACTATAGACTCATGGTTCTAGATGCATCAACATAGTCTAAATCAGAAGTCAGAATCCTTATCTATAGTGATGGATAAGTGTGCGATGATTGAAGAAGATCATAGAAACTTCTTTAACAATTATGATGTCCATAGTAAATCATGCAGCAAAATCACTCTATGGTCAATGAAATTTGATGATGACTTGGCTGCATTTGATCTTTTTCAGAATGATGTTAAAGATTCTTTTGACACGGAGGATACAAAGATAAATAATCTTTAGTATAAGCTGACCCTTGAGAAAAATTCTCGGAATGAACAGGTTAGGGGTCTGAATGGGAAACTTAACTCGGTTGCTCATAACTTGAAAGGGGATATAGATTTCCGTATTGAGTTTCAAGAGAAGCTGGAAAAGATATATTAGTTGCTGAAGATGCGGGAAGAGGCAATGGAACCTCAGGAAAAAGTCTTCAAATCTAAACAATAAAGGATCAAAACATTGGATAAGCAAGCTAAAGAGGATCAGAAATATTTGAAGATTCTGAAAACACTCTTGAAAAAGCTAATCCCAAAGGAAAATGAAGACAAATAGACTCAATCCGATATTTTGTTGCATTTGATATTTCTTGTAAAAATTATTCCAATTATAATAGAACTATGGTTGCGTGTTTTCTATTCATTTCATTAATATTATTTTAGGTGCGAAATTTCATTTCCATTCTCTTAAATTCTTTTTGAAAATAACAAAGGGGGAGAAAGAAAAAGAACAACTCAAAATGGGAGAAGGATAAATTTAAAATGGAGAAGAGAAATTTCAATGTGAAGAACTATCCATATGTAATGGGGAGTTTTTCATTACGAAGATTTTCATTCCAATGTTAATGAAAAATCCATTCCGGAAATCCAGAATACAATCCTTAGAGTTCCAAATCCTAAGGGGGAGTTAGATGTATTCACAATCATCTTTGAAAAAAGGGAGATAAGTTTTAATTTAAAAGTCTAAATAAATTTTTATAAGTCCATATATTTCTCTTTTCATAAGGTTGTTTGTGCTTTCCAAAAAGGGGGAGATTGTTGAGTCAATAAGGTTTTCCTTATGACTTTTCCATTCCTTATTGTTTTGAAAATCACAATAACCTATTACTTAAGAAAATATATATTTTTCTTCTCTAAGGAAACATTTCCTTCCTTAAGGAAATTTACCGTCACCTAGATTTCATTATACATATCAATATTTTTATTAATTATAAAAATCAGATTCATATTCTAAAACCATAGAATCATATAATACATAGATAAGAAGCATTCTGTTTTAGGATTTTAATTCTGGACATGAAATCTAATGAAGTTCCACTCCGAATTCTAGATACGAACTTTCATATAGTTCCACTCCTAATTCTGGATTCAAACTCTCATATAGTTCCACTCCGAATTCTGGATACAAACTTTAATGAAGTTCCAATCCGAATTCTGGATACAAAGTCTAACGAAGTTCCACTCCGAATTCTTGATACGAACTCTAATAAATTATTATTCCGAGTTCTGGATATGAACTCTAATAAATTTCCATTCTGAATTCTGGATACGAACTCTCATTATGTTCGACTCCGAACTTCTATGAGGTCGACTCCGAATAATTATTAGTTCGACTCTGAACTTCTATGAGTTTGACTCCGAACTTCTATTATTTTGACTATGAACTCTTAAAAGTTAGACTCCAAACACTGTATGTTCATATTCATAATTCTAATGAAACCAAACTCTGAATTTCCTTATAAATCAAGACTCTGAATTTCTACAGAACTCAGGTTCCAAATTCCTACAAAACATAATCCGAATATCTCTTCATTATAGACATCGAATTTCATTTTGGTTACACTCCAAACTTTTTTTTTCATAAATTATGAACTTTATTTTTACTCATTCTTACACTTGTTTCATTACAAAATGATATCGTACATTCAGTTATTGAATAGCCATGGGTTGAGTGACACGTGTACATGTCCTTCCAAAAATTCAAGAAAAAATATGACCGTTGTAGGATGGAGTCGACCGTTGGAGGTTCTCTTATAAATAAGAGCTCATTTTAAAAGAAAAAAAACATTGACACATCTTTGAGATCTATTCTTACTTGTTGTTGAAGTGATTTCTAGAGAGAGATAGGATCTTATCAACTCTCAAGCTTTGTGAATAATGTTTATATAGCTCATTCAAACTTTTCCTTCTGCAGACTTTCTTTGTGCGACTCTGATTATTGGTGATTAAAATCGACGGCTTCCAGGGATAGGAATACAGAGGTTCCAACACCTTGAAGATGAGGGTTTCCTTCTGAGGAAAATAGAGGTGTCGACTACTAGTTAGTTGAGGGGTTGTGGGGATAGCAAGACAGAATCCGATCTTTATATCGAGGGCTTACCCAGGTGTGGTTAAGACAGACATTCATGAAGGTATAAATCAAGGGACCTTTATCCAAGTATGTTGGATACCCTTCTCTTTGGGATAAAAGAGTTATTGTTTGTTACTTGAAGTTTTACTACTTTTATTTTCCGCTACATTGTGTATTGCTAAGAAAATTATAATTTTCTTATACTTCCTTACATGTACTCTGATTTAGGTAGATTTTATACGCTTTATGGTAGAATCTTAATCATTGTAACTTTTGTTAAGTTCCATTTTTGGAATCACTATTCGGGAATCTAGCAAGTCTTTAGTACTCATAGAGGTGTTGTGAATTTTGGTTGTCCTAGAAATTTCATAAAGGGAAATTTTAAAAGGTACAATTAACCCCCCCCCCCCCTCTTGTATCTACGAATATCATTATTATTAGATCACATGTTTGGTATTGTAGAGTATATAATACTCATACCCACACCATCCTAATATAAATTAAATTGTTTTGGTTAATAACATATTAAATAAATTAATTTATTGAGAAAAAGTGAGAGATTTTTGGATGAATATTCTGCATCTTAAGGACTATGAAAAAAGTTTTTAGAAAACATTATAAGGAGATTTTATAAGGTTATACCATCTATAAATGACTATTAAGATAGTATATATACATAATAAAATGTAAATAAGAATACGGTATGGAAATATGAATGATAAAACACAAAAAAGAGAACATGAAAGGAATGAAATGTTGATAATTACATTACATCATAAGAAACACTTGAATACATATCATTGAGGAAATGCTCTATAAATAACATTAAATATCATGATAATATACTAATAAATTATGTAATGAGTGAAAAATACCTCTGTAAACCATAAAAGAATATAAAAGAGAATAACATCAGAAATGCCCAAATGAATGGAGATTTTAAAAAAAGACTACTACCTTGAGTCTGATTTTTTTAGTTCGTTATTTATCCTCCTGAATAAAAAATTTAAAAAAAATTATTCATGTTATTGAAACATTTTCACATTTTTTTATTACTAATATATAAATTATTAGCATATTATATTAATTAATTAATGATATATGTTCATATTAGATGTTCAGTCGATATTCGGTACTTCAGTGAAAAATGAACTTGTTATAAATACAAATTGTTCATATGATCATATATACATCATATAAAGAATGATATTATTGATTTATATGTAATATATATCTAGTATATCTATTTTTATAATAGTCCATAACATTTTTATAAACGAAATTAAATGCATTGTTCATGGAGATGGTAGGTCATACGTACGCATGCTTGCTACATTCATTTCATTGCCATCTTAACAGAATGAAACATAATTGATAAAAATGTATATTTTAACTCTAGTATAAAATATATGTTATATATTTTACATAATTTAATTAAAATTGTCCTTTATAAAATACATGTATGGAATTAATGAGTCATACCACTTTGAGAGGGTGGTAGTCCACACATCCTCAAATGAAATTATCATATTTACATATTATGGAAAGAATAAAAAAATATTGTAAAAATATTAATCAATCTTAGAGAAAATATAAATATAATATATATAATATAGAAATATTATTTCATCATAATGGCCACCATGAGAGTTGGGAAGAAACAAATTTGAACAATAATCATTTTGTGACGCAGTAGTTCAACATACAAAGAAACAGTATGTTCTATATCCATTAGACAGAGGTTTTTGTATTTTTAAGTATAATACATATTATAAAGACATCATAGAATATTTATTATTCTAGTTTTGTAATAAAATAATGTAAATATAGAATTTATAGAGTTTTTAATAGAAAATAAGAGAAATGTTCTTGAGAGGAGGTGTTAACTATAAATCAGGTAACTCCTTTTGATATCAGCCAAATGACTTCTTGAATAGAAAAATCCAAAGGTAGGGTTTATATCTAGAAAATTAGGTATTATGGAAGATTATTTTATAATATTTTGGATGATCTAAAGGGCGTCATACGGGTGAGTAAGTTGGTAGAGTTGATGGCCTTTTATAATAGGTAGGAGGGGCACTTTAGAAAAGTCATAAAATAATATTTTATTATAAATTGATTTTATAATTATAATATTTTAAAAGTTATATATTTATAGTATAAGATGAGGATGGGTCGAAATCTGTTAATCCAACAGGTTTTAGACGTGATTACCTCCTGCATTTAACCATATATTTTACCATTATCCTTTAGTTAAAAACATTAAATCATACCAGGTATTCATTCATATTCATAATATATGGTTATTATAGTTACTATAAGATGATAATAGAAACACACGATGATAATTAATGAATTTTTTTCATTATATACATCAGTTAGCTCAATTGTTGAGTTTTATGACTATTATATCATTTAAATAATTTATTTTTTAAACCCATTTTTGTCAAGTTTGAAACTATTTAGTAAATGATTTTTGTTAATGTCATAAATATAAAATTTCATAGATCCAAAGACATTAAATCATTCCTCACATGGAAATTTAATCCAAATTTTTTATGGACTGAAATTGTTCAAATTACATTAATTTTAATATTTATAATATAAATTATTTGAATATTTCATTTAAAAGGTAATCAGTGGATCATAATTGTGTCATAAATAAATTTTTTTATCTAATTTTTAAACAATTTATATAAAATAAAATTATTTATTAATGCCTTTTAGCTTACTAATGACTATTTATAGTCTTGTATATTGTAATTTTAATCTAAATTATTATTTTTTTGTTAAAAGATACATTTTTATGTTATATTTACATTTTCATTAAAATAAAGAAGATAAAATGTCATTATCAGAACCAAGTGGCCCCATTTTAGCGAACCTATCGATTTTTTTAAAATATTAAATGATTTTAGGAAAAATAATACATCAGAGTACAAGCCATGGATGGTTATGTCTAGTTTCATGGAAGACTAGGTACATAAAACATAAAACATGGGGATTAAAAAATTCATTATTTAACATTCACAATGAGATCCTAACATCCATTGATCACTTTCATCTACATTAGGTACCCTATGAAAACATGAGCAATGGGATGTTCTAAAAAGGCTAATAAAGGAATGAAAAAAGAATACACCTTATGAACATGAGTTATAAGGTATGACATGATGATAATAAAATCCTAGAACATATGAAATAATAATATATAAACATGGGATCATATAAATGTGTAAGGATCCTAAAATATATCTTTAGTACTAGTCAAGTCTAACATCCATTATAATTTCTATTTTAGTACAAGTCATCACTAATAACCAATCTCATTTCCCATTTTAGTATGGGTCAAGGCTAACCACTAATCCCACTTCACAACAAATATCATGAGACATAACATTAACCATTTAATTGGAGGGCTATCTGATTTCACCCATATCCACAATTTCACAAATTTTCTTACCACATAAATAATCAAAAATAACCAACCATTCAAAAATTTATGGGTGCCGATGGAATGAATTTGTTACCATAATCATGACATAATGCATATACAATGGGATAATTATGAGAGTGACAATGAAATATATTTATTAGATCATAAATGGAGATTAATAAGGTAAAATAATCATATAACATGGTATTTGATCTCAAATAGAAGTGAAAAAATATAAGAAATGTATTTGAGAAACATTACCATTAAAGCATTTTTGTGCCGTTTTAAGGAAAATACTCTTGAGCCTTTAAAATAGAAAAGAAGAAAATAATATATATATAAACAGAATTTAACCAAGAAATTTTTTATTAAAAAATAATTATTTTATAATGAAAATGGTGGCTTCATATATAGGATATATTGCACTTGAAATTGGGTAAAAATACCGGAAATTCCCTTCAAATGGGTATTCTAATCAGAAAGTTCTAAGGGAATTTATTAAAAACATGTAAATCCATAATACAGAGGGATGAAAGGGTATTCCTAAATGATTTTTTTCATAACAAACTAAATTAATAATATGAACATAAAAAATAATATAACTCCATTTTATATATATAATGATATGGAATACCAAAAAAACAAATAAAGTTTGGGGAGGATTCGCTATGTTTTATCGGGAATGTGTCGAGTGTACATAAAAGGGAATCATGAAAGATTAAATGGGTTTTTAATCACTTTTAATTAATTAGGTAGGTATGGGGGAGGTGATAAATCATAACCAATCACATGAAATTACACCTAAATGGGAATAACATATACGATAAAATTGAATAATATAAAAATGAAGAAGATCACCAACCTTACGTCTAGTTGTGTCTTTATCTTGTAGTTGATGACCTGAATAAACAAATAAGTTTTAAAAATTTAAATTTACTAAACCTATTTTATATTTATTAGATTTATTATAATATTTTTATTTTCAATGTTTAACTTTTGATGGGTTAATATGTACACTTTTATTGTTTAGGTCTGTTTGAATCCATAACAGTCATTACCAGATTACATATGAATGGATAATATTATAATATGAGAATGGTTTACCATTATTGAATTCATATGTCATTAGTGAATAGACATATCATTAAATGGTTTTAAAATTCCATTCATTTAGTTGGAGTGTAGTTCAATTATTTTATAAAACAATAGTGAAAACTGTTTTGGTTAATCAGTGGGTTTTATTATAATGAACATGTTTTTATTTATAACATATTACGATTTGTACAAACGAATTTAATAACCATAAAAAATTTTACATATATATAATTGGGTTCAAACCTAAAAAAATGATTTCATGACCATAATTAATGATTATAATAGAAATTGATAAATTGTTGTCCTAGAATGTGATAAATTAGCACAACTCAAACACTGTTTTAATTTCATTCAAATAAATTATAGGTAAATGAGAAAAGGTAATGATTTATCCACTTAGAATAATATAATTCCAATAAATTTACGTTACTAAAGTTATCATACCATTTGGGTGAAGGTATGTGAGGAATGAAACCAAAAAGAAAACAACTTAGAAGAAAAGATAGAATTAGAAAGAGGAATTTAAATAATGAGTCTACCTCCGTTGAGACACTCTTATGGAATGATTTTTTTGTATTTTGAATATGATAGGATACTTTCGAGGTGGGGGAGGATCTTGGGGAGAGATTTGTGAAGAATATTGGAATGGAAAATTGCTGGATAGTTGTGGATATAATAGGGAGTGAGGGGTGTTATAGTAGAGGAGAAGAGTGTTTTCAGAAATTTGTTATTATTACTTTTTTAATTTCTATCAAGACCGGAATATTTTATGATTCCATGACCAAGAATAATAATAAATGAATTTTTTTTCCAAAACAATAGACATTTACATCATTAATGACCCATGACTGATGCATACATTTGGGTTTTAGCATTTATTGTGAATTATCATATTTTACTTTACATAAAAATTCGCGTATATTAGAAAAATATAAAAAAATCACAGTAACCATTTTTCGACATGTAGAATTTTAAAATAAAGACCTTTTTAAAATAATTATTTTTTAAAAATGAATATTTTAATATTTATTTATAATCATCATTTATTATTATGTAATTTTTCAAAAAAATAATCAACTTATTATAAAATAGAGGTTCAACATACTATAATTTGAATGTTATTTTTGTAAAATCATATTTAATGTTTCTATTCACCAGAGTATATCATTATCCATAAAGGTATGTTATTATTCATAAGGGTAGGTTACTATTCACCAAAAAATAATTTTTTTCTTTTCGGACTCCAAATAACTTACAAATCTCAATAGTATATGTAAAATTTTTTAAATTCCAAACCAAAAGTGATAAATTTATATTTAAAGGTCAAATATCACGCAGAAGTTCATTATGATGTGATTTTATGTGATTATATAACATAATTATTAGAAAGGAATTTCCCTTGAAACATGAGGTTGTTACATTCTTCCCCCCTTATGAACTTTTTCTCTCAGAACAATGTTTCACATTCTATGACCTAAGAAGGTGATGATACTTTTCTTTCTTTGCCTCCGCTAGTTCCTATGAAGCCTCTTTATAATTATGGTTTCTCAAAATTACCTTTACTAGGTGAGTAGTGTTTTAACGTTGATATTTGTATCTACCATCAATGATATTCACTGGATTCCCCTGGTAAGTAGGATCATCCTCCAACTGTACCGCCTCTTAAGAGAGTACATGTGAAGTGTCTTGTATGTGCATCGTTAAGATGGATACCTTAAAGACATATTGTACTTTGTCAATGGTAGGTGGATGTTCTAATTGATAGCTCACAACACTGACATGATTATGAATCTTGAAGGGGCCGATATTCATAGGACATAACATCCCGTTCTTTCCAAACATCATGACCTTATTCCATGGAGATATGTGTAGAAATACCATGAATTCAATATTTAACTAAAGGATTCATTGATAATTTTATATACAACTCTTATGTTGACATTGAGCTGCCTTGATATGATACTGATTGGTTTTCACCTCCTCTTCCATTTCATCGACCATTTTAGGTCCTAGCAGCTTACCCTCACCTAATTCATCCTAGCATTTCGATGTTCAACATCTTTTCCCATAAAAAAATTTATATGATGTCATTCATATGCTCGATTGTAAACAATTATTGAACGAGAATTCAACTAGGGAAGATGTTGGTCCCATCATCCATTTAATAACATAGATATTGATATCAACTTCTCTTCCACTATCTATATAGTCTGCTCAGATTTCCTATCTGTTTGATGATGATAGGTTGTACTGATGTTTAGTTTAGTGCATCGATCGTGCGAGATAATTTTCTAGGACCTTGAGGTGAATCTAAAATCTCTACCAGATAAAATAGATATTGGTACTCCGTTCATCCTTACCACATGTTTGATGTAAAACCGTGCAAGTTGATCCAATGAGAAGTCCTGTAAAATTGTGATAAAGTGACCTTTCTTCATTAGATGATCCACAATGTCCCATATGACATTTTTTACTATGTATTCCATTGAATGTTCAGTGAAAAACTCACGGTAATGTTCTCCCACTTCTGTGATGGTATGGGTAGTGGTTTCATTACCCCCAAAGACATTTTTGATGGATCGAATAAGTATGTATGTATGTCTATTATATGGAACAATACAAGAGGGGGGGGGGGTGAATTGTAGGTTTAAAAACCTTTGATTTTTAGAAACTAAGAGATTAGTTTGAATGATATTAAACTAATACAAATAAAAACACCCACAAGAGTATTGAATATAAAAAGGTATGATGTATTGTAATACTAATGAAATGTAAAACAATTGTATTCAAGATGAAAACAATAATCAGAGTAATATAAAGATGAATGATTCTACCTTAAAGCGTATAGAATCAATCAATAAAATATGTAATAGAATGATTGCAATTGAAACAATTACAGTTGAATATGTAAAGATGAAATGAAACAATACAAATTCCTTTCTAATACAAATTACAGCGGAAATGTAAAAGTATTACAATTCTTTTGACCCATAGAGAAGATTTATCCTTTCACCTAGGATAAAAGGTCTGTCTCTACAACACTTGGTGAGCCCTCGATACGAAGATCGGTACGTCTGTCTGCCTATCCCCGGTAGCCCACGATACGATGATCGGTTCATCTGTCTGCCTATCCCCGGTAGCCCTCGATACGATGATCGGTTCATCTATCTTTCTATCCCCGGCAGCCCTCGATTTTGTAGGTAATCGGATCCTCTATCTTTCAATCACTTGAAATCCCTCAATACGATGATTGGTTCGTCTGTCTGCCTATCCCCGTTAGCCCTCGATTTTGTAGGTAATCGGCACCTCTGTCTTTCAATCACTTAAAATCCCTCGATATGATGATCAGACGCACAAATCTCAAGTCATGAGAGAAGTCACAGCATCTCTCTCTACAACAAAGTATCACAGTTGTATCACGCTTTTTCTCAGTTGTCAAAATCCTTGCTCTCAGCTTCAAATGACCTCCTATTTATAGGCCTCGGTTTCCAACGGTCACATCTCCTCCAACGGTCATATTTCTCCGAAAAACTCGGAGGGACTTGGACACCTGGCATCATAACAGTCATATTGAAACAGAAAGATTGACATCGTTTTGATTAGTTTGTAACTAACTCAACGACATCGTATTGGTTAGAACAAGATATATGAATAAGATAAACATGAGTACGATTTATAAGGAAGCATGTGTTTTTGACAAAGGACCAACACAAGTATGTAATGAAAGATATGAGAAGCAGATTCAATGCAATTTCCATATTCAGTACGATCAGCTTGTTCAGTACGATCAGCATGGTCCGTACGATCAGCATGTTCAGTAGGATCAGAATGGTCAGTACCATCAGCATGTTCAGTACGATCAGCATGATAAGTATGATCAGCATGTTCAGTACGATCAGCATGTTCAGTACGATCAGCATGATCAGTACGATCATTATGGTTAGTACGATACGATAGACAAGGTTTTTACGATTAATAAGACATTTGTGATTTCCAAAAAAAACATAGAAGTTAAAAGATGACTTTTGACTCAACAATCTCCCCATTTTTGGAAAGCACAAAACACAAAGTAAATATAACATGAAATACTTATCCCCCCCTGAGTTATTGGAAACTCTTCTGAATAACATATTTGAAAACAACTAACTCTCCCTTAGGCGTACTTCCCTAAGGATTGTATTCATATATTTCCATGAAGTGTTATAAAGCATTTTTACCTTTTATAAAACATTCTCCCCCTTTATAAACATTCTCCCCCTTTGTGATTTACAAAACGAATGGGGTAATCTGGAATTGTCTGAAAGAGTTAGAAAATAAACACAAGACAATGGATAAAAGATATTTCATTTCGGTAACAAACAAGACAAAACATGAAAACAAATACAAGTCACTTGTTTTCTCTTTCCTTCTAATTTTTGATCAACTCATGAAGAACTGCTTTCATCTTTTTTATCTCCTTCATGTCATAAGAAATAGCATCACCCTGAGACCTAAGAAGGTCTTGTTGATCGGCAAAGAGTTGATCCTGATTTCGTATTGTCTCTTCCTGAACTTTGATTAATTCTTCATGAGAATCAATTCTATCTTGCAAATTCTTGTTATCTTTGGATAACACAGAATTTTGTTTCTTCAAAAAAACCACTTCATCCTTGAAAGATGAAAACTTCGAGAATTCATATTGAAAAGCATTCATTCTCTCCTGCAAGTTTTTTACTGAAGGAACATCATCTTGTTCTGAAGACAAAAGTTTTAATCATTCAACCATTTCTCTGTCAAGATTATTGAATGAAATTGCAAGCTCATTTGAGAACCTTCTTATATCTTCAATTTCTATCACATGATCATTGATTGAGATCTCTGTTTTGTACGACCACTTGGTCATCTTCTTGCAGGCCTTCTTATGTGCAACCGAACATTCTGAAAGATCTTTCAAATCAGATTCAACTGACAAAACATTCTTTCCTAATTCTTTTACAGAGCCAGTCTTCTTTTTTTGATTGTCAGTGATAAAATCAATCTTCCCTTCTAGCCTAGGGAAATATGGAATTGTCTTCTCAACCCTTCCCAAAACGTGGACAATGTAATCACTCTTCTCGAGAGAGATTGTATGGTCTGAATCAGTATCTTCATCGTACGAAACCAGTTCATTCGATTAGCTTGAGTCAACAACTGGATGTCTTCCTTTTGCTTTTTCTATCTCCTTTCTTTCTTCTTCCACTTTTTCACCAATGAAAACAACATTATCAGTTTGAGAGGATTCATCACCTTGCTTTTCTTGTGACGAAATTCTATCCGGAGTTCGTGCTTGATCGGCATGGGGGACTTGTTGAACACCTTCACTCAGCTTTTGAACCGATTCCTCCCTACATTTCTTCGAACATTGAAGGAATTCTAAAAGAAAATATCCTTATTCTTCTTCCACTTCTTCTATATCTTCCATCATTTGTTTTCGTTTTTCTTTCTCAGGAAAATTCTGTACGATGGGCTCTTGATGCACGTCTTCCGTAAGTTGAGAACTAGAATCCTCAACCATTTTCAAGACTTTCGAGATATCAAAGTCTTGAGCCTTTATTTTCAACACAGTTTTATTTTTATTTTCAGCTTTAAAGGTTTCTTCAACCCTTATTCATTCTGAAAATTCCTCATCCGGGTCAAGACCAAACATTGGATCACCTTCTCTTCTCTGTTCCTTATCCTTTCTCCATTTGGATACAACCTCCTTAGTGTACTTTGGCATCTTCTTAGGCTTTTAAATGGTTTGAGGATCAGAATTTTGAGTAATACCATTAGATTGAATGTCTTTGGCTGGCATAGGTGACGTTTGATTCTTGAGCCGATTCAGCTTCTATATCTCTGAAAAAATGTTTTGAATTCTGATCAAAACAAACATTCAACTTCTTCATAGTACCTTTGCTAATCCAGGAGGGTTTTAGATCTATCAGGGTTCCTTTGAAAAGGATGTTGAAAAACTTCATACTCTCGAGAATAAACATTGTAAGAACTGCTGGATACATAATCAAATGAGATTTGATTGACCCTGACTTCACATTATTTAATTATTTTAAAAACATACCCCATGAGATTCACTTTTCTCATGTTGACAAGATAGTCCAACATGAAGACATCAGATACTTTCAGAGTTTCTCTATCCCCTCTCCTTGGGATAAGAAAACCTTGCATCTATAGAGTTACAAACCGATTGTCTGAAGAAATATGAGCCACTTTTCTTTTCTCTTCATTTATAATAAACAATGACTTTTCAGCACATTCCCTATTAAACATACCGAATTCCTCTGGTAGTTTATGAGATGGATAGAATGAATCCCCTTCTGTTGGGATATTTAGAAAATGTGTCGCTTGTTTCACAGACATAGATAACTTTCTATCGTACACAACAAAATTGATAGTCATTTTCTTGTCAAAAGATACGGTTTTATAGAACTGGCAGACTTCATCAAATATAACCGGGTCTTGAGAAACAAGCTTTTCTACACACAAATGCTCCCATCCTTGAAACAAGATAATCCTCTTGATAGTATAATCATACGAATCATAGAAGTCTCGGGAGACTATCCTTTCCCTTAAAAGATTATTTTCTGATAAATCCTTTGAAGACATATCGGCAGGAGTGTTGGAAGAAGAATGAGACATAAGGATACTGCTGATGAAAGATCGTACGATGACTTAAAACAATGAAGCAGAGCTTTGTCGTAGATCCTGAAAAAAAACGATGTGGTTTTGGGGAGAGGGGTGCCATTTATAGGCGATACAGGGATGACCGTTGATCTTCTACGGTCAGGATTAGAGGAAAAAAGATCAATGGTTAGGATTAAACAAAAAAGAAACAAAATAATAAAATAATGGAAAGTACCTGCTGGATAACATAGGGTAGTTGTTTGTTTTAGTAGAGCTAAAAAAAATACACAACCATATGAAATAAAATAAAACTACATACCGATGGAAAACAAAGTCGTTACCATTAACTGACAAGCCGATGGAAAACAATCTCGTTATCATCATCGGTCGATATGATGGAAAAGAAAATTATTACCATCATCGGTTGATAAGATGGAAAAGAAAATCATTACCATCATCGGTTGAGATGATGGAAAAGAAAATCATTACCATCATCGGTTGATACGATGGAAAAGAAAATCATTACCATCATCGGTTGATATGATGGAAAAGAAAATCATTACCATCATCGGATGATATGATGGAAAAGAAAATCATTACCATCATCAGTTGATATGATGGAAAATCAAATCATTACTATCATCGGTTGATACGATGGAAAAGAAAATCATTACCAACATCGGTCGATATGATGGAAAAAAATACATTACCATCATCGGTTGATACGATGGAAAAGAAAATCATTACCATCATCGGCCGATACGATTGAAAAGAAATTCATTACCATCATCGGTCGATACGATAAACAGAAAAGTAAATGATACGATAAAACTTTCAATACGATAAACAGAAAAGTAAATACACATACCAAGAGAGTAAACAAGTAAAGATCATAAGATAAAAATATAGAAAAAAATATGTCCTCCCCCTTTCAGAATGAGTTATTTAATGTTAAGAGAATTGTAAAACATGAAGTGGATATGAATGACTATTTTAATGTAATCATTTCTAGATTCTGTTTTATAAACTCAAATCTATCAGAAGGTAATGGTTTTGTAAAAATGTCAGCAAGTTGTTCTTACATTCCGATAAATTGTAAAACGATGTCTCCTTTTCCATAACCATGATTGGTCTTCAATAGCACTAAATAAGGGTATGTTTTGGCTCCTAAGGTCTTCTAAGTCAATAGTGTAAACATTCTCTTGCCTATGGGCAGATAGAATGAACTCATCCTTGGAATTGAGTACTATACACTTATCATTTATAAAATTCACAAGGTAGCCTTCATCACATAATTGAATTATGCTGATGAGATTGTGCCCAAGATCTTTAAAAAACAAAACATTTTAAATAAAACTTTTCCAAGAAAAATGATATTACCTATACCAACAATCTTTCCTTGAGGATTATCTCCGAAGGTAACTTTTCCACCTTTTTTATAACCTTTTCAATGAGATCATTGTTTCTGGTCATGTGTCGGGAACAACAACTATCCGTGTACCAAATGTTCCTATTGGTACACTTCTCATTTTTCTGAAAAAGAAACAATTAGATTTTCGGAATCCAAACTTGTTTGGATCCAGAAGGGTTAGATAAAGTAATTTTAGGAATCCACAATTGTTTTGAAAAATGGGCTTTATGAAATCCTAACGATTGAGTTCTGTTATGTGAAAAATCTGTTCACCAGTGTCCACCACATTGGCACTTAGTACAAAAAGAGGTTTTTTGTGGAAAAGAGTAGTCATTTCTAAAAATAGGTTTGGAATAAGTATAACCAAGACCAGAAAGATTTCTCAAAGGTCTAACTTGAAAATACATCTTGTCAATGTTTTCCTTTCCATGAGTAAAGTTTAACAAACATTTATTCAAGGAAAAAATTTCTGACTGTAGTTTTAAATTCAAATTCTTATTTTCCAAAACATTTGAATTTGAACTAGAGTTAGGCTCTAAAATATTTTTCTTTGAGATCACATTTTCAAGATCCTTAGAATGTTTATCCTTATCGGATTTGACTTTATCAAGGGTTTTTAAAATAATTTCAAAATCAGAAGTTTTCACAACAAGATCCTTAGAAAGATCTGATACTTTATTAGTCAAGATTGAAATTCTAGAATTAGCATTCTAATGCTTCTTCTTGAGTTTAGAATTTTCGTTTTCAAGTAATTTAGAAATATAGATACTTCTTCAAAAGAAGGTAATGTATCATCTTCTGATGATGAAGGTTCATCATTTGAAGATTCATAATATCTATTATCAGGTTAATTTTAATTCAAAGAGACATTCATAATAGCTTCAGCATTGTGTACCTTAGCCATGAGACATTGATCTTCAATTGGTAGTCTAGCTAGAAGTCCAATATTCCTCTGTCATGAGGACTCATCTTCTGAAGAATCATCTGAATAATCACAACCACTTGCACTAAACGTATCATTTGCCTTTAAGACTTTCTTTGTCTTATAAATCCTTATCATGCTTCTTTCAGAGTGTTTCTCCTTTCTGTCTTTCTTCTTCATTAAAGGACAATCATGCCTTATATGTCCTGCTTTCTTACATTCATAACAAGTTACCTCTGAATCATTCTTATCTTTCCTATATTTATTTTTGAATCTATATTGAAAGTATTTCCTTCCCACAATCTTGTTCATTCTTCTAGAAAGATTGGCTAACTCATTATTCGAAAGATTACAATCACTTGAATTAGATATAACAACTTTCTTGGATTTAGACCTTGTAATCCTTTCAGGTGTTTTAGCATTAGAAGAAAAGGCTACACTTCCATTCCCATTCTTCTTCTTGTTGAAATCAGCACCTCTCTTCATTCTTGTCTCGTGCTGTAAAAGAGTTCCAAAGAGTTCATATAGAGTAATATGGTAAACCTTTCTGTTTTCATCAATAGCTGTCCTTTTTGACTCCCATTCATTTGGAATTATATCTATAATCTTATCAACAAGAGCTTAATCATCAATACCTTTTTCTCCCATTGATTGTAAACTGTTGACAATTGTCATAAACCATTGTTGCACTTTACATAATGGCTCCCCATAAGGAAAAACAAACCCACGATACTCTGCACGAAGCATTTGTCTCCTTGTTTCTATAACCTTGGATGTTCCAATGTGAGTGACTTCGAATTTCTTTGAAATACAGTTGGCTGCTTCACATGAAGATATCTGACTATATATATTCCTGGTCATAGAGAATAATAAAGTATTGCGTACCTTGTAATTCAGTTGATATTCTTTCTTCTCTTGGTTAGTGAAAGTACTGACTTCTTTGTGAGGAATTTTATAACATCCAGTAAGCATAATAAAATTGTTTACGCCAGTATTGATAATAAACATCTTCAAACGATCTTTCCAATACTCATAATCATTCCCACCAAAGATAGGTGGTCTAGAAGGATTCAGATTATCTATTGATCCAATATTTATTCCTGCCATCTAATACAACAAAAACTTTTCCACTCCACACGTTAGTGTAGTAAGTTGTTAAAAAGAAAGATTGAAGGAAATAAATCGAGTAATACAAATCAGTAGAAAACCTCCTCTGATACCAATTGTTGGATCGAATAAGTAGGTATGTATGTCTATTAGATGGAACAATACAAGAGGGTGGGGGGGTGAATTGTAGGTTTAAAAACCTTTGAGTTTTAGCAACTAAGAGATTAGTTTAAATGATATTAAACTAATACAAATACAAACACCCAAAATTGTATTGAATATAAAATGGTATTATGTATTGTAATACTAATGAAATGTAAAACAATTGTATTCAAGATGAATACAATAATTAGAGTAATATAAAGATGAACGATTCTACCTTAAAGCGTATAGAATCAATCAATACAATATGTAATAGAATGATTGTAATTGAAACAATTACAATTGAATATGAAAAGAAGAAAGGAAACAATACAAATTCCTTTCTAATACAAGTAACAGTGGAAATGTAAAAGTATTACAATTATTTTGACCTAAAGAGAAGGGTTATCCTTTCACCTAGGATAAAAGGTATGTCTCACCAACACCTTGGTGAGCCCTCGATACGATGATCGGTACGTCCGTCTGCCTATCCCCGGTAGCCCTCGATATGATGATCAGTTCATATGTCTGCCTATCCCCAGCAGCCCTCGATACGATGATCGATTCGTCTATCTACCTATCCCCGACAACCCTCGATTTTGTAGGTAATCGACACCTCTGCCTTTCAATCACATGAAAGTCCTCGATACGATGATCTGTTCGTCTGTATGCCTATCCCTGATAGCCCTCGATTTTTTATGTAATCGGAACCTATGTCTTTCAATCACTTGAAAGCCCTCGATACGATGATCAGATGCACAAAGCTCAAGGAATGAGAGAAGTCACATCATCTCTCTCTAGAACAAAGTATCACAGTTGTATCACGCTTGTTCTCAGTTGTCAAAATCCTTGCTCTCAGCTTCAAATGACCTCCTATTTATAGGCCTCGGTTTCCAACAGTCACATCTCCTCCAACGGTCATATTTCTCCAAAAAACTCGGAGGGACTTGGAAACCTGGCATCATAACCGTCATATTGAAACAGAAAGAACGACATCGTTTTGATTAGTTTGTAACTAACTCAACGACATCGTATTGGTTAGAAAAAGACATATAAATATAATAAACATGAGTACGATTTATAATGAAGCATGTGTTTTTGATAGAGTACCAACACAAGTATGTAATGAAAGATATGAGAAGCAGAGTTAATGAAATTTCCATATTCAGTACGATCAGCTTGTTCAGTACGATCAGCATGGTCATTATGATCAGCATGTTCAGTACGATCAGAATGGTCAGTATGATTAGCATGTTCAGTACGATCATCATGATAAGTACGATCAACATGTTCAGTATGATCATCATGTTCAGTATGATCATCATGATCAGTACGATCATTATGGAAAGTATGATACGATAGACAAGGTTAGTACGATTAATAAGACATTTGTGATCTCCAAAAAAAACATAGAAATCAAATGAGGACTTTTGACTCAACAATTATCCGCTCATTCTTCACTTGCAGACATACCAGGCACATTGATGTATATTCCTAAATATCTTTTTTCAAATTGTCCTTCCAAATGTTTTATCTGAGATCTTGATACATTATTTTTCTCCCTGGGTGGATAGAGATGGTTGAGCTATGTGCAACATTCAGAAGCTCATTGTTTATATCAATATCGGATGGTACACATAATCGTGACCCAAATCTTACAACTCATTCCTCACCATTCATAAAATTATAGGATTTCCTTTTTTTGATAGTTTCCACCCTTTTAAAATTTTCCACATCCTTTCTTTGATCATCATTTATTTTCTCCATGAGATCTAGTTGATCAATCATTTGAGAAAAGATTGATGATGTTATTCCCTTATTGATTTCCATGTCCATCCTAAGCAAAATGAAGAAGATAAAATCCTTTTCAATTATCAACATTGTTAAAGATACATGATCCTTTCTACGTAGAGCATCTGCCAACATATATGCCTTGCTAGGAAAGCAGCGGATTGATAAGTCATAATCCTTTATGATCACTATCCACCTTCGCTAGTGAATATTAATGTCTTTATGTGAGAATATATATTTTTGACTCTTGTGATAAGTATATATCTCAAACATCTCTCCATTGATATAATGAATCTATATTTTCACCACAAATATCAAAGACTCCAACTCCAGATCATGCATGGGATAGTTTTTCTCATGTATTTTCATCTTCATTGAGGCATATGCAATCACTTTATCATTTTTAATCAGCACACATCATAATTTTTAAATTGTAGAGTCAGTTTACCCCTAAAAAGAATTATCCACTTGTTTTGAGTTTTAGTACTGACATAGTGATAAGCCTCTTTTTCAACTCCTTGAAATATTATTCATATTCAAGTGTCCGGAAACACATTACTCGTTTCAGAGCTATATCGGTTCCTGGGATTGAAAATCATGAAAATATTTTACCAAATATTCGATAATACCCGGTTAAACCCAAAACGATATGGATCTCCCTTACAGAACATGGAAAGGGTCACACATTAATTGTGTTTGTCTTGGTAGGGTCCATAAATATAACATTTTATGGTGATAAAATTTCCCCTGAATGATACATACTCCATCCAAAAGTCACATTTCCTGTACTTTTTATACAAAGTCTCCCTTCACAGTTTTTATAACACATTATTCAAATGCTCCTCGTGTTCCTCCTTGCTGTTGGAGTATATAAGAATATAATTAATAAATACTACTACAATTTTTTCCTCATAATCTCTTAATACTCTATTCATTAAATCCATGAAAATTTCTAGATAATTAGTGTTTTCGAAGGGCATCACTATGAACACATAGTGTCCATATCTCGTTCAAAAGGCAATCTTGGGAATATCTTCCTCCCTCACCTTTAAATAGCGATATCCCTATTAAAGGCCCACCATAGAAAAATAATTGGTCCCATGAACCTGATCAAACAAGTCATATATATTTGGAAGGGGATATATGTTCTTTATTGTCATTTTATTAAGCTCACAATAATAAATACCAATAAAGAATCATCCATCCTTATTATTGACGACGAAAAATGCAGCACCAAATGTTGAAGAACTAGGGTGTATAAAAACATTCTATATATTATCCTATAACTACTTCTTCGTCTCTTCTTGTTTTATGGTGGCCATTTTGTAAGGTTTTTTTTATATATATTGAGAACCAAGGATAAATTCAATTTATAATTCGACCTCTTGATCATGAGGAAGACCATCAAACTCTTCTTGTAATACATCAGTGTAATCCATAATGATATGTATGTAATCAAGAATTATTATATCCATTTTATTAATCATTTGATCTAAATAGGATTAGTTATTAGGGAAAAATTTCCACACTTGAGATGATGATTTCAAAGTAGATTCATATTCCTCAAAATTGTGTTGAATTTGAGGATGGTTTTGGATGTAATGATTGATCTCCCGTTCCCAAAAGTTGATGTCATCATTGTATAAAGATATCCAATACATTCCCAATATAGTTTCTAACTCTACTAATGGATGTATGGAGAGATTTTCTAGGAGGTTCAGTCTAAAATCATAAATTAGTGATGAGTTATAAACCATGGATGAAATAATTTAGCCTTTCGATGTTGTCATAGATAACATGTCATCCAAATATTGAGGTGATGTTTGAATAGTTCTGCAAAATTTTCAATATATTAAAGAATGTGTAGAACCAGAATCGAAAAGTATATTCACTTTTCGTGAATGAATAACTTGTGTTCCTGTGACCATAACATTGTCTGGATCCATCTCAGTAGTTGTTATTGCATAATACATCCCTTATTATCTTGGAGGTTGTTGTTGATTTCCTCTGAAAACCCTCATCTTAGGTAAATTTCTCACATAATGCCCATGATCCATGTAGTTGTTACACACCACCACTGGCTGAGTGTTGATCTGAACCTTCCTTTCTTATTCAACATTATGAGGATTTTTCATAACCCTATGGAAAGTTCTTGGCCAGATGACCAGACCATCCACATTTGAAGCAATTTTGGGTTCCCATCAGACATCTCCCATGAAACTTCTCCCTAATGCTTCTATAAGGGGAAATGTCATATTTCTTTCCATCATGGGATTTATTTGTCAAACCACCCATGTTTTTCTCCATTTTCTGCTTCTTTTTACAAGTCCCATGAGTCCATTGAGAGTCTCAAATCTCTATTTCAACCTTGAGGGAAAAACAGCCAATCTCCTCATAACTTTCAATGTCTCGAATCACCAATTATTTTCATATACTCAGATTTAGTCATCTAAAGAAGGGATCCAACTTGTTTTTGGTGATAATGACAAAGTCATAGTCATACCATTCAACCCTTGTAATATTTGCATCATATGCATTGATGGACTCATCTTCCCTCTTCTTGAGACCTAGGAACTATATTTATATATTGAGACATAGGGTTTGAGGAAAATATTTATTGAAAATCATCCTCTTGAATTCCTCCGAATACATAGAATCAATTTTCCTGTCGGGACTTTATATTCATGGTTATTGTCCACCACTAATCAGATTCCCCATCAAAACGATAAACTGCTAGGACAACATTCTCTTTTTATGAGCACTGGGGGATGGAGAATATCATTTCAATGGAGTTAATCCACAATTCAATGAGGAGGGGATCAGAAGATCCACAAAACATTGGAGTTCTTTTCTTCATGAAGGATTCTAAAAAAACATGCTCTTCCTTTATAGGAGGAGGGCGTTCAAAATGATTCAAGTTACTATTCACAACAAGAGATATCCAAGGAAGTATTGTCATGATGTTTTGATAACCATCTCTCATCATATCAGTCATATCATAAGGGATATTTTCACATCACCTATCACATGGATTGTTGGAACATGTTATTATATTTCCATCCATTGACTAAGAAAATGATTGTAAAATTAGTGGGCTTGGATACATAGTTATTGAACATAAAAAAACTTGTGAACATAAAACGATATACATTTAGAGGAGAAGTATATCTTATATATTGATTTCTTATGTTTAAATTTATGTTATTTTTGATATATTACATTTCCAATATTGTTATGGGATTATTTTATACCCTTAATAATGGTTTTTACTAAGCTCACGAATTTACCAAATCATATCCACTGGGTGTGTCGTAACCCAGAGTGTAACAAGGCCCGTTGTTTTTCACCAGTTCTCGTTCGAGTCTAGCTCAAAGTGGGGTTTTCGAGTATTTACCCATAAATTATAGTGTAACCTCTATATATAATTATCTAAACTAGGATGTATTTTCATGATTAACAACTTAATCAATACTCTCCAAAATTTTGGTATGATTTCATACACATAGTCTAATCGTTATTATTATCACCAATGTGCTCTATTCCCAATCTCCAAAAATAACTAGACATTCAATTGATACCAACTGTAGATATGATAACCTTTTTCATTTATCATGACATGATTTTAGCATAATAAAACATCATAGTTCATGACAAGGATAATTAAGTCTCGTGTCTTGGAAGACTATGTACATAAAACATAAAACATTGGTCTAAAAACCCTTCCTTATTTAATCTCTTTAATGGTGTCATATCATAAATTTATCTTTTACATAAGCATAGGTTACCCCTAGAGAACACTTTCACAAATTGATGAGCTAAAAATCCCATCAAGGGAAATAACATAAGAATACAACTTAAGCACAAGGGTTAGGAGGCATGACATAATGATATCAAAATTTTGGAATATATGATATCAACTCTTATAAACATAAGATCATATAAATAGGGAATCATATAAATCTAGAATAATAATAAAACATGTCTTTGGTATAGATAAATGATAACTACTTATCCCGTTTCCCATTTTAGTATGGTTCACGGCTAACCGCGAATCTCATTTCCCATTTTAGTACAATCAAAGATAACTGCCAATCCTGTTTCACATCACATTTCATGAAACATAACTTTACCCAATGCATTGGAGTGATATCTGGGTGCACCCATCTCAAAATTTTTATGGATATTCTTTCCATGTAAATTATCATTCAAAATCATCCACACATAAACATAAGGTTCCCATGGAAGGAATTCGGTACCATAGTCATCACATTAATAATTACCAATAGGCGTATAATGAATGTGTCCAGGAAAGAATGGTATTAGAACATAAATGGACTTTCATATGGTAAAATAGGCATATTTCATGGGAAGTGATGTAAAAAATTAGTGAAAAAATATTTTAATTTTATTTGAGAATCATTATCATTAAAACATTTTTGTGAGGTTTTGAGGAAAATACAATAGAGAATTTAAAATAGAAAAAGGTACAAAATTTTATATAAACATAATCTTACCCAATAAAGTTTTTATACTAAATATAAA
Source organism: Viscum album (assembly GCA_963277665.1). NCBI lineage: Eukaryota > Viridiplantae > Streptophyta > Magnoliopsida > Santalales > Viscaceae > Viscum > Viscum album. The sequence continues at coordinate 1,246,639,485 of OY728147.1, forward strand.
AATTTTATAATGAAAATGGTGGTATAAAAAAGAGGATATAATGCATTTGAAATTGGGTAAATATTTTGGAAGATCCCTTAAAACTGGTTTTCTTATCGGATAGTTCAAAGGAGGGAATCATTTAAAAAATTTATATCCCCAAAACAGATTGATGAAAGGGTCTTCAAAAATTAATTTTTTAAAAATACATAAATTTTAGATTACTTACATAAACAGATAAGATAAATCCATTTTTATATAATGAAATCTAAGGCAATCATAAAGAACAAATAAGTTTTGGGATGAATTTGTTATGGTTTATCGGCATGGTGTTGGGTGTATATAAGGGGGATTGATGATAGTGAAAAGGGAATTATAATCCCTTATACACCCAGATTTAGGAATGAGGGACAATATAAATAAAACCCTATCACTAGGAATTACACATAAAAAGTAATAACATAGTGAACCCTATTTAATAAAATATAAATGGAGAAGATCCCTTACCTAAATTCTGGTGGTGTTTTCCACTTGTTATTGATGATCTGAATAAAAAAATTTATTAATTAATAATTCCAGATATTCTCCTATATTTTTTTTATTTTAAACTTTTTAGTTTCAATCATGGATGTTTTATGTTTTAAGATGTTCAATTTTATTGTTCGTGTATTTTTGTTTCCGTGACAATCATTACTAGTATACTTATGAATGGATAATCATATAAGATAATAATGGTTTCTCAAAATTGAGTTCATATGTTATTAGAGAAAAATCAAAATATTACATAGTTGTATAAATCCAATTGGTTAGTGGGAGTGGAGATGAATTATTATATAAAACCATAGTGAAAACCGTTTTAGTTAATCTATGGTTTTGATTACAATGAACATGTTTTGATTTATTACATAATACCATTTCTACCAAAAGATTACAAAAAATAACTAGAATATTTTACATATATATAATCTGGTTCAACCATAACACACATGTATCCATGACCAAAATAAATGATTACAATATAAATTGATAAACTATAGTCCTTGAATGTGCTAAATTAGCACATCTCAAATGGTGTTTTCATCTCTTTCAAAAAAATGGGGAAAGGGGATAGGATAATAAAGTATCCCATTAGAATAATATAATTCCATTACATGTATGTTATAGGAATCATTATACCTTTTAAGTGATCATTGGTGAGTAAAGAAACAAAAAAAACATAAAAGAAATGAACAAATTGGAAAAATGAATTTACCTCTTGATTCAACCTCCTTTGAGAACCTCGTATGGGGAATGGTTTTGGTATTTTGAAAACACTAGTGGACTTTTTAGGTCGTGGAGTTTCTTGGGAAGATTATTGTGAAATATATTGGTAAGGAACACAGCTTGAGAGGAGTGAATATAAAAGGTAGTGAAGGAGGATTTATAGTTGTGAAGATTATGGATTTAATAATTTTTTAATCATTTGTTTATTAATTTATTTTAGGACTAGAAATAGTGATTATTACATGACCATGAATAGTAATGAATGTGTTTGAGTTCGTATTAATGGCCAATATCATCTTTCTTGACTAAAGAATGATGCCGAAATTTAGGTCTTAACATTTATTGTGAATTATCATATTCTATAATTCATCAAAAGTAATGTATTATAGAGAAATACTAGAAATTCACCCTAAAATATTTTTGATGTGTAGAATCCCGAAATTAATTCAATGTTTAAAATATAAAAAACTATATATTATTATTTTAATATCTAATTAAAATCACATTTTATTGTTAAAAAATGTTATAAAACATTCATTTCATTATTATAAAATATAGGTACATCATACTTTCACTTGAATATTATTTTTATACTATCACAGGTAAGGAAACAATTCATTATTGTATATCACTATTCATAATGGTATGTTACTATTCATAGGGATATGTTACTTCTCATAAACAATCATGTTTTTCTTTTCTGACTCCAAGTAACTTACTCTACACAAACATGTATGTCAGATTCTCAAAATTTCAAACACAAAAGTCACAAACATAAGATTTAAGGTCACATAGAACATAAATGTTCATTATTTTGTTATTTAATTTGATTATATGACATAATTATAAGAAAAAAATTTCATTTAATGGTTTGGGTGGTTACAACCATGGTGTCATAAATTCAACTCAATGATGCTCATGGTCGACAATATCTCATCCAATTGGATTAGGTCACATGTTTGAATAGTTAAATATTATTCTAATATTAATTTTTTACCGTTATTTAAATGATATGCCTTTTAATGATGTTAAATGAAAATAATTACTGAATTCTCTATTCATAATGTCCAAAAATAAATGGTTTCTATTTACAAAAATTTTTAACTTTGAATTCCAAATATGGATTTAATTTTTCCAAATTCAAAATTCATAAGTTGTAGTAATTAATTTATAATTAATTTTCACTGTCAAAACTAAAAAGTGGGTTTTTAAGAAGTATAAACTATCAAAATATTGAAATGTGTTTATATTTAATTTAAATGTGATATTACATCCAATGACCATCATTAAAATAAATTATATTAATATAACCCATAAAGATTTATAAAAAATTAAAATGAAAATCTATATATATTAATAAATTATATGAATAAGAAATTTTGATTTAAAATACAGTATTTCTCACTATTAATAAAAACATGGATTTTATTAGAAAAATACCAATATTTCAATACAATTAAAATTTCCCCCTTTTTAAATGAAAATTGTATTTTATCAAATAGAACATAGAAAATTCATCAAAACAGTTTTTAAAAAGGGTTCACAAAAAAAATGAGATAAAATTAACATTTAACAATTTTAGTGTATTTTATGCTTAAAAATGGATTTTTTTTATTTTAAGCCACTAAAATTCATTTTCTAAAAGTAAAAAAAAATTTATAAAAATATGTAAAATATAAATTTAGTAAATTCAATTCATTCCTACCAATAAAAAGGCTATGAGTTAACAATGATTTAAAATAAAAATATTATTGATAAAAAAATTTACTTATAACTCAGTGTTGTGTGCAACATAAGTTTTCAGAGAAACCCATTGTTACAATATTGGTATGATATTGTACATAGTGCCCACGATAAACTAAAATTAATATTAAATTAAAAAATATTATTAAATATGGAGATTTAATATTCTATAAATACTTGGGATGTTACCTCATTCCCCCCATTTGTAAATTTCTCCCTCATAATTTTAAAAATCGGCTCGAAAGTTTCATTGAAAATCTCACATTGGAAAAATATTTAATAAAAATATCACATTACTAGTACGAAATTGAATTAAAAAGGACACTAGAGATAATAAAATACTAGGATTCAATGTAGGAAAAGATTTTATGGATGGAAAAAATAAACATCTTGTTCTGATGGAGAGTGATATAAAACAAGATAATGATAAAATTGAAAACCATAACACCATAACCATCAAATGGGTTAAACAGTTGTTGATTTCATATTATAAGATATAAAGAGAAATTTTTTTTAATATCCTATTCATAACGTTGATTAATTTATTTATGATCTTATGTATGAAATTGAGTAAACATCCTTACATTTCTTGTATGGTTTCATCCATTAATCAAAATCTACCTCAGACTCATATTTTCTCTAAACGATGAGTATTCTATAAAACATTGTCACACCTAAAGTGCTAGAATCCTTTTTTTAGAATCAAATAATCCAAAAAAGATAACATTAGACATTAAACAAAACCAAAATGGTTATTACAAGAAAATATAATCCCCCAATAGAAAAATCCTTTATAAAAATAAATACTACTTTTAATCTCTAAAATTTTTCACACGATACACAATGTTCCACATATGGAATTCAATAAAAATTTGTCCTTGAAATTACACAAAATAATCCAAAGTATGAATGAAACCTACAATTAAAAATTATTTGAACACATAGGATTTCATGATAAATCATAATAGTTATGTCCAAATAACATTGACTACTGTTAATGTTTCATACTTAAATATAATTAACCTATTCTCATATTATCCATGATAGGTAAATCATTTCAATAAATAAACCAGGTTTCCAAATTTTCACACTGAAAAAATAGATTATTCCAAAATAAAATTCATCCAATACTCATCAAATGAAATATGATATTATTTTAATTTTTTAATAATATAGTGTTCCCAAAAGAGGGAACACCTATAAAAATAACCTTTATCACATAATCGCAAAATAATTTTCCAATACCAAGGTTTTATATGAGATAAAATATAGTTATCCAAAATCTACTAATTATTATTCCATAATATCATTAAACCAAAATAAATTAATTCATACTAACTAGGGACTTCATGTATGCTAGTGGTAGGCAATAAGGGCCAATCACAATTCAGTTGGGAGTTCGATTCCTACAGCCTTTTTTGAGGTGATGGGTTGTCACATGATATACATGTTGTCCCATTATCATTTTTCTAAAAAATATATTTCTTATTACATTCCAAAAATATGATAACATCTTCAAAAATAACCATTCAATGTTTTAACGACAATTTTTATCTCATACCATTCATTTGAAATTCACAAACTATTAACTCTAGACTACATAAAAAATGTCTCAAAAAATACAATTAATAACCTATGAAATTTCAATAAACAATCCTATATATTTTTTATATAAAAAATAAATTATGATAAACCATAAACTTATAAACCTATAATAAGACATGCAAATCTCTAATTCATTCTAAACCCTACTCTAAAACCAGCTATAAGGACCCGGCCTTAAACATAACTTATTTTTGAGACTTTTGAATAGAATTTATTTTCATTCATTCCAAAATATCATTTATTACTATAGATTTAGATAATTATAAAATAATCATACATAAAAATTCATTATTACAAATCATACAAGTCTACACGCCATCCATTTTTTTATAAAACAAAAAGTATTAAAATGAATCATGGATTTTTTTCAAGAAAAATATTCAAATAATTTCAACATAGAATTATCATTGTCCTTACCAATCATAAAACCTATGAACAAAATTTTAAAATATGCTATAGTAACTAAAATACAACAACAGGAAAACAAGGGAAATAGTTAACAACATATCTTGAGAGATATAAATATGAACACAAGGACATTCATAAAGGTGTGATTAAGTGGAATATAATAACAATAAAAACATTGATCTTAACATAAAATTTTGCCTACAACATTTAATTTATACATTATTTATCATATCACCATGGTCCATCCACAAGGTGTCATATTACTAAGGTACATCCCCCAAGTGTCCTAAAAATTTCCATGGATATTCCCTAAGGTATCATAAAAATTTCTTACGTTATTCACAAAGGTATCGTAGAACATGTCATATCTAGTGATTAATTTCTATACCAAATGCATTGGAGTGCTATCAAGGTGAAACATTATTATGTATTAATTTTCATGTGATCCATATTTATCATAATAAAAAATCTCATAAAAAAACCATAAATATCAAAAGAAATAGTTTTATATCAAAATAATTGTGTTTTTATAAAACATCTTAAAAAAATGATCATTATGTCATTTATATCCTATAAAAATGAAAAGTGGGTTTTATGTATGTTGATTAAAAAATAAAATATACCATTTTTATGTCTTTTTGAATACCATTTGAAATGAAAATTGTTTTGGTAATAACATAAGAAAAATAAAAAAAATGTATTAAAAAAATAGAGTGATTTTGAGAAAAATATTCTATATCATAACTTCTATGAAACAAGGTTTTAAAAAACATTAAAAAGAGTGGTTAAAATGATATCCAATCAATAAAAAACACATAATAATGTATAGAGATATAATAAAAGGTAAATAAGAATATTTTATTGAAATTTTAATGATATACCACATAAAAGAGAACTTGAAATGAAAGATAACTTGAGAATTCCTTTACCACATAAGAAACAAGAGAATACATATCATTTTGGAATTACATTATACAAAAAATTAAATATCATGAATATATACTAATCGATAATATAGGTATAAAATTCTATTTATATACACATAACTTAAAAAAGGTTGGATAACATCATGATATACCCGAAAGAAAAGAGATTGATTCAAATACCATTTCATTGAGTCTCACTTGTCTCGTTCTTTATTATCTTCCAAAATAATGAATACAAGTTAATTTATAATTTTCTATAACCTTTTTCATGTTTTTTATTCACATTATATAACTTATTTCTATGTTATAATATTTATTTAACGATTTCTGTTGATATCAGACGTTTAGTCTATATTAGGTATTAGAGTCAAAAATGAACTTGTTATGATTAAAAATTATCCATAATGTAATAATTTCAACATCTAAATAATTAAATTAATTACTTAAATATCATATATAACTATTATATTTTTCATTATAATTTTCTATAACATTTAACTATATTATGTCAAATTCACAATTCATAGAGACGGTTGGTCATTGGTACGCAAGAACATTTCATTAATTTCATTGGCATATTAAAGGAATGAAAACTAAAAGATATATAGGTATATTGTATTCTCATTATAATATTTGTGTTATATTTGTTTCATAATCCAATTACAAACATGATTTATATATTCTATGTGTGGAATGAACGATTCATATCACATTGAGGGGAAATATTCCACGATTCATTAAATGAAATTATTGTATTTACAAATTATGCAAAGAATAATGTTATGATGTATATATAAATTAAAGAGTAATAGAGAATATATAAATATAATAAATATAATATTTAAATATTTTTCCATCATCATTTACACCAAGAGTGGTGGTAGAAGAAAAATGAACAATCATCATTTCATGTGGTAGTAGTTTTGTGTACACAGAAAAAATATGTTCTTTGTAAACTAGATGTAGTTGTGTGAATTTTTAGGTATAACCTATATCATAAGAACATAATATTATCTAATTTATACTAGTTTTGTAAAATATTTGAAAAATATAGGTAAGGTGGTTGTAAAGTAATATAAGGAAAATGAGCTTGCGAGGAGACGTTACCACTAAATTGGATAACTTCTTTTGATTTTAGGTACAAGGATTTCTAGAATTTTTTTATAACCATGGTACGGATTCTAGGAGGAAGGGAAGGATATTTTTTGATTGTTTTATTATATGGTGGATGATCCATAGTTCTTTATATGCGAGAGTAATTGGTTAGAGTTGGTGGCCTTTTTTAATTGGGAGAAGGGTTACCTTAGGATAGTAAATAAATATTATTTTATCAGGAATTTATTTTATTATTATGAGATTTACAAAGAGATAAATTTGTAGTATATGCCTAGGAAGGGTAGGAATCCTTATATCCAATAGGTTTTATAAAATTGCAGGAAAAAATGTTACTTTAACTTTTAGCATTAACCTTATTTAAAATATTAACTCTCACCATGTCATCATAAATTTTCAAATTATATGGTTACTATATTTAAAATAATATTCCAATCGAACCAAAAGTGGAACATTATTAAATAAATTTACATTATATATGTCATTTGGATTAATAGTACATTTTTAGTACAAATATATCATTTATTAAAATAGTATTTGTTTTAAAAACTCATTTATGACAATTTTGACACTATTTAGTAATTGATTTTTCTTAAAGTCATAAAAACAAGATTATTTCAAAAAAGGAAATAAATCGTCACTCACATTTCTATGTAATCCAAAAAAATTGGGTATTTAATAAAAATGTTCAATTTTAATTAATTTTATTATTTATAATATCATTTATTTGAATCTTTCATTAATAAATCAATCACTACCTCATCATTGTGTCATTAATAAATATATTTTGTTAATTTGTACAAATTATTCATAAAATACCAAAATGTATTAAATAAATTTATCACTCTAATAACTATTTATAGTTGAATATATCATTTTTATAAACTAATTTAACATGATTATTGATTGGAGATGCATGGTTATGTTATATTTCAATGTTATTTAAAATAGATATTATAAAAGGTCATTATCACAACCAACTGGCTCCATGGGTTCCAAAATTAGGCCCATGGACTCTCATGGTCTGACTTATATTATCCAATATGATTAGTAAATGTGTTAGTTTTTTTCATATTAATATAATATTAATTTATTTAACCTTATTTACCAGATTTACCAATTAACAATAGTAAATATAAATAATTACTGATGTTAATATTCATAATGTCTAATTATATATTATAACAATTCAAACTGTTTGAAACATATGATTCCAAATATGGAATCTTTTTATCCAAATTTAAAATAAAATAGTTTCATTAATTAATTTTAAATTAATTCTCATTGTCAAAAAGAGAAAACATATTTTTAAGTAGTAAAAACTATCGAAAGATTGATAGGTGTTAATTTAAAATTTAGATGTAAAATTACATTAAATGACCATAATTGGATTAAATTATAAAAACAAAATCAAATTATACTTTAAGACCAATTAAATGGATAACCTATCTATAGTAATAAATTTGATGAAATGGAAGTTTTGAATTAAACGGCAATATTTTTCACTTTTCATAAAATTATGAAATTTAGTCGAAAAATACAAATATTACAATATAATTTAATTAATATTTAAATAATTAAGAAAAGAATTTTATTTTCTTAAATAGAACATATAAAAGTGAAGAAACTATCTTAAAAATTGTTTCATTATCAAAAGGTTCTTAAATTACATTTGAAAACTATTGTTGTATTTTAGGCATTAAATTGGAATAATTATCATTTGAGGCCTCTAAAAATCATTGCATAAATTTAAAAATATTAAAATAATATAAAAAATCATAATATAGTTAACACTATTCATTACTACAAATACAATTGAAAGGTGTTAATTACAATTTAGAAACAATAATATTATTGTAATATTATTTTCTGGAATAACTCTCGTATGTGTGCAACATAATATTTTGGTGAAACCCTTTGTTACGTGTTAGGTATGATATCATACATAATTCCAAATTTAATCTAAAATTAATATATAATTAAAAAATATTAATAGATATGAAAATATATTATTCTATAACCACCTATGTTGTTAAAATAATATGATTAAATTCCTTATGAAACCCTGTTCCTTTCATGTATTATGACATGATGAATGTTTTAGGATTCATGTTTCATTTTATAGGTTCTGATATGTAAAATGTTTATGGTGTTGATAAAAAATGTATTATTTTAGGTATGTGATAAGCGAGTCCAATATCTCTTACTAATGCTTTTGGAAATCATTTATATCACTTGACATAGTAATGGTACACAAGATAATGGCATTGATCCACAATGGGAAGCATGTCAATTAATTGATCCATAATGGAAAAATTAAAATGTTCTGGCTCTGTAATTATATATAGGTGAAATGGAGTGATAAAAAATGTTTGAGGATCATAATAGTTATCCTTGACTATTGGAATGGATTTTATACTACTTTGGTTCCAAAAATTAAGTTATTGATTTTATATTACACATCTTAGGTTGATTTCAGACACTTATTAATAATTTCTTATGTAATAATAATTTTTTATTACATGAATCATGTTAATGATCTACGATAGGTTGGGAACGAACTTTTTATGTTATGTTCTTGAGCTCATACCCTAATAATATCATATGATCATAGAATGATATCACCAATTTTTATCCTTACAAAGTATTTATGCACACCCTTTATTTTCATTCATTTCCCTCGGTTCTTATGAATGGTATTATATATGAAATTTATGTGATGGATTCTTGTTATTTAAAACTCGTAGATGAATGATGTATCACCCTTATGAACCATTTGTCTATGTTTCTTTATTTCAAAAGGAAATAAGTTGTTTTTAACCTCACGAATTTATTTGTGAAATATAAAAAATAGTATTTTCAAAATATAAAATAACATTGTATTAATGGATGGGTCACTAATATTGTTATATATAGATTTGTTTGGTTCATCATTGAAAACTAGAGTATGTAAACAATAGAGATATACCTAGGGGTCTATTGAAGGATATGTATTGTGACATGTATTGGGTTATCTAGAAGGAAAAATTTATGTATAAATATAATTATAATGAAATATCCTATAATTTTGGTGAATGATATCGAATGTAAATTACATGGAATAACATCAATGTCTAGATACTACAAGTGGATGCAGATTAAGTTTCTTTATACCGAGTTGTAATTACCATAAAAATGGTGCATTATGATAGAATTTATTATCACATGATATGTGATAGTGGGGCTTTATAATAACCTTGTTTAATAATCATAGGGATATTCATATGAACTTCACTAAATAATTTTGTACCAATATAAAGGATTTAAATAGATGAAGACCATGAATGGGAGAGGATAAAAAAATGGCATCTTATATTTAATTTTTTTAATTAGTTAGATATGATATATATTATTTTTCATTATTTATTTGTTATTAATCAATTATTATTGTTTCCCAAATTATGATTTTGGATTTATGTTAATGGACGGATCTAGTTGAAACGAGGTGAATGTTGAATGTGATAGATAGTGTGTTAATGAGAAACCAAATTTAATGATGAATAAAGTGTATTATAAAAATAATATTCATTATGACCAATAATGAACTATGATTCACCATGTGAAATTTAACAAACTCTCTAACTCACTTTGAATAAGAGTATTTAGTTCATTGAATTTTTTTGCAGTGGATAACATATAGGAAAGATGATTCAGTTTCGTATATATCATTAATGTGGATGATATACTCCTGTGAATGTATGAAAGTGCTGAGAAATTTTTTTTATTGGGGAGATGAAGGGAACATATTAGTATATTATCAAGGGAAAATAAAATTACAATTTAAATCATTGGATGGTAAAAATTGATTCACTATGTCATCCTAAAGTGTTAAATCCTATAAATATGGAATGTCTGTGCATTATAAAAATTTATTTCTAAGTGGTAAATCGAAATAAGAGGGATAACATGGATGAACAAGTAATTTATTTTTTTAAGGTAATAAATATAAAAAAATGTCATATGAATTGAAGTTGGTATTAATTAATAATACGATGAATCTTATTTAATTTGTTTGGAATGAAATATAATGATAGATTTTTGTATATAATGGAATTCCTGAATTATGAAATATATAAGGAATTTATATAGATGTTTTTAATTAATGATTTTAAAAAATATGTTGATTATTACAATCATCGAATAAATTGTATTTAAGGGAAATTTTATATTTCATGGAAAACAAATGATTAACGGAAAGTTATCCCATAATATTTTCTAGATTTTGAAATATTTATTTTTTAATAAAATAATTACTAATATAGATAATGTAAATTTTATATCATAGAATACATTATAACTAATTAACGATTTAAAGGAAAAGTGGTAAATTTTATAATTGAAATTTATTATAACATTTTTGGTTTTAAGTAATATATTCAATAATTTATGTTTCTATTAAGGAATGAGGAATCATGTTTTCGTCACAATGATTTTATTGAAATTATATTTATTACAATGAATTTTAATTTTATAATCTCAATGTATTGAAACAATTAGTATTTCGTAATTAATTGAAACAAAGTAATTTTTTGGTGAAAAATAATTTGTATGTTTTTGGATTTTACTATCATTTATTTAAAAATTTTGAATTTTGAAGGATTCAAATTGTTAACAATTTATAGGATGTTTTATGATTTACATCTTATAATTTTATAATATAAAACATATTATTTCATAATATCAACATTTATCTATATAAGATAACATGTCACAATTATCTCATTTTTATGGATTACTATATATATAATGAATTATCTATTACTATTTTATGTATTGTATGATCCGTTATATGTAAATTATGGTTTTCAAGTTTAAAAAAATTTAAATTTCATTCAAGGGGTAAAAGTAAAAGTATAAATTAATTGAAGAACTACTAAAAAAATTATTATTATGAAATTGAATAAGTATATATTTTTTGACAATAATTCATTATTAATAAATGGATATTAAGAAACAATTGGTTTCCAATTACCTTCATTTTAGATAAATTGATGGTATTTTTCTCACCTTGTTGATTTACAATTTTTAATATTTTTTATCACATGTTCATTCACATTCTTAGGATAAATTATATTTTGGAATTAAATTTTTTCCATTTCTATATAGTCACATTTTCTAATGATAACTTAATCGGAATACTATATATTATATATTCTAAATGGAATATGTTCAACCCTTTTCTCTTATTATCATGAAATTTTTTTATTAATTCTAATTATAATGGGGGTTGTTCATAAAAGGAATATCATGTGAAAGACCCTTGATTACTAAACTGAAGTTAAAATGGTGTGCAATTATTTTATATAAGTGGTTATAAAGTAACATTTTTAGATTCTATAATTTTTAAAACAAATTTATTTTCTATGATAGCATGCATTACACGCAACACTCAGTAACTATGAATCATTATATACGATTAATACATTTCTATTTAATTTAATTTTTATCAACTAGCCATTGTAATGGAGGATATGAATATTATTAAATAAAATATAACAATATTTGTTTTTTAATTTTTATAAAATAAATAATTTCATGAAAAATTAAAAGGATATGAAAATAAAACCCATTAAATAAAATATTTCTCTTAAAATTAATCTTTATGAAATATTTTTTTTCATTGAAAAAATATATAATTTTTTAAGCATTATTTATTTTATTTTAATAATTACATATTAAATCATGATTTTGACAATAATATTATATAATATCAATGCATGAGATAAGTATAAATTCATTTTTATGTATAAAAACTGACTTTTTATATATAAAAATACATCCTCTTATGAACATATATATATATTTTTTTTCACATTTTGAAAAATTATATGAAAAATTAATTTTTTTTAAATATTCAAATCATTATTAAATTTTTCATAATTATTAAATTTTGTGAAATTTGAAGTTTTCCCATGAATATTGGAAAAGAACCATTTTTATTAAAAATTGCATTATCCTTTCATGTATTTAAAAATAATTTTTTTAATGTTATTAAAAGAAAAATTTGATCAAATATATTATGATTAATCCAATATAGTTTATTAGAATATATTTTAATTTTTATTTATATATATATATATTATCATTGGAAAAAGTTTCCTTCGTAATACAACTTCCTTATCACATATGAGGGATTAATATGAAAACCAAAATATCTAATTATGTGACTATTAATAAAAATGGATTATATATATTTTTTAATATAAATTAAAATTATATTATATTTTTAATATAATTTATGGCCATAATGATAGGGAACAATTGTTAAAAATTATTACAGTAGTTAACGTTAAAAGATGTTTATTGAGGATTAAAAAATGGTAAGGATGTGACATATATAACAAATGTATAAAAAATATTTTATCTCCCTATTTTAATCATATAATTACAATTCTACTATACATAAACAAACAAACACACACACACAAACACACACACACACATATATATATATATATATTAATTATTAATCTTTCAGATTGAAAATTACTTTATCATTTTGGACATTGGGGAAAGATCCATGTTGTTTCCATGCAAGCTCATTTCTCCACTTATAAAAGGACCAACTATATCCTCTAATATCAAAACACTCTGATCCTTTGGGTTCTTCCAATACCCAAAAAAATCTTTTATTTATTTAATATTAATTCCCTAGAGGCCTTAGTTTTATTACTAATCCTTCATATAAAGTATTTTTGTACAATACTATGGTGACTCTCTGAAATGAGGTATAACTCTTAATCATGAAGCATCATTTTATTTATTCCTAAACCACCTTAATATATTCCAAAATTTATAATAAATAATAACAAGAATATAACCCATATAATGATATATTTTTAATTTTATTTAATCCCTTACATACATCTCATGTTCCTTTATGTATGTAACAATAAATTCAAACAGGTATATGACAAACAGCTTACCTGAAACCGATGTAGTTTTTTTTTCATCCTAACCTATCGTGGTCAGATATAATTATATATTTAGCCTATTTATATTATAATTATCCCATTATCATTTCTATTATCTTTAAAATTATATATACATTCTTATAATCCATTTATTGTGAATATGATAGATTCTAGAAATATGATGACTCCTCAATTATTGCATGACCAACAAAAAATATTATGAGAACATTGTATCAATGAAGAAAGTGGATGGAGCTGAGCAGATGATTGTTGATGATCAAGAAAGACCATCTACGATGAGCGGTATGATTCTTTTCAATTCTACCCTTGTGAAATTTCTCTTCAATATTGTTTCACCACATTATTTCCTTTATTATAATGATATTTATTTTCTATGATTAATTTTGGAAATGATACCTTTTATATTAAAACTCCAAACTCCTCTGGGGGAAATATAATGACATGCCTTTGTGTCTAAGCATGTTCTAAAAATGTTCATGGGGATGGGATAAAATGTGAATTACTGGGGATGGACATGTATGTCTAAAACATAATCATGGGTATGGATAGGTTGATAATTTTCATGACTCATATAGTTTGCTATATACGAACAGTTAGTTTCTTGACTGAGGAAAACATCGATCATCTCATCTGAGAAGAGAGGTTGGTCAATAAAAGTGAATAAATATTGTTGGCATAATGGTGGGAATGATTTATTAACAGTTGGCAGCATTGATTTTTTAATCAATGGAAGATATTGTGGAAAATTATTTTCTAGGAATTTTGGATCAATTTGCAGACGTATTTCTGAAAAACATCTTCTTATGACCACTTCTTAGAGATGTGGATTTTATGATTCATCTCTTACTGGGGACCATTTTAATTTCTCTTTGTTCTTATAGGATGGCACCAATAGATTCATGAGAATTTAAATTGTAGTTGGAAGAGCTGTAAATCAAGGGGTTCATTCGGCCAAGTATGTTTATGTGGGTAGGACCAACGTTTTTCGTAATGAAAGCTGATGGAACTCTTGAGTTGTGTTTTGATTATTGTAATTTTAACCAAGTTTTGATAGATAACAGATATCCACATCCAAGCATTAATGACCTATTCGATCAATAAAGTGGAGATAAATGGTTATCTAAAATTGACTTGCGAGAATCATATCACCAATTTTGTGTCCATAAGGAATATATTCTAATGATAGATTTCATAAGCAGATATGGACATACAATTTGTAGCCATGAATTTTGGTCTGAAAAATGAACCAAGAGTATTAATGGATTTGATGAACTGGATATTTTAGTGATATCTGGATTCTATTATTGTGGTTTTCATGGATGACATCATGTTGTAGTCAAAGACTAGGGATGACCATGAGGAACACCATGAATTATTGTAACAAATACTATGATTTAACTATTTCTATTCCAAATTATCAATGTTTGCTTTTTTCATATAAGAAGTACATTTTCATGGCCATTTCATTTCATATAAATGAATTTTTTATAGATCATGAAATGATAGAAGCTGTTATCTCATGGATACCACTGAAGAAATTCTTCCAGATGAGTTGTTTTCATGGTCTATCAGGATACTACCAATGCTTTGTTTATATTTCTTCATGACTAGCTTCACCAATGATAGCTATGAAAAAGAAGAATAATCAATTCCAATGTATAATGGAATGTCATAAGTCTTTCTAGGAGATGAAGATTCATCTTACATTGGAAACAATTTTTATTTTTCCAGAATCAAGATAGGGGTCTGTTCTGTACTTTGATACTTCATTATCAAGGTTGAAATGTGTTATCATGCAAGGAGACCATGTGGTTACTTATGGTTCAAGTTAGTTGAGGGTGAATGAGAATAATTATTCAACAAACAATTTTTAGTAATCAATAGTTATCCATGCATTGAAGACATGGAAACATTATATCTTTGATAAGAAATTAACTATGTTTAAGGATCATAAAATCTTGAAACATTTTTTCTTATAGTGATATTTGAATCTGAGGGAAATTATGTTGATAGATTATCTTCATATGTTTGAATCTGACAAGATGAATACACTAGGAAAATGGAATTCAGTGGTGGATACCATGAGCATAATGTCATCAGTAAAGATGAAAAACTAAGCTTCAGTTGAATGTCATGTGTTATAGGTCCTAGATGACATTCATGTGGAATGTAAAGACTGAGGTGATGGTTTGGTATTATTTTTATCTATTCTTGGTCCATATTTGGTAAATATGGTCAAAGCGGAACAAACAATTGAGGAACAATGTATGGTTATGAGTTCAAAACTCACTGGTTGGGAGACCATTGAGGGCTGGAAACTTGATGGGCTTTCAATTTTCTGTTTTAGACATCATATGGTTGTACTTATGAATTTAAATAAATAAAATACATCATGTTTACCACTATTTGATATGGGTTGTACATCTGGGTACACATAACCTGATTAAGGTGATTATTTTTCAATTTTGGTGGAGGTTCTTGAAAATGAATGTGGGTGAGTTCATTTTTCAGAAGATTGAAGTTGAGCGTCAGAGACCAGGGAATATTTTGTATTATTTTCCTACCGTAGTGTTGAAATGGGAGAAAATAGTGATGAATTTTTCAATAGGTATGCAAAGAACGGTTTGGAAACATGATGAACTATGGGTGAGAGTGTATTGACATTCCATTTCAGCCCATTTCATCTATATTTTTGAAACTCATATGGTATAGGTAATATAAAAAATTTGTATCCATGAAGTGGAAATGAAAAATGGAATACCAGTTTTAATTGTGTACGATAGACATCCAAGGTTCACATAGCATTAATGGAAATCCATACAAAAATCCCTTGGGACTTAGCAGATGATGAGCACAACATATCATCCTCTAATAGAAGTCCAGTCTAAGAGGTAGATACATACATTGGAAAACATGTTGTTAGATTGGGTAAAGGATTTTGGTGGCACATGGAGGATCACATACCCTTAGTGTAGTTCTCATATAACAACAGCTATCAGTGCTTGATACATATGGCTATGTTTGAAGAATTATATGGGTATCGTTGTCATTATCCACTGTGTTGGGTGGAAATATGTCATACTTCAATGGTTGGAAAGATCCTTATCCCTAAAACAATGGAGAAGATCTAGTTGATTATATAGAGGATATAGAAGACTCATTTATGTTATAAATCATATGAAGATCATTTTCAAAGACCATTTTCATTCCCTATGGGAGATAATGTGTGCACAAGGATATCTCCAATTTTCATACATCATCATTATGGGAAGTAGTTCATGTTATATCTTCAATAAATTGGCCCTTTTGATATTCTGGAATGGGATGGATAGTTGGAATATTCCATGGATCTAACACCATAGTTCTTTTCGGCCCATAATGTCTTCCATGCAACCCAGTTGAAAATGTGTCAGCCTATAATGAACATGGGATCAGATAGCATCACAAGTCCTAGAGATGGATGCTTTGTTGATACATATCCCAATGTATATTCTGGATAATAAAGAGATAGTCAAATGTGGAAAAATCAACTATCTACTATGGGGTTTATGGAAGCATGGTAGTATTGAGGAGGAGACTTGGGAACATGAGGAGGAAATGAAACAGAAATGACAATAACAATTTCAGTGTAGCAAAGGTGTTATATGGTCTAAGGACAGGAATACAAATGATGTGGATAATGTAGTACCCTTATTTTCTGGGTTATAACATCTTGTTACCTTAATAGATTATGTTTTCCTACTTTTATAAGTACCCTTTCAATTAAAAATACTTAAAACTGTTTTTTGTGGTTTACATCAGCTTTCTGGAGAGGTACATGCCATGTACCTAATGTAGACATCGTGTACCTGATGTAGACTAAGTGTACATTTGGACAGATTCTTGTCATGAATTGGGGGTCATGTTGTGAGCTGTTACACGTCATGTATGTGAGTTACATGGATTTTAGTTGTAAAATTTTGTTTTTCAATGATTAAGTGTTTTTCAGCATACTTATTGATCATGGCATTCATAATGTGACTTGGGGGTATAGGCCATGAGCCAGCCTATTACATCTTAAATTAGCATGTCCAGTAGTGTCTCTCAGTCTATTCCTTCAAAACCACTAGGCTCTCAACACTATACTCTCCCTAAGATATTCTAAGAGCCACCCCTTCATCATGATTAATTCGATCGGCTTTGTTCCTACTTTTCATCTGTGATATGACTCTTTGAGTAAGTGTTCCCTTAGATCCATGTCGCCTCTCCACATGATTCAATGTTTTGTGCACAATATGGGTAGATATTGGTTTTTGATTTTCAGAAATGTTGAGAGTTGTCTTTTTGGATTATAGTATAAGAGATATACGACCATTTCATTGAAGAATGAACATATGTTTTTTATAGTTATTCGTCCTTTGATTGGTTTCATCAGAACCTTTGAGGTGTATTGCATCACTATTGACTCCTCTTAGTAGAAATAATTCGTACTCTTTTAATTGAATGTATTTTTCTGAATTTACTATGAAATGATTTTTGAATACTTTTTAGAAACCTTCATGAGTGACGTCATGTGAAATCTCAAAGATTGGGTTATTCTAAAATGTTCTTTTGTTATTACATTTTAAATAGTGTTTTTAAAATAGGTATTTTACTGGAATATTGGCACATGAATTGCATAAGTTGTTTTCAATAAGAGGGAATGTTTTATTGAAATGAAATGATTCATTGAAATTTTTAGTGATTTGGGCTTCAATAAAAGTTTGGTTTTATTGAAGTTGATTATTTTTAAAATGAAAATTTTTGAATACATTGTGTTCGTTTGAGTTCTTTCTTAATAGACCCCTAATAAGAGATGAGTACAATTAGGGTACAATATACCAGACCCTGGATCACGGGCGGGTGTTAGTGGGACACAAATTGACTTGATATGAGATAACTTATGAGTATGGAACTATCAAACAAAGCATGAATGTGTGTCTGTGTTGTTAACTATGGAATGAGTATGCCAAAATAATTATCAAAATTTATTTATAACCCTTTATTAGTGATTTTCGAGAAAACAACTTGATTAAAATTGGTTTCACTTTATTTTGTTTTCACTTGGTTATAATTGGGTTTTTAACATGTTTCAATTTATCTATAAACTGTTTTTATAAATTTTCTATATAAACTATTTTATATATTGTGATATCTGTTCTAACCTAGTGGCGTGAGTAGGAAGACATTAGGAAAACCTTCTGAGTATTACACTCAACACTACATTGGCACTTTGGTTCTTTTGCAAATTCTACCATCTTGGACATGGGAAAATGTAATATATCATAGTTGTTGAGAAACATGTCATGATACTTTGGACTAGATAGTGATTTTTAATCATAATGATTGTAGATCATGGAGTCTTATTTCGTCTTAGAGTTTATTCATTGTCTTTACATTATTTATTTTGATGTTGTTTTGTCTTAAACTGAATCATATCCAAGTCTGTTGTTTTATATATAATTATTTAAAATGACACAGATTATTTCATGCATCATATAATAAACAAATTTGGATGGGTTTTAGGTTGTTTTTTTATAAGACAAAGGGTAAATCATCCCCAATATTTTTTTAAACCCTTTGGGATTTAGTTATATCCTTTGGCATCTTGGGAAAGTCACATAAAGCCATGTAATGACTTGTTGCACACTCAAGCCAATGACAATTAGTAGGTCCTTAAAATATAGGATATAAATTCGAAAATATTTAAAACTATATCAATTCTATTTTCCTTAGATCACACATTCATGAGCGTCAACACAAAGGAAAAATCAATTATCTGGATCTTGCAACCATGCGGTCTATCAATGTACCAAATGGTGGCCGAGACTATGTGTGGGATAAACGGAATAGGCCACAAATAATATGTCTAATAATATCCAGTCCTTGAATATGAAATAAATTCATGTAGAATTATAATATATTCATATGTTAATTGATAAATGTTATCAATTCCAGCTCATATTCCTCATGGACACATGGCCAACCAAACCCACTTCAGATGAAACTTTAATATATTTGAAAAATATTCATGTATATATATATATATATGAATTTATATGAAATATATAAATTATAACACACAAAAATACACACACACATATATATAATATATATATATTTACATGGTATGAGAAAATAATTAAGGCATAACTCAAACATCCATGCATTATAATAATTTTATCATAAGGTTCTCATTATTACAATATGAGTATGAGCCTAAAAATGGATTGAACATTCCTGAAAATAATGTTAGGAACAATTTATATAATTTCCAACATAAATATCTGATTATAATAATGTAATATTCTATTTGCTTCATTATATTGAAGTGTTCTCAATAATGGGTAATGCAATTAGATATTATGTGTGATATAATTCATTTTTCCTATGTGACTTTACAAGGAATTACATATCTCAATCCCTAGTATAACTAAAATCATTACACTATATCATTTAACGTATTATAATCTTCCATGAACACTATATCATGAGTCCATATATCCCTCAATGTGTATATCACATCGATGAATCTATGTGTCTTTCTCGGGATTATCAAAATAAGAACCCACTATAACACATGGCGCATCCTTATTTCTTTATACCTATGATACCATCCCTATACTTCCCTAATAACCTTGGTATCACGCATGTAATTTTATTCTGAATTAACTACTGACCCAATCTTTGGTACACCACATAGGGTACCAAGTATCCCTTGTCGCACAATATAATAACATTAATATCTGACCATGTCAAAAGCAATCCACTAAGGAGACTTATATCACTCATGTTTATTATAATAACTATAACCTATGAGCCCATCCCAGTAATACGTACATGGGAAACAAAGGTTCACTCAATCTAGAATTAATTTTCACTGAAATATTCATTTAAACAATTAAAATTTTTCATAAGGTCATCTGTTAAAAATGTTTTTAATGTATATGGAAAAAAATTAATTTCATATACAACCAATGGAATAGGGAGAACCCCTACTTCAAAACCATTTATAGTGGTACAATTTATTAAAATAATTCTTATATTAATCTATTTTTCATCATCATAAAAAATTAATATAAATTCAATACTTTTTTATCTAACCATTTTAATTTACAATAGAATCTCACAAGAAGGGTCCATTCTAAACACACCCATATGTATTGTTCAATATAATTGAATACAACAATCATTATAAAAAATATATATGAAGTCATATTATATAGTGGATTTTCTTGATGTTGTAAACCACCGACCATTATAAGTCATCCTGGGAATATAATAAAGTGGTCTAAATAACTGAATATATGATATTTCATGTTTTGTTTTGAGAAATAACAGGAATGTCCTTCTTGTGAAACAACATTAATAAAAAATAAATGATAAAAATTAAGTTAAATGTTATAGACCACCTACTAGGTGGGTGATATTATTTACCCATCCATTCCTATGCAATGATTACAGATGATTTATAATAAATCAATGAAACCTAAAGACACACTAAAAATAAGGGACATTGGAATATATGAAAATAGAATATCATATGACAAAAAAAATGAAAGGATGGTTTTGGAATCATATAATTACAAATTATAATCAAACACATACAATTGAATTTAATTTAGAGGTCATTGTGTGGAGTTCCAAGGAATCCTATAAGGTGATGATATGTGATCCTGAGTAGCTCCCTGACGTGAAAGAAAAGTGGTAGAAATTTGTTTTTTTTTCAAGATGAAGAATAGAAAAAGTTCATTTACATATTTTTATGGGTACACAATGTTTTCCAATCCATGGACTATAATTATTATTTCCTATATAAATGATCTACACCCCCATATAGTATGTTCTCATGTTTTTTCAAACTATGGATCGATTTTTCATTTGGAATTATCTCACCCCCATACCCAGTATGGATTTGCCCATAGTTAGAATAAGAATTTTGAATCCCTACAGTTCACCTCGATAATAAATTGAATATGTCATAAATTGAAAATATTACTCAGGATTACATATACATAAACCATATTATTTCCCTTACAAGGTACCATGATTGAGGTTCCCAATATCCAATAATTATTTGAAAAACTATTACCTCCCATTTCATAAATTTATTTTTGTTTTCCAATATCCACGATGTTGAAACTCAAATGAACACTAGAGAAAAATATATTTCATTGAAAATGAATAAAAAAATTATATATATTACAATCCTTGAAATCAATTTTTAATACTAAATATGCATTTAATCCCATCTATCAAGAGAAAATATAAATTAAATTTGGAATTTTTACCTTTACAAATATGGGACATCACAAAATCCCAACCGTATGACTTCTCATCATTAAAAGTAATAGTAGAAACACTGAAAAAATATCCTGAACTACATGGGACATGAATTTTCATAAAAAATCCATGTTTCATTTCCCACATCCAACACACTTATGAGAACTACTTTATTTTCATCGTACTTAAGCTGTTATAACACTATCTAACCCACATATTCAAAATTGACGCATCATGATGATTCTTACATAATCATGTCTATCCAATGACCTAATAATTCCGAAATATATTCCACCATCCTAAAAATTTCACATATCACTGTTCGTTATTAATATAGGAAATCATATTTGAGTGATGGTACATACATATTTGAATATCGTATTAAATCATTAACCTTGGGTCCTAATGGTGATTTTTTCAGGATTCATGAATTAAGAAACTCATGAGAACACATGAAATCAAATATTTATCTCTGTTTAGATTGAAAAGTTATAATTTCAATAAATCATGCTTCACTAGTCATGGTTTATTTTCCTTGAAAAGTTTCAACTAACTTATACAATACACATTTCTCCTTTTAAAACGTGTTAAATGTTTTTCTCCAACTAAAAACATTCATCTATACTATATAATGACTGTTGGAATAGCTCTAGTTTACAATTATTTATAACATTAGGCATTAGGATACAAAAAATGATCAAAACTTGAATCCATATCAACATAAAATGGTATAACCATGTCATTATGAGTACCCTCACAGAGGTTCGTACCAATCCTTCAATGAAATCTTCTTTCAAAACCATCTCATATGAAATCACATCAACCTTATAAACCAAAAAACCAAACAATAAACTAATTCATCCTCAATCGATCTTCATAAATAACTTGGGTCTTAACACACGCATATGGATTTCACACATATCCATTAATGAACTCATACATTAAATCTACATTGGATTCTAATGGTATAGTAATTTATTATCTCCATAGTATATGAGAGCCATAAAGACCATCTAATGAACAATCTCAATATCCCATGACCCATCTTCCATGTGGGACCATCCATCAATCGATAAAAGTCACTCGATTACCTTGGCATAGATTCGATCTTTCCCCAACGTAATCAATATGATGTAAAAAAAGAGACCATGATCATCATTAAACTAGGATCACACCAATAAATTATCATGGATTTCTATCAGTTGGAGTTTATAGGTCTTCTAATCCAGAATCCCTAAAAAATTTATATTCTAACTATTATAGAATACCTTGGAACCATTTCTACACATGATGTTTGAACATATCCATCTATCAGTCAACCCCCTCATGAAAACCCAAAAATATGATTCCACCTACACTAGTGTGGTTTTATTTTTCACAACCCTATTCTGCATGGTGTATAGGAAAAAAATTTCATTTAATGGCTGCATAACATTATCTAATGATTATTGTCATGGTGCTAATTGAACTGATCCTGACTAATAGATTGTAATTCATCAATCTTAATAGATGAAATAAAATTTGGACACATGACTAATTCACCATAAATTTATTATTCCCAAGATCATTATAAACAATAATTTATGTCCCATCTCGAATCATAATATTCGTCAATGGTTGGGTACTCAACTAAGAAAATCACTATAATGCAAAAGTCCATGCATATACTTGTTTCTAAACAATT
This sequence comes from Viscum album, assembly GCA_963277665.1. Taxonomy (NCBI): domain Eukaryota; kingdom Viridiplantae; phylum Streptophyta; class Magnoliopsida; order Santalales; family Viscaceae; genus Viscum; species Viscum album. The sequence goes on from OY728147.1 coordinate 1,246,663,481, forward strand.
AAAATATTGAATAAATTATTCATGTGAAGTCTAAATATAACATCTAGGTTAAGTTTAACATCACCCCATTATTTAAATACTCTTCACCATGGCCACAAAATGAAATAATTAGTTTAAAAATATTCATGATTCATTAAGTTGTTCATAAAATATCTAATTGGAACTTTTTGGTTATGATCTCTCAAAATTTTAGGACACACATAAACACATTTGAAATCCTAGTACTTACATATATGTTTACTAGTAATAATTTTTTTAAAATGTAACTCGTTATATAGAACAAAATCCATTAACCACTAGTCATGGGTTGCAAAAGTGTCCTACACTCTGATAAAAAGTTCTTACCTGAATGTAGATACAAAATAGCTACATAATAGTTTCATCGAATAGGTTGACTCATAGATTCATGCATACCATGCATCCATATTAACATTCATTAACATCCCCATCACATAGTATAAAAGGAAAAAAAATATTGATCATAATTGTTCTCATTCTTCATAATTGTTAAATCTATGTTTCCCTCAATAATATTTTTCACCCCATTCATATTATTAGGGATATAACCTATGAATTAAACATTCTAGTACTAATGTATCTATCCAAAAAATTGGTGAACAAAATGATTTGATGTATTACATAACATTATTTCGCAGAAAAATGATGTTTAATTATTAATTTATTAACATAACAAGCAGCGCATGTAATTACACATGAAATTGTCGACTAAAAACTATAGAAAATAAATAATACATTCCTAGAATGCCATAAATCCCACATAGATCTATTGAGAATCATCTAATCCATATAGAAATTAATATGATGATGAATCTTGATTCATAGACCATCATAAAATAAGAAAGGTCACATGATGAATAAAATGACAAAAATATCTTGATGCATTTTTAAACAACTAAAATAGATAAATGAACAATGCTAAATACACCCAACTATGCTCATCTAATTCATGACCGCAAGCCATAACCATGTGTCAATATTTATTCTATGAGTCCCACTAGAGAGAAATGTATCCTCTCATTGGATAAATTGAAATAAATCATTAACAAATACAATTCCTCATCTAAGGGTGATACCTAAATAGTCTAGACCCTTACTAAAGCATAAAAAACTAACCATGTAACAATGTCATTCCAATATGATTTCTAAGCATGTAATTCTATCCAATATGAATATTTGGAATGAGGTCAAATGAAGCCTATGGGAAATGTCAACATTACCACCTATTATAAAAAATTTAAGCTACAAAATAACCTAGGGATAAAACTATGGTCCCCACATTAATCTTTTATCTTTATTGAATATCATTTATTCTCATTTATTATGGAATTTTATGCTACCCAAATATATTTTATATCAAGTAGTATGTTTAAAATAAAATGTACTAATCTTATTATTTCATTGATTCCATTAAACATAAAAGAACAATCATAAATTAAGATAAGTTTAACCATTATAGTCATCCATAACTCAATACAATTGTCTTTGTTAATGAAAATATCAATTTTCATGACATAGATAAAAACATCATTTAGGGTGTAATTGGAATTTTAATAGTCTAAATCCTCCTATTGTAAGATTAAAACTAAAAAATGTACATATCAAATAATGTGTTTAGTTTAGTATGATTATGAATTATGTTTATATGTTACACAATAAAATTTATTTTTAAAACATAAAATAACCATCCAATTTAGTATAATCATACCACAATGAGGTGAAGTATGAAGTCATAAAAGGATAACTAAACCTATGAGGTTCCTTTGATTAAAACCCTGATCCACTCAAGTAAAACCAAATAGTAATTGTTTTATTAATGATTAATTATACATAGTGGGGGTTTATATTATATGAAACATGCCACAATTGCCTTTATTGATACAATTGTTCATGTTGGGATTCGTCCATATGGGTCTTCATACACATGTTATAGAGGTAAAATATTTTATAAATTTATATTTTACATAATTATTCAAAATAAATAAATTGTTATAATATTTAAAATCCAATATATATAGATATATCATGGTTTATTTCTATGAATTACCATTCCCAGGTTATAATTGTTCTAAAATAAATAAATTTAGAAGTCACATTAATGTAACAATAATCTGTTTATTTACCATTAATTATAGAATATAAGATTTCATGTAAGAAAATTTTATTAGATGAATCAAAATTCATAATTTATATATGAAAATTTTTCATAAATAAAAATTGGATCCCTCATTATCAAAATAAACTAACTTTTCATTCCATATAAGTACATTTCATTGTCTTTATGATATTATAATTGGTTATATAAGGAGGAACTATCAAGCTATATTGGAAAACATGGTATAAGTTGATGGAGATAATTAAAAATGAAATTAATAACTCATTTTTCGGCATGTATAATTAAAAACAATAATATATAAAATTCCATAAATTGACAAAAATCTATAGGTATCAAGTAAAATAATATAAAATAGCATGACATATGAATGAATTTTAAATAGATAGGTTCCTTGAATAATCCTTGAATAATACTTGAATTCCATTAAAGGTCATTGGAAAAAAATAATGAATCACATAAATTTAAAACCATCATAAAAAATCATTTGGTTATGGGGATATAATAATCATCTATATTAACAATAGTGTGGAAAGTAATCCCATTTATAGAAATAGGATATTTACCTCGATTGTGGGTTGTTTAGATCTAGAATAAATCAATTTACCTAGTGATTAAACATTCATAGTCATGTGTATACCATCCCAAAAATGTAATATAATAAAAAAAACACTTTAATAAAACATTGTTATATTCCAAAACTATATAAACATAAACTATTCTCCATTATAGTTGGTTACATAGCCTAATGTAGGACTCCTGATATTCCATAGGTTTCTAAGTAATAGTGAGAGTCTAAAGGTTCTATAGTGGGGATACAATACCCTTTAGGCCAATGAAGAGACACAACTAAATCATATATAATGAAAAATAGATGAAAATGTTTAATATAGAAATTGAATATAACAATAAGTGTCAATCCAAAAGTAATCATTGAATAATCATTCTTGAACATAATAAAACATATTTTATTAGACATAAAACATGTAAGTCATCATTTCCTAATGAAATAAAAAAATATACATAAAGGATATCTCTATGATAATATTCTATACATGATTAGACCTATTCCCTTATAATCCCATGTACATTAGTGAAAACACATATCTAAAATCCAGGATCCATAACCCGCATAAACGAGTTCTGTTTGGGTACCAAAAAACTCAAATATGGTGTGAGAAAAAATGAGTAGGACAACACAAAATGATTCTAATGAAATAATGTACATTAATATTTCATAAATAAATTTCCAGATGTAATACATAAAAATAATTAATATATCAATATACTCATTTAAGGATTGTGTACCCCATAGACACCAGACCCACCATACATACTTCGTTGAAGGAAATAATGTCATTGAACATGGAATAATATATATATATATTTTAGATAATTAAAAATATAGTTGATTCCATAGATATTTGGTATTAACCAGGAATCTATGCATTACTTAGGAATCCATTAGTAATCATAATATTACCAATTAGATATCATTTTAATGATACTGGTTTGAGCCCATGCATCAAAATCTATAAGCATGAAAAAAATGATATAAAAAGTGTCTATAGGACACAAAATCAATTTTTAATTATAATAATATTAGATTCTACATGTTTCAAGATATCAAATGATTATATATAATTTTTAATACAAAAATGAAATTAAGAGATAAATAATTCATTAAAAATGTATTCCCATCAAAACCATTTTTTATCTAGGATCATAGTATTTCCCCATTAATTCTATAATCTTATTTAACCTATGATCCTATCATAGGAATTATGTATTAGGATTCTATGAATTTCTCATGGAACATATCACATCAATAAAACTATGAATCCATCTACGGAATTCGCTGTGAGGAACCCAAAATCTCTCCATGAGAATTATATTATCATAGTCCTTATAAGATAACATATAGATGTCTATAATAACATTGGAATCATTATTTTATTTTAATAAATAAATAAACCTTCTTTCTTATCCTTGATACATCACATATGGTACTTAGTTTTTTTCAGAATATGGTTCAACAACATTTGCCTTCTCAGACTATCCAATGTAATAAATTTGGGAACTAGGTATCACAGGTGGGTATTTCAATGCAAATAATCCTATACGACCAATGAATAAATTCTCATATTAAATAAAAGTATCATTCTATTTTTTGTGTATTTTCATTATCATATTTTATTTATTATTTATAAAATACTATATGAACATCCATTCTATAAAAATATTAGATGTGAAAAACCCCTTTAAATTTAAACATTTCATAATGGAATGGGAGAAGAAATTATTCAATCCCATTTAAAATGATATAATTAATTAAGAATTAAAATATATTAATTTGTCTTTAATCATCAAGAAAATGTTACAGAAATGAAGACCAATGGATTATCTAACACATTGTGTTTACTAGGTAATATCCAAATAATGTGTAATGCTCAACACACCCATATCGTTGGTTCAATAGAATTGACAACAAAAAAATTATATAAAATATAAATATCTCATCTTATTTGGTGGTTTGGATTGTTTCATCTGCTTCCAACTATGCTAATAGTTCCTTAGGTAGTAAGGTAGTACTATAAACCATTAAATTTAATATATTTCATTTTTTAGTAGTTGTGTGTAGAATCAGTGGTGTGCGATACAATTATAATAACATATAATTGAAAAACCATTAATGGAAATTACATAAACCACCTACCATTTAATCAGGATTCTTTACTAGACCATCATAATGATTTTATTTGATTTACATTTTTTTATATTAAAAAAATTGAAAAAACATGAAAATATAGAAAAAGATATAACATGCTAATGGAATTAAATATGTATGTGGAAAATAAGAAATAATGTAATAGGAATCAATGCCTTAGAAATATATTACCAAATAACTGGAAAACATTAAATTTATATCAAAAAATAGGGAGATCGATGGAATCCATGAAAATTATGAGAGGGGAGATTAATTGGATTCCTGGAATGTGAGAAAAATGGAGAAATATGGGTGTTTTGGTTTTATGGAGATGGGGGGAGAATCATTCATTTCTACAACATTAATGAGATTCACTATTTGGGCACACTATTTTTATTAATTTTTGTTCATAATGTGTCTTACACTATCTATGAGCTAAACATCACATGGTTTTATTATAGATTAATTGAAATTTTCAACAATATTGACATTTTCATGGTCTCACCCCCACATGATAAATGAAAGAATCAAAGTTAAACAAACCATCTTCAATCCATTTAGTTCGCCTCAACAATTATCATCTGATCTACTCCAATGTCTTGTAGCCAATGGTTCATGTTTTATACGACACAATGAAACCCTTTAAATGTTCACACAGATTGTGTAAATATTTTTCACTAGCCATGTAGAAAAATTATCATCTCGTGTCTTTTCCGAAATCAATGTTTTCAATGTTAAATGTTCCAAAAAGTAATTGAATATCTGATTCAGGACACATTACATAAAATCTATATAATAAACAAACTTCTTTGACTTTAAAAATTCAGTATCACATTTTGATGCTTAGTTTGGAATTCATCCCATCAAATATATGACATGTTTAAATTCCAATGTGAAATTAAAGTTGTACAAAAAAACCAAGATAGTGAAAAATTATAGTATCATTAAACTATCTCAGTATCATTAAATATAATTTCAACTAATACCACATCACAACCAGTCAAAACACTAATAACCACATCAGACCACCACCATAGAAAAAACCTAATATTACACATTCCACTACAAAAATAAAAAACGACTAATTTACCAACACTTATCAATACAAAAAATGAACTCGTTATATTGAAAATTTTAACTGATTGGTATCGATAAAGAATAGATCTATTATGGTATTAAGTTTTTTTCAAAAACATTAATAGCATTTAAATTTTTTTATTTGACACAGGGAATTATATTATCTTCTAAAATTGATGTCATTGTCGATGATCTATATAATTAATTTATTTTTATATAATTGATGGAAATGATAATTCTTTGGACTGATCATGGAGATTCTACATGAAGAGTATTTTATATATGGAATATTTTATTGTGAAATATCTCTAATGATTCTCAAGTAAGAATATAAATAAAAATGGAATATTCATAGAAATAGGTGGCATTGCGGGGAATTAGAATTTAAAATAGTATATGAGATTAACCATGTATACCATATTAACTAATTACTAAAATTTTTATGAATTTATATTAAATATTGGATTTAAACACACCCCTGAAATACATTTTTGTGTTTTTTTAGAGACTATATAAAAAATAGAATTTTTGTACATCCATTATTCAACATCTCCCATAAAAAACCCATCACTTGTGGTACCCTTACTGTCTAATCATACAGAACAATATTCATTATAACATCTTGATGTTGAAATATATTAAAGGGTGATCTAAAATTAATATTATGCTGGGATGATAAGATATATATGTCAAATCCCACAAGTGAGTATTAGATACAAATTTTAGTATGAGAAAAAATCCTATGTTATATGAAAATAATTTTTTTTACTCTATTAATGTTAATCATTAATAGTAAATCCAATGATATGGAAATCATTTGTTTCCACAACATAAGACTTGATTCATAGTAGTGTTGACACTTGAGTCAATAAATATGATAAATGATAACAGAACATTGTTATTATCTATAATATAGTGTCATTTGAAAAAATCATCAATATTAATCATAACATATATCATGGATAACCACAAATAATTTATTATCTTAATTGGATTGGATAACCATGTAGCCTCATATTTGTGTTAATAGGATGAAAATGTATACCCTATATCATTTTAGACCTAGTATAACCACCCATGTCCCAAACAATATCCTGAGATATAAAACATAACTCAGTACATTTGAGGGATATAATAGATTAACTCATCACATTATGATAAACCATTCATATATTCTTTAAATGAATGAGAAAAAATAATATATTCTTCTTATCATAAATAATCCTGTAAATGAATTGAATTTCATGAATATATCTACAATCACAGTATTAAAATAGGAATATAATAAATTTTTATGGAATTGTTTCATAATATTTCTCTTTTAGCATAAAAAAATTCAAAGTATATTAAAATAGGTGAAAGATAATTATCACGAGTAATGAAAACTAATTTAACAGAGAAGAAGAAATACCTGTTTCAGTTTGAATTCATTTTATCTGAATTTTTTTTATTGAAATTGGAATATAAATAATTTTTGATGACTAATAAATGATGATATTAAGAATTTCATTAGAAACTAAAAGTGGTAGGAAATGTTTCTCATTATTTAAATTTTATAATAGAAATTATTTTCATTCAATTGTAATTAAAATTATATTTGGAATAAAAAATCTAAAAAAATTTAAAAAATATTGGTTTTAAAAATAATTACAATTAAATTGGAAAATTTCCTTATCATATTAGTGAACTATATATATGAACATCCATAAAACTAAATAAGTCATATGACCATCGATGAAAAGGATACCCAACTGAAATGATGATATAATGAATGCCCCTCTAATAAAAATCAATTCTTCTGAATTGTAATTAAAAGGTATGCGAAGTTGTAAGAATATATAAAAAACTGCAATTACCCATATTAATGGAAATCAATTTTTTTTATAGATAAATTATATACAATTTACATTAATGGATGGTTAGTTTTCAAAAAACACACGTAATAAATTTTATTTGATAGAAATGCTTACCTATACTTAGGATTTCAATAAAAACTATTAACTAACTATATAAAAAGATTTTTCTTCCTATTTAATTGTTCACAAATCCAAATTAAATATAATAATTTTCATAATATTCATTTATAATCATTTTTCACATGTATAGTTGATTGAAATATTTCATTTTTAGTTTATATTGCTAGTAATTTTGATTATTTATTGCAATTATCATAATGGTGATTTCAATCAGCATTTGATGATAACATGTTCATAAGTACCAAATTATTTAAGGTATTTGAACCATTTTTATTTTATTTATTTACTCTATTGTTCATTTTATCCATATGATAGGTCTTTCAAAGGATAATGGAATCAATGGTGAACATGTTTCAGATAATATACCAATAATAACAAGATATTATAAAACAACTTTTAATTGTTTGGCCATCCTTTAATACAAATATTAATAAACCATTTAATCTAGAATTACATATATTAATTTTATTAATTTATTGAAACATATAAATGATGAAAATTATAATGTATATTCGCTATCATTCATGTTGTTGGTTGAACTGAACCAAACAATAACATATTATAGTAATAAAATAGAATTAGATAGAGTTAAATAATATAAGTATTATTTTAAACAAGAATACTGGTGTTAATATGAAATAATTACTGTAAATAATGATATATATAAATACTGTAGATGATAAATTAATCAAAAAATATATTGAATATTTTAGATACGATTTTCAAGGATTCACCCCTTATCGATACACGTTCCTTTAGAAGGAAGGATTATTCACCCTCTATGGGGATGGAAGAAACTCAATTTTTAGGAATGATTTGTTGTGAGAAAAAATAGTTGTGGTTAAATAGGTTACTAAAGTGTATTTGTGATTCTATTTGGGTGGTGGTTCGGTCCATTTGTTGGATAGATTGTGTAGAATTTTCACATTATATCCATATTCAATGATTAATGAATCTATTTTTAAAATTTATAGAATTATCATATGCCTACAATACTAATTAGGTATATGATTAATCCCATTAGAAAAATTTATTGTTTCTTACATGATTCTTAATCATTTTAAACATATAATATCTTTTTTAGTTTTATTATTGTAATGACATGAAACGATATTACACACTATAAAATTTTTTTACATAAAATATTTTATCAAACCTAATAACTAATATTTAAATGATTATGAAAAATTTTATAACCATTATAATATAAATAAATATATTAATACTAGATTTTATTTAAAATTAGAGCATAAATGTTTTATTTTTTTATGAAGGTAACATTTTATTCATCGAACTCTATTAATATAATTTCACATTAAATAGAATGTAAATGTGTGTATGTATATATGGTTATTTATTATAAGAACTATTTAAACTTGATTATTATAATTTTTTATGAAATAAATACACAACACTTAATAAAATAATTAGTTTAATTAAATGTAATTTTAATATTAAATGTTTTAAATTCATTCCCCCTGAAAATGGTTATTTATTTTTTAAGAATTCAATTTTAGCAGCCTATATAAAATGAATGGTTTTATTTAAATTTAATAATCACATTAATTAATTCATTACCTAGAGTAATAATATTAATAATACAAAAAATAAAGTTAATTTCAATTAATTAAATATTATTATTTTATATCATTATGAAATTATTTATTATTATTGAAATATAATATCTTTAATTTGTATTAAAATATTACAAAAACTCAAGTTACCTATATGATACAAGTATGTATTAAAACTATATATCCAATTGCCATAAGTATAATAACCATCTATCCCATTACCATGTATATAACATTTATGTTAAATTTATATATATATCATTACACTCAATATTAGAATCGATCAACCAATTAATTATATAATATCTCTAAATTACATTTATATTTATAATATTTTCTTGGTTTAAATAGATATAATTAGATATAAGATATTCTATAAAATCCATAAGGAAATTTTTTATATGTCTATGGTGTTTTTATTTTCTTGTGGATTCATTAATCTTATAGTTCTTTAATGTTTTGGTATTGCATTGTCATAATATATTATTATATTTGGTTAATAGAAATATTTTATCCATAAATATATATAATGTCTTGTATAATATATGTAATTGGTTTGAAACAATATTCTCATCAGGGGTTTTAAGGATAATTCATACTAAATTCTCAGGGAATTACATGCCCCCCCCCCCAAAAAAAAATTATACATAAAAAATTCATTACCTTGATTAAAATCAGGCTAATTCGATATCATTTAATCAGTATGTCTCCATATTTTTTTTAAAACATATGATTCCTTTAGTTAAAATTATCAATGTCATTATTTTATTTACATAGTTATATATCTCTATAATCAAATATTTCATCAAATTAATACTATTTAGAGATATTATTTACTAAATATAATACTTCTATGTTCAATTCATTTGAAGTGTACTTCACATAATTCTTGAAAAGTGATATATAAAATACATCGAGAACATGGGAGTGGTTTGGTGGACGTTCATAATGATCTGATACATGACTCATAGGATCAGGTATTATAAAGGGGCCAATGTATCGTCCTATGAGGTATCTATTATCTTGAACCACATAACTCTATTCCATAGTAATATTCAATAAAATTTATTATATTTTAATTTATACTTCAAATATCACCAATGAATATTTTCATAGTTCTTTTTATTTATTGTTTTTAATTCTAATGTTTTAATTAATGGTTTGATTCTTCTTAATGTATTATTAATAATGATCTACGACCATCATCATATTCTCTCCAACTCTATCCCAAAATATCATTTTTTTCACCTCTCCCCATATAAATGATTATAGTTTCCAATATAAATGATTCAATGTAAACAATTGTTACATGTGACATCTACCATTGGAAGGTTTAAATCCCAATATACGTTGAAATCCAATGAAAAAGATCTCAATAAACCCTCTAGATCATTATTGGTTATTTTATTTTCATCTTCAATATAAGGATGATATAAAGTGGTATTGATATGTTCATTAACAAATGATTAATGAATTTTTTTTCTACAAACATAAGGAATACATCAGATTTCAATCACATTCGATTATCATTGGTAATACATGAGTCATTACCAATATATAAATGTATGTTATGGAATCTAGATCAAATAATAAATTTTATCAAAAAGACATGAAATACAATAACTGGCTCATGGTGATATACTATAACCCCAATTTTATTATAGAATTTAGAATTATAATGATGTAATATAATGATATCCACTGTGATATTATTCTGTTTCAATACTGTTATTTTTAATGGTTCCATCCTCCCATTATATATCTAATGTATATGTTTAACATTTGGTATTTCCAAGAATAAAAATATATACTCTACATTCGATGTCTTTAGTTTTTCATGACAAAAATTATTCTTTATATCTATAAAAAACTTTTGAATTATCATATGGATATATAATGATGATATATCAACATATGAATATTCTTCCATCGTCATTTATGTTATTTATAAAAATCATATTCACTTCATCAATCATATAATTCTTTTCATTTCAATGTTTATATCAGAAAATTTTTATTGATTCACAATTTTTTTAATATCCTGATTCTATTACTCCTTAATACTCACATGGATTGGTAATTGAGTAGTCATTTGGAAATAGATAATTTCAATAATTTTCGTATGATTTAAAGTTTCATACTTTTCAAAATCATGATTATTAAATCCAATTCATTCCAAATCATAGATAACAAATCCCAATCCTTCATCTTCCAATATTCGTGAACCGTGATCCACTTTTGGGTGTAGAAATTTATTGAGAAATCATATTTGTTGGGTAATCCCAACCATATCCTTTGAAAAAATTTCAACTCCATGCTAATGAATATTTAATTTATTTTCTTGTGCTCAGTATATATATCTCACATTTCACAATATGGATAATGAAAAAACATATGTAATGAAAATATTTCCATTTCTTTCTCTAATTAGCGATTTCAAAAATTTTAACATAAATCATTTATTAACCAGATTCACAGTAACCCAAAATTGAAATTATTCACATGAAATCATTTAAATACATTAATTGATGAATTATTCTATACTTACAAGTTTTTATTTTTATTCTTATTCCTCATTAGGTAAATTAGGTAAAACATAGTTCGAAAAAACAGGATACCATTATGTTCTGATAGTGAATAAATAATGATTAACCAGAAGAAAATGATTATTTGAGTAAGAAACTCTATATAATTTCTAGTGCATAGTAAAATTATATGTATCTAGATCAATGCTGATATGTTTTTTAATTTCAATAACCATTTTTTCGATTGTCAAAATGAATTCCTCCGAGTTGATTTTGCATTGATTAAAACCCTGAACCCTGGATCAGTCATGATTATCGATCTAAACTTGTTTATCTTTGGTAGAATAAACATTAAAACTTGTTTCTTATATTATTTTAATCACATAATTTAGTGAATTATTTTGAACACATTTTAATTCATTTTTTCTTTGGTGTGGAGTATGATATTCAAACACTCACATTCCTTTCTTCCAGTACTCTTGTTTCCCAAATTGGTTCTCTACATTCCCCATTCTGTATGGATTTTTTTTTAATTTTTTCACCCTTCCAGCCCGACCTAGACTCTATTGGATTAGGCATGTTACAATAGTATTTTCATCTCATTGGGTTTCCTATTTGACCACAATACATTTCCTTGTGTTGGGATTTCCATTTTTCCATTTCTTCATTCATGGGCAGTGACGCATTTTCCTTTTAATTTGGTCCAAATTGTTCACTATGACTTTTATATAACAATAACAACATAAATCATAAACCTAATGAGTCAATGTTAAATCTTGAATGGTCATACCATCAAAATGGTTTTTCATCTCAACCACTAGGCCTTCTTAGATGGGACATTACCTACATAGAGACCTCACTATGCCTTCTTTTATCTCCAAGTATTTATACTTGAACACACTTCCAGACTTCATATTGTATGATTAATTATGAATTAGATTGTTGGGTCCTAGGGAACCAATACACATAGCTCATCTATCCTCACATGACTGTGATGATAATCTATAGAAGCAAACCAAAAATACTTCCCCTACATTGATATTATAGATGACATGGCCTCTACACTGATGTCAACCTCAAATGAATAACTTCCTAGTGGTACTGGCATGTTTGAACCTGTGGTATGATAATATTGAAGAATCATACTTGGGTGTTTCTTATTAGTGTCTTCATAGTCCCTAACTTGAGGACCCATGGGGCCATATACATTACAATCTATCTTTTCCTCAATTGATTCATATATAGTCCTAGGTAAAACTAGTTAATTCACTATATCCACCTCATTATCCACTCCACCCACCTAAACTTCTTCCAATCCACCCACCTATAAGGGTTTTATACCCAAATTGCGCCTTATGTGGACCAAGAGGTCCACAACCCACGGTTCTGGCTCTTACACCTTTTCAACATTCACTGCAACAGGAGGCACCAGTAAAGAATACATCTTGAGATGACCCTCCCATGAACTTCCATCCAGTTGATTTATCATTGAATATCAAAACCCCTTCTCTAAAATAGGGTTGGGTGGGTATATGATCACTTAACCACATTACCTTGAACTCATTTAAATTTTCTCCTCATTTCTTTATCCATTAAAACATGAATTTTTTTAAGTTAACATTATTAGTGGATTTTAGATTTATTATAACTTTATAATATACCAACGATAATATCATTGCATTAAAAACCAATGGATCTCGTTGAAATTGATTTTTCTAGGATAATCCTCTATAACCTCTATCGTTAAAGGATCCCCAAAAACTCACTCACATCAGATTGCATGACCCAATAATGATACACAATGTAACAAGATTTCAATCTTGTTAAATTTGGAATATAGATTATCTATCCCTGAGGAGTTCAAATAATGTCTCAAATGATTACAATATTCTTCATTTAACTAGAAATATTTTATAATACAATCTATAAAAATATACAAATATGATTTTGTTAGTTTATATAGACATTTTCCATCAAATCTATGAGGATACCAAGGCAATGTTTGAGTTTGAATGAATCCAATTTGAATTCATATTTCTTATATCATATAAAAATATATTTTTTGGATATATCCTTTATTTTTATACTTTATTGGTTATATTAAGATCAATGGTTAATTATTAAGAAGTATAAATCCCCTCAAATCACATCAAACAGGATTCCAATATAGGGTATATAATGCCTTTCCTCACCATTTTTTTATAATGTTTATGATAATAAATTTGTTAATGAATTTATCCCACATTATTGAAAAATAAAATGGTTTACATGATAGTGATTCACTTGGGGATACAAAACCCTAAAAATTATCTCTTTCATTTTTACATCAATTAATCATATTTAGTCCTAGAATATATATATGGAATCTTTGAAATAGTTATAACACCAGTTAGGAGTTATATTGAAAACTAATATTCATAGTCTATGGGTATTCCTAAAATAACAACCATACATATATCAATATATTAATAAAATATTAGAATATCAACAATATTTAATTTCTCCCCAACGAGTTGAGATAAATATTTCTAATGATTCAATAGTAAGATATATTAGATGGATGTAATTTCAATATATATTTCATAATATATATAACACAGATACAAGAACATATGATTATTTAATGTATGAAATAACACTTATATATCATCAATTAATATGGGGTGTAAATATTGAAATCCAATGCATTTTATTAATCACGTAAAATTTATTTAATTGATAAATATTTTGATTTATATGATGATGATATGCACAAACTTCTATCATATATTATTTGTCGAATTTTGAATAAATTTTAACAAAACATTGGAATTTAACTAGTAATTCAATATATATTCACAGAGGTGGTAATTTTCGTCATCTATATATCATCTCATATGTGAAGGAGTTGTTAGTTAATGAATCTAATAAATGATTTGTATTTTAGAGTGTATGAAAAATTAATATTTAACCACATTTCTCTAATGACCCACATTGGGGTTTGTGATTTAATAGGCATTCCATTTCTCCCTTGGATTTAGAGATTATTGACATCAATTATAATCATTAAACCTTGTATTGGGGATGTAATATAAGTAATATATATATATATTACAATTGAGTAATTTGAGAGAGTGTTTTGAATAATGATAATAATTCTTTTAATTATGTATATACTTTTGATATCAATGTCCCTTATAAAATTCCCTTCCAATCCTGAAAAATTTCATCATTCAATTGAGACAACTCTTATCATGTTTGGGCCCACATTTTGTCATGATGGAACATAAATCTTCTTTCCGTTACTTAATTTACCATTATTTTCCCCAAGAATATAAAATTTTATATTCACGTTCAAAAAATATACACAATAATTCTGGTCCTTATTTTATAATTCCATATTGATATCTCATCAGAAAATTTCATCATATGTATAAATATTTCATATATTCTATACCTTTTGTGGAATTTTTTTCACCACATTAAAAAATGGTTGTTTTTTCTTTTTAAGTTCAAGGTTAAATCTACTCGCATAATATAAAATATCAATGATTTATTATTCCCAGATACCAATGGAATAATCCTCATATTATTTCAATTATATTTAATCCCTATAAACAATCGTTTAATTATTTTAGGGAAAATATTTATCAAAAAACGTCTTCATTAATCATATAATTACACAGAGTAAATTTTATCATAGTTAATTATATCCCTTAATGGGATTACACTATTATTCTACTTAACTATAAATAAGATATAAAATTTAATAAAATTTAAATTAGATAATAACTAGAGAATGAAAAATATATTTTTATTATGTTATTCCTTTTCATGGACATAATTCTTTTGTAATCCCATATATGGTAGGAAGATGTTGTTTCATGATGGTAAAAAGAAAATATCCTTCTTTTCATGTTATGTAGTTTGACATGATTCAATTTATTATTCATAATTTCATAGTGTTTTGTAAAAACTTCCATAGTATTTTATATTCAAATAACCATATCATTCGGATTTATATTGATAATTTAACTTCTTTATACATTTAAATAATTTTTTATATTTTTCATCATAGTTTATCCTCTTAATAAAATAAAAAATTCTTTTTTGAGTAACATGAATCATTAATTTTTTGATGAAATAATTATATATGATAAATAAATACTAAAATGTCAAAAAATAGGAAACCATCATTTAAAATATTTTAATTCACAAATTGAAAAATACATTTTAACAAAAGTTATTTTTTATTGACAATTGATGTTGAAAGGAAACGATTTTGATATAGGTATTAATAGTAATATTTCAATGAATGTAATAAAAATCCAATCTTGAAACATTATTTTATCATTAGTTTTATAAAGGATAAATTTAATCAACTTTTTTGATATAATATTGAAAGAACATTATTTATATGGTTTAATTATAACCAACATTGAACATTAAATTCTTCAACATGATTTCATGAATTCTATTTTGACGATAACAATCGATGTTAGTCATAACTAAAATAGAGAATAAATGTCTAAAAAATGTATTTTCCTCTAAAATGTTGTTATTAATCGATTTTTAAAAGTACCAACAATGTATCTCTATTTCACAACTATATTTCTAAATAAATGATATCAAAATATTATTATATTAATTTTAAATTAATTTTTTAAAATATATTATTATAATTTATGTAAAATGGAACCTACGAAACATTAAACATGAATCAAAAAGTAGTATTAGTTCTAGTAAAAATTCAAAATATAATAACAACTTTGATATATAATTTTTTATGAAGATAATAATCATATATGAATATTTTAATAATAAATTTATAAATAAATAAATCATACTAATTATTTGGAACATTAATAAACATTTTTTTTATTAGTTTGTATGTTGAATATGATGTAACATATTAAAAAAACTAATCAAACAATATTATTCAATTCTTAGTATTGAAATTTTATTAATTAATAAGATATATAATTGAACTATCCACATGAACTATTTACACTATCTCATCGATGATGATTGAAAATTTTGATTCATCAAACAAAACATAAGAACTATATGTTTCATCATTGATGATAAAAAAAATATTTATAAATTGAAATTTGATAATAAAACACGTAATATAAGTATCATAAATATTAATTAGATATACAATAAAATTTATCTGTCTATACTTGTATGTAATTAAATTCATTCAACATATATATTTATAATGTATTTTGGTTAGAAAATATTAATTAATAATAGTATTTATTAAATTTTTATTAAGAAAATTTAATAAACCTATTATATTCTAAACTAAATAGATTATAATATAGTATAAAAATTATTATTTTAATGAATGATAAAAAATTTATTAAATTTATTCAGAAAATACATTACATAATATATTGAAATTTTTTTTGAGATAAAATATACATAATATTCATTTTACAATATTTTATAATGAATAGTTTCTCTAAATTATATATGTATTCAAAAACATCAAGGATTTTATTGAATAACCATTTAATCTATTTTACAAATATTACATATATATATTTCTCTATATAATTCAACCATGGGTATTACACAGACAAAGAAATAAATTTTCGATAAATAGATATATAAAATCATATAATTTATTATACTGGAAAATTTTTTATAGATACATAAATAGTTAATTAGTAAATTATGTCAATATATACTACTTTTATTAAACAAAATGAGTTCTGAAATTTAATTTCACATACAGGAAAATAACTCCACCATTAGAATAGTGATATCATCATTACTAACAACATGAATGTTGTTATTTTATTTTATTAACATATATATACTCCACATCATATTTCTACAGTCATTATAAAATCATAATTTTCTCTAACATAAAATAATTTAGTGCTCTTTTTTGTAAAAAAAGAAATATGACATTTAAAATTCATCTAAATTTGATTTTTTTTAAAAACAATTATATAATAATGAATATATGGATTTCAAATAGTCCTATATAATAATAATCAATGAATAAAAATACAAATTAAATTAAATGTAATAAATTTGTAGAAACTAAAAATAGATTACATGACTATTGAAGTAATTGGTTAGTTAGTTAGACTAAATAATGACCCAAAATTTATCAAACAATAGCCACCTCTTTTGTAGAAAATGATGATGGAGTATTTGGATTTATGAGATCATGTACCACTACTCCTGATTGATCTTACTAGAAGATGTGGTGACTTACTTCCCCTAGAATATTATTTATGATTGTGTACCCAAGAGAGTATGATTATAGATCCCTAGAATCTAACACCTAGTTTACATTCATGACGAAACGAGTCAGTTGGGATCCAAATAAGCTGTATAGGAAGACTATAGATGTGTGGATGCTAGAGATACTATATTTTCATTAAAAGTCCGATAAAAATATTATGTATAGGTGAATAAATTCAATATTCATAAATTTATTTAACTCTAAACTCTCACCCATAAAATAAATTTTCTCTACACTATATTTAACCTCCCTTGTTCCAAGACAATAATGATCAATAATTACAAATAACAAAATCTATATCAGATGATATATACATTATTTATTGATGTAATATTTTTTTATGTACTAAAATTCTTAATATTTCTATGTTTACATTATAATATTGTTGTTAAAGGGTCATGTTCATTGGGGAAAGGGTCTAGGTACATAAGGGTTGAAATATACCGTAATTCATGGCCTTGATGTGACATGAAAAAATCCACTTGGTAATTTTTCATGAATCCTATTAATAGAAATATTATTTATGGATATTTGATGATGGAACTTTATTTAATTGAAAATTAAATTGTCCATTAGTGGATGATTCAATTTATTAATAGTTATTTATCAAATACATGACTATTATTCCTTACGAATGTTTAAATTTCATGTTAATAACCATTAGAAATATCATCTAGAAATATTATTCTTCATGATTGTTATCTTGATTTTTTATTGATTCAGTCATTATGGATCAATTATTATTGGCTAAACTCGAGGCTCCCATCTTAAATAGAAAATGATTTCACAATCTATTATTAAATCAAAGATGAATTAAGTGAATTATTGTTCCTTCCATTGATGTATCTAATAAATAACTCGATTGAAAAACTTCCAATGGGTTTTGATTCACAAATTATGTTCTTGAATTGGAATTATCTTAGAAATCCATCCTAAACATCATCCTAACAAACCAAAATCATATAAACATACCTATAATGTAACATCCCAGGTAAATAAAGAATATTACATTTTCTTATTTATTAATATTATTAAATTAAATATTAATTTCGTTTAAATATGATACCTTGTTTTATTGTGTACTCAACACACAACAATGTGTTTCTTTGAAATCTTATGTTGTATACAATGTTGAGTTATACCAAAAAATAATATAATAATAATATTAATTTAAATAGAACTTAACGCCTAGCCGTTATATTACAGGGAATGAACATAACTATCTAAAATATTACTATACATGTTTGTAAAATTTCCTTACATTGATCAAATAAATTTTAGTGGCTTAAAATTAGAATGAATCTGATTTTAGGCATAAATTATATAATATTCCTTAAAAGGTCGTTTTACCACCTTTTAATGGTGACACCTTACTAGATCTATTATTTTTATATTTTAGATATTCTTTTTTAAAAAATAAATTTTTTTTAGAATCGGGACGTCATGATTTACATAGGGTAAATTATTTGTATTTTTCAAATAAAGTTCATTTTTTTAATGAATAGTGAAAAATATAGTATTTTAATTCCAAACTGCCTTTTAATCTAATTTATTTTTATAGTTAGATTATCATTTTAAAGTATTTTTAAGATTAATTATATTATAATTTTACCATTTAATCCAATTCTGATAATTTGATGTAATTTTACTTTGAAATTGTATATAAAGAAGTGTCATTCTTTTGATAGATATTATTACAAAAAAAACATGGTTTTTGTTTTGACAACGGGAAGTAATTTTATATTAATTTCTGTTACTTATGTGTTTTAATTTCAAAAAATGGATTCCATATTTTGAATCAGGTGGTCCAAATTATGTAAATAGGTAAATTTTATTTTTAGACATTATAAATATTTACTTAAGCAAATATTTTATTTTCCATGGTTAAGAGTTAATCTGGTAGATAATGGTAAAAATTAAAATTATAACAAAATAAAATTAAACTAAAACGTCTGCTAATCCTATTGGCTTATACATGTCCGACCATGGGAGTCCAGGGGTCGATTTTGGGACCCCATGGTGCAACTTGGGAGTGATAATGACACTTTATATTTATTGATTAAATCTAATGGCAATAATTACATAAACATATATCTTATAGTAATACCAGTTTTACCTGGGGTATTATACGTTATCTCTTAGACTATAAATATTAATTTCAGAAATAAAAATATTTCCTACATCATGGAATTTTATTTATAATTTTTTGATCTCAAATATGTAAAATTATTTATGACACAATGATAATGTAATGATTACCTCATTAATGAATTTTTTAAATAAATGAGATTATAAAATTTAAAAAACTATACAAAACCCATAAAATTATTATTGGATGATTTTATTTTCAAAAATAATCATCTTATCTTATAATTTAATGAGTTTCGTGCCTCTTGAAATTTAAAATCATTTTATAATAAAATAAATATTTTATACATTCTTAAAGAGCCCGTCTCCCCCCTTATAGAATGACACCACCTATATCCCATTACCCACAACTTTCATTACACTTGGATAATTCATCTTGTTCTCCAAAAATCTCTCAATATAAATCTATTCCTTCTTTAATTCTTACCTTAGGTAGAAGGCACTTCATGAAAACCATTTGGTCAAAACCAAAGAGAGATACCCAATTTAAAGGCAACGTCTTCACTTATGTTATTTTAATTTATTTTACTTCTCCAACTTCTTGAAATATTTTTATTCTTTTATATTATAACAAAACCAATATACCTAATATAATAGGTAGTAGTTATGAAATTTATTCCCACTACAAATACACACACCTCCATCTAGTTGGTAAAGAACATATTGTTTTTGTGGATGGTGAACTGTTACCTCACAAATTGATGAATGTTCAATATTCTCCTACCACCTCATATTGTGGCCATTATGATGAAATTGTAATTAAATATTATATTTTTGACAATTATTTTATCTCTATTATTATGATTTTAAATTTACAAAATAGATCTAGGCTTTCCCTAATGCCTAAATATGATAATTTCATTTGACGAAATGCAGACTACCGCCCCCGCAAAGTGATATAACTTGTTCTTGCTATACATGGAATGTATAAATGATTTAATTTATGAACTTATGTAAAATATATAACAAATATATTATTCTGGAATTATAATATACCTATGTATCATTTAGTTTTCCTACCTTTAAAAATGGAAAAAATGAAAGTAGCGTTATGTGTATGTACGAATTATTGTCTTCATTAACGGTGTATTTCATTTTTTATTTCAAATTGTCATAGACTATTCTAAATACATATACACTGGATATATATGATATATTTTATATCTAAATCATGAATATTATTTTGTAGGTAATGTAATTTTGACCACATGGATAATTTCTAATTACAACAAGTTCAATTTTTTTACTAGAGTTCTAAACATCGACAAAATGTCTGATATAAACCCAAATAATTAATAACTGTTATATCAAGGTAATTAGTAATATAAAAGGAATAAAAAATTTGAATAATGTTCTAAAGAAATTATAAATTATATTTTATTATTATTCAGGAATAACAAGAACAAACGAGTCATGTCAGACACGAGGTAAAGAGTTTTCATCTCACTTTTTATTCTCATATGATTCATACAATATTTTCCACTATTTTCATTTGTATGGTTCATGTACTGACAATGAATTTATTCTCAAGGAAATATAATATAAATTATGGGTTTTTACATCTTCATTTTATGATTCTTCTTTCATGGGGTGAATGCCTCGTAAGTAACCCAATCAATAAGGAAGTATTTCACTATACTCTTTTAGTTAAAGACATATTTTATGTCATGTCTTTTAAATTTCAATTTCTAAATGTTGGAATATGTTCTTCTATATCGTTATTGTTGTACATTTTATTTCCAAGTGATGAGAGACCCATTTCTCTCTAATCAACCCATATTATGGATTTTTATGTGACGTTGTTAAGCTCTCGAATTCTTGAAAAAGAACTTCTTAACCTAATATCAAACATTTGGGTTAAAGATACACTTCTAGATTATGTCATGCTATGAATATGTGGGAATTAACTCTGATTGATTTACACATAATATCCACTTATATTGGTTGTTTTCATATTTTACACACATAATTATGTCATGGATTTTTCCTTAATCAATGGATATGATCTTTGTAAGCGACTATGTGTAACATCACAGGTAAATAAAGAATGTGACTTTTTCATATTTATTAATTTTTGAATTAAATATTAATTTTACTTTAAAAGGGTTTCTATGTTCGATAGCGTACCCGATACAAAACAATTGGTTTCTTTGAAATCATTCGTTGCACACTAATAATATAATATTATTATTTTAAAAGTTAGTTTACTCCTAGAAGTTGTATTGGTGAGAATTAATGACAAAAAACTACAATATTATTATACATGATTTTTAAATGTATTTACATTTATCCAATAAATGTTAGAGTCTTAAAATTTGAATGAATCTAATTTTAACCATAATTTACATTAAAAGGCCGATTTATTTCCTTTTAATGGAGAACCCTTTTAAATATAGTTTTTGTAACTTTAATACATGTTATATGACCATATAAAATTATTCTTTAGAATGGATACATCAAAATTTACTTTTTGTAAATTTTTGAAATTTTTCTGATAAAGTTCATTTTCTAATTAATAGTGGAAAATATTGTATTTTAATTGAAAAGTACCATTTAATATAATTTATTTATATGGTTATATTTTCTCTTTAATTGGTTTTAATGTGATATTAAAATATATTTTTATTATTTAATCCAATGTTGGTCATTGGAATTAATTTTACTTTTAAATTGAACATAAACAAGTATCAATCTTTAGATAGTTATTATTTCTTAAAAACATGCTATTTGTTTTGATAACGGGAATTAATATTAATTCTAATTAATGCCACTTTTATGTATTTAATTTGGCATAATAGATATCATTTTTGAATTAGTAATATCAAATAGAGCTTAGGCTGGATTTTTTGTATTATTCTGAAAAACTTCGATTTTTTATGA
The DNA here is from genome assembly GCA_963277665.1 of Viscum album. Taxonomy (NCBI): domain Eukaryota; kingdom Viridiplantae; phylum Streptophyta; class Magnoliopsida; order Santalales; family Viscaceae; genus Viscum; species Viscum album. The sequence continues at coordinate 1,246,686,743 of OY728147.1, forward strand.
ATAGTGAAACCACTTAGTGGTAGTTAAAAAAACTAACTATTTCATTTAAATGAAATTTTACCACTTCTATGGATTGAATTTTAAAAATCTGACAGTCATCGTTTTTATAAATAAGTAAAATGTGGTTCAATAAGATGAAAATAATTTTTTGTGAATAGTAACTTTTGACTTTTATTTACCGCGGTTAAAGGTAAATAAGGTAATTCCTGGTAAAAAAATATTATAATAATTTAAAATTACCTTAACACTTATCGAAACCTTATTTTTTGAGTCATTAATGACCATGGGCATCTTTGGGTCTATTTTGGGACCCCATTGAGCCACTTAGGAGTGATAATGACAATTTAGATTAATTAACTTAAAGGAAAGGCAAAAATGACAAAATCAAATATGTTTTAGTATATAAATTTTTATAAGGGGTTATATATAATATATTTCCTAAAATAAATATTCATTGGAAAGATAAAAATATTTCCTACATCATGGAATTTTTTTTATTTTTTTTAGACATCAAATAAATTAAATTATTTTTGAGATAATAATGATGCAGTATTTACCTCATTAATAAATGATTTAAACAAATAAGATTATAATTATTAAAATATTATCCAAAACATGTCCAGTTTTGATTGGATGATTTAATTTCGACCATGAGTCATCTTATCTTAATCTTTAATGATTTTTGGACCTTTTGAAACTGAATTGCATTATATAATAAAATAATATTTTAACACTTTCCTAAAAATCCCTTCCTCCCCCTTATAAATGGAGACCACTTATAACCAATTTCTCACACCTCTCAAGAAATTTGGCTCGTCCAAACACTGCCCAAATAAGATCCCAACATCCCTCTTCTCCCCTTAGAAGCCTTACCTTAGGTAGAAGGCACTTCATGAAGTCCTTTGGTTCAAACCAAAGGGATTTATCCAAATTAAATGTAACAGTTTCTCTTAATTTTGTTTTCTATTATTTGACCTCTCAAACCCTTAAACACTATTTATTTCTTTCTTTTGTAACAACACCAGTATCCTCAATATACTAGGATGCTGTTATGAGAAGGATTCTGACTACACTTACACACACCTCCATCTAATGGATAAAGAACATAATGTTTTTATGGAGGGAAAGTAACGCCTCACGAAACGATGTTTGTTCAAATATCTCCAACCACCTCTCATGGTGGCCATTACGATGGCACATTATTTATATATGATATATATAATGTTTATGTTTTCTTTATTTTTATGTATTTTACATTTATATCACACCTTTATGGTTTCCATAGTGGGTAAATATGATAATCTCATTTGACGAAGTGCGGACTACCGCCCCCTCAAAGTGATGTGACACATTAATGCCTTATTTGGGATGTATAAAGGATAGTTCTAATGATATTATATATTATATAATAATTAAATTATAATATAACTATGTATCATTATGTTTTAATTATATTAAAATAAGAAATATAAATTAAAGTAGCGTTCATACGTACATACGGCTTACCGTCTCCATTAACAGTGCATTTCATTTCTTACATCTAAATGTTATGTACTATTATAAATACCTATATATACTGGATATATATGATATATATTATATCTAAATCCTGAATATAATTCTGGATATAATGAACCTTTTACCACATGAACAACATGTAATTATAAGAAGTCCATTTTTTACTCAAGTACCAAATATCGACAAAATGAACATTATTAACTAAAATGATTACATAATTGTTATCACATGGAAATAAGTGATATAAAAGGAATAATAAACATTAAAAAGGTTCTTAATCTTGTATATATTAACATTAGTTTATTATTCATGAGATTAAAGAATGATCGAGTCATGTGAGACACGAGGTAAGGGATCTGACCTCTCTCTTTCTTTTCATGTACTCTCTATTATGTCATTTCTTTTATGATCCATGTTCTTATATTGGAGGATGTTATATTATATTCACCATACTGTAATTTGTATTTTCATATGATGATATTTTCCCTCTTACTCTTCAAAATTCATTTTAGGAATTGTTAAGTGAGGCAGTTAGGCTGCCGAATTTTTGTAAGGGAATTCATATCCACTTTTAATTTCATGAGATTTCCATTGTTCGCCAATTTTTTATTGCATGTGGTGTATTTTGTACTGACTTTTGATATATATTATTATGAATATCATTATATTCATTGAATTATGTTATTGATTTTGTGGTTATTAACTTGGGGTAATACGAATCGATTGATTACAACGTGGTAAGGGATTTTCATCTCAATTTTTATCCTCATGAGATTCATGCTATATTTTCCACCACTTCTTTTTGGTTGGTGTATGTGCTTCCCATTATTTTATTCTTTTTATAAGATACTCTAATATATGGGTATTTAAATCTTCTTTGTATGATCCTTCTTTCATGTGGTGTATGTTTCATAAGATACCAAATCGGTAAGGGAACCTTTCACCTTCTTCTCTTTTAAAAGGCTTCTTTTTGTTATGTCATTTAAATCACATCTTCTTATGTCGGGATATGTTTTCTATATCCTTATTGCTGTAAATTTTATTTTCATGTGATGGGATACAATTTTTCATCTAATCAACTCAGTTTCTGAATTGTAATGTGACGCTGTTAGGTTTTCAATTTTTTGCAAGGGAGCTTCCTAAGCGAATTTCAATTCTTTGGGTTCAACTTGTACATATTGAATATATCATCCTATAAATATGTTTGAATTACCTATGATTGTTTAAAATTAATATCCACTTATATTGGGTGTATTTATATTTTTCATACATAATTATGATATTGATTTATCCTTAATTTAAGGATACCATCTTAATAAGAGAATTTATCCCAATTTACATTTCCATTGAGACTGTAGTGTTGTTATGCACCAATTCACTCTATATGGTGTATATATTGTCCTTTCAAATATTATATCATGAATCCCGTTATTCTTATGATATTATAATGTTCTGAATAAATGTTATTCCACAATTATTTGTATTCAAGAGTCTCTCATTTTGTTAAAAACACATTAACAAAAATATCATTTTTAAATGTTTTAATGATTTTTTATTATAATTCTTTATCATTAATTTCCATGTTTTAAAAATGGTTATATGTATTTATTTATATGTACATTAATGTTTTAAAATTATATTTCCATTAAAATCATCAAACTGTTATGGGACACTTTGATTCAAAAAATAATTAAATGGTTTTTGAAAATGGATTGATTATGTCAATATCTTGAAATTACTTCTTGTGATTTCAAATTAAATATTATTAGTGAAATGTTTATATTTGGAATAATTTATTGTTTATAATGGTACTTGTTCATCTGATTGGTGGTTACATGACAAACTATATGATGGGTGGTTCCGTGAATACCAGGACTGGTGGTTATATTATAACCTCTAATGAATTGGGTATGGAAGTCAGCCGTATGGATATTCCATTTAGTGATATGTGTGGAAGTCAACCGTATGGTTAATCCATTTAAGTATGTTTATTTCCCAAGTTACCTTTATATGTTATGTGTTCTTTATATGGGTTTTATTGTAATCTTTTGGTTACAAGAGGTTAAGTAATGATCTTTTATTCAGTGAAGAGTATTTACTAGTTCATAAAGGTGAAAGGTATTATTTATGTTAAATTAATCATGGTTTACTTGTTGTTTTGAAAAACTAACAGTTTTCTTTCTTTGTGTATCCCTTACTGAGATTTTTATGCTCATCCCATGTTTTTTATAAAAATTTCACAGGAAAAAATGTGGAATAGGGTCAACGATGGTATCAAGGAAAAGACATGTTGTCTTAAACATGGAACTACACATGGCTCTTTTTTTAGAGTTTATGTTTTATAAAAAAAAATAGAAACTGTATAGAAGTGTCTACATTTTAATATTTTGAGATGTAATAGTTATGGCCTAATTATCTAAAACTCTAAACCTGAAAATATCCTCAATGTGAATTATTCATTTAATTCAAGATTATGTAATGTTATAAGGTCGGGACCTTATAGTTGGTATCAGAGGTTGGTTTAGATTACTTTAGAGGTTAGGGTGTTATCTATGCATAAGATACATAACCATAATGGTTAGGATATCAGAAACAGTCATAGTTTTTATATATAGTAAAGGAGTTTAAGGTAACATGAATAATTTTATCATAGTATTTACCATCCTCATAAGATATTATATGATTATTTTACATATATACTCACACTTACCTTTCTGGTTTTAGTCAATGGGGTGATCTAGCATGCACCAAAGTAACAATGGATGTGAAGAAAAATATGATGGATTTTTTAATGAGAAATTGAATGAAATTGGAGATTCAATGGGAACTCTTGTGGTTATTCTCAACCAACTATCTGGAGTCCTATTTGACCACTTGATCCTTGGTGATTTTTATAAGTCATCGTATATGTGAGAGAAAAATCCCCATAGAATTTCAGGTAATAATCATAAAGGTAAGTGTTTTCAAAAACCTATGTGTCCAAGATGTGGAAAGGAACACCTATAAAAATGTTTCAAAGGAAAAAATGATTCTATAGATGTTGAAATGAAGGTCATAAATCAAGAAGCTTACATGAAAAAATAAAGCATCTATTTGACTCTAAGAAAGGGAAGGATGTCTTTTCAAAGGGATCAATTGAATGTTTTAAATGTGGTGTGCATGGTCATTATGAAAACACATGTACTATGAAGAATTTTTGGGAATGGGATCACTAGGATCATACAAATATTTGTTTACCAAAACATAATTCCATTCCGATTGAGGATGAAGAAACTGACAATGAAAAATGAAAGGAATGGATTATTTATTAACATATGTTTTCCTATTATGGAAATCATAGGATATGATTCATGATTTTGTTTGTTGGAATGAATTATTTCAGAATAAGTTGGAAAGGAATGGTTAATGGATCATGAAGTATGTTTAATGAGTAATAAGTCACCATATAAGGGATTCAAGAGTTATGGTAGACTTTAGGATGGTGAAATTCTTAGAAGTAATAAGGCTCTTTTGATGATAAGATTACATTAGAAGACCCCTTATAATTTGTGTAACCCTGAAGTTTGATATATGAAAATTTTATTCAAGGAATTATTATCTTCTCCTTTTTGGATATAGTTATGAAGAACCATTTGTGTTTAAATGATCCTTGAATATGAGGAAATTACCGGTTAATACATTTTAGGATGAAAAACGAAAGTTATTAGAAAAACATTTTGGTTAAAATATGTTATGGTTATTTTTGATAAATTTATCTCTTTTTGGGAATGTTATAAAATTATGTAGTTTTTGAACAAGGAGAATACACAAATCGTGTGACAACCCGTCGCATCAGACGAAGCTGTGGTATTCGAACCCACAACCAAAGTAAAACTGGTATTTATTGCCTACCACTGGACTACGTGAAGTCCATGGTTAGTATAACTAATTATTTTTAGTTATATGATCTTATTAATCAGGAATACATTGATTTTGGGTTATATATTGAAATTATTAACCTATAATGGAGGAAATGTGATTAGGTTAATTACTTTTCAGTATGAGACTTTAAGTGTAACTGATGTTATTTGGATATAAATGTTAAGATTTACCTTAGAAGACTATATGATTAAATACTTCAGGGATTTGGGTTTCAATATTAGTTTAGATTAAATTGATGAATTTTAAGGATAACTGTTTATTTAATGGTCTTTCTTGAACTATGGGTCCTTTTTGTTTAATTTTGGTGATTACGAGTAGTATTTATTTTTATAAAGGATTATCCTATTGGTTATTATCTGATCTTGTACTAACAATATTGGTTTTAGTTGATGTTTAAATATAAGGGAAATAGATAGTTCTCTCTTTTTTGGATTATTCGATTCTCTAGAAAATTATTCTTGTGTTTTTGATGTGACCAAGCCTTTTTGAATGCTCATTGTTTAGAGAAATGATTAGTTTTGGTAGACACTTTTTAAAAGATGAAACTCTACTTAAATGTAATTATATTTCCTTATTTTATTATTCTATGTAGAAGATGAATTCCTCAAAATTATGAAATTGAATGTAAAACAAAAACATTTTTGGTTTATGTTCTCTACTGGGTAATCAAATACTGTTTACACACATCATAAGTTTGAAATTTTCTTGTGGTTAACTTTCTCCTAATCATTTTTCCTATCACCCTCCATCAGAACATGAATCTTTTTTTCCTCCTCCATATCCATGTATTCATGGAATCTTAGTATGGGTTAACTCAGGTGACCATTGTACTTCTCTTTATTTCTTTTAAAGTGATAGTTTTACCGACTCTTTTTTTTCCTATATGGGACATTCAATAAAGTTTCTGAGCCCAAATTTTAAAATTGTGAGGATGTAATTCCAAAAAGGGGGGAAGGATGTAACATCCCAGGTAAATAAAGAATATGAATTTTTCATATTTATTAATTTTTTAATTAAATATTAATTTTACTTTAAAAGGGTTTCTATGTTCGATAGCATACCTGATACGCAACAGCAGGTTTCACTGAAATCTTATGTTGCGCACTAATAATATAATTATATTATTATAAATGGTAGTTTAATGCTACTTGTTGTATTGGTGGGAATGAACAATACTAACTACAGTACTATTATACATGTTTGTTATATGTATTAACATTTATTCCATAAAATTTAGATCCTTAAAATGTGAATGAATCTAATTTTAAGAATAATTTACGTTAAAAGGCTGATTTATCGCCTTTTAATGGAGAACCGTTTTTAAATATAGTTTTGGTCACTTTAATACATTCTATATAACTAAATGAAATACTTCTTTAAAATGGGGACATCAAAATTTACTTTTTGTAAATTTTTTGAATTTTTCTGATAATGTTCATTTTTAATGATTAGTGAAAAATATTTTATTTTAATTCAAAAGTGACTTTTAATCTAAATTATTTATATGGAAAAAATATATTTTTAATTGGTTTTAAAGTGAAATTAAAATATATTTTTACTATTTAATCCAATGTGGGTCCTTGGAATTTATTTCACTTTAAAATTGGACATAAACAAGTATCAATATTTTGATAGTTATTGTTTCTTAAAAACACGCTATTTGTTTTGATAACATAAATTAATTTTAATGGTAATTAATTCCTCTTATATGTTTTTAATTTTTCATAATGGACATAATTTTCGAATTCAGAATATCAAATATAGCTTAGGATTATTTTTTGGTATTTCTCTGAAAAACATCATTTTTTAATGAATAATGAAACAGCATAGTGGTAGTTAAAAAAACCGACTTTTTCATTTAAATGAAATTTCACCAGTTCTGTGAATTTAATTTCAAAAATCCAACATACATGGTTGTTATAAAAAATTAAAATTTGGTTTAATAAGATGAAAATAATTTTTGGGGAATAGTAATTTATGACTTTTATTTACCGAGGTTAAAGTTAAATAAGGTAATTCAAGGAAAAAAGAATATCATAATAATTCATAATTAACATAACACTTGTCCAAACCTTATTGTTTGAGTCATTAACAACCTTGGAAATCTTTGGGTCGATTTTGGGTCCCCATTGAGCCACTTGGGAGTGATAATGTCAATTTAGATTAATTAACATAAAGTAAAGGCAAAAATGACAAAAGAAAATATCATTTAGTAAATTAATTTTTAGAAGGGGTTATATAAATAATATTTTGAACTATAAATATTCATTGGAAATATAAAAAGATTTCATTCATCATGGTATTTGTTTAATAATTTTTTGACATCAAATAAATTAAATTATTTGTGACACAATAATGATCCAGTATTTATCTAATTAATAAGTGATTTAAATAAATAATATTATAATGATTAAAATATTATCAAAAACACGTCCAATTATAATTGTATGATTTTATTTCGACCATGAGTAATCTTATCTTCATTTTTTATTATTTATGGACCTTTTGAAACCATATATCTTTATATAATAATATAATATTTTCACACTTTCCTAAGAATTCTCTCCTCCCCCTTATAAAAGGAGAGCACTTATAACCAATTCCTCACACCTCTCAAGACATTTGGCTCGTCCAAAATCTACCGAATTAAGCTCCCTACATCCCTCTACTCCCCTTAGAAACATTAAATTAGGCATAACACACTTCAAGATGTCCTTTGGTTCAAACCAAAGGGAGTTACCCAAATTAAAGGTAACAGTTTCTCTTAAAAAAAATTTTTTTATTAGCCAACAACTAAATCTTTTTATTCCATATTTTTTTAACATAATAATTATCCTATATATACTAGGATGTTTTTATGAGAAGTATCAGAACTACACTTACACACACCTCCATCTAATGGATGAAGAACATAATGTTTCTTTGATGAAAAACTAACACCTCACGAAACTATGATTGTTCAAATATCTCCATCCAACTATCATGGTGGCCATTACGGTGAAAATATATTTATATATTATATATATTATGCTTATGTTTTATTTATGATTCTGTATTTTCCATTTATATCATGCCTTTATGGTTTCCATAGTGGGTAAATATGACAATCTTATTCGAGGAAGCGCGGACTACCACCCCCTCAAAGGGATGTGACTCGTTAATGCCTTATATGGGATGTATAAAGGAAAGATTTAATGATAATATATATGATATTTTACTGAAATTATAATATAAATATGTATCATTATATTTTAATTCCATTAAAACAAGAAATAGAAATGAAATTAGCGTTCATGTGTACGCATGGCATGCCGTCCCCATGAACGGTGCATTTCATTTCTTACCTCTAAATGTTATGTACTATTATAAATATAAGTATATAATGGATATATTTGATATATATGATATCTAAATCATGAATTTAATTCTGGATATAATTAACCATTGACCACATGAACAACATGTAATTATAAGAAGTCCATTTATGACTCAAGTACCAAATATCGACTAAAGGAACATTATTAACATAAATGATTACATAATGTTTATAACTTGGTAATAAGTGATATAAAAGGAATAAAAACATTAAAAAGTTTCTTAATCAAGTATAAATTAAATTAAATTTATAATTCAAGGATATTAAATAATGATTGAGTCAAGTCGGACACGAGGTAAGGGATCCGACATCTCTCTTTCTTTTCAAGTACTCTCTTTTATGTCATTTATTTTATTCTACATGTTCTTATGTTGGAGGATGTTATTTTAGATTAACCATACAGTAATTTGTATTTTCATATGATGAGATACCCCCTCTTAATCTCATCAATTCATTTTATGAATTTTTAAGTGGCGTCGTTATGCTGCCGAATTTTTCTAAGGGATTTCTCATCTCACTTTTAATTTCATGAGATTTCCATTGTTCGCCACTTATTTATTGCATGTGGTGTCTTGTGTACTGCCTTTTGATATATATTATCATGAAAATCATTATATTAATGGTATTATTTGATTCATTTTGTGTTTATTAACATTGGGTCATACGACATGATTGATTACAACGTGTTAAGGGGTTTTCATCTCACTTTTTATCGCTGTGAGGTTCATGCTATAATTGCCACTAGTTCCTTTTGTGTTGGGTATGTACTGCCCATGATTGTATTCCTTGTGTATGTCAATTGAATTTATGGTGTTTTACATCTTCATTTTATGATCCTTCTTTCATGTGGTGTATGTTTAATAAGGTTCTAAATGGGTAAGGGAACCTTTCACCCTCCACTCTTTTAGAAGGATTCTTTTTGTTACGTCTTTTAATTCACATCTTCTTTTTATAAGATATGTTCTTCTATATCCTTATTGATGTAAATTTTATGTCCAAGTGATGGGATACCATTTCATATCTCATAAAATCATTTTCAAAATTGTAATGTGACACCGTTAGATTGTCGAATTATAGAAAGGGAGCTTCTAAACACAATTTCAATTGGTTGGGTTCATCCTGTACTTTTTGAATCTGTCATCCTATGAATATGTGTGAATGACCTATGCTTTTTTTACACTTAATATCCAATTATATTTTGTGTATTTATATTTTTCACACATAATTATGAGATTGATTTATCCTTTATTTATGGATACCATCTTTATAATAGATTTCATACCAATTTAAATTTCCACTGAGACTTCATTGTTGTTATGCACCAATTCACTCATATATTGTGTATATACCATCCTTTGAAATATTATATAATGAATAAATTTATTTTCATGATATTATAAATTTATAATGAAATGTTATTTCGTAATTATTTATATTTAAGAGTCTCTTATTTTGATAAAAACAGTTTAACAAAAATATCATATTTAAATGTTTTATAGACTTGTTAATCTAAATATTTATATTTAATGTCCATGTTTTAAACAAGGTTTTGAGTATTTAAGAATATGTAAATTAATGATTTAAAATTAAAATTCCATTAAAAGCTTCAATGTGGTATGGGACACTTTGATTCACAAATCTTTTTTAAATGGTTTTTGAAAATGGATTGATTATTTCAATATCTTGATATTACTTCTTGTGATTTTAAATGAAATATTATTATTGAAATGTTTATATTTGGAATATTTTAGGAGTTATAATGGTACCTGGACATTTGACGGGTGGTTACATGACAAACTATATAACGGGCTTTTCCACGAATACCAGGACGGGTGGTTATGTTATAACATCTAATGCATTGGTTATGTTAGTCGGTTGTATGGATATTCCATTAAGTGATATGTGTGGAAGTTGACTATATGGTTATTCCATTTAAGTATTTTTATGTCCTAAGTTACCTTTATATATTATATGTTCTTCATATGGGTTTTATGGTAATATTTTGGTTTAAAAAGGGTATGTAATGATCATTTATTCATTTAAGAGTATTTACTACTTCATAAATGTGAAAAGTATTACTTATGTTAAAGTATTCATGGTTTACTATTTGTTTTGAAAAACTAACAATTTTCCTTCTTTGTGTATCCCATACTAAGATTTTTATGCTCATCCCATGTTTTTGAAGTGTTTTTCACAGGGCATAATGTGGAATAGGGTCAAAGATGGGATCAAGGAAAAGTCATGTTGTCTTTAACATGGAACTAGACATGACTCTTTTACTAGAGTTCATGTTTTGTAAAAAAAATGGAAACTGTGTAGAAGTGTATACTTTTTAATCATTTGAGATGTAATTGTTATGTATAAATTCTCTAAATCTCTAAACCTGAAAAGATACACAATGTGAATTATTCATTTCATTCAATATTATGTAATGTTTAAGGCTGGGACTTTATACTATGTCTCAATTTACATTCCACTGAGACTTTTTTGTTGTTATACACCATATTCAATTTTATATGGTGTATATAATGCCCCTTGATATATAATATCCGTAATATATTAATTGTCATGATATTATACACTTTGATTAATTTTATTCCTTAATTATTTATATTCAAGCATCTCTCATTTTGTTAAAAATCATTAATGAAAAAAAAATTTTAAATGTTTTAATGATTTATTCTTCTAAATAATTCTCATTAATGTCCATGTTTTAAAAATGGATTATAAGGATTTATTTATGTGGAAATATATTTTTGGAAATTAACATTTCTTTAAAAATCATCATATTTTTATGGTACACATTGATTCAAAAATATTTTTATTAATCATCTTAAATGATTTTGGAAATGGTTTGAAAAAGCATTGATTATTTCTATACATTGAAATTATATTTTGTGACTGCATTATAGAAATGTTATTTTTCCATTATGATTGATTTATGTGTAATGAATATGTTTTGTTTCATGGAAATTGTTTACGTATATGAGTGTTCTGTGATAAACCTAGGGTGGGTTAGCCTGAGATTGCTCTCCAATTCATTGGGTTACATGACGGACGTAAATATTAATGTTTCTCCAAATATATTTAGGCAATATAATGTTATGTGTATTCCAATATACTCCCTATGTAGCATTGATATCTATAATGTATGTATGCTATATATTCCATAAGTTACCTTTAGGATTTATGATTTCTGTGTGTTACTCATAAATATTATGATATCATGGGGTATGATATTATTGAAAGTTATGGACTCATTGATTTTCATTTAAGGATAGGGACAATGTTTTCATTCCTAATTTAATATCCCTTGTAAAGATTTTTATGCAAATACCACGTTTTTTAAATTTCTTCTATAATACATAAAGATGAATATGGGTCAAGGATATGAGTAAGGAATAGTAATGTTGTCCAAAACAATGAACTAGACATTTTTATTTATAGGAGTTTTTATTTTATGAAAACATGGATACTGAATAGTATAGTCTACATGAACTATTGCAGTTGTTATGTAATAGTTATGGCATATTCTCTAAAAATCTAATTCTGAAAAAATATTCAATGTGAATTCATGAGATAATTAAAGATTATGTAATAGTTATGGTCAGGTCCTTATAGTTGGTATTAGAGGACTGTTTAGACAACATTAGGGATTATGGGTTTTTGTTAAAAACATAGTTAGCCCCTATGTATATTATTTTATTTGAATCCTTAATTTATAACTTTTTCAGATCGAGGAATGTTAGTTACAAATAGAAATATGAGGATCTCAAATAACATATATATCTCTTCCTGATGACATGCTTGCATTAATTATTGAATATTCATGTTAAAATGATTGTGAAAATGATTTACCATACAACTCACTTGCAAATAGTTGTTTGGGATATTAATCACCTCTAATATACCTCTATATCATCATGGATCATGCGTTTTATTTAATCAAATCATTATTTTACAATATTATCATATTTTCAAGAGATTTAAATATTATCAAGTAATTTTCAAATATTTTACCTTATCACAAGATTTTGAAGCATATTATGATTTTGAAAACGGTGTTGCAGAAGGAGACCCTTGAAAAACCTGTTTATATTTATTTCAATATAGTCTCTCATCACATACTTATGGTATTTTTAAATGACCATTGATTTAATGATTAAACATAAACCATGTATGATTGTTTTATAAAAATCATGTTTCATCAGATGTTTTTGAAATTATATGTCAAACATTATTGTTTTACGAAACTATTTTTTTTTGCGAACACCCATATGACCAAAGTTGTACATGGTGTATTTGGATGATGGAAGGAAATGATTTTTAAAGATATAAAAATCATTGTTGCAATGCATGGACCTTTTACCTCGATGAACATGATTATGATGAAACCATAAGGACACTATGATCAAGGTATGACATTAATTATATTGGGAATATATTTATTTAATTATATGGCAGTAAAAAATGACAATATATAAGATGTTGAGGGAATAATGTATTGGGAGGAAAATTAAAGATATAAGAAAATCATTGAGTTTAAAAAATATTAGGTTTATTTTTGAGATTTATAAAAAGGACAACACACAGACTATGTGACAACCCGTCCTGTTAGAAAAAGATCCTTGAATTTAACCCTCAAACAAAGTAAAAATTGGGATTTATCACCTACCACTAGCCTATGTGATGTCCCCAGTTTGAATGAATTATTCTTTTTGGTTAAATTATTTTATTGATCAATAATATGTTGATTTTTGGATTTATGTTTTATCAAATGAATATCCATAATAATGAAAAATGATTTGGTGATTAAGTGACATTAGAAGATGTTTTCTCATTTTAGAAAATATATTCTTAAGGGAAATAGAATACTACGGGATCTCATTTTTTGGAGTAATGGGTGAAATTTTATTTTGGAAGAATCTGTGATTTTATTGTAGACATATGGAGATTTGGGGTTTTTCATAGAAATGATTAACTTATAATAGAGAATATGTTATTAGGTTAATTAAATTTCAGTATGGGACTTTAAGAATAGTAATTTTTATTTGGAGATAAATGATATGATTTTCTATAGATGACTATGTGATTAAATCTGTCAGAGTATTGGGTTTCAATCTATAATTGGGTTATTTTGATGAATTTTAATGAAAATTGTGTATTTAGTTGTCTTTCTTTAACTATTGGTGTTTTTTTATTTTTAAAGATTAAGAGTAGTGTATATTTTTATAAAGTATTATCCTTTTTTGGATTATTCAATCTCATACTAACCATTTTGGTTTTGATTGATGTCTAAATACATGGGAAATTTAGTCATCTTTTATGGATCATGTGATTCTCTAGATTTTTATTATAGTGCATTAGATGTGGCCAAGACAGTTTAAATACTCATCATTTGGAGAAAAGATGAGTTTGTTTTAGATATTTAGTAAAGGATGAATGTCTACATTACAAGTAAGTATGTTTCCTTATGTTTTTAGTTAAGATAAAAAATAAATTATACAATATTATAATATGTAACATTAATAAAAATCATTGTCCATTAATTTTTCTGACTGGGGAATCAAATACTATTTAACATATCACAAGTTTGTGGTATTTTAGTTGTTAACTATCTCCTGATCTTGTCTTCTATCACAATCCATTATAACATGATGGTTTTTTCCTATGAATCCATTTTTTCAAGGAATCCTAGTATGTGTTTTCTCAGGTGACCATTTTTATACTCTTTATTTCATTTAATGTGATTGCTTTATTCACATTTTTTCCTATGTGGGAAGTTTATTAATGATTCTATTCCCAATTTTAAAATTGTGAGAAGGAGATTTATAAAAGTAGAATGATTGTAACATCCCAGGTAAATAAATTATATAACATTATAATATTTATTAACATATTTGAGTTAAATATTAGTTTTACTTAAATTAAGACAAATTTTTTGATAGCATACTGTACAAACAACATGGGGTTTCTTTGAAATCTTAGGATGCACACAACGTTGAGTTATACCGAAAACATATAATAACATTATTAATTTAAAAGGTAGTTAACACATAATCGTTGTATTAGAAAGAATGAAAGGAAGTAACTAAATTATTACTACACATTTTTGTTAAATTCCCTTACATTTATCCAATATATTTTAGAGGCTTAATATAAGAATTAATCCGATTTTAAGCATAAATATCATAATATTCATTAAAAGGTTGTTTTACTACCTTTTGATGGGGAACACTTTATAAATCTATTATTTTTAACTTTTATATGACCTATTTTAGAAAATAAAATTCGTATTTAGAATCTGGGCATAATGATTTACTTTGGGTAAATACTTTGTATTTTTTTGATAAGTTCATTTTTTAATTTATAGTAAAAAATAATATATTTAAATTCAAAACTACCTTTTATTATAAAATATTTATATGGTTAGATTATATTTTTAAATTATTATAAAATGAAATTATATTATGTATTAATCATTTAATCCAATTTTTGTTATTTTATGTAATTTATCTTTGAAATTGGACATAAACATCTGTCAATATTTTGTTAGTTATTATTTTTTTTAAACATGCTTTTTTGTTTTGACAACGAGAAATAATTTTAAATTAATTTATGCAACATATATGCTTTTAATATGAAAAAATATTTTCCATATTTGTAATCATGTAGAAAATATTTTGTAAGTAGGTATCCTTTACTTTATACATAATGAATATTCTCAATAGAAAATGTTTTATTTACCATGGTTGAGGGTTAAATCTGTAAAATAAGAGATAAAAATATTGTAATAATATTAAATTAGCCCTAAATGTGTCCGAATTTTATTTTATGTTATAATTACGACTATGGGAATCCTTGGGTCGATGTTGGGACCCCATAAATCCACATGGGAGTGATAATGACACTTTATATTTATTGATTTAAATTATAGGAAAAAATTACATAAACATATATCTTATAATAATATATTTTTATATGGGGTTATATAAGTTATATACTTGAATATTAATATTAATTTGAAATATAAATATATTTATTACATCATGGTATTTTATTTTTAAATTTTATACATCAAATGTATTAAATTATTTATGACACAATGATGATGTAATGATTTCCTCATTAATAAAAATTTTAAGTAAATGAAATAATAAAATTTAAAAAACAATCAAAAACCATTGAAATTATGGTTGAATGATTTTATTTCAAACAATAGTCATATTATATTCTCATTTAATGAGTTTTGGTTCTTTTTAAACCAAAAATAATTTTATATTAAAATTATTATTTCAATATATCCTAAAGTGGTCCCCCCCTTCTAAAAGGTCAACACATCTAACCCATTACTCACACCTCTAAATCCCCTTGTCTTGTCCAATATCTAACCAAATAAGCTCTCAAGATCCATAAATTCCTCTTATAAGTCTTACCTTAGGCATAAGTTACATCATGTAAACCTTTTTGTTCAAAACCAAAGGGAGATACCTGATTTAAAGGTAACGTCTTCTCTTATGTTATTTTTTTTATATTAAATATCCAACCTCTAGAAAAAAATTTATTCCATTATATTATAAAAATTCAGTATCCTCAATATACAAGGTTGCCTTTATGAGATGTATTTGCACAAAACATACACAAACCTTCATATAATTGGTAAAGAACATACAGTTTCTCTAGATGGTGAACTACTGCCTCACGAAACGATGATTGTTCAATCTTCTCCTACCTCTTTTTACAATGTCAATTATGATGGAAATGTAATTTTATATGATATATATGATATTTATCTTATTTCAATTGTTCTGTATTTTTAATTTAATTAATACCTTTATGAATTCAATGATGCGTAAATACGATAATTTCATTTGAGGAAGTGAGGACTACCGCCCACTCAATGTGATATGACCACTTCATGCTATACATGGAACATATAATAAAATAAAATTTATGAACTTATCTAACATATATAATATATATATATTATACTGGAATTATTATACAAATATGTATCATTTAGTTTTACTACCATTAAAATTGAAAAGGAAATGATGGTAGCATTCATGCGAATGTACGATTTACCGTCTCCATGAACGGTGCATTTCATTTCTTATGTCCAAATTTTTTAGAGTATTAAAATTAAATATATACTGGATATATATGATATATATGATATCTAAATCATGAATATAATTTTTTATATAATGTAATTTATACCACATGGACATTTTGTAATTATAACCAGTTAATTTTTATTACTCATGTTTCTAAGAACAACAAAATGTCTGATATGAAATAAAATAATAATAATTGTTATAGAAATTTAATAATAATATAAAAGGAATAATAAAATTGAAAAATGGATCTGAAGAAAGAATATATTAACTTATATTTTTTATTCAGGAAGAACAAGGAACAAACGAGTCAAGTCGGAAATGTGGTAAAGAGTTTTTATCTATCATTTTATTCACGTGAGATTCATGCTATAATTGTTACTATTTACTTTTTTGTAGTGTATGTTCATCCCATTATTATATTATATGTGTGATATTATTTAAATTATGGGTATTTAAATCATCATTTTATGATTTTCTTTCATGGGTTTTATGCTTCATATGATACCAAATCGGTAAGAGAACCTTTCATCGCACTCTTTTATTTAAATACGTCTTTTATGTTAGGTATTTTAAATTTCAATTTATAATTTTTGGAATGTGTTATTCTATATTATTATTTATTTAAATTTTATGTCCTTGTGATGATAGACACTTTTTTCTTTCAACAACTCATTTTATTAATTTTTAAGTGATGTTGTTAGGTTGTCAAAATCATGGTAAGGTAACTTCATAACACAATTTTAAATATTTGGGATAAAGTAATACATTTTGATTATCTCAAGAAATGATTATGTGTGAATTACCTATGATTTTTTTACACATAATATCCACATATATTGGGTGTATTCATATTTTTCATACAAAATTGTGTCATTGATTTTTCTATAATCTAACGATACAATCAATGTAAGGGACTTCGCCAAAATTTTCATTCCATTGAGACTTATTTTTTGTTATACACCAATTAACATTTATATGGGGTATATAATTCCCCTTTACATATTATATCAAGAATCTCATTATTATCATTATATTATACGGTTTGATTAATTTTATTCCTCAATTTTTTATATTCAAGTGTCTCTCATTTAGTTATAAACTATTTAACTAAAATATCATTTTAAATGCTTTAAATATATATTCATAAAAATAATTCTCATTATGGTAAATTTTTAAAAAATGGTCTTATGGATTTATTTATATGGAAATAAATGTTTTCAAATTAAAATTTCACTCAATATCTTCGAAGTGGTATGACGCACTTTGATTAAAAAATATAATTATTAAATGATTTAAATGGTGTTGAAAATGGTTTGAAAATTCATTAATTATTTTAATATATTGAAATGATAAATTGTGATTACAATGTGGAAATATAATTTTCCCTTTATGTTGGTTTCATGTGTTATGAATATGTTATGCTTCTTAATCATTGTTTCCATATACGGTTTGTTCTGTGATAAACCTAGGGAGAGTGAGACCAATATATCTCTTCAATGTATTGGGTATAGTGATAGAGTTAAACATTAATGTTTCTCCTTTGTGATATAGAGAATATACTATGATGGGTATACCAATGCAACTACCTATTTAGTTGTGATAGATACAATGTAATTATGTTATGTATTCCACGAGTTACAATTATGATTTATGATTACTCAGTGTTATTCGTAAATCTTATGATTTTAAGACATGTGATTTTAATGAAAAATTTTGGTTTCATTGATTTTTATTTATTTATTGGCTTATGTTTTCTATACTTATTTTATAACCCTTACTGAGCATTTTATGCTCATACTATGTTTTTGAAATTTTTCCACTGAACTTACTGATGAATAAGGGTCAAGGATGGGATAAAAAAAGTCAAGATGACTAAAAAATGGAACGAGACATGTTTTAAACAATATATTTTATTTTATTAAAAAAATTGATACTATATAGTGGTGTCTACATGTAATATTCATGTTGTTATGTAATATTTATGCAATATTCTCTGAAACTGTAATCTTGAAAAGATCTTCAATGTGAATTCTTGATAAAATTCAATATTCTGTAATTTTTATGTTCTAGTCCTGATACATAATGTGTGAGATTATTCTATGTTGTGTGTGATGTGGTTCTATAATTGATCCTTGATGAAATTTGGGTTTCTTCCTTAAAAACACGTTGTATGCTGTTTCTTACTATTTAAATAATTATTTACATTTTTATCATGTAATTCTTGTATATTCGTGATAATTAATTCTTATTATGCATTTCAATGTGTTTGTGTGAAATATTTTGAGAACATTTATTGTTTATGATAATATGAATTTTTTTATCCATTATGTATTAGTCATGACATCCCTTGTTGTAAACTGTTATGGTACATATTTCTTTTGTATTTTCATAGCATATAGAAATTATATTATGTATCAACATAACAATGTATATTTGTTTCTATTACATTATCCCGTGGAGGGGGTGATAGTTATTTTTTGATGGTTTTAAATGATGACTAATTTTTTTCATTGATATATCATAGAGATTATAATTATTTTGCGGATTTTACCATTCGTTGTAAATGTGTGTTTTAGAAACATGCTAAAGTGGGAGATTGAAATGTTGGGGGTTATGTGTAATGAATTTAGGTCAAACTTTTGGGGTCAAACATGATATAATCTATTTATAATTTCAACCATTAGGGTGGTGTGTCTAGTGTTCATAATAATTTCTATAATCATGGTGGGACATGGGATGTTTTATTGATTTATGTAGTTGTTTGATAAGCATTACATACATTCTGAAATCATGCTGATGTATGTGGAATTGGGGTTTTATGAAGATTAGTGGGAACATAATTAATCTAAAAATATGTCGATGTATTTTTATGTGTTCAAAAATTTATTTAATCAAATTAAAATGTTATTTATTAGTGGAAAATATGTCATTGAAATATTTTTATTGTCGTATTGGGTTTTAAATCTCACACCATCATGGAAATCATGATATGGGATAAAATGAAGGGAAATTATTATATGATGTGGAGTTGAGATTATAAGATCATGGAGTTGGAGGTGAATATTAGAAACAATGTATAATAATTTCGATTATTTTATTATAAATCCATGAATTTATAGTAAATTGGATGGATTTTCCATAGTGGAATCTTATTACACTATTAGAATGACATGTTATGCATGAAATTTCATTTTCATTATTTAGATTCCATATATTAATATAATTATTATATATAGTATAATAAATTATTTTATATATATTTGGAGAGGTAATGATATGAAAGATATAGTATACTAACTAATATCATCATTAACCTCAATACTAGTTTATATCCTCTTGTGTATAGGGATGTGCATGTCACGTCAAGTGACTCTCTACCAATGACCTGATTGTTCTAGTCAGGGTGTTGCAAAATTATATCAGAGAATCATTTTTATATTTTATTTTAGAATAACAATGGAAATTAAAGAGGGTAAATAGAAATTTGGAAATAGTGTTTCAATGATTTAATTTTCAATCCCCACTCATGTGTAACTGACTTCTGAGTTACCATTGATATGATTTTGTTTACAAATTGTTTTTGATATTTCCACTGTGTTCATGAATCATGTCTTGGAAAATAGTATAAGAAGTCATATTTATACTTTTTGTTCATCAATTATGATTTTATAATTATTTGTATAATTTTTTTATCTATTCATTAAATATTTTCACTAACAATGTAATATATATATATATACATCATTTCTATTATGATAAACCTTAAATGAAATTAATTTTTTTGAACATAATAATATTATTGTGTTTATATATTTATATGACTATTTCTAAAAAGTATTTATAGGGTAATTGTTTATAAATTATAGGGTTATACCATGGATTATAGGTAGAATCCTTTAGAAAAGTTTTTTTGATCCCATAGACTGGTTATGATTTACCCTGATGGATTTTCATTTTCTAAATGCTACTTCACATTTCAAAAATTCTACCAATGATATGACTGATGTGGCCACTTGTAGAGGGTTCTCAAGATAAACCTATTTCATCACCTATGGTTCAGGAGGATGTACCTCAAGATTCTCATGAAATGACACTAGTGATTTTGACTAAGACCCAGTTTAGTAAGGAATACTTTTAATATGTCATATACATGGTGGGTTAATTTAGATGGCTATGACCGAACATTCATGGGATGTCCATCTTCGAAATCTTTTTTATTTTTTGGGCACTAGTGTTCAAGATGATTCAATGTTCGGGCGGGATATTTTCAAGATAATTTCAAATATAGACTATGATCCTCAAGAGGGATATCTATTCTAGATACATTCTTATTAAAAGGACGTACCAGGATCTGGTGGATGATATTTTATCTAGTTGGAAATTAAAGGGTTCTACATTGGTGATCGTGAATTATATATTTCTTAGGTAATGCATACATGACATGATACAGAAGGATAGTTTCTAGGGGTTCATATATTTTTTAGGGATATATTATTGTCTATACATATTATTCTTAGAATGTCGAGATGTTTTGATTTTCCATTTTATTGAAATTGAAAAAAAGAAAATGATCAGAACCTTGAGATTGACCATTTTATGTAGTTCACCCATCAAATAATGGTCATTGATATGATGTTTTAATATTATTTGATTCACAAGGACCTAGAAATTATAATTGGATAAGATAATTATATGTAGAAAATATTACTTCTAGTCAATAATTGACAAGTGATTAAGATTCCAATCAATTATTATTGAAATTGATATAGTAGTAAGGAGTGGAATTTGGGATATGAATTTTTTTGGTTTGAGAAGATCATTTTAGAACATGTATTTCTCCACATCATTCATGGGAGATGTTTCAAAAATCTAATTGAATTATTTGAAAAGGCCCCATAATAGAAATGATTACCAAAATTTGATTATGGAGTTCTATAATTGTATCATGGGTAGTAATAAATGATAGTTACCATAATAGATTATATAAGCAATATTGATAGATAATGTTTTGTTCAGATTAGTTTACCCGATCATAAGATGTAGATTTCATAGACTATAGTTACTCCAGGGGGGGTCGTAGAGATATGGTAAGATGACTCCTTATAGTCAAACTAATAACAAAACACTATTTTGAGGGATCATATACTATTTTTAGTATGTTATAGATCACTTTTACATTATATAAAAGATAATTGATAAAAAAAATCATTTTTTATATCTTCATTTTTGTGGTGGAAAATGACAGAGCTATTATATTGTATTCTGAGTTACTATATCCTGATAAATAGTTGGGAACATGATACAATCTTATTCAATTATTCCAAATGTGTCATATAATTGTTTACAATAATGGATACCTATTTTAGTTCATGATTCATGATATCACAAGCTTCGATGTTATTCTTGGAATTAAATTGTTTACCAATTTTTGTGCTAACATTTATATCTATTATATATCGGTTTCCTTTACATCACCCAAAATAGATAGTTTGCTGTTTACTAGATAATTGGATCTATTTGTAGTTAAATTTGGTACAAACATGAGTCATCATGTTATAATCACTTCTTAAATAGTCATTGTGGATCATTTAATAGGATCTATGGTAGACACATCATTTTTACTTTAGCTATGGGTCTCAATTATTATATATTTTTAGGTTAGTGTACAAGGCTACCTCGTGATAGAGTTTTTAAACTTGATATTGAAATAATTATAAATGTATAGCCTATAAAAATACCCAAAAATAAAATGTAAACCTATTAGATAAAGGTGATCAATGTGAATCATAAGGGATTTAAGCAGAAGGGAGCTATAAGGAAAATGACTTCACCATTAGGTATAACTATCTTATAACCCAATAAGGTTGTTGATAGAGTTGGACAAATTTTGTATTATTGGAAATATAACTTGGTGACCTTTAAGTAAAGAAATCAATTTTATAAGTTTTATATATATTTTATACATTTCCTAGTGGTTATCCATGATTTATATTCGATTAGATTATCCCCGGTTGTGGGTTATAGTGGAGAAAATCTTAATATGTCGCAACACAAAAGATATACTAAATACAATTAATTATTGATAGATTTTGGATTTATGAATTCTATATCATTATTCTGAGACCAATGAACTAGTATTCAAACTAAATTTAGGCTTGTTCATTATGGTGTTCCTTAAAACATCCTCATATCCTTTGTGACCTACAGAGAACCATTCATGATATATTGAGATAGATATGTGTATGATTCGAGAACATTTTTTTATGATATGGTATTTAAAAGTTACCTATTGATTCCAGAGTTGACTTTCCTGGAATATGTGGTATATTAGTAATTTATATCCATATACATAGATAATTTAGGGTCACTGATATCATTAACAAATCCATAGAAAGTGTTCAATATTATGAGATTTTTGGTTTTAACATGATACAACCATTATTTTATCATAAAAATTTGCATGACTAAAAGAAAATATGATTGTTCTAAATAGGAATTGTGTGATGTAATAAGGTTAATACTTATTTTAATATTATTTTATTAATATTAAGAGATGGTATAATTTGACTATAAGGATGACTCTTCAAAATCCATAGACCAATTATACATTATAATACGATATATCATGAGTTTTTTTAGATTTACTGATACAAAGGGATTATTTAATAGAATATTGGTCATTACACCTATGACACCATTATTATAACTATCCTACTCATGAAATTGAATATGATTTTATGGATCATTATTTCATGTTATGGGACACTATATCATGTGCGAAATATTATATGTTTACACAATATAGATGGTCCTTTGTTAAATAATCACATAGTTGATTATAAATATGAGAATAATTTATGGGTAGTGTATATATATACATTCATAATTTAGATGTAATACATACTAGTGAAGGGTAAAATTATAGAATATACTGTTAATAATAGACACATGTAACTTAGGAAACTGTTAGGTGGTCATTGAAGGAGCAGTGGTTTCTGGGGTGATTTTCAGCCCATTGGAGGTTAGATTTTTTGAAGGGTTAGGGATCTATTCGATGTTATAGATTAGTTGTCACATCTACCTTGGAATACCATGAAAATTATTTATAGTATATTATCATAGAGTTTTTTGAGATGCATGAAGAACTAGCTATAGGTGACCAGATTCCTAGGTTGTTGTTAGATGATGATGATATAATCCTTTTTCATAGAAACGTTGCAGTCCTTTCATCAATAATTGATTATATTATGTGATACTTCAAATACATTATTTGGGAGGTACATTGTGGAAAATAATTTTCTACCATCCCATTAGGTAAAAATTCTTGTTTCCATGGATGAAGAGGGATATCACAGGATTCGTTTCCCGATTCAAAACCTTCCTGAGGATAAAGGGAAAACACTAGTTCCATAATTGATCAATATAGAAAACTATGACACAGAATTTAATTTGGGAGTAAATCATTGTAATAACATTGGATAATTATATAACAATCAATTATACTTCTTAAAAAATTGTTAATAATTCATCTATTTAAATGAAACCTCATGATGCTCTTTAATGGATTCAATTTTGTTCACTGTTCTGTTGGAATGGGGATGGTGGGACGTAAATTGTTGGACCTAGTATAGTACAAGATACTTCAAAGAGAGTAAAAATGTAATAAAATAAGATTAAAATACATCATGGCCAAAAATATTCATATTTATACAATTGATGTTTACCATTCATGTTCTTTATATATAATCATGTATTTATAAGAGTAACACATTAATTGGCCCATCAAAATGTGATGTGGTGTGAGATATAAGAACAATTATATGGTGGACAATTCAAGATCACTAAATGTGATAGGATTTTGGTGTATTCTCAAAAAAATCCTTCTCACTACAAATTAATTTATGATGTCATCCATGTGTAATACTTCTAGAGGTACACACCTAATTTGTCACATTTTATTTGTGTTTGTATATTAATCTATAATTTGGAACATTTTATGGTGTTCCCCCGATCGAGATTATGGACATGAGTGAGAAGGTTCTTTATGGGATGACAATACAACTTTTTTAATGGTATAAAATCATTGAAGTATACTAGTGGAGACATGGGAGTGGGAGCATCATTATCATGATCAATGTGCCATCTTGTTCATGAAAAAAATAGTAGGAAAATTTTATTTGGAAGAATTAATTAAATGGTAATATTTGTAAAATTATATATTTTTATGTATGATATGAGTCAGTTAATAAAATTATCCTTCAATGTTTTTCCATCTCATATATAGTTTTTAAAATTTTTATTCATTTTTTGGGGAAGGGTCTGGTAACCAATGGTTGGAAATGTATTATTAGGCTTGACTCTGTGGTGGTAAAAATAGGCACTTTCCATCAAATTAAATTATAATGAGTTTTTTTATATCAAAACCACCATTACAATGGTTGATAGGATACAATGCGTCAAATATTTCTGGGTGAACTATCCTGATGATGGTTCCATCAAATCCCAAGAGACGCCCTTTAGGTGCTATGTATGACCAGTCCATGGGTGTACCATATGCACCTAATGAAATTAAATTCCAACAATAATGTGACATTTTAATATAAAAATTTGAATCTTTATTTCTGATTTCATATATGAGCAATCCCCCCTTTATCATTGTAGGATCAAAATAATGATGTAGATGCTCAATATACAAGAGGGGGGGTGAATTGTACACTTTAAAAATTCCTTTGGAACCTTTAATGTTAGTTATGGATAACTATGTTTTCTTTAGACAAGGAAAATATAGGTTTAACAAAGTTAAACTTATGAAAATTCAGAACACCTCTAATCACCAATTGAGAACTTTATAAACTTCATGTTCTATGTACTTTCTTAAAACGGGAAAGAGATTCCAAAAGTAGGTTCTGGAAATATGAATCCGGAAATTGAAACTTAACTAAAGATTACAATATGAGATTCTACCTTAAAGTGTATAGAATCTAAATGGAATTGAGTAAAATTAAGTAAGTATGAGAAAGTTATACATCCCTTACAATACAATATTCAGCGGAAACAAACAAGTAGAAAAGCTACAAGTAACAAGATATAAGTATTTTAACCCAAAGAGAAGGGTATCCAAAAACCTTGGATAAAGGTCACTTGATTTATACTTTCAAGCATGTCTGTCTAGCCCACACCAGGGTAAGACCTCGATACGAAGATCAGAATCTCTTTCTTGCTATGCCCACAGGCCCTCAACTTCAAGGTACTTAGAACCACTGTCTTCCTCAACAAGGAATACCTCGAACTTTAAGTTAGTCGGCACCTCTATCTTCCTATCCCCGGAAGTCCTCGAATGTAATCACCAACATTCAGAGTCGCACGAAGGATTGAGAGTTAATAAAAGACTCTCTCTAGAAATCACTTCAAGCATGTAATCACATGAGTCGATGATCAGTGTCGAGCTCTTTAAAATGAGCTCCTATTTATAGTCTCGGTTGAACTCCTTTCCAATGATCATATCTTCCTTAAAAATCGGAGGGACCTGTACACGTGTCAGTTAACCAAAGGTTAGTTAATAATGGAATAGACGACGTCATTTTATAACAAAACAAGTGTAACATAAAGTACGAAATCATTTTAAGTCTAACCCAAAAGTTCGGAGTGAAGGTTCAGAGTGTAAGAATAAATATTAAAGAGTAGAGAAATTATAAAAGTGTAAGAAAAATAAAAGTTCAGAGTCTAAAAAATAATATTCAGAGTTTAAATAAATTCGGAGTGTATAATGAAAAGATGATCAGATTCTGTTTAATAGGTGAATTCGGAATGAGAATTCGGAATGACAATTTGTCATCAGAATTCGTAATGAGAATTAATAATCACGATATGTCATTAGATTTCGGTGTCGATCTTCATGAGAGTTCGTATCCAGAATTCGGAGTGGAACTTTATTAGAGTTCGTATCCAGAATTCGGAGTGGAACTTCATTACAGTTCTCATCTAGAATTCAGAGCCTAAAACATAATGCTTCATATCAATGTTTTAAACGATTTCGAGAA
Source organism: Viscum album (assembly GCA_963277665.1). Classification (NCBI taxonomy): domain Eukaryota; kingdom Viridiplantae; phylum Streptophyta; class Magnoliopsida; order Santalales; family Viscaceae; genus Viscum; species Viscum album. Next base: position 1,246,713,718 of record OY728147.1, read on the forward strand.
TATTGAAATGAATCTGATTAATATACTTAAGAAAAATATTGATATAGATAATGAAAATATGATAAGAATAATTTTCCTTATAAAATCGATTTTCCTTATAAAAGCATTTTTCCTTATAAAAGCAATTTTCCTTATAAAAGCAATTTTCCTTAAAGATATGGTGTTTGTGATTTTCAAAACAAGAAGGAATTGAAAAGTCATAAGGAAAAACTTATTGACTCAATAATCTCACCCTTTTTGGAAAGCAAAAACATCCTTATGAAAAAGAAAGACTAAGGAAAAAATTCATTAAAGCTTATCTTCCTTTGCTTATGGATGTTTATGAATACGACTACCTACCCCTTAGGCTTTGAAACTCTAAGGATCGTATTCTAGATTTCCAGAATCGAATTTCATTAAGAATAATAATGTCTTCTTTTAATGAAAAACTCCCCCTTAGATAAACTCTATTAGAGTTCTTTTTCTTTCTCACCCTTTGTTAAGGTTCTTTTTCCTTTTCCCCTCTTTTTAGGGTTCTTTTTCCTCTCCCCCTTTGTGATTTTCAAAACGGATTCGAGGGAATAGAAAATATAACAAAGTACCTGAAAAATTAGTAACAACAACAAATGAAATGAGAAAGTAAGATTTTCATTACGTTTGAAAGATCAAAAACAAGGAGGCTAAGATACAACAAAAGATCGGATTTGTCCATTTTGGATCTTTTTCCTTCGCCATGAGACCCTTGAGAATAGTCTTTATCATCTTCAAGTATTTATGGTCTTACTTGGATTTATTCTCTAACACAACTATTCTTGCACTTAGAGCTTAAATCTTTTCTTCCTGAGCTTTAAAACTTGTTATTGCTTTAAAAACTTCTCTTCAATCTCAATCTGACGATCCCTTTCATTCCACCAGTTTTAAGCAACAAAATTCAGCTTCCCATTCAGATCTCTGTCTTCTTGAATCCGGGAATTCTTCTCAACTGTCAACTTTTCTTCAAAGGAAGAAGTAAGATTATTTACCTTCCTGTCTTCTATCTTAAACGCATCTTTAACATTATCTTGAAAATCATCCAGGAGCCTCATCTCTTCTACAATTTTCCTTGACCAACTAGTCATTTTCATACAATACCTTTTGTGGGCATCATAGACGAAAAAAAGTTTTTGAACTGAGCCTCCATCTCATCATATTTGTGCATAACCATGGATACAGAGTCTGTTTTCTGATTCAAAGTATGTTGGAGCATCTGGCATCTTGAATCAATACTTGAGAAGGTCGGAATAAAATCCACCATCTTTTTTAAAGACTGAACAACAAATTCATGCCCGAACGATAATGATTCTGAATCCGAGATTTGTTTGGAGAATTTTCTTCTTCAAATTGCACATCTTTATTCTTAGAATAATCACAAACTTCCCTTCTCTTTAAAGCCACTGAGCTCGGGGTATCAACAATAAGTTTCTTTCCCTTGTCCTTTTTCAGAATGGATTGTTGTTCTGGAGTTTTCTGATCACTACCAGACACTTGAAAAATATTGTCTTCATCATCAATAACTTTTTGAGCACCATACTATATATTCTGCATTTGAGCAATATCATGTAAAAGTTGTTCTCCCTTTGCATGATAAACTACTTCTTTTTCTCCTTTCTACTCATCCTTTCGTGGAGTAACTAACTTAGAGGACTCAACTTCTGAAGTTCGGAGCGACAAATGTTCTGAAGGTGACCCCTTATAATCATCTACTTGCTTCTATAGAATTTCGGTCTCACCACTACCTTTAGCAACTGCTTCTTCCTCTTGCACTGCCTAAAATTTCTCAACTTCATAAACATGATTAGTAACTGTCTCTTACAGAGTGACATAGTTTCTTTTTGGAGTCTCAAGTAGAGATTCCAAATAAAAAGATCTCGGAACGGGAATGTTTGTGGAGACCATCTAATTAAACTTCAACAAATTCTCAGCTACCTCAGCTTCAGACATCTTCTTCTTATGATTCTTTTGTTTCACTTTTTTTCTAATTCATCCGCTATTTTTTCCTTCAAGGCCTTAGCCTCCGCAAGATCCAAGACAAAATGAGGCTCCCCTTGCACTCTTTTCTCATTGATTTCCCTCCACTTAGAAAATACCTCATCAGGGTAAGCTTTCTGCTTCTTCAGTTTTGGAGGTACAGAATGAACTTCCTTAGATTTGGGATTACCTGTTTCAACTTCAACTTCATTTAACTTTCTCTTCTTCACTGGCATAGAAGATTCAGGTTCACCAACTTTCAGAACCACTTCATCTTGAACTGGTAAATCAAATAACTCACCAGTCTTCTTGTCGAAGGCAACATTCATCTTTTTGAGGGTACCATCACTCACCAACATAATTTTGAAAACTCTTGTCTTAGACATGCAAGCCTCCTTGAAAGAATCAAGGCACCAAACTATCAACTTCGAGATGATTACTGAATACATTACTATCTGAGCTCCCAGATTCCCTTTCTTAACATTCTCAATGGTAATAAGAATGTGTTTCATCAGATTAAACTTACATGTATTTATCAAAAAATATAAGATAAACATCTCACTCTTCTTCAAACTTTCTTTATCACCCTTTCTTGGTACGATAAAGCCTTGTACCCATAATTCTAGAATTCGAAAATTTGTAGACAGACTAGCAATCTTCGGAGCCTTGTCATCTGACAGTCCGAGAGTCTCCAAATCCTTTTACTTGTTGAAACTTCCTTTTGAATCCGAAAAAACATGAGTGATGAACTCGACTTCACCGTCATTGTTCAGCCCTACCAAACTGGCTTCTTTGGCATAAGAATGCTTATAAGTCTTTCCATAAGACTTAAACGACAATTTCCCCCTAGCATCTTCCTTAAAGAAGGAAACTGTCTCATAGAACTCTAAAAGAAACTCCTAATATACTTCATCTTGATTCCCGGGCTTAGACACAACAACATCTTCCCATTTGTTAAGCTTTATGTTATTGGATATAAGAGAATCATACTTGTTGAAGAAATCAGGATGAACCAACCATTCTCTATATACTAACCACGGAAAAATCGGCTTAGAGGTTGACATGTATTGAGAAGATACTTCCACAGACATTCGGATCTGAAGTCTTCTAAGAAGTTCGGAACGGATATTATTGAACATCGGAATGGCCTTTAACCAGAGATGCAGAGCTTCAGGACACAAAAGCTTGGAAAACTGATGTGGGATGACCATTTGGGGTCCCCTTTAAATAGGAAATGAATTTGAACGTTGGTCTTCCAAATCCATCTAACAGTTGAAATAACTTTGATCTGATCTAACGGTTGAAAACCAATTCTCAAGAAAACATGAATATGATCTTTTGAGGTTTTTATTAAAACAAGGATTTAAGAAAACTGGAATCTGAAAACAAGATATAATAAAACAGTGGCTACTAAAGTATGATTAGAAAAACATGAGATAGGAAATCATACATTTCAGATTGGTTTAGGAGTATTATTCTTAATGGGTAATATTATTCTTGAAGAGAGAGAAAAAAAATTGACTATGAAAAATCATTACTACGAAAAGAAATAGTTCAAAAAACTCACTACGAAAAAATCAACAATGAAAAAAAAATCATTACAATATTTTCAACATTAAAATTTCATTACAAACGTTTGAATACAAAAAAAACACATTATGAAAGTCTTGGTACGAAAATTTCGATACAGAAACACCAGTACGAAATTTTCCATTCTGAAAGATTTCAATACAAAAATTTCCATTCCAGAAGTTTTCTATACGAAAATATCCATTCTGGAAAATTTCAGTTCCAGAAATTCCCTTTCCGGAAATTTATTTTCGAAAAGTTTGAAAAAATAACTTTGAAAAAAATTTAGTTACTCTAACAATCAAATGTACCCCCTATGAAAAGGAGTCTATTACTGTAAGGAGGCTTTTTCATCAGAAATTTAATTAAGAAACATCACCTTACGGTTATCATTCCTAACTTCTGTTTAATGTATTCAAATCTATCAGAAGGAAAAGATTTTGTGAAAATATCAGCAAGTTGATCTTGTGTTCTGATAAACTGAAGAATAATATCTCCTTTAAGTGTGTGATCCCTGAGAAAGTGATGCCTAATATCTATGTGTTTTGCACGTGAGTGATGTGCATGGTTCTTACTTAGGGAAATGGCACTTGTGATATCACACAAAATATGAGTATTAGTAAAACTCAAACCATAGTCTGTGAGTGTGTGTTCATCCACTACACTTGAGCACAACAACTTCCAACTGCTACATATTCGTCTTCAGCAGTGTAAAGTGCTACAGAATGTTTCTTCTTCCAAGACCATGAAACTAGTGAATATCTTAAGAAATGACAAGTTCCGGATATAATTTTTTTATCCATTCTACATCCACCAAAGTTAGCATCATAAAAGAGTTTTAGAATAAAATCATTTCGAGAAGTATAAAATAATTTTAGATCCATGGTTCCCTTAAGGAAGTGAAAAATTCTTCTTACTGCCTTTAAGTGGGATTCCTTATGATTGGATTGATATCTTGAACATAAGCATACTAAGAACATTAATTCTGGTCAACTAGCTGTTAATTAATGTAAACTTCCTATCATACCTCTAAAAGATGTTTGATCTACTGGTTTCCCAGCTTCATCAAGATCTAAAGAGTTTGAGGTACCAATGGGAGTACTTATACTCTTAGTGTTGTCATAACCATACTTTTTAGAAGATATTTAATATACTTATGTTGAGATATATAGATTCCTTCTGGTTTTTTACAAATTTGAAAACCAAGGAAAAAAGATAACTCACCCATCATACTCATTTCAAACTCAGATTTCATTAGACTTGCAAAAGAGTATGTTAAGGATTGTTGAGTTGAACCAAATATGATGTCATCAACATAAATTTGAACAATCAAAACATTTTTCTTATATTTCATTATAAAAGGGTTGGATCTGCATTTCCATTAAAATAGTTATTTTGAAGAAAAAAACTAGTGAGTCTATCATACCATGCTCGTGGGGCTTGTTTAAGACCATATAGAGCTTTGGTAAGTCTAAAAACATGATCAGGATGGTTTTTATCTTCAAATCGAAGATGTTTTTCAACAAAAACTTCTCTTGAACATAACCATTAAGAAAACCACATTTTTCATCCATTTGGAAAAGATTAAAATTTAATAATTTTGCAATGGAATGTAGAATACAAATAGATTCAAGTCCAGCTATTGGAGCATAGTTTTCTTCATAGTCTATACCCTGTTGCTGATTATAGCCTTTAGAAACAATTCTAGCTTTATTTCTTACTATTACTCCATTTTCATCACATTTATTTCTAAAGACCCATTTTACTCCAATAACAGAAGTTTCCTTAGGTCTTTCAACCAAGGTCCAGACTTTATTCCTCTCAAATTCATTTAGTTCATCCTGCATGGCTTTGATCCAATCATCATCACCTAAAGCTTCATCAGTGCTTTTTGGCTCTAATTGGGAAAGAAATTATAGATTTTCTATTTCATTTCATAAGGAATTTCAAGTCCTTACATGTTGATTGACATCACCAATGATACTATCACTGGGATGATTCTTAAGAAACACCTGATTTGGGTTTTGTAAAACCTGTTCATCAACATAGGTTAGAAAGTCTTCTGGGGTAAATAATTAAAAAGTATCTTCTCGAACATTTTCCTTATCAAAAGGATCTTATATCAAGATTTGACATTCAGTTTTTGAAAACATATATGAGGATGTAGGTTGGGATAGTTTAAAAACATAAGGATCAGACTCAGCAAATTTTACATGCACTGTTTCTTAAAAAGTACAAGTATTTTAATTAAAAACTCTATAAGCCTCGGAAGTTGTGGAATAACCTAAGAAAATTCCTTCATCTGATTTTGGTACGAATTTATGTAAGTTATCTTTAGTATTCAGAATGAATACCTTTCATTCAAAAAACATGAAGTAGGATAGTCTTGGTTTTCTAAAATTCCATAACTCATATGGAGTTTTATTAAGAAAATGTCTAATCAAAACTCGATTTATAGTATAACAAGAAGTACTTACAGCTTCATCCTAGAAATTTCTAGCTATTGAATATTCAATCAACATGGTTCTATTAATCTCTTGAAGAATTCTATTTCTTCTCTCAACTACACCATTCTGCTGAGGAGTTCTAGGTGCTGAAAAATTGTGAATAAAACCTTTTCTACTACAAAAAGATTCAAAATCATAATTTTGGAATTCTCCTCCATGATCACTATGAATAGTTTTCAATGGAAGGTTTTTCTCATTTTTAACTTGAGCTCTAAAACATTTGAAATAATAAAAAGATTCAGATTTCTTTTCTAGAAAATAGACCCAAGTAAATCTAGTGTAATCATCAACTAGAACAAACACATAGTATTTGCCTCCAATACATCCAGTTTGTGTTGGACCAAAAAGATCCATGTGCACTAAATGTAATTCATCAATTGTTGAGACTTCACTGATTTATTTAAAACTAGATTTATGTTGCTTTTTATATTGACAAGGATCAGAAACTTGTGAAGAATCAAATCTAAGCTCCGGTAGATCCTTAACTAGTTTCTTCTTATAGATTTTGGATAATTTTCTAAGGTTATAGTGTCCTAGTCTTATATGCCAAAGAAAGTTATGATCTTCCATTTCACTTAGGAAAGGTAAATATTGGCTTATAAGTTCATCTAAATTTAAGGTGTATACATTATCTTGCCTATTGGCTGAGAGAATAAATTCTTCCTTCGAATTGTGAACTAAGCACTTATCATTCCTAAAATTCACAAGGTATCCTTCATCACATAACTGAATTACACTAATGAGGTTGTGCTTAAGACCCTTATCAAAAAGAACATTTGAAATCAATGTTATACCTAGAAGAACAATATTACCAATACCAACAATCTCTTCCTTAGCATTATCTCCGAAATTTACCTTTCCTCCTTTGTTTTGATAATATTTTCAAAATTGCTTTTGTTACCAGTCATGTGCCTTAAACATCCACTATGCATGTACCATGTGTTGCTGCTGGTACTCTCATTATATTCTTGAAATCAAGAAGGGAATTAGACTTTTAGAATACAAACATATTTTGATCTTAGATTTCCAGATAACAAAATTTTGGGTACTCACAATTTCATAGAAAAATAGGATTTATGAAAACCTAGAGATTGGGTTTTGTTTAAGGAACAATTCCTTGCCCAGTGACCACCACATTGACACTTGGTACAAAATGGGGCACTTTGAGGAACAAAATAATTGTAACTAAAAATTGGTTTTTCATGGGTATAACAAAATCGGGATTTATTTCTTAAAAGATATATTTGGGAATACATTTTAGCAAAATTTTCCTTACCATGGGTAAATTTTTATAAACAATTCTTTAAGGAAAAAAATTTGTACATGAGTTTTATAACCAAGTTTTTATCCTCAAAATCAATAGTTTTAGAACTAGAGCTAGGCTCGCAAACATTTTTCTTAGAAATTACTTTTTCTAACTCTATAGAATTTTTATTCTTCTCAGAACCTACTTCCTCAAGATTTTTTGAAATTCTTTCAAAATCATCATTTTTCCTCTAAAGATATTTAGAATGATCTGATATCTCTTTTGTAAGAATAGAATTCCTAGAGTTTTTCTTATGATGTTTTTTATTGAGTTTAGAGTTCTCAATCTCAATAAGTTCAGAAAACCTAGAAACTTCTACATATGTAGGTAATGTATTATCTTTATCAGAAGAGGATTCTTTATCTGAGGAATTATAATACATACAATCATTACGATTTAAAGATACATTGGTCAATGATTCAGCATTTCGTAACATAGCCATAAAGAAATGACTTTCAATAGTTAATCTTGCTATAAGACCAAGATTATTCTGTCCTGAAGATTCATAATCAGAAGATTCATCTGAAGAGTCACAACCACCGGCACTCCAAGTGTCATTAGCTTTCAAGACATTCTTAGCTTTGGCTTTATAATACTTCTTTCTGTTCCTATCTGAATTCCTTTCTTTCCTTTCTTTATTTTTGAGAAAAGGGAAATATGGTCTAATATGTCAAGCTCTCTTGCATTCATAACACGTTACTTCTATATCTTTTCTATCTTTCTTTTCTGTTTTCTTATACTTGGATTGGAACCTTCATTGTCCAGCTATCTTTTTCATCCTTCGAGCAAGATTTTCTAACTCATTTTCTGATATTTCACTTTCACTAGAATCTGATTGAATAACTACCTTCTTATAATTGGATCTGGTTACCCTCTCTAGAGTCTTAGATTTCATATGATTTGATGTTGTTGTAAAAGCAACAGTACCATTTCCATTCTTCTTTTTTATGTTGTCAGCATCTCTCTTCATTCTGGTTTCATTTTGTAGAAGAGTTCCAAATAACTCAACAAGAGGAATTTGAGTTACCTTCCTGTTCTCATCTATAGCAGTTCTCTTTGATTCCCACTCATTGTGCATAATATCAACAATCTTATCTACAAGGGCTTCATCATCTAACCCTTTCTCTTCCATATACTGTAAACTGTTGACTATAGTCATGAATCTCTGTTGAACATTACAAATTGGTTCACCATAAGGAAAATTGATGCCATGGTATTCAGCTCTAAGAATAGCTCTCTTAGTCTCAATCACTTTGGACGTTCCAAAGTGTGTAACCTCTAACTTCTTCCAGATACAATTAGCTTCTTCAGAAGAAGAAATTTGGTTATATATATTTCTGGTCGTTGAACAAAGTAAGGTATTGTGTACCTTATAATTGAGTTGATACACTTACTTTTCCTGGTTAGTGAAATTTCTAACTTCCTTATCAAGAATTTTATAATCACCAGTAAGCATAACAAAATTATCCACTCCAGTATTGATAAAAAAAGTCTTCATTCGATCTCTCCAGTATTCATAGTCATTACCATCAAAGATTGGTGGTCTTGTAGGATTTAGATTGTTAATAGGACTAACATTGACTCCTACGATACTAAAACAACTTGGGCAACAAAACTAGTTAGTAGAATAAGTTTGTAATCACAATGTTAGGAATGACAAAGTTCGGAATGACAATGTTCAGAATTACAAAGTTCGGAATTAAAAAGTTCGTAATTACAAAGTTCGAAATTAAAAAGTTTGGAATTTCAAAGTTTGGAATTACAACGTTTGGAATTATAAAGAACTTTATAAGCAAGTATGAAGAATAAAGGAAATTGAATCTTAAACATGAGTATAAGTATTTCAGAGACCTCCTCTGATACCAATTGTAGGATCGAAATAATGGTGTAGATGCTCAATATACAAGAGGGGGGGTGAATTGTACAATTTAAAAATTCCTTTGGATCCTTTAAAGTTAGTTATGGATAACTATGTTTTCCTTAGACAAGGAAAATCTAGGTCTAACAAATTTAAACTTATGAAAAATCACAACACCTCTAATCACCAATTGAGAACTTTATAAACTTAATTTTCTATGTACTTGCTTAAAACTGGAAAGAGATTCTGAAAGTAGGTTCCCAAAATATGAATCAGGAAATTGAAACTTAACTAAAGATTACAATATTAGATTCTACCTTAAATCATATAGAATGTAAATGGAACAGAGTACATGTAAAGAAGTATGAGAAAGTTATACATCCCTTACAGTACAAAATGCAGAGGAAACAAACAAGTAGTAAAGCTACAATTAACATGATATAAGACTTTTAACCCAAAGAGAAGGGTATCCAACAACCTTAGATAAAGGTCCCTTGATTTATACTTTCAAGAAAGTCTGTCTTACCCACACCAGGGTAAACCCTCGATATTAAGATAATAATCTCTGTCTTGCTATCCCCTCAAGCCCTCAACTTCAAGGTAGTTGGAACCTCTATCTTCCTCAGCAAGGAAGCCCTCGATCTTTAGGGTAGTCGGTACCTTTGTCTTCCTATCCTCAGAAGTCCTGAAATGTAATCACCAACATTCGGAGTCGCACAAAGCATGGAGAGTTAATAAGAACCTCTCTCTCAAGAAATCACTTCATGCATGTAATCACATGAGTCGAAGATCAGTGTCGAGCTCTTTCAAATGAGCTCCAATTTATAGGCTCGGTTGACCTCCTTTCCAACGGTCATATATTCCTTAAAAATCAGAGAGACATGTACATGTCTCACTTAACCAACGGTTAGTTAATAACGGAATATACTACATCGTTTTATAACAAAAAAAGTGTAACAGAAAGTACGACACGTTTTAAGACTAACCCAAAAGTTCGGAGTGGAACTTTATTAGAGTTCGTATCCAGAATTCGGAGTGGAAATTCATTACAGTTCTCATCCAGAATTTGGAGCCTAAAGCAGAATGCTTCATATCAAAGTTTTAAACAATTCTGAAAATATATAAGTGAATCTGATTCTTATACTGAAGAAAAATATGGATATAGATAATGAAAATATGATAAGAATAATTTTCCTTATAAAATTGGTTTTCCTTATAAAAGCATTTTTCTTTATAAAATCAAATTTCCTTATAAAAGGAAATTTTCCATAAAGATAATGTGTTTGTGATTTTCAAAACAAGAAGGAATGGAAAAGTCATAAGGAAACCCTTATTGACTGAATAATCATTTGATTCTCCATGAATTATCTCACTATTTATATAACAATTTCACACCGTGAGAAGAATGAAAAAGTTGTTTTCCCACATTGATGAAAAATTCTTATTCCTCCATGAGATATTTTCATGTTCCTCCATCAAATAAAGTTTTTCCATTAATAATAAATGATATATTATTTATTATATCAGAAATTGATGATGGTTCTTGCATGTTGAAAATGTTTCATGATCAAATAAGGTTCAACCAAAAACAATATGCAATCTTTTGGTTAGTGTTCAAGAATCTTATTCCTAATGCTATAATAGAATATGGTTGAATGATTTATTCTATAATAGATCATTATTATCTCATATCCATTTAAGGATGTGTTGTGTCACTAATTAATTCTTCTTTATATGGTTTATTATTTTAATAATGATGATGTTTCGGGTTATTCTAAATTAAAATGATCATAATGATATTTTATTCTTATTTATTAGCATCTTGAATCACTTATTTGTTGAGGTATTCATAATATATCAATTTTCATTAGAGGGACCTCAATCCCTCATGTGAAACAAAAAACTAATTCATAATCACTTCATCGATTGATGAATGATTCATAAAATTAGAATTGAAAATATTTCCATATAACTTAATTAACTCTATTTTCATATATTTTATGTTATATGACTATTGAAATACGTTCTTTATATGGATTTATATCTAGACTATATACTTTAATTTTTTTAAATAAACTAGAAACTATGTTATGAAATATTGATATCATATCCACTTTATTGTTAGGAGGAATGTGGATCATTCATCCATCATTACAAAACAATGGTGTTATTCAAAAATAACCATGACGTAGGAAGTTCCATAACATTTAGGGCCTTAAGTTTGAAGTTTCCATGATTATTCTTTATAACCCATTCTAGTAATGTGTTTTCATGTGGCTGTATAAGTGGCCTGGAATCTTTATTTAATTTACTATCATATGATTTTTTATATCCATTTGTTATTTTCATGAAATTCTTCCTTGTCCATTTCTATAGTACATATTTCATATGGTATATCATGGGTTATGGTTATTTAAATAATCTATTTGGAATATCATGATTTTATTTTTGGTCATATGAACATTATTAAGAGGTATAGTTATGTAAGGAAAATTGATATGGATGATAATTTCATTGATGGTATGAATCAGATCGTGGACATAATTTATAATGGAGGAGTAGACCATGCAATGGATAATATTTTTTCAACTACATACTAAAGTTGTAGTTTTTCATGTAGGGGGGATGTGTAATCCAATTACATCAATCATTTTATGTATGAATTAACTACATGTGAATACTATAACCACTATCATGGAGTGGCATTTTTTGTTCCTGATAATGACAATTATCAGGATATGTTGTACAATTTTTCCTTAAAGGAAATATATTTTTAATGGAATTGAAATCATTACATTAATCATGCTGAAGAAAGTGGGGTATTTTTCATATTGAATTCGTTAGCGCATAATGACACGACACATGTGTGGTTAAATGTATATTTGGGAATATTATAATTTGATAATTTACAATTTTATATATTATGAAAACTTATGTTTATATGGTGAATTGGTCTCTTACATTTATTAATAATCACAAGATACATTGGAATATATAGGGATGTGAATATTTCATAACCAGGGATCTTGTGATAGGAAAGAGCTTAATGATGGGGAGTTAAAGAGATATTTTCTGGGAATCATAGGTATTGTCACGAAATGTTAGGAAATATTTTTTATACATTTATTATATTGAATTCTCATTATGATTCATTTATTTGGATTTACAAACATGGACATAGTTATTTTATATTTATGAATTATATACCATGAAACATCACTTTTTATTTATTTTTTTCAAAAATTACACAAACTATTGTTACTGTAATATTATTTTATTAAATTTTTTCATGGTTTTATATTATTACTTGGGTATAATCTTCCCACTATTAGTGTTAACACACTCACTACTAGTAAGAATCCTCTGACATATAGCAATTTAAGAATGTGGTAATTTGTTCTCTAACATGACCACAGTTGTTTGGGTTGTGACATTAAATTATTTCCAAATATGTGGTTTGAGTGTTATTTATATCTAAATGAATTAGTATGAATATCCCTCATATCCCCATGAATAAATGTCCCATATGTTTATTTCTCCTGATGGGAATCGGAAAAAATAATATTTTCATATTTGAGGGATAAATATATTAAAATTAATATTTATTAATGTTAACTATTATCTATTTATAATTATAGGGGTGATTAATATTATGAATTATTAAGATATATCCCATTTTTATTATTTCCTTTTTTATATTTTTAATGTATAATGGGGGGAATATAGGTTGATTAATTGATCCTCTTCCAAAACAACTATATTTTTTTCATAATAACAAAATTAGCTACCATTTTCCCATATAGTAATTGATACTATCTATGTGAAATGTTACGGGGGTAACCCTAAATTTTTATTATCTATTGGTGAGATATACTATAAGATATTAATATATAATTAATTAAATATTTTATCTGGTAATTAACATATAATTTTAGTAATTTATTTTATAATAAAAATTTATTATACAAAAAATGATTCCTCACCCCATCTAGTTACAAAAAAATCATAAATCATTAAATATATAAAACTATATTTTAGGAATATCTTTTATTTTATTATTATTTTAAAAATAATATAATATTAATTTTTTTATAATTTATATATCATTCTAATGAAACAGGAAAACACAAATTTTTTATTTCCTTGACAACATTAAATTAAAATTAATATTTTTGATGAATATAAATTTTATTATTAAGGAAATATATTATTTTACACTAATTAGTAAAAAATCATATAAGAAACATTTCTGTTATAGAATCTGCATACTAATCATTCACACATTTATTAATTATCTTATTATAAATATTCAAAATAATAATTCTAAATTGCTCTGACTGGACATATAACTCACAAGATACACTATATTCAAACACGATTGATTATAATTAGAAAAAAATTCATTAACAATCCTCTACACCCCATTAGAATGTTAATTATGTGTTAAAAGTGCAATCAAAAATCATAAAAATTCATGTATCTTCTTCTCTAGGGAAGAAGAAGAGTCTATCATAGAATTATAACCAACAATGTTGAAAATAGTTTTAGCAAACAATTTTTTCTATTAGTAAATTTAATCATTGAAAATATATTAATATAAAAAATGTAAAAACAACACAATTAATCTTCCTCATACATGGATTCAATTATTTAAATATTTTAATGGTAAAAAATTCAATGCATATTTATTTTATTATAATTCAATAACATATAAATTTAAGTAAATATATTTTCATAATAGAGAGAAATTTATATCTATTATATCAAATAAAATTCTCAGGGAAACAAATTATATTTTAAAATGATAAATATAGTGAAATAATAGTAGATAAATAATGATGGTATTTTTATTTATCCACAAAATGGATAATGAAATTTATGAATATTTGAAAAAATATAAAAATGAAAAAAATGATCAAAAATTATTAAATTAAATAACCTAGAGTAACGAATAGTGAAATTACATGTCAATGATTAAAAAATTGTAATAATATAAGGAATATTCAAAAAAATTGTAATTAATGTTCTTGATATATAAAATGAATAATGAAATGAGGAAACGATGAGCATTTATGTATTTTACTATTAATTTTTAAAAAATGTTATTTTAGAATTTTGTTTTCCTATAAAAATAACGATGTTATGTTTTCATAACCAATTCCTTTAACTTAAATATATGAATAGAGAAATGATTTCAAAAATTACATAAATAAACCATATATTTAGATTTGAATATTTAACATTGATTTTTACATGTATATGTTTCAAAAAGAACATGGCCATTTAAAATAATATTTTTGAGATAAACAATTTGTTTTACCTTATTCCTTATATATGATATATTCATATGGTATGTACTACATTTATACCACATGAATTTTTATATTGAGATAAATTTTTATTTCATGAATAAATATACTATAAAACCTCCACATGATAAAAATTCTCATCCCAGAAATGAATTTTCCCTCTTAAAAAATGACATTCAACTGATCATATTGTCTTTAAAAAATGTAAAATTATAATTTGTTATGTTTAATTGTGATATATGAGACATCATTCCCCTAAATAATTTCAAATCAACTTGTTTATGGCTCCACTTATCATCTTACAACCACAAAACATAATTATAATATAGAATTATTTTTAATATTCCACTCTCAAAAATTATTGTTGTTTAGTGAAAAAAATTCAATTATTTTTATGAAATGTACTATTTCAAAAATAATATTGCACATAATATTATTAAATCTTAATATAGAATCATGGTCATGTGTTGAAATTTACACAAGGCCCCCTTACTAAACATTTTAATGTTACTGATAAAGATAAATCTTGTATGACATTCCTCAAAACTATGAGTCAAATGTATTTATATTTTCCTTCCTCAATAAATTTTCTTCACATTCAAGATATAATAACTTAAATCCGATTATATGGGATGATATATATGTTTTAAAAATTCATTTCTTATATAAAATGTTAAAATGTTCATTCATTAAATCTTCACATTGAACTAACAATACCATTAATTTCTAAGATTAACTTAAATTCTCAATAAAATGACAAATATGGAGATATATAGAGACAAAAATTCATTGCATCAAAAAAAATAACTGAATAAAAATCATTATCCTTTTATTTTACATATTCTTGAACAACCGAGGAATATCTTTGATTTAATATATTAATTTATCCCTTTACACTATTGACATATCTTTCAAAGTGATATATCCAAAAATAATAAACATTTAGGAAAATGTGTGTCACACCCTGAGATTTTATGAGATGGTTTCATTTTAAAATCATTTATATAATGTGTTTTATGATACACCATGATTATATTTCCATATACGTAACAACATATCAGTTTGTTGTATACACAACACTATGCATGCCTTCTGTTATAGAATATTTCAACTAATTTTGATGGAATTCATTTCACGCAACACTGAGTATATATTTTTTTCAATGTATAAATGAAATATGTTTGGAATATGTTATAAACATAACAAAAAGAAAATTTTACTAACTTAGACACTGACTTGGATTTCATTACACGTATGTGAGACCATCTTCGATAACTTTCATTGTACGAAATACCAAGAATAACTAAACGATGATATATTATTAAAGAATAATTATTTAATGGTATATAAGATAACCAATATGAATATTAATAATTAATTTTTTTTATATAACATTAAAATTGAAATTTTTTATCATCTAATACATGATATAAGATAAAATTCAATTTTCATATAAAAGAAGTATTTTTTCAAACACTGAAATATTGCCGATTTTTTATAGCGAATCAATTTTAAATATAATTTTTAACACATTAATATATTCTATTTGACCATATAAAAATGTTCATTATAAATGGAATATAAAAATTAAATTGGTTGAATTATTTGTATTTTTCCGATAAAATTCTTATTTTAATGAATCGTTAAAAATACTACATTTTAATTCAAAATCGTCTTTTCATCTACTATATTTATATAGATTGATTATATATTTCATTTTTTAAATTATTAAATATTTTTTGGTTCCAATTTAATCGAATTTTGGTCATTAGAATTAAATTTTAATTTAAATTGGACATAAACACATGTCAATATTTTGATAGTTTTTACATCACTATAACATGCTTTTTGGTTTTAGCAACGTGAATTAATTTTACATTAATTAATGAAATATATGTGTTATAAATATGGAAAAATTGATTCCATATTTGGAATAATTGTGTACATATTATATAAATAGCTTAATTTTTTCATATTATGAATAGTATATAAAGTATTTCTTTTACCACAGTTAATGGTATATCATGTTAATTAGGGTAACAAACAATATGATAATGATAATATAATTGACCTAATGACTATAAAAATCATATTGGATTAATTAATATCTAGAAATTACACCTAAGGGTAGAAAAATTGATTCATTTAAAGGATTTGTTTCTTTGAATGTGATGTAATTATAATTAAAATAGAAGAAAGTAACAACATTTCACACTATTGGCTGTTATAAGTATGTTAATTTTAATATATTGGTAAACATAATAAGATATAGAACATAAATAGTCTCCAAAAAGATAAAATAAAATTATCAAAAGCATTTGAATATATTTATAATTTTTAGGTACTATATAATTACCATTAACGATGACAATTTTTTGGATGAAGAAATTATATTTTATTGATAGAAATATCATATAAATTGTATTAGAAATACTAAAAAAATATCATATGAACTAATTAATTTTTTCCAAGAATTTATCCAGGTTACTATGATATATTAGGAGTGTATAATGTTTTTTCAAATTTATTTTTAGTGGGGATTATATTTATTTTCAAAATTAATGAATAGTGTCATAATAGACACTACTGATATTTAATTAAAATAATATATTATACAATTATTTAAAAAATTATGTTATATTTAAAAAATTAAAATATATATAGTATAAAATGTCATAATTTATATAATTATGGATAATTTTCAATATATATATAAATATTTAGAACCATTTATGATTTACAATATTATTTCATAAAATACATTTAAATATATTAAATAATGAAAAATCAAAATGATATAGTTTAAAATAAACAAAAATCATGTATTAATTTTATAGGATGGAAATATTTCTACCCATTCTCACCATAAAATAGAAATAAATGAGTTTTGTACCATTATAACATGAAAATAAATTTAATATATATTAATATTTAATGTCATTCCTAATGTTCCTCTGACCACTCCAACAAATTGGAACTTCTCCATCCCATTTAATAACACCTATAATACGATTTTTCTCAGACATAACCTGAACTTATCTTCTCCATAATTCCATAAATTCATCATAGTGGCCACAAATTGGGATTAAAGTAATTACATAGTGACCCTTTATTAAAATCAAAAGAAGATACTCAGAAAAGAGGTTATTATTTTATCAACTCTTTCAAAATTCATTTTTTCTTCTACTTTATATTTGTATATGGTCCTAATAATAATTTAATAATTACACTATATTTTATATTATTAGTTTTATGATTATTTTTAAACCTTATACCTCTTTTTATCCATCCATTTAATAACAAATGTCACCATGTGGGCATACGTACAACATACCGTCACAAAAATGTGGTTATTTTGTTTTTTCATTATACTAAATTTGGATGGGTATAATAATGATTTTAATGGTTTTAAATAATTAATATAACATTATAATTATTCTCTTTAACTAATATAAAATCCAATTATATTTTATTTAAACATTAAATGAATGATATCATTGCTCGTGCATATGTACGACCTATTGTCTCCACAAAACAATGAGATTCATTATCCACACAAGCCATTCATGAATTATGTAGAGACCCAAATATTGACTTACAAGGACAATTCATTACTTTTGAGGAATACTTAATACATAACAAAAACAGACACACAAGGATCGTAATAGTTTAGTGTCTTTGGAAACTCGGAATAAAATCTTCTAATCGTGGTGAAATATCTTCAACATCTCCCAATAAAGATCTTCCCTTTTTTTCTTACCTAAAACCTTTATTTATATGTTCGGGAAAAGAAAACATAAAAGGGGTGAGCTCAAATGACCAGTAAGGGTAAACATAGAGAACATAAAACAATCCATAAGCATTTGAATGAAAAAACATGAACATAAAATCTAAACATCAAAATCTTGAGCAAAGACATGAATAGTGGAAGTACGTAAGGCATATATCACAAGGGAACATAAATCATGATAAAATCGCATGGGAATAAAACATGTAATTGTGGAAACCATTAAGCACATCATATGATTTCCATAGTATCCAAGGCATTGTTGTCATGACTATCTTAGTGGACAAAGTCCCTTTCTGAATCGAGTTCAATCCTCGTTCCAGTCCTGTATTACTGAACCGGTTTAACTTTCCATTCCAGCCATGTATATCTCATGAGATATAAATCATTACCCAATGCATTGGAGTGATATATAGGTCCCAAACATATCATAATGAAATAATTCTTAATTGTGCCACAAAATAAACTTAAAACATTCATCATAACCTAAAGAATAAAATGGGTTTCATAAACATCATCCAATCATAACACAATCCATATAAAAAATGTATATCATTTCATCATAAGAAAAGTGAAACCATGTATTTCATAGATACATTATACTTGAATCATACACATATGAAATAATTTCATCTTAGATGGATAATGGTTTTGATAAAACATTTTAAATGAATTCTTGAGGAAAATATCCTTTATTCTTCAAAGTCAACTTCTTTTCACAAAACTTCATGCAATTTTTAAAATAAAGAGTTTTTTTTTAAATAGTCATGAAATATTTTGGAGGAATATTCATGAAAATAAGGCTATATAAAACCTTATAAATACTTTCATGTCGAATAAGTTAAAAAAACATTCTTCTCATACTTTTTCCGGAAAAGACAAAAAGTACCTCGTAACGTAAACAAAAGAAATATTCCTTACATACCATGTAGTAAAAGTCAAAAAGGGGTAAAAATGACTTTAAACATACATGAAAACACTTTTAGAAAAAATGGACTTGGATGATAACAATATCCCCATTAAATACTTACGAATAAACAATCTAGGATAAGAACGAGATTGGAATGGTTATCCCTTACCTTAGGCCCGATATGCTTCGTACGTATCCGAACCTCCTATATAATGATTTAAATAATGTCATTGACTTATTACAGAATCATTTTCATTGTTATAATATTATATTTGTTTCACTAATGACATTATATTACCCGTTCTTTTGTAAATTCCATGTTAAAGCATCATTTTGGCTAAAATCATTTCATTTATCTTATGTGTTTCGACTTGTCGTTATTGATATTAAAACTTATATAATGATTTAAATAATTCCAGAATGTAAAACAAGATTTATATATAATATATATTCATCATATACATATATATATTATAGATCGATAAAAGGAATGAAATACACCGTTCATGGAGACGGTAGGTCGTACGTACGCATGAACGTTGTTTTCGTTTCCTTATTGAATTGAAAGAAACTAAATATATGACATACATATATATACATAAATCCAGTATCATTCATATATTTCATTATTATTCATTATATAAACTTTATAATCATTCATGTATGGTTAACATGGAGAATGAATCTTATCACGTCGTGGAGACGGTAGTCCGTACGTACGCACGAGCGATGATATCGTTCCCATAATTGTTTAATAGAATTGGAGTGGATGGTATAATATATTAGAATCAGTATGATGTTATAATAACCATATATAGTTATTCTTTACACCATTATACCCATCCATGTAAGGTGTTGGTGGAAAAACATATTTCACCACGGCGTGGAGACGGTATTCTGTACGTACGCACGCGTGGTGATTTCGTTTTCCATAGGATGGATAGATAGGGTTGTTTCATACATATAATAACATATCAGTATATAAGTTATACTTATGTTATTAATTCATAAGAAAACAACTAAATAATAAGAAGTGGAAGAAGAAATAAAGTTGAACGAATCGGTAACGGACATTATCTCTTCATTGAAGCGCCTCTTTTAAGACCTCCTCTTAGGGCACTAAAATTGGTCTTTGAAGAATACCAGAACCTCTAGGATGTTTCTATGGAAGTGAAGAAGAGAATAGTTCAGGGGTTGGCCAAGTGTGAAGGCTCAAAGTGGTGTGAGGAAGAGAGGGAGGAGGTGCCATTTTATAAGGGAGGAGAGGGGCACCTTTGGAAAAACTAAAAATATTATTTTATTATAAAGTCATATTCGGTTTTTAATAGCTCCAAATTGTGTTATTTTGATGATAAGGTGTGTATGGGTCGAAATCCTCTCATCCAATAGAATTTAGACATGTTTAGGTTTCAATTGTAACCTTATCATTTAGATTTTCCCTTAAGTTAAATAATTTTACTTTTACCGTGTCTTCTTGTTTTCTTACACTATAAGGTTACTAAACTTACTATAAAAAGACAAGAGAACCCCAAGTTGTTTATTATTAATATATATAACATTATATAAGTCATTTTTCCGAAACATAGATTTTTAGGAATAAAATAACAATTAATAATATAATATTTCTTTGAAAAACTATTTTATGTTAATTTTGACACTATTTGGTAATTTATTTTTGTAAAAATCATAACAGAATGATTAGTTTGAAAAAATTTAACTAAACCAATAATAACATGTCATATTAACCTATACAATTATTGTAATTCATAAAAAATCTCAAATTACATTTATTTCAGTATTTATAACATCAATTATGTCAATATTTCATTAATAAGATAGTTACTGCATCATCTTTCTGTCATAAATAAACTATCTTATATAATGTCTAAAAATTATAAATAAAATACCATTATGTAGGAAATAGTTTTAGCTTTCTAAAAAATATTTATAGACTAATTTATCATATGTATAACCCTATATTAAAAATGATTTACTTATTAAACATTTATTTTAACTATGTTATCCCTTCTTTAAATAAATTAATATTAAATGTCCTAATCTAATCCATGTGGGCCTAAATGGTCATATTTTATTCTTAAGGTTGTTTTTAGACGAATTAAACTTATCCAGTAGAATTAGGACATGTTTTAGGGTAATAATAATATAATATTTGCCCTTAATTATCCTATTTTCTTTGAACCGTAGTTAATAAAAGTACAAAGTTACTATTCACCAAAAAATATTTTCATCTCATTGAACCACATTTTATTCCTTGATATTAACCTTGTCTCTCGGATTTTTGAAATTCCACTCATAGAAGCAGTAAAATTATGTTTTATGAAAAATTCAGTTTTTAACTAACACATAGTGGTTTCACTATTCATCAAAAAAAGAAAGTTTCCAGAAAAATACCAAAAATTAGGCCTATGATATATTTGATATTATGAATTAAAAAATGATGTGTATTTTACCAAACTAAAACCATATCAGTTTCATTAATTAATTTAAAAATTAATTCTCGTCGTCAAAACAAATAGCATGTTTTTAAGAGATAATAACTATCAAAAGATTGTCACTTGTTTATGTCTGGTTTAAATGTGAAATTACATCCAATGACCAAAATTGTATTAAATGGTAAAAATATATAATTAATATACTTTAAAACCACTGAAATTAATAATTTCTCATTATTAATTATTTTGATTAAAAAAGTTGTTTTTAATTAAAATTTAGTAATTTTCACTATTCATTAGAATATGAAAGTTATCCGAAAAGTACCAAAATTTCACCCTAAGATAATTACTATATTACGAATCCAAAAATGAAGTACATTTTGAAAGATAAAATTTATAAAATTTCAAAAATTTGGTATTACTATTCATAGCAGCTAGATCATATTAATATTATAATAATATCTCATTTAGTGAAACTTGGTATTGCATACTACACACGCTACCGAGGCAGGTCTTTATTGCGTGTAATGCAAGCGAAGTCAAGGATTCATGTTGTGAAAGCTCTTTTTGGTTTAGATTACAAAACAAGAAAATAATCAAATTAAAAAAATATTTTTCATAAAATCTCGGGGTGTTACAAATTATTATAATGTATATATAATAAATAATCAGAAATAAATTAAATTAAATTTCTAAGAGATTTATGTAAATACACACACATACCCAAACATATATATATCATTTACATTCTTCTATTCTATACAAAAACTAATAAAAAACAATGTTCATGCGTATTAACGTCCTACCTTCTCCATGAATGGTGTATTCCATTTCATTTATCTATCTATAATATATATTTTTACATTATATATTAATGATATATATATATATATCATTTTATAAATAATACAATTAATTTAATCATTATGTGACAAATAATATTAAGATTAACAAGTGAAATCACATATGATATATAGAAGAATTATTATCCAAAATATTATTTTAACATAGAATTGGAAAATAAACGGGTAATATAAAGTCATAAGTGTTTCATATATGATATGATATTTTTTTTACAAGTTAATAATATTTTTAAACCCACTATATATGTTTTTAGGAAACATATGGGCGAAATAATACATAAGGTAATGGATAATTCTGTAGTTTCATTTTTATACGAGATTGTTTATATGTAAGCATTTACTGTGTATATATTTATCATTATTATCCATGTTTTCTGATAATGTTTACATAAAATTTTTCTATTAGTTTACATATTTTTAAAGTCATTTTTACCCATTTTTGAAATTTACTACATGGTATGGAGATAGACATTCTTTTTTTACCATATAAGGTACATTTTATCTTTTAAAGAAAAAGTACTAAGATAATATTTTTTAATACCACATGAACGGATTTTTTTTATAGAACCATGAATCGTTATTTCAATGAATCTTACTATCTAATATTTCAATTTTATTTTCAATTAGATTATTTTATTTTAAAATTTCATGGCATTTTGAGAAAAGAATATGTTTTTACTGATGAGAGAATGTTTTAATGAAGAATTAATTTCATGTGCAAATACTTCCATTAAGATGAATTTCATAAATATGGTAATGTATCTATCCATATAATCACTATGATTTTATTTTTCAAATGATGAAATTTTATTTTATATGGATTTTGTTATGATGGAATTATTTTAAAGAAACCCATTTTATTTTTTGGGTTAATGAATGATGACTGATTTATGTTTTCATAGAACATGTAAAAATAATTTATTAGATGAGTGGGACATATAACTACCTCCAATTTGTTGGGAAATTATTTATATCCCATGTGATATAAATGACTAAAATGTCAAGTAAATCTAGTTCACTAATATAGGGCAAGGATAAAAATTAAATATATTTAAAAAATACATGGTTTGAACAACATGTGTACCTACTTTAGTAATGCAATTTTTAAAATATGATAGTCTTAGAATAAATTAATTGGATACTATGGAAATCATATTTTGTGATTTTTTTTTTCCAAAATTCATTATTTTCTTACAATGTTATTTTATCATGGATAGTTTTCCTTTATTATATATGTGTTCCATTAAACCATGATTTATTTCCTGACACATGATTTTGATATTTAAATCCATTTTTTATTCCATTGAAATTTTCTAATGGTTCATGATTCAATTATGATTAATAACTTATGAAGTACCAAGATATTTTTCAGGACTCATGATTTTGTTATATGTTAAATGTGCTTCGTTTTGATTCAATTATTAGGGTTATGTTTTTATATTCTTATATTTAGGTTTTGTAAGATATTTTTCATGTTTAACTTTATTGTTTATTTGATATAACCCCTTTTCAGGTTTTTTCCCTAGTATTTAAAGATTTATATTATGTAACGTGTGTCAAAAAGGGCTTCTAGTTATGAAAGATAAAGCAAGAGATAGTGTAGATGTTTTATGAACCAGTTTTGTACGATTTCTAGTTTCCAAAGGCAATAAACTAATACGGTCTTTGGGCATCTATTTCTGTCATGTATTAAGTATTACACAATAGAAATGTAATTTTTATATATATCATGATTGAGGATATACATTTCGTATCATAACAATGGATTAGTTAATCATTGGGAACTATTATTTCAAAACATTAGTGAGATACCTAGAGATATTTGTAAGGTATGTCCAGGAATGTCCCTAAGGGCAGTTTTAACTATAAGTTATAGTGCTAAAATTATGGTAAATATAATGAATAACCTAGTATTAAACCTAAGATGTTAGATATTGGAATCACTCCCCCTTAATTATATTGTTTTCCCAGTATTATGTTTTTCCTCTCACACTATTTTATTTATTTTTTAAACAATGGATGGAACATGAAGGAATTGTGTTAATGATCAATTCATTGTGTAATGAAATGATTGTCTTATAAAGATACCAAAAGTTATGGGAGATGGAATTCAAAATCATATTTCTCTACGTACATAAACTATGAATAATTTTAATCTTTCACTTATGTAAATAAGAGTTAAATATTCTGTTAATTCCTTTATGAGGAAACATCGACCTTCATTTAGTGGGTCTTCTGATCCACTAAATGTTGAACTATGGATCAGTACCATAGAAAATATATTTTCCTTCTGTCACTATTCAGAACATATAAAGGTCATTCTGGTT
This sequence comes from Viscum album, assembly GCA_963277665.1. NCBI lineage: Eukaryota > Viridiplantae > Streptophyta > Magnoliopsida > Santalales > Viscaceae > Viscum > Viscum album. The sequence goes on from OY728147.1 coordinate 1,246,738,593, forward strand.
GTTTATCATTTTTAAGGATAAGCATACATGTGGTGGACACTAATCAAGAATACAAGGAAGCAATATCAAATTGAATCTGTGGAATGGGATATGTTCAATAACACATTATTCAATAGGTACACCATCCATATTTTTCTGAAAATGCGGAAAAATAACATCTATTAGATTATTAAAAAGGATAACGGATCCTTTGGAGCATGTGAGGAAATTTTTTGAAGACATTAATGTTATGATTCTAGACTTATCATCAAACATGAAAGTAAAATTGACTTATTAATCAGTTTCATAAAACCAATTCATCAGATTTAATTAGAATTAAATGAAATTTTTATTTACAATGATACTATGAGTGGTGATATCATCGTATAAATAGATGTTTGATCTTTATATCCATCTTTTGGTTTTTTCAAGAAAAAAATATGGAGTTCAAGGGAAGATATCAATAATATGGTGAAAAGAGTATGAAGGTTTACTTATGTTAAATGTGTGGAAAGAAACATGATGGAGATTCTCTAAAAGGGAATAGAAAATGTTTTCTGTGTGGAAAAGAACTTCATCTAGTAGTTCTGTGCTAATGTAATTTGAAAATGGTTTTTAAAGATGTGAATAGAGAAAAGACTATCAAGAATGCCCCATCCCCATTTCAATGCTATAAGTGTGATGAAATGAGGCATTATGAAAACCAATTACCTAATCCAAGGGTTATGGATTATTATCTATGTAAAAAATTTCATAAGGCCTAATAAAATGGGAAATAACATGAGATTAGTATTGGATATGTTGTGTTTTACAATGAAGCGGTGGAATGAAATTTTTTTTATGTGATGTGATTCCAGAATAATGTTCTAGAGTCTCTTTTATGGTATTAAGGAATATTGGAATTTCAAGTTATTTATCCATTGGGGATTTACATACGTATATGGTACTCGTAGCCATGAAAAGATATTGAAATATTATTGGAAATAACATGATATGAACCTAATGAAAGGATAATGAGATAATGAGATGTTTGATAGTATTAATGACCTCATGAATAAATTAAGGATAAAGTGATGTAATGGTTTTATTATATAGATTTTTAGTTTTTTGTGTGTGTAAAAAGTTAATTTTGATAAATTCATGTTTTCATTAAGGTTATACGAAAATTCATGTTATTATCATGCTTCAAACGAATACAATATTAATGAATTAACATGTATGGGATGTGACAACCAAGAAATAACTTATGATATATGGTAAATAAATGTTACATGAATTTAGTTAATGGGGGCTCACACAGAGGTCTCTCACACCCGACGGGAGGGTAATATGGTGGCAGACTTTTTTGGGGTCTATGTCAACTCCAGATCGAAGCATGAATTCTTTCTCTTACATGGGTTCATTTTCTAGAAATAGGTTGAGATTTGATGTCAATGATGTGTTGGTATTACAGTACTTTATTCCACCATAATGTGGTTTGTTGTTTGTGTTTTTTGTTTTCATATCAATAAAAATGGTTATTTTTATTCATTCATTTATAGATAGGTTGTGTTATATTTTTTTTGATGTTTGTTAGATTAATGTATTATATCACTATAGGTGGACTTATTCATATTTGATTACTTGTGCATACATTTTTATGAGACAGATGGAATGACCTATCATTTATTGGATGGTCTTCTATCACACCAAGAATGAAAAATTCAACTTCATTTAATTAAATAAGAGAAGAAGTATAAATTGTTTTTGGAACAATATATTTTGAGATAGTACCAAAATAAATTAAGTATTTGTTATCATGTAAAATTATTCATATTTATATAAAGGATCATTAAAACAAAAATCTTATCTTAGTACCTTCTTATTTTATTAATCATATGATATAATTATTAATCAGGTAATGGCCCGAACCATTGAAGCCCATTCCTTCGAAAAAATCTGGGGTCTCAGGTGTTCCGGGATGTCCATGTGACTTACCCCCCACACTATTACAATTTTATTATTCTGCAAATAGTTCCATTGGTGAGACAGATGTGAAAAGTTCCATTAGTGAGACTGACGTGAACAGTTCAATCGGTGAGACCAATCTAAAGAGTTCCATCAGTGAGATATATGTTAGTCGTTCCATTAATGAGACCGATGTGAAAAAATCCAATGGTGAGACCGATGTGAATAGTTCCATTAGTGAGACTGATGTAAATAGTTCCATCGGTGGGATCGATGTAAAGAGTTCAATCGGGGAGTCCTGGATCGGTGAGTCATTATGTGAATAGTGTTTCCAGAATCAGTGATTCTAGGATCAGTTAGACTAGGATCAGTGATTTATTCCGTGAACAATTTTTCCAGGATCAGGAAGTCATGGATTGGTGAGTCCAGGATCTTTGAGTCATTCCGTGAACAGTGTTTCCAGGATCGGTAAATCCTGGATCGGTGAGTCATCCTATGAATGGTGTATCTAGGATCATTGAGTCCAGGATCATTGGGTCATTTTCTGAATAGTGTATCCAGGATCTGTAAGTCCCGATTCGGTGAGTCATTTTTAAATAGTGTTTCCAGGATTGGTGAGTCTCGGATTAGTGATTCATTTTGTAAACAGTGTTTCTAGGATTGGTGTGTCCAGGATCAGTGAGTGTATAGTGTTTCCTGAATCATGTACTGTGTTTCCAAGAAGTGTCGGTGCATATTTTTTCTAGGACCGTTAACCATTATTCCAACATCCTAAGGTTTCTCCCCTTTGACGTTTTATTTATTGTAAAACACATTCAAGGCCTTATTTTAAAGAAATTAAGGCCATGTAAAATCTCATTACTCCTATATTAATTTTACTATGTCATGGGATACCTTTACATGGTCAAACAGGGTGGTTTAATGTGATTCTCTTTTGATGGAAAATCCAACGTAGCATAAACTATTTCTTCATTTAATCTAATAAAGTGATGAGATATCTTACTACTTTGTTCTACCTTTTTATTTCATGGTGCAATATTCTCAAACATTTCCATCTTCTCATATCAGTAGTGTGATTGAAACTTAATCCTCAGACTGTTTCCCCTTGAAGTTTATTACTGCTGCATGCCCACACCTGTTTGGTGCAAGCAACAAGTATCTACCTTTCATTTATATATAGTCTGTTCAATCATTGTTCTTTTATGTTCATATCCTTCTGGTTCTACTTTACCTATTATAGTATGTGATCTCAATACTTCTAATGTAGTTTTCTTGGGTTTCAGTTTTTGTGGTCGTACCACAACTTCTTAAGGTAGATACAATTGTCACGGGAGGATATGATTGTGATCCTTTGTGTGGATCATTCTCATATACAGAAAGACAATAATTGTTTAAGGTGTGGTATTCATTTCATATCTTTTATTTTATGTGCAACTATATAGTTATTATGTTTTATGCAACTCCATCAAAATGTAATTGACATAATAAATATTTTAATTGGATAAATAAATTGATATCGATCACATGTTATTGCCTCTTTATCTGAGAGATAGTAGAAAATATATGTTTTCTTTATATAGAATTTAAATCAAGATAGAAATTGGTAAAGAATGTAAAGATTAAATTAATTGATAATTCTTTGTATAAAGATAAAAATGGCATGTAAATGAATCTAGTTCTTCTTATTTCAATTTAATGTTAATCAAATTTGTGTGATAATCATGGTTAATTATTTGTGATAACTAACTGGATTGGATTTCGAAAATTGGATCCTATGAATAATTAAATTTTTAATCCAAGATGGATTAATGTACTATTTTTTCGATTAAAGATAATTACTTATAGGGTTTCGAGTTACCCCCTTTTTTTAATGTCCAACATCACTATTGTTATGATGTTTTTTTTCATGCTGCATGTGTTTTGATGTGAGTCAGATGGCAGTTGTGATATGTGGGGTCATGGAGGCCTATTGGTTGGGGTAGTAGTTGTTTCCTAGAGTGACGAGATGCATTGTTTTGGGCTTGTGGGTGTTGGGGTGGACACCAGGGATGATGAAATGGGTTGGATGTGAATGTTTGGATTCTTACTGATTCTTATTCATTTATTATCTACATTACATTCTGCACTGGTCAAGGAATATTTTCTTGCATTCTCTTCTCCTAAAAGGGGAGAAGATGTGGAAGGTATTCCACATGTTTAGGTGTATAGCTTCTCAAAGAGAGGATGGGTCTATGATTTTTCTATAGGAGGCAAAGACACAACGGGTAATTCATCTACTCACCGTGTCGAGACCCCCTTTTGTTTAGTTGCATAAAATGTTTTTTTTTTGAATTTCTGGGAATATGGGAAATTAATAATGTATTTAATAAATTATTTAATAAATTATTTTATCCCATGGTGTTGGATCTTGTTGGGACATAATGATTAGGATACAATTTTAAATGGAAAGTGAACATTGGGTGTTATTCTAAAGAAATTTAATGTAGAATTGATAATGGTTAATTATTGTTCAAAGAATTAATTAATGGAATGTGAAAATAATAAAAACATAATAAAGTATTGTAATAATTCCCTTTAAATTGTTGTATTCTTATAGGATATATAGTCAAAGTAGTGGAAGTCGGGTGTCCGAGATATGTTAGTTTTTGTTGAGTCTAAGACTAGTTTATTCCCATAGTGTGGTTGTGAGCTATAGAATATTCTATACATTGGGTTTTTATACGGTACTCTTCTCCTTCACAAAGAGAAACTAACAACCAGGGAATTATTACACCAAGAGTGGGTGTTTTCCCCAACATTCTGGTGGGGGATGGATGGTGGACGACCCCATTTGGCCCTGCTCTATTCTCATATAAGTTACTTCTTCTGGTAGACACGGTGGTTAGTTTTCTCCAAATATGTCTATAGAGGGTTGTAATGGATTGTGCTTATTCACACACATATATTCTGGATATAGTTTCATATATACTAGTATAGGTTTAACATGTATATGTTGTGATGGATTGAGGATACATATTTGATGTATGGGCTTTAATGTCTTGAGGTATCATACCTGACGTATGATACATGTTATGTGAGCTATGGTGGCTCTAAAAAACTACCTGGTTACATTGGATACACGGAGATGGTGGTTTTGTTGAATGGGGTCCATGTTGTGGTGCATTGACCAGGTGTCTGCGGGCAAGCCTTTTTGGTGAGATATGCTTAGGACGTGAAACATTAGGGAAATGTGGTGAATGATTGGGGAAGTAATAGTGGGGTACCCCTTATATTATTTATTATATAATATACACTTTTATGAGTTGCATAGTGAGTGTATCCATGGTGAGGATGGGAACGTAGTATACTTGTTTAGATGATGTGTTAGTTTCACTTATTCTTCATTGTTCTGTAGCATTCGTTCATTACTTTTTCACATGGTGATTCATGGAGGATCCTACTAAGTACAATGTTATACTCACCCTATCAATATATAAATTGTTTTTCAGGTTAATTAGAGCAAGATAGAAATCAAGCTAGTAACTATGAGCATGGGGTTGTTGGAGCTGTTCAGGCTTGTGGTTTATGCTTTTCTTACTTTCTCTTGGGTATTTTCTATTTTTACCGATTCTTTCTTATGTAGTTTTCATGACAATACTTATTTGTACTTGGGATTTCTTTTATATTTCAGCATAATTTGAAGTTGGTTGGTTTCTATCTTATATCTCTCTTCCGCATGTGTTATTTTAGAGGGTAATACCTCCCATTTGGGTGTTTACTATACCCTCAGTGCTAGTCTCCAAACTAGGCCCTAATAAATATGGGACTCTTGCCGACCCCTTAGGGGTACAATTTGTTGGAAGGGGGTCATAGAATAGTTGTATTTTAGGGAGTTTGAGGGATAGGATGGGGTTTGGAGTTAGACACCGGTGAGGTTGCATGGGATGGTAGGGAAATAGTGTCAGTCATGTTTAGAAAATGATATAAACACTGGAGATCAGCTGAGACATAGGCACTTAGGGCCCCCTACGATATGAAGTACAAACCATTATGTTTACAATGGTTACTAAAAGAGGTGATAATAATTGCAAGGTAGAGACCTAGGAAATGATCATGCATCATTATTCATTTTTCATGTGTTTTAATGGGTAAACCATGGTATAGGTTAACCTAATATGAATATTAGAAAAGAATTAATTAATAAAATAATGTTGAGTCTTCCATATTCCATGATTAAAAAATCAAATTGTTATTTATTTTGCAGGTATGGATCCGGGTCAACTACCTTGTAAGGATCGCATAGATGATGTCTAGTAGGCTATGCCAGCAGATCGCCACTAAGTAGAGGTTTGATGACGACGACACTTGAAGGATGACACATCGAGAGTTTCAGCACTAGAGTCTATAGAAGTATCAGGGATCTATTTCATATGCAATCATAGAAGACTGGTTGGAGGAGTTAGATATAGGCTTCAGTTCAATCCATTCTCAGAAAGAGAACTTGGTGTCCTTGGTTGTGACGATTCTACATGGACCAGAGAGGTAGTGGTGGTTCTTGTTCCGCAGGGATTCTGAGGAGTGAATGATATCAGGGGAGGAGTTCAGAGATGAGTTTAGAGTAATGTTTCTTTCTTCAACATTGAAGGAATCCATTCTCTAGGAGATTCATAACCTTTGATAGGGGAGATCTAGTGGGAGAGAGTTTGGAATCTGTTTCAGGAAAATTTTACGATATGCTTCGGACCTATTTTCAGATGTGTAGGCTAGATTGAGGAATTTTTTTGGGGCCTTGTGTCCATATATCCAGTTCCCGGTCACCCTATTTATTCTAAAGACATATCTTTAGGGGCTAGTGAGGTAAGTGGTTTTTGAGAGTACGATGGCTAGAATAGGATAGTCACGAGAGGGGAGCCTTCATGATTCCTCATGAAAAAGAGTTGTGGTTCATGGTTCCTGGTATTCATGGCAGAAGTGTTTCTGTTTGGTCAAGGAAGGTCCCAACACTCATAATCTTGTTTCTCTAGGGGAACTAACTCTCAGGCCTATGTCAAGGTATCAGACAATTATTTTTCTTGTAGTAGTCGGGGTCATCAGCAGCGAGAGTGTCTGCCCATTCAGAGCAGTCATCGTTCACCAGGTTTTCAAATCTTGGATTCTCTGTTGAGGCAGTTCTTAAAGAGCCAGTAGTAGCAGGTTGCACTAGCTTTAGATCAGAAGTGGGAGGATGGTTTGGGTAGAGGACTTCCCCATGATACTCCCCATCCTTAGAGAGCAGAGCACATCCATGGTGTTGGTCGTCATCAGGGTCATAGAGGACATAGAGGAGGTGGTGGATAGCTTCATTCTTTAGCGTTTCCAGCTAAAGGTGAGAGAGACGTCATTATTGGTATACTTTTCTTGTTTTCTACCTTGGTTTATTATTTTTATGATTCCGTAGTGAAAAATTACTTCATATCACATACCCTTTTCCATTCTTAGGGAATTTAGTTTTTGGGGATTCTAGTGCCCTAGGCATTGACTACTCTAGTTGGTGGTTGAGCTGACTTGTTTGAATTATGTAGAGTCTGTGATCTAGTGTGGGGGAAACACAACTCTTAGGAATATTTCCTATGTTTACAAATACAACCATATGTTTTCATCCTCATAATTGATTGGTTGAATTTGGTGTAGGCTATTATGAATTTCTTTTAGAGGTCGGTATATTTTTGTGATGTGGATGGAGAGCCGTTTGCCTTCATTGGAAAGGGAGACCATTGGATGGGTCAGAGGCATGTTCCATCTTTATCATCCATTATGGAGGATCAGATGATTATTTCATCAGAGGTTTATTAGTTTGAATTTCCTAGGGTCATAGAAGAGTACCCTGATGTCTTTCCAGAAGAGTTTATAGCATGAACCCCTCAATGAGAGATATAGTTTGGGATCAAGCTATAACCATGATCTTCTAATATATTTATGACTCTACATAGGATAGAACCTTATGAGTTCTTAGTGCAATTTATACATATTTATGGTATATTACAATATGGCTTTGTTCGTCCTTGTGTTTCACTATGGGGTGCCCCAGTTTTGTTATTAAAGAAGGATGATGAGAGTTTACGGTTTTGGGAAGATTATCGTCAGTTAAAAAAATGTCAATAAAGAATTGATATCCCCTTTTGTAGATTGATGATTTATTCGATCAACTATATGATGCATGTTAGTTCTCAATGATATACTTGTGGTCAGGATATCATCAGATGTGTGTAATGAATGAGGATATCCTGAAGAAATTATTTTTTTGTCATCATGATCCTTATAATTTCGTTGTAATGTCATTCGGTGTGACAAATGCTTCATCTGTGTTCATTGGATTTATGAACGATGTGTTATGTGTGTTCCTAGAAAAGTCCATGGTGGTTTTTATCGACAAAATCCTTATGTACTCAATGTTTTAGGAGGAGAATGTCGAGCATCTACACTCTATTTTGGGAGCTATTTGTCAAAATCAGTTGTTTGGGAAGTAGTCTAAGTGTGTGTTTTGTGCTCGATAAGTCCATTTCACGGGGAATTTTGTGTCCTAGTGGGGATTTTCTATGGATCCATAAAAAATATAAGCATTTTTGTCTTGTGAATCCCCCTAGATCGTATCATAGGTGCAATTATTATTTTGTCTCAGAGGCAACTACATGAGGTTTTTAGCTAATTTCTCATTATTTTTGACTCCTCTGACAGCTTTGACCATGTATGATCATGAGTCCATATGGACTGATCATTGTCAGGAAGCTTTCAACGATCTAAAGGAGATGTTAGTATGTTTTCTAGTCCATTGACTTCTATAAAAAAGAGATCATTTTAGTGTTCTCTTTGATGCTTCGTATCTAGAGTTAGGTTGTGTTCTGATGCTGTATAGATCAGTTGTATCTTATAGTTCTCGATAGTTGCGTCCCCGTGAATTTAACTATAAAACTAGTGATCTTGAGTTGTTAGTCATGCTATTTTCTCTAATGTTGTCAATCCATTACCTCATTGATGAGAACTTTTTGGTTTTCACCAATCATATGATCCTAAGGTATGTTTTATCCCAGCATGTCTAGAACATATGACCTAGTCGATGGATGGAGTTATTAGAGGAATATGACATAAAAATATTGTATACACCTAGAAAGGGGAATATTGTAGCTGATGCGCTGAGTCAGAAGTCACGTTGTGATGCAATGCGTGAATCTAGTGACTCCTGGAGTGTAATGGAAGAACGGTTAGAATTATATCTTGATATGGGAGAATATGGGGGAAGAGGTTGTCTTTTTTAGATGACAATGCAGTCATCTCTTGTGGAGCCGGTGGAGGAGTCCTAGTTGGTGGATCTAGAGGTGGAGGTCTTGAGAGACCGAGTTTATTTATGGATAGGCCCCTGATGGTTGGTCTAATGATGGACAACATTGAGTGTCATATTATGGAAGGATATTAATTACATTTATTATACTCAAGATGGTTCTCAAGGGGTTCCAAATATCTCCATTACCGGTGTATCCAGGCATGAAAAAGATGTTTCGACCCTTGTGGAGCCAATTTTGGTGGCCTGGGCTAAAGCATGTGGTTGTAGAGTTTGTGTCTCGATGTTTGGTCTTCCAAAAGGAGAAGGCCGAACACCTCGTTCCTAGTGGTCATCTCTAGCAATTAGATACTCCTCGGTGGAAGTGGGAGGATATCTCAATAAACATTGTTACTAGTTTACCTCTAGCTATGGGAGAACATGATGTTATTTGGGAGGTAGTGGATTGTTTAATGAAATCATACCACTTTATAAAAATCATGTAGTCATGCTTAGTGGATGTTTTGTCGAGGTAGTATCTAGAGGTGGTGGTGAGATTTCAAGGAGTCCCATGGAGGGTGATTTAAGATCAAGATCCTCATTTTATGTCAAGGGTGTGGAGAGGTCTCCAACATGCTTTTGGTTCTCAATTATTCTATAGCACTGCTCTTCATCTGAAAACGAATGGTCAGTCATAGAGAACCATCTAGACTCTTGAAGACATGTTATTCACTTCTGTCCTAGATTTTGGTGGTTTGTGGACGAGGCACATATCCTTAGTGGAGTTTTCTTACAACAATTGTTTTCACTCCACAATCGATATGGTTCCGTTTGAAGACATTAATGACTGACCATACCTTTCTTTGTTTTTGTGGACTAGGGTCAGAGAGTCAGCAATTCTCAGATTTGAACTAGTGCAGAATACAACATAGATAATTCTGGTTAATTGTGAGAGGATGAAGACAGTGTGGGATCATAAGAAATCATATGCCGATCGACGGAGGATATCCTTAGAGATTGATGTTGGGGATCACATGTTTTTTAAAGTGAATTCCCATCACTTTGCAGTGTATGTTTTGTAATCGCAGTAAGCTTTCCCCTAGTTTTATGGGCTTTTTAAGGTGTTTTCTCATGTGAGATATGTGGCGTATCGAGTATTACATCCCCCGCAGATGAGATGGAAACAATATGCTTTTCATGTATCACAACTCCATCATTATCTTCATGATGACTCTCACGTCATCAATTGGGGAGAAATTGATGTTGATGATGATGCGGCCATTGAGGATAAACCTATGGAGATCCAATACCACAAAGAGGAAATTTTGTGTTGGTGTTCTATCTTGTTGTTTCATGTCGCCTGGAGATATGGCGTTATTGAGGATAGTACCTGGGAACGTGAGTCATAGATACTTGCTCAGTACCTAGTGTTGTTTGATGTTTAGCGCTTTGCATGTAACGATGTCCTCTTTGATGATGTAGACCTTTTAAGAGTTATGATATGGATTTCATTGGTTGCTTCATAGAGAATTCTTACTTTTGAGAGGCATCATGAGGGGTTATTGTTTAGAATTTTTTTCTATTTCCATATAGGTTGGTATTGAGTTCCCAATGATGAAATTGTTTTGAGTGGTATCTGATGTAATGGCCCGGACTTCTTTGGCCCATTACATCAAAAAAAATTGGTGCCCGAGTTGTTTTGGTAGGTCATGGTGACTTATCCCCAACACTATTCCAATTTTACTATTTTAAAAATAGTTCCACATGTGAGATTGATGTGAATAGTTCCATCAGTGAGACCGATGTGAACTGTTCCATCATTGAGACCGATGTGAAGAGTTGATTCAGTGAGACCGAAGTGAACACTTCCATCGGTGAGACCAATGTGAATAGTTCCATTGGTGAGATCGATGTGAACAGTTCCATCAGTGACACTGATGTCAAAAATTCCATCGGTGTGACCGAATTTAATAGTTACATTGGTGAGAGCAATGTTTACAGTTCCATCAGTTAGACCGATGTGAACAGTTCAATCAGTGCGTCTAGGATAGGTGAGTCATTCAAAAAATAGTGTTTCTAGAATTGGTGAGTCCACGATTGTCGAGTAATTCAAATAACTGTGTTTTTAGGATCTGTGCGTCTAGGATCTGTGAGTCTAGGATTGGTGAGTCCAAGATCAGTGAGTGATTCCATGAACAATGTTTCCAGGATCGGTGAGTCTAGGATTGGTGTGTCCAAGATCGGTGAGTCATTCCGTGAACTGTGTTTCTAGGATCAGTGAGTCTAGGATCGATGAGTCATTACGTTAATAGTGTTTTCTATATCAGTCAGTCTAGGTTCAATAACTAATTTTGTGAACAATGTTTCAAGGATTGGTGAGTCCAGGATCAGTGAGTCTATGATCAGTGAGTCATTCCATGAACAATGTTTCTAGGATTGGTGAGACCATGATCAGTGAAGTCATTTGGGGAACAGTGTTTTCAGTATCAGTGAGTCTAGGATCAGTGAGTGTATAGTGTATCTAGAATCATGTATAGTGTTTCCAGGATCGGTAGGTGTATAGTGTTTTTAGGATCAGGAACTGTGTTTCCATCTTCCTACGATTTTGCTACTTTGACATTTTCTTTGAAATAAAATCCATTCAGGGCCTTGTTTTATTGGATTTGAGGAAAATTAAAGTATCATAACTCTTATTTTAATTTTCAACATTTTTGGGATTCCATTACTTGATCAAATTGTGTGGTTTAATGTGATCTGATTTTAATGGAAAATCCATTGTATCTTAAACTGTTTCTCGGTTAAATCATCTAAGGGGACGAGATATCTTACTACCATGTTCTACCTTCATGTTCCCTGGTTCAAGATTCTTGATCCATTCCTTCTTCCCTTAGGATCAGTGTGATAGTTCATTAATCCTCAGATCATTTCCCCTTGATGTTTCTTACTACCGCATCCACACCCCCTATTTTGATGCAAGAAGCAAGTGTCGATCCTTTATCTATTTAAGGAATTTTTTATTGTCATTAATTTGGGGTTATCACATTATTTTTCTCCTTGACCTATTACGATATGTGATCTCCAAACATCTAATGGAGTTTTCTAGGGTGTCAGTTGTTGTGGTCATACTGCAACATCCTCATGTAGATATAGTTGTCATGTGAGGAGGCGATTGTGATCCTTTGTGTCGATAATTCTCATATAAGGAATTACAACAACTGTTTGAGGTACGATATTCATTACTTATATTTTATTTTATGTTCAACCTTATAGTTATCATTTTTAATTCCATTGGATCACAGTGGATTTGAAATAATAAATATTTGAACCACATAAATAAATTTATATCGATCGTATGTTATTGACTCTTGTTTTTCTAGATATTGTGATATTTATGCTTTCATTGTTTAGCCTTTCTTTCTGGATAGAAATTGGTAAAGAATGTAAATCTAGAATTAATTGATAATTGTTTGGATAAAGATAATCAGTCATGTAATGGAATCAGGTTCATCTTTTGTAAATTTGATGTTAATAATATTGGTGCATTATGCAGGTTTACTTATTTATGATAGCATAATGGTTAGGTTTTTTGAATATGGTACCTATGAATAATAAATCAGTTAATACAATATTTATTAAATAACTGGTTGTTCAATAAAAGATAAATCTCTGTAGGGTTCTGAGTTACCCTCTTGATTGTTTAAGGGCCAAGAGCCCAACTGATATGATGTTTGTTTTCCTAGTGCTTTTTTTTATATGAACCTGGATGTATGTTGTGATATGTTGTGGCATGTAGGCCTGTTGGTTATGGGTGAAGTTGATTCCAAGAGTGGCGAGATGCATCGGGTTATGCATGTGGGTGTTAAGGAGGGCATCAGGGATGCAGAAATGTGTTGGATGTAAATGTTAGGATTCAATCTGATTCTTATTAGTTTTTTATCTGGTTTACTTTCCCCACTACTTAGGGTAGCTGGTATTTCATTACCTTATCTTAAAAGGGGTGAAGACGTGCACGGTATTCCATGTGTTTTCCTTGTTAAGCTTATCAATGGGAGGATAGATCTACGCTCTTTCTATCGGCGACAAAGACTTGATGGGTATTACATTTACTCACAGAGTTGAGCCCCCTTGTGTTTAGTAGAATATAATGTTTTTCTTGAAATCATGGGAAAATGGGAAAGTAATAATGTTGTTAATAAATTATTTAGTAAATTATTTTAACACATGGGGTTGGATCTTCCTAGGATGCAATGATAAGGTAGTAATTTTAAAGGGACAATGGAATTTAGGTGTGATGCTATTGAAATTTAACATGGAAGTGATTATAGTTAGCCGGTGTTTAATGAATTAATCAACAGAATGTAAAAATGATAAAAATGGTATCATGTATTGTAATATTGCTACATAAAGAGGATTGTGCTTATAGGATATGTAGTGTTATATGTGGTAGTTCGGAGTTTGAGATATTTTAATAGCATTTGAGTCTAAGAATATGTTATTACCATATTATGGTTGTGAGATATAGTATATTCTGTAATTTTTGTGTTTATATATGATAATCCACCCCATCAGTAAGGGAAACTAACACCCCATGGATTTTATCCCCCGAGGGTGTTTTCTACAACATTCTGGTGGGATGATGGATGGCTGACTACACCCATTGTCCCCGCTCTCTTCTCTTAGTTGTTATATGTTCTGGTAGGCACAATGGATAGATATAAATATATATGTGTCTAGAGGGATGTAATGTCTTGTAGTTATTCAAACATATATATTCTGGATGTTGTTTCCTATATACTACTATAGGTATAACATGTATTGGCTGTGATGTCTTGAGGATACATACTTGGTGTATTGGCTGAAGTGGATTGAGTTATAATAACTGATGTATGATACACATATGCGAGATATGGTAGCATCAAAAAATACCTGGATACTTTTCAAACATGGACATGGTGGTTTGTTTTCCCCGAGGTGCATGTTGTGGTGCTTCACCAAGGTGTCTGTGGGAAATCCATTTTAGAGAGAGATACTTATGACGTGAAACATTAAGGAAAATCAGCAAACTGGCGGGGAAGTAGTAGCAGGTTAACCATGATATTCTTTATTATATTATATATCCTTGTATGTGTAACTTTTTAATAGTATGCATGGTGAGGCTAGGAACATATTATACCATTTTAGGTGTTGAGTTTGTTTCACTTGTTGTTTAATATGCTTTAAAATGCATTCATTAATTTTTCAAGAGAGTCTTTTAGAAGGATCCTATTGATTACACTGTTATACTCACCCTTTGTATACATAAATTTTTTTAGGTCATTTGGAGCTAGTTGTAGATAAACTTGGTTTATAATAGTTTTGGGTTACCGGAGCTGTTCGGGCTTGGGGTTGATGTTTCTTTAACATTAATTTGGTTATTTTTAGTTTTTCCTCCTTCACTTGTAGTAGTTTTCATGAAAGTACATATTTGTACACGAGATTTATTTTTTTAGTATGTGTTTCCGTTGGATGGTGTCTATCTAATCCTTCTCTTTTACTTGTGTTATCATAGAGGGGAATGCCTCCCATTTGTGTGTTTACTATACCCTCGGTGCTAGTTGTTAACCCCGGGCCTACCAGAGGTGGGAATCAGGGGTCATTTTCTCCCTTCTCCCATTACTGGCCCAGGAGGATCACACATCGTGGGGAGGGGGTCATGACACATCGCATATTTATGGATTTATGGTTATTATCTTTCTCCAAACATATTTAGCTATAACTATCCATCATAACATGATGGATAGATTTCTCTTCCATATACAAATCTTAAGTTCCCACATATTATCTCTTATATGGAAACCCAGTGATGAGTTACATTGTGTAACCATTACGTTTCTAACTTTCCATTTTAAAAAGAGGCTTTATTATTCCTTTTTATAATGTTGGTTTCAATTAATGAAACTTAAAAATAGCAATCCTTTTATATCCCCTGTGAATTTTTATGGAGAAATGAATTTTATGAGGGGTATAATGTAACGCCAAAATATTTTATCAGATATTTTCTTTCAAATTAATATGATATATTGTGTTTTACAATAAACCAATATTATATTGTTCTATATGAAACACCATATTTTCTTTCATTATACGCAACCCTATACATGTCTTATGTGACATAAAATTACAAGTTCTTCTGGTAGAATTCATTTCACGCAACCCTAACTATAGATTTTTTTCAATTTATAAAATAACTATGTTTGGATTATGATATACACAACACCGATGGAATAATTTACAAAAGTAAACGTTGACTTTTCTTTCATTACACTGAAAAGGGACTATCCTCGATAGAATAATTTGTTACAAATACAATGTTTCATTGAACAACAATATATTATTTAAATTATAATATTTAGTTGGATAGAATCTAGGATGTATGAATAATATCAACAACAAGTTTAATTTAATATAACATTAAAATTCATCATATTTATTTTCCAAAACATGTTATAATAAAAAATTCAAATTTTCAGATAAAAGATGTATTTTTTCAAAAACATTATCTTTTCCTCGTTTTGATAGTGTGCAAATTTTGATTCCAGTTTCTCAAATATTCATATATTATATTTGAAAAAATAAACATAATACATGGATGAGAAACATTAATATTTAATTTTGATGATTTTTTGTTATTTTTTCATAAAATTCATATTTTAATCAATATTGAAAAATAATGCATTTTAATTCAAAACATTATTATTATATAATTTATTTATATAGATATATAATCATTTTAAATAATTTTAATGTATAATTATATTATTTTATTATAATTAAATGAAATTTATATCATTGGAATTAATTTCACATTTAAATTGGACATAAACACATGTCAATCTTTTCATATTTTTTATTTCTTAAAAACAAGCTTTCTGGTCTTGACAATGTGAATTAATTTTAAATAAATTAATTCAACTTATTTGTTATAAATTTTGAGAAATGTATTCCTTGTTTTTAATTAGTGGGTCTAAATTAAGTAAATAATTTACTATTATTTTTTGGATTTAATGAATACTAACTATGGTAATTTTTATTTACACAGTTAATGAGAAATGTGGCAAATTATAGTAATATAAAATATGATAAGTTAATGAAATTACCCAAACACATTAAAAATTCTTATTGGATGATTTTGTGGAGAAAAATATCATATAAGGGTTTAAATTTATTCATTTAATGGTCTTTTAAAGATGAATGTGATGTAATTAAAATTAAAATAGAAGAAATTGTCAACATTTCACTCTCTTATCTCTTATAAGTATACTAATTTTAATATAGTAAAAAATATGATAATTAATAAAAAATATATATTATGAAAAAATATAATGAAATTATCAACATTTTTTAAGTGTATTTAAATTTTTTAGAGATTATATAATTAACATTAATTATTAAACAATTGTTATGAATTGATTATTATATTGATAGAAATATCAAATAAAATGATAAATAAATATTAAAATAAATATCATTCGAACTAATTAATGTCACCCAATAATTTTCTAGTTTTCTATGACATATTATGAGTATATTAAATATTTTTTCTTTATTTTATATTATATTGGGGATTGATATATATTCAAATAAATGAACAATGTCTAAATTTACACTATTGATATTTTATAAAAATATCAAATTATTAGATTATTTAAAATTTGCAAGAATATTTGAAAATTTATGGAAAAAATTATATGTTCTAAATTTTTGAAATGTATCAAATTATAAATAATTTAAAACACATAATAAAATATTTACAACCAGCCAATATTTTGAATATTATTACAAAAATAATTAAATAGATTTAATAAGGATAATTATAAATGAGAAGGTTTAAAATAAAATCAGAAAATGTATAAATTTTATTTTGTTTAGAGTACTTCATCACCTAGTAATATTTACATTGTAATAAATTAGTTTGGGTCCACTATAAATGAATAATCAATTTATAAAAAATTAATATTTAAATACTTCTCTAAATTTCCCTACACCTCTCCTATAAATGAACCTTTCCCTTCTCTTTTATTCCCTACTCTAAATCATTTTTTCTCAGAAAAAGCATACCGATTTCTTCTTCCCACATCCCTCAATTCATCATAGAGGCCCCCCTTTTTGATGAAAATCATCCTATGAAGACCTTTTGTTCAAATCAAAAGGATATACTTGATAAAGAGGTAATTGTTTTATCACGTATTTCAAAATTCATTAATTCATCTACTTAATCTAACTATGTTATTCAAATAATAATTTAATATATATAGTAAATTATGAATTATGACTTATTATTATAATTATGGGAAAACCTTATACCTAATTTTATCCATCCAATGAATAAAAATATCTCCATGTGTGCGTACATACGGTATACCATCTCCACGTCGTGGTGTAATTTTTTATTCACCAATTCATAATTTGGATGGATATAATGATTAGGATAATATATTTAAATAATGAATATAACACGATAATTATTATTTATAACTAATGTACCATCCAATTCCATACCATTTATCCATTAATAGAATGATATCATCCCTCGTGCATACGTACTACCTACCATCTCCACGACGTGATGAAATTCATTCTCCACAGTAACCATTCAAAATTGATTATAAATTATATATATTAAATAATCATGAAATAAATGACATAATAAATTTACTAGATTTATTTATATATATATATATATATATTATTTAATTTCTTCCATTCAAGTCAATAAGGAAAGATAATCATTGTTCATGCGTATGTACAACATACCATCTCCATTAACGATGTATTCAATTTCATTATTCTATTTAATATATTTGTTTCTGTGCTGAATATTTACAATATATAAATCATGATTTACATTTTTGAAGTAATTAAATCAGGATCTCTATAACGAGATCATGTAGAAAAAGTCAAAACACATACGATAAATAACACAATTATTACCCAACATGTTGCATTAACAAGGAATTGAAAAACAAACGGGAAATATAATATCATAAGTGAATGATATAGCATATCATAGATGTCATTATGGTTATGTTAAAAGTAAATAATATCTTTAAACCCAAAAAATAGAATTATTAAACACATACATAAAAAATAGGATCTATTGTATGAGATATTTCTGCAACCTCTTTTATATCAGAGATTGTTTATATGATTGTTTTTACTAGTGAGATATTTATTATCTAGATCTATGTTTTCTAAAAAAATCATAAATTGAATACTATTATTCGATGTATGTTTAATTTCATTTTTACCATTTTAATGTTTTACTACATGGTATTGATGGAATCATTCTTTTTTTACCTTATGATGTGCATCTTGACATTTTTTACAAAAGTATGGGGATAATGTTTTTTATACATCATGAATAGATTTTTTATAGTTTTGCGATGCCTTATTTCCATGAAGCTTACTATACTATATTTCATGTTTCTTTTTGACTAAATTCTATTCTTTTAATATATCATGGCATTGTATGAAAATAAATCATTTTTGAAGAAGAAAGGATATTTTACTCTTTAATTATGTTCAAGTATTTTATAAAATTTATTTTCCATCTAAGATGACGTTCTTAAATGGAGATATCCTTCTATCAAAATTATTTCTATGATTTGATTGTTTTAATAATGGAATGATATTTTATCTAGATTTTATTACGATGGAATTATGATTAAGAATCCCATTCTATTCTTTTAATAGATAGGTGGGACCTATATATCCATCCAATTAATTGGGTAATGATTAATAAATAATGAGATAAACATAATAGGAATGATAAGTAAATTCTCTTCATTAATACATTGATGGAAATGCACTTAAATCATGTTAAATAATACTTTGATGGAACAGAAAAATAACCATATTTAGTAATGGACTTTGTCCGCTATGATGGTATTGGCAGCAATGTATTGGCTATTATAGAAATCATATTATGTGATTATTTTTTTACCATAATTTTGTGTCTTATTTCATTTATAATTTCCCATTCATCAAGATTCCATTATAAGTTTTACCTTATAAACCACCGACATTAATTTCATGTCTCATGATTTTGGTATATGTTAAATGTTGTAAATTTTATTCAAAATATTTGTTTTTGTTTTTTCATTATTATGTTTAGGTTTTGTAAAATATTTTCCAATCTTCACCTTACTGAGCACTTCATCTCACCCCTATTCATGTTTTCCCCAAGGATTTGAATAACGGTATTAATAATAGTGTGAAAAAACAGGGTAATAGTTATGAAATATAATGTGGGAGATGATATAGAAGTTTTATGAAGCTGTTGTTTATGATTTTCCGTATGAAAATGCACTAAAATAATACTGTCTATGCAAATTTTGTTCTATCATGTATTAGGTATTCTAAAAAATTAATGCAATTTCTATCTACATCAAGAAAGGATCTTTACAATGTGTTTTTAAACAAAATAAAAATCTGATGGAATTTGAATTTTCAGTATTCATTGAGATTTTATTTTTATAATGGAACTTTTGAACATAATTCTGAATGTTGGGATTCTCAAAAAAAGATTTTTTGGACATGGGTAATGTCCCCATCACCATACAGGGTATCTAGAGGAGTTCTAGGATAGTTAGATGAGAAAAGGCATGTCATTAAGAACATGTATTGGGAACATGGTCATTGAATAGTATTCCAAACCATGTGTACGTTAGTAGTTAATCATGTGAAATCTATAGGGTGGAAAATAGGATTTCACATAGCCTACGCCGGACTAGGAAAACCATGCAGGGTAGACCATGTGAGGTGAGTTTCGTAGGCGGGGGTGCTGCACAGTTGGTGCATAGTTTTTTAATCTATGTTGGTCTAACCATATAGATGGGTCTATATAAATAATTAAATTAATATAAATTTTATTTAAATTAAAACCCTCAAATAAAAACACTAATCCCCCCATATGTGAGGCACAATGCAATGGGACACCCCATTAATGAGTGATGAAACCTCTCAATGTCCCTCCACCATTCTGCATTTTTGGGTTGTATTTCATCAATTTCTCAATCGAATCATCAAGTTATTATTTTATCTCCCTTATCCATCTTTTTTCCAGTGATTTATTGGGTTCTTCATTACCCTAAAAAAATTTGTGAAACCATAGGTTTGGGGTTTAATATGATTTTTGGTATTCATCCAGTTATAGGTTGTGCAATGTGTGTCTCAAGACACGTTGGTTCATGTCCCAGAAACTGCTATAGAAGTTGAGGAAGTTTAGTCTAATTTGGTCCTCCACTATCAATTTGAGGTAAGGATTTATACCCATAATTTTTCTATCACCCCTAGTTTAGGGTGTTTTGATCAATTCTAGGGGTGAAAATAAATATTTTCCCAAGTAAGAATATATAAATTTATATATATCATTTATGTGTGGGTTCCATCATAGTGTATGAAATAGGTACACCATTTTTAGGATATATATATATAGATATGCTTGTGGGTGATCAGGCGTCTATTTTAGTTACAATGCTTTGGATTAGGCCATCCATTGTGGTGTAATCCCTAAACATACATAATTTTAATTGATAATGCATGTTTTTATTATAAAATTCTTATTTACTGGTTGATTTAAAAATTCAGAATTGAATATATTATGAGGAATACAATTATTTATTTTAAAAAAAATCATGTTATTATAGTAATTCCACTACTTTTAATGTTTTCCTCCTTCATGATATAAACATTTTAATTAACCTGTTATGCTTTCATGGCTTGATGAATTTTGGGTTTTCCGATGAAGGAATAGTTAGAGTAATCTTGTTTAAAATAAAGGGATATGGTTTACTTATATAGGAGATTTATTTACTATATTGAATATCAATGCACATGTGTGAAATAATTCTATGATACAAGAATGGGATTATGTGGGAGGGTAAACCCATGTGAAATGACTAGGTGTAAATGGAACAAAATGGGTAGGTATTCCATGTGATATGAATGATCTTGAATTGTTATGATTCAGTATACACCTTGGTTTCGTGTGTTGTGGAAGGGAATTAAATAAAAGGTAAATTCATTATAAGGAATCTAATACATTTTATTAACATAATGGATAATGGGTGGGTATGATCACTATATTCCATAAATGGGAAATGAAGAAACAAATCAGTAATCATTTATGATTTATTTAAATATGAATTTTCAAAAATATAGGGTATTCTTATTTGTCGAAATCTAATTTATTTATTGGTATATGGTGATATGGGTGGGTATACCCATATATATTTTTTAAAAGGAAATTGAACACAAGAGTGGTGGACTCATGTTGTGTGTCACATATGTGAGTTGGTATTAACAATAGGTGAATTTATATTGTTTTAAGGATTATTATAAAATTGCTTTTTTGTATAAATCCTCACATTGAATTTTGTTGAATGTGTGGGTAAACCCATAGAAATAGTTAAACTGATAAAACAAGTGGTTATACACATAAAAATGGAATTTTTGATTGGTTTATATGAGTGTGTATACTCTTATGGTATGATTTGATTTGAAAAATTATTTAAAATGAATGAATAGATTGATAGATTCTATATTCTTATCTCCATGGATATTGAACGTGATAGTGGATGACATAGGTTTATTATGGTGCTTGGTTATTGATTCCATGAGATGAATCTAGCCTTTCTACCATGTGGATATGAATTTCTTGGAATCATGTAGGACATGTCGGTTCACATGATCCTAAGACTCTAACTAGTGGCTAGACTGGATTTCCACTGGGATTCCCAGGGGACTCGATGTGGAAGACATAGAGGAGTTCCTCTCATTAGGCCCTTCATGGTATATAATTATTATATTGATTCCATGAACGAGTTCGTTTGATCTGGACCTTCAGGGTCTAAAATTCTTTATATGAATCATGAGATAAGTGATAAGCTAGAATATTCTTCTGGTCCTTGGTAAATTGATACATGTTTTGATGTATGTCTTGGTTGTGTTATTTAATATTGTTTTCCATTTATTATAGCTACATTGATAAATGAGTTTGAATATCTTTTATAGGGATCTTTGAGGGACTATTTGTGTATTTCATTTAGTTTACATGATATGGGAGTTTACTATTCATATTTATAGCTTACTTATTTACCTAAACATGTCATGTTTTCTTTTGAACATAATTGGTTTGGGATACATACTAGTGGGTGCCAGCTTACTATGATGTTGTCTCACACCCTACTCTGGTACCATTGGTTCTCAATTATATGCTTCTGGGTTATTAGAATACAGACCTAGGCTTCTTCTTTATTCAATTGTAATTATGAGTTAGGAGAAAGGGAAAGGCAAGAGCTGAGAATGCTCATGGAGATTTCCTATAGGGATTTGTGTCTTTTCATTACTTCTATAATAATGTGTAACTTTTTTTGTATTATTTATTGTTTTTAAATTGTCTGTCCCCATGACATGCATGAATTATATAAACTGGGTCTAGAAAATTTCAATATTTAGGTGATATAGAAATAATCTTCTGTTATTTAGTTATTGATTTATAGTACTTCTGGTAAGATCTGTTTCATTCTTTTATAGTTTTTTTATGTGCCCAATGAATATGATGGTATATTATCAGCTCATACTATCGGTATAGAATTACTGTAAGTCTAAATCCACTATAATATTAGGGGACACACTTGAGGTCATGTGGTGACCTTTCCAGATATCGGTTTAGTCTCCAGTCGGTCCGAGACATTACAAATTTGTATTAGAGTAGTTTTTCCATTGTCATAATATATACGATGGTGGTCCTGAGACTAGGAATTTTTCAAAACATGGTAGATATTCTTGTGTGGGACACATCACCCCACCTCTACGGAATGACCAAGTGGCATAAGATAGAAATTTCTGTTTATATTGTTTGATGTTTCAGTTGATATGATATCACCATGGGTGACTGGTGTATTTTGAGAGTTTATTGATTTTGAATTCCTTGTAAATTTTCCATTAGCCTAATATGGATAAGATAAAACATTAAAAGGGTCTTATAAAATGGTTTCAAGGGATAAAATTAAATACATGCATTTACGATAGGGCCAGTATCAGTTCTAAGGTGTATGTGCGCTTTATAACTGGGAAATGGGTAACCCCTGTTTTCGAACAATCAAAGAAGGATACTAAAATTTAAATGATAAATGGAATTTAAATTGATTAATGGTATCTAATTTTCTATTTTTTAAGTGTATGGTCACTTCATGAATTGAAAAATAGTAACCCATATTAAATATATTGTCATGATTTAAATGAATTGGTGTAATGTGAAGGCTGTTATGTATTGAACCTAAATGAAATTATTTGGGAGCCTTATAGATTGGTATATAGGCAGTCATGTGTCTAAGCCATTTTATAAAAATTTTGTGTTTGGTAATGGTTATAAATATTAAAATATTTGTTGATGAAATGTTTTGGTAATTATTAAAAATGTTCCACTGGACCAATGTAGGTCAGTTGGGGATGTCTTCATAAAATTACCAGTTATGAGATTTTTTATGAATAACATGGGATGAAAAAATGGTATCCTCAATGGTATCCTTACAGTTAAATGGAATATTGATTCTAAATTAAATTTTTATGATGTAATTACAATCAATGTTTACTTATAAAAAGGTATTTTTTTATGATATTCATATTTTTCTTGTGGGGAGTTTATTGAAACCAAGTTCCTACTTTGTGAAATGGTACTTGAGGGTTTCTTTAAATTTATTATAATTTTTATTGAAGATAAGAATTAATGAAATGGATTTTAATTTTAACCTGATATATTATCCCTTTCTTATACACTCAATTACGTGTAATTTAAATTTTTTGATAATGTACCTTGGAATGGATACATGATCGATCATATGTGAGCTATTTTTAAGCGTTGTATTAAATGAAAATTGAGTCTCTTGAGCATAGTAAAATAAATGTTTTGTGACCAGGATATTATGATGAATCATAAGCATGATAAGGGTATATACCATTATAGGAAGAACAAATAGTGTTTGATTTTATACATCATCTATGAGTTTTCATGTTTATATCGTTTGAATTATGTATTCCCAAGTAGGATATTTGGATTTAAAAAAGAAAACATTCTTGATTGGTTTGGTCCTTGTTCATTGACTCTTTTTATATGAACAAGCTTCATGGAATTATTGGTTCAGTAGTTTAGACATTCCTTAAGCATGGTCAGTTATTTAAGAGGTCGTGTGAACTTATCTTCACTTTATTGATGGATGAATTGTTACGTCGTCAACCAAAGTACAATTGTATAAGATGATGTTTTATGGACTATTTTCAACTCAGGGTTGTATATGTCAACAACTGTAGTAACCATCTAGTGTATTAAGATTTAATGAACAAATTGAGTTCGGTTTATTTTTGAGATTTTTACTTTTGAGTACATTTTTTTTAACACTGGAGTAGAGTGGATGGGGCGATATAGAAACTATTTTGTCCCACTACTCAGGGGGATGTTTGGGAACTCGAGTATTTTAACATAATAGTGATTTTAATTTATTCTGTAATATGGAATGATCGATGGGGTGATCGAGGTTCATGGAATGTCACATGTGTGTTTAAGTTATTTTGTTTCAATGCCCTTATAAGTGACAACTCTGTTATTTTTATGGAATTTGGAAATCATATGGTGGGTATGTCACATTGTTTTTGGTCTGTGATTTACTTCATTCGTGGAAGGATGACTTTGATTAGGTTTGAGGTATGAACAAACCTTTTGTAACTCAATTATATTTGGAAGTGTTTTATTCATTGAGTGTTAAAGAAAAAGGATTCATAGGGTAGAATAGTCATTAGGGTACAGTTGTTGATTCATTGGTAGGTGAAGCCATGTTATTGTTAAGAGTATTCCAATAGGGGTTTAAAGGATCTTCATTGTTACATTTTGTTTACTCTTCGTCTTCTGTTTCAAATGTTATGAGAATTTCTAATATCGTTACCTCATATGGATGTACTAATATGGGGTCACTCTTAAGCCACACTAATATATTAAAAATCAATAGGCTTAATAAGTGGATGTTATCACATTTGTATGTGGGATGAATGATTCTTTGTGATATTCCATTATTTGTGATAAGGAATGATTATTTTAAAAATTCGTTTTTATTTTTTGATCATGTAATTTCACCAGATGTTGGGTAAGGACTTATATTTACAAACTTGTGAAAACTGGTGAATACCTTTTGAAGGAAGGATTTGTGGTTCTGGTTTGGTTGTGTTGTCCATCTATGTCGGGAATCCTCCCAAATGGTTAGCTTAGATTTGCTTCATCTATTTCCCTGAATTCTTGTATAGTTTGGTTAGTGATGGAATCCATTTAGGAAACGTCTCTATTATAAGAGATAGTATAGTTTTTGGGTTGATGATTTCTTTTGAAGAAAAAACCAAAAGTTAATTAAATTATAATTTTCATGGTGGGATGCACCAATCGGACAATAGATAAAGTTGTAGGAGAAAAATATATTCCTTTGGTTATGTGAGATTGGTTAAATTTCACATTGTTATTTTTATTGGAGTTAGAGCTGTGACTATGGTTTTAATGGCTTTAGCGTATTTGTATTGGGAATCGTTAGATGTTTTATTGGAATTTGGAAATGAAATGTGTAGTTTGTTATGAATCTTCACAACCATATATGGTTGGTTGATTCTTCCATATTTTTCAAAGGCTTCATTGGGATGATATGTTTAACGGTGGTTATATTTTATGATCCGTTGTTTATAAACCAAGCGAATTTCAGAGGGAATTTGAATTTTCGGTAATTACTGAGTAGGTACTTTTTATAACTGAACATCAGATCCTAATTAAAAAAAATTTCATGATAAAAACAAATGTTTTTGGACATGGGTAAAGGCCCAAGGGCATTCCATGGAATCTTAATGCTTTTGGGGAGGGTCATTCTCGGAGTGAATGATTTTTAAGAACCAACTGAGGGGGCACAATTGGTTAATGTTCATCCAAACCTTGCAACCCATAGTAGGTAACTATGTGACTTATTTTTGGAGTGAAAGATGATTTATTACAGTATATGTATGGCTATTCTAACCATGTGGGACATAACAAGCAAGGTTATTTTCATTGATAGGGGTTCTGCACAATTGGCACATGTTTTTCCAAATTCTGTTGTTCAAGCCAGGAAGATAGTTCTCTCTTGTGAATTAAATTAATTTAAAATATAATATAATAAAAAACATAAAACAAAACTCAATTATCCCTCACCAATCATTTTACATTATGAAAAAGTGAGGGGGCCTCCTCTTTGAGTAATAATGCGACCACCTCTACGAGCCTCCTCAAATCTTCTCGTTAAGGTAGGATTTCATCTGTTACCCCTTCGAATATTCAAAGAATACATCATTATCCCTTCTCCTACCTTTTTATAGAAATTTCACAGCCTCTATGTTTCCCAATATAATTTGGATGAAAAACTAGTGTAGGGGTTTATTCCTCTTTTTTGTATTATTCTGGTTCTATGTTGTGGAAAGTGTGTCTCGAGACCTGTTGGGCCATGTTCATGAAAACCTTTCCTAAGGAAAGGCTGTTTAGGACAATCCTTCCTACCATCATCAATTTAATGTAAATTTTTACCCAACTAATTTGTTTCGAACCCTTTTTTTATGGTTTTGTGGTGTTTACATGACCTGGGAGAATTGTTTTTGGTTATTGTGATCAATCCCATAGGCGTACACACATTTTTTCCTTAGTATGAACATATTAATACATGTATAACATCTGTGTGTGGGTTCCCTCATTGTGCGGGGAATACATACATCAGATTAATGATATATATATATATATATATATATATATATTAATGTTCATGTTGGTGAGAGGGCACCCTTTGAGTCAGAAATCATTGGCACCGACCTTCCTTTTATGTAGGGTCTCTAACAGTACCCTTTTTATATTATGAATGCATTATTTGATTATAAAATAAATATTGATTACATGAATTGAAAATTCTAAATTTAACTACATATGAATTAAAATATTGTTTTTTGGGGAACAAAGTAATATTTTTATAATAAAACCCATCCACCGGAGGTGTGCTTTATCCAAGCTAAAAACATATTGATGTGTCCGCAATGTATTCATGGATGGATGATTTATTTATTTTTTCTATGCTTTCCTAGTTAGATGATACTTGTTTAAACTAAAGATATAATGTTTTCTTAGCTAGGAGTTGTATTTATACCTTTTCATGTTGAATAACTTGTGTGATATAATTCTATGTCAGTAGAATTGAATTATCTGGGTTGGTAAACCCGTGTAAAATGATTACATGAAAACAGTATTATATAGAAGTGTATTCCATGTGATTAGAAGTAATGTGAATTGTAATGAGTGGGTATACTCCATGGTTTCATGGTTCGTGAATGGGAATTAATGAAAAGGCACATTCATTGTAATAAATCCATTGCATTTGATGAAATTTATGGATAATGGGTTGGTATGGTCATTATATCCCTTAACTTGGAAATAGTGAAATGTGTGGGTATATTCTTAGGATGTATTTAATAAGTAATTTTCTATGTGATAGGTTATTCTTATTGGGTTACATGTGATGTAATTAAAAAAATGGTTACCTAGGAGGGTACATAATATGATTGGTCTAAATGTAAATAGATCACATTAGTGGTGTAATCATGTTGTGTGTGACATATGAGAGTGTGTATATTCACTAACTGAATTGCTATGTTTTAATGGGTGGGTATACCCTTATTTTTATTCTTAAAGTATCACATTTTATTGTGATTAATGGGTTTGTAAATACATGGAGAATGGTTAAACAAGTGATATGAGTGGGTATACCCATATGGAATGGAATTGTTGAATAGTTTACATGAGTTATTATACTCATATGGTACGGTTTGATTTGAAAAATGATTTGAAATGATTGAATTAACTGATAGATTCCACAGACTACTCTCCACTGATATGGAACGTGGTAGAGGACACAATGGATTGATTATGAACATTGTGTTTTGATTCCATGGGATACCTCAGTCCTTTTACCACGTGGATCTGGCTAGCCTATGTCACATAGTACATGTCGTTAGAAATTCTTCTTAGACTCCTACCATTTCCTAGACTGAGATTCCAATAGGACACCCATGGGACTTGATGTTGATTCATTAGAACAGTTCTTGGAAACTGGCCCTTCATGGTCGATACTTATTTATAGAGAACGACTACGAGGTATGTGATTAGCTCAAATATATGTCCTTGTAGTGGAAAGCAGTGACGTGTTTGGATGTATGACGATGTTGTTTTATTTATTTATATACTATAATTATTATAACATCCTTGTTAATATAGATCTACTATCTAGTGTAGGGGGGCTCGAGGGGATATATTAGTATATCTATTGGTAATTAACATGCCGAAAAAATTATTATTCATATTTACAGCTTATTTATTTACCTTCACACTTCCTATTTTTTTTAACATAGTTGGTATGGGATAGACATTAGTGGGTTTCGACATGCTGATATGTTATCTCAAATGATGATCAGGTAGAATTGGTTCCCAATTATAATATTTTAGGTTCTAGGGCTATGTACATATTCTTGTAATATTTTCTCTTATAACTAGGAGTTAGGAACAAAGTACAGAGCATGATCGATAGATGCTCATGGAAATTACCATTGAGGATATTGGTATTTTAATTATTTATATAATAAGATGTAAAGCATATTCTATTGTTTACTATTTTCAAAATGTGTATCATCATGACATTCATGCATTGTATAAACTATAATTGACCATTTTCTCGATTTATTTGCAATTTCAATTGTTTTCTACTAATTATATATTATGTTATAATATTTCTTCTAATTTGTGTATGTTTATTTTAATATATGTTTACAATTGTGCACATTAAATGTGGACCTATATTCTCCCCATTTATAATAATTATACCCTAATTTCTATTTGGAATCCTTTAGACTATGTGGAAACATGGTTTCAGTCATAAGGATACTAGTCCAACTACCCATTTAGTAGTTAGTTGGGCCGAGATGTTACAAAACATGCCCATATAATTTTATACTTAAATCATAATGAATAATTACATGGACCATTATATCAAAAACATAAATTATCATAAATTTATTTATGGATGAAAACGTATAAGGATAACATCATTCTCAACCACATATTTCTTTATTATTTATATAACAATTTGTAAAATGGAATTGAATAATTAACATAATTTTCTGATATAATTTTTTAATGTATTGGAAAATGTATCACATAGTTAAAAATTAGAATTTGTGGAATAAATACATTAATGCCAATATATTTCATGCATGTTAACATTATATCCTTAAATAATTACAAAAAATTACATTTTAATACAACCTACAGAGAACATCTATAGGATAAAAATATTTAAAAAAATTACCTTATCACTCTTACTTACTCTGTAATAATGTAGAGGTAATTTATTTTCATTCCATTCTAAGAGATAAATCCAAAAAAACATTGGATGATATTATGAATAATATTTGTTTAAAAATTTAATTTATATTATATTTTAGGACAACAAAATTTACAAAGAAACATTCATATATGTTTTCATAAACATGATAATAATAAATTATATGATTTACCTCCAAAAATTTAGAATAAGTTAGCTCGAATAAAATAAATTGTTTATTCAATATATATTTTTTGATTACAATAAAATCGTTTCTTATCCAATATGATATTACTATTTTTTATATTGTAATTATATTCTACAATTGAAAATTGATTTTTTTAAAAATCATAATATTATAAACCAGTCAATAACATTAATATTTATAGATTTGATATCCTATAATAAAAATATATGATATTCCTTGTAAATTTCATTCTACATTTCTATAGTTGTTGAAATAATGTCATTTCCTTGAAATTTGGATTATATGCATGTCTCTTAACATTATATCCAAATATATTTCCCTGTAAATGAAAATATATTATACTGAACATTATTATAAACCAAAAAAATATAATTTAATTCGTTATTTTCACTATAATCAGTAGTTATTGTCTCATTATGAAATATTAGATCATTAGTAAATAGTGGTAGATAAACATAAAAGTATTTTTCTTGTTTTTTTGACCCATAAATCATTAATATTAGCATAATATAATTTTTAATCAATTATATAATGGGGGATAAATAATAAACTAGAAATATGACTAGAAAAAAATTATGCTTCCTACTAAGGATCCCATATAGATCTATTCTATCTATGCATATTCCCATTTTGAGGTTCTAACAACATTTCCAAAATTTGGAAATATTTGATCAAATATATACCATTTTATTAAATTATCATGGTGATGTAGGTTTCCATTAGAGACTCAATAATTTTAGTTCCATCCTAGAATTTTTCATTAAATGAATTTTCTAATAGGTTCCTCAAACATGGAATTATTTAATCAGCCCATATTTATATAGTGGGGTGTTTAGTGTATGTTATTGAGTGTGAATCAAATATGAAATTACATTATGTTATAAATAATGATGTCTTAATAGTATGAAATTTTTATAACCATGATTTTACTATCTATACAATCTATTTCCAGTGGGTATATATTTTATTTTCATAAACCGTTATCCCGGTAGAACATTTTTTATAACAGAATTGAAATTTGAAATCGCGTTATAATCTAGATGAGACTATTTAAATAGATTAAGAAATTCCATAAATATATTTTCATCGCAACTAATTTATAATTCCAAATTAATAAATACACACCACTTTATGACACAATATATTTTATTAAACATAAGAAAATTTATTATAGCATCATTGTACAATCATTCAACACATTTTGTTTTTTATTATTTTCGATAATTACATAAACAATTAATTCATTGATCATCTGCCTCATGTAGAATAAATTCATCAACCTTAGTTATTGAATTATATATTATCGTACCATTATAAATCCATTATGTATATGTATTTTTAAAATCATAATAGTTTGTATGTTATTATAATTCTACATAGCCTAATGATCTCATAATGAAACAATTCATGCATGAGAAGAATATCATATAAAAGTTTTCAGGATTTTGTATTGATAATTCCATGAAATCTTCAGTACCATTCACATATATTTCCTATGTTCTTCAGGAATTTTTCTAATTATGATAAATTTATTAAATTTAATTATGGAAAAACATATGATCACATTAAAACAAGTAAACATTTAAATCATATACAGAAATATTATTTTACAACCTATAAACATATCTATATGTAAGCATGAATAAATATAAAATATTTATATTAAAAATATATATACCCATATAAAAAATAAAATCAAAAATAATCAATTAACTATTTATTCATAAACATTTAAATAAAATAAACATTATTACTTAATAATAAAAAGTAAAGTAAAAAATAATTTAAATATCATAATTGAACTAACCATTAATTAATATACATATACTCATCAAAATAAAATATATATATATA
Source organism: Viscum album (assembly GCA_963277665.1). Classification (NCBI taxonomy): domain Eukaryota; kingdom Viridiplantae; phylum Streptophyta; class Magnoliopsida; order Santalales; family Viscaceae; genus Viscum; species Viscum album. Next base: position 1,246,770,313 of record OY728147.1, read on the forward strand.
TATGAAAATATTTAATCAAATATAATAATTATTAATTTTAAAAATAAATACAATAATTGAATGGATAAAATAAAATAAATGGATACATCATTTTTATTAATAATAAACAAATATAATAAATTAAAAAAATATAAATATTTAATATTTATATTTATAAAATAAATTTAAAATATAATTGAAAAAATATATATACAGAGGTTAAATCTGTGATTAATGAAGCTAATTTGAAGTGAAAGAACAATACATTACATTCAATTAAATAGGATAAAAATATATATTAGAAAATACTATTTCAAAATAATATTCTTTTAATGAATCACTAAAAAAAATTATTTCTCTACATCAAACTTTTATAAGGATAATTTAACTATGAATAACAAATAAAAATATTAAAATAAAAAATAATTTTGGAACTAGGAATGATTGTGTAACACCCCATGATTTTGGAATATATGTTCCTCTTGATAATAATTGTATCAAATTATTGTCTCATATGACACACTTAATTAACAAAATACATAAAGTATTAATTTAATATTATTAATAGTGTTTCATAATAATAAATTTATACTAAATAAGAATATTATAATCAATTATAAATATAGAAAAATAGTATTGAGAACACATAATTTCTTAGAAGGTAATTTTACAATGATTCCAATTTTCATTTTATAATGTATCTTCATTTAGTATAATAATATTTGGAAATTAATAATGATTATATTATAAGTGTCATATACGAGTCATATAATTTAAAATGATTATATTATTTCAAATTTTATTTTTGATTTTAATGCTTATGATTACAATTAATGATATCAACGAGAAGTTATTCTATGGAAGGTAGATATTTGTTAAAACACAATATTGTTGGAATATAACCATTAAAATGTTGATAATGTTGAGATAATAATGATAAATATATATGAATGTTATTCTATAGGTATCCATGAAATTAGATTGTGATTTCGGTTATATTTTTTAAAATTACTTTATGTTTGGATTTTTTGAATATATTAAAAAATATAGTATTTTATGTTTGTAATATTGCATGTTTTAATTAAGTATTTATATATATTTTTGAATTCAAAAATGTGAATTGTGACAATAATATCCACATTATATTTTTTGGGGATTAAAATGTTGATTGTTTGACATGCCTAATAAGTTATTATACTTTTAATCTGGTGTGATATATTTTGTATGATACTTATGTTTAACATTTTTTAGAATGGATTATGTTGAACATTAAGAGTTATTAGATATATTTTCCTAACCATTTTGGTCTTGTAAAATATCATGAGACATGTGGAATGGGTTTTAATTATTTTTTATGATAATGATATATTAAATGTTAGTTTTTGTACTTCATGCATAAAATCCCCATTGGATATTCTTTTTTAGAGTAAGAGATTAATTAAGAATCGAATGAAGCATATCTAATGAAAGAAATTATAGCACTAAATTTTGGTGTTGATAGTCATAATATTTACAAAATTAATCAAAATTAGTATAAAGATATTGGAAAATTAATTATCGTATTAAATTCATTTTTTTATTCAAATAAAAATTTACCTCATTACATTTTATGTTGTTTCAGTAGTTAATATTCCCATTAACATTTTCTCTATTAATCACTATTAATCATTGGGGTTAGTATTATATTCAAGGACAATGTTTTCATTTCCCACCAATGTTATCAGACTCAGAAACCTAGTAATGTGTTATTCTGGATCACCTTCTTATTTAAATTTATATCATATAAATGGGAAACTTTGAAAAACCTTATTTGATGAAGGTTTTCAACAATTTTTCATTAACTGTAAAAACATTTATTATTAGGATAATGGTTAAATTGCGAGGACACAGTGTATTTAAGGGGTAAATGATAACAGCAAATAATTTTAGAAGTGAAACCCATTGTTTAACAATGTGTATGATATGGAACACCAACCATATAAGAGAATGTAACACACAGATACATTATGATATATTTTTTTAATTAAATCCCTTTTAGGTGTTATAATTCATCCCACATTCGGGTTAAGCGAAACATTATTATCTTTTAAAATATTAGTATACAAACAAAAAATATATAAATTATCTATTATGATGTATTGTATAAAGAATAATAAATATATTATTAATAATATAGGATTTACAAATTTATAAAATAAATTCAATTGTAATCTATTTATTATAAATAAAATAATAATCATTTGAATGAAAAACAATTTTTTTTTTGAAAAACTATATTTCTCAAAAATCAATTTTATTAAATCTTTGTAAATATAATTTAATATTAAATTTTAACATATTTAGAAATTTTATTTGAAAAACTAAAATTAATACTTGAAATATATATTTTCACAAAATTATTGGGTGAATTTTTAATATTTTTCTAAAAATCATTACATTCTGATTAATAATAAAATATTCAGATATTTATTGTAAACTACATTATTTATTTAAGTTTTTGTAAAAGATACATGAAATTTTAAGTTGAGAGTAAATTAAAATTATTTGAATTATATTATAATATAACTAATGTATTTCATTTTAGTCAATGTCATTTTGAAAATAAATATTATAAATTCTATAGTTATGATAACTTTCTATTTGGAAAACACCTCATTTTCTACATATATGGTTTGATGTTAAATTGAATTATTGAATAAAAAAAATTTAATAAGAAAAAATGTAAAAAATAGTAATAAAAGTATATATTATATAATAATGTAAAATTAGTTTTTTACCGTAATTAATATTTAATAAATGTAAAGAGTAATTATTATAGTTATGGTAAAAATGGGTTTTTCGAGGGTTAAACTAAGAAGATATATGTTAAAATGACTTAAAACATGTCCAGAAAAATTTAATCGTCATAATTGGATCCTATAATATTAAAATTTTGATACTTTCTTATTTTAAAGGCTTGTTTCATGAGTAAAACATGGTAATCACTTTATATTTCAAAAAATTCAAGCGTGCCCTCTCCCCCACATATAAAAGGACACCCCTATCATACCCACATCAGAGTACCCAAAAATATTTACTTCAAAAATCTTATAAAAATCCCTTACATGATTACATACCCATATTATAGTGGAATTATATTTTTAAATTACTCCTAAAATGTATTTTATTTAAATAATTATGCTATCCGAGGAAGAGGTGAATGATTATATATGTGAATTTATTCAATTCTTCCACATAAAAAAAACCTTATTTTCTTTTGATACTATACAATAAAACCAATATATACTCTGATTCCATAATGTTAATTAAACAATATCGATCCATCTCCAATTCCATATAATGATAAATGAAACCATCGATCATCTGTTTGGAGGAATACAGCATGTCAAACCAATGAAATTCACTTTCCCTCATCATATATAGTGGATGGATATAACGACGGGTTTAAAATTTTTCTATGTTATTTATGATATTATAATTCTAATTTATTTTATCATATAAATTTTTCCTTCTTATATTCCATTCTATAGAGGATATGAGGACATCTTCAATGTGTGTACAAGACTACCACCTCCTGAAGCGATGTGATTAATTTTTCTAATATACATAAAATCAATGTTATTAATGAAATTTTAATGAATATATGTAATATTAATGATCTAAAAATAATTATTTAAAAAAATCATATCTAACCTCTTTCATTCAAATATGTTAGAAAACAATACTATAGCTCATCCATATGATTGGACTATAACAAACACATCGAGGTGTGAAATTTTTTTCTTTTTATTATTACAAATATGATAATACATATTTATTTTTTAAATAAAAAATATATATATAATTATTATTATTCATTATGGATGAATTAATATATATTTTCCTTTCATTCCATCCCTATTGAAAAATAGAAAAATTGTTCTTGCGTTTGTTTGACATAACACATCATTGAATGGTGTAACCCATTTTCTATAACTAAATATAATAAATGAAATTAAATACATATGTAATTAATATATTTTATATTTATATCATGATTAAAATTTAAGATATATTTTATTCATAAAAAAATAAAATGGTAAATATTTTCCAAGCTAAAATGTACCTGAAGACGACATAATTATCTCCCAAAACAGTGATTTTAATTAATTGATATTATTAATATGATGATAAAAGACTAAAATTAAATAATATATTTAAGTATACATATTATTTTGGTCAACTAACATATTTATAATAAACCAATATTTATTATACATGATGTTATTACACATATGATGTAAGTCTAACAAAAGGAATGAGTTTCCCATCTCAGATTTGTTTACCTAATTCACATGCCGTATTCACCCCCTATTCATTTTATGATTTATATATTATCCCATTTGAAATGTTATGTCGTGAATCTATTTATCAACATTGATTTTAATGATTCATTTTATGTTATTTCCTTTATGTCACTTATCACTCAAAATTTACGAAGGTGTTATGTTTTTGTTTCACATTGTTATCATTATAAGGGATTGTTTTTTTATGTATCCATTGATGAAAAAATTTGATATTTATATATTGAAATAAATATATATTCCTATAAAATATTTATTTAGTAAATTTCTATAGAAATACTTCCATTTTATCAATAATACAGTATCTAATATTATTTATTATGTTCTTTTTTGAAGTATGAACTTATTTATCTCATTGGTAAAAAATACATTATCATAAAATTCATTGATTTAAAAAATGATATTAAAATTTATTTAAAATAAATTTTGAATTACATATTAAAATAATTTTTAATAATTTTTTCTTTTTACCAAAATTTTGGAAAATAATAGTCATTTTATTTTTGAAAAAAATGATCTATTAAATTTTACCAAAAATATGATTGGAGTATTTATTTTAACATTGATGACCTGAACATAATTGTCCAGTATCCTAAAAAATATATTTTTTAATTATTAATTTCAATTTTTTTGATTATTTATTCAAAGAAAATTATTTTGATTATAGATTGTTAACATAATTTTTCAAAAATCTTTTCAATGTGAAAATGTTATTTTCCTCAAATAATATTTAATGACATTTTTATGGTATTCTATTTATCAATGACATAGATATTTTATTGTAATTATGGTAGATTTGGGAAATTTTTTACATATAAAATATTTAATCATTTTTGTGATTGTTTTTGATTACTTTGACTAAGTATGTAATATTTTATTACATCTACCTATATTACAGGGGCTGGTTTATAACAATGGTAATTTATTATGGTAGGTATTGAAATTAATATGTATGTTTTTCAATATTTATGATCGTGTATATTATTTATCTCCCTTTCAAATTTGGAATGTAATAGAATTATTATGTGATGTTGGGGACTTTTATAGAAATATCCTTGATTCATCAAACGGTCTCATGAGACAAATCAATTCCCCAGATTTTAGGTCTTCTTCCAACAAATTTAATCAATCATATGAAAGGTATTTATAGTATATTTCAGGTGTATTGTATTATGAACTCCCTCATTATAGGATATGAAATTCCCATGTGATTGTTTTATTATATAGGATATACATGGATTTGATTTATTTTTATGTGCTAATTAATTTTACATTATTGAAGCATCATTTATTTCTTCCATATCATGATTATTTTATTTATAATATTGAATGTTTTACAGTTAATTACCTTCTTATAATAAAATTTATTAATTATTAAGGATAAATTATATTATACAGATAAAATTAGAACTTATATGATATCATCCATTTATTATGATTAATTTCCCATTGATACCAGGATGAAATTTCTGTTTGATATGTAGGGATGTGTTAGTATCAATAGTGGTGTTCCCATATAATACACTATTTTTATTTTATTATTTCAATTTTAATGTGAATTTAAATATTGTATCTAGTTTTACAATCCTAAAAAACACTTATGTACTTTCAGATATGATTACCTTTATCTTATGCGAATTTAATAATGTAACAATTACCTCTATAATACTAGGTTTTGAGTCCTTACACATTCCATAAAAAAATGGAAAATCAAATCAAATTTATTTTTATTTTTGCGGGGACATAAATTGGTTACATTGGCACATCTAATAAGTGTTTTATAAAAAATTCAATCACCTCTTAATTGGTGTTGAATTTTCCAAATTAACTTCATTAGATGGTTCCCAACAAATATATTTTCTCACTTGTCACACCCAACAATCACATATCTCAATATAACTATTATGTTTTTCCTTCCAAAAAAATCTCACTATATATCACAAAATATTAGTCTTTTAACCATAATAACACAGCTTACCATTATCATATCATAAAACCACATTTATTTGAAATATCCTCTTATGATGATTTAATTAAAATAAGAATTTTTCGTCTAATTTTTAACATCCCGGTTCTGAAAGCCACCCAGAGGCACCCCTGTACACAGTTGGTCGCATGGCCTCAAGCGCATTTTTTCCGAATGCCAGAGGCTGCTAACTAGAAACGAGGGCCTTGGGTGAGATAGTTGGGAAACTATGCCCTTATTGGAAGAGTAACACAAGGGAAGATAAAAAAATATACATTAGCAGAAGCAGTAGAATCCAACAATAGTAAACAACAGAAGACTGAAATGATAAACAACTGTAGTACATATATATATAAAGTGATGAATGGTACATATATTTCTATGAAAACATCCAAACAAGTCACAATACTAGAATAAAGCATCCATAAACCCAAGTGAAAAATAATGCAGATAAACTCCTCACCATCGCAAACCATAGATTGGTCCCATGCTCTCTAACTCCACAAAAAGTCATGTACCTGGAGATGAATGGTTCCTTCCATTTTCTATACATGCAAAAATATAATCTATTTGGTCCCAAATGCATGGTGCAAAGAGGGTGTGAGATGACTCCCAGTAGGCAACCACCAAAATATCTGTTCCTAAAAGTCAGTGAATATATGGCGGGTAAAAGTGTAGAAATCAGTAAAAAATCCATAGTTTCAGTTATCAAGAAAAAACTAAACAAAGCAGATAATCACAACTGGTAACCATATGGGAAGTACTAACAGCCTATCCCCTCGGGTCCTACCCATCAAGCACAAGCAATAAGCTAACAAACCGGTAACCCTCTGGGAAGTTCCAACAGCCTATCCCCTATGGTCCTACCTATCATGTACAAGAAACCCTATTGGAAGCACACTCATTATAACCCCTCTGGTTTATCTAAATCATAGACTCTCTGGGGAAGCACCCACCGTCAATTATCACTATAGTCTTGTATCATATTAAAGACGCTCGGGGGAAGAACTCAATGTCAATTACCCCTGTGGCCCACGTCGAGAAACTATAGACACTCTGGGGAAGCACTAAACGTCAATTCCCACTATGGTCTTGCATCGTATAATATAAAGACACTCTAGAGAATCCCTCAACATAAATTATCCCAATGGACTATACACTGGGTTGTCATGACCCTATGTAAGTTAAGAAAGTGTAGTTGCGTGTAACGGGCAAGGTAAACCTCATGAACTACTTGGCTAGCGTTCTACAACATCTCATCATGGATGAACTGTCATGTCATCCCAAGAACTAGGCATGGAACTGGAAAAATACAAACAAGAAAAACTTGATAAAGCAGTCATAACAGGAAATCATGCATGGGAAAAAATCCATAGAACAGTAAATTACCCTATTCACAAATAATATCCTCTACTCAAGCTATAGGAAAAGTAGGAAAACAACAAAGGAAAAACTGGACAAACATAATACCCTGTTCAAGGGGATTGGAGGGATTTTCACAAAATACTAAAAGGATATCTATGGAGAGGCACATTCTACCTACCTTTAGGGTTCTAGTGAAAAATATCCACAATCAACCGCACCCACAAACTGATAACCGCTTCATGGAAGGCCGATCTAAAACTCCCTCCCAATCATCAAAAAGGTCATCCTTTAATACACAAAGGCTACACAACCCTATATATACATGAAAACCTTGAATATCTAAGAATTTAAGAGAGTAAGAGAGAGAAAACTCAAACCAAAACCTCAAAAGACTAGAAGAGTGACTTACCCGAGGAGAACCGCCTTCGATCCTCCAAGAAACCCCTTCGATTTTCCTCCAAACCATGCTAAGGAGCTCCCCCAACCTCAGATAAATGCAACTCCCATGTTATCCATGAGTGGGAGGAGGAAAGGTGGAGGAATGGAAAATCTCGTGTGGCCCAAGAATTAAAAACACAATCTTTAAGTGGCCGCAAGGTTTTCCTGCACTGTTAGGCAAACCGTGCTCCAATCATGCGGTTACCACTATCTCGACCATGGACATCTCATGTCTTGCTCGCACGGTTTGACAAACCGTGCACATCTTGTGTGGAGCCTACTCTCTCATCCTAGTTCTTCACACTACATTCCCACGATGTTTGACAAACCGTGCGCAGCCCATGCAGGGCCCACTATCAATGGTGCACGTTTCACTGGGTTTTCAGCACGGTTTGTTTATACCATGTGCCAACCGTGCGGCCCTGCACATCCTCTAAAATTTTTTTTTTTCTCAAAAACGACCTAAAAATGAAAAATTACCTGAAATGAATGTCTAGGTTATTACGAACTTCCCCCCTTAAAGAAATTCATCCTCAAATGTCCCTAGAATGGGGTAGTAGAAGAAACCCCGAACAACTCTGGCCACTGTGCTCGTACATCGGCCTCCCTCTCCCACGTCTCGTCCTATACTCACCTGTGATGTTATATCACCTTTACTAGAGGGACAAACCAGCCACAAATAACCTTTGTACTATGATCAACAATCCAGATAGGATGATCCTCAAACAAAAGATCCCCTTCGATCTCAAACTCTTCAGGTTGAAAGTCATGAGATGGGCCTGAAAATTAACGTCGAAGCTGTGAAACATGGAAGAATTCGTGCATGTCCTGATAACTTTGAAGTAAATGAAATCCATAGTAAATCTTTCCATCTCTCTCCAACAAATCAAACCATCCGACGTACCTCGGGGAAAGCATACCCCATCTCTTAATCCTTCTGTGCCTCAACTTCGGTGTAACACGTAGGAACACCTGATCCCCGACCTCAAACACCAGAGGTCGTCTCCGCTTATTAGGGTTAGAGTACAGATGAGACTGTGCAGTATCCATCCTCTTTTGAATCATCTCTATCTGCTCTGAAGTCTCTTAAACATGATGATATCTCAGAAAAGATTCATCTCCTACATCCAGCCAATATAGGAGTGACCAGCATGTCCTACCGTACAATCCTGATAAGATGCCATATAAATAGTTGATTGAATAATATAATTGTAGGAAAACTCCACAAGAGGTATATGATTCTCCCAAGAACCTCCAATGTTAATAATGAATGCTCGGAGCATATCCTCAAGCACCTAAATCACCTGCTCGGACTGGCCATCTGTTTGGCGATGGTATGTTGTACTCAAATGTACATGTATACCCAAAGCCTTCTGAAGCCCTTGATAGAACCGAGAATTAAAACACGCATCCCTATTTGAAACAATAGAGTTTTTACCTCTATGTAGGTGTAAAATCTCTCAGATGTATAACCATCCCATATCATTAATGTTGATGGTGTCCTCAATCATCAAGAAGTGAGAATCATTCATGAGTCTGTCAATAACAACCCATACCAAGTCATTTCCTCGTGGAGATATTGGCAACCCGGTCAAGAAATCCATCGCGACGTCATTCCACCTCCACTCGGGAATGGGTAACTGCTGTAAAAGTCATGCAGGTCACTGATGATCCGCCTTCACCTGCTGACAAGTGAAACACCTCAGGACAAAACCTGCATCATCCATGTTCATACCTGGCCACCAATACTGATGGTTTAGATCATGATACATCTTGGTGACGCCACGAAGAACTAACCAAACCGATGAATAAAGGTCCCACATCATCTCCTCGCATATGTCTTCTATCAACAATACACGACCCTTGAAACACAAGATCTCATCATCGCCTATTGTCCATATAAGAATACGGTCATCTCCTGACACACTCTCCCGTAGGTTTAGGCCTTCCGAGTATGATAGTTGCCTCATTTGTACCCGATCAAGGAGAGTAGAGGTAATAGATACAGAAGATAGAAATGTATTCCCCTATCTATCGTTCACCTCCTGATTCATCTCGTAGAACAAATCCATAAGCTACCACTCACTTCTGTCATCTTGAACTGTCTGTATTTGAGTCCTCCTGCTCAACACATCAGCCAATGCATTGCCTTTCCTAGGTGTATAGAAAGCTCAATGTCCAAGGACTAAAGATACAGGACCCACCAAAGTTGTATCAGATTTAGATCATGCTGAGTGAAGATGTATTTGAGACTCTTGTGGTCGGTAAACACCACAATGTGCTCTCCCAGAAGATAATGTCTCCAAAAGTGCAAAGCATGAACAAAAGTTGCTAGCTCCAGATCGTGCGTCGGGTAATTCTTCTCTTGTGGCCTCAACTGTCGAGACCCATACACAATGACTCCATCTCACTGCATAATAACAGCTCCAATACCGATACCTTAAGTGTCACAGTAGACAGCATAGCTCTTTCCCGGCTCTGGAAAGACTAGAATCAGTATATATTTCAACCTCCCTTTCAGCTCCTGAAAGGCTGACTCACACGAATCTGACCCTAATAACTTGACACCCTTCTTGGCCAGACTCATCAGTGGGGCTGCTAGGCATAAAAGGTCAAGTATTAAGCATTCAAAGTATCCTGCGAGCCCTAGAAAACTTCGTACCTCAAAAACATTCTGTGGATTCTCCTAGGAAACTATTTCTCTCACTTTCTCTGGTTCCACTGAAACTTCTGTATCTAAGATAACGTTGCCCAAAAAGTGAATATGATCCATCCAAATGTGGCATTTCGAGAGCTTATCATATAACATATTCTCCCTATGTGTACTTAGAATGATCTCAAGATGGGTAGCATGGTCGTGTCTAGTGTGAGAGTACACCAAGATATAGTCCACAAAGACCACTACAGAAGATTCTATGTATGTATGGAAAACTCGGTTCATCAGTACCATGAAAACTATAGGAGTTTTCATGAGAACGAACAACATAACCATATACTCTTATATTCCTTACCTACTTCTAAATGTTGTGAGAGGTATATCAGATGGTTTAACTCACAAATGATTGTATTCAGACCTCAATTAGATCTTCGAGAACACCCAGGCTCCTCGAAGATGATCAAAGAGATCATCAATCCTCAGAAATGGATATTGTTTCTTGACTATCGACTGGTTAAGCATTCGATAATCCACATAAAGCCTAAGAGTTTCATCTTGCTTCTTCACAAATAGGGTAGGTGAACCCCAAGGAGAAGTTCTGGGTCAAATGAAACCCTTGTCCTGCAACACCTCCAACTACTTCTTAAGTTCCTGAAACATAGGTGTAGCCATCCTATAAGGAGGAATGGACATCGGTGCCTCTCCTGGAACATGCTCAATAGAAAATTCTACCTCACACTCCAGAGGAACACCTGAAAATTCTTATGGAAATACATCTATGAAATGATCCACTACTAGAGGAAAGTCTAACTGTGAAGTCCCCTAGTCATCTAGATAATGACTAGCAATCTGGGGTGTAACTGCTCTTAACCTATGTTTCTCTGGTGTAACACTGCTCGCCTAGACACCCCACTCTCCCTTATGATGCAATGATCCACCCTCTAGTGATATAAAATTCCCCCTTCGACGGTAGTAGTCGTTGACTACCTGGAAGGGAACTAGCCAATCCATTCCGAGAATGACATCATAGCTTGTCATCTCCAGAACATAAAGATCAAAAAAGAATTGACACCCCACAACCTCAAGAGGGAACTCTCTTCACTGACGTACACTAGATGCCCTATTCCCCAATGGTGTTTCTAGCATCAAGACATCAGTAGAAGAAAGGATATAGAGCCCAAGTCTCTCCACTATAGCAACAAAGATAAAGCTATGGGAATCCTTTGTATCGAAAAGAGAATAAGATAAAACAGAGGCCACTATGGTCATACATAGAACTCTAGAAGGTTCTGGATCCTGCTCATGATGGGTCTTCTCTATCCCAAAAGACTGGCCTACTCCACGGCCATGTGACCCTACCTGACCGCTTTGAGTTTATCCACCCTGCTGCCCCATGAAGACTGGTAACTGACCACCCCGGCCTCGACCTCCACCTCGGCCCGAACATTCTGAAGGACTCTAGTTCCCAGACTAGTGAGAAACTAGTGGCGCTTCTCTTAAACAAGGAGCCATGGAATAACCTATATCACCAGTTGCTGGTAAGAAAAACTGACGGAAGCGCTGAAGGTGACCCATCTCTCCGCAAAATCGACACTCTACTGGGTCTCTCTGGCACTACGGCCTCGTATGCCCAGCGCTTCTGCACTAGTAGCATAACACCTGGATACATGAAGACACGTTCCACCTACCATGATGTACATGGAAGGTCTAAATGAACCTTATTAAACACTGTCGAAATTGTATATCGGCACCTGTGTCTAGAATGACGGCTAGTGCCAAGACTAGTAAAACAGGAGGACGTCTCGGTGGCATGACTCTTCCAAGGTCAAGCGCAAACCTTAGATTAGGATTAAAAATTACTAATAACACAAGAGCACAATAGGGGAACATTCGAAAGAAAAATTCATGTTTTATAAAACATGACTACACGTCATGTATAAAAACTACACAACGTGTTCTTTTAAGCCATTCACATGGGCGTGTACTTCTGCCATATTTGGTCGTGTAACACCCCCACCACCCGGTGTTTTTTCCCACACACGGCATGTACATGATCTGTCCTCTTAATCCAAGACTACACGGCATGTATGACCACCACACTGCATGTACTAGATAAGGATTCATTAACCTGTGATGTTAGTTACATAGCCGGCTACACAGCTTACTCTACATGGCGTGTTCTATGGGAACACAGCATGTACTTAAATGTTCTCCCTGACCCGTGTTGTTCGTGACATATCTGGGTACTTAGGATATAGGGAATGGCATGTGAGAACAGGAAACAACGTGTAATGTCAGAGTTTCATACATTTGTGTCATTAGTCACACAAGTAGACACACGGTCACTACAACACTGCTTGTTCTTACCGTACACGGCATGTTCCTGAATATTTTCTACATCCCCGTGTTTCTGCTCACACAGTTAGAAACACGTCTTGAAAACTACACAGCCCGTATTCATGAAGTACATGCCATGTATTCTGAGTTTTTTTTTTGGCAGTAGCCTCAGAAACTGCTCCGGAACCCTGAAAACACAGAAAAAAATAGTTAAGGTTCCAAATTTCGATCTGTGAAGGCCCATACTCCCCACTAAATAAAGTTTGTCATATCATAAATATCATATACTACAGAAACAAGTCAATGATACACCTAGTTCTGACTCATGATGTCCCATAACACCTCAAGTATCAAAATTTGGTGGTCATTCTTGTAAATCTATACACAAAAAACATGTATTTATATCAAACAACAGTTACTTCTATCAAGGAAACTATCAAAACAACATGAATATTTTACACATCATCTATCACAACAACCTGCAATCACTAATGCATCCAAGATGTCATTGAAATAATTCATGACGTGTGACTTCTAGAAAGTGCCTATATGATGCATGAGATGGAATACCCTCATCTCATTGGGTTAAAACAGAAATATAACCTCAATAATATCAAAAGTAACAACAAAAATCATGTGAGTCACTCACTGTGAAATCAAATAAACTTTAAAATTGAAAACGAGTAAATTTTTAATAAATGAGTTAGTATGGATTTTCCCTGTACACGGGTCAGCTCCTCCAGGGCACAACATATTACTAAGTACCTATTCTATCCTATCCATCACTAAAGGCTCCAAATAGAATGTAATGAGAAAAGAAAACCCTCTAATACCCCTTTGTAATGTCCTAGATCTGGAAGCCACCTAGATGCGCCCCGTACCTGGTTGGTCACATGACCTCAAGCGCATTTCCCTGAAACCCAGAGGCTGCGGACTAGTTGGGAGGGACTTGGGTGTGATAGTGGGGAAACTATGCCCTCATTGGCTGATTAACACAGAAGAAGATAAACAAATAAACATTAGTAGAAGCAGTAGTATCCAACAACAGTAAACAACATAAGACTGAAATGACAAACAACTGGAGAACATATATATATAAAGTGATTCATGGTACATATATGTCTAGGAAAACAGCCAAACAAGTCATAATGCTTGAATACAACAGCGTTAAACCCTTGTGAAAAAGAAACCAAATAAACTCCTCAGCATTACAAGCCATAGCTTTGTCCCATGCTCTCGAACTCCACATCAAGTCAAGTTCCTGAAGTAGAAGGGTGATTTCCCTTTTCTATACCTGCAATAATACAATCTGTTTGGTCCCAAAAGCATTTCCTAAATGGGGTTTGAGTCAAATCCTAGTAAAACCCGCCTAAAGATCTGTGCCTAACAGTTAGTAAATATATGGAAGGTAGAAGTGCAGAAATCTGTAAACAATCCACATTTTCAGTTATAAAGAAACAACTAAAAAAAGATGATAATCACAACTGGTAACCCTCTATGAAGTACTTACAACCTATCCCCTCTAGTTCTACCGATCATGTACAAGCAAGCACCTAACAAACATGTAACCCTCTGGGATGTGACCACAGCCTATCCCCTCTGTTCCTACCAATCAAGTACAATCAACCCTCTTGGAGGCACACTCAGTATAACCTCTCTGGTTCAGCTTAATCATAGAATCTCTTGGGAAGTACTCACTGTAAATTCCCCCTATGGTGTCATATCGTACTAAAGGTGCTCTGGGGAAGCACTCATTGTCAATTCCCCTATGGGCCATGTCGAGGAACTACAAACACTCTCCATAAGCACTCAACGTTAATTACCCCTGTGGTCTCACATCATATAATATAATGACACTCTGGCGAATCCCTCAACGTCCATTCTCCCAATGGTCTTTACAACAGGTTCTCATGGCCTTGTGTAAGTCATGAAAGTGTAGCAGTGCGTAATGGCCAAGACAAACCTCACGAACTACTTGGAATGCATTTTACAACAACTTAGCATTAAAGAACAGTCACACCATCCAACAAACTAGTAATGGAACTATAAAATGTATAACATGAAGAACTAGTCCAAACAGTCATAACAGGTAATCATGCATGGAAAAAACATCCATAGAAGAGTAAATTGCCCTATTCACAAACAATATCCCCTACTAAGGCATATAAGAAAATCAGAAAAACAACAAAGGAAAAATTGGATACACACAATAACCCATTAAATGGGATTGGTTGGATTTTTACAAAATACTCAAAGGATTTCTACGAAAAGCCCCAAACAACCTACCTTTACGGTTCCGGTGAAAACAATCCACAATCAACCGCAACCACAAACCGGCAACCGCTTCATGAATGACCTCTCTAAAATTCCTTCCATATCATCAACAAGGTCAAACATTAACACAAAAAGGCAATACAACCCTATATCTACATGAAACTCTTGTAGATATAGGAATTTAAGAGATGGAGAGGGAGATAACCTAAACTAAAACCTCAAAGGACCAAAATAGGGACTTACCCGAGGAGTATCGCCTTCGATCCGCTAAGAAACCCCTACGATTTGCCGCCAAAACGTGCCAAGGAGCTCCCCCAACCTCTGAAAAACACAAATCCCATGTGAGACATGAGTGGGAGGAGGAAAGGTTGAGGAAAAGAAAATCCCAAGTGGCCCGGGACTTAAAAACCCCAAATTTAAGTGGCCGCACGGTTTCCCCCACACAGTTTGGAAAAACTGTGCGCCAACCGTGCGGTTGACACTATCTCGCCCAGGGACATCGCACGGATTTCCTGCACGGTTTGACAAAATATGTGCAGCCCGTGCGGAGCCCACTGTCTCATCTAGGGGCTTCGAATGACTTTCCCACATGGTATGAAAAACTGTGTGTAGCTCGTGTGGAGCCCACTGTGTAGGGTGCATGGTTTCGTGGGCTGGCCGCGTGGTTTGTTTAAACTGCGCACCAACCATGAGCCCCTCTAAAACCTCTGGAAAATTCCTTTTTTCTCTCAAAAACAACCAGATAAGGAAAACGTGCCTGAAAAGAAGGTATGGGTTGTTACATAATTAATCTAATGTCTAACTAAACAATCACTATACATCTTGGTATTACCCCAAAACCAAAAGAATATTCCCATAATATACCAATTATAGATCCAATTATATAGAATCATCTAGAAAAAACAGTTTGGAACCCTATATATTATCTCTTTGAAAACCATGTTACATATCACAACATCATGGTCAATAAATTAAAAACATAACTCCATGGAATCCATAATCTACTTGTATCTATTTTTTATTATGTATTTATAAAAATTTCAATGAAAATTGTCATATGTTATTTAATATCTAAGGAATCATGAACCCATGGCTGTCAACTATAATACATAACCTATATTCATCATATCTGTCCAAAAAATAGAAGAATAAATTCTATTACTAAGACACCAAAAATGGCCCAAATCTATTCTAATCCATGCCTAAATATAATATTGAAACTGATATCCAATTTCCCCCTCACTAGAGTATTCATACTAACATATACATCATTTATCAAAAATGTAACCAAACTAACTATTCCAATGTCATCAAAAAACAATTTCTGATGACAATTTGAAAAATATGTGAAAGATGAAATGTTTTTCCACAAAACTAATTTCTTACTACAAAAGGGTCACACATACCAACTCAATTCTAGCTAACTCAACTGACTATTTGGTTACCAATATCCACATGCAGGGTTATAGATAGTCACAACACACCATAATTATTAAGGACTATGTTTCGAAAAAATTCACATTAAGCAATAAATCCTAAAATCATATACAGCCCACAACAAAAAGGTCTCACATTCAAAGGATTTCTCAGAAGTACCATTAATACATTTTCAATATCCTATATTAAACACTATGTATAACAACTTTACATATTTCTTAAAAATTTATCAAAAGATGAGTTTATGAGACATTATAATGGGAAAAGCATCACATTATCACATACATATTATATGGTTGAAAATTATAACTCATGCTATTTCATTGACCCCAAAAAATCATAAATTTGATCAATATCATGTACAAAAATATCCATAATATATATATTATTCCAAATTTCACATTTAATCCTTTAATTTAAAAGAATTTTCATAAAAAATGGTCATATAAATGAAATGAATATTATATGTTCAATTGAATATTTTTTTATTAGTTATAATTGGAATTTTATTTTATAGATTTATTATAATACTCATGATATATGATAATATGATACATTTTCAATCCATTACATTAAAAAATATTTCCTTAATTTATGCTTAGTTCTATGAAATTTCAGTAAAATATTTTAATGGTAAATGTTTTATAAGACATTACAAGAATTTTATTTAGCTTACAACCAATAATAATACAAGTACTCCATCACATAACATTTCATTATCTATTTTAATTATTGGTTTATAAATATTCTACCATAATATTTTATAGAAAATTACATATAAATGGTAACATATGAATTGAATAACATGCTCATTTCCCTATATTCGTATCTAAAAAAATTAAATCGAAAAACCAAAATGTGGATCATATATTAATTACATGATTGATGTTTAGATTCACTATTTTCATTCCACCCAAGTAATAAAATCACATAAATCAACGACCGCTTAATCACGTGTATCACTCTATAATAAATAAGTTAATATAAAAATAAAAAATAAAGAAGAAAAATATCTTCCTTAGTAAAGTGAACATCCACAATAAATAGGGTGTTCATTCGCAAGATAATTTTAGAAATTTTTTTTTTGAAAACTCTGAAATATATGTCTACCTTTCTCAAATAATCATGTATTATAATGTGATTAGTTACAACCTTATAATTTTCATTACCATAGTCCACTAATCAGTGTCATGGATGATGGTTTCACTTCAACCCAACAATTCCAACCTAAAGGCTAACAACTTGTAGCATTAGTCTAAGGTTGTACTGTGGAGAGAATATGCCCACATATAATATTTCTATAACTATGGAAAAAAAAATTTTCGAGATGCATCCAAAGAAAATTAATAAACCATTACCATGAAGAGTTAGATATAAATAATTTTAACACATACTTTATCAAAATGAGTCGTATATGTTTAAAATAGTTATACATCGGAAGATATAATATATAAAAAAATTAAAAAAAGTAAAAATAGATAAATCCACAATTTGTGGAATGGTGCCCTAGACAAGTCCCAAACAACAATGGATTCCCCATCTGGATGAATAAATCATCATCAATATACAGATATCCATTATCATTACGTATAAGTAGGAAGTCTTCTTTGGGGACAACTTTTGTCAAGGGAATGGATGGAGTAAACACAGTTGGTCTTCACTAATACCTGAGATAGGAAAATCATTATTGACCAATAATGTACAAAGAGATGATAATAGTAAACAATGGAAAACATTAACAATATTTACCATAATCGATCCATAGATTATACATTGAATCTCGGGGTTGATCGAAAATGCTTCCAACAATTTCCTAAGCATCTATCCATTATATCCCACAGATACAAAATCATGTATATGGTAACATCAATAAAGAATGTAGAAACCATGAATCATAAAATTATCCCATTGGGGTAAGGCCCCATGGTATAAAAAAGATTACTTTCATCTAACCAATGTGATATTTTCTAACATTATCCCAATCCATGATTCAAAAAACAATTCAATGGGTGATTATGCCATAACATCATATATGGTGTTTCATCAAACAGAAATCTGAGATATTTCCAAAAAACATCTTAAATAATGTTACTTCAAATGATCCTAATGGGGAAATCCATATGGACTCCCATTATATTATACATCGTACAAACCCATATAGTCTTTAGCCCTTGTTTTCTTACTAATGTTTAATCATATATATGTACATAAATAAACCAATTAAAGGTTCATTACCCTTGTATACAATAGATCTTATAGAAAAATCATGTAACTCAAGTTCTTCACCATCTCTCACAAATTCCCAACTTATTAAATGTATAATTTTTCAATTCATGACACACCTAGTGTTAAATATTTTGAATTTCTAAGATAATCAACAAAAAAATGTTTGATAATGTACCATTCACACACCCACATTTTTATTGTTGGTCTAATACACCTATAGGGTTACCTAATTAATTTTAGAAGACACGTCCAAATGATTGGAAAAATCTATTTGTGGTATTAATTATTATTTCACTAAATTTTTCAATAATTGTGTCTTTTTTATAAGTTATATTTCATAACATAGGGTTACAAAAATTCAATTATTAATTTTGAATAATATAACAGTAATGTTGGCATGAATTCATATTACATATAGTCACAAACTATACATTGCATATTTGATATCTTATAGAACACAAACTCATAAATATATCCAAAACCATCAAAAAAGTTTTATTTTCAAAAAAATATTATAAATAATAAAAATATATAAAAATCTGGAAATATAAATCTCCCATCCCATCCCCCATGGAACATAATGTGACTAAAAAAATACAGTCTTTCATAGGTTAGGGGGTGGTAACTAGAATCGAATAAGAAAAACCCAATAAGGGAAGGAATTTTCCATTAAACCTATACACAAACAAAAATCTCAAACTGTGGAAGGTAAACACTATGTATACTAGAACTATCACAAATACAACTAATGAGAACACAATAAAAAATGAAATTACAAAGGGTCTATAATACAATACCATAAAAAACAAAAGAAAGATCAAATTCTGTGACCTTTCCGCTTAAACCACAACATAAAGGGAAGGTGATTGGTAGCTACATATATTGATAGAATTATTTCTCATTCATATTGTGTCAAAGATCATATCCTAGTCCCTTAACACCATGGTCTTCATAAAACCGTCGATCCCCTTCATGATACATTACATGTGCCTATGAAGCCTGTGCAAGAGTGAGTGACATAGTACTCATTAGATACCCGAAACCACAAAGGAAAGACCACACATAATGACCTAATATAATGATCAAATAGAAAGAACAGAAAAAATGTATCTCACAGAACGTATATCTCAAAGTATAAAATGTAAGATATTTAGTCATAATGGCGATTCATATATTAAGTCTAAGGGAAACCTCCCTTTTGAGTCACTGAGGTATTCTTGGCTATTGGACCAATATGTTTTGATCGGTTGTTGGACCACTATAGTTTGCTTGGCTCTTGGACCACTATGGTCGGCTAGTCGGTTAGACCAGTGAGGTTCACTTGTCAATTTAACAACTAATGTACGATCATCTATTGGACCACTGAGGTCCAGTCGTCTTATAGACCACTAATATCTTGAAGTCTATTGGACCACTGAGGTCCCCACTTATCATTGAACATTGAGGTCTGCTCATCTGTTGGACCACTAGGGTTCACTAATCTATTTGACCACTGAGGTAGGATCTTCTGATAGACCTTTGAGGTCCACTCTTCTATTGGAAAACTAAGGTCCACTTGTAATATACATTTTTTCACCGCCAGCCATAGTATTCCTTCTCAATGTGCTCTTGATTCTTAGGGAATCTACTCCTCATGACATCGGTCGTATCTTGACTACAATGAAAACTCACATATAGTATACCCAACGGACCATCTTGTCGCATGGGTACCGACACTATATGCATCGTAACAATCAGACACACAGTCTAAAAGATATTAGAGTTTTTGTAAACAGGGGATGGTTGCATCCCAACATGTTCTGACCTGGTAAAACTAACTCGACCAACCCGACATGGGTGTCCCACATGAACAGACCTGTTTTTCAAACCTTACCAAGTTGGTTTTGGTGAAACCCAGCTCAGACTGGCCTTGTGCCCCTACCCATTAGGCCATTCTGGAACTGCCTAGGTTTTTTTTGTGGGTCCAGCCAAGTGGGTCTCCTAGTGACCGAGTTCTCATCTTGTCATGTCAGACTATGTTTGACCAGTTTTGATTTATCGATCCACCTATGGGCCCAATTTTCCACTCATCCCATATGGAATTGGTGGGTAATTTCTCCTCAAGAACAGGATGCCCATGGTCCTGGTTTATTTCGTAGGCTCGTACCGCATCATGGGTCCATCTTGGATCCATCTCAGATGCCATAGAAGATCCCGATTTGTGCGGCTACACGGCTGGCTTAGTCCGGTAACCTCCACTCTGCATGTGGTCCACACCGGACTGCATGCCAGCACACTATGTCCCTCCCCATGTGATACTTCCCTTGATTTGGCACCCAAAAAATGCTACCATCATGCACTGATATACCCTTTGATGTTCGCGACCTCCACCACCTTAGCATGCTAATGGGGCTTACCGCCTCCCTTCTTTTTCAGTCCGCGGTACTGGGGGAACATGTTTCTTCATCATCATGGGTGCATTTCTTGCGAACTATTATTGTGTTCTATCATTGATGTCATAGAACGCCTAGATGTGACCCTTGTCACCTAGCACCATGGTTCGATGCTCATCTGAATGTTATGACATGAAGAATAAGAAAAACACAATAATATAATTTGAGAAGGACTCAAAACACAATAACACCCAAATAACATTTAAGGGCTTTTTTCATGTTGACCCAAATGCGTTCTTTTTAGTAAAAAAATGAAGTACCAAAAATAAGATATAATAGTAACTAATATAGATACCCTATTTATCCGGAATAATTGTCCCTTTCGTATAAACGATCGATCCTTGGGTTAACTAGTTCGTGGGATAACTCATGATTATTAATTAAAATAAAGAACATAGAAAATAAATTCACAAATAAATGAATCATGCACTTACATGGGAATGTATATTGCATTAGTATGATCATCTTTCATCGTACATAAATCTTTGATCCCAAATCCTCTCTCTAGTGTTTTCATCACCATTATCTGATTTTTTGGAATTCTTTGTTAGATAGTTTTTCATCATTGTCAGTCAGAATATTTCTAGGGTATTTAGTCAACCCTAAATTTCATTTTTAATTAACGGAGGAATACAAGCATTCATTTCAGCATTGCCAACCTATTCCATTGATGTGGTTCATTAATGGGATTCTGCATCACCTAGTCATTGCACTGCAGTGCTAACAATGTGATGCATAACAAAGAAGAAAATATAACAAAATAATGTTTTATGTTTTTTTATTTTTCATACAAAAAGTATTAAAGTCAACATTAACCCTCAACCCATGCTTTTCGAGGTTAAACTCTACCTAATGGATTCACATCCTCATGATATCAACTATACTAATGGATTTCAAATCAGAGTTACCATTTAGGGGATATACGGATTTGAAAAATAAAATATTCGTTAATAAATTATTATTTTTAAATCCATTATCTACTTTCAAATGATGGCTCGTACCGTCCAATGTTAGGACCATTATAGAAGAATCCTGATGCTCAAGGTTCGAAGGTGCCATAATTTTTTTTTTAATTTAGAACTGTTTTAATGTTTTGAAAAACTCCCCTTGTATAATTATTTAAATTACATTTAAAATTTTTCAAAAATATGTTCCAGACACTCCAGGCCTTGAAATTACATGTTTTCTCAGATCCTAGCTTCAAATAATCCAATTTAATTTTAAAAAAATTGACAATGAATTCCATGGTATTATAATACTCCCCCTTTAGGTATTTATGCCCTCAAATTCCAAAACTAGTTCTAAAATAAAAATGTGGGGCACTGAGCCTGAATCTAAGCCTCACACTCAAAAAATGATCTTCTAGAAATTCATGTGTTTCCAATGAACATTCGCTGGAGGAATCAAATATTCAATCTGGATCCTCTCATGTCAATCCTCTATATCCATTCGGTACATAATGCATGTCACCTTGTCGTCAATGTCCATCTCACCATGGTCGATGACGTGAGAATGACCTTGATTGTATCTCCTCAATTGGGAAACATCCAAGACGTCATACAAAGTCTCTAACATCAGCAGTTGATCCAAGTGGATCACCACCTCCACCACACTACTTAGTATCACTAAAAAATCGATGAACCTCAGAGATAACTTTATACCCTAGCCAAATTTGTATATCCCTCATCGAGGAGTGTCTCATAAGAGTATGTGGTCCCCCTATTAGAAATGGTAGAGTCTCCATTGACAATATGTATAGAAATTTTGTTGGATTTGTGTGTTCATCATCCTCTCTCAAATAACTTCAACCATCTAAGTAGTATCATGTACTATCTCTGGACCCATGAGTGATGACTCCCCTAGGATTGTCCCACATTATGTTGACATGCATGTTCATCCATACAATTCCTCAAACATATCCATACCTATAGTGGAGGGGTATCTATTGTTTTACCCAAACTCCACTAGTGGTATGTGGTCCTTCCAACATTTACCAAAATAAAGAACATAACCTTGATGCATGTCCCCCATGAACTGTATGATCTTCTCCATATGGCTATCCTTATGTGAGTTAAAGGCTATGCTGAAATGCATCTATATATTAAATTATTCCTATAATCACTTCCACAATTAGGATGAAAAGCTTAAATCATGATATGATTCTATTTTATATGGTTCTCCATGGATTTGAACCATCTACTTCATGTGGAGGGGTCAAAATATATCAATGGAACCATGTTCTTGAATGGGATGGAAGTGAGCCGACCAGGGGATTCGTTATATGATGACATAAAAGATATCATTACCCCTAGACATACATGGTAATCCTATCATGATGTCCATTGATATTACATACAAAATGCACTCTGGTACCTCAATGGATTTTTTCAAACTGGTTGGATCCAGGTTATCAGCCTTAACTTGATTACAAGTGACGCATCTCGAGACAAACTATATCAATGCATTCTTCATCCTCGGCCACCAATACAAATGTTATAGGCCCTATTAAATCATTTACACACCTGGATGTACATCCAAATAGGTTTAATGGAACTCCATCAACATCTCCTCCTATAACTCCACTTGTACAATGATGCATCCTCTAAAATCGATGATGTTCTCCCTAGATTTTGAATATCTATCGGGGGGAATGCCCCATGGAAACCTACGAACATATCATCTCCCAGTTATCATCTCCATGTTGTTCAACGTAGACTCATAGTATGAGTGGAGGAGAAAAAATCATTGAATGATAAAAAGTTGACTCATATCTATCCACAATGGATTTCAGAAGTGAGGGAAACTCCTTGGAGGTCGTAGTTGGGAACTCGATTTCTTGATGATAAAATATTCCACCAGTTTCCCCTTCCACAGTTTGTAGACTCTATTGAAGTTATAGTCCTCAAGTAAAACTATAAAAAATAATTATCTCATATTCATATTCTTTTGAGAAAAAATATACTGGAGACTCTCATGGTTAGAGTAGATGATGAATCATTCACCCATAAGGTAGTGTCCACACATCTTCAGGACTAAGACTACCACTACCAAATTAATGTCTTTTGTCCAATATATATGCTCTTGTGGCCTGAATTTTTGTTAGCAATAATAAATCACTTCATTTCCCAACATTAGGTTAAATACTTTTCTAATTCATGATTCCTCATAGTACAACATGAAATCGGTGCCCTCCTCAGGTAGCCTCATGATAAGAGAACAAGTCATGCTAAGCCTCATCTGCTGAAAGCTTAGATAGAATATTTCTATCTACTCAATGAATTTTTCCTAATTAGTCAATTTGATAATTGAATATCCCACTTTAGAGAATTTGGGCACAAACATCAAATAATACCCTGCACACTAAATCAAACGCCACACCTTGGTAATTCTCTCGGGTGGCTCCCTAGCATGAACTACCTCAATCTTCTATAGATATCCCAAAAATCCATCCATTTAGATGACATGTCCCTTTAGATGGACCTTTCATATCCATATATCCATATTTGAGGGATTTCCATAATGATGGTTATAAGGCCCCAGCCTTAAACCTTACATAATATTGAATTAAATTAATAATTCACAATGAGGATCTTTTCAGGTTTAGAGTTTTAGTGAATTAGAACATAACTATTAAATCTCAAATGATTACAAAGTAGACACTTCTACTAAGTTTCCATAGGATTAAAAACTCTTAAAAAGAAACATTTCTAGTTCCATGTTTTATATAGCATGACATTCCCTTGATCCCATCCTTGACCCTATTCCACATTAAGTCCTGTGAAAAATATTTCAAAAAACATGGGGTGAGCATAAAAAGCTCAGTAAGGGATACACAAAGAATGAAAAAAGTTAGTTTATAAAAACAACAAGTAAACTATGTATTCTTTATCAATGTAATACTTTTCACCTTTATGAAGTCGAAAAAACTCTTCACTGAATAAAAGATCATTACTTACCCTTTTGTAACCAAAATATTACCATAAAACCCATAAAAAAGATCACATAACATATAAAGGTAACTTGGGACATAAACATACTTATGTGGAATAACCATATGGTCGACTTCCACACATATCACTTAATGGAATAGCCATACGGCCAACTTCCATACATACTTAATGGAATAGCCATACGACCGACTTCGATACCCAATGCATTGGAGGTTATAACGTAACCACTCGTCCAGGTATTCACGGCACCACCCGTCATATGGTTTATCACGTAACCACCCGTCAAATGTCCAATTACCATAATAAAAATAATAAGACATAAAACAAATATAATGGAATGAAAACATTTCCACACTTTGATCAAAATATATAACTTAAATATATTGACATAAAAATCCATTATAAAAACCATTTTCAATACCAAAATACATAAAAGAGTATATGGTATTTATTTCATTTTAAAAAAAACCTTACGGCTTGTTCAGGAAGCCAAAGACCAAATAATACTCGCGGTGGAGGAAAAGGTCGCTGTCACCGCGTATGTTAAAAGAAACATGCCTTTTTGTCGTTTTGTAAAACGCTTCGTAGAAAAATATTTCTTTTTTATAAAATTAAAAGTAAAAGGGGTTTATACGCCGTATAAAATACTGTTGTGTATAAAACGAAATATTCCTCAATGAAAGGAGATTGATACAAAGTCCCTTACCTCGGGTCCGACTTG
Source organism: Viscum album (assembly GCA_963277665.1). Classification (NCBI taxonomy): domain Eukaryota; kingdom Viridiplantae; phylum Streptophyta; class Magnoliopsida; order Santalales; family Viscaceae; genus Viscum; species Viscum album. The sequence goes on from OY728147.1 coordinate 1,246,796,437, forward strand.
ACTCGATCATTCTTTAACTTCCTGAATAATAAACTTGAGTTAATTTATACTTGCTTAAGAACCTTTTTCAAGCTTATTATTCCTTTTATATAACTTATTTCCATGTTATAAACATTATGTAATCATTAAGTTAATAATGTTTGTTTTGTCGATATTTAGTTCTTAAGTCGTAAGTGGACTTCTTACAATTACATGTTGTTCGTGTGGTCAAATGTTCTTTATATCCAGAATGATATTCCTGATTTGGATATCATATATATCATATATATCTAGAATATACATGTATTTATAATATCACATAATCATTTAGTGGTATGAAACGAATTGCACCGTTCATGGAGACGGTAAGCCGTACGTACGCATGAATGCTACATTCATTTCTATGTCATAATAATTAAAACTGAATGAGAGGTATGTATATTTGAATTCCATAATTATATCAATTATTTAGATGTAACATAAATCATATATATCCATTATATATATTTACTTATAATAGTACATTACATTTGGGGATAAGAAATGAAATGCACCGTTCATGGAGACGGTAAGCCGTACATATGCATGAACGCTACTTTCATTTTTGTATCATAATTTAATGGAAAGAAATAATAATGATATAGAGGTATATTATAATTCTAATATAACATCACATATAATAACTTTAAATCCATCCTTTATATGTCCCACATATGGCATTAACGAATCACATCACTTTGAGGGGGCGATAGTCCGCACTTCCTAAAATGAAATTATCGTGTTTACCCATAATGGAAGCCATAACAGTATGCCATAAATAAAAAAAACAGAAACTTAAGGAAAACATAAACATATTATATATCATATATAAATATAGTGACATCTTAATGGCAACCATTAAAGGTTTTATATGAGTGTTTGAACAATCAACGTTCCGTGAGGCAGAAATTCGCCATCCACAGAAACAGTATGTTCTTTAACCATTAGATGTTGTTGTGTGTAAGTGTAGCTCGAATAATTATTATAAAAACATCCTAGTATATGTAATATACTGGTGTTTTTACAAAATAAATTAATAAAAATAGTTTAGGGGGTTGGAGAAGCAAAATAAAACAAAAGGACTCAAGTGAAGACAATACCTTAAAATTGGGTAACTTCTTTTGGTTTGAGCTCAAAGGCTTCCTTAGGAAGACTTAAGACCAAAGTGAGGCTTCTAAGAGTAATATAGGGATTTGGAGAGACAAAATAGGCAGGGTTTGGCCGAGCCAATGGCTTTTGAAGTGTGGGTAGGGTGGTAGAGGTGAGGGCCTTTTATAAGAGGAGAGGAGGGGCACTCTTGGAAAGTAAAGAAATGTTACTTTATTTTAGAATTTGTTTCGGATTTTAATGGTCCCACATTGATTTTTTTCGAGGATAAGGTGATAATGTTTCGAAATATACCCATCCAATAGGTTTTGGACATGTGTAGGTCATAGATTTTACATTATCTATTCATTTTATTTAAATCCATTATTAATGAGGTAATCGCTACATCATCATGATGTCATAAATAATTTAATATATATAATGTCTAAAAATTATAAAAAATATAAAATGATGTAGGAAATCTTTCTATTTTTCTAATGAATATTTATAGTCAAAAATCTGGCTTGTATAACCCCATGTAAAAATTGTTTTAGTAAAACATCTCATGTTTGTGTCATTTTTACTTTTACATTAAATAAAAAGTTTTTTATGTCATTTCCCAACGAAAGTAGCTCCATGGGGTCCCCAAGTTGACCCATGGATTTTCTTGGTCGGCCATGACACATCAAATGAGGGTAGGAAATGTGTCGAGATCATCTAATATTATTAAAACATTATTTTTACCTTATACTACACTAATTACCTTTAATCGCGATTAAGAACTTAAAAGTTATTATTCACCAAAAAATTATTTTAATCTCATTGAACCACATTTTAATTCTTAATGAAAACCATGTATGTCGGAATTTTGAATATCAAATCACAGAAGTGACAAAGTTTCATTTAAACAAAAAATCAGTTTCATTAACTACCACATAGTGGTTTCACTATTCATCAAAAAATTGACGTTTTTCAGAAAAATACCAAAACATTACCCTGAACTATATTTGATATTCTGAATTCAAAAATGATGTCTATTTTACAAAATTCAAATCATATAAGTCAAATTAATTAATTTAATAATTAATTCCCACTGTCATGACAAATAGCGTGTTTTTATGAAATAATAAGTATCAAAAGATTGACACTAATTTAAGTCCGATTTCAAAGTGAAATTAATTCCAATGAAAACTATTACATTTAATGGTAAAAATATATTCTAATTTCACATTAAAACCAATTCAAAATATAATATAATCATATAAATAAATTAGATTAAAAATATGTTTTGAATTAAAATACAACATTTTACACTATTCATTAAAAAATGAACTTTATCGAAAAAATTCCAAAAAATTACACAATGTAAATTTTTGATGTCCTGATTCTAAAGAAAAGTTTTATTTGGTCCAATAAAATGTATAAGAGTGAACAAAACTATATTTAATGACGGTTCGCCATCAAAAGGCGATAAGTGAACCTTTAGTGAAAATTAGGGCATATATGCCTAAAATTGAATGCTTTTCGTATTTTAAGCCTTTATCTTCTATTGGATAAATGTAAAAAAAATTAAAAACATATATAATCATATTTTATTTATTTCTATCCATTCCCGCCAATACAAATAATATTTGTTAACTACCATTTAAAATAATATTATTTTATTACTAGTGTGCAACGTAAGATTTCAATGAAACTCTTTGTTGCGTATCGGGTACGCTATCGAACATAGCAACCCCTTTAAAGTAAAATTAATATTTAATTCGTAAATATTTATAAATATGAAAAATCTTTATTCTTTATTTACCTGGGATGTTACAACCTTCCCCCCTTTTGGGAATTGCATCCACACAATTTTATTCACTTATCAAAATAAGTGGGGGTATTTATCCCTCATAGCATTTTCAGATTCCCACGTTGCCTCTTCAACCATATGGTTTTTCCACAAAACATTTACCTGGTGAATTACCTTATTTCACAACACTTTCTCTCCTCGGTCAAGAATCTGGACTGGTTGTTCTTCATATGATAGGTTCTCCTCCAGCTGAACTACCTATGGACTCAAAACATGATATGGGTCTGGCATATACTTCCTCAACATCGTAGCATGAAAAACATTGTGTACCTGAGATAAACTCGGAGGTAAATCCACTCAGTATGAAACTGATCCAACTTTCTCCAGAATTTCATATGGTCCAATAAACCATGGACTCATCTTTCCTTTCATACCAAATCTCATCACAGTTTTCCATGGAGAAACATTGAGAAAAACATGATCACCTACCTCGAATGATAGATCCTTCCTCCGGTTATCCACATAACACTTCTTCCTGCTCTGAGCTGTTCTCATGTGTTTCCGAATCAACTGAACTTTTTCTACCATCTCTTTTACAACTTCAGGTCTCATCGGCTTCATTTCACCCACTTCATCCCAAAAAGCCGGAGTTCGACACCGCTTCACATATAATGCCTCAAACAGTGCCATCTGTATAATGGAATGAAAGCTGTTATTATAAGAAAACTCAACCAAAGAAAGATGTTGGTCCCAACCTCCCTGATAGTCAATCAAACAAGCTCGTAGCATATCCTCTATGGTCTGAATTGTTCGTTCTGACTGCCCATCTGATTGAGGATGAAAATATGTACTAAAATTTAATTCAGTACCCAACAACTTCTGAAGGCCTTTCCAAAAGTTAGAAGTAAACCTAGGATCACAATCTAACACAATGGAGAGAGGAACTCCATAAAACTTGACTATATCTTTAAGATACAAACGGGAAAGTTGATCTAGTGAAAATGTATCTCGTAAAGCAAGGAAATGAGCAAGTTTAGTCAAGTGATCAACAATAACCCATATTGAATTATTACCTCGTGATGTACTCGGTAATCCCACCACAAAGTCCATGGATATGTTTTCCCATTTCCACTATGGCACCGGTAAAGGCTGAAGCATCCCTTTCGGTAACTGCCGCTCTGCCTTAACATGCTGACAAGTCAAACACTTCACAGTAAAATCAGCAATATCCATTTTCATTCCATCCCACCAGTAATACTCCCGCAGATCTCTGTACATCTTAGTACTGCAAGGATGAACTGAAAACGATGAACTATGAGCCTCACATAACAGCTCATTCTTCAACTGTGAATACCAGGCACACATAATCTCTTCCCAAACCTCAAAACACAATCATTATCAATGTTGAATTCAGGCAACTTACCCTTCTGAACAAGGTCTACCTTTTTCTGCAACTCACTATCTTCCCCCTGTGCTTTCTTAATTCTGTCTGATAGGTATGATCTCACTGATACCTAAAACAAAACAGAATAACTTCTTGCACCAACAACATCTATGCCAAAGTTCATCAAATCAAAAACCAAAGGATCTCGTCCCAAACGTAGCATGGTTAATGAAGCATTACTTTTTCGACTCAAAGCATCATCCACTTTATTTGCTTTTCTCGGATGGTAATGAATTGTACAATAATAATCCTTGATTCATTCCAGCCATCTTATATGTATCATATTAAATTCCTTCTGAGTGAATATATACTTTAAACGTTTGTGATCAGTATATATTTCACACTTTACTCCATACAAATGATGCCTCCCAATTTTTAACGCAAAAACAACAGCAGCTAATTCCAAATCATGTGCATGGTAATTTACCTCATGAGTTTTCAACTGACGTGAATCATAAGCAATTACCTCATAATTCTACATTAGGACATAGCCAAGTCCCTTCCATGAAGCATCACTGTATATAAAAAACTCACCATTCCCAGAAGGAAGTTCCAAAACTTGAGCATTCACAAATCTTCTTTTCAACTCCTGGAAACAATCATCACAATCTTTTGTCCAGATAAACTTAACACCCGTCCGAGTTAGCTTAGTCATTGGACAAGATAACCGTGAAAATATTTCAACAAACCTTCGGTAGTAACCTGCCAAACAATTAAAACTACGGATTTCAGTTACATTTTTGGGTCTTGGCCATTCTTCAACAACTTTTGTTTTAGCAGGATCAACAGTTATGCCATCTTTTGAAACAATGTGACCCAGGAAAGAAATTTGTTGTAACCAAAACTCACACTTGCTGAATTTTCCATATAGTTTCTTTTCTTTTAAGGTTTGCAAGATAACCCTTAAATGTCTTTCATGATCCTTTTTACTTTTAGAAAACACCAAAATATTGTCAGTATACACAACCATGGTTTTTCACCTGAGTTAACTGAGCCATCACTGCAACAAACTGTTCAGTTCTGATTCTGACCATCTCAGGATACTAATTTAGAAGTTAATTTCCACCTGTATACCATCCTAGCACAACATCCATGTATCCTTTTTGAATAACCATTCTAAACACATAAATATCTTAGTCTAAGCAACATGGTAATCATTAAATGCTATATCATTTCAATCATACCATAAATTAACTTATAATTTAACACTTCTCTAACTCCTAAAGTTGTCTAAACCGACCTCTGATACCAACTATAAGGCCCCGACCTTAAACCTTACATAATATTGTATTAAATTAATAATTCACATTGAGGATCTTTTCAAGTTTAGTGTTTTAGAGAATTAGAACATAACTATTACATCTCAAATGATTACAAAGTATACAATTCTACTAAGTTTCCATAGGATAAAAAATCTCTTAAAAAGAAACATGTCTAGTTCCATGTTTTATATAGAATGACATTCCCTTGATCCCATCCTTGACCCTATTTCACATTAAGTCATGTGAAAAAAAATTCAAACAATTGGGGTGAGCATAAAAACATCAGTAAGGGATACACAAAGAATGAAAATAGATAGTTTATCAAAACAAAAAGTAAACTATGTATACTTTATCAAAGTAATACTTTTCACCTTTATGAAGTAGTAAAAACTCTTAACTGAATAAATGATCATTACATACCCTTTTGTAACCAAATTATTACCATAAAACCCATAAAAAAGATCACATAACATATAAAGGTAACTTGGGACATAAACATACTTAAGTGGAATAACCATATGGTCGACTTCCACACATATCACTTAATGGAATAGCCATTAGGCCAACTTCCATACATACTTAATGGAATAGCCATACAACCGACTTCCATACCCAATGCATTAGAGGTTATAATGTAACCACCCATCCTGGTATTCACAGCACCACCCGTCATACGGTTTATCACGTAACCACATGTCAAATGTCCAAGTACCATTATAAAAATCATAAGACATAAAAAAAATATAATTTTAAGAAAACATTTCCACACATTGATCACAATATATCACTTAAATATATTGACATAAAGAATACATTATAAAAACCATTTTCAATACCAAAATACATAAAAGAGTATATGGTATTTATTTAATTTTAAAAAAACCGTACGGCTTGTTCAGGAATCCAAAGACCAAATAATACTCGCGGAAGCGGAAAAGGTCGTTGTCACCACGTATGGTAAAAGAAACATTCATTTTTGACGTTTTATGAAATGCTTCATAGAAAAATATTCCTTTTGTAAAAAAGTAAAAGTAAAAGGGGTATAAACACCATATAAAATAAAGTTGTGTATAAAACGAAACATGCCTCAATGAAAGGAGATTGAGATGAAGTCCCTTACCTCGGGTCCGACTTGACTTGATCGTTCTTTAACGTCCTTAATAATAAACTTGAGTTATTTTCTACTTGCATAAGAAACTTTTTAAAGCTTATTATTCCTTTTATATCACTTATTTATATTTTATAATCATTATGTAATCATTAAGTTAATAATGTTTGTTTTATCGATATTTGGTTCTTAAGTCGAAAGTGGACTTCTTACAATTACATGTTGTTCGTGTGGTTAAAGGATCTTTATATCCAGAATGAAATTCCTGATTTGGATATCATAAATATCATATATATCGTTAATATACATGTATTTATAATATCACATAATAATTTAGATTTATGAAATGAAATGCACCGTTCATGGAGACGGTAAGCCGTACGTATGCATGAATGCTACCTTCATTTCTATGTCATATTAATTAAAACTAAATGAGAGGCCTGTATATTTTAATTCCATAATTATATTATTCATTTATATGTAACATAAAACATATATATCCATTATATATATGTAATTGTAATAGTACATTACATTTGGGGATAAGAAATTAAATGCACCGTTCATGGAGACAGTAAGTTGTACGTACGCATGAACGCTACTTTCATTTCTATATCATACATTAATGGAAAGAAAAAATAATGATATAGAGGTATATTATAATTTCAGTATAACATAATATATAATAACTTTAAATCCATCCTTTATATGTCCCACATATGGCATTAACGAATCACATCACTTTGAGGGAGCAGTAGTCCGCACTTCCTAAAATGAAATTATCGTGTTTACCCATAATGGAAGCAATAAAGGTATGAAGTAAATAAAAAAATACAGAAGCTTAAGAAAAATATAAACATATCATATATCATATATAAATTTAGTGACATCTTAATGGCCACCATTAAAGGTGTTATATGAGTGTTTGAACAATCATCGTTTCACGAGGCAGAAATTCGCCATCCACAGAAACCATATGTTCTTTAACCATTAGATGTAGTTGTGTGTAAGTTTAGCTCGAATCATTATTATAACAACATCCTAGTATATGGAAGATTCTGGTTTTGTTACAAAATAAATGAATAAAAAGAGTTTAGGGGTTGAAGAAGCAAAATAAAACAAAAGGACTCAAGTGAAGACATTACCTTAAAATCGGGTAACTTCCTTTGGTTTGAGCTCAAAGGCTTCTTTGGGGAGACTTCTGCCCACATTGAGGCTTCCAAGAGTAAGAGAGGGATGTGGAGAGACAAAATGGGTAGGGGTTGGCCGAACCAAAGGCTTTGGAAGTGTTGGTATGTTGGTAGAGGTGGGGGGCCTTTTATAAGAGGAGAGGAGGGGCACTCTTGGAAAGTAAAGAAATGTTACTTTATTTTAGAATTCATTTCGGATTTTAATGGTCCCACATTGATGTGATTAGAGGATAAGGTGGTAAGGGTTCGAAATATACATATCCAAAAAGTTTTTTAAATGCTTTGGTCATATATGTTACATTATCTTTTCATTTTGTTTAAATCCATTATTAATGAGGTAATCGCTGAATCATCATGATGTTATAAATAATCTAATATATTTAATGTCTAAAAATTATAAAAAAAATATCATGATGTAGGAAATATTTGTATATTTATAATGAATATTTATAGTCCAAAATTTGACTTGTATAATCCCAGGTAAAAATTGTTTTAGTAAAACATCTCATTCTTGTGTCATTTTTACTTTTACATTAAATAAAAATTTATTTATGTCATTTACCAACCAAAGTGGCTCCATGGGTTCCCCAAGTTTACCCATGGATTGTCTTGGTCGGCCATGACACATCCAATGAGGGTTGGACATGTGTGAAGCTCATCTCATATTATTAAAACATTATTTTTACCTTAAACTACACTAATTACCTCTAATCACGATTAAGAACTTAAAAGTTACTATTCACCAAAAAATTATTTTAATCTCATTGAACCAAATTTTACTTCTAAATGACAACCATATATTTTGGATTTTTGAAAATCAAATCACCGAAGTGAAAAAGTTTCATTTAAACGAAAAATCAGTTTCTTTAACTACCACTTAGTGGTTTCACTATTCATCAAAAATTGATGTTTTTCTGAAAAATACCAAAACATCACCCTAAACTTTCTTTGATATTCTGAATTCAAAAATTATGTCTATTTTAAAAAATTCAAATCATATAAGTCACATTAATTAATTTAATAATTAATTCCCACTGTCATGACAAGTAGCGTGTTTTTATGAAACAATAAGTATCAAAAGATTGACACTAGTTTAAGTCTGATTTCAAAGTGAAATTAATTCCAATGACCACTATTGGATTCAATGGTAAAAATATATTCTAATTTCACTTTATAACCAATTCAAAATATAATTTAATCATATAAATAAATTAGATTAAAAATAGGTTTTGAATTAAAATACAACATTTTACACTATTCATTAAAAAATGAACTTTATCGAAAAAATGCCAAAAATTTACACAATGTAAATTACTGAGGTCCTGATTCTAAAGAAGTGTTTTATTTGGTCCAATAGAATGTATAAGAATGAACAAAAATATATTTAATGAAGGTTCACCATCAAAAGGCGATAAGTGAACCTTTAGTGCAAATTAGGGTATATATGCCTAAAATTGAATGCTTTTCGTATTATAAGACTTTATCTTTTATTGGATAAATGTAAAAAAAATTAAAAATATATATAATCATATTTTAGTTATTTCTATCCATTCCCGCCAATACAATGAATATGTGTTAACTACCATTTAAAATAATATTACTTTATTACTAGTGTGCAACATAAGATTACAATGAAACTCTTTGTTGCGTATCAGGTACACTATCGAACATAGAAACCCCTTTAAAGTAAAATTAATATTTAATTCGTAAATATTAATAAATATGATAATTCTTTATTCTTTATTTACCTAGGATGTTACAACCTTCCCCCCTTTTGGGAATTGCATCCACACAATTTTATTCACTTATCAAAATAAGTGGGGGGTATTTATCCCTCATAGCATTTTCAGATTCCCACATTGCCGCTTCAACCATATGGTTTTTCCACAAAACCTTTACCTGGTGAATTACCTTATTTTGCAACACTTGCTCTCCTTGGTCAAGAATCTTGACAGGTTTTTCTTCATAAGATAGGTTCCCCTCCAGCTGAACTACCTCTGGACACAAAACATGAGATGGATCTGGCATATACTTCCTCAACATCGAACCAAGAAAAACATTGTGTACCTGAGATAAACTCGGAGGTAAATCCACTCGGTAAGCAACTGATCCAACTTTCTCCAGAATTTCATATGGTCCAATAAACATTGGACTCATCTTTCCTTTCTTACCAAATCTCATCACACTATTCTATGGAGAAACCTTGAAAAAAACATGATCACCTACCTCTAAAGATAGATCCTTCCTCCGGTTATCCACATAACTCTTATGCCTGCTCTGAGAAGTTCTCATGTGTTTCTGAATCAACTGAACATTTTCTACCATCTCTTCTACTAATTTTGGTCCCATCAGCTTCCTTTCACCCACTTCATCCCAAAAAGCTGTAGTTCGACACCGATTCCCATATAATTCCTCAAACGGTGCCATCCGTATACTGGAATGAAAACTGTTATTATAAGAAAACTCAACCAAAGAAAGATTTTGGTCCCAACCTCCCTGATAATCCATCGAACAAACTCGTAGCATATCCTCCAAGGTCTGAATTGTTTGTTCTGACATCCCATTTGGTTGAGGATGAAAAGTTGTACTAAAATTAAATTCAGTACCCAACAACATATGAAGGCCTTTCCAAAAGTTAGAAGTAAACCTAGGATCTCGATCAAACAAAATGGAGAGAGGAACTCCATGCAACTTGAATATATCTTTAAGATACAAACTAGAATGTTAATCTAGTGAAAATGTATCTCGTAAAGCACGAAAATGACCAGATTTAGTCAAGCGATCAACAATAACCTAGATTTCATTATTTCCTCAAGATGTACCCGGTAATCCCACAACAATGTACATGGATATGTTTTCCCATTTCCACTATGGCACCGGTAAAGGCTGAAGCATCCCTTTTGGTAACTTCTGTTCTGCCTTAACCTGCTGACAAGTCAAACACTTCACAGTAAAATCAGCAATATCCATTTTCATTCCATCCCACCAGTAATACTCCCGCAGATCTCTGTACATATTAGTACTGCCAGGATGAACTGAAAACGATGAACTATGAGCCTCACATAACAGCTCAATCTTCAACTGTGAATCACCAGCCACACATAATCTCTTCCTAATCCTCAAAACACAATCATTATCAATGTTGAATTCAGGCAACTTACCCTTCTGAACCAGTTCTACCTTTTTCTGCAACTCACTATCTTCCCCCTGTGATTTCTTAATTCTGTCTGATAGGGATGATCTCACTGATACCTGAAACAAAATAGAAGAAATTCTTGCACCAACAACATCTATTACAATGTTAATCAAATCAAAAACCAAAGGATCTTGTTCCAAATGCAGCATAGTTAATGAAGCATTACTTTTTTGACTCAAAGAATCATCCACTTTATTTTCATTTCTCGGATGGTAATGAATTGTACAATAATAATCCTTGCTTAATTCCAGCCATCTCCTCTGTCTCATGTTCAATTCCTTCTGAGTGATTATATACTTTAAACGTTTGTCATCAGTATATATTTCACACTTTAATCCGTACAAATGATACCTCCAAATTTTTAAAGCAAAAACAACAGCAGCTAATTCCAAATCATGTGTAGGGTAATTTACCTCATGAGTTTTCAACTGACGTGAAGCATAAGAAATTACCTGATCATTCTGCATAAGGACATAGCCAAGTCCCTTCAACAAAGAATCACTGTATATAACAAACTCACCATTCCTAGAAGGAAGTGCCAAAACTGGAGCATTGACCAATCTTCTTTTCAACTCCTGAAAAAAATCATCACATTCTTTTGTCCAGATAAACATAACACCCTTCCGAGTTAGCTTAGTCATTGGACTAGATAACCGTGAAAAATTTTCAAAAAACCTTCAGTAGTAACCTGCCAAAACAAGAAAACTACGGATCTCGGTTACATTTGTGGGTCTTGGCCATTCTTCAACAACTTTTGTTTTAGTAGGATCAATAGTTATTCCATCTTTTGAAACAATGTGACCCAGGAAAGAAATTTGTTGCAACCAAAACTCACACTTGCTGAATTTTCCATATAGTTTCTTTAATTTAAGGTTTTCTAGAGAACCCTTAAATGTCTTTCATGATCCTCTTTACTTTTAGAAAACACCAAAATATTGTTAGTAAAGACAACCACGGTTTATCACCTGAGGTAACTGAGCCATCACTGCAACAAACTGTTTAGTTCTGATTCTGACCATCTCAGGATACTGATTTAGAAGTTCATTTCCATATGTATACCATCCTAGCACAACTTCCATGTATCCTTTTCGAAGAACCACTCTAAACACATAAATATCTTAGGCTAAGAAACATGGTAATCTTTCAAAGCTATATCATTTTAATCATACCATAAATTAAATTATAATTTAACACTTCTCTAACTCCTAATGTTGTCTAAACCGACCTATGATACCAACTATAAGGCCCCGGCATTTAACCTTACATAATATTGAATTAAATTAATAATTCACATTGAGGATCTTTTCAGGTTTAGAGTTTTAGAGAATTAGAACATAACTATTACATCTCAAATGATTACAAAGTAGACAATTCTACTGAGTTTCCATAGGATAAAAAACTCTTAAAAAGAAACATGTCTAGTTCCATGTTTTATATAGCATGACATTCCCTTGATCCCATCCTTGACCCTATTCCACATTAAGTCCTGTGAAAAAAATTTCAAAAAAATTGGGGTGAGCATAAAAAGCTCATTAAGGGATACACAAAGAATGAAAACAGTTAGTTTATAAAAACAACAAGTAAACTATGTATACTTTATCAAAGTAATACTTTTGACCTTTATGAAGTACTAAAAACTCTTCACTGACTAAAAGATCATTACTTACCATTTTGTAACCAAAAGATTACCATAAAACCCATAAAAATATCACATAACATATAATGGGAACTTGGGACATTAACATACTTAAGTGGAATAACCATACGTTCGACTTCCACACATATCACTTAATGGAATAGCCATACGGCAAACTTCCATACATACTTAATGGAATAGCCATACGATCGACTTCCATACCCAATGCATTGGAGGTTATAATGTAACCACCCATCCTGGTATTCACGGAACCACCCGTCATATAGTTTATCATGTAACCACATGTCAAATGTCCAAGTACCATTATAAAAATCATAAGACATATAACAAAAATAATGGAAAGAAAAAATATCCACACGTTGATCACAATATATCACATAAATATATTGACATAAAAAATACATTATAAAAACCATTTTCAATACCAAAATACATAAAAGAGTATATGGTATTTATTTCATTTAAAAAAACCTTACGGCTTGTTCAGGAATCCAAAGACCAAATAATACTCGCGGCGACGGAAAAGGTCGTTTTCACCACGTATTTTAAAAGAAACATTCCTTTTTGACATTTTGTAAAACACTTGATAGAAAAATATTCCTTTTGTATAACGGTAAAAGTAAAAGGGTTTTATACACCATATAAAATAATGTTGTGTATAAAACGAAATATGCCTCAATGAAAGGAGATTGAGATGAAGTCCCTTACCTCGGGTCTGACTTGACTCGATCGTTCTTTAACGTCCTGAATAATAAACTTGAGTTAATTTCTACTTGCTGAAGAACCTTTTTCAAGCTTATTATTCCTTTAATATCACTTATTTATATGTTATAAACATTATGTAATCATTAAGTTAATAATGTTTATTTTATCGATATTTGGTTCTTAAGTCAAAAGTTGACTTCTTACAATTACATGTTGTTCGTGTGGTCAAAGTTTATTTATATCCATAATGACATTACTTATTTGGATATCATATATATCATATATATATATAGCATATACATGTATTTATAATATCATATAATCATTTAGAGGTATGAAGTGAAATGCACCGTTCATGGAGACGGTAAGCCATACGTACACATGAATGCTACTTTCATTTCTATGTCATATTAATTAAAACTAAATGAGAGGTCTGTATATTTTAATTCCATGATTATATTATTCATTTAGATGTAACATAAATCATATATATATTATATATATGTACTTATAATAGTACATTACATTTGGGGATAAGAAATGAAATGCACCGTTCATGGAGACGGTAAGTCGTACATACAAATGAATGCTACTTTCATTTCTATATCATACATTAATGGAAATAAATAATAATGATATAGAGGTATATTATAATTCCAGTATAACATCATATATAATAACTTTAAATCTATTCTTTATACGTCTCTGATATGGCATTAACGAATCACATCACTTTGAGGGGGCGGTAGTCCCCACTTCCTAAAATGAAATTATCGTGTTTACCCATAATGGAAGCCATAAAGGTATTCCATAAATAAAAAAATACAGAAGCTTAAGGAAAACATAAACATATTATATATCATATATAAATATAGTGACATCTTAATGGCCACCATTAAAGGTGTTATATGAGTGTTTGAACAATCATCGTTTCGTGAGGCAGAAATTCGCCATCCACAGAAACAGTATGTTCTTTAACCATTAGATGTAGGTTTGTGTAAGTGTAGCTCGAATAATTCTTATAAAAACATCCTAGTATATGGAAGATACTGGTTTTCTTAAAAAAGAACTAAATAAAAAGATTTTAGGGGTTGGAGAAGCAAAATAAAACAAAAGGACTCAATTGAAGACATTACCTTAAAATCGGGTAACTTTTTTTGGTTTGAGCTTAAAGGCTTCCTTGGGAAGACTTCTGCCCACAGCGATGCTTCTAAGAGTAATAGAGGGATGTATAGAGACAAAATGGGAAGGGGTTGGCCGAGACAAAGGCTTTTTAAGTGTTGGTAAGGTGGTGGAGGTGGGGGCCTTTTATAAGAGGAGAGGAGGGGAACTCATGGAAGGTAAAGAAATGTTACTTTATTTTAGAATGCGTTTCGGATTTTAATGGTCTCACATTGATGTGTTTCTAGGATAAGGTGATAAGGGTTCGAAATATACCCATCCATTAAGTTTTGGACATGTTTAGGTCATAGATTTTACATTATCTTTTCATTTTATTTAAATCCATTATTAATGAGGTAATCACTGAATCATCATGATGTCATAAATAATCTAATATATTTAATGTCTAAAAATTATAAAAAAAATATCATGATGTAGGAAATATTTTTATCTTTATAATGAATATTTATAGTCAAAAATATGACTTGTATAACCCAATGTAAAAATTGTTTTAGTAAAACATCTCATGTTTGTGTCATTTTTACTTTTACATTAAATAAAAATTTATTTTTGTCCTTTCCCAACCAAAGTGGCTCCATGGGGTCCCCAAGTTGACCCATGTATTGTCTTGGTCGGCCATGAAACATCCAATGAGGGTCGGACATGTGTCAATATCATCTCATATTATTAAAATATTATTTTTACCTTAAACTACACTAAAGACCTCTAATCGCGATTAAGAACTGAAAAGTTACTATTCACCAAAAAAAATTTAATCTCATTGAACAACATTTTACTTCTTAATGACAACCATGTATGTCGGATTTTTTAAAATCAAATCACAGAGGTGATAAAGTTTCATTTAAACGAAAAATCGGTTTCTTTAACTACCACTTAGTGGTTTCACTATTCATCAAAAATTGAAGTTTTTCAGAAAAATACCAAAACTTCACCCTAAACTATATTTGATATTCTGAATTCAAAAATCATGACTATTTTCCAAAATTAAAATCATAAAAGTCAAATTAATTAATTTAATAATTCATTCTCAATGTCATGACAAATAGCGTGTTTTTATGAAACAATAATTATCAAAAGATTGACACTAGTTTAAGTCTGATTTCAATGTGAAATTAATTTCAAAGACCACTATTGGATTTAATGAAAAAAATATATTCTAATTTCACTTTAAAACAAATTCAAAAGAAAATATAACCATATAAATGAATTAGATTAAAAATAGGTTTTGAATTAAAATACAACATTTTACACTGTTCATTAAAAAATGAACTTTATCGGAAAAATACCAAAAATTTACACAAAGTAAATTTTGATGTCCCGATTCTAAAGAAGAGTTTTATTTTGACCAATAGAATTTATAAGAGTGCATAAAACTATATTTAATGACGGTTCGCCATCAAAAGGCGATAAGCGAACCTTTAGTGAAAATTAGGGCATATATGCCTAAAATTGAATCCTTTTTGTATTTTAAGCCTTTATCTTTTATTGGATAAATGTAAAAAAATTAAAAACTTATATAATCATATTTTAGTTATTTTTATCCATTCCCTCCAATACAACGGCTATGTGTTAACTATAATTTAAAATAATATTATTTTATTACTAATGTGCAACATAAGATTTCAATGAAACTATTTGTTGTGTATCGGGTACGCTATCGAACATAGCAACCCCTTTAAAGTAAAATTAATATTTAATTTGTAAATATTAATAAATATGAAAATTCATTATTCTTTATTTACCTGGGATGTTACAATGGTTCCCTCAGAGTGTGTCTAGAACCATCCTCAGGTGTATCGATTTCTCCTCCTTGAACGCTAAATAGACAAAGATGTCAACAATGAAGCCAATAAAAATAGATCTATGTACTGGTAAAATATACATTTCACAAGTCACATGGAAACTAAGGGTTCTTTCATCATTCCAGACAACATCATTGCGTTCTTTTAATGGCCATTGAGACATATGAAATCCTTCTTTGAGATGTTCTCGTCTCATACTCGAAGCTGGTTATAGCCTGATCTGAGCTCTATCTTTGAGATCCATATCACATCCATTATCTGAATGAATATTTCATCATTCCTTGTTAGAGGATACATTTTTTCCATGTTCACATTGATATAGAATTGAATTTCCAAGCATAACCACAAGCTTCTTTCTTCATTCATTGAAAACATCAATGGGGATTCCAAGGCTGAAATGACAGGCCTTGAAAATTCTTTCATTTTCAAGTACTTAAACTATACCCTCTTCTCCTATAGATCTATGGGATCCATCCGGTATGCAGGTGTAGATATCAGTGCCACCCTAGGGTAGTGATCAATGTCAAATTACACCTCTCTATACTGAAGTAGTCTTGGAACATATTCTAGAAATACATCCTCATACTCATCCACCACTGCAGGAAACATTGGAATCCTCTCATCCATTACACTGAGGGTCATGCTAGACAAATGATTATTGATTGGGTGCCCCTCCTACATGCGAGTCCTTTACATGCTGCAAGATCTCCCTTCTTGCCTGTGAGGGTAAAAATAGTTCCTCCTCTATTGACACAAGACATTATGTACCTAAAATAGTAAGTATAATAATGGATTGTTGATTACCAGTCCATACCCAAAATTATTTTGTAAGGCTTCAACATCGTTACTAAGAGATCTATGTTAAACCTCTCACCGCCAAGAGTAATCTCGGAATACCAAAACTACTATATGATCACCAAATCACTTCTCATAAGAGCCTTTATGTGAATTGATTAAGCCAATTGATTGATTCTAATCTCTGAGCTCCGAATAAAATCTGTAGTAAGGAATGATTTACTGGATCCTAAGTTTATAAGGACATAAAATAACATGTAGATGAAATGGATCCTAACTTGCATAATCTATAAGACGTTGGGACCATAACCCTTGATCGCCCGATGATGAGGCAAACCATGTCCACATGCTCGTGGATCCCATGGTGGAGAACTTGGGTGTGGTGGGGGTAGTACATTGTACCAACACCATCCTCCTACTGCTCCACCTACTCCACTTCTAGGTCTACCACCTGTGGGACCTCACTATACATGTACCTATCAATCCATCGGTTGTCGCTTGACCATCATTCGTACTTCTATTGGATGAGTAATGAAATCTCAACCCATGTTCGTCTACCCACCTCATGAGTAGCATACTATGCTCCCCTAATGACTCCCTCTACCCTGGGAGCCTCGTACCACCGACCCTAAGTCCTGGGGTTCTCCTCTAAAAGGTCTGTACTGACTAGGCCTCTGCATCATCTATTAGCTACCTACCACAGAATACCTGGCCACCCTTCACCTAGTTGTAGCTCCCACCATTGGTGATTTATCAGAGATGAATCTCTCTACTAGTATAGATCTCTACCACACCCCATATTGCATAGGGATACTAAGGAAAAACATCAATACCTTGATCTAGCATAATTTTCTCTACTCTATAGTCAAAGAACTAAATAATGGGTCTTACACTATATTAATAGAGTAATAGGAGATTGTTTTTCACCCCGTAAAGTACTCGTCCACTATCATGATTCCTTTCTATAAGTGAAGAAGTTTGTTTAGGGACAAAAAATGAAATGTCAATGGCACTATTCCCGGGTATTTATCTCGATGTATGACAATGTGAGGGTATCTTCCTTATGAGTATTTATGTTCAAAATCCACTATCTCATCGCTGATACGAGTACAATAATAGTGGCTAAACTTTCATTGTGTCAAGTGGTGTCCTCACTAAGAAGAAGACTTGTTTCACCACCTCCAGCCAATCCTCAGTGACATGAGGATCTATCTCTCCCCTAATCCAGGGGGGTCTCTGTCTCTGGAACTCATGTAAAGCATATATCCTACGTGCATCCTCTAATGGTAGTTCCAGTAGTATTTTATTAACAATGACCGAAGATATCACATGGACACTTCCCAAAGGTAGCATTTTGGGAATCCATCTCTATACTAAATCCTCAACGCTCTGTATACCACCCTCATCGTCAAACAAAAGAATCCTTGATGGCTTTCCGTGTGGGGTAATTCTGATAGAGATCATGATGAACCATGATAAATAGATTATACCTAGTGAGATTACTCGGACTCAAAAAAGTCATGGTAAAACACTCAATAAAGCATGAATTCAGTTTTTTCATTAATGAGATTGAAAGTGGAATTAATTTTCATGGTGTTTTGATACATCGGGTGCTGCAACAATAGTAGAATCGAAAGCATGAATGAAAAACTTGAGACAGTTATACCTATATCCCCATTATTGTTTTTGAAACTTAATTATTCTAGTATAACCAACCTACCCAATGATACAACTTTATCACGACCTAACCCCCCGGGCACATTCCATGAACACCTCATTCCCACTATCCATAGGCTAGGTGTAGGTGAGAATCACTGAATTGGAATATCCGAAAAATGGAATTCATTTTATGATAAACATGTACACACTCACAAAACTCAAACTGTGGAAATTAAACACATAGTACACCACAACTGTCACTAAGACAACTACTAATAGTATAGTACAAACCGAATGTACTAAGGGTATAATACCACCCCATACCATAATGGAATATAATAATGACACAAACTCTTATCTTGATATCATAACTATAGTGTAAGTGAAGGGTAACTACCTATAGTTGTAGAAGTACATCACATCTATCCCATCTCATATAAAAGTTCCTTTTTCCGGACCACGAAGGTCTCCATCGAATTGTATGTCACCTAAAAGAGACACAATACATATGGTTGAAGCCTATACATGGGTGAATAACAAAATAATCAGTAGGGACCTCCAAAAACAAAGGAAATACCACAATGAAAGTCCACAAGAAGGATCACACAGTAAGAAAACAAACATAATACATTTCACAACATGTATAACTCAAATTATGAAATGTACGACAATTAGTCGTAATAATGAACCATCTTGTACAACTAAGGGACTCATCCTAGAGGACCAACAATGGTCTTCAAGGAAAGTGAAACACTAAGGTCCACTCGACATTTGGACAACTGATTTTTTTTATTATAGGAACACTGAGGTTTGAACTTCTGCTAGACCAATGTGGTCTACTCGTCTTCTAGACCACATAGGTCTGCTCATATTCTTGACCACTAATGTCACCTCCTCTACGAAACCCATGAGGTCTCCTCACATAATGGACCCCTATGATTCTCTCGTCTACTAGACCAATGTGGATTCCTCGTCTGCTGAACCACTTAGGTATGATCATGTCCTAAACCACTAAAGTACACTAATCTTCTAGACCACTAGGATCAAATCATCTACTATGACACTGATGTCTTCTAATCATATCCTTCATGTACACAACCAGATGCATGATTCATTCTCTCTGGTGGGAATTATTATAGAAGAATATACTCTTAATGGAATCAGACATATCATGACTACCATGAAAACTCACCTAGATTTAAACCCAAATGAATGTATTGTTAAATGGGTCCCAATACTGTAGTAGATGTGTAAATTGGATACTCCGTATAAAAGATATTGGTGTTTTAGTAAATAAGGCCTGGATGCATCTAGGCCCGGTCTGACATGGTCAGACTGGCCCAATTTACTCTGATCAGGGGACCCACATGACCTGACCCGACATGTCTGACCATTCCTGAACTAACCCGATTGGGTATGGGCCAACACATTCCTACCCAGATTGGTGGCCAAGACCAATGTGTCTTGATGAATCCATCCTGGTTCAGTCATTTGTCTAGCCTGTCAGGTTCCCTAAAGACTGGGTACTCATCCCGTTTAGTCCGACATAGTCTGGATAGTTTTTACAAGGTGGGACGCCCAGCGACCTGGTTTCCCACCATTTCAGTCTAGTATTGGTGAGCCGGTTCTTCTCAGACCTAGGTCTCCCATCAGACCAGTTTAATTCGACAGCCTGTGCCGAATTATATACATCCTGAATGCCACAATGGTGTCTGGTTCATTTGGCCATGTGGTCGGATGAGGCCGACAACCTACCATCCTCACACAATCCACACTAGAACATGGGATTCATCTCTTGACCCGGTTCCTATACGGTGCCAACCACCATATAGCCATGAACCCCACTAGCCACATTCTCCACTACCAGGGCGTGCCACCTCCAACCTACCACCAGCCTAGGTGCGAGTGGATCCTGCTTACTCTGTGGCATGGGAGACAAGGCCTTGTGTCGCCACCACGTATGGGATCAGTGACCTCCGTCCATAGCTACAGCCTTGTAATGTGGCCTCTCGCAGATGATGGAGTCGGCCTTGTTTTGGCCCTTCTCACCTGACACCAAAAGTCGATACACTGTCGACAGTTTTTCCACGTGGAAGGGAAATATTTCAAGAATAAAATTTTGAATTGAGTCACATCACAAGAACCCCCAAATAACATTCCAGGTTATTGATTTTGTTTTAATGGATGCATTCATGATAGAAGTATCCATACAAACCCAAAATATGGTGAAATATTATCTAAGATAGATAACAAAATTTTTACCTCACACCATTAATCCTTCTTCAAGAATGATTGATACATGGGTTAAATTGTTCTTGAGTTTACCCGCATTCTAAATTTAAAATAATGAATGAGGAAAAAAAATTTAAACAGAAAAATCGTCATACCAAAACCTGGAAAGCGAGATTGCTTGAGGGTGATATTTAGACATCGTCCTTTGAATTATGGTCTCTCTAAGGGTGTGTTCGCTATTTCCCAATTCAACAGTGTTCATAGTTAGAGAGGATTCCATTATAGTCCATTAGAGGAATTTGAGGGTTGTTCATTTACCATGAATTCCTTATCTAATTCTCATGCGTATTGTAGCATCACCACCCTACTCCATTAATGAGGTTCATTAATGGGATTCAGTGTCACCTCATGGTTACACTGCAATGTTGATGAGTCTATGTGTAATGAAGAAGAAAATATAATAAAATAACCACTAATGTTATTTTATTTTTCTTCCAGAAAGTTAAAAAATTAAAATTTACCCTCGACATGTGTAGGTAGATGTTAGGCTCTCCCTATGGGAAACACACCCTGACAAGCTTAATTTTTATTTTGGATTTCCTATCTGATTTAGCATTTATTAGTTATAAGTATTTGAAATTAAAATAATCATTAAACAATATGTTTATTTACGGCCAAATACTAATTTCCACTATTTTCCCACACCAGCCAATGTTAGTCCCTTTTTAAATGAATCCCCATGCTCTGAGTTCAATATTTACCTCTAATATTTGTTCTAGGAACAATTTTAAAAGTAAAAAACACCTTCTCACATGATTATTTAAGGAACATTTATAATAGTTTGTAAATAAATTCCAGCCACTCCAGGCCTTGAAATTACGTGTTGTCTTAGGGAATGGTAATGAAATAATACCATTTAATTTTTTAATTTTTTTTGGTATTATAGTTTATTACATTCCTGGAAAAAAATGGAATCAATTTAATCAATTATTATATACGAAATAATAAAATTATAAGGAATAATAAAACTAACTCTTTTATTCAAATACAAATATAATCATTTAATTTGAGGATAAATGTTGATGATATTGTAATTGAATATGAGGTTACCAAGGGGTAAGGGGTATTTAATTCACATAATGTAAACATAGATCATACCCTTGGATTTTACCCCTTCACCCAATCCAAAGAAATAATAAAATCCTCAGAAACAATCATAGTATATCCACATGGTTGTTGGAACTCCAAAAAACGGTCTATTAAATTGTCTATGGATGGAAATTTTTTATTATTGGTGAGTTATTATGAAACATATTGTAACATCTTCCATTGAAACATTAGAAATATATAATTGTTTATAATAAATAATATACAACCATAGTTTAAAATAATAGAGGAGTTTTATTTCTTGGATAATGAATTTTTTAAATGGAATACAAATTGAATATATGAATTTAATAAGAATATATTCATTTTATGTAATTTTGTTTAATGATATTCTATACACATAAAATTAATAAAGGTATTATGCATTTTTTTGTAAAAATAATGGCCATGAAAACTCGCTAACAATGTTGTCTCAACATCAAAGACAATAATGAAATCAACATAGACCATCCAGGTACAAAGTGACTCTCTCAAGACACCAGGGGCATAGATATTCCCACATGTTTTTAAGATGGAATTGTAAAATTAAATCAGTTTTTATGACTATAAATAGATGATGGTTCCTATAACATACTCAGTTACACACTTCTAGATGTTGTGATCAACATCATAGAAAAAATTCATCACCAATTTCACTCACAACATCAAACATGGACTTGCATATACAATTGTAATATTTCATAATGATTAAATATATAAATAATTGATGGATATCCAATTTTAGTAGATCATGTCATTTAATAAAGTTGGTGTGGTCATTTTCCATTAGGACCCACTAATGAACGATATTAACACCACTCATTAATTTTATTAATATGTTAACTAATGAGAATCCATCTCCACATACTATCCATTATTAAATTTATTTTTCTAAATGATATTGATTCACAATGCATGAGATGTATATTATTGTAATCACTATAATAGGGAAGCGGTCCTACACAACCTAATAATATTAAAAATTAATGTTCTCAAGATTATAAGAACACTATGGAATGAAGAAAAATCTATTTAAGAATATTGACAAATAAAAAAATGAATTCATGAGACTCGGTATATAATTTTTTTACTACATGAATTTCAATGTTGCGTGTTTTTTAAATAAATATTTTTCTAGGAGTCGTAATAATGTGCGTTCTCATTATAATCGCAATATTGTATGATGACCCTCTGGTCACATGACTTAAGTATTATATCATACTCATGTAATCATTGAATTATGTTATATTACATGATATTCTAACCCCAGCATGACCATATGAGTTTTCATGGTGGATTTTTACAATGAAGAATACTCATATATTTTTTCATGGTTATGTCATACTCTCGAGATATGTGATAACATGACACTAACCAATCCATGTGATCATATTTTTAATGCATGTAAATAAAATATCGATTTTTTCTCACTAAGGATCATGTGAACCTCCCTATAATACAAGATCAATTAACCCCAAAAAACTCATGTAATCTACATTGGATAGAGGATGTTGATGATAATACCACCTGTACATGGTACTGATAATGTGATACACCATAAATTTTTCCAATGATATACGATATTAGTCCTGTGAATCTAATGAAATCCTAAAAACAGATGAAGGGATATTCCACTACCTCTTATTCATGTACATGGGTTTCATTGATTGATTTGTGGAAAATATATAATAGGATGATTCCTATAAATAACCATATCATACATTCCAATTATATATAATAGAAATGATACTACAAATGAGGCGAATAGAAGAAAAGAATTGTTATAGGATTTTTAGGACACCTATTTTATAATATTGTGAGTTATATTTGAGGAAAATACATAGTGAGGAGATCTACATTTATGAATCACAATATATCATTTGAAATACATGACTATATATCCATATATGAAATTACTAATCACTAGACTCCATATCAAGTATGGAATCATGTGATGACCATCTAGTTATTTGAATATGTCACATGATCATCTTTATAATAACAATTATATGATCATGTGACCTACTTGTCTTATCTTGATCGCAATATCCCTTTCTATCTAGAATATTATATTCTTTCATCTTGATAATAAGTGACTGCATTCCCTAAAAGTGAAACCAATAATTATTGTTTCATGTATTGACCCAAATATAATGGAAACATATTTTTTATACCTACCCTCCATTTTATACCATAGGATATTATTTTAAAATATATATCAAAGGAATCTAATATGGTGTTAGGCCCAATATCTTCCTCACAAGGCTATATTAATCATTATACATACTCTTATCTTTGGTTTCAACTCAATGTGTAAGTTACATTTTAATAAAATTCAGCAATGTTCTTGAAATATAATTATCTAATTTTTAGAACAAAAACACAACTCTTTTTTCATTCACATATCAGTAGATTACATTATTATACCAATAAAAATATATCCACAATAGGAAACTAATTTGGGGTTATCCTCATTATATCTTCGAGTGAAACATCATATTCAATGGCCCCACTCAATTATCCTATTTTCACTAATTTCATTGAATAGGTATACCATATTTGAATACATTTTTGTATTATTCCCTAACTCATCTATGACATAGTTCGATATATCCTATGTGTTTTATTATCCTCCCAAACTATCATAAAATGTAGAAAGATACCAAATCCTGGGTTCCCCCTTGAGGTGTATCTCTCATTCAATTAAAACTATCCAGTGGACTTGATTATCCATAATATATTGTTCCTCACACATTCCATAACTTGTGTGGTCATAGAGATTTGATTTGACTAATCCCATGGTAGAATAAAAATATATCCCTGAAAATCCTCCTCATTTAGCGTAATCACAATCCCATCTTCTTTAGCATCATCATATATTTTATCCCTACTCAATTATCAATTTTCTACACCTTTCAATATATAGGTACCCCATATAAGAACCCACCTAGGTGTAACTTGATTTATCATCTATATTAAAAAGCTATATTCATCATGTGTCTGATTATCATTTATTTTCCATTAGTGTATGTGGCATGATACCATACCTTTAGAATATATTATTGTGTAATTCAATAACTCAATAAGATAATAGTGTCATTATCCTACTCAATTGAATTTTACTTACTCATATTTAATTAGATGATGAATTTTTGTATAACATTTTCATCAACTCTCGTTTAAGTCCTAGATCATTACTTCTATGTGGAGACATCTATAATGGGACTCTAGTCTACTATATGACCAAATACCTTCATTTGAAGGATATATTATTGGCTATTCAAACTCATACATTTTTCATTCTCTCTAGTTATATTTACAATTAAAATCAAATTTTTAATTTCAATTGGTCTTCGAATATCTATTGATTCACACACAAAGAGTGAGTCACTTTGGATTTGAAATATATGTTTATTTCACAGTTATGACAATTGAAATTTTTTCTAGTACATTCCTACTAATTAGTTAAAACCGGAATCATTTTCTATAGAGAGGCCTCAAATGTGTTTTCCCTACTCAAAAATCATGTCTTAAAATAATTAATGAAACTTGTATCAAACATGGGCATCCAAATTCATATAATTACATATATTTTATAACTTATGGAAAAATATTCCATAGTAATTTATATTCCCTCCTTTTAAATCTTTTTATCCAAGAGAAAATTATATCGATAATCACATTAATAAGACTAAAAAAATTTCTATATAAACTAAATAAACATTGATTCCTTTTAAATCCCAAAAATGTATGAATATTTCTCATGGTTCAAGCCTCATATTCAGAATCATAATTTACATATATATGATTTCATATCCTATAATTTAACGCCACCATATTAAATATGTTGAATATATTTCATTAAATATTCCATTCATCTCCCACATTTATATATCCCTTGAAAAAATCGATGTCCACTCTATATGATATTAAAATACAGAATAAGAATTCTAACCATACGATGTAATAAAAACGTCACAATCATATTAATTTAAACTACATGATAAACATCCTATTTAAATGATGTTAATCATAATAGTAATTGAAATAACTGTATCATGTTATACTATTGTGTTAATGTCATTAATTAATAATGTTAAACTGCACAACAACTGTACAATAAGCACTCAGAATCCTATTTATATAAGATACATAGGATTTAACTATGATGTTTGAGCCAAATATTTACATCTAGTATCAACTATATCTTCTTCTCCATTTTGGTATTATCACTATCTAATATTGATACATCATATATTTAATAATATATTACAACTAGAATAAAATATTATAATTCTAATTTATGAGATCCTACACATTCCTCACTCATGGTTCTGTATTCCCCATGAGTATGATTTGGATATAAGAAAACAATAAATTATAATATTTTATTATTAAATACCCTATATACTCTTCACTAAATCATTTTCAAAATGATTCATAACCATATACAAGTTTCTATACAACTATAATCACCTTAAACATTCTTCTCATGAGGATATATTCTATATTTTCCTTATCATTGAACTTATCCACTAATGGGTGAAGAGAAAATCAAATTTGGTAGCCTACACATATTCCACATTAGTATCAATAGACATTAATAGGCTATCCAAGACCTCTTATTTCTCAAATCGTGTGCAACTTATGTTGTATATGAGGATATAGAATGTTGTTTTAACGATTATTTAGAATATCAAATTTCATACCTCTATAACATTAAACTATATAAAAACATCACAACTGTAGGAGAAAAAATTCATGTCTTCAAGGGATACTTAGTATTCCTATATAATGATCAATTCGCCAACTAAAAACATTCATATTCCCCAAAGATATGTATATTTCACTATTTCGCATTTTCCACACACTATTGGATGGAGAAATATAACATCGTATTCTATATACCTTCCACGTTGACATATCCATCATGGAAATACAATTCCATCACCTTATGATGTTAAACTACTTGTCCATCATTAGATCTATGTGGAATCACATTCATATCAACTAATATAAATTGTAAAACTTATTAAAAATTTATACATGTATATTAAATTATGGGAAACTCCATTCAAATATCCATATCTTGTCTCTGAAAAAGAAATATACCATGTGGTTACCACGAACCATTATATATCATATAGAATGACATCGTTATATTCACAATGATGATACATGTTTCCCCTTTATCAATTTTTTCTAGAACTATGAGGACTATTTTTTCCATTACCACATGATACATAAGAATTCTTTTCAATGTTTGACCACGACATCGATATCTGTGATTATGACCTAATTACAGTATTTTAATATTTATAAATTTTGAATTATATTGAATATCATTCCAATTTTTATAGGATATGTAATAATCCTCTATAATTTATATTCTCATTAACTAATATAAAATGTACCCATTCTATGTTTCCCCTTCTATAGGATATATGGAACCTCTAATTTGTAAACATGTGTTCCCATTTTCATTCAATCATGAAAATTTTTCTTCGTGACCCTAAAAAAATAATTAGCAAAACTATTGGGTTAGATTAATGAATATGTATTAAAAAAATGAGATAGCCTCAGTGTAGTGAATTATTTACCCATAACATGGTGTGGATGATGACGACGTCTCGTTCTATTGATTCGACATGCTTTCAAGGATTCATATCTAGGACTATGTGACGATCATCAACTAGAAAGATGTTTTGTGAATGAATTTAAAAATTATAGATGATTATTAATCAAAAACAATATCGATACACATGCAATTATTAAAATCGTGTTGAGTTTAGGGTCAGTTCCACTCTTATAATAGTAAATATTGGGGTTGTATGAGGCATATAATTCACCCTTGAATGTAATCAGAATCAAATTTAAAATTGTTTGTTGAATTTATTTCATAAAATCATGAATTGTTTTATATTAGATTCCACTAGGAAGATAATAACATGTTTTTTTCATTGGTCCGCTTCACGCATTGATGTAATACATATAAACCAAATAGAAATCGAATTTATAAATTATAGTGATGAAAATTACACGTCTCATACACATATTATATATAAACAAAATTTTATGAATCATTAAAAATTGGAATCCATTTTTGTCACTATATCAGGATATGAAATAGCAAAAAAACATTCCTATAAAAATAGATAACGTATTGTAAATTCAACTTTATGATTCCCCCACCGTTAAAGTCACAACACCATGGACCAACAGAATATTGTCACATATCATCAATATTATAGCCAATTTCTAACCATATAAAATGGGAATACCATATGAGTTTTATCGTACATAAATTGGACTCTTCCCATAAATAACTATTCGATAGTGAAATTATATATTCATGCCTAAATATTACAAATTTAGAAGATTATTAAATAATATTCACAAAAACATGAATTTGGACTATAAATGTATAGTTCCATTAGATAATAAAAAAATCTTTTTACTATATGAATTATCATCACTTTCTCCCACAATTTTGAAACAATTTTGAACACTTCAATGACATGCCTTTCCAAAATCTATTCATCAAAACCTTTTGATTGAAAAGATAAAAGGGTGATCTCATATGATCATAAAGGGTAAACATAGTGTATATCAATTGATTATCATATGAATACATATTATATGAATATTGTTTTGAGATCATGAATATGAAATATAATATGGAAAACCAATATATCATTGACTATAAATACGTATAGGGAAATAAATCATTATAATATTATATGACATAAATAAAAAGGGTGATAAAATATCATAATTCCATAATTAACTATAATTTCATCCCATATAATTTGTGTACCATAATAATCATATAAAAAATTTTGTATTCCAAGGATAACTACCACATCTATCAAATCATAATGGATATAAAATAAATACCCATTTACTTTATTGGATCAATAAAATCAAATGGATTCCAATAACAGATCAAGAATATTAACTTATTTATCATAATGGGTCTTGTTTGTAGACTTTTTTCCTATATGGATCATAAAAATCATCTTATTTCCCATAATGAATAATTAACATGTGATTTCATCCCATAGTGGATCAAGCACGTCAAATATTTTCCCATAGTTATCCCATGTGATATTATTCAGTATCAAATACAATAGTAGGATATAAAATTAATTTCTCACCCATAACATAATGAAAATATTACATATGTGTGAAATGAAATCCTAAATCATTCAAAAAACTAACATATCATAAAACATTTAATGAAATCAGGTTCCATAATTATTTCATTATACCATCATGTCACAAGCAATGAAAAATAAATGGTTTTCATAAAAATATCAACATCCTAATCATAAAAAAATTGTGAATCAATATGGAGGAGACCATTTGATCATATCCCTAGTTTTTCAAGATAAAAATAATTTATTTCAATTGATTAATATATATTTTATAATAAGATCATTAAAACATTTTTAAGAAAATATCATTCATATTTGGAACAACTTATTTAAAATATAAAACATGCTAAATCATAATGGAAAAATTTTAATTTAAAATATACTTATAAATATGTATTATACTGTTTAAATTATTGTGAGGTTTGGATAGTTTAAAGTTCCAATCAGGATGTACATGTTAAAACAATATTTCATCTCACATTTTCTTTACAAAGTCAAAATTACCACATTGTTTAAATTGAAAAAATGTTTCATTTTACACAATATTTTGAATATTTATTCAAGTAAAAAATCACTTTTTAAAATCATCATAGAATTGTAAAAACGTTATTAATTTGTTTTTAAACATAGATTTATATGTGAAAATATATTTCTATAGGAGATACAGACAAAGTCAATTTTCCTTTAAATTTTTCATTTAATATTATTATTTAATTTGGAGTTGAAAATGAACGAAAAATATAGATTATCCAAAAATATCTAGATTTTGATAAATTTAATCAGATTATATTTAAATAAATCATAATATTTAATCATCTATAACATACTCATAAAACATAATAATAAGTAATGATATAGAAAAAAATATTACCAACTTGGTAAATGTTGAATCATAATCCCCCTTAAATAAATAAACTAATATGGAATTGTTAATAAAAATTAAACTCCTAATAATTATACTAATACAATTCCATGGGAATTTAATAAACCACATAAAAATCAAGTGGTGAATAAGGCATGTGTCTCATAGATATAGAAGTAAGATGAAAATGCCTTAAATCAAGTATTAAAATAATTCATACATGTTTTAAAATAATTTATAATGAACATAGGTTTATTAAACATTTATTATAAAACCATAAACATATATATAATAAAATATAAGAATGTAATATTCCCTTTTATCACCCATTCATAAATAATTCTTCGTTAAAATCAATATTTGTGGTGAAGACTCATTCCTTTTATATGTATGTTTTCGTTTGGCTGTTTTGGTCATTGTACCTCAAATATTGTCCTATGTTATCCAAAATATAAATATTTATATAAATATAATAAATATTAATTTTTGAAATATTTACATTCACCTAATAAAATATTACTGATAGTAAAATGATTTATATCATTCATGAATATTTTAGGGATTATGTAAAAATGAATGTTGTAACAGACCGACCTAGGTACCCTGGTAACTAGATAATTGAGTCCTCCATGAAGATAATGAATGAAAATTCCTAATACCCATTAGTTGTATACAAGAACATTTCATCATAACAAATGAATGTCAGAATAATTTTTCTAAAAAAGTTGCAGTAGTAGCTAAAAAAGTCTGTATGTATACAAAAGAAAATAATCATTTTAAAAGAAACAAGTACTTGAACTGGAATAAAGGACCCAATGTACTACAACAAAGTACAAAATAGCTGAAAAAATAGAAAAATTCCAAAAGAAACATCTCTTCAAGTCCTGGGATCAACAACTAGAACCACCTACAAGTGGTGGATTACTATTTCTCGAACTTGGATGGGGATAATATTAAATCATCAAAGGGAAAATTTAGAGTGTGAGCTAGTATCCCATTAGTGTCTCAACAAGGACTCCATCACATAGCCCAACATTTAATTTAAAAAATTATATTTCAATTTTCAAAAAAAATATATTTATAATCTTAATATAATATTTAAAAAAATCATTCATTATATTGTAATAGACTTAATATATTTTTAATGACGAAAATTATTTATAAATTGATTATGTAAAAAAATTATAATAAAAAACAAAATAAATAAATAGAAATTTAAAACTATATGAAAAAAAATTCATACATTTTTGTCACATATAAAAAATGAGATTAATATGATCATATTCTATGATCAATTGTAATTCACGGTTATGTGATCTGCACACTATTAACTGATAATAACCGCAATGTGTACACACGTCCCTCAAAAACCGTAAAAGTGGACTCATCAATATCCAAAATGGAATAATACAAAACGATATGTATTTTATTAGTTTTTAAAGCATCGATCTTCTTCCATGACATTCACATCCATGGATATTTTTCCCAAATAACTCACTAACCTCTAAGGCATTCTTGTGATTTGGTACAAATCAATGATAGACAATTTATTTTAATAATGTTTAAAATTTAATTAGATACCATTATATAAGATCTAAAATGCCAATTTTTCATCTAAAACCGAAAACATTTGGTTAATAAAATCATTTATTTTTTGATGATAAAATCCAATGGTATCTATTAAAAGCATTATCTTAAACCATTTTCCTACATAAGAATTTAAAATATATAAAAAAAATTAATTTTTAGAATTTTATTTTCCATAATTAAAATTAAAAAGTTAATTTATTTTTTTCATTAAATTCGTAATTAAAATTAAACATTTTAAATCTCAATAATTGTCAATCAATTTTACAATCAAACCCTAAATCAAGGGAATTTGGGGTTTCCCAATTTCAAGAAAAAAATTAAATTTGAAAAAATATCTATTCCAATGAATTGGTTTTTTAATCAATAAATTGAATATAAGGTCATTTATAATAGTTATTTAATTATAATCAATAATCATGAAAGTTAAGAATAATAAAAAT
The DNA here is from genome assembly GCA_963277665.1 of Viscum album. NCBI lineage: Eukaryota > Viridiplantae > Streptophyta > Magnoliopsida > Santalales > Viscaceae > Viscum > Viscum album. Next base: position 1,246,828,763 of record OY728147.1, read on the forward strand.
TGAACATCAAGATGAAACAACCTAAATTTATTATAGAAAATGAAAGACCACAACAGAACCCACCAACAAGAGTGAAGGTGAATATGATATTGGAAGTCAACCTAGAGATATGATTCAAAAAGATGATGTTTAGATTCATGAGTCCCTAAATGATCTATCAAACCATAAGGAGAGAAAGATAAAAAGGGTAGGTTATAGTTGGAGTACATACATAGAAAGTCACACCACATTCCCAACCATGAACAATTTGTGAATGAAATGACCCGAAAGGATTTGGGTGCTCGGAAAATTATTGGGGAAGGAACATTGGTAGAGTTATTTTTTTGGAAATGATGAAAATGCAATTTAGGAGAGCATCCTATTTAAAGATAACAGTTGACACATTACATTACATGTAAGACAATTACTCATTATGAAATTTACAACTTATAAGATCACCAAAAACCCATCAAAATTTATTAAAAAGTTATTTATTATTATTTTTGAGAAAAAAAATCACGTAACCACAATACACAACATGTAAATCCAAAATAGGCTTCAAACCATTGATGTTTTATACTTAAAATCCAACAAATATTTGACATCACCATTATGTGTATCCTCTTAATTCTTTATCTTCACTACCCAAATAATGAAAAATGAAAACCAATAAAATGATTATAATGTACCTATTAGAATAATAATGAGAATTTATAACCTACCCACTATAAAACCATTATGTCTCATTAATTCTTATGATAAATCTTCCATTTCAAAAAAGATGAGGCCACTGGTCAATCATAAGTTCCACATGCTCCCATGTCTCATTAGAATTAGAACTATGCTATCCTAGAACAAGAACAAAAGGTATCTTACTCCAATTAAGTATAATGATATTAAAATTTATAATCCTAACTGGTTGTTCATTCATAGGTAAATAATGATCATACTATAGATCAATCAAATGTAGAACACAATATGGATAATATAGATACTAATGGATATGAGACACATGGAACATGTTGTGTATATATGTTAGCTATAGTTGAAGTGATAATAGATAACCAACCTTCCCAACCTATGCAACAACATCATAAAATCTTAAAAATTGGGGTGAAATCTTCTCTTATGTCCCAATCCATCGATGGACCATTTGAGGTGACACTATGATGAACACCTGGTCAAAATCTATGATTTGTAATTGTAAATAAAAATGATCAGCATAATATATATAACAATTCTGTTAAATCAAAATTCATGGATGATTCAACTGAATATTTGATGTCCTCTTTTGACCCAAGCTACATCTAAAAAATGAACATTCATGAATCCCTAAACTATATAAAAAAGATCTATAAGGGTGACCATATATGGAAAAAATGATCCAATTTGATTATAGACCGGTGTCTATTGTTTTATTAAAATTCACCCAACCCATGTAGATTATCCCTAGCTCTACCAAAGTCGAGAACCAAAGTGTGAATATTTTCATTAAGAGCATATACATCTCTTTTGGTATGACCATCTGATTATTGATGGTATTCCGTACCCAACTAGACCTATGATACCGGTTCCTCTAGATGATCTCCAAAAAAATGAAAGGCAAATAGAGGATCTATGTTAGAGACTATAGCATAAGAAAATCAGTGTATTCCAAAAATCTCATTCACATTGACAGATCCAATATCCTCAACATTGGCTTTATCGTGAATGGGTAAAAAGTGATCCAACATGGCCAACCTATCAATCCAAAACCATATCTCCCTCTTCATTCTATTGGATTATGGAAATACAACCACAATCTCCATGTATATCTCCTCCCACTTCCATGTAAGGACTAGAAGTCATTGAGGTAATGCTGAAGGTTTCTAGTGCTCTACTATGAACTGGTGGATTGTTTGACAACGAGATACACATTTTGAAATTCCCCATCTCATAACGATCCCCAAAAATATCCAATGCACTTGATAGATCATCTTCATGTTTCATGGATACACATCCCAATGGGAAATATGAAAATATAAAAAAATATCACTCCTTACCAATAAAAACAAAATAATGGGATTCTAATTGCATAGATTTCACTCTATGGAAAATAAATAGAGAATAACTGTCTCCCACCCATAAATTGAGTATCTAATTATATGGAACACATCATCAATATTATGTTCCTAATGAATTGCCTCGAGAATAGTATATGTGAAACTCTCCAATTAAAGCTTGGACAATGATTTCTAAACTCCAATATGAAAATATGTAAAGAGAGCCATTAAGTTACACTCTTCAGATGATTACCTTCTACCCTAGGTAAGATGATCTATACTCAGATAATCTGGAATTAGATTATATTTCCTTATGGTATAGGTGACGTATATATTGGATGAATATAGGTATTTAACTCCACACATTTGGAATAGATTCAATGATTTTCGAGAGATTATATAACTCCTGATTTTGAGTATTGAATAGATAGTAACCCTTTTTCCTAAAAGTTTGTGATGAAAAATTATAAGCATGTTCATCACAACAGCATGTTAATGTTCGCGGGACAAATAATTCTTATAATATTCCCAAATCTATCATGAACCACATGCAACAACATGATCACACTGTATAAAATGAACACCAAAACTTATCCAAATGCATCATAGACGACCACATATCCCATCCAAGACACGAGAATAGTCATCATCAGAGTAGTAGTTAAAATTAATTTCAACTTAATAAATTAATTTTTCCATATTTCATTCCATGAATAAATTACTCCCTTCTGAGTTAGAGAATTCATTGGAGAATCAATCATTGAGAAGAACATTACCAACCTTCGATAGTACACAACTAGATCGAAGAATATGTGAATCTCAAAAATATTCCATGGGTATTTCGGTGTCATAACATCATTTACATTCTCATTATCGAATGATATACCATGTTCCAACACAATGTGTCCCTATGACATCACTTCCCTGATCCATAAATTACATTTACATAGATTGGCATAATGTCAAAGATTTCTCAGAAAAATGAAGATTTTTCTAAGATGATGGACATAATCCTCATCAAACATAGAGTAAAAAATGATGCCATCTATAAATAATTCCATTAATGTATCAATATACTCATGGAAAATCCTGATCTTCTATGACATAATGAATTCGAGATCATTTGTATGATAAATTTCTTGAAAACACACTGATAATGGTTTTACTTATGTAGAAAGGATATTTTATGAATTCTAGATGATTTTATTCTCAACCGATGGTGAAAATATTGAGGATAAATATTCGGTAATCACATTTCCCCCTTCAATTAATCAAAGAGATCATCTACCCATGTAACAGATACATGTTTGTTATCATCGCATGATTGGTCTTTCGATAATCATTAAATAAATGAAGTGTACCGCCAAATTTATAAACAATGATAATCGGCGCCACCCATTTTTACATAGTAGGGAATATAAATCCATTAATTATAAGTATCTCTAACCGAGTCTTATGTTCATACAGTTCTAATGGCACCATGCAGCAGGAGGGAATAAAAACTATTTTATTACCCATAAATATGTCAATAAAAAACTCATACTCACTTACTAGTGTCAAACCATAGATGTTTTGATGAAAACAAATCAAGAAAATATATGATCACTAGAGGGATATCAATGATAAATATTCCTACTATAGATCAATGAAAAAATCTATATTACTTTCCCTAACTTTGGATAATATTTTATGAACCAAAATGAACCTAGGTAAAATTATTCTTGAAAGACAAACACACACCACTGATTGTAGTAAGGGAGACCAAATGAATATAGTAATACATCTAGGATTCACTGGATATGAACCAATGCATCCCAGATTTGACATCATTTGGTTTCATGTCAAAAACCAGAAAACACTATTCATGATCAAAATATTATAAAGAGAAATTATAAGTGGGATTATGTATACCCTACTCTCTATTCATATCAATTAGTGACCTAATATCCATGGGATTATGATAAATTCTTTCATTGGGAGATTTATCTAATTATCAATATGTTTTGATATAAATTAATGAGATGAAATAATATCAAATAATGTAGTAACTAATGATTAAGATATATTGATGATATCACTCACTATTGATGGGACAATATGTGCATACTTTAGATACTCTTACACTATATGAATAAGCTTATTTAGGAATTCCTATGAACGAAAACCTTTTATACGTGAAGCATATTATTTCTCTAAATTTTTCTAAGGAGTTGATGATCATATTCAACTATGATTAGTAAAATGGAAATAGAATGACATCTTTATGTGGTCGAAACATACGCAAGAATAATAAATCTTGGGTGAATTAATTAAAATCCTCATTGGATTCCTTCTCATTCCACATTTGTAGAAAATCATTGGACCTATTCATGGAAAAAGGATTTTTGGAATGAACCTATTATCATATACCACCATGATAATTAACCCTCTTCTTATTTAATTTATAGGAGCCCATGCTTCAACTCGGTGATAAAGAAAATATTGATAAAAAATAATTTCTAACCATATCCATTTCAAACATCAGTTCTGTAGTATAGATTGTAAGATAGATATGATACTGATTTTAGTATGAATATATGGTTTAGATACTAAATATTCAAGAGGGGGTTAATTTTATACTTTAAAATCCTTAAGGAAATTTGTTATAAAAAAAATTCACAACACCTCAATGATCTGCTAAAAAGCTTGATTCAAGAATGTGATTCCAAAAAAGAGATTTTAGAAATTTTGTTCTAGAAATGAAACTTAACAAAAGTTTACAACAACAAAGATTCTACCTTAATTCATATAGAATACTATTTAATCATAGTAGAAGTATATGGAAGTATAAGATAGTTATACATTCCTCAATAAACAAAATTACAATGGAAAACAAAATTGAAACACTACAAGTAACAAGTAGTAAATATTTTTTCCCAAAGAGTAGGGTATCCAACAAACATGGATAATGGTCCCTTGAATTATAATTTCAAGAATATATTTTCTACCCAAACCAGGGTAACCCTAAATCCGAATATCGGTATCAATTTTTCTATCCCTGTAAGACATCTATTTCTAAGGAAATCAACACCTCTGCCTTCACAACCCGAAGTATCTAATTTTAAAGAAATCGCACCTCTGAACAAAGTAATTCTATATGAAGCACGTCTGAAAATTTTGTTCACACCCGAAAAAGTTTTTCACAACATCCACATGAAGCACTGGGAGTTGAAATAGCCTCTCTCTCTTGAAATCACTTCAACAACATGTAAGTGAGTTCTACCAAAGTTATGTTTGTCAAAAGATCTGAGCTTTTTCAAATGAGCTCCTTTTATAGGTTCAAATTCAATGGTCATATCTCTCCTCCAATGGTCATATTTTTCGATAAATTTCAGAGGAACATGTCTATGTGTCCCTCCAACAACAGTTAGTTAGTAACTGAATTCATGACATCATTCTAAAACCAAAACATGGGTTAGAAAAAATATGGTTGTTTAACAAAATTTATTTTTTGAAATGTAAGGAAAATAAATGTTCAGAGTCTAACCAAAAATGAAATTTTGAATCTATGAAAAATATCCTTTGGAGTCAATAATATAGGAATATTAAGATTCTATTTCACTAGAATTTAGAACCTGAAATTTATAGAATTCCAGAGTCTAAATTTCGAGGAAATTTGGATTCTGAATTCAAATGATTTCGGATTCTGAACATAAAAACTTTGGAGTCCAAATTAATCCAAATTTAGAGTCTTTTCATACAATGGTCAGAGTCTGAATTCACTAGAATTTAATGTCTGATATTACAATGTTTGGAGTCTGAATTCATTATAATTCAAAGTATGAACTTACAAATTCCGGCGTCTGAATTCATTAGAATTCAGAGTCTAAAGTTACAATGTTCAGAGTTTGAATTCAGAGAACTTGGAGTCTGAACACAGAATGTTCGAAGTTTGAATCCAGAGAACTCAGAACTGGAATTCGGAACCCGAAAACATAGTAATCTATATCAAAGTATTTATAGGGTTCCAAGGATTTGGATGTGAATCATATTTTTATTCACATAGATAATATGAGTTATGTTAAACAACGAACAATGAAAAATAGGTAAGGATAAATTTTCCTTGGGGAAGGATAATTTTTCATTTCACATGAAATATTAGGGAAAATGAAATTTGTCTTCAGATAGGGTGTTTGTAATTTTTAGAGCGTTTGTGATTTTCAAAACATAAAAGAATTTATAAGTCATAAGTAGAACTTATTGACTCAAAATTCTTCTCTAAGAATATATAAATGGAAAATTCATAATGAAACCTTATTGAATCAAAAATATCCCTCTTTTTGAAAAGCACAAACATCCTTAAGAAAAAGTGATAAATAAGAGAGAAAAATAATATAAGGACTTGTAAATAAAACTTATCTTCCTTTACACATGAGAAAAAATGAATATGACTAAGTACGCCTAAGGATTTGGAAAGACGAAATATTATATTCATGATATCTGGATTCATAGATTGATTTTTATTGTATATGGAAATATCCTTGTATAAGAACTCCCTCTATGATGAATTCCCCCTTAGGGAAATTTCATCTTTTACTATGTAATCTTTTTCATTCATTTCTTTTTCATTCCTTTATCTCCCTTTGTGATTTTCAAAAAGAATTAGTGGGTTTGGAAAAGGAAATGTGGTACATTAAATATTAGTACAATACAACAAAAAATATACGAAGAGCAACCAAAAATTCATTACGAATGGAAAAATTCATACAATGATGGAATGCAACAAAACATAGGATTTAAAAAAGGTCTTCCATCATTTTCCGTGGGCATCAACTTCTTAACTATTGTCTTCAGGTACTTGAGCTATTTATGTTCTTCCTCTGCTCATTTAATAATTTTATCACGATCCTCTATTCTATTCTATAATGATTTAATCCTTTCTTCATGAGCCTTGAGAGATTCTGCCTTTGCCTTTAGAATTTATTTTGACTTTCCAAGATTGTCTTCTATCTCAATCCTGAGATCTCGTTCCCTCTTCCATCTTTGAGAAACTAAATGTAACTTCCCATTTAGATATTTTACTTCTTGAATCCATGAATTTTTCTCTGGGGTAAAATTCTCCTCAAAATTATTTTTAGATCCTTGATCTTACTAACTTCGGTGTCGAAGGCATCCTTGACACATTCTATAAATTCATCAATAATTAGCATATCTTCAATAGTCTTTCCTGACCAACTGGTCATATTCTTTCATGACCTTTTGGGACCTTCAAAATTTATAAGAAAATATTTGATGTCATCCTCCAGGTTTACACACTTATGAAACACCATGGGTACTGAATCTGATATCTGATTCCAGTTGTGTTGATGTACTTGAAATCTCATGTCTATGCTTGGAAAAATTGGAATGGTCCTAATGAGATTCTTTAGTGACTGAACTATGAAATCATGTACAAGGGAGGATGATTCTGAATCTGAGACATTACTTAGGGAGGGATCCTTATCTATTTCAACTGCCTTACTTTTTGATGATCCACCAACTTCATTCTTATACACAACAGTTTTAATTGGTGTATCAACAACCAATTGTTTTCCTTATTCTGCTTTTAGAATGGTTTTTTCTTGGTCATGAGATTCGTACTCATTGTCAGACAACTGAACAATTTTGTCTTCATCTACATCTTCTTTTTCTTTTCATACCTCACCTTCCTCTGGATGAATGAATTCCTTATTGATGATTTCTTCTTCGGATGTATTATTTACATCATCATCATCATCATTTCATTCATCCTTTCTAGGAGTAGAAATATTTGAAAATTTTTCTTGAGGTGTTCGGATGGAAATCTTCTCAAATAGAGTTTACTTCTCCTGAAAATCATCAACTTGCTTAATGAGATATTCGGGATCACCACTGACAACTTCTTCTTCTTCTTCATCTTCTACTGCTTCTTCTAGTACTTTTTCATGGACTTCTATCACTTTCACTTTTTTCGGAGTCGCTAACAATTTTCCTAGAGTCTCAAGAAGTTTTTCGTGTAGAAACATCATTGGTACCTGAATATTTGCAGAGGAATTATCATCTACCTTGAGCAGATATTGCACAATCTCTACATCATTCATCATATTCATTTTATTTTTTTCTTTTTCTCGCTTCCCAAGCTCATCAGCAACATTTTATTTCCGGGATTTTTCTTCAGAAGAATCCAATAAAAACTATGGCTCCCCTTCCTTCAAATTTTTCATATCTTCCCTCCACTTTGCAACAACCTCATCTAGATAGGTTTTTTTCTTTTTAGGCTTTGGAGGTGAAAATTGGGTTTCTTATCCTTTGGAGATTTTTCTTTCTCTTCTACTTTCTTCAACTTCCTTTTCATTCCTCCCATCTTAGAGGTCTCATCTGCCTCTTTCTTCTTAGACATAGCTTCAACTTCTTCCTCAGGCATATGAAAAAATTCTTTATATTCTTTAGAAAAACAAACATTCATTCTTCTCAAGGTGTTATCACTCTATAACATGACTTTGGAATTCCTTTTCTTGGAACTGAAAGTGATTTTGAAGGATTCTAATCACCGATCAATCAGATTTGATAGGATGGCTGGATACATGATTACTTGAGCCTTAATATATACATCTATTATATTATATCTTGTAATCACAATATTCTTGAACAAGTATATCATCCATAGATTCACCAATAAATCTAGGATATATATTTTGCTCTTCTTAAAATTATCCTTATACACTTTCCTCATAATGATAAATCCTTGTACCCATAATTATAGTATTCGAATATTTGTAGAATGGTTGAAAATCATCAGAGTCTTCACATCTGAAATACCAAGGCAATCCATATCCTTTACAATAACAATGATTCCGTGGAAATCCAGCAACATATGATAGGAGAACTCGTCCTCTCCTTCATTTGGGACTCTAATCAGGCTGGCTACCTTGTTGGAAGAAAGTGCATATGTCTTACCATAGCTCTTGAAGGAAAATATATCTCTTCATACTTCCTTGAAAAAAAATTTGGTTCATTAATCTCAATCAAATAGTCTAGATACACTGGATTTTGTGCTCCTAGTTTCGATACAGAAACACTCTACCATCTATTCATCTTGATGATCATTGAGATTATAGAATCATACTATGAAATGAAACATCGATGAACAACTCTTTCTCTGTACATCTACCATTTTGTAATCAGCTTGACCATTCACATATCTTTCGAAGATGAAAATTCGAATGAAATTTAGAGTTATGGAATCCTAAAATGTTCGGAATGAGATTTTGATGGATGCAAATCTTCATCACGAACAAGAATGAGTTCCAATATGGGTCAACCATTATGGAGTCATTTATATAGGAGTTTGAAGAGAAATTTCATCGTCCAAACTCAATCAAATGTTTGAAAACACTTTTGATCAGATCTGATGGTTGAAATGATATCCCCATGGAAATAATAGTAGGATCCGATATTTTAAGGTTTTAAAAAAAATATTCAGATTTAGGAAAGAGATTACGAGAATTTAAAAATAGATAGAAATACCAACAAGTAATAGTTCATTATGAAAGCTTAAGAAAAGAAACCTACCATTCATATGGATAGAAATATTATTTATAATGATGAATATTCTTCTTGAAGAACATTACATTCCGAAAAATTTGATAACAGAAACTTCATTAGGAACAGTTTTATGTATGGAAATTTTCATTATGATGAATTTTTAGAAAAACTAACTGCAAAACATTTCATTATTTAAATGGATTTGGAAAAAAACTATAATAATTTTCATTATAGAATATATTTAGAAATACTGAATACGAAAAAAATTTTTACGAAAAAAAATTAGAAACGGTGATTATGAAAATTTTCATTACAAAAAATTTGAAGTAAAAAAATCCTAAAACCAAAAATTTAGAGAATTAAATTCACTATTCTAAAAATTTCATTATAAATTTTTTTTAACTACAAACATCTTCATTACAAAAAATTTGATGACTATAAAAAAATTTAGACTACGAAAAATAATTTAGATTATGAAATAAATAGACTATGAAAAATCAGATGTATTACCCCTATGAAAAGGAGTTCCTTACTGTAAGGAGATTGTTTTAACATGAAATTAATAAGGCTGATTAACTTATGGTTTTTATTACTAACTTCAGTTTAATGTATTAAAATCTATCGGAGGGTAAATATATTGTGAAAATATAAGAAAGTTGACCTTCTATTCTGATAAATTAATGAATGATGTATCTTTTTTGTGTGTAATACCTAATAAAGTGATGAATAATATATATATGTCTTTCAAGAGAGTGATGTGCATATTTTTTAGTTATTGAAATTGCACTAGTATTATCACACAAAATTAGTGTTTTGATAAACTCTTACCATAGTCTGTGAGTGTGTGTTGTATCCACAACACCTTAGCAGAACAACTTCCAGCTGCTAAATATTCATCTTCAGTAGTGGAGGGTTCTATTGAGTGTTGATTTTTTCATGAAAACGAAACTAATGAATCTCTTAGGAATTGACATGTTCTGGATTTTTTTTCTAATCCATTCTACATCCACCGAAATCTACATCAGAAATCCTTTTTAGATCAAAATCATTTCTAGAAGTGTAAAAGAGTCCTAAGTCCATAGCTCCCTTTATGTAACAAAAACATAATCTCACTACCTTTAAATAAAATTACATAGGATTAGATTTATATCTTGAATATAATCAAACTGAAAACATTAAATATGGATGATTAGCTGTCAAGTAATGTAATCATGTTATCATACCTCTAATAGATGTTTGATCTACTAGTTTTCTAGCTTAATCAAGATAAAGTGAATTTGAGGTACCAATGGGAGTACTTATACTCTTACTGTTTTCATATACATGATTTTAAATAAAATATTTAACATACTTAAGTTGGGATATATAGATTCTTTCTGGATTTTGAGAAATTTGAAAACCAAGGAAAAATGTTAACTCATCCATCATACCCATTTCAAACTCAATTTTCCTTAGATCCGCAAAAGAATCAGTTAAAGATTTCCGAGTATAACAAAATATAATTCCATGAATAGAAATTTGGAAAATAAAAACATTTTTCATATCTCTAATTATAAAAAGGGTTGGATCAAAATTTCCCTTTACATAATTAGTTTGAAGCAAAAATCATGTATGTATCTCATACCAGGCTCAAGGTGCATGTTTATGTCCATACAATGCATTGGTAAGTTTAAAAACATGTTCAAGATGTTTTATATTTTCAAAATCAAGAGGTTGTTCAACAAAAACATCCTCTTCAACATAACCATTATGAAAGAACATTTAGAATCCATTTCAAAATGTTGGAAATTTTTGAATGCTGTAAAGGAAAGCAGTATACGAATAGATTCATGTTGAGCTACCGGAGCATAGTTTTCTTCATAGACTATTAATTCTTGTTGATTATAGCCTTTTAAAACCAACATATATTTATTCCTTACTATGATTCCATTTTCATCAAATATATTTCTGATGACAAGTTTTACTCCAATAACAGAAGATTCCTTAGGCCTTTCAACCAAGGTCGAGACATTATTCCATTCTAATTCATTTAGCTCATCGTTCATGGATTTAAACCCATCATGATAACCTAAAGCTTCATCCATGTTTTTTTATTCTAATTGGGAATGATATTCTAGATGTTCTACTTCATTTATTAAAGAACTTCTAGTCCTTACAGGTTGATTTAAATCACCAATGATACTATCACTAGGATTACTCCTAAGAAATAACTAGTTTGGATTTTGTAAAACATGTTCATCAACATAGTGTAGGAAGTCTTCTAGGGTAAATGCTTCATAAATATTTTCTTGAACATTTTCTTTATCAGTAGGATATTTTAACAAAGGATGATAATCAGTTTTTGAAAACACATTCAAATATGTAGGTTGAGGTTGTTTAAATACAAAAGAATCAGTTTGATCAAATTTGACTTGGACTATTTTTTAATAGTACAATAATTTTTATTGAAAACTCTATAAGCCTTAGAAGTTGTGGAGTAGCCTAAGAAAATTCCTTTATAAAATTTTTCTGTGATTTTTTGTAAATTATCTTTTGTATTCAAAATGAATACTTCACCACCAAAAACCTTGAATTAGGAAAGTCTAGGTTTTCTACCATTGAAAAACTGATAAAGTGTTTTATTAAGAAAAGGTCTAATTAAAACATGATTTATATTATAATATGTAGTAATTACAACTTCATCTCAAAAATTTCTAGCTACTGAATATTCACTTAACAATGTTCTTGTAATCTCTTGAAGAATTCTATATCATCTTTCAAAAACATCATTTTGTTGAGGTGTTCTGGGTGCTGAGATGTTTTGAGTAATGTCTTTTCTACTACAAAAAGTTTCAAAATTAGAATTTTGAAATTCTCCTCCATGATCACTAGGAATAGTTATCAGATGAAGATTTTTATCATTTTTAACATGGCCTCATGATGTTTTGAAATATGTAATAGCTTCATATTTCATTGCTTGAAAATATTCCCAAGTAAATCTAGTGTAATATTTAACTAATAAAAATACATAATATTTGCATCTGATGCCTCTAGTTTGTGATGGACCAACAAGATTCATATGCACCAAATGTAATGAATCCGTGGTTGAAACTTCACCAACTTATTTAAAACTTGATTTATGTGGCTTTCTATATTGACAAGGATCACAGACTTTCTAAGAATCAAATCTAAGCTCTGGTAGATCCTTCACTAGTATTTTCATATAAAGTTTTCATAGGTTCATAAGGTTACAGTGTACTAAAATTCTATTCCATAACCAATATTTATATTATATTGAATTAAGGAAAGGTAGATCATGGCCCCTAAGGTCTTCTACGTCTAGTGTGAAAACATTCTCTTCCCTGTTAGTAGAAAGAATAAAATATTCCTTGAAATTGGGTACTAAGAATTTATCATTCTAAAAATTCACAAGGTAACCTTCATCACATAATTGACTTATGCTCTTGAGGTTGTGCTTAAGACCTTTAACAAATAAAATGTAACACCCCATGATTTCATAGTACATTATTTCTTCAATGTAATTTAATTACTTACACAACACACAATACTGAGTTCTAGCACAACATGGCATACCAAACAAGACAATGAAAAGCGGTTATGAATAGTATTAACTGAATTTTGAACATTATATAATCCTTATAATTTTAAAATCCATATTATGAGTTTCTTAGACACAATTTAATAAAAAAATACATTTTTCAGATAAAAGAAGTATTTTTCAAAAAATACAATTTTACCGTATTTTAATGGCGAATCCTTTCTAAATCCAATATTTGAAACTATTATACATTAAATTTTACAAAATAAAATTTTTCTTTAGAATCAGTACATATGAATTTAGTTTCGATAAAGTTTTGTTTTTTTCTGATAACTTTCATATTTGGGTGAATAGTGGAAAATACTATATTTTTACAGAAAAAACATTTTAAATCCAAATAATTTATATTGTTAAACTATACATTTTAATGGTTTTGAAGTATTAATTTATTATATTTTTACCATTTAATCCAATTATGGTCATTGAATGTAATTTCACATTTAAATTGGGCATAAAAAAGTGTCAAACTTTTGGTAGTTATTATTTCTTAAAAATACGCCTTTTGGTTTTGACAGCGGGATTTAGTTTTAAATTATTAAATGAAACTTCTATTTTTTTAATTTGGTAAAATACACTTCATTATTGAAATATTAATATCAAAATTATCTTATGGTGAATTTTTGGTATTTTTCTGACATCTTTTAATTTATGATGAATTATGAAAAACACTAAGTTATAGTTTAAAACCAAATTTTTATTAAAATAATTATTAATTTTATTTAAATTTATATTATGTCAAAATATATAAATAATACCTATATAAGTTCAATTTAATTCATTGGAGTTATTTTATAATAGTTTTAGATATATAAAAATTTTATTGAACTTTCACCGTCTTTTACCCACCTCATAGGAGAATTTGAAAATTCATATAAAACATAATTTTACCGCTTCTGTGAGTGGAATTTCAAAAATCAGAGAGACACGGTTAATATAAAGGAGTAAATTTTGGTTCAATAAGATAAAAATAATTATCATTGAATAGTAACTTTTTACTTTTATTTACCATGGTAAAAATTAAATAGGGTAATTAAGGGTAAAAATGATATTATTATTATTACCCTAACACATGTCCTAATTCTATTGGATAAGTATAATTAGACAAAAAAACCTTATGAATAATATATAAACCTCTTTGGTCCACATGGGTTAGAATAAGACATTTATTATTATTTAATTTAAAGAAATATTAAAAGAGTTAAAATCAATGTTTAATATCTAAAACATTATTAATATAGGGTTACACAGAACATAAATTCGATTATAAATATTCATTATAAAGCTGAAAATAATTCCTACATAATTGTATTTTTCTATTATTTTTATATCTTAAATAATTAAATTTATTTATGACACAACGATGATGCAGTAATTACCTTATTAGTGAAATTTTAAAATAATTGATATTATAAATACCAAAATAAATATAATTTTAGACTTTTAATGAATTCCAAGAATTTTATTGGTTAATATGATATGTTAGTATTGATTAAATAAATTTTTTTCGGATTAATAATGTTATTAATAATTTAACAAAAAATAAATTATTAAATATTATCAAAATTGTCATAAAGGAGTTTTTAAAACATATTTTATATTATTAATTGATATAATATTCTTAAAATTATAAGGTTCGTCCAAAGACTTATATGATGATAGGAATGTCATTAATGAACTAGTTGGGGTTCTATGGACATTTTATGGTATGTTTATTAACTATATAATATTAAAATACAAAGAGACATGGTAAATGTCAAACTATTTAACTAAGAGTTAAATCTAAAAGATAAGGGTAAAATAGTGACCCAAACTTGTTTAAAAACTATTGGTTGAGTGGTGTGTAACCCATACCCACTTTATAATTTAAATAATCCAGTTTTGAGCCATTATAAACCGAATATGAATTTATTATAAAATAATACATTATGTTTTTTCTAAAGAGCCCCTCCTCGCCCTTATAAAAGGACACAACATGTAACCAATTCCTCACATCTCTCAAGAATTTTTTCTCATCCCAAATCTTCCGAATTAATCTCCCTACATCCCTCCCCTCCTCCTAAAATCCTTACCTTAGGCAGAAAGAACTTCAAGAGTCTTTTTTGGTTCAAACTAAAGGGAGTTTCCCAAATTAAAGGTAACGATTTCACTTATCTTCTTTTATTTTATTTTATTCTCCAACCCCTAACTCTTATTATTATTTTATTTTGTAACAAAATAAATATCCTAAATATACTAGGATATTGTTATGAGATGTATTCAAACTAAACTTACACACACCTCCATCTAATTGGTGAAGAACATAATTTTTTTGTGGATGAAATCAAACGCCTCACGAAACGATGATTGTTCAATTATCTACTACCACCTCTCATGGTGGCCATTATGATGGAACTATAATTAAATATGATATTAATGATATTTATTTTATATATAATCCTTTTTAATTCCATTTTATAGCATAACATTATTCATTTCATTTAGTATATATATATACAATAATTTCATTTGAGGAAGTGCGGACTACCGCCCCTTCACAGTTATATGACTCGTTCATACCATACATGGAACGTATAAAGGATGGTGTTAATGAACTTACGTAACATATATAAGATATTATATATTTTACTGAAATAATAATATACCTATGTATCATTTGGTTTTGATTCTTTTTAAAATTAAAAATGAAATGGAAGTAGCGTTCGTGCATACGTACGGACTACCGTCTCCACGAACGTGATGAGATTCATTCCCAATCGTATCCATGATAGAATAATTTTCATTTGATGATTAAAAATAATTTTTATGGACATTATATAATTCTGGATAAAAATATGATACAACCTATGGATAACAACAATGACTTATGTAACAAAACATATAAAAAAACGAGTAAGTGAACACCTGAAACGACGATAATACTAAAATATTATTAACAAAGAAATATTAAAAGATCATATAAGATATCATATTTATGTATATTAATATTGTATTATTTAATTAAAATTATTTAACTATTATACAAGAGGTTAACCTACCCATGACCATGGAAAAGTACAATGTAAGGGTTTATATCAAAATCTCTTCATTATCTGAGGTTGTTCATACATAATTATCTTATGGGACCACTTTATCATCCACATCCATGTTTCATAAAATTATATTTCAAAACATTTTTACTATTTACTGGACAATGGTTTTCATTCATTTATACCCTTACGTGTTTTGAAAGGAATATTTCCTTCATTTTCCAAACAAGGTACTTTTTTGACCTTTTTGATAAATTTAAGGTAAGAATGGTTTTTTAACTTATACAGCAGGTGTGGCTATTTTCTACCATTATAAACTCATCAAATCTTTCCTTACAATCTTATAAGATTATTTTGAATTTAAATGTTTTATTTTATAATAATGTGACTTTTAAATGATTTGAAAATTAATATTTTAAGAATTGGTGAAATGTACTCTTTATCAAGATCAGAATATTAAATGCTTTAATGATTTATCATTCTAAATATTTTTAATGAAATTCCATGTTTTCAAAATGATTTTAAGGTTTTATTTATATGGACATGAATGTTTTGAAATTATATTTCTTTTCAAATACTTCAAAGTGGTATGGGACACTTTGATTCAAAAATCAATTTTAAATTACTTCCTTAATAAATGTGTGTCTTTTAAATTATTTAAAAAAAAGTGTTATTTCTATCAAATAGTTTTTATTTCATCTATGTCAACATCCTTTGATGGATTTTAAGCTTATTTGAAGTTGATTTATTGTGATACAAAACTTACATATTGTATTGATGGTTTTTTGATATGTTTCACTATGGATGTGTTATTTTTATACCATTCATGGTTTATGGAGAATGTATTGACATTTCATATGATAGTTTTAATACGAATGTTTATGTTATGTTTATACTTGTTCATATGTGGAATGAATTGGACTTAGTAAATGACGAGTGGAGCTCAATATAGCTCCTCGATGTATTGGTAGGTCTCATGAGACAAACTAGTGTTTTGGCATAAGGCCTTGAGAAAATCTTAATTGTAGTCTTGGAACGAAGCCTTTACTATGTGGTTATGATAGTCTGGCATTATGCATTCCATCTTTATGAAAGTGGTTATTGATATTTCATGTGATTATTACACTAGTAGAATATCAATGTGAATAAGTAAATGGAATTATTTCATTTCATTTTTTCCATATTATACTGATGTTAATGTTTAAAAGGCTTTTATTTTAGTTATACACTGACTTAAATTTTTATTCGTATTTATGAATGTTTCCGCTATATTGTTATCCTTACTGAGCATTTGAGATCACCCTTTTCTTTGTTTTATTTTACCCAGGATTCCATGAAATGTATTGTGATCGATATGCAGGGTTAATCCAAGAGAATAATTGTATTCATAAATGATTATTTATGTTGTTTTGAATGTTATAAAGTGTAATGTAACATTCATGTATGTAATATATTTTCCAAGACTGCTAAACCAATCTCTCATTTGGGACTTGATTCCTTTTAATATTTACAATGTATTAAAATAATGCACCGACTCTGGGTAACTGTGGTCGGGGCGTTAGAGTTGGTATCAGAGGACATTTAGAAATAACCTTTAAAGTTAGATTTAGATAAACTCTGATTATAGCACATAGACCTAAGACAGACTTTGAGTATTATTATAGAAGAAATTCCTAGAATTTTTGTAATGTAGAGAAGTTTTGAGTTTTACAGGAAAATACATCCCTGTCTAGATGGGAGCAGGTAGTGGCTGCCCTTGCACAGATGTACCTAGTGGAAAACCCGGAAACACCACTTTTAGCTAGACTCAAACGAGAACTGGATCATGACAACAAGCCTTTATGCACTCTTGGTTATGACACTCCTGGGGGATATGCTTTGGATAATTCTCATTTTCGTTACAAATCATTACGAATGGTTTAAGAGTTTATACCTCCTCAATGAAAACATGATTATTATTATGGATTATATCCATAAACCGATCAATTTATATTATGTATTTTACAAGTTGGTAATTATTGTAATTCATAAACTGACCCTGTTTGTGCTATTTTATAGAAATGGATCCCAGTAGAAGTAATGTGAAATCCAGCAATACGCATGATCCAAAGAGTAAGAAGAATCATATCTTTCATAGTATTAAGCCAAAATTTAGAAGGGAAATATACTCCCATGTATTCTCAACATATGATTAAATAGTATCACGTGTTAATAAGATATGTACATAATTATTTGATTCCTATAGAATTGAAGGAATGTAGGAGAATAAAAGGATGGAAAAGAGAATGATGGATAAAGGGAAGGTGGAAAAGAAGAATTTTCCTATACGTGATAACTGTTGGAATAAACACCCTGAACTTTCTTGAAGGGAATGGGAGTTTGTTATAAGTGTGGAAAAAAAGGACACCATGTACGTGACTGTAAGGTTAAGAAAAATGTTCCAAATGTACAATTCTTCATCTGCAAGGAGTTGGGACACTATGTGAACCAATGTCCAAATCATCAGAGTATGCAACAAATGATGCTATTGGATAATAATCAAGTTATGATACTACCACAGATGAGTAGTAATGATTAGATTTATTATGTTGTTATTAAATAATTATGTCATTTGAGTGTTGTATCCACAATGTACGGATTATAAAAATTATATAGTATATAAGGATTGTACTGTAGTACTATTTTATTAAGGACATGAGATTGTGTGGTACCAAGAAAGGTGACTCAATAAATGGTTAAATTTTTGGATAATATACGTTTGAGAGAATGTTAAACCATAATATGGTTCTGATATTGAGGTAGTGATTTTGGAATAATACAAGATTGATTTGGATAAATTATACTTTATATTCTTGACTACAATGAAAGTGATTAAATATATTAAATCATTGTTTGATTTTACAACATTTGTATATAGAAGGATTATATCCAGTATTCTATAAGGAATAAGGGATCATGAATGTAATCAATACTATTTTATAGTAATTCAGGATGTTGTATTGTTTTAAAAGAATACATGATGAAGGTTTTCACATGTTGTTACGCGGAAACAAGGATCTTCATTTTGTTTAACTTTCATATAAATTTTGGACTGTGAGTTTGGACAAAAGTATTTTGGATAATTCTAGTTTGAGATTATTTTTTGGTTTCCATAAAAGGACAACCCAGAGGTCGGGCGGCAACATGTCGCGTCCAGAACGACTTCGAGACTTGAACCCACAACCGATGGGTGAAAAGGGTGTATCACCTACCACTAGTCCACGTGAAGTCTTGGATTGAATAATGTAGTCTTTTAAAAAAAATCAGGTAGAGTAATTATACATTTATTTTTTTAAACCCTATAAGAATAGGATAAATAGAATATTATTTTTAATTTCTATTATCTTTTATAGTGAAAGATGAGTTTGTTGTAGAAATCAGTAATATGATATGACTCTACTTTTCAAGAATATATTTTTCTTCTTCTCTTATTCTATGAAGAAATTAATTCATATACTTTAGTAAAGCTATCTTAAAACAAAAAATATGTTATCCTAATACAATATTTTTTTTTGAAACGATGGTATTTTAAATCATCATAGATTGATGAATTTAAGGCCTTCAATTTTACACTTGTTTTTGATGGATGACATCAATCACTACCTATAAATATTTACATTTTTCTTCCAATAATATGTCTCTAATTTCCACCAATATTCTCTTTATTGAGATCATAATTTGGTGGTCTTTCATTTTCCTTTTCCTCTTATTAAGAATAAAATTTATTAACCAAATTTCTAATGTGGGTTTTCACAAAGGTATTATCTATTTTAAACATTTTATTTTCGAAAAATAATTTCAAATTGTGAGGATGCAATTTATTGAAGGAGGGAAGAATGCAACACCCCAATATTTCATATTATGTTATTTCTTCAAAATAATTCAATAACTTTCACTACAAGCAACACCGAGTTCTAGCGCAACATTACATTCAAACAAGCCATTCAAAATCGGTTATGAATATTATTAACTGAAATTTGAACATTCTACAGTCCTTATAATTTTAGAATAAATATAATGAGTTTCTTAGACATCATGTAAGAATAAATACATTTTTTTCAGATAAAAGAAATATTTTTAAAAAAATGAAATTTTACCGCCTTTTAATAGTGAAGCCTTTTTAAATCCAATATTTGAAAAATTTATATATTCAATTTGAAAAAATAAAATCCTCTTTAGAATAGGGACATAAGAATTTAGTTTTGATAATGTTTTGGTGTTTATTTGATAAATTTCATATTTGGGTGAATATTGAAAAATACCATATTTTAAGTGAAAACAACTTTTTTAAATAAAAATATTTTATATTGTTAAACTATAAATTTTAATGATTTGGAAGTATAAATAGATTATATTTTTACCATTTAAACCAATTATGGTCATTGTATATAATTTCACTTTGAAATTGGACATAAACAAGTGCCAAACATTAGGTAGTTATTGATTCTTAAAAATAGGCCTTTTGGTTTTGACATCGGTAATAAATTTTAAATTAATAAATGAAACATATATGTTTTAAATTTGGTAAAATACACTTCATTATTGAATTCATAATATCAAAATTATCATAGGGTGAATTTTTGGTATTTTTCTGAAAATGTTTAATTTTTGATGAATAGTGAAAAACACTTAGTTATAGATTAAACCCAAATTATTATTTAAATAATAATTTATTTTATTTAAATTAATTTTATATAAAAATATATACATAATACCTATAGATTTTCAATGTAATTTATTGGAGTCAGTTTATAATAATTTTAGATATATACAAATTTTATTGAACTTTCCACCGTCTTTTACCCACCTCCTAGGAGAATTTGAAATTTCACATAAAACATAATTTTACAGCTTCTGTGAGTGGAATTTTTAAAATCCAAGAGAAAAGGATAATATGAAATATTAAAATGAGGTTCAATAAGATAAAATTAATTTTTGGTGAATAATAAATTTTTTCTTTTATTTACCACGGTAAAAATGTAAATGGGGTGATTAAAGGTAAAAAATTATATTATTATTACCCTAACACATGTCCTAATTATATTGAATAAGTATAATTCGACCCAAAAAAACATTATGAATAAAATATAAACCTATTTTGCAGACTTGGATAGGACAGTTATTATTATTTATTTTGAAGAAGTGTTAAAAGAGTTAAAATCAATGTTTAATAACTACAACATTTTTAATATAGGGCTATACATGAGATAAATTCGATAATAAATATTTATTAGAAATCTAAAAAGATTTCCTACATAATTAAATTTTACTTATAATTTTTAGACATTAAATAATTTAAGTTATATATGACACAATGATGATGCAGTAATTACCTTATTAGTGAAATATTAAAATAATTGATATTATAAATACCAAAATAAATATAATTTGAGACTTTTAGTGAATTAAAAGAATTTTACTGGTTAATATGACATGTTATTATTGATTAAATAAATTTGGTTCTAATTAATAATGTTATTACGACTTTAAAAAATCAATTATTAGATAGTGTCAAAATTGACATAAAGGAGTTTTTAAAACAAATATTATATTATTAATGAATATAATATTCATAAAAATATAAGGTAAGTCCAAATGACTTATATAATGATATTAATGTCATTAATGAACCACTTTGGGTTCACTTGGACATTTATAGTAAGTTTATTATCCATATAATATAAAAATACAAAGAGACATGGTAAATGTCAAACTATTCAACTAAGAGTTAAATCTAAAAGATAAGGGAAAAATAGTGACCCAAACTTTTCGAAAACCGGTTCGTTGAGTTTTCTTTGACCCATAACCACCTTATACTTTAAATAATCCATTTTGGAGCCATTATAAACCGAATATGAATTTATTATAAAATAATACTTTAATTTTTTCCAAAAGAGCCCAACCTCTCCCTTATAAAAGGAAACCACTTCTTATCAATTCCTCACACCTCTCAAGCCTTTTGGCTCGTTAAACCTCATCCCAATTAAGATCCCTAAATCCCTATATTCCACCTAAAATCCATACCTTAGGAAGAAAGCACTTCAAGAGTCTTTTTTGGTTCAAACCAAAGGGAGTTACCCAAATTAAAGGTAATGATTTCTCTTAGCTTGTTTTCTTTCATTTTACACATCCAACACCTAAACACTTATTACTATTTTCGTTTGTAAAAAAACAGTATCCTAAATATACTAGTTTATTTTTATGAGAAATATTCAAACTAAACTTACACACACCTCCATCTAATGTCTGAAGAACATAATGTTTCTGTGGATGGAAACAAAACGCCTCATAGAACGATGATTGTTCAATTTACTCCTACCACCTCTCATAGTGGAGATTATGATAAAACTATAATAAAATAAGATATTTATGATATTTATTTTATATATAAGATTATTTAATTCCATTGTATTGCATACCATTATTCATTTCATGTTGTATATATATATATATGATAATTGCATTTGAGAAAGTGCGGACTACCGCCCCCTCAAAGTGATATGACTCGTTCATACCATACATGGTACATATAAAGGATTGTGTTAATGAAGATAAATAAAATATATAAGATATTATATTATACTATAATAATAATATACCTATGTATCATTTTGTGTTGATTCATTTTGAAATGAAAAATGAAATGGAAGTAGCGTTCATATGTATGTACGAACTTCCATCTCCACGAACGCGATGAGATTCATTCCCCATTGTATCCATTCAAGAATAATTTTCATTTGGTGATTAAAATTAATATTTATGGACTTTATATAATTCTAGATAAAATAAGATGTAACATATGGATAAGAACCATGACTTATGTAACAAAACATATAAAAAAATGAGTAAGTGAACACCTGAAACGACAATAAAACTAAAACATTATTAACAATGAAATATTAAAAGACCATATATGATATCATATTTATGTATATGATTCTTGTATAATTTAATAACAATTTCCTAACTATTATAAAGGAGGTTAACCTAACTTTGACCAAGGAAAAGTACATGGTAAGGGGTTATTTCACAATCTCTTCACTATTCGAGGTTGTTTATACGTATTTATCTACTGGGACCTCTTTATCATCCACATCCATGTTTCATAAAAATATATTTCAAAACATTTTTATTATTTACTAGAAAATGTGTTAAAGTCATTTATACCCTTATGTGTTTTGAATGGAATCTTTCCGTCATTTTTCAAACAAGGTACTTTTTGACCTTTTCAACAAATATAAGGTAAAAATGTTTTTTAACATATACGGCGGGTGCAGATATTTTCTACCATTATAAACTTTTCGAAGCTTCCCTTACAAGATTATAAGAATGTTTTTAATTTAAATATTTTATTTTATAATTATGTTACTTTTAAATGATTTATAAATGAATATTTCAAGAATTTGTGAAAGGTACTCTTTATCAAGATCATAATTTTAAATGTTTTAATGATTTATCATTCTAAATATTTTTAATTAATGTCCATGTTTTGAAAATTATTTTAATGATTTATTTATATGGACATGAATGTTTTGGAATGATATTTATTTTAAAAAAATTTAAAGTTGTATAGGACTCTTTGATTCAAAATTCTATTTTAAATTACTTCCTTAATATATTTTTTACATTAAATGATTTTAAAAAAAGGTATATTTATCTCAAATAGTTTTGATTTCATCCATGTCAACATCCTTTGATGGATTTTAAGTTTATTTGAAGTTGATTTATTATTATAAAAAACTTCCATATTGTATTGATGGTTTTGTGATATGTTTGACTGTGTATGTGTTATTTTTATACCATTCATGGTTTTTGGAGAAAGTATTGACATTTCATAAGCTAGTTTTAATACGAATGTTTATGTTATGTTTAAACCTATTCATATGAGGAATGAATTGGACTTAGTAAGTGAGAGGTAGAGCCTGCTATAGCTTCTAGATGCATCGGTAGGTATCATGAGACAAACTAGTGTCTTGGCACAAGGCCTTGAAAAAATCTAATTTGAAGTCTTGGAACGAGGCCTTGACTATGTGGTTATGATACTCTTACATTATTAATTCCATCGTTATGAAAGTGGTTTTTGATATTTCATGTGATTATTCAACTAGTAAAATATCCTTTTGAATAATCAAATTGAATTATTTAATTTTATTTTTGCCATATTATGTTGAAGATCATGTTTAAAAGGCTTTTTTTTATTTATAAATTGCATTAAATGCTTATACTTATTTATTAATGTTTACGCTATATTTTTATCCTTACTAAGCTTCTGAGCTAACCCATTTCTTTTTTTTTATTTTTCCTATGATTCCAAGAATTGTATTGTGATTGATATACAGGGTTATGCCAAGTAAATAATGGTGTTCATAAAGGATTATTTATGTTGTTTTGTACGTTATAATGTTTAATATAACATTCATGTATGTAATCTATTTTCCAAGACTGCTAAACTGATCAGTCCTTCGGGACTCGAATCCTTATAATCATGCCAATGTATTAATATAATGCACCGACTCTGGATAACTAGGGTCAGGGCATTACAGTTACTAATATAGGAAGTTTAGAAATATCCTTGTAGGATATATTTAGATAAACTCTTATTATAGCACATAGTCCTAAGATAGACTTTGAGGATTAGTATAGAAGAAATTCCATGAATTTTGGTAATGTTGAGAATTTGTGAGTTTTCCAAGCAAATACATCCCTGTCTGGATGCGACCAGATAGAGGATTCTATGGAATAGATGTACGTAGGTGTATGACCCGAAAACACCACTTTGAGTTAGACTCAAACGGGAACTGGTGCATGAAAATGGGCTTTGTTGCACTCTTGGCTACGACACTCCCTGGGGATATGCTTAGGATAATTATCATTTTATTTACAAATCATTATGAAGGAATTATGGGTATATACCTCTTCAATGATAACATCTTTATGATTATGGATTATATCCATAAACCGTTAAATTTACGTTAGTTATTTTACAAGTTTGGAATTATTGTAATTCATAAACTGACATTATTTATGCTATTGTATAGAAATGCCGCACAATATAAGTAATGTGAACTCCAGCAATACGTATGATCAAAAGAGTATGAAGGATCACATATTTCATAGTATTAAGACAAAATTTAGAAGGTAAATAGTCTCCCATGTATTCACAACATATGAAGGAATATTATCATGTGTTCATAAGTTAAGTAAATAATTTTCTGAGACCTATGGCATTAATGGAAAGCAAAAGAAGAAAAGGATGGAAGAAAGAAAGATGGATAAAGGGAAGTGGGAAAATAAGAATTATTCCATATGTGATAACTGTGGGAAGAAACACCCTATAACAATTGTGAAGGGAATATTAGTTTGTTATAAGTGAGGAGAAAAAAGACACCAAGTACATGGATGCAAGGGTAAGAAAAAGGTTTCAAATGTACAATGCTTCATCTGGAAGGAACTAGGACACTATGCGAACCAATGTCCAAATCCTCATAGTATGCCCCAAATTAAGCTATTGGATAAAAATCATGTTATGGTACTACCACAGATGATGAGGAATGATTATAGTTCTTATATTGTTATTAAAAAATTATGTCATTTGAGTGTTGAATCAATGATTTTCTGGTTATAATAATTATGGAGTATTTAAGGACTGTACTGCAGTACTATTTTACTAAGGACTTGAGATTATGTGGAACCAAGAAAAGTGACTCAATATCAGGTTAAATTATTGGAAAATATATGGTTTAGAGAAAGATAAACCATAATATGGTTCTCATACCGAGGTAGTGTTTTTGGAATAATACATGATTGATTTGGATAAATTATATTTAATATTATAGACTACCATGAATGTGATTAATGATATTCCATCATTGTTTGAGTTTACAACATTTTTGGATAGAAGATGTAAATCTAATATTATATAAGGAATAAGGGATCATGAATGTAATCAATAAGGTTTTATGGTAATTCAGGATGTTGTAGTGTTTTAAAAGAATACATGCTGAAGGTGTTCAAATTTTATTATGGGGAAAAGGATCTTATTTGTCTTTAACTTCCTTATAAATTTTGCACTTCGAGTTTTGACAGAAGTATTTTGGATAATAGTAGTTTGAGATTATTTTTGGATTTCCATAAAAGGACAACCTGGAAGTCGGGCGGCAACCTGTCACGTCTGACAAGGTCGCGAGGCATGAACCCGCAACTGACGGGCGACAAGTGTGTATCATCTACCACTGGCCCATGTGAGGTGCTGGATTGAATAATGTAGTCTTTTAAAAAAATTTGATAGATGAATTATAATTTTTTTTGAAACCCTATATGAATAGGATAAATAGAATATTATTTTTAGGTTCTATTATCTTTGAGAGTGAAAGATGAGTTTGTGGTAGAAATTAGTTAAAGGATGGGACTCTACATGTCTGGTATATATTTTTCATCTTTTCTTATTCTATGAAGAAATTAATTCTTATACATTAGTGAAGGGATCTTAGAACAAAAAATATGTTATCCTGATACCATATGTGTTTTTGAACCGATGGTATTTTAAATCAGCATAGATTGATGAATTTAAGGCCCTCTATTTTACACATGTTTGTGATTGATGACCTCAATCACTACCTATAAATATTTACGTTTTTCCTATAATTATAAGTCTTTAATTTCCACCAATGTTCTCCTAATCACAATCATAATTTGGTGGTGACCCTTTCATTTTCCTTTTCTTCTTATTAAGACTAAATTTTGTTAACCTAATTTCCGATTTGGGTTTTCCCAAAGGTAATTTCTATTTCCAATCATTTATTTTTGAAAAACAATTTCAAATTGTGAGTACACAATTTATTGAAGTAGGGAAGAATGTAACTCCCCATGATTTCATAGTACTTTATCTCTTCAAATTAATTCAATAACTTTCAATACACACAACAACGTGTTATAGCGCAACATGACTTACCAAAAAAGCAGTTCAAAAGCGGTTATGAATAGTACTAACATAATTTTGAACATTATATAATCTTTATAATTTTAGAATCCATATTATGAGTTTCTTAGACATAATGTAATAAAAAAAATACATTTTTTTGATAAAAGAATTATTTTTCAAAAAATTCAATTTTACAGCCATTTAATGGAGAAGCTTTTTTAAATCCAATATTTTATTATTTTATATATTAAATTTGAGGAAATACACGTCTTCTTTAGAATCGGGACATAATAATTTAGTTTCGATAACGTTTTGGTGTTTTTATGATAACTTTCATATTTGGGTGAATAATGGAAAATAATATATATTAACTAAAAACAACTATTGAAATCAAAATAATTTATATTTTTAAACTATAAATTTTAATGGTATGTATGTATAAATAGGTTATATTTTTACCATTTAAACCAATTATGGTCATGTAAGTAATTTCACTTTGAAAGTGGACATTAACAAGTGTCAAAGTTTTGGTAGTTATTATTTCTTAAAAATATGGCTTTTGGTTTTGACAGCGGGAATTAATTTTAAATTAATAAATGAAACATATATGTTTATAAATATGTATAATATAATTAATTATTGAATTCAGAATATAAAAATTTTCATATGGTAAATTTTTTGTATTTTTCTAAAAAAACTTAAATTTTTGATGAATAGTGAAAAACACTGAGTTATAGTTTAAAACAGAATTTTTATTTAAGTAATTATTTATTTTATTTAAATTTATTTTATGTCAAAATAGATACATAATATCTATATAAGTTCAATTTAATTCATTGGAGTCAGTTAATAGTAATTTTATATATATAAAAATTTTATTTACCTTTTCACCGACTTTTACCCACCTCCTAAGAAAAATTTTCAAATTCACATAAAAGTTAATTTTACCGCTTATCTGAGTGAATTTTGAAAATATTATAGACATGGAAAATAAAAAGGTGTAAAATGTGGTTCAATAAGATAAAAATAATTTTTGCTGAAAAGTAACTTTTTACTTTTATTTACCACGGTAAAAAGTAAATAGGGTAATTAAGGGTAAAATGATATTATTATTACCCTAACACATGTACTAATTCTATTGGATAAATATAATTCGACCAAAAACACCCTTAGGAATAAAATATGAACCTCTTTGGTCCAATTGGATTAGATTAGTACATTTATTATTATTTAATTCAATGAAAAGTTAAAAGAGTTAAACCCAATGTTTAATAACTAATACATTTTTAATATAGGGTTATACATAAGATAAATTCGATTATAAATATTCATTAGAAATATAAGAATATTCACTACATAATTTTATTTTAGTTATAATTTTTCGACATTAAATAATCTAATTTATCAGTGACACATTGATGATGTTGTAATAACCTTATTAGTGAAATATTAAAATAATTAATATTATAAATACCGAAATAAATATAATTTGAGTCTTTTTATGAATTAAAATAATTTTATTGGTTAATATTACGTGTTAGGATTTATTAAATGATTTTTTTAGAATTATTAAATTTAGAAAGACTTAAAAAAATCAATTGTTAAATAGTGTCAAAATTGACAATAAAGGAGTTTTGAAAACAAATATTATATTATTAATTGATATAATATTCAGAAAAATCTAAGGTTTGGAAAAAATACTTTTATGATGATTGGGATGTCATTAATGAACCACTTGGGTTTCTCTTGGATGTTTATAGTATGTTTATTAACCATATAATTTAAAAATACAAAGAGACATGGTAAATGTCAAACTATTTAACTAAGAGTTAAATATAAAAGATGAGGGTAAAATAGTGTCCCAAACTTGTCTAAAACATATTGGTTGAGTGTTTTTTGACCCAAACCGACCTTATACTTTAAATAATCTAGTTTTGAACCATTATAATCCGAATATAAATTTATTATAAAATAATACATCAAGTTTTTTCCTAAAGAGCCCCTCCTCCCCCTTATAAAAGGACACCACTTAAAACCAATTCCTCACACCTCTCAAGACATTTGTATCGTCCAAACTATGACCAATTAATATCCATACATCCCTATCCTCCTCTTAGATGCCTTACCTTATAGAGAAAGTACTTCAAGAGTCTTTTTTGGTTCAAACCAAAGGGAGTTACCCAAATTAAAGGTAATGATTTCCCTTAGCTTCTTTTATTTTATTTAAATTCTCCAACCCCTAAAAACATATTATTATTTTCTTTTGGAACAAAACCAGTGTCATAAATATATTAGGATATTGTTTTTAGAAGTATTCTAACTACACATACAAAAAAACTCCATCTAATGGGTGATGAAAATAATGGTTCTGTGGATGGAAACCAAAAGCCTCATGAAACGATGATTGTTCAATTATCTCATACTGCCTCTCATGGTGGCCATTATGATGGAATTATAATAAAATATGATATTTATGATATTTATTTTATATATAAGCTTTTTAATGACATTTTATATCATACCATTATTATTTTCATGTTGTATATATATATATATATATATATCTGATAATTTCATTTGAGGAATTGTGAACTACCGCCCACTCAAAATGATATGACTCGTTCATACCATACATGGAACATATAAAGGATGTTGTTAATTAACTTAAGTAACATATATAAGATATTATATAATACTTGAATAATAATATACCTATGTATCTTTTGGTGTTTATTCCTTTTATAATGAAAAATAAAATGGAAGTAGCATTTGTGCGTACGTACGATGTACCATCCCCACGAACACGATGAGATTCATTCCCCATCGTATCCATTCAAGACTAATTTTCATTTGATGATTAAAATAATATTTAAGGACTTTATATTATTCTAGATAAAAATATTATAAATCATATTGATAACAACAATGTTTTATGTAACAAAACATATAAAAAAAGCGAGTAAGTGAACAACTGAAACGACTATAATACTAAAATATTATTAACAATAAAAAAATTAAAAGATCATATATGATATCATATTAAAGTATATCATTATTCTATTATTTAATAACAATTATTTAACTATTATACAAGAGGATAACTTACCCTCAACCATGGAGAAGTAAAATGTAAGGTTTTATTTCACAATATCTTCTTTATCCAAGGTTGTTTATACGTTATTATCTAATAGGACCTCTTTCTCATCCACATCCATGTTTCATAAAAATATATTTCAAAACATTTTTACTATTTAATAGATAATGGGTTAAATTCATTTATATCCTTATGTGTTTTTAAATGAATCTTTCCTTCGTTTTCCAAACAAGGTACTTTTTTATCTTTTCGACAAATTTATGGTAAGAATGTTTTTTTACCTTATACGGTGGGTGCGGCTATTTTTTCTATTATAAACTCGTCGATGATTCCCTTACGAGCTTATAAAAATATTTTGAATGTAAATGTTGTATTTTATAATTATGTGACTTTTAAATGATTTAAAAATTAATATTTTAAGAATTTGTGAAAGGTACTCTTTATCAAGATCATACTTTTTAATGGTTTAAAGATTATCTTTCTAAATATTTTTAATTAATGTCAATGTTTTCAAACTGATTTTAAGGATTTATTTATATGGATATGAATGTTTTGAAATGATATTTCTTTTAAAAAGATTCAAAGTAGTATGGGACACTTGGATTCAAAACTCTCATTTAAATTACATCCTTAATAAATGTGTGACTTCTAAATGATTTAAAAAAAGTAGATATTTCTATAAAATAGTTTTTATTATATCTATGTCAACATCCTTTTATGGATTTTATGATTATTTGATGTTGATTTATTATGATACAATTCTTCCATATTGTATTGAAGGTTTTGTGATATGTTTGACTGTAGATGTGTTATTTTTATACCATTCATGGTTTATGGAGAAAGTATTAACATTTTGTATGCTAGTTCTAATACGAATGTTTATGTTATGTTTAAACCTGTTCATACGAAAAATGAATTAGACTTAATATGTTAATGGTGGATCCCACTATAGCTCCTCGATGCATCGATAGGTCTCATGAGACAAACTAGTGTCTTGGCACAAGGCCTTGACAAAATATTTTTTTTCTTGGCACGAGGCATTGACTATGTGGTTATGATAGTTTGGCATTATGAATTCCATAATTATAAAAGTGGTTATCTATATTGCATGTGATTATTCGACTACTAGAATATCCATGTGAATAAGTAAATGGAATTATTTCATTTTATTTTTTCCATATTATACTGAAGTTGATGTTTAAAAAGCATTTGTTTTAGTTATACATTGCCTTAAATGTTTATGATTATTTATGAATGTTTCTCCTATATTGTTATCCTTACTGAGCATCTGAGCTCACTCCTTTCTATGTTTTATTTTTCCCACGATAACAAGAAATGTATTGTTATTGATATGAAGGGTTATGCCAAGTGAATAATGGCATTCATAAAGGATTATTTATGTTTTTTTGTATGTTATAATGTGTAATGTGACATTAATTTATGTAATCTATTTTCCAAGACTGATAAACCGATTGGTCCTTCAGAACATGATTCCTTGTATTCATGCCAATGTATTAAAATAATGAACCGACTCTGGGTAACTGGGGTAGGTGCATTACAATTTTTATCAGAGGAATTTTAGCCATAACCTTGGAAGATAGATTCAGATAAACACTGATTAGAGCACATAGTCCAAAGATAGACTTTGAGGATTAGTATAGAAGAAATTCTTATAATTCCTATAATGTAGAGAATTTTTGAGTTTTCCAATAAAATACATCCCTCTTTGTATGCGAGAAGGTATAGGTGGATCTGGCACAGATGTACATAGAGGTAAAACATAAAAACACCACTTTGAGAAAGACTCGAATGGGAACTGGTGCTAGATAATGGGACTTGTTGCACTCTTGGTTACTAAACTCCAGAGGGGATATTCTTAGGATAATTTTCATTTTATTTATAAATAATTATGAAGGTTTTATGAGTATATAACTCCTCAATGGAAACATTTTATGATTATGGATTATATCCATTAACTGTTCAATTTACGTTAGGTATTTTAGAGGTTTGGAATTATTATAATTCATAAAATGACCTAGTGTATTCTACTGTATAGAAATGATGCTTAGTAGAAGGAATGTGAACTCCAAAAATACGTATGATCCTAAGGGTCAGAAGGATCATATCCTTCGTAGTATTAAGCCAAAATTTAGAAGGGAAATAGTCTCACATATATTCTTTATAAGGCCACAGCTTTTAACCTTACTTAATATTCAATTAAATTAATAATTCACATTACAGATCTTTTCAGGTTTAGAGATTTAGAGAATTAGGTCATAACTATTACATCTCAAAATATTACATAGTAGACACTTATAATATGTTTCCATAAAATAAAAAAACACTTAAAAAGAAACATGTCTTGTTCTTTATTTTAGATAGCCTGTCTTTCCTTGATCCCATCCTTGACCCTATTCATCTTTAAGTCCTGTGGAAAACATTTCAAAAACTTGGGATGAGCATAAAAATCCCAGTAAAGGATACACAAAGAAGGAAAACTGTTAGTTTTTCAAAATAACAAGTAAACCATGAATACTTTACCAAAGTAATATTTTTCACCTTTATGAAGTAGTAAAAACTCTTCACTAAATAAAAGACCATTACTTACCCTTTTGTATCCAAAATATTAACATAAAACCCATATAAAGAAAACATAACATAAAAAGGTATCTTGGGATATAAACATACTTAAAAGGAATAACCATATTGTCGACTTCCACACAGACTTAATGGAATAGCCATACGACTGACTTCCATACCCAATACATTGGAGGTTATAACGTAACCACCCGTCCTAGTATTCACGGCACCACCTGTTATATGGTTTATCATGTAACCACCCGTAAAATGTCCAAGTAGCATCATTACATATAAAATATTGAAAATATAAACATTTCAATAACAAAATTTAATTTTCAATCACAATAAGTAATTCCAAGATAATGAAATAATCAATCCATTTTCAAAAACCATTTAAAAGAGTTTTTTGAATCAAAGAGTCCCATACCACATGGAAGATTTTAATGGAATTATAATTTTAAAACATTAATGTTTATATAAATAAATACTGAAAACCATTTTGAAAACATGTACATTAATGACAATTATTTAGAACAATAAATCTTTAAAACATTTAAAACGATATTTTTGATAAAGAGTTTTTAACAAAATGAGAGACTCTTAAATACAAATAATTTCAGAATAACATTTATTCCGAGCTTTATAATATCATGAGAATAAAGGGATTCATGGTATAATATGTCAAAGGATAGTATAAACACCAAATAAGAGTGAATTGGTTCATAACAACAATGAAGTCTCAATGGAAATGTAAATTGAGATGAAATCCATTATAAAGATGGTATCCTTAAATTAAGGATAAATCTATCACATAATTATGTGTGAGAAATATAAATACACCCAATATAAGTGGATATGAAGTGAGAAACATTCATTGGTCATTCACACATAATCTTGGAAAAACAAAACCAATGACATAGATATTTAACTCAATGAAATGAGATTGAGTTATGATTTCCCATACATGTTCGTAAGCATTTATCAATGAGATGATTATGTGTATAAATAGTATATCTACACAATGGTTTGTGGAAATTACAACATAGATATTCCACACATAATCTTGGAATAATAAAATCAAGAAGTATAGGTATAACCAAACGAATTGAAAGTGGGTTAGGAAGTTCCCTTATAGAAATCCAACAGCCTAACGACGTCACTTTAAAATTCAGAAAATGAGTTGATGAGAGAGAAAATGGTATCTCATCACTTGGAAATAAAATTTTCCTAAATAAGGATATAGAATAACATATCCCAACATAATATTATGTGAATTAAAATACATAAGAAAAAAATTCTTTTAAAAAGAGGAGGGTGAAAGGTCCCCTTAACAAGTTGGGTATCTTTTGAAACGTACACCCCATGGAAGAATGGTCATACAATGAAGATGTAAATACCCATAAATGAAATTATACTACAAAAAGTGTATAATAATGGGTATTATATACACCACTAAACAGAAATAGTGGCAAATGTAGCATAAATGTCATGAGAATAAAAGTGAGATGAAAAATCCCTTACGAAAACTCAGCAGCCTAACAGTGCCACTTAAAACGTAAAAAAATGGATTTATGAGATCAAATAAGGTCTCTAATAATATAAAAATAAAAATTACAGTATGGGGAATATTAAAGAACATCCCAAAACATAATAAAGATGAGATTAAAATAAATGACATAAAAGAGAGTACTTAAAAAGAAAGAGAGAAGTTGGATCCCTTACGAAACTTCGGCAGCCTAACGGCACCACTCAAAACTTCCAAAATGGATTGATGAGAGAATATAGGGTCTCTCATCATATGAAAATAAAATGTAAAGTATGATTAATATAAAAGAACATCCCAACCATAAGAAATATGAGATTAAAAGGAATGACATAAAAGAGTGTACTTAAAAAGAAAGAGATGGGTAGGATCCCTTACGAAAATTCAGCAGCCTAACAGCGCCAATCAAAACATCCAAAATCGATTGATGAGAGAAAACAGGGTTTGTAAAGACCTGGAAATTTCAAGGAATTTTTTTTATTAATTTTCTTTGGGATTTTACAAGAACGCAGTTTCTGACGGCGTCTGATTCCGAGGCCCGGTGTGCCCAGAATCATTTTTCCGAAGTTTGGCTCGGGTACGTTTAGTGAACGAATGAGTGGTAATTTCTATATTTTGAACTGGTGCTCGTAATCAAATTCTGATGGCACCGATGGAACCACAGCTCCGGTTTTTTCTTAGGTACACCTATTCCGCAGTTGCATTTTATCGAGTTTGGAAGTTAGTTTTTTGGGGTTTTTAATTAAACTAAACAAAAATATGTGTTTGCCATATTTTTATTTGAAGTGGTAGTTAGAACCTCCAAGGGGAGGTTAGTGGAGGGGCCCACCCACACATAACCTCCCTTGGGTGGATGTTATAAGGTGGGTTCCACATGAGTATCAAACCCCCTTAACCCCCTTAACTCTTGAACTCTCCATTTATGTGGATGAAACTCTCTCTCATTAAATGAGTCTCTCCACCTCCCTCTAATTAATTTTGACAACTTGAGATATTTAATTATGTGAGTTAATTTAAATTTCAAACTCTTGAAATTCATAAGCTTTGTTGTGTTAATAAAACAAGTTAAGAACTTATTTTATTTGGGTTGGAGTTTAGTTGATTGGGAGCCATTGGAGAAAAAGCTTAGGAAGTCTTGAGTTTCTTCTTTCTCTACGACGAAGAACACGAAGAACGTCTCTTCCGCCACTGAAGTACGACGACGCCATCTTTTTCATTGGTCTTCAACCGAGGCAAGGAAAGGGAAGTGACGCCCACGACATCTCCAACGACCTTCATCCGCGTCAAAGGAGAAGACGTCGCCCGTGAAGAACGTCGTCAACGATGACGTCACCTCCGAACGCTCGTCCACCAACGAAGAGTACCCTTCTTCCTTTATGATGCATGATCATGATAATTGGGAGTGTGTGACGAACAAGACAATCGAGGAATCAATATCCGACCTTTTTTCGAGATCATCAATGAACGACAATAACGAGTTAGGGAATTTAAATTGTGATTGATGGTGAACCCTCATTTACTCCCTTGATTTTTATTCTTCATGAATATGTCCAACTGCTATCGTTTAACGAGAGGGGGCCGGTCCGCACAAACACGGCCGACCCACCTCCTTTTTCCATGTTGGATTTCATTGTGGCTTGGTATGGGAAGGCGTGGTGCCGTCGCACCACGCGGAATCATGCGACAAGGAAATATGTGAAGCCGTCGCGCTGCGTCGTGAAAAAAAACAAAGGCGCGATACCGTCGCGCTGCATCGGAGAAACCCGAATACATCCGCGGACGGAGTCAGGCCACGGAAAAGGGGCGCGTCACCAACGCGTCGTGCCGAAGAACCACGAAGATGGCGCATTTTGTTAATTGACGTGCGGATTGACGAGCGACGACATAACAGGGACGAAAAGTATTTTTCAAGCTTGTGCAGTAATGTACGAGACCCGAGATGAACACCGGCTCAGATGATTTTGAAAACGGACCACCGGAGAAACTCCGGTGGCCCGCGGAAACACCCGGAGGCGCGGGTCACCGGCACGGCGTCGTCGGCGACCGGAGCCGTCTGGCTGCCAGGCAGCGGCGGCGCCCGAGCACGCCTCCAGAAGAATTGGCGGCGGCGGCTGCGCAGCCGCCCTCAATTAACGGCGAGGGGCAGGCCACGCACACCCCCCTCTCCCTGACTTCGGCTCGGACCCGGTTCGGGCCGACCTAGGGGGGGTCGGTCCGGGTCGGTCCGGGCCCAGACCCCCTGATTTCGGACCAATTTCAGTCAAATGCCCATATCATGGGCTACGGACCTCCGATCGACGCATCGTCAGCTGTGTGGCGATCCTTGGAACGAGGCGGCCGTTTCAGTATATTGCACTGAAGGTTTCGAAATACTTTGGGTTCGGCCGGGTTGGTTCGGATACGAACCAACCGTGCCCTCGGAGCAGAAACGATTATATCTTGATCTACGGACGCCTGCATGACGTGCCGTCGACTTTGTTGGATTACTCTATGTGAGATGGAACATTTGGAATACATTGCTCGAGATTTGGATACAATTGGATAGTGGCCGGGTTGGATTGCACCCGAAATCCAACCGAGCCCCTAGAACGGAAAAGATGATATCATTCAGACCAGACGACCGTTTGACGAACCGTCAGCGGCATTAGTGATCTCGTTGAAAAACAATCCCTATGAGTATACCCTATGAGAGTTCGGGGTACAGTTTAGATACGGCCAGGTTGGTTCTCTCACGAAACCAATCGGGCCCATGGGACGAAAAGGCTAATAAATCACAGACCGGGCGTCCGATTGACGCGCTGTCTGTTGCGTTGAGACCCATATGACGAGGAGGTCCTTTGAGATACTTCTTCATGGGACTCTGAGATACTTAGAGTATCGACCTGTAGCTCATGGAGCGGACCCTCCCGGAGACGAGCGTGCGGATTACGGAGACCGTGTAGCCGACCGAGACCTGACAACTGGTTGACTGAATCGACTTGGAGTGAGTCGACTATCCCAGTGGACGGAGCACTAATTTGTGAGGTGCAGACCCTTGGCGGACAAAGAAGTACCTGTGTGACAGTGCAGACCCGCGGTACTCATCCGGAGAGTACCTCAGCATGCTACTAGGGGGTGTGCACTACTGTGTTTTGGTGACATACCTCGGCGGGAAGCACTACTGTGTTTGGGTGGCTGACCCACGGTACTCGACATGAGGAGTACCTCAGCAGCCTTAGGTTAGTGAGAAGTACCTCAGAGTCGTGACAGGACCACTATACAATACAGATACGGGGCTCTTCAGCAGTTACAGTTTCGATAATGAAAATCCTGGTTTGAGATGAGACTTTTGACCTTTGTGTTTACCTCATGATTGAGATGGGTCACTTGATAACTTAGGTATATGTATGGGCATATACTTGGGTAGTGGTTATCCGTTTATTTCATGATCTTGGTGTTTTTCTCATGATTGAGATGAGTTACTTGATAACTTAGGTATATGCATGGGCATATACGTAAGTAGAGGTTATCTGTTGAGATATTCATTGTGCTTATCCATGTTGGTTTTAGTGAGACCTTGAGGGTCTCGGGGTCCCTACTGAGTATCGTTATACTCACCCCTGTACGGGCTATGCCCGCACCTCGTTATGTTGGTTGTAGACAACGGGCAGTGCTGACGAAGGCCGAGTGTTCGAGGGCAGGATGGTACCCGGAGGTGGACTACACGACGAGCCAGTATCCGGAGGTGGACTTCACGGCGAGACGACACTCGGAGGACGTTGATGGGCGAGAGCGTTTTGGAGGCTATCTGTACCTACCCTTCAGGTAGGATCCATGGTGGACGATCCAGGAGCTGCACCATCTGTACCTACACTTCAGGTAGGACCCGAGGAGGACGACCCAGGAGCCGCTTCTGTCCCACCAGCTGTTGTCTTTTTCTATTGTACTTTGTTCAGTTGTTGTTGTACTTTCTTTTGGGATTGTATTCTGGCCCATTTACCTTTCAGCACTTCTCTTTTTACTTAGTGTTTTACATCCGCTTGTACTCTATAGTGTTTTGTTTACTTTTATAAAGGCAATTCCTTCCTAGTTATCGGGATTTACGCCTTTGGTGCTAGTCTCCAGCCCCTGGCCTATGGAAGGCGGGCTTGGGGTTGTCACGACACGGGCCCCGAGGACGGGTCGTGAAAAATTGGTATCAAAGGAGTCAGATCTACCGCAGAACTTATAACTCTGATATTTTCTTCATGTGAAGCAATAGTGTTAAGGGTACCGAGTGTGGTCTTCAGTTCAGGGAGTCCAGTGTTGGTGCGGGCGGCCGACGTATCCATACACCAGGACCCTGACAACTGAATTACGACTTTGTGAATGAAAACACTGATTGCATGTGTGTTTCCAGAAGTTTTATTTAAATATCAGCTCAAACCCGGTCAGCTCACCAGGTATAATCGTTTGACCGTGTCACGTTGTTTCGTTCAGGATGCCTTTTCTCAGACGACCAGCTAGAGCCCAAAGGGATGTGCGTACTGACATCCTGTCGAGCGACGAGGCTTCGGTATAGGGCCTTCTTGCAGTTGAGGCACTAGCGTAGGCACAATCTGTACTACCATATGTTGGGCCACCGATGCCACTAGCCCCAGTAGAAGGCGATGCACGCCACTTGAGTGCACTGCACAAGTTCCAGTGCTAGAGGCCACCCAGGTTCTGGGGAGAGACGGACCCACAGGCGGCTGAGGTTTGGCTGGAGGCTGTGGTGAGAGTCTTCAGGCTAGTGGGGATGCCGGCAGACTTCATGGTGATCATTGCTGCCATCCTTCTTCAGGCAGCAGCAGGAAGGTGGTGGAGCCACTCGTTTCAGTTTTGCGACGGGATGACCTTAGTATGGGAGGAATTCAAGACCTTATTCAGGGTGGAGTTTGTGCCAGTATCTCTACACAGCGAGTGTGTACAAGAGCTTCTGCCTTTTCCGCGTGTTTTTCGATAAGTATCTGAGTCATCTGTGGGAAGTAGACAGATGATGCAGAGGTCCAGGAGGACCAGACCAGTAGTTGGACGATCTCGGGTTTTAGGACCGGTGGTGTGGGGCACCCGGTGTGGGGTCAGAGCCAGGCTAACCAGAAACAGATAGTGTTACTCATGCGGCGGGAAGGGTCACATGGCACGTGACTGTCTGACTCCTAGTACAGTTGATCCACAGGCGTTGGAGGAGCCACCGAGGAAGAAGCAGCGATGAGTGCTTGAGCAACAACTGACCAGTGGACAAGGCAGTAGAGCTTCGGGAGCAGGTGGACAGGAGCGGAACTAGTGGATACGTCCCTTGTACTTCTAGTTACATGTTGTTGTTGTATTCGTGTATTTTTACTATGAGCTTCAATAATAAAAAGACAGTTATCTTTGTTTTCTTTCCTGTCCTTTTGTTTGGTTGATACTGAGTGGACCCGGTTAAATTGTTGACTTGACCCTCACTTTCGAGATTTCTACTAGAGGATACCTAGTGACCTCACACTGATGCTGACACTGTGACTCGACCCTTGGAGGCGAGAGTGATAGTTTGATCTTTTATTAGTTACTTCGAGGGCTTACGACGCCATCCATGGCATGAATGCATCATTAATGTCAGGATTGACTGTATTAGGCAATGGGCATGGTTCATCCAGGGGATGAGACCGAGTTTCTATTTTCGGGAAACGAGAAATTTTAGCAACTCTTTTAGATATTATGAAAAGAAGGTACAGATCATCCAGGAGCGGATGAAGACTGGACAGTGCAATAAGAAACAGGAAGCCGGCTCCTGTCTTAGAGACTCGAGTGTGTTAAATGTTAAAGAAGAGGAAGCTTAAAAGATAGATGAGTCTGCGAAGCAGCAGACGTGGAGGCAGAGCTAGGAGGGAAGCATGAGGTGGTGTACATCTTAACATGTTGCAACCACCCACCTTAGTTATCCCCTCTAGGCTCAGGGAGCTGGAGAGCGGAGGAAGAGTGCGGCTGCATGCGGTCAGGGAGTGTGACCCAATGGCTATAAAAAATGATTCATGGGACAGTATGTGTCCACTACTAGCTGCTGTAGAAACAGATGTCGATATGAATCATTCCTCGCTTTCACAAATCTTTTCTCAGACCTAGAGTTTCTGGTAAGCCTTGGACCTGACCCTCACGTCTGAAGATACCTTGGGAGGAAACTCGATAATCACACTTACGCCGACGGTGAGGTCGGACCCTCGAGGTGATAGTTTCGGTTGGAATCTCTTGGTGGCAGTGTCGAGGCCTTACGACGTTAGTTTGAGTATGAAACGTGCTATAACTGTTCATACTCAAATTGACGATTTTAGGAAAATGTTGGGAAGGGTTTTCCATGGTCGGTGAAATGGAAACCCCAGGCAACACAGGATAAACTCTTTCACAGGAGGGTGTGACCGATCACTCTTGATTTGTTCAACCTTACCCTCGTGGCAGCAGTCGTTTTGAGTTCCAGTTCTAACAGGAATTGGAGACCTCTAGAGTTTGGTGATGATGATCACATCCTTATACGGGTCTCACCTCGACGAGTTTTACGGAGATGTGGCCAAGTCGGAAAGTTAACTCTGAGGTTCAACGGACCTTTCTAGGTCCACAGCTGGGTAGGCGAGGTGGTTTACCGCTTGACCCATCCACCTTAGTTGCACCAGGTGCACGATGACTTCCACGTATCTCAACTGAAGAGATATGTGCTCGACCCTTCGCATATCATCGACCATGAGGATCTGGAAGATGGCGATGTGGTGTTTTTCACGGAGGTTCTAGTGTGGATCGAGGATCGACAGGAGCGAATCCTACT
The DNA here is from genome assembly GCA_963277665.1 of Viscum album. Classification (NCBI taxonomy): domain Eukaryota; kingdom Viridiplantae; phylum Streptophyta; class Magnoliopsida; order Santalales; family Viscaceae; genus Viscum; species Viscum album. The sequence goes on from OY728147.1 coordinate 1,246,869,920, forward strand.
AGGATGATTGATTCCTCGGGTGCGCTTTCTTTGGAAGTACAGAACCTCCAGGTAAGCACATGGGAGCAGATGGCTCATGTGCGTGTTCAATACCGCTTTTGTGACCCTAGTTTGTGTTGAAGATTTACGGGGACATAAAGCCCTGAGGTGGAAGTAATTTAAAGACCCGGATATTTCAAGTTAATTTTTTTCTTAAATTTCAATGGGATTTTACAAGAATGCAGTTTCTCACGGCGCCTGATTCCGAGGCCCGGTGTGCCCGGAATCATTTTTCCAATGTTTGGCTCGGGTACGTTTAGTGAACGAACGAGTGGGAATTTCTATCTTTTGAACTGGTGCTCAGAATCAAATTTTGAGGGCCCTGATGGAACCGCAACGCCTGTTTTTTCTTAGGAACACCTATTCCGCAATTGCGTTTTATCAAGTTTGGAAGTTAGTTTTTGGGGGTTTTTAATTAAACTGAACAAAAATATGCGTTTGCCATATTTTTATTTTAAGTGGTAGTTATAACCTCCAAGGGGAGGTTAGTGGAGGGGCCCACCCGCACATAACCTCCCTTGGGTGGATGTTATAGGTGGGGTCCACATGAGTATCAAACCCCCTTAACCCACTTAACTATTGAACTCTCCATTTATGTGGATGAAACTCTCTCTCATTAAATGAGTCTCTCCACCTCCCTCCCATTAATTTTGAAAAAATGAGATATTTAATTATGTGAGTTAATTTAAATTTCAAACTCTTGAAATTCTTAATATTTGTTGTGTTAATAAAACAAGTTAAGAACTTATTTTATTTGTGTTGGAGTTTAGTTGATTGGGAGCCTTTGGAAAAAAGCTTAAGAAGTCTTGAGTTTCTTCTGTCTCTACGACGAAGAACACGAAGAACGTCTCTTTCGCCACTGAAGCACGACGAAGCCATCTTCTTCATCGTTCTTTAACCGAGGCAAGGAAAGGGAATTGAACCCCACGACATCTCCAACGACCATCATCCACATCAATGGAGAAGACGTCGCCCGCGAAGAACATCGTCAACGACGACGTCAGTTCCGAACGGTCGTCCACCAACAATGAGTTCTCTTATTCCTTTCCGACGCATGAGCATGAGAATTGGGAATGTGTGACGAACACGACAATCGAAGAATCAATATTCGCCCTTTTTCTGAGATCATCAAAGAACGACAATTACGAGGTAGGGAATTTAAATTGTGATTGTTGGTGAACCCTAGTTTACTCCCTTGATTTTTATTCTTCGTGAATATGTCCAACTGCTATCGTTTAATGAGAGGGGGCCAGTCCGCACAAACATGTCTTCCCCACCTTCTTTTTCCATGTTGGATTTATTTGTGGTTTGGTACGGGAAGGCGTGGTGCCGTCACACCACGCGGAATCATGCGACAAGGAAATGCGCGGCGCCGTCGCGCCGCGTCGTGAAAAACAAACAAAGGCGTGATACTGTCGCGCCGCCTCAGAGGAACCCGAAGACATCCGCGGATGGAGTCGGGCCACAACGAAGGGGTGCAACACCAACGCGTCGCGCCAGAGAACCACGAAGATGGCGTATTTTGTGAATTGACGTGCGGATTGACGAGTGACGACATAACAAGGCCGCAATCTATTTTTGAAGCTGGCGGGGTAAAGTACGAGACCCGAGATGAACACCGGCTTAGACGATTTTGAAATAGGACCACCGGAGAAACTCTGGTGGCCCACGGAAACACCAGGAGGCGCGGGTCAACAGCGCGGTGTCGCCGGCGACCGGAGGCGGCGGTCGGAGCCGTCTGGCCGCCAGGCGGCGGCGGCGCCCGAGCGCGCCACCAGAAGAATTGGCGGCGGTGGTTGCGCCGCCGCCCTCAATTAACGGCGAGGGGTGGGCCGCGCGCACCCCCCGCCCCCCGACATTGGCTCAGACCAGGTTCGGGCCGACCCGGGGGGGGGGTCGGGCTGGGTCGGTCCGGGCCCAATCCCCCAGATTTCGGACCACTTTCAGTAAAATGTCCATATCATGGGATGCAGACCTCCGATCGATGCACCGTCAGTTGCGTAGTGATCCTTGGAACGAGTCAGTCGTTTCGGTATATCGCACTCAAGGTTTCGGAATACTTTGGGTTCGGCTGGGTCGGTTCCGATACGAACCAACCGGGCCCTCGGAGCGGAAACACATATATCTTGAGCTCTGGATGCCCGATTGACGTGTCGTCGACTTTGTTGGATTCCTATAAGTGAGACGGAACTTTTGGCATACTTTTCTCAAGATTTGGATACAGTTGGATAGTTGCCGGGTTGGATTGCACCCGAAATCCAACCGAGACCCTGGAACGGAAAAGCTGATATCTTTCAGACCAGACGTCCGTTTGACGAACCGTCAGCAGCATTGGTGATCTCGTTGAGAAACAGTTCCTATGAGTATACCCTATGAGAGTTCGGGGTACAGTTGAGATACGGCCGGGTTGGATCGCTCACGAAACCAATCGGACCCCTAGGACGAAAAGGCTAATAAATCACAGACCGGGCGTCCGATTGACACGTCGTCTGTTGCGTTGAGACCCCTATGACGAGGCGGTCCTTTGAGATACTTCTTCGTGGGACTTTTAGATACTTAGAGTATCAACCTGTAGCTCATGGAGTGGACCCTCCCAGAGACGAGCGTGCGGAGTACGAAGACCGTGTAGCCGACTGAGACCTGACGACTGCTTGATCGAATCGACTTGGAGTGAGTCGACTAGCCCAGTGGGCGGAGCACTACTTTGTGAGGTGAAGACCGATGGCGGATGGAGCACTACCTGTGTGACAGTGCAGACCCACGGTACACATCCGGAGAGTACCTCAGCAGGCTACTAGGGGGTGTGCACTACTGTGTTTGGGTGACATACCTCGGCAGGAAGCACTACTGTGTTTGGGTGGCTGACCCGCGGTACTCGACAGGAGGAGTACCTCAGCAGTCTTAGGTTAGTGAGCAGTACCTCGGAGTCGTGACAGGACCACTGTACACTCCAGAGATGGGGCTCTTCAGTAGTTACAGTTTCGATAATGAAAATCCTGGTTTGAGCTGAGACTTTTGACCTTTGTGTTTACCTCATGATTGAGATGAGTCACTTGATAACTTAGGTATATGTATGGGCATATACCTGGGAAGTGGTTATCCGTTGATTTCATGATCTTGGTGTTTTTCTCTTGATTGAGATGAGTTACTTGATAACTTAGGTATATACATGGGCATATACCTAAGTATATGTTATTTGTTGAGATCATCTTTGTGGTTATCCATGTTGGTTTCAGTGAGACCATGAGGGTCTCGGGGTCCCTACTGAGTATCATTATAGTCACCCCTATACGGGCTATGTCCGCACCTCGTTGTGTTGGTTGCAGACGACAGGCAGTGCTGACAGAGGCCGAGTGTTCAAGGGCTGGATGGTACCCGGAGGTGGACTACACGACGAGCCAGTATCCAGAGGTGGACATCACGGCGAGATGACACTCGGAGGAGGTTGACGGGCGATAGCGTTGTGGAGGATATCTATACCTACCCTTCAGGTAGGATCCGTGGTGGACAATCCAGGAGCTGCGCCATCTGTACCTACCATTCATGTAGGACCCGAGGAGGATGAACCAGGATCCACTTCCGTACCTCCAACTGTTGTCTTTTTCTGTTGTACTTTGTTCAGTTGTTGTTGTACTTTCTTTTGGGTTTGTATTCTGGCCCATTTACCTTTCATCACTTCTCTTTGTACTTAGTGATTTACTTCCGCTTGTACTCTATAGTGTTTTGATTACTTTTATAAAGGTAATACCTTCCCAGTTATCGGGATTTAGGCCTTTGGTGCAAGTCGCCAGCACTTGGCCTATGGAAGGCGGGCTTGGGGTAGTCACGACACAGGCCCCGAGGACGGGTCATGACAGGATCTCTCATCATATGAACATAAAACGTACAGTAAGATTAATATAAAATAACATTCCAATCATAAGGAATATTATCTTAAAAGGAATGACATAAAAGAGTGTACTTAAAAAGAAAGAGAGGGGTAGGATCCCTTACATCAAGTCTGACTTGTCTTGTTCGTTTCTTTATATTCCGGAATAATAAACATTGGTCAAATTATAATTTCTTAAGGACATCTTCTAAAAATTATTATTCAGTTTATATCACATTTTATAATGTTATAATAATTGGTTAATAATGTGAGTTCATATCAGACGTTTTTGTCGATGTTTGGTACATGAGTTAAAAATGAACTTGTTTGAAAAGAATTTTCCATATAATTATAGGTACATCATATCCAGAATAGTATTTATGTTTTAAATAACAAATATATCCATTATATATTTATTTTATACCATTAAATAGCATTTGGATATAAAAAATTAAAAGCACCGTTCATGGAGACGGTATGCCGTACGTACGCATGAACCCTACTTTCATTTTTTGTCATATTAATGGGATTAATTTTAAAAGAGAGATATTTATATTATAATTCCAGAATGATATCCATAATTTAGATGTAATATATGACATATATATCCATTATAAATATGTACTTATAATAGTACATAACATTTGGATATAAGAAATGAAATGTACCGTTCATGGAGACGGTAAGCCGTACGTACGCATGAACGCTACTTTAATTTCATTGGCACATTAATGGAATTAAAATAGATGAGTGAGATATATATATATATATATAAATATATATATATATATTATAATTCAACTATCATATATATGTTATATAGATCACATAAGTTCATCAATTTCATTCTTTATACATTCCATTTATTGCATGAATGAGTCACATCACTTGAGGGGGTGGTAGTCCACACTTCCTCAAATGAAATTATCGCATTTGCACAACATGAAATGCATAAAGGTATGTATTAAATATAAAATACAGAAACATTTAGAAACCATAAATACCATATATATAATATATAAAATATAGTGACATCATAATGGCCACCATGAAAGGTGTTAAGAGAAGATTGAACAATCATCGTTTCGTGAGGCAGAAATTCGCCATCCACAGAAACAGTATGTTATTTAACCGTTAGATGAAGGTGTGTGTAAGTTTAGATCGAATCCTTCACATAAAAACATCATAGTATATTAGAGATACTGGTGTTTTTACAAAATAAAGGAATAAAAAGAGTATATATGGTTTGAGAAGCAAAATAAAACAAAAAGAACACAAGTGAAGACATTACCTTAAAATTGGGTAACTCTTCTTGATTTGAGATCAAAGGCTTCCTTGGAAAGGATTCTTCCCAAAGTTGAGGATTAAATAATGAAGATAGAGATTTGGAGAGATGAAATGGTCAGGGTTTGGCCGAGCCAATGTCTTGAGAGGTGTGGGTATGGTGGTAGAGGTGGGGGCTTTTTTAAGAGAAAAGGAGGGGCACTCTTGGAATGATATAAAATATTACTTTATTATAAAATGATTTTAGGATTTTAAAGGTCCCAAAAGGATATATTTTTAGGATAAGGTGATAAGGTTACGAAATACACAAATCCAATAGGTTTTTGACAAGTGTAGGTCTTATATTTTGCGTTATCTTTTCATTTTATTTAAACCGTTAAATAATGAGGTAATCGCTGCATCATCATGGTGTCATAAATAATATAATTTATTTAGTGTCTAAAATTTATAAAAAAAATATCATAATCTAAGGAATATTTTTAGATTTATAATGAATATTTATAGTAAAAAATATGACTTGTATAACCCCATATAAAAATTGTTTTAGTAAAACAACACATGTTTGTGACATTTTAATTTTAACATTAAATTAAAAGGTATTAATGTAATTTTCCAAACAAATTGGCTCCATGGGGACCCCAAGTTGACCCATGGATTTTCTTGGTCGTCCATGACACATCCAATGAGGGTAGGACATGTGTCTAGGTCATTTTATATTATTAATACATTATTTTTACCTTAAATTACACTAATTACCTCTAATCGCGATTAATAAACATAAAAGTTACTATTTACCAAAAAATTATTTTAATCCCATTTAACCAAATAATACTTCTTAATTACAACCATGTATGTCGGATTTTTGAAATTCAAATCACAGAAGTGGTAATTTTTCATTTAAACGAAAAATCAGTTTCTTTACCTACCACTTAGTTGTTTCACGATTCATCAAAAATTGAAGTTTTTCTGAAAATTACCAAAAATTCACCCTAGGATATATTTGATATTCTGAATTGAAAAATGATGTATATTTTACAATGTTAAAAACATATAAGTTACATTAATTAATTTAATAATTAATTCCCGTTGTCAGAGCAAATAGCGTGTTTTTATGAAACAATAAGTATCAAAAGATTGACACTAGTTTAAGTCAAATTTCAAGATGAAATTAATTCCAAATACCACTATTGGATTAAATGGTAAAAATATATTCTAATTTCACTTTGAAACCAATTCAAAAGATAATATAATCATTTGAATAAATTATATTAAAAAGAGGTTTTGAATTCAAATACAACATTTTTCTACTATTCATTAAAAAATGAACATTATCTGAAAAATACCAATAATTTTCACAAAGTAAATTTTGATGTCCCGATTCTAAAGAAGAATTTTATTTTTTCAAATATAACACATAACATTGTCAAAAAGTTAATTTAGAAGAGGTTCGTCATCAAAAGGTGCTTAATCGACAATTTAAAGAATATTAAAATGTTTATGCTTAAAATTGGATTCATTATCATTTTAAATCCTCTAACATTTATTATAAAAAGTAAGAATATTTGAAAAACATATATATTCATTTTGTAGTTAGTTCTGTTCAATCCCACCATTACAACGGCTAGGCATTAACTACAATTTAAAATAATATTATTTTATTACTATAGTGAAACGTATGATTCCCAAGAAACTCGTTGTTGCGTATTGGGTACGCCATTGAGCATAGCATCCCCTTTAAAGTTATATTAATATTTTATTCACGAATAAGGATAAATGTGAAAATTTCATATTCTTTATTTACCTGGGGTGTTACATCCTTCCCCCCTTTTTGGAATTGTGTCCTCGCAATTTTAAAATTGGTCTTGGAAACCTCATTGAAAATCCCACATCAGAACAAGAGTCAGTAAAACTATCACTTTTAAATAATTAAAGAGAAGTACAAAGGTCACCCGAGTTAACCCATACTAGGATTCCATGTATGAAAATATTGATATGGTGGAGAAACAAAAGGGTTATGTCCTGATGGAGAGTGATAGTAAACATGTTTAGGAGAAAGTTAACCACAAGAAAATCACAAACCAGTGGTGGGTTAAACTGTATTCGATTCCCCAGTAGGAAAAGTTAATAGACAACATTTTTGTTTTAAGTTACTTTTCATTGAGGAATTTATTTTTGATCTTAAGGAAACATACTTACTTTTCATGTTGACTTTCATGTTTTAATAGATTTCTTAAACAAACTCATACTTTCCCCAAATGATGAGTATTTAGGAATACTTGTTTACATTAAGAGAGATATAAGAAACTTATTGAGAATCACCTAATTCACAAAAGATAACTATATATTTTCAATGTCTTTAGACAAAAACCAAAACCAAAAACCAAATTGTATAGTATGAGATCAGATAATCCACAAAAGGATCATCCTTTATAAAAATAAAATCTATTCTTAATCTCGAAAATTTTTCCAACAAAACACAATGATCAACGAAAGAACATTCGATAAAAAATTGTCCATAAAATTCTACAAAGTAATCCAAACGTAGATTGAAACCCAAATATTTGAATGATTTAATCACATAGTCATCCAAGGTACAAATTAACTTTTATCTCCAAATAACATCAGTTGATCTTAAATTCTCATATTGAAAAGTAATTAACCTATTCACATATCTTCCATGATAGGTTAATCATTTACATAGATAACCCAAAATAAACTTACTCTTGATTCCTAAAATTATCTAACTAAAAAGAATTAGTCAAACTAACCAGGGGCTTTACGTAGTCCAGTGGTAGGTGATAAATACCAGTCGCATTTTGGTTGTGGGTTCGATTCCTGCAGCTTTGTCCGACGCGACGGGTTGTCACACGGTATGCGTGTTGTCCCTTTTTCAAAACTATATAATTCTTAAAACAGTCCACAAAACGAGATAAAATCTTCAATAATATTCATAAAAAATTTTAACATCAAGTTTATCTCAAGCCATTCATTTTCCATCATAACATATAATAACCCATAATTACCTCAAAAGTAAGGATCATATAAACCCTAATGGTTACCTTTATAATTATTACCTAAACTTTCACATCGATTGGTCATCTCGTACATGATGCATTACAGAACATACCAAGGTTCAAGTGGTTGATCATGACTCCCTGATAGTTGGTTTAGAACAACCATGAGTTTCCTAATTGAATCCCCCATTTCATCCGGTCTCTTAATCAGAGAACCACCATAGTTTCCTTCAAACCCAATGTCACTTTGGTGCCTTCTAGATCCATACATTTACTAAAACAAAAAATGTCAGTGTGAGTATATCAACAAAATTATCATGTACTAATGAGGAAGATAAACACTAAGATATACTTACTCATTCACATTATATAAAACTATGACACTTTCTAAAATCCTATCAAAAATGGTAATGTCACTTATGCTTAGAGAATACCCTAACCTCTAATGTTATCTAAACCGACTTTTGATAGCAACTATAAGGCCTCGCCCTTAAACCTTACTTAATATTGAATTAAATGAATAATTCACATTGAGGATATTTTCAGGTTTATAGTTTTAGATAATTATGTCTTAACTATTACATCTCAAAAGATTAAATAGTATACACTTCTACTAATTTTCCATAAAATTAAAAAAAACACTTAAAAATAAACAATTCTAGTTCCATGTTTTAGATAGCATGTCTTTCATTGATCCAATCCTTGACCCTATTAATCTTTATGTCCTATGGAAAACATTTAAAAAACATGGGATGATCATAAAAAGCCTAGTAAAGGATACAAAAAGAAGGAAAACTGTTAGTTTTTCAAAACAACAAGTAAGCCATGAATACTTTACCAAAGTAATACTTTTCACCTTTATGAAGTAGTAAAAATGCTTCACTGAATAAAAGACCATTACTTACGCTTTGATAACCAAAATATTACCATAAAACCCATATAAAGAACACATAACATAAAAAGGTAACTTGGGACATAATAATATTTAAATGCAATAACCATACGGTCGACTTCCACACATACTTATTGGAATATCCATACGCCCGACTTCCATACCCAATGCATTGGAGGTTATAACGTAACCACCTGTCCTGGTATTCACGGCACCACCCGTCATATTGTTTATCACGTAACCACCCGTAAAATGTCCAAGTACCATCATTACACATAAAATATTGAAAATATAAGCATTTCAATAACAACATTTCATTTTCAATCCCAATAAGTAATTCCAAGATATTGAATTAATCAATCCATTTTTAAAAACTATTAAAAAGAGATTTTTGAATCAAAGTGTCCCATACCACTTGGAAGATTTTAATGAAATTATAATTTTAAAACATTAATGTCCATATAAATAAATACGGAAAACCATTTTGAAAACACGGACATTAATGATAATGATTTTGAATAATGAATCTTTAAAACATTTAAAACGATATTTTTTGTAAAGAGTTTTTAACAAAATGAAAGATTCTTAAATACAAATAAATTCGGAATAACATTTAATCCGAGCTTTATAATATCATGAGAATAAAGGTATTCATGATATAATATGTCAAAGGACAGTATACACACCATATAAGAGTGAATTGGTTCATAACAACAATGAAGTCTCAATGGAAATGTAAATTGAGATGAAATCCATTATAAAGATGGTATCCTTAAATTAAAGATAAAACTATCACAAAATTATGTGTGAGAAATATAAATACATCCAATATAAGTGGATATTAATTGTGAAACATTCAGAGGTCATTCACACATAATCTTGGAAAAACAAAACCAATGAAATAGATATTTAACTCAATGAAATGAGATTGAGTTATGATTTCCCATACAAGTTCGTATGAATTTATCAATGAGATGATTATGTGTATATATAGTATATATACACAATGGTTTGTGGAAATTACAACATAGATATTCCATACATAATCTTGGCATAATAAAATCAATAATTAGAGGTATATCCAAATGAATTGAAAGTGGGTTAGGAAGTTCCCTTATAGAAATTCAACAGCCTAACGGTGTCACATTAAAATTAATAGAATGAGTTGATGAGAGAGAAAATGGTATCTCATCACTTGGACATAAAATATACATAAATAAGGATATATAAGAACATATCCCAACCTAATAGTATGTGAATTAAAAGAAATAAGAAAATAAGTCTTTTAAAAGAGGAGGGTGAAAGGTCCCCTTACCGAGTTGGGTAACTTTCGAAACGTACACCCCATGGATTAATGGTCATAAAATGAAGATGTAAATACCCATAAATGAAATTATACTAAAAAAAGTGTATAATAATGGGCAGTACACACACCACTCAATGGAAATAGTGGCAAACGTATCATAAATTTCACGGGAATAAAAGTGAGATGAAAAATCCCTTACGAAAACTCGGCATCCTAACGGCGGCACATAAAACTTCCAAAAATGGATTTATGAGATCAAATATGGTCTCTCATAATATGAACATAAAAATTACAGTATGAGGAATATAAAAGAAAATCCCCAAACATAAGAAATATGTGCCTAAAAGAAATGACATAAAAGAGTGTACTTAACAAGAAAGAGAGAGGTTGCATCCCTTACGAAAATTTTGCAGCCTAACAGCGCCACTAAAAACATCCAAAATTGATTGATGAGAGAAAATAGGGTCTCTCATCATATGAACGTAAAATGTACAGTAGGAGTAATATAAAAGAACATCCCAATCATAAAAAAGATGAGCTTAAAAGGAATGACATAAAAGAGTGTACTTAAAGAGAAAGAGAGGGGTAGGATCCCTTACGAAAATTCGGCAGCCTAACGACGCCAATCAAAACATCCAAAATGGATTGAATAGAGAAAATAGGGTCCCTCATCATATGAACATAAATCGTACAGTAAGATTAATATAAAATAACATCCCAATTATAAGAAATATGATCTTAAAAGGAATGACATAAAAGAGTGTACTTAAAAAGAGAGGGGTAGGATCCCTTACCTCAAGTCTGACTTGTCTTGTTCATTTCTTTATATTCCTGAATAATAAACTTTGGTCAATTTATAATTTCTTAAGGACATCATTCAAAGATTATTATTCATTTTATATCACATATTATAATTTTTTAATAATTGGTAAATAATGTGAGTTTATATCAGATGTTTTTGTCGATGTTTGGTACATGAGTCAAAAATGAACTTGTATGAAACGAATTTTCCATGTAATTATAGGTACATCATATCCAGAATAGTATTGATGTTTTAAATATCATATATATCCATTATATATTCATTTTATACTATTCAATAGCATTTGGAGATAAAAAAATTAAAATCAGCGTTCATGGAGATGGTAGGCCGTACGTACGCATGAACGCTACTTTCATTTTTTGTCATATTAATGGAATTAAAGTTAAAATAGAGAGATATATATTTTAATTACAGAATTATATCCATAATATAGATGTAATATATTACATATATATCCATTATATATATGTACTTATAATAGTACATAACATTTGGAGATAAGAAATGAAATGTACCGTTCACGGAGATGGTAAGCCGTACGTACGCATGAACACTACTTTCATTTCTTTGGCACATTAATGGAATTAAAATAGATGAGATATATATATATATATATTATAATTCCAGTATCATATAAATGTTATATAGATCACATATGTTCATCAATTTCATTCATTATACATTCAATATATTGCATGAACGAGTCACATCACTTGAGGGGGTGGTAGTCCACACTTCCTCAAATTAAATTATCGAATTTGCACAACATGGAAAGCATAAATGTATTTATTAAATATAAAATAAAGAAACATATAAAAAATATAAATACCATATATATCATATATAAAATATAGTGTCATCATAATGGCCACCATGAAAGGTGTTAAGAGAAGATTGAACAATCATCATTTCATGAGGCAAAAATTCCCCATCCACAGAAACATTATGTTCATTAACCATTAGAAAAAGGTGTGTGTCAGTGTAGCTCAAATCCTTCACATAACAACATCATTGTATATTGAAGATACTGGTGTTGATACAATATAAAGGAATAAAAAGTGTTTATAGGGTTGGAGAATCAAAATAAAACAAAAGAACACAAGTGAATACATTACCTTAAAATCGGGTAACTCTTCTGGATTTGAGCTCAAAGAATACCTTGGAAAGGATTCTGCCCAAAGGTGAGGCTACAATGACGAAGAGAGGTATGTGGAGAGATGAAATGGTAAGGGGTTGGCTGAGCCAAAGGCTTGAGATGTGTGGGTAAGGTGGTAGAGGTGGGGGCCTTTTATAAGAGAAAAAGAGAGGCACTCTTGGAATGTTATAAAATATTACTTTATTATAAAATGAGTTTGGGATTTTAAATGATAAGGTGATAAGGTTTCTAAATCCACCCATCCAATAGGTTTGTGACAAGTGTAGTTTTTAGATTTTACATTATCTTTTCATTTTATTTAAATCGTTAAATAATGAGGTAATCGCTCCATCATCATGGTGTCATAAATAATTTAATTTATTTAGTGTCTAAAAATAAAAAACAATTATGGAGGAAATAATTTTAGATTGATAATGAATATTTATATTAAAAAATATGACTTGTATAGAACCATATAAAAATTGTTTTAGTAAAACAACACATGTTTGTTACATTTTAATTTTATCATTAAATAAAAAGGTATTAATGACATTTTCTAACCAAAGTGGCTTCATGGGGTCCCCAAGGTGACCCGTGGATTGTCTTGGTCGGCCATGACACATCAAATGAGGGTAGGACATGTGTCCAGGTCATTTCATATTATTAAAACATTATCATTACCTTAAATTACACAAATTATCTCTAATCGTGATTAATAAACTTAAAAGTTACTATTCACCAAAAAATTATTTTAATCCCATTGAACCACATTTATTTCTTAATTATAACCATGTATTTAAGATTTTTGAAATTAAAATCATAGAAGTGGTAAATTTTCATTTAAACGAAAAATCAGTTTCATTAACTACCACTTAGTGGTTTCACTATTTATAAAAAATTGATGTTTTTCTGAAAATTACCAAAAATTCACGCTAGGCTATATTTTATATTCATAATTCAAATATGATGTCTATTTTATGAAGTTCAAAACATATATGTTTAATTAATTAATTTAATAATTAATTCCCGTTGTCAGAGAAAATAACGTGTTTTTTTTGAAACAATAAGTATCAAAAGATTGACACTAGTTTAAGTCCAATTTAAAGATGAAATTAATTTCAAAGACCACTATTGGATTAAATGGTAAAAATATATTCTAATTTTTCTTTGAAACCAACTCAAAAGATAATCTATTCATTTATATAAATTATATTAAAAAGAGTTTTTGAATTAAAATACAACATTTTGCACTATTTATTAAAAAATGAACATTATCAGAAAAATACCAAAAATTTACACAAAGTAAATTTTGATGTCCCGATTCTAAAGAAAAATTTTATTTTGTCAAATATAACACAAAAATTTTTCAAAAAGTGGATTTAAAAGAGGTTCGTCATCAAAAGGTGGTCAATCGACATTTTAAAGAATATTAGAACGTTTATGCTTAAAATTGGATCCATTCTCATTTTTAATCATCTAAAATTTATTGTAAAAAGTAATAATATTTTACAAACATATATAATCATTTTATAATTTGTTCTATTCATTCCCACCATTACAACGGCTAGGCGTTAACTACAATTCAAAATAAAATTATTTTATTATTAGAGTGCAACGTAAGATTCCCAAGAAACTTGTTGTTGTGTATTGGGTAAGCCATCGAGCATAGAGTCCCCTTTAAAGTTATACTAATATTTTTTTCATGAATATGGATAAATGTGAAAATGTCATATTCTTTATTTACCTGGGGTTTTACATCCTCAATATATGAAGAAATAGTATCATGTGTTAATATGATAAGTAAATAATTCCTTGAGTCCTATGGAATTGATGGAAAACAAGAGAATAAAAAGATTGAAGGGAGAAAGATGGATAATGGGAAGTGGGAAGTTAATAATTTTAACATAGGTGATAACTGTGGGAAGAAACACACTGGAACATTCCTGAAGAGAATGGGAGTTTGTTATAAGTGTGGAGAAATAGAAAACAAGTACTTGACTGTAAGGTTAAGAAAAAGTTTTCAAATGTACAATGCTTCATCTCCAATGAGTTGGGATACTATGCGAACCAATGTACAAATCATCAGAGTATGACCCAAATGATTTTATTGGATAATAATCAAGTTATGATAATACTATATATGAGGTGGAATGGTTAGAGTTCTTATGTTGGTCTTAAAGAATTATGTCACTTGAGTGTTGTATCAACGATGTACTGGTTATAATAATTATGGAGTATATAAGGATTGTCCTGCAGTACTATTTTATTAAGGACTTTAGATTGTGTGGAACCATGAAATGTTACTCAATAGAAGGTTAAATTTTAGGAAAATATATGGTTGAGAGAATGATAAACCATAATATGGTTCTGATACTGAGATAGTGATTTTGGAATAATACATTTTTGATTTGGATAAATTAGATTGGATATTCTTGACTACAATAAATGTGATTAATGATATTCCATCATTGTTTGAGTTTACAAACTTTTTGGATAGAAAAAGTATATCCAGTATTCTATAAGTAATAAGGGATCATGATTGTAATGAATAAGGTTTTATGGTAATTAACGATGTTGTGGTGTTTTAAAAGAATAAATGATGAAGGTGTTCACATGTTATTACGTGGAAAAAAGGATATTCATTGTGTATAACATCCTTATTAATTTTGGACTGTGAGTTTGGATAGAAGTATTTTTTGATAATTCTAGTTTGAGACTATTTTTGGATTTCCATAAAAGGACAACCCGGAGGTCGGGCGGCAACCTGTCACGTCCGGCAAAGATGCGAGACTTAAACCCGCAACTGAAGGGCGACAAGTGTGTATCACCCACTACTGGCCAACGTGATGTCCTGGACTAAATAATGTAGTCCTTTTTTTAAAAAAAAATTCTGGTAGATGAGTTATAAATTCTTTTTTTGAATCCCTATATGAATAGGATAAATAGAATATTATTTTTAAGGTATATTACCTTTTAGAATGAAATATGAGTTTGTGGTAGAAATTAGTTAAATGATGGGACTCTACTTGTCAAGTATATGTTTTCTTCTTCTCTTATTCTATGAATAAATTAATTCTTATACTTTAGTGAAGGGATCATAAAGCAAAAGATATGTCATCCAAATACCATATGTGTTGTTGAACCGATGGTATATATTAAATAATCATAGATTGATGAAATTAAGGCCCTCTATTTTACACATGTTTGTGATTGATGACCTCAATCACTACCTATAAATATTTACGTTTTCCCTCCAATTATATGTCTCTAATTTCCACCAATATTCTCATAATCGTGATCATAATTTGGTGGTGACCGTTTCATTTTCCATTTCCTCTTATTAAGACTAAATTTTTTTAACCCATCTTCCAATGTGGGTTTTCCCAAATGTATTTTATATTTTCAACGTTTTCTTTTCAAAAAATAATTTTAAATTGCAAGGAAAAAATTTATTGAAGGTGGGAAGAATGTAACACCCCAAGATTTCATAGTATGTTATTTTTTCAAAGTAATTCAATAACTTTCACTACACACAACTTCGAGTTCTAGCACAACATAACTTAACAAACAAGACGTTCAAAAGCGGTTATGAATAATATTAAATGAATTATGATCTTTATATAATTCTTATAATTTGAGAATCCATATTTTGAGTTTCTGAGACATAATGTAAGAACAAATTCATTTTTCAGAGAAAAGAAGTATTTTTCAAAAAATGCAATTTTATCGCCTTTTAATGGAGAATAATTTTTAAATACAATATTTGAAACTTTTATATATTAAATATGAAAACATACACTTCTTATTTAGAGTCGGGGTATAATAATTCAGTTTCGATAATGTTTTGTTGTTTTTCTTAAAACTTTCATATTTGGGTGAATATTGAAAAATACTATATATTAACTGAAATTTTTTTTTAAATCAAAATAATTTATATTGATAAATTATACATTTTAATTGTTTGAAAGTATAAATAGATTATATTTTTACCATTTAAACCAATGATGGTCATTTCAATTAATTTTACTTTTAAATTGGATAGAAACAAGTGTCAAACATTTGGGAGTTATTATTTCTTAAAAATACGCATTTTGGTTTTGAAAGCGGAAATTTATTTTAAATTAATAAATGAAACTTATATGTTTTTAATTTGGTAAAATACACTTCATTATTGAATTCAGAATATCGAAATTATCTTGGGGTGAATTTTTTGTATCTTTCTGAAAACTTTTAATTGTTGATTAATAGTGAAAAACACTAAGTTATAGTTTAAACACGAATTTTTATTTAAATAATTAATTATTTTATTTAAATTTATTTTATGTCAAAATAGATACATAATACCTATATATGTTCAATGTAATTCATTTGAGTCAGTTTATAATAATTATAGATATATAAAAATTTTACTGAACTTTTCACCGTCTTTTACAAACCTCTTAGGAGAATTTTCAAATTCACATAAAACATAAATTTACCACTTATGTGAGAAGAATTTATAAAATTTGAGAGACAAGGTTAATATGAAGAGGTAAAATGTGGTTCAATAAGATAAAAATAATTTTTGGTGAATAGTAACTTTTTACTTTTATTAACAATGGTAATAATTAAATAGGGTAATTAAGTGTAAAAATGATATTATTATTACCCTAACACATGTCCTAATTCTATTGGCTAAGTATAATTCGACCAAAAACAACTTCTGAAAAAAATATGATCCTCTTTGGTCCATTTGGATTAGATTAGGAAATTTATAATTATTTAATTCAAAGAAGTGTTAAAAGAGTTAAAATCCATGTTTAATAACAAAAACATTTTTAATATAGAGTTATACATAATATAAATTTGATTATAAATATTAATTAGAAATCTAAAATGATTTCCCACATAATGGTAATTTATTTCTAATTTTTAAACATAAAATAATTTAATTTATTTATAAATCAATGATGATAGAGTAATTACCTTATTAGTGAAATATTAATATAATTGATATTATAAATACCAAAATAAATATAATTTGAGACTTTTAATGAATTATAAGAATTTTATTGGTTAAAATAACATGTCAGGATTGATTAAATTTATTTTTATCGAATTAATAAATTTATTAATACTTTAACAAAAAATCAATTATTAAATAGTGTCCAAATTGACATAAAGGAGTTTTTAAAACAAATATTATATTATTAATTGATATAATATTCATAAAAATCTAAGGATCGTCCATAGGACTAATATGATGATTGGAATGTCATTAATGAACCACTTGGGGTTATCTTGGAAATTTATAGTGAGTTTATTAACCATATATTATAAAAATAAAAAGAGACATGGTAAATGTCAAACTATTTTACTAAGAGTTAGATCTAAAAGATAAGGGTAAAATAGTGACCCGAACTTGTCTAAAAGATATTGGTTGAGTGGTTTTTGACGCATACCCACCTTTGAATTTAAATAATCCAGTTTTGAGCCATTATAAACTGAATATGGATTCATTATAAAATAATACATTATGTTTTTCCTAAAGAGCCCCTCCTACCCCTTATAAAATGACACAACTTCTAACCAATTTCTCACACCTCTCAAGCCTTTTGAGTCGTCCAAACTCTAACCAATTAAGCTCCCTAAATCCTTCTACTCCTCCTAGAAGCATTACATTAGGCATAAATCACTTCAAGAGTCTGTTTTGGTTGAAACCAAAGGGAGTTACCCATATTAAAGGTAAAGATTTATCTTAGCTTCTTTTATTTATTTTACTTCTCCAACCCCTAATCTCTTATTAATATTTTATTTTGTAACAAATAAAGTGTCCTAAATATACTAGGATATTGTTATGAGAATTATTCTAACTACACTTACACACACATCCATCTAATGGGTGAAGAACATAATGTTTCTATGGATGGAAACCAAATGCCTCACGAAACGATGATTGATCAATTATCTCCTATCGCCTCTCATGGTGGCCATTATGATGGAACTATAATTAAATATGATATTAATGATATTTATTTTATATATAAGATTCTTTAATTCCATTTTATATCATAACATTATTCATTTCATGTTGTATATATATATATACGATAATTTAATTTTAGGAAGTGTGGACTGCCGCCCCTCAAAGTGATATGACTCGTTCATACCATAAATGGAACGCATAAAAGATGGTGTTAATGATCTTAAGTAACATATATAAGATATTATATTATACTAGAATAATAATATACCGATGTATCGTTTTTTGTTTCATTCCTTTTAAAATGAAAAATGAAATAGAAGTAGCGTTCATTCATACATATGGACTACCGTCTCCCCAAACACGATGAAATTCATTTCCAATCATATCCATTAAAGACTAATTTTCATTTTATGATTAAAAATAATGTTTAAGGACTTGATATCATTCTAGATAAAAATAATATACAACCTATTGGTAACAACCACATCTTATGTAACAAAACATATAAAAACCGAGTAACTGAACACTCGAAACGACAATAATACTAAAATAATATTAACAAATAAGTATTAAAAGATCATATATGATATCATATTTATGTATATTATTCATGTATAATTTAATAAGAATTATTTAACTATTATACATGAGGTTAACATACCCTGAACCAAGGAAAAGTACAAGGTAAGGATTTATTTCACAATCTCTTCATTTTTCGAGGTTGTTTATACGTAATTATCTACTGGGGCCTCTTTATCATCCACATCCATGTATCATAAAAATATATTTCAAAATATTTTATCTATTTAATAGAAAATGGGTTAATTTAATTTATACCCTTATGTGTTTTGAATGGAATCATTCCATCAATTTCCGAACATGGTACTTTATGACCTTTTCGACAAATTTAGTGTAAAAAGGATTTTTTAACTTAAACGGAGGGTGCGGCTATTTTCTACCTTTATAAACATGTTTAAGTTTCCCTTACAAGATTATAAGAATATTTTTAATGTAAATGTTTTATTTAAAAATTATGTATCTTTTAAATGATTTCAAAATGAATATTATGAGAACTTGTGAAAGGTACTATTTATCAAGATCAGAATTTTAAATGTTTAAAAGATTTAGCTTTCTATATCTTTTTAATTTATGTCCATGTTTTTGAAATTATTTTAAGGATTTATTTATATGGACATGAATGTTTTGAAATGATATTTCATTTTAAAAATTTCAAAGTGGTATGGGACACATTGATTCAAAAATATCATTTAAATTACTTTCTTAATAAATGTGTGACTTTTAAATGATTTAAATAAAGAGATATTTCACTCAAATAGTTTTTATTTCATCTATGTCAACATATTTTGATGGATTTTATGCTAATGTGAAGTTGATTTATTATGATACAAAACTTCCATATAGTATTGAAGGTTTTTTTATATGTTTGACGGTCGATGCTTTTTTATAGCATTCATGGATTTTGGAGAAAGTATTGAAATTTTGTATGATAGTTTTAATACGAATATTTATGTTATGTTTAAACATGTTCATATTAGGAATTGATTGGACTTATTAAGTGATGGGTGGAGCCCGCTATAGCTCTTCGATGCATCGGAAGGGCTCATGAGACAAACTAGTGTCTTGGCACAAGGCCTTGAAAAAATATTATTTGTAGTCGTGGCATGAGTCCTTGACTATGTGGTTATGATAGTCTGGAATTATGCATCCCATCATTCTGAAAGTGGTTATTGATATTGCATGTGACTATTAGACTAGTATAATATCCATGTGAATAAGTAAAGGGAATTATTTCATTTTTTTTTCCATATTATTCTAAAGTGAATGTTTAAAAGACTTTTTTTAGTTATACATTGCCTTAAATGTTTATGCTTATTTATGAATGTTTCTACTATATTGTTATCTTTACTGAGCATCTGAGCTCACCCCTTTCTATGTTTTATTTTTTTCAGGATTCCAAGAAGTGTATGCTTATTGTTATATAGGGTAAAGCCAAGGGAATAATGGAATTAATAAAAGAATTATTTATGTAGTTTTGTATGTTATAAAGTGTAAAGTAACATTTATTTATGTAATCAATTCTCCAATACTACTAAACAGATCGGTCCTTCAGGGCATGATTCCTTGTAATCATGTCAATGTATTGAAATAATGCACGGACTCTGGATAACTGGGATCTGGGTGTTACAGTCTGTATTATAGAATGTTTAGCAATAACCTTGGAAGATAGATTTAGATAAACTCTTATTGGAGAACATAGACCTATGATAGACTTCTAGGATTAGCATAGAAAAAATTCCTAGAATTTTGGTAATGTAGAGAATTTATCAGTTTTCCAATAAAATAAATCCCTGTCTAGATGCGAGTGGGTATAGGTGGCTCTGGCACAGATTTACCTTGGGGTAAAACCCGAAAACACCGCTTTGAGCTAGACTCGAACGTGAACTGGTGGACGACAATGGGCCATGCTTCAATCTTCGTTATGACACTCCCAGAGGATACGCTTAGGATAGTTCTCATTTTCTTTACAAATCATTTTGAAGGGTTTATGAGTATATACCTCATCAATGAAAATATCTTTATTATTATGGATTATATCCACAAACCGTTCAATTTACGTTAGGTATTTTACATGTTTGGAATTATTGTAATTCATAAACTGAACTAGTTTATGCTATTGTATCGAAATGGAACCCAATAGAAGGAATGTGAACTCCAGCAATATGTATGATCCAAAGAGTAAGAAGGATCATATCTTTCACAGTATTAAGAAAACATTTAAAAGTAAAATAGTCTCCCATGTATTCTAATCATAAGAAGAAATAGTATCGTGTGTTAATAAGATAAGTAAATAATTATCAGAGTCCTGTGGCATTGAAGGAAGTCAAGAGAAGAAAATGATAGAAGGGAGAAATATGGATAAAGGGAAGGGGGAAAAGAAAATTTTCCTATATGTGATAACTGTGGGAAGAAACACCCTGTAACTTTCCTGAAAGGGAATGGGAGTTCGATATAAGTGTGGAGAAGAAGGACACCAAGTACGTGACTATAAGGGTAAGAATTTTTTTTCAAATGTACAATTATTCATCTGCAAGGAGTTTGGACACTATGCGAACTAATGTCCAAATCATCAGAGTATGCCCCAAATTATGCTATTGGATAATAATCAAGTTTTGATACTACCACAGATGAGGAGGAATGATTACATTTCTTATATTGTTATTAACGAATTACGTCATTTGAGTGTCGTATCAACAATGTACTGGTTATAATAATTATGGAGTAAATGAGGATTGTACTCCAGTACTTTTTTATTAAGAACATGAGATTGTGTGGAACCAAGAAAAGTGACTCAATAGCAGGTAAAATTTTTGGCAAATATATGGTTGAGAGAAATATAAACCATAATATGTATCTCATACCGTGGTAGTGATTTTGGAATAATATATGATTGATTTGGATAACTTATATTGGATATTCTTGACTACCATGAAAGTGATTAATGATATTCCATAATTGTTTGGGTTTACAAAATTTTTGGATAGAAGGAGTATATCCAGTATTCTATATGGAATAAGGGATCATGAATGTAATCAATAAGGATTTATGGTAATTTAGGATGTTTTATAGTTTTAAAATAATACATGATGAAGTTGTTCACATGTTATTACGTGGAAAAAATGATCTTCATTTTGTTTAACTACATTATAAATTTTGGACTGTGAGTTTGGACAGATGTATTTTGGATAATTCTAGTTTGACATTATTTTTGGATTGCCATAATAGGACAACATTGAGGTCGGGCAGAAACCTTTCGCGCCCAGCAAGGCTGCGAGACTTGAACCTGGAACTGAAGGGCGACAAGGGTGTATCTCCTACCACTGGCCCACTTGATGACCTGGATTAAATAATATATTTTTTTAAAAAAAAAATTATGTATATGAATTATATATTCATTTTTCTTGAAACCCTATAAAATAGGATAAATAGAATATTATTTTTATGTTTTATTATCTTTTAGAGTAAATGATGTGTTTGTGGTAGAAAGTAGTTAAAGGATGGGACTCTACATGCCAAGTATATATTTTTCTTATTCTCTTATACTATGAAGAAATAAATTCTTATACTTTAGTGAAGAGATCTTAAATCAAAAAATTTGTTATCCTAATACCTTATGTTTTGTTGAACATATGGTATTTTAAATCAACATAGATTGATGAATTTAAGGCCCTAAATTTTACACTTAATTATGATTGATGACCTCAATCAATACCTATAAATATTTATGTTTTTTCTCTAATTATATGTCTCTAATTTCCACCAATTTTCTCTTAATCAAGATCATAATTTGGTGGTGACCCCTTCATTTTCCTTTTCCTCTTATTATGTTTATATTTTATTAACATGATTTCTAATGTGGGTTTTCCCAAATGTATTTTCTATTGAAAACCATTTATTTTTTAAAAATAATTTCAAATTGCGAGGAAAAAATTTATTTAAGGAGGGAATAATGTAACACACCAAGATTTCATAGTGCGTTATTTCTTCAAAGTAATTCAATAACTTTCACTACACGCAACACCGATTTTAGTGCAACATGACTTACCAAACAAGCCGTTCAAAAGAAGTTATGAATAGTATTAATTGAATTCTGAACATTATATAATCCAAATAATTTTACAATCCCTATTATGAGTTTCTTATACCTAATGTAAGAACAAATATATTATTTCTAATAAAAGTATTATTTTAAAAAAAATGCAATTTTACCGCCTTTAAATGGAGAAGACTTTTTAAATCGAATATTTTTAACTTTTATATATTCAATTTGATAAAATACACTTCTTCTTTAGAATCTATACATAAGAATTACGTTTTTATAATGTTTTGGTGTTTTTCTGATAACTTTCATATTTGGTTGAATATGGAAAAATACTATATTCTTACTGAAAAAAACGTTTTAAATCAAAATAAATAATATTGTTAAACTATACATTTTAATGGGTTTTAAGTATAAATAGATTATATTTTTACCATTTAAACCAATGATGGTCATTGTAAGTAATTTTATTTTCAAATTAGACATAAACATTTGTCAAACATTTGGTAGTTATTATTTATTAAAAATACTCCTTTTGGTTTTGACAGTGGGAATTAATTTTAAATTAATAAATGCAACATCTATGTTTAGAATTTGGTAAAATACACTTAATTATTTAATTCATCATATCAAAATTATCTTATGGTGAATTTTTGGTATTTTTCTGAAAATAATTATTTTTTGATGAATAGTGAAAAACACTGAGTTATAGTTTAAAACCAAATTTTTATTTAAATAATTATTTATTTTATTTAAATTTATTTTATGTCAAAATAGATACATAATACCTATAAAGTTCAATATAATTTATTTGAGTCAGTTTATAATAATTTACGATATTTAAAATTTTATTGAACTTTTCACCGTCATTTACCCACCTCCTAGGAGAATTTTCAAATTCACATAAAACATAATTTTACCGCTTCTGTGAGTGGAATTTCTAAAATCAGAGAGACACCATTAATATCTAGGAGTAATGTGTGGTTCAATAAGATAAAAATAATTTCCTTTGAATAGTAACTTTTACTTTTATTTACCATGCTAAAAAATAAATTGAGTAATTAAGGGTAAACATGATATTATTATTACCATAACACAAGTCCTAATTATATTGGATAAGTATAATTCGACCAAAAAAACCTTAGGAATAAAATATGATCCTCTTTTGTCCACTTGAAATGTATTATGAATTTAATGATTATTTAATTCAAAGAAGAGTTTAAAAGAGTTAAAATCAATGTTTAATAACTAAAATATTTTTAATATAGAGTTATACAGAAGATAAATTCAATTATAAATATTCATTAGAAATCTAAAAATATTTCCTACTTAATGGTTGTTTATTTATAACTTTTAGACATTATATAATTTATTTTATATATGACACAATGATGATGAAGAAATTACCTTATTAGTGATATATTAAAATAATTGATATTATAAAAACCGAAATAAATATAATACGAGACTTTCAATGATTTGAAAAAAATATATAGTTTAATATGACATGTTAGGATTGATTAAATGAATTTGGATCAAATAAATAAAGTTATTAAGGATTTAACAAAATATCAATTATTTAATAGTGTCAAAATTGACATAGTGGAGTATTTAAAACAAATATTATATTATTAATTGAAATAATATTCCTAAAAATATAAGGTTCATCCATAGGAATTTTATGATGATATGAATGTCATTATTGAACCACATGGGGTTCTCTTGGAAGTATATAGTATGTTTATTAACCATATAATATAAAAATACAATGAGACATTGTAAATGTCCAACTATTTAACTAAGAGTTAAATCTAAATGATAAGGGTAATATAGTGAGCCAAACTTTTCTAAAACTTATTAGATGAGTGGTTTTTGACCCATACCCACCTTATACTTTAAATAATCCAGTTGGGAGCCATTATAAACCGAATAAGAGTTTATTATAAAATAAAACATTATGTTCTTCCTAAAGAGCCCATCCTCCCCCTTATAAAAGGACACCACTTCTAACCAATTACTCACACCTCTTAATCCTTTTGGATCATCCAAACTCTGCCCAATTAATCTCCCTACATAACTATTCTCCTCCTAGAAGCCATACCTTATGAATAAAGCACTTCAAGTGTGGTTTTTGGTTCAATCCAAAGGGAGTTACCCAAATTAAAGTTAACGATTTCTCTTAGCTTGTTTTCTTTTATTTTACTTATCTAACACGTAAAATCTTATTATTATTTTCTTTTCTAAAAAAACCAGTATCATAAATATACTAGGATATTGTTATTATAAGTATTATAACTACACATACACACACCTCCATCTCATGGGTGAAGAACATAATGTTCTTGTGGATGAGAACTAAACACCTCCAGAAATTATGATTGTTCAATTATCTCCTACCGCCTCTCATGGTGGTCATTATGATGGAAATATAATTAATTATGATATTTATGATATTTATTATATATATAAGCTTCTTTAATTCCATTTTATATCATATCATTATTAATTTCATTTTGTGTATATATATACGATAATTTCATTTGAGGATGTGCGGACTACCGCCCCCTCATAGTGATATGACTCGTTCATAGAATACATGGAACGTATAAAGGATAGTGTTAATGAAATAAGTAACATATATAAAAAATAATATTATACTGGAATAATAATATACCTATGTATCATTTGGTTTTTATTTCTTTTAAAATGAAAAATGAAATGGAAGTAGTGTTCGTGTGTACGTACGGACTACCGTATCCACAAACGCGATTAGATTCATTCTCTATCGTATCCATTCATGACTAATTTTCATTTGATGATTAAAAATAATTTTTAAGGACTTGATATCATTCTGGATAAAAATAAGATACAAACTATGGATAACAACCACGACTTATGTAAAAAATCATAAAAAAAATGAGTATGTGAACACCCGAAACGACGATAATACTAAAATATTATTAACAATGAAATATTAACATATCAAATATGATATCATATTTTTGTATATAATTCTTTTATAATTTAATAACAATTATTTAACTATTATACAGGAGGTTAACCTACCGTCGACCAAGGAAAATTACAAGGTAAGGGTTTATTTTACAATCTCTTCATTATCTAAGGTTGTTTATACATAATTATCTACTGGGACCTCTTTATTATCAACATTCATGTTTCATAAAAATATATTTCAAAACATTTTTACTTTTTACTAGACAATAGTTTAATTTAAATTAGACCCTTATGTGTTTTGAAAGGAATCATTCTGTCGTTTTCCAAAAAAATGTACTTTTTGACCTTTTCGAAAAAATTAAGTTCAAAATGTTTTTTTATCTTATACGGCGGGTGCAGCTATTTTCTACTGCTATAAACTCATCGAAGCTTCCCTTAAAAGATTTTAAAAATATTTTAAATGGAAATGTTATATTTCATAGTTCTGTGACTTTTAATTGACTTTAAAATGAATATATTAAGAATTTCTGAAAGGTAGTCTTTATCAAGATCATAATTTTAAATGTTTTAATGTTTAAAATTTATAAATCTTTAAAATTAACGTCCATATTTTAAAAATGATTTTAAAGAATTATTTAAATGGACATGAATTTTTTGAAATGATATTTCTTTTCAAATGTTTGAAAGTGGTATGGGACACATTTATTCAAAAATACCTTTTAAATTACATCCATAATAAATGTGTGACTTTTAAATGATTTAAAAAAAGAGATATTTCTCTCAAATAGTTTTGATTTCATCTATGTCATCATACGTTGATGGATTTTAAGCTTATTTGAAGTTTATTTATTATGATACAAAACTTCCACATAGTATTGAATGTTTTGTGATATGTTTGACTGTGGATGTGATATTTTTATACCATTTAAGGTTTATGGAGAAAGTATTGATATTTCGTATGCTAGTTTTAATACAAATGTTTATGTTATGTTTAAACCTGTTCATATGAGGAATTAATTGGACTTAGTAAGTGACGGTTGGATCCCTCTATATCTCCTCGTTTCATCGGTAGATCTCATGAGACAAAGAAGTTTCTTGGAACAAGGGCTTGACAAATTCTTATTTGTAGTCTTGGCACGAGGCCTTGAATATGTGGTTATGATAGTCTGGCATTAAGAATTCCATCATTATAAAAGGGGTTATTGAAATTGCATGTGATTATTCAACTAGTAGAATATCCATGTGAATAAGTAACTAGAATTATATCATTTTATATTTTCCATATTATGCTGAAGTTCAAGTTTAAAAGGCTTTTCTTTTAGTTATAAATTGCCTTAAAAATTTTATTCTTATTTATGAATGTTTTAGATATATTATTATCCTTACTGAGCATATGAGCTCACCAATTTCAATGTTTTATTTTTCCCAGAATTCAAAAATGTGTATTGTGATAGATATGCAGGGTTAAGACAAGGGAATAATGGCGTTCATAAAGGATTATTTATGATATTTTGTATGTTATAAAGTGTAATGTAACATTCATGTATGTAATCTATTTTAAAAGACTGCTAAACCGATCGTTCCTTCGGGACTTGATTCCATGTAATCATGCCAATGTATTAAAATAATGCACCGTCTCTGGGTAACTGTGGTCGGGGAATTACATAAAAAACGTGAAATCAATGAATTTCCAAGAAGAACAATGTCACTTATACCAATAATTTATCCCTTAGCATTATCTCTAAAAGTTAATTTTCCTCCATTCATCTTGATAATCTTTTCAATGATGTTTTTGTTACCAAACATATTCCAGGAACATCCACTAACTATATACCAATTATTTTTTATGGTACATTCTTTATTCTCTTGAAAATAAGCGAGTTAGACTTTCAGAATCCAAACTCTCAAGGATCCAGAAATGTTAGACCATAAAATTTTTGGAATCCACATTTGTTTATAAAAATAATATTTATGAAACCCAAGATATTTTAGAATATTCAAAGAAAAATTTCTCTTCCAATACCCACCACTTTGACATTTAGTACAAAAAGGGTCTTTGGATGGAATAAAATAATCATTGTTTAAATCAAGTTTTTTTAGTATAACCTACTCCAGTAGTATTTCCTTGAGGTCTTATTTGAGAATACATCTTTTCAAAAT
Source organism: Viscum album (assembly GCA_963277665.1). Classification (NCBI taxonomy): domain Eukaryota; kingdom Viridiplantae; phylum Streptophyta; class Magnoliopsida; order Santalales; family Viscaceae; genus Viscum; species Viscum album. The sequence goes on from OY728147.1 coordinate 1,246,897,979, forward strand.
TTTCATTACTAGATGTAATGTGGGAAATTATTTTCTTAAGGGAATGTATTTTGTATTTTAGTCTTATGACAAAATTTCTATCCTCATGAATTATTTCCACATAGTTAGATTTTTCCTCAAAAACATTTATTTTTGAAAAAAAATTCTTCAGATCTTTAGAAAGTTTTTCTTTTTCAGAATTTACATCCTCATGGTATTTATAATATTTTTCTCTAATCTCATCCTTATATTCAATATATATAGATAGGTCTGAAATATACTTTGTAATAACATATTCCCTAGTATTTTCTTAGTCTTATTTCTTATCAATTTTACAATTTTTTTTCTTCTAACATCTCGGAAAATATAGACAAGTCATCATAAGATGGTATTTCTACATTATCTTAAGATGATGTATTATTATTAGAAGTAATATATTCAGAATAGTAATTCTTATCAAAAGATAAATTTATTAATTCCATGGAAGATGGTACCTTGTCCATAACACATGAATTTGGGAATGTAGTAGTAGCAATGGATCTGATATTTTTTATGTGCTGATGATTCATATTAAGAAGATTCACTTCCCAATGTGTCTCCACAACTAGCACTACATGTATTGTTTTCTTTATGACTTTTCTTGTTCATAGAACGTTATGACTTATTATTGTTTCTCTTTGAATTCTCTTCCTTCTTATCCTTATTTTTCAAAAGAGGTAAATCTGTTCTGATATGTCATATTCTTATATATTAATAATAAGTAACTTCACCATATTTCTTCTCTATGTAGTCTATCTTGTTGAACCTATTTTTATAGTTGATATGGGATACTATATTTTTCAAACTCCGAGAAAGATTAGCTAATTCAATCTCAGACTTTTCTTTATCACTAGAATCGGATTGAATAGAAACGTTCTTTTACATTGATCTAGTAATTCTATCTGGAGTCTTGGATTTCATATGTATTAATTTATTTATAAAAGAAACTCCTACATTCAAATTATTCTTTTTAACATTATCAGTAACATTCTTCATACTAGTCTCATGTTGAAGAGGAGTTCCAAACATCTCATATACTGAAATTTGGGTTACTTTCATGTTCTCATCAATTGTTGTCCTCTTGGACTCCCACTAATTTGGCATGATGTATGTGATATTATCTATATGTTACTTATCATACAAATATCTTTCTTTCCTAGATTGTATGCTATTCACAATTTTCATAAACCTTTACTGAACTTTTCTTATGGGTTCTCCATAAGGAAAGTTAATTCCAAGATATTCAACCCTCAACATAGTTCATATTATCTATATCACTTTAGAAGTACCAAAATGTGTAATTTGAAGTTTCATACAGATACTGTTTTCATCTTCACATGAGAATATTTGACTATAGATGTTCCATGTCATGGAACATAGCAATGTATTTCTGACTCTGATATTTTCTTGATATTCTGAATTCTCTTGATTGGAAAAAGTCCTCAATTCCTTATAAAAAATCTTAGTCTCCTGTCAGAATTAGGTAGTAATCAACTACAATGTTAAATACAAAAGTCTCTATCCTATCTCTCTAGTACTCATAATCATTTTCAAAAAAATTAGGAGGTCAGGTAGGATTTATATTGTTGATTGAACCAACAATTAAAACTGTCATCTTAATGAAAATCATTCCTGACAAAACTTTTTAGTAACAAACGGTTGTAAACAAGGATAAATATATACTAATCAAGGAAAAGTAGAACTAGAGTATCTCTACGCAAAAAATATGAGTCCTCACTTTATGAGTCTGAAAATCTAATTCTGTAAAAGCGAAAAAATATTTCTCTTCTAATTCTAATCGTGAGATTAACTCAGATTAAACCAATACACTCAAACTAGGATTTGTTAAGGGTATGAGGTAATAAACTCTGATACCAATTGTGGGATCGATTGTAAGATAGATTTAATAATGATTGTAGTATCAAAATATTATGTAGGAACTAAATATACAAGAAGCATGATGAATTATATACTAAAAAATCAATAAATAAATTATTTATAAACAAAATTCACAACACCACTATGTTCTAATAACATGCTTGATTCCTTAATGCGATTCCAAAAAAGAGATTATAGAAATTTGGTTCCAGAAATGAAACCTAAAAAAAATTTACAACCACAAGGATTCTACTTGAAAACATATAGAATCCTATTTAATCAGAGTACAAGTCTAAGGAAGTATAAGATAGTTAAACTTTCCTTGACAACCAAAATTATAGCAGAAAACAAAATTGAAACACTTCAAGTATCTAGTAGTAAATATTTTATCCCAATTAGTAGGGTATCCAACAAACTTGGATAAATTTCCTTTGAATATCCTTTCAAGAAAGTATGGCTTACCCAAACCAAAGTTTTCCCTCAATCCAATGATCGGTATCTGTCTTGATATCCCTGTAAGCCATTAATTTTTAAGGAAATTGGAACCCCTGATTTCACAACCCAACGTCTTTGATTTTAAGGAAATCACACCTTTGAATGAAGCAATTATACATGAATCAAGTCTCCACATGTTTTCTACACCCGAACAAGTTATTAAAAACATCCCCAAAATCACTAAGAAGTGAAATAGCCTCTCTCATGAAATCACATCAACAACATCTATGTATGTTCTGCCAAAGTCAAGTATATCAAAAGACTTGAACTTGTTCAAATTAACTTCTATTTATAGGTATTACATCAATGGTTGGATCCCTCCTCTAATGGTTATATTTTTCCTTAAATTTTGTAGGGACCTGTATATGTGTCACTCCAAAACAGTTTGTTAGTAACTGAATGCATGACATCATTTTATAACCAAAAAATGAGTAAGAAAAAATATGGTTGTTTAAACAAATAAATTTTTCAAAATGTAAGTAAAATTAAACTTCAGAGTCTAAAACAAAAAGAAATTTGTAATCTATGAAAAATATCATTTGGAGTTTATAACATATGAATATTCAGATTCAATTTCTCATGAATTCAGAACCTGAATTTTATATAATTCTGGAGTCTGAATTTTGGGGAAATTAGGAGACTAAATTCATAAGATTCTAGAGTCTAAACTAAGAATGTTTGGAGTCTGAATTCAGTAGAATTCAGAGTCTGAACATACAAATTTCAGAGTCTGAAATCTTTAGAATTCAGAGTCTGATATTACAATGTTCGGAGTCTATATTCCTTATAATTAGGAGTCTGAACATACAATGTTTAGAGTCTTAATTCATTAGAATTCGGAGTCTGTATTTACAAAGTTTGGAGTATGAATTCAGAGAATTGAGAGTCTGATCTAAGAATGTTTGGAGTCTGAATTCAGATAACTCGGAGTCTGAAGTCAGAAAGTTTGGAATCTGAATTCATAGAACTCAGAACTAGAATTCGTAACTTGAAAACAGAATACTCTATATATATGTATTTATAAGATTCCATGGTTTTGGATGTTAATCTAATTTTTATAAATAGAGAGAAAATGATTTAGGTTAAACAATGAACAATTAATAAATGTTAGGGATAATGTTTCCATGGGGAAGGATATTTATTATTATCAAGTGAAATCTTAGGGAAAATGAAATTTTCCTTCAGATAGGGTGATATGATTTTCGTGGGGTATGTGATTTTTACAACCTAAAAGAATGTAGAAGACATTAATAGAACTTATTGACTCAAAAATATCTTCTAAGCATATAATAATGGGAAATTCATAAAGAAACATTATAACTCAACAAGTTATCTATCAAACAATAAACATTAGAAGGTATTTTCAGTATGAAAAAAATGAGAATGAATATCTTATTTAAGTCCCTACTCAAATTGTCATGTCATTATATTATCATTTTATAATATCTCATGTGATAACTGAAATAGATTAGAAAAACAATTTTCATACTTTATCTTGGACATGTAATCCTTCATAATTATAATAAACATTATATCATTGTCAAAAAATATCAAATCATGATTGAATTGGTTAGTGAATATAGCTTTGAAGTCATTCAAGTATTGGCCATCATGGTTCTTCATGATCACGATAGTGTCCCACTATCTCCATCTCATTCCTTCCAATAAGAAGTTGGCACCCTAAACCTTGATTTTTCTATGTTTCACTAATAAGACAAATATATTATCAATTCTACTCAACCAAAAATTTACCTCGTTTGGAAGATATGATCCCTTAAAAATTGGTTTAATTGGTGAAGGAAAATCTATGAATGAATCTATAGATCATACCTTTGAGGTTATATACTTGGAGTATATATTAGAATTATTGGTGGTCCATGTCCCAGAGCTTGGATAGTATACATGATAACCTCAACGAGACTCAGTTACAAATAAGGAATCACTCGTTGAGGTTCAACACTAGATTCCACCTTGGTCTGATTCACACACCTTCACTGAAGCCTTATATTACACAACATCATAAAACAACAAGGAATACATCATATAAAACTCAAGTATATTAGAATGTGAAAATTGTCCCAAATAGATACACAAAAATATTTGGATTTCAATCAATCCTAATAAAAAAATTAGGGAATAGACTACAAATAAACCTAAAAGAATATTTCAAAAAAATATCTACTATCTTAGGATCATTACGATGAAAGATGGTAAAATAGTCAAATGCAACAACATCATAATTCAAGAAAAGATTAAAAAATACATAATAACAATAATACAAAATATAAACCTAAAACCATTAATACCACATTTTCAAGAACCTACTCAGGCACCCTGATCACCTAATAACTTAGCCGAAATTGACTTGTCCTGGAGTACACTCTTGATCCCTATGAGTGGTAAAATATCACATAGAATAGTATCAAAAATAAAGTGTTAATGACTTTACCATATGAAATATAGAAAAAGATAGACAAGACAATATGTATACAAAATTAACCCTATATGTAGAAGTGTACTAGAAGTAAAACAGATTTAAACAGATTTAAACAACCAAAATTTCATTAAAAATAGCCAAAAACTGAATGAATAGACAAGGTATCAGTGGATGAAAATCTCCATGTCTATTGATCAACTGTATAATGAACCAACAAATGGTGATTTAGACATATTCAAACCGGAAATGAGATAATATATAAACTCCCAAAGGCATGAGTAGGATATGATCTAAAACCCTTGTCGGGTCTCACCATAGATTCCATAATAGATTCCTACAATTAATTATCCATCTCTAGATTTTAAAATTTTCAGATAAATAGTGTTGTCATTTCAAAATTGTATTTATACAAATCAGGCATAAAAATTCCAAATATGGAATATATTTCAAAATAATGAAATACATTAAATAAATGTATTAAATAAAAAAAATTATATTAAATAGAATATATAAATTAGGATTGACAAAAAATATTTCACAAAAAATGGAATTCATTTATATCTAATATATTAACATGTGATAAACATGGTTATCTTCAATGTGATGTAATAGATCTTAGTTTTTGGATCCTCACATTATCAATTGATAATAACCACTATGTGTACACACGTCCCTCAAAACATTTATAAGAGGACTCATCTATGACTCATAGTGGAAAAATATTTGTTATAGAGTATTTTGTTACTATTTTAAAGAATCAATCATGTTCTAGAGAATTCCTATCCTAGTGTGATTATCTAATATAACCTACTAACTAACTAGTCTTGAAAGGTTTGTAGTACAAATCAATGATGGAAAGTTTATTTTATGACTTCTCAAAATACTATTAACTCCCATAGACTCATTTCCTAAATTACAATTTTCCATTTAAAACAAAAAACATGTTTTTAATCAAAACATTCCTTATTCTAAGGAAAAACAAAACTCCTTCTATCAAAACCATTTTAATGAAATTTTCCATATTTAGGATTTAAAATAAATTATCGTATTCAATTTCACAACTTCTATTTACAAAATAAAATTCAAAAATTTAATTGAAAATGTTTTCATTAATTTTACAATTTTAATTCACCCACATATATCTTCAAAGTTTTTAATAAAATTCACAATCACACACAATTTAATTAAATTTTGGATTCTCCCAATTTCATGGAAAATTCAATATCTAAAAACCCGAATTCAGTGCAATTAAGATTTAATTAATAAATTGAATAAAATTTCATTTTTAGTTTTAAATTAATTTAAATAAAAATTAATTAATAAATGATTATCAAAAAAGGATCATCAAGATGGAACCCCCTACGTTCCTTAAATAAAAAGAATGCTCAAAATTGAACCCACCAACAATAATGAATTCATAGAAGATCTATGAATTAAACCAAGAGATATATGTCAATAACATGATGATTAGATCCATGTGTCCCTATATGATATATAAAACCCCATTGAGAGAATGATAAAAAAAATAAAAAGGGAGAACACTTTGATGGAATGTTAAACCGCATTCACAAACACCACCGATTGATGAAGGAAATGGCCCTAAAGGGTTTGAGGTCCCTAAAATAAAAGGGAAATGATCTTTTGTCAAAATAAAATTAATATGGAAATGATGAAAAATTAGTTTCATCTATGAATACATTTTAAAACAATATTCTGGGATTTATAAGACATGTTTCCTAATAAAGCATTGTTTGACCAAAAATTCTAAAATATTTCTGAAATTCTGATCAGTTTTTTGAAAAAAATGAAATTTATTTATTATTTTAGAACATACATATGTAATGACATTAATTAGCATGAAAATTCACATAATGATGTTGAACCAGTAGGTTTTAATATGATAATCCAATAAATCTATTACTTCACCATTATTGGTATCCTCCCAATTCCTTCTCGGCCATACCCAGAGATAGAAAAAGGGAGAACAAGAAAATGATTAAAACAGACCATCCATAAGATAAACGGTGTTCTAAAAATTATATTTTATAATTTATGTAGATTCACTAAAACAAATTTAAACAATAGTTATCCAATTTTAATTAATTATTAGTTTCATAAATCATATTTTATAGTCAAATATTTCCTTATTTCTATCTATTTCAAAATAAAATAAAAACTTAATGACATCATTTCGATGATATAGTAGTCCACACATATGCACAAACGACGTTATGATTTTTTTAAATGTTAGTAGGTAAAATGTTATTTGGGATACTATAAATATAATTATTTATTATATCAAAATGATTCTATATATATACATTAACTCCATCATTATACCCAGCACTAGAAGGTAGTGATTGAGAACGATTTACATCGGTTCGTGCGATTGTAGTTTGTCCTAGTCATGATCAATAGTTTTTATTCAAATTTAATGGAAGAGGACATGTTTATAAGTTGTTATATTAATATAATAACATCATTATATAAGGGATTTTATGTTGAAATAATATAAAAAATGTTGATGGAAATTTGGTTATGTGAGATGAAATAAAAAAAAAACCTGCTTTTGCAATAACGATACCTCTTATTCAAACAACCTCATTATGTTTTAAAAAAATTACATCATAAGATGGTTTCCTATTAATTATAGGTCCTCTAAGAAATTATGGGAGAATTATATAATATATTTCGGTATGTATCTTAAGATAAAATAGGTTTTTTATTGTTAATACGTTAAGAGAGGGGGTTCTCTTTTATAAATGAGGAAGTGGAAACAATTAAAAAACATTTCAAATGAAAATATATAATAAATTTTTCATATGATGTAGGGCTCCAATGTGGATAATTATTAAAAATTATATGATAAAAGGTAAAAATATGGCCATAAATTGAAAATTTAAAGTGTTTTTATATCATTTTGACACTTATTTTTAGATTAATCTTAAAGAAATTAGTTTTAATCATAAATGTGGTAATAATTTTTTTACAAATTTTCCGATTCAATATGATAAAATTATCTTAAAAGAATTCTTTAATAGCAATAAATATTATACTAGATATTTAATATTATTTTTATAAATTAATATCATTTAATTGGTATATATTATTTTATAATAAAACTCATAGACATGTTGGGAAATTGGATATAATAGGAAAAACCATTCAGATGTAGAAAAAATTATATCAAAATTATTCATCGATTAGATAACAATGACAAAATTTGATTATTAATAATATAATTGAACAGATTTTATTTCTAATTTATTTTTATACTCGATTTATAATAGAAATTACATTAAATGTAAAAGTATATTTTTATAATAATCTATTTTTGTTATTTTTTTCATGGAAAATAAATATTATCTGAATGTAAAAAAATTAATATATGTATATTTTGAAGTTTTTATTCCAAAAACGATGTTGAAATAAATTTTTTTAATTGGAAAAACATAAATTTTAACATGTTTTCATAAATAGAAATGTAACTAAATTTTTAAGAAAAATGTATTCTTAATATATATATCATCTTTTGAAACAAATATATTCTTGACCTAATACAGTTATACATAATTTTCCAAATGTGATTATTTTGATTTATATAACCATGTTTAATATATATGAAATAATATTCACATTTAAATAATTATATTAATAATACATTTCAATAGATAAAGCTATGTGTTCCATGTAACATAATATATTTATCAAATTAAATTTATTTAGAAAAAAATACTTCATATCATCTAGAGGTGTTACAATATATCACCATAAAATAAATTTCTCCATTATTGTAATAGACCGAGCCCCAGAAGCCTAGAATCAATGTTTTTTTATTACAATCCCATAGATACTAGAGATCACCTTACCAAGTATTGATTAGATTAGTAATTAGGAAGAAATAGATACTTATGTGGTTCATTTATTACATTGGTAATTAATTATATGAAATAAAAAAGGAAAATAAAATACATTATTGATCGGTAGTCAATGATTTCACCTTTATAATGTGGGTAAGAAAAAGATAGTATTGACTGAGATAAAATTTCATGTAAGGGTTACATAGAGTGGAATCCTAAAATAAAAATAAGTGAAACATATTTAATATATAAAAATAAATATTTAAATGTAAATAACTGAATACACATTGCATTTAATAAATAACTAGTTAACAAAATGCATTAATATATTTTATAATAATTAAAAATATGATGGATTGTAACAACTTAATATAAATGAAGGAAATGACTAATTATTAGACATTGTGTATCAGGAACATGAAACCAGTAGAGTCAATACATTTTACATGAATGTTTAAAAATAAAGGTATAAACACATTTAATTAAGAAAACGATTAAATTTCATGTGACATGTCGATGCATCGAGGGGTGATATAATATCAGACCCCACTCATCACATCAATTCCAAATTATTGCACGTAAATCGAATAATTGGTTTAAATGATAACTAATATTCGTCATCATTAAAGATATTTATTGGTAGAGGATACATATTTATCGATATGTCACCAATTTATAAAATAAAATTCTATGTAAATAATATATTTAGAAAATGGTATAAGGTTTTTGAAATACTATTTTTATGATATAAATAATATGATTATTTTAGAGAATATAGTTTAATAAGAATAATGCTATCAAAGGGGTATTATATACACTAGTTAAAAATATTAGACACATAATACCAATTAATTCTAAATTAAATGAAAATTGAAATGACAACCCTCACATGTATCATATCATTGCAGTTAGCATTAATCAAATTAATAAATTATGTGTATTCACTGTAAATCAACATTCAAAAGTTAAAATAAAATATAGGATAATAAAATGGTATTTCATGTATAATATTCAAAGTAATTATTCATTAAATTTGATGTTTTAACCAAATTAATTGTAGTTGATAAAAGACACCCAACCACATTATAATCAGTCAAATCATAATCTGTGTAAAATTAATAATTATCAAATTAAAAATTGAATACAGTGAAGATAGATGGTACTAATGATATGATATATCAATTTATAAGTCCACCAAATAATAACATCTTTGGTTAATTAGGAATATATCTCATAGAAAAAAAATTCGACATGAGAAATCCATAACACTCTCTTCCATTTTGTAGTTCATAATTTAACATCCTCTTCATTAGTGAACATCCTTTAGATATCCATATACGGTCACTATGATTGTCATTTTGGAAGGACCATAACCTCCTGAAAAGAACTAAGGATGTTTAGAATTTAAATTTTAATGGGTTGGTTGATATATATGGCTCAATGGGGTTTGAATAAGTGAGGAAGGAAATGCCTTTTTATAATTTTGGTGAGGAGATGATCTAGAAACTCTGAAAATATTGCATTAATATAAAATTAATTTTCATTTAATAATATATCCAAAATGATTTAATTATAATATAATAAGATTATTTTTCTATATACATATATACAATAATTTTTATACATGTTTTAGTATCATGATTTCACTTATCAATCATTTTTAACTGATATTTAATCCCTTTAACTCATACTATGACCACATTGATTTTCACTCATCAAGGATTATTGTAGTTACTACTAAATTTCAAAGTAAACATATATATTTATTATACTTATTATTAAACCTTATCCCAGTTAGTGTTAAATATTTGTTATTTTTTGAAATTTAATATCATTTATTATTATACTATTTATTATAAAATTTCAATAATTTCTATTTTGACAATATTCAATACACTGACTTTTATAAAAATCAAGATGACACGATAACCTATAATTTTTCTTATTATATCCACATTTTTTCAATTTTATCTATAAAAGTAATTTATCGCATTAATTAACATAAATTATATTTATTTTAATATTTATAATAACATTTATTTGATAATTCCATTAACAATATAATTACAACATAAACATTATTAATGAACATTATGTAATTTTTATACACTAAAAATTAAAAATAAATTACCATTATTTGTAAAATTATTGTAGGTTCTTAAACACTATTTAGCATCGATGTTATCTCCACATTAACCCACTATTAATAGAAATATTATTTTAATAAATAATATCATTACATTTTGTCACTTTAATTGATTTTAATAATATATATGAAATATTCATGGATAATATTCCATTAAATGATTTAATTTCCGTCATTAGGTGTTAACGATCTAATTTAATTCATCCAATAGTATTTGGTACTGTCTTAGGGAAATGTTATAGTGCTTATCATTTTGTTTTTAATATAAATTTTCTTATATACCCTTTATTATGAATATAAAAATTACCATTCTAACGTTTCATTTTGGTAAAAAGGGAACAGTTTACTAAATTTTTAACTTCTGAATTAAAATATTAAATCCATTATTTAAAAAAATCGAAACCTATACATTTTATAATATAATTTAAAATAAATATAAGATAGGAAATGAAAATAAGTTTTATTTAAAATGTATTTTAAAGACAAAAAAATATTCTAATACCAAAATAATGTATAAGGATGATTAAAATTAAATGGATAAGATTATTTATAGCTGATTGTTTCTAAATGTCCATTTATATATAACTAAAATCAGAAAAAGACATTAATATAATGAAATTGAAAATTTTATAAAAATTGGTACTTTTCACCATTCACCAGAAACATAATATTTTAAAACAAATTATCAAAACATTCACCCAAATATTATTTTGAAATTATGATTAAAAATTTATATTATATTTTTAAAAAGTTAAATTATAATTGTAAAATAGAGATTTAAACAATGTCACCATTAAAAGGCGGGAAAAATAACTTAAAAAATATAGATTTTTCGAGTAAAGTTGGATTTATTTTTATAATATGTCTTTAGTTAAAATTGGAAGAATGATATACATTTAATATATTATATGATAATAAATTTATTTTAATATAATCCAAACATTTAATTTATTTAAATTACTAGTACAAAAAACATGTGCACATTTGATTTTTTTTTCAGAAAATGAATTATTTTTTTTCAAAAAGAATTTTATTTTCATTTATAAATAATTGGAAACCAATTAATTCATTACATATTCATGTGTAAATGTTATTTTTGTAAGTCACTAAATCCTTATTATGCTCTCTATTCTAAATACCATTTTATAATGATCACATAACAATATTTCCTTATCCGTTTATATTGGGTGTTGTGTGGAACATAATCTATTAATGAGATTATATTTAAATGTAACATATAATAAAATAAAAAGGGAGTAACAATTTCATCCCTATTAATAAATAGAATCCCCATTATTTGAAATTATACATTTAAAATTAATGGTTGATATTTGAAAATTCATTTGTGGAAAACTAACATCATAAATAAGGTTATTAAAGTATTCTATTAATAAAAGGGAAATGGAAATGTGAATGTCACCAAATAAATAGGATTCATAAAGAGTTAATTTTTTTTGGAATTAAATACATTGAAATATAAGTTATATTAAACATTCACATTATAATGGATAATTATATAGAACATTGTCATTAGATTGTTAAACATAAAAAAATAAATAAATTTCTAATTGGTTTAAAGGATATTGATGGCTAAGAAATAAATGTACACAAATAATATTTTTGTTAGAAAAATAATTTTCTTATTTTTTAGGTAATCATACAATAGCTATAGTAAGAACATAATGAATTATCCACCCTTTGAAATTATAGTTTAATATTTTAATAAATTTCCTCTAAAAACACATTATTTTTTTTAAATGATGAGTATGATTTTTTATTCTTGATGCACTAAAATAAAATTATATCGATCAGAAAATCCATAAAAAAATAATAATATATTCATTATAACATTATTCATTAAAAAAACTCAATATGGATAGATAATACAAAAAATGTGTAAAATGTCATTTTAGGAAAACTACTTCAATCTCCTCAGATTAAATAGTAGTAACCACAATTCCAAATTGTTCATTCAATAATAAGTATTCATAAATGTAGTAAATAATATTCCAACACAATATTGAAACATAAAAATCAGTACAATATTATCACAGTGTCTTCCTAGATAAAATAAATATTTTTTTTAAAAAATGTTCATTCCCTAAACATATAAACTCTATGATATGAAAAATATTTCCATAAATAACATGAATCACCATAAATACAAAAGGTAATCATTTATTCACCATAATTTAATTTATTCATTGTTCATCAAATAAAATTACACAATACTATGTTTACCTTAATCATTTTTGTTACAAAAAAATTAAACATATCCATTATCGATAAATCGTTTAACTGAAAATACAATTTCAATCTTATAAGGACCTCATGATGGTAAGTGGTAGGATCTTAACCCATGACTTAATTCAATTGTAGGTTCAGGCCTCATAGGTTTACCCGAAACAATGGGTTATCACCGGACCTATGGGTTTTTTTCAAAAAATATACTCAAAATGTGAAAAATAACCATAATATATATAAAATTAAATAAATATTATAGCCCTAAATATTATCTCATTCATTTAATTTTCCATTCCAAATAAAATCATAATCCATAATAACCTTGAAATAAATGATTATGAAGACCATAATGGTTATCCTTTCCATTTATATTATGACCAAAAATTGTAATTTCATTATTACATCAATATATTATTCACCCATAATAAACCAATGGTATGTGTTATGAAAATAATCTCCCAAAATAATGTTAATCTTGATTAACTCCCATTATTTATAACCTTAAAAGAGTATTTAAAAACATTAAGATCATAAATCCATGATGGTGACTATAGTAATTTTGTTTATTAAAATATATCTACCCATATGATTATATTCATAATTATTATTCTTACTATAATACTATGTGTGAAATAAATATTCTTCAAATTTTCAATCACATTCTACTTTAAAACATTTCTTTCTGGTCTTTTCCATTGACTAAAACCATGATAAAAAGTATAAGAATCAAACTATAATAATCATTGTTACCAATTTAATATTATGAAAAGTATGTATAAATATATATATTAGTCCTTATGATTAACCTAGGTTATCTAATTTAATTAAAAAATTATTGGTAGTTATCCTTAACTAAATAATATTTTAAATTTTAGTCATAGGGTAATATATCCCTAAAATATGTTATTCCAATGTATAGTTCCCATATATTCTACTAAACATATAGTGACTCCAGCAATAACAGCCCTAACTCCTAAATCCATTAATTGGTGATTATTTTATTACAATGTCATATATACAAGAGATGAAATCACCATTTATTGATAATTTTAGTAGTTTTAAGAACTAGATAGTTACATTGTACCATTATAATATTGGTAATTAAACATAGAACATATTATCATTTGAAAATAGATAACCTATAAGTGAATTCATTTTGGTCTGGAGATTTATTTGGGGTTAGTGGGGATAATTGTTTTGAAAAATCATATATATTGTGATACCATTTTTAATTATAAAGAAAACATTGAATGGTTCCCATATCCATAACTAGGTATATACCCGTTTTCCAATGGTTGATGGTTAGTTGGTGTTTTAAACCCAACAAAACATAGGAACTACTGTTGGACAAGAGGTTGTGTGATTAGTCTCATCTCTCCCATCTTAGACGTATTTTCTTCTACTTTGGGACAATTATATATATTTATGGTCTGTTCGAGAATCACTTCCAAATCTTGATACAAGAAAAATTACACAAATAAAATGACCCTAAATTAATCCTCTTATGTGCATAATAATAAGGAGATCTCATTTGTCTAATACATCTATATATATGACATACATTATCCATTTCTTACTAATGAATAAATTTTCATCGGTTGAATCCAGTTCATCAAGAAGATAATAATTTATTTTCATATATGAAGGAGGTTAATATTTTGACAAGGGGGTTGAGACATTATGAAGTGTCGTATGTATCCTATTTGTCAAATGAATCAAAATACATGTAATTTATTAAACCCAAACAGTTTAACATTCTATGGAAATAATATATGTGTGGGAACTTAAGAACAAAATATTTGTGATATATTAATTAAGAGACATATAAGGAGTTCTAGTTCTATATGACAAGCCCCATGGTAGATCCCCTTTATATGGGGGATGATTATATCATTCCACTCATAAGGGATTACATAATAAGATTTCCCTGGTTGATAGAGATTCATAATACAAATGGAATGACCATTGAAGCTACCAAATCCCATGTGAGCTATTCTCGGTGTGAAGAACATGGTATAGAATGTAATCATTCACACTAAATATGCATGGGGTGATATTAAATAAGACAACCCATGTGTTTTATAATATGTAACTTGAACTATAGGAAGGATTCAAACATACATAGGTTTTTGTGGGAATATAATTCATTATATTATAATGAGATTATTAGTCCACTTTTGGATAGGTATAATGATCACCTCATGTGAATGATTGGTTCCGGATGGTTAAAATGTAAAAGGCATGGTAGTACTATCACTGAAGTAGATTCCTGGTTGATATTGGAGTAAAGCCTGACATATCTATCTTATGGTAGGAATCAGATTCCACATGGAACAACAGTATCTAAATCCTTTATTGTATGGTGAATGTTGATCTTCCAATTGGAATGATTATATTCTGATGGTTGAAATTTTGGAGACATGGTATAATGTAAACTAAAGTGGATGCACATTTTTTTCTGATATCGAGCCTTATGATGGGCTCCTATGTATATTTGCAATGGAATGAATAAAATTCCTCATAGTTAAACTTGTCAAGGCGTACACAATGACATTTAAATTATATGAGGGACATATAATAATATTCTTCCAATCAAGGCCTACACCCTATGTTCATCTATATAATAATAGATATGTGTCACATGATTGATATGATCATTGAAGCTCCCTAATCCAACATGAAATATTCCTTGTGTGAGGAAAAAGGTATGGGAAAAATTCAGTTTCATTTCATGGGGATTTGATAATTATATGTTGGGACCTAGGTTTTGATTTATAATATTGATATATGTCCTTAGGAAGGAATACTACATATCATAGTCGTATAAGGGATCATATTCATCATTGGTCAAGGTTCGAGAATTACATTCTAGGGTTTCCCTCTTGATCATTGAATTCACACAAATGATGTACAGGGTTATCAATTCTTGGGATGCTCGGTTGAGCTGTCATACTTTTCTGTATGTCATGCATTGGTTATCCACATAAAATTTCTTGTCTACCTTACATGTCCAAATAATGTAATATTATGTCATTTACTTGTCTTAGGGGTGTTGTATAATCTGAAAGGCATGTCTGATGTTTTTAACTATATCATGGTTTAGTTGAATGGTGTACATAAAATGACCAAGCTAGCATGTCCATGAATCTATCACATGATCCCGAATGTTGTGCCTAGAGGGAGTCACATGATCAATTTGACTTTCCCTACTATAATTATTAAAAATGGTTGACTTTCTTATATGAATTCATGAGTTTTATTGTGACATATCACCAAGGGTGTTGTATTTCATGGCTAACATGTTTTATTTTTATCATAAAATCCACCTGATATTTCTAGGGGAAAATGTAAGTGAGTACCGACAAACCCAAGTGATATCACCAGACATAACTGATTTTCACTGATTACTCCATGTGATCTAGGTGATATGTCTATACTAATTTTTTTCCTAGATGCTATGCCCAGATGGAATTTCTAATCATAGGTGGATTATTTTGGGGCACTGTGTCATGTCCTCTAACATGTCTAAGAGACATCACATGATCCAAACATTATAATAATGGAGGGTCATGTGACCTAGGTGACATGTTCTTATCTTGTAGCATGACACTAGTTGTTTATGTAATGCATATGATGATCATCATATATGTTCTTTGTGTATGTCTGCCATTTTTTTATATTTTTCTATACTTTTATTCCTTATAACTTAGATTTTTTCCATGTAATACAATTTTATGTCTTGTGTGCTTCATAAAATATGTGGTATGTCCTATGTGTAACCCCTTAGATGTCCTCTAAATGATCTCTATGTGATCATAAAATGAGTCTATAAATGTTTAATGATCTCTTCGTTTGTTCCATAGATCATAAATTATTGTAATTTTTTCAATAAGTATATTAGCCTCTCTGAGAAATCAGGTCTAATGCTAAGGTGCATAGTTTTAAGGATCGAATGATTCATTTATTTTTGTATGGTTTTATTTTTCATGATATGGTGGGGGATTTATAGTCCTTACCATCCTGTTAATTCTCCATTGTGCATAGCACATATCACACAAATACAAGATGAAGTCAGTTGAGGGATTTTGCAGTAGATGACTTTGTGAGGCCCTATTATAGGCTATTTTTGGGTATCACATGATTTTCAGTGACTATAAAAAATTCCCTTAGATGGAAAATTTATTTGATTATATCCAATTAATGGGGATTTTTATTCATATTGAAATTCCAAGGGACATTTATATTGTCATACTGACATTCCCAAGGTCCATCATGAGATTAGGGTTCCTATTGAATGGGCTTCATGTGATCATATGTTACATGTTTGAGAACTTTTGTGAGACAATAATGCCTTATCATGTGGATTTGTGAGAGAGTTGTTTTCGGTAACATGAGATTTATGACATAAAGAGGATCTTCACATTATAATTATTTGTTTTCCTAGTGTAATTTTCATCCTTATGATGTCCTAAAAGTTTTCATTAGTGTGGTCATTGACAATCATTCTTAACATCAGTGATTCTTCATGTGACAAAAAATGCATTTTGGTGTTGCACAATACGTTTTCCTAAAAAAAACCTTCTAAAATTTTTTGGAACCAAAGGGGGAGCCCAAGACAACTTGGAGATCATATGGGTATTTCTCTTGATAACTGAAACCCACTAAAATAATCTCATACAAGCAATACATGATGCCATGTGTTTTTGGTGTCTTGAAAACATTTTGTGTAATGTCAAAAAACATTAATGACTACAAGAGGCTTATGTATTACCAATTTTTTTACATTATTTATTTTAAAAAGATGCTAATATCATGAGGTTGTATGAGTTTTTTTTAAAATAATCACTCTACCTATCATTGATGCGTCACAAGATAGTTACTTTCTCAAAAGGGTCCATCATTTTTTATAATGTCTTTACATTTTCCACAGATTTTTTAATGGGTTGTAAGTCATTATATCAATTGAAAATTTATGTAAACTGGGAGTCCTCTTCTAAGATACTCCACATGGTCATTGATAATGTTGGGTTCCTTTGTAATAGAATAAGGACTTGTTGATGTTAATATGTATGATCTTACGTAGTTTATAAGTTGTGCATTACCATCCTGATGTTATTCTATTATTTAAAATATTGTTTTCCTATTGGATGTTCGCATGATAAATTTGAACATGTACTCCTTCTCAAAATATTCATTATGAGGTAAATAATATCATATTTAGTTATTTATTACATTATTAGTTTTATTAAGCTCATTTGGTGGGTGCCAATAACATCCCACCTTAGGCTCTATCGATATCACTTATCCGCGTACAGGGACACTTTTGGTATTCTAGGTGATGTTTGTTATTCCAAAAAATTCCCTAAACAATTTGTAGTATATAGGGATTTATTAATTGTCTAATAAACTCTCTAGAACTATTTCAATGTAAATTGGTCACATAACCTTTCAACATCACAGTCCCAAAATAACCCATAACGAGACCTCTCCATGAGCCCATTTTCCTGAACTTGTTTGTAAGATTCCCTTTTCCTAGTAACCGACCCAAATCAGTTAAAATAATTATCTTCTATAATTTGGTTAAATTTTTTAAAATCTGATGAGATCATCTTGATTGTTTTGTGTGATATTCAGGTTGGATCTCATGATACATTAAATATTATGCATCTCATGTGACCATTTCATGAGGAAAAATTATGAGTCCTCCAAATGGTCATGATGTTGTGTGAATCCCTATGTGTTTATTAAATCCATGAGATCTTAAGGATTCAAGAGATTCTTTATTCATTTTATTAATCATGAATTCCCTTCTCGTTCATGTGATGCACATAAAGATTCTTGAATTTTTTTTATTTCCTTTTATTTTTTTTCTAACATATGCCACATAAATTTTTTCACATGGATTCCAACTCTTGTCAAATATTCACTACGGTGGCTAATAAATGAGATGTTATTTCTTGAAACCACAATGCTAACCCAATTCATAGCAAGAATTTTTAGGATGATATTCTGAAATGGATTCTCCAATAGAGCTTCAAAAACACCATCAATCACACTGGTTTCCACTATATTGGTTCAAATTACTAGATGAGGATGCCATTCCTCCTTCGGACATTAGTTTGACATGACGTTGGGTTTCAATGTCTCTAGACAATACCGAAACAAAAATTTTCTTTGATGGATTGCTGGTCAGATATTGATCCAATGGGTGGTATTATATATTCGTAAATTATCCTTTGTGTTCATACGAGGTGTATTTTTCACATCATCCCATTTATCAATGATGCTTGAGTATATTTTTTTCTTATCTAAACTACCAAAATAGTGGGTGGCTTCCTAAGTGGAATATTCATTATAGTGGTACTTTTTCTAATGGATTGGTGTGGCCATTATTTGTTAGAAAACATTGCAAATAATTCATAGAGATGTTATATAATATCCAATGTTATGAAGTATTGTGTATTTTTCAATTTTTTTCTATCTCTATCCTAATATTTTTATTAATTGTCTAATTGTGGGAGTCTTAGAACAAACTAATTTTATCTATCCCATAGAGGGGAGGGAATGATCCTATGAGTTATCTTTCAACTAGGAGGTATCACCCCTCTTTGAGATATGTAAAATTGGTAACATCTAGACACAAATGTTTGCGATGAACCATTGAACACTATATTCTGGAATATAGAAATCCTAATCAATATGGAGGAAATTATAATTAAATGATGAATATGAACCGGATAATCCCTTTCATAATATATATCAACATTTTCTATTATCACAGTGTAGTTTGCTATTCTACAATAAGCCACCATCGATGTCCTTAAAAAATATTTTGTAACAATGTTGGCTCATATTGTGACATTTTCTATGTCGAGTATCATAATTCATGTGGATATAAAGTGAAGAAATATATCTCTCCAAGACTTAGGTTGGAGGGATTCATGGTCACGTTAATAGATGTGTGGTTTTTCCTAGTTATGACATGTGTTCATGAATCCATATCAGTGTAATAGTAATTGAAATATATCTTGAGGAGGGATAACACCATATTATGGAAGGTAAGACCATTTCATCCCTTCACCATCTCTTGGTCTATATTCAACCAAGAAGCATGCACTACTGGATGACTAGTACTTTCTAGTTATTATTTTGATCGATATTGGATCATTTAGATTGCTATGATTATTAAATCTTTTAAAGGATCTCTGATTTAATATCTCATCCCAGGTTACTAAACATATCATTATTAGAGTATATGTCTTGATGCTCTAATGTGGTTATAGAAGTTTTCAGTAGATCTGATAGCTTTGATATCATCACCCATCTTTCACTGACTAGTCCAATTATTTACAATGTCTGTGTCTCTCTTGAAAAAATGATTCTATAAGATACCCCTTAATGAAAATGTTCTTATATCCATGATGGAATAGTTGGTAGTCTTCAATCAATATAATCCTGATCGTTTTTTTGTTATAACAGATGCATGCAATGCATATCAAATATCCATTCATCTGACATATAAGGAGTGAGACACCCTTGGATCATCATTTGGTTTTGGATGATGATAGAATGTGGGGTCACTAATACTAGAATCACTCTTATATCTACTGACACTCCTCCCTTTCATAATTATTAATATCGAATGGATTGTGAAGTATCTTACCTAAGGGGGTTTTCTAATCCATCTACTTCTAAATGTGGAAAATCTATTTTCCTCACCAACCCCTCAATCTATATTAACTATGGAGTAGATTTAGACATGTGCAAGACTTATAGAAAGAACCGTTGACCTGCATATGACTATCCTAATAGTGGGACCATATCAATTTAAGAAATAATCCTTCGGAAAAATTCAATGGGTGATGCCTCTTTTGAGGGGTGGATATGTTTAGTGACCCATGATTATTGTACAAGGATATTTAATCATTTATGGCAAATATATATCACATTACAAAAATTCATGCCAAAGGACCATAATAGTTTAGTGTATTTAAAATATTAGAAATATAATATGATATAATGGAAAAAGGTATTCTACATATGCTTTTTTTCCTCCCCTATATTACTCACTCATAAAAAAATTCATTATTTGTTGTGGAAAGGAAATATAAGAAACAGGTGAGATCATATTCACATTACGAGTAAATAAGGGATATATTCAATATTAACTTGAGAATAAAGGTATAATAACATGATCATAACAATAAAATTTAATACAATATATATATAAGATTATAATCATGATTCATGGAATAATAAATGGTAGTCTATAAGAATTGAATCATAAGGAAATCCATGAACATGAGTCAAAATCAAAAAACAAATTCATCCGGAATAAACTTATGGAATAAAAATAACCATATACAAATATTATCTTTAATTCAATTATCATTGAAAACACTTCTTAGGGGAATAAATTTGGAATAAACCTTCTAGTCATGATGCAACCCCATCCCTAGTTATAGTTATCTCCATATAAGGGATCAAGATTAACCTTCATCCCATTATGAATCAAGTTTTCCCTTCATCCAATACAAGATCAGGTTTCCCAATATTCCCAGAGCTGAATGTGTTTCACCATTTTCCCTTATTGGATCATGTTTCCCCACATTCCCAATATCGATCATGACACCACAGTTTCTCATATTAGATCAGGGAAGAAATGTTTCCAAATATATATCAATCCTGATGACTTTTCCCCTCATTATCTGATGTGATCTACATATTTACCCATTTTTTTCGAAGAAGATACATGTCCAACCCATAACATAATAAAATAAAATATACATGTTCCACAATATTATAAAATGTTTGTAATATCATTACCCACTAAATGTGATGAGTATCATAAACATAATATCAAAACTCATGAAATGAATTGGGAACCACAAAAATTTAATCATATCTTTCACAACCCCTCCCTTTAAGATGTACACCACCAGGGACGAAAATGGGAGAAGATATATAATGAAACCCAATTACCTCTTCCAGTAGGCCTCGATTTAGTTACTTGGATGAAGCATATAGTTAACAGACATATGGGAGGCATTAACCACTAAAAGAACATATGGGGAAGGAAGAGATATGGTAGACACCAAAAAATCTCTTACTCAAACAACAATATAAAAGAAAAACAATGTTATCAAATTTAATTACATGAAAGAACTACGTCAAATAAAATGAAATGTTATAATTAAAAAAAATGGTAATGGACGTAGAGACCATGATGGTCAAATAGATTTTGAAAAACAACTAGATAGTATTGAAAAACATGATCTCTAACCTGCTCCAACATATATGAAAATATGATTATATATACCTATGGTGAGTATAGCATTGTACTGCGTAGGATCCCTCCTAGAGCCTATAATGGAAATGATAATGAATGAATGCTAAATAATAATGAATAATAAGTCAAACTAACTCATAACCGAAACAGATGTAGTAAGTTCCCAACCTCACCATGGATACTATTACCAAGTATTTTATTCAATATAATATTATATAATAATGAATATAAAGGGTAAAAATCCACCACATCCCCAACAGTTTTTTGATCTTCCCCAATGGTGCACGTCCTGTGCATATTTCTCCAAAGGTCTATCCCATAGAAATCTATGTTAAGAACCACAACATTAACCTTGTGAATCACATAACCACATCCATTTATTCAAAATAACCAGTCCATTTCCAAGATCGACCACATCCTTCATAACATGTATCAAACATTGTGTATTATTCCACATGCCATCACCTATCATACAATGAGTAAGGATCCCCAATTCAACACAACCTATACACATTATACATATAGTAGTCCTTAGGGAAATATATCACAAATAATTGTGTCTAAAATAACCATAATGCATTACAGCCTTCTACACACATATATGGTGAAAACTAACTAAAATTTATACCTACGAAAGTTACTACAAAGAAAAGAGATAGGGGACAAAGTGGTGTTCATCCATCCATCCTCCCACCGAGATGTTGGAGAAAACACCAAAGGGATCATAATCCCTTAGGTGTTTGTTTCCCTAAAAAAGATATTCGATTAGCATATAGAAACTCAAAAATTACAAAATAATATATTGTTCAAAACCATAAAATCAGAATAACCAAATATTAGAAATTATTGTAGTTGACATCTCTCACCTTTTTTGCTGCCACTACTAGGACTAGATATCCTATAAGTACCAAAAAAATGTATACAAATACATGAAATTGCATTATTAATTTTTATCAGTTTCACATTACATTAAATAATTCTATAACCATTAATTAATCATTAATATTTCCAAATTACATTACATTTCCATTAAAATAATGTTTCATTCCCTTCGTGCATCCAAAACATATTATAATTATAACCCTAACATCACATCTAAACAGGGTTCAACCAATGGGTTAAACTTTAATTCATTTGTTAATAACATTAAAATCTATATTACCAGCTACTCTAGGAAAACATCTTATGATACCAAATAAGGTATAAAAGAAATCACATCTATCCACCTCAATTAGATGGGATATGAAAGAAGATAAACAAACTAAATCACTATCATCCAAACAACAGATTCAAACAATAATCAATTTTCATGTCAATGGGTAAGCCCATCATCGACTCATTCCATCATCCTCAATCTCCTACCAGACACTAACACACCTATCCTGATGCATTGTTCCACTATAGACATATACTGATACCATAAAATACATTCATACATGCCCATTATACCAAAACAACCCTCTATGCTCAGCCATCCTAGGCTCATGTAAAAACTATGCCCCGCCACCTTGTATACCACAACAACCCCATAAGATCATCCATCCCATGATCATTAGACATCACAAGCATTAGGAAACAAACATTACAATAGAGGACTTGGGCATAAAAAAGGCATTCAGCCTTCACACACAACTATGTATCATGGATCCAATGACCATGTTAATTATCCCTTAAAAACTTGTGAGAAACACATTCCCTATAATGTAATATCTTTTATCACACAACATATTCTTTTTCAATATAGAATTAACATGTTTATTATTCACTGGATCCAACTACGGGAATCGAAAAAAAAATATCTTTCACATGATATAATATATTGATTAATAAATTAATTTAACATTCCTATAATTCATATAACAAAAATCATTAACATGCATCAGGTTCATTTACCAACTCAACTGAACATGAAAACATGAATCAATTTTAATATCATCGAATTAAAACAACAACAATATTCATTGAACATTCCACTTTAAAACATTATAAAATTAATTATCAACATTTTATGGATTCATGTTCATTACCAACATGACATGACAATCCATGCATAAAAAAAGATCATAGGTAGAACACAATCTTTAAAATCAAGAGGTAAGTCGTTATCATGATACAAACAACAACATCTCCATTCAATCGATACCAATTCCATAAAATGGTTCTAGTAATTATTAGGAAAATTTATTGGAAATATGAAATATATATCATCATATATCTATGATTTCATGTAAATAAATAGAGAATAATCCAATCCCCTACCTCAAAAGGGTTTCATTATTATTTACATGATAATGAACAACACAATGGATCTTTGATCACCCCTCCCACAAGAGATGCATGTATCAGAGGATGTAGAGGAATGAATACTAAAACAACCACAAATAGAAGGCACATTAGACACATGGGAGATCATATTACTTAAAATAGAAATAATAATAAAACTAAAACAATTTAAAAATTGTAGAAACTGATGGAAAACGAAGGAAAAAAACAAACGTGGATCAACCAAGGTTACAAAATATAGAATATAGAATCATGTTGATCAATTCTCATCAAACGGATAACCCAAACACCAATAGGGGTTCTTGGGACACCTAGAATGAGATGGATATCTACTAAATACATTGGATTATAAATAATGTGGGTAGGTGAATATTATAAAAATAGAACTATAGTGGGGAATTGAAAACATGTAACCGCTTTTCCCATCGTGTAATTCTCGTGGTTCAAATCATTCGTAAAAAATAACCCCTTTTCATTTTATTTGTTTTTCATCCATATTTATTAAACAATTTGAAACCATTTTCATGAAATTTAAATGTTTTACACGTAATTAAATTTTCCTGATTCTTACTCCAGTAACCGAACTACTCCAAACATCTAATGATCCTCCTCTATGAACCAAGGTCATTGGAAACACAAAATGTGTCAACCAATGTGGATCTAGAGCATAAATTATATATCTCCAAAAATATTCTCATCCTAGACATTCAAACACAACCCAAATATGAAATATAAATGGTGTTACCCTAATACCCCCATGAAATTCCTCTTCAAGGATTTCCCCACCATTGGAGCACAACCACCCCCACCCAAGCACAAGGAGATCAATAATGTGAGTATAAGAACTTATCATTGAATTATTTCCATCTATAAATGGATATTAGACCTATATAACCTCAATAAGATAAAAATAGAATTCAAATGGCATAACTACATTATCTTTGCCTCGAATGTAAAGAGAGTAAGCAACAGAAAATATTAAGATAAAGATAAATATCCTAAAAGAAAAAAATTTATACCACCACAAAATTGACTTCATTACTAGAGAAGAGGGAAAAATTAATCATCTTGAGGTACTGAGCGCAGATCAATGAATCACATTCCTAGGTAATGAGCACAGTTCAATGGCTCACATTACAAGGTACTCTCATCCACACAACCATTCCTCTAGAAGACATGATAAGAGGGGATATAAATCTAGAAAAATGTATTCTATTGGTAGACCAAGATTTATACATAATTATTCTTGATGATCGAATCATCATCAACATCTATATCACCATAAAATATGACATTAGAGTCATCATGAAGACGATGATAGAGATGTGACCCATAAAAACATTGTGTATCTATTTCACCTTTAGTGGATGTTCAATCGGATATACCACATCTCCAACTCAATCCAACACCAATAAAGGCATAACACAGTGATGATAATGCTTACTCCCACGACAAAACTATTGATGCTCGTGATGGATAATAACCTTCTATCACATATGATCCCCAATGTCCAACTACATATGTCTCCTCCTCTTATTTTAATATGATTCTATTGATCCTACTTAACATTCATCCTCCCAAAAATTATTATAACAATCTCTACCATATTCAATAATATTTCCAGCCTGATAATCTCTAATTATCCAACCCCAGTCCATCACAATGGAGAATAGAAAGTACATCCATGAAAGGATTCAAACAGAAACATAATGATGGTGCAGTGGAAACTATTACTGTATGAGAACACTACCAATGGTAGGTGCCTCATCCATGAGCCTACAAAATTTAGAATAAAAAATATATACATGTATTCAAGTGACTGGATTTTTGTATCTGTCTTAAAAGCCATATATAGTTGAAAAGAAGTTCTTAGGCATAACTGAGATCCAGAATCATTCTATAGCCCTTCCCATATCCTGAACGTAAAATGAGAATCTCGGTCATAAATGATCAACTGTAGGACTCTATGGAGTATCAGCATCTCATCCAGATACATCCTTGACAAAACCTCCATTGAGAAAGACTTCGTGGTCTCTATAATGTTGGATGATTTCATTTAAAGATACACTAGGAACTATATAGAATCATATTATCCTTGATATTGAGTTAAAATGGTTACAAAGTCCATTGATATATCCTCCCACTTACAATGAGGATCATCTAATGGATGGATAAAACCATTGAGAACACGGTGCTCGACCTTCATCTTAATGAATACCATACATCGAGGCACATACCATGAAACTATATGCTTCATCCCAGGACACTGAAAATGTCCAATCAACTTTCGGTACATCTAGGTCACACCAGGATGTACCAACAATGGATAATTATAGAACTCTCGTAGAACCATCTCACACATCAAAAAAGGCACAATAATCATTCCCTAGAGCCACACTCAGTGATGTTCATCCATAGACCAACCATCAGTGACATGATCACAAAAAAGTCGATCTATCAAAACCTCCACCTCAAGATCCATTAAATCGGACACTTCCACCCACTTCCCCATAGATATAATTCCCTAACACCAGTTCCCTAGATTCGATTCATTATTACATAACATTGGGATGATCAAAAGGGATAAAATCCCGAATGACCTATCGGTTTAGTATCATTGAAAGTACTAGAGACAAAAATAAGTTTTACATTACATTATTAAATGAAGAACAAAAACATTTTGTCTCATTAGAACACCCTCATCTCCATTAGACTATCCATGCATGTTAGTCATAATATAATTCTTCAAATCCTTTAAAAAACACAACATAGAATGGGGATAACTCAGGTTCTTAGTAAGGATTACAATATATCTGAAACATTCATAAATAAAAATAAACATTTAAGCAATTGTATATGTTTAAAACAAAATACTTTTAAAGATAAAACATTACCATAATATGGAATATAGGAATATAATAATTCAATTTAATTTTTTAAATGGATATTCTACTAGTTGAATAATCACAAGTTATATCAATAGAAAATTTCAAAATGTTGGAATGCAAAATTCTAGTCATCCTAACCACATTATCATGGCCTCGTATTAAGACTGTAAATTAGATTTTGTCCAGGCCTTGTGCTATGACACTCGTTTGTCTCATGAGACCTACTGATTCATTGAGGATCTATAGTGGGCTCTACTTGTCACTTACATAAGCCAATACATTCCTCATATTGAATTGTTGAAACATAATTTAAACATTCATATTAATAATATCATAAAAATGTTAATACTTTATCAATAAAACCTAAAGGGTATATAAATTACCCATCCACCATCAAACAGATCTCCAAACATTCATTACAAAATGGTAGATGGTATCATAATAAATAAACTTCAAACAAGTGTAAAATCTTTCTAAGGATGTTGACATAGATGAAATCAATACATTTTGAGAGAAAAATATCTTTCTATTTAGAAATCATGTAAAAGTAAAATAATTTCAAAATAAAAAATTAATTTTGAAATTATTTTTATAATATTGTAATGGAATCTTCGACATTGTTATAACTGCCGAAAATAGTTGCACTCACCGTATAAGTTAAAAAACAATCTTTCCTTAATTCGTCAAAAAGTTCATAATGTACCTAATTTGGAAAATGACAGAAATGTTCCTTTCATGTATTTTTATAAAAAGTAAAACAATGGTATACATGACATTATCCCATAATTTAGGAAATATTAAAAATGTTCTGAAATACATTTTATGTAACATGGATGTGGATGATAATGAGGTCCCAGTAAATACTCATGTATAAACAACCTCAGATAATGAAGAGATTAGAGAATTAACCCTTGACATGAACTTTTCCTTGATCGAGGGTACATTATCCTACTTTATAATATTTTAATCCTTTTTATTAAATTATGAAACAACCACAAACATAAATATTATATCACATATTATCTTATAATATTTCATTGTTAAAAATAATTAAGTAGTACCATTGTTTTTTTTGTGAACAAATTCATTTTCATTTATATTATTTGTTTTTAAATCCATGTTTGTTATAGATAGGATTTATTTGATTAATATCCATAATGATATTAAGTTCATAAAAAAATTATCATAAAAAAAATTATTCAATAATGGTTATGATGGGGAATGAATCTCATCGCGTTCGTGGAGACTGCAATCTATATGAATGCATTAAGGAAAATATCATTATTTTGATGGTGAAATAATAAATAATTGTATCTTATATCTGATATAAAAAATAATTAACATGTTACATTAATTATTTATAGCATTAATACTCATTATTAATCCCATCCAAATAATGAAGTGTTTAATCACCAACTACACCACGATTTGGAGACAGTAAGTCATACAGATGCACATATGGTGTATTATCATTAATAGGGTGTATAAAATAAAGAATATGGTTGTACCATAATTATAGTAACACCAAATTAAGTATAAGGGACTTCTATTATTATTTTGGTATGTAAACAACAATGAAATTTTAAGAGGAAGATGAAAAGAACATTGAATGTGGTGATGAAATTATTACCTCTTCTTTGGGTGTAGCCTTTTGATTTGATAAAAATGGGTTCATAAGATGGATTCCCGATAAAAATAATATCTCTAGGATAACGTGATGATATTTGGGAGGATATTAGCTTAGGTTTTGGCCGATCCAAATGGATTTGAAGGTGCGATTTTGAGAGAATGGGATCTACCCTTTAATAATAGATATGAGGGCCACTTCAGGAAAAGATTGAAATATTATTTTATAATACAATCATATTCGGTTTATAATGGCTCCAAAAGGATTTATTTAGAGGATAAAGTGGGTTTGGGACAATAACGGCTCTGTCAATCGGTTTTAAATAGGGTTAGGTCACAATATTAATGTTATCTTTTAGATTTAACTATATGTTTAATAGTTTATCTTTAACTATGTATTCTTGAATTATAATACTAAATCGTTAATAAATTTACTATAAAAATACTAGAGAAACCCAAGTGGTTAATTGTACAAACTTAATATTTTTAAGAATATTATGTCATTTAATAATATAGTATTTATTTTCAAAAGTCATTTATGTCAATTTTTGACTCTATTGGGTATTTTGTTTTTGTTAAAGTAATAACATTATTATCACTTCGAACAAAATTTATTTAATTATCCCTAACATGTCATATTAACCTATAACATGTCATCGGATAATGCAGGATCACTCTGTACCCTGGCCTGGATCATCTGGGTCCGGTGTAACGATGCTGTTTTCCATCACATTCATAAACCTCCAGAATTATGGACTGAATGGGCCACTTCATGGATTGAGGGCTGGAAACACCACAACAGACATCACATGCCAGATATTTCTTCGTCCAGTCATCCTCGTTGGTACCCCCCAGCGACTGGAACTCTTAAGATCAACGTGGATGCGTCTCTCCCCAAGGATGGATTTGTCTCCCTCGGCCTCCTGGCCCGAAATCATCTAGGGAATTTCATTGCTGCAAAAAATGAATCACATCTTGTCTTTTGGGAACTTGCCATAGCTGAGGCGAACACTATCCTGGAAGGTATGATCATGGCTAGGGAACATGGATGTCTTGATATCAACATGGAGTCTAACTGCCTCACCGTGATCGATGCCATTAACCA
Source organism: Viscum album (assembly GCA_963277665.1). NCBI lineage: Eukaryota > Viridiplantae > Streptophyta > Magnoliopsida > Santalales > Viscaceae > Viscum > Viscum album. The sequence goes on from OY728147.1 coordinate 1,246,928,248, forward strand.
CAATGACGGCGGACTACAGTAATTTGGCCTCATCATCAGAAGAATTCTCTCGCTCCGCCAATGCTTTTCATTCTGTACATTTTCCTTTAACAAAATGGAACGAAACAATGTGTCCCATCAGTTGGCGACATCAGGCCCCTTCGATGCCAACTAGCTCTGGCTGGACAATTTCCCTTCGAGGCTTTGCATATGTACGTCTGATGATCTTCGTCATTAATTATATCTATCTTCTCTCAAAAAAATTATTAATGTAACTACGGCTTCATGATTGTGTCATAAATAAATTTATTCATATAAGATGTAAAAATTATAAATAATATTCCATTACGTATAAAATATTTTTATATATCTAATTAATGTTTTTAGTAAAATTTATCTTTTGTATAAACCTGTATTAAAATTGGTTTAGTTATTAAAAATTTAATTTAGCACTTCTAACTCTTCTTGAAAAAATAATAATAAATGTCTTAATCAATTCCATGTGGATTCAAATGATAATATTTTATTCCTAAGGATGGTTTTGGTTGAAATAATTTTATGAAATAGAATTATTACATATGTTTGGGTAATTATAAAATCATTTTTACCTTTAATTACTCTATTTACTTTTAACCGTGGTTAATAAAAATCAAAAGTTAATATTCATCAAAAATTATTCTCATCTTATTTAACAAAACTTTACTTAATACTGTCGACTTTGTCTCTCTGATTTTTGAAAATCAATTCATCGAAGAGGTAAAATCATGATTTATGAAAATTTCCTAACATTCCTAGAAGGTTGGTAAGAGACGTTAAAAAGATTAATAAAATTTTATAAATCTAATCTTAAAATTAATTGACTCCAATGAATTAATTTGAACTAATATAGGTATTATATATCTATTTAGACTTAAAATTAATTTAAATGAATTAAATAATTATTTAAATAAAAATCTGGATTTAAAAAATAAAGTATTGTTACCACAATTCATCAAAAAATGAATTTGTTTAGAAATATAACAACAATACACCCTATGTTGATTTTGATATTTCAGATACGAAAATAATGTCCATTTTGAAAATAAAAAATTATAAAATTTCAAAAAGAATGAATTACTATTCATAATGGCTAGTTATATTGGTCGTTGTGTGCTTGGACATGATGTTTCATACATCGTAAGCTATTTTATTATTCAAAGAGAAACATACCATGGATACTTAGGGTGTTACATTATCCCCTCCTTAAAATAATCTCACCCTCAAAATTTCTAAAATACTAATACATAAATATATTTGGGTGGTTCTATAGCATCCCGGCTTTTGATAACATAAACTTTCATTACATTATACAACACTGAGGATCTTTAAAGTTTAGTGTCTTGGAAACAAGGAACATAATACATGAAAACAACATGAAACATTCTTCTTAAACACTTGAAAGGATTCTCCTTAAGTTCATCCTAGGTTCATTACCGCATCTCATAACCTGGGGATATACATCAAAAGATGGGGTGAGCAGAGGGCCCAGTAAGGGAAACAAGAGAATCATTTTACATGTGAACTTGACATACTTTGATAAGGTCAGGAAAAGAACTTTAAGGCATGAGAAAGGAATCATGAGGCATTTAATAATAAAAATAAAAGTTTTCATAACATGAAGATGTGGATACATCATTTAACATAGACAATCATGAACATATCACCAAGGTCCATCTCCAAGGTTTCATTTGAAAATTACCAACGTTATTCACCAAGGTATCGTCAAAATTGTAATCTTTAGTGGTTACATCATTACCCAATGCATTGAAGTGCTATCAGGGTGCACCCTTAATTTTTCCTTTATTATCTTGTGATCCACATATATCATCATCAAAAATTTCATAAATAACCTATATAGCATAAAATAAATGGGTTTCATTTCATAATCATAATGTTTTAAAAACTTCTTTAAAGACATTATCTTAATGTCATATTAAACCCACGGAAAGCGAAATGGGGACTCATGTATGTAAATCGCATAATTTAAAAAAGAAAATTTTGATATATATGTGAATAAACTTTTATAAATAAGAGCTTTGATTATTCACTTTATAACATTAAAAAATTTTGAGAAAAGAGAGAGGCATTTGGAGACGAAATTTCTGCAGCAAAACGGCTATGTTCCGGGGTTTTAGAAAACATTGAAAGGAGAGGGGACATGGGTCAAACATTCATAAATGACCCATAAAACAGTAGAGGGACAGAATAAGAAGGATATATGAACATGGTAATGAAATTTTAAGGACATACCATTTGAAATGAAAAACATGTAAGGAAGAAAAAAATTAGATTTCTCTTATGAAAATTCGGCAGCCTAACGACGTCACTTAAACTTCAATGAAAATGAATTGAAAAGATCAAATAGAGTCTCTCATTATATGATAATAAAAGATCAGTATGATAGATATAGATATCATACCCCAACATAATAAAAATGAACTTGAATTACTTGACATTAAAATAGAACATGAAAAAAATGAGAAGGGTGAAAGAATCCCATAAAAATTCGGCTTCCTAACGTCGTCACTTAAACTTTCATAAAACGAAATGATGAGGGTAAGAGGGGCTCTCTCATCATATAAACATGAAAATAGAAGTAAGATGAATATAACAGAACATCCTCTAACATAAGAACATAGAGCATAAACGGAATGACATAAAAGAGATTACAGGAAAAGAAAGAGAGAGGTCAGATCCCTTACCTTAAAACGTAACTCTTAAAACTCAATGGTTTGGCCTTTGAGGGCTTGGGGGAACCTTAAAAGGACTCCTTGGGAGGTAAGGAGACCAGAACATCGTTGGGGGAGAGTTGGGAGTGAAAACTAAAGGAGGATAGGGTGGGTATTTATAGGGAAAGTGAGGGGACAAGGCATTAATGTCCAAGGGACACCTCACAAGTGCTTTTCTCAAAACCATGTGCTCTCCCATGGAATTTACCATGGAGTTAGGCCAAATGGGGCCCCCAAAACAATAATTAATCCCCTTTGGCCGGCCAAACCTTAAAATATCTCATGACATCATCATGAAATAGTTATGATGTCATTAAACATACTGAAACCCTAAAACTGCATTTTTACTATTCACTGAAAAATTCATCTTTCTCAAAAAAATCCCAAAATTTCACCTTAACCAAATATCGATGCTCTAATTACATTTCTGAACTCCATTTTATAAAAAGAATCTTCTAAATATTTTTAATTTAATTTTTAAATAAAAACACTATTCATCGAGAATTCATTTTTTTCAGAAAAATCCCCAAAAATTACCATAACATAATATCGATGCTCTGAGTCCAAAAATAAATTCCTTTTTATAAAAATAATTTTCAAATTATTTTTAATTAAATTTATAATCAAAGAACACTATTCACTTGAAAAAACTAATACTTGAATAATAATTTATGAAACCGTTATTTACCCATTTTGTTGAATCACATTACTTAATCTAGGTGTCTAAATTATATTAAAACTTTCTTTGAGTGAGATTACTAATCCATTTGGTCACATTACTAATCCTAAGTGTAAAATCACTATTCATAATTTACTATTAATCAAAAATTATGTTGATCTTATTAGACTCCAAATTCCTTACTGAACACTTTTGTAGAAGACCATTTTTTGAAAATCATTTCACATCATTAATTATTTAGGGTTTACATAAATATTTTAAAATATCCTTTTTTCAAAATTCATCAATAAAATACATCCTAAAATTATCCGGAAATTTGAAGTTTCACAAACAACACTAAAGGAATAAATCTTAATTCATTCATCCCAAAGGATTACACAAAGAAGCTAGGGTCTCATCACATAGCCCCTTATAACACCGGCATATGACCTAAGTGTAAGGTGTGCTATGGTGAGAGAATCTAAGGGAGGCTAAGATAACATTGCCCTAGTAGTAATCTCTACTAACTTGAACTTCTCCCGCAGGCGTTTCCGTTCAAGCTTGACACACTGGAGTTCGGCTTGGGCTTGGTCCAAAGCGAAGCCCATAGATGCTACCTCCTTCCCAATCTCTAATAAGTGGGCTTCATATGGTTCGATTCTACTGGATGCAGCCATCGACTCCTCTTTGAGCATCAACCATTAACATCTCTATTAAATCATTAAGAGTAAGTTAATATACAATTTAAAAAGTTTGGGTCGTTACATTCTTCCCCCATTAACAAATTTCGTCCCCGAAATTTTATACTTGAGGCCTAGTCGAAATGGTGAGGGTACTTTTGCATCATTGTTTCCTCATGCTCCTAGGTCGCTTCTTTATAATTATGATTCCTCCACAACACATTCACAGGGTTGTTAGTCTTGTTTCGTAGATCCTTGTCTCTACGGTCCAAGATCTCCACTGGATTTTCCCCATAAGAGAGGTCATGTTCCATTGGTACCACCTCTGGGTTCAGTACATGCGAAGGTTCGGGTATGTACTTCCTCAAGAGAGATACATGGAAGACATCATGAACTTGAGCTAGGTTCGGTGGAAGTGCTAGATGATAGGCCACTGCTCCTATGAGATCAAGGATTTCATAGGGGCCAATGTACCTAGGGCTGTGCTTCCCTATCTTCCCAAACCGCATGACTCTCTTCCTTGGAGAAATTCGAAGGAAGACTTTGTCGCCAACACCAAACACCAAGTCCCTTCGATGGTTGTCATCATAGCTCTTCTACCGACTCTTAGCAGCCTTTATGTGTTGTTGGATGGCATGAACTTGTTCTGTCATCTCTTGCACAAGATCAGGTCCAAGAAGCTTTCTCTCACCAGCTTCATCCCAACAAGTAAGAGTTCTACATCGCTTTCCATATAGAGCTTCATAGGGTGCCATCTGAATACTTGAATGGAAGTTGTTGTTATAGGAGAACTCAACTAATGGGAGGTGTTGATCCCATCCACCTTTAAATTCCATTGAGCATAATCTTAGCATGTCTTCGAGTGTCTGAATAGTCCTTTCAGATTGGGCATCAGTTTGAGGATGATAGGCCGTACTAAAATTCAATTCAGTATTCAGAGAATGTTGAAGACTTCTCCAGAATTTTGATGTGAATCTTGGATCACAATCAGACATGATGGATAGTGGTACCCCATGCAGCCTCACCACTTCCTTTATGTATATCATGGCAAGTTGTTCTAGAGAGAAATCTTCCCGAATAGAGATAAAATGGGCGGTCTTGGTGAGACGGTCCAAAATAACCCATAGAGCATTGTTTCCTTTGGATGTTTTCGGGAGACCAGTTACAAAGTCCATAGTGATATTATCCCACTTCTATACTGGTATGGGTAGCGGTTGTAATACCCCCTTAGGAAGTTGACGTTCTACCTTTACTTGCTGACACACCAGGAACCCTATAGTGTAATCAGCAATCTCCCTCTTCATGTTATCCCACTAATAATGATCACGAAGGTCTATATACATTTTCGTACTTCCCGGATGTATAGAGAAGGTAGAGCTATGAGCTTCATCCATCAATTATTTCTTTATCTCTAGAATAGATTGAACACATAGTTTTGTACAAAATCTCAATACACCTTCTTGATCAATATTGAAATCAGAGAACTTCCCATTCTTTACAGCCTCAAACTTATCATGCAACAAAGGATCTTCTTTTTTAGCCTTCTTTATCTTCTCTAGTAATGAAGGTTGAGAAATAATTTGGGACAAGGTTGATGATGTCCCTTCCCTTAAAATTCCCATGTCCAGTTTTACTAGATCTTTAATCAATGGATCTCATAGGATCCTCATTGTTGCCAGAACAACCGGGTATTTCCTGCTTAACGCATCCGCGACTTTATTTGCTCTTCCAGGGTGATAATGAATTGAACAATCATATTCTTTAATAAGCTCCAACCAGCTCCTTTGTCTCATGTTCAATTCTTTCTGTGTGAAAATATACATTAGAGTTTGGTGGTCAGTATATATATCACATTTCTCCCCATAAAGATAGTGCCTCCATATCATTATATCAAAAACAACTGCCGCCAACTCTAGATCATGCGTAGGATAATTCTGCTCATGAATCTTCAACTATCGAGATTCATAAGCAATTACCTTTACATTTTGCAAGAGGACGTACCCAAGCCCTTTCAGAGATGCATCTCTAAAAATAACAAATCCTTATCTGATAGAGGGTAGTGTTAACACATGTGCAGTAACCAATCTCTTCTTTAGCTCTTGGAAACTCTCCTCGCATTCCTTTGTCCAGATGAACCTAACCCATTTTCGAGTCAACTTGGATAGTGTATTAGAAATCCGTGAAATGTTTTTTACAAACCTCCTATAATATCCTGCTAAACCAAAGAAACTACAAATCTCATTTACTTTTGTTGGTTGAGGCCACTCCTCCACAACCATTGTCTATGCAGGGTCAACCGAGATTCCATCATTGGTTATGATGTGCCCCAAGAAAGCAACTTTTTGTAACCAAAACTCACTCTTGCTGAACTTTCCAAAGAGCCTATCCTTCCGTAGAGTTTTCAAAATAACCCTCAGATGATCTTCATGCCCCTCATGAATTTTTGAATATATCAAAATATTATCAATAAAAACTACCAGAAAGTTATCAAGGTATTCCTTAAAGACTCTATTCATCAAATCCATGAACATATCAGGAGCATTAGTAAAGCCGAAAGGCATAATAGTAAACTCATAATGCCCATATCTTGATCTGAAGGCAGTCTTTGGAATATCTTCCTTCTTCACCCTCAGTTGATGATAACCAGATCGAACGTCAATCTTGGAGAAGAATTGAGCCCCACGAAGTTGGTCAAATAAATCACCAATTCTTGGAAGAGGGTATTTTTTCTTCACTGTGATCCCATTCAGTTCTTTATAATCAATGCATACCCGCATTGATCTATCCTTCTTCTTCACAAAGAGAACTGGTGCTCCCCAAGGAGACACACTTGGACGGATAAACACATTCTCCAACAAGTCTTGGAGTTGATTCTTTAACTCTTCTAGGTCCACATTTACCATTCTATACGGAGTCTATGATATCGGTTGAGACCCAGGTATGAGTTCAATGGAGAACTCTACATCTCTTTCTGGGGGAGGTCCAGGTATCTCCTCAGGAAATACATCCATGTATTCCTGAACAATTGGAACATCTTCTATTTTTATGATCTCTTTTCCTTCTTCATCATCACCGATTAACTCCACAAAGAAAGCTATATGAGGTGCTTCTAGATAGGGATCAGTTCGGGATATCTCTCCTTGGAAGATAACTGTAGGTCGTTCATTCAAGACTACTGCGATTTCCTTACTTCTACATTTGATCTTAGAATTATACTTTGAGAGCCAGTCCATCCCTAGTATAATTTAGAATTCCATCATGGGAATGACTACTAGATTTTCGATAATATTGTGCTCACCAAAGTAAACACTAGAGTCTCTAAATACTGTTGATTCAAGGATAATCCCACTTGGAGTCTTGACTGAAAACTCTACCTCTAGCAGTTCGGGGATTGATTCTATATTCCTTGCAAAATTGGAAGAAATAAAGGAATGTGTAAAACCAGAATCCAATTGCGTACTTGCTAGTTTTGAGAGGACGACAACAATACCTGCTACCACATCGTTCGGAACTTCAACTTCAGTTATTGTTATAGCGAAAGCACGACCTTACTCCCTTGGCCTCTACTGAGGTTGATGGTGATTCCCCTCCACCACCCTCGGATTTGGACATTGATTAGAAAAGTGCCCAAGCTGCCCACACATGAAGCATGTGACTTCGGGTAGGGCCCGAACCATCTTTCCTATGTCGTTAGTGTTGGGAAGTTGAGGCTTCACATCACTACGACAATTCTGAGAAATAAGGCCTTCTCATCCACACCAGTATCACTTACCACTTCTGATCAAGCAGTTCCCCGAATGCTTCATTCCACATTTATTGCATGTGGCATGTTGCATATGCTTTCCACCTCTTTCATAATCAAAACTTCTTCCCATGCTTGGTTCTAGAGTTCTTTTCTTCTCATTAGATTTGTGAGACCACTGTGTCTCCCCAAACTCTAGTTCAAATTTCATAGCACTTCGAACTATTTATTCATAGCTATCATAGTCCCTGTTGGATAGATTCTTCCACAGATGAGGTCATAGACCACCAAATAATCTATCATCCTTCCCATTAGGGTCCATTACGAAGCTTGAGGTATAACGGGAATGCCTTGTGAAGTTCATCTCGTCTGTTCCAACTGGTTCATTATCCATTCGCTTCAGCTCGAGAAATTCTTTCTCCATTCTCGTTATCAACGAACGAGGGAAATACATATTAGAGAATATTCCCTGGAACTCTTTCCACTCCATAGCTTCCATCTATACTCATGGCTTCGTGTTTTTGATCAGTGACCACCACTGATCAGCATCTCCCTCTTGGCGGTAAACAGCAAGGGTGACTTTTTCTTGTTCCGAACAATGAAGTACAGAAAAGATCTTTTCAATGGATCTTATCCATTGTTCCACAACCAGGGGGTCAGTAGATCCACTGAATGTTGGTGGTCGTTGACGCATGAAGGACTCAACAGAATTTTGTTCCCTTCATGGTGAGATCAGACTCTCAGCTTGATTCAAGTTATTACTCATAACTTGAGTTAGTTGGTTCATCATTCGCATGAATATTTCCATTCCAGCTTCCATCGTAGGGCTGTCAGCACATGGTGCATTGCGGTCACCATCTGCACGGTTCCTCCTATTGACCGCCATTTTCTAAAAGAATAAAACCTTAGTGAGAAACTTATTTCATTTATGAATCTTTTAACTAAGACTTCATTCTTAGACAATTACACTTCTCTATAATTCCTTCACAATGATTCATAAAAAGCTTGTGATTGACCAAACATATCCCCCGGGAGTGTCATAACCAAGAGTGCAGCAAGGCCCGTTATAGTGCACCTGTTCCCATTCGAGTCTAGCTCAAAGCGGTGTTTTCGGGTTTTACCCCTATGTACATCTGTGCCAGAGCCACCTCTACGTGCTCGTATCCAGACAGGGATGTATTTTTTTTGATAAACCACTTACTCAGTACTTACCAAAATACCAGGATGTTTTTCTATATTTTAACTTTTCTATAGGGTTCTTCCTAAAGTTTTTATATCCTAATTTCCACAAATAACTAAACCATCCTTTGATACCAACTATAGCATCCCGCCTTTTTATAACATAAACTTTCATTACATTACACAACACTGAGGATCTTTAAGATTTAGGGTCTTGGAAACCATGAACATAATACATGAAAACAACACAAAACATTATTCTTAAACACTTGAAAGGCTTCTCCTTATGTTCATCCTTGGTTCATTACTGCATCTCATAACCTGGGGACATACATCAAAAGAAGGGGTGAGCAGAAGGCCCAGTAAGAGAAACAAGAGACACATTTTACATGTGAACTTGAGATACTTCGATAAGGTCAAGAAAAGAACTTTAAGGCATGAGAAAGGAATCATGAGGCATTTCATAATAAAAATAACATTTTTCATCAATTGAAGATGTGGCTACATCATTTAACATAGACAATCATGAACATATCACCAAAGTCCATCCCCAAGGTGACATTTGAAAATTACCAAGGTTATTCACCAAGGTATCGTGAAAATTGTAATCTCTAGTGGTTACATCATTACCCAATGCATTGGAGACCTATTAGAGAGCACCCTTAAATTTGACTTTATTTTTATGTGATCTACATATATCATCATAAAAAATATCATAAATAACCCATATAGAATAAAATAAATGGGTTTCATTTCATAATCATAACGTTTTAAAAACTGCTTTAAAGACATGATCTTAATGTCACTTTAAACCCACGGAAAGGGAAACCGGGTCTCATTTATGTAAATCCCAGAATTAAAAATTGAAAATTTTGATATATATGTGAATAAAATTTTAGAAATAAGAGCATTGAGTATTCACTTTATAACATAAAATAATTTTGAGAAAAGAGAGAGGCATTTTGAGACGAAAATTCTGCAGCATAACGGCTATGTTTCGGGGTTTTAGAAAACATTGAAAGGAGAGGGGACATGGGTCAAACATTCATAAATGACCCATAAAATAGTAGAGGGACAGAATTAGAAGGATATATGAACATGGTAATGAAATTTTAAGGACATACCATTTGAAATTAAAAACATGGAAGGAAGAAAAAAATTAGATTTCTCTTATGAAAATTCGGCAGCCTAACGGCGTCACTTAAACTTCAATGAAAATGAATTGAAAAGATCAAATAGGGTCTCTAATTATATGATCATAAAAGATCAGTATGATAGATATAGAGATCAAAACCAAACATAATAAAAAGGAACTTGAAATACTTTACATTAAAATAGAACATGAAAAAAATGGGAAGGGTGAAAGAATCCCTTAAAAATTTGACAGGCTAACGACGTCACATAAACATTCATAAAACGAAATGATGAGAGTAAGAGGGGATCTCTCATCATATAAACATGAAAAGGGCCATAAGATAAATATAAAAGAACATCATATTACATAAGAACATGGAGCATAAAAGGAATGAAAAAAAAGAGATTACATGAAAGGAAAGAGAGAGGTCAGATCCCTTACCATAAAACGTAACTCTTAAAACTCAAAGGTTTGGACCTTGAGGGCTTGGGGGCACCTTGGGAGGACTCCTTGAGAGGTATGGAAACCATAAATTCGTTGGGGGAGAGTTGGGAGTGAAACATAAAGGAGGAAAGGGTGGGTATTTATAGGGAAAGTGAGGAGACAAGGCATTAGTGGCCAAGGGACACCTCACAAGTGCTTTTCTCAAAACCATGCGCTCTCCTATGGCATTTACCATAGAGTTAGGCCACATGGCCCCCCCAAAACAATAATTCATCACCTTTTTCCGGCTGACCCGTAAAATATCTCATGATATCATCATGACACAGTTATGATGTCATTAAACATACTAGAACCCTAAAACTGCATTTTTACTATTCATTGAAAAATTCATCATTCTCAAATAAATCCCAAAATTTCACCGCAACCAAATATCGATGCTCTAATTAAATTTATGAACTCCTTTTTATAAAAATAATTTTCTAAATATTTTTAATTTAATTTTTAAATAAAAACACTATTCATCGAGAATTCATTTTTTTCAGAAAAATCCCCAAAAATTACCATAACATAATATCGATGCTCTGAGTTCAGAAAAAAAGTCCTTTTTATAAAAATAATTTTCTAAATATTTTTAATTAAATTTTTAATTAATAAACACTATTCACCTGAAAATACTAATACTTGACTAATAATTTATGAAACTGTTATTTACCCATTTTATTGAATCATATTACTTAATCTAGGTGTCTAAATTATATTAAAACATTATTTGAGTGAAATTACTAATCCATTTGGTCACATTACAAATCCTAAGCGTAAAATCACTATTCATAATTTACTATTCTTCAAAGATTATGTTGATCTTATTAGACTCCAAATTCCTTACTGAACACTTTTGTAGAAGACCATTTTTTGAAAATCATTACACATCATTAATTATTTAGGGCTTACATTAATATTTTAAAATATCCATTTTTCAAAATTTATCAATAAAATACATTTTTAAATTATCCGGACATTTGAAGTTTCACAAACAACATTAAAGGACGAAATATTAATTCATTCATCCCAAAGGATTACACAAAGAAGCTAGGGTCTCATCACATAGCCCCTTATGACACCAGAATATGACCTAAGTGTTAGGTGTGCTATGGTGAGAGAATCTGAGGGAGGCTCAGATAACATGACCCTAGTAGCAATCTCTACTAACTTGAACTACTCCCACATGCATTTCCGTTCAAGATTGACATGCTGGAGTTCGACTTGGGATTGGTCCAAAGTGAAGCCCACAGATGCTACCTCCTTCCCAAGCTCTGATAAGTGGGCTTCATAAGGTTTGAGTCTACTGGATGAAGCCATTGACTCCTCTTTCTGCATTAACCATTAACATCTCTATTAAATCGTTAAGAGTAAGTTAATATACTATTTAAAAAGTTTGGGTTATTATAGGTTATTTATAATACGTTACTTGGGTTCCCACGTTTCCTCTTCCATATTATTGTTTCTCCATATAATATTTACTAGTTGCGTCATTTGGTTTCTCAAAACTTGTTCTAAGGTAACAAGAATCTTGATAGGCTCTTCACAATAAGACAAATCAGGTTCCTATTCTATTTTTTCATAGGTTAGAACATTTGTTGGGACATTCATGTATTTTCTCAACAGTGATACGTATATCACATCATGAACATTGCAGAGACTTGGTGGTATTGCCAAATGTTAAGCTACAACTGCAATTCATTCTAGAATTTCCAAAGGTCATATGTACATGGGACTCAATTTACCCATCTTTCTAAATCATAAAACACTCTTCCATATAGATACCATTAAAAAAACATGATCTTATACATGAAATTATAAATCCTTCCTTTGGATATCAATAATAATAATTTTTTTACTTTGAGCAGCTTTGATGTGGGTTTGAATATTCTTAACATTTTCTATTGTTTCCTCAACATGTTCCGGGCCAATTGGTATTCTTTCACCAGTATCATCCCAACATGTTGGAGTACATCATATATTTTCATATAAGCCATCATATGGTGCTATATGAATACTTGAATGGAAGTTATTATTATAGGAAAATCATACCAGAGGTAAATATTGGTCCCGCATACATTGAAATTCTAGTTAGAATGATCTCAACAAGAAATCTAAGGGTTGAATAGTTCATTATGATTGTCCTTCTGTTTGAGGGTTTTCGGCAGTTCTCAATCAATGTTTAGTATCCAGGGCCTTCTAAATAAATTTCCATAATCATGATGTAATACAATGGTCATGATCACAAACAATCTGTAGGGGTAATCCATGAATTCTTACAACTTTATTAATATATTTTCTTGATAAACGTTCAAGTGGTAAATCTTCTATTATAGTAATAAAATGTGTTGACTTTGTAAGATGATAAAAAATGACCGAAATTGTTTTATTCCACTTCAGAGTCTTTGGTAGCCCCAGGACAAAGTGAATCATAATATCATACCATTTCCACTTAGGAATGGGATGTGGTTTCATAACTACTCGAGAATGTTGTTTTCCAACTTTAACCGGTTGACAAACCATACATCATGACTCATAACCAGAAATCACTACAATCATTTTGTCCAGTCAAAAATGTTCCTTTAAATCACTCAACATAATAGTGATACCAAAGTGTATATATAAATTGAGTCTATATGAATCATCCCATAATTCTCTTTTTAGATTCGGTATGTTAGGAACACAAAGTCTCTTACCAAAATTCAAAATTCCATCTTCACAAATGAAGTCATTCAATTTCCCATCAATCAGTGCTCTAATATTCTTTTGAAACTCCTCATCATCAGTCTGAGAACTTTTTACCCATTCTAGTAAATATTTCTTGAATATCATTTGAAAAAATAATGATGTTTCAACCTCTATGACTATTCCTATATCCATATTTACTAGATCCAAGAACATGGGGTCCCTTTAAACTCTCAGACTGTCCAAAACTGCATGATCTTTTTTTCTCAATGCATTTTTCGCCTTATTTTCCTTCCCAAGGTGGCAGTGTATAGTTCAATCGTAATCCTTGAGTAGTTAAATCCATCGTCATTGCCTCATGTTGAGTTCTTTCTCTGAGAAAATATACTTCAAACTCTCATGATCGGTATATATCTCATTTGTTTTACCATAGAGATAGAGTATCCATATCTTCAAAGAATATATTTTATCTGCTATCTCTAGATCATGAGTGGCATAGTTCTGTTCATGGATTTTAAGCTGTCGTGATTCATAGGCTATAACTCTATCATACAACATAAGGAAACAACCAAATCCTATCTTAAAATCATCACTATAAATAAAAAACCCATCATTCCATGATGGTAGAGTCAAAATATGATAATTGAATAATCTTCGCTTCAGTTATTCAAAACATTATACACACTCTTATCTACAAAAAATTTTAACCACTTTACATGTGATCTTGGTTAATTGGTTAGCCTATCAAAACAATTCAAGGAAGAAACACCAATAATAACCAGCTAAACCATTAAAACAACCTACATCAGTTATACTTGTCAGTGTTGGACATTCTTGTATTTCTCCTATCTTAGAAGGAAAAATATATATTCCATCCATAGAGACAATATGTACATGAAAATAAATCTCTTGAATCTAGAATTCACACTTCTTAAACATCCAAAATAATTCATTCTTCAAAGGTCCTTTATAGTTGTGTGCATGTGATTTTCATGATATTTGTAGCTTTTGGAATATATCAAGATATCATTAATAAATACCACTACAATGTCATCAAGATCCTCCATGAAAATTATATTCATTAGTTCTTTGAAGACAGAGGGTGTATTAGTCATTAAAAAAGGAAGGACTGTGAACTCCAAATGCCTATACCTAGTTCGAAGTGCTATTTTCGAAATGTCTTCCTTCTTCACATACAACTGATGATTTCCAGATAAGAGGTCAATCTTTGAAAATTATTGAGATCATTGATGTTTATCGAATAAATCATCAATGTGAGGTAGTGGATACTTTTTCTATATTGTTATTATGTAGATCTCTCTATATCCAATGTAAAACCTCATAGATCCATCATACTTATTAACAAAAATAATAGGGGATTCCCAAAGAGAAACACTAAGGAGAATAAATCCTTTATTACTCAATTACTCTAGTTATTTCTTTTGTTCAACTAATTCCATAGTGGCCATTCTTTAATGTTTCTTCGTTATGGGCCTTGAATCCAAAATTATGTCAATAGAAAACTCAATTTATCATTCTGGAGGATGTCTAGGTAAATCCTCTAGAAACACATCAACATATTCATCCCAATAGGTACATCCTTTATTTAAACGTTCAATTCATCACCCATATATATTTCATTCTCTTCCTCCCCAATAATTGAATTTTGTAGAGCTACTGGTGGTTGGTCTAGATAAAAATCATGGGGTGAAATATCTATACTAAAGTTGAGGCACTCTTTTTCATCATAAAAAATGTATCCTACTTATTCTTACAATATATTTTTTCATTATAGTTCGGAATAAAATTACTACCAAGGATTATATCAAATTCAATCATGGGTTTGATAATGATATTAGCAGATAAAGAACATTTATATGCCATAATGGGTACTGATTCAAAAAACATTGTTGAAATGAAACATCCCTTATGAATTTTGGCAAAGAAATACATTGTTAAATAAAATTGAAAATATATAATTTTCTTTTCAAACTAGTAATATATGAAATGATAAGATGATTAATAATCAAATAATACTTTTAGATAAATTTGCGTAAACCATTAAATTATTTACCACCATTTCTTTCTGACCTTCAACCTCAGCAGTAGTGATCACATAAGCATCACATTTATCCCTTGGACATTTCAGAGTTATGTTTCCTTATTGATTTGGACATTTATTTTCATAAATCACCATTTCTAAAAAATATTATCATTAATCATTGAAAACCACTTTCTTTCCCTTTCAATCACGTGCATGGTGGGCTATTTCAGCACACTTTTAACAGAATATTATTCCATTCAAAAAAGTAATGGGGTGTTTCTTCCCATATTTACTATAGGTTAGAAATTCAACTATTCCCTTATTTTTCTTTATTCCAATTTCCAAAATGTTCAGTAGATATCTTTTTATTTTTTTTTCGATTTAAGATCATAGGATTTAAAGAATTACTTGTTTTTCTTGATAGCATATGTGACAATATAATTATACAATGAGAGGGGTTATGAGAATAATATTCAATGGAGAAATGGTTTTAACCCATCAATGAATAAATCAAAATTACTCTTTGTGTCATTTATATAATATAATGTATTCCTTTCTAACCATGTAATGTTAGACTCATAATTTTAGACATTCTCATCTTCCTTTTTTCCTCAGACTTAGAAATTGTCTTTCCATAACTGCTCGATGGCCAAGATGAAATAATTTTTCTAATAAAATATCTTTAAACTCCCAACATTCCATATTTTATACTTCTTCATCTTTCATTGTGTTTTGAACTAATGAACACCATTTATCTACATCTCCCGTGAGGTGATAAATGCTAATGACAACATTTTCTCTTTCTCTAATGCCCAATGAAAAAAATACTTTCTCTATGGGACTTATCCTTTTCTCAGCTACACATGTATTTTTCGTTCCATTGAATGTTGTTGGTTGTTTTTCATGAAGCGATTTAACCTTGATCCTTCGTGTTTTTGATCAGGGTGATCCATATGGATAAGGATACTATTCCCAACCAGAGTTAGTTTTCCATGTATGTTAATAAGTAGTTCAACAAAGGTTGCATCAGCAGCTCCACTATAATTATCTTAAGTAGGAGGGAAATCCCTACATGGATTATTTGAATTGATATAGATTGCATTCTTTCCACCAGGAACTATTTATAAACAATGGAAAACACTATATTAGTTTATGAATCCTAATATATAATTCCTAACTACTAAAATAACTAAAATAAATTAAACATTTTTTATCATATAATCCATAATAATAATAAAATTACATTGAATTAGTATTTACGTATAAACCATTTGTAATGGTTTGTAATAAAAATGTCAATTATCATATGTATATCTGCCAGGAGTGTCATAACCAAGATTACAAAAAGCCCCATTGTCATATACCAGGATACCCCAGGTCAAACCCGAAACTCATTATCAGAGTTTTCAGTCGTAGGTACATCTGTGTCAGAACAACCTCTACCTTCTCGTATCAATATAGGGGTGCCTTTTTTGGATAATAAAAAAAATCGTTACATTACGAAAACTCTAAGAAGTTCATCAATACTAATCCTCAATGTCTATCATAGGATAATTATCTCTAATCAATGTTTATCTATATATTGATACCCAGGATTGTACTACACTTCTTATGATACTAACTATAATGCCTCGACCCCAGCTACCCAGAGTTGGTGCATTATTACATAAGATTTTCTAGACCACAAGGGATCAAATACAGAAAGACCGATCAGTTTAGTAGACTTGGAAGTACTAGATACAAACATATGTTTTACTATACATTACGAAAAGAAAAATAAAAAAATTGTGTATCCTTTGAACACATTCTTCTCCCTTAGACTGTCCCTATAGGTATGTCATAATATACTTCTTCGCATCCCATAAAAATACAACATTAAAAGGGGTGATATTTGGTGCTCAGAAAGGATACCAGTATAGAGGAAACATTCATAAATAAGTATAAACATTTACAGAAATGTATAAGACTAAAAAAATCCAATTAAAAAATAATCCTCAGCATAATATGGAAAAGATAAATCAAATAATTCCATTTAATTATTCACATAGATATTCTAATAGTCGAATAATAATTTGTAATATCAATTGCCAAATTATTAATGATGGAATGACTAATGTCGGACATCTTTACAACCTAGTCAAGGCCTCATACCAAGACTACAAATAATGTTTTTTCATGGACTTGTTCCAAGAAATTAGTTTTTCTCATGAGACCTAGCGATTCATCTTGGATCTATAGAGCGCTCCACACGTCACTTACTTAGTCTAATGCATTCATTATATGAATAACATGAAACATAACAAAATATTCTTATTAAAACTAGCATATGAAATGTTAATTCTTTATCTTGAAACCATGACGGTATAAAAATTACACATACATAGTCAAATAGATCACAATACCTTGAATAAAGTATAGAATATTTTTTCATAATTAATCAAAATCAAACAAATGTAAAATCTATAAAAAGGATGTTGACATAGATGAAATACAAACTATTTTAGAAAAATATCTCATTATATTTTGATATAATTTAAAAGTCACATAATTATAAATTAAAAAAATTTATTTTGAAATTATTTTTATAATCTAGTAAGGGAAGCTTCTAAGGTGTTATAATGGAAAAAATATTCACAATATCCATATAGTTTAAAAAACACATTCCTTAATTCGTCGAAAACGTCATAAACGTACTTGTTTGGAATATGACAGAAAGATTACTTTCAAAAAAATTTATAAAAATTCTAATAGTTGTATAAATGGATTTAACCCATATTATACAAAATAGTAAAAATATTTTGAAATACATTTTTATGAAACACAGATGTGGATAATAAAGAGGTCACAATATATGCTCTTGTATAAACTACATCGGATAAAAATGAAATTGTAGAATTAAAACATACCTTGTACTTTTCCTTGATATAGGGTATGTAAAAATCATATATAATTGTTAAATCATTTTATTAAATTATACAAGAACCAAATACGTAAATATGATATCATATATGATATATTAATATTACTTTGCTAATAGTATTTCAGTAGTATCATTGTTACAGGTGTTAACTAATTCATTTTATATTATATTAATTGGTATGTAAACCATAATTTTTATGTATAGGATTAATTTGATTCATATCCAAAATGATATTATGTTATTAAAAATTATCTGAAATCACAATTAAAAAATGATTCTTGAAAGGATAAGATGAGGAATGGATCTCATCATGTTCGTTTAGACGGTAATCCATACGTACGTACGAGTGAAAATATCATTATATTGATGGTGAAATCATATGTAATTATACGGTAAAATATAAATTGAATCATTAACATGTTATATTTATTATTTAATTCATTTCTACTCATTATAATACCCATCTAAATAATGACGTGTTGAATAAAAAACTACACCACAGTGTGGAGACGTTACGCCCTACATAAAAACGTTTGGTGACATGTCATTAATAGAATAAATTAAATATTGAATATGATAGTACCGTAATTTTAATAACATACCAAAATATATAATTTACTTGACAAAAAAAAATTTTGATAGAAAAAACCTATAAATAAGTAGTGGAAGAAGAAAATAAATTTGAAAGAGATGCTGAAATTATTGTCTCTTCGGCGGGTACTTCCTTTTGATTTGAGAAAAAAGTCTCTATTAGTTAGCTTTATGATCAATGTGAGGCCTCAAAGATGAATTTATGGTAGTTGGGAGGATATGAGAATAGGTTTTGGCTGATAAAAATGGATTTGGCGGTGTTCTTTTTCAGGGAATCGGAGGTACGCTTTTATAAGAGAGGTGAGGTTCACCTTAAGAAAAGATTGAAATATTATTTTATAATACAATAATATTTATCTTATAATGGTTCCAAAAGGATTTATTTCGAGGATAAGGTGGTTCTGGGTTGAAAACCTATCATACAATAGGTTTTTTATAGGTTTTGGTCACCATATTAACCTTATCTTTATGATTTATCTCTTATTTAAATAGGTTATCTTTTACTATTTATTCATTTATTATTATAATAAATTGTGAATAAACACACAATAAAATTCCATGAGATCCCCAAGTGGTTCATTATTGATATATCTACCCATATATAAGTCCTTGGGAATAAAATTAGATTTTTTTGGAATATTATGTATATAAATGAGATATATTTTTTTAACAAACTCATTTTTGTCAATTTCAACACTATTTGGTATTTTGATTTTGTTTAAGACATAACAACATTATCACATTAGAAAAAAATAATTTAATCAACCCTAACATGTAATATTATCCTAGAAAAATCTATTAATGCGTCAAAAATCTCAATTAACAATTATTTGAATATGTATAATATCAATTTTTTAATCATTCTATATTAAAGTAATTACTGCATCATCATTGTTTCATAATTATATTTAATCATATAATGTCTAATAAATATAAATAAAATACCATTATGTAGGAAATATTTTCAGGATTATAATGAATATTAATAGTCTAATTTATCTTATTCATAACTATATATTAAAAATGGTTTTGTTATTAAACATTCAATTTTACACTTTTAACTCTTCTTTAAATAAAATAATAATAAATGTCCTAATCTAATCCAAGTAGAAAAAAATGATCAATTTTTATTCTTGAGGTTGATTTTAGTCAAAATGAACATATCTAATAGAATTAGGACATGATTTAGGGGAATTTTAATATCATTTTCACATTTAATTACCATATTATTTTAAACCATGGAAAATAGAATTCAAAAGTTACTATTCACAAAATAATTCATTTTATTGAACTAAATATTACATAATAATTTCAACGTTGCCTCTAATATTTTGGAAATTAAATTCACAGAAGTGGTAAAATTATGTTTTATGAAAATTTTCAAATGTTCTTAGAAGGTGGGTAAAAGACATTAAAAAGATCAATAAACTTTTATACATCTGATATTATTATAAAATGACTCTAATGAATTATATTGAAAAAATATACGTATTATGTATCTATTTTGACTTAAAATAAATTTAAATAAAATAAATAATTATTTAAGTAAAATATAGGTTTTAAACAATAAGGAAACATTTTTCACTATTCTTCTAAAATTGAATGTTTTCATTAAAATACCAGAAAATCACCCAAAGAGAAATATGATATTCTACGTCCAATAATTATATCAATATTGATTAATAAAATTTATAAAATTTTAAAAAGTGGGTATTACTATTCATAACGGCTAGTTTGACTGGTCTTGCTTTGCGAGAACTCAATGTTGAGTACAATGCAAGCTATTTCATTATTCAAAGAGAAACATATTTTGATAGATTGGGGTGTTACAATAGTGACTTCACTATCATCCAAAAAAGAAAAACCTGTACCCATGACTTCTCTCATATCTAGATAAAATACTGATAGTTATTCTACCACACTCCGGGAATAACTAGATTCATAAAAAACATCACTGTGTGAGATACTAATTAAGGAATCAACTACAAAATTCCCTTTTTGTAGGTGTATAAAAAATAATGAATTCATAATCATATAAGAACCCCATCAACCCTCTCTGATGCAAGTTCAAGTCGACATATGTAAAAACAATCCTAGTGATTTTTTGATTGAGGATGACCATAAAACTCTCCCTGATGAGGTAATGTATCGACAAAATTAGGGAAATCACTACCAATGAAATATCAAATTATATGGTTAAATAGTTATTCTCATGGGGACATAATTTCTGAGACCCATAAGAAATGAATGATATCTTTTTCATGAGAACACAACCCAAACTAATACGTGAAGCATCATATAAATCATCAAACAATCACATTCTACTATATGTTTATTAATTGATGCAACAACCAAATTATCCTTCTGACACTCAAAATATATTTTACACTTTTCAATCCACAGTAAAAAAAGGTTCTTTTTGGTCACAGCTGTTAGTGGAATCACGACCAGAGAAAAAATATATATGAATATTTTCTAATAGCCTGCAAGACCGAGGAAATTTGAACATTTTCCACTATCATGGGGGAGTCCTAAAAACATCTAATTCTATCTTATATGGAACTATATATACTGCATACTGGGATATGAAATTCACCTTGAAATGAACTTCTCAATCCCAATACTCACAACCTGACCATACCCCAAACAACAAATCATGAATAAATCCCAAAATGGAAAGTAGATACTAGATATGCTCCTCTGATGATGTATATTACAAAAAGATTTAATCTATTAATACCACCACAATCATATATTGAAACTCACATGAAACAACATTAATCATCCCCTTAAACACAACTGAAGTATTAATCGCACTGAACGATATCACAAGAAACTCATAATGCCACAGTTGACAGTATAAATTAGTCTTTGGGATATTCTCCTACTTTCCACACATCTTATGATATCCTGATGGAAATTAGATATTAATGAACCAAAATAAACAATTCAATTGATCAAATAAATCATCAATTCATGGATGAGGACATCAGTTCATCACTTTCATCTGGTTTATGTGAATATAATTGATACAAAATCATAAAATTCCATCATCCTTCATCATGAAAAAAACTAGTTCACCCAAAGGGGATCTACAAGGTTGAACAATACCATAATCAAAGAGACCACTGAGCTGTATATGCTGCTCTTAAAACTCATAAGGCACCATTCTATATCGATACATCAACATTTGATTCATGATAACCTATAGTTTGATCCTAAAATAGATCTCTCATAATGGGTGTAACACTACAACCTATACTCGAAATACTCTAGTGTAATCTCTTATGACACTAAAAAATTAAATCTTCTAAACAACTAACAAACACATAATTATCACAATTAGCAATGATAATAATGATGGAACACACATGTGACCCATCCGAGGGTCTTTTAACCAACAGACAATGCTGGATATTCATCAATAATGATGAAAAAAAAACTACCTGCAAAATCAATCCACAATATCCTAACCCAAATAAAACCAATTCATTTCATGGATGATGTCACATGTTTTTATCAATAAAAATTGTAAATATACCCATGAGTATTTCTACCCTGTTATTAGCTTATAGTCTTTACAAACATCAAACAAGTCATATCGATGCCAAACTAGCATAATAAATGCCATGGGAAGTATGGTCTCTCTACCTAAAGTCCAAATGCATATACAAGGGAAGCTGATATGACAGATTTTGTCACTCCTAGATCTTGGAAGGGTTTCACTAAAATAATAAATAAGAAAAGGGTACATCGAATGACAATTGGATCTCTTGTTATTGTCAACACAATAGCATAAATCTAACCACAGCCTGCTCTATGACCTCTGTAACCATGCTGATGACCTCCACCATGACTGTTATCTTCACTTTTTGGACAATGTGAATCCCTATACTATCCTCATTCTTCCTAATCTACTATGTACTGATCCCAACTACAGAAACCAACAGTTTCTTCCTAGGTTGGAACTGCCTCAATAGAGGAACCTACAATGGAAAAGTTAGTTCTTGCGGGCTCCTCAAAAAGTTCAGCCACTATTGTTGCTGATGACCTTGGCCATTACATAAAAAACATGCATACTATCCAATTGAATATATAGGATATCCACTTCCCTTGGTGAAAGAAGAATTTTAGGGAAGGGGTCAACCACTGACTGATCAGAGAATTAAATTCCCTCACAACTAGGAACCCTGGACCACAACTCTACTTTGTGATGAATCCAAAAAACTACACTATAATTACAATATAGTTCAATATAACATTATATAGCTAACCCCAACATTTTACAACACCTCAATTTACATCATCATCATAAAATGTGTGACCTAACATTCAATATCTTGAAGAAAATCCTCCTCAAAATTCATCTCCTTAGACTCGTTGTATGGAAATACTCCTAAAGAATATCGATGAAGGTATATAAAATGGATCCTAAAATCTCTCACAGTGTATCTCCATGGATGAAGGTTATGAAATTTTTTTTGGCTAGCCTCCAAAGTGTTTGAATAATGAATCCCAACTATGAATTTTTCTTAAAACTCCTCCCATGAGACTACTGAATCCTTAGAATTTCTAAGGATGAAGAACCCCCACTAACTCACTTCCCCACATAGTATCATTATATGAAATGTTATTCAGTTCCCTTGCAAATAATGGATTGAACTAAAGCCTATCAAAATACTAAAACCATTCATATATGACTTCATTTGAAACAGAGAATGCATACCTTCGAAGACTATGGACCTAAAAATAGTGTATTTGTATCCTCTATGATTCTTTCTCATCAACCTCAACTATATGACAATCTACTGGTGCAAACTTCTGAAAATCATCAATGTGAACCAGATGAGGAAGTCGACATTGATAAATTTGTGCAAAAGAGAAAATATATTGATCACCTAAAACGGTATTTTGAAAACAATATTTTTGAATTAATTGGATCTTTTATTCATTTTAGATTAATCTATTTCATTGTCTACCCATTAAAATAAAAGCACAAATAATAATGATACATGATTATTTCCAAGGACTCTACCATGAAATCAATATCATCTTTTTTAGAATATGTAATCTTAAAGGACTATTTCTTAGATCTTAAGGGGAAAATTACAGAAGACATAGATGGTCTCTAATGTGTATAAATTTTTCTAAACATAACTACCATCGTTTCCCTACCTACCATTGCAAACTCACCATTTCCTAACTCCGAACTCCACCATATCCCTTAAAACTAAATATAATACCACTATATCATGACACCTATCGATGAATATGTACCCTTCCTGAGCCGAAAATTTGATATGAGACATAATAAAATCATATTTATTCCCCATGTAGGCATCAGTTTGGCGACTAGTACCGATGGTATAATAGACACAAAAATGAAGGGAATTTCCCTCTAAGAGAATTTATGAGAAAGAGAGATAAAAGATAGACAATAACTAACTCATTCTCTATAAACAATATAAAATTAAAACAATGTGAACATTAGAAAAGAAATGCATGAACATTAATAAATGAAATGTAAAAATGAATGTACCAAAAGGAATGTAAAGATGATAGAGACCATGAAGTCCAAATGGCTTCTGAAAACCCACAACCTAGTATTAACTAGCATGATCTCCCACCATCTCTAAATGACCTAAAAACCGTTTATATATACATAGGGTTAGTATATTAGTATACTCAGTAGGATACTATCTACATCCTATCATGAAAAATATAATGAAATCATTCTAGAACATAATGAACAATATGTGAAACTAACCAATCAAGTATCTAAAGATACAATGTTCAATTACTAACCATGGATACCCTCACCAAGTATCTCATTAAAAGTCATAAAATATATTATATGATATCAAAGGTACACCACTACAACATCCCCAATCCTTTTCATCTCTTCCCTAGCATCATACATCATTTACATCTCTCATGAAGAAGGATAGCTCGCAGACACCTAGGCTAAGCACCACAACATGCACCTCATGAGTCACACTGCCACACCCATGCAACGAATGTCACCAGATTGTTTCTATGATCCAAAACAACCCACATAATTAATATCATACATCATGTATTTTACCACAATTAATCACATCCCATATAGTAATAAAGGATCCCCAAGCCATCACATCCTACAATGGTTATAACAACAGTACTCTTTAGGAAACAATATTAAAAATACATGTGTATATTGTTACCAAATTCCATTGCATCCCTATATAAACATATATGATGAAAACTAACCATTTTGCATACGAAGAAAAGGTTTTCCCAAGAGAAGGGAGTGGGGTCAGTGGGTGTAGGCGGGCATTCATCCCCCAACAAGGATATTGAGGAAAACACCCCTCAGGGATTATAATCCCATTGGTGTAACGCCTCGAACCTAGTTACCAAGTGTTGGTGCATTGTTACATAACATTGGAATGATAATAAAAAATCATGTCACTAAAGACTGATTATTTTAGTAGCCTTGTATGTACTAGATACCTACATAAGTTTTACATTACATTATAAAATGAAAAACAACAACTTAATTGTCTCCATTGAACACATTCAAATTCCTTAGACTATCCAGGCAGGTCAGTCATAATATACTTCATCACATCCTGGAAAAAATAAATCATAGAAAGTGGTGATGTCAGATTCTTGGAAAGGATACCAATATAGTGGAAACATTCATGATTAATCATAACCATTTAAGGAGATGTATAAGACTAAATCACAAGTATTTTAAACATAAACTTCAACATAAAATGTCCAAGATAAATCAAATAATTTCATTTACTTATTCACATGGATATTCTAGTAGTCGAATAATCACATGTAATATCAATTGAAAATTTTATAATGATGGAATTCATAATTTCGATCATCATAACGATATAGTCAAGGAATCATTCCAAGACTAAAGATAAAATTTTTTCAACACCTTATGCCAAGATTCTAGTTTGTCTCACGAATCCTACTGATGCATCAAAGAGATATAACAAGCTCCACCAGTCAATTACTAAGTCCAATACATTCCTCAAATGAAAATTAAGAAACATAACATAAACATTCATATTAGAACTAGCATATGAAATGATAACACATTAACCGTAAACCATTAATGGTATAAAAATAACACATCCACCTTGAAACATATCCCAAATCCATCAATACAATACGAAAGATTGTATCATAATAAATTATCGTTAATAAAGTGTAAAATACATCAATGGATGTTGACATAGACAAAATCAAAATTATTTGAGAGAAATATCACTTTCCATTTATTAATCAAATAAAAGTCACATAATTAAAAAATGGATCATTTATTTTGAAAATATTTTTATTAGCTTGTATTGGATGCTTCAAAGATGTTATAAGGGAGAACAATAGCCCCACACAATGTATAAGTTAAAAAAATTCTTTCTTCAATTTTGATGAAATGGTCGTAAAAGACATTATTTGGAAAACGACGGAAGGATTCCTTTTTAAACATTTTATAAATAAGTAAAAAAATGGTGTAAATTAAATTAAACCATATTATATGAGAAAGTAAATTTATTTTGAAATATAGTTTTATGAAACACAGATGTGGATGATAAATAGGTCCTAGTAGATACTAATGTATAAACAACCTTGAATAATGAATAGATTGTTGAATTAACCCTTAACTTGTAATTTTCCTTGGTTGAGGGAACATTAAACACTAGTATAATAGTTAGACAATTTTAATTAAATTACACAAGAACCAAATACATAAATAAGATATCATATATGATCTTATAATATTTATTTGTTAATAATATTTCATCAGTATCATTGTTTTCGGTGTTTACTTGTTCATTTTCTTTTATATGATTTGTTACGTAAGTCATGTTTGTTAGGAATGGGATTTATTTGATTCATATTCAGAATGATATTATGTTCTTAAAAATTATTTTTTATCATAAATTAATTATTTTTTTAATGGTTATGATTGGGTATGAATCATATCATGTTCGCCGAGATGGTAATACATACATACAAATTAGTGTCAATATCATTCAATTGATTGTGAAATTGTATGTAATTGGAGGGAATATAATACATATAAAATCAGGAAACATTTTTTGTTATTTACATTAATTATACGGATTATTATACCAATCCAAATAATGAGGTATTTTAATAACAAACTACACCACGACGTGGAGAAAGTAAGTCATACATACACACAAATGGTGACATGTTATTCATAGGTTGGATAGAATAATGAATATGGTTGTGCCATAATTATAATAACATAAATGTATGTACAAGATACTAGATTAATAATTTTGGTATGGAAACAACAACGAATGTTTAAGTGGAAGAAAAAAGAACTTTGAAAGAGGTGATGAAATTATTACACCTTCTTCAGGTGTTTCATTGTGAGTTGATGAAAAGGGAACCATAGGTTGTATTTATGAACAATTATCACCTCTAGTTTAAAGGGAGGGTAGTTGGGAGTATATTTGATTAGAGGTTTGCTAAGCCAAATGGATTTGGTGGAGTGATTTTGAGATAAGGTTATGTACCCTTTTATAAGAGAGTTGAGAGTCATATTATGAAAATGTTAAAATTTTATTTTATTATAAAATCATATTCAGTTTACAATCTCTCCAAAATGATTTATCTATAGTATAAGGTGGTTATAAATCTAAAAAATATCAACCATTAGGTTTTAGGAATCTTTATGTGACCATATTAACCCTATCATTTAGATTAAATCTTTGTTAAATAGTTTAACATTAACCATGTCTCCTTGTATTTTTATATTATATGGTCAATAAACATACTATGAAAATCCAAGATAACCCCAAGTGGTTATTTAAGAACATATATATTATTATATAAGTTATTTGGCCTAACCGTAAATTTTTAAGACTATTATACCATTTAATAATATAGTATTTGTTTTTAAAATTAATTTATATAAATTTTGACACTATTTAGTATTTGATTTTTGATAAAGTCCTATCTACTTGATTACATCTAAAAAATTCATTTAATCAACCCTAACATTTCATATTAACGTATAAAATAATTGTAATTCATCAAAAGTCTAAATTTACATTTATTTTGTTATTTATAATATCAATTATTTTAATCAATCATTAATAAGGTAATTACTACATCATCATTGTGAAATAAATAAATATAACTATTTACTACCTAAAAATTATAAATAAAATACCATTATGTAAGAAATATTTTTAACTCTCGATGGAATATTTATAGTCTATTTTATCTTATTTATAACATTATATTAAAAATGTTATATATATGAAAATGTGAATTTAACACTCTTAACTCTTCTTTAAATAAAATAATAATAAATTTCCTAATCTTATACATGTGGACAAAAATGATCAAATTTTATTCCTACGGTTATTTGTGGTTGAAAAAAAATTATCCAATATAATTAGAACATGTGTTAGGTTAACAATAATATCATTTTTACCATTAATTACCCTATTTACATTTAACCATTATAAATAAAAGTCAGAAGTTACTATTCACACAAAATTATTTTCATCTTTTTGAACAACATTTTACTTACTAATATATAATTTGTCTCTTGTATTTTTAAAATTTAATTCATAGAAGTGAAAAATTTACGTTTTATGAAAATTTACTGACGTTCCTAGAAGGTGGGTAAAAGTTGGTAAAAATGTTCAATTAAATTTTAGGAATCTAAATTTATTATAAAATAACTCCAATTAATTACATTGGACTAATTTAGGTATTATGTATATATTTTGACATAATATAAATTTAAATAATATAAATAATTATTTAAATAAAAATTCGGGTTTAAACAATATTGTTGTGTTTTTCCTTATTCATAAAAAATGTAATGTTTTCAGAAAATACAAAAAATTCACCCAATGATAAATTTGATATTCCGATTACAAAAGTGAAGTTCAATTTGAAAAAAAAAATTAAAATTTAAAAATGTGGGTATGATTATTCATAAAAAATATTTTTTTTCGTTGTGGTGTGCTAGAAGTCAATGTTGCGTACCGAGAAAGAAATTATATTCTTGAAAAGGAAACATACCGTGGATGTTTGTGGTGTTAGAATCGTCCCTCCATAATATAATTTATTCCTCAATATATCATGAATTTTAATTTATAAAAAGGTTTGGGTGGTTCTCCAACAAAGGTTCCTTGGGTTCCCATGTTTCTTCTTCCATCAAATGGTTTCTCTATAGAACATTTAACAGATGAGTCGTCCAATTTCAAAACACGTGTTCTCTTGAATCAATAATCATGACAGGTTTTTCACAATAAGATAGATTATCTTCCTATTCAATTACCTCATATGAGAGTACATGCATTGGGTCAGACATGTATTTTCTCAACAGTGATATGTGGAACATATCATGAACTATGGATAGACTTGGAATCATTTCCAAATGATAAGCTATAACTCCAATTTTTTCAAGAATTTCGATAGATCTGATCTACCTGGTACTTAATTTACCCTTCTTACTAAATCATATAACACCCTTCCATGGAGACAACTTAATGAAAACACAATCACCAACTTGAAATTCTAAGTCCTTCCATTGGTTATCGGCGTAGCTCTTTTTCCAAATTTGAGTTGGATTGATGTGGGTTTGAATACGTGAATGGATTCTATTTTTATATGAAAATTCTACTAGATGTAGAAATAGATCACAAATTCCTTGAATGCCAATTCAGTAATATCTTAACTTGTATTAAAAGGTTTGAATAACCTATTCTTATTGTCTATCAGTTTGAGGGTGGTAGGAAGTGCACAAATGAAATTCAGTATCTAAGGTCTTATAAAGGATTTTCCAAAATCTTGATTTAAAATGGGGATCATGATGAGAAAAAATTGACAGGGGTACACCATAAATTCTAACAACATCATTAATATATACTGTTTCTAAATTTTCAAATGTTAAATCATCTCTTAATGTATGAAAATGTGATGACTCGGTAAGACGATCAATAATGACCCATATTGCATCATTACTTCATAGAGTATTTTCTAGTCCTAGGAGAAATAAAATCGTAATATCATCTCATTTCCCCTCAGGTTTGGGAAGAGGTTTCATGAATCCTATAGGATGTTTCCTTCCGACATTCACTTATTGACAAACCAAACATCTTGAAACATAATCAGAAATCTTTCCCTTCATGTTGTCCCACCAAAAATATTCCTCCAACAATCAATACTTCATAGTCCTACCAAGGTTTACAGAGAAATTGGAGCTATGAACATCATCCCACAATTCTCTATTTAGATTATGTATTTCAGGAACACAGTTTCTCTTCCCAAATTTCAAAATCCCATATTCATGTCTGATGTCAATCAATCTTCCATCATTCACAGCTTTATTTTTTATTTGAAAATACTCATCATTAGTTAGATAACATTTTATACATTATAGTAAATATGGTTTAGAAACTATTGAAAAATAATTGATGTTTCACTTTCAATGATTGTTCCCATATCCATCTTTACTATATCCTAGAACATAAGATCCCTTTTCAACTCTAATATTTTTCAAAACTCCACAATCCTTTCTACTCAAAGAATCATCCACCTTATTTTCCTACCCCGAGTGGTAGTGTATAGTGTAATCATAAATCATGAGTAGTTCATGATATCTCATTTTCCTCATGTTGAGTTCTTTTTGTTATAAAATATACTTCGAACTCTTTTGATTTGTATATATCTCACATTTTTCACCATAGATATAGTGTCTCTATATATTCATATTAAAGATTAAATATTCTAACTCAAGATCAAGATTGAGATAGTTTGGTTCATTAATTGTTAGCTTTCATGATGAACATTCAATTACCCTATCATTCATCATATGGACACAACCAAGTCCTTCCTTTGAAGCATCACCCATAAATAAAAAACTCATCATTCCTCGATGGTAGATTTAAGACAATATCATTAACATATCTTCTCTTGAGTTCCTCAAAATAATCATTATAATATTTTTGCCATACAATTTTAACCCCTTTACGTGAGATAATGGTTAAGGGGTTAGCCAATCCGGAAACATTTTGGATGAAACGCTGATAAAAACATGTTATACCAATATAACAGCATACCTCAGTTATACATTTCAGTGATTTTCATTCTTGGATTTCCTTGGTTTTTGAAGGATCAATAGAGATTCCATCCTTAGAGACAATATGTCTATGAAAAAAATTTCCTAAAGCCATAATTCACACATTCTAAAATTTCTATATAATTCCTTTATTATAAGAGTTTTTAGAATAGTGCGCAAGTTATTTTCATGATCATCGTAGATTTTTTTGTAAACCAAGATAGAATCAATAAATACCACTACAAATTCATGAAGATATTCCGTGAAAAATTTATTCATTACATCTATGAAAATAGCGAGTGCATTAGTTAGTCCAAAAGACATTTTTGTAAACTCGTAATTCTCATACCTGCTTCAAAATTTTATTTTTCGAATGTATTCCTTCTTCTAACACAACTGATGATATTCAGATCGAATTAAGCTCTTTTAAAAGATTTGTGCCTAATGACGTTGATCAAATAAATCATCAATGCGAGGTAGGGGATACTTGTTCTTTATTATTATAGAATTGATCTCCCTGTAGTCAATGCACAAACTCATAAATCCATATTTCTTATTAACAAAAATAACAATGGCTCCCCATGATGAAACACTAGGGAGCATAAATCCATTATTACTCCATTACTCTAGTTGTTTCTTTAGTTCCACTAATTTCATAGTGGCCATTCTATAATGGGTCTTCATTATAGGCCTGGATGGTGTAATTAAATCAAATCAAAATTCAATTTCTTCTACTGGATGATGTCCAGGTAAATCCTCTAGAAACACATCAACATATTCTTGTATAATAGATATGTCATATATTTGAACAATAATTTCTTAACCCATAGTTATTTCATTCTATTCCCCCCAGTAATTGAAATTAGTAGAGATACAGAGGGTCGATCTAGATAATAATCTGGTGGTGATGTTTCTACTCAAAAGATAAGGTACTCTCTATCATCATTGATAATTGTATCCACATTCTTATTACAATAAATTTTTGCAACACTATATAAAATCCAATAAATACTGAGGATTATATCAAATTAAATCATGGTTATGAAGATGATATCCAAAAATAAAGAACATTTATATTCCCAAATGGAAACCGATTCACAAAACATTGGTGCAATGATACTTCCATAGGGATATTTGAAAGAAAATGACCTCAATAAATCAAATTGGAAATATATAATTTTCATAGAAAATGATGAAGATATTGAAAAATTAAATGATCCATAATCAAATAAAGCATTGTCTATACTTGAAAAAACCATTATATTTCGTTTCTCCACGTCTTTCGGAGCTTCAACCTCAACAATAGTGATCACATAATTTTTTCCTTTCTCCCTTGTATTTTTTTGAGGAATGTTTCATTGAAACTTAGGACATTCATTTTCATAATTACCCTTTTCTATAGATTTGAAGCATTAAAAATTGGCAACCTCTTTCTTTCCATTGCAATCATGAGCTTGGTGTCCTTTTTCACCACACTCGTATTAGACACCCATTCCATTTAGGCAAGTACCGGGGTGTTTCATCCAACATTTCTTATAGGATTGATATTCAAATTTTCTATTAAACCCCTTTATTTCAATTTTAAGAGTGTTCAATAGATCTCATTATCTATTTCATTGTTTTAAATTCGTAACACATACATAATTTATTTTCTGTCTTGATACGAAATAAGGCAATATCATTTTTTGATGAGAAGGATTTTGAGGCTAATGCTCGAAAGAGAAATGGTTTTAACCCGTCCAATAATTGTTCAATTTTTATCCTTGGGTTATGTATATAATCTGAGGAATTACTATATATCCTTGTACTGTTAGCCTCATACATGTTGATATTCTCATCCTCCTTTTTCCTCAGACTCAAAATTGTCTTTCCATACCCTCTCGATCGACACAACGAAATAATTTTTCTATGGAATGTTATTTAAACTCCCTCAATTTCATATTTGATTCTTCTTCATCCCCTTTTTTGTTTTTAATTAATGACCACCATGGATTTTCATCTCTCGTGAGGTGATAAACATCCATGAAAACCTTTTCCCTTATACTACTCTCCAAATCATGAAATATTATATCTAAGGAACTTATCCTTTTCTCAGCTAAAAATGGATTTTATGTCCCATTAAATTTTGGAAGTTGTTGCCTCCTGAATCATTCTAACATTTATCCTTCACATTGTGGATTAGGGTGCTCCATACGTGTAAGGTTATTATTAATAACCTGAGTGAGTTGTCCTAGTGTGGTGATAAGCTGATCAACATCAGTTGCATCACCAAATCTAGTATAATTATCTTGAGTAGGTGGTAAATCCCCAAATGGATTATGTGCATTGAAACAATGTATATTCCTTACACTAGGCGCCACTTCTAAACTATGGCATTCACTCAATTAGTTTATGAATCACAATACATATTTACAAACATGTAAAACACATATCAAAAATTGAACATTTAATAGTTATAATCCCTATTCAAAAAATGTTTTCTATGAAGAGATATATACTCATAAATCCTTCATAATGGTTTGTAAGGAAAATGTGATTCATCTTATGCATATCCCCAGGAGTGTCATAACAAATATTGCGACAAAGCTCATTGTTGTGTACCACGATACCTTGGGTCAGGCCCGAAACTCCTTGTCAACCTTTTAACTCTTAGGTACATCTGTTATAGAACTACCTCTACTTGATCATATCCAAACAGAGATGTATTCCTTTGAAAACACACAAAATATATACATTAACAAAATTCTCAGAAGTTTTTTTATAATAATCCTCAATGTCTATCTTAGGGTTATGTTCTCTTATCAATGTTTTTATAAATCTAGTTTCCATGGTTTATACTAAACTTTCTCTGATACCAACTGTAATTCCCTGACCCTAGTTACCTTGTGTCGGAGCATTATTACATAGATTTTTCTTGACTACAAGAGATAATTTCTCGAAATACCAGTTACTTTATTATCCTTGTAATTACAAGATATATACATAATTTTTACATTACATTAGTAAATGAGAAACCACAACAACATTCTCTCATTAAAAAACATTCAAATTCCTTAGAATATCTCTACAGGCTAGTTATAATATACTTTTTTGAAATTTGGAAAAAATAAAACATAGAAAGGGGTTAGTTCAGGTGCTCAGTATGGAGAACATTATAGCATAAACTGTCATAAATAATCATAATCATTTAAGGCAATGCATAATATTAAACAAAATCATTTTAAACATAAAATTCATCACAATATTGAAAGGGTAAGTCAAATAATTCTTTTTACATCTTCATATAGAAAATATACTAGTAGAATAATCACTTGTAATAACAATATCATATTTCATAATGATGGAATGCATAATTCAAGATATCATAACCACATTGTCGAGCCATCATTCCAAGACTACAAATACGATTTTATCAAGGTCTTGTGCCAAGATATTAGTTTGTACCATGATACCTACCGATGTATCGAGGAGCTATAGTTGGCTCCACCTATCACATAATATGTCCAATGCATATTTTATATGAAAAGGATGATACATTATATCAACATGAATATTAAGACTATCATAAAAATGTGAATATATTTACCATAAAAATGAATGGTGTCAAAATAAAACATCCACGGTCATGCATATCCCAAAACCTTCATTAAAATATTGATGATTTCATCATAATAAATAAACATCAAACAAGTGTAATATGCCTAAAAGAATGTTGACATAGATAAAATAAAAACTATTTGAAATAAATGTCTCTTTCTGTTTTGATATAATTTAAAAAGACAGATAATAATAAAAGAAACCATTTATTTTTAAATTATTCTTATAAGATTGTAAGGGAAGCTTCGAAGATTTATAATGGCGGAAAATAGCTTCACTCACTGTATATGTTTAAAAAAATTCATTCAATCATTTTGTGGAAAAGGTCGTCAAAGACCTAGTTTGGAAAATGACAGAATGATTCCTTTATAAAAATTCAAAAAAGGATATAAATTACATTAACTCGTTGTCTAGGAAATTTTAAAAATGTTTTGAAATCCATTTTAATGTAACATGTATGTGGATGATAAAGAGGTGCCAATCGATACTTATGTATAAACAACCTCATATAATGAATAGATTGTTGAATTAACCCTTACGTTATAGTTTTGCATGGTCGATTGTACGATGAACTCCTATATAATCATAATTATATTATATACGAACCACATAAATAAATATAAAATCCTATATTATCTTA
Organism: Viscum album; assembly: GCA_963277665.1. Classification (NCBI taxonomy): domain Eukaryota; kingdom Viridiplantae; phylum Streptophyta; class Magnoliopsida; order Santalales; family Viscaceae; genus Viscum; species Viscum album. The sequence goes on from OY728147.1 coordinate 1,246,963,464, forward strand.
TAATATTTTATTGTTAGTAATATTTCAGTAAATTCATTGTTTAAGGTGTTAACTTGTTCGTTTTTCATTATATGTTTCTAAGTAACTCATGTTTTTTATGTATGAGATGTATTTGATTCATATTCAGAATGATATTACGTTATTAAACATTATTTTTTATCATAAAATGAAAATTCTTCTTGAATGGTTATGATGGGGTATGAATATTATCGCGTTCCTAGAGATGGTAATTCGTACTTATGCAAGATCGATAATATCATTCTACTGATGGTTAAATTGTATATAATTGGATGGTATGTCAAATATTAAGAATAATTAAATTTTTATATTTATTATTTAAATCATATATAATCATTATTACACCCATCCATATAACGAACTTTTTGAATAACAAACTATACCATGACGTGGAGTCGATAACCCGTATGTACACAAATATGGTGACATATCATTTATATAATATATATAATAATTAATATGGTAGTTCCATAAATATAATATCATAAAAGTATGTATAAGGTACTGGATTTATTATTTTGGTATAAAAACAACAAATAAATATGATGTGGACGAAGAAAAGAACATTGGAAGAGGTGGTGAAATTATTACCTCTTCTTCGGGTGTTTCTTTTTGAGTTGAACAAAAGGTCTCCATAGGTTTACTTTATAATCAATGTATGGTCTCTAGGTAAAAGGGGTTGTAGTTGGGAGGATATTTGAGCATGGTTTGGCTAATCCAAATGTATTTGGAGGTTTGATTTTGAGAGAAGGGGGAGTACCCTTTTATAAGAGAGGTGGGGGTTACTTTAGGAAAAGTTAGAAATATTATTTGATTGTTCAGTAATATTCAGTTTATAATGGCTCATAAATAATTTATTTAGTTGATAAAGGTGGTATGGGTCTAAAACTCTACAAAAATAGGTTTTGGACTGGTTTAGGTCAACATATTAACCGTATCATTTAAATTTACCTCTTTGATAAATAGTTTATCATTTACCATGTATCCTTGTATTTTTATATTTTATGGTAAATAAACTTGCAATAAAATGACAAGAAAACAAAATTTGGTTCTTTAATGAAATATATATTATTATATAAGTCCTTCAGCAGTTCTATATATTTTTAGAACTAGTATATCATATAATAATATAGTATTTGATTGAAAAACTCATTTATGTCAATTTTGACACTATTCACTATCATATTTATGATAAAGACCTAACGAAATGATTAATTCGAAAAAAAATCCTTTAATCATCCCTCAAATGTCATATTATCCTATAAAAATCTTAAAATTCCTCGAATGTTTTAATATTAATTTATTTGGATATTTACAATATCAATTATTTTATTCATTCATTAATAAGAAAATTAAAACATCATCATAGTTTTAGAAATAAATTTAATTATTTCATGTCTTAAATTTATAAATAAAATACCATTATATATGAAATATTTTTAGATATATATTTAATTTCTATTGTCTAATTTATCTTTTGAATAACCCTATATTTATAATTTTTGGTTATGAAAATGTGAATTTAATACTTTTAACTCTTCTATAAATAATATAATAATTGATGCCCTAATCTAACCCAAGTGGAAAAAAAGGATCATATTTTACTCATAAGGGTTTTTTTGGTCGATATACACGTATCCAATAAAATTAGGACATGTGTTATGGTAATAATAATATAATTTTTACCATTAAATATCCTATTTACTTTAAAACATGTAAAATAAAAGGCAAAAATTAATTTTCAACAAAAATTAATTTCATCTTGTCGAACCAAATTTTACATACTGATATCAACCATGCCTCCCAAAATTTTTAAATTCAATTCATTGAAGTAGTAATATTATTTCTTGGGAAAAATTGATAACTTTCCTAGAAGGAGGGTAAAAGACAGTAAAAAGTACAATAAACACTTATATAGCTAATTTTATTATAAAATGACTCCAAAGAATTACAGTAAACTAATATAGTTATTATGTATATATTTTTACTTAATATAAAATTAAATAATATAAATAATATAAATAATTATTTAAATAAAAATTCGGTTATAAATAAAAATGCAGTGTTTATCACTATTCAAATAAAAATTGAATGCAATCATAAAAATACCAAAAAATTCACCCTAAGCTAATTTTGAAATTTCGAATCCAAAAATGAAGTCAATTTTGAAAAGTAAAATTTATATAATTTAAAAAAGTGGGTATTAATATTCATAACGTCTAGTTTGATTGGTCGTGGTGTGGTAGAACATGAAGTTGTGTATAGCGCAATCTATTGTATTATTAAAATGGAAACACACCGTGGAAGCATTGGGTGTTACAATCGGTACCATTATACCTAATCATTAGGTTGCAGTAGAAGATATAAACAAAAAATGTACATGATATAATATATCTCAAAACCAAAATATTAGCATATCCAAATATTAGACTGAACTACATCTAATGTCTCTCAGACTCCCGGATTCCACTACTTATACCATATATCCTATAATCACACAACAATTTAAACAGATGAAATAAATTACATTATATATTTTTATCAATTTAACATTATGTAAATTAATACATTATCCATTAATTATTCATTAACATATACAAATTTATTTACATTACTGTTATAATAAAGTTCCATGCAATCTATCCATAAGAAAACCGAGTCCAGGACATCTAAAAATAATAACCCCAACATCGCATTTAACAAATAACTAAACCCATGGGGTAATCATTTATTCATTAATTATTTAAATTAATATAAATATTTCCAGGTAATCTAGGAAACTTCCTAAGCTACAAAAAATATATAAATCCAATCACATCTTTCTTCCTTATGTTGTTGTTAAAGGAAACCAGATAAACAAAAGACTTAGTTGTTCACTAGATAACAGATTAAAACTGACATCCATATTTCATATAAAAGTTTCATCCCAACATCTATCCATTTCTTCATCCTCAGTGTCCTCCCTGACACCCAAATTAATATACCAAGGTATCTCACCACTACATTTATGAACTACTGCCATAAAAATCATACCTTCATTCCCCTCATACCCCCAAAACCCTCTAGGATCATTTATCATAGGGTCATGTCACTTTCATGCTTCCCCACCCCATAAACCAAAACAACCCATCCATGATCATCCGTCCCATGCGTAAATCAAAATAAAAATAAGTACTAGAAAAACACAAAACTGTGATCTTGGACCTAAATAATCCATTCAATAATCACACACAATGAGTTATCATGGTTCCAAATAATAAGGCACATGTCCATTATAAGATTGTGGGAACTCGATATCTATAAAGAATTATATTATATCACACAACCTATTATTATTCCATATCGAATAAACATAATCATTATCTATAGGCCCCAACTAGGGTAAACATATGAAACAATATATCACAAACTATAACATATTAATTTAATAATCAATTTAACATGAATTTAATTACTTTATCAACAATAATTAAAAGGCTTTAAGTTCATACAACAATCTAATTATACAAACATACTTGAATAAATTTTATTACCATCAAATTATAATAAAAAGGAGATTCATTAAATATTCATCATTACACCTTTAGAAAATTAGTTATAAATTAATTATAGATTTATTATATTAACCAATTTGACTTGATAAACCAAGAGTAATTATAAATCCATAGATACCACACTATCAATAAAATAAATAGGCGACACATTATCAGGGTACAAATAACAATATGTCCAGGTGATCGATATGAATTCATTATTTTGATTTATTTAATTATATGGTTTATTTAATTGTTATCAAAAGAATAAATAATTATATATCTATGGTTTCCTGTAGATATAAAATTAATCAATTAATAAAATACATATAAAGGGATTCAATATTCAACTTATGATAATAAAACAACACAATGGATCTCTGATCACCCCTCCAATTAAAACTGCATCCGTCTGAGGATGCGATGGGAAAAACACCACAACAACAACCAAGAAAAATATCACTAGAAACATTTAATATCATCCTTCATTTCATGGAATGAATAATATAAGAAAAAAGAGATCAAAATTATAAGGAACTTCTAGAAATTACTGTAATAATACTGTGCTTCATCACGAGTCCCCACTAATTGACATTAGAAGCATAATGATACATTCCAATCCAATAGATCTTTGTACTACCAAAGAGGGGGATTTGGGGTCAATTAATTGAGGAAGATAGATGTTGTAGCCAATCGGTTATGAAAAACTTGTTCAAATAAAAATTATTAAAACTACTCTATAGTGGGTAATTTCATGGCATGAAATCCACATCCCCGACTTGTAATCCTCAGGGTTTTTCTGAACAAAAAAAATACCACCCTTCCATTTTATTTTATTTTTGTAAACAACGATTTTTTGATGTTCTTGAAACAAACTTTCACATCTTGCAACATGATTACATGGTGTGAAATATCTCTACTTCAAGAACCAATAACTGAACTACTCCATAATTCCTCAGAGCCTCCTTTGAGAACCATAGCCTTCAGAAACATGAAAAGGATCAATCAATGTTTATTTGGGTCCTTACAGTATCATAAAATATTGATAGGCTATGAGTATCTAAATAATTTCATCAAATCATAACTCATTAAAATAAAGTGAGTTATATAATCATATAACCCATGGTAGTGAAAAAAATGTCATAAATATCATTGTATCAAAACATTAACCATTAAAAAATTAAATTAATGTTATTCTTAAAATATATCCACAGAGAAAGAAAAACTCTGAAAACGTATGCCATCATTTATGGAGATGTATTTAGAACGATCACATGGAACACTTCATAGATAAAATATACTTTCCTTGAGAATAATTTTAATAAAACCCTTTAATAAATACTTTTCTTATAATTAAATAATTAAAAATTCATTTAAAATATTTCTTTGAGGAAAATATATTTTCCACATTCAAAAAATCATTTAAAAACATAATTTGTTTAGGGAAAAGTTTCTTTAAAATAATATTTTAACACATATATTGTAAGATTGAGTTTTTTTAAAAAACATTTTCTTTTAAACCCCCCTGAAAAGCCATAAATAAATAATGAAAAAATTATGAAAACTTTTTCATAGAAAATAAATTCAGAACATAAAAAATAGTATTCAAATAATTTTGATAAAAATTTTATACATTCATGGGGAATTCACATACAAGGCTGGATGCACCACCATCCCTATTCATAACCCTTTCCTTATACGGGATAAAGTTTCCACTTCATCCTATTGTGGATCAAGTTTCTCAATATTCCCATATTATAATGTGTTTCCCAATATTCAAATAGGGGATTGGATTTTTCCATCTCCCCCTAGTGGAATGTGTTCTCTTGTCATCGCATAGTTGAACAAGATACATCTGATTCCTATTTCCGAAAAGGAGACACCTATTTCCAATTGTGGATCAATACTGTCAATATGTTCACCATCATTATATCCTGAGATATATATCATTACCTTATTCATTAGAGGGGGATATAGGTTCCATCCACTAGATAATAAAATCATATATACATTTTCCACAGGATAATAATACCTACATCATATCTTGAACTATATAAATGTATGAGTTTCACAAAAATCTTACCAAAACCTATGAAATTTTACGGTAATAAAAAATATTTCATTGTTAAATAACTTATGGAAATTGTGTATGTATGATAATCAATTCATCAAACCATAACCCATGAAAGAAGAAGCATCTAAAGGCATATAATTCATGGAAGAGAAACATGTTTCATAAATTTCATTCCATCAAGACAGAACCATTCAAGAAGGAATACAAATTATATTGTTGGAAAATATCCCCCATAAATATTAAATTATGAAAAATTATTTTATCTTTTATTTATATGGATTTGGAAATATTAATTGTAAATTTTATTAATAAAAACTCATTTTTATGTAATTGATTTTCATAAAAACATTTCAATAATACTAAATGTTTAATGATATCTTTATGATTTATTTTAAAATAATTATTAAGAAAAAATAAAATTTTTATTTTGATGAACTATTATTTAAATTGAAATAATTTTTTAAAAAAAATTCATCAAAAATTTCATTGAAAACGTATAATGTAATCTTGATAATAAATAAATAACCATTTTATTCTAAAAATATTTTAAAATCATAAATAAAGATTGATATCTTTTTGAAAGTAGTTTTCATTGAAAATAAATTAAAAGCATAAAATGAATAATCTAAATGATTTGAAGACCCCCTTTTCTAAAATATTTTTTTAATACATATAATTAAATTTTACTATCATTGGAATCATTTTCTTTGAAATTATTGTATTCAAAATACATAATAGAAGTTTTTTTTAAGAAATATTTTTAAAGAATATTATTTTAAAAACATTTTTCATTGAAAACTAAAATAATATATACATATTTAATGATTTTAGGAGAATTTATTTATGAAATTTATAATTTTCAACATAAAAAATATTTTTTAAATAAATTAAGGTAATGATGGTGGTTATGTCTTTACATGATTAACATTGCTTTTTCTCCAAAGTTTTTTCAGAAATGTGCCTTGGTCATAGAACTATAATTAGATTACATTGAAAAAATCTTCTATTAGAATGTTAAAACATGGATAATTTTTGTAATACACGCCATTTTAAAACATTTCTAAATACATTTTTAGAATATATTTTAATTTGAATAAAATAAATTTTTGACTAAAGAGAAAAATAAGTTTGTACTTCCCTAAAAGACATTATAAATCATTATAAGAAAAAATTATGGAGATGGTACAAATACATTAAAATATCATAAAAACCCATTGTATAATAATTTTTAAGATACTTATTGAGATATGAATCATAATATTTTATCAAATTGAGAATAATATTAAACAACCTAGATAAATGATGATATTAAACAAATCTTATATTACCATTTTGTTATGTTTGAATAATAATAATATAGAAGTAATATCATTGAATTAATCTTAAAATATGCATAAAATAAATATGTTCATGAAATAAAATTTCAACGGGATGTAAATATAACTCAAATAATTTTTTTTTCATAACATGGCATGTGTCTCAAAAATGTAAAATTAATGAAAAATTACTTACAAATTGGGTATCATTTTTACCATAAACCTATTGAATGATAGTCCATAAATTGATAACAAAATACCATTAAATTCCTGTAAAATAATATTATTTTTTTATTGGATGTATATACCTAATGAAAAATTAAATGAGTGGTGAATAATGCATAAGTCTAACAAAATTAATACTGAGAAAAGAAAAAACCCATACCTTATGTCTTGAATTTCATTGTAGTCATTAAAACCTCTTCTATAAGAAGTATATTTTTATTATAAATACACCAAAATACCACAAAACAATATATCCTACCATATATGATTTTATTATGCCCTTATATTACACATATAATAAAAATTTATTGGTTAGTTAATGTTTTAGTTAACAACTACTTTTTTTTGTAAATGATTTTACTTGTTATTTATGGTCCATTTACATAGATCTTGATTTAGTTATTTCAAGAATTTTAAAAATGGAATAAATATAAAATATATTTTAATATATATTTATTTATAAAATTAAAAAATATATAGAAATAGGAAATGGATTACACTATTCTTATAGATGGAAGTTCTTATGTATGCATGAATCATGTTTCTATTTTATTATTATATGGAAATAAATAAAGTAAATAAAAAATACATATATATTGTTATTTATATAGAACTATTATTTTATATATATCATATATGTTTACTAAACCCATCCTTAATAATTTCTATGATACGTGTGGATGAATCACATCGCTTTGAAGATGTTGTTGTCCACACATGCACATGCAATGTTACTCAATTTTTACAAAATGGAATGTTAGAAATTATGTACTATATAATAATTCCATAACAATAAATACATCATTAATATCATATATAACACATAAAAACATTATTTAAATTATAATTCCCATCCAGGGGTGGTGGTAAGGGAAAAAAGGGACACCATCATTTTGGGAGGAAGTATCCCACCATATACACGAATGGTAGGTTTGTTACCCATTTGATGGATGATTTTTTATGTGATGGTAAAGACTATATAATTAAAATAATTCAGTGTATTTAGGATTCTATGTTTATTTATATCTGCATGGAATATGAATATTTTATGGTAGTGTAATCAAAATAAAATAGAATAGCTTGTGGATTGACTTTACATCTTTTTTGGAAAATTCATCATGGTTTACAAAAATGGGATTCCGTGGTAGTATTTTTACCCAAAAGGAGGCTAAAAAAACCTTTCATGGTTTATGGTCAAAAGAAATTATATATTTTTACTGCATAATAATGTCTAACCAAGGTCATGACATGTGACGAGCCTTTCATTTTTTTCACCTACATTATCTGAATCACCTCTAATTCATCTTTTTCTACTTTTTATAATTAATGGAAAAAAATGATAAATCATTTTGATGGATTTTATTAAATTTATTTGAGATCCAAAATGATAACACTAAGTTTATACTACTACTCAAATCTAAATAGAATGATGTGTTTTATATATGATTAATTCTTGGGTTAGTTTATTGATTAAATAATTATTATCCTTTAATTTTTTGATTTTGGATTGATAATCTAAACATGAAATGTCATTTTTGAATTAATATTTTTTTATTATTAATTGTTAAATAATTCAAATCCTTAACAATATAAATTCCACCTCCTCCTATAATCAATGATGATGACACATCGTGGTCAAGTGTGTTCATTCATTGAGGACCAATGTCAATCGATGATGTTTCAACCATCGATTATATCAATTCCACCATATGAAGAGTTAACCAATATAGAGAGGGAATATAGAATTAACTAAATAAATATAAATAAATTGAGTTTCATGTCTTTATTGGGTATTCAAAAAATCAGAGACCTTCACCTCACCATTCTGGCTACCCAAATCTACGACAAAATGAAAATAAAATATTAATAAAATTCATGATCAAATAGACCTCCTTTGGGCCAAGCCATTGGGTCGGCATCCCATTTCTAAGAGTATGATATCTCAATGGTGGGAATGGAAAAATTTAAAAAAGAATAAACATTGAATAAAAGAAAGGATAAATTTAAAAATAATTGGATGATAAAATAGAATACTAAAATAAAGTAGAATTAATATAATAGAGACATAGAAAGAGAAATTAATTTAAAATAAAATAAAGAACATGGAAATAGAAAAATTAATTAAATGAGAAAAATTAAATTATTTATAAACAAAGTTAAATTTAAGTAAAATTTTAAAAAAATAGAGAATATAAAAAATTTAAAATAAGAAATATTATAATTAATATAATAATTTAAAATTCAATTAAGTAGAGGGAAGATTAAAAATTATGTTTTAAATTAATAATTCCAAAAAATATAATAATAATAATAATAATAATAATAATAATAATAAGACAATAATAATACCTAAAAGTAGAATTAAAAGAAGTGATAATAGGATGGAATTGTGTGGTAAAAAAATTAGCAATTCATGAACTATTTAATTTTTTAAAATGGATTGAAATTTAAATAAAAAATAAAAGAAATAATAAAACATAAATCCAAATTAATGAAAAAATAAAACAATGATGATGAATATGGAGGATAATGATGCGTGGGAAGAAACATCCATGGTGGAGATACCCTCCAAGGTGATGTGCTCAATGGGATTTTTAATTAGAATGGTCATCCTTTTATAGGAGAAGAGTGTGGATAAAATTATTATTCTACAATTAACAACCTGAAAGTAGGGGTATTCATTTGAATGAAATCAACCCACGAGCTACAGGTGTGAATTCAACTCAAGGAAGGGGTCCAAGTGAATCATTAATTCAGAAGATGGTATGATTAGTATGTGGCAGTGGCGGGCAGGTGGCTGGTGAGTGAGGTGATGTGGTACGTGGGATCTTAGTGAATCTTGTTATGGCTAGTATTGTCATGAATATGGACCAAATGCCCTCTTGTGGACATTGTAGTAGATGTTGGAGGCATGATTATGACTCACAGAGGTTATCATATCCTCTTGTGGTAGTTTATGGTGATTTGGGGATCAATAGATGTAAAATATTCTCATATAGAGAATGTGTGGGAGCCGACCATAGAAGATGAGACAATTGGAATAGTGGTGTTAAACTGGTAGTTAGTTTGCATGAATGATGGTGACATTGATGTTTAGGGATGTTGGGTGGCAATGGAAGAGCCTAGAAGTATGCTCTACAGTGGAAACCACCACCTACTCCTTTCTTCTATGTGGTTGGAGGATCACGATTTTGGCAACATGTGAGATGTGGTGAATGTGGTTTTGTGTGTCATTGATCACTAGAAAATCGATTGGATGAAGCCATGGTAGAGTAGTGATTAGTATTGAAGATAAGGGTGACATCGATGGTGTTTGGTGAGCAGAGGATGCCAATGGGAAAGTCCTAGGGTGGAGGAGTGGTGTCTTGGATAGTAGCCTAGGCGATGGTAGGGCATCGAACAAGTGGCATGAAATGGAAAATGTCATCGCATGGTAGAGACAATGTGTAACTCATGTCCATCATCGAAACAAGAACACATGTCTTCCTCTTTAATAATACTTTATGTAGGAGAAACCACCCTGATGGGTTCTATGGGGATGGGATACCACATTACATTGAACACACCTCTTGGGTGTGAAATGCCCCCACCCATGCCCTTACACCAACCATATTAACTAATAGGTTCACCACATACATCCCACCCGAAGGATATTTCCCACCCATGCACAATATAGGGCCTTGTAGGACCTCATATCTATTCAAGCTAGCTGACCCACCTTATGCAGACTGACTAAGTGGCCAACCATCTTGGTTGAAGGATTTATTAGGTCTTGAATATAATTTTTAGAATGAATTAACTTAAATATTTATGATAAATGAAAATAATTATTATACTTATTGAAATTTATGAAACAAAATTACAAATAAAATATTCAACATTCTTTTATTCTCTTAAGCCCATTTCAATTAAATATTTATAATTACCCAACTTCAAATTTAGACATTGAAAACCAATGCTTTTAATATTGAAAAATATAAAATATTCATTATAAATTTAATTAAATTATTAAAATTAAATTGGTCTCTAATATAACCCCACACAAAAACCATTATTATTATCCAGGAAAAAACACAATAAGGAATTTTAATGTGGGAACCATTTTTTAACAATATTCCAACATTATGGAAAAAAATAAAATAATATCCAATGATGAATAAAATTTTAATAAATCCACATGAAATATCCAATTAATATTTCAATTATAAATGAAATAGTTAAATCACTAAAAAAATTTTCCGCGTATGATACTTTTGAAACATATTTTTTCTTTAATTAGTGTTCCTTAATTAAAAATTTTAAATCATGTCAAATCCTGATCTAACTATTTATGGATTCTTTTCTGTGATCACTCATGATAAAATATAATAACTTTTTATTCATATCTTTAATATATGGTATTTATCCATATGATTGTAAAGTAACTACATTCATCAGGTTGTAAATAAAAAAGACACATAAAATCACCAGGACATGAAATAAGGTTTCAAAATACTCCACGTCTTAATGTTGGTAGGGATTGGTGGTTAAAATATTTTTGGCACAATGAGGTGGTTTATATCTTAAAGAAAAAATCTTGATATCCAAAATAAATTTGTTATGAAATAATACCCATTATAGTTGATACTCACACATCCCCCAAAAATTCAATGTTATGGTCATGAATAGTGAAATCATAATTAATGATGTGAAACCTCATGAATTTTTGCCTATTTTTTTACATTTATTATTTTTCAATGTATCATTTTCAGATTTTTTTATATTTTTAAAAGTTATTTTTATAATAATCCTCAAATCAATAATATATCCACATTTGATAAAAATCATTGAACTTGTTAGGGTTATTTATTATTTTTCTGTCACAATCTAATATATTTTTTTTAAATTTTTTCTTGTTTTTCATGATGTGAAAAAATTAAGTACTTTTAATGAATAAATAACCTTCAATATTACTATAATATCACCATACACATTTTATCATAGAAATAATTTCATCCCAACAAAAATGGCTCCCTTCACTCCCACACATCATCATTAAAATACTAAACAAATACAAAGAATATGGTAGGAATAGATGTAAATGGATAAGAACATGGCTCATTAATGAAAATATAATCCTTTGTCTCAATTCTATAGGGAAGTATTAATATATAGGTGTCGATTTAAAGATAACATGTTTATAAAAAGGTGAATCAATCAATTTAAATTTTTTTTTCTATATTAATATCTTTGAAACATTTAAATTCTAGTACTATAAGGTTGGATGTCCTAATATCAATCATGATATATACTAGAAAATATAATAGGAGGTAGTTGGTCGTGAAATCCTCATGGGAATGGAAAATCTAATATTAGAAAATCACTCAAAAAATGATTAATAATTAAAAACAAATTCATGTAAATTTTTGAAATTCAAATCATGAAATATTGATGAGAATTCACATTTCATTAATCAATTAATTTCTTTAAATAATGATTCCTCGTTAAAAAAAATTTATTTAAATTTTAAATCCAATTATCCATTAAAATCATTTAATATTTCTAGTATTTAAATATGAGACATATTATTATCTATTCCCTATGAAACATATGCCTCTTAAAAAATTTAATATAATTATTAATTCATGTGTTGGAATGAAATTTTTCTTTAAAACACAACACATGATTTTGGAAAAATATTAGGGTGTTTAAAGATAAAACAATATAAAATATAACTCTATTTTCTATGATTCTTGGTCCTTCTCGTTCAATAGTTGATGTTTCCTTCTACCATCAATTAACAAAAAACTCTCAATGAAGCACAAGGATCATCCCTAATGCTCAAAAATATTGGAGATTGTGAGAAACATGTTGAATTAGTTCCTAATAAATGAAATTAAAATCTAAATTAAAAGAATCAATTTATATAGGTATTATAATTTTTATGATCCCCCATGCGAGGAATGAATTTTTACTACCTTCAATGAGTAGTACTGGATTTTTCTAGATTGTCCAGTGATTGGTGAATCTTCATGGATGTTGAAAATCACATGTGGCTTTTCCAAGCTTGTGCTTCATCCTTATTATTGAAGAATGATCCATGGAAAGAGTAAAAAAGATCCTCCCCATTCATTAAAGTTATCCTAACTGTCTATAAATATTATTATATGATTTTAAGCATAATTAAACATCATATTAAAAGAGAAGGATCATAAAGTAAATTGTCATCGAATATTAGGTTTATAATTAAACTTAATTAAAACAATTTTTATTTAATCTCTACATTGAGCTCCTAACTAACATTGGGCTCAAAATCATTCATGTGAAAACCTAGGGATTACACAAAAAATTATATAATATAAAAATCATGATAAGGGAATAATTATAAAGAGAAAACATAGTGAATGGGTTCGAAATCATAACATAATGGTTTAAAAAAGTCAGGAAAAAAGGTATGAAAACATATTGACCATGGTGTCTTGTAATTATGGATCATATTAATTTGGAATAACCATAAGAAATGATACTAGAATTATTCATGGATCATTAGACATATATGTTCATGATTAAATCACCGTTGCATATAGAGGATCATGAGTCAAGTCTAACAATTAAGACTATTGCAAATATTGAATTAGTCAATGATAACCACCAGGACTATTTCACATAACATATCATGAGATAAAACATTACCCAATGCATTACAACACTATCTGGTTTTACCCATCATAAAAGGTTCTTTATTATTCTTTATTGATAAATAACCATACATTTCAAATAAAACATAAACATAAGTGTTACCCATGGAAATAATTAGATATCTTAATCAATTAATAAGAAATAATAAATGGGTGTAACATAAAATTTTCCTTGAAACAAAATAATTAAATCATACATGGAAATTAATAAAGGATAATATGATTCTATCATGATATTTTATTTAGATCTAAAGTGAAAACATGGAAAAAGAGTATTTAAGAAACATTACCATTAAAATATTTTAGAGTAGTTTTTGCAAAATATCAATGATCATTTTAAAAATAAAAGGGAAAATGTTTAATATAAAACCAGATGTGAAACAAGATTATTTGTAAAATAAAATTAATGGTTTTATAAAAATATCTTTATCGTGAAATTTGTTTCTGTAGTTCACTTGAAAATTATTCATAATTATGGATATTCCCTTAATCTGACTTCCTTATTAGGATGTATTGCATATGGAACGTTTTGAAAACATGTTTATCATTGAAAATAAGGAAAAAAGGATCTCGATACATTATTTTGGAAAATATAACAATAATTTATAAAATATACATAAAAGTAAAATAAAATTTAATTTGCGTAGAAAGAGAGAGAGATTGGCCCGAAAGAATAATTGAGGTTTGGGTAGAATCCATTAACTTATGTCTGAAGGTTTCCATAAAATGAACATAATTTCATGTAAAACTAAATTACATTAATTAATTTTTAATTATATAAATTAATATACATGTAATTTATTTATTGTAATTTTATAATTTTAATTCATGGCCTTTTAGATGAGTTAAAGTGTTCAATTTTTTCATTTGTGAGTGATCGTTTTCTAAGTTTTAATGATTAATTTACATGTATAAGTTTGTGGATGTTCAGGTTAAAATTTTAATGATTATACCTAAGTATAATTATATTATATTATTGAAATTAGATAGGATAAAATGGATTTAATATTTATTTGATTAAAAGGGATTATGATAAATCATTAGATAAAATGTTCATAAAAATCTAACAACTGGTTTTTGATAACAATGAAATTATATTTTATTATAAAATAGTATCACATATAACCACGATCCATGAAATAAACATAAGTGATAATACATATATTATAATATAGTTCATCTAATGAAATGGTTCCATGACCAGCCGTGAATATTATAATAGAAATTGATAAACTATGATCCTTGAATGTGATAAATAAATACATGCAGGACGGTGTCTTAATTTTAGTATAAAAGGAGTGGTAATGAAAGGTGATGATGAATTATTCCATTTGGGAAAAAAATTATAGGGTATTTATGGTAATCAATTTTTTATACCATTTGTATAAGGGGATTTAAGGAGCTAAAAATAAAATTTTTTAATTTGAAAAATAAATAAAATAATCCGAAAGATGAATTTTCCTCTTCAATTTATCCTTCTTGAGAGCCTCTTTAGTGAATATGTATGAACATTTGGTGACACCAAGATCACCTAGATGTTGGGGATGGTCTTGGGAAGATATTTGAGATGAATTGGATAAGGTAAAAGGATTGATTTTTGTGTGGAGAAGAGGTGGTGAGGGGTGGTATTTCTAGTGGTGGAGTGTTGAGTTTTCTCAAAATTTAATTCATTAGATTATTATTTTGACGATGAAAAGAAATATTGATTTTTATTGAGACTATAGATAGTATTTTTTTTCTGAAAAAATGGTTTTTATAATAACCATCACTCAATGGAGAGATTATTTAACTGATAATGTATATATATATATATTAAATTACCATGTTTTACTAATAACCAAAAATGAAAGTATTTCCATAAAATACAAAAAATGAAGCATAACCATTTTTAAATACTTATAATTTAATATTGATTTCGATTTTTTAAATATTTTTTTCTAAATATGGGAAATTATATTATAAATTAAAATAAAAATTTACCTAAAAAATTAAAAATTAAAACTACTTTTATAACACATTAAAAAACTAACTATGATTTATTAAAAAAATTTATAATAATAAGACATAAAAATATTATTTTATGAATACTTTTTTAAAAAATAATTTTTCTTTTAATTTATTAAATTAAATATATAATTATATTTTAATATACAAGGCTTAGAAAAATATGAACACATAATTAATAAATTTTAAAAATATTTATCCACTTATAATATTATATTATTAGATTATATTGAAATTTATAAGATGGAAAAATTTTATTAACACTTTCATTTGTTAGGTTAATATTACATTGGAAGGGTTACTATTCATATTGGTCACATTACTATTACAAATGAAAAATTTACTATTTCATCGGTTTGTGTTCCCTAACTTTTAAAGATACATTTTATTTCAATTAGTACTCAATTAAAAATATGTATTTTGTTATATATATAAAATATTATAGGATTATACTATAAGACATAAATATAAGAAGGGAAGTCAATTGATAAAATCTAAGGAAGTTATATTCTTCCACCCCTTATAAATTTTACACTCGACATTTTGATTTATATTCAATGTTGAAAATAGGTGTGGGTATAAATTATTCATTACATCCCCTTTTTAAAATATTACCTCTTAATACTTGTGTTTCTACCAGAGTACATTGGCCATGTGAGTAGTCTAGTTGAGTAGAACATTATCTATATGTTCCAAGATCATAAATGGTTTCTCATTTTCAGGAAAAAAATTACCAAATATACCACCTATAAAAAAAGTACAGTTGTAGGATCTAGTATTTATTTCCATTATATGGATATGTGGAATAAGAAATTTAATTTAGAAATGGTAGGTGGAAGTGCTAATCTAAAAGCCAGAGCTCTGATGTGATAAAAAATCAAAAACATGGGACATAGCTTTTTTTCAAAAATATCATGACTTTATTTTATCTAGATATTTAAAATAATAGCATGTCTCCAACTATGAACTCATGTTCTAATCGATGATTTCCTACATATCTCTTTTCCCAACATTGGAAAGACATTATGTGATTCTGAACGATTTACACATTTCCACCATTTCTTCAACCATTTTAGGCCCTAGAATCATACACTCACCGAATTCACAAAAACATGCTAGTGTTCTATAAATTTTCCTATAATGGGATTCATATGTATCCTTTTTGACGATATAATAGAATCTATTATCGTAAAATAATTAAACTAGTAGTAGTTGATGGTATCATCCTTTTTTATGCCCAAAGAACAATTTTCCAACATGTATTCTATTGTTTTAATAGTTATCATAGATTGGGCCTTTGTATTACGATGATTGGACATCATGATTTTATTCATATTTCATAGATCATGTTGGAGAATTTTCCATAACATCAAGATGAATCACAGATCTCAATTGGATATAATCTATAGCGGTGCTCGATTAAACCATACCCCTCTATGATATATAATTTTGATAGTTGATCCAATGAAAAATTATAACAACCCATGATTAATGTACATGGACATTATATTACATTTTCATAATACAAAATACATGACACAATAGATCCCCAAAGACCATATTAGTATATTGTCTTTTGAAAGGAGGAACATAATCTTGTAACCTGGTGAAAGATCATCAACATCTCTCATAAAGATTATCCCTTTTTGTTTCCATACATAAAATAATTATTTATATACTATGGAAAATAAAACATAAAAATGGTGAGATCAAATGCTCATTAAGGGTAAACGTTGAGAAAGTAAAATAACACTAACCATATGAATGTTAAAAAAATGAACATAAAGTGTAAGTATCCAAAATCAAGGGTCATGAAATAAATCATGGTAGTTCGTAAGGTATAGATCATAAAGGAACATTAGCCATGATAAAATTTAATTGACATAAAACATGAATTATTTGAAAACAAATAAGAACATAATATGATTTATTTAGAAGCCAATAAATTGCTTTTATGACCATCATAGTGGACAAATTCCATTACTAACCCAGGTTTACATTATATTCCAGTCATTTCTTACTCAATTGGATTTACCTACCATTCCATCCTTATATTATTGAACTATATTCACATCCCAATCTAGTCATGTCAATCTCATGAGATATAAATATTTTCCAAATTCATTGTAGGGAGAGATAGGTCCCAACCATCCCATAGTGAAATCATTCTTACATGTGACACAAAAACCTATATCATTCATCATATCATAACCCAAGAAATAATATGGGTGTTCAGAAACATCATTCTATCATAACATAATCCATATAAAATATCATTAAATAATTAACAATATCATATCCTAGTAATAATATGTCTACATACATTACCCTTTATAAGAGCATCATTTTAGATGGAATATAATTTTAATAAAAACATGAACTTAAATCTTGAGGAAAATATTATTTCAACTTAAAAAAGGTTTCATTTTCATAATATTTATAACAATTTTAAAAGAAACGAATTTATTTGAAAGTAATCATGAAATATTGTAGAGTAATATTCATGGAAATAAGGAATCAGGAAACCATAAAAACCATCCATGACATATAATTTAAAAACACATTATCCTCATAACTTTTCAGAAAAGTCAAAACATATCTCATATTGTAAAAAAAACATGATTCCATCCATACCATGTAATAAAAGTCAAAAAATGGTTAAAAATTACATTAAACATACATAGAAGAATATTAAACAATTTATGAAATCATATATTGAAAACATGTACATGGATGATACATATATCCCTAGTATGTACTTATGTATAAACAATAACAGATAAAAATGAGATTTGAAAAATTATCCATTAAGTTATGTGACTTATGATTATTATGTGTCCGATCATGCATTATAATGATTTAGATAATGTTATTTACTTATTCAAGAATCATGGTCATCATATATAGTCATATTCTCCTTCGTTTGTTTGTAATAATTCATTATTACAGGTTATTCAAGTTTTAACTGCTTTTGATCATATGCATGTTTTGTCAAATATATTATGTTTATCCTTATTAGGTCACATTTATAACATTATAAACTGATATTATCTTAATTAATACCATATATATTCATTACTTATATTTATATAATCATTCTTGAGTGGTTATCATGTAGAATGAAGCACATCACATCCTGGAGACGGTAGGTCGTACGTACCCACAAACGATGATATCATTCTCATAATTATTGAATGATATTTATTTTTAGGGTGTATTCTTTTTTTATAAACAATAAAATTTTATAATAATTATATATAGCTTTTAAATCCTATTTTACACTCATCCAGGTAAGGTGGTGGGGAAAATCAAATTACACCACGACGTGGAGACGGTAAGTCGTATGTATGTACGCGTGATGATTTAGTCATTCTTAAGATGGATGGAAAGTTGAATATAATTGAATAATAATTGTAATTAATTTTCAGTTTATAATTTATATTGTATATATTATTATATAATCAGACAACTCATTAGGTAGATGTTGAAGTAGAATGAAATGTAAAAGAATTGGTATAGGATATTACATCTTATTTTACGTGCTCTCCTTAGATATCCTATTAATGGAACTAGAGTTGGTATATTGAGAATAACATATCCTATATAATGTAACTATATAATTTTAGAATATAAATGACAAGGTTTGGATGAATATGAAGACTTAATTAGTTTTGGAGAAATGAGGGAGGAGGTTCCCTTTTGTAATTGAGGCTAGAGGCTCTTTTGGAATCATCGAAAATATTAATTTATAATAATTTTATAAATCAATCCAAATACCTCAAAATTGAGATATATTCAAATATATGATATAATAAGATTGATATATAATCAACTAATTGAATTTTGAGAAGTTTTTATGTCAAATTAAACAATATTATTTTAATTGACAATTAGTTATTCAATTTGATTTTATTTATAATAACAATTGTTTCAATATTCAAATGCTAAAATATATATTTATATTATTCCAATGATATATTAAATGAATAATTTAGAAACCTTGAGACCATATATTAATTATTATATATTTTTAAAATTATTTTATGATATTTAGATAATTTAATAAAACAAAATTTCATCAAAATATCAATTGTGTCAATTTTGACACTATTCATTTCATAGATTTTTAGAAATATAAACATAAGGTGTTATCCATTAAAAAACAACTTTATTATATCATTAATGGATTGAGGCCATGAAAAAATTCATTGGTAAAATTAATTAGGCCAAATTATATATATTGTAATATTTTTAATATCATTTATTTTATATCACCATTACTAAATGAATATCTACATCAATATCGTGTAATTATTAAATATAATTTTTTTAGAATAAATTGATAAATAATAGAATATTATAAACATAAATTTACAATATTTAATAATAATATATTTAGTCTAATTTATCTTCTGTAAAAACCAACATAAAAATTGTATTTTTATTAAATTAGGTATGAGAAAACCTTCACATAACATCAAATAAAATAAAATAAATGTCATAATGAAATATTTAAAGCTCCAAATGGTCACATTATGAGAAGATGTATTATTATTCAAGATATATAATTGAATAGTATGATTTTAGAGATGTGTTTAGTCCATTAAATATTATTAGTATTTTAATAAAAATTGTTTAATTGATTTCTCATCAATTAATTAATTTCTAAATCATCAAAGTATATGACATTAAAGAAATTATTACCTTCTTAAAAATTAAAAATAAATAACCATGATTTAGGTAGAAATATTATATATCCATGGAATTTTTATTTTAGTAAATAAAACCTGGTTATCCCTATATTAATGTTATTATACTTATAGGAAATGTGAGTTTGACATTTTCTCTCATTCATTTTTTATTAATATCCATGTATTTTCAATGTAAAATGTACAATAAATGTCAATGATTCTAAAATATAATTTCAAGTGTATAATTATATTCATTAAAAAGGATTTCATTAGAATTTAAGATCATTTTATTCTACTTATCATATTGTTTAATACATTAATTAAACTGATTAACCATTAACCGTGGTAAATAAAAATTACCATATTTACTATTAATAATATGCCAAAAATTAACCTATTTTCATAATTGGCTCTAAATTATTCAAAATATGTAAAATATTTTTCATAATTTAAAACACATAATTTGGATAATTAAATTTGAAAATAATTCTCATTGTCAAAAATCAAAAAGAGCATTTTTATAAAGTAAAAACATATCAAATGATTGTCATGTGTTTAAATTCAATTTAAGTATTAAATTATATCCAATGACCAATGTTGGGTTAAATGATTAAATTGTAATCCAATTAATCTATAAACCCAATTAAAAATATAATCTAACTATTTCAAAAGATTACATGAATATATCATTTAAATTAAAATGTAGTATTTTTCACTATTGATTAAAATATGAATTTTATCAGAAAAATACAAATAATTCAAAAAAATAAATTTTTTATTATCTGAATGAAAATAATTTGGTTTTTTTTTCAATTATAATATATTAAATCATGATAAACTAGATTTTAAATTGGTGCTCCATCCAAAGAATTCACAACTGCATTTTTAAAAATTAAATCTTTTATCCGAAAATATTGAATTTTTTTGACATGATATGAATATTATTATTATATAAATTTAAAAAATGTGATTAAAACTATTTATAATTTATAGTTTATTTCTCATTAATTAATAATATTTTATTAATATATCATTTTTTAACAAAACCAAGTATTACGTATTATGCATTCAACCAATGAAGGGCATTCTTGTGTTTAACATCAACCAATTTAGTGTTGTATGCAATGAAAGCTTCATTTTGTGTTGTGTAAAACATAATGAAAACATATTTCTTTTATACATTGAAAATAATCTATAACATTGTTTTTTGAAATGAAATCATTCAAAATAAAATGATATTTTGGGTTACACAAGCAAATAATAGTGTTGTGTATATTGTAAGCTAATACGGTGTTGCATATTGTGAAAGAAAATAATGGTGTAGAATACAACACAAGAAATCAAAGAAATTAAATTAATATATATCCCACAACATCTTAGGGTGTAAAATTCTACCCCATTAAAAATAATTTTACCTCTAAATTTTTTTGAGTTATAAATGGTTTATAACATGAATGATTCTTTCCTGGAAACCCACATCGTAAAAAGGGATAATAATATTCATTTTAAAAGGGAAATATTGAAACATAATGCTTACCCAAAGCAACTCATCACTAGCTTTTCACATAAGAGATCATAGGGGAGAAGTTAAAACATGGATATGGATGGAAATTTTAACCATCATGTTCAGATGGATAGTGATATTGAATAAGGTTTTATAGAAAGTTAACTACAAGAAAGACATAAATCTATGATTATTCAAGGGATCATCTGATTCATAGTATAAGAAGGTACTTGGATAACATTTTTTTGTTCAATGATCCATTTCCTAATATTGATGACTTTTTTAATGAGTAGAAAAACTAACTTGATTTAAGTACAATCTCATCATGGGTCATTCCTTGAAAAATATCCACTTCATGTCTTATTTATAATAAATGTAGTTGAACTTTATATTCAATAAGAGTTAGCTGATCATGCGATAGAATGATAGGTCATTCCTCGTGTCTCAACAAAATGGTTATAACTGGTTATCAAATCATTATAAGTCCACCAATAGTGAGATAATACATCAATCTAACAGACTTCAATAGAAAATATCTCATACTATCTATTAATGGATAACATTAAAATCCAATTAAAAATTAAAATGAAATAACTTAGAAAGAGGTGAACAAAATTGATTAAAAAAATTTCTCCCATAACTCATTTGGCAGTTCTTGGTTGTCACATTCCAAACATGTCAATAACATAATCTTGTATTCTCTTGAAACATGATAATAACATGAATTACCATATTAAAATAGTAAGAAAAAGTATTCTTTTAAAATTCACTCATTACACACACCAAAAATACAAATAAATTTATATACTCAAACCATGATATCACTCAGTCCTTATATTGGTCATGTGGTCAGGAGTACTATCAAACATTTCATTATTTGTTTATACATTCATTATGTTCATACCATGTTCTTTCCAAAAATATTTCCATAACATTTCATGGTTACAAGTACCATATACTTATTCAAAAACAACAATGGATAAATACATAGATATTCAAATATTTTATAAAACCATAAAATAGATTCTACAACACTATTTTAAAATCCCATTTCTTAAACACATAACCATTCATCCACTTCATTGTCATACTCAACATCTCCAACAGTTATCGCATGTGATTTGTATTTTTATTTATCTATAAGAAGTTTTTGTTTTCGATCATCATCATTAACCCATGGATTTTAGAATTGGATAGTGTATTTCCCCATTTCCTTGACTTGTACAATTGATGTGTGGGTGGTGAATTCTCTTTAGTTTTGTCACTATTCACATCATTAGAAACCTTTTTCCCATTACATCGACACTCAACATTAAGATAAAATTATTTTCATCACTTAAATCATTTTTTATTCCCATTACAATAATCTCCACCATGCAAAAATCTACGCATTGAGCAAAAGGAAACATTTATATTCTATTCACCACTATTTTGATAGTTTCAATTAAACATCATCTTTAATTTATTTTTAAAAACATGAGATCGATATGTAGTACCATCATCCATTTCTACATTGATAGAACATCACACAATCTCTTCAAAGCTACTAAAGTCTCTTATTTATAATGAACATAGAAGAATTGGATTTTATCTAGTGTAGAATATATCAACATTACAATCAGTTTGGATGATAAATCCAGAACCATACATTGAATGTCTCATTAAATTTTCCTTATATGAACCAATGGATTAACTATATTTTTTATTAAGATCAAGATAATCCTTTTATATTATTTTTTGACTAATATTTGGGAATTAATTTTTTAAAAATATGTTCCTGAAATCATCCCATTCCATGTATAAAATTTCTTCTTATTGCATTGTATTATTTATTAGTGTCGACCACTGGTCTGATTCACATTCTAAATGAAAAATCACCAAAATGACATTTTCATGATCCGAAAAAATGAAGGATGTAAAATATAATTTCGATGGTACTGATCCTTGTTTAGAAACAAGTGGATTAATGTACCCACTATAATAAGTTGGATGTTTACTCATGAAGGATTCAACAGAATGGTATTCCCTTTTCTGGTCATTTGGAAGTCCAAAATGATTCAAACACTGTGTAAGTATAGAAATAGTTTTTTTAATTCCATCTATATTATCATTGGGTTGGTCAGGAGGAAAGTAATCTCATTTCCTAGTTCATTTATCATTAAAACGCTTCCTTTGGGTTTCATACATTGTATAAAACCCATATAGAATAGTTTGATAAGAAAAAATATTACATGGAAATTAACATAATCAGGTGGGGTACTTCCAATATGTAACATCTCAAGATTATTCATAAATTATTCATGATCATTTCCATAATTATATGAATGTATCCTATAGTTATACATACCATTATATATTTTCGAAGAAAAATTATACCAATATATATAGGGATCTCAAAAATGTTGTCACATCCTAGTTTCCAATAGATAATTAATCCTTCACTCTGATAAAAACTATAACGCCCCATTAATTGTCATATATGTACATTACATTAGTTTTTCATAATACTTAATACACAACACAACTTACTCCCAGATACCGTATGAGTTTATTTTCTTTGGAATATGAGAACATAATATTCAAAAATTGTGAAATATTTTCGACATCTCCCATAAAGATCATACCTCTTTCCCCAACACAAAACCTTTATTTATATCATGGGGAAAAGTAAACATAAAAAGGGGGAGATAAAATTCTCAGTATGGGAAAACATTGAGAATGTAAAACAATATATAACCATAATAGTGTAAATTCCATGATCATAATATTTTAATATCCAAAATCATTATCCATGAAATAAATCTTGGTAGTTTGTACAGGATAGATCATAATGGACATTAAAGATATTAAAATAACATTGGAGTAAAACATGGAATTGTAGAAAAAAATAATCACAACATATGAATTCCACAGTAGCCAATACATTGCTTCCAAGACCATCATTGTGGACAATGTATATTAATGAACTGGGTTTACATGCCATTGCAACCATGTATTACTGTTTTAGATTTACGTCCCATTCCAGCACTGTATTACTGAACTAGATTTACTTAACATTATACCCATGTCTATATCATGAGATATAAATTATTACCTAATTAATTGGAGATGGATACATGTATAATTACTCGTCCTTAAACATTACATAATATTGAAATAAAATAACAATTCACATTGAGGGTGTTTTCAGGATTACAGTTTTAGAGAATTAGGACATAAGTATTACATTACATCTCAAAATTTACCAGGTAGAAACTTCTACTCAGATTCCATTTTATTCATAAAATAAAAACTCACGAAAAAAAGAGTCCTTCCTAGACGCATGTTTTAGATAGCATGACTTTTCCTTGATCCCATCTTTGACACTATTCGTCTATAATCCTTTGGATAACATTTCAAAAACATGGGATTAGCATAAAAAGCTCAGTAAAGGTTATTAAATAAGGAAGGAAAACATTATGAAATCAATAAATTCAAATCAATAAACCATACTTATCAATCATAACACACCATACGAAATCAGATGATTTATGAATAACACACACAAATCATGAAGCATAAAGGTAACTTATAGAATTCTTAACATACTTACATTTTAATTATCACAACTAAATAGGGAGTAACATTTGGAATAACCATCACAGTATATTCCATAAATCTCTTAGGAGAAACATTAACGTATACCTCTGTCATGTTACCCAAGGCATTGGAGGGCTATCTGGGGCACACCTACCCTAGGCTTATCATAGATCCACCCGTATACGTAAACAATTTCCAATAAATATAACATAATCACAACACATAACACAAGTATAATTTCAATGTAAAATTTACCTATAACTATATATCAAATCATGAAATAGAAATAAACAATTCTTTATCAATCCATTTTTAAAACCATTTATAACATTTAAAAAGTGATTTTTGAATAAAAGTGTCCCATACCACATTGAATATTTTAAATAAATTATCATTTGAAAAAATAAAGGACCAAATAAATAAATCCTTAAAACCATTTTACATACCTGAGAATTAATAATAAATATTTAGAAGAATAATTCTGTAAAACATTTAAAATGATATTTATTTAAATAGTTTTTTAAAAAAATGAGAGACTATTGAATTCAATTAATTGAGGAATAACATTTAATCAGAAAATAATAATATAATGAGAATAAATGGATTAATGATATAATATTCCAAAGAACACTATATACACCATATAAATGTGAATTGGTTCCTAATGATAATGAAGTCACAATGTAATGTAAATTGAGACGAAATACCTTATAGAAATTGTATCCTTAGATTAAAGATATATAAATTACATAATAATCTGTGAAAAATATAAATGCACTCAATATGATTGGATATTCAGTGTAAATAAATCATCGGAAATTCACACATGTTATTTTTGATACTAAACCAATGACTTTGATGTATAACTCAATGAGTGGAAATTGAGTTCAAATTACTCTTATCAAGTTCAAATTGATGATTTGAGAATTTATAAATTGAGTGATTATGTGTATGAAGAGTATATCAAAACAATGGGGAGTGGAATTTACAACATAAATAAATAAATAGGGATTCTACACATCATCATAGCTTGACATAATTATGAATTAGAATATTAACACATGGAATCTAAATTGGGTAAAAAGGTTACCGTGCCGATTTGGTATCTTACGAAACATAAAACACATTAAATAAGGACCATAAAATGAATATTTAAATACCCAAAAATTAAAGTATATTACATAGTGAAAAAAATCAAGCGAAGTAAATACACCACACAAAAGGAAATAGTGGAAAATATAGTATGAATCTCATGAGAATAAAAGTGATATTAAAATCCCTTACCACATTGTAATCAATCGAGTCGTATGACAGAAAGTTGATAACCACCAAATTATTAAATGAATAAAATGAATAAAAAGAGTTTCATTATAATATATATCAAATTTCAGTACACAATACACCACATGAAATACATTAGTGGTGAACAAATGAATTCTCACAAAATTATATGTGAGATAAGAAATCCCTTACCTCGTGTCCAACATGGCCTGTTTGTTCCTTTTTCTTCCTGAATAATAAAATTTTCTTAATTTAAACTTGATTAAAAAATATTTTTAAATTTTATTACTCCTTTTATATAACTTATTAGCATGTTATAAACATTATATAATAATTTATGTTAATAATGGTCATTTTGTCGATATTTGTACTTTAGTAAAAAAAGAAAACCATATAATTACAAGTTTTTCACATGGTCAAAATATCATTATATAAATAATGATATTCATGATTTATATATCATATATATCATATATATATAAAGTATATACATGTTTTTATAATATTATTTATCTTTTGGAGGTATTAAATGAAATGAAACATTCATGTAGACGGTAAGTCGTACATACGCATGAACACTACTTTCATTTATATTTTTTAGTTTAATGGAATTAAAAAATAATTATACATATATATATATATATTAATTCCAGTATAATATCATTAATTCCATCCTTTATACATCCCACATATGGAATTAATGAGTCATATAACTTTGAGGGGCGGTAGTCCGCACTTCCTCAAATGAAATTATCGCGTTTACCCATAATGGAAAACATAAAGGAAGTATATAAAAGGAAAATAAAAAAACATAAAAAATAATCATAATATACATCGTATATAAATATAGTGTCATCTAAATGGCCACCATGAGAGGAGGTAGGTGACAATCAAACAATCATCGTTTCATGAGGCTTTGGTTTTTCATTCAAAGAAACATTATGTTCTTCACCCATTAGATGGACGTGTGTGTAAGTGTAGTTCAAATAAGTCTCATAAAAACATGTTAGTATATTGAGGATACTACATTTGTTATAAAAAAATGTAATAAAAATTGTTTAGGTGTTGTAGAAGTAAATTAAAAGTTAAGAAGTTAAGAGAAACTGTTACCATTATTTTTTGTAACTCCCTTTGGTTTGAATCAAAAGGACTTATTGAAGCGCCTTTTGCCTAAGGTAAGGATTATAGGAGGAGGACATGGATTTCAGGATCTTATTTGAGTAGGGGATGGATTAGAAAAAGGGCCTGAGAGGTGTGAGGAATATGTTATAAATGAGGGCTTTTATAAGGGGGAGGAGAGGCTCTTTAAGAAAGTGTGAAAATATTATTTTATTATATATTGATATTCGTTTTCTAAAGGTCCAAAGCTAATTATAGATGAATAATAGATGAATACTGGTAGAAATAAAATACTGAAATAATAATTTTATTGGTTTTGTAAATTTTTTTAATATTTATAATCATATTTATTTAAATCATTTATTAATGATGTAAATACTGCATCATTATTCTGTCATAAATAATTTAATATATTATACGATTTCAATAAATTATAAAAACAATTACCATGATGTAAGAAATAGTTTTATATTTCAAATTAATATTTATAGTCAAAAATATAATTTATATAACACATTGTAAAAATTAATTTACTAAAATATATTTTTTATGTCATAGTTGCCTTTACTTTAAGTTAATTAA
This sequence comes from Viscum album, assembly GCA_963277665.1. Taxonomy (NCBI): domain Eukaryota; kingdom Viridiplantae; phylum Streptophyta; class Magnoliopsida; order Santalales; family Viscaceae; genus Viscum; species Viscum album. The sequence continues at coordinate 1,246,992,067 of OY728147.1, forward strand.
TCTAAAGTATCATTATCCCTTCCAAGTGGATCCATGGAGTCCCAAAATCGACCAAAGTATGACCATGGTTTTACATGACTTATCCAATAAGGTTTGGAAATGTATTAATGTAATTTTATATTATTATCATATTATTTTTACCTTGATTTACCCTATTTACCTTTATCCACTGTAAATAAAAATCAATAGACATTATTCATAAAAAATAATTTTCATCATATTGACTAAAATATAAATTTATAATGACAAAACATTATGTAGGATTTTAGAAATTCAATCCAAAAAAACATCAAAATTTTATTTAAATAAAAAAATCAATTTTTTTATCTCGACTTTGTGGTTTCACTATTCATAAAAAAATTGATGTTTTTTAGAAAATTAGAAAAACTAATCCTAAGATATATTTGATATTATGAATTGAAAAATTATGTCTATTTTAACAAATTTAAGACATAGAAGTCAGATTAATTAATTTAATGTTAATTCCCATTAACAATACAAATAGCGTGTTTTTAAGAAAAAGTAACTATCAATAGAATGATACTTGTTTATATAAAATATCAAAGACAAATTAATTCCAATGACCAGAACTAGATTAAATGGTATAATAGTAATCTAATTAAACTTTAAAACCTATTAAAAATATAATCTAACCATATAAATAAATTATATTTAAAGGTACATTTGAATATAAATACAGTTTTTTTTCATTATTCATAAAAAGCGAATTTTATCAGAAAAATGCCAATATTTTATCAAATGTATATTTTGATGTCCTGATTCTAAAAAAGAATTTTATTAGGTAAAATAGAACATATAAAAAAGAATATAACTATATTTTATTCTGTTTCTCCATCAAAAGGTGGTAAATTAATCATTTAATGTAAATTATTATAATGTTATATTCATTCACAATTTTAGCATCTAAATTTCATTGGATGAATGTAAAAACATTTAAAAAACATGAATAATCATATTTTTGTTAGTTCTATTCATTCCCATTAATACAATGGCATGTCATTAAATAAATTTTAATATAATAATAATATATTATTAGTGTGCATTGAATGATTTCAAATAAACCCATTGTTGCGTGTTGGGTACGCCATTGAACATATCATCCAATTATAAATTAAAATTAATTATTAATTTTAGAAAAATTAATAAATAATAAAATTGCATATTATTTTTTTATCTATGATGTTACATCCTTCCCTCGTTTGGTAATTTCATCCACACAATTTTAAAATTGGGCTTGTAACTGCATTTAAAGTCCCACATCTGAAAAAGAGTTAATAAATCTGTCATATTAAAATAAAAGATGAAAAGTAAAAAGGTCGCCCTAGAAAAAAGATACAATGAACAAATGATAATATGGATATGGAATAGAAAAAAACATTCAGGTTCTGATGGAGTGTGATAGAAAACATGATTTTGAGAATGATATTCACAGGAAAATCATTAACTTTTGATGGGTTAAATGATCTATGCATCCATAGTAGGAAAAGATAATAGAAAAAATTTTCGGTTTTAAGTTAATTTTCATAATTTTGATGAATTTATATATGTTCTTAACTAAAAATATAAGAAAATATACTTACTGGTCATGTAGACTTTCATCCTTTACTAAATTTCTACTTAAAACTCATTTTTTCATCAAACGATTAGTATTCAAGATGACTTGTTAACATTGAATGTTCTATAATTAACTTCTAGAGTATCAACTAATACACAAAAGAAGAACTATATTTTTTCACATGTCTTTAGACATTATCCAAACCTAAAATGGTTTGTTAATGATCTGATAATCCCCAAAATGGATATTATTTTTCAAAAAGAAATACTACTCTTGATCTCTAAAATTGGTCAAACAATACCCAAAGTTCACCAAAGACCATTCAATAAATGGTTGTTAATAAGATACTTCAATATAATGAAAACTAATTTTGAAACCCAAATCTCTGAAGGATTTAATCACATAGTCTCTGAGGATTAATTTTAACATTAATCTCCAAATAACCTCAGTTACTCTTAACGTCTCATATTAAAATGTTGTTAACCTAATCGCATATTCTCAATGATAGGTCAATAATTTTCATAGGTAATCCAAAATCAACTTATTATTAATTCATAAAATCATGAATCTAAAAAGAATTAGTTACACTAACTAGGGACTTCATGTAGTCTAGTGGTAGGAAATAAATCGCAATCTCACTTCAATTGTGGGTTTCATTCCCACTGCTTTTTCTGAAGAAACAAGTTGTCATGTGGTCTGTGTGTTGTCATTTTTCAAAAACTATATAATTTTATAGAATTCCCAAAAAAGTGATAAATTCATCCAAAATATCCTTAACATACATTAAACAGAAATCTTATATAATAAATTTCATTTTACATCCCAATATGTATTAACCTGTAATCCCCTCAAATTTTAAGATCATATAAACCCAAATGGTTCTTTATAACTATATTCACAAAAGGAATAATAATTATTCCTTGAATAAAATTTTCATATATCATACTTCAGGGTTACACATAATATAAAAAGTATTCTAATGTAATCTCATCATCAAAAGAGCCTTATCATTTCACCATCCTAAAATCTTCATTAACACATGAATCCCTTATATGTTCAATTCGTACTCATTCAACATTCTTCATGATCCATTAACCATTCTTTTCCATCTTATTCTGAAATAATATTTCCTAAAAAAATAATGAATCATAATCTATGATTCTATAATTTCTAAACATAAGTTAATAAATAATCCACAAAATTCATTAGTAATTGTCAATTTTCTCATCCTCAATTGTAATGTCATTTGGTATTGGTAAAAATAATTTTGTATGATACTGGTGATTCCATTCTCGAGAATTCTTCGTATAACATTTATTTTTATAATGACCATGTACTCCAAATTTAAAACATTTAATTGAAACCTCAAAAGAACTTATTTCCTGTTCCTAGAGTCATTTAGATGATTCCTTTTCTATGGCAGGGTCATGCTTTATGACCTTCACATACACATCTATAGCATCTTCCTGTCCCTTTGAAACATTTTCCTATGTATTTCTTTCCACATCCTTGAAAAATTGGTTTTTGGATATACATACCTTTATGATTATTACCAGAAATGTTGTGGGGATATTTTTCATGAATATATGATTCCATATAAAAATCTCCAAGGTTCTAGTAGTCAATCATGACTCCAGATAGTTGGTTGAGAATAAACACAAGGGTTCTCATTGTAGATCCCATATTATTTAGTTTTTCATTTAGAAAACCATAATAGTTTTCTTCACATACACTACTACTTTGGTGCCCACTAGATCTTTCTATTTACTAAAACCAAAAAGTTAAGTGTGAGTATATCAGTAAAATCAACATATAATATCTTATGATGGTGTAAATACTAATATATAATTATTCATGTTATCTAAAACTCATTCAATTTATCTAAAAAAATGAATCATTCATAAATACTAACCATTATGGTAATGTAACTTATGATTAAACAACACTCTAACCTCTAAAGATATCTAAATCAACCTATGATACCAACTATAAGGACCCATCCTTAAAAATTGCATAATATTTAAATAAATGAATATTTCACATAGAGGATCTTTTCAGGTTTAGAGTTTTATAGAATTAGTCCATAATGATTTCATTACATGTTCAAAATTACAAGGTAGACTATTCTACTCGGTTTCCATATTTTTCATTATATAGACAATCTTGAAAAAAATAGTCATGTCTATTTCCATGATTTAGATAGCATGGATTTTCCATGATCCCATCCGTGACCCTATTCATCTTTAAATCCTATGGGAAACGTATCAGAAATATTGGATGAGAATAGAAATCTCTTTAAGGGTTATAAAATAAGGAAGGAAAACATTATCCCATCAATAAATAAAAATCAATAAAACCAGACTTTTGAATCCTAACATACCTTACGAAATCATAAGATTTATGAATAACACACAAAAATCATGAATCATAAAGGTAACTTGTGGAATTCATAACATACATACATTTTATTTATCACAACTAGATGAGGAGTCACATTTGGAATACCCATTATATTATATTCCCTAAATCTCTTCGGAGAAACATTAACGTTTACCGCCATCATGTTTCCCAATGCATTGGAGAGCTATCTTGGACTCACCCACCCTAGGATTATCACAGATCCACCCGTATACATAAACAATTCCCAATAACCATAAAATAATCACAATAAATAACACAAGTATTAATTAAATATAAAATTTCCACAAAAAAATTTATCAAATCAAGATATTGAAATAAATAATGAATTATCAATAATTTTTCAAAAACATTTATATCATTTAATAAATATATTTTTGAATAAAAGTATCCCACACCACTTAGAAAATTTAAAATAAATTATTATTTGAAAAAAATAAATGTCCACATAAATAATTAATTAAACACATTTTTATGACATGGACATTAAGGATAAATATTCAGATGAATAAATCAATAAAACATTTATAATGATATTTTAGTTAAACGGTTTCTAAAAAATTGAGAGACTCTTGAATTCAATTAATTGAGGAATAACATTTAATCAGAACTTTATAATGTCATGAGAGTAAATGGATTCATGATATAATATTCCAAAGCACACTATATACACCAAATAAAAGTGAATTGGTTCATAATGTTAATGAAGTCTCAATGGAATGTAAATTGAGACGAATTCCCTTATAAAACGCTATATTTATATTATGGATAAATCAATTACATAATAATGTGTCAAAAATATAAATACACTCAATATGATTGGATATTAATTTTAAAACAATCATATGAAATTAACACATGTTATTTTTAATACAAAACCAATGACTTTCATGTTTAACTCAATGAATGGAAATAGAGTTAAAATAACTCTTAACAAGTTCATTTGGATGACATGTGAATTTATGAATTGAGTGGTTATGTGTTTGAAAAGTATATCAACAAAAATGGGAGTAGAAATTACCACATAAATAAATAAATAGTGATTCCACACATAATCATAGCTGTATGTAATTATGAATTATAAGATTAACACAAGGAATGGAAATTCGATTAAAAGGTTCCCGTACCAATATGATATCTTATGAAACATAAAACCCATGAAAGAAGGTCCATAAAATGAATATTTAAATACCCATAAAATGAATTATATTATGAAGAGAAAAAATTCATGGGAATTACATACACCACACAAAAGGAAATAGTGGAAAATATAGCATGAATCTCACAAGAATAAAAGTAATATGAGAGTCCCTTACCACATTGTAATCAATCGAGTCATATGACAAAAAGTAAATAAAAACAGAATTATATAAAGAATTACATGAATAAATAGTGGAACATTTCAATATATTTCAATTTCAGTAAACAACACACCAAATGCAATAAATTATGGGCAAACAATGGAATTCTCAAAGAATTAAAAGTGAGATAAGAAATCCCTTACCTCGTGTCCGACATGACTTTTTTGTTCCTTTTTCTTCTTGAATAATAATCTTAAGATAATTTATAATTAATTAGAAAACCTTTTTCAAATTTATTTTTCCTTTTATATCACTTATTACCATTTTATAAACATTATGTAATCATTAATGTTAATAATGGTCATTTTGTCGATATTTGGTATTTGAGTAAAAAATGAACACCATATAATTACAAGTTGTCACGTGGTCAAATTTTAATTATATCCAGAATTATATTCATGATTTATATATAATTTATATAATATATATCCACTATATAAATTTATTTATAATTTTATATAACATTTGTAGCTATGAAATGAAATGCACCATTCAGGGAGATGGTAAGTCGAACGTACTCATGAACGCTGCTTTCATTTCTATTTTTTTTTATATTGGAATTTAAATTAAATGATACAAAGGAATATTATAATTAAATAATAATATGAAATATAATATCATTAATTTCATCCTTTATACATCCCACATATGGCATTAACGAGTCATATAACTTTGAGGGGTGGTATTTCACACTTCCTCTATTCAAAATATCACATTTACCCATTATGGAAACCAAAACGTTATACTATAAAATAAAAAAACAGAAACATAAAGAAAACCAAATAATAATATATATCATATATAAATATAGTGTCATATTAATGGCCATCATTATAAGCAGTATATAAAAATCCAACAATCATTATTTCGTGAGGAGATAATTTTCCATTCATATAAACATTGTGTTCTTCACCAATTTGATAGAGGTGTGTGTAAATGTAGTACAACTACTTCTCATAACAACATCATAGTATATTGAGGATACATATATTGTTATAAAAGAAAATTAATAAAAAGATTTTAGGTGCTTTAGAAGTAAATTAAATGAAAATAAGTTAAGACAAATTCTTACCTTTATTTTTTGTAACTTTTTTTGGATTAAATCAAAAGGACTCTTTGATGTGAATTTTTCCTAGAGTAAGGCTTCCAGGAGGAGGAGTGCGATTTTTAGATCTTATTTGTCATGGTTTTGGATTATCCAAGTGGCTTGAGTGGTCTGATGAATGAGTTAGAAATGATGACTTTGTACAAGGGGGAGGAGGGGCTCTTTATGAAAGTATGAAAATATTATTTTATTATATAATGATATTCAGTTTCTAAAGGTCCAAAACTAATTATAGTCAAAGATAAGATGACTAATGGTGGAAATAATATCATCCAAAAATAATTGAATAGGTTTTGGATATTGTTTTAATATTTATAATCATATTTATTTAAATCATTTATTAATGTGGTAAATACTACATCATTATTATGTCATAAATAATTTAATTTATTTGATGATTTCTAAAAATTATAAAAAAATTTCTATGAAGTAGGAAATATTTTGATATTTACAATTAATATTTATATCCCGAAATATAATATATATAACACCTTGTAAAAATTAATTTACTAAAAAATATTTGTTTTTCTCAAAGATGCCTTTACAGTAACTTAATTAACATAAAGTGTCATTATCCCTCCCATGTGGCTCGATGGGGTCCCAAAATAAAACCATGGATGACCATGGTCTTCCATGACTCATCAAATAATTTTATGATATGTGTTATATTAATTTTGTATTATTATGATATTATTTTTTCCTTGAATTACCCTATTTACCATTAACCACGGTAAATAAAAGTCAAAAGATATTATTCAGAAAAAATTATTTTCATCTTATTGAACCAAATTATACATGGTAATAAAAACCATTTATATTTTATTTTATTAATTAAATCCATAGAAGTATCAAAATTTCATTTAAATGAAAAATTCAGTTTTTTTAACAACGACTTTGTGGTTTTACTACTCTTAAAAAATTGATGTTTTTCAGAGAAATACAAAAATTCAGCCTAATATATATTTGATATTCTGAATTAAAAAATTATGTCTATTTTAAAAAATTTAAAACATATAAGTTGGATTAATTAATTTAATATTTATTCTCATTATCAAAATAAATAGATTGTTTATAAAAAACAATAACTATCAATAGATTTATACTTGTTTATGTCCAATTTCAAAGTCAAATTATTTCCGATGACCAAAATTTGATTAAATGGTAAAAGAATAATTAAATTAATCTTTAAAATAAATTAAAAAGATAATATATCAATATAAATAAATAATATTAAAAATAACTTTCAAATTAAAATAACGTATTTTTTATTATTCATAAAAATGATTTTTATCAGAAAAATACAAAAAAAATTGCCCAATGTAAATTTTGATATCCCGATTCTAAAAAAGAATTTTATTCAGTAAAATAGAACATATAAACGTTATTATAACTTTAATTAAAGAGGATTCTCCATTTAAAGGTAGCAAATCAACTATGTAAGGTAAATGAAACTTAAAATTAGATTCATTCACATTTAAAGTCTCTATTTTTATTGGATAAATGTAAAAACATTTAAAAAACATGTATAATAATATTTTAGTTAGTTCAATTCATTCACGTCAATAAAACATGAAGGGGTTAACTACCATTGAAAATAATAATATTATATTATTAGTGTGCAATGAAGGATTTCAAAGAACCCCATTGTTGCGTATTGGGTATGCCATTGAACATATCATCCCCTTTAAAGTAAAATAAAGAAATAATTTTAAAATATTAATAAATAAGAATATATAATATTCTTTATATACCTAGGATGTTATATCCTTCCCCCCATTTTGATAATTTCATCCTCACAATTTTAAATTTGGGCTCGGAACAACATTGAAAGTCCCACATCTGAAAAAATGTCATTAAATCTGTCACTTTAAAATAAAGGAAGAAAATTTCAAAGGTCACACCAGAAAAAAGATACTAGAATTCCATGATAATATGGATATGTAATCGAATTAGAACTATCATATTCTGATGGAGAGTGATAGAAAACATGATTAGGATAATGTTAACCACCATAAAATCCCAAACATGTGATGGGTTAAAATGTATTTGATTCCATTGTAGGCAAAGGTAACATACAATGTTTTTGGTTTTAAGTTATTTTTCATAAATTTGATGAATTTATATATGATATTGACAAAAAATATAAAAAACATAATTACTTGTTATGTAGAATTTCATGTTCTACTAAATTTCTACCACAAACTCATTTTTTCCTCAAATGTTGAGTATTCAAGATGACATGTACTCATTGAATGTGCTATAATCAACTTATAGAGAATCACAAAATCCAAAAAAAAATAATAACTATATTTATTCCCATCTTTATGGACTTTAACAAAAACCAAAATGGTTGGTTAATGATCATATAATCCACAAAAAGGATAATCTTTTACAAAAAGAAAAACTACTCTTGACCTCTAAAATATGTCAAACAATACCCAATGATCAAAAAAGTCCATTCAATATGTAGTTTTTAATAAAATTACTCAATGTAATCAAATCTATGATTGAAACCCAAATCTTCTAATGATATAATAACATATTTTTCGATGATAAATCTTAACATTAATCTCCATGTAACTTCAGTTACTCTTAATGTCTCATATTGGAAAGAAGTTAACCTAATTAAATATTCTCCATGATAGGTTAATCACTTCTATAGGAAACCCAAAATGAACTTATTCTGGATTAATAAAATCATCTAACTAAAATAAATAAATCATACTAACTAGATACTTCACATAGTCTAGTGGTAGGCGATAAATTGCAGTCCCACTTTGGTTTTGGGATCGATTCCTGCAGCTTTGTCTGACGTGACGAGTTGTCACATGGTCTTCATGTTTTCCTCTTTCCAAAAATATCTAATTTTATAACATTTCCAAAAAAGAGATAAATTCATCCAAAACATCCATAACATACATTAACCACAAATGAAATCTATTAACTTTTATTTTGCATCCCAAAATGTATTAACATGTAATTACCTCAAATTTTAGGATCATATAATCACAAATATTTATTTATATCTATATTCACAATAGAAAAGATAATTATTCCTTGAATAAATTTTCATATATCATATTTCAGGGTTACACATACTATAAAAAGTCTTCTAATGTAATCTCATCATTAAAAGTGCATTATCATTTCACCATCCTAAATTCTACCTTAACACATGAATCCCTTATATGTTGACTTCATACTCATTTACAATAATTCCTGATCCATTAACCACTCCATTCCAACCATTTTTGAAATACATCTTTGTTACAAAATAATCATGAATCATAATCTATGATTTAATAATTTATAAAAACCAGTTAAGAAATAATCCATAAATTTCATTGGTCATTTTTAGTTTTCTCATACTCAATTAGAATGACATTATGTATTGGTAAACATATTTTTTTATGATACTAGTGATTCCATTCTCGAAAATTCTTCGTATGACATTTTTTTGTATAATGACCATGCATTCCAAATTTAATACATTAAATTGATCCCTCAGTAAGAACTTCTTTCCCTTTCCTAGAGTCAACTGGATGCTTCCTTTTTTCATGGTAGGCTCTTGCATTATGACATTCACTTCCACATCTATAACATCTTCATATCCCATTGATACATTTTCTTATGTGTTTTTTCCACATCCGTGAAACATATGTTTTTGAAAATACATACCTTTATGATTATTACCTATACATCTGTGGGGATTTGTTTATTTCGTATGATGCCATATAAAAATCACAAATATTCTGGTGGTAAATCATGTCTACAGATAATTGGTTGAGAACAACCAAAAGAGTTCCCATTCTACATCCCATTTTATTAAGTTACCTCATTCAGAAAACCATCACAGTTTTCTTCACATCCACAACTACTTTGGTGCCTTCTAGATCTAGCCATTTACTAAAACAAAAAATGTAAGCATGAGAATATCAGTAAAATCATCATATAATATCTTATGAGGCGGGTAAATACTAATATATAGTTATTCATGTTTTCTTAAACCCATTAACATTATCAAAAAAACTTTGCCTATTTCAAAAATCCTAACCATTATGGTAATGTAACTTATTATTAAATAAAACCCTAACCTCTAATGTTATCTAAATCATCCTATGATACCAACTATAAGGACCCAACCTTAAACATTACATAATGATGATATAAATGAATAATTCACATTGATGATATTTTAAGGATTATATTTTTAGAGAATTAGGCCATAAATATTACATTATATTTCATTAATTACAAGGCAGACACTTCTACTCAGTTTCCATATTTTTCACTAAATAAAAACTCTTGAAAAAAAGATTCATGTCATGTCACATGTTTTAGATAGCATGAATTTTCCATGATCCCATCTTTGACAATATTCATCATTAAATCTTGTGTAAAACATATCAAAAGAATGGGATGAGCATAAAATTCTTAGTAATGGTTATAAAATAATGAAGGAAAACATTATCCCATCATCAAATACAAATCAATGAAACCATACTTTGAAATCCTAACATACCTTACGAAATCATAAGATTTACGAAAAACACACACAAATAATGAATCATAAAGGTATCTTATAGAATTCATATCTTACATACGATGTATCTATATAATATACATATGGAGTCAGATTTTGAATTCCCATCACATTATATTCCTTAAATCTCCTAGGGGAAAAATTAAGGTTTACCTCTGTCATGTTACCCAATGCATTGGAGATCTATCTCACGCTCACCCGCCCTAGGTTTATCACAGAACCACTCGTATACATAAAAAATTACCAATAACTATAAAATACTAATAACACATAACACAAGTATAAAGTAATGATAACATTTCCACATTCTAATATATCAAATCAAGATATCGAAACAAACAATTGTTTATCAAACCATTTTCAAAACCATTTAAAGCATTAAATAAATAGATTTTTTCATCAAAGTGTCTAATGACACATTGAAACATTTAAATAAATTATAATTTTAAAACATTAATATCCATATAAATATATACTTAAAACCATTTTTAAAACATGTACATTAATGATAATTATTTTTAATAATGAATCTTTAAAACATTTAAGATGATTTTTTAGTTAAAGAGTTTTTAACAAAATGAGAGACGGTTGGATTAAATTAATTGATGAATAACATTTAATCAGAACATTATAATATCATGAGAATAATGGGATTCATGATATAATATTCCAAATGATAGTATATGCACCATATAAGAGAGAATTGGTGAATAACGATAATAAAGTCTCAATGGAATGTAAATTGAGACGAAATACCTTATAAAAATGCAATCCTTAGATTAAGGATAAATCAATTACATAAAAATGTGTGAAAAATTTAAATACACTCAATATGATTGGATATTCAGTGTAAATAAGTCAAAGTTAATTCACACATTTTTTTTAAATACAAAACCAACAACGTGGATGTTTGACTCATTTAATGGAAATTACTTTAAAATTACTCTTATCATGTTCATATCGATGACTTGAGAATTTATGAAGGGGGTGATCGTGTGAATCAAAATTATTTCAACACAAAGTGGAGTGTTAATTAAAAAATAGTTAAATAAATAGTTATTCTACACATAATCATATCATGACAAAATTATGAATAAGAAGATTATCCCAAAGAATAGAAATTGGGTTAAAAGGTTCTCGTACCAATTTGTTATCTTACAAAACATACATCCCATGAAATGAGGAACAAAAACTTAATGTGTAAATGCACAAAAATTGAAGTATATTACATAATTAATACAATCATGGGTTGTACATACACCACACAAAAGTAAATAGTGGAAAATACAGAATGAATCTGAAGGGAATTAAAGTGAGATGAAAACCCCTTATCACATTGTAATCAATCAAGTCGTATAAAAAAAGTAAATTACCCACAAATTATTCACATAATAACATGAATATAATGTGTATCATTCTAATATATATCAAATGGTAGTACAAAATGCACCATATGCAATAAATTAGTGGCGAAAAATGGAATTCTCCCAGAATTAAAAGTGAGATAAGAAATCTCTTACCTCGGGTCCGACATGACATGTTTGTTCCTTGTTCTTTATAAATAGTAAGATTAAGGTAATTAATAATTGATTGAGAACCATTTTTAAAGTTTATTATTTCTTTTATATCACAAATTAACATCATATAAAAATTATGTAGTCATTTATGTTAATAATGGTCGTTTTGTCGATATATGGTACTTGTGTAAAAAATGAACACCTTATAATCAGAAGTTGTTCACATGGTCTAAAGTTAATTACATACAGAATTATATTCATGATTTAGATATAATATATATCATATATATCAAGTATATTCCTGTATTTATAAGTATTATATAACATTTGTAGGTAATAAATTAAATGCACCGTTCATTGAGACGGTAAGCCGTATGTACACATTAACACTACATTCATTTCTATTTCTTATTTTAATGGAATTAAAACATAATGATACATAGTTATATTATAATTATAGTATATTATCATATATTATATCATTAATTCCATCCTTTTTATGTAACACATATGGCATTAACGAGTCATATCAATTTGAGAGGCGGTAGTCTGCACTTCTCAAATTAAATTATCGTGTTTACCTATCACAGAAACCATAAAGGTATGACATAAAATGAAAATAATGAAGAATAAAGAAAAAATATACCTAATATAAATCATATATAAATATAGTTTCATCTTAATGGAAATCATAATAGGTTGAAGTAGATAATCGAACCATCATCGTTTCATGAGGTGTTAGTCTTCCATTCAGAGAAACATTATGTTCATCAACCATTAGATGGTGGTGTGTGTAGGTTTAGTTCTAAAACTTCTAATACAAATATCCTAGTATATTGAGGATACTAGTGTTTTTACAAAATATTGGAATAAAAAGAGTTTAGGGGTTGTATAGGTAAAAATTAAAGAAGAAAAGATGAATCGTTACCATTATTTTGTGTAACCCCATTTGATTTGAATCAAAAGGACTTATTTAAGTGCCTTATTCTAATTTTAAGTCTTATAAGAAAAGTAAAGGGATATTTAGAGCTTATTTATGGAGGGTTTGGACGAGACATGGGGCTTGACAGGTGTGAGTAATGAGTTAGAAGTGAGGTCTTTTTATACGGGGGAGGAGGAGCTCTTTAGAAAAGTGTGAAAATTTTATTTTATTATATAATTATATTCGTTTTCTAAAGGTACAAAACTAATTAAAGATTAATATAATATGACAAATGATCAAAATAAAATATTCCAATAATAATTGGACAAGTCTAGGATATTGTTTTAATATTTATTTATTTATTTATTTAAATCATTTATTAATGAGGTAAACACTACATCATTATCATGTCATAAATAATATTATTTTTTTGATATCTAAATATTAATAAAAAATTACCATGATGTGGGAAATCCTTTTAGGTTTCCAATGAATACTTATAGTCAAAATGAGTTTTTATGTAATCCCTTGTAAAAATTAATTTCTTAAAAAATTATTTGTTTTTGTCATTTTTCCTTTACTTCATGTTAATTAATCTAATGTGTCATTATCAATATCATGTGGCTCCATGGGGTACCACAATCGGCCCAAGGATGCCCATGGTCAGATAAGACTCATCTAATAAGGTTAGGACAATGGATAAGGTAATTTTGTATTATTATGATTTTATTTGTACCTTAAATTACCTAATTTATCTTTATTTTTGGTAAATAAAAGTCTAATGTTACTATTCACCAAAAATTATTTTCATTTTATTGAAACAAATTTTACATACTAATAACCATGATGTATGTCATATTTTTTAAATTCATCCACCAATGTAGTAAAATTTTATTAAAATGAATAAGTTAGTTTTTTAACTACGACTTAGTGGTTTCACTATTCATCAAAAATTGATGTTTTTCAGAAAAAAAAACGAAAGAATCAGCCTAAGATATAATTGAAATTATGAATTCAAAAATGATTTCTATTTTACCCAATTTGAAACATGAATATTTTATTAATTAATTTAAAATTAATTCCCATTATCAAAACAAATAGCCTGTTTTTTTGAAAACAATAACTATCAAATGATTGATACTTGTTTATGCCCAATTTCAAAGTGAAATTAATTCCAAATACCAAAATTGGATTAAATGGTTAAAAATAATATAATTAAACATTAAAAACATTTAATGGATAATATAATAATATAAAAAATTTTTATTAAAAGGTACTTTTGAATTAAAATGTAGTATTTTTCACAATTCATAAAAATTTCAATTTTATCAGAAAAATTCTAAAAATTTACCAAAAGTTAATTTTGATGTCCCAACTATAAAGAATAATTTTATTTGGTCAAATATAACCTCTAAATGTGACTATAACAATATTTAAAGAGGTTTCTCCATCAAAAGGTGGTAAATTAACCATTTAAGGTAAATTAGGCTTCAAATTAGATTCATTCACATTTCAAGCCTCTAACATTTATTGGATAAATGTAGAAACATTTAACAAACATGTATAATCATATTTTAGTTAGATCAATTCATTACCATCAATACAAATACTAGGATTTAACTACCATTTAATATAATATTACTATATTATTAGTGTGTAACGAAAGATTTGAAAGAGACACGTTGCTGCGTATTGGGTACGCCATCAAACAAAGCATCCCCATTAAAGTTAAATTAATATTTAATATAAAATATTAATAAATATGAAAATGTCATATTATTTATTTACCTAGGATGTTACAAAAGGTCCCACCCATGTCATTGTGAAATTATTTTTAAATGGGCCACAAAAACAAAAATCATTCATAGTGGCATAACCCATGAAATAAAATTGGTTTTCATAAAACCTCTTCAATATCAAAATAATCTTTATAAAATATCATTAAACAAATAATACAATAAAATCATATTAAAAATAGGGATAAAAAGAAAACCATGTTTAAGAGATTCATCTTAAATTGAATATTATTTTGATTAAACACTAGAACCAGATTCTTTAGAGAAATATCATTTCTTCTCCAAAAACGTTTTCTTTTCTAAAAATATTATGAAATTTTAAAAGAAAATATTTTAGGTCAAAATAAAGATGAAATAGTGTAATGTAATCCTCATTTAAATAAGGAATTATAATACTATAAAAATACATTAATGTCGTATATGTTAAAAATCATTATCCTCATATATTTGTCCAAAAAGTCAAAAAGTATCTCATATGGTAATCACATGAAAGATTAATTACATAGAATGTTATAAAAGTCTAAAATGGGTAAAAATTCCCTTAAAAGGAAATTTTATAATATTAAAAATACTATCAAATCATTTTTATAAAATATTTGAATAAATTATAAATATATCCCCAATAAATACTTATGTGTAAACAAACTACAACTAAAAAATATTATTTTTGAAAAATTATCCCAAACCCTAGGTCAAATATGCATCTTATCAGTTCTAATATTATTTATAATAATTTATATAATGTTATTAACATATTTCAGAATCACGGTCTTCATATACGATCATATTATTCAACGTTTTTTGTAACAATTCATTGATACTAGTTATTCCGCTTTGAACAACTTTCTGATCGTATGCATGTTTTGTTGAATAATTTCTGGTGATCCTTATTATGTTATATTTATATAATTATAAAATTATATTAACATATTAAATACCATACTTATTCATTCTGTACATTTTTAAAATTATTCATTAGTGGATATCATGTCTAACAAATCTCATTGCATCGTGTAGATGGTAGGTCGTACATACACAAGAGTGATGATGTCATTCCCATAAATGTTTAATGGAAATTATTTTCATTGTGTACATTATTTAAGAATAAATATCATTTTATAATAATCATATATAATAATTAATACCATTTTATACCCATAAAATTATGTTGGTGGTGAAAAACATATTACACCATGACGTGGAGATGGTAAGTCATACCTATGTACGCATGTTGACTTCATCTTTCATATAATGGATAGATTTTTTAATATAATTTATTCATAATTATAATAAATTTTCCGTATATAAGTTATAGTTGTTTTTTTTATTCATTAATTAAACACCTCCTGAATTATATGTCAAAATAGAAAGAAATATGAAAGAATCGGTAGAGGAGATTGCCTTTTATTTGACGTGCTCTTTTTTGATATCATCTAAATTGAACTATAGTTGGTATATTGAGCAGACCAGATCCCCTATATTGTAACTAATGAATTTTAGAAGTTAAATGTGAAGTTTATAGATGAACATGATGAATTAATTAGTTGTGGTGAAATGATGGAGGAGGTGCCCTTTAATAATTGAGGTAAGGGGCACTTTTGGAAACCACAAAAATATTAATTTATAATAATTTTAAAATAAATAAAAATACGTCCAAAATGAGATATATTCTAATAAATGTTATTAAATGATTGTTATAACATCATCCAATGGAATTTATATTTATTTTTATTTCAATTTAAATATTAAAATTTTAATTGAAAATTAGTTATTCTATTTATTTTTATTTAAAAAATCTATTTTCCCCCCATTAAATGGGTAAATTATTTTATTCTTTGATTTTAATAATACAATATATAAATAATTTAGAAAATTTTAGAACCATTAATAATTAATATATAATTTTACTTTTTTTATGATTTTTAAATAATTTTAAAAAACTTTATTTTAACAGAATATGAATTGTGTCTACTTTGAAACTCTTCATTTCATGGTTTTTAGAATGATTTAGATAAGGTTTAATCTGCAAACTAATAATGTTATTATATCTATAATGGGTCAAGGCCCTCTAAAAATTCATTTGATAAACATGTTATCCAAAATTATATTTATTTTAATTATTTTAATAAAAAAATAGTTGATATCTTCATTAATAAAATAATAACTACATAAATATAGTGTGATAATTTAATATAATTATATGTAGAAAACATTTTTAAATTACAATAAATTGATGAAACAATTAACTAATTTTCATGATAATATATGTAGTAAAATTAATATTCCTGAAAATCCATCCTTAAAAATGTTATTATTATTAAAGTATGAATGTGAAAATATAAACATAACATGATATGAAATAGAATAACTGTAACACTATCTTTTATAAATTCAAAATGGTCACATTATCACAACATAGATTATTATGGTCGAGATATACTCGACCAATATGATTTGGTAATGTGTTTATGCCATTTTATGGTTATTAATATATTAATACAAATTGTTTTATTGATTTCCTATCAATTAATTAATATTTAGATCATAAAAGTATAAGACATTATGTTATTTATTAATTTAATATAAATAACAAAATTACAATGATTTATGTCATTATTTTTTAGTCTATATAACATTTATGTTCGAATAGATCACCTGGTTAACCCTATTATAATATTTTTATACTTATAAGAAATTTGAGTTTGATATTTTTTCACATTTATTGGTTTTGGTATTATCTGTGTAATTTTCATTGACATATAGTCCATAAACAAATAGGTTTTGAACCTATGATTTTATGAGTATAATTTAATCATACAAAAAATTTGTAGGTATTAGGATCATTTTATTCTCCTTAACATATTATTTTTTACACCAATTTACCTGATTTACCTTTAATCACGCTAAATAAATTTTACCATAGTTACAATATATAATATCCAAAAAAATAAACTAATAACATAAATTAGAACCACTGATTTCAAATATAAATCATTCTTTCATAATTATAATAATATAATCAGTAGAAATTAATTTGAAATTAATTACCATTGTCAAAAACCGAAAACCAGGTTTCTATGAATTAAAAACTAATCACAATATAGTTATGTCTTTATGTCCACTTTAATTGTGAAATTACATAGAATGAAAAAAATAGGAATAAATGATAAAAAAATAATATAATTTAAATTTAAATCCAATTAATAGCAGAATCATACTATATAAATAAATTAGATGAAAATGAATTTTTGAATTAAAATGAATTATTTTTAACTGTAAATTAAAATATGAATTTTATCATAAAAATACCAAAAATTCAAAAATAAACAATGTTTTTTTCAACATACAAAGAAGAAGTTTGTTTTGTCATATATAACATAATAAAATTTTTAAAATTCTTTTTAAAATGGGTGCTCCACCAAAAGGCAGCAAAATTGTATTTTATTAAAATACTTCCTTTATCTGAAAATTGAAATTATCTTTATATATGATTAACGTAAATGATATATAAAATTAAAAAAAATTAGTAAATAATATTCATAATGGCTAGATTATATCCCATTATATAATAATATTTTAATAAGATATTATTTTTTATTGAAACTCTATATTTCGTACAGAGCAAGATATCGAGGAAGGTCACCCTTTGCTGTAACAGAAGATAACCCAGTGATGCTTGTAGTGCATTGTATATTTGGTGTTTTGTATAAAATATTCTAAAAATATTTCTTTAATACATTGATCAAAAGCTATACTAATTATTTAGGGAAATTATTCAATCAAAATATCATGAAATTGTGTGTTACACAAGCCAACAAAAGTTACACGTATATTGCAAGCTAATACAATTTTGCATATAGCACAAGAAAATCATGGTGTATCGTAGAACACAAGACATCAAAGAAATTAAAAATAATCTATCTAATAAAATATCAATAAATAATCACACATTAATTTTAAAAATGTGACCTATCATTGAATGAAAATCCACAGTGACCCATATGGAATTATTTCTTATATATGTCCTTGGATGTCATGTTACGATTTCCATGGTTATGTTCTCCAACATCCGTGTTGGTTTTTGTAGTGGTTTCATCATCTTCATAAACTTTGGTCTTTTATCACTCACCTTTTTAAAAAAACGTTAACATTTATGTATATTTAAGAATCTTATTCATCATATTGTCCCACCAGTAGTTCTCTCAGAGATCTTGAAACATCTTTGTGCTCACTAGGTTAATATGAAAGGTCGATTTATGTGCGTCATTCAGAAGATCCTTCATTATCTCTAGATCTGATGGTACAAAAAACCTACTCCCAAATCATACAAATCATTTCTCATCAAACCTAAACTCGTAGTATTTCCCATTTCTAATATCATCCATACTTTTCATAATTTTCACATATTTTATTTCATTATCCATTATTTTCTTCAAGATAAATGGTTGAGATATAATTTGAAAATGTATTGGTGATGATAATCTCTAAAATATTATCTTGTCCATCCTCTATGAATCAGATAATATTGGATACTTATCAATTCTCATCATTGATAATGATCCAAGATCTATTGTACTTATAACATTCACTATCTTATTATCCCTACTAGGATGGTACTTGATTGGGATGTCATAATAATTGATGACATCTAACCATATTATCTGAATCATATTAGTCTTCTTCTATGTTAATATATATTTGAAACTCTTGTGATCATTTTATTTCTAAAACTTCTCCCCATTGAGATATTGCTTTCAAATTTTCAATGCAACGATCACATCTAAAAACTCAATATCATATATTAGACATTATTATTATGAATTTTCAACTACCTTGACAAATATTCTACCACATTATCATTTTAAATTAGTAAACATCCTATGACTTTCTTTCAAGAATCTCTATACACAACAAAGTGTTGTCCACTTTTCAAGAGTGTATGTACTGTCCTAGTTATAATCTATGTTTTGAGCTTCGTTCATATTTCATTACAATTTTGAGTCTAGAAATACATCACTTCCATCCAATTCAGTTTGGTAATTGGGTTGTAAAATCAACATAAGTTCATAAAAAATCATTAGTAATATTTTTCTAGGATATGGAATCTATATATATCTGTTAAAGATGTTGTCCTGGGCCACTCCTTGGTTGACTTTGTATTTGAAGGGTGCAAATATATCCAATTTTTAGTTATAAAATTGCCTAAGAATGAAAATTTCCTCATAAGGAACTCAAATTTACATTTGTTTTCATAAATTTTCTACCATTGTAAAGCCTTTAACATAGTATTCCAATAATTGTAGTGTTCTTCTAGGACATTGGAGTATATCAGAATATCATTGATAATGACTACCAAAAATTTGTCAATGTTATCCTATAAGACAAAATTCATTTAATCCATGAAAAATTATGGAGAATTAGTGAGTCCTATGGGAATCAATATGTACTCATTTTGTCCATAACTCATTCGAAAGGAATCATTGGGAATATATTTTTCCTCGCCTTTATTTGGTGATATCCCGACGGAAGGTCCACCATGATGAAAATTTTGGCCCCACATAGCTGATTGAACATTTCATCTACCCATTGGTAGGGGATGAATGTTATTTACCATTATTTTCTTGAGATCATGATGATCAATGTAGAGACTCATTAATACATGTTTCTTCTTCACGAAGAGGACTAGTGCACCCCATGGTGATGAACTCAGGCATATAAACTATAACGACCCACACTTTACATACATTGTTAATACTTCAAAATTGAATCACACTTATTACAACATATGACAAAACCACAAAGGACCGTATAGGTATAGTGTCTTTAGAAACTGGGAAACATAAACAACTGGTTCATAAATCTTCTACAGTGTCTCCCATTTATTTCATCATATCTAGGGTCCCTTTTAGCATATTCTACTTAATATCCATCTTCCTGGCCTGGGGAAAAGAAAACATAAAAGGGTGAGCTCAAATGCTCAGCAAGGGAAAATAAAGGAAATAAAAATCATATCATATCTTTTTGAAAATTAAAACCTGCAAAAGAGATCATAATATCTTAACATGGAATAAATCATAGAAGTGAAAATGAGATCCCCATAATCATAACATAAAACTTGAATCTTTGTGGCATGCACACATAATCATGGAAAATCATTTCTTGTTAGTCATGACTCATTGCCAAGACTATCTTAGTGGACAAAGTCCCTTTCTGAACCGAGTTCACTCCTCGTTTCAGTCCTGTATCACTGAACCGAAATAACCTTCCATTCCAGCCATGTCTATCTCATGAGATATAAAATCTTTACCCAATGCATTGGAGGGAGATATAGGTCCCACCCATCTTATAATGAATCCTTTCTTATGTGTGCCACGTAATCATAAAACATACATCATCGCATAACACATGTAACAAAAATGGGATTCTTGAAACATCATGACATCATAAAACAATTCATATAAGATAAAGGAATTCATAAAAATATTTCCATCACAACATAATCAAATCCATGTAATAATAGGGATAAAAAAAGAACCCTTTTATCATCTTAGATGGAAAATAATTTTGATAAAATACTTGAACTCCATTCTTGAGGAAAATATCCTTTCTACTTCAAAAACACTTTTCCTTTCTTAACATGTCATAAAATTTTAAACTAAAAGAAGTTGATTAAAAATAAACTTGAATACTTGTAAAGGAAGCTTCTTGGAAACAATGTTTTAGAAATCCATTCATGCCTTATACGTTAAAAAAACATTCTTCGTACTTTTGTCGGAAAAGTCAAAAAGTACCTCGTACGGAAAAACGACAAAAGATTCCTTTCATATTCTTTACTAAAAACTCACCTAAGGGTAAAATTGGATTTAAACTATTGAAAGTGGATGGAAACAATATTACATATTGAGGGAACATGGATGTGGATGATAAAATACACCCCAGTAAATACTTACGAATAAACAATCTCGGATAAAAATGAGATTGTGATATTTCCATTACCTTAGGTCCGATTTGCTTTGTTCGTGTCCGAAGCTCCTGTATAATGGTTTAAATAATGTTATTGACTTATTCCAGAATCATACATATTGATATGAGATCATATATGGTCATATTATTAGCTTCTTGTTAGTAATATTTCATTGTTACTTGTTACTCGGGTCTTTATAACTTTTTGTTCTTATGCGTGTTTTGTCGAATAAATTCTTATTCTTATCTTTAGGTTATAGATAATTCATTTCCAGAATGGTATTAGTGTATTATATACCATATTCATTCATTCAATTCATTTATATAATCATTATGAAATGAAGATCATGTAGAACGAGTCGCATCACATCGTGGAGACGGTATTCCGTACGTACGCACGAGTGATGATATCGTTCCTATGATCGTGGAATTGTATTGGAGTATATATATATATTATTTCAGTATCAATATTACTTAATATTAATCATATATAGTTACTGATTACATCATTATATCCATCCTTGTAAGGTGATGGTGGAAAATAGATTACACCACGGCGTGGAGACGGTATTCCGTACGTACGCACGCGTGGTGATTTCATTTTTCCGTAGGATGGATAGAAGTTGAATTAGGGTTGTTTCATATTTATAATAACATATCAGTATGTACGTAATACTGATGTTATTACTTTATCATGAAACAACTAAAGTAGAAGAAGTTGAAGAAGAAAGAAATTGAAAAGATCGGTAATGGATATTACCTCTTCTTTGGAACACCTCTTTGAATCCTCCACTAAGGGAACTAAGATTGGTCTTTGAAGAAGACCAGGACCTATAGGATTATTCTAGGGAAGTGGAGAGGAGAAAATGGCAGGGGTTGGCCGAGCTTGAGTGCTCAAATTGGTGTGAGGAGGAGGGGGAGGAGGTGCCCTTTTATAAGGGAGGAGAGGGGCACCTTAGGAATATCTCAAAATATTATTTTATATTAAAGTAAAAATCGGTTTATAATGCTTCCAAAGGGTCTTATTTCGAAGCTAAAGAGGGGATGGGTCGAAATACTATCAACCAATAGGATTTAGACAAGTTTAGGGTATTATTTTAACCTTATCAATTATATTTAACTCTAAGTTAATTAATTTAACTTTTACCATGTCTTTTTGTTTTCTTTCACTATATGGTTAATACACTTACTATAACATGCCAAACGAACCCCAAATTGTTTATTATTAATATATATATCCTTATCTAAGTCATTTGGCCGAACCTTAGATTTTTAGGAATAATATAACAATTAATAATATAATATTTCATTTAATAACTATTTTGTGTCAATTTTGACACTATTTGATATATGATTTTTGTGAAAGTAATAACAGAATTATATGTTCGAACCAAGTTGATTAAATCAACACTAATATATCATAGTAACCTATAATATTAGTGGAATTCATAAAAAGTCTCAAATTACATTTATTTTGGTATTTATATTATCAATTTTGTCAATATTTCATTAATAAGATAATTACTGCATCATCTTTGTGTCATAAATAAATTAAATTATTTGATGTCTAAAATTACAAATAAAATACCATCATGTAGGAAATCTTTTTAGCTTTCTAATGAATATTTACAATAGAATTTATCTTATGTATAACCCTATATTAAAAATGATTTACTTATTAAACTTTGATTTTAACTATTTTAACCCTTCTTTAAATAAATTAATAATAAATGTCCTAATCAAATCCAAGTGGGACTAAATGGTCATATTTTATTCCTAAGTTTGTTTTTGGTCGAATTACACTTGTCCAATAGAATTAGGACATGTGTTAGGGTAATATTGATATCATATTTACCCTTAGTTACCCTATTTACTATTAACCGCGGTAAAAAATAGTAAAAAGTTACTATTCACCAAAAAATTATTTTCATCTCATTGAAGAAAATTTTAGTCCTTGATATTAACCGTGTCTCTAGGATTTTTGAAATTCCATTCACAGAAGCGGTAAAATTAAGTTTTATGCAAAATTCAGTTTTTAACCTACCACTTAGTGGTTTCACTATTCATCAAAAATTGAAAGTTTTCAGAAAAATACCAAAATTTCACCCTAGGCTAATTTCGATATTCTGAGTCCCAAAATGAAGTCCATTTTGAAAAATAAAATTTATAAAATTTCAAAAAGTGGTTATTACTATTCATAACGGCTAGTTTTAATAGCATATTGTTGTTTAGTGAAACTCGGTATTGCGTACGACGCAAGCTATCGAGGAAGGTCGCGATTGCGTGTAAAGCAAGCCAAGCAAGTGTTATGTAGAAAAAGATTCCTTTGATGGTTTATATAACATAAAAGTCTCGGGTGTTACATTCTACCCCCCTTAAAAAGAATTTCGCCCTCGAAATTCGTCACTTTGCAACATACAAATGAGGATACTTCTCCCTCATCATATCCTCAAGCTCCCATGTAGCTTCTTCAAGTTGGTGGTTTCTCCATAAAACTTTCACCAAGAGAGTGGTCTTGTTTCGTAGGACATTTTCGCTACGATCCAGAATCTCTATCGGCTGTTCTTCATAAGAAAGATCTTGCTCCAGCGGTACAACTTCTGAGCTGAGTACATGTGAAGGATCTGGTATGTACTTTCTCAGGAGAGATACATGGAACACATCGTGAACTTGAGAGAGATTCGGTGGAAGCGCCAATCGGTAAGCTACCTTCCCAACACGATCCAGTATTTCAAAAGGACCGATATATCTAGGGCTCAACTTCCCCTTCTTTCCAAATCTCATAACCCTCTTCCAGGGAGATATTCGTAAGAACACTTTATCACCCACTTCAAACTCTAGGTCTTTTCTTCGGTTGTCGGCATAACTTTTCTGTCGACTCTGAGCTGCTCTTATGTGTTGTTGAATAGATCTGACCTTTTCTGCCATTTTATCAACAAGATCAGGTCCTAATAGCTTTCTTTCCCCAACTTCATCCCAGCAAGTTGGAGTCCTGCATTTCTTTCCATAGAGAGCATCATAAGGAGCCATCTGAATACTGGAGTGAAAGCTATTATTATAAGAAAATTCTACCAAAGGTAGGTGTTGATCTCAACCTCCTTTGAAATCCATAGAGCAAGCTCTCAACATATCTTCTAGGGTTTGAATTGTTCTCTCAGACTGACCGTCTGTCTGGGGATGATAAGCAGTGCTGAAACTCAACTCTGTATCCAGAGTATGCTGAAGACTTCGCCAGAACTTCGAGGTAAATCTCGGATCCCGATCAGATATAATAGAAAGTGGTACTCCATGTAATCTTACCACTTCCTTTACATATATCCTGGAAAACTGATCTAGAGAGAAATCCTCTCTAATAGGAATGAAGTGTGCAGACTTTGTAAGACGATCAACTATGACCCAAATAGCATTATTGCCTTTTGATGTTTTAGGAAGTCCTGTGACAAAGTCCATAGTGATGTTTTCCCATTTCCATTCGGGTATGGGTAATGGTTGTAACATCCCCTTAGACTTCTGTCTCTCAGCTTTAACTTGTTGACAAACCAAGCATCGAGAGACATATTCAGCAACATCTCTTTTCATGCCATCCCACCAGAAGTACTCTTTCAGGTCCCTATACATCTTCGTGCTTCCAGGATGAATAGAGAATGAAGAACTATGAGCCTCATCCAGCAGCTCTTTCTTTAATTCGGGGATGGGAGGAACGCAAACCCGATTCCTGAACTTTATTATCCCATCACAATCAAGGTTGAATTCAGGAACATTTCTCACCTTCTTTTGTAACTCGATATCTTCTTTCTGTGCCTCTTTAATCTTAACATGTATAGATGGTTGAACATTCATTTGAGAAAGATAAGATTTTTCCCCTTCCATTATAATTCCACGATCCATCCTTTGTAAATCCATAAATATTGGATCTTTTGTGATCCTCATCATGGATAAACTAGCATGGTCTTGTCGACTTAATGCATCTGCCACCTTGTTTGCTTTCCCAGGGTGGTAATGGATTGAGCAGTCATAATCCTTAATCAGCTCCAACCATCTTCTTTGGCGCATATTCAGCTCCTTTTGTGTGAAAATATACTTTAAACTTTTATGATCAGTATAAATATCACACCTTTCACCATAAAGGTAATGCCTCCAAATCTTTAATGCAAAGATTACCGCAGCCAACTCCAAATCATGTTTTGGGTAATTTTGCTCATGGATTTTCAACTGTCGTGAGGCATAAGCTATCACCATATCATTTTGCATAAGAACACACCCCAATCCCTTCTTGGATGCATCACTGTAGATCACAAACCTTTCTCCACTACAAGGAAGTGTGAGCACAGGTGCACTGGATAACCTTCTTTTCAACTCCTTGAAATTCTCTTCACATTCCTCTGTCCAGACAAACTTAACTCCTTTCTGAGTCAACTTGGTGAGTGGATTAGATAATCGTGAAAAATCTTTTAAAAAACGTCGATAATATCCAGCCAAACCAAGAAAACTTCGAATCTCAGTTACTGTTGTTGGTCTCGACCATCTTTCGATAACCTCTGTTTTTGCTGGATCCACAGATATCCCCTCTTTTGAGATTATATGACCCAAAAATGCAAATTTTTGAAGCCAAAATTCACACTTGGTAAATTTGGCATAAAGCTTCTCCTTTCTCAGGGTCTTCAATATAATTCTCAAGTGATCTTCATGCTCTTCCTTGCTCTTTGAATAGACAAGAATATCGTCTATAAAGACTACCACAAATTGATCAAGATAGTCTCTAAAGACTCTATTCATTAGATCCATGAAGATAGCAGGGGAATTAGTAAGACCAAATGGCATCACTATAAATTCATAGTGTCCATACCTTGTACGAAAAGCCGTCTTTGGTATATCCTCCCTTTTGACCCTTAATTGATGATACCCTGAACGAAGATCAAACTTGGAAAAGTATTGAGCTCCGCGTAGTTGGTCAAATAAGTCATCAATGCGTGGGAGAGGATATTTGTTCTTGATAGTGATCTTGTTAAGTTCTCGATAATCAATGCAGAGTCTCATTGATCCATCTTTCTTCTTAACAAATAGAACAGGTGCTCCCCAAGGTGACGCACTAGGGCGTATGAATCCCTTATCAAGATTCTCTTGGAGTTGCTTCTTCAATTCCTGCAACTCAATTGGGGCCATTCTATAAGGTGTCTTTGAAATAGGAAAAGCACCCGGTACGAGTTCTATTGAAAACTCAACTTCACGATTTGGTGGAAGACCCGGTAATTCCTCCGGAAAGACATCATCAAACTCCCGTACAATGGGCATATTCTTAATCGTGAGTTTCTCACCAACTATTTGAGATAAATAAACTTCATTTAGTGGAATAAATACCCATAAGATGGAAGAAATTTCCACTGGAAGGTTATGTTCATCCTTGCATTGATAGACGATCGTAGGTTGATCTGGAATATGAAATGTGACTTCCCTTCTTTGGA
This sequence comes from Viscum album, assembly GCA_963277665.1. Lineage (NCBI taxonomy): Eukaryota > Viridiplantae > Streptophyta > Magnoliopsida > Santalales > Viscaceae > Viscum > Viscum album. The sequence goes on from OY728147.1 coordinate 1,247,019,730, forward strand.
AATTGATATGAGCTCCATGTAGAGAAAGCCAATCCATGCCAAGAATCACATCAAATTCCACTAAAGGAAGGATCACAAGATTTGCAGGAAGCACTTTCCCACAAACTTCGATCGGAGAAGAATTATAAACTTCTGATGCGATTGATGTGCCATTAGGTGTTGTCACAGCTAACTCAACATCTAATTGTTGAGGTAATATGGTGATACCCTTAGAAAATGTTTCAGAAATAAAAGAGTGGGTGGATCCAGAATCAAATAAAACATTTTCTACTTTAGAGTGGATGGTAAGTGTACCTTTCACCACATCGTTATCGTACTCCACATCGCTGATAGAAATTGCATGTGACTTTCCTTTGTCTTTAGCCATAAGAGTTTGTTGACGTCGACCATCATCATCAACCCTTGGATTTGGGCATTGATTGGCATAATGCCCCATCTCCTTGCACTTGAAACATTGAAGTGTAGTAGGTTCATTCTGTGTATCCCTTCCTTTGTTTGCATCATTAGACATCTTCTTCCCATTATCACGGCATTCAAATGCCCAATGACCTTCCTTTCCACATTTAAAACATTTACTTGTCCCTTTAAGACAACTCCCTCCATGTTTCTTTCCACACTTTGAGCATAAGGGAAAGTTCATCTTCTTTTCCGTGTGCTCTTTAGATTTTTCTTTGAATTCCATCTTCCTCTTCTTATCAAACCCTTGTGACTGATGGGTTACTCCAATCTCCATCTCGACTTTGAGAGCACATCGAACGATTTCCTCGTAGCTATTGAAGTCCCTTATGGCTAACGCCCTTCGAAGACTTGGTTTTAAGCCACTAAAGAATCGATCGATCTTACTCTCAGGTTGGATAATAATACCAGAAGCGTACCTTGCCAGTCTTGTAAAATTTGCTTCATAGGTACCAACAGATTCATCATCCCTTTGCTTCAGTTCAAGAAACTCTTTCTCCATCTTTGTTCGGAGAATACGAGGGAAGTACTTATTGAAAAATAAGTTATTGAACTCGTCCCATTCCATAGACTCAATTTCATCCCTTTGCCTCGTATTCTTAACAAGATTCCACCATTGATCAGCATCTCCTTCCAAACGATACACTGCTAGGATGACTTTATCATGTTCAGAACATTGAAGAACTGAAAATATCTTTTCAGTAGTACTAATCCATTGTTCAGCAACTAATGGATCAGTAGACCCGCTGAAAGAAGGTGGACGCTGCCTCATGAAGGATTCAACAGAATGTTGCTCCCTCCTTTGCTCGTTTGGAAATCCTGCATGATTCAGAGCTTGAGAAAGTTGTGTGAGCATGGCTACAAGATTTTGCATTCCAGCTCCCATATCGTTTGGTTGCTCAGGGGGACAATCATTGCATTGCCCATCGCATTCCGCATTAACACGGTTCCTTCGGGTTCCAACCATTGAATAAATCCAAGAAGAATAGTGTGAGCAACACTAATTATAATAGGAAACCACATAATTCAAGAATAAAATTTTCATGCTTATGGTCTTATCCTAGGTTATTCATGGCCATTTCTAAGATTGTGTTCTATGCTTAGACTTATCCTTAGGGTTCTTACTAAGGCTTTCACATCCTAGTTTCCAAAGGTTGACTATACCTTTCCTCTGATACCAACTATAACGACCCACACTTTACATACATTGTTAATAATTCAAAATTGAATCACACTTATTACAACATATGACAAAACCACAAAGGACCGTATAGGTATAGTGTCTTTAGAAACTGGGAAACATAAACAACTAGTTCATAAATCTTCTACAGTGTCTCCCATTTATTTCATCATATCTAGGGTCCCTTTTAGCATATTCTACTTAATATCCATCTTCCTGGCCTGGGGAAAAGAAAACATAAAAGGGTGAGCTCAAATGCTCAGCAAGGGAAAATAAAGGAAATAAAAATCATATCATATCTTTTTGAAAATTAAAACCTGCAAAAGAGATCATAATATCTTAACATGGAATAAATCATAGAAGTGAAAATGAGATCCCCATAATCATAACATAAAACTTGAATCTTTGTGGCATGCACACATAATCATGGAAAATCATTTCTTGTTAGTCATGACTCATTCCCAAGACTATCTTAGTGGACAAAGTCCCTTTCTGAACCGAGTTCACTCCTCGTTTCAGTCCTGTATCACTGAACCGAAATAACCTTCCGTTCCAGCCATGTCTATCTCCTGAGATATAAAATCTTTACCCAATGCATTGGAGGGAGATATAGGTCCCACCCATCTTATAATGAATCCTTTCTTATGTGTGCCACCTAATCATAAAACATACATCATCGCATAACACATGTAAAAAAAATGGGATTCTTGAAACATCATGACATCATAAAACAATTCATATAAGATAAAGGAATTCATAAAAATATTTCCATCACAACATAATCAAATCCATGTAATAATAGGGATAAAAACAGAACCCTTTTATTATCTTAGATGGAAAATAATTTTGATAAAATACTTGAACTCCATTCTTGAGGAAAATATCCTTTCTACTTCAAAAACACTTTTCCTTTCTTAACATGTCATAAAATTTTAAACTAAAAGAAGTTGATTAAAAATAAACTTGAATACTTGTAAAGGAAGCTTCTTGGAAACAATGTTTAAGAAATCCATTCATGCCTTATACGTTAAAAAAACATTCTTCGTACTTTTGTCGGAAAAGTCAAAAAGTACCTCGTACGGAAAAACGACAAAAGATTCCTTTCATATTCTTTACTAAAAACTCACCTAAGGGTAAAATTGGATTTAAACTATTGCAATTGGATGGAAACAATATTACATATTGAGGTAACATGGATGTGGATGATAAAATACACCCCAGTAAATACTTACGAATAATCAATCTCGGATAAAAATGAGATTGTGATATTTCCCTTACCTTAGGTCCGATTTGCTTTGTTCGTGTCCGAAGCTCCTGTATAATGGTTTAAATAATGTTATTGACTTATTCCAGAATCATACATATTGATATGAGATCATATATGGTCATATTATTAGCTTCTTGTTAGTAATATTTCATTGTTACTTGTTACTCGGGTCTTTATAACTTTTTGTTCTTATGCGTGTTTTGTCGAATAAATTCTTATTCTTATCTTTAGGTTATAGATAATTCATTTCCAGAATGGTATTAGTGTATTATATACCATATTCATTCATTCAATTCATTTATATAATCATTATGAAATGAAGATCATGTAGAACGAGTCGCATCACATCGTGGAGACGGTATTCCGTACGTACGCACGAGTGATGATATCGTTCCTATGATCGTGGAATTGTATTGGAGTATATATATATATTATTTCAGTATCAATATTACTTAATAATAATCATATATAGTTACTGATTACACCATTATACCCATCCTTGTAAGGTGATGGTGGAAAATAGATTACACCACGGCGTGGAGACAGTATTCCGTACGTACGCACGCGTGGTGATTTCATTTTTCCGTAGGATGGATAGAAGGTGAATTAGGGTTGTTTCATATTTATAATAACATATCAGTATGTAAGTAATACTGATGTTATTACTTTATCATGAAACAACTAAAGTAGAAGAAGTTGAAGAAGAAAGAAATTGAAAAGATCGGTAATGGATATTACCTCTTCTTTGGAACACCTCTTTGAATCCTCCACTAAGGGAACTAAGATTGGTCTTTGAAGAAGACCAGGACCTCTAGGATTATTCTAGGGAAGTGGATAGGAGAAAATGGCAGGGGTTGGACGAGCTTGAGTGCTCAAATTGGTGTGAGGAGGAGGGGGAGGAGGTGCCCTTTTATAAGGGAGGAGAGGGGCACCTTAGGAATATCTCAAAATATTATTTTATATTAAAGTAAAAATCGGTTTATAATGCTTCCAAAGGGTCTTATTTCGAAGCTAAAGTGGGGATGGGTCGAAATCCTATCAACCAATAGGATTTAGACAAGTTTAGGGTATTATTTTAACCTTATCAATTATATTTAACTCTAAGTTAATTAATTTAACTTTTACCGTGTCTTTTTGTTTTCTTTCACTATATGGTTAATACACTTACTATAACATGCCAAAAGAACCCCAAATTGTTTATTATTAATATATATATCCTTATCTAAGTCATTTGGCCGAACCTTAGATTTTTAGGAATAATATAACAATTAATAATATAATATTTGATTTAAAAACTATTTTGTGTCAATTTAGACACTATTTGATATATGATTTTTGTGAAAGTCATAACAGAATTATATGTTCGAACCAAGTTGATTAAATCAACACTAATATATCATAGTAACCTATAAAATTAGTGGAATTCATAAAAAGTCTCAAATTACATTTATTTTGGTATTTATATTATCAATTTTGTCAATATTTCATTAATAAGATAATTACTGCATCATCTTTGTGTCATAAATAAATTAAATTATTTGATGTCTAAAATTACAAATAAAATACCATCATGTAGGAAATCTTTTTAGCTTTCTAATGAATATTTACAATAGAATTTATCTTATGTATAACCCTATATTAAAAATGATTTACTTATTAAACTTTGATTTTAACTATTTTAACCCTTCTTTAAATAAATTAATAATAAATGTCCTAATCAAATCCAAGTGGGCCTAAATGGTCATATTTTATTCCTAAGTTTGTTTTTGGTCGAATTACACTTGTCCAATAGAATTAGGACATGTGTTAGGGTAATATTGATATCATATTTACCCTTAGTTACCCTATTTACTATTAACCGCGGTAAAAAATAGTAAAAAGTTACTATTCACCAAAAAATTATTTTCATCTCATTGAAGCACATTTTAGTCCTTGATATTAACCGTGTCTCTCGGATTTTTGAAATTCCATTCACAGAAGCGGTAAAATTAAGTTTTATGCAAAATTCAGTTTTTAACCTACCACTTAGTGGTTTCACTATTCATCAAAAATTGAAAGTTTTCAGAAAAATACCAAAATTTCACCCTAGGCTAATTTCGATATTCTGAGTCCAAAAATGAAGTCCATTTTGAAAAATAAAATTTATAAAATTTCAAAAAGTGGTTATTACTATTCATAACGGCTAGTTTTAATAGCATATTGTTGTTTAGTGAAACTCGGTATTGCGTACGACGCAAGCTATCGAGGAAGGTCGCGATTGCGTGTAAAGCAAGCCAAGCAAGTGTTGTTTAGAAAAAGATTTCTTTGATGGTTTATATAACATAAAAGTCTCGGGTGTTACATAAACCCCTTATCTCAAATCACGTAAAACTTTTTTTTCAACTCTCATAGATCACCTGTGGACATTCTATAAGTTTTCATTGATATATGCATATATCCAAAAATAATCTCAACTATGATATCAAACTCTCAATCAAGAAGAAGACCATGAAACTCTACAAGGATCACATTAGTGTATTCCCTAATGATGAGAATGTCTTCTAGCATTATTCTCTCCATTGAATCAACAATTTGATCTAGATATACATTCACATATTTAAATAGTATCTACACATAGAATAATTATTCTATATTATATTCATCCTCCTACTAAAACGTATATAGATTGGTGTATGCTTTAGGATTTGAAGTATTATCTACCATTTTCAATAGTTGATATAGGTTCTATATAGATATAGCCAATGTATTCCAAATATATAATCAAACAACACCAAATGGAGTATAATTTTTTCCATATTATTAATCCAAAAACATTATTCAGGGATGAGTTATATTCATCAGATGCAATAATTTTCCAATTTTTTTTCTCATAGATAAATCAAAATCCAAATTTTGAAGAAGTTATTGAATATTTATACTAAACATTTAATACATTAATGAATTCAGAGAACCGAAATCAAATATTATGTAATGTAATCTTGAATAAATTAACAATGTACCTATCACCACATAATTTTCTAGCTCCTCCTCTATAGAAGTGATAGAATATTCCCTTCTATATTTCCTTTGAGGTTTATGTTTATTGACTGTAAAATCCCTAGGATTTTGGAATTGAATTTAAAAATACCCATGATCCATGTAATTGAAACACTTCAATACAAGATGATTGTTAATTAGAACCTTCATTTATTCTTCAACATTAGTGGAATTCTTCATATCCCTTTGAATGTTCCTTGATAGATTACACATTTTTCCATATTTGAAGCATTTCCCGGTTCCCCTTAAAAGTTTCTAGGATGCTTCATAAACAAAATTATACATTTTGGATGTTATGTCTTATTACCATTATAGTATTTGTTTATATCCAGCCATGTTAGACTCCATTTTCCACTTTATTCATTGCCCCAGGGGACAACAAAGTGTTTTCGATCTATATTTTAACCATAAGTGAAAAAATAACAATCAAACTATTGTTATCAAAGTTTAAAATAGGAAAATTAATTCATAGACTCTGTTTTAGTCCACTAAAGAGAGATCCACCTTTCTTTATGTGTTTATGAAAAGTTTGAAGGTGTACCTTTAAAACCATGAAATTTTTTCATCACACACATCGATAAACTCAGATTCTATTTTCCAATGTACAAATAATTCCCTTTACGTCTTGAGATGCAGGGTCTAGGGGAAATAGTTGTTGAAAAATATTATCGTCATGTCTGCCTATTCCATGGAATCGATTTCCTTCTATGGAATTTTTTTTCTACATATGTTTCTAAAACTAATTTTCTTTCCCATAAAAAAAATATACTATCCACAAAACATTCTCTACTTTTGAGCACTGGTGTATAGTGAATATAGTTTCAACAGAGTTAATCGATTGTTCCATGAGGAAGGGATTAGAAGACCTACTAGTCATAGGATTCAATTTCCATGTGATGTATTACATGGAATCATTATATTTATTTGTAGAAAGAGGTAGTTCCACATGATTTATGTTATTATTCATAACATGATACTATTGGGCGATTACATCCATATTATTTTGAGTACATGTTTTTATCATATTCAGAATACCATTAAATAAATCATCACATTACCTATGACAATTTTTTTGAACATGTTCTTATATTTTACTACATTCACTAAGAAAATGAATGTAAAATTATGGGGATTTATAACACAGCAAAAAGGAATACAAGGAAACTTTTGACATAAAAGGATAAAATTATAAATTTTAAGTATATCAAAACTTGTGATTTTTTGGGATTCTATCTAGCTTTTCGGTGGAATATATCTTAAAATATATTTTTATGTTATTTTTTTATTCCTTTAATAATGGATCATAATGTGATTATGAATTTATCAACGAATATACCATAGGAGTGTTAAACCAAAATCAGAGTTTGTCCTATTATAATGTGCCAAGTTACCCTTTGTTAGGCCCAAAACACCTTTCTTATGTTGTTACTCTTCTATACATTTGTTCCATAACCACGTCTACTATTTTTATCCAAACATGGATTTATTTAAATGATAAACCACATACTATATAAATAAAAAAATTACTGATTTTTTAATACATATTCATATCCCTAACATTCTTAATGATGTAATTTATTCCTAATCTAAAAAATAACAAGTCTTTCATTTGATCCCAAATATATCAACACATTCCTTTTACACAAATAATTATAGGATTTAGGCATAATTAAAAATCCCAATACAATTGAAATATCATAATGTCTATTGTCTTAGAAACATATGTATATAATAAAACATCATAAAAATAAGATTAATTTAATAAACAAATTGACCTCATAACATCAATTATGATGAAACATCTATATATGATTACCTAAGGACACCATGAGAAAAGGGATGAGCTAAAAATATATATAATGGAATATTCAAAAGAATAAATTTCAACCCATGGGTTTAAAGGAATAACATAATGATATAAAAAGGCATGGAACATAATGAATCAAAACAAATAGAACTTGGGATAACTAGTCAAGGATCACTGCACATATAGTAGCATGAGTCAAGCCTAACCACCAAGACTGTTTCACATGGAGAATGAGTCAAGGCTAACTACCATGATTATTCCAAATAACATAAAATCAGTCTAATCATTACATTATTCATCGGATTGCCCTTTCAGTTGACCCATAATATCATGTTTATGAATATTCTCTCCACATAAATAATCAAACACAAGTAATTAAACATAAACGTAAGGATTACCCATGGAACAAATTGGGTATCATAATCATGTCATGAACGATAATAAATGGGTGTAACCTAAATCACTCAATGAAAAAATTGAGTTAAATAATACATGGACATTCATAAATTATAATAGGAATATGTTGTGATAGGTTTTGTCAAACTTAAGTAATAACATGAAAAAAATTCATTTAATAAAATTTAGAATTAAAAAACATTTTTTATAGGTTAAGGAAAATACCAATGATAATTTATGATGAAAATAATCAGATTATTTTATATAATAACAGATGTGAACAAAGAATGCTTTCATAATAATATTACTGGTATTATAAAAATATTTCTAGCTTAAAATGGGTTATGTATTGCACTTTAAAATGGGTATCAATTCGGGATGTTCCACTACAACGACTTACATATCGGGAAGTGTCGAGTAGGGAACCTTTTACAAACATGTATATCTCTAAATATATGGATGGAAAAATCATGATAAATGAGTTTGTAACATATAATCATAATTTATAATATTGAAATAAAAGTAAAATATAATTTTATTTCCTTTAATACATTGAGATCAAACTAAATGAATAATGGAGGTCAAGGTAGAATCTCATTTCATAATTTTGAAGGTGTACATAACATTCTATTAATGTCATGTATAGCGAAATTAGACTCATTAATTAATAATTACGTATAATATTTTATATGTAATTGATTTAGTATAATTTTATTATCTAAATTCATGGTGTTTATTATTAGTTATAGTGTTAAATTTTATCGTTCAATAGGGATCATTTTCATAGTTTTCATGATTGTGTTTCTTGTATACGAGTATGTACATTCATGTAAAATGGGAATGGTTTTACATAACTTTAATTATATCTTATCAATTTATAAACAAATGATAAAATTGTTATTAAATACATTTTATTAAATAATATTTGGAGGAATAATTAAATAAAATTTTCATGACAATCTCTTGGTATTTTAAAAATCATAATGACCTATTTTTATTAAATAAATTAATATCATGTATAAAAAATGATTAAATAACATTAAAAAGGTTATAATTCATATTTTAAAATATATTTCAACCAGAAAAAGTGTATCATGATCATACATTAATATGGTAATATAAATTGAAAACCCATCGTCCTTTAAAGTGATAAAATAATACATCTTAGATGATATATTAATTTCATGTATACAAGGAGGTGAAATGAGATATGATGATTAATTATTCCCATAGAATAAGAAAACTAATTTATATTTAAGGTATTAGAGTAAAAATATTATATGGATTAGGGAAGTTTAAAATATAAAAAGAAAATAACGGAACTAAAAAATTAAATAAAAGAATCACATAGAGGAATTTAACTCATTAATTTATCATCCTTGGAATCATCCATATGGAATAGGTTTTGGACTTTTTATGAGACTAGGATCTCTCATAGTATGTTAGGGAATTTTTAATATATATTATTTGAAGATTTACTTTGAAAAAGGAATGAGATGTTTGAGGAGAAGGGGTGGTTAGGGGTTTTATTTATAGTGGAGGATATTAGTGTTTTCTCATTATATAATTCATTAGTATGTTATTTTTCTCAATACAAGAAATAGATTTGATTAATGAGACTAAATAATGTATTTAAATAATTTTAGGTTAAATAAATGGTGCTTACATTATACATGAATCAATGAATAGTTTATAAAACTTATATTTTATATATACTGTAAAATATCGTAGCTTAATATTCACCACAAAATTCTTATATTTAAGAAATGTCTAAAAATTTCACCATATCCATTTTTCATGGTTTATAGTATGAAAATAAAATAATTGTTTTTAAAAATAAAGATATAAATATGAGAAATTAAAATCATAATTTACATAAAAAATAATTTTTTTTAAAAACTAATTTTTAAAATATTGAATAATTAATAATGGCCTCATAAAATTATCTTCAAATCATAATACATAAAAATATTATTATATAAGTTCAGTTTATGAAAATAATTTTTTTAAACTTTTTTAAATTAGTAATAAAATTGTAACTGAATATTAGTGACTTACAAATATACCAACAGTTAATTAATAATTTTTACAAAATTTATATACTTATACTATGATTTAGTTATATCAAATTAACTTTTATAATATTGAAAAATATAATCTATTCCATCATTGGTGAGGTTATTATTACATTGGATTGATTTCTATTCACAAGTGTAACTTTACTTCTCTGAAGTTGAAGTTACTATTTAATTGGTATGTGTTTCTTAACTTCTAGAGATATATTTTATTTCACATATTCCTCATTTATAAATGTTTTAATTTATTATTTATATAATATTATGGGATTATACTATATGAAATATTTATAATAATTTAAATCTTTTGATAAAACATTGGTGAGTCACATTTATAATTAGGTATAGCTTATATAGAGGGGATATGATGAAGTGTGGGCCATCATCTTCTTTATTTGTTACTTGTAAAACTTCGGTATTCTCATCCATGTATGGATTCACTTAGGATATATCAATTTATTTATCAAAGGGGAATTAAACATGTAATTTTAATTTAATAAAATTTAAATTTTATATTTAAATAATTAATTTTCCTCTTCAACAAGAGAACAAATTTTTATAATCATCTCAAGCTTCAAATGATGTATTTTATCAATATGGGTCTCCTAAAATGTATTTTCATAAAAATTAGGGAGCTCTATCTATTCAAAAATATGTTTATTTCCTATTTCATTATCCTCCTCTAAGGAAAAATGATATTTTAAATGTCTTTATAATGAAAATAGTAAGGAGTCAGGAAAAAAATTTAAATTAAATCATAATAGACAATGTAAATGAAAGGATCAACTCCCTTTATTGGTTTAGTATTAGTCGATGTCTTAGTGGTTAGAAACTTTTATAGTCCATTCTCAAATTATAGAGGGTTTTAGTTGGGCTCCTCCATCTTCACTTATAATTTCACATCTGGGGTGTTTCCTTCCTTTAATGGGGTTGGTTCTTCTTCTCTTCATGGTTTTGGAAGATCATGTTATTCTCCACACACATTCAAGGATTCATTAAATTAATTTTTATCTTCTACATTTAGATCAACAGTAAAGTCTCAATCCTCTTGGTTTTATAGTATATTTTTCTTTAAATGGTTGGGTTTTAGATACTCCTCAAGATTGTAGTCATATCAATGTTTGTATATTGAAAAATCAGGAAGTATAAGAGGCTCATCATCTGATTTAGGTTCAGGTAGGTTGAATGATTTATTATAGTGGTCAGTTATCCAATCTATGGTTCCTTATTGATTTTTCACCAACTACAACAAATATTGAATTTTATATTTTTAATTTTTCATAGAAACATTCTATGAAAATTTCCGTGGTTGTACTTTTTCAATGTTATTTTGATAAATAAAGGATTTTTTTTCTTATGTGATGACAAATTATTGATAAAATTCTAGGAATTATTCATATAAATTTGTCAAATATTTTTTAAAATACTTCAACCAATGCTTTACTGAAGGTCTCTTTGATATCCTCTACGAGTTCCTTCAATTTATCCTATATTAGAATCTTTATTTTGGATCTCCTGATCTATTTGGAAAATATATCAACGCATTTTTCAATAAACCTTGGTTTTTCAAAAAATATGTTCATACACTTGTGCATAAATAAACAATCATTGTAGAATAATAATAATTTTAATTCACCATGGAAGGATTTTTTTATTTTTTTATTTTTTTATAAAATAATTGAAATCTCTCTAAATATTGAAATTAAAAATGATAAGAAAAAATATGATTGGATTATCATAAATTGTTACTCTTTTGGCATAGACCTATTATGGGGAATAATCAAAAGAAATATTAATTTCATATTTTTGAACAATGGATGACTAGTGTTTTCATAGTTGAGGATCCTTTCAAATTAGTCATCTACATTATCTAAATGACATATGCTACTTCTACTTTTTTATTGATATGCTAATGAAGATAATGAAAAATCTTTTTGTTGATTTTTTATTAAATTTTTATAGAATGAAATTTGAGAATTATAAATTCACACTACAATGAGAATCTAAGAAGTTTTATTTTGGTAGAAATGAATTGATCTTTGGTTCATTTTTGGAGTCAATCAATATGATACTTTAAATATATGTTTTTGTTTGATAATACAGACATGAAATATCTTATATGATTTACTATTATTTATTTAGATATTGTGAAATATTTGAGAGCCTATAAAATATTAAATCTACATCCTACCGTAATCATTTATAATGACAGACCAAGGACTCGAATGTGACACTTCAATGAACATACTCTATTGATTCCATTTCATCCAGTGATTATCTGAACACCTTTATAAGAAGTGTTAAGAAATCAGATAGTGAGAAAATAGAATTAAATAATATAATCGAAATATATTGAGTTTAATTAATTTGTTCCAATAACCATGTAGGATACATTCTTCTCACCATGTACGCTGCATAAATGAATAACAAACATAATGTTAACAAAAAATAAAATTCATGAAGATCGTAACCTCTCCCAAGAAAAGCCTAAAGGTTATCCTCTCAATTCTGAGAGTATGAGATCAAAATCAATGGAATGGGAAGAGGAAACAATTAATAGAAATAGAATAAAACAAAGAATAAATTTAAAATTAATGATATGGGAATAAATATTATAATATAATATAATTTGGATGAGAGAGATATTTAATGGAACAATATAAGAGGGAATAAGAAAATATGAAAAGAAATGAATTAATCAAAAATTATATAATTTACAACTAATGTTAAAATAATAATAATAATAATAATAATAATAATCGTTATTATTAATATAATTAAGAGAATAATTTAAATTAATAATAGAGAGAATAGGGTAGAATTAAAATTTATGTTATAAAATAATAATGATAAAATATTAATATTTATAATAATAATAATATTATTATTAATAGTAATAATTTTAATATAATAATATTAAGAATAATAATTAAAAGAATATAAGGGATAATGGAATTGGGAGGAAAAATAGCATAAAATGAATTAATTAACTGATTTATTAAATGAAATTTAAATTAAAATTTAAAACAATGAAATATAGCAAAATAATAAAAAATTTAATGAAAATTAAAAAAAATAAGAATAAGTGGGAAAGGGTTGTATGGTAGGAAATGAAATAATTGGGGGATATCTCCTCATTAGTGGTGTTCTTTTCTAGTTTTCGAATGAGGCAACTCCTCCATTTATAGGTGAGGAGGGATGTTTGATCGAATCTTCTTCAAAAAAAATGGTGAGAATGGTGGGTCTTCATTTAAATGAATTTAAATCTGTGATATATTGGTGTGAATTGACCATGTATATGGAGTTTATCTTGTTCCTTATGATTAGAGGGAGAAAAATCGGTACATTCATGTGAAAAGTAGGCAAAGGCTGAGTGAGTTGTGGTTTCCTGTGGGCACTGGGTTCAACAAGTGGCAAACTATGATGGTGATAAGGTGGAAAAAATAACCTGATATGGAATTAAAAGTATGTGGGGAGGATATATTATGTCACACATGTGTTGTATCATCCTCCTATGGTGGTTCATGGTTCTCTATGGATTAGTACCAGTGAAATGAGCTCAAACCGAGAAAGTGTGGGGGCTGGCCATGTCGAATGAGGCCACTAGCATGGTGGGGAGACACCATTTGGTTATTTCTATGGATCAAGGTGGGAATGAAATTCGAAAATGTCAATAAGAAACTGAAGATCATGGTAGCGGGGTTTAATGTTGTGTTCTCCTCCTCCTCTAGCCTTCGAAGTGGATGAAGGTGCATGAAGTTAGCGAAAATGGTGGTCTGGGGAAGGTGGCACCATGCTTCGGTGATAGCTCGTAATGTTGAGTATAGAATCCATGAAAGAGAAAATATAAATGGTTGAGATAGTGTCAATATCGATGGAGGGAAGTGAGTACTGTTGGCCGGTTGGAAGGACAATGAAGGGGGAGAGGTATCTGACGTGGCATAGTGGTTGTATTACAGTTTGTGATGTAGTAGATATGTGTTATTTAACGACACACGACAGTGTTCAGAAATGCAGTGGGGGAGTTGATGTCCAAAATCAAAATGAGAAAACAAGCCTCACTTCATTTGTATAATGGATATTGGGGTGGCCACTCAGATTCCTACATCAGGTATGATATCTTCAATCACACTAAACACAGACCTCTTAATAACTCACTACAACTACACAAGCCTTTTTAACCACCATATTTTCCATGGGGTTTACCATATGTGGCCTCCAACACTCATATTTACCACTCGAAAAAATACTGGGGATCGATTTTCTCTCCAAACTATATTGACTAGCTGACCCACTCTTTGTCGGTAGGCTATGTTGTAGACCAATATGATTGAAGACTTTCATAATGCCTACACAAAATTTTGAGAAAACATTTAGATAATGTGTTGGAATAAATTCCAAAAAATAATACATTCATAAATATTTCTTGAAAAAATTTCAAATAAAATATTCTCCATATTTTTTTCATTTAAAAAAATATCAATTCGTTATTTCAAATTACAAAACATTTAATTAAAAAACAAAAACCATATTTATTTTTAAAAATGAAAAAAATAGAAGTTAAATGAAAATATAAAAATAATATTAGAAATTTAGACGATTCTAGGATAAAGGGATATTATTTGGGAGATTATTTTGGATAGGGTTGGTCGATCTAATGTGACCTAAGATGTGTGATGAAAAGTATATTGAGTTCCTTTAATAATGGAATAAGGTTGTAATTATTGTAAAAAAAGAAAAAAAACTTTTTTTATGTCTACCTTACCTCTTGTTCTTAAAAATTGATAAATAATCGAGTAAATGTTAATTATGGTTGGGAAAAACCACAAGAGTACAAAATTAAAATCGATTTAATATTTTTTCTTTAGCTTATATGTTTTTCCAATTTTTTCATTTTGGATTTTATTAGGTTAAATAGTTTTTAAACCTATTTAATTTTACCAATATGAATTAATTGAAGTGTTATTTTTTTAATATAAAGACCCACATAATTAAATATATGATATATTATTTAAGAATATCCCTTGTATGTTAGAAATTAAATTTAAAACAAGAGCATGTAATGTGAAAAAACTCTTCTCTAACCCAAACCATGTTAACAATGTTTTTATTAGTAAGTGATTAATATTTTCATTATAAAAGAAAACTTTTCCTATTAATACATTTTTGTTTAATAAAATTTAAAATTCATTTTATGGAATATAATATTCAATTTAAAATTTGAAACTATTAATAAAATATCATTTCTTCGAGTAAATTTTTATGAAAATATTTTTTTCATTTAGTATTCACTAAGTATTTAATATAATTTTTTTTATAAATATTAATAATAACATAATGTAATGAAAAAATACATAATTTTTCAGTATAATGTTTACAAATGATCAGATTTGGTTTTGTATCCATATCTCAAGGATTTATAAATTTTAAAGGTGGTGTAGGTTCATTTTTTTATTTCTCCTAGCTTAAATTATTATATAGGTCATATTCATAGAATAATGTCCTAATAACTAATAAAAATAGAGAATATGGTGTGGTGTAAATATGTTCGAACAATGGTTGTTGAAAATGTTTTGGGTCATTTATATACCATATATTATATGTTTAATAATTTTGTAAGCCAGTAATTACTTTGACCACTATAAATAATTTTAATAGTTTTCTCAAATCATTTCAGTCAAAAAATTAAGTTAATCTTATTAGAAATGAAATCATACTGATTACAGAAAAATATTTCAAATTTTTTAAATCCATTTTTTAGAAGTTGCTAAAATATATTTATAATTAATTCTATAGAGATTACAAGACTATGGGTTTTTAGTATCAAATATTTAAAAATATGTATAGTGTTTTAGCCAATTTAAATATGAAATTGGTTCCAATGGATTAAATTGGAATAATTTCCATATAATTGATCTCATTACACTTTAAGGTAAAATTAAAATATTATTTATATATATAAATAAGATATATAAGAACCCATTTTCAGTTAATATTAAATAATTTTTAGTATTCATCAAAAAATTAATTATTTTAGAAAAATACCAAAATATCATCATAAGATAATTATGAAATACTTATTTCAAATAAGTTTCTTATTTTATATAATTCAATTTCTAAGTGTGCTAAAATTTAGTATTGTTATTATTTAAAAAATTACATAATAATAAGCTCAGTTGATAAAATAGTATTTAAAAAAATATAATGACTTTTACATAAATTATATGATTTATTATACTTAAATTTATTTATTTTAAATAATAATAAATAATGTTAAAAAAATTTATTACAATTAATATAAAAAAAATTGATGGTTATGGCATATATATATCATTTAAATTATAATAATAATAAATTTTTTCTTCATTGAAACTCAGTGTATCATGTAACAAATGAAAAATCAGTGTTATGTGTTGTGAATGATTAACTTGGTGTGGAAAAAAAATAATTAATAACATGTTTATTTAATATATTGAGTGATATATTCATTATCTCATGTAATGAAAAATATATAAAAGTTTAAATTAATTTATAAAAAAAATATTAAAATATAGTGGTGTTACAAAAGGTATCATCCTCACATGTTTCCCAGTTAGTTGGGGAGGATACTGATTCATTAGGGGTTCCAATACCATAACGCATATAATATTAGAAATGAAACGTGTTGATCTAGAATTAGATTGTTTCCTTGATTCCAATGACTCATTTATAAATAGTTTTTGTCCATTAAGTATGACATCATTAACTATTTAATAAATTGTGGGGGGGTAGTTTAAACTAAAATACAATATATGAAATTATGATAAATTTATCCTAAATTAGAAATATTCATCTATAAATTTTATGGGTATTAATGACAATAAAGGTGGGTCTCCCCTTTAAAATATTATGAAGGATTAATATGTTTCACTAGAGTAGAGTTTTGAGAATATATCGTTATTTCAAAGACAAATGGATTCATAGACCATAGAAATAAAGATATATATATGAAATTCATATCTCTACCAAGGTATTCACTTTCAACATCATCATCATCATTTGAAATTAATCAATAGATAGTTGATAATATTACTACTTCAATCTTGACTCTATGTCAAACGTTATATGTATAATAGGTGGGAAAAGTGGCACATTAACATTAAATTTACACATCTCACTAATGTCTTGCATATTTGGTCACCTTATATGATTGAATATTATTATAGTTACACCATTATAAAAACTCTTTATTTAATTATTTTCTTAGAGAGACACTAAAATTAGTAAAATCATCCTTCTTCAAGCTATTAATGAATCTATTTTCTAAACCTTTCATTATTTTTTACATATTATCATTAATTCATGAGATGTATTCAACTCTATTGATGTGATAACATAAGAATCCCTAATGATACCCATTAATTGTGTAATATCAATTAAACAAGAATTCATGGATTTTAATATTTAAATAACAAAAGGGTTTTCTAGTGATATTCCTATTAATTCCCATAAACTATAGATTTTATAGAGATATATCCTCTATAGATATCTTGAGATTTACTAATTCATAGAAGGATAATTTGAAATTATACATGTCCTAAAATGAGGGTGATTTTTCTTTTTCCAAATCCAATAGTCTTGGATAGAGTATCTTTACGTTTACGAACGGAATATGGTGATCATTAAAATCATTTAAAATATTATAGACTAAATCATTATTGTGTTAGAGTTTTCATTATTTTATCTCAGACATTCTATAACTGTAGTTTAGGGTATTTTATCTCATATCTTATATCATGTTTATGTTCTTTTATATTGTAACAGGTAAAAATTTATTGTATTTTATCTTATCTCAGACCATTCATCACTATATTTTAGGGTCCTTATCTGTGATCATATATTATTGTAGTTTATTAAATTTTAATTCAGACCATATGATTCCATGAAAATTAATGTCTTAATTCCATAAGTTGATTGATGATCATGTAATATAGTGCAGACATGCTAGCAATTACCTAAAAATCTCTAGGGTGTTTTGTTCTATAACAGTGTTGTCGATGCCTATGAGGATTACAACTCCTTTATTGAATTGAGAATACACCTCATGTAGATAGGTCAAAACCCTTATGCTTCGGTAACATTTTCAATAAGAGGTTTCTCCACTATTTTTATAGTGAAATATATGATTTATGGGGGGAATATTTATGTAGGAATAAATTAAATAGATAATAGGTCCACCAAGATAGTTAGAGTATGGGTGATATAATTTACTACCAAAATTTCTAGTTAATTAATCTTGGATGGAGTAGACATGCCAAGTATGAACCATAACACATTGAGGGGCCTAAATCCTCAATAGTTTTTAAAAGGATCAAATGGATTGAAGATTCATTCTTTAAAGGAGGATATGTCTTCATTTGGAAGGACAATTCCCTTATGTGTTGATAGCATGGCCAATAAAATTTCATCCATAGTCCTTTCAAGAAGATGGGAGATATATTTGAAGTCTCAAACATCCATATGATGAGTTTAGTTATAGAGGAAGGATATCAGGGAATAGTTTTGGTATACTATGAAAGATAGTATCTTTATTTTGATGCTCGATCACATTGAATAGATGCTTCGAATCACGAGTTCTGGGCCTTAAATTGTTCAATAATAGAGTGTTACATTTTTTTTGAAGTTAATGGTTATTAAAAACACTTATGTAACATCATGTATGTCATATATTCTCGGATAGTATGGAATAAATATTGAAAATAATTGACCAAATCACTCGATTTATGAAGATGGTAAGGGATAAACAAACAACCGAATTTCCAAAACAAGCTAAGGTAAATATATTTTCCAAGTTGTTGTTAGGGATCACAAGGATCAAAATTTATTCTCTACAGAGTGTAACATTTGATTGAAGAACCTATTTACATGAGAATAAGATAGTGGCATACATGCATAGTCAATAAACGTTTCCCATGACTTTTTTAATCATTTTTATAAGGAAATTGATTGTCTATAGTGATTTGATGTTCTCCATTGTGCTCTGATAATGAAGAGTAATTTGTGGAAAGTTTAATATCCTAGGAGTGGTTGAGATTAGAAAAATTTGATTGTGTGTGCCTAAATAACATATTATATGTTGAGAAAATGTGAAAAATCATTACACAACCTTTTTCCTAAATTGACTCTCTTCGAACATAGCTTGAATATTACTAGGGATACATAGTATTCAATATGACAATTATGAAATACATACTTCCATCATATTTTTTCCTAAACAATGGAGATGATGATTTTAGAGAGTCGATACGTGAATATTTCATTGGAATCCCTTTGTGAATTTTCAACCTAAAATGTTTTGTTTCTATTTTGATTACAATTTCATGCATTTTCATTTTGAACATTATTGGATTGAGATTTTAGTTTGAATGTTTGGCCAAATTGGAGGTATTTTAAGGTCATGGTCCAAAAGGAACTAATATAGATGATGATACCCTAGAGACTAATTTGTATATCCAGTGTCAAGAGTACCCCCAACATTTATATGAGCGGATAACAAAAATATTCCAATCCATGGTATGAGGCTCTTAGGTCTTGTGTAATGATATGAGAATATAATAGTATGAATGGACTAGAGTGCAATGAGGTGTAGAGTTTTTTTATACCAATTCAAGGGAAAACAAGTTTCATAAATACTTTTCATAGAGTGGATCATTTGGTTAATGATTTATTGGAGCATACACAAGATCCATAGGTATAGATTAATATTCAAATGAATGATTTTATGTAGATATGTATCTTTTTTTAATTTCTATGATAGTTTTGGGGCATATTGAGGTGTTCAAGACATGAATTTTTATTATAGATTGAGGTTCTTGTATAAAAATAAAAAACACCCCTATCTCTAGTTGATTAGATTAAGGATATTGTGGTCCTTTTGAAAATAGATGATTGTATGAACAATTTAACATCATGTAATCATGAATTACTTGGATTCGTGAATTTTATTAACATGTTATAAGGACATTTTACATACAGTTTAACATCAAGTAGTTAGGAATTATTTATTGTGATCATTTAAAGTCATTGTTTTCATTGATGTTTAATCACAATGTGGTAAGGATTCTGAAATCAATGTTTTTTTGAAATAATTATTATATGCACAAGCAGGCAGCATTTAAATTTTATTCATATGTAGGAAAATGGATTTTATGGATAAACCATTATGTATTTTGGTTTATTTTTTATGATGTTTTATAGTTGGGACCATGATTGGAAAATGTAGATGTCAATACATATCCTATTATGAATGTATTCAATCCATACATAGTTTTTTAATGTGAACCCCTCTATGTAGGTCTTACTCATACATAAATGTGATATTTGTTTCCATTGTTTACTATTGCTAGTGAATGGATTAAATATTCATGCATTACTATGTATCTTTCTTTAATAGGAATTAAACCACAAACAATTATTTAGGTATAATTCTTTTTAACATCACATAGCTAGAAAATTTGATTTCCTATTGGAAAAGATATTTTTAGATATACCCATGAATTAATGTATGGGATTCAAAAATTATCCCTCGCTAATAGGAATGAAGACACACATACTTCTTGAAACAACCTATTATTGTTCATGGATGACTTATACGTATTAAGTGGGAAATGTTTTATGAGTATTTGTTATGACAACACATAGGGGTGTTGATTTATTCATCAAGATGTATCTTTAAATTTCAGGAGTCAAGTCATGTGTAGTTCTTGAAGAAAGGTGTGATAGGAGACCAATCACTAATAATAGGGTTCCCCTTGAGCATGGTCCATTGGAATGTGAAATGCTATATTATGGATGGGAAATTAGTTGTGCAATTTAATGTCAAGAAGTGAGGACTCAGTGTATTCCTATCATGGTCTTACATTTTTGACCTTACTGGACATCTCGTTAGTTGTTATGACATGTTTTAGTTGGGAATGATGTACTGAAAATCATATTCTTTCATGATCATTGTTCATTGTGAGAAAAAGGAACATGAAGGGTTCCTCTAACATTGTGGAGGAAATTAAGGATATGACTTTGGAAATTTGTATCCCCTGAATTTTAATGTCATGTAGAAGGGACATGATACATTTTGTTTAATGTTTTCCAGTGGCAATGTGTGTTAAATTTTATTAATGGGAAGTATCATTGTGGATTTGTGTAGTTTTAGGTCATTATGTATGGACATATTATATGAATTTTAATTTCATCAAGTACGAATGTGGATCACCTGACATCAATGAAAGGAATTAGTACATCTGGGCCCTAGGCTAGAGGTTCCATCTTTACTATGTATCATATGATTCCATAAATCAATAGAGGTATTGATCTTATATGATGAGATTTTCAATGGGAAGCTATCTCTCTCATGTGTTTGGGGAATTTTCATCCTTCCTTTTCACTGATCTAGTTCATGTGAAATGAATCATTACCAAGGTAATGATTCCAATGAAATCAAACATAATTTTCAAGGATATTAGTCATTCACATAAATGTCATATCATATGTATGTGAGGTGATGTTCTATAAAATTTCATTCTATTAGGAAATTTGATGATTTGTATATTAGAGTGTTGGTTGTAAGAAATGGAACTTTTTGGAGTTTATATTCATGCTTTGAGGACATATGATGTTGTCCAGTTTAATATCTTACTTCAATGGAAAAGGAAGTTGTTCAATTTAATTCCCTTCTTCCAAGACTTGGTATTCTCTATATTAATGATGTTAAATAATTGGGTAATCTATGACGTATTTACATCCTAAAATTTGGGTGTTCTTAATATGGTTAATGACATGAAACCTACACTACTATGGCTTTATAATTACATGGCAATTAATTTCTTGTGAAGTTATTCATTAGTGTGGGTGTGACACAGTCCACATCCATTATGAAAGACATGTATTATATTTTTTGATAGACCATTTTTATAATGTAAGAACCTAATTGTTTCGGTTCAGCTTTAGAAGATTATTTCATTTTATCATTGGGATCTTGAGATCCAACACTATTTTTCATTGGAGGAATGGATGGAGGAAAACACTATTTTTAAAGGCTTTTGAGATCCAATTATCATGGAATTGATGGTTTTCAAATGTATGAAACTTTTTTTCATAAATCCACTCCATTTCATCCCAATAATTTTTAGATTTCTCGGTATTTGATAGTATTATAAAAATTGATATTCAGGATAATGGAAGATCGACTTCAATGGATAACACTACCTCACTCTTTTACACTAATAAGTATGGTGTTTCATGTGTAACAGTGCATCTGCTTAAACGGTAGGCCCATAAGGCATGGAGGTTCTTGTATGGACATGTATTATATCCTTTATCACCGTAAAAAGATATATATTTGATACAGTCTTGTTGAAGGACTATATTTTTTTATTTTATATTTTATGAAAGAATGATAATTTATTGAACTTAATGTTGTATTATTGGAATAGTTTCTTGAACTCTATATAATTCAATATGGTGTTTTCATCTATCAGTATCATGTGAGGGACCTTGGACATAGTTATGATATGTATCATTGTGATGTTTATGATACTATTCAACCCAAATTCATCGAGGTATATTTTTTTAGCACATTTATAAAATAATTATGTAGTTTTAAGGATGTATAAGAACTGCATAGCTATGTTAGGGGGATATGGCGCCACAACATCAATTCCCTAAATGAAATATAACCTAGAAAATATTATTGTATTTTTATATTATATGGGTTTATGGATGTATTTTAAATTTACATAGAATTCATGGAATTTATTGGTTAATTCAACATAGTCTGATATCATGGTTTATCACTAACAACATGGACTTCTAATTTGGCGGGAGAGCCTGCATCCAGACCAATGAGCTTCACAGTATCCTACAAGGAATTTATCCACAACACCATGAATATATATTTTTTAAATTCATTTTGTGAGGATTCTATCAAACCCACCCTCATAGCAGGATTTAATAACCTTTAGGTCACACCATTGGGTTATATTTGCTGCATAATTCTACATTTATTCTCATTAGTGTCGGACTATTATGAGAATCCTATTTTGGTGATAACTTATTATGGGATATATCTATCTAGTAGTGGATATTATTATATCATGATTTTGTGAAGTGATGAACTGATTTATTTCAACTATATCATAAATGTTGATTGAAGATAACATTTCTCTATGTGTGATAATGAATGTCACATCGTCCTGATCAGGGACAACTAGGATAATGATAGAATTTTCCATTGCATTTGAGTGAGAATTTTGTGACATGGGAACTTGATAAAATGTTGGATGAAAAGGGGTATATACCATAATTCCCCTCATGTAACTAGTTATATGGAATAATTCATCATTTTTTATTTTATATTACCCATTTATCTTCTTTATTACATGTTTTGAATCCCCTTTGATATTTATATAAGATATATGTAGCTTTAGATCCAGTTCTAAGCCAGTGATAAATGATTGGAATTCAGCCTCATTACTTATTCATCCCTCAGATAGCGAGATATATTCGGGAAAATGTTATTTTTCTGGAGAGACAAATACAATCCCTATTCCAATCTTAGTAAAATTCAGTTCTTCAAACCATTTTCTGATAGCACTTCATGAGGCGCCATAAAAATAAATCTCCCATGTTTATGGAGTGTTACATGCACAGAAGGCCTTATCATCAGGGCTCTCAGTTTCCACTATTGTATTATTTAGTGTAGAATGTTCCGTGAGGAAATCATCCATTTATTCTTTTCTCATCACATTTGGGACACGATATAAGTGTCATATTTCAGTAGAATGATCACTCATCAATCCAAACACCTATATAGCATGTGTAGGCCGTCAATGTACATGAGTGGATCAATATGATATACCATATGGAATTTTTAGTTTTGAATGAAATGAAAAAAACAATGAACTATAAATATGAGTAAAAGGTATTTCTTTTTTACATCATATAATAGAGTATGAGTACCAAGAAGTTTTGGGATGAGGTAATAGAGAATGTTCTCTCTCTTCGCATCTTTTTTACGTTCATGGAGGGTTCTGATTGAGATTTCTATGGATGAAAATTTTATAACGAGTTTCCTACCATCAAATAATGGAATTAATACTTGTGAGTCTGGTAGATACTAATTAATACCTTTGATTTATTTTGGGCATGCCCACCCCATTGGTTGGAAATTCCATTATTCGTTGGCCTGGTGAAGGGGAGAGCTTTTCCAGCTAGGTTGGGAAGAAAATAATGAATGCAGGTGATGTTTACATAGATCCCCCATTGATAATTGATATTTGTGTGTGTGGGGGGGGGGTATATTCTTTAAATATGACTTTTCTTCTATCGGTTAACCATAATGTCATGTCAGAATACCTCAATGAAAATAATGCATAGCTCCAAAATCTAGTAACCCATGGTGCGTGAACATATAGAAGAAGATCCCCACATCACAATTAAGGTAGTGGTTTATTCAACTTTTATGGTCATATTTATTTAATTCCACCATGAACACAAATCCATTAATGAATTGTCCTAGTAGTTAGATGTCCTATCATTTAATAATTCTATGAGTAGAAAATACAAATCTCACTTTTTGGTAGTAGGAAATATGGTCCCTAAAAAATATTCAAATACTCATTTTCCTATTAATTTTCACTAAGAGGATTATTTTGGACATACATATTTGGTATTTCACTTCTCTAAGAATGTCATATTTGATAATGTTTTCAAATTTCACCTCTAAATTGGTGGAAATATAAGGGTGTATTATCTATTCAACATACATGAAGGCTCAATTCTCATCAATATAGAGAAGATGTTGTTTATATACATCTGGACTCAGTACAAGAATTTCAGTATAGTTCTAGGAGAATACGTATCAATGCTTAATTAAAATTAAATGTACATCTTTTTGTCTTCAAGGGGAATGAAAGGAATAATCAGTGATGGTTGCATCTATTATTCTATTCCCATATTAAGATATATTATTTCATTGATGGTTGTGGAGAAAAAATCCTTATATACATGAGGTTTCTCCCTGATGAGATCATCTTATTTTCCAATCAATACGTCTTTGTAGGAATTCTTAGATATTAATGGAAATATGGGGGAGTCTCTTTTATTATTGATGTGATAAAGGCCAAGAGAAGAGACAATATCCATCATTAAAAACTATGAAATCATACATATATATGATAGAGGTAATTGTATGGTACCCTATCATAATTTGGAGGAGAGGCTTAGGCCTCTGGTAGAAGTTCAATCTCTTCAACCAGATCCATGTGGAACCCAAAGTTACTACCAAGCCTACTATATGAATTTTCAATAAAGATCCCCAATTCATTAGGGGATGAATCCTATATATCATCATATTCCATTGGTTATTTTATTCCCTTTTATAGAATCCTTATTTTGCTTATTTGGATTCCCATGTCGGAAAGGGG
This sequence comes from Viscum album, assembly GCA_963277665.1. Classification (NCBI taxonomy): domain Eukaryota; kingdom Viridiplantae; phylum Streptophyta; class Magnoliopsida; order Santalales; family Viscaceae; genus Viscum; species Viscum album. Next base: position 1,247,045,405 of record OY728147.1, read on the forward strand.
GAACTATCTCCATGTAGTATGATGACTTTTCCACAAATGTGGTATTCCAACCATTGATGGAATTTTTAAGGTACATCCATGTGTAAATGGAGAAAATTATTTTCAAGGAGGATAGTGTATGAAATTTCTATATGAAAAACCATAAACTCATCTTTATATGTGAGATCCCTTAAACCGATATTTCTGTTTTATCTCCCTAGGAGATCATTGATCATGCTTATCATAGCCTTGAATGGTTTGTTTTGGGGGAGATAAGTCCCCTTCAATATATTCAAAACATGGGAGGGTTCCAAAATAGATGAGTTTGATACCAAAATCATTTTAAATTAGATCCCTTATGATATCAATATTTATCAAGTCTACCCAAAACATATAGTGTCTATTGTGACGTTGGATGACCTCTTCAAATGTTAAGTTCAAAAGAGAACAATATATCATGAGAGGAAGGGAATTTGGTTATGGATATTTTATTTTAAATTATTCATACCCCACTGGATTTTGGAATATTTATTATATGTTTAAATTTATATTAAATTTATTATTTATATATATTATAGGTTGAGATAATGTGAAAAATCGTTACACAACCTTTTCCTAAATTGACTCTCTTCAAACATAGCTTGAATATTTCAAGGGATACATAGTATTCAATATGTCAATTATTAAATACATACTTCCATCATATTTTTTCCTAAACAATGGAGATGATGATTTTAGAGAGTCGATACGTGAATATTTCATTGGCATCCCTTTGTGGATTTTCAACCTGAAATGTTTTGTTTCTATTTTGATAACAATTTCATGCATTTTCATTTTGAACATTATAGGATTGAGATTTTAGTTTGAATATTTGTCCAAATTGGAGGTATTTTAAGGTCATGGTCCAAAAGGAACTAATATAGTTGATGATACCCTAGAGACTAATTTGTATATCCAGTGTCAAGAGTACCCTCAACAGTTATCTGAGCGGATAATAAAAATATTTCAATCCATGGGATGAGGCTCTTAGGTCTTGAGTAATGATATGAGAATATAATACTATGAATGGAATAGAGTGCTATGAGGTGTAGAGTTTTTATATACCAATTCAAGGGAAAACAAGTTTCATAAATACTTTTCATAGAGTGGATCATTTGGTTAATGATTTATTGGAGCATACACAAGATCCATAGGTATACATTAATATTCAAATGAATGATTTTATCTAGATATGTTTCTATTTTTAATTTCTATGATAGTTTTGGGGCATATTGAGGTGTTCAAGACATGAATTTTTTATAGATTGAGGTGCTTGAATAAAAAGAAAAAACACCCCTATCTCTAGTTGATTAGATTAAGGATATTGTGGTCCTTTTGAAAATTGATGATTTTATGAAAAATTTAACATCATGTAATCATGAATTACGTGGATTCATGAATTTTATTAACATGTTATAAGGACATTTTACATACTGTTTAACATCAAGTAGTTAGGAATTATTTATTGTGATCATTTAAAGTCATTCTAATAAGGACGTTTTCATTGATGTTTAATCACAATGTGGTAAGGATTCTGAAATCAATGTTTTTTTGAAATAATTATTATAAGTACAAGCAGGAAGCATATAAATTTTATTCATATGTAGGAAAATGGATTTTATGGACAAATCATTATGTATTTTGGTTTATTTTTTATGATGTTTTAAAGTTGGGACCATGATTGGAAAAAGTAGATGTCAATACATATCCTATTATGAATGTATTCAATCTATACATAGTTTTTTAATGTGAACCCCTCTATGTAGGTCTTACTCATACATAAATGTGATATTTGTTTCCATTTTTTATTATTTCTAGTGAAGGGAGTAAATATTCATGCATTACTATGTATCTTTCTTTAATATGAATTAAACCACAAACAATTATTTAGGTATAATTATTTTTAACATCACTTAGCAAGAAAATTTGATTTCCTATAGGAAAAGATATTTTTAGATATACCCATGAATGAATGTATGGGCTTCAAAAAATATCCCTCGCTTATATAAATGAAGACACACATACTTCTTGAAACAACCTATTATTGTTCATGGATTACTTATACATATTATGTGGGAAATGTTTTATGAGTATTTGTTATGACAACACATAGGGGTGTTGATTTAGTCATCAAGATGTATCTTTAAATTTCAGGAGTCAAGTCATGTGTAGTTCTTGAATAAAGGTGTGATAGGAGACCAATCACTAACAATAGGGTGACCCTCGAGCATGGTCCATTGGAATGTGAAATGAGATATTATGGATGGGAAATTAGTTGTGCAATTTAATGTCAAGAAGTGAGTACTCAGTGTATTCCTATCATGGTCTTACATTTTGGACCTTACTGGACATCTCGTTAGTTGTTATGACATGTTTTAGTTGGGAATGATGTACTGAAAATCATATTCTTGCATGATCATTGCTCATTGTCAGAAAAAAGCAACATGAAGGGTTCCGCTAAAATTGTGGAGGAAATTAAGGATATGACTTGGGAATTTTGTATCCCCTGTATTTTAATGTCATGTAGAAGGGACATGATCCATTTTGTTTAATGTATTCCAGTGGAAATGTGTGTTAAATTTTATGAATGGGAAGTATCACTGTGGATTTGTGAAGTTTTATGTCATAATGTATAGACATATTATATGAATTTTAATGTCATCAAGTACGAATGTGGATCACCTGACATCAATGAATGGAATTAGTACATCTGGGCCCTAGGCTAGAGGTTCCATCTTTACTATGTATCATATGATTCCATAAATCAATAGAGGTATTGATCTTATATGATGAGATTTTCAATGGGAAGTTATCTCTCTCATGTGTTTGGGGAATTTTCATCCTTCCTTTTCACTGATCTAGTTCATGTGAAATGAATCACTACCAAGGTAATGATTCCAATGAAATCAAACATAATGTTTAAGGATATTTGTCATTCACTTAAATGTCATATGGTATGTATGTGATCTGATGTTCTATAAAATTTCATTCTATTAGGAAATTTGATGATTTGTATATTAGAGTGTTGGTTATAAGAAATGGAACGTTTTGGAGTTTATATTCAGGCTTTGAGGACATATTATGTTGTCCAGTTTAACATCTTACTTCAATGGAAAAGGAAGTTGTTAAATTTAATTCCCTTCTTCCAAGACATGGTATTCTCTATATTAATGAAGTTTAATAATTGGGTAATCTATGAAGTATTTACGTCCTAAAATTAGGGTGTTCTTAATATAGTTATTGACATGAAACCTACACTACTATGGCTTCATAATTACATGGCAATTAATTTATTGTGAAGTTATTCATTAGTGTGGGTGTGACACAGTCCACATCCATTACGAACGACATGTATTATATTTTTTAATAGACATTTTTTATAATGTAAGTACCTAATTATTTCGTTTCAGATTTAGAAGATTATTTCATTTTATCATTGGGATCTTGAGATCCAACAATATTTTTCATTGGAGGAATGGATGGAGGAAAACAATATTTTTAAAGGCATTTGAGATCCAATTATCCTTGAATTGATGGTTCTCAAATGTATGAAACCTTTTTGCATAAATCCACTCCATTTCATCCCAATAATTTTTAGATTTCTCTGTATTTGATAGTATTATAAAAATTGATATTCATGATAATGGAAGATCGACTTCAATGGATAACACTACCTCACTCTTTTACACCAATATGTATGGTGTTTCATGTGTAACAGTGCATCTGGTTGAACGGTAGGCCCATAAGGCATGGAGGTTCTTGTATGGACATGTATTCTATCCTTTATCATCTTCAAAAGATATATATTTGATATAGTCTTGTTTAAGGACTATATTTTTTTATTTTATATTTTATGAAAGAATGATAATTTATTGAACATAATGTTGTATTGCTGGAATAGTTTCTTTAACTCTATATAATTCAATATGGTGTTGTCCTCTATCAGTATCATGTGAGGGACCTTGGACATAGTTATGATATGTATCATTATGATGTTTATGATAATATTCAACCCAAATTCATCGAGGTATATTTTTTAGCACATTTAGAAAATAATTATGTAGTTTCAAGGATGTACATGAACTGCATAGCTATGTCAGGGGGATATGGCGCCACAACATCAATTACCTAAATGAAAGATAACGAAGAAAATATAATTGTATTTTTATATTATATGGGTTTATGGGTGTATTTTAAATTTACATATAATTCAAGGAATTTATTGGTTAATTCTACATAGTCTGATATCATGGTTTATCACTAATAACATGGCCTTCTAATTTGGCGGGAGAGCCTGCATCCAGACCAATGAGCATCACAGGATCCTACAAGGAATTTATCCAAAACACCATGAATATATATTTTTTAAATTCATTTTGTGAGGATTCTATCAAACCCACCCTCATAGCAGGATTTAATCACATTGGGGTCACCCCATTGGGTTATATTTGCTGCACAATTCTAGATTTATTCTCATTAGTGTCGGACTATTGTGAGAATCCTATTTTGGTGATAACTTATTATGGGATATATCTATCTAGTAGTGGATATTAGTACATCATGATTTTTTGAAGTGATGAACTGATTTATTTCTTATATATCATAAATGTTGATTGACGATAACATTTCTCTATGTGTGATAATGAATATCTCATCCTCCTGATCAGGGACAACTAGGATAATGACAGAATTTTCCATTGCATTTGATTGAGAATTTTGTGACATGGGAACTTGATAAAATGTTGGATTAAAAGGGGTATATACCATAATGCCCCTCGTATTACTAGTTATATGGAATAATTCATCATTTTTTTATTTTATATTCCCCATTTATCTTCTTTATTACATGTTTTGAATCCCCTTTGATATTTATATAAGATATATGTAGCTTTAGATCCCGTTCCAAGATAGTGATAAATGATTGGAATTCAGCCTCATTACTTATTCATCCCTCAGATAGGGAGATATATTCGGGAAAATATTATTTTTCTAGAGAGACAAATACAATCCCTATTCCAATCTTAGTAAAATTCAGTTCTTCAAACCATTTTTTGATAGCACTTCATGAGGCGCCATAAAAATAAATCTCCCATGTTAATGGAGTGTTACATGCACAGAAGGCCTTATCATCAGGGATCTCAGTTTCCACTATTGTATTATGTAGTGTGGAATGTTTCGTGAGGAAATCATCCATGTATTCTTTTCTCATCACTTTTGGGACACAATATAAGTGTCATATTTCAGTAGAATGATCACTCATCAATCCAAACACCTATTTAGCATGTGTAGGCCGTCAATGTACATTAGTGGATCAATATGATATACCATATGGAATTTTTAGTTTTGAATGAAATGAAAAAACAATGAACTATAAATATGAGTAAACAGTATTTCTTTTTTACATCATATAATAGAGTCTGAGTACCAAGAATTTTTGGGATGACGTAATAGAGAATGTTCTCTCTCTTTGCATCTTTTTTCTGTGCATGGAGGGTTCCGATTGAGATTTCTATGGATGAAAATTTTATAATGAGCTTCCTACCATCAAATAATGGAATGAATACTTGTGAGTGTGGTATATACTAATTAATACCTTTGATTTATTTTGGGCATTCCCCACCCCATTGGTTGGAAATATCATTATTCATTGGCTCGGGGAAGGGGATAGCTTTTCCAGCTAGGTTGGGAATAAAATAATGAATGTAAGTGAAGTTTACATAGATCCCCCATTGATAATTGATATTTGTGGTGGGGGGGGTAAATTCTTTAAATATGACTTTTCTTCTATCGGTTAACCATAATGTCATGTCAGAATACCTCAATGAAGACAAATATTATTGAGTTTACACCAAAAGAGAATTTAAAATGATTTATCATTAGAATATGATGTTGTAGATTTTAGAAGAACATTTGATGATATGTGAGGTGATCTCAGCGGTGTTGATATTTGACCACGAGGACATCAACATGGAAATCAATCATTTTTCCCAAGAATAGCTTAATTATACGATGTATTATGAAATAATGCATAGCTCCAAAATCCATTAACCCATGGTGCATAAACATATAGAATTAGATCCCCACATCACAATGAAGGTAGTGGTTTATTCGACTTTTATGGTCATATTTATTTAATTCCACCATGAACACAAATCCATTAATGAATGGTCGTAGAAGTTATATGTCCCATCATTTAATAATTCTATGAGTAGAAACTAGAAATTTCACTTTTTGGTAGTAGAAAATATGGTCCCTAAAAAATTTTCAAACACTCATTTTCCTATTAATTTTCACTAAGAGGATTATTTTGGACATACATATTTGGTATTTCACTTCTCTAAGAATGTCATATTTGATAATGTTTTCAAATTTCACCTCTAAATTGGTGGAAATATAAGGGTGCATCATCTATTCAACATACTTTAATGCTCAATGCTCATCAATTTATATAAGATGTTGTTTATATAAATATGGACTCAGTATAAGAATTTCAGTATAGTTCTAGGAGAATACGTATCAATGCTTCATTAAAATTAAATGTACATCTTTTTGTCTTCAAGGGGAATGAAAGGAATAATCAGTGATGGTTGCATCTATTATTTTATTCACATATTAAGATATCTTATTTCATTGATGGTTGTGGAGACAAAATCCTTATATACATGAGGTTTCTCCCTGAGGGGATCATCTTATTCTCCAATCAATGAGTCTTTGTAGGAATTCTTAGATATTGCTGGAAATATGGGGGAGTCTCTTTTATTATTGATGTGATAAAGGCCAAGAGAAGAGACAATATCCAACATTAAAAACTATGAAATCATACATATATATGATAGAGATTATTGTATGTTACCCTATCATAATTTAAAGGAGAGGCTTGGGCCTCTGGTAGAAGTTCAATCTCCTCACCTAGATCCATGTGGAACCCAATGTTACTACCAAGACTACTATATGAACTTTCAATAGAGATCCCCAATTCATTAGGGGATGAATACTATATATCATCATATTCCATTGGTTATTTTCTTCCCTTTTGTAGAATCCTTATTTTGTTTATTTGGATTCCGATGTCGTAATGGGGGAACTATATCCATGTAGTATGATGACTTTTCCACAAATGTGGTATTCCAACCATTTATGGAATTTTTAAGGTACATCCATGTGTAAATGGAGAAAATTATTTTCAATGAGGACAGTGTATGAAATTTCTATTTGAAAAACCATAAACTCATCTTTATATGTGAGATCCCTTAAACCGATATTTCTGTTTTATCTCCCTAGGAGATCATTGATCTTTCTTATCATAGCCTTGAATGGTTTGTTTTGGGGGAGATAAGTCCCCTTCAATATATTCCAAACATTGGAGGGTTCCAAAATAGATGAGTTTGATCCCAAAATCATTTTAAATTAGATCCCTTATGATATCAATATTTATCAAGTCTACCCAAAACATATAGTGTCTATTGCGACGTTGGATGACCTCTTCAAATGTTAAGTTCAAAAGAGAACAATATATCATGAGAGGCAGTGAATTTGGTTATGGATTTTTTATTTTTAATTATTCCTTCCCCACTAGATTTTGGAATATTTATTATATGTTTAAATTTATATTAAATTTATTATTTATATATATCATATACATTACAAATTTATATTATTATGATTCGCAGAATGTAAACAAGGAATGAAATCACACAATAATTCATATTATTACATTGTTACCCTTTACTGATATACCTTCAATGATTAGGAATATTAAATGTTTTTATGTATAAAATTTACTAAGTCTCACTACCAAAATTCATGGTATATACTAGATCACATTTATTCCCAATATCACCGACATTACAATGTTTATTGATAGCTTAATGCCTTTCCAAGGATCACTCTATGTGTAACACCCCAGGTAAATAAAGAATATGACATTTTCACATTTATCCATATTTGTGAATAAAATATTAATATAACTTTAAAGGGGACGCTATGCTCGATGGCGTACCCAATACGTAACAACAAGTTTCATGGGAATCTTACGTTGCACTCTAATAATAAAATAATATTATTTAAAATTGTAGTTAACACCTAGCCGTTGTAATGGCTGGAATAAACAAAACTACCTACAAAATGATTATATATGTTTGTCAAATATTTTTACTTTTTACAATAAATGTTAGAGGATTAAAAATGAGAATGATTCCAATTTTAAGCATAAACATTCTAATATTCAATAAAAGGTCGATTAACCACCTTTTGATGACGAACCTCTTTTAAATACACTTTTTGACAATTTTATGTGTTATATTTGACAATATATAATTCTTTTTTAGAATCGGGACATCAAAATTTACTTTATGTAATTTTTTGGTATTTTTTCCGATATTGTTCATTTTTTAATGAATAGTGAAAAATGTTGTAATTTAATTCAAAAGCTCTTTTTAATCTAATTTATTTATATGAATAGATTATCTTTTGAATTGGTTTAAAAGTGAAATTAGAATATATTTTTACCATTTAATCCAATAGTGGTCTTTGGAATTAATTTCTCTTGAAATAGGACTAAAACCACGTCAATCTTTTGATACTTTTTGTTTCATAAAAACACGCTATTTGCTCTGACAGCGGGAATTAATTATTAAATTAATTAATGTAACTTATATGTTTTGAATTTTTTAAAATAGACATAATTTTTGAATTCGGAATATAAAATATAGCTTCGGGTGAATTTTTGGTATTTTTCTGGAAGACTTTAATTTTTGATGAATAGTGAAACCACTAAGTGGTACTTAAAAAACTGATTTTTCGTTTAAATGAAAATTTACCACCTCTCTGTTTTGAATTTCAAAAATCCGACATACATGGTTGTTATTAATAAGTAAAATTTGGTTCAATAGGATTAAAATAATTTTTTTGGTGAATAGTAACTTTTAAAATTTAATCGTGATTATAGGTAATTAGTGTAATTTAAAGTAAAAATAATGTTTTAATAATATGAAATGACCTAGAAACATGTCCTACCCACATTGGATGTGTCATGGCCGACCAAGAAAATCGATGGGTCAACTTGGGGACCCCATGGAGCCACTTTGGTGGGAAAATGACCTTAATACCTTTTCATTTAAAGTTAAAATTAAAATGTCACAAACAAGTGTTGTTTTACTAAAACAATTTTTACATGGAGTTATACAAGTCATATATTTGACTATAAATATTCATGAAAATATATAATTATTTCCTAAATCATTATATCTTTTTTATAATTTTTAGACAATAAATAAATTAAATTATTTATGACACCATGATCATGCAGCGATTACCTCATTATTTAACGACTTAAATAAAATGAAATGATATTGTAAAATGTAAGACCTAAACTTGTCACAAACCTATTGGATGGGTGGATTTAGAAATCCTATCAACTAATCCTAGAAATATATCCTTTTGGACCTTTAAAATCCGAAAATCATTTTATAATAAAGTAATATTTTATAACATTCCAAGAGTACCCCTCCTTTTCTCTTATAAAACGCCCCCATATATACCACCTTACCCACCCCTCTCAAGCCTTTGGCTCGCCCAACCCCTGAAAATTTCATCTCTCCAGATCCATATCTTCATCATTGAAGCCTCACATTGGGAATAATCCTTTCCAAGGATGTTTTTGAGCTCAAATCAAAGAGAGTTACCAGATTTAAAGGTAGTGTCTTCCCTTGTGTTCTTTTGTTTTATTTTGTTTGTACAACCCCCTAAAATCTTTTTATTACTTTTTTTGTAACAACACCAGTATCTTAAATATACTAGGATGTTGTTATGTGAAGGATTAGAGTTGAACTTACACACAGATTCATCTAATGGTTAAAGAACATACTATTTATGTGGATGGTGAATTACTGCCTCATGAAACGATGATTGTTCAATATTCATTTAACACATTTAATGGAGGACATTATGATGTCACTATATTTTATATATGATATATATGTAATTTATTTTTTCTATATAATTCTGAATTTTATATTGAAAACATTCCTTTATTCTTTTCATGTTGTGCAAATGCGATAATTTCATACGAGGAAGTGTGGACTACCGCCCCCTCAAGTGATATGACTCGTTCATGCAATACATGGAGTGTATAAAGAATAAAATTAATGAAAATATGTGACATATATAACATATATATAATACTAGAATTATAATATATATATATATATATCAATTATTTTTTCCATTAATATGACAAAGAAATGAAAGTAGCGTTCATGCATACGTACGACCTACCATCTCCATGAACGGAGCATTTCATTTATTTTTATCTAAAAATGTTATGGAGTAGTAAAAAATGAATATATACAGAATATATATTATATTTAAATCATTAATACTATTATGGATATGATTTACTTATAACTACATGGACAATCATTTTCAAAAAATATCATTTTTTACTCATGTACCTAACATCGACAAAAACGTCTGATATGAACTCACATTATTAACCAATTATTATAACATTATAATATGTGATATAAACTGAATAATAATCATTAAAAGAGTTACTAATGAAATTATAAATTTACCAATTTTTATTATTCAGGAATATAAAGAAACGAACAAGACAAGTCAGACTTGAGGTAAGGGATTTTACCCCTCTCTTTCTTTTTAAGCAGACTCTTTTATGTCATTCCTTTTAAGCTCATATTTATTATGATTGGGATGTTAATTTATATTAATACTACTGTAATTTTTATTTTCATAATATTGGAGACCCTATTTTCTTTCATCAATCCATTTTGGAAGTTTTGAGTGGCGCCGTTAGGCTGCCAAATTTTCGTAAGGGATCCAACCTCTCTCTTTCTTTTTATGTACTCTATTTTATGTCATTTCTTTTAAGATAACCTTTCATATGTTTGGGGATGCTATTTTATATTAATAATACTGTACTTTTTATGATCATATCATTAGAGACACTGTTTGATCTCATAAATCAATTTTGGAAGTTTTAAGTGGCACTGTTAGGCTGCCGAGTTTTCGTAAGGGATTTTTCTTCTCACTTTTATTCCCATGAAATTTATGCTATGTTTGCCACTATTTCCATTGAGTGGTGTATTTACTGACCATTATTATACAATTTTTGTAGTATAATTTAATTTATCGGTATTTACATCTTCATTTTATGCCCCTTCATCAATGGGGTGTACGTTTCGAAAGTTACCCAACTCGGTAAGGGGACCTTTCACCCTCCTCTTTTTAAAAGACTTCTATTGTTATGTCTTTTAATTTACATATTATTATGTTTGTATATGTTATTCCATATCCTTTATGATTTAATTTTATGTCCAAGTGATGAGATACCATTCACTCTCTCATCGATTAATTTTCTGAATTTTGAAGTGATGCGATAAGGCTGTCAAATTTTTACAAGGGAACATCTTAACCCAATTTTGATTTCTTTGGGTTCAACATGTACTTCTTGAACATGTCATCCTATGAATATGTGTGAATTACATATGATTGTTTCACACTTAATATCCACTTATATTGGGTGTATTTGTATTTCTCACACATAATTATGTGACAGATTTATCGTTAATTTAAGGATACCATCTTTATAATGGATTCCATCTCAATTTACATTTCCATTGAGACTTCATTATTGTTATGCACCAATTCAATCTTATATGGTGTGTATACTGATCTTTTACATATTATATCAGGAATCCCTTTATTCTCATGATATTATAATGTTCGGATTAAATGTTATTCTGTAATTATTTGTATTCAAGAGTCTCTCATTTTGTTAAAAACTCTTTAACAAAAAATATCGTTTTAATTGTTTTAAAGATTTATTATTCTAAATATTTGTCTTTAATGTCCATGTTTTCAATATGGTTTTCAGTATTTAATTATATGGATATTAATGATTTAAAATTGTAATTCCATTAAAATATTCAATGTTGTATGGGACACTTTGAATCAAAAATCTATTTTTAAAGTTTTTTGAAAATAGATTGATTAATTCAATATATTGGAATTACTTATTGTGATTGCAAATGAAATTTTGTTATTTAAATGTTTATATTTTCAATATTTTATGTGTAATGATTGTACTTGGACATTTTATGGGTGGTTACGTGATAAACCATATGACAGGTTGTGCCATGAATACTAGGACGGGTGGTTACGTTATAACCTCCAATGCATTGGGTATGGAAGTCAACCGTATGGCTATTCCATTAAGTATGAATGGAAGTCAACCGTATGGTTATTCCATTTAAGTATGTTTATGTCCCAAGTTACCTCTATATGTTATGTGTTTTTTTAAATGGGTTTTATGGTAATCTTTTGGTTACAAAAGGGTCAGTAATAATATTTTATTCATTGAAGAGTTTATACTACTTCATAAAGGTGAAAAGTATTATTTTGATAAAGAATTCATGGTTTACTTGTTGTTTTGAAAAACAAACAGTTTTCCTTCTTTGTGTATCCTTTAATGGTATTTTTATGCTCATACCAAGTTTTTGAAATGTTTTCCACAGGAATTAAAGATGAATAGGGTCAAGGATGGGATCAAGGAAAGACATGCTATCTAAAACATGGAACTAGACGTGTTTCTTTTTAAGTGTTTTTTTATTTTATGGAAACTTAGTAGAAGTGTCTACTATGTAATCTTTTTAGATGTAATAGTTATGACCTAATTCCCTAAAAATATAAACCTGAAAAGATCCTCAATGTGAATTATTCATTTAATTCAATATTAAGTATGGTTTAAGGCTAAGGCCTTATAGTTGGTATCAACGGTCGGATTAGTTATCTTTAGAGGTTAGGGTATTCTATAAGCATACATGACATTACCATAATGGCTAAGATTTTAGAAAGAGTCATAATTTTTAGATAAAGTGAATGAGTAAGTATATCATAGTGTTTATCTTCCTTATTAGTACATGATGATTTTGTTGATATACGCACACTGACATTTCTGTTTTTAGTAAATTGATGGATCTAGAAGGAACCAAAGTGAAAATGGGTTTGATGGAAAATGTGGCGGTTCTCTGATTAAGAGACTGGATGAAATGGGTGATTCAATGAGGAGTCTCCTAGATGTGCTAAACCAACTATCATGGAGTCATGATGAACCACTTGAACCTTGGTATGTTCTGTAATGCATCATGTACGAGATGACCAATCTATGTGGAAGTTCAGGTAATAATTATAAAGGTAACCATTAGGGTTTATATGATCCTTACTTTTGAGGTAATTATGGGTTATTATATGTTATGATGAAAAATGAATGGCATGAGATAAACATGAGGTTAAAATATGTTATGATTATTTTTGAAGATTTTATCTCGTTTTGGGGAATGTTTTAATAATTATAGAGTTTTTGAAAAAGGGACAACACGCAAACCGTGTGACAACCCGTCGCGTCGGACAAAGATGCGGGAATCGAACCCACAACCAATGTGCGACTGGTATTTATCGCCTAACACTGAACTATGTGAAGTCCCTAGTTAGTTTGACTAATTCTTTTTAGTTAGATAATTTTAGTAATCAAGAGTATGTTTATTTTGGGCTATCTATGGAAATGATTAACCTACCATGCATGATATGTGAATAGGTTAATTACTTTTCAATTTGAGAATTTAAGATCAAATGATGTTATTTGGAGATAAAAGTTAAATTGTACCTTGGAAGACTATGTGATTAAATCCATCAAATATTTGGGTTTCAATCTTAGTTTGGTTTACTTTGAATAATTTTTTGGACAAATTTTTTATTGAATGGTCTTCGTTGAACTTTAGGATTTGTTGGACAAATTTTGGAGATTAAGAATTGATTTTATTTTTTATAAAAGAATATCCATTTGTGGATTATCTGATATTGTTATAACAATTTTGGTTTTTGTTAAGGTGTACAGACATGGGAAATATATATTTCTCTTTTGTGGATTAGGTGATTCTCAAGAAGTTGATTATAGTACTCTTAATGTGAAGAAGTCTTCCTAAATACTCGTCTTTTGGAGAAAATATGAGTTTGATTAAGGAATCTAGTAAAATTTGAAAGTCTACGTAACAAGTAAGTATGTTTCATTATGATTTAGTTAAGCTCAAAATTAAATTCCTCAATGAAGAGTATCTTATGATCAAAAATGTTGTTTGTTAACTTTTCCTACTGTGGAATCGAATACCGTTTAACCCATCACAAGTTTGAGATTTTCTTATGGTTAACTTTCTCCTAGACATGTTTACTAACACTCTCCCTCAGAACATGACCCTTTATTCATTCCTCCATATCCATGTTTTCCTACATGGAATCCTAGTAATGGTTAAATCGGGTGACCTTTGTACTTCTCTTTCTTTATTTTAAAGTGAATGTTTTACTGACTCTTGTTCCGATGTGGGATTTTCAATGAAGTTTCCAAGCCCAATTTTAAAATTGCGAAGACGCAATTCCAAAAAGGGGGGAAGGATTTAACACCCCAGGTAAATAAAGAATATTACATTTTAACATTTATCAATATTTGTGAATAAAATATTAATATAATTTTAAAGGGGACGCTATGCTCGATGTCGTACCCAATACACAACAACGGGTTTCTTGGGAATCCTACGTTGCACTCTAATAATAAAATAATATTATTTTAAATTATAGTTAACACCTAGCCATTGTAATTGTGGGAATGAACAGAACTAACTACAAAATTATTATATATGTTTTTCAAATATTATTAATTTTTACAATAAATGTTAGAGGATTAAAAATGTGAATGAATCCAATTTTAAGAGTAAACATTCTAATATACTTTAAAAGGTTGATTAACCACCTTTTGATGATGAACCTCTTTTAAATCCACTTTTTGAAAATTTTATGTGTTATATTTGACAAAATAAAATTCTTCTTTAGAATCGGGACATCAAAATTTATTTTGGGTAAATTTTTTGTATTTTTTCTGATAATGTTCATTTTTTAATGAATAGTGAAAAATGTTGTATTTTAATTCAAATCCTTTATTTAGTATAATTTATTTATAGGATTAGATTGTCTTTTGAATTGGTTTTAAAGTGAAATTAGAATATATTTTTACCATTTATTCCAATATTGGTCTTTGGAATTAATTTCTTCTTGAAATAGGACTTATACTAGTGTCAATCTTTTGAAACTTTTTGTTTCATAAAAACACGCTATTTGCTCTGACAGTGGGAATTAATTATTAAATTAATTAATGTACCTTATATGTTTTTATTTTTTAAAAATAGACATCATTTTTGAATTCAGAATATCAAATATATATTGGGGTGAATTTTTTGTATTTTTCTAGAAAACATCAATTTTTGATGAATAGTGAAACCACTAAGTGGTACTTAAAAAACTGATTTTTCATTGAAATGAAATTTTACTGCATATGTGTTTTCAATTTCAAAAATCCGATATACATGGTTTTTATTAAGAAGTAAAATGTGGTTCAATAGGATTAAAATGATTTTTTTGGTGAATAGTAACTTTTAAGTTTTAATCGCGATTAGAGGTAATTAGTGTAATTTAAGGTAAAAAAATATTTTAATAATATGAAATGAACTATAAACATTTCCTACCCTCAATTTATGTGTCATGGCCGACCAATAAAATCCATGGGTCAACTTGGGGACCCAATGGAGCCACTTGGGTTGGAAAATGACATTAATACCTTTTTATTTAAAGTTAGAATTAAAATGTCAAAAACATGTGTTGTTTTACTAAAAAAATTTACTTGAGGGTATTATAGTAGTATTATTGACCATAAATATTCATTAGAAATAAAAAACTATATCCTACATCATGATAGTTTTTTTTATAATTTTTAGACATTATATAAATAAAATCATTTATGACACCATGATGATGCAACGATTACCTCATTATTTAACAATTTAAATAAAATGAAAAGATAATGTATCATCTAAGACCAAGACTTGTCAAAAACCTATTATATGGGTGGATTTAGAAACATTATCACCTAATCCTCGAAATATATCCTTTTGGGTCCTTTAAAATCATAAAAACATTTTATAATAAAGTAATATTTTATAACATTCCAAGAGTGCCCCTCCTTTTCTATTATAAAAGGCCCCCACCTCTACCACCTTACCCACATCTCTCAAGTCTTTGGCTCGTCCAACCCCTTCCAATTTCATCTCTCCACATACCTCTATTAATCATTGAAGCCTCACATTGGGCAGAATCATTTCCAAGGAATCCTTTGAGCTCAAATCAAAGAGAGTTACCCGATTTAAAGGTAGTGTCTTCCCTTGTGTTCTTTTGTTTTATTTTGCGTCTCCAACCCCCTAAAATCTTTTTATTACTTTTATTTAACAAAAAAATTATATTAAATATAATAGGATGTTGTTATGTGAAGTATTTGAGCTACACATACACACACCTTCATCTAATGGTTAAAGAACATACTGTTTATGTGGATGGCGAATTACTGCCTTACGAAACGATGATTGTTCAATATTCTTTTAACACATTTAATGGTGGAAATTATGATGCCACTATATTTTATAGATGTTATATATGGTATTTATATTTTATCTATGCTTCTGAATTTTATATTTAAAACATTCCTTTATGCTTTTCATGTTGGGCAAATGAGATATTTTCATACGAGGAAGTTTGGACTACCGCCCCCTCAAGTGATGTGACTTGTTCATGCAATACATGGAATGTATAAACAATGAAATTGATGAACATATGTGATATATATAACATATATATAATACTGTATTTATAATATATATATATATCAATTATTTTTTCCATTAATATGACAATGAAATGAAAGTAGCATTCATGCGTACGTACGGCCTACCGTCTCCATGAACGGTGAATTTCATTTATTTTTATCTCCAAATGTTATGGAGTTGTATAAAATGAATATTTACTAGATATATATGATATTTAAATCATTAATACTAATCTGGAGATGATTTACTCATAACTACATTGACAATCATTTTCAAACAAGTTCATT
The DNA here is from genome assembly GCA_963277665.1 of Viscum album. NCBI lineage: Eukaryota > Viridiplantae > Streptophyta > Magnoliopsida > Santalales > Viscaceae > Viscum > Viscum album. The sequence continues at coordinate 1,247,062,428 of OY728147.1, forward strand.
TTTGACTCATGTACCAAACATCGACAAAAACGTCTAATATGAACTCACATTATTAACCAATTATTATAACATTATAATATTTTATATAAACTGAATAATAATATTTAAAATAGGTACTTATTCAATTATAAATTGACCAATTTATATTATTCATGAATATAAAGAAACGAACAAGACAAGTCAGACTTGATGTAAGGGATCCTACCCCTCTATTTCCTTTTAAGCACACTCTTTTATGTAATTTTTTAAGCTCATGTTTCTTATGATTGGGATTTTATTTTATATTACTAATACTGTAATTTTTATTTTCATATTCTGAGAGATCCTATTTTCTCTCATCAATCCATTTTGGAAGTATTGAGTGGCGCCGTTAGGCTGCTGAATTTTCGTAAGGGTTCCAACATCTCTTTATTTTTATGTACTCTCTTTTATGTCATTTCTTTTAATCTCATATTTATTATTTTTGGGGATGCTATTCTATATTCCACATACTGTAATTTTTATGGTCATATTATTAGAGACCCTTTTTGATCTCATAAATCCATTTTTGGAAGTTTTAAGTGGTGCCGTTAGGCTCCCGTGTTTTCGTAAGGGATTTTTCATCTCACTTTTATTCCCGTGACATTTATGCTACGTTTTACACTATTTACTTTGAGTGGTGTATGTACTTCCCATTAAAATAAACTTTGTGTAGTATAATTTCATTTATCTGTATTAAAATTTTCATTTTATGACCCTTCTTTCATGGGGTGTACGTTTTGAATGTTACCCAACTCGGTAAGGGGACCTTTCACCCTACTATTTTTAAAAAACTTCTTTTGTTATGTCTTTTAATTTACATATTATTATGTTGGGATATGTCATTCTATATCATTATTGATGTAAAGTTTATGTCTAAGTGATGAGATACCATTCACTCTCTCATCGATTAATTTTCTGAATTTTGAAGTGACATCGTATGGCTGTCTAATTTTTACAAGGGAACATCTTAACCCAATTTTGATTTCTTTGAGTTCAACTTGTACTTCTTGAACATTTCATCCTATGAATATTTGTGAATTACCTCTGATTGATTCACAATTAATAGACACTTATATTGGGTGTATTTTTATTTCTCACACATAATTATGTGATAGATTTATCCATTATTTAAGGATACCATATTTATAATGGATTCCATCTCAATTTACATTTTCATTGAGACTTCATTATTGTTATGAACCAATTCACTGTTATATGGTGTGTATACTGACCTTTGACATATTATATCATGAATACCTTTATTCTGATGATATTATAATGTTCTGATTAAATTTTATTCCACAATTATTTGTATTCAAAAGTCTCTCATTTTTTTAAAAACTCTTTAACAAAAAATATTGTTTTAATTGTTTTAAAGATTAATTATTCTAAATATTTATCTTTAATGTCCATTTCTTCAAAATCTTTTTCAGTATTTATTTATATGGACATTAATGTTTTAAAATTGTAATTACATTAAAATCTTCAAAGTGGTATGGGACACTTTGATTCAAAAATATCATTTAAATTGTATTAAAAAATAGATTGATTAATTCAATATCTTGGAATTACTTATTGTGATTGAAAATGAAATGTTGTTATTGAAATGTTTATATTTTCAATATTTTATGTGTAATGATGATACTTGGACATTTTATAGGTGGTTACGTGATAAACCATATGACGGGTGGTGTCGTGAATACCAGGATGAGTGGTTACGTTATAAACTCCAATCCATTGGGTATGGAAGTCGGCCGTATGGATAGTCCATTAAGTATATGTGGAAGTCGACCTTATGGTTATTACATTTAAGTATTTTTATGTCCCATGTTACCTTTATATGTTATGTGTTTTTTTATATGGGTTTTATGGTAATATTTTGGTTATAAAAGGGTAAGTAATGATATTTTATTCATTGAAGAGTTTACACTACTTCATAAAGGTGAAAAGTATTACATTGATACAGAATTCATGGTTTACTTGTTGTTTGGAAAAACTAACAGTTTTCCTTCTTTGTGTATCCTTTACTGGGCTTTTTATGCTCATCCCAAGTTTTTGAAATGTTTTCCACAGGACTTAAAAATGAATAGGGTCAATGATGGGATCATGGAAAGACATGATATATAAAACATGGAACTAGACAAGTTTCTTTTTAAGTGTTTTTTTATTTTATGGAAACTTAGTAGAAGTGTCTACTATGTAATCTTTTGAGATGTAATAGTTATGACCTAAATCTCTAAAACTCTAATCCTGAAAATATCCTCAATGCGAATTATTCATTTAATACAATATTAAGTAAGGTTTAAGGCTGGGGCCTTATACTATGACTCTAATTCTATAGATTATTGCTAAAAGAAACTATCACCTTCTACATATTCCTTTGATAACTAGTCTCGAAGGGATTCACACATAGTTTACGAATATTTACATCCATTAATTATCAATAATGAATAGATCCTCAGTTTTAGATAGATTCTTTTTTGAAGTCCCACTTTCACCTAGGTAATGAATATCACTTTACCTTAGATTTACAGGAAAATACATTCTAATTTTTTTTAAAGCTGATGTATCCATTGTGAAGAAAACTCCTTTTGTGAATCTCACTTTTACTTATCATAGTACCCAATATTCAGTTGGATTATTATTGTATTTTTGAACTCTATTTCATTTATGATTCTTAAAATTTTAGGTCTAATTTCATAGCCTTCATGAAATAAATTTCATCAAAAACATTTTCCCACGAACTAGATTCATGAATCACCATTATGAATTAGGTTTATATATATATATTTATTGTGTCTTCAACTTCTTTTCAATGGTGGTATAGAAGACTATTTAATGTTAATTTTCCCCGATTCAATTCGCTTCCACACACATCATCACCATTTCACAAATATATCCCATGTCATTGTTGATTTCCAGTACATCAAAAATCTCTGGGGAATTTTTTTTAATATTCAATTATTCTCAGATATTAACATCAAACATTTCTACATTCATTATGCTCCACTCATAATGATCCACACCTTCTACAAACCAACTTGTTAGGCAATTTTCTGTACCACTTCTAGAGAATTCAGTCCACTTAATTTCATCTATTTCAACATACCATGTAAAACATATCTCTAGAACTCCATAACAACTCATGTAAACCCACATTTTTAACAATTAAAATTAACAAAAAAATACTATAATTATATATTGAGGTATTTTTCCCCAAAATTCTCACCCTTCAGGTTTGTTGACAATTTAAAACATTTCGATAAATTGTTGATGCTTTTTTAATTTTATACTAAACTTTACTTAATGTGATTTAGATTCCATTCTATGATTTACTCAACAAACACTATAATATAAAATAATGCTTTCTCATTATTAGAAACAAAATTAGAATGTAATTTGTATCAATAAATCATTTCATTCCAAACCCACCCAACTGGTTTCTCTATGATCTCCATATCTCAAAATATATATCTTTTTATTGATCATCTTTAGCCTCATGAGATTATATACTCTTCCAAAATTACTACTCTATAAGTAATCTTGTCCCTATGTGTTTATTAGGACCACTTATTCCATTTTATAGACACAATCCCATAATTTATTAATGAACATAAAGGTTAGTTTGTTGAGGAATCCAATATGTTAAAGAACGCAGATCACCTGTTTTCTTTAAAAACTCATACCTTGAGAATAGGGGGTTACACATCCAATCTTTTTCATGTTTTTGAAATCAAATGAACTCCAAGTGACAATTAATAATGTTAAAATGATTCCCTTGATAATGGGATTCTCATAATTTATGAAACCAATAGTTAAGTAGGCACATACTGCAACTTCTTGAGCCTTTGATCCACCATCTCCTTGATAAAATGATAACTAATCTTAATGTGTTTCATACTTGAGTTATGTACTTAATTTATCATATGATTTATAGCACCTTAATTGTTGTGATGTTTTATGATTGTCCATTTCAATTCAACAATTAGGTCATCAACTTTTTTGTTCTTCCAGAGTAACTACAGTAAAAATTTACTAGCCACAATATATTCAAATTAATTAGTGCTAAACAAAATAAGATCCTATTTTTTAGTAGTTGATTAATAAAAAATATACCAATTTTTAATTAACACACTACCTTTTATTTCCTATCATCTACTAAACTGGCCCAATTTGTATATGTATACCCCCAATAACTAATGGTGTCATTTTACAATGTACATTCGGCCAAAATACAAAATTTCATAGATATAATGATGTACTAGTTTTAATACATGTAATTGGGTTTCATTAGGATTTCATTGATATATTTTTATAGTAATATGGAAAAAAATATTTTTTTATTGATATCATGTACAACATTCTGCCAATTATTTTTCAATATTTTGTGTCATTGATGGAATTTTGTTCACCATCCCATTAACGATACATCTGGGTAGCCCTGAGAGTCACCATCTTCTTGGTATATAATTTCTATATATTCTGTAAATATTCATGGAATATTTAGATTGGTAATTAAATGTTCTATTCTATCCTTTTGTCACCTGTAAACAAAATAGGAACACCATTTCATCAAGCACAAGCATTTAATATTCACTTTCCATGAAATCAATGAAATTTATACTTTATTGTTTATTTATTCCATCAATTATTATTATATATGCATATATCAGAATGATCATCCTTTGACTATTTTTAGTGTTGTCAAAAATATTTTAATCACCCAACCACACTATAAAATGAGCTCCTTCAGAAAATGATATATCATTCAACACCATTCTCTTTATTCATGGATCAAGCCATATAGTTCTATCTCTAGCCAAAAACATTTTCCTCTTATATTTGACGGAGAAAAATATCAGTCTTTTTAATATAAACTTTTTTTTGGAAATCCATTTATAAATGGTGACTTGGAATCTATAAAGAAAACATTGAACCTTTTTTGCACTACTGTGGCCAATAATAATATGATAGTCTATATCCTCACAGGAGGTGAAAATATATATAATCAACATCAATATCATTTATATAGTAGTATATTTTTCAGAGTAATATTTTTTTTCAAATAACTATTCCATCAGCATTCATCTTATTATAAAATACATGTTTGATCCTAATGACATTCATTATTATTGGTATTGAAACAATCCCACAAAAAAACACTAAAATTGGATTTATATATTTCATTAATATGATGCTTTAGAAAATTTAGAATGTTTAATTACACTTTGGAGGATGGAGACTACTGGAAAAAAACAATTTAAATATTCTCCCACATTTTCTTGTTATAATAAAAATATTCAGGTACTACCATATTTTTATAACAAATTAGACAATAATTAAATGAATTAATGTTTTTCATCCTTTCCAAATTAGTGTTCAGGATTTATTAAAATAAAATCATCCATCCTTTCAATACCTGTTAGGGATTTCATGTTATTATGAGATATAATTCAACCATATAATATGAAACTCTTCCTACTTATTAGGGAAATTTTTTAGACCCACAAAGATTATTCTTATCGTATATAATTTCATTATATGTTACCATAGGTTTAGAAAAAATATCCAACTCTATTGTTTTATCCAGTTGGAGCACCCTTGAAATTTTTTTAGTGGGTGTGAATACATCATAGAATTGAGATATCAACAAAAAAACTATGCCATCCGAGTAAGAACTCAGTATAGTAAACAAGTGATAACATTAATAACACCATCACTATCCATTTTACTCAATTACTTCCATACATAATAATAATACATATGCATTACATCATTTCAATGAAATAATATTGATTCATTCTTAATCTTTGGTAGTTTATTCGAATTACATGAAATTATATATCCAATCACATCACCAATTTTCATATTTTGATTCATTTACCCCTTAGATTGTATCTTCAATAAAAACCATAAAATCATTAATATCATTTAATTGAATTTATAAAAATATGGAGAATGATTCTTTTAGAATCCACAATAACAGTGTAATTATTGGTCTTGATGGACAAACCCTTTTATACATTCTTATAAAAACTACAATATTTTTTTCATATTCATTATGCCACGAAAACTTCAACTATTTTGGGCATTCAACAAAAAATTCTTTACTATTATTTTGAATCTTCTTTTGATTTATAAATTAATTATGTATTACCTTATTCAAAATTTGTTGTTTTATATCCTTATTAAGAATTTAATTCTTTTATGCTCCAATAATATGAAATATTTTATTACTATTTTTTTGAGATAGAATAATTACATTTTTTTCCTCGTAATTCTTCTTCTACTGGAGGGATCTGTCTCCCACATTCTCATCATTCTAGGGGCAGAACATGTTAATTTTTCAAGAAATACTTTATTAATTTTTCTCATTATAATTTTTCGATGTCTCTACTTTGTTTCATTATTATGGTTAGCCCTGCATTTAATGAATATTATTTTTACTCACAACTGGAGTGGATCCTTTTATTTTTTCTATGTTCATTCATAATCATTAAAATATTTCTTATTGAGATTGTAAAAAAGGAGGTAATTTATACTCCATTCATTGAACTCCTTGTGTTTTCCTTGATGTTATGAATCTATTTTTTCAACCTATCACTTTTTCATAGAATATATTATTTTCCCTCACACATTACTAGCATTAATGATCCCATTTCAGGTTTCTAATCTTGTCATGTTTTCTTCCTACAACAATATCTTTCCAAATTCCCGTGATTATAACAACTAAAAAAATTCCCCTTAAAAAACATCATAATTTATTATTTATTTATTTAGAAGTTTATATGACTTTATATCTTATTCTTGCATTGATCTCCTAGGTATATTTAATCATAATCATGATGTGTCACACTCTTCCACAATAGTAGTATTTCATGACTACATTATTCTGATAAAATTTTTTTAGACTTATCAAGAAAATTATAACTATTTATAGATATATAAATATTTCAATCATCACATCATGACATATATTCAAGTTCCTATAAAACATAGAGAATAAACATACTTCTTATAAAAATAGTACATGCTATCGCTATTTCATGTAAAAACAATTTTAGGGCTATCTCCAACACTAACATGCTTTTTCATTTTTTTTGGACTTATATACAGATCTATTCCTTTCAGGCCCAGGAAGGGGTTCATTATATCAAAAAAAAATATTTATTCAATCATGATGTCTATTGGGATGAGAATAAATTCATGTTCCCATATTAAGTGGAGTATTTGATCTTTATTTCCCAATTACCATATAAAGGATAGACAAAGAATAAATGAAAATAATCCTTCAATTTGGGATTTTCATTATAATTAGATTTCTCAACATATTTCATTATTGATTATAGTTTTTATACAAATTTTTTAATCTTCATATCAATTAATTTATGTTAATCATTAATATCACTCTTTAAATTCAACCCATTACTCATCTCATCATATAATACTCATGTGAGCTCATCCACTATGATAAATTTCTCTTTTGTTCTAATTTTTTTGAAAAAATAATTATATCATCATGTATTCTCTTATTGTAGGCTTTGGAACTCCTGAATAAGATCATATAGATTTGGAGTAAGATCATCATTTTTCGCATCTAGATTCTAAATTTCTTCTATAATTTTATTCTATACATTTTCATCATCATTAATCTTTTTTATAGGTTTAGACATATTTTGTAGATCATTAGCTCGTGAATAATTAATTTCGCTTGGATTAGTATCAACACCAGTAAGGCTTTAATATAATCCTTTTTCTTTAATGTGATAAATTTCTAGTACTTGTATCCCAATATATTGAAATTTATTTTCCACTTTAACTTATGATCCAAGTACCTTGTCATGTCAATAGAATATATAACTGGCCTTCATGGAATTTCTACATCATAACTTGTTCAGACATCACTCATAATTCAAGGTTCTTATTTCATTAAAATAGTAAAATTGAATGAATTAATGGTCTAATATTTTGAAATATTATTATTTTCAATAAATTGAATCATAATCTTTCCCTATACACTTCAATAATGTGTATTTCCACCAGACATTCTCTTATTCTTTTATACCCTTATCATATAACAACTATGTATGAGAATAAAAATATAATTTCAATAATAAACTGAATAATGCAAGATATTTTTTTGATAAATGAATCCATTACTCTGATTACCAATTTTCGGGTACAATATGTGCCTAGATACCCTGAGATTAATGGTGAATCAGTGTATGGATATTATATTTTAAATACTACATACTCCACTTGATGATGACCTCTTTATTATATGGGTACATTCATTTTCTCATTATTATATAAATATGTCTTATCTATTACTCTATTATTTGAGGATGATGAAAAGAAAGTGAAGATGTAAATCATGCACACATAAAAATATCTTTTTACTTGGTTCAGACTCAATATGATACATACAAAAATTATACAACAATAATGTAGCTATTTATCAAATCTACTAAGGCCTACATCCAATATTAATAGTTTAGGCTGAATCACCTCCATGCCTAGACTCAAAAGCATTAAAATGTTTTCGGATAGCTCACTACAATATCAAGGGTCACTTCATGAGTCTCATTGTATGGTTCAATACTAGTGGAAATGATCACCATCATAATATTTTTTTCTCGCCACATTAGTAGAAATTCGTATATTTTTTTGGACATGTAAGTCCATTTATTTTCAATAATTTATAGATTCTCAGTTGTAGATTGACGGTATGTAGAATTAGAAATTTTACCTACATGACGAATATGACAATACCAAAAATTCAATGGGAAATAATTTATCAACACTTTAACTGTGAACACTTCCTTCACAAATTTTATCTCTTTCATGATACTCAAATAACATTCATGAAGCAACAACATTTCACAATTTTACCATATCCTCTATGAAGTAAACAACATTCGGTATATTTTTTTAGAGAACTCAATCTCCATTTATTTTACGATTCATGTAATTATTGGTTTACATTTTTATCCTTTGTGAACTCCCTTTCATTGTAGATTTTTTCAGAAATAAAACACTTCACTAATCAACATCAAAATTCAAGGCCTACATATTTTCATTAAGTCTTTAACATCTTATTATGAGGGTGGTAGAGGAGTTTTTAATTTAATTATTTATGATTATAGAATATATCATCCATATCTTCACCATTTCAAAAATCTATCCCATATCATTTGAAATGATCTCTATATAGTTAAACTCCATGTAAATTTTACCATTCCTGAATCTTATCATTGTAATGGGGATTAATGTTAAACCATTATGCATTCACATTGTTTTACTTGTGGTGATCCACAACTTTGTGAAACCAACTTCACGATGCCCGTCATCTAAATAACTAATTCAATAATTATATTTTTATTTGGAAAAAAATTAAATACATATTTTTATAATGATATATATCCTCCAAATAATGGTGCCAAGATATTTGGAAAAATTTGTGAAATGGAGTATCCTTATCTAGGAAATTTTCTCTACCACATCCATTGAATTCATTCAATTTTCATGGATCTATGTCCACATACTATGTTTAAAAAATTTCACTTGAACCCCACAACTAATCATTTAATATATCATTAAAAAAAAATCAACACACAAACAATAAGAAATTACCATTATGGATTTTTTCTAAAAATCCAAATCATTGCTTACGAATGAGATAGAAACATGGAATTCTACTGAGCATGTCTCCATTCAATTGAATTCTCTTACAGTGACTTCTATGTAAAATTTTATTTCTATTTGGATGGATATAATGGGTTCCTATTTGTGTACTATTGGAAGATGAACCACATTGAGTATCGAGACATTGGTTGGAATAAACATCAGTTTATCTAGAATGATGTATTTTGTGAATGATGTTAGTTAATCTTGGTAAAGGGTTTATCTTGGACATGTGGCTTCGTAATCATGTTCTTTGAGGTGGATGATCATGGATATTGTTATTTAATCATATGATCTTTCTATACTCATGTCACATGTCGTGATTGCATTCCCCATTTCCTGTGACGATCAAATAAGTGAATTATTGCTAGGCGGTTATGCATGAAAAATGGATATTGACACCTTATAGAAGGTTCTAGGACACCTAAATGTCTTCATGGGATTTCATGATCTCTTTACCATGGGTATCATATTACTGTATATTATATGTGGTGATGTGAATGTAATATTATGTCTTTCCACACCTGTGCTATTTATAGTTTATTCAGTTCATGAAAAAATGACTTATGATTCAACGTTTTGATTTGTAGAACTCATACACGATAGAATATCCACCAACATAAGAGTGAGATTTTTGGAAAAATATTATGATGAAGGTGATTAAGGATTCATGAGTTGTCTTTCATTATCAAGTTTTTTTATGAAGAAAGGAAATCACTTCAATTTATTTTCCAAACAATTTTTCAGAGAGTTTTTTTAAAAAAATTGGACCCACGGTTACTGGACAATTAATATAACAAAATTTTGTTTTATAAAATAATTTATTTGTTATAAAAATAATAGGTTTCAAAAGAGAATTTATCTGGTTGGAAGTTACTGTTCATCAGTTTCAAATTACAATCGATGAGAAAGATGTGGTAGTTTTGTTGGAGGTTTAGAGTCTCTATGACTATGATTTAATGAAAATATTATAATGCATTACTATTTTCAAATTAAAATAAATAATATGTAATGTGGTAGAACATATTCTACAAAAATGAGGAGAAAAGTTATTTAAAAAAGAAGTGAATGGTGTTGATGATGGAAAAGCATTGAATGATGATGATGATGGGCGAGATGTGAATGGTGAAGATAATGGAAGAATAGTGAATTGTGATGATGATGGAAGATAATTTAATAGTGATTATGATGGAAGAGAATATGATGGAGATGAGGATGGGAGAAAAATGAATGGTGATAAAGATGGAAGAGTAGTGGATGGTGATGTCGATGAACTACAAACAATGGTGATAATGATGTAACAGTAGAGAATGTTGGGGGAAATTCATGTCATGCCGACAGGGTAATGAATTTGTTTTGAATCAGACTCAAAACAGTGAATATTTCGGACTAATTTAAAAAAATTCGGAATTTTACTAATATAAATGAATTAAAGAATTGTTCTAATGGGAAATTAATGGTCATGCTGGAGAAAATTATTATTCATGCCGATAGAAAAGAATGAAATAGTTGTGCTGGTGGAAATATAATGGTCATGATGATGAAAAGAAATAGTTGTACTTATGAAAAAAATTAAAGATTTGTGCCGATAGAAAATTAATGGTTGTGCTGATGAAAATTAATAGTCTTACTGGTGTAAAATTATGATGGACTCTTGTGGATGGAAAAGAAATGGTCGTGTTGATGAAATGTAATAGTCGTTTCGATGTTAAATATGGAAAAGAGGAAAGAGATGGGCCAAAGAAAAAGAAGAATGAGTCATACTGGTGGGAAGATAATGTGAAGATATTATGCCTATAACGCTGATTGGGTAATGATTTTTTTAATTGGAATCACTAAGGAAAGTGAATGAAGATTGATAGTTCCTATTAAAGACTATCTTAACCCAATAAAAACGTACTCAACCATCGTACCCACATTTATGGTTTTCTAAAAGAAAAATTGTTTTGGAATTCTAGAATAAGAAATGTGTAAGGAGATACAAATGAAAGAGATGAATATTGAGATATTATTTTCAAATGATTCAAGAACCCCCATGAAACATGAACACATATAAAATGTATTAGATAAATTAAGGGGGAAATTTAAATTTTGGAATTTTTGATTTAGTGGGAGAAACATTTGGATTCCATCAAATTTTTTCCTATAAAAGGAGAATGTACTTTTTACTTTCTGTAATAAGAACTATTAAATATAGAGTAGAGAGAAGCTACATGTTTTAGAGAGAATAAAATTAAGAAAAGATTATTCATCTTATCTTTTTTGATCAAATATTTATTGCATCAAGATTAAGTAATTAGTTTTGAATTTTTCATAAAGGGTGTTTCTGTATTTGTCCTCTTGAGATGAGGAAGAATCATACTGAATTTGATTACCAATCTCATTTTTTGAAGTGGTGTCGATTGTATTTTTCTTATGAAGAGGTGCTGATTCTATTAAGATTGTGACATCATTCCAATTCTGTTCGGCTTGTCAAGTTGTGTTGATACATTCATAACAAGATTCAGCTTGACTATTGCATAAATTTTTTGATGTGGTTCTGATTATATTTTTCATCAAAATTTTATGTATGTATTATATTTTTGTTTATTTTATTCTATTGTGTTCTATTTATGGAAAATAAGACAGAGACAAATCAGACATGAAGCATTGTACTCAGGATAATCAGACAGATTGTTTTACGTACGTCAATAGGTTCTTACCATTCTTCTGGGTAAGGAAACAAATAATTGATTTACATTTGAATATATTTTGTTAATTGAAAATAAGTATAGGTATCATGAGATGTTCCAAAATAAATTTATTACCCAATTCTACAAAGTGGGTGTAAATGCACTACTTGTATTGTTTCACAGTGAAACTCAATTAAAAGGATACATACAACTCATTTTAATCCATGGATTGATTTATAGTGGATTTTATGGTATTGGATAATTTAAAAACCATACCAAGGACGTAGCTATACTTATTATATAGTGAGCCTTGTAAATAATTATATTCGGTTAGATGTGGGTTGATTTTTTTCTCAATAAGGAATTGTAATAATTAATAAGAGGTAAAGGTTGTTTTAATTGAAAAGAAACATAAATGAAAAAGAGTATCACCGATTCACCCATCCCCCTCTCAATGATACAATAATCTAACTGGGAACTATAAATTTGTATTAGAGGTAGGTTCCCATCAATATTCATTGCTGATGTAGAATGTAAAATTTTTGAATAGTAATAGTATTCATGTATTTGATGGAATGAACTATCATATCTAGAATTATAGATTGATTACATATCGTATGTATATGCATTATGATTTTTTAAGCTGCAACAACTGTGTTTCCTCACATAGATGATAGTTCTCCACTTTCACATGTGGTCAAGTTTTTTTTTGAGAATGATGGAAGGGACATGAATTCTACATGATCATCACATTATTAAAGAGTATTCATGAGAGTAAATGGTGTTTCTACAACTTATTTTATAAAGGATAAATCGAAAAACATATACAGAGGAAATACAAAAGTATAGAAGGTAATGTTAAAAATATGGTGATTTAGGTATTATGATTTAAATATGGGTGAGCCTGAATCTATTAGAGAATTATTCACCAGGGTGAATGTCATTGTGGATACTATCAAATTTCTTGGTGAAAATCGGAATGACTTTATAGTTGTTGAAATGATATTGATAATCATACCTAAATAATTCTATGTAAGAGTTTCTTCATTAAAAGAGAGAGATCGTGAAAAATTATCTCTTGATGATTTACATAGCAGTCTTATCGCTTATGAAATGAGAAGAGAGAATACTATGATGATAAAAACAAAGGTTGATTAAGAAATATATTTCAAATATATGAGGAAAAAAAATAAAAATAATATTGTCAATGAAGATGTAGATGGTGATTATAACTCTATAAATTAGGTATTAAAAAAAATTAATGATATTTTATCCTCATAATCTAAAAATGAGAAAAAATGTATCGGGAAATACAAAGGGAAACATAAAATGAAATGTTTTGAATGCAGAGGTGTCGGTCACATTGTGGATAAATTCCCTCGATGGAATAATAAAGGGGATAGTGATGGTGAAGAATGAAAATCAATAATATCATGGAAGAAAAAGGGAGACAAGTAAAAGGAAATGAAATTATTTAAAACAAAAAGAATAAGTTTCTTTTCCAAAAATGATGAAGAATGTGAGAGTGATGAAATATATGAAAAATTAGATGATAATGGTAATGAAAATACATTAATTTTTTAATTGTATATGTTTAATTCAGAAGAAATAGTTATTAAGAAGAAGAAGATAATCATGTCATGCATTTGAAAGAATATTTGAAATAATGTGTGAAAAATATCCAAAGATGTGAAAAGAATAAAAAATATAGAACATGAATTATTAATCAATAATTTATGGTTTTCTTGTGGTAAATAAAATCTGTTAATAGATATTGATGATTTGACGAAGTCATTAGAAGATAAACATAATTTTAATGTGCATTTGGATGTAAAGGTGAAGGAAAAATAAGAAGAGTTGCAACTTATTCAACAAAAACTCTCTAATGAAGAAAATGAAATTTTATGTTTCCAAAATTCTAGCATGGATGTTGGTGAACGTTCTTATAATTATATTCTTGATATGGTTCAACAATAGATACATTCAAATGGTTAGAATATGAATGGAACTGTGTCTGAAAAAATAATTATGGGAATGTTATGTATGTGATCAAAGTGATGAATTCAAAAGCAATAAAACATCCTGAATCTGAAATTGATTATTCTAGATCCAGAAAAGTATCCAATTCTTTTGATCAAATCAATCCTAAAAAGAAGAAAAAGTATCCAATTGGAGGTAAAAATAATTTGTAGGATAATTTTATTCAAAATTTTGATACTTATTGATGTTTTATAAGAAAATAATCATTCTATGGGTATTGTTAGTATGGTAGGGTATTTTAGACACATAGAAAGTATTTTTTGGTTTAGTTAAAAAAAATTACTGCTATCCCACATGTTATAAAAGTTGTATATTGAGGGGGGTTCAATATCCTTAATGAAGGGATAATGAGAATATTTTCATGAATAAATCTTAAAATAAATAAATAATGATTGAAAATAGGTTTCATCCCTTGGAAACTATTTGTGATAGATGTGATCAACCTGGACACTAATAAATATAATGTGATGTTTTGTTACCGGATTAAAAATGGATTATTAATTCTCAGTTGTTGGTGGTGAAAAAAAGGAATGTAGAAATGGATCTTATTGTTGAAACATCATTGAAATCCGTGAAAGGAGAACAACACAACATTCTTGATAGTGGGTGTTACTACCACATCACATGATACATGAAATTGATGAAGGATGTGAAATATTTTAAATAAGGCATAGTGAAAGATTGGAAATGAAGATTCAATGAAAACTAATGGTGTTGGTTTATCCATAATTGGATAAGAAAATATGAAATATATGAAAAAAATTTATGTTGATGGGATGGAACAAAATCTACTAAGGGTTTCAAAATTTGTTGATGAGGGTAATAATATTATCATCATTAAAGATAGATTTTCCATAATGAGCGGTGAAGATGGATAGATTGGTAAAACATGCCAACATACAAAAAGAAATTTTATTTAGGCTGGTGATTCACAAAACTCTTATTACATGATTATGGTGGAAGAGGATAAGCTATTTCCTAAAAGGATTTGTAACATGTGTAAAAGAAACTTGAGAAAATTATCTATAAGTGATAATGTTTTATACATTCTTATGTTTCCAACAAGAAGAGATTGGTGTTTCAATATTTTTTAGAAATCAAATATTATAAATGATGTGCATAATAATGATGATATCTGTTCAATAAATCCCCTATATATGATAGAACCTAATATATGTGGGCCAATGAGAAAAAAAATCATACACTTGGATATATGTAGTTCATTAATTTCATTTATAATTTTACTAGTATTACTTATGTTCTGTTCATGAAATGGAAATCATAATGTTTGAAATTTCTTAAAATATTCAAAGGAAAATCTGAGAAATAATGTGATTATTCTTGGATGAATTAGTGAACTAATAATAGTGGAGAATATACAACTTCTGTGTTTTAAGACTATATTCAAAATCATATAATTCACAATGATTATAAATCTCCATAAACTCTACAACAAAATGGGGTTTCTAAAGGAATGAATAGAAGCATGGTAGAAATGGGATGAGCCATGTTACATGAGCATGGGAATTCTCCTTTCTATTGAACGAAATCCATGACTACTTCTATTTATATTCAGAACTAATTTTTTTGAAACAGTTGTGACTCCCTATGATTTTTTCTGGAGATACACAATATATGAATCACAATAGTTTTTTACGGAGTCCTTGTATTATAAATAATAAAGGTGGAAATTATGGAACGTTTGAGTAGAAAGGTGAGGATGAGATATCTCTCATATAGTCTTTAGAAAGAAGAGGGTGGAAATTATACGACAAAGAATCAACTAGAATTGTTGATTAAGGTGATGTGAATGTGATTGAGGTATCTGAGAAATGGAAACATGTTTAGATTGACAATGAAGTGGAGCAATCAATGAAAAAACTACTTATAAGGATATAGATTAATAATACTTCTCAAGAATAATAATCAGACTCAGTTATTTTAGGTGATGAAGATGATACCCAAAAAACTCATCACAAGAAAAGGAAACTAGTGGAATCTTGGAATATGATTGGTGATCACCATAAAAAGGAACATAAAATATTAAAACCAAAATCTTTTTCATATACGTATTTTTATTCAAAAGTGGAACAGAATGATGTGAAAGAATATTTTGTGAATCTGGAATGGTTTCAAACTATAAATGAAGAATTGGATAAGATTGAAAATAATGATACATGGGAACTCATACCTGAGCCTTAAAAAATCATAATTGAAAAAATGGGTTTTAGAGAACAATATGAATGAAAAATTTGATGTTATAAGAAACAAAGGAAATTTTGATTGCAAAATGGTTTCATGTATTTATGGTATTTATTTGGAAGAATCCTTTTCACTATTAGAATGAATTGTAATAATCAGAATCTTTCTTTCTTTTTCTACACAACAAAGATATAAGTTCTTTAAAATAGATGTAAAATCCACATTTTTTAATGGTGATCTTGATGAAGAGGTTTATATTGAACAATATTTCATCCATGTTTTTGGGAAATATGAGAACTATGTATGTAAATTGTACAAATCCTTGTATGGGTTAAAATAAGTTTTGAGGGCATGGTAATCCAAATTGGATACTTTCTTAATAATGATGAACATCAAGAAAGGATTAATCGATAAAATTTATTATATCATATATTTCAAGAGTATTATCTCATTGTGATCATTTTTGTTGATTATATTATTTTTTATAGAATATTTAAAGATGTTGTTAAATATTTTGCGAAGAAATGATAAAGGTATTTGAAATTTCCATGTTAGGGGAAATGAAATACTTCCTTGGGTTTCAACTCTGTGAAATGATAGAATATATTTTTCTCTCCCACAAGCATTATGTTAAATAAATTCTAAAGAGGATCAGTATGTAAAATAGAAAACACATTTTTACAAACATTTTAGTGGGAAAAAATTTGTGTAAAATGGAGATAGAAAAGAAGCAGATCATAAAGAGTGTCAAAATCATATTGAATGTCTATTGTATTTTAGAGCCTCGAGACACAACATTGCATATATTGTTAGATTATGTGAAATAAATCAATGTTCCCCAAAATAATCACATATCTATTCTAGAAAAAAATCTCAAATACATAAAAATAACAAAATACATTGGAATTAAACTTTATGGTTCAAATATTACTGAATTTTTTGGGTGTTCCAATTCATATTTGGCAAGAAATGTTGATGATTAAAAAATCCACATTTTGTGGTGTATTCATTCTAGGAAAGAATTGTGTTAGATTCCATTCAATGAAACAAAATTCTGTAACTCTTAGTATAATTTAATCATATAATGTTGTTGCTACTTTATACACTATTCAACATATGTGGATGAAAACCCAGTTGGATGATTTACATGTTGAAGTGAAGTTTCTCTTGTTCTTAGGTTGTGAAAATCAATGTAAAATCAATCTCACTAGGAATATGGTGAAACATTATCATTCAAAAACTATTCATATAAAATATCATTTCATCAAATAAAATGTGGGAAAAAATAAATTGAAGCTGGAGTATGTTATGACATCATAACAAGTTATAGATTTTTACACAGAACATATATCAAATGAATCATTTAATAAAGTGAGGTTTAATATGGGATACTATCCTATTTCTCTTCAACGTTGTTTTATTTATTTTTTTCCTCTATCTCATCTTACCTTTTTATTGTTTTTTAAAGTGGGTATAATTGTTTTGTTTCATAAATCTATTCCATAAAAGATTGATTTGTGGGTATGAGGTGAACTCTGCGTTGTTTGGTGATTGAAATATTCTAACAATTTGTTGGAGCGGTTGTAACAAAATAAATTAATTTTTTCATATGAATGATGAAATGAAATGGGATGTCAGGATCACTATTTTTGGATTTCATGGTTTTTATATTGTTGAATCTTTTTTCCTACAAGGATTGATGACACATAGGATTAAAATTCTTGATATGTAATCCACTGCATGAGGTTACATTGATAATTGATTTATGAGCCTTGGTTGAAAATAAATCCAAATGGGGAGAATTTTGTGACAAGTATGATGATATAAATGATGAGGGATTGAATAGTGGTATTATGTTGTCATGGTTTTTTTTGAGGAAAACAAATTAGTTCACATAGTTTTGGAAATAATTGTAGTGTGATTATTTTTTTGAAAATTATAAAACCTATGTTTTATGGAAATTCAGTCCCATAACATTTTTATTTAAAAATTACCTGGTTAGTTTCAAGAAGAATCAGTTTCATAGGAGAATATATAATGTTAGATGTTACTAGTAATCAGTTTCACAATAGAAACAATGAAAAAGAAGTGTTTTTTTTGTTCGATAATCGAAGTCAATATGACTATGATTCAGAGAAAATGAGATGATTCATTCTTTTTTTGAATTATCATAAATCATAAGTAAATTAGTAGAATGTATGATGAAATCTTTATGGAATAATGTGGTTAGTAATATCAGTGAATGATGATGAAGAATGAAAATCATTGAATGGTGACGATGATGGAAGGACCGTGAATGGTTATGATGATCGAAGAGTAGTGAATAGTGATGGCGATGGAAGGCAATTGTGTGGTGATGATGATGGAAGAGTAGTGGATGGTTATGATGATGGAAGAACAATTGATTGGGATGACGATGGGAGAGTAGTGGATCATGTTGTCGATGGAAGAGAAATGAATGGTGATGATAATGGAAGAGAAGTGAATAGTGGTGATGATGCATGTCATGCCGAAAGGGTAATGACATTGTTTTGCATTAGAATCACAATTGTAGGTAGGTCAGACTGATTGAAAAGAAGCTATATTGGTGACGATGGAATAGAAAGAAAGATTTGTTCCATTGGAAAAGCAGTGGTTTGCTGATGAAAAGTAATATTGGTGACAATGAAAAATAATTAATGATTCATGTCAATAGAAAAATAATGGTTATGATAATGAAAATTAATATTCATGCTGATGTAAAATAATAAATGTTTTTTGACGATGGAAAAGTAATGTTCTTGATGATTAAAAATAATTGTCATGCAAGTAGAAAAGAATTAATGATTCATGAATATGGATAAGTAATAGTTGTACTCATGAAAAGTAATAGTCGTGTCAATGGAAATGAAGGAGAAGAGAAAAGAGTCACGTCGGTGGAAGATGAAAGAGTTGTGCCCATGGAATGGTAATGTAAAGAGAAGATGCATGTCATGCCGAAAGAGTAATGACATTATTTAGAAATGGAATCACAGGTGAAAGTGGTTGAATATAGATTTTACTAATTAAATATCATCGTACCCTAAAATAGACAAACTCAATAATCGTACAAATATTTTAGGATTTGTAAATGATTTTTTTTAATTTCTGGAATAAGAAATGGGAATGGATATAAAACTTATATATTCGATGATTGATATGATGTTTGGAGAAAATTTGAGAAGCATAGAACAACATTTATAATTTCATAATTTATCCTCTAATTTCAAGGGTGAATTAAAATTTTTGAAAATTAGAGTGCATGGGAAAAAATATTTTATTCATGAAAATTGTCACCAATAATAGGAGGAGGTTTTTTCTTTTTGAAATAAATCACTATATGTAATAGAGTAGAGAGAATCTCCGAGATTTATAACAATGAATAGTAGGTGATGATTATTCAGTTTTACGTTTTTGATTGGGTGTTTATCACATTTGGCTTAACTAATTGGTTTCAAGTTTTCTTATATTGGGTGTTTCTTTATTGGTATTATTAGGCTGAGGAAGAATTATTCTGTGTATCTTTATCAGTATTACATTATGAAGTGGTGTCTATTGTTTTCCTCCTAGAAAGTGGTTCCAATTCTATTCGGCTAGTGATGTCGTGCTGATTATGTTAGGCTTGTCTAGTGGTGCCGATATATTCATAACTCGATTCAGCATGACTATTGCATAAACATTTAGAAGTGGGGTCAATTCTATTTTTTCATGAATATTGTATGAAAGTATTATAGATAGGACCATTCTATTCAATTGAATTCAATTGAATGATATTCGTATCGAGAAGAATCAGACAGGAAGAGTCGTACTAAGGGTAATCAGACAAATTGTTTTTTGTAGTCCTAGAGTTTCATACCATTATTCTAGGTATAGAATAAATGAATTGTTTTAAAATTTAATATAATTGGTGAATTTAAATGAAACAAATGTTACATGAGATGTTTTAAAACATATTTATTACCCTATTGTTCTTAAAGGGTGCACATGCAATAGTGGTATTGTTTCATTATGTTACATGAGTGAAAGTGTACATATTACTCATTGCAATCCAAGTATTGATTTCTAGTAGATTGTATGGTATTGGATAATTTCTAATCCTACCATAGACATAGATATTCATATTTAATAGTGATCCTCATAAATCTTTGTGTGCCTTTGGATGTTTTTTGATATATTTCTCAGTAGGTAATGGAAATCATTAATAGGAGGCAATGAATGTTTCAATAGAAATGAAACAAAAAAGAAAAAGAGTACCCCTGATTCACCTTATCCCCTATTCAATGATACAATAATCTATCAATTAAATTCTTGGGATTCCATGTGAATACAGTTTGATGAACTAAATATTATCTCTTTGTCCGATGGGGGGTCGAATTGGGGGTACTGTACCCCTGATTCATATTTTTTAGGGGATAAATCAGCAATAATTAGATCTTTTCTTAGAAATGAATATGACTCATACTCATTTATTTCATCCTTATTTTTTTTGTCACAACAATTTTTGGAGACATATATGATTTCACATTCAAGGTTTGTGGATTTATTTTGAATATTCACAACTATAATCATTGTGTGGAAGGATATTGGTCGACGATTTTAAATTTAATACAATTATTGTTCTTCTGTTCATGAAAAACCAGAACATTCATCAAGTCACCCAATATTTATGAATGAGAAACAGTTTTAACACCATTTACTATGAGGTGTTATCTAACACAAACAATTTAGAATCAACCATCCCTTTAATTCCTCCTTAGAGGATGAATCATTCATATATATTATGAACCAATCATCCATGGAATGGGAAATAGTCTGAACATTCAGTGAGGTTTACCTCACTGGGATTTTTGGTCTATGGTAGCTTGAGCTGTTTATTATCCATTGATTCCAAAATAATATTCAGGGGCATGTTCAATTTTTAATGAGTATTATTACTTAATATTTTTTACAAATCATGGGCCACCATAATTTCCTATATGCTTTTGGAGGAGGGTGATTTTGTGGTCATTTCCACGTAACATGATATGTTTTTTGGTACAGGAATAATTCAAGTTCTTAAATGGGTAATTATACTTCCTTGAGAGTGATAGATGTAACTTCATCATTTCATAGTATTTATCACTAAGTTGAGGTCACGATTAACAATTTTTTTGGTATGCATAATTGATTCCTCTATATTTTCTTCTTATTTAGATAACTCAAAGAACAAACAAGGATAATTCATTGGGATATGCGGGGTCGATAACTCATCACAACCATTGATATCACATTGTTCTATAAATTTCTCGTACAAAATAGTGATGTAGAGAGAATCCATTAAGTTGTTCGATATTTTTATAAAGTGACACAACCTCTCATTTTACATTGATTGATGTTCATGAAATCGATGCATGTATATTTCTTCCACATAGAACTAATATAATAGTGTAATTGATGATGAAGGTATTCCAATTATAAAATAGATCTTTCATGATTAATTATGTTGTAAATAATGGATTTCCCAATTATATTATGTAGAAACACCTTAGGATGGTGGCCTCTTGTTGATAAAGAGAAACCATCACCAGAAAACATATTGATATGAAGTGTGTGAGATTTTGATTGGGGTCATATACATTTTCAAAGGAATAGAAGGAATGATTTCCAAAATTGGTAGTGGGATGTGTTCAATCTACCTCCCAAGGGTTTAGATTCCTCTTAGGTAGCATAGGTGCATGTTTCCCTTCCTTTTCATCGAATATAGAATCCAAGGACTCGATCATGTTCTGAATATCCAAGGGTTCTATTTTATGAACAACAACCCATCTATAGAGAGTAGGTAGGGGTAAATTATGTTGTCCATTTTTCACATCCATATTATTCTCAATTCGTACTATGACTATTTGATCTCCCGGATAAGGGATCACTTTTCACCAATATATAAATATGTCATAATAATATCAAAATTCCCTATTAATGTATAATGAATTTCAATATCTAGGGCCAGTCAATTATCTGATACCACTGTTTAAAGAGGATCTACAATAGGAGGGATAATATTCATGTCTACCTAATGATGATAACTAGTTAGAATATTTCCCTAAATTAGCTCCTCATTATGTGGTCATGGAGTTATCATCTCACACTTGTATTAGGATAACATTTCATCCATTGATGGAACCTCAACACTTATTCATCATGATTAAGATGTGGCTACACCTTTACCTCTATCAATGGATGTGTTTTTTAAAATATATGGATACATGATATTTGTAGGTGCCTTATTTGGGAGTCTTCAATGGCACAATGTGCATTTAGACTGAGTTGGTTCATCCAAATAACCATCCTCTTATGGTATATTTTCCTTATTGTGGATTTATTTATTTTCAACCTGATCCACCATATTAATTGTGTGGAAAATGAAGACATTCACAAAGGAAGATCGACCAGAGATGGTTTTCCTAGTAATTTTGATGCAATATGATGATTTATCACTGTATTAATTATGGTTGTTAGTCAATCTACTGACCATATTAGGAAATTTAGACTTGTTACCACATCATAGTTTGATTTCAATCATCATACTCTGCTCGAGTCATTGCCTCTGTGTAATGACAATGAGGGTGTATCCAGTCGAGATTCTGGAAGGAGACCCGAATAACAGAGGATTATATTGCAATGTGGGGAATTTATGGGATTTTGATGATTGGTATTCACTCCCAAAACATGATAGGGATAATTCCATTTATGTTGTTCCAGATAATGAAAATTCACGTATACCTATGAGGTAGAGGTGATTCGAGTCTGTAATTGGCATTGATTGATATTTTTATTGAGGTTCTCATGATTGAAGTTGGTTATTTGATGAATCCCAGGACGAAAAATGAAAAATAAATTTATCAACTCCAAAAAACTAAGATTGATCTAGAAACACCATTTATTTCCCATAGAGCTTATCAGGAGATGATAAACCTAGTGATGATGGTTGAGATATAAATTCCCCCAACCTAGTGGTCATGGGTGAATTATCAACTATGATTTATATAACCTAAATAATAGGAATAATTGATGATCTGATATATGTAGGTGGTGGGAGATATTCTATCATATTAGTTAGTTGGGTCCACTCCTTCACAGCTATTATGGAATCTACTTTCGCGAGCCATTTGATGCAGTGAAGATGTTCTGACATAGATTTTGGCGGCAATGGTATCCCATTATGAGAGTAATTTTATATAGTATGTCATTAGGTTAATTTCATTCATTATTTCCAAGTAATAAATTTATTCCATAAGCATCAAGGATCCCAGTTTAATGATGTTTTCACTATCCACTTTCCCTACTTCTGATGTATGGGAATCATTTAAGAGGGAGAATTCTATTATTGTGAAAAAATGTATCTCATATTACCCAGTCATCAGATTTATCTAGAGGATGTGACAATTCAATATGTAGTACTTGAAAGGTTTTTTATTGGGAAAATGAGATATTAAGTCCTATGTCTTTATCCCATCCCATGGATATTCACGTCTTGAGATACATGGGATATCTTTTGAAGAAGATTTTTTGTATTGAAAATAATAAAATCCCTTGGAATTTATTAGTATACTACATTCCAGGGTTCCCAGATATCGAAAATGTGGCAATATTTAGATTAAAATTTGGTGTATTGATGTGATAAATGTGACACTACTACCATAGAGAAGGAACATATCTATCGTATATTCACCTATTAGTAGAAAAAGTATTTTGGTGTTGGTAATTTTTTTTCCTTTTCATGCATATCTTGGAACTCAAATTCAGAATTGGAAAAGGGACAAAACATGGTGGGTATGTTTTTTCATTATATCTATCATGATATTTTGATGTCGGCCCCCCTTATTCTGTCGCACATGCCTCCATCCAATCATACTATATATGATGGTTCTTTTAGTCACTTCTTGATTATATTGGAGTGATATTAGATGTTTATGGGGAACTATATGTGGTTGATGGAGATGTTTTGAAACCACCCTATTAAAAATGATATGATTTATTGAAACCAATATATATAAGGGTGCATGGGTAATTTGAGGATTTACTTGTCAATGAGTTATGTCATCATGGGAAGGTTTTCCACAGCTGATGTTAGGAGTTGAATCCCTACAATCCATTCCACACTACCAAAAGGAGGACTATCATGTAAATATTCATCTTCAACATTGTATGATGATTTAATGTAATGATGAGGTATTTAGAATATGTATCAAACTAACTCAAGGACATAGGCATAGAAAAAATGGGAGATATGATTCTTATTTTACATCGTTCCTGGTATATTCCCAACAAAATTATCAATATTTATGGGAATATGATTCTATTTTGAGGAGTGATACATTCTCACATAGTGAGACATGGTTTGAAAGGGAGTATGATCTTGAACCTGGCCCATCTAAATATTCCCCATGTGTATTATTTTAGGGATATGAATATACACTGATTCATGTTATTCTCTCACATGGTGTTTTCTTGATTGGACATAAACATGTGCCCAGTTTGAATCTGAATTCCACATAGAAATATACTGATAGTCCTTTGGAATGGAAGTATGTGTTTAAAACTACTCCTTTTTTCCTCAAAAGTCCACCAGTCTAGTAGTTTTTTGGTAGATATAGGGATATATTCATTTCTTCCATGATCTAATAAAATATTCCAGGTAGTTTCATTGACATTATATTTAGCTTGTCCACAGGCATATGTAATTATCACATGGTTAGGCCAGGATAGAATGAGGACATGATCCAAATTCTGGGACATTATAATATGTTATTGGTCTTATTTTATATGAATATGAGACTATCATATGGTATGTTCCCATATCACTAGGTGAGTTCTGAACGAGAATGGGGATATGATCCCATTCCCAGGCCATTGGAAAATTCCACCAGGCATTTTCAATATGCATTTTCCCTTGTCCAGATGCCTATGGTAATCTCATCATGTGATACCTAGTTTGAACATGAATTTTAAATCGGTCTAACACCTCATCCTTTAATAGAATATAGTAATAAACCTCATGGATGGGATCAAGAATGCATTCTTTATCTAGATAAACAACTCGTTAATAGTGATAAATGTGTTCATCTAACCTTGCTATATAGACGAAAATGTGAACATGTCATTATATATTTAACAGTTATGATATATTCTCGGTGGAATTCATCATTAGTTTCTAAGTAATAGCAATTTAGAAAAGTTTGTGTAGGGATATCTTCCTTATCATCTTTTTCTCCAATATATATTGGCAGTTATGATATATTTAATTGGGTATGTGATCTGAGTTCCTTCCATATTATGAAAACAAAATATGTCATTGGACATAACTATTGGGATAGGGATATGCATTACCCCCATGTCTATTATTGGAATATTCCACCACAGATGTATTCCCATTTCAAAATTATACGACTCTATTCATTGTCTCAATAGAAATATACTGAGAGACATCACTAGTAAATGTCTAGATAATATCCCACTCATAATTACCCGACTTCATTTCCCAATGTGTCTTATTTGTTTCTTGGGAATAGGTATCAGAATTGGGAGAGTATAAGGTTGTACCCATAGTATGTAATTGATGCATACAATAAGCATGGTGCTGGTGATGATAATTGATATGATCCCTTGTTAGAATCCCCTAAATTATAAGGGAGATGTATTTTACTCCTTGGTCGACCGTCACTAGGGACTAATGGTGGTTAATCTAATGATTCATGTAGAAGCTCCCTAAGCAGTTGGTTGTGAAAATGAGTTGCATTATAATATTTTCATCATTCCATGGATGATGTGAATTCATTATTTTTAGTACCTAGAGACCTTCATTGGAATATTCATGAGATATTCTTGTGCCATGTTGATGGTATTCCTAGAACATTGTGTTTTCCATATGGAATTGATGTTTCCAAGAAGGGGAAGTTAATTTGAAATCATAAGATTTTTCATCCATAATTGATTTTACGAATTTTTCTTTAGATGATTTTATAATATTATATCAGGGTACTTTTGATGAGAGAAGTATTTTGATTCATGAAAAAAATACAAGGTCTCCTATTAGTGCAACATTGTTTGCATGATGTGGTCAATCAGATATGCATGGTTAACACACTATTCTTATTACCCATGATATATGCATTATGTTCGTATAAACATTTCCTAGAAATGATATAGTAATTTAAGTGGAACATCAATTATATATGATTAGATACAAGATTTATTTTTTGACTTATCAAATGTTTTTGATACTCCAACAATTCATCATATCGTATAAAAAAATGAAAATTCTGTAATTCGACGGTTTCACATCAGGCTCATTTTTTTTGGAATGTATTATGATTATCAAATGTTTCTAATTATTGATCAACTAGTAATTCTATTATTTGAGAGATTCATTTCGAGTTCACCATTTTTTTGACAAAAATTATAAAAATGTTTGATGTGTTCGGTTTGGCGCAATGTGTGATTATGAGTGATTAAAAAATTTCTACACAGTCATTTATGTCAGGTTACCATTTTTTTCTAAATTGAAAATCCCAATAGTTCCCACATCCAGAACTATTTACAGACTAGATATCAACTAGTAGTAGGTTAGTTGGGGTTTTAGAACCAATGAAACTTATGAACTCACATTGGTCATGAGGATGGGAGGTCATTCTCATCACACCCATTTGGGATGAATTATTTCATACTATTGGACTCACATATATATTTAAGAAATGTTCTAGAATATATTACTAATCTCAAAAAATGAAATGTTACCGTTAAAATGGTCATAGTTTAACCCCTTTTATGTAAGGAAGAAGAAGGGGAAGACATTATTGAATATACATTAATGTATCTAAGGTTCATCGTCAATTAACCAACAACGAATAGTTGATTATCAGTAGAAGACATATAACAAGAAACATGGAATTTTTTTATCTTGGGAGGATTTTAATATTTTGATGTGGGTATTGTGCCTTTATGAGGCATCCAACATATATTTTTTATTACAGGAATCAAAATCCATGTAGTTTTTAAAATTCATTTAGTTTAATATCATGTGGAACAAACAATTGTCTAGGAACATAAGAAAAAAATATTTGTTCTAGACTATCATTGAGATATCCTATATAAGTCAGTTAATGAAGTAATTAGAGTCTTCATAGTTCATTTATGCCATTGGGACTGTCCCTCAGGTAGAATCCCTTTATATTGTGGATTTTTATATCATTACACTCATTTGGGATTACATACTGAGATTTCTTAGGCAGGTGGATATTCATGATGTGTATGACATTATCATTTCAACAATCGATGCCAACATGATCTATTCTTAGTGTGAGAAATAAGGCATAAAAAGCAATCAGTCTCACTGCATATAGATTAAAGACTTATATAGTGGGGTAGACCTTGAGATATTTATTATGTAACTCAGAAAATAGGAAATAAACCAATGTTTCTTGGTTATTTTAGAATTCAAAGTCATTGTATTTATTTTATATTTTACGACAACTGATGGATTATGTAGAATGATAATCACGTTGAAATAATTTTTTCTTGACGACTGGAATTTCAAACAAAAATAGAAGATGTTAAACTAAATTTGATTCACATTTGATTATGAACTCAGACCCTAGGTATCCGGGTTGTGGAACAAATCATAGTCCATAATGTTTAATGATTTATCAATTCATTAGTGTATGCGAAAATATGATCATTACATTTGAATGATTGGGTCCCAATGGTTGAAATTATAGAGACATGAAAAACATACACTTTAGTCGACTCCCATTTGTGTTTTGGATCGAGCCATATGAAATAATTCAACATATCCTTAATATAGTAAGAATCAGACACCTCATAGATCCACTGAACATTGATTACATATTTTTTCCCTTATATACGGAATATATCAAATTATTTTGCTAATAAATGATGACACACTAGGGATTCAATTATCATAATATATATTTTAATGTGAATGATTATATCATTATGACACCCTATACCAACTTGAGTTGTGCATTGTTTGAGCAAAAAGGGATAGAAAATAATCAGTCTAATTTCATGTGGATGTGTTAGTTATGTACTAGGAGTACTGTTTCGATTCATAATGCTAAGATCCAAAAATTTGATTTCATCCTATGTATCCATGTTATAGTTGGAACCATAATCATGGTAGTTCATTGGGAAGGGAATACATGCTGGTGTTAACCTTATGATTGTGGCTTACAAAATAATGATGGAAAAGGTTATAATTATTTGGGATTCCATATGTACATTTCCTTCTTGTATGATTTTAATGTATTTATTATCACACAACATTCCTTAACAAACTTCATGAAATGTCAGATGATGTCTACATCTCATGTCCATAGAATATTGTATGATTCAGATGAATTATTTGAGTAATGATAGATAACATGGATGGAATGTAATAAGTTTGTCACGTGATCAAGGATCACATACATAGAGGACATTACAAGACCTTGTTGTTTTGTCCTATAATCCATCAATCATTCCTGGAAGATAAGAGTATAGCTTATCTCATGATCCTGGATACATAACTAGGTCACGTCACAAAATATGGACAACAAGCCTTGAGGGTGTCTCTAGTGTAAGTGTGACATCTCTCAGAGGGTGACATATGTATTGGGTGACTTATCTAGGTGTCTCAAGAAATTTGACTAATATATCCTGCAGATGTCGCAAGAGTCAGCTGGGGTGCCCTTTTGTTATTGTGAGACAAGGCTAATATGAACTCGTATCTCCCTATGATATGGGTGACATGTATAAGGGGTGTTTTTATTCTTTTAAGGTGATCTAGGAGGTCTTCATAATTTTGTGGCAGCATACACAAGGGGGAACTGTCAAATTTTCTTTGACATGCATAGGGAATATAACAAGATCTAAAAACTACTCTATAGGAGCATCACCAGACCTATGTGACATGTCCTTGTGCTGGTGCATGTGTCGGATGGTTCATGAAATGTACATGAGAATCTGCATATAATTTATTTTCATTTTTATCCTCTATTTTAGTGTTTATTACATCTTTTTATTAAATATTTATTAGTTTTTTTCATTATCATATTTTATTTAGTTCTCTCCTATTTAGAAAATATGTTTCATGTGCTTTTAATAAATATCCATAATTCATATGC
Organism: Viscum album; assembly: GCA_963277665.1. Taxonomy (NCBI): domain Eukaryota; kingdom Viridiplantae; phylum Streptophyta; class Magnoliopsida; order Santalales; family Viscaceae; genus Viscum; species Viscum album. The sequence goes on from OY728147.1 coordinate 1,247,092,225, forward strand.
ATGATCTATAAGTGATCATGCACAGTTTCTATGAATTTTTCATGGTCACTCTGATTGTTTCCAATATCATACCTTCGGTAAAACTCTCACGATTGTGAGATCGACCACTCAGAGTAATCAAATCCAATGTCTGAATATTATGATGTGAGTTTCCAATGATTCATCTATGTGTAAGACTGTATTTTTCATGTTGGAGTTGGGGATTTATAATCCTCACCACAACAATTATTCACTTATTTGGATGATTCATATCACATTAATCCATGAATGAGTGGGTGGAGGGATTTGGAATGATTTTACATCGTGATGTCAAACCATAGGTAATTTTGGGGATTCACGATATTTTTAGTGGCTACAAAACAATAATGTGAATTCTCTATTTATTGGATTATAGACAATTAATATGGTATTTTTTTATTCATGAAGACATGGTACATGGATTCTATTTTTTCATTCCAACATATTCAAGGGCCTTCACAAGAGAAGGGTTCTTTTGATAGGTCTTCATGTGATTTGAGGTGACTTTCATAGGACCTTTTGTTGGATATTTATGGAATTTCATGGGGATTTCCATTATTGTACTAATGCATTGCATGATTTTGAAAACTGCTAGAGGCTCTCTCATTCTGCTTATTTTTTCCACAGTTTAATTTTTAATAAAATTGGGTCTTTAGATTTTTCTTGACTATTTCTGTGTGTAATAATTCTCCCCATATATTATATATCACATGATCAAAAGTGATCATACACTAATGTCTGATCATTTTTCATGGTTAAAAAATTCTTTTTATTTTTTGAACCAATGGGGGAGTGAAAGATCACCTGGAAATTATTGAGGACTATCCCGTGATGAGGTGGAAATTCTAGGGGGATCTTACACTATGGGTAAGACACCCCAATATGGTTTAGATTGTATTGCAAACATGCCTGGGGAGCGTTTCTGTATTTTTACTACCATAAGTGTCTCTCACCTTTCCACTGATCATTTCATTTTTTTACAATGGATTTGGATAATAAAAGGTTGTATGGGTGTTTTTAATGATATTTACCCAGCTTCTCGGTGATGAATTTCATAGTATTCACAACCCCATGAAGATCACTACTTTTTTATATTTTATTTTTATTTTTAATGTATTATTTGATGGTATTTCAGGCATATTTCTAGTTTATAATTAAACTTACTTGGGAGTGCTCTTCTAGAAGTATTTTCATGGTTACTAAATTTTTAGGATTCTTTATAATGAGTATATGGACTTTTTAATGTGGTTACAAATGATCAAACCATGGTATGCACTGCTTGTGACCATCAACACAACCATCCACATTTTATGTGATCTCATGTCTCTGAGTTGATCAAGAATTCTATATGATCATGGAAACCTAATAATTAATTTCTTTTTTGTGGAAAATAATAGCCTTATTCATGTATTGTTTTATTAAAAAAAATTAGATTCTCATATGGTGGGTGTTAATAAACATAATAAATGAAAAATAAAATACATCCTTGTTACTTATTAATGTAATCCATCTTTATGACCTGGGGAATGAAAATAAATAAAAGAAAAAGATCAAATGCTTAGTAAGGTTTACATACCATAGATTCTTTAAACTCTAATATGTGAAAAATATTCAATAAGGAATATTCAATATTTCAATCTATATAACATAACAGACATTCCATTTAATAAATATCTATAATATTAAATTAATCCATATATTTTGAAACATTGAAAAATCACATAGATAGTAGTAATATAAAATTAATTAAGATAGTTGTTAATTTTTTTATGTGATCTATCTGAATAATGACAAAACTTCCTTTAGTACCCTTCTTGTGAAAATTTAAAAAGACATGTTGAAAACCATCCATTTTTGCTAATTTTTTTGTCTCATGAGATCTTTCAATGCATCTAGGGGCTATATAATTCATGTCCCCACCCATCATTTCAAGTCCATATACTTCTTAATATATTTTATAATAGATTTAAATATTGAATAACATGAATTGATATGAAATATTCTTATTCAATAAATGATATATAAATATCATTATTTACATACTTAATCAATTAAAATTTTATTTATTCATTATATGTAAAAAATTGTTTATGGTGTATAAAATACTCATATCAATGATATAAATAATAAGGATGTTTGAGAGAAATTTAATATCAAATGAAAAATGATCGTCAAGGGATACAATATAGACAACATAATAAAATTATGTCTATAATAACATGTGTTTACAATGAAATGGATGTGGAGATGAAATTTAAAGGAAATATCATATCATTGAAGTGATCATTAATAAAATGAATTGATTATGTGAATTTCATTTAAATACACATTAAATTATTAGAAATAAAAAAAATTAGATAATCAAATTTCATTTCCCAAAAAATATGAATATCAAATAGTCAATAATTTTTATGTTTTATCCCAATGAAGGATAATTGTGTTATCAAATCCCTAATATCATTTTAATTTTACAAATCATATGACCTATGAAATAAATAATTATGAGATGAAAAATTTAGTACAATTAAGATAATGAAATTAATTATATGATATAACAATGTGTAATTACCCCAAAAAACTGAATAAGGGTTGAATAATTTTTATATATCCCTAAATGAAATGAGATTATAAATCCTTACCTCAAACTTCCCATTAGTGGTTAGTACATTAACCTCCTCTTCTTCGGAGAACTTATTTTATTTATCTTTATAGGGAAACCTAGAATGGTGTTTCAAATGGATTTTAATCTCAATAACTTAACTATGGACGTTGACAATATAAAAATGTAGTGTTTGGTTAAACTAGAAGGCTCAAAGTGGTTGAAGAAGTGTTGAATAAAGTGACTTGATTGAATTTATGAGAGGGTTAGTTTTTCTATTTATAAACATTAAATTTTTATAAATTAATTTCAACACCCAAATGAATCCAAAATTATTTTTTTTATATATAATATTAGTATTGGTTGAAATAATCTCACACATTAATTTTTAAACAAGTTTAAGTAATGTTATTATCCTTATCATTTGGTTTTAACCCTTATTTAATCCTTTTACCTCTTATTATGGTAACATCGTTTTTATTAATTACGGGATAATATAGTTACTAAAAATTTAAAATCAGACCGGAAATAGATAATTCCATAAAGTTTAAACAATATCTCAATTACTTGGACAAATTTACAAATTTATGTATTTTATATTATTTATTAAAATACTTTTTTTTCAATAACATTAATATAAATTTTGGAACTATATATTATGTTGATATTTAAAAACATTAATAAAATAATATAACTTAGAAGAATTTTTTTTCTTTATGTCTATATGATTTTGAGTTCATCTGTAAAATTCTTCTTCCACATTGATTAACTCAAATTATATATATTTTAATATTTTTATTAATATTTTTTTAATATTTTATTTAAAAAATTGTTTCTTTGACATTAATGTGAAATTTTTTTGTTTTTAATAATTAACTAAAAATTATATATAAATTCCCATGTTTTATATAATTATTTAATATTTCTATGTATTATTTATGATCAATATATATCAACAGTTTCCCTATATTAAAAATTGAATACTTAAAAAACTATATTGTCACATTTTGTCATGATCCTTCATTTTAATATTATCTATGTAAATCTCATTGAAAAGTATGCCCTAAATTATTCAATTTCTATGAATATGTTTCCCCTTCCTTCAAGATTTATAGATCAATAAATTTAAAATACATAACTTTTGGGTTTTCTTATCATCATTAATGATAAGATAGAATTATATTTTCGAATCAAATAAAAAAATAAAAAAATTTCTTTCCTAGGGTGTTATTGTATTGTGTATTAATGATATTTAATCACTTATATTGTTATTCATTAGTGAATATTAAAATCATTATTTGTGAATAAATGAGTTATAATTTTATTATATTTATATATGTTATGAATTTCATTGTAAATACAATTCCATGATATCATTAAAAAATAACTCCAACTAAATCCAAATCCTGAGATTGGAAACTTTTCTCTACAACATTAATTTTCCATGAGGAATAATCTATAACTATGGAATTTTGCCTGAAAAAAATCTCAATACGTTATAAATTGTATCATTATTGATTAAAATAAATTCCCCACAAAACGATATAGTAAGAATAGGTTCACCATCTAACCTTCTCTTTAATGAATATAAATATTCACCACATTTATTTTTCCAAATGAATTTGGATCCCATTCATGTTAATACTGTTATATGGTTAAATAGTAATGATAAATTATCAACAAACTATCAATAACATCAACCCAAACTAATAAAATATTAGGTATTGGTCAACGTGTATGGTGTGGGTTGATGTTCAATATCTTCAATCATGAATGGATTGAAAAATATTCCATCTCATGATATTATTTGTCGATAAAATATATCCGTTAGTAGAAAAAATTAACAATTGTTAAAATTCTCATAAAAAAATCTTTCCTCAGGTTATTCAACAGAATAATTCCATTTCTCTTAATGAACATCACTTTTTGACCAAATATTAATATTTTTCATAATTATTATATCAATCAAATGAAGTTAATTATAAAATAATCAATTCATCATATCCATGAATATATCAGAAGAATTAGTAAGACCAAATGGAATCTCAATGTATTTATTTTCATTATAACTCTTATATAATGTTTTCATTGTATATCATCCTTCTTGAACAATAATTGATTATATCATGGAAGAAAATCAATTTTTGAAATGTATTTATATACATAAAGCTGATTGAAAAATTCATCAATAATGTGACGATGATATTTTTATTGATTGTGATCATGTTCAGTGACTCATAAACCGTTCCATGTCACATAGATTAATATTTCTTATAAAAAAAACTTAGCCATCCTAAATTGACTCACATAGTCAAAAATAATATCTTCTAAATATTTTCAAAGATTTTTTTCTCCAATTTATGTAACATAATTAGGGAAATTATATATTAAGTCTTTGAATGATTTTTAGTAAAGAGAATGATTTATATTGAGAAATCTACACCAAAATTTAGTGGAGGACTTGTAAAATCTAGCACAAAATCATCAAAGAACACATTTATAATTGGAATATCAATTTTTTTGAGTTTTTTCTAAACCATCAGAGATAAACACCCCTTTTTAGTTGGAATCAAGACCATTGTAAAGGTTGAAATATCAGTTGCATGCTTATATTCATCCTCAAAATGATAAATGTTCAAGAATTTATTTGGGAGTAGAATAGTGACTTCCATAAGTCAAAAATGATTTTATATCCATATGAACATTGTCAATCCATGCCTAGAAAAACATCATATTAAACTAAATAATGAATCAAAATATTTTCTTAAAAAACCATCCCATAATCCTTAAATGTATAATAACTATAGACATGAGAAGAAACCATTGTACCATTAGAATCTCCAACTAAAAACTCAATAAATAAATGATGTCATAGTAATTAAATAATTTTTTTAAAATAATGACATATAAAATAGAGGATAGAAATTAAAAAATATTACATTTTATATCCTATAATGGATTGAAAGTGTATCATTCATAACTTTATTCTTATAACCCACATAATTAATCATGATCAGTTGATATTTTACTTTAACAATGGTCATAATAGGTTTATGACAAAAATCATCATCATTAAACAACAGAATAATATATTGGTTAGTTTAATCAACAAACAATATTCATTTAATTCATTAGAGTGTGTGTGGTGCACTCGTGGGTGTGTTATTTTCATCCATTACGTTAATTTATATTTCAATATGTATGGTATTTAGGTCTTAATTATCCATATTTATAGCTACTCACCATCCATTCAAACAATTCTATTGAGGTTTTGTCCCCAATTTCGGGTATACAGATCACTAGAATTTCATACCTTTATGCTATTTATTTGAGTTTTCATGAGACATAATATTTCACAACCTATTAAAATAATTTTAATGGTGGAAATATAATATTTACATTTCCATATTTATTGAAATATAAATTATTTTCACATAGTTACCATATTATCTCATAGATAAAACCTTTTGGAGACTTGGATTTAAGCCAAAGAGGATCTGAAAAATTTTAATTTTAAAGGAAATGAATAAACAAGAAGCATACCTTGGATGTCTTGTATAATTTTACTCAGAAGTACTAACAGATTCAACATTTTTGTAAGAGTAAGGAATTAAATAGAAAAATTTATACATTTAATATGTGGAAAATTATTACTGAAAATATCCTCTTAAGCTCATCATATTCTATATAATAAATTTCTTCTATATTTCACATATTATTAAAAAGTATCCTCAACATATAGTTTACACATTCCAAATTATATAATTTTAATAAAAAACTATAAATTTCATAGTATTAAAGAATATAAAATATAAATTAAATGGTGTTGATTCATCATTTAGATATTTTTGTATCAGATTTACCACTAAAATAAGGTGGATATTTCTTAATGAAAAAATAAATAGTATGATTTTATATTAATTCATCATTTGGAATATCCAAATGTTTCATTTCATTATTATATATTTTTTAAAATATGAACAATATTATGCATTAAAAAGCCCCAAAAATCGGTTATTTTGGTGGAAATCATTACATTTTCCATCAAATTCTTAATTATCATGATGTATTTGGCTTCCAAATATTATCAAAAACTATATGTAAATTGTGAGAAATAATAATCAATGTTTTAAACCATAAAATAATTAATAATAATTTTAAATATTTTCAAATTATGCCACCTTAATCTATATATTTGAAACCTTGTGTTTAATATATTTAATTCATGATATCTATATATTCAAATCCTTCATGATAGATCATAAATCGATTTTTTTTTTAAATCTCCCTTTATTTTTATACTAGGCGATAAGAAGTTTATATTGTCTTGAACTAAGTGAAAATTGAGTAAACTCCCAGTTCATTGTTCTCAGAGTAATTACCCCAAGGTTCAACTATTCCCATACCACATCGACATAATGTATCAAGAGAGTGATTTCTTTCATAGAAACCACTCTCTCAATCCTTAAATAAAATTCCGGGACATTTTCATATTGTTTAACAAATATTTAGTATTCTCACTAAATTTTAATAATATTAATATCCATATATTGACTAAACCATATAATGATACAAACAATTGTATTAATTAATATTAATATATAAATATTACATTTACATACATTAATATTTAACCCATTTAAAAATTCATCAAAGTATTGTAAATCATTAATGTATTTAAATGCTATAAAAAATCAACTTATTTGAAGTAATATTTTCAATATATTTCAAAAATATAATCCAATTTAGTACACATCATAGAAATAGCCTAATTAATACCATTTTTCATAACATTGAATATTGGAAAATAATAAATGTCTTTCTTAGAATCTTAGTAATGTTAAACGCGTGAGATATGAGTCAATGATCATTTTAAATAATAATACAATTATAATTATATGATATAATGAATATTGCTTATATCATTCATACCCAATCTGGCAAGGAGCATAATCATGATTCACGAAATAAAATATTAATATTTTAAATTAAATGAAAATAATGTGTGAGAAAACATCATATATCAATAATGAATCATAAATTACTATCATATATGATATGAACCATAATAAGAATAGAAACCATTTCATATATCATGTTTTACTACCGATACCAACAACTGATAAAGGATAGGAAATTTACAATTATATCTTACAAGAGTTTAAGAAAACCCACTTATTTTCCAGAAACTACTTAGAACATAACCTTGTTTACCATATTGGATCAAACATTTTGACTTTTTTCCCATAACAAATTCATCACATAAATTTGTTTCATATAATTTTGTAATCAGACAAACTTGTTTCCCATATAATATCATGAAATTTTTTTGCATAATTATTTCATGAGATATAATACTTTATCCAATTCATTGGAGGGATATATAACTCTGAAATACAAATAAAATAATGAATATAAGAAATATTTGTTCAAATAATTCATTAAAAATTCCTAAAATCATCACATAAATTCTCTTGTAATGAAATCAGGTTTCATAAACATTTTATCAATCCATCATAGAATAAATCATTGAAAATGTATGGGTTTCATAAGCATATTATAATTTTAATATCAAAAAGTCTAGAGACATAAAAAAGATGGTAAAATTAAATTATATACCTTGTAAAACATAATCAATATTTTTATTTGTTTCCATTGATGAAAAAATTATCATAAAAATATCATCAAAACGTTCTCACATAAAATTTATTTTCCATTCTGAAATCGCACCTCCAAAATAATAAAAATTCAAAAATAATGAGGAAATAATTTTATTTGAAAATATAATTGAAATAATATATGAGATTCTTTAAATCATTAATAGGTCATGATGGGATAAGATAACATTCATGTCATACACGTTAAAACAAAGATTTCAATCACTCTTTGAGTAAATATTTAAAATATATAATTTAGGAACATGATAAGAAGATTAAACTTTATTATGATATAATAAATAAATAAATGGTTTAAATAAAAATAAAAAATATTTTCATAATATTAAAAACATATATTAAATCATTTTCTGAAAACATAGACATTGAAGTGAATGAATTTTCAACCTAATAGGATGATAATGTAAATTTTACATAAAAATCACTTTTATAATTTATTTCAATTAAAGATAAAAATGAATATAAAATATTTATTTTCTATAAATAAAGAAGTTAAAAGAAACTTTATGGGTTTCATTGGTGATAGATCATATATTTCATCATTAAAATCATAATACAAATCAATATTAAATATCAATGAGATTATAACATGAAAACCATTAGAATGTTGTTAACATTTGAATCATAAGCCCCCTGAAATATATAAAAATATATGGATATGAAAATTCCCCTAAAAGATTAAATAAGTTTCATATAATAAATTCTTAGAATTTATATACAATATAAAAAACCCAGGTGAATGTGGCATGTGTATCATAGATGTAAAAGTTAGACGAAACCCCTAACAATAATTATTCGCATTCTATGCACACATTAAAATATAATTTATAATAAATGTAGGTCTATTATAAATATTTGACATAAATACTATCATATATATGAGAACTTATAAAATTTACCAATGAAAATTTATCACAAATTCATTGATAATTTATAGTTATAATAACTGTTTCAGGTAATAAGTACACTGTCATTAATGTATGTTTTTTTCAACTATTTGGAAAATATTTTTTTATAACATCATAAATTGTTTTTAATAATGATATAAATATCCTATATATATTGAAAATATATATTTATATAATATATTTTTTTATTACTCCATTATATTTTGAGTTATAAAAATATATTTCAATGTTTATAAAGATGGATGACCATATGTACGCATGAATGTTGTTTCCATTTTATTTATTAATGGAATAGAAAAATTTAAAAACAATTTATATTTATCTAATAATTATAATATCATATAAATCATATTTATTCATCAAATCTATCTTTACTACCATACTTGTCAAAATAAAATGAAAAAACGGCCCATATCACTTCGTGGAGAAGTAGTCAACAATTTCACCAGATGGATATTATCATTTCCCAATGGATTTGAAGATAAAAATTTAAATTTTATTTTATAATTATCAAAATATAATTATGTAAGAAATAATATATATATATATATATATATAAACTATAAATATATCAACCCCTCAAAAGAAGGGATGGAAAAACCCTATCGGTTCGCATGGAGGTAGTTCACAGTAGACATGATCGATGGTTTTGTTTCCCATATTTTGGAAGAAGATACATATTTATGTTATAAAATAATTATAATAATATATCTTTATATTTTATATAATGATTAAATTATATCAGTATATTTGATCAATATTTGAAGGATTTGTAAGAAGAAATAAAACAAAAACGGTTGGCTAAGATTGATAATGCATATTCGAAAAACATCTTTCAGTTTCCACCAAAAAACATAATGTGAGGGGTTAATTAAGAAAATATGAACTATATAACCTATGAAGGGGATATTTTATCTTTTTTTGGATAGTATTGGGCGAATGAAAAATCTTTGTAAGTGTGAATTTTAGAGGATAGGTGGTTACCTTTATCATGTGTGGTACATGAGACACATGGAATTTTTTTAAAGGTTGCGATATACCCCTATTTTAAACATTCTAAAATCATAAAAAATGTATCATTTTTTACTTTAGATTATATAATATTAAATACAAAAATAAAATTTTAATTAGAATTATTTTTATTCTATTTTATCACTTATAATTTTACATTAATCCCCAAAAGACGTGGTTTTTTCATTAAACGTGAGAATAAATGATTTTCAACAATTAATATGAAAAAATGAAATTAAATAATTATATAATATTAATACCTCCATTAGAGAATATTTATTCTATTTTTTCAAATTCAAATCTTAGAACTGGAATATTTTTATTTAAAATTAATTTAGTAGACCTGATGAAAGATTTTTTTATAAAAAATAAAAACATGTAATTATTTATATTGACCTAAATTATATTAATAATAAAATAACTTAAATATTATTACCTTTTAATTTTATTACAAAAATCTTTTCATCTGTCAATACTTTATAAAAAATGATGATTATATTTAAAATCAATAGTTTTTCAATATTCAATGAAAAAGAAATTTTTTTAAAAATTATTTAAAATTAATGCCAATTTATTTTTGATAGCATGATTCCAAAAAATAGAGAAAACGTTTCAATATAATTTTTATAAAATAAGAATAAAAAATTATTATTTTTTCCCAAAAATTAATAAAAATCATTTTTTGAGTGGAATATAATTTTCAAGTTATATAATTAATTTTAGGGAAAATATAATTCCTTTTCTTTAATAAATTATACATAATTATCGAACTATTATTATACATTTTCATTCTACCATGATTAATTTATATCATATAGCATTCATATTAATATAACAATATTAGTAATATATTGTGGCTTATGAAAACATGTGGTGGCATGTTACAAAGGGTATCAAAAAAATAATTTTAATTAAAATTTTATTTTATAAACATTCAATGTGATATTCAATATCACAAGAATGGGGTTTCTAACCCTCGTAATTTTTTTTTAATAAAATGTTGTCTATAATTTCCACAAAAACAAATTCATAGGTTTATCATTGAAATGTGGAATCTCAATCCTCTCAGATATGAGTGACGTGGATAATGGAGAAGTCCTTTATAAAATACTTATAAAAACTATAGATAAAGGCTCATATTATGTACTTTCTTTTACAGAATTTCATGAATAATAATAAGTTTTAACGTATAGAGAAAATAATTATTGAATCAATACCAATTTGTGATCAATAAAGGACTTCTTTGATGACTCATTGTGCACTGTGAACTACAAAAAATTAGACAGGCTAATAATCTTATTTTTATTTATGATTATTTAGACAATATTTTCAAATTTCATTGAGACCAAACATATATTCTAATTGTAGTATAAGGATTGTGACATCTACCACTATGATACAAGATATTTTAGATCATATTTGGGCTCTCATCTGTCTATACTGAGACCATATCGTGAAAGAATCCTAGGAGTCATCTAAATTTCTATATCCCAACCATCAGGATTTTAACCATGTCATTATAATATCATAGGAGAAATCCTATATTATAGACCTATTGAAAAAATATTATAAATCTATCTTGGTGGGTTTCATAGTGTTTGATCACATCTTTACTCCAATAGATGAAACATGTTATGTATTCAAGGTAACATACCGTTGACAAGTTCATATCATAGAACAGACATATGAATCCCAATGGAAGACTCCAAGGGTGATTAGACGAATTTAGTAACAACATACAGCTACATTAATAAAATATTTCTTTTAGTAAATAAATAATATAATAAGTGTCCAATGAAGTATTCCAACACAAAACCTCTGAAAATACATTCATATCCCAGAATATATTAATGATATTCTTTAGAAAATTATGGTAATTTAAAATAAATATATGAATATATCTATTAAAAAATCAATTATCATTAACAAGGATGTTAAACATGAAAAGAAAACTACCTAGGAGTAGACAGAAACTCTCGATATTGTTCATAAGGATTATCGGAATATTATGGTCATATGTGAGGCAATATATCGAGATTATATTGGTACATCAGATTATCATATAGGAAATATTCATATAGTTAATTGAAATTGAGTGTTTTATTATTACTAGATGTCAGTAATGGGAATTCACCAACATAGCCAATTAGAAATCATTGTATAGGGACATATCCATAGGAACATCAAAAAACAAGGCATTATATTTTTCTCTCAGTAGAGGAAGACTGCTTTTATTATACTTCAATAGTCAATAAAAGATAATATCATTTTCATGCACCTTATTAAAAGGATAAATATCAGCATACCATAGATTTAGAATATATTTATTCACCCAATCTAAATTTCCATTAACAAATCCTTAGGAGGTTAATATATCATAATCGGGTTTGTATTACCTCTCAAACTAAATATTGATGTTATATTATAATAAAATCCTGAAAATGCACACATTCTCTAACTAATAATTTAAATAATCTGACAAATACTCTTGAAAATCCAAGGCTATGGACAATATCCCGAAAAAGAGAATAAATATTATTAATATATTCCAAATAAGGTTGTACAGTATACCCAAATCCTTGATCAAGCTGATAAGGCTTGTCAAACAAATCCTAAAATTAATATAAGAAGTGGATAATATTTTCAGTGAATAAAAATGTATTATCCTTTAGTCTATTCAAAAATTATCTTAGTATTCTCATGAATCAATCAACTCATCCTCTAAATAATAAGGACATGTATACCTATTATGTCCTCTATGTGTTATCCTAGAGACAAACCATAGGAAATATTTCCCTACCACCCACTATAGTAATTATTCAATAGTAATATCACACAAAAACAGAGACATACCAACCTTGTTAGAGTACATAAATATTAATAGGTTTCATAAGAACCATTATATACATAGGTGATAAAGTATTCAGACTAGAAAATATATAGTACAACAAAAATATCAGATAATACATCATCTCAATCATGAGAGGGCTCTACGTAGGTGACACCACCATTAATGACGACAAAGAATCAATATTCTTCTTCATTAAAGAAGAACTAATCCTTAAAAATGATATGGAGAATTCCATTGAAGTGGAAGACTCTATATATTTCAGGAATGAACTGGATAAGGGATATATACCAATTATGTTTTAATCCATAACCACTAATCAATGTTAATTTTGAATGTAGATGAACAATGAAATTTATCATTACTTCACCTTCAATATTATGAAGACCAAACATCATTACAAGGTGAACCATCAAAAATATTAAATATATGTTGTGATTGATGAGGAAAAAATGTTATTTTTAGATGATATGATATTTCATCCATCTCAAGGGTGGGGAACCCATCCTGACACCGAGTATAAAAATCATCAATGTTCTTATAGAGACATACAATTTAATACATAAATATTTCTTCATATTTTATAAATATTCTATATATAACATTAAAATTCACAGAAAATAAATAATATATTATTTTATTCAAGGGTATATATATATAAATATTATTTTTTATATTATTCATCATTTCCTATCATGTTCAAGTATATTAATACCCTCATTGACATTCCCTGTAGAAAAAATTCCTCCTAACCTATGAAAAGGAATAAAAAATGGTGATATCTAATTCCAGTTAAGGGTAAACATTTGAAATAACAATTGACGGCCTTATGAAATAATATGATAATTAGAATTGTTTGAAATCATGAGCACAACCAAAAAATTGAATACCGAATCAAACATGGATCGAAAACTTGATTCTTGGAAAAAACCTTATCATTTAAAAATAAATGAATCTTGGGAGTGTGGAATCATCATAAATCAATCCTTAACCATATGTTAATATCATTAGAATATAAATATTTCATAAAAGTGTGGCATCATTATAGGCCTAAATTCATTTCATTCGTTCTGTTTATTTATCAAACCATCAAAACGTTTTATGTAAGAACCCGGTTCTTAGTTTTGAGGTATGAGCTTCTTATTTTTCCTTTTCCTTAACTGTTTTTGAGAAAATATGGAAAATGGGGTAAAATCCTAATTTTTTGGAAGTACACGCCGGGTACTTTTCCGCACGCTGTGTACTTTTGGCCGTGTGGAAAGGGTACACGAGGTGTTATCCACGTCGGTGACGAAGGGTGTAGGAACAGACTACACGCTGTGTAGCGGTACTTTACACGCTGTGTAGTCAGTCGGCATGCCTAAATAGTAAGGCCGTGGAGTAGCTGAGAGCTGGACGATAGTACATGCCATGTACTCAAGAGTACATGTCATGTACTCATGTCGACAGATGAACAGTGTGGCGGTGCCGCTAGAGGAACAGTTAAAAGAAGGAAGTACACGTTCTGTACTCAGAAGTACACGCCGTGTACTTTTTTTTCAGCTAAAAACAGGCAGTAGCCTCCTCATTTGGAAGAGGAGGCATTTGAGCCGTTTTGGAGATAAAGGAGGAGGTCAGACCGTTGAAGATCTTCTGAGTGTTCGTCTGGAATCTGATTCTGCTTCGGACGATCTCGTTGGAACCGCGCGGGTATGCCCTTTCTTCTCCTTAAACCGTTCTTACCAATTGTTTCACGAGGGAAAGATATTTAGGTTTCAATGTGTTTTCTTCTTCATTAGATCTACGACGTTCTTGGGCGTTTCTTGGATCGGCGTTCGTGTATAATGCTCATTGGTGTATAAGGTAGGTGGCTTGGTGTAAATTTCCAACTGTTGTGCGTTTTTGTGCGTTTTCATGCCATGAACCCTTGTTGGGGTTTCGTGTGGATGAGAACATTGATATATTTAATAGCTATAATAGCATAGGTGATTAAATTGTGAGAATAAAATGCTGGTTGGGATCATTGCTTGGATCCGGAACCACCCCAAGGGTGTGTTTCACTATTTAGCTATTTGGCGAGGATACCCGAGTGTATGCCTTTAATGTAGTAATTTTAGAATTTCCTTGAGAGTAATTTCTTGTTTACTACATTTTAATATATTGGGAATGGCCTGGTAACATTTTTAGCCTCAGGGCATTGTTCTGATTAGCTTGTGAGCACTACACTATTTAGCCTGAGGGTTGTTGTTTTTTCGGCCTGAGGGAAACTTCTTCCATGCCTGAGGGTGATAGACTCTATGCATGAGGGAGACACTACCTATTCTTGAGGGAAATATTTTGTTACTCCTGAGGGAAATTACCTACGTGTTGGGTTCTGCATACCTGAGGGTAAGGTTTTGCTTGTCTGAGGACGTGGACTATTTACGTAGAAATGCATTGTAGTGATTTCTACTATTTAATGGATTAAATGAATTATAAAATGGAAATATAACTGGTACATAGTTAATTTTGAGTACTGCTTACTTTATTTCATTTTACCACTGCACACTATTGTTTCATATTAGCACGCAGTTGGGCACGACCCTATGGTGGGTTCCTACTGAGATATATTTATAACACCATTTTTGTGTCACACTTTTCAGCTCAAACAGATTACGTTGTTGCAGGTGCTGATAGGGGAAAGAGTCCCTATAAAGGTACTTGACTGTTGTAGAGGAGTAGGAGGGCATGGGACCGAGTCTAGGCTCGCGATGCCACTGCCAGCTGTTTTGCTTTTTTTTATTGTACTCTGAATTTTGTTGTACGGTATTGATGTATAACATGTTCTGGATGTTTTCATAGTACTTTAGGCATGTAGCAACATTATTTATATACTGTTGTTTATTTTAGTTGTGCATGGATTACTGCTTCCTCTGTTTGTTGTACATTTTATTTAAATTATGCTGCACTACACTTTCATAAATGAGGGCATAGTTTCCCCACTATCACACATGGGCCCTCGCTACTAGTCGGAAACCTCTGGCGTTTGAGGAAATGCGCTTGAGGTCACGTGGTGAACCGGGTTCGGGGAACCCGTTGCGTGGCACCCGGGTCCGGGACGTTACAAAGTGGTATCAAAGGGGTGCTTTTCTTTGACTTAATATATGGAGCCGTAGTCCGGGATAGGACTAACGGTAGATGGTAATAATCTGTGCCTGGGTAGAGCTACCCCGTGTATAGGGAAAAGCCAGTCTACCTCGTATTTTTCAATTCTTTTGATTTTAAAAATTTTACAGTTTACTTGCTTTCACCAATGGGTGACACACTTGGATTTGTGTTTTTTATATTCATTTATGGGTTATATTTAGTTGCAACCCGATGAGATGAGTGTATGTCGTCTCATGCATCATATAGGCACATCCTAGAAATCACATGTCATGCATAGTTTCCATGCCATGTAGGTGTATTAGAAATTTCCTGTTGTTGTGATAGTTGATGTGCTAGAAAAGCATGCTGTTGTGATATCTTATTGATAAATTCATGCTTTGTGATAGGGTATTCTTTGTGTGATCTTGTTTATAGAATGGATTCCAAACTTTTTTTTGGGGATTATGGGTCCCCATTGACAAAAATTTGGTAGATCATTGACTGTTTAATGGTTATAAGACATATGAGATGTCAAACATTGATTTGTGGGGAGTATGGGCCCCCACAGGTCGGAATTTGACACTTAGGTGTTGTATTTCAGTGTTTTCTGGGTTCCGAGGAAGTTTCTGAGGCATACTGTCTGGAAACCCAGTATACATGCCGTGTAGTATGTTTATACACGCCATTTATATTCTTCTATTCGGGAAGAAAAATGAACTTTTTGAGTACACACCGTGTACCCTACGTACACGCCGTGTAGTCTCTTCCCGTGTCACAAACTGTGTGGGCGATGACACTGGGTAGGGAAAGGCTTGGGTAAAACATGTCGTGTACCTAGTGAACACGCCGTGTAGTGTTGACCCGGAGTCTGGCCGTGTAACTATCAACACGGGTCGGTGAACTCTTGGACAGAACATGTCATGTCAATGATGAACACGCTGTGTATTTTGACCTGGGGACTCGGCCATGTAACTGACAACATGGGCCGGTGTCACCTCTCCCTAAACACACCGAGTACCTTTGGGACACACCTTATAGTCTTGTCTGAGGACAGACCGTGTGTTGTTAGCTGTGTGGCTGGGAAACAGGGTGTTGTACACACCGTGTACGGGTGTAACACATTGTGTAGTGTCATGCCGAGTAGCCGGCCGTGTCACAGACGACACGGGCAGTTAGAAAATAACATCATACATGCCGTGTAGATATTATACATGTCGTGTGGTTTTTGTTCAACAGATTTCGTCTGGCTTAGCCGTGTGTAAGGACCTGAGCAGGGGAAGAGAATTCAAGTACACGTCGTGTAGTCAGTGTACACGCCATGTAGTCTTGTTTTTCAAATTTTAAAATTCCTTCTTCTTGTTGTTCCATTGTGGTTCCTTCATGTCAGGATTAATCATCTTGAATCTAAGTTGTGATTTTGACCTTGTAGTGTCATGCTTCCAAGACAAACGTGATTTGTTCGCCAGGAGAGCGGCGACGAGTATACTCCAGAGATGGTGGGCCATGGGCTACTGGTGGATCCTCCAGTAGAGCCAGATGTAGTGCCAGCTGCTATACCGGACACAAGCGCGGATGCGTAGTTCTGTGAGGGATTTATGCGGTTCATGCAGACCTTTCAGAGAGCACCGCAGGATGCCACATCTTTGGCAGAGATGACGCGTATCATTCAGCAACAAGATCCACCTACATTTTCTAGGGATGACGGACCACATGATACAGATTCTTGGCCAGGATCAATGTAAACAATTTTCGATCATCTTGAGATGCCTCCAGGGAGGATGGTCAAGCTTGTGACGTGAATGCTGCGTGATTCCTCCAAGAGGTGGTGGGATGTAACCACCCAGTCACAGCAACACAAAGACATGTTGTGGGAAGATTTTCAGGCAGTATTTTATGACTTCTTCATTCCTGAAATGCTGAGGGAAGTTAGAGCTCGAGAGATCATGCATCTGCAGTAGGGAACTATGTCGGTGATGGTCTATTCTTCTCATTTTACGGAGCTTCAACGTTTTGGACCCTTTCTTGTGGGTGATGAGACGTTGAGAGCCATACATTTTGAGCATGGTCATTGTTATGACATCTGAGCATTGGTGAATGTTTTTAGGTTGCCTTCAGTACAAGCTATTGTAAACCAGGCACTGATTACAGATAGGAACCTACAGGAATCTAGTGCTATGGGTCAGGGCGGTTCGGCACCAGTTACCGGTACTATTTCTACTAGTAAGAGGATGAGACAGGTGGACTACTCTTAGGGTGATAGTACCAGCCATGCAGCGTCTTCAGGTGGCCCGATCAGGAGCTACCAGTGTGGCAGAGAGGGGCACAAGAGACCTCCATGTACATGAGACCAAGTGGAATACTGATCTTGGGGAAATATGGGTCATCTGTAGTGCTTTTGTAGGGAGTTTCCACCTGTGGATAGTGAGAGGGGTTCGGTGAAAAATCCACGTGCGAGAGCAGGACCAGTGGATTCTTACCAGTCAGGGAACTGGAATACATCAGGGTGTGCATGCTGAGATGGTGTTCGTGGACGTGGTAGCCAGACACCATGATCGCAGAGGCATCAGGGCGGGACTGCTCAGGGTAGCCAGGCTATGTCGCAGGGCCGCGGTGCTGGACAGGCTTATGCAATGTAGTAGACCCAGTAGGAGAAGGATTCCGGACCTTCTACTTTCCGAGGTACTATTATAGAAGCTTCTGTCTTATCCTAGATGCTTTTTTATATAGGTGTTACACATAGTTTCATAGCTGTAACTGTTGTGGAGAGCCTTGGGCTCTGTGTTTCTACTTCTTCTGATATCATGACGCTAGACACTCTGTTGGGGACTAGGACTACTGGTGTGCGTCAGTGTAAGGATTTCCCCCTTGAGGTTGGTGGGTGTCACTTTGTTTGGGACCTCTATGTATTGTATATTAAGAGATATAACATCATTCTCTGGATGGACTGGTTGGTTCCCTATTGAGCCTTTGTAGACTGATATCGTCGCATGGTTTGATTCACGTCATCAGAGGGCAGCGAGTTTCTATACAAGGGTGCGTGGGATGTTCAGGCGAGTCGAGATGGACCAGAGCATCATGGGCGAGGTGGAGTCACAGCCCAGATTGCGAGTTTGTATCTAGATGATCAAGGGACTTTTCAGATATATTTCCCTCTAGTTGTTGATCGTTTCAGGGATGTCTTCCCGGACGACTTTTCGGTTCTACCTCATATGCGAGAGGTGGATTTCTCTATTGAGCTCATTCCAGATACATCACCAGTGTCCATTCCTCCTTATAGGATGGCTACACCTGAGTTTCAGGAGATAAAGAGGTAGTTATAGGAGTTGTAGGCGAAGGTTTTTATCTGAACCAGTACTTCTCCTTTTGGTTCTCTGGTCCATTTTGGAAAGAAGGCGGATGGTACCCTCAGACTTTTCGTGGATTATCGGAAGCTGAACCAGTTGACAGTTAAGAACAGATATCCCTTGATGAGTATTGATAATCTATTTGACCAGCTTAGTGGAGCACGAGTGTTCTCAATGATTGACTTGAGATCCGGATATCATCAGTTGCGTGTGAGCCCATCGGAAATATCGCTTACATCTTTTCAAAGCATATATGGTATGTACGAGTATACGGTTATGCCGTTTAGAATCATGAACACGCTAGCGGTTTTCCTGGATCTGATCAATCGTGTGTTCCATCCGTATCTTGATACCTTTTTGGTTTTATTCATGGATGACATCTTGGTGTACACCGCACTCGACACGACTATGCGAACCATCTTGAAATCGTATTGAGTACACTAAGAGAGCATAGGCTATATGTTAAGCTCGCAAAGTCCCACATTTGGATGGACAAGATTCACTTCCTGGGTCATATCATCTGAGAAGAAGGAGATTCAGCAGACACAGAGAAGGTGAGGGCAGTGGTTTCCTAGAAGCAACCTAAGAACGTGTTTGAGATATGGAGTTTCTTAGGGATGGATGGTTACTACAGATGCTTCATATAAGACTTATCCCACTTAGCAGCACCGTTGACGGGTCTAACTAAGAAGGGTGTGATGTTCTTTTGGTCAAAAGCTTGCGTTGAAGCTTTTCAGGACCTGAAGGGAAGGTTGACATCGGCACAGATCCAGATACTCTCATAGTAGGGGATGAGCTATACAGTTTACTGTGATGCATCAGGGATTGGGCTGGTAGCAGTTTTGATGCAGGGCGACCGTGTTGTTGCGTACGGGTCTCGGCAGTTGAGGCCATGTGAGAGAAATTACCAGACGCATGATCTCGAGTTGGCTGCAGTTGTGTATGCATTGCGCTGTTGGAGACATTTTCTTTTGGGAGAGCATTTTGTGGTTTTCACCGACCACAAAATCCTTAAGTATATCATTACTCATTGTGACCTGAATCTGAGTTAGAGGAGGTGGGTCGAGTACATATAGTCCTTCAATTTTGATCATTCCTATACACCTGGAAAAGGTAATGCAGTAGCTGATCCACTGAGCAGGAAGAATCAGATTCCGGCAGTGCAGGAGGCCAGTGGTGAGTGGCATCTCATGGATTTTTCTCTGATATGCATCTGGAGGTGCAAGACAGTCAGGGGAAGACTTATCTTTCTTCTTTAGTTGTGACATATACCCTCCTGGACATAGTGGGGATGATGCAGCTATCTGATTCAGAATGCCTAGTTCTACGAGAGTCGGTGGCATGTGAGGACCCTCCTCTTGTTTGGGCGTTAGGTGATGATGAGTTTTTTCATTTCCATGGACGAGTGTCTGTTCCATGGGATATACGCGAGGAGCTGATGCAAGAGTTTCTGGATTCGGCTTGGGCAGTTCATCCCGTGGTTACCAAGATGTACTGTGACTTGAGACGTCAGTACTGGTGGCTAGATATTAAGAGTTATGTATCTGGTTTTATTACGAGGTGTTCCACCTTTCAGCAGGTGAATGCAGAGCATCAGAGACCAGATGGACTATTACATCAGTTACCCATTCCAGAGTGGAAAATGGATGAGGTCGTGATGGATTTCTTGACTGGATTTTCAAGGTCACCTCGAGGTAGTGATGCAGTGTGTGTTCTTGTGGACATACTCATTAAGGTAGCTCACTTCTTGCCGATCAAGGAGACCTTCGGTGTGGATGAGATCGGAAGGCTGTATATAATAGAGATCATACATCTTCATGGGGTCCCTCATTCTATAATTTCTGAAAGTAACTCCCACTTTACGTCTCGTTTATGGTAGAGTTTTTAGATGGCACTAGGTAAACAGTTTCTTCTGAGCACATCATACCACCATCATACCAATGGCCAGTCAGAGCGTACGATACAGGTACTTGAGGACATGCTTGGGGAATGCGTCCTAGACTTTGGGGGATCTTGGGAGAAGCATGTACCCTTAGTCGAGTTTGCCTATAACAATAGTTTTCAGGAAACTATTGAGATGGAACCATATGAGGATTTATATGGTAGGCCATGCCGATCACCATTGTGCTGGTTAGAGGCAGGTGGTGCAGGTTTACTGGGGCCACATCTCGTGTAGGAGACATATGAGCAGGTCCCATTGATTCGGAAGCGGATGGCTACCGGGCAGTCTCATCAGAAGTCTTATGCTGATCGTCGTAGAAGACCTTTGGAGTTTGTGGTCGGGGATCAGGTTTTCCTACGTGTTTCGCTGAGGCTGGGATATAAGCAAATCAGGAGATAGGGTAAGCATTCACTGAGGTATGTAGGACCATTTGAGATTCTGGGGAGATTCAGGCTGGTTACCTATCGGTTGTGGTTACCACAGCGGTACCGAGCCATGCACGACTTCTTAAACGTGTCTCTGTTGCATCGCTATCATTCAAAAATTTCTCACGTCTTTCATCCCGAGGATGTTGAGCTAGAGGCTGATGGGTCCTTTGAGGTGCATTCGATTCGTATCATTGACAGGAGCATGAAGGTTCTCTGAGGCCAGTCAATTCCTCTCGTACGGGTGCTATGGAATCATGGCCGAGTGTAGGAAGAAACCTGGGAGCGGGAGACCGACGTACGTGCTATGTGGCCAGAGATTTTCTGAGGTTTATCTTCACCACCCTTGGAAGAGAAATTCCGGGATGAATTGTTATAAGGGGGAAAGTTTGTAAGAAAACAGTTCTTAGTTTTGAGGTACATGCTTCTTCTTTATCATTTTCCTTAACTATTTATGAGAAAATACGGAAAATGGGTAGAAATCCTAATTTTTTGGAACTACACGCAGTGTACTTTTACACACGCTGTGTACTTTTGCCCGTGTGGAATAGGTATACGGTGCGTGTAGCCATGTCGGTGATGAAGGGTGTAGGAACCGACTACACACTGTGTAGTGGTACTTTACACATCGTGTAGTAAGTCGGCATGCCTAAATAGTAAGGCGGTGGAGTAGCTGATAGCTGGGCGACAACACACGCCGTGTACTCATGAGTACATGTCGTGTACTCATGTCGACGAATGAATATTGTGGTAGTGCCGCTAGAGGAACAATTAAATGAAGGAAGTACACGCCGTGTACTTAGAAGTACATGCCGTGTACTTTGTTTTTTCAGCATAAAACAGGCGGTAGCCTCTTACATTGGTAGAGGAGGCATTTGAGCTATTTTGGAGCCAAAGGAGGAGGCTGGACCATTGATGATTCGCAGAGTGTGCGTCTGGAATCTGAATCCGCTTCGGACGATCTCCTTGGAACCGCGCGGGTAATCCCTTTATTCTTCTTAAGTCGTTCTTACAAATTATTTCACAAGGGAAATTTATTTACATTTGAATGGATTTTCTTCTTCATCGGATCTATGAATTTCTTGGGCATTTCTTGGATTGGAATTCGTGTATAACACTCATTGGAATATAATGTAGGTGGATTGGTGTAAATTTCCAACTATCATGTGTTTTTGTGCATTTTCATGCTACGAACCCAGGTTGGGGTGTCGTGTGGCTGAGGCTGTTGCTATATTTAATTCCTAGAATTGCATAGGTGATAATAAAATGCTGGTTGGGATTGTTTCTTGGATCCAGAACCACCCCGGGAGTGTGTTTTATTGTTTAGACGTCTGGCCAGGATACCCGAGGGTATGCCTTTAATGTAGTAATTGTAGAATTTCCCTGAGAAAAATTTCTTGTTTACTGCAATTTAATATGTTGGGCATGGCCCGCTTACCTGTTTAGCTTGAGGGCGTTGTTGTGATTAGCCTGTGGGCACTGCACTATTTAGCCTAAGTGCTGTTGTTATTTCGGCCTAAGGGAACCATCTTCTGTGCCTGGGGGCGATAGACTCTGTGCCTGAGGGCGACACTACCTACGCCTGAGGGAAAAAATCTATTACGCCTAAGGGAAATTACCTACGGGTTGGGTTCTGCTTACCCGAGGGTAAGGTTTTGCTTGTCTGAGGACATGGACTGTTTACGTAGAAATGCACTGTGGTGATTTCTAATATTTAATGGATAAAATAAATGATTAAATTGCAATATAACTGGTAGTTAGTTACTTTTGATTACTGCTTACATTATTTCATTTTACCACTGCACACTATTGTTGAATATTAGCATGCATTTGGTCACAGGCCATTGGTGGGTGCCTACTGAGATATATTTCTCACACCCTGTTTGGGTCACTATTTTCGGCCCAAACAGATTACGTTGATTCAGGTGTAGATAGGGAAAAGAGTCCCTATACAGGTACTTGACTGTTGTTGATGAGTAGAAGGGCATGGGACCGAGCCTAGGATCATGATGCCGCTGCCAGCTGTTTTTCTTTGTTTTGTTGTACTCTGCATTTTTTTGTACTGTATTGATGTATAATATGTTCTGGCTGTTTTCTTAGTACTTGAGAAATGTAGAATCATTATTTATATACTGTTGTTTATTTCAGTTGTGTATGGTTTACTAATTCCTCTGTTTATTGTATGTTTTATTTAAATTCCGCAACGCTACACTTTGATAAATGAGGGCATAGTTTACCCACTATCAGACCTAGGCCCTCGCTGCTAGTCGGAAGCCTCTGGTGTTTGGTGAAATGTGATTGAGGTCATGTGGAGAACCGGGTTCGGGGCACCCGTTGCGTGGAACCCGGGTCCGGGACGTTACATTTTAGATCTCGTATCAACACCTTTTTCCCAAAAAATATTGGATTGTAAATCATTAATAGTTTCCAAAAGATTATTTCGATTTGCAACTTATTTCTATTAGTGCATTAGGTAATCCGATCTATGTACCATGATTATTTTATTGGATATAATCCATTAAAAATTTATTTTTGGGATATATAATTATACTCCAACTTTTCAAAAAATGATTACCATACATATATGCAACATAAAGAAAACATTCATTACAGCATAACTTCATAACCCAGAAATATAAAATCATTTTTATAATAATATCTTAATTTCATCATAACATAACCTTGGTATGACAAATGGATTTCATAAACATCTCATCATTATCATAATACATATTACATATAATTAGTTATAATGGTATTAATATATCTTATCCCCAATAAATAATAATTAACATCAAATGATCATATCATATTAAAAAATTATTATAAAATACAACATGAATGTTTAATGCGAAAACCCCTTTTTCAATTTGAAATCACGAATCTAAATTATAAATATTTATAAATTTTAAATTAAATAATATTCATTGAAATTAAAAATGGTATATTTTTTCAATATATAAAATATGAAGTGTCCATTATATGGGTATATTCCAATCATTCAATATTCATTAAAAAATATTATTTTTTTAACAATTTTGTTGAATAGTCAAAAGTAAATCAATAAAAGATACTAAAATATTAAATTGATTTTTTTTATAGAAAGTATAAAATGGTTAAAAATTTAATTTAATTTTATGTAATAAAATTAAATAACACTCATTTGAATCTTTTAAATTAAATTTTGGACATGTAATGAAATAAATTCCCAATGTAGTTGAAAAACATAATTATATGTGCTGAGAAATGTTCTATCAGTCTCATGAGTATATGAGTCATGAAAATTAATGGAAGAAACATATTATAAAGAAATGAAAACTATGATAATAAAAAATTAAATGGTTGTATCATGATAATATTAAAAAAAATTAAATGGAAATAGAAGAAAAAATCCTTAATAAAAAGTGATTGAGACATAAATCCCTCCCGCTATATTTAATATTTTGTAATATGAGTTTGAACTTCCTGTATAATAAATAACGCTTTTTTATAAATGTATCATAAAAATAATCTCATTCTTTTCATACTATATATGATATAAATATAAAATATTACCATTCATCTATTATCAATTTCCCATTATAAATATTATTTTATATTATAACAGTTTCTTTTTCATGTGGGTTTCAGTTCTGTAGTCCTAATAATTTTATAATGGTAATGAATCTATTATATATTTAATGTGAATCATGATATACATATAATATATATTCATTTTTTATATGCATATATACTTCAAAAAAATCATATATATATATACACATTATATTTTTCTTGTGGACAATAGGCTATTTAGATACATGAACGTTGTTTAATCAGATCAATGAAATGAATGAATGAATGATAAATATGAATTTTCATTTATCTGATCATTTTTAATACAAATATATCTTATATGTTAATTTATAAATCCTTATTACCATCCATGTAAATATAAAATAGAAAATGAATCAATTATCTTTATGGATGTGTCACTTTACACATATTCCCAAGTGAAATTATAATTTTTCATTTAGTGGGAAGAAGATGCATAATGGTTTTTTTATAATAAAAAAATCAATATTTAATGTTATATATACTAGAGTAATTATATTGTATTATTTTTAATATTTTTTTATGATGTATAATAAGAAATAATATTTAATATTCTTGGATATGAATTATTTCTCTCTGTTGAGAAACATTCTTCACCATCCCCCGTAGCCATGATTTTGTGGTCTATATGAGTGAAATGAAAATTTATAATGAGGTAGATGAATATAATATGATATTGGGGTTTTTAATGGATGATATTTAAGGCTATAACAATGATAATTATTAAGGATTAGATTTTTCCTTTTATATGTGTGGAAAGGCACTCTAGGAAATAAGTAATGTATTAAATTAATAATATTTATTTTTCATTGAAAAAATGATCCATATTGATATTAATATATTATATGATGAGGATTATTCTGTATACTATCTTAAAATATAAATTTAAAAACATATTGTTTTTCATTTAAAATTCTATTTTTGTTTTAACCTCCATTAACAATCATTAAAATTTTCAAAATATCAATGTTTTCTACTCATTAAATGTTTAAAAAAATTAAAATAAACTGAAAGGGACTCATAAATGTATCATTGTTTATATTTTACACAATTTTTCCATTTTGTTTCAAAAATTTATTATTTAACGAATTTTAAATAATAAAATATAATATATTTTATAATAATAAATCATTAATATAATTTTTGGAACTATTTAATTTATTTGAATTTGAAGAAAAACTGAAATTAATGGAATTATAGTATAAACCATTAATCCATCCCTAAAATTTTATAATTATATATAATATAAATATTAAATAACAATTCAAAAAAATCTTATTACTTTCATTATTTTTAAATTCATGTATTTAATTTTCATATTTTTTTAATAAATATAATTCATTGGTTATGTAAAAATTTAATTTAATTAAAAGGTCCCCAGCAATATAAAAAATTTACCCAGATAAGTAACATTATTTTTTTCAAGAAAAATTAATAATATAAAATATCCTTATTTTATCCTTATAAAAAATGAATATATATATATAGGTCAAAAAATACATTTTTTATATATTTTTTGGATTGAATGTAAGGGTCACAATTAATGAAAAATAAAGAAACATGAACATATATTCAATAAATGGATGGAGATGGATGAACTAGAAAAATATTATCTGATAAATATGTTTTCTAATAATTTCAAAGGCTTATCACATTAGTTTAAACCTGAATTAATCCATTTTAACTTTACCAAGTCAATAAGATATTACTATGGTTACTATTTATTTGAATTAAAATACACATATATTCAAATTAGGACATCAGGATTGAAGATATGAAATCCATCTGTCATGATGTAATTTTTTAATGTGAACGAAATGATTTTATTTTTTAAATTTAAAATAAATGAACAAATAATTTTTTTAAAAAATAATTTTATGTTTTAAAATGTTTTTACACATAATTAAGGAATATTGTATGTTCTAGTAATAATTATAATATTATTAATAATATAATATATCATTTTTAAATTTATACCATTTTGAAAATTTGTTTATCTTTTTAATATTTTGGACAAAAAATTTAATTTTTAACAATATTATTATTTTTCACAATTCAACCAATAATATATATTTATAGGAAAATAAATAAATTTATTTGCAAGAAACGTTTTATATTATGATTAAAATAATTTTATATTCTTCATCACATTTAATTTAAAAATTATTTCATAACTATTTGTAACATTATCTCATAAATTTAACTAAAACCCATTTTTTAAAAAAAGTAATTATGTGGATGAAAATGACATTAATAAGTATCAACTACATATTAATTAATATATTTAAAATTATTATTAAGACTTTATATATTTTAAAATTTGTTAATTCTAATTATTACTTCTAATTAAATGGTTACTGGATTACTTTATTATTATATAATAGATTTTTTAGATGAAAAATGTGTTTTGCTTTAAATATATTCTCCATGTAATTAAATATATCATTGAAACAAAATTTATTTATAGTTAAATATATCCAAAATTATTTAGTGGGTTCATTTAATATATGTTAAAAGAATTTTATACATTGAAATTGAATAACTATAGAGACAGACCCATGAAGGGTCACAGTTAGTGTATGTTAGCATTTAAATTTTCATAGAAACAAGGAATCAAATCATGACGAATTGAGAGTTTAGTATTCTTAGTGAAGTAGTTTTATACATTAGTCCTTTATTAAAAACATATAAAACAAATAATACAAATTTTTCAATATAAATTCTAGGATAACATTATTCCATCCAGCGCATCATTACAGATCTTTCACACTACTATTATAGGAAACATGGGGAAAAGGAAATAAAATAAGGGTAATCATTAATGCCCAGTAATGTTGATGTATAGTTTAAATAATAATATAAAAATAAGAATAATAATTATGGAATTGTAAATAATTGAACACATATATCATATAATAAATTAACTGATAATTATTTATATGAACAATATTTCATGTTAATAAATGGAAACTAATTCCATCCAAATGACTGAATAAGGACAAATAAAAATGGATAGTTAATAAACTAAAAAACATTTCATTTAATCAATAAAATGAGAATTAAATTCATCCACATAATTTATCAAATGAAAACCTCATGATTAATAAAAATTATAATTGAAAATTCTATGAATGAAATTATTAATTATTTGATGTCTTGTCCAAGGAAAATGAGGACCTATTGTATCAAGATCCATCCTTCAGAGAGTTTTAAAATATGGTTAGAAACCTGTTTCATTTTCATAACTTATTTGTCTTATGAGAATATATCAAATCATTGAGGATCTATATAATGTCTTGGTTTCACTCTTTATTTCCTATATAACGGATTATTCATAAGAAGTTACTGATTTAATTAATGAACCATATGAGTTATCAATTATACATATGGAAAAAAGAAGATAAAATTTTATATATTATCACAAATAATAAAATAATCATCAATGTAGACATAGTGTGTAAAATGATGTATAGTTTAAGAAATATTAATATCCATGATAATTGACATAGATAATTTAATAGAAGTCCTATGTTCAATAATTATATGAGATTGAATATTTCAAAGGACTAAAAAAATAATCTAAGAATATATTTTCAATTATATCCTTATAAAAATCTATAATTTACCCTAGAGATGAAGTAGATTAATTGTTCCAATAAATAATATAATATATTGGGTAAAATAATGGGTTTTTTCATTTATAAATGTAAATAAAAATGCCTTTAAAAACATTCTTGAGGTTAATATCATTTTTTATAAAAGAAATTTCATTAAAAATTAATTTTTATATATTTTTATTGAGAAATTAACCATCTAAAAAATAAAATGAATCTTCAATGAAATTATAGTTGGTAATTCCATACTTGCATTGCGACATAAAATTAAAATTGCAAATACACATTAAAATATATTTGGGAAATGAATTTGTTGGAGAGAAATAAAAAGATTCATTTGAAAAAATTCAAAAAATGAAAAAAATGAGTAAAAACAAAATTAGTAGATGAGGTTATAAAAATTATTGAAAAAAATTATAGAAAACATGGTGTTTAGAAGAAAACATGTTGTCCCTCAAAACAAAGAAGTCATGTCGGGTTTCATTAAAACATTTCACTATAAATTTTGTGATCCAATGAGTGGGAAAATGGTACAATTACATAATAATGGTGATGTAAAACTATATGATAAGAAAATTAATGGTTTTAGTAGAATGTAATCATATAATTTTCTGTCATGGAAATTTATTTTTGAAAAATTCCAATCAAAATGAGATTGTAATGTAAACCACTAAAAATATTATAATGGTTGAGTAAGAATCAATTCCTGCGTTGATTATGTGTGTGAACTATAAACAAAAATATATAATATGAAATACATTAATAAATAGAAAAATGTATTATACAAATGATTATATAATATTAGTAATAATAAATAAGTAATATAACAGATTGAAAAGGAACATCGTTATGAAATTCCTTTCTACTATGTATCATTTAACTGAAATCCACTTACATGAAATAATTCACATTAAAACCAAAAATATTACCATGAATGATTGATTAATTATATTATTTTACAAATTGGTAGAATTTCTCATATATATAAGATATTATTTTCATAGGAAATAATGTTATTATTTCCAGATAATGTTAATAATCATAAAAGGGAGTCAAATTGAAATGTTAATCAATAAGAACGTTCATAATGAGAGTAGTATTTAATCATTCCAAACATTTGAATAAAAATATCAATTAAGGTATAAAATTAAATTAAACACATAATCTAATGATATTAAAGTGTTTCAAGATATGAAATTTTAAACTGTATAATATAAACTATACAAATGAAACATGGTGAATAACAAAAAATTTGTCCCAATGGAATGTAAATTTATATGAAATCCCTTACCTTTCATTTCCTTTTTGGTGAATGTCCATTAACATCCTCCATAATAATATTTTGTTAATTATTTAATATCTTGGGACTAATGTTTTATTATTATTATTAATTCTATTTAAATTATTATAATTTTATATACAATTACACGATCATTTATGTTTACATCGTCTGTTTTGACCAAATTCAATTTATTTTTTTAAAATATCATTGACTGGTCATCAATTTCTAAAGGGGTCATTATATAACATATATAAAATAATAATACTGATATTATTATCATATTTATAAATCAATTATTCATTTAAAAAAATAGTTATACATGGTTCTAAAAAATGAATCCTCGCTAAAATCATAGAGACAATATGTTTTACGTAGACAACAATAACATTTCCATTATTCAATGACCATTATGAAAAGAAGGAATGTAAAACCATATCATTATTGAATTATAATTATATAATAATTAATATTTTATTTGATCATATATTTTTGTGTATATAATGATTACTATTTAAAAAGAATCATATCATGTTTAGGAGGTGGTATTCCACACATCTGTGACTAATGTTATCAGTTATTTAGTTTGTGATAGTGTACTAAAGATAATAATTAATATTATATTTATAGATAGGTAATTATGTCATGAATAATATTTTATTTATTCCATATTTATTAATAATATTAACAATTATACATTTTTGGTATCATGTCAATTAATAACATCACTTTTAGGAGGCTGTATTCCACACTTTCTAAAACGTTGATTTCATATTTCCACAAGATGGAGTGCATAAATATGTGTGTTATAAAATTATAAAATAATTATAAATAATTTATAAATATCATATATGAAATAGAAAAATCATGTGTCCATTACAATGACCATCATGATAGATGGTTAAGGAAGAACAAAAAATCATCATTTCGTGAGGCGGTAGTTCACCATTCTCATAAACAATGTGTTAAATACCCATTATATGTTATTTTGTATACTTTTAGATTTATTGGTTAATGTTAAAACATTGAAGAATATTTAGGACAATTTATTTGTTAGTGTTTAGGGGTTGAATAATGTTAGTAAAACCAAAATGCTTTAGGAAAGATTCCACCTATTAATCTAGTAACAACTTTTTGTTTGAACCAAAAGGATTCCTTAGATGGATATTTGAAAAATGGGACGATTTTATATTTGTGGGGAGATTTCTAGGATCTATTTGTTAATATAATGTGTGATCCAATGTTTCTTGAAATATTTGGGGATGTGGGATTTGAGAATGTTTTTTAAAGGGGGGTGAAGGGGCACTCTAGTAATATTTTGAAAAAGTGATTCCATGCACGTTTTACTGATTGAAAGTGTCCTCCATAATTGTCTAATTTTGGTCAATTTTATTATAGACTAGATATATGTCCAATAAATTTATATTAGAAGTGATTATAGGTTACTTTGTCCCTTGTGGTCAATATTTATTAAATTATAATGCTTAATTTTTCCTCAATAATTATTATTAATTTGATTTACGTCCACAAATATTTTTGGTGAAAAACAAATTTGAAAATATTATAAATTATAAATTATTATTATTCAAAAAATGGAATCCATTTTTCCAAATTATTATCACATAATTGGAATACTTTAAATTCAATTTTATATCGTATATGGAATGGCAATATTGTTTTTTAAAGTAAAAACATACCACAACTTTCTATGTTTTCATAGCCAATTTTATGATAAAAATTATTCCAAATAATTGAAATGGAATAATTGATAAAAATATTATCTAATATAACATTATAGTTAATTAATAATTTAATTTGATCCTATTAATAAATTAGATGAAAAACGTTTTTGGAATTAAAATTGATAATTTTTTATTTATCATAAAAATGAATATTTTTAGAAAAATAAATTAAATTCACTTGAAACTAAATTATGAATTTTTTTATGTCAAATATGAAGTGTATTTTTACATATCTAATCAAAAAAAGTTATAAAAACTCAAATTAAAATTTATTCTCCATTAAAATTTAGTAAACTATCATTAATAAAAATAATAGTTTTTATGTGAAAAATTGGCCATGATTTTATATTATACTTTTAAAATCTATTATATGAATATAATGTTAATTATATATATAAGATATAATATATATATGTATTACATGAACATCACTTAATAGTTTTAAATAATTTAATTTATTAGGGTAATTATGCTCTTTGAGGATAGAAAAGAGTTTTTTATATAATATTATATTTTTCATCAATATTATTATATTAATTTTTAATTAAATTCTATCAAATGAATTGATGTTATATTTTTATAATATACATATTTTCATTAGATGTTGAATACTATTAATAGAATCTAGTTTAATATATTATGGTTCGGTAAAACTCGGTCTTGGATGTAACATGGGCCATTGATGAAACCCATTATTATATATTTCAAATGGTAACTCAATATCATGTGAATTTAATGTTATAAAATTTAATTTATTTGTTTAATAAAATAAATAAATTATAAATAATAAAGATATTGTATTCCCTTATGAACCTGGTGTTGTTAGTTTTTTATGATATGGAATACGATGTTCCTAATTAAAGTTTATGGTCTGTTAATTCTCCCAACATTAAATAAATTGTGTTATTTCAACATAAACATGATCATGGTTATATATATATTGATATATTTTTTGTTTTCAATCTCACATCTTGAAAAGGGTTTACAAAATATTCTCTAGAAAGAGAACTGAATTTACAAAGGTTATATGGACTAACATATGACTAAGACATCATGTTCGATGAAATTTGTTGAATTTAGAGATACTAACTTATATGAAAATCATAAATATTTATAATGAGTGATTAAATTAAACAACCCCAAAAAAGTGAATGATATATGGAATGTTATGGTCCTCAAATCAATAAATTTGTGATTATTTAGATAACCATCAGTTCAAGAAAAATAATTGTTGTAGGTAAAAATATTATTTCATATTCATTTTTCTAATTTGGGTAAATTATTTTTCTAACTAAAGATATACGAAAATTTACATAAATTATAAATTTTAATTTTATTTGAACAATTACATTAGTTAGTTATTATATGATAAAATTAAAATTCTTCCATGGATTCAGAAAATGGATATCCATAAATTAACAAAGAAGCTTGAAGAACTAAAATATTAATTTAACGGATTATAAGGACGATAAAAGAGTGAAAAGTATAACAATTTTTCTGTTACTATTCTAAAAATCAATATTATTTACACATTAATCTCTAGACCTAATCAGTTACACTATTAATTATTTAATAATATTTATTCGGAAAATTATTTAACAAAAATTGATATATTAAACAAGAAATTTTAAAAGTCAGTGGTTGGCGTGAAACACTTATCATTCTTCAGTCATGGGTTTCAGTCTGATGACCTTTCCATGTTTTGTTTCTTTTCACCCATATTATATTTTGTACATTTCTATTAAAATATTAATATAATTTCTAAAAAAAATAATGAAAATTCATGATATTAGATTAATAACTAAATTTCATTTTAAAAAATTAGATAAATACAACCATAATACATAAATACTTCATCAATTTATATCCACATAGATTCTCCTCTTGATATAGGGTTTATCAATAAAATCATTTATATAATTTATAAATCATGAAAAATTATCATCAATCTAATATAAATAATGTTTAACCTATGTTATTAATTATAAAAATATTTCATAATTTTTTATAATGAAAATGTGAATTTTATTAATAATGTTCATTAAGTGTTCCAAACTCTGTGCATTGTAATGTGAGTTTTCATGTACCATGTCACATAGATTTTGGCCTAAAATACCTTGTAGGAGTTGTTAAAACTAGGCACATTATTTCCAGAACTACTTACACTTGTAGTATCCAAACATCGATGTATTTCTAGAAATACCAACATAATATCTACTTTGTCAAAATTTAGGGAACTATTCTACACTTACCCATAAATGTTTCATTAGGGTTATGTTCAATAAACTATGTTTCCTAAATATAGTTCCCATGGATGGTAATAAACTTCCATGGATACAAAATGTAGTTACCAAGCCCTTGAAGGTCATGCTCTAGTGTCTACTATCAGTTATAGTTTAATTATTACATGGAATAAAATCGTGAAGGACCTATAGCTTAGTATTATTGGTAAACTAGATACATATTTGATTCTTGTATTAAAAATTTTAACACTAATTAAATCATTTTTTATAAATAACCATGAAAAGAACAATATTTCATCTTGCGTATCCTAGAATGTATTTCTTAGTACACTTCACTGAATCATGGGAAATGATTACAAAATATTGGAGAGATAAAATTCTTAGTATGTATTATATAGAGAAGAATTGTCATTTAATAAATGAGATGAATAATTATGTAATAGTAAATAACTAATGATATATACTATTTAAAAAAATAATTATGATGTGATAACATAATCAATATGAAAAATAAATAAATAAAATCAAATTAAATATCAATAACTACATAATGAAAAATTAATATATCCACATAAGAAACCGAATCAGATACCATTTATTAAATATACAAAAAATAAAATTCTTATAAATATTTTATGATATAAAATCCCCATGGATAAAAATAGTGATAACTAAATTTTCATTGAATGAAATTCTTAATTATTAGATGGCATGTCTATAGGACATGGGGATCTATATTATCAAAACCCATCCCCCAGATAGTATAAAATTACTTATTGAAACAAATTTAATTTTCCCAACACAGTTTTCTCATGATAACCTATTAATTTATGAAGGAGATATATAAATTCAAAGATCAAACTATCTTTTCATGTTGACATTATTCTTTATATCGAGAAATATATTTTATTAATAATCAATATTCCTGATAAAATATCTATATGAAATACTAAATGCTGAATAATCTATATTTTTCAAAAAATAATAAAATAAATTTAATATTAGACACCATATGTAATATTTTATTTGATTTATGAAGTATTAATATACATGAAATTTAAATAGATAATTTAATGAAAAAATTATGTCAATTATCATACAATATTGAATATATAAATGAGATTAACAAATGAATCAAGGAAGTGAATGCGAATACAATAATTTTCTAAATTAATCATAAATCAAACAAAATAAGATCAAATATGGAATAAATAATATATAACCCATGTGTAGTAGAATAAATTATTGGTTTCATTGATGAATAGAAATTAAAATATAATTTAAAACATTATTGAGGAAATTTTAATTTTTTAACATTTGAAAAAAAATTGATAATTCATTTTTAAAACCTTTTTTGAAAATAAAATTTTATACATGACATGAAGACAACAATTAAATAAAAATTAGTAAATATATAATTATTATATGAGGTGAAAAATATGAATCCTTTTACATGCTAAAAAATTAAAAAATTTATCTGATTGGAAATATTGAATATGATTAATTCGAAAATATTGGTAAAAGGAAAATAGGTTTAAAATGACATTACAAATTCAAGTAATTTTTTTTGGAAATCTGTTAATAAAATTAGGGTTTTAGAAGAAAACGTGTTAACATACTAAAGAGTGAAATAATATCATGTTTTATTAAAACAAATCTAATTAATTTTGATTACAAATGTGTGGTAAAATATTACTAAAACCTAAAAATGGTTTTGATAACAATAGGAGTAGAAAATTAATGAATTTATTAAATATTTATCAAATAATTCTCCCCATTGGAAATTTATGTGTAACTTATCCTGATCAAAATGAGATTGTAATTTAAACCCCTAAAAACATTATAATGTGGTTGTGATAAACCTTCAATGTGTATATTATGTGTATCAACTATAAATCAACATATAGAAGATCGAATAAATCAATAGATCATTAAATTAATTGTACACATTATCATAGAATATTAATGAAATTTAAGAAGTAAAATAACCCAATGAATATAAATTGGGTTATGAACATATTTTACAATCAGTACATTTTATCAAAAACCCCTTTAGATGAAATAAATCAAATTGAAACAAATAATCTCATGAATAAGGATTGAATAATTATTTTAAAATATAATATAGAATAATGTAAACCATATATAAAAAATTAGGTGTAAAAATATATTTATTGATTCAAAAGAATGCTAATAATAACAAATGGGAGTGAGATTTAAAATATAACCATTAAGGATGTTGTTGAGTAAAATAGCCACTAAACATTATAAAATGTCATATACAACATTGAATCATTTGAATCATAATATCCATGAAGAAATAAATTTAAATGAAACATATAATATCATTCTAATAATGAATTTCATGATATAACATTTAAAATTATAGTATATACACCATAAAAAAACTAGGTGCATAACCTCAAATAAGTCTCAATATAATATAAAATCATAGAGATGGTAGTATGTATGTATGCATGAATAACGTTCCAACATTTTATTGACCGTTAATGGAAAAATTTTATGTTTTCCCATATCATTACATAATGATATTTTATGCCACAAATAACATGTTATTTATAGATATAAACATATATATAAATACATAATTATTGTGAGGTACAATGAATTACCTCTTGTTGACGAGGTAGTAGTACACATGTCCCTGAATGAAATTATCACATTTTATATATGAGAAACTATAACTAATAAAATGATATATATTATATTTCTATAAAAGAAATTATTTAATTAATATATTATAGGTTTTTTATATGTCACATATGTTTAATTAAATTCATATTTTATACATTTCGTGTGTTGTGTGAATTAATTACATCACTTTTAGGGGGAAGAAGTACATATTTCTAGTAAGGTTTTTATCATATTCCCAAAAATAGAGTTCTTTAATATATGTGTAATAAAATAAATAAATATGTATATTTACATTATAAATATAGTATATAACATATATTAACAGAGTGATCATCATTATTACAACCATGAGAGGTGGTAATGTAATAAAGAACAATCATAGTTTCATGAGGTGGTTGTCCAGCCTTCACATAAATAGTATGTTCATTAAAAACGTAGATATGGTTGTGTGTAATTTAAGCTATAAAAAATATCATAAAAAATAATAGTATAGTTAATATACTAGTGTTATTATCTAATAATGGTATAAAGAGAGATTAGGTGGTGGATAATGGCAATAAAACTAAATATTTTAAGGAATAATGATACCACATAATACAACTTCTTTTGGTTTGAACAAAAGGCATTAATTGTATCGTTATATAACCATGGTTAGAATTATAGGATGAGGGAATGAATTTTGAAGAGATATTTTTTTCATATTATGGTTGATCCAATGTGTCTTGGGAGTTGGGAGAACATTGGAGGGGAGGAAGTCATTTTATAGTAGTGGAGTGGTGGTAATCTTGTAATATTTTTACTATGGAATTCCATACAAGTTTTTCACATTTAATGTGGTTCCCATAATGGTCCCATATTGATTCATTTGAGGATTAGGTCAAAATAAATCAAAATACGGTCTCTAAGACATTCTTTTAGGTCATATGTTCCGTTAATAATATGGTTTAGTTCGTTATTAAGCAAAATATTTCTCGAATAATTGTAATTAATATAAAAAAATTAAATAATATATTAAAAAAATACACTAAAATTTATAAAAATTAAAAAATATTATGATTCAAAATATTGAATCCATATTTCCAAAATCAAATAACAAAAGATGTAGAAATTAAATTAAAATTAATCCCATAGATGGAATGAGAATATATGTTTTTAAGTAAATGTTTCCATAAGATTTCTATTTTTTTATAATAAATTTGAAGATGAAATTGATTCAAATTACTGAAATTGAATTAATTGATAATGAATTAATGTTATTAAAATTAAAAATCTATTTATGATATAATTTATTCTCATAAACAAACCGGAAGAAAAAGATGTTTTGAAATAAAATTTGGTATTTGTCACTATTGATTACAAATGATGATTCACAAAAAAATACAAAAAACACCATAAAATTTCATATTTTTATATTTTTTTACTAGTTTAATGTTTATTTTGACATATATAATCTAAGTAATTTAAAAAAGTAGTTCAAATTCGGTTGTCTATTTAAAGGTGTTAAAAATGCCTTACTAAAAATATTGGTTTTTATATTTAACATTGGGTTTAACATTATGTCATTATTATTAAATATAATGGATGAATATAAAAAAATTTATACTGAATATATAATAAATATACTACATTAATATAACTCACTAATTGTAATTAATTTTATTTATTAGTGTAATGTAGCTTTTTGAGCAATAAAAATTAGCTTCAATTAAATATTCCCTTTATCTTCAGTTTTCAGATATATTTATTTTTTAATTATATTGTAACTAATGATTTCATATTATATTTTTGTGAGCCATATATTTTAATAAGTTAGATGATACTATTTATGACAAATATTTTTTAACTTATTATATTAAATAATAATATCTTAAATATATATAATTGTTCGATAAAACTCGGTCATGTGTGTAACGCAATAAATTGAAGAATCTTTATTTAGTAGGTCACACAATGACTTAGTATCACATTCCTTAACAATAATAATATATATTTTAAATATTTTAATTATTAAATATATTTAAAATACTTAGGATATTGTATTACCTTTCATGTGTGGTGTCTCATTTCATACACTCAATTGAATACAATTTACATACATAAGACTTTTGGGGAGTTACAATTACCCAGTAAAATATAATTGAGGATATATATGATTATTTTATACTTATATTCCCATGAAACTCCCATTATCCTTTTATTTCAACACAATAAATTTAATTTGATAGTTTTATTGTCTCGTTGAACATTCCCTATATGATCTATAATCTCATATGTTTTTCACATATATGAGTTACAATTAACTATTAGTATTAATATTTATTTGAGAATATGTGGAGGATCTGATATGTTCCTCTTTATAAGAGATATCTGGAAGACAATATAAAGATAATGGAGATTCAGGGGTTCTTACAAACAATACAATATCATCCCAATATGTTGATGTATTTCATAAAGACTTATATATCTATGGATCAACATTTAATTAATAAAAAATATTGTATCCTTCTAATTATGTTATCATTGGGATACCATTTTTTAATAGAAAACTCCAAATCTCACCCAGAATCATTAGCATAATCTTTTTTGAAACATTATGATTCCCTTTCCTATTTCAAAATGTAATTAAGTTTTCTACCACATTGTTGGATATATTAGGACCCAATATACTTATTTTTCCGGCATCATCGCCTAATGTTTGTTATGTATAGAACCCGAATGAAACTACATCATAAAGATCAATATGACTTCATTAGTGAAATTTATTCTTTTTTGAAAACACAATTAAAAGAATGTTTTGATCAAAACTCCATTTGAAAATCAAGAGAAAAATATATGATCATATCATCTATGGATTGAATGGTCCTATATTAATTTCCATTTCACCTCAGAAGATATGCAGTATAGAAACACAAGCTTAAATCTTGATATTAATAAATAATTCCGACTATTTTGAGGAAGACATTGGACCTGGATTATTTATAATGGAGTATTGTACTCTAAGAAATATCACTAATAACATATTGTATGAAAATTTATTATTATCAATGGATAATTATTTATTATTGTTAATGAAGTATTATATCTTTATACGATTACTGACTATAGCCCAAACCACTTTGATCACATTATATGTCATGGGGAGTCTGATGATGAAATCAATTGTAATTTTTTCCCATTTCAATTAATGTATATGTATTGGGTTTGAAAACTTATTATATATTCTCCTCTCATTCATAACATGATTTAATTCCAAATATTATGATACAAACACTAAAAAATTCCATTAATGTTGTACCACTATAAATATTCATTCAAATAAATATATGTCATTGTACTTCTAAAATATATAAAAAGGGGAAATATTACCTTCATATAATATTTCCATATCCAATTGTGGTATTTACAGGGAATATATTATTTTCATTAACATTTAAATTCCATTAAAATAATGTTTTATCTAATGAATGTACATTTATTTCTTCCATAATTATACATATTCTCTATATGCCTCTCTAATCAGAACACATATAAATAGTTTAAAATTAATCTAATAAATATTGGATTGTTCCACATTATTTGTTATTTCTTGTTCAATATTCATTAAAACAATATGTATTGGATATATTTTAATCCACATTATTGGAAAATTTCCATGGTCCCTCAACTTCAATGCATCAAACACAATGTTTCCTTTATATGATGGTAATGTGTTGAGGTGTCATAATCATTAATAAATTCCAAGAATAATAATTTTTCCATATTCATCTCTATATGTGTGATGATAAAATTACTTTTTTTAGTCTATATATATGCCACACAATTGACCATTAAAATAATTACCCCATGTCATAAATGAAAAAATTATCACTACCAGCTCTAAATCAAGAGTTGGATAATTTTACCAATGTATTCTAAAATGAAGTGATGTATATGGGATCATAATATGGTTAATCATGAGGAACTATCTGAGTACATTATTTTATTAATCATTGTAATCATAACACTATCTACATTATAGGGTAGTATGATCACATATTCCCTAAATCAAATTATCTTCATTTCATTGAAATTATCATTAAATTCATCGGTTTTGTAAACATTGTAATTTTATTAGATATTCAGGATAAATACCTACAAATTTATTGGTAATATCCAGGTTCCCCTAATAATTATATATTTCTTTTACAATGGTTGGTCTAGGGAATGGCCCAATTGTAGGATTGAAATATATGACATAGATACTCAATTACAAGATGGGGTGATTTGTATGTTTATAAACATTCATTTCTAACCATAAGGAAATTGTTTTTAAAAATTATAAAAAATTAACAAAACCTTCTAATATCTTTATCAAAGATATTATAGGGGACCACATTACAAATATGAAGATATT
Source organism: Viscum album (assembly GCA_963277665.1). NCBI lineage: Eukaryota > Viridiplantae > Streptophyta > Magnoliopsida > Santalales > Viscaceae > Viscum > Viscum album. Next base: position 1,247,133,620 of record OY728147.1, read on the forward strand.
ATAAATAAAAACATGTAAAATTAAGTAATATATTACCTTAAATCATATATAATCTTACATTATAGTTACAAAAAATAAGAATGTGTAAGAATGCTTCTTTTCTATAAAAAATTTAATGTGGAAATTAATATACTAGCAAATGAGTAACAATATTTTGTCCGAATGATTTGGTTATCCAAAACACCTTGGATAATGGTCCCTTGATTTATTCATGAAATTCAATCATACCCACACTATGGTGGGCCCTCAATATGAAGTGTGTAATCTATGTTACAATCCATGATGGCCCTCGATCTATAAGGTGACGGGCACCCCTATCTTCCTACAAAATATATGACCTTGATTATATATTTAATCATAAATCCTATATTCCTTCTTCTTGGATGCAATAGATTGTATAAAACAACAACATTAATTTCACAAGGAAACCAAATCTTATTGAAGATATATTTTTGTGGAACCAAAAGTTCATAACATAAACTTCCTCATGGCTATCACATGAAAAAAATATATCACATCACTCATTGAGTATGAATTCTCTCAAAATCCCATAGCATCGATTACATTCAGATGATTGGGTATTTATTATAGAGATCTAAAATGGTCTAATTATCCTCTAATAGTATTATTTGTCCTAAAATTTCAGAGGTACTTGGATTGGTGTAATTTGTAAAGATCGTATTGTAACTCAAACAACGACACCATTTAGTTTAAAAATAGTCAAAAGTAACATTTTCATAGTAGTAATATGTTTGAATCTGAATGTGAGAAAAATTATATTTGTGAAATAGAGGAACATTATGAATTACAAGTTATCGTATCATCAATGAAATATAGAATCTGTAAAGAATATATAGAGTAATAACTATAATCAAATACTGTAAATTTAATAAAATTATGAAGACATTATAATCTATATAAAATCATATACTATGGAAGATAAGAATAATATAATGAAATTATTTAGAATCATAATCATGGATATAATTTAGATTATATTTTTTGTGTGTTTTTAAAGTTCGGAAACATAAAATCATATTAAATGATCGGGATGATTTTGAATTTAGGAAACTCAACAGGTCAAAAATTTGTAGCAATTTGGAATTTAAGAAACCTAGAAGATCCAAAATATTGAGAGATTTTGAAAATCTGAATCCTGTAATTCAATATCTAAAAACAATGTAAATAAGAATTGAATAAATATTAATCAGATTCGATTTTCTGGACAATTCGAAATCTACAAAACCGTGAATCAGATTGGATTTTTTGGACAATTTTTAACAGAGAAAGTGAAAGATTTTGAAATTTATTAAGGTATTGATTTGTACTACTATCTATTATATCATAAGAAACATAATATATTAATAATATATAAAAGGAAAATGAATATAAATTTACTTACAGATGGAAAAATATTGCATATAAATTTTATTTTAGATAAAAATATTTATTAATGTTACTTGTTTGTGATTTCAATAACTTAAATGAATTGAAAAATTGATTCTGAAACGTTTTTATTATCAATCTCACACTTTTTTAATGAAAAAAATAAAATTTCAGAAAAAAATTCTATTAAATTTTGAATTCATATTTGATTTTATAATTAATACTTATCTCCCCCTAGTTCATAACTTATGGTGAATGTAATAAAATCCCCCTTAGATTACAAAATTTACCTAAGGATCATATTTTATATTTATATATCTTTCATCCATTATTATAGAAGTATTTACCTCTTTATTAAAAATAATTATTCTTAGTCAAATATTCATTTTTTTACATTCATCTCCCCCATTTGGATTTGAAAAGGGAAATTGAAAAAAATATTAATGTACCTGAAAGGGGTAGAAAAAAACATGAAACAAAGGATTATAGTATTTTTGATTAATGAAAAATATTATACAAAAAATATCGAAATTAAAGTAAATAATTCATCCTTATTTGGAATTATGTTTTTGAGCATAACCTTCAACTATTTCATATACATGTCATCATCTTGGATCATTGTGATAATAGTTTCTTTATCCTTACTGTTATTTTCATGAAAATTTATCATTTCTTCTAAAAATTAAATCTACTATTCCCGAGAATTATGAATTCCAGCATCATCATATACATATTCATTTATTCATTTATCTTCAATAGAGTAGTTGTTGTGTTTACCAATCAAATATATAACTTCATGAAATCAGATGCATTACTCTTCCTTCACCGTCTTTGAGAAACTATGAGTAAGGGAATTAATATTGTCCCCAGATACAATGAATTCTCTATTGGTTGTAGCAATACATTCATCAAAAACATTAATATCATGGTAGACTATCCTCAACTAAAATGTTATTTCACTGTATGAAATTTTATAAGAATTATAGTTAATAACAACAGATTGGTATTGATATCCATGATTTACATTTTTTTATATGAAAAGATTTATAGATTTTGACTTATAGTTTACTGTTTCTTAAATAATATTCCTTCTAGACTCATGGTTTTGAAAATAATGAGTGGAGTCCCACAAATTCTTCAACAATTGAAAAAAAATGTCTTTTTCAAAATAGTAGGACGATTTCTTGGATTCCAATGAAACTACCTTAGATGATCAAACATCTGATTTCTTATATTTCTGTTTCATAAGGATTTGATTCTCTTTTTTAATAACTACATTCCATTCATCAAAAACATGAATGATTGTGTCATCATCATCATCATCATCATCATCATCATCATTATTATTATAATCACCGACATTGACATTACCATATTCATTGCCATCATCTCTATCATCATCATCATCACATTCATTATTATCACTATTGGAAGTAATATGATTGACTTCAACATTAAAATATTATCTTTATGAATTGATAGTTATATATGAACATCCATTCATTCAGATACATGTTTGGATGATGAGAATTCAGAGGTTCTTAAAAATAGGTTGTCTTAAAGGCTCTACCTTTGGGTTTCATTATTTTTTTAATCTATCATCACTATATATATTTTGATATTTTTTTTCTTATTATTCTTCTTGAGATAGTTCTTGAATAATAACAAATGGTCTTGGAAGCGGTTACAACTTTTTATATCTATTTATAAGGTTAAAGATGTTTTGATTCTTGGAGAAACTATTTTGGAACGTAAATATGTTCTGAATATCATTCCATAACATTCAATAAATAATGAATTAATACTTCTTACATATATATTCTTCTTGAGATTCTTTTCTTTATACTACTTCTCACGTTCTTCAGCAGATTGAACCTTCAAATACATAGCTTCACCTAGTGCTAAACTGAATAAGGGTTATCCTTAATTCCTTTTATCATTGAGTTTCTTCCATCTTGTTACAACTTCATCAATGTAAATAAATTTTTTCATGAACATTATAATTTCATATTCTTGAGCTAGTCCCTGTTCCTGAAAATTTCTTTTTATCTTTTCAAAATTTTATCTCTCTCTAATTTGACCTACCATGCCTACAAGATGATAAAATTAAATTTTCTTATCACTAAAATCATATTTCATTCTATTTATTGATTCATCAATTAGTAAATTAATCTTAAATTATTATTTTTTTAAATGTATGGAATATTTAAAAATATTAAACAACATAAAATGATCATAGACATGATTTTAAATCATTCATATATTAACATGAAAATGCATCATGATGATATATGTTATTATTAAGGAATCACTTTATCCATTCAAACTTATTAATAATCCTATAATACATAATTAAATTATTTTGATGTTGGCTGAAATGTTGAAAATAATAAGCTACTTCACTCACTTAAAGGCTAAAAAATCATTCCGCATAAATTTATAAAAGGATACTTTCGAGTCTGGTAACTTTGGGAGAAATAGTAATCATCACCATCATATGGTATACCGTGGACTTTGGCAGCATTATTTTAATATGAGTAATAGGATTCCAATAAAATTAGAATTCAATCGTATCCTTTTATTCTATAATGGAAAACTAAACAAATTGATATAATTATAAATCCAAGTCCACATAAAAATGATCTAATTCTACATTCTTATTATCAATAATAATATACTCCCAACCTTTAATCATTATAACCTTTCTTATTATAGAATCATACATATGAATGAAATCTTGACTGACAAACTATTCTCTAAAGATCATCCAATCATTAATATCCTTATTTAAATGCATTGATGTCAATGAAGATATCTCTTGAGTAATTCAAAAGATAATATAGTAAGAAGGAAATGGGAATGAAGTCATCGAAGGGTAGCAGATATTCTATAATAAATCTATAGAAATCATTGTGGGACAAGAAGGGGGTACCCTTTATTTTGAAGTTGTAGTTAGAGTTGGTCTTTCAAGATTGATCTAATTCTTGACATTGATCTGATCTGATCGGATATTGGATATTATGCCAAAGAATATTTATTGGTTTTAATATTTTTTTATTTTAATTAAATAAAATCGATATAAGGGATGTTGAATTCTTTAAGAATTTTCATAAAATAGATTTGAAATACAAAAAAATCAAACTGTTAGATAAATAATAATAAGTAATAAATCCTACCATTCATAGTTATAATAAGATTTTATAGTATTTGATAAGATTCATATTAGATATATTTTATTTAAAATTGTTTTTATAGGTTTGAAAAATCATTTTTAGGTATTTATAAACATTATTATGTTTTAAAAAATGATATTATGTTTCAAATTACATTATTAGGTTCCAAAAAACACTTGTTAAGTAATCAAATACCCCCTATAAAAAGATGTATCCTAATGATAAAATATCATTTAAAAAAGTAGATAATAATGATTATATTATATTTATCATTTTTTAATTTTTGTTTAATATATTAAAATATTTTGGATGGAAATGATTTTGTGACAATATCTACATGTTTTTCTTGAATTAAAGAGAAGTTTATAATAATATACATTTTAATTATTTGATCCCAAAGAAAGGGATTCTTAGTATCTATGTTCTTTTTATGTTATTAATGTGATGGATTATTTATTAATGCCATGACACCAGTGTTATCACATAATATCTATGCTATAGTTAAACTCGTGTCATAATCTGTGAGTGTGTATGTTATCCAAAATAATTGTGCAGAACAACATCCAGCTGCTATATATTCAACATCAACACTAGAGAGTGCCATCGAGTATTGTTTTTTTACATTACCAGGAATCTAATGAATCTACAAATATATAAAAAGTTATGAATGTACTTTTGCAATCTAGTCTAAAACTATCAAATCCAGCATCTGGAAACCTTTAAAAATAAATCTAAAATAATAGAAAATTCCTAAATCCGCAGTCCCCATTATATAGTAAAATTTTTCATCACTTATATAAAATATAATTATTTTAGATTTGATTGATTCAGTGCATATTAAAATACTGAAATCATTAAGTCTAAATGACTAGAGTTTAGGAATAGTAAACATCTAATCAAACCTTTACATTATGTTTGATCTAATGGTTTCCAAGATTCATCACGATCAAGCGTATTCAAGGAACCAATTATAGTACTTATACTTCTATTGTTTTCATATCCATAATTTTTAATAGGATATTTAATATACTAATGTAGATATATATAGGTTCCTTCTAGTTTTTGAGATATCAAAAACCCAATAAATAATGATAGCTCACCCATTATGCTCATATAAAATTCATATTTCTTATGATTCAAAAATGAATAAATTATGGATTGATGATTTGACCTGATAATAATATCATCAACAAAAATTTGAAAAATTAAATCATTTTTCAATCAATTATTTTATAAAATGGTTGGATTACCAGTTCCCAAAAAATAATTGCTTGATAACAAAAATCTATTACGTCTATTATACCAAGCTCTAGGGCAAGTTTATGACCATATAATTTTTTGGTATAAATAAAAACATGTTTGAGATGTTTATTCCTAAAAACCTTTAATTTTTTAGACATAAAATTCCTCTTGAAAAATGAATTAAAGAAAGTACGCGTAAGATCCATTTAGTAAAGGTTTAAAATCAAAGAATGATGCAGAATTTAATAGAATTCAAGTATATTCTAGTATATCTACAAGTTATAGTTTTCTTCATAGTTTATTCCTTTTTTATTAATACCTTCAAAAACAAATCATTCTTTAATTCATATTATGATTCCATTATCATCAAATTTATTTCAAAAAGAATTATTTTACTCCAATTAAAGATGATTATTTAGTTTTTTCAACCAATTTCCTGACTTTTTTTATTCAAATTCATTTATTTCAACTTGTATAGCATTAATCTATTCAAAATCACCTAAATCCCCATCCGTACTTTTAGTTTCTAACTGGGAAAGTAATGATAGATGTTTGACTTCATTTCTTAAAGAACCTATGAACCTTAATATTTGATATAAATCACCAATGACACTATAACTAGGATTATTCGATAAAAACAATTTACATGGGTTTTATAAACCGTTTTAAACAACATAGGGTAGAAAATATTTTAAAATGAATACGCCAGAAACTATTTAATGAGTATTCTTCTGAAAAGAGGAATTTTCCATAAAATATTGATAATCAGTTAATAAAAACACATTGGAATACGTAGGTAGGGGTAGTTTAAAACCGAATGGATCAGTTTCATCATATTCAAAATGTATTTTTATCTCAAATGTGAAATAATTGTAATTGAAAACTCTATAATCCTTGCATGTTATAGAGTAGCTTAAAAAGGTTCCTTCACCAGATTTTGATGTGAACATTTCTTAGTTAACATTTGTATTTAAAAATTTATACATTTCATCCTAAAAATATTATTTATGAAAGTGCAGGATTTCATCATTTCCACAACTCATAATGATTTGTATTAAGAAGTTGAATTATTAAAACAGGATTTATAGTTTAACATATAGTACATATAACATCATCCCAAATGTGTATAGCAAAATAGCACTCACCAAATATATTTTTTGTTACCTCTTAAATAATTTGGAATCTTCTTTCAATAACACCATTTAACTATTTAGTTCCAAGTGGTGAGAAGTTGTGAGTATTAACATTTTTACTATAAAAATTTCAAAATATGATTTTTCAAATTCTCTACCATGATCACTATGAATAGTAATCAATGGATGGTTTTTAATATTTTTAACATTGGCTGAAAAATATTTGAAATTAGAAAAGTGTTAATATTTTCATACTAGAAAATAGTCCCATGTAAATCTACTGTAATCATCAACTAAAACAAATATATCGTATATGCCTCTAATACATCTAGTTTATAATGAACAACCAAGTCCATGTGCACTTGCTACAATGCATCATAATTTTAGGCTTCAATAATATACATAAATCAAGATATATGTTTCATTACATATTTGAAATGGTCAAAATCTTTTGAAAATAAATTCTATTATCTGGTGGATCATTAAAAAAGTATTTTCATAGATATTTTACATATGTTAAAATGTTTAAAATTTCCTAATATTCTATGAAATACTAATTATAGAGCTTCAATTAGGCAAATGTAATGTATTTCAATGATCCTATGGTATTCTATGATAATTGAATAATTATTCTCATTCCTATAGGAAAAAAGATTTATGTCTTCCTTGGAATTGTTTCAAAAACAATTATAATATATACAATTCAAAAGATAACATTCATCAGATAATTGAATTATTCTTATATAGTTTCTCTTAAGACAATTAACAAATATCATACATGAAATCAATGATTTTCCAAGAAGAAAAATGTTATCTATACTAGAAATATCCCATTGAGAAATGTGTTCTAAAGTGACACTTCCACCTTTCATTATGAAAATATTTTCAAAGAAGTTTTTATAACCGTTCATGTGTCGGGAACATTCATTATCAATGTACTATTTATATTTGTTTGAACATCATTTTTTTTCCAGAAAAAGAAAAAGTTATACTTTCAGAATCCAAGAATTATTGGATCCATAAATGTTAGAAAATAAAAACATATGTATACATATATTCATAGACATTTTATTCTTTATGGAAACATAAGTAATGAGTTTTAATTGAAGAAAAAAATTTCTCCCAATTTCCAACACATTGAAATTTAGTGAAAAAATGGGCACATTGAGGAATAAAATAGTTAGGACTCGAAACTGGTTTTGTGTGAGAATAACCAAATCTAGAAATTTTACATAGATTATGAAGTTTTAAATGCATTTTATCAAAATTTTCCTTACAATAATTAATTATTGTGAAATGTTTATTTGTATAATATATTTCACATTTTTCTGTAATGGCTTAATTATTATCCAAAATGTCCTTTTTCTTATAATTTGAGTTTGTCAATGAAAAATATAACCTAGAAACAAAAATCAACATCCTTAAAATGTTTATCCTTCTCAAAATTAAATTAATAATGAATTTTTGAAATAGAAAAAATTTCAATAGATTTTTCATCTAGATCATTTGAATGGACTGATACGTATATTGATAAATGACTAATTTTATAATATCCATTGTCATGTTTCTTATTGATCTTAAAATTTTAATTATCTTTTAACTTGGAAAGCCTCGATACTTCTTCAAGAGAAGGTGTAGAATTATATTCATATAAAATATAAATTTATAATCTTTTCTTTTCTCAGTACGAAAAGATCTATTAGTCAATGATTCCTTAGTGTTTGCTGCATCCAGGAAACATTTGTTTAAAAGTAATTATGAAAAGAAGACTAGTATTATTCTATATAGAAGATTCAATATCTAATGATTCATTTGGTGATTCTCCAACACATGCACTCCCAAAATAGTTTTCATTCAAGACTTTCATTCAATTTTAAATTTAATATCATTTATCATTCCCTTGAGAATTCTTATCTTTCAGGTCCATTCTTTTATGCTTTGTACAACTAGGTCTAATATGTCATGATTTCTTGCATTCATAACATCTGACTTTAGAAACATTCTTATCCCTATTATAATTTTTGATACATTTTTTTTGAAAAAACATCATGATAATAATCTTGTTCATCCTTCTAGAGGGGTTCACTAACACATTCACGGTCTATTTAGATTCACTGGAGACTGAAGGAATAAAAAATTTCATAGACATTGTTAACATAACCCCTTTCTCAGAGGTTTTAAATCTCATTTGAATATATATATATTTATAAAAGCAACTCTTCCATTTTTCTTATTAATATCATCATCACCTATCATCATCATACTGTCATGTTTTAAGAGATTCCCTAATAAATCATCATGAGAAACTATTTTATCATTTCTAGACTTATAAATAAACATTCTCTTTGATTCCCCCTCATGATGCATGATATCAATGATCTTTTCAAACAAAAATATAATCATCTAGTCATTCTAATAACATTTATTGTAAATTTATCACAATATTCATGAATATATACTAAACATTAACTATTGGTTCTCTATATGGAAAGAAAAATCGATGATATTCTGTTCTATCCATGGATTAACTAGTTTCAAAATCATTAGAAGTACCAAAATGTGTAACATTATGTTTATTCCAAATACTATTAGCTATGTCACAAGAAGATATATATGTATATATATTCTTTGTAATATAAAAAAATTTAGTATGTACCATGTAGTTTATACAATATTCATTGATTTCATGATTTTTATAAGTTTTTACTTTTTTATCAAGAAAATTTTAATATTTAGTAAGAATAAAAACACTGTTAATAACCGGGTTGATATAAATGGTGTTCATTATATCTCTCTAGTATTCATAATCATTCCCATAAAAAATAGTTGTTCTTGTGGGATTCTGATTTTTTATTGATCTAACATTAATTCCTTCCATCATTATATAATAAAATTTCCACACCACATGCTAGTATAGTTTGTATTAATTAATTTTTATTTTAACAAAGAAATAAATTGAAAATTTTAAGAGAAAACATCTATAAAAAACAATAGTGGAATCCCCATCTAATATATATATATATATATATATATATATATATTATTTAAAATAAATCCTATGATAAAAATTGTAGGATTGAAAAATAATATGTAGATACTCAATTAAAATACATGGGGAGTGAATTTTATGATTAAAATCAATCATTTTTAACCATAAATCGTAATTTTTCACCAATTTTAAATAATCCAAATTCAAAAAACCCTCATCTATCTTTAACAAAGAGATCATAAGGGACCACAGTTTGAATATAAAGATATTATAATAAAATAATAAACATGTATACTTAAAAAATATTTTACCTTAAATCTTATAAAATCATATATAACAGTTACAACAAATGAGAATGTATAATAAATTTACACAATATATTTAAAACAACATACAGAGAAAATAAAATTACATGAAAAAGAGTACATGTCTTTTAACCAAGAGAATATGTGAACCAAAAAAAACATCGACCAAGGTCCCTTGATTTATAAATTCATGAATGCTTATCTTACCAATACCAGGGTAGTCTCCTGATATGAATATCAGAATCTGTCTTTCATTCCCTACACTTTATAAATTTTTAAGGTGATCAACACCTCTTTCTTCCATCAACATGGTATCCCTCGATTAAGTAAGCAATCAGAACAATTTTCTTCCTTCATCATTGAAGGGCTCATTTTTAAACATCAAAAAATGTAATCACATAAGGAATATAAATCATGTTGAATATTTAAATTTGTGGAAAATGTTTTTCCCAAATTATACATCTACCTAGCTATCACAATAAAACAATTACGGAAGATCTCTCATAGAGTATCAATTCTACCAAAAGTTCACAGCTTGGTATTCATTACAATGGTTCAGAATTTATAGGTGAGATCTAAAATGGATGAATTATACTCCGATGGTCATATTTTTTTATGAAATATTGAAGGGACATAAACAGTTTGAATTTTTAACGGTCATATTGTAACATAAATAATGAGACCATTTATATATCAAAACTTTCCACAAAAAACATTATCTTTGCAATAATATGTAATAATCTTAATGTAAGAACTATTATATTAAGTAAATAGAGTATCTTTATGAATTTAATGAAATTGGATCATATTATAAAATATATAATTGTTAAGAAAGATAAAAAATAATTACATTAAATAAATATAATATTGTTTAAAATGTCATTAAGACATCATGAAAGATATGAAATCAGATCTGAAGACAGATATGAATAATATCTTGAAATTATTGAGAATCATAATCTATGGAAATGAATCAGATTCAATTTTTGGGTGAATAAGAATTTGGGAAACATAAAATCATATATTAAAATTTGGATGATTTAAAATTTAAGAAACTCAATGGATCAAAAATATTGAGGGATTCAGAATCTGAGAAACAAAGAAAATCCAAAATTTTGAGGGATTTGGAATCAAATAAATACATAATTAAGAATAATAAAGTAGTCTAAATTAGACATTATAAAAGATAAATCAAATTCCATTTTGTAGAAGCTTAATAATTGATAAATTGAATGATTTCATGTTTTATTAAGGTTTTTGTCTGGTCCCATTATTATTCTAACATAGAAAACATAATGTAAGACTTTTCTATAATATATATATATATATATTTCTGTAGACATATAAATATGTTGCATATATTTTTACTTTTAGATATAATGTATTATTAATGATATATGTTTGTGATTTCCCAAACATAAATATTGGAAAAAGTTATAAGGAAACCTTTTACATTACTTCAATATATTTCATGTTTGAAAGATACACTAATAGACACTCACATTATATTATATTAATCAATAATGAAAATTTTAGAATGAAAGAGTAACAGTTTGAAATTTTTCAATACAACCAATCCTTCATTAAAGTACACACCATAATTCTCAATGGATTTTCTTTCTCTTCCTTTCACATTGAATATATAAGAATATCACCTATTAATACTATATAAATTCAATCATGTAAATATATAAAAACAAAATACATTAAATTTCTGATAATAGTAAGAGCATAGGTATGTCCAAATGTCATTACTATTAATTTTGGAATGACCACAAAACGTATAAAAAAATATCGTGGGTATATCATCCTTCTTTTCTCTCAATTGAAATTATCTATATTAAAGGTCAATCATGGAAATGAATTGAGATCATATATGATTATCAAAAACCCCGTCAATATATTATTTATGATAGTTTTCAATGATATTGTAATATTTATGTTACCTATATTCAATGAAATAATGCATTTACCAATCTTTAATCATAAAAAAGTGTAGAAACCCTCCCCATGGTGATGCACTAGGATTATTTATTCATTTAACAATATTATCAAATTCTTCCTCCATCAATTATTTTAATTTATTTGTTTTATTTTAAATGGATTCTATAAAATTGGTGTATCACTCGGCCTAGGTTCTATTGGAAACAAAACATCACAATTTGGAGGAGGAATTTGTAATTATTCTACAACGACATCTATAATATCCCATATAAAGTAATAATCCTCAATGTTCAATTCTTCTATAATCATATGAGATAAATACCCATCATTTATAAGATTTAAAACCCTCAAGGTATATGTAATTTCAATTTGATATCTATATTGATATTCCTAGACAAAAAAAAACGATAAGATCTTTTAGAATATGAAATGTGACATCCATTACTCATAAATTGATATGGTATCCATATAAATAAATTAAAAAAACACAATGAAGAATCAAAAGATTTTATAGAAAAACATTCCCAAAAAAATAAATGGAGATGAATTATATAATTGAGATGTGACCATTTTACCACTGATATATTTAATTGATAACTAAATATTAAATAGTTCATGTGGTAATTTGAAAAATCATAAAAAAATTTATATATAATTGGTTATTTGGATAAATATTTAAGAAAATAATGTTTCTCTTATAAAATAGATGATAAGTGTACCTATCACCATATAATTATCATATCCCACTTAATTAATTTTGATCTCATTTTATTTTTCATTTTCATTTGTATTAAGAGGTTTTTGATTCCAATAAATAACAAAATCATTCATATACTATAAATTTTTGGCATAATTCCCTTATAAGATGCATTTGAATGATCTAATTGTGGGTTGGTAAATAATTGGAATCTTTATTTTCACTGTTGTATCAACTAGAATCTTCACCTCATTTATATATTCATGGGATCTATATCCTGAATACTAACGTTAAATGAACATTCTACATCCATTAAATAAATTCCTATTATGTTTTCTACCACATGACTAGCTACTTTATAGATGTAATTTCATTCAACCATATGAGTTATTTGATTTTTAATGAGGTTTAATCATCTATTTCTTATAAAAACTATTGGAATAGATGGATTCTAAAATTTCCATTTCCTCCATGATATCACATTAAAGTTTTTTCATAAATACTAAACTCTCTTATATATAAAACCTTTTAGTGACCTAATTTTAATGTAAAAAATATTTGATCATCCCTTTCATTCAAATATATTAGAAAACTAGTAGCATACCTTGCATGTTCTGTTACTTTTACCACAGATGTACAAATGGATTAATCATAATTATTATCAATCCCAAGGAATTAATTTATATTTTTTGTAGAATACGAGGGTTACTCTTACTAAAAAATAAACTCATAAATTTATCAAAGTACATTGGAGACCATTATTACTCTTTTTAGATATTATTAATAAGTACCAACTATTTATCTATATATCAACTGAAAAGATAAATAACTATTACATATTTTTCATGTATTGAGAACTATAAGTAATGAAATATTATATCAATGGTGTTGATCCTTCAAAAAGACACTAATTTATTTAAATACCTACAAATTGAAGGTGGTTTTTGTCTCATTAGATATTTCAAAATAGGTATTTTCATACATTGATCATTTGTAATATCAAAATGATTCATGGTCATGGATAGTTGTGTGAGAATAACACTATATTCTACATTCCATATCTGAAATTATTTGGTTTCTTGGGTGTAAAATCATTTATTATTCCATCACATTAATTATTATCAACATGTCTTTTTGTTCCAACCATTCAGTGAAACAAAAAAAATAATGTATGATTCCTGATATAATAATTAGTGTGAGATATCATATATTCTTGAAATATATCTCATATAATATAAATCTCAAGAAAAACTCTTCTATTTATTTGATACCACAGGTTATACAAATTTTATACCCGATCATTAGAAACACATTTGTATAATATCCAATATATATGTATATCAACGATTTTTAATGATGATTACTAAACCAAATTTATAAATATTTAATATAACCCACTCTAATAAAACAATAATTACCCAAGATTTCAAATATAAATATTTCATCATTTTAGGTAAATGGCACATATATATTATCATGATACACATCATATCCAAAATCGATTAGTGTCATCAGATTCAAGAAACATAAATTTCATTTTAATGTACATTATTCAACATAACTCATCATTTTCATGTCAAACTTTATCATTATTTACATACCCCATGTAAAACATTTCTTCATTACTGGGAGACAATAAACACAATAAAGGGTGGGATCAAATTCTTAGTATGAATAAACATGGGAGATATAAATCATTGATCATATAAATTACTTATATAATTATGATGGTATGATATCATTATCATACCTTATAAATTTTATACCCAAACTATTTTTGACCAAAAAACATGTCACTGAAAAACTCATTATCATTTCAAAAGGCATGAATCATTTTTGTGAGTAATAATTATAAATAAATCATCATCCATAATTTTATAATATAAGCATAAAAATATATCATAAAACAATCTCTCCATCATATGAATAGAGTCATTTTCAAATTCCATTAATAATAAACGATAGTGAAAATACTCTATGGGCCAACCATCACTAATTCTTTCCCATATCGTGGATGAGCATGCATCATTAACATTTTTTCCATAATGGAAATTCATCACCACATATTTCACATAGTGGGTCAAGAATCCCTAAATGTTTCTCAAAGTATATTCAAATCTGATTTTAATGGGCTGTTACAAAAACATATTCTCCATATTTTAAAATCTAGTATAGTAGTTAACTAAGGTTTTCTCTTGGGAGGAGAAAACAAAAATTAAGATATCTCCTTAAAATATATAATTAAGTGCAAGTTGTTTATTAAATTTTATGATTTAGAAAACAAAAACTCATTAAATAATAATAGGAATAAAATAATACTTTTAAAAAATAATGTTGAAAAATAAAATGATTGAATAATATTAAATGAATTGGGTGATCATTCTGGGATCATTTTTTCATATTTTTGATGATATCATAGTTCATCTTTATTCAATCATCTTATGTTTATCCAAATAAAGTGAGACATAGAGATCCATTATTCTCACTTCTTTGGTCAATAGTGCTAGTGGGAGTAAAATTTTCCAAGATCACATATTGATAAAATCATTTTACTAGGTGTGAATTATTTATAATGAATACCCTCAATTAACAAAGGCAATTCTCAGTCTGTAATTGTTTTATCCAAACATCCTAGAATATCCACTACCACTCTTCCATGTACCAACAGTCACCAAATATATCACTACTAAGGGATTATCTATTCTATCATGCATAGAACATAACCTAGTAGAGGTGTACAATGATAATTTTCCTAATACACAACAATAACAGAATCAATAAAAAAATATGATTCTAATTGATAATATTCACCATTATTTGAAAATTAAAACTTCTTTTCAAAATAGAGAAAATATTTCATAACATTAAGTGTGTAAACTCAAGCATTACACAAATAAACTAAATCTTTTTATGAACTCAATTATATGATTATCCTTCAATGTGAAGGGATCCATGATGAAATGAGAGGATGATTAAATAGAAAATCCAAAAAGTATAAATAAGAGGGAAAATAAAGAACAAAAAAATTTCTACCAGAATCTATCCTCCATAAGATTTATTTTGGTCTCACCACCAGATCAATAAATTTACAAGGAATCATCTCAAAAGTTGTTTAAATTTAAGTAGTCTATCATATCTATGAATTTTAATGTGATTTGACATGCGTATACTATTCTATAATCTAATTACCAATGTTTACTTTATCTTCCCAAGGATACTCATCCACTTCATCTATTTGGCCGCATTCCATAGTTGTTTTTAATGTTGTAAATTATTCATTAAATTTAATTATGACATGATCTAAAAAGAAATTATTCTCCTTTAGTGGTAACCACCTCATTTTGTAGTCTCTAGGACATGATATTTCTCATTAACTAAGGTGGGGTCCATTCTATAGGCCAACTAACCTTTTCCATTTGATTGATTTTTCTAGGATATTTAATTTTGAATTGGATTTGGGTCCATCAGGGAAATATGAATCCGAAAAATAGATTTTGGCCAAAAAACTAATCAATCATTTTGTATAAAAATTGGAAAATATATTCATATTATATTGAAGTTATAGAAAACATCAAAATTTCATGAATTAAGAAATTTTCACAATTAAACAAAAATATCACCAAAAATACTTAATGGTTGTAAATTAGAGAATATTGATTAATTTTATGGGATTAATTCATTAAATTTAAAATGAAAAATAATGTTAATGTCATCTATATCAATTCATTAACAGTTATTACATGGACTCTTGGACATGTAATCAACAAAATTGAGTTAATGCAAATTCAAAACATATTCTCATGAAATCCACCAATTCCATACAAAGAAACAAATTATATCACCCATTATCAAAACCAATTATATTAATTTCTCCATTTATGTCATTAAAGATTTTTAATATTCATTTCAACTCCCATGAACACATGACTTGTAACTCACATAAAATTTATGTCATTTGACTAAAGCCAATTTTCAACAAATTTTTTATCATCCAAACTCAGGAAATAGAAACTATATGATTGATAAATTATTTCATCCCCACATGATGTGAGTTAATAAAATTTTCTTTAATTGAGGAGTTTTTATGTTTTTTTGTGGATTCATGTTTCTCGGAATATAATGTAAAAATTATTTGGCCGAATGAGTAAGATTTGGATCTTTTTGATGAAAAATTGAGTGGTTCTAATTTTCACTGAAGTATGGTATCCTCCTCACCCCCTTAGTAGAAAATTAGTTTGATCAATATTAAACATATAAGAAATTTCACACCCTTTCAATTTGAAACATCAAAAATATAAATTATCAAAAAAATAATTTTTCTTTAAAGCTCTCAAATATTATAATTTTTATTCCTCCATTAGAAGCTTTAGAAAGGAAAAACTTCTCTTATAATATATTCTCCAGAAAAGAATTGACATTCAATATAATGATTTTGGTTTCAATAGAAAAAATATCTCTTCAGGTTTTAACATCCCACTACAAGTATCAATGAATAATGTATCACAATAAAGTAAATCATTCCCCTCTAGATCTTATGTTCAACTATATCATGAAATTTCCCATCAAAAGTAGATTGATATGAAAATGGAATGTAATGTGGCTATCCTAATAGGGTTTTCATGGATTTTATGGGAAAAATGGATTAAATATTCATGTAATTCCAGAATAAAAAGTATTACATTGAAATTGGGTGATTTAAAACCAATGAAATTTATCAATAATTTAAAATACATGTAAATCAAACCCTCATGTTTTGAAATAAATAAATCTAATTTTGGGTAATGAAATAATGGTTTTATTCTATAAAAATGTGGCAAATGGAATGAATATGAAAATAATGGATCGAATTCATTAAAATATAGATATCTCAATGATAAAGGAAATGATATTTGTTGAGGGATTAAAAAAAGAGAATATGTCATCAAAGGCCAAGAAGATTTGGTCTTCAAAAAAAGTCATTTTCAACATGCATTTATGCTCAGTTTCATGGAATAAATTTATTAACTCGTGAAATGGGTTTGAAAAGATTCATTGATAATAATTTCTACTAAAAATATTCAAAAAACATTAAAATTGAAAAATAAACACAAATGAATTTCAAAAATACATGTCATTTCTAAAAAACAAACAACATATTAATTTCATAAAATAGGAAGGTTACCTCCAACACCCTTAAATAGTGCAATGCCCACAATGCATTCAAATGTATTTAACATGTTAGAGTATTTGAAAATTATTCACATCAAGAAATAAAGTATCATGAAGAGGTATATCATAACTTAATGGTTGTGCAACAATGCATTAAGATACTATGTGTCGCACACTAAAAACCTAAAAATGGGAAAAAAGAAAATAGAAGATATTTAATGAAAGTATGAAAATAGAAATAGGATAATAATAGAAGAATATATCATTGTTTAATCAAACACATGGTGTAACGCCCCAACCCCAGATACCAAGAGTCAGTGCATTATATTAATATATTGGCCTGATTACAAGGAATAAAGTCCCGAAAGATCGATCAGTTTAGTAGTCTTGGAAAATAGATTACATGCATGAACGTTACAATACACATTATAACATACAACACAATAATAAATCCTTTGAGAATGCCCGTGCTCCCTTATATTAACCCTGCATCTCAAACATAAAACACTTCATGGGATCCTTGAAAAAAACATAAGAAATGGGTGAGGTCAAATGCTCAGTAAGGATAACAATATAGCAGACACTTTCATAAATAAGCATAAACATTTAAGAAAATGTTTAAAACTAAATAAAAATCCTTTTGAACATAAAAATAATAATTATATGGAAGATATAAATCAAAATAATTTCATTTACTTACTCACATGGATATTCTACTAGTCAAATTATCACTGGGAATATCAATATCCACTTTCATAACGATGGAATGCATATTTCCAGACATTCATAACCACATAGTCAAGGCCTTGTCCCAAGACCACAAAATGATTTTGTCAAGGCCTTGTATGAAGAAACTAGTTTGTCTCATGGGACCTACTGATGCATGGAGGAGCTATAGAGGGATTCACCCACCACTTACTATGTCCAATACATTCCTCATATGAAAAGGTTCAAACATAACATAAACATTCATATTAAAACTGTCATACGAAATGTCCATACATTACCCATAAACCGTGAATGGTATCAAAATAAAAAATACATAGTCAAACATATCACAAAACTTTCAATACAATATGGAATATTTGTGTCATAATAAATCGACATCAAAACATGTTTAAAATACATTATAGGATTTTGACATAGATGAAAATTATTTGTAAATATCTATGATAGAAATATCTATTATTCTTGAAAAAATTTATAAGTCACACAATTTATAAATTAAGACATTTAAAGCCATTTTTTAATCAATTTTTACCATAACACTTTGAAACTTATGAATGTAATTAACATTTCAAAACATTCATGTCCATTTAAATAAATCCTTAAAACCATTTTGAATATAGGGTCATTAATGAGAATGGTTTAGAAGAATAAATCATTAAAACATTATAAATGTGTTTTTAGTAAAAATTATCTTAAAAATATTCCCTTTGAAATATATTTATTGAAAAATTGACATAGATAATAAATATGTCCTACTAGATACTTACGTAAACACAACCTCAGATAATAATGGAATTGTGAAATTAACCCTTACCTGGCACATTCTTTTAGTCGAGGGTATAATTACCTTCTTGTATTAAGACCGTAGTATTTTATTAAATTATAACATAAACATATTAATCTTTATGATATGATATGTTATTCATTTATGACTTTATATTAAACATTTAATAATAATTTAGATGTTAAATTAATATTTCAGGTAATAATCTTTCTCTTTATCATACGTGTTTTAACAAGTTACTCTTGATTGTATCCATTAGATCATGTTATAAATTCATCCAGAATATAAAAATGACTTATATATCATATATAGTTTTAGAATATAAAAATGTATAATTGACATTATATGAATTGGAAAACACTGTTTATAGAGACAGTAGTCTGTATGTACGCATAAACGTTGTTTCCGTTTTCATATCATATTGAAAAGAAGTAAGTGAATAAGATATATGAATTTACATAAATACTTATATATATATATGTAGTGTAATTATTATGTCATATATTACATACTTATTAGTAATATATTTTTATAATCGTCGATGAATGGTGAACTTATAAATGAATCTCATCACATCGTGGAGACGGTAATCTGTACGTACGCACAAGCGGCAATATTATTTCCTTAAAGGTGTTGAATTGGATGGTATATCATATATAACAAATCATTATCATTTTATATTTATTATTTAAATAAATTACACATCATTATTATACCCATCCAAATAATAATATATTGAATAACAATTATACCATGACGTGGAGATGGTAAGCCGTACATACACACATAAGGTGAAATGTCATTCAAAGGATAGATAAAATAATGAATGTGGTTGTACCATATTTATAATAAAATCACAATATATATAAGATACTGGAGTTATTATTTTAGAATGGAAACAACAAATAATGAGGAAGTGGAGAATAAAGGAACTTTAAAGAGGTGATGATATATTTTCCACTTCTTCGGGTTCTTCCTTTTGATTTGATCAAAATGGATCGTTAGGATGGATTTATGACTAAAGGAAGACATCTAGGATAAAGGGACGATAGTGGATAGGGTATTTGGGTAGGGTTTGGTTGAGTGAAATGGCTTTGATGGCTTGAATTTGAGTGAAGGGTGAGTGCCCTTTTATAAGAGGGGTGAGGGGGAACTTATGAAAAACATAAAATATTATTTTATAATAAAATCATTTTCGGTTTCTAATCGATAACAAATGTATTATTTAATGTATAAGGTCGTGATGGGTTGAAAACTAATCAACCAATAGGTTTTATACATGTTTGGGTCACCATATTAACCATATCATTTAGATATAACTCTTAGTTAAATAGTTTGAGATTTACCATGTCTCTTGGTATTTTTATATTATATGGTTACAAAACATTCTATAAAATTCCAATAGATCCCAAATTGATTCATGAATGTCATATATATTATTATATATGTTTTTTGGCCAATCCTTAGATTTTTAGTAATGTTATATCAATTAATAATATAATATTTCTTTGAAAATATTTTTTTTCCAATTTTGACACTATCTGGAATTTTGTTTTTTTTTAATTCATAACAACATTATTACTTTGGAAGAAAATCATCTAATCAACCATAATATGTCATATTAAACGTTAAAATTAGTATAATTCAGAAAAAGTCTCAAATTACATTTATTTGGATATTTATTTTATCAATTATTGTAATTACTTGTTCATATGGTAATTACTGCATCATCATTGAGCAACAAGTAAATTTAATTATTGAATGACTAAAAAATATAAATAAAATCATATTATGTAGGAAATATTTTTATATTTCTCATTAATATTTATTGTCTAATTTATCTTATGTCTATCCCTATATTAAAACATTTTTGGTTATTAATCTTTGAATTTAGCACTTTTAACTCTTCTTTGGATTAAATAATAATAATAAATGTCCTAATTTAATTCATGTAAACCAAAGAAGTTCAAATTTTATTCCAAAGGTTGTTTCTAGTTTATTTACACTTAACCAATATAATTAAGACATGTTTTAAGATAAGAATAATATCATTTTTACCCTTCATTACCCTGTTTACTTTTAACTATGGTAAATAAAAGTAAAAATTTACTATTCACTAATAATAATTTTCATCTTATTGAACCACAATTTCTTTAATGATATCATATGTTTCTCTTGTATTTTTGAAATTCCACGCACAAAAGTGATAAAATTATGTTTTATGTGAATTTGCAATTTCTCCTCTGAGGTGGGTAAAAGATGGTGAAAAGTTAAATAAAATATTATATAACTAATATCATTACAAAATGACTCCAATAAATTACATTTAATATATATAGGTATTATGTATCTATTTGACCTAAAATAAATATAAATAAAATTAATATTTTGTTAAATAAAAAATCAGTTTGAAACAATATCATTGTGTTTTTCACTATTCATCAAAAATTGAATGTTTTTAGAAAAATACAAAAAATTTACCCTAAGATAATTTTGATATCCTGCATTCAAAAATGAAGCCTATTTTACCAAATTCAAAACATAGATGTTGAAGTTATTAATTTAAAATTAATTCCCATTGTCAAAACCAAAATGCGTATTTTTAGGAAACAATACCTATCAAAAGATTGACATATATTTATGTCCAATATCAATGTGGAATTGCTTACAGTGACCATCATTGGATTAAATGGTGAAAATATATTCTATTAATACTTCCAAACCATGAAAATGTAGAATTTATCACAATAAATTATTTTGATTAAAAATTCTATTTTCAGTTAAATTATTTTATTTTTCACTACTCACCAAAATATGAATGTTATTAGAAAAACACTAAAAAAAATTTTAAACTAAGTTTTTATGTCCATTTTCTAACGAAAAAGTTTATTTTGTCAAATTGAATATATAAAAGTTTCAAATATTGGATTTAAAAATTTTTCGTCATTAAATGGCGCTAAAATTCCATTTTTTAATAAATACTTCTTTTAACTGAAAAAGTGAGTTTTTCATTACATTATTTCTAATAAACAGATAATATTGATTCTAAAATTATAAGTATTATATAAAATTTAAAATTCAGTTAATAATATTTATAACTGCTTTTGAATGGTTAGTTTGGTAAGTCGTAGTGCACTTGAACTCAGTGTTCCGTGTAGTGAAAGTTATTGAATTACATTGATGAAATAATGTACAATGAATTCTTGGGGTGTTACACTCTCCCCTACTTCAATAAATTGTGTCCTCTCAATTTGTAATTGTTATTCCAAAATAAATGTTTAAAAAAAGAAAATACCTTTTTGGGAAAACCCACATCAGAAATTGGGCTAATAAAATTTAGACTTAATAACAGAAATATATATATATATATATATATACTTGACAAGTATAGTTTCATTCTTCACCTAATTCCTACCAAAAACTCATATTTCACTAAAAATGATTTCAAAAAAATATTCCATTTATCCTAATTATATCGAGTTGTAAAAATAATGAATTTATAATTCCTTTGTCATAGTAGTTAAAAAAACTAAATTATACAAACTAGTACATCTCGTAGTCCAGTCATAGGTGATTCAAGCTTGTCGCTCTTCAGTTGCGGCTTTGGGTATTCCTTCCTTGCCGAACGTGACTAGTTGTCAAACCACCTATGGTTTTTTTCTTTTTATAACAACTTAAAAATAACCTTAACAATAGTATCCAATCTCAAACTTTATCCATTCCAAACATTAGACTATCCAAAATAATTATCTCCAAAATCTCAAATTCAAAATTTATAAGGATGTTAAACACAATGAAGATCCTTTGGTCATGTTATAACATGTGAAATCCTTCATCATGTATTCTTTTAAAACACTGGAACATCCTAAATAACCATAAAACAATACTGATTACATTCATGATCCCTTATTAATTGTATAATACTAGATATACTCCATCTATCCTAAATTTTTGTAAACTCCAACAATGATGAAATATACAAATCATTAATCAGTTTCAAGGTAGTCAGGAATATCCAATATAATTTATCCAAATTAAACTTCTCTTATTCCAAAATCACTACCTCATTATCAGAACCATATTAAGGATTACCTTTCCATGAACCATGTATTTTACAAAATGTTTAGCTTACTATTGGGTAACACTTCTTAGAACCATATAATCTCAAATCCTAAATAAAATAGTAATACAACACAATACTTACTTATCTCCATAATTTATATAATCATTATATTATTGATATAACACTCAGATGAAATAATTCTATAATAACAACATAAGAACACCAGTCATTCCTCTTCATCTGATGTAGTACCATAACTTGATTATTATCCAATAGCATCATTTGTGGTATACTCAGATTACTGGGAAATTGATTTACATAGTTTCCCATCACCTTGATGTAGGAGCATTTTACATTTGAAATTGTTTTATTACCCTTGAAAAAATGTACTTGTTGTCCTTTTTCTCCACACTTATAACAAACCCACATTCCCTTCAAGAATTTATCAAGGTTATTCTTTCCATTGTTATGACATATGGAAAAATCCTTCATTCCCCTATTTCCTTTATCCATCGTTCTGTCTACCATCCTTTTCTTATCTTTCTTCACTTTAAATCCATAGGACTTTGAGAATTATTTACATATCTTATTAACACATGATACTATTTCTTTATATGATGAGAATATGTGGGGGACTATTTCCATTATAAATATTGGCTTAATACCATGAAATATTTGATCCCTCTTACTCTTTGGATCAAATAAACTTTTGGAGTTTTCATTCCTTATACTGGGCGCTATTTCTAAACAATGACATACACTAGGTCATTTTACGAATCACATTGAATTATTCCAAACTTGTAAAATATCAATCATAAATTGAATGGTTTAAAGATATAATCCATAATAATAATAAATAATTCAATGAGGAAATATTTACTCTTAAATACTTCATAATTTATTGTAATGAAAATGTTAATTACCCTAATCATATCCCCCGGGAGTGTCATAACAATGAGTGCATCAAGGACCGTTGTCGTGCACCAGTTCCCATTCGAGTATAGCTCAAAGAGAAGTTTTTGGGTTTTACCCCTAGGTAAATCTATGCCAGAGCCGCCTCTATCTACTCGTATCCAGACAGGTAAGTATTTCATGGAAAACTCACAAAAAACAGTACATTACAAAAATTCTAGGAAGTTCTTCTATACTAATCCTCAATATATATCTTAGGGTAATGTTATTTAATCAAAGTTGGTTAAAATCTAGTTTCCAAGGTTATTGTTAAACTTTCTATGATACCAACTATAACGACCCGACCCCAGTTACCCAGAGTCGGTGCAATATTTTAATATATTGGCATGATTACATGGAATCAAGTCCCGAAACACTGATCATTTTAGCAGTCTACTAAAACAGATTACATACATGAACAGTAAATTACAAATTATTACATTAAACACAAAGAAAAATTTCTTTCAGAATTACATTTTTTCCTTAACTTAAACTTTCATCTCAAACATAAAACACTTCTTGGGATCCTGGGAAAATAAAACATAAAAAAGGTGTGAGATCCAATGCTCAGTAAGGATAACAATATATTGGAAACATTCATAAATATGCATAAACATTAAAGAAAATGTATAAAACTAAAACTAAAGACTTTTCAACATAAACCTCATCATTATCTGGATAATATAAATCAAAATAATTCCATTTACTTACTAAAACAGATATTCTACTAGTCAAATAATCACAGGCAATATCAATAGCAACTTTCATAACGATTGAATGCTTATCCAAGACTTTCATAAACACATAGTCATGGACTTGTGCCAAGACTAAAAATAAGATTTTGTAAAGGCCTTGTGTCAAGACACTAGTTTGTCTAATGGGACCAACTGATTCATCGAGAAGCTATAGCAGGCTCTACCCTTCCCTTACTAAGTCCAATTCATTCCTCATATGAAAATTTTTAAACATAACAAAAACATTCATATTAAATTTGGCATACAAAATGTCAATACATTACCCATAAACCATCAACGGTATAAAAATAACACATACCTAGTCAAACATATTAAAAACCCATCAATACAACATGGAATATTTGTATCATAATAAATAAACATCAAAACACGTTTAAAATCCATTAAAGTATTTTGACATAGATGAAAATGATTTCAAAAACTCATTGAGATAAAAATCCCGTTTTCATGAAAACATTTAAAAGTGACACAATTTATAAAAGAACCCATTTAAAGACATTTTTGAATGAAATTTTCCCATAAAACTTTGAAATATTTTAAATTAAATAACAATTTAAAACATTCATGTCCATTTAAATAAATCCGTAATACCACTTCGAAATCATGGTCATTAATGAGAATGGTTTAGAAGAACAAATCATTAAAACATTTAAAATTATGTTTTAGTAAAAATTCCTTTAAAAATAATCCCTTTGAAAACTATTTAATGAAACATGGATGTTTATAATAAATATTTCCCATTAGATACTTTTGTAAAAACAACCTAGGATAATAAAGAGATTGTGAAATTAACCCTTACCTTGAACATTCCTTTAGTTGAGGGTACGTTTAACCACTTATATGAAGTGATTAGTATGTTATTAAATTATATAAAAATCTTATTTATATTTATGATATCATATATTATTCATTTATGGCTTTATACTACCCATTTAATAATAATTTCCATGTTAAATTAACATTTCGGGTAACAATCGCTTTCTTTATCGTACATGTTTTAACTTGTTACTCTTGATTGTATCACTTAGATCATGATTTAAATACTTATAGAATATAAAAAAATATTTATATATTATATATATTTATAATATTAGTATGTATAATAGATATACATATGAAATGGAAAACACTATTTATGGAGACAGTAGTCCATACGTACGCATAAACGTTGTTTCTGTTTTCATATTATATTGAACGGAAGTAAGTGAATAAGAAATATGTATGTACATAAATATATATATATATATATATATATCCAGTGGAATTATTATGTAATATATTAATTAATTTTTAGTAATATATTTTTATAATCGTTGATGAGTGGTGAAATTGGAAATTAATCTTATCGCGTCGTGGAGACGGTAATTCGTACGTAAGTACGGGCCGCAATATTATTTCATTAAAGGTGTGGAATTGGATGGTATATCATATATATGGAATAATTATGAGGTTTTATTTATTATTTACATCAATTACACATCATTAGTATACCCATCCAAATAATAATTTATTGAAAAACAATTACACCACAACGTGGAGATGATAAGTCATACGTACGCAAGTAGGGTGACATGTAATTCAAAGGATGGATATAATAATGAATATGGTTGTACCATATTTAACATGTAATCACAGTCAATATATGATACTAGTGTTACTATTTTATAATAGAAACAATAAAGAAAGAGGAAGTGGAAGAAGAAAGCAACTTGAAAGAGGTGATGAAATATTTATTTCTTCATTGGGTTCTTCCTTTATATTTGATCAAAAGGGATCTTTAGGTTGGATTTATTACTAAATGAAGATCTCTATGATGAAAGGAGGATAGTAAATAGGGTATTTTGGCAGGGGTTATCTGAGCCAAATGGATTTTAATGTGTGAATTAGAGTGAAGGGGGAGTGCCATTTTATAAGATGGGTGAGGGTCAACTTACGAAAATCCTAAAATATTATTTTGTAAAAAAAATAATTTCCGGTTTCTAATGGCTCCAAAATATATTATATAAAGGATATATTGGGTATGGGTAGAAAAATACTCAACCAATATTTTTTATACAGGTTCGGGTCACCATATTAACCTTAACTTTTATATTTAACTCTTAGTTAAATAGTTTGACATTTACCTTGTCTCTTTGTATTTTTATATTATATGGTTAATAAACATGCTATAAAATTCAAATAGATCCTCAAATGATTGTTTAATTTCATATATATTATTATATAAGTCTTTTTTCCGAACTATATATTTTTATGACTATTATATCAATTAATAATATAATATTTGTTTAAAAAACTCTTTTATTGCAATTTTGACACTATTTGGTATTTTGTTTTTTCTAAATTCATAACAGTATTATTACTTAGAAAAAAATTCATCTAGACAATCCTAAAATGTAATATTAACCTAGAAAATTAGTTTAATTCATACAAAGTCTCAAATTACATTTATTTGGAAATTTATAATATCAATTATTTTAATCCTTCATTAATACGGTATTACTGCATCATCATTGTGTCATATATAAATTTACTTATTTAATGTCTAAAAAATATAAATAAAATAATATTATTTAATAAATAGTTTTATCATTCTAATTAATATTTATAGTCGATTTTATCTTATGTGTGACCATATATTAAAAATGTTTTAGTTACTAAACACTGAATTTAACAATTTTAACTCTTCTTTGAATTAAATAATAATAAATGTCCTAATCAAATCCAAGTGTACCAAAGTGTTTAATATTCTATTACTATGGTTGTTTTGGGTCGAATTAAACTTTACCAATAGAATTAAGACATGTTTTAGGGTAATAATAATATCATTTTTACCCTTAATTACCCTATTTACTTTTTACTATGGTAAATATAAGTAAAAAAGGTACTATTCAACACAAATTATTTTCATCTTATTGAACCTCATTTTCCATAATGATATAAACCATTTCTTTCATATTTTTTAAATTCATCTCATAGAAGCGATAAAAATATGTTTTATGCGAATTTGTAAATTTTTCTAGGAGTTGGGTAAAAGACGGTGAAAAGTTGAAAAAATATATATATCTAATATTAATACAAAATGACTTCAATGAATTAAATTGAACATATATAGGTATTATGTATAAATTTTTAAATAAAATAAATTTAAATAAAATATATAATTATTTAAATAAAAAGTCAGTTTTAAACAATAACTTAGTGTTTTTCACTATTCATCAAAAATTGAATTTTTTCAGAAAAATAAAAATACTTTACCCCAAGATAATTTTGATATTACATATTCAAAAATGAATTCTGTTTTACCAAATTAAAATATTTGAAGATTAATTTATTAATTTAAAATTAATTCCATTTGTCCAAACCAAAATGTGTATTTTTAAGAAATGATAACTATAAAAAGATTGATATTTGTTTATGTCAAATCTCAAAGTGAAATTACATATAATGATCAGAATTGGATTAAATGGTAAAACTATAAAATATTTATACTTCCAAACCATTAAAATTTATAATTTAACACTATAAATTATTTTTATTTAAATGTTTTTTAGTTAGAATATTTTATTTTTCACTATCACCCAAATATGAAAGTTATCAGAAAAACACCAAATATTTTTTGAAACAAATTTTTTTTCCCGATTCTAATAAAGATGAATATTTTTTCAAATTGAATATATAAAATTTTAAAATATTAGATTTAAAAAGGTTCTCCATTAAAAGGTAATAAAGTTTCATTTTTTTGAAAAATGCTTCTTTAACCTGAAAAAATGAATTTTTCTTGACATTATGACTATGAAACTCATAATATAGATTCTAAAATTATAAGGATTATATAAAAGTTAAAATTAATTTAATAATATTCATAACGACTTATGAACGGCTAGTTTGGTAAGCCATGGTTCGGTTTAACTCAGGTTTGTGTGTAGTGCATGTTATTAAATTACAATGAAGAAATAATATACTATGAAATCATGGAGAGTTACACTTGGGCCAGAGGGTTTTTACATCCTCTAGATGGGATCTTCATGTTGGTTATTCCAAATTTTATTTTGAGTGGAGTTTCTTTTATATAAACCACAATCACATTTTCTTTACATCATGAAATCTCTAATTTCTTTTGGACTCCATTGATATAGTGCACCAAATCCATCCCTAGGACAATAATATATTTCATTCTTAGTGGGGGTTGAAAAAAATGAATCATCCTTTTTTCCGGGATTCCACATTCACATCATCTTCTTCATTATCTAGTGACTTCTCATGGTATACTTCCTCAAGGGAATAATCAAACGCAATTTCAGAGTGTAATTATATTTGAACTAAATCAAATCATATTTTTCCATATAAAATTTTTCCCCTTCAATTTATGAATCACGTGACCATATTTCCTCATAAAAATCCATGTGGATATCCTCTTGAACTCTCTCAAATAAATTATCAACATGTTTGGGGAGCGCCATATGTTCCTCTTCAGGTGCATCATCTCGTTCATCATATTCTCCCAAGAAAAAACATGAGTTTCACGAATATGAAAATTTAAAGGGTATTTAAAACACAATTTTAATTCCATAAAATTATAATATAATGTGTTTATTAAAAGATCATCTCCCTTAATTGGATCATCATAAATAGATTCTTCAGTGGGAAGTAAATCATGTATTATAATGGTAGGAGCTAGATGTTGGTAATCATGCCCCTCAATTTTAATGATTAGTGGGGAAAAAATCCTAAAAAAGTTTGGATTATAGTTTAGGTTGAGTTACCTCATCCAGTATATATTCCACTTTATGATAATAGAATTTGATAATTAGTTTGGACTTGATCAAATATGTCCATCTGTACTCGAAGAAGGAGACCATTGACATGGCCATTCAACATTTTTATGGCCAAAACATAGAGTTCATCAAACTTTTCAAAATTGAACAATTTCATTATTATTTCTTATTTCCCCCTTCTTATATTAGTTTTCAGTCAAATAAGAATAATTTTAGTTCACAAAAATCAGGTTTTTTTGGTATTTTCATATGAATGCAAAAAAAAATTCAAAATTATACAATTATACTGTTGACACAACTTTCTGAGAAACAGTGACTTTTTTACATGTTCCTATCATGGGGTGTGAGAAAAATTGTTCTCATGTTTATACAAACTATAGTGGTTAAACTATGTTTTCTATAGAGAGGAGCGCACATTATTCAATATGAATCCTTCATCTTAAGTATGAAGTAGAATTTATTTTTGAAAGATGTTGATTTAGAAAACAACCTAAACTAAAAAAACTAATATAAATAAACTATAAAAATTGTAATAATTTTGACAATGAAAGTGACTGAAAATAATAAAATCAATTGCTTGATATGGTCCGGATTCGTTTTCCAATTTAAATACTATCATAGATCGAATTTATCAAATACTATTATTTATTCCAATTATTGTGATACACCACATTCTCTTCTTATTAATCTTTTTTCTCAATGGTGATGGTGTGAATAAAACTTTCCAAGATCATAACATGATCTACTCTCCTTCCAATGTGTGAAATAGATTTTGCAAATACCCTCATTTGACATAGTCAATTAAATATAGGGTCTTGTTTATCCCAAACAACCATTAATAACCACTACCCTAATCAATATATATAATCAATTTCTTTGTAATTCACTGTATTTCCATGATATATTCCATTTTATATTGACCATAACCTAGGAGAGGGAGAAAATTATCATTGAAAAGAGTAACACAAACATCACAATCTAAAACCAAATATGATCGTACCTAACAATAAACACCATTATTAGAAAATGAAACCAATATTGAAATGCAGAGAAGATATTTTATAACATTAAGCACATGAACTCAAATATTACAAGAATTATTACCACTCCTTAATAAATAACATAGAGTATTATATATATAAGTTAAGGGTATCTATGATAAAAGCATATGAAAGAATCATTAAAAACAAAAAATATAGAAAATTATGAAAATAAAGAACAGATAAATTTCCTCCAGAAACTGTCTTCCAGTAGTTTAGTTCGACTTTAACCATTGTAACTCTAAAATTTCAAAGGTCTCTTCTGAAAATATGTTGTAAGATAAGTTGGATATCGACTCTAAAAATTGAAATTTGATTATATATGTTTGGAAAATGATATTATCACATACTAAATCTTAATTTTTCTCTCTAATGAGACTATTCATCTTCTTTATTTGTGTTCAATAACTAGGAAGACATAATAAGATAAATTAACTATGAAATTTAGTCATATCATGACATGTGGTGCTCTATTTCATCTCATGTTGTAATCACTTCATTTGGTTTCTTCCAGACCCATATATTATGCATTAAATGAGGTTGGGGTCCGTTATGTGGTCAACAAACTTTTTTCTGCTCGATGGATTTCTGGTTATTGTTTATTTTGAATGGGATATGGGTCCATAGAACAAAAAATTATTCCCAAAAAATATGAGTCCTAAAAAAATAAATCACTAATTTTGGATATAAATTAAAAAATATATGCCTAAAATATAGAAGATAATGAAAAATGAAAAATTTCTTGAAGTAAAAAATTATAATAACTATGAAAAAATAATTCAAATTATACTCAAATGATGAAGATAAGTACATATTAATTAAGTAGAAGGTATTAAATCATTTAAACACACATTAAATGTATTTAAAATATTATTTCCATCATTGATAAAGCATATAAAAAAAGTCATTTATTTATCTCATAAAATATGACACATTATTAAACACATTGGATGGATATACAATAATGTTTTCAACTCTCACAAAATGAAAACCATTCATATAAGTTCCATAATATCATAAAACATTGATCATATCAGCATACCATAACATGTTAAAGGATAAAAATTTCATAAATTCATCTTATCATAACACCAGGAATATAAATGGATTTCATAATCATATCCTAATATTAATCTTCATTCATCCATAGAAATAGTACTGTTGGTATCATTGGATCATGCAATTATACAAATATTTTTTATTTCTACCAATGTTATGATACATAAAATTTCCTTAAATATTTAACTTGAATATTTTTTTTGAATAATACCATTTTTATTATTACATACCATATATAAAATAAAATTATAAATATATAAAAAAGGGAAATTTTTAGTGAAATGATCACTGAATAAAATTTAGGGAGGATTCAAATCATTGAATCATAAATATTGGATTAATTTTTTTCTAGTAATATTAGTTAAAAATATATTCTATTTGATATTTTGTAAAAATTAAAAATTGCAATATTTAGAAAAATGTAGTATGATTCCATTGAATAATTTTTATAGAAATTAAATCATTAATAAAAATTCCCTTTAACAAAAATTGTAAATTACTAAAAAAATTCTTGAAAACATTTATAAGGAAATAAAAACATGGAATAAAACTAGTTAAGGCCTAATGGTAAAACATATTCAGCATGCCTTGATAATATTATTTCAGTCTCTTGAATTCATAAACGTAGAAAAATAAATGGAGATCATATATTATATTTAAATAAAAATATTATAATGAAATCTAAATGGATTTTACTTTTTAGGATCATATAAATTATACAATGGAGATTAAAATATAAATAATCTAGATTTCAATGGATTTTAGTGTGAATCAAACAGCTCAAGTCGCATATTTATTTGTACATATTAGAACCTTTGTCATATTAATATTTACATATGTTATAATAGTATTTTATTAATATATTAACTATTATAAAACAATATATGATTTACACAAAACGTTATATAACTGTTTTATGAACTATTTCATATTAAACAAACTACAATAGGTGATAAGTGCTTCGTTTTTTCATGCAGTTTTTGGTTCAGAAGACCTAATACATGTACATTGATCAAGGTTTAATCTTATCTAGAGTGTTAATAATTATATATATGTATATATATCCAATATATTCATTATATAAAAATTAAATTAGTCATCTATAAAATATATATATAGATTGATGAATTACATTGTTCATAGATATGTTAGTTTGAAGGTATTCATGAATATTGTTTTTTTACATTTCGATGAATAGAAGAAAAGACATATAAATAACAATTCAAATTTTCTTAATAAATATCATACCATTAATATAATATATATTCATTTAATTAATTTTAATTATAATCAATGTATAATATAAATGATGAAAAAATCTTATTTTTTATGGAGGACATACTCTACATGTACGCATGAGAGAAATTATCATTTTCCAACAGAATAGAAGAAGGTGTATTGTGGTTGTTACATAATAATAATAAAAATTATGTATATTTAATATAATTAATTTAATATTTTATCAGGTTTTACATTTAATTAAATTATCAATAAAAAAATTAAAAAATACTAGTAAAATTTTATAAATCATCATTGTGAAACTTTCTTGAGATTAATAATTAATCAATAAAAGGATGGTCTTTTTGACGGACCAGAATCTCACTAATGTGGTGATATAGAATATTATTATATCAGGGTATTTATTTACTAGGATTTATGGATAAAAAAATGTGAAAAATTATGGAGAAGTTGTTATTTTTTATATGTGTTGGTTCCCTATTATAGGTTTTGGGATGAAACTTTTCAGATAATGAAATGTATTAAAAAAATTTATTCCCCTGGAAAATTAAAAAAAAATTATCAATGTAACATAAAATTATAAATTAGGTAAATAATATCATAAAATAATACTTGAAAAACATTTTATGTGTTTACGCTTATCTCTTAATATAAACCACCAATTTATCCTTTTGAAAATTTCAATAATATCAATGTTTTCCAGAAATTTTCGGTTTAGAATGTCATAACAGAAGGAAATGTGACACATAAAAAAACCTTGGATAATATTATTAAACTCAAAACATTCACATGCAAGAAATTTTTTTTTGAATTTTCAATCATCTAATAAAATAATATTTATTTATATTATCAATAATGATATTTTTAGAATCTTTAATTTAATTTGACTTTTAAAACACCATTAATGAAAAAAAATATGTTTATAAAAAATAAAAAAAATACATAATATATTTTATATACTTTAAAAATTCATTACATAGATCAGTGAATAAAATTATTAAAACATTTAAAATATTTACATTTATGCTTTTTATTTTTATTATAATTGAATTAATAATGTATTAGTGTTATGTGTGTATTTAATGATATTATTATATTACTAAGAAATATAAATAAATTTTTATCATAAAAACATTTTCTAACAAAAATAAATATTTATAAACAATCACATCACCCTTTGATCATTGTGCAAAACTTTTAGTGTAATATATTTTAAGAGAGAGAAATTTGGTATTTATTATTTTAATTAAAAAATATATCTTCGATAAATAAATAGAAATTTAAAGAGGTTACAATATAATCAATAACTGAATATTCATGTGTAAACTACCTATATCTAATAGGATTAATCCATTTGATTGAATGAATTTGAGACCACATTTTATTCATGATTGCAATAACTAACACATTTTATTGCAATCATGGTAACATATAATTACTAGGGTTAATACAAATTGAGTAGAAATAAATCTGTTATATTAACAAAATTTAGACATCATAATTACAAATATGTAATCTTATTTTCATGACACATTTTCTATAACTGAATGAAATTAATTTAACCTAGAAAATGAAAAATGCAATGAATTGTTTTTCAAAATAATTTTTTATGTAAAAAAATGAAATTATAATAAATTAAATGAAAAAAAGATTAAATTAATATAATTGGATTATTAATTATATTAATGTAAATATATATATTTGAAATTTATTTAACTCAAATTGGTTCGATGAAAATTTTGGAAGAAATATTCAATTTTCAATTAAATCATTACATAAAATGATTAACTCAGAAGTCTATCATTTTAGAAAAATGGAAAAAAATTACCCCAAGATAATAATGGAATGATGTTTTAAAAATTTTTTGGAATTTTTTGAAATAAAATATAAATATTCTGTTATAATTTAAATATAATATTTTCTCATAAAAATACAAATAAAAATGATTTTTGAATAAATTGATTTTTATGAAGGATAAAATGACATTAATAATATTTAATTGCATAATAAATAATATTTATTTATTGAGTAGTACCAAAATATTTTTTTTATTTGATAAATTTTATTCATAAAAACCTATCTTACTGTAGAGGATAATTTCTCACTAAATAATAATATTTCAGAAGTAAATCTTTTTTTATGATAAATGTCATGTGTAAATAATGATATAATTAAAATAAAAATAATTTATAAATAAAAATATCAAAAAATATTAGGGTTTTATAGTACCCACCATAAAATTGTGGGGATTTCTCAAAAAAATGATCAGTAATGGAATATCTTATCTAGAAATAAGAGGATGGAGTGAATATTGAACATTAAATATCACCCTTATCTCAAGGTACAAGTTTCATCCATGTTAGGTACCTTACGATGGTAAGGAATCGGGAAAATTGTTTAGACCATTATATATATGTGATGTCTAGATAATTCATCAAAATATTGGTGTCTCAATATCATGAGTGAAATATACTTACTGAGGGAGATCCCTTGAACACTATAACAAAATTCATCTCAAAGGGTTTAATATGCCTCCAACTAGAGGATGTGAAGGATATGTACTGAGGATCCACCCTCCTTTGACCATCATTTAAACAATGATCATATGATCCATCCCAATCAAAAACATTTAATGAAAATGGAATTAGTAATACTTTATATATCATAGAAAATTTTAAAAATCATGGTCTACCAAAACCCATTCAGCTGAGGTTGAATAGTAAACTAGATTGAATGAAATTTAGTCAACTAGGTGTATTTATTTAACAAAAACTAACATATTTTACCCTTCTTATCATGGAATTTAATGATTTCCCTTATAATAGATCAAAAGATCTGTCATTCCAAGATATTCAAATCTATTATTCGAAAATTGGGTACCACCAACCAATATAGCAAACTCATTCATATAATTCATCACAAACATTGTTGAAAATATCATCTCATCTATTTGAGTCAATTCAATCCCTTATGATTTCATTGGAAAGCTTGATGGGATTTCAGTTTCTAATTAAATAGGAACAGAAACCCTATACATAGTGGGTAAATATCATCCCATGAAAAAAAACTAAAGGCCATATTCAAAAAATAGTCGGTACTAGATACCCTAAACAATATTCAACTCAATACATGTACCATTATAAAACTATTATGAGGTCAATTTAGCACCAATAAGATGTGAATCATTAATTCTATATGAATACCATTTTAGGACTACCATTTCTTGGGAAAAGTAGTCAAAAAGTGTAATTAGTGGAAAATTTGGAAGGATTTAATATCTAGTTTGTATAAAAATCCGTTCCTCTCATATTATTAAAAACTTAATAGGATACTCTAATTTAAATATGAATAAAAATGAGAGAGTATCATATTTATTTTATGCATAGAAGGACCAAACATAGTCACTTAAATTACTGCCACTAACTAACCATCATGTTGACCATTTCACATTGTTTTAGAGGGAATAGATAAAGAAACTAATTATATGAATTTAATTACACTTTGGTATTAAATATTTGTAAGAAATATCTCAACATAATAATGATATTATAGTTAATCACATGGATAAATCCTTGATGAAAATTGAATCTCTACTAAGCAGAATTGGAAAAAAAGCTTACAAATTTGTCACACTCAATCTGTTTTTAGTGCAAATATCGTCTCTATAACCCTTTTGACATCAGGAGGGACCAACTTATAAATTATAACAAGAAAACATATCATCCCTTATGAATTAAGAAAATTAAATATGACACCCATGATTTCAAAATATAAGGAATTTTATTTATAATTTAATAAAAGTGGAAGACATAATATTATTCATTATAGATCTAGAACATGATCTATTTATGATTCCAAAAATAATGAAACCTGAAGGGAATGATCATAAATAATTCATGGATTGAAGTTCCTATCATGGAATACTGGGGTGCAATAAATCTGATGGAAATATGATCCATGATCCTCTAAAAAATTGGTTGAATCTATAAAAATTAATCACTGTATACCCCTAATGAAGTTAATTTTTTATATCCCCCTAGGATATGAGGATTATTTTCATGTTTGGAATAGATTCATTATGATTTTGGAAAATTTTATAACATGGTATATATTTTATAATGAACATTCCATCACGATGCCTCAAATAAAACAACCAACTGTTTTGTTACCTCTAATAAAAAGTTGTAAAATGTGTACCCAATATTAAGAAAAACAATGAATATGTATGGCCAATGAAAAAAGAAATTGGATGGAAATATAGTAATTAGATGAATCTAAACAAATCCCCAAATCCATGTAGACCCATCAAAAATTTGTACTGATAACAATGAGATAACAGGATCCACCACGCAAAATTTAAATTTTTTCTTATGAATAACAATTAACTAGATATGTTAACATTATATTTTTAATAGATACATTTTATGATGAATATACTATATATAAACTAGTTTAGCTGTCATATTATGAGTAATCTTGTTGTGTATGACATAAAGTCATAATAGGATGAGGATATAGTGGGAGATACATATGCAATAATTCTAAATAATATATTAAAATAAATGAAAAAACAATATATGTTGCTAAAGTATATAAATAAGCACAATAGAAATACCATTTTTATCAGTGATATAGTCTTGAATCATCTAGGACTTGCCCCATCCAAATCAGATATTGAATATTATTGTTCAAGATAACCACTCATTCATTCGAGATGAGGATCATTATAAACTTCATAAACATAGCTTCTGAACATCATGTATTTCCCATACATCGACTGAATAAAATAAATAACAACCTCAATCACTACTGATATTAAAATAGTAAATAATGTTCAAAACCCATATGGGAAAAACATTCATATATAATAAAAATGTGATATACTCATGAAATTGAAATATATTATATTGAATATGTAAATTATTGATGACCTTCATCCTTAGAATGATAATTTGTAAATATATATTGATAGTAATTGGATTCTATAATAATTTGTGGCTCATGTCACTGAATCCATTTCTTATCGAGTAGAAATGATCCTGAACAAATTATATTTTGTTATTTCTGTTATAAAATATTATAAAATTGATTCCATTCATGTTATGATATATACATTATAAAATATTGTATTTTTTAGATCTAATGTAATAATTATAAATCTAGAAGACTATAACATTTGAGTCAAAGTCATATTAGTTTAAACTCATCAATTCCTTGGTTTCTCTAACTAGCATATCCACCCACAGAAATTATCATTTTATGGTTTGAAAAATATAAAAAATGTAATTTGTAAAATAAAATTAAGTAATTTATTACATCTCCACATATCAAACACAATAATATTTCTGATAATCTAGGTTACAAATTTCGCCATCTTACTAAGAAGGAAATTCTTAAATATGAAAACAATAGTACCTTCATATTACCATCAATTCCTGAATTAAATATTATATGGGTGGTACGGTGTTATATGTGGATACAGATAATCATTTGAATCATATGAGAAACATTACATGGAATCCAATTTCTATAGAAGTGAAATAATAATTGAAATTTTAGAAGATAATGTCTCGAAAAATTCTCTAAATGACATGAATATTGTTTTTTCCAATCAATAAAATTAATCTGGTGATAAATACTTGTTTCTTGTGAACAAAGTCGACACAATGGTCTGGAATCTAATGGATTATCAATTCTCGTTACGTCAAGGATGTATGATATCCTCTAACACCATCTCAATTATAGTGTCTATTCTATCCTAGGATAAATATGTTTCTTGATAAATATAGAGTTTAACATTAAATTATATTGTAGAAAGATCCTTAGTACTATATGAGTTTTTCCATGAACACCCCTTCAGTTTCATCAATATCAGTGTCACCATTCCTAATAATATTTCCATCATATTTTAATTAGATTTTTTATGGGACACCTAAAATTAATTTTTTAATGATGAAGATACCCATTTCACATCAGAATCAATATCATCTTCTATATCATTTCCAGTTTTCATATACCTTGTACATTTTGAAAAATATCTATAGTCATTTCCTTTATCTGTCCTTTTCATTATAAACATCAGTTAGTATTCCCATATATATAATTTTATTCTCATAAAAATGGGAGAATAATATAAATATGATGAGGGACATAGAGGAGAAAAATACATCATCATAAAAAATAATTTAATGTGGATAAATTTACATTTAAAAAAATGAATATTAAATATAAATATTCATAATTGATATATTTGCATATTATAAATGAATAATTTAAATAACTATCAATATTTTAATTTCAGTACTTGTAATCTATGTTTTCATTGAATAATTTAATGTATTGAATTTATACAATTTTTATAGATATGTTTAATCAATGTGTAATATAAGTAATCAATAATGAAAATAAAACAAAAATTGAAAACATTTTTTATGATGGAGTTCCTCCACATCATGTTTCAAGACCCAATATAATTTCATCGTGGGTTGAGATGTTTGTGTTATTCTTCCCTTGATCAAATTGGTGAGAAATAAACCCATCACTCATAATTATGCATGTCTTTTCCCTCTTGAACCATGATAATAAAAATTTATACAATATCTCAAATTTGTGTACGTGATCTCGCATTGTAGTTGGAGAATAGAAAAAATAATTTCCATTGATGATAAGCCATTTAAAATCTACTAAAATCTCTACAATATGTATTTATACAATTTATATGAAAGATAATGAAATTTGGAATAATTGATGATAAATATATTAAGTCTCATGAAATAACATTCAAATTATAGAGAATAATATAGATATTATTCATTAGGGATCCAAACCACAAGAAAATATCAAATTAACAATTGAGGAATTACAAGTGACCATATATTCAATCAAGGCCCCATGAAGACCTATTTGTATCCAAATAATGAAATGCAGTAATATATAATCAATCATAATCATTAAAAATTGTAAAATTGTAATTAATATTTATAGGTTCCACTAATAAATGATACATTAATATGATGTTTGAATTTAAGCACTGGGAATATGAACCTCATCATATGGATAGTGGGATTTTGGGATGTCATCACTACTACAGCCAAAGTTACTAGGTAATCGATACTATATACCAATTAGTAGGATGATCATATATAGGTATATGGGTTCTTTATACTTCCACTTACTGGCTGGTTCACCTCTAATAGGCATTCGATCAGTTTCATGATGAAAATTTCCAACAATCAATATAGATCCATCTATATGATTCCCTAAACTGTGAATATTTTATAGCCTACATTTCCAAAAACATTAAATGTCATGTCATGCATCTATCTTTTACCTCCATTTAAGACGTTAACTTCTATTCATGAGACAATAACACTTATCAAGACTACAAAAAAATATAAGTGGTCTTCGAAATTTCTTCATTTAATTTTTTAGATAATAACATTATCATCCATGAATATTGGTACAATAAATTTTAGGGTTCATAAATGAATCAATTTGATATCCCATAAAAGTAATAAATATCAAATAAAATTTAACTTCCAGACACATATTCGAGTTCTTATAATCAAGAAAACACATTAGAGTGATAGGTTTAACAATATTCAATTTCAATTAAAGAAATCATCTGAAATAAAATAATATATAAAACGTAGATATGATTAAATATTTCATCATTATGTCCCCAATTAGGATTACAAACAAGATAAACATAAATTTATAATGAATATTTAAAAGTTAAATTCCAATAAATAGAGGCATACTTTTACATGATATTCATAATAACATTAAAATTCCCTTTTTGAAAAATTTATTAAATAAAAATAATCTATAAGAATTATATAATATAAATTTAAAGATCATTTTATTTTTTTTAAAAGTGAATTGTTATATTAAATTTCAATATAAATATAAATGATAATATTTCATGTAAATATAATTTTTGAAAAAAGGATACTTGATATTCCAAAGTTAAACAGAAAATTTAAAAATGAATTCAAAATAAAGAAAAAAATAACTAAAACGTATTTCGAAATGGAAAATAAAATTTTCAAGAGAAACTTTTCTTATTTTGTAAATAAAAAGTTACATACGAATGATTACCATTTATTTCATTTACATTAATATTAGGTGCTTCAACATACTTATAATATTATATAATAGATAGAGTAAATTAGGTCTATAAAACGTTTTAGGAATGGTTTGAATTAGAATCCATTCACTATTCTCCCATGTCTAAATCATGTCCTCTTATCTTCATCGTGCTGATAAAAATGTTGAATCCCCCTCAATTGGTGCATTATAACACTAAAATAAAAAATCTTCCAAATAGATATTTGAAAAATATATATATTAAAATGATAAGATTAAAATATTTAAAAATAATTTCAACAATTAAATAATGAATAAGATCTTATTGGTTTGGTAAATAAAAATAATTAGGAATATGTATGGTACCAAAAACACAAAATCCATAAGAAGATGCCTTTTAAGAAAAAAGATAACAAATTCAATTTAAAAAATATGAATATATTTTCTTATGGTGGAAAACCCATATGTAAAATAGTCAATTAGAAGTATCATTAAAATAATTGAATGAAACATCATTAATGGATATTTTCATCCTTTTTTTTTGAAAAATCATTCATAACTCATGCTAAATTATTACAGTGCATATCCTATACTATAATAAAAAAACAATTTCTCGGTATAAAAATTTATATTTTTATTCGTAAAATTAAAAAAATTAAATGATATAATTATATATAATATATTAGGTAATAATGTGAAATAATAATTTACTATTATATTTTTACCAATATATAAAAAAGTAGTTATTATTCATCAATTAACAAATTGGAAATTTAATTAACAAATTTTCAGATTGATTGGTCATCCTCAGAATATAATATAATTGAATAATGAAATTGATGAAAGTCCACCACCGGATATGAAAAACAATTTATGTTACACAATATTAAAAAATAATAAATGTTAGTTAATTTTGGTATACTTGTGAAGTTCGTCTTGGACATATTAATAAATATGATTCTAGTAAAATAATCATTTTTAGAATGAAATTTTCTATTAAAATGATGAGAAGAAATATTAATATTATTTTGTCACAAATATCATGAATTTTCTCAACCGCACTAATAAATAAGATGTCCAAAATTTTAAAATTAATTTATTTTTAGGGTAGATCCCTTTACAAAATATGATCCTTTAGAAAATAATATCAAATTTTGAATGAACAATTTTAAAATTACATTGGTTATAACAATATAAACCTAAAAATATATTTTGATATTGATCACTATGCATAAACTATTAAATGTTACATTTATGATCATTTATTTGGGTTTTATATTAATCAATGTTAGTATGATCAATAAATTTAAAAAACTACCTTTTCTATTCTTTATAGAAATTATCATATTTCATAAAATGTTGTTCATTATTATTTTGGGTTGGAATATATATTACTTATTGGGTTATTTTAGAAAAACAGATTTCCTTAACAAAATTCACATGTTTAGCTAGTTCAGAGTAAAAAATTCAATGTGGGGATGAAGGTGGAGATGAAGAGTAATGATTAGAGGAGACAGATGAATAAAATGAAATACAAGAACT
Organism: Viscum album; assembly: GCA_963277665.1. Classification (NCBI taxonomy): domain Eukaryota; kingdom Viridiplantae; phylum Streptophyta; class Magnoliopsida; order Santalales; family Viscaceae; genus Viscum; species Viscum album. The sequence continues at coordinate 1,247,176,662 of OY728147.1, forward strand.
ATCATCATCCCAAACCACAATATGTTTCATATCACATTTAAAAAATCAGCCACATAATGAGATTCAGGTAAGAGAGAATTCACTAGAAATCTAGGATGGTTCATTATAAGTAATCATACATTATTTTTTATTTATCATATTTTTTTTATATGGGACATTTTAACCTATTGTGGATCTTCTTTATTGACTTCATAAGTCAAAATTTATTTTTAGTCAAGATAAAAATTGTATATTGATTATTTTTTACTATATTATTCATCTGTTTTGGCCAAAAGTTTAACATTTCATCAATTATTAGTTGAATCATTATTATTAATAGTTTTGAAAACAAAATAATTTTATATTCATTGACGTTGAATAATTATTTTCTTCTTAATTATTTAATGTTGAATTCTTGTCCTTATGGATAAAATCATATCTTTACCCTATATTTATATTATTCTAATAGATTATATAATTTCCAAAAAATAGGTTTTCCTATTTTTTTAAGTGCCCAATTTATCATTTTAACTAAGGTTTCTATGGAAAAATTGTCATCATTCTGAATTTAATCTTTGCATGAATTATTATATTATGTGAAAATAATAGTAATGAATTTATTTTGATTTATTGAAAAAAATTAAAAAAAATTAATTATAAATATAAAATCTAGTATATGAATCTTTTTTTCCTTCATGATATAATTCTAGTAATTTTTCTATTTTTTGGAAAATACCGTTAAATTTATTTAGTTCAATACTGCAATGTAGGGAGTTCATGAGTTATCTATTATGACCAATGTATATAATTTTATAAGTTTACCACTTATTTATACATTAAATAAATTAATGTATTCATGCATAACCATAGTATATATAGGCCAACCAATTCTACTAATAAAATATGAAAAATTATTATTTCTATAGAAATGAATGGTTTAATCCAATACTAAAGCATATAACTATAAGTTGATTAAATAATTTATACAATTTCACCTAAAACGTGGGGATAAAAATGTATCTTATACCAATTTTTTTCCAATAACAAGAAGGATATATTTCATTGAATTTAAATTTAAGAAATTAAAGGAAATTCCCAATATAAATTCTAATTGAGAAATAATGAATTCGATTGAGAAATATATTTGATACTTATTATAAAGATATTATAAATATTAATTAATAATGATTACTAAGTATAAATTGATATTTTAAATTTATGAAATTATTTTACTCTATAATAGATGTTTAAAATATTCTTAGAGGAATGAAAATTTTGTTAATAGAGATCAAAACTAACATGGATTAATCCACTATGTCTCCTCACCTCAGGTTTATAGGTTTATGTTATTTCTCTGTTTATCTTACTAGAGAACAAGAAATATGTCCCTAATAATAATATTTTGAGAATCTTCTTGAAAATCATCGGCAGCCAAGGAACCCTCACTTTTATTTGTGGTAGTGAGTACACATTATTGAAATAGATATTAAGAAGAATGTTCTTAGTGATATGAAAACCATTACAAGGGAACTTCCTAATAACTTGTTTTGTTTTTTATATTTTTTAAAAGATATATGGAGTTTATAGATGTATTTATATGGATAAAATTATGAAAAAACTATTTTTGTATATTATATGAACATTTATATTTGATAAATTCCTCTCTAGAATCATTTTTGGTGGGCCAAATAAGAATTAATGATCACATTACAAATTGATGCATTTAAAAAACTTATTGTTCGTACAAAGAACCATGGTGACTTATTTAACTCCTAAAAAATTCAAGTAAATATTTTTGAAATCAATATCAGAAATTCATTCATTTCAAAATCTAATTGAGTGTTGGTGGTGCACACAAAATTGAAACATTGACTTGTTGTTTGAATGTAATCATTGAGTTGGTGAAACTCACCCGTTGTCCAGATAGATGCCTGAATATTCAGAATTCCTCCAAAAACTCCTCGGGTAGAAACTATTATACATTGGTTGGTCTAGGGACCTCATGTAGATTCAATGGATTATCTAGATTCCACCAGATGGTTAGTGGACCTTATTATGGTATCAAGTGGGCCTAATTAAGAATATATACTAATATTCGCAATGAACTGGATTGATCGTGAAACCTTTGGGTCACATAACATCACATGACCCTTCATGAATCCACCCATATCTTTCATTTGATCAAGAAAATTCTATTTTTAAGATTACGGTATTCATCAATATATCTAAATTATATTCATTGACCTTCTAGATGGTGTCATTTAACAAATCATTAATTAGCGTGATCTTCCGTGGATAAAAAAAATACATTATAAGGTTCATAAAAACTAAAAGAAGATATTTTTGGAATTCAATTTAAATCCAATAAATTAGAATGGTTGGTTATATAATTTATAATTTTTATAATGAAAATACTTGTTAAAGAGAGGTACAAAAATTGAAGGTGTTCCTTCCAATTCTACTCCCATATTTTATGAAGGTGTTACTTCCATTGTTGAGGGAATTAGGTAAGTGAAACATTCTATAAAAGAGGATCTACGACCAAGATTATTCAGCTCCATTATGCATCCTATATTTAAAGTGGAATATACAAACATTCTAAAATTGAATCATGGTATATTTCCATCCAATTATATCACGATTCATTAGCTAGACCCTACTATTTCCTTGAACCATATATAGGTACCATAAGAATGCTATAGTTATATGTATGTGGAGAGAAAATAAATCCAATAATTACTACCCATGTTTATGTAGAGGTTGATAATATCTACAACTCAAACTTCTTCCAGAATTTAAATACATAATGTGGCTAAAAAATATATACTTGGTCAGAAAGGAGGACACAAAAATATTGTTCTACATTGATATCATAGTCGTAAGAAAATATTTACCAAAATAACATTTTATAGTACAAATCCCCAATTTTTTATTTATTTATCCACATCAATTAAATCGGTATCCTTCAATATTGTATAATATAGTAATACAAAATTTCACAAGGAATATAATGATAAATAGGACACTACATTACGAATAAAACACGGGGTATTTGATTATAAAGTGATAATATTGGAACTGACACATTACTAAGAAAAATATAAATAAAAGGGATTATATTTTCCATCAAATTTTTCTAATATAGTAGAATTACATTTTCTTGAACTGGTGGTGGTCTCCTTATTGAATTTTTCTTTGTTTTATGACCATTATATAGTATTAAATAATCATCAACAATACATTCAAAACAGGAACCAACTTTAATTATATTTTTTCCACTAATGAAGAATTTGACAGATTATATTTATCCCACCATGTCAAAGATGATGATAAAAATATACTTGGATAATTATTAACATTACCTCACCCTAAATTTCAATTTTCTAGGGGTTCGTTTAAAAATTTTCATATATATTTGCATCTTAATTTTAAATTTTTTAGAGATATTTTTCTATTCACCACTCTAATGAAAAAAATGAATCAGCTAAAATGGTATTTTTTTTATCTCAAACTGTTTAACGGTCTCATGAAGTTCCTTATAAACCCACATCTCCTAATCCCTCTTTGTTTAGGAAGGGAAACACGTTGTTCATATAGAATATCTAGATATGTTAGTCGACCTCATCCTTTCACAGAAGAATTATTTTTTAGGGAAAATTTTATATATTACTTGAGATATATAATTCATGAAAAAGGGACAATATAATCTATCAATCATAAAATTTTCATTTGGGAGGATCACAGATGTATAAAAGACGATCATATCATTCGTCACTATTAGGTCTATTTAGTATACTATATCAACCCAATAAAGTATATTTTATCCATATATTTATTATTTTACGAATCTCACTATGTGATATCATTTTATTGAATTTAAATATCTATTTCCTACCAAAAAAACTCAGTTAATGTATCACCCTTAGTAGATTTTTTTATAGGAAACCCCACACTACATAATAATGTACGTGACATGAGATTATCGAATAAAGAGGTTATAATTATGAAAACCCCTCATAAATGGTGGTACACTTATTTTTATTATTCCATCTTATATGCAATATGATAATTAATGGATTATTGGAAGGATAATAAGGTTATCTTTGGAATTTTCAACAATTGAACAACATTTGATTTCAATTCATATTCATTTTTGATAATTAGATGATACTCTAATAATGGTTTTAAATATCAATACCTCATAACTAGTATGGATATACCACAATATATTTCATTCACTCTATTATAAATCATTCATTAATTAGAGTTGTTGATCAAATAAATTAATGGTTAATACTCAAAAAAGGAAGATAATATTTACCCTTGGAATGGTTATTCATGGACAATGATTTTAAAATTTCTTATCATGATTCATATGGACAATTACTTATAATCACAAATCACATTTGATGTTGAATTGTGAAATATTCACTTAATTTTGTAATATCCGTATTTGGACAACTTAATTTTTCTCATGGATCAACAATAGATCATCAATCCATTTAATATTAATAATATAGATGAAATTAATGTAGTTCAAATCTTATTTCTACATTAATTGATACCACCTATAACATAACATTCAAAAAGTTATTGTATATCTATAACAAAATAATAACTCCAAAATTGGACACTCTCCAAAGATAGATTGGAAAGGAAAACAAATTTCACTATAAGGTAAACATCACCCATGATCATGGACTGAATTTGCAGATACAACCCAACTAATGAAAAAGAAGATTTAATGCACCTAAAATATATTTTAGGAGAGTAATCTCTAACTTAAATGAAGTATTTTTATCCTAGATCAAGTATATAATACTAATATATATCCAAGCTCAAATATAAAATTAATAGTCTATGTTAGTTTTATCCAATGATGATAACATATTACCCATTGTTAACTAAAATGATTAATGGATGAATTAGATACATCATTTTCAAAATTAATACCAATATTAATTATACTCCACAAAGTATTTTTGGCCATATAAATTTCTTCTATGGATTTTATAGGTCAATATCCAATGATCATTTCAAGTATAATCATGTATATCCTCACTACCACATACTAATACTCAAAATTGGTAGAGCCTATACACCTCAAGGACTTCTGTATAGTTTCTTTTAGGAACATCATGAATTCACATATTATAATCATATTTGGTGTTCGAAATATGATGCTAAAAGAAAAGGGAACATATTTCTCTACATCAAAATTTAAGGTGTAGTAACAATCATGCACTTTCAAATCTAATAAATCACAATCATAAAATGTAGTTGAAAATGGGAAAATAGATGCCTTAAATAAGACTATTTCTAATTTTGATGAAAAATTATGAATAGAGATAATAAGTAATAGAAATAAAATATTTTTAATCCATTGTGGTAATATTGAACCACATCCTAAACTGGTACCCAATAATCCACATTTTCAATTATGTATGGTGTAGAGGTAGTTCTTCCCATTGAGGTTCAGTTCCCATGACAGAGACTGTACATCTATGATAAAATATTTTAAGAATTAAAAACCGTAGAAGAATCTTGTTTTTATTATGAGTTTTGATGAGATGATTATTTATTTGATACAAAATATAAAAATTATGTAAAAATTTATCATATAAACATTTAGTTAATTGTAAACATTCATTTTTTATTAGATGGATATTTTGTATATTTCAAGAAATCCCCTATGCCTTCTGGATATAAACATCTCAAATTTGAGTCAGGTTCGAAGGATCTTTAAATTGTAAACATTTTATTCTCCAATGGTTTATATTCCACGATCACCATTTATGGAGTTCTCAAAACACCGGCCAATAATGTGGGGTTCCTAAAAAAATACACTACATAATAAATGATATAAGGAAAGGGATATGTGACATTTAACATTGAAACACCAATATCAACCATATAGGATTAATAACTAAATAGAATTATATAATAGTCTAGTTATTTTAAACTACACAACAATGCCCTTACCACATGAATTTAAATGAAATGTAATGTAATTATCCCATGGATTTAAACTATGTTATTCAAACTATATTGTGTTTTATTTGAATTTTTATAGCTTACATAACAAAACCTTCAAAAGATTAAACATAACATAAATAATACTACATTTGTATTCTTATTATTTCATATTTTTTGATAGATCAAAAGTTTTAATCCTCCCTTAACCATGTCCCCATGATGGTTGGAATCCCCTTTAATTGTGACATATCCCCTAGGAAACCATCCATACTAGGCCATATTTCCATGGTTGAAATAATTAATCCACATAGAGGTCCATATTCCCTATAAAAATTATTATATTTTATTTATTGTTCCATTTACCAAATTAAATAATTCCACATCCTAGTTTTCTATATTCCATCAATAAATCATTATTTTTTCTTATTGGTCCATACTCCATCTTAAAATAATATTAACTTTTTTTCATGCTTATGTATCATGTTAATCATTGTTATTCATCTTTTGGATAAAATTCCTAGTCACATCATCTAAAAACAAATAAAATCATTAGTGTCGCACAATACTAAATTTCATAAAAGGATCATGGTATAAGATAGTAAAATATATAGCACTATCATATGTCCTCCATGATGAAATTATATGTAGAAACTACATCCCAGTCTTAAAACATTAATCTACAAGTAATCATGTACTCACCTTGTATGTAAAATTGTGCGTCTAAATATTAATTAATAATATAATTACATCATTTATTCAATCCACTTCTCTTTAAATAGGTACACTTGTAATGTATAGGTTATCATCCAAATTACCATTGCTTCCCATGATGATCACGACTCATGTGTGATTAGAGTAATTGGTAGGATACCTGATACATATAATTTACATCTTAATCGAGCAGTTTAAACATTTTAAGATGGAAAATAGTATTTATTCCCATTATCAGGTGATAAATAGTGATTTCATATTTATCTAGCTCAAACGGAGACATAATGCTGATATACAAAAATATTAAATGTTCCCAACTTTAGAATACATGTGTAACAAATTAATGTTGAAAATCCTTAATTTAATAACTACATGATTGGTTTATTCATATTTTATATGATAGAAATTAAATACATGACCTATCACTATCTTAAGAACCATGAATAATGTGAATTGCCTCTATGTCATATGTGCCAGGTCAATAATGGATCTTTCTTCATGGATCACCTCATGTAAAGAACAATGTATTTAAAATATACCATTAGTCTATATATGAGTTGGATTTGTAAAGGTAATATTATTTTTAGGATCAATATCAGTTATGGTCCATGATAATACGGGATGCACAATGACACCAAAACCTCATATACTAGGGAAAACTGAAATTAAAAAAAGACTCTTTTTTGCTACACTCATGATTATTCTATATAAAAGGTATTATTTTTTCAAAGTATATGTAGATTGATTATTGATTTAAAAGGTTATATATTAATATTTGACTTGTATAATATTGGTAACCCTTTATTTTATTAACACGTTTCACTATTCAATAATGTGATAATCATCTCAAATTAATTGTACAAAATCACTCGCATGATTTAGATCCATGAAAGTAAATTTATTAAAGAACAATTTGTGACATTATTCTATTTCATAGGTTATGTAGGAATTATTGGACCTTGTATTCTAGGACATATCAAAAATTCCAAAAAATAATATTCCATCTATCATAGGAGAACTATATCTATATGGAAAATTACATATATTTTACTAATGAGTAACATCTTCAAGAAAGTGATCATCACCCCTTTCTGAAGTGAACGATCTAGGTTAGTGTTGTAGGAATATACATAATTTTTATCATGATATTTCTGATTTCCAATGATACATTGTAATATCCAAAATTCTAATAATCTATTATATTAATTGATGTTTTGATCCCACAATCATGTATTTGTTCACTGTAATACAATAAGAAACCTTAGTCAATTTCCCTATTTGACTATAGGATGAAAAAATTTCATTTTTCTATTTATGATTTAATTAAGTGTTCAATATATAGACATATGATATTTCAATTTTCATGGACCCTACATAAGTGAATCATCATCCATAACCCAACATTATACATTTAACAATCGTCCAGAATTGTAAAATATAAATCCTTGACCATATAACCACATGTTTTTCAATGATGGAATGTGATAACTATGAATTTTATCTATAAAAACAGGCCCTATAATGCATGGTGAAAATAGAAATACATATGATAAATAACCCATTCAATATACATTTTTATTAAATAGAGGTAAACCTTTTACCCAATGCAGTATCTCGTAATAACATTACACTAGTATCCAATTTCAAATAGTCTACCAACTCTCATCCATCTCTAACTTTTGATAAATAATGTTTTCATAGTATATTATTTACACCTACCATAATCCATCTATTGTTGTGGATTATATTATTCTAAATTTTACATGTCCATCTATGTTATTAATCAACAATGATATATTTTTAACATCCAATTCTTGAACACATCAATAAAGAGGAGATACGTTTAGATATAAAGACTAATATATGATCATTTTTTAATGTATAATGATTACCTTAAACTGAAATTAAAATGAACATAAAAAATTTAAATTTAAAATACATGTAAACCATGATGTGATAAAAATGTATTCTTCTATCTATAAACATCACTTTAATGATTATTACACAGAAAAACAATTAGAGCATAAAAAATAAATTGAAATAAAAAATAGTGGGATCCATATTTTCTCCCTAGTAATATATGAATTATGGTCACCTAACCCCATGTTCATGAAAAATTAAGATCAATAATTTTTTATTTTCCACAACTTTATTAATATCTTAAAAAATATTTCTATTTTATTTGTTTTAATAACCTTCTAGAATAACACTTTTTCCAACAAACAAATTTCAATTCACAAGTGTTTGTATCAATATATACATTATAGACTTTATAAATGAGTGTAATAAAATTAGAGGTTCACTTATATGTTGATATTCATGTATTACCTCTTTTGGAATCGCATGTATTCATTGTATAGTTTCCAAAATAAAAACATATTTTTCCTCAAGGGAGTGTGCTATATCATCGTATACCTTAGAAGCATCAAAATAGAAAATATCAACATAATAATTATTAGTGTTCATTACTTGTGTTCATGTCCCTTCTTGTAATCCTCAATTAAATCATCTTCAACCATGGTTTAAATTTTCAAAAATACATCAACTGAATATTGATTGGAGACATTTAGTGTTATGAATTTGAGCATCATTCTCACTTTTAATACTATAGTATAATACCCCATTCTGTGCACATTATTTTGGAAATCATCTAGTATCAGTATAATATGCATGAAGTTAATCATTATCTTTATTTGGATCATGTAGTGAAAAATTTAAAAATGTTAGTATATTTTATATTGGTGTGACAAAAAATAAGAGATATAACACATTACCGACTGATACACAGTATAAGTTGTTCAATGAATAAAAAATTTAATTTATTTCTATGACATCAGTTATATTGGATTTTGAAAGAAGATATGATATAAATATAAATAGAACATTGTTTATGGGTTCCGATGTATGACTCAAAAAAATTCTTATTATGCAAATCTATTATAATGATCTAGGAAAAAATAGAGGAGAATATTGTTCCCAAAAACTCATTTAAGGCACTCTAGTGCCCTCATTAGTAAAAACTTCATAAAAATGGTCAATAATACAAGATATTATAGTACATAGAATAGAATAACTAGAAATTCCTAAATTTTTGGCATCAGGATAAAATCTATGACCCCCCCTCCACTAACACATGCATCTTTATCCATTGTTACACTCTCAAATTAAAGTGTCCCATATATTGTCTTTGTGACATATATAACTAGGAAATTCCTTTATTATATATTATCATATCTATTAATATTTAATTTTCCTCCATTCATGGTAGTGTTTTAGCTTCATGGGGTCACATTATTTGAATTACAACTATCTTCATTCCTATTTTCATAGAATATGTTGTGACATTGAGAATGATTATCATGGATATGATGAAAACATAATATTCAATAAAAACCTTTCTCGATAATATAATTTAAAGCATTAAAATTATATGATATCAATTATTTATATCGTTATTACTCATTTTAAATACCCATTTGATATAGTAGATTATTAGTTTTGAAAACATAATCCCCTTGAGATAATATTTTAATCTTTTTTGATATGAAAATTATCTACATTAACAAACTTTTCTAATTAAATTATTTTAGTGGGTATATTAAAAAAATACCTCTAAATATTCATGTATGAGGAAAGGAGCCCTATATTTAAAAAATAGTCATACTATTTTCATTTTCAATGTATATTTTTCAAATGGGATATATTTTTTGGAAAATTAAAAGACATTTCATGTACTTTAATGAGGGAGATCAATTTTCATGATCAGTTTTATATTCATAAAATTTTAATATATTTTTTGAATAATATATTGAGATGTATTAAAAGTTTACGTCATAAAATATTTCTTAATTAATCACAAAAATTTAGGGATTTGATGAATATGATGATGAAACATCTTAATCATAATTTAATTAAAAATTGATATTTATTGTGAAGATACTTATATGATGTTTTATTATATCTTTTTACATCATACACTAATAATTACACAAATTTATTTTTATTTATTTATATAAATAAAATTACATAATGGTATATCTAAGGATGGCTTCTTAAATACCTATAAAAGAGCCACCTCAACCACAACAATCCATACAAGTAGGAAGTTTCATAGGTAATTGAGGATATGGAGCTATAAATACAGTTCACAAAGAGGGGTGGTACAACATAATGGATTATAGCAAAAACACCTAGAAGCTTGTTCCCAAATCAGAGTCAGTTATACACTACCGTCCATTTTTACCCATGTCTTATTTACTAAACTACCACTGTGTTCCCTCACTGTAATGATGTGGTACTCACATATACCATGAAACTATTCTAACTTAATTTAATATATAGATAGAATAATAGTCATACATTAAGTCAAAAAAATGTTTTATAATCAATAAACTATAATATTCCCCTATTAAGAGCCTTATATAAACAATATCAATGCCAATGGTTCTTATATATGATTAGTCCATTTAAGGTTACCCATCCCCATAATGCAGCAATAATCCTTCAGATCATGATTTGAAATATAATAACACTGAATGAGTTATTAATGAATGAAATAGATAAGTGAATAAGTGGGTATCTATAGTACACAATATTATAAAAACTAATATTTTTTCACATGTTCATGAAATATCTCAAATTCATGAGTTATTAGTTGTTTTAAAATAATGATTAAGGTAAAATAGGGGCCTATAGAGATTAGTTTTGTTAATTTTTAAATCCATGAATATCAATTTCATGTGATGTTTAAATGAAAAAAAAAATTATTAGGTTGATCCAATAGACCACACTATCACATTATAGTCATGTGATAGAAATATGAGACAATATTCATTAGCCTGAAAGACTTTATCATATCATTAGATATTCTATTTAATTATAATAAAATGATAGCCTAATCTCAATTTCATCATGAGGTGCATCTTAGAGGATGCCATTGAATATGGATCCTCTGACAATAACTCATGATCATGAGATTCTCTAGGGATATATGATCTCTAAGCCTTGATATATCAACGAGATCAACATCAGAATGGCAGATGATGATTTATTTTATTTTTCTAGTAGAGGATCATGTAACACTCTAATGAATACGTGAATTGATTTACCCAAAAAATCATTTGATCATCTTAGGATGAAACCAATTTATGATCAAGCATACAATGATTAATCATGATTATATAACTCACCATACATGAAATCAATAACATGTGACCTCATTCAAAAGGATTTCATGATATCCTTCAAACATTTATATGTATCTTCCAACCCATCAAACCATTGTACATGTAATTTTTAACATGTCTTGTGTTAAATATTTTAGAGGATGTTGCCTCTAAAAAAAATAAGAATCCATTAAAAGTATATTATTACATGATAAAACAATAGGAAGATGGAGAAATAAATGTATTTAGAGGTTCGAAACATTATACTGTCCTATTTAATAATTATTTGAGAACTTCTTAATAACAAAAAATATAATTTTTAAAGGATAAATATTTTTAATCTCATAAATAAGTAATTTTTTTTTGAACAAGTAACCATCTGTGGAAGTGTTCATCACATGAATCTATATTGAGTATTTTATATTTTTATTAGAAATTAAAGCATCTAATAACATTTTTCGATCTCATAACCTAGTTACTGTTACATGATTTCATGAATCCATTATCATTTTTTAAGAAAATAACCCTTTATTTTATTGTTATTATCAATATTATATCTCTACAAGATACGTAATCCTTACAAAATATAAAAAATTGATATATTATTTTTTTTGTTTTTTCCAATTTATAGGTGATCCTTTTGATCATACATGGTCAGTGGGATAATACATATGATATATTTTTAGTATATATTTCATGGTTATTTATTCTAGAATAAGGTTGATCTCTTCCTCACTTGGACTTGTTCATTATGATTCATTCTCATACCTTTGTATTTCTATTATAGTGTAATATATATTCAAATCTAGTTTTTGAATGCGTGTAATATTCCATTATCTCACATTTCCCTTATCAAAAATTACTTCTATGTATAATTATTTTAGATTCAATGCTTTGATACCAATAATTGGTTCATAAAGATTATGTATATGGATAACTAAAAGAGGATGGGTAAATTGTTTATATAATAACGTTAATTTTTATACTTAAATGAATTAGTTTTAAGAAAATTAATCAAATGAAATTAAAAAACCTCCTATTAATTAAAATTTAATGGCCCTTTGGTTAGATTATAAATATATCTTAATGAGGTTGATTCAAATTCTATATAATCCATAGGATATAAAAAATATAAGTATACATTACACTTTATAGAATCTTAGTGAGAGTAATTTATTTAAAATTAATCACTAAAATAATAATATTAATTTATTAAAAAAGTATTATAATCATAGAAATTGTGATAAAATATATAAAAAATTTAGAAATGAATATTTATGAAAATTCACATTCGTTTACAATAGTAGCAGAAATAAAATAAATGTAAATTAATACAATACATTTAACCAAAAATAAAGGTTATAAAATAAACAAGGATGATGGTAACATGATATACACATTAAAAAAAGACTATCATACCCACACCTAGGTAATCCCTTGATACGATTATCTACATTGGTCTTCAATTTTATCCACAATAGTTGTTGATCAGGAAGGTGATCATATCCTCTATCTTCCTAGCTTCATATTCCCTTGATCTAGATGATTATTGTTACCTCTAACATTCGTTCTATGTAATCCACTAATCATAATCACAATTATTAGCATCACTAAAAAAGAACAAACTCTTGAGATTCACAATATATTGAACAAGCAATACACAACATGAGATCCGCCAAGATTTTTCACAGAGAATATTTAGCACATGTCTTGTAATGTGACATAAATTAATTTATTCTTCAACTTTTTCAAATGACCTGGTATTTATAGGCATTCATCCAATTGGTCATCTTGATCTGCAATAATCATATATTTTATTCACGATTTTACAGAGGAACATGGACACCAATCACATCAATGATCATTTGAAAATTGAATGAAAAATCTAATTTTAATTAGAATATAATAAAAAAAATTATTTTTATTAGAAATACATAATTTCATTATGATATAATATCATGCGTATGATAACAATGTTTCCAATAATTTTTTTTATGAGAGATAATACGATTTATATCATTGTGAAAATATTGTCAGTAAAAATGATTATAAAATGTGATTGATATAAATCATATTTCCTAAGAAAATTTAATGAACATTCATAATCATAAGTAAACATTTATACTTATATTCCCATGAGGACTAAAACACATTTTAATATGATATTGAATAAGTATAACTCCCCCTTATGATAAAAAAATATCTAAGAATGATATTATTTTACTTTTATAAAATTTTATCCCCCAGATTAAATAATTCTCCCATGTATATATCGTTATCTCTTTTTAAATAAATATCACATTTTTTTAATTCATAATCTCTATTTTTTAATTACAAAAATGTGTTGGGAAGGTTTTCTATTACATAAAAATGTGGTTTGAGAAACAATTAAAAATATTGGTGGATTTAATCATCAAGAATAAATGAATGATAACTCACCAAAAATACATATAAAATATTAAATGAAACATTTTATAATGAAAAAAAGATCTATCAATTTAAAAATGAATACAAAAAGATATAGAAAATTCATGTCTTCTTCTTATCCTTCTATATGAGGCCTAAGAAAATTGTTTTCATCATCACTAATTATTTCTATCCTCAGTCATCAATCCATTAATTTCCTACTAAATCCAATTATTTTAGTCATTTACGGAAAGTTACTAATCTTTACTATGATTTAAATCATGCTGATAACAAATATTTTATTCTAAAATATGATATTTTTCACTTTGATTTTATTTTTCAATTATTGTGTATATGTTCATTCTTCCTAATGTTGAATCCATTCTTATTAATCCTTATATGATTTTTCTTAAACATAAAACATGCCATTCAACTGAAAAATTTGATTACTCGTATAAATTAGTTAGTAAATGAAATTCAACTACCATTTAATTTCTTATGAGATGTATTCCAACATCCCTTTCAACTCCATGATTTCACATGACTTGGTATCTTTTGAGGTTTTGAAATTTTGTATGAATAGAAAATTTATGGAAGTTTCATTACAGAACCTGTTAAAGGTAGTTGTGAGTTCATTTTCTAGCATCCTAATGTAATTAATTGGGTCTTCAGAGTCCTTGATATTTGAATCATCATTTTGTGACCACATTGCCACATTTTTTATGGATTTTTTTTGTGTAAAATTTTAAAATCTGTTGAAATTATATATTTTCCCCGAAGAATAATATTTCATATACCAACAATATTCCCATGAGAATTTTCTTCAAATGAAATTATTCTTCATTTCATATTAATAATTATTTTAAATAAGTATTTTTATCCCATCATATGATAGGGACATCCAATATACATTAACTGGGTATTATTTTTTTTGTTACATCCAATGTTATCCTGAAAACAAATCAATATGTTTTTCAGAACCAAAAAAGTCATTGGTATAGAAATGTTAGTAAAGAAATTGGATTCCACATTTTTTTTAAACAATGTGCTTTATAGATCGCAAAATATTGTATTTTGATTAATGAATGTTTATTATTCCAATGACCTCTACATTAGCATTTATTCTGAAAGAGGTAATTTTTACGAACAAAATTATTGTTACTAAACATTAGTTTTGAAAGAGAATATCCCATTATTGATATTCTGCCTTGTTGAAGGATTTATTTATAAAATTCATCAAATACATCCTTAGTAGTGGTAATGTTTGAATAAAGTTTAATTAAATAAACAATGTCATACATTAAATGTATAAATGAATTCATATCCATTTTTATTTTAGTTTCAGAAGTTATTTTTGATTCTAAAACATTTTTCTCATTAAATAATTTTTCTAAATTATAATAAATCATATCATTCAAAGAATTACACATTTCAGAGTTTTTAAAAATACAATTTATTGCAATTTTGTTTATATTAGGGAATTTTGAAAAATATGATACTTCCTATGTAATTTTATTATATTTTTCATTCTTATGATTCATACATTATAATTTTCGTTCTCATGTTATTTTAAAAATATAGAAATTTCTTCATTAAAATGTAAATTATTATTATCACTAGATAAAGATGGTTATTTCTCTGATGATTTGTAATTATACCAGTCATGATAATTTTAATTTAAAGGCATATTATTTAATTAATCAAAATTTTATACCTTATCCATAATACATTGACTTTCATAAGGTATTCTGACATATAGGTTAATATTTTTTGGTAAAAATTGTCATTTTTTAAGGATTAAACAATGAAATATCCACCATTATCACCCCTTGAATTATTTTTTCATGAATTTATTTCCATTAGTGTAATAATTTTTTTTCAATTCAATTAGAATTCCATTAATTTCTGTCAATACGTTTATTTTTTGGATAGTCAGATCTTATATGTTTAGAAGTATTATTATCGTAACAGGTAACATCAGAATATTTCTTGTTCTTTATTACCTTATAAAAATACAAAAAAAAATTATCAACAATCTTGATAATTATTTGAGAAAAATTTCTATACATCCCATTAATTTTATATATCACTTTTGAATGACTATTTAATAACCAATTTCTTTAATGATTTTACAATATTATCAGAAGACTATGCCTTTATCTGTTTTGAAGTTGAAGTAAAACCAAATCCAAAATTCTTCTTTTTAGAAATAACATCATAAAATTTAATCATTCCATCATACATTAAGAGAGTTTTATAAAAGTCATCACGTTTAAGATTTTTAAACATCTTGGATTCATAATCTACTATTCTCTTTGATTCCCATCCATTTGATGTAATATTAATGATATTTTCAACAATAATTTCATCATATAATCCTTTTTCATTCATGGATGGTAGACTATTATCAATTTTCATAATCCTTTTATGTACCTTATTTAAAATATCAGCATAAGGAAATTCAAAAGTATGGTAATCAACTCTTACCAAATCTCTTTCAGTTTCAATAACATTTGATGTTATAAAATGAGTACTTTTTGTCTTTTTTCCAAATATGATTAGATTATTCACAATATAAAATCTATATATATATATTTATTATCATAGAATATAATAATATTTTTATCAACATGTAATTTATATAATATTATTACATTTTGTATTTTTAAAAGTTCTATTTTTTTATGAATTTTGATGTCACTATTAATCTTAAAAAAATTATCAACTTGTATTGATAAAAAAGGATTTATTTTATCCCTCCTATATACATAATAATTACCTTTAACAATTGGTATCCTTGTAAGATTAAAATTGTCAATAGATCCAATATTTATTCATTCCATCATTTAAAAATGATACAAACAAAATATTTTCCACTAAAAACATTAGTATAAAAAATTTTATAAACAATAATTGTATAACAAGAAATAATGTTAACATGTGAAGAATAAATAATCAGTAATTACGAGTAGTGGAAGCCTCCTCTGATAACAAATGTAAGTAAAAATATTATAATGAATTATCTTGGATACTAATTATTGGATCAGAATGTATATCTAGATGGAAAATTAAAAGGAGGGTTAATTGAATGATTATAAAAATTTATTTTTAACCTCAAATGAATTATATTAAATTATTTTAATCTGAAGGAATTTAAAAAAACTATTAAAAGAATAGCATACCCGCTCATTGGTCCGATTATAAATATATTGTAATCAGGTTGATTTTAATATTTTATAAGTCACAAGTCACCAAAAGAAATTTAATCATACCTTAAAATTTATAGAATTTTTATAATAATAATTTATTTAATCATAATTGCCTAATTGTAATCACAATTTTATAAAAAGTTATCTTAATTAGTGAAATAATTATCAACATAATATAGATTAGACAATTGAATATATTAAACAATTCACTTTCTATTAAAATGGAAATGGAAATCAAAATGAAATACATGTAAATGAAAAAGAAAATATTTTAACCCAACGAGATGGGTACACAATAACCTAGGACAAGGGTTCCTTTATATATACATTGAAGAAATCCTATCTTACCCACACAAGGGTATTTCCTCCATATAATGATCGGATTTGGTCAGTGTGCCTATCCCTGGCAGCCCTCGATCAAGAAGGTGATCCAATCCCTTATCTTCGTAGAAGCAGATGTCCTCAATCAGGATGATGATCAGAACCTCATAATTCTTATATAAATAATCCTTTAGTAGAAAACTCAATCATCATTTTACAATTGAAAAAAAACTATTGAGTGTTACACATATATAAAAATAGAAGATGAAATATTGTATATATCAGAGCCTTCACTTGTAAAACTTTTAGTTGCACTCTCATACAATGTCTCAAATTCACTTCCTATTCATCAATATCATATGACATTGTAGTCATAGGAATTCAACCAAATAATAATTTTGATCTCCAATTGTTTTATTTTCTCTATAATTGTCATAGGGATTTGGACACCTAGCACCTCAAAAGTCATATGAAAACCAAATTAAAAATATCATTTTTATTATAATATAATTCATAACATCATTATAATTTAAATGAAATCATTTCATTATGATATAGTTTTATGGTATGATAAACTTGAGGCCAATGATATACATTATGAGAGTCATAAAAATTTATATCATTACAAAAATATTGTCAGTACAAAAGACTGGACAATGGGTATAGAATAAATTGTAAGCAATTTGTTCTATAAAAATCATATTCACTCTGAATGATAATCATTGAATGAGTTATTTCTACAATTCCCATGAGAAATAATTTTATCTTAATCATTATGAAAATCATAAAGATAAAATATGAATTTTTTTTGTAAAACTATGTCATCATGATAAGTATGATAAAAAGATTCTTGAAATACTTTAGTCATAAAACAGTTAGTAATTATGAATTTAGGAATAAATTTTTTATTTTTAAGAAAAAATGAACTGATAAGTCAAAAAGTGACTTTTGAATCGACATGTCTCATATAAAAAAATATATCTAAGATTATTACCCCTATAGGAAAAGAAAAATATATCCATGATAGGTCTTCCCAAAAGGTGTAATATACGTCATATATTCTAGGTCATTCAAATATTTTTAATCCACATTCATTTTTCATACTGTCACACCTAGCATAACCCATGTATCCCACATGAAAATTCAATTATGTATATGTACCTAACGATTATAGTAAATTGGGACATATTCACAAAGAATCTAATTATTTTTCACCATCCATTATAGGATGAGGATTTAGTCCCTAACAAGTGATTTTCTAGGTATAATTTCCATTCATGTTGAATTGTAAAATGAGGTTGAACAAAAGTTATGTCTCTATTTTTAAGTTAAAAATGATACACATGGTTTAAACATGTGATTCTATTACTCTCTTATCACAATGGAAATATATCCCTCATGGAGATGCTAATTAGGTGTAATCCCTATCATATATATATGGAAAATATCATAAATGTAATACCTTATCTATTATAATGTTGTTTCACATTTCATGTCATTGTTATCCCACATTGTAATACACTTTTGTCAAAGTCCCTAATTCATCAAGTTCATATTGACATGTTATCCATGATTTTGATTATATGTACTCATCCATTAATGGATATGGTATGATCATGTTCACTAAAAATCTCTTCATACAAATTTAATCACTCTTATAGATCATAGCTATATATTACCCATGTGTGGAGTAACCATTCCCCATTTATAAGTTGATGAGGAATTAGCCCATACATTGTGAATCATTTTTTTGTGTAAGTACCAAAACATTCCATATAAAAGGCTTTATCCCTCATGGGATTACAATATTTTTTAATCCCAAAATTTTTCCTCACATGTCTACATTCATCGGGTATGATACACATTCCTTGGGATTTCATTACAAGTGTATGTCCTATTTAATTCAAATTGTAAAATGTGCATGAACATCCATTATCTCTTATTTATAACAATGAGAATTACTTATGTATAATTATAGATATGTTTTGATTAAACCATTAGGAAATTTTATTTATATCAACAACATGTATTTGTATTAGGTTTTTTCCATAACCCATCTTCTAGGGTCGTATAAAAGAATTATTCCCCACTAAAATCTCTTATTGTCACAACATTTTGGACATAGTTATCTCAAATGGTAATGAACCTTCTGTCAGGTATGAGAATATTTTTTCTAATTGGGATATATTCACTATTATTTTTATTATATTTTCATATCCATCATCATAAAAGGTATAAACCAACATCGTGTGCATCCAATCTAATGAAGACCCTAACTCTTGGAGAATATATGCCCAAATTCTTCTTGTTTTAGATTAAATTTCCACATATATATGTGGATGATGAATGAACCAAAAATAATCATTCCCTCTAATTTATATACATTTTATTTCCTTCCTTGAGGCTATATCTATCATTGGAAACAATTATAGTGTATTACCTAATAACATAATCAATTATATAAATTCATCAAAATCCATATACATTACATTGATATTCTTTCAAGGTGTGTTCCACATTTCAATAAAATAATATAATGTACTCAATCCTGAATTATCTATGGTTTTTGACACCAAGAGATAATCATGTGGTATTATAGACCTAATTTATATACACTATTAGTAAAATTTAAATACTTCCTTGATGATCCTCCTCATTAGGTTAATTTAACCTCCCATATTTATGGCCATTATCATAGGCATAAGCAATTATTTGTTCTTTAGTTTTATCAAAGTTCATTCTAACTGTATCTAATATGGAAATACACTTGTTTGAACATCCCAAACATTATAAAAAATAATTAAATATTCTCCAATAATTTAATAACCATTTTCTAACCACCAAGGGGCTATGAGAATATTTTATCTGTTAGCTTTTAGGTAATACACACACAATCTCTACATGAACAATAGACATTGATTTCATTTATAAACTGGATACATTGGATTATTATTTAATGTTCATGCCCTAAATCCATCAAAAAAATTTCATCATATATATATATAAACCTTTTATTTACATGGACATATTACCATTTATGATAATAATTCCATCCATATATTACATAGTCTATGTGTTCTCATGTCCCATGTCGAAGTGCACATCCTCAACATATGGTGTTTAACGTCTTGGTAAATGTATTCACTATATTATGTGAAAATAAATTTTAAATTACCCCATTATACAATGATAAATTACATAGTAAACATCATCATTATTGAAATTAATTTTTTTGATACACAGCGATTTTAACATCCTTTGTCCATGATATTAAAGTGAAAAACAACTGATCTACAAGGTCATTGATTACTTATTTTACATGATATTTTGGACACCACATTGAGTTTCACGACCAAAACTAATACTTAGTATCAACTAATTATTTTAATTTAAAATTTAAATATATCTCATTGATGATAATACATTTTATAGATTAACCCATTAGTTCTCTATAATCTGATATAATATTTTTCAAAAAATATAATCCCTAAAATCTATTTATCATTGGGTTATATTCCCCATGATTATTAGTGGGATGGAATAAAACTATAATCAGGAATATGATATTGTGGAAACTCGATAATTTTTATCACTTCATAATATTCCTTTTAAGTCATATCTATATCTTGGGGGGTCCATAATAGTGTAATACCCATAACCGTTCTTTACATGACCACATTTTCTCCAATACCATATCATCATACATCATAGAATGGTTGGTGAGGATAAAATAATATCAGCTAGCTTATAAATAGTCACCATTATTCCTTCAATCCATCAACAAAAATGTTATGATCTCCCATTTCACAAATCGAGTGTAAAGCATTTGGTATTAGAGGTTATGGTAATATATTATAATGTTTATTTACCATATCAATCATCCCTATAATATGATGTTAAAATATATAGAAAACATAAAAATAATATGACTTCTTGTTCATTTTTATGATAATAGATATGATTCCTCTCTACAGCTCAAGTCCCCATTACAAAACATTCCACTTTCCCAACATATTTACATATATAATTACATGTACCATCTTAAATAAACTACTAAAGGGAAAACCACAATCCCATAAGACATATTGTATCCACATTACCATATATCTCATGTAAATCAAATGTCCTCTATGTATGAAGTTAAACTATATAATTTAAATTTAAAATGCATGGTATCTGATTCTAATATGCTAGTATTTATAAGACACATGGAAATTGGTAAGCCATCATATTTTTCATTATGATTACCCCATAAACCATTTCATATCTTATTTCCATATACATAAAATCTATCATGGAAACCATGGATGTTTACTTATCATATATTTCGTATAAGGATATATTGTGTATAAATATTTAATATGTCCATATATCCATATATTCATAAACTAAATGGAATTTGATATGTTATGACCTAGGATATATAATACTCTTATTTGATGTTTGAGACCAACATTGATATCCCCCAAATTTTATTTTTTTTATTTTAAAATTCCTTACTATAAATCTATAGAGAATATAATTTATATTTTATTAGATATATAGGATTCCACACCACGTCTCGAAAAACATATGTAATATATATTTTCCACAAAATACAATTAACCATATAATTTAGATTCAGATCCACTTTTTATATAGATGTGTTCCCATTACCTGTAAGTCACAATCGATAAATTTTCTTTTGGGTAACTACAATATTAATAAAATTATTGTTTAGGATTCATAAATGGGTCTTAAATCTATAAGTATGTCCCATATTATTTAATAATTCCCCAAAAATATGGTTTTATCGGGCTAGATCTCCCATCTCCATTATTCAACCCATATTCAAGAAGTAATTGATATGTCATAATGAAATATTACCATTGTAATAAAACATAATGAAGGAAATTTATCTAATGGGAACATAATATAGATTGAAAAAACAGTTTGAATAAATGATTAATGTCATCATTTTAAAATCCAACCCCCTAGGTCCCATTACCCAATATTCTATCGTTTGTCAAATATTTTCCCAATATGAAACCATCTTAAACTATTATATAGATATTTTCTCATATAGGTTCTCCCTAATCCATCTCTCAAGATATCCAAAGACATCCTTCATCAAAAACACTAGTATATTATATAAGATTTAGATTGATTTCTAAATACCAATACATCAGAATGCTCCATGGTAAGACAATTGTATCAAAACAATATCTACCATAGTTTAACCCTATCTCTATCCCCACATTCTGGAATCAATACTCTTTCCAAAAGACTATTCTATATTTCATTATGGTGTTATCCAAGGGATAAAATCCTATGTTATAGGTAATTTTATCAACCATTCTCTATTAAATATTATCTTATTAAAACCTGTAAAAAATGTTGGTCATAGTAGAGTAATCAAGAGGGGGGTTAATTGAGTATATATACAAAATTTTTGATTGAAAAGTATTCTTAGAAAGATTCCCTAATAAATTTAAATATAGCCCAGTTAATCAATGTAATACGGTTACAAATGTTGGAATATTTAAATAACTTCTCAGAAGAATTATTAATTCTCAGTAATATTAATATCAGTTATTAACCATAATTTTGAATCTATTCTAATAAGAAGAAACTATTATAACCTCTATCCAATATTAACTACCAAGGTAAATTTATTGACTTATGAATTGTATAGTAAAATAGAGTAAACTAAATCAAACATCACAGTGAATATAAAACAAGTGGTTCAGTATCAAGCTGATACCTAATCCACTCAACATGGTGATCACAAAACACCAGGAAATTTATATTAATAACGTTGATCCACACACTGGATAATGGTAAACAACAATATATAGTATTGTCATGGTCACACGACCTCTTTCAAAGTACTTTATAGGTATGAACTATCAAGTCACACAGGGACCTCTTCCATTCTTATCTGTTTGAATACACAAGTGTAAAATGATTTATGAGAATGTATATCTTATATCCTTTAGTTTCATATAGGAGACGGTTCATGTTATTAAACAGGCACGCCGATACACTTCTCAAAATTTAAAAATATTACACAATAGAGAAAAAATTATGTGGTAATGTAAGAAGTTCTATTATTGTTAGTTTAAGGAGCTCTAAACTTCTGGGATGAAGTAGTTGCCGGAATTGAGTCCTCTTACAAAAATCAGAGCATCACAGGTCAACATGATCTAGGTTTTGTTCTTCGTTTATTTGATTGTGATAAAATTTTCTCAACTCTAGGATTTTATTATGCTTCATGTGTTGTTCGGAGGTGTCAAGTTTCATATGTCAGTTATTATTTTAATAATTCTCATCATTCTTCGTTATCATGCACACTTGTTTATGTATCCCACTTTTTTCATACCACAATATTATTTTTATTCATGGAATGCTTGTATTGGATCTGATAGGATGAATGTATTCTGCACCTCATACTTGTTACCTTTATTTGACATGTCTAAAATGAAAATTTTATTATGTTAGTGCATTTAAAAGAATCAAATATGACTGTTATTGATTAAATTGAAAAAAAAACAAAACAGATTAAGAAATGGTGTCACATTTTTCCAGAAAATAATGCCTCTTTGAAATGGTGTCTCTATTTTTTTCTTTTGAATGATGTGACAATAATGATGGCACTACTATATAGGATCAAGAACA
Source organism: Viscum album (assembly GCA_963277665.1). Lineage (NCBI taxonomy): Eukaryota > Viridiplantae > Streptophyta > Magnoliopsida > Santalales > Viscaceae > Viscum > Viscum album. The sequence continues at coordinate 1,247,201,086 of OY728147.1, forward strand.
GTCAACACTAATGTGGTGTTTGATCATAGTGTCTGATCACAGTGTTTGGATCGTCACGGTGTCTGGATGGTCACAGTCTCTGGATGGTAAGGGTGTTTGGATGGTCATGGTGTCTGGATGGTCACGATGTCTGTTTCACGGTGTCAGTTCACGGTTTCTGGTCATGGTGTCAGTTCACGGTGTCTGGTCATGGTGTCTCGGTCATGGTGTTTAGGTCCTTTTCTAGAAATATATAACATGTGATAGACTCATAGTTTCTCAAACATAGCCAAATATATATGAATAGACATAAATATTTATATTCCTTGACTGTATTAGACTTAATCATTTATCATGGAAATCCATCATAACACGCACTCAAAATAGTTTACAATCATTAAACATAGCACATATGATATTGGATAGGTTTATTCAATTCATTAAGGAAGTAATCATATGTATAAATGATTTTAGATAGATTAAACATATTTAACATGATATACAGAATATATAGGCTTTTTGATCATTAAAACATGCTTGACACATGAGGATTCCATCAATATCCCCCGTTTTGAAGATCACCAATCATGTGATTGAGATATTTGTTCATAATAAATGTGCCTCTTCTTTAGTGTTTGTTTATGGTAAAATTTTCTCCCCCTTCTGGGATTACCAAAAAGATTTCAAATGTAAATAACAGTATATATAAGATGATTTTATAATGAATTGGATAAAAAAGTATCAATAAAAATAGTAAGAATACAGAATACAAAAATAATACATATCAAAAGATAGTATTCACTTTTCTTCAGAACTATCTTGTCTTCTCTTTTCCCATGGAAGCAACATCAGAAGAAGTATCCATAAGATAAGAGGTGGAAGTGGAAGAAGGAATTGAACCATTTGTTAGAGAAGGTAAAGAAAGGCCTTCATAGATAGAAGGGTCCATGTTAGGTGAAGTGGAAGATTGAGGCAACTGTTGATCAAATATAACAGTTCTAATCTAGCTCATAGCCTGAGAGACAGACATAGATGTTGAAGAAAGGTTATAAGATGAGATGGTAGGAAAACTAGATCTCAAGGGTGCAGCTACAAGAGCCACAATAGCAGTACTTTGTACATAAAGATATGGCCTAAAAATCTTGATTAACTCAGCAATAATCTCTTCACCATAATACATGGATTTCATAAATTCATCCTTGTTATCAATAAATATATCCAACAATGGAATAAAATATTTGAGATTTTGGACATGAGTTTTGGAAGTTTGAGGGACAGGAGGGATACTCAAATTCACAACAAGGTACATGAAGTGGTTGGCCATGTCATGATTGTAGATGATCTTATTGATGTAGAAGTACACCATCTTTTTAATTTTCCCTGAGCATCATTTTCATGTTTGGAATGAATTCCCACCAAATCAAAAAATCTATCACTATTCATGAAAACATTAGATAGATATTCATTTTCAAAGACACTGAGCAAAAATTAGAGTTCTTATTTAACTACTATTCTAAGCAGATCACTATCCAAAAAGGGTCGAGATGATTTCCCCGACAAATAAGAAGTTGTAAAAATTGAAGTAAAGGACTTTGGTTGATTTATAAATTTTTGGAGGAACCCTTATATTCATTACTAACATTTTTAAGACAAATAAAAAGGGCATGCATCTCAAGAAATTTTTTACATGTTTCATTCCAGTAACATTTCAGTCATGGAGATTAGATTAGGAAATATTAGGGAGGTTACTTCCAGTAGAATCTGACTTCCAATATTGACAAATTAATGAGAGGCAATTTCTGGTCTAGAGTTCATTACTATCTAAATTTCATCAACCATAAATTTTATAGTCATTACATTATAAATGAGCTGTTTTTTCTCAACTCTGACTTGTGGAATATCATGAGGCATCATGGTATGAATATTCCATTTGATCTTTTTCAACAATAGGCCATCATCTCTTGCACTTAAATTGGTTATAGGATCCAATTGGGTATTCTTGAACTTTTCAACCCCGACAAATATGGTTTATCCAAAAATATCTAAATCATCATTACTCACCATGTTTGAAGGATATTGTGATGGATCAAAAATTGGAGCTGAGATAGTCTTAGGTTCCATGGAAGATATATCATAAAGAGTATATACTAGTTTTAACTAAAATATAGTATATTGACAAATACCTTTCAATGAGGCATCTTGCATGTCATTCATGTCAAAATAACTATGATATTAATACCATGTATCCATTGATATTGAATGAACTGGATTAGGAACATCAACATCTTCCAGATTCCGGTGATGCTCCCCATAAATAGGTGCATATTTCCTAGGAATATGAGATTTATATCATTAATCTACTTCTATGATCCCATCCTTAATATCGTCACCCATTTCCTTTCTAGGAAACTGAAAGTATTTCCCCGTTTTATCTTTAGAAAATGGGATAAATTCATGAAAAACTTGTTCCTGCACATGTTCATCATGTTAATATTCTTTCACAAGAGAAAGATATATTTCTATATGCTCTTCTACAACATCCTTTTCACATACCTTAGAAACTGACTCTACATTGGAAGTAGTTTTTTCTTCAAAATCAATAACTTATTCAAGAACAAGAATTTCCTTCTCATTTATGTCTTGGAGAATAGGTTCACTGTCTTTCTCATAGAGAACTGTCTCCCTTATAGGTACAATAACCACTACCTCGTCTTCCTCGTCAAAATACTCTACAATCTCATCTGGTTCCAAACCAAGATCCGAATTATCTTTAGGTCATGAAGTGTGTTCCACTAGATTGAACTTTTCATAAACCCTCTCGTTATCTACAACCCATGCTACTATACATATATTCTCACTTGTTTTCATTCTGTTTACTATATCTTTTTAGAAACAAAACTCATAAAACATAAAATATTTTTCATCTACTCCGACCAACCCTTTTTTATAAAGCATAAATGAGATTAATATTTAGTAAAACAAAGAGTTTGACATGGAGGGTTTCTTGATCAACTCACACAAATAGAGCATAACACATTTCCATTGATTGATCTTATTTCCATTCTTAATAAGGTGTATCAAAATAAAATTATGAAACATAAGTGTATTGAAATCACCCATTCTGAGGATAATCAGATTCTGAACAAATTTAAACAGATGCCTAGTTTCACCATCTAACACAGTAGTTATGGCTCTTCGCTTTTTTCATTTCTAGTAAATCATCCCAATTATTCTTCAAAAATAATAAATATTCATATAGGAGGGGGACCTATCTAGTAGTCCTCACAAATACCCTCATGAAGTATCAGAATCTATACAACCCATAATATCAATGAAAATGTACATTCTTGGACATTTATCTATCTTCTCACATCATAGCCATATTCTCTATCAATTTAGAATTGAAAAGGAAGATAAAACTATGCCACTAGCTCATGGTAAAAAGGCCTATATTTTATTTGAACCAATCGAGCCATCATTTCTCTTAATGAACATTCAATACAAATTTTTTACTTGACAGAAGCTACCTAAAGAGTATTTACTTTTCATGTACCACTAATAGGTCTTCCAAATTTAGATTAGAAGGACTTTTTGGATCATTCTTTGGCGCTATTTATATCTTATTCTTTGATCTTCACTTCATAGAGTCTTATGACGATGGGTATTTCATCCTATGCATTCAAAGAGGGTTCTAGAGATAAAAGGGCTAAAAGAGGGGTTATGGTTTGAGAGAAGAGAGCTCAGGTGATGAAAGAGTGAAACTTCTTTAGTTTTTTTTTTCATTTTGGGATACCGAGTTTCTCAAAAATACATGTGTGGGAAGAATAAATTAATTAATCCAATATGGGTTATTATATGTAAATAGATTAATAAATCATCTTCATGGTGAGACCACAAAATTCTATCATGTTGAGACCATAAATGGCATTCACAGTGAGACCATAACAAGTATTCATGGTGAGACATTAAACTATGAAACAATATGCTGTTAAATATATTACTTACTACTTATGATTTATCATTCCCAATTCATGTATGATGTAATATATAATTTAAAATTTTAATTTTTTGGTAAATATATCAGCAAGATGATATTCAGTTCAAATTAATTTCAATGTGATATCACCTTTTTGATAATGATCTCACAAAAATTGATGTCTTACATCAATATTTTTTGTCCTTGAGTGTAAAACACGATTTATTGAGATTTTAATAGAACATGTGTTGTCACAATTTATAGGTACATGCCTGAATTGACATACATAATCTAGTAAAGATTGTTTCATACATAATTTTTTTGCACAACAACTACCCGTTACTATAAATTCAGATTCTACAGTAGATAATGAAACATATATTTGATTCACAATACACCATGATACTACTGACTTGCCTAAAAAGTGACATGTTCCATAGGTTCTTTTTCAATCTAACATAAAACCATCGAAGTCAGCATCATAATAACACACTAACTAAAATTATTGTCCTCTAGGATATAATAGTCCTTGATTTGGTGTATTCTTGAGGTATTTGAAAATTCTCTTGACAACATTTAAATGGTACTCCTTAGGGTTTGCTTGAAAATGAGCACACCTACACACACTAAACATAATTTCAAATCGAAAAGAAGTTATGTATTATAAGCTTCCAATCATTCCTTTATAAGGGTTCTGATCTATAGTTTTCCATCTTCATCATGATACAACATACAATTAGTACTCATTAGAATGACAATAATTTAATACTATCCATACCAAAATATTTTATAATATATGTAGTCTATTTTATTATATTTAAAATAATACCATCATTATTTTGAAGGATTTTAAATCCAAGAATGAATATTTCTACACCCATTAATCTCATTTTAAATTATTTTTTCATCATTTTAAAAAATTAAATACATAAATAATTTATTTAAGATCTAATGATATTTTAATCTACATTGATTTGATCTACTAAAACATCATTGGAAATTCATTTTATAAAAAGAGTTGGATCAATTATTCTTTTTGTAAAACCTTTGGAAATAATAAAAGTACTTAATATATCATACCAAGCTCTTGGAGCTTGTTTTAATCCATATAAAGATTTTGACAATTTAAAAATATATTTTTGAAAATGAGGTTTTGTAAAACTAGGGGGTTTCTCAAAAACGAAATCCTCTTCTATATAACCAATTAAGAATGCTTTTTTAACTTTAATTTGATATAGTTTGAAATTTAGATGTGCAGCATAAGAATGGAGAATTATGATAACATCAAGTATAGATACTAGTCCAATGGTCTCTACATTGTCAATTCCTTCTACTTGAATATAGCCATGTGAAACCAATCTATCCTTGTTTCTAACTATATTAACAGCTTCATCTACCTTATTTATAAGCAAATATTTAGTTTCTATGGTAATTGTGCCTTTAGGTCTGTCAACAAGTTTCCAATATTTGTTCCTTTTAAACAGATTATGTTCTTCATTCATAACCATCACCAAAAATTAATCATTGACAACATGATTAATATTTTTAGGGTCAAGTTGTGAAAAGAAGACATGAAGTTCAACCTAATTTCTAAGAAAAGCTCTAGTTTGAGTTCCTTTATCTAAATATGCTACAACAACATCTAAATGATGGTTTATGAGAGTTCTAATAGCTCTAGAAAAGAAAGGACTAGTGATTTTAGGTTCTTCAATAGTATTGGTTTTAATGTGACTTGAATCTAAAGAATTTCAAGAGCTGTAAGCTTTCACAGATTCCTTCACATAATTTTTAGAGGATTTTGATTTAATTTCCATATCTCATACATCATCCTACAGGTTTTCTAGAGTGATTTTAGTCTCATGTGAAACTATTTCATAAAATTTGACAGAAATAGATTTTTCAACACATTTATTTCTTTTTTTAAGAACTCTATCGGATTTACTAGAGATTAAATATCCTAAAAGACTCATGTATCACTATTGGACGTGAAATTTTAAAGACTGTCATTATAATTAAGTCTATAAACTGTGAACAAAAAAACATTGAAGTATCATACTATGGGTTTTCTATTGTTCCATAACTCAAATGGAGGGATTTTAAGAATAGGTCAAATTAACACTCCATTGATTATATATCATACTATATTTACATATTCTACATAAAAATAAATAGGAAAGTTATATTCACTAAACATGGTTCATGCAATCACTTTCAAGGTTCTATTTCATCTATCTACAACTTCATTATATTGAGGTATTGTTGGGGTAGAGATATTACGACTATATCCATTTGGTGAGAAAATGCATTCAAACTCTTGATTTTCAAACACATTCCCATGATCATTTCTTAATGATTTATTTCTATGTCCACTATGATTTTCTATTGTTTTGGTATATTTGGTTAAATGAGAGTAGGATTCACTTTTGTAAAACAAAAAGAAATTCCAAGTATATCTAAAGATGAAATCTAAATGAACATAGACATAGTGCTTCCCATTTATACAAAAAACTCTAAATGGTCCAAAAAATCAATGTGAACCAATTCAAGAGGTTGACAAGTTTACACTTCATTATTTTTTTTGACGTAAATTTCTTGTTGCATTCTCTTTTGACAAAGATTACACACTTTATCATTTGGAAACTAATGGTTGGATAGGTCATTGAAAAAAAAAATCTACTTAACTTTCTATGGAAGTGAATGTTACAGTTTCTGAGTCTTGTATGAAAAATCCAAGAAACATGGTGAAATACACTTAAACATGAAGCATTTAGGGATACTAATGAATCTATGTTAACAGAGTATATATTTTTATTTCTTAACGTATAAAATAATAATTCATTTTTAGAATTAAAAAAATGAAGGCATCATTTTTGAAATTTACATGAAATACATAATCACATAGTTGTGTTATACTAGGTAGATTATATTTCAATCCATCAACAAAAAGTACATATGAAATTGAAATTGAGTTAGAGTTACATATTTGGCCAAGGCCAATAATCGTTCCCTTGGAATTGTCACCAAAGGTGACATGTCAACCCTCAATATTTACTAAATTATTCAAGAATTAATAGTCACATGTCATGTGTCTTTAACACCCAATGTCCATGTACCATATTCTTTTAAAGGATCTATTTAAGAAAAATGCCTCAAATGGGTTTTCCATAGAACACATAATGGATTTGTTATCCAGTACATCATGTGATGATTCTAAGTCACTTAATATATCCTTAGAATCAGTCCATGATGATTTAATTTCTTTTTTATATTTTCTATCATTGTACTCATATTTGTTTTTTTTACATGAGCATTGGATAGTCGGGCTTTATATGCTCATTTCATTTACACTCATAGAAAACTATCTCATTAGACTTGTCACTTCTTTTCCAAAATTTCTGCATGCTTCCCTTTTGTTAATATCTTCCCTTGATGTTAAGCTTTATGAAAAATTTCATTATTCATGTAAAATCATTTAATCCTTCTGGATAATGAATCAATCACATCATCCCAGTAAGGTGATGATGGTTCATTACTGGAACATTATTTAGTGGCTTCTAACTTCCCTTCCTCTTTATTTTTAGAAGTGGTTGTTTTTAATGAAAATGATTTTTTATTGAGTTCATCCTCATCTTCCTTGTTGATTTTGAAATCATCTTAATGCATCATAATTTTCCAAATGAGTTCTTTTATAGGTAACATGATGATATCACAGGACTCTCTAATAGAGATCTAGGTTCATATCCATCTTTCAGGTAGCATCTAAGAATCCCCATAATCATTTATTTAGCAGTGACTTCTCTTCCAAGTGAAATCATTGTTTTGACTATTTTGTCAACCTTAGATACATGTCAAAAATAGGCTCGCCAGGTTTCATTTTAATGTTATCATATATAATATTATATGTATTAAGTATCGTTTCATTCACACCAGATGTTCCTTCATATGAAATAGAAAAGGAATTCCAAATTTCATGGGTTGTTTTAAATGTATAAATTCTATTAAATTTCTCATCTCCAAAATAGAAATATGAAGCATTAATTTCAGTGAAATTTTTATTATACTCAGTATTGTAATGATCATCCCATGTGATTATATAATCAGAAAAAATCTTTATTTCATCTATAATTGAAGATCAGATTTCCATGCTCATACGTTCTAAAGGAAATTTCATTTACATTTTTTACTAACCATAATTGGTTCCATTAATGAATGTTGTTTTGTTTGTTGCATCACCTTCCAATCGATTATCCACAATAAAAAAAATACATTTAATGTTCTTGAAATTTTGAAAAAAAAATGTAGAACATTAATTTAAAACAAAAATAATAGTCGAATAGGGTCAAAACGTGAGTCTTAAAAAAATCTTCTAATACCAAATGAAGGTCTGAGTATAGTACCCAAGAGAGGGGGAATTTAGTACCTATACAAAATTTTTGTTTTAATCATATTCTAATAAAGGTTCCACAATAAATTTATATATATCCCTGTTAATATTAGTAATACATTTATGGATGACAGACTGTTTAAATAACCTCTCAGAAGAGTTATTAATTCTCAAGAATCTTAATATCAGTTATTAGCATTACTTTTTTTAGATATTCTAATAATAAAAAACCATTATATCTTCCTTCAATGATTAATAATAAATATATATTTAGTGATTTCTGAATTATATTGTAAAACATAGTAAAATAAATTAAACAACACTGTGGATACAAAACAATTGGTTCAGTATCAATCAAAGACCTAAACAAATCCACTTGGTGATCATCTATCACCAAAAATTTTATATTAATAATATTGATTCGCACCTTGGATCGGGGTAAACAATAGTTTACAGGGCATTACAGGTCACACAACCTCTTCCACAATTATTTGTGGGTAAGAACTGTTAGGTCACACAGGGACCTCTTCCACACTGATCAGTGTTAATACACAAGAGTTAAAAGATAAATGAGAAAGGATATATTGTATCCTTCAGTTTAAAGCAGGATACAGAGGGTGTTTTAATACATACAATCAAACTCTACTAAAAAGCTAAAAATAATACACAATAGAGAAAAAATTATGAGATAAGGTAAAAAGTGCTTTGATTGTTAGTCAATGAAACTCTGGAATTCTAGGATAAAGTAGATGTAGGAATCGATTCCTCTGGCAGAAAATAGAGTATAGAAAGTCAGCTTGATCTGGCTCTTCTTATTCATGGATTTGATTGTGTAAAAATGTCCTCAAATAAAGGATATGAGTATTATTTGTGTGTTTCTTAAGAGGTGTCGAGTATCATGTGTTGGTTCTTCTTTTTTGAATGCTCTTGATTCTTCGTTATAATGCACACTTGATTCTATATCCCACTTTTTTTTTGTTTCTGGAAAAACTATTCTTTATATTCAAGGAATCAATTTGTTGGATCTAACATGATGAATGTATACTCCACCTCAAACCTCATTCTGTGAGGTGACATGTCTAAAAAGAAAAATTAATTCGGTTAGTGCATTTAAAAGAATAAAATATGGATGTTAGATATTAAATTCAAAATCCACAAAACAGATTAAGAAACAGTGTCATAGTGTGTCTGTAAGTGGTGTCTCTTTGAAACTATGTCTCTTTAATTGTCTTTGAATGATGAGACATTCATGATGAAACAGTTTTATAGGATTAGAAACCGGTAGAAAAAATGTGGTGTTTGATCACAGTTTCTGGCCACAATGTCTTGATGGTCACGGTGTATGGATGGTCATGGTGTCTGGATAGTCACATTTTCTGGATGGTCATGGTGTTTGTATGGTCACGGTGTCTGGGTCCCAGTGTTTGTTCACTGTGTCTGGTCAGAAAATCTATTCACTGTGTCTGGTTATGGTGTCTAGGTCATGGTGTCTTGATTTTTTTATAGACAAATATAACTGGTGGAAGAATCACAATTTCGCAAACCTAGCCAAATATTTGTACACAGACATAAACAGTGATGTTCATATAATCAATTATAATTAATCATTTATCAAGGAAATCCATAATAACACAAACTCATAATATTTTACAATCAATATACATAGAACTCAAGATCATGGATAGATTTATTTAAAGCATAAGAAACTAATCATCTGTACACATGATTTTAGATATATCAAACATGATTAAAAATATATACAAAATGTATACTATTTGTTATCATAAACCATGATTAACACATGATGAGTAAAGCAATATCCCCGTTTGATGATAAAAAATCATGTCAATGAGATATCTCTTCTTAGTAAATGTTCATCTTCCATAGTGGGAATTTATAGTTCATATTTCTCAACCCTTTTGGGATTATCAAAAAGATAAAAGAAGTAAAGAAGAGTATAGATAAGAATAATTCATAATGCATTGGATAAAACAGTGTTATTATTAACAATAATCAAAAAATAATACAAAAACAATCCCTATCAAAATATAGTAGTCATGTTTCAACGACACTGGGTTGTCTTCACTTTTCCCTTGGAAGCAGCATCAGAAGAAGAAACCATTACAGAAGAAGTGTATGTGGAAAAATGGAGTAAACTAGTTGATAGAGAAGGTAAAGGGAATAATTAAAATATAGAATCATCCATGTTAGGTGAACTGGATGACTAAAGCAACTGTGGATCAAGGATAATAGGTCTGATCCATTTCAGATCCCGAGAGACAGTCATAGATGTAAAATATTGGGAAGAGGATGAGAAGGTTGGAAAACTAGATCATAGGGCTGCTGCTGCAGGAGACACAATAGGGGTACTCTGTACATGAATATAAGGCCTCGAAATCTTGATGAAGTCCACAATAATCTTCTAACCATACTGCATGGAATTCTCAATGTCATACTTTTTCTCCATAAACTTATCAAAACAAAGGAGTGACATATTTGATATTTAGGACTTGTGTTTCTAATTCTTGAGTTACTGGAGGAATTTTGAGATTCTATACATGGTACATAAAGTGTTTGGTCATGTAATTCTTAGAGAAGATCCCATTGAACTAGAATTACATTTTCTTAATAAACTCTTCCAGAGAATCATTGTCCATTTTGGAATTAATTATACCAAAATCAAGAACAATGTCAGTATTCTTGACAACTTAACAGATAGATTATTTGTCATATCCATTGATCACAGATTATAGATCTTCTTTATAAACTATAATAAGAAAATCACTATCCAATGAGGGTTTAGATGAATGTCCCAAGGCACAAGAGGAAGAAACAACCAATGTAAGGGACTTCAATTGATTTAGAACTTTCTAGAGGCATCCATTTTATTCATCAGAAAACTTGTTAAGACCAATTATATGCTCACGCATCTCTTGAACAATTTTCATGTTTCTTTCAGCTACCTTGTCAGCCATGTATGTAAGATTGGTTTCTATGAGGGAAGCTACTTCATCTGAAATATGACTACTAATATTCTAAACCGGATGAAAAAAAGTTCTTGTCTACAGTTAATCACTCTCTACATTTCTTCATCCATACCTATGATAGTCTTTACTTCATCATTGAGCTATTTTTTCTCAGTTATGACTTCTTTTATTTCATGAAGAATCATGGTATGAATCTTCCATATGATATTTTACCAAAAGAGGCCAAAATCTTTTTATTTAAAATTGGTTACATGATTTGGTTGTTTATTTATGAAATTTTCAACCCCAACTAAAAGGTTAGATCCACAAGAATTTAAATAACCATTACAAACCATGATTGAATGTTGTTTTAAAGGCTCAGAAATAGGAGCTGAGACAAGTTCAGGTTCTTTGGAAGCTATAAATTCAAGAGAAGATACCGGTTTCAATTGAAACACATTAGATAGATCTATCCGTTTCACTGAGGCTTCCTGGGAGTCATTCAAATAGATATAACTAGGAAATTTACACCATGTATCCATAGATCTTGGAGAAACTAGACTTGGAATTAACAAAACTTCGGATTCAAGTTCTGCTCCCCATCAATAACTGAATATTTCTCAAGACTATGATATTTAGATCACATTTCTACTTCCAAGATCTCATCTCCAATATCCCCACCCATTTCAATTCTGTCAAAATGAGAGTCTTTCTCTAGTCTCTCATCAGAAAATGGGATAAATTCATAAACAACTTGTTATTTCACATGTTCATCAAGAAGTGATTCTTGCACCGGAGAATGACCTTTTTTATATTCTATTCTTCAACATCCTTTTCACTCACCTTAGAAATATTTTCTTCATTAGAAGTAGGTTGTTCTTCCAAATAATCATCTTCTTCAGGAATAGGGATTTCCTTCTCAGTTATGTCTTGGAGAACAGTTTCAATGTCTTTCTTATCCCGAACTATCTCCAATATAGGTTAAATAGCCTCTTCCACTTCTTCCCCATCAGAATACTCAAAAATATCTTATGGTCCTAATCATGGATTAGATATATCCATAAATCTTGAAATGTGTTCCACCATATTGTTCTTTTCATAAATTTTCTCATTATTTTCCCCCCATTATATTCTCTATGGATTACAACTAATTTTAATTCTCTTTTTTGTGACTTTTGAGAGACAAAATACATATCCCTTAACATTTTTTTTCATCTGGTCCATCCAGCCCTTTTGCATGATGCATAGATTATGTTAATATTTAGTAATACAGGAAGGTTTACTTGGAGGTTTTCTTGATCAACTCACACATATAGAGTATATCTTATTTTCATTTTTTGATATTATGTCTATTCTTTATAATGTGTATGAAAAATACATTCTGATACATGAGTGTTGATAAATTACCCTTTCTGGGGAAAATCAGATTCTAAAGAAATTTAATCAAAAGTTTGGTTTCACCATCTAGCTCTGTAGTTACGGCTCTTCACTTTGTTTCATTTTTAGTTTGCTTTAAAATTCTTCTTCCAAAATAATAAACATATATGGAGGAGGAGTACCTCTTTGATAGTCCTCACAATTATCATCATGAGGTATCCTGAGGCATGAATCTCGTATCCTTGAAGAAAATGATCATTTCTGGCCATTTATCGAGCTTCTAACAACATATCCAACTTCAATATCAAAATAGAATTAAACATATAGATAAAACTGTGCAACTAGATTTTGGTAAATATGCCTATTATATTTGGTGAACCCATCCTTCCTTCCTTTCTCTTTTTTCATTTTCAATACCCAATATTTACTTGATAGTATCCACTTATGGAATATTTGATTTTTGGATACAACTATTCTGTCTACCATATTTGTATTTTGAGTACCATCTAGAGCAATCATCAGCTCTATTTTTAACTGTTTCATTAATCTTAGCTTCTCAATAGATAACGATGATGGGAATTTTATCTTGGTTATTCAATGAAGGTTAGAGAGGGAGATAAGGGATAAAAGAGGGTTTATGGTTTGAGAGATGCGATCTTAGGTGAAGAGAGAGTGAAACTACTTTAGTTTTTATAATTTAGGGATACGAAGCGTCCCCAAAACAAAAGCTTGGAAAAAAGAAATTGATTACCATGATTAAAGATATAATATGTAAATAGAATAATAAATCGTCCTCATGGTGACACTATAATAGGCTTTAATGGTGAGACTGTAACAGACATTCATAGTGATACCACAACAGGAGTTCACGTTGAGATCGTAAATTTTGAAACAGTAATATGTGATATAGTATACTTACTATTTAAGATGAATCATTAAAAATTCATGTATTATGTAATTTATTCATTCAGAATATAATGGTTTTGTGAATATATCAGTAAGCTGATATTCAATTGAAATGAATTCAAAAGTGATATCACTTTTTTATAATGATATCTCAAGAAGTGATGTCTTACATCAATATGTTTTGTCCTAGAGTGTGAAACAAGAGTTTTTGAGATGTTAATATCACATGTATGGTCAAAATTTATAGATACATGCCTGAATTGATATCAATAATCTATTAATTTGTGTTTCATCAACAAAATTTGTTAACAACAACTACAAGCAGCTATGTATTTAGCTTCTGTAGTAGATAATGCAACAGAGTTGTGTTTCTTACTATACAATGTTATTAGTGACATGCTTCAAAAATGAAATGTTCAAGAGGTGATTTTTCCATCTATCATACAACTACCTATGTCACCATCAGAATAACTAACTAACTCAAATGATTGTCCTATGGGATAGAAAATTCCAAGTTTGTGTGTACGCATGAGGTATTTGAAAATTATATTAACAAAATTTTAAATGGGACCCCTTAGGGGTTTCTTTAAAACGAGCACACATACACACACAAAACATAATGTCTGGTGGTTAAGCAGTTAAGTAGAGTAAGTTTCTAGTCATTCTTATTTAAGTGTCTTGATCAATACATTTTTCATCATCATCATGATCCAACATAAAAGTAGTACACATTGGATTGTCACTACTTTTAGTGTTATCCAAACCAATATGTTTAAGAATATCCCTAGTATATTTTTATTGATTCAAAATAATTACATCATTATTTTGAAAGTTTTTTAATCTAAGAAATAATTTTTATCACCCATTAAACCCATTTCAAATTCATTTTTCATCATTTTAGAAAATTAAATACACAAATAATCTTTTGAAGATTGAAAAATTATTTCATCTACATAGATTTGAACTACAAAAACATCATTGGAAATTCATTTTTAAAAAGGGGGTAAGACCACCTATTCCTTTTGTATATCCATTAAAAATAATAAAAGTACTTAATCTATCATACCATGCTCTTGGAGCATGTTTTAATCCATAAAAAGCATTAGATAGTATAATATTATTATTTCAAAATTGATGATTTGTAAAACCATTGTGTTTCTCATTAGATACATCCTTAGATATATACACATTAAGGAATTCACTGTTAACATCCATTTGATATTGTTTAGAATTTAGATGTGCAGTATAAGCATAAAAAATTGTGATGGATTCAGGTATAGATATTGGTGAAAGGGTCTCTTCATAGTTAATTCCTTATTCTTGACTATAGCCTTATGAATCCAATGTAGCCTTGTTTCTATCAATATTACCAGCTTCATCTACCTTATTACTAAATAACCATTTAGTTCCTATGGTAAATGTTTCATTAGGTCTGTAAAAATGATTTCTATCTTTCTTCCTCCCAAATTGAGTAAGTTATTCTAGAATTTACATCACCCAAAGATTATCATCGATGGATTCATTAATGTTTTTAGGTTCATGTTGTGACAAGAAGTCTTGATGTTCAACCTGATTTGTATTAGATGCTCTATTTTGAGTTCCTTTATCTAAATCTCTGAAAACAACATCTAAATGATGGTTCTTAAGAGTTATAAAATCTCTTTAAAATGAAGGACTTCTGATTTCAGGTTATTCAAAAGGATCGGGTTCATTGATACTTGACTGTTATGATTTTTCAGAACTAGAAGCTTTCACATATTCCTTCTTAGAATGGTTAGAGGATTTTGAATTAATGATAAAATTTGATACATCATTGTCCAGGTTCTATAGAGCGGCTTTAGGCTCATGTGGATCTGTTTCATCAACTTTGACATGGAAAAATCCTTCCACATAGTTAGTTCTTTTTTTTAAACACTCTATAGGTGTAATTACGGATTTAATATCCTCAAAATGTTCCTTCATCATTATTGGATGCAACTTTTTTAATATTTTCCTCAGTATTAATAAAATATACTTTTCAACCCAAAACATTGAAGTAGATTTCTTTGGGTTTTCTATTGTTCCATAACTCATATGGAGTTCTCTTAATAATTTGTCTAATTAACACTATATTGATAAAATATCATGCTATATTTACAACTTTAGACAAAAAATAAATAGTTAATTCATATTCACTAAGCGTGGTTCTAGAAATCTCGGGAAAGGTTTTATTTATTCATTCTAAAACTTCATTTGGTTGTGGTGATCAATGGGAAGATAAATTATAACTATAGCCATATTATGATCAAAAGGATTAAAACTCTAGATTTTCAAACTCATGTATATGAACAATTCTTAATGATTAAATTCTAATTCCACTAGGATTTTCTACAGTTTTGGAATATTTTCTAAAATGTGAGTAGGCTTCCCTTTTGTGAGACAAAATGAAGGTCAATGTATATCTAAAAAATTCATCTACAAAAACAAAAACACAGTGCTTCCCATTTTGGCCAGAAACTCTAGATAGTCCAAACAAATCCTTGTGAACCAATTCGAGAGGTTGCAATGTTTACAATTCTTTATTTTTTTGAAGGAAATTATGTGTTGCTTACCATTTTGACAAGGATTAAACACTTTATCATTTAGATACTCAAGATTGGATTGGTCATTGACTAAAATTTTTCTAGTTATCTTTCTAAGAAAGTGAATATTATAGTTTCATAGTCTCCTATGCCAAAGACCAGACTCTGTGAAATATGCTTAAACATGATGTATTTTGAGAGACTAAATATCATATGTTATTATAGTATACATTTTTATTTCTTAATGTATAAAAGGATATTTCATTTTTATAATTATAAACAATGCAGAAATATTTTTCAAATTTTATTTGAAATAAATCATCACATTGTTGGGAAATACTAAGACGTTTATATTTCAATCCAACAAAAAAAGGACTTTGGATATTAAAATAGAGTTAAATTTATCAATTTGGCCAAGGCCAATAGTCTATCCTTTGGAATTGTAACCAAAGGTGACATGACCATAATAAATATTTAATAAATTACTGAAAAATGAATACTCCCCATTCATGTTCCTTGAACACCCACTGTCCATGTACCATGAGATTTTACTGGATCTCATTAATAATCATTTCCCAGATGGGTTTGTCATAAAACACAAGTTGGCTTTTTAATCTTGTTCATCATGTGAAGATTCTCAGTCACTTGAGTTGTCATCAGAAGAACTCTATGTTAGTTTCATTGCCTTTTTATGCTTTCTATCTCTGTTCACATATTTTTTTTCTTGATCTTGGGACTGTGAATCTTTATATATCCCTTTTTTTACACTCATAGAAAACTATCTCATTAAACTTGTCGGTTATTTTCAAATCATTCTTCAATTTTCCATTTTTTATGACTTCCCTTTAGGTAAGGATTTTTTAAAAAATTCAACTTTTTGTATAATCTCTTATTCCTTCTTGTTAATTGAGCCATCTCCTCATTACTATCTAGTGATTTTGGTTCACTGATGTAACATTCTACAAAGGATTCCAACATCATTTTCTTTTGGTGTTTAGACGTGGTGGTTTTAAATGAAACCCATTTTCTTTTGGGTTCATCCTCCTATTTCTTAATGAATTTCAGCTCCTCTTCATACATCATCTGTTTCCCAAGGAGTTCTTTAACAGGTAAATTGCTGATGTCACATGACTCTCTAATAGAGACAGTGGTTCCTCTCCATCCATCAGGTAGGTATATGAGAATCCTGATAATTTATTCTTTAGTAGTGAATTCTCATCGAAGATAATTCATTTTGCTGGAACTTTTTTTTAACCGAAGATACATGTCAAATATAGTCTAATAAAGATTCATTTTAAAGTTAGCATATTTGATAGTATAAGTATTATGTATGATTTCTTTCACACTATAAGTTCCTTCATGTGAAATAGAAAAGGTATCCCATATTTTATTGTGCACTTTTACATTCGGAAATTCTATGAAATTTTTCATATCCTATGGAGATATATAAATCAATCATGGAATTGAAATTTTTATTGTATGTAGTCTTGGTAGGGTCATACCAAGTGATTTTATTTGTAATAGGAAACATATATTCATCTATAATTACAAAACTGATTTCAAAACTCATACATTCAAAATGCATTTTCATTTTAATATTCTATTTAGCATAATTGGTCCCATTAAATAACGGTGGTCTATTTGTTGCAACACCTTCTTGTCGATTATACATAATAAAGAAATAATTTGAAAGAGATATATATTTATAATAAAAAAAAATTACAGATCATTAAAGTAAAAATAAAATCAAAGTTTAATGATGTCAAAAATAAATTCATAAAAACAATATTCTGATACCAAATGGTTATTGGGGTAGTGTACTCTAGAGGGGGTGAGTTGAGTATCTATACAAACATTATATTTGAAAATTATTCTTAGAGTGTATCCTGAATAAATATAAATATGTCCTAGTTAATCAATGTAATACGGTTATAATAGTTTTATTGTTCAAATAACTTCTCAGAAGAATGATTATTTCTCCTTAATCTTAATATTAGTTATTAACATTACATTTAATGCTATTAAAATAATGGATGCCCATTATAAATTGTTTCCATGATTAAATATTGAAGAATATTTTGTTATTTATGAAATATAAAGTTAAATGGAGTAAACAAAAATAAACTACACAACAGATATAATACAAGTGGTTCAGTCTCAAGATGAGACCTAATCCACTCCACTTGGTGATCAACTACAACCAATCAGTTTATATTAATAAACATAATCCAAACACTGGATCTGGGTAAGAAATCAAACACAAGACAATCTATGTCACATGACCTCTTCCATAGTTTATCATGGGTGTGAACTGTTAGGTCACATAGGAACCTCTTCCACACAATTCTGTGGGAATACAAAAAAGAAAAAATAAGTGTGAGAAAGGATATCTTGTATCCATAATTGTAATGTCGTAGACAATGCATGTTTTTATAAAGACACACACACACACTGCTCGAATGATAAAAATAATTCACAATAGAGAAAAAATGATGAGATAAAGTTATAAGTGTTGTGGGTGTTAGTCTATGCAACTCTAGAAATATTGGATGAAGCATATGTAAGAATCGATCCTTCTTGAGGAAAACCGACTATCACCATTCTGCGTGATCTACCTCATGTTCTACATGGAGTAGATAGTGTGAAACTTTTCATGACTCTAGGTTTTGAGTATTCTTCGTGTGTTTATCAGAGTTGTTTAGATTCATGTGTATTTCTTTATTTTAAGAATTCTAATTCTTCTTCATTATCATACACAATTGTTTCCCTATCCCCCGTTTTTTTGTTTCTGGACACAATGTTCTTTTTATTCATGAAATGTTTGTATTTGAGCCAAAAGAATTCATGTATTATACACATTGTACCTTGTACTGTCAAGTGACATGTCTACAAAGAAACATTTATTATGTTAAGGAATTTAAAATCTTCAAATATTACTGTTAGATATTAAATAAAAAAATGACAAAACAGATTAAGAAACAGTGTCATAGTCTATCTAGAAACAGTGTGTACTTGAAATATTGTTTCATTATTTTCCATTGAGTGATGAGACATTCATTACACATGGTTTTATAGGATTAGGAACTGGTATAAAAAATGCAGTGTTTGATCACAGTGTTTGGTCCCGATGTCTGGATGGTCATGATGTCTGGATGGTCATAGTTTCATGGATGGTCATGGTGTTTATATGGTCATGGTGTCTTGGTCATAATGTCAATTCACTGTTTCTGGTATTGGTGTTTGTTAACGGTGTCTGGGTCACAGTGTCTAGTTCCATTTCCAGTCAAACATAACTGGTTACAGACTCACCGTTTATCTGATTTATTCAAATATATGTACACATACTTAAACTGTGATATTAATAGAATATATTATAATTAATTTTTTATCAAGGAAATTCATCATAACATAAACTCAAAATATTTTAAAATCAATAAACATATCACTTAAAATCTTGGATTTGTTTATTTAAATCTTAAATAAACTAATAATTTGTACAAATGATTTTCAATAAATTAAATAGGATTAACAAGATTTACAGAATGTATAGGATTTGTGATCATTATAAAATAATTAACAAATAATGAGAAAAAAACTACTCCATACTTGATATTATAATAACACAATTTTAATAGTAAATTAAATTATTAATATGAGAAAGTAATATATATTTTCATCATTTATCTATAAAATTAACAAAAAATATGTCATCTTGCATACTTGCACACTAAAAACTCCATGAATATAATTCTTTTTTATCATCATCACCTTAAAATGATTATTATTAAATATTATTTAATGGATTATTATTATATATTGATATATTTTTTTAATAGTCATTATGTTTTATATCATTTTCTATCATCCTTTAGATATATGTGAATCAAAGGAAAAACCTGTTCAAATAGTTTGATTTCCACATCCTCGAAATTGAAATATTATATCCCTATATAAATTTTATATGCTCCAATATCATTAAACTTGATTCAACAACCTAGAAACATCTGCATGATATAATTTTTCATCTAAAACTATGTTTTTTCTAATGTAATTAATTGATAAAACATACAGACCCATAGAATAGAAATTATTATTGTTTGGGTTGATTCAACACCCAAAATGAACTATGGAATAAAAATATATCATGGGTCAATAAGGAAACCTAAATAATGGTGACACAGTATAATATAATTAAATAATTATTTTTTTCTTTAGATGTTTTAATAGAAATATTTAACGTTTTTTTATGAAACCACATATCATTTTTAAAAATTACAAGAACAAGTTCATCACTGAATATTTTCATTGAAAATAATAAATAAAATACTGATAAAGTGGTGATTTCACATTATATCCCTCTATAAAAAATCTAATAACATTACTAAATTTATATTTAAATGGTGAAATGTGAATCTATAAACATTAATTTACATCACCATTATGAAAATGAATAGAAAATATAAACTCTAACATCACTTTATAAACTATTGGTAATTGTTTTTCAAAAAACTCATTTACAGGTTCCTCAACTTTTATGAATATTTTTTTGTTCGAATATTTAATTTGATTTTTTAAAATATTTTTCCATATTATTATAATTATAAATTATATTGAAATGAAATTTCAATATTTATATATAATTTAATCATATGTTATTTATTTTAAATAACTAAAATAAATATATTAAACTAGATTATAAGAATTGTTCTTTTAATAAATAATCCCTCACATGATTTTTTCTCATAAATTTATATTGAATTCAAAATTAATTTATATAAATTTATTTCAATAATAGTATTTTTTTGTCTAGAAAAATAATTTAATATTTTTTCATAATACTGATTTTTATAGAAATTTTATTATAGTGTTTTCAATAATTTTAATAATGGTGTATTACCACTTATTTTAAAAATGATTTATTCATCGATGTGAAAATTCTGTCTTCAAACTATTTAAACACCCTAAAAGTTAATTCAATTAAACACATTTTATTTTTAGGAAACTATCCAAAATATGTCATTGGATGTCATGTTGAAAATTTTTGTAAGTTTTTTCAGGTAACCAGCCACATTTCCATTGGTTAATGAAGTGATGTTTTTGGTATGAAAGGTATTTGATAATAATGGAATATATATATATATGGATGGTACTTATGTGATGATTGGATCCTATATATCCCTCCAATAAATTTATTAATTTATTTCCCAACATGATCTAATAATGGGAAATGAGTATTGACTCCAACTCAATGAATGTAATTATGAAATATTTAATGACTATCCATGGGGAAAAGGATGTGAAACATGATCTATCATGTGAAATTATTAGAAATTATTTTTCTATTAAGGTAATCATGTACATATTAACAATCCATTGTTTTATTATTCTATTATTATAAAATTTAATCAATTCCATGTTATATTCCAATTAATATGTTTCACCGCCCATATTAATTTTCTCCCACACTCTTCTCTAGGTATTATTTTTTTTTCTTTTGAGATTACATATCCTTCAAAAATGATTTATGGAAAACTCTTATTATTCATGATCATTTAATAATGATATTCTTACCTTATTCATGTGTTGGCTTGTTCTTCTGTTAGACCCCATGATAAAATATGATGATTATTTCCATTGATCATTGTTTGAGATCACATATTTATTATGCTTATATTATCAATGTTCATTATATGACTACAAACTATACATATTCAAAAAGGGGGACTTTTTTATTTAATTATGGAGATAATATCATAATTACCTTAAATAAATATTTCTTATATTTCTGATTCAAAAATAAAATTAATATATTATTATTGGGAGTTTTTATTATTGGTATATATAGTGATTAAAATATTGAAATATTTGTATATTTATATTTGGAAATATCAAATTGCAATGAAGATAATTTTTATTTATATGAATTACATTTCAAGAATAAGTGTGTGGGATATGGGCATCTTGGTGTGGTAATACAATCATTTATAAATTAATTCAACCAATTTTAAAATAAAAAACCAATAATATCATAGAATCATTATTCATTAAAATTTACTCCTATAAGATATAAATTTATAAAGTATATCAGTGATGAATGAAGGAAAAATTGAATCAATAACTAGTTATATTGAATGTGATGGGGTGGGAGCACCATTGAAATAAAAATATTGATGATAATGGTAAAACTTATTTGAGTTATGTGTAATGGATTAATGTTAGTGAAGTACTTAATAAATGATTTAATGAAAATTAATTTCTTATAAAATCATATATTCTCTAGATTAAAATCATTAATAAGGGTATATAAAATCAAGGATGGGGTTTTTGACTCATGAAATATAGGGTTTGAGAATGAAATATTAGTAGACTGAGAACCAAAATCTATGTGTCTTTATATTTTTTATTTTTATAAAAAAGCCCGTTCATATAATAAATTACATGATAACATTGGTTTTAATAATGAATATGAGTGTAACTAATGATAAATCAAAACTGGTTATATTTTAATTTTTTAATTAGTATAAAAATAATTAAATCTATTATGATTGATGTTTTCTTGTTTTTTATTTTAATAACCAGTGTAAAAATAGCCAACTAGGTGTTTTAACATTGGTTCCTATAGTAACGTAATTTTAATCCCAAATTGGATTTTAAATTACAGTTTTTAAATACCATAACTAAAACCCTAATGAAATTTCAATCTTTTTACTACTTATTTTGGGTTAATCCATTGAAAAATTGGGTATTATATATGTTATATAAGCCTTTATCTCATAATTATGTATATACTCTTATAAAAATCAAATTGATCCTCCAATAAATAAAATCTAATATTACCTAATAACACACTATATAAATACTAATTCATTTTTTATGATTATTCATTACATATCACCATAAAATAAACCATTAATCCAAAATGTATAGTGTGTCAAAAAGTATATACATAATTAATTTACAATACAACCATTAACCAAAATCCTCAAATATGTTACACACATGGATCCCATAAGGTAATATCATTCCCAATACACTTCTTAAATAACGGGGGAAATAGAAATAAATGAATCATCGGCCTCAGATTCTCAATTACTGGGGAACAAAATTAATATCAATTTAAAATACTAATTGATAAATACATAAACATTTGGGAATGAAAAAAAACACAATATAATTGATTTTGGAATAATGAAATCCTAAATCATAAAACATGGACTAATAATCATGAATTTTGTTATAAATAACCATACATAACGTAAGATATGTGTCAAATAAGTGAGATAAAGTAATTAAATAATTATTATCCATGTGAAAATAACCTATGAATGTTTCATAATAAAAGAATATTGAATTAAAATAATAATTTCATTAATAATGTATTACAAGGAAAACAATGTGACATTCATATCATAATGGACTAGGCTAATGACCATCCCACATCATTGTGGAAATTTGATAACCACAAACACACTATAAGATGGATAACCAGCTGTTTGACATTATAATCACGTGGTATTTTAAAATTTACTTAATTCATTGGATGTATGTAATAGACATAACCATGAAAAAATAATAAACCCTACAAATGTGTTTTACATGAACATGATTGAAAAAATAATTATGTTACATCATAATTAACCTACAATAAGAAATATGAATTCTGATGAAATTTATAAATCATAGTTATAATCCATCCATATAATGAATTTTTATTTTATACTTATATTATACACCAAATTTATTTAATAAAATTAATGGTATAAGTACATGAAAAAAATGATAGTAATATAGTTCAATATTACATTGAGATAAAAAAATACAATATTCATTTTCTATAACTTTTAAAACATGATTACATATAATATAAAGGTAATATAAAAAAAATTATAAAAATTTATAACTTTTAACGGATAATTCACAATGAAAACTATAGGGGTTAGTGGTAAATTTAATTAATTATGAAAAAATTTTTAAAAGTGATTCTAATCAGATTGTTGTTTAAAAGTCAATTTCTATATAAAAATACACCAATGAAAATTTTAAAATAATATTAATTTCCTAAATAATGTCAATTAAAAAGAAAAAATATAAAAGAACCAGATAATTATTTATAACAGAATCTATAAACACAAATAAATAATATGAACATTGATGAACAAGATATCTAGCCCAAAATAAGGGATAAGGTAATTTCCTCTTATAAATTACATTTCTCATTAATTTGTAATTGAAGAGAAGTGAAATATTAAAAAGAAAAGTAAATGAAAAAAATAAATGAAGGAAAAAATTATAAATCAGTCTATAGATATAAAAAAGTTATAATATCCCCTAAGGTTTTTCATTCATAAATAATCACTCTTCAACACTGATATTAGAAGGAAATAGTTACCATTACACTTTATTTCCATAAGATAAATTTATCTTCCTATATAATAATCTTAAAATTATTAATTACTTATCAAAAAACCTTATTAATGTAATTTTAACTTTTATTCTCTTCATAAATTGTCATTTCTGACACATATATTAAATATTAATTATTTATATTCATCATTAATTATTAGTAATTTTGATTTCATTATATATGATTGGTAATGGTGATGTCGATCATCATTGGATGATAATATGTTCATCATTTTGATAATATTGAAGGTAGTGGATTTTTTTTATAATTATATATTTAATCCCATTTCAACTTTATGGAATGTATGGGGATATTTTATCAGAATTTAATCATTAACGAGTATGTTTTGGGAAATTTTTAGATTATAACATGTTATATTTTAATGAATAGTTAATTTTGGGTAATGATCCCGGAATAATATTAAAGAAACTAATATTTTATAACATATATAAACATAAATAATTTTTTCATTGCATTTTCATCATGAAAATGAATATTTTGGTGTATCATTATTCTAGAAGGTTGTCGAATTGAATGAAACACAAGCATGTTATACTAATGAAATGGGTTGGAAATTGTGGTTATATATTAGAATTATAAATTAATTAATATAAATATATTTCACGTAAGATTCAATTTTGATGTCTAATTTTATTTTTAAACTGTGTAGATGATAATTTAAATGGAAAATATGGAAATGTACTAATATAGTGGGCATTTTGGATCTTTCCTAAAATAGTTTCCTTCATAGTGACGAATTTAGGCATTCTTCTTGGGACTAGAAGAAACACATGGTGTAACAAAGATATAAAATTATAATAATGGTCTAGGATTATATAGGGTAATGAATGGACTCAGTTTTATTGTATGATAAGGTAGATAAGAACATCTAAATATGAATTTGAGTGTGATTTTTATAATTTATCTTTATATAATGGTTATGGAAGGTCTATTTTAAATGGAAAGTGGCGCTATATGTGAATAAAATTATAGTGGGTACACATTTCCTCCATTTTAATATATTATTTTTAATATTAAACTATTTCATTATTAAATTAAATATACAGTCAATTTTATAATTATTACACATTGTTGATGCCATGATCTATTCACACTAAAAACTCATTTTTGTGCTATAAAAATAAATTAACAAACAAATATTACATAGAAATATTGATTATGTATTTTTCATCATACTTTTATAAAATTAAAAATACAATTCCTATAAATGTGATTACTATATGAAATCATATAATGAATAGGAAAATTTATTTTTTTAGAAAAATAAAATTTTAAATATTAGTTTTTATAACTTACATGAAAAAATAATTAATAATTACATGTGTTTAAATATATTAGTTAATGAAATTAGAATATTAATTTTGAATATATCAATATAATTTATTTAGAAAAAAATCTATTGATCATTAAAAAAATAATGAAAAAATACCCTTTAAACAATAATGTATTTTAAAAATATCCCCTTTAAATTAAATATTTTCAATTTTTACATTCAATTTTTTCAATCCATTAATATTAGATAATTTATTTTAATTTTAAAATTTAAAAAAGTATAATTTTTCAAAATTATAATAATATGCAACGAATATGAATTAAAATATTTTAATTAAATATTTTAATTTCATTTCATATTTAATTAATAATTATATGTTAAATATTCATATTGATTTTTTACTAAAAATTACATTACACCAATATAAATATTTTAATATAGTACATACAATTACAATATATGCAATAATAATATATGAAATGGTTATATTTCCTGAAACTACATGTATATTTTTTATATTATATTTCAATATATAGAATTAAATTTATTCTCAGAATAATCTATCCTATTAATTTATATTATTCTCCAAATTTATAGTGTATTTATAAATTATAACCATCTTTTAATAGTTATAATATTATGAATGATCATTAACACAATCCATGAGGATATGTATTACTTGTCCATGGATAATTTATTTACTAACTGTTTAATTTCTCCAATAGTTATCTTAATGTTGTAACGTTGAAATTATTCCAAAAATATGATTTCTTATATTTTTAAGGAAATTTTTGTCTTTAATTTATATCATAGATCATTTTAGTTCACTTTAGAATTTGAAAAAAGAAATCTATTAAATTTTATGATTAAATGAACATACATACAAAAACATTAGAGTGTAATAGTTGATACTGATAACAATTTTGAGTATATTGTTTTAGAATGATTTATGGTTACACCTTGAAGAAGGATACTATGATATAATGGTCATATTTTGTAATAAATTATTTATTTCTGTAAGATTGATATAACTTTTATTAAATCTATCAAATAGTACCCTAGAAAATTCATATGAGACATACAATTATTAAATCTATAAATTGAGCCCCACAAGACAACATTGAATTTTTGATTAGAGGTATATGAGTAAAATGGAAACCATTCCACTTTTCTCTAAGAAATATATAATAAAAATATGTTTTCTAATGAATCCAAAAAGTTTTAAAGTTACTACATATGATTAATATATTAATTCTATATGAAAAATTATATGTAAAACTAATTTATAAAATTCAATGTATAAATAATCTAGAGATATTGTATTT
Organism: Viscum album; assembly: GCA_963277665.1. Classification (NCBI taxonomy): domain Eukaryota; kingdom Viridiplantae; phylum Streptophyta; class Magnoliopsida; order Santalales; family Viscaceae; genus Viscum; species Viscum album. The sequence goes on from OY728147.1 coordinate 1,247,228,258, forward strand.
TTAAACTAATTATAGATAATCCCATTTAAGAAAAATTCAATTTTATTTAATAGTAAATAAGACGTGCATATGTGTTGATCAGTGAAATGTGTTATTAATATATTACTTTTTTAGAAAAAAATTTCTAGGTTTGATGGAATTTTCAATAGCATTCATAGTTAATTTTTGTCTAAATATTATTAAGAAGAACATATAATGCTTTTTGAGAATGTGTTTGTATATATAGTGAATTAAATAGAAAATATTGTTTCCATATTTTATTTTTTTAATAGAGATACATGCATAAAAGACTCTGATACAAAATACATCTTGGATATGTGGAAATATTATTTCTATATCATTAGTGATATCAATGTGGGTATAGAAGATACTTATGTCTAAGAAATAAGTTTACTGACTTAGGTTATATAATATGGATGAAGATATTTCAAGATTAATAAGGGATTGAGAACGATTTGTAGGTTATGTAGAATCTAAATTTGTAGAGGTGGTATTATAAAAACTATTCTGATGAAAATTATTGGTAATTATTTAAAGGATGAAAATGGGATTTAAAAAGATATTTCAAGATTACTAGGAAGGTGAATAATTTATTCAATTGAAAATTATTTATGTTTTTTCCAAAATAAACATATGTTTATACAATAGATATTTTAAAACAAATAAGGGGGGATTTGATAAAGAGGGTAAGTAGAACCTATCTATGCTCGGAACATGAAAAATAATAATGATACTATTAAATCAATTTATTAGAGAATTCGTTAATGTCGATTAGTTTATCGAGTAGTGATAATATTGATATGAACTAGGGAGTTACTAATAATGGTTACTATAATATCCTACAACTATTTTAAATGGATTTGCCTATGGAAAGTAATGAGATTTCCAAAACCCAACATTGATAGTGATTTACTAGATATTGTTACATTGTAACACTGAAATTGTATTATCCATTGTTGTATCCTAGTATGTCTGATCCATGTAAAATCATCTATATTTTTTGTATAAATTATAAATGCCAAAAAAATGAAATTTATCATTAAGATATATAATCAATGAAATAATTTTAAAAGGAAATAATTCAATCATATATCTATGAAATTATATTATTTTGTGGAGCATAAACATTACTCGAATACTCTTATGGTTAAGAACAAATTGGGAAGTAAGTGATTATTGGGTTTTTTTCTTTATTGTACCACATTTTTCATATTGTTATTAGGGATTCTTTTTATTGAATCTATTAATATCTAATCCCATGGGCCTAAAATAGTAAGAAATAATTTTCTAATCTTAATAAATTCATTTTATTTTTATTTGATATGATTGATTCTTAACGTAATTTATTAATATACTAGAATTGATAAAAATCAATATTTTCGTGAAATAATAATAGGAAATTAAATGATAAATGTAAAATTTCTATTTGATATTTAATATGTCAAGGATAAAATTTGTGATATAGATATTCAAATAATCTATTATTTTTTATATCAAATAAAATACATTAATTATATTGATTTTAAAATTTATTTATTTATTTATCTATATTTTTGAATAATCATTGGAGATTAATTAACAATATGATGTGGTATATTCTCGTGATGATCATATATAAAAAATCTAAGGATAAGAGATTTCAACTAATGAAAATAGATAAAAATGAAAATAGAATTGAAAAAAATGTTTATAATGGATAATGAGTAAGATTCATTTTATTTTTATGATATAATGATTTTGATAAAAAAAAGTTGTGATAGAAAGACTAGTTAATGTGTCTACTAATCCTAGGATGATAAATGATAATGAAGCCATGTAATCGGAGGAAAAATATTTTATGTTGAAAAAAGTATTGTTCTGTTTTACTGAGAATGGTATCCCCCAAAAATATGTTAAAAATTATAATGGTATTATAAATTAAATAGTTTCAAACATTGTAATTTTCTGTAGGGTAAATAAATTAATAAAATAATATAAACTTATCATGGAGGAATCTGATTATTTAATAAACATCATGACCAAGGATTGATGTGACGTATTAGATGATCTTTCCTATGATTTGGGGGATGGAATTTTATGGGAATTAGTATCAGAGTGGGAATTATTGACAATCATTAAGTATAAAGTAAAAATATGTTGCACCATGAAAATAAATTTATCTGGTATAAGAAATAAATTTTTTAACCAAAAATTTTGGGTTTAATTGTTTTAAAATATTTATATTATTAACTATTTGATTATAAATTTGTATGAAAAAACCAGATAAAATCTGAGTATATAAAATTTTAGTAGTGGAAAAATAAATTTTTATGACATAAATGATATGTTATATGAGTAAAATTTCTAAAAGTTGTAATTGTGGTTATAATATTTACAAAAAATAAAATTTCTATTGGTGATTCTATGGAACAAAGAACATAATAAATCATAAAATTAAAAAATATTTTATATATTTTCAACACATGACAATATTTATTTAAAAGTGGAAAGGATTAAAAAATTAGTTTAAAAAATTAAAGATATAAACACATATTTATTCACTATGAAATTAATGATCATATTACTAGTTTTTTTATGATGAATAATAAATTACATTGAGATATAATGTAAATGTATTATTATTTTATAGAGATATGAATGATAAAAAATTATACATACTTATTATTCCACTGATTCGTGCCATACTAATATTTATTTTGATGGATATTTGAGGATCAATTTATCATTCAAGTGAAAATAGAATAAAGATTCATATTATAAACAATATATTACATTAAGAAAGTGATATCATGGGATATATAAAAATGAACATGATGACGTCATAAAACATTAGATGATTTCAAAATCAATAGGTGATTAGATGGTTTTTTGATGGGCATGAATATTTTTTGGATGAGTAAATATTGTTTATATGATGATAATTTGAATGAATCTCCTATGAAAGAAGTATCCTAATGGAATGTATGGATCGAGAAATATCAGAATTATTTTGGAGATAAAAAAGATGAAACATGATTTCAAAATCGAAGGAACAATATTTTTCAAGAAATAATTTATTCAATGAAATAATATTTTGGAAACAATAATGAATTTGGATTCGAAGAATGGTTTAAGATGAAACATAATGTGGATGAATTGGATACTATAAAAACTATTATTTATATAAATATGTAATAAAAAATCAGCAATATATAAAATATTGAGTTCTATAGTAACACCCCAAATTCCTCAACATGGGGTAAATAATGTATCCCATATCAACATTTTATTAAACTAAATTACTATTATTTATGCCAACCATTTTTTAAGGTGAGATAATAAACAATAGAAATAAATAAATTCATTCATTCAAAATCTAAATTTATAATAATATTATTGAATCAAGTGGTTTCTCAGAAATCATTTTTAGAATGAATCAATTATAAACGAATTGTAATATAGGCCATCAATATCTTACTATCAAATGATATAAATTTTTATTCGATATCAAATAATGAATAAGACATATTTGATATCATTTTTTTAAGAAGAATGAATCTCATGATGACTATAAATTCCATAATCTGGGATAGCTTTGATACATTCATGATGAAACTGATCGAATTATTTAATTGGGTTATACAAAATAATTAAGGAATGATAATTAATAATCAAAATTAAAATGTTGAATAACAATGAAACAAAAAAATATTTTCGAAATATTACCTCTAATACAAGAGATATTTTAATTATTTTCTCCCTAAAGTGATACCTTTTTAAGCTTTAATCACCTATAAGAATTAGTTTAGCAATCATTACATGTAGCACAATATTTAAAATTATAAATTTCTATTATTAGAATATTATTATATGAAATTTATTACCTATACATTGAAATGGAAAATATCAATATTATTAAAAAAATTGTGAAATTTTATGTCCTATAAATGTAAATAAATAGGATTTTTTAGAGAATAATTAATTTAAATTTAAAATAAAAAACTTATGAAATTTAATGAAATCAATTTCTGAAAAAAAAATTATTCAGAGAAAATTTATATAGCACAATTAATTAAGAAATTTTTTTTTGTTTAAATATTATAGTGAAATCTATATTGTATATATTCAATATATTATCTGAAACATTTAATATTTGTTTTATTTTAAAGATATATTAATATACCAATTTTTATTCTAAAAAATCTATTTTTTTCTAAAATTTTGTTCGGTCAAATTTTATTGGAATATCTGAAAAATAACTTTTGAAAATTATATAATTTTTTTAAAAAAAAATTGAAATCATAATATCATAATTATGAAAGGGTTACTTTTTGATAATTTTTTGAAATTATAAAAACGTTTATGATAATTTAAGATTACAAAACAGAAAAAAAAACCTTTCTATTTATGTTCTTTATACTGTTAACTTATATTTTAAAATAATTTTAAAATATAATTTTTAAAATTTTATATATATTAATAAAATATATTTTATGGGAATAAATAAAATAATAAAATTGAATATAAAAACAATGTAAATGACTGAACATTTTAGCTTTCTGTTTTTTCCTATATTAATTTTGAATAATTTTAAATTAATTACCATGGATATAGTAAAATTGAAATAATAAGGGTTAAATTTAAATGAAATGGCTTAATAGAGATAAAAATATTTCAAAAATCTATTTTATAGAAATATTTCAACCCTATAATATATAAGTATGTATATTAATCTATTTTCGTTCCATTTTTTGTGAAAATTTTAACAGTTTATTATCATTAAAAACTACATATGTACCAATCACATCACATAAAAAAGGCCACCCATTATCCCCTCTTCATTATACATTCAATCGATTGTGGATAAAAAATACCTATAAATAATATATAAAAATAACATATATTATACTATAATACATATTCTGGGATTAAATCTTTACAAGGATGGATTTTGTGACAAAATTGGAATGTTACTTGAAGAAGATGTCAAATTCATTAATAGGTGTTTTAATTTTTTTCCTTCCTACACCTCCAATTATTATTAAACCATTATGGTATAATAATATAATTATATTAAACACATTAATATGTTCTTTTATTATGGGAATTACCAAAAATAATATCAACTTTCATTAACTGGGTTACAAATCAATCATTCTTGTATATGACGTACTACCACCCTCATGAACCGATGGAATTTGTTTTTCAACTACCACATCTCACAGTTAGTTATGATGATAGATATAAAGTATTTATATGATATTTCTAAAATAATTATAATATAGGTTTTGTTATTTCATGTATTAATTTTTACATTCTATTGCATAGGTATATAATAATTTCGCTCGTCTATATGGCGGGATACTACCCTACGAAGTGATTTGATTCCTTTTTCAATAACCCATTACCTAGTGGATAACAAAGAAACATATTTTTTATATAAATGAAATAATTATGATATTAATGAAATATCAATAATTAATAAAATAAAATGCATAATTTTATTTCATTCCTTTTTACTCACTAAATGATGATAATTTCGTTCATGTACGTGTGGACTACTGCTTACACATAGCGAATTAAATATTCTTTCATAACAAAACCACATTAATTATATGTATAGGTATATTTAATGAAATAATATTTTATTTATTATATTGTTATAATAATTTTATGTTATCATATTTCATACCGTATTTCATTACTAATCTTTTAAAACATAATCATTAATAATGCATACATACGACATGTCCTCTATATCATCGTAAGATTTTTCATTTCAAAAAACCATATTTCAGGACTGGTATTAAGAGTATAATATATGTATTAATATGATATTTTTTTCATATTAATTACATATTATATAATATAACAATTATAAAAATAAGGGAACTAGAAATAGTAAATGAAAAAAATGAAAAATAAACTGGTTACTACCCGATACACGACCGTAACAATGGGTTAATAACAAAGAGTAAATAATATGAAATAATTAAATTATATATGGTATGATATATATAAATATGTATATGTAAAATATTTATTATAAAAATTTATTATTTCTACAGGTGCATTGAATGTGTATAAATTAAATCAATAAATAATGTATGAGATTTATATTCTCTTTTGTCTAGGAGAAATTTAAAAAATTACCTCTCTTTTGTTTTGTGTGGTGTATTTGATTTATTATTGACATGTTATATACTTAATATCCCAATACTAATGATAATCAACATTTCATTTGATGTTTTTAATTATTGGGTCTTAAAACTCATAATATTACTGAAGTAGAAATAGATTTCCATTTAAATTATATATTATGTGATAAAGAATCCATATTCACCACAAGATTCTTTCTTGTGGGGTATATAAATACCATAAAATTATTTTATGATTATTATAAAGAAAATTATATTTATTTACATATCCATTTGAATATACATATTTCATTGGGATTCATGTAAAAGTGATAAAAAATTAGTAAGTGATGTTCATCCATGTTTGTATTTTTTGAGACATATATAATAAAATTATAAATTGTGTAGTCATTCCTACAAGTGTCATGCCTCCTTATTCATATTCCATTTTACACATTACACCAATCAAAATTACCCCATTTCATATTCCACCCTTCAATTATTTTTATCACATCCACCTATGGTTCCCAAATCAAATCCCATTCTAAATGATCCCACCTTCTCGACAATCTTCCACTACCATCCGAACAATTCCCTCTTTCCACCCAATCTACACTCCGAAATCCTGAACACTATATCCATTTACAATCATCTGGATCTACATATAACTATCCACATTGATCTGCATCCTCTTCTAATTGGATACCTACATTGTTTCTCTACAATGACCCATATCCAGCTCCACTAACTTTATGTCAAAAAATCTTATAAAAGGTATGAATTTCATTGTTATATAATTCCACATTGATGAGTGAATTCGATATTTTCATGTATTGAAACCTATATCATCCCCTCTATAAATAGATTTATATGTTTTCATTATTTTTTGAAAACCACAAACCTCACCCAAGCTACTATTCTTACCTCATTCTTATATAAAATTTTTCAGTTATATAATACTTATTTCATAATATGTATTTATTTATCCTGATCATATAGATTGTATTTCATGTTTCACAATAACTATTATTTTTAGATAAAATGTTGTTATTACTATGAATTTTAATGTTCATATTGATTCAAAAAATAAATAAATTTATTTTTTATTTTATGTTCTTATATTTTACATCTAGTTTGACAATTATAACATCTATATAAGAAAAAATTATTCCAACTTAAGTACGTTGTTCATAAATTTATATATATATCTTATAAAAAATATAGTACATGTTTACCTTCACCTAAATTCCCAAATACATCCAAAATTTTGTTTTTTAATATTATAATGACCCACATTCCATTTTCTATAAAATTTCAGACAGTTTTTCCAAATATTATATAACTAGAAGAATTCCAATTTATAGTTGAAGGGTTCAAATTTAAATATGTTTTTTCCATATTGATTTCATAATTTGGAGCTGAAGAATACAATTCTAGGTTCATGTAAGACTAACACAAAATAATTTAAATTGTCTATATGTAAAACTTTTCTCTAATTTATGTTCATCCATACATTATTCAATTATGAGACCACATATTTCTTGTATTGTAGGATTTTCGATAGATTAAACAGGATTAACAAGATTTATAGAATGTATATGATTTGCGATCATTAAAAAATAATTAAAACATAATTAGTAAAAAAAACTACTCCATACTTGATATTATAATAACAAATTTTTTATAGTAAATTAAATTATTAATATGAGAAAAGAATATACATTTTCAGCATTTATCTATAAAATTAAGATAAAATATGTCATCTTGCATACTTGCAGTATAAAACCTCCATGAATATAATTCTTTTTTATCATCACCACCTTAAAATGGTTATTATTAAATATTATTTAATGGATTATTATTATATATTGATATATTTTTTTAATAGTCATGGTGTTTTATATCATTTTCTATCATCCTTTAGATATATGTGAATCAATGGACAAACCTGTGTATATGGTTTGATTTCCACATCCATTACATTCAAATATTATATCACTATATACGTTTTATATGATCCAATGTCATTATACATTATTCAAGAACCTTGAAACATGTGAATGATATAATTTTCCTTCTAAAACAATTTATTTTCTGATGTAATTAATTGATAAAACATACCAACCAATAGAATATAAATTATTATTGTTTGGGTTCATTTAACATCCAAAATGAACTATGGAATAAAAATACATCATGGGTAAATAAGGAAGCCTAAATAATGGTGATACCAGAAAAAATAATTAAATAATTATTTTTTTCTTTAGATGTTGTAATAGTAATATTAACGGGTTTTTATGAAACCACATATCATTTTTAAAAATTACAAGAACAAGTTCATCACAGAATTTTTTCAATGATAAAAATAACTAAAATACTGATAAATGATGATTTCACATTATATACCTCTATAAAAAATATAATAACATTACTAAATTTAAATTTAAATGGTGAAATTTCAATCTATAAACATTAATTTACATCACGATTATGAAAAAGAATAGAAAATATGACTTCTATCTTCACCTTATAAACTATTGATAATTGTTTTTCAAAAAACTCATTTACGGGTTCCTCAATTTTTATGAATATTTTTTTGTTTGAAGATTTAATTTGATGTTTTAAAATATTTTTCCAAATTAATATAATTATAAATTTTATTGGAATGAAAATCCAATATTTTTATATAATTTAGTCATATGTTATTTATTTTAAATAACTAAAATAAATATATTAATCTAGATTATAAGAATTATTCTTTTAATAAATAACTCTCACATGTTTTTTTCTCAGAATATTTTATTGAATTCAAAAATCATTTATATAAATTTATTTCAATAATAAATTTTTTTTCAAGATAAATATTTTTTAATAATGTGTCATAATATTGATTTTTATATAAATTTTATTATTGTGTTTTAAATAATTTCAATAATGGTGTATTTCCAGTAATTATAAAAATGATTTATTCGTCGATGTGAGAACTTTGTTTTCAAACTATTTAAACACCCTAAAAGGTAATTCAATTAAACATGGGGTATTTTTAAGAAACTATACAAAATATTTCAATGGATGTCATGTTGAAAATTTTAGTATGTTTATTCAGGTAACTAGCCACATTTCCATTGGTTAATGAAGTGATGTTTTTGGTATAAATGTTATTTGATACTAATGGAATATATATATATATATGGATGGTACTTATGTGATGATTGGATCCTATATATCCCTCCAATAAATTTATTAATTTATTCCACAACATGATCTAATAATGTGAAATGAGTATTGACTCCAACTCTTTGAATGTAATTATGAAATATTTAATGACCATCCATGGGGAAAAGGATGTTAAACATGATCTATCATGTGAAATTGTAAGCAATTATTTTTATATTAATGTAATCATGTACATATTAACAGTCCATTGTTTTATTATTCTATTGATTTTAAATTTAATCAATTCCATGTTATATTCGAATTAATATGTTTCACCGCCCATATGAATTTTCTCCCACACTATTCTCTAGTTATTATTTTTTTCTTTTGAGATTACATGTCCTTCTAACATGATTTATGGAAAACTCTTATTATTCATGATCTTTTAATAATGATATTCTTACCCTATTCATGTGTTCACTTGTTCTTCTGTTAGACCCCATGATAAAATATTGATGATAATTTCCTTTGATCACTGTTTGAGATCACAGATTTCTTATGTTTATATTATCAATGTTCATTATATGACTAAAAACTATAAATATTCAAAAAGGGTGACTTTTTTATTTAATTGTGGAGATAATATCATAATTACCTAAAATAAATATTTCTTATATTTTTGAATCAAAAATACAATTAATTTATTATTATTGGGAATTTTTTTTATTGGTATATATAGTGATTAAAATATTGAAATATTTGTATATTTATATATGGAAATATTACATTGCAATGAAGATAATTTTAATTTATATGAATTACATTTCATGAATAAGTGTGTGGGATATGTGCATCTTGGTGTGGTAATACATTCACTAATAAATTAATTTAACCAAGTTTAAAATAAAAAGCCAAAAAAAATCCTATAATCATTATTAATTAAAATTTTCTCCTAGAAGTTATAGATTTATAAAATATATCAGTGATGAATGAAGGAAAAATTGAATCATTAATTAGTTATATTGAATGTGATGGGGTGGGAGCACTGTTTAAATAAAAATATTGATGATAATGGTAAAACATATTTCAGTTATGTGTAATGGATTAATGTTAGTGAAGTACTTAATAAATGATTCAATGAAAATTAATTACTTATAAAATCATATAATCTCTGGATGAAAATCATTAATAAGTCTATATAAAATCAAGAATGGTGTTTGTGACTCATGAAATATAGGGTTTGGGAATGAAATTTTAGTAGAATGAGAACCAAAATCAATGTGTCTTTATATTTTCAATTTTTATAAAAAAAACCTCGTTCATATAATAAATTAGATGATAACATTGGTTTTAATAATTAAAATGAGTGTAACTAATGATAAATCAAAACTGGTTATGTTTTATTTTTTTATTAGTAGAAAAACAATTAAATATATTATGATTGATGTTTTCTTGTTGTTTATTCTAATAACCAATGTAAAAATAGCCAACAAGGGGTTTTAACATTTGTTCCTATAGGAACATAATTTAAATCCCAAAATGGATTTTAAATTACAGTTTATAAATACCATAACTAAAACCCTAATGAAAATTCTATCTTTTTACTATTTATTTTGGTTTAATCCATTAAAAAATTGGGTTTTATATATGTTATATAAGATTTTATATCATAATTATGTATATACTCTTATAGAAATCAAATTGATCCTCCCACAAATAAAATTTAATATTACCTAATAACACACTATATGAATAATAATTCATTTTTTATGATTATTGATTACATATCACCATAAAATAAACCACTAATCCAAAATGTATAGTGTGTCAAAAAGTATATAAACAATTAATTTACAATACAACCATTAACCAAAATCCTCAAATATTTTACACACGTGGATCCCATAAGATAATATCATTACCAATACACTTCTTAACTAATGGGGGAAATGGAAATAAATGAATCGACGGGCTCAGATTCTCAATTACTGGTGAAATAAATTGATATCAATTTAAAATCCTAAATTATAAATACATAAACATTTGGGAATGTGAAAAAAACTCTATATAATTGATTTTGGAATAATCAAATCCTGAATCATAAAACATGGACTAATAATCATGAATTTTGTTATAAATATCCATACATAAAGTAAGATATGTTTCAAATAAGTGTGAGAAAATAAATAAGTAATTATGATCCATGTGATAATAACCTATGAATATTTCATAATAAAAGAATATGGAATTAAAATAAGAATTTTATTAATAATGTATTTCAATGAAAACAATGTGACATTCATATCATAATGGACTAGGCTAACGACCATCCCACATCATTGTGGAAATTTGATAACCAGAAACACACTATAAGATGGATAACCAGCTGTTTGACATTATAATCGCGTGGTATTTTAAAATTTACTCAATTCATTGGTTGTATGTAATTGACATAACCATTAAAAAATAATAAACCCTAAAAATGTGTTTTACATGAACATGAATGAAAAAATAATTATGTTGCATCATAATTAACCTAAAATGAGAAATATGAATTCAGATGAAATTTATAAGTCATATTTATAATCCGTCCATATAATGAATTTTTATTTTATACTTATATTATTCACCAAATTTATTTAATAAAATTTATTGTATAAGTACATGAAAAAAATGATATTAATATATTTCAATAATACTTTTAGATAAGAAAATACAATATTAATTTTATATTACTTTTAAAACATGATTATATATAATATAAAAAAATTTATAAAAAATTATAACTTTTAAAGGATAATTCACAATGAAAAATATAGGGGTTGGTGGTAAAATTAATTCATTATGAAAACATTTTTAAAAGAGATTCTAATCATATTTTTGTTTAAAAAGTCAATGGTTGTGTAAAAATACACCAATGAAAATTTTAAAATAATATTAATTTCCTAAATAATGTCAATTAAAAAAAATATAAAAGAACCATATAGTTATTTATAACAGAATCTCTAAAACCAAATAAATTATATGAACATTGATGAAGAAGATATCTAGCCCAAAATAAGGGATACGGTAATTTCCTCTTATAAATAACATTTCTCATTAATTTTTAACTGAAGAAAAGTGGAATAGTAATAGGACAAGTAAACCAAAAAAATAAATGATGGAAAAATTATAAATTGGTCTATAGATATAAAAAAAATTATAATATCCCCTAGTGTTTATTTATTCATAAATAATCAATCTTCAACACTGATATTAGAAGGAAATAGTTACCATTACACTTGAATTCCCTAAGATAAATATATCATCCTATATAAAAATCTTAAAATTATTAATTACTTATCAAAAAACGTTATTAATGTAATTTTAATTTTTATTCTCATTAGAAATTTTCATTTTTGAAACATATATTAAATATTAATTATTTATATTGATAATTAATTGTTATAATTCCGATTTTATTATATATGTTTGGTAATGGTGATGTCGATCATCATTGGATGATAATATGTTCATCATTTAGAAAATATTGAAGGTTGTGGATTTTTTGTTTTATAATTAAATATTTAATCCCATTTCTACTTGATAGAATTTATGGGGATATTTTATCAGAATTTAATCATTAATGAGTATGTTTTGTGAAATTTTTAGACGGTAACATGTTATCTTTTAATGAATATTCAATGTTGGGTAATGATCCTGGAATAATATTAATGAAATTAATATTTTATAACATATATAAACATAAATAATTTTTTCATTGCATTTTCATCATGAAAATGATGATTTTGGTGTATCATTATTCCTGAAGGTTGTCGAATTGATTGAAACACGAGCATGTTATAATAACGAAATGCGTAGGATATTGTGGTTATATATTAGAATCATAAATTAATTAATATAAATATATTTCATGTAAGACACAATTTTGATGTCTAATTTTATTTTTAAACTTTGTAGATGATAATTGAAATGGAAAATATGGAAAGGTACTAATATAGTGGGAATTTTTGATCTTTCCTAAAATAGTTTCCTTCACAGTGACGAATTTAGGCATTCTTCTTATGACCAGAAGAAACACATGGTGTAACAAAGATATAAATTAATAATAATGGTCTAGGATTATATAGGGTAATGAATGGACTCAGTTTTATTATATGACAAGGTAGATAAGAACATTTAATTATGAATTTGAGTGTGATTTTTATAAATTATCTGTATATAATGGTTATAGAAGGACTATTTTAAATGGAAAGTGGCCCTATATGTGAATGAAATTATAGTGGGTACACATTTCTTCCATTTTAATATTTTATTTTTAATATTAAACTATTTAATTATTAAATTAAATATACAGTCAATTTTATAATTATTACACATTATTGATGCCATAAGCTATTCACACTAAAAACTCATTTTCGTGCTATAAACAAAATTAACAATCAAATATTACATAGAAAAATTTATTATGTATTTTTCAACATACTTTTATAAAATTAAAAATATAATTCCTATAATTGTGATTATTATATGAAATCATATAATGAATAAGAAAAAAAAATTGAGAAATAAAATTTTATATATTAGTTTTTCTAACTTACATGTAAAAATAATTAATAATTACATGTGTTTAAATATATTAGTTAATGAATTTAGAATATTAAATATAAATATATCAATATAATTTATATAGAAAAAAATCTATTGATCATTTAAAAAATAATGAAAAAATACCATTTAAACGATAAAGTATTTTAAAAACAACCCCTTTAAATTAAATCTTTTCAATTTTTACATTCAATTTTATCAATCCATTAATATTAGAACATTTATTTTATTTTTAATATTAATAAAATTATAATTTTTCTAAATAATAATAATATGCAACGAATATGAGTTAAATTATTTTAATTAAATATTTTAATTTCAATTCATTTTTAATTACTAATTATATGTTAAATATTCATATTAATTTTTTACTAAAAATTACCTTTCCCCAATATGAATACATTAATATAGTATATATAATTATAATATATGCAATAATAATATATGAAATGGTTATTTTTCATGAAACTACATGTATATTTTTTATTTTTTATTTCAATATATGGATTTAAAACTATTATCAGAATAATCTATCATATTAATTTATATTATTCCACAAATATATGGTGTATTTATAAATTATAACCTTTTTTTAATTGTTATAATTTTATGAATGATCATTATCATAAACCAAGAGTATATGTATTACTTGTTCATGGATATTTTATTTACTAACTGTCTAAATTCTCCAATAGTTTTCTTAATGTTGTAAAATTGAAATTATTCCTAAAATATGATTGCATATATTTTTTAAGGAAATTTTTGTCTATAATTTATATCATAGTTCATATTAGTTAAATTTTTCATTTGAAATAAGAAATCTATTCAATTTTATAATTAAATTAACATACATACAAAATCATTAGAGTGTAATAGTGGATACTGATAACAATTTTGAGTATACTGTTTTATAATGATTGATTGTTACACCATGAAGAAGGATACTATGGTATAATGGACATATTTTGTAATAAATTATTGATTTCTGAAAGATTGATATAACTTTTATTAAATCTGTCAAATAGTACCCTAAAAAATGAACATGAGACATACAATTTATAAATCTATAAATTGAGTCCCACAAGACAACATTGAATTTTTGAATAGACGTATATGAGTAAAATGGAAACCATTCCACTTTTCTATAAGAAATCTATAATAAGAATTTGTTTTTTAATGAATCTAAAAAGTTTAAATGTTACTACATATGATTAATATATTAATTCTATAGGAAACATTATATGTAAAACTAATTTATAAAATTCAATATATATATAAACTATAGATATTGCAATTTTAAAGTAATTATTCAGAATCCCATTAAGGAAAAATTCAATTTTATTTAATATTAAATAAGACGTGCATATTTGTTCATCAGTGAAATGTGTTATTAACATATTACTATTTTGGAAATATTTTTCTATGTTTGATGGAATTTTCAATATCATTCATAGTTAATTTTTGTCTAAATATTATTAAGAAGAACATATAATGCTTTTTGAGAATGAGTTTGTATATATAGTGAATTAAATAGAAAATAAGGTTTCCATATTTTATTTTTTTAATAGAGACAAATTCATAAAAGAAACTGATACAAAATAATTCTTGGATATGTGGAAATATTATTTCTATATCATTATGGATTTCAATGTGGTTAGAGAAGATACTTATGTCTACGAAATAATGTTACTGACTTAGGTTATATAATATGTATGAAGATATTTCAAGAATAATAAGGGTGTGAGAATGATTTGTAGGTTATGTAGAATCTAAATTGAGAGAGGTGGTATTATAAAAACTATTCAAATGGAAATTATTTGTACTTATTTAAAGGATGAAAATGGGAATTAAAAAGATATTTCTAGATGACTAGGAAGGTGAATAATTTATTCAATTGAAAATTATTTATGTTTTTCCCAAAAAAACATATGTTTATACAAAAGAAGTTTTAAAAAATATGGGGGGATTTGATAAAGAGGGTAAGTATAACCTATCTACTCTTGGAACATGAAAAATAATTACGATACTATTAAATGAATATATTAGAGTATTCATTAATGTAGATTATTTTATCAAGTAGTGATAGTATTGATATGAACTAGGGTGTTACTAATAATGTTTACTATAATATCCCACAACTATTTTAAATGGATTGGCCTATGGAATGTAATGAGATTTCCAAAACCCAACATTGATAGTGATTTACTGGATATTGTTACATTGTAACACTGAAATTGTATTGTCTATTGTGGTATCCTAGAATTTCTGATCCATGTAAAATCATCTAAATTTAATGTATAAATTATAAAATCCCAAAAAATAGAAATTTATCATTAAGATATATAATGATTTACTTAATTTTTAAAAGAAAAAATTAAATCATATATCTATGAAATTGTATTATTTTGTGGAAATAAACATGACTCGACTACTCTTATGGTTAAGAACATATTGGGAAGTAAGTGATTAGTATGGTTTTTGTTTATTGTTCCACATTTTTCATACTGTTATTAGGGAATCATTTTATTGAATCTATTAATATTTAATCCCATGGGCCTAAAATATTATGAAATAATATTCTAATCATAATAAATTCATTTTATTTTTATTTGATATGATTTATTCTAAACGTATTGTATTAATATACTAGAATTGAGATAAATAAATATTTTCTTGAAATAATAATAGGAAATAACATGAGAAATATAAAATTACCATTTGATATTTAATATTTCAAGGATAAAATTTGTGATATTAAGATTCAAATAATCTATTACTTATTCTATCAAATGAAATACATTAATTATATTGATTTTAATTTTTTTGATTTATTTATCCGTATATTTGAATTATTATTGGAGATTAATTTCTAATATGATGTGGTATATTCTCGTGATAATCATATAACAATTCCAAGGATAGAAGATTTCAACTAATAAAAATAGATAAAAAAGGCAATATAATTGAATAAAATGTTAATAATGGATAATGAGTATGATTCATGTTATTTTTATGAGATAATGATTTTGATAAATAAAATAAAAGTTGTGATAGAAATACTAGTTAATGTGTCTAGTAATCCGAGGATGATAAAAGATAATGAAGCCATGTAATCGGAGGTAACATATTTAATGTTGAAAAAAATCTAGTTTTGTTTTACTGACAATGGTATCCCCCAAAAATATGTTAAAAATTATAATGGTATTATAAATTAAATAGTTTCAAACATTGTAATTTTTTTAGGGTAAATAAATTAATAAAATAATATAAACTTATCTCGAAGGAATATGATTATTTAATAAACATCATGACCAAGGATTGATGTGACGTATTAGATGATCTTTCCTATGATTTGGGAGATGAAATTCTATGGGATTTAGTATCAGAGTGGGAATTATTGAAAATCATGAAGTATAAAAAAAATTTGTTTCGCCATGAAAATAAATTTATCTTTTATAAAAAATAAATTTTTAACCAAAACTATTGGGTTTAATTGTTTTAAAATATTTATATTATTAAAAATTTGATTATAAATTTGAATGAAGAAACCAGATAAAATATGATTACATAAAATTGTAGTAGTGGAAAAATAAAATTTTAATGACATAAATGATATGTTATATGAGAAAAATTTCTAAAAGTTATAATTGTGGTTATAATATTCATAAAAAATAAAATTTAAATTGGTGATTCTATAGAACAAAGAACAAAATAAATCATAAAATGAAAAAATATTTTATATATTATCAACACATGACAATATTTATTCATAAGTGGAAAGGATTAAAAAATTAGGTTAAAAATTAATGCTATAAAACCATATTTATTCACTATGAAATTAATGATCATATTAATAGATTTTTTATAATGAATAATAAATTATTTTTACATATAAATTAAATGTATTATTATTATTTAGAGATATGAATGATAAAAAATTATTCATACTTATTATTCCACCGATTCGTTCCATACTAATATTTATTTTGATAGATATTTGAGGATCAATTTATCATTCATGTGAAAAGAGAATAAAGATTCATATAATATAAAATATATTACTTTAGGAAAGTTATATCATGGGATATATAAAAATGAACATGATGCTGAAATAAAACATTAGATGATTTCAAAATCAATAGGTTATTAGAAGGTTTTATGATGGGCATGAAAATTTTTCGGATGAGTAAATATCGTTCATATGATGATAATTTGAATAAATATCCTATGAAAGAAGTATCCTAATGGAATGTATGGATTGAGAAATCTCAAAATTAATTTGGAGATAAAAAATATGAAACATGATTTCAAAATGGAAAGAACAATAATTTTCAAGAAATAATTTATTCAATGAAATTGTATTGTGGAAACAATAATGAATTTGGATTCAAAGAATGGTTAAAGATGAAACATAATGTGGATGAATTGGATTATATAAAAAAAATTATTTATATAAATATGTAATAAAAAATTATCAATATATAAAATATTTAGTTCTATTATAACACCCCAAATTCCTCAACATGGGGTAAATAATGTATCCCATATCAACATTTTTTTAACTGAATTACAATTATTTATGCCAACCATGTTTAAAGGTGAGATAATAAACACTAGGAATAAATAAATTCATTCATTAAAAATCTAAATTTATAATAATAATATTGAATCAAGTGGTTTCTCAGAGATCATTTTTAGAATGAATCAATAATAAACGAATTGTAATCTAGGGCATCAATATCTTACTATCAAATGATATAAATTTTTATTCGATATCGAATAATGAATAAGACATATTGGATATCATTTTTTTAAGAAGAATGAATCTCATGATGACTTTAAATACCATAATTTGGGATAGATTTGATATATTCGTGATGAATCTGATCCAATTATTTAATTGGGTTATTCAAAATAATTAAGGAATGATAATTAATGATCAAAATTAAAATGTTGAATAACAATGCAACAAAAAAATATTTTCGAAATATTACCTCTAATAAAAAGGATATTTTAATTATTTTCCCCCTAAATTAATACCTTTTATGCTTTAATGTCCTATAACAATGAGTTTAGCAATCATTACATGCAACAACATATTTAAAATAATAAATTTTTATTATTAGAATATTATTATATGAATGTTATTACCTATACATTGGAATGGAAAATGTCAATATTATTAAAAAAATTGTGAAATGTTATGCCCTATACATGTAAATAAATAGGATTGATTAGAGAATAATTAATTTAAATTTAAAATAAAAACTTTATGAAATTAATTGAAATCAATTTCTGAAAAATATTTTTATTCACAGAAATTTTTTTTAGCATAATTAATTAAGAAATTTTTTTGTTTAAATATTATAGTGAAATATATATTGTATATATTAAGTATATTATCTGAAACTTTTCTTATTTGTTTTATTTTATAGATATATTAATATACCAAATTTTATTCTAAAAAATATATTTTTTTCTAAAATTATGTTCGGTCAAATTTTATTGGAATATTTGAAAAAAAAAGTTTTGAAAATTATATACTTTTTAAAAAAAAATTGAAATCATAATATCATAATTATCAAATGGTTACTTTTTGATAATTTTTTGAAATTATAAAAACTTTTATGATAATTTAAGATTACATAACAGAAAAGAGCCTTTCAATTTATGTTCTTTATATTGTTAAATTATAATTTAAATTAATTTTAATTTTTAATTTTTAAAGCATTATATATATTAATACAATATATTTAATTGAAATAAATAAAATAATAAAATTGAATATAAAAACAATGTAAATTACTGAACTTTTTAACTTCCTATTTTTTCCAATATTAATTTTGAATAATTTTATATTAATTACCATGGATAAGGTAAAATGGAAATAACAAGGGTTAAATTAAAATGAAATGGCTTAATAGAGATAAAAATATTTCAAAAATCTATTTTATAGAAATATTTCAACCCTATAATATATAAGTCTATATATTAATCTATTTTTGTTCCATTTTTTTGTGAAATTTTTAACACCTTATTATCTTTAAAAACTACATATGTACAAATCACCTCACATAAAAAAGGCCACCCATTATCCTCTCTTCTTTAAAAATTCAATCGATTTTGGATAAAAAATACCTATAAATAATATATACAAACAAAACATATTATACTATAATATATATTTAGGGATTAAATCTTTACAAGGATGGCGTTTGTGACAAAATTCGGATGTTACATGAAGAATATGTAAAATTCATTGATATGTGTTTTAATTTTATTTCTTCCTACACCAACAATTATTATTAAACCATTATGTTCTAATAATATAATTATATTAAACACATTAATATTTTATTTTGTTATGGGAATTACCAAAAATAATATCAACTTCCATTAACTGGGTTATGAATAAATCATTCTTGTATATGACGTACTACCACCCTCACAAACCGATGGAATTTGTTTTTCAACTACCACATCTCACAGTTAGGTATGATGATAGATATAAATTATTTATATGATATTTATAAAATAATTATAATTTAGGTTTTGTTATTTCATGTTTTAATTTTTACATTCTATTACATAGGTATATAATAATGTTGCTTGTCTATATGGTGGGATACCACCCTATGAAGTGATTTGATTCCTTTTTCAATAACACATCACCTGGTGGATATCAAACAAATATATTTTTTTATATAAATGAAATAATTATGATATTCATGAAATATCAATAATTAATAAAATAAAATGCAAAATTTTATTTCATTCATTTTTACTCACTAAATGATGATAAATTCGTTCATGTACGTGTCGACTACTGCTTACACATAGCGATTTAAATCTTATTTCATAACAAAACCACATGAATGAAATTTATAGGTATATTTAAAGAAATAATATTTTATTTATTATATTATTATGATAATTTTATGTTATTATTTTTCATACCTTATTTCATTACTAATCTTTTTAAAACATAATCATTAATAATGCATACATATGACCTGTCCTCTATATCATCGTAAGATTCTTCATTTCCAAAAACCATATTTCATGACTGGTATTAAGAGTATAATTTATTTATAAATATGATAATTTTTTCATTTTAATTAAATTTTATATAATAGAAAAACTATAAAATTAAGGGAACCAGAAATAGAAAATGAAAAAAATGAAAAATAAAAATGTTATTACCCGATACACGACCGTAACAAGCTATTATTAACAAATAGTAAATAAAAAGAAATAAGTAAATTTTATATGGTAATATATATATAAATATGGATATGTAAAATATTTATGATAAAAATTTATTATTTCTATAGGTGCATTGAATGTTTATAAATTAAATCAATAAATAATGTAGGAGATTTATATTTTCTTTTTGTTGTCTAGGAGAAATTAGAAAATTCACCTCCCTTTTTTTTTGTGTGGTGTATTTTATTTATCATTGACATTTTATATACTTAATATCCCAATACTAATGATAATCAACATTTCATTTGATATTCTTAATTATTAGGTCTTATAACTCATAATATTACTAAAGTAGAAATAGATTTTCATTTAAATTATATATTCTGTGAGAAAGAATCCATATTAAGCACATGATTCTTTCTTGTGGGGTATATACATACCATAAAATTATTTTATGATTATTATGAAGAAAATTATATTTATTTACATATCAATTTGAATATACATATTTCATTGGGATTAATGTAAAAATGATAATAAATTAGTATGTGATGTTTATCCATATTTGTATTTTTTGAGACATATACTATAAAATAATAAATTGTATAGCCATTCCAACATGTGATAGACCTCCTTATTCAAATTCCATTTTACACATTCCACCAATCAAAATTACCGCATTTTATATTCCACCCTTCGATTATTTTTATCACATCCACCTATGGTTCCCAAATCCAATCCCATTCTAAATGATCCCACCTTCTCGACAATCGGCCACTACCATCCGAACAATTCCCTCATGCCACCCAATCTACACTCAGAAATCCTGAACACTATATCCATTCATAATCATCTGGATCCCCATATAACTAGCCATATGGATCTACATCCTCTTCTAATTGGATACCCACATAGTTTCTCTACAATGTCCACTATCTATCTCCACTAACTTTATGTCATAACATATTACAAAAGGTATGAATTTCATTGTTATATAATTCCACATTGATGAGTTAATTCGATATATTCTTGAATTGAAACCTATATCATCCCCTCTCTAACCAAATCTATATGTTTTCAATATTTTTTGATAACCAGAATCCTCACCCAAGCTACTCTTCTAACCTCATTCTTATATAAAATTTTTCAGTTACCTAATACTTATTTCATAAAATGTATTCATTTCTCCTGATCATATAGATTGAATTTCATGTTTCATAATAACTATTATTTTTATATAAAATGTTTTTATTCCTATGAATTTTAATGTTCATATTGATTCAAAAAATAAATAAATTTAGTTTTTATTCTATGTTCCTATATTTGACATCTAGTTTGAAAATTATAACTTCTATACTAGAAAACATTATTCCTACTTAAGTACGTATTTCATAAATTTATATATATTTCTTATAAAAAATATATTAAATGTTTATATTCCCCTAAATTCCCAAATACATCCAAAATTTTGTCTTTTTAATATGATAATGACCCACATTCTATTTTTTATAAAATTGCGTACAGTTTTTCGAAATATTATATAACTATAAGAATTCCAATTTGTAGTTTAATGGTTCAAATTTAAAGATTTTTTTTCATATTGATTTTATAATTTGGAGATGAAGAATACCATTGTATGTTTTTGTATCACTAACAATAATTAATTGAAATTGTCTATAAGTAAAAATTTTCTCTATTTTATGTTCATTCATACACTATTCAATTATGTAACCACATATTTCATGTTTTGTAGGATTATTAATTTAACCATGAATGGTTTATATTTTTATTAATATTCTCCATATATAGCTTTTCATTATGTTAGTTTCAAATCCTTATATACATATTTTTTATAATTCTTTCCTTCTATTGTATCCCCCCTTTGTTCATAGGTTTATTTTCTAGGTTCTATTTTTTCCTCTTATATAACTCTTCTTTTATTTTGATTATATGTTCTATGGATAGAGGAATATTTTTCTTATGATGTTTTATGTGTTATAGGATGTCATTATTTTGACCATTATTTATATTTTTATGATATAAATTTAGTTTTAAAAACAATGTTTCATATGATGAATGCACACAAAAATTTAATACTCATGTTTCTTTCGATACCCATGAAGTAAACTAAAGTTATTTATAGAGATTTGTTGTTAGTGGTATATTTACTTGAATCATCAATTATAAATTTGTTAGAAAAGTTTTTAAGTAATTATTAATATTTTAGTTTATGTGTTTTTTTATTTTTGCATATTTCTATTCAATCCATTATAAATACATATTTTTTGTATCTGAATAAATGAAAGGTGAATTACCAATCATAATCTAAAAATATTATTTTATGAACATTTTTTTAAGAGTAGATACATATTTTTTAAGCTGATATGTGACCTATGTTTGTTAGGTGAATGGTGTATGGAATAGAATATACATATCCATAACATGTCTAGGTTAAAGTTGATGACCACTAAGAAAATTCCCAATTTGTCAATATAATTCTTTTACGGTCAACTAATGGGTACTTAATGAAAAGTACTTTCATTTCCAAGTAATATAATTCTAAATAGGCTTTATACAGAAAAATTTTGTTTAGACTAACATATGCTTGGATTATAAATTTTCATGTTTTTTTATATTTCACTTTGGTTTAAAATTTAAATGAATTTTTTTTTGGATAAAGAAAATATATATGATAATTCTAGTGGATGTATAGTTTCAACATTCAAATTTAGAGAATTATAATGGATGTATAGTTTATCAATTTATAATATTTTTATATGACCCTACTTTTTGGTTCATAATTTTTGTTACTTATTACTGTGATTTTACTTTTGGATATGATTATACAAATGCTACATGTCATAAAAATCACATATAACACAACATACTCATAGAAATAGCTATTTAAGTATTCTTTCATGATACACATAATTTAAAATAAAAAAATTGATATCCAAGAGGAGTATATTAAAATATAAAAAGTGATGGTAAAATGTTTATTAAAAAACCAATAACAAATTGACATCAACCACTTCTCTTGGAATATCCCCGTGAAAATAGAACACTACTATTGTAGGTACTAGTAATATACATAAAATGGATAACCTTCATAATAAATGTTATTGTCTTGATGGGGATGATTTTCCACTATTATCAAAGCATCATAACCCTCTCGATACCCATAGTACCAACCACCCCAACCATTCCACTAACTCTGATCTGCCAATAAAATGCCCATTGAGATATATTTTCTTGATGTAGTACGATGCAAAAAATGTATAAAATTATATCCCCCAAATAAGGTTTTATTAAATTTTTGAAAGGTATTCTCAGCATTATTCTTGTTATAAAAATTAAACAAACTCACGGTGCATACCATATGAAATTATAACTTGAATCATCTTGCCAAATTGATCTAGAATTTGTTGAAAATAAATATATGAAACACTAGGATCCTAGCAATAAAAATTATTTTATTATTGGGTTTATTATCTCTATTAATCCCTTGAAAACATGTGTTATGAGTTTTTCTCTACGCTTACGGCTTAGTATTTTAATGATTCTCCAACCCTCATGGGTCTGGTCGAGTAAATAAATCTAATATATAATTCATTATTGTTTTTTGTAAATCAAATTACATAAATTCTGGGAATTTAATTATGATATATATATTATTAGAAAATTTGAAACTCTTATATTCATTTCATATAGCTCATAATTATTCTATGATTTTTGTGTAATTTCCATCACAACATCTTATATATTCATTATTGTTTGTTATATTATAGAAAACCAAGTGTTCTATATTTTAATTTTTCATTATCAGATCCTTAAAATAAGATTACATGGTTTTATTTTGATCATGGTGAAAAAAATACTTTATAGGAGCGTCATAGTGGTGGATCATTATGAGATAGTTGTAGCATTGGCGTTTTTTTGTCAAATCAACCATTCATATTCTATCTGTTATGGTATAATTCCTTACTCTTGATTGACTGATGTTTTTTTTAATCAATTAAATTGAAAATTAAGAATTTATAGTCATTTAAATATTTTATATTTGTAAGAACATAATGATTATTTACACATTTCATTTTGTTATTGTTAACATTTTGATATTGGATTATTTTTATATAGTTTCCACTGATATTTTATATTTAATTATCTAAAAATATAATATTTCAATAAAATCCTTTTTCACGATTTTGATATTGAGGTTGTGGTGAAACAAGAGATTGTAATGTGTAGATTTTCTATGACTACAATAAACCAAGATAATGATGAAAACCCTTGATAAAGGAAATCATAAAAATGAAGTGAAAATGAATGACTGAAATTGTGTGATACAATTGAAATTTAATATCGAATTATAATTTCTTAGTTTGACATTGATTTCATCATTGATATTTTATTTCTTGAAACCATAGTATCATACATTCTTATTAACCAAAATATTATTTATAAACATTTCATGACAATATTTTAATTTGTGATATATATTTTACAAGTGAGAATATTCTTCTTTCTGTAGTGAGTTTCTAGAGAGGCTAGATTAATAAATTGTGGACATTGTTCTTAGGATATCATGATGTGTAGATTATTAAAAGGAACCCATTTGGGGATTATTTTAGGAAAGAGGTCATATTAGGGATTATCAGGATTGATAGTTTACATGACCCATTAGTGACACATTCTACATTCACCTGGTCATTGGTGGAACAACTCGTAACAAATCCATATACTTC
Source organism: Viscum album (assembly GCA_963277665.1). Taxonomy (NCBI): domain Eukaryota; kingdom Viridiplantae; phylum Streptophyta; class Magnoliopsida; order Santalales; family Viscaceae; genus Viscum; species Viscum album. The sequence continues at coordinate 1,247,254,089 of OY728147.1, forward strand.
TCACTTCATACTTAGCCACCAGTACTGATAGCATATGTAACGGTACATCCTGGTGAATCTGGGATGTAATACCCATGATGAATCAAGAAACACTCGCATTAGATCCATGCATATATCCCCTAGAGCCCACACACGTCCATGAAAACACATAATTTCATCTCCTCCTATCGTCTATCTAGGTGGAGGTTCCTCACCTACCGCACTCTATATTAGAACAAGGCCTTCCGAATTTGGTAGTTGCATCATCCTCTCTTTGTCTGTTAGGGTAGAGGTAACTACCAAAAAAGAAATATAAGTATGTCTCTGACTATTGTGAACCTCTAAATGCATCTCCGAGAACATAGCCCTTAGTTTCCTCTCCCTATTGGCCTCCTTCACTACCTATATTTGAGTTATCCTGCTCAGTAATTCAACCATTCATATCCTTTTCCAGGAATATTGGAAAGCTCCATGTCAAATGACTGATGGTATTCCGCCCACCATCACTGTCTCATATTCAAATCACGTTGATTGAAGATGTATTTGAGACTTTTTTGTTCATTTACACTGATAAATTATCCCCCAATAAATAATTTCTACAGAAGTTCAATGCATGAACAATAGTAGCCATCTCGAGATTATGTGTCTGGTAATTTGTCTCATGTTACCTCAACATCTGATACTCATACACAACTACTCGATCTCATTGCATATGCAATTCTAAAATCCCAATACCTAATGCATCATAGTACAAAATTTAACTTTTTTCTGGATCAAGCAATATCAGTTCCGGTACTGACTTCAAACATCCCTTAAACTCAGGAAAGGATATGTCATGTGAATATAAGCATTCAAACATTAAACATTTCTTACTCAATCCTATAATCATCACTTCTAAACAAGAGACGTGATGTATAAAACTCTTGTAGTAACTTGTTATCCCCATGAAACTCTACATTTCAAAATCATTCTTGGGAATCTCCTAGGTAACTACTGTTCTCACCTTCACCGAGTCCACTAATACTCTAGTCTCTCAGATGATGTGACCGAGGATGTTAATCTGATCCATCCAGAGGTGGAGTTTTCCGATCATAGCATAGAACTGATTCTCTCTCAGTGTATTTAAAATGATATCAAGGTGTTTTCCATGGTCATGTCTATTGTATGAATACAATAAGATATCATCCAATAATACCACTAAAATGGAGTATATGTAAGGATAGAACACTCAGTTCATCAACACTGTGAAAATTTATGGCACGTTCATGAGACCAAACAACATAACCATGTAATCATTGAGGATGTACCTGCTACAAAAACTGGTACAAGATATTTTTGTATGTCAAAAACGTGCCTGAAGATATTCATACCGTATGTCAAATGTAGAGTACACTCAATATTCTCGAAGCAGATCAAACAGGTCATCATTCCATGGTATGGGATATTGGTTCTTGACTGTCAACTAGTTCAGCTTCCGACAGTCCAATCATAGTATAAGGGTATATTATACCTTTTTTATGAAGAATACTGGTGAACACCAAGGTGAAGTACTTGGTCATATAAAACCCTTAGCTTCGAGATCTTCAATTTTCCTCTTGATCTATTAAACCTCCATCATTTATATCCTGTAAAGAGGAATGGATACCGGTTCTAATCCTAGAAATCTCTCGATATTAAACTCCACCATTCTAAATGATGTTAAGCCTATGAAGTCATATATGAAAACATTCCTAAAAGGATCGAACAGTAGAGTAAAATCAGCCAGACATGTTCCCTAATCATCCAAATGTAAACTCACAATCTGGGTTGTCATCTCTCTAAGCCCATGATGCTCAGGTCCCGCTCGTCTCACATGGACATCCCATTCACCATTATATGAAAAAGACCCTCCAAATGGTGACATGAAAATCACCATGAAGTGATAGTAGTCAAAGAATACATGAAAGGATCCATGCCAATCCTTTCTAAGGATGACGTCAAACCCCATCATCTCATAGACATGGATATCCAAAATAAAGTGACACTCATGAACCTCAAAGCGGGACTCCTTTCATATATGAACAACTACCTTTATCATCCATTACAAAATTCCTTGAATCATAACATTCTAAAAATTATAAACTAAAATACCAAGGCTCTACAAAATGGGCACATATATAAAACTATACATTTCAACATTATCAAAAGGTGAAGAAGATAAAACATAGGCAACTATAATAGTACCTATGATAGTAGAAGGTCTGGGATCCTGCTTCTGTTGGGTTCGTTGCACTGCATATGTCTAACCTGTACTATGGCCCTGTGACACTGCCTGACTACCCTGAATAGACATGCCCATGTATCGCTGAGATCTGTGGGTCTAGCTACCTCGACCACTCCCACTGCATTGTCCGGAATGCCCCAATGTATTAATTTTTCTGGACTGGTGAGAAGCTAAAATCCCTATTATTGTATGTAGAGTATGTACAAAACCTCTCCCACTAGGAACAGGTGGAAACATCTTACAGAATCTTTGTAGATTGCCCATATTTTTATAAGCATGACACTCAACTGAGACATTCAAGCACTGGGGCCTCAGATGTCTTGGCCTACCATAGTTGTTGCATCTTACCTGACTACCAGATGAAATGTTCTAGTTTCTTGTATCCCGACGACATAAATATATAAGATGCTTCTTGATTTTCATCGAGACAATTCCAGATCTCAGTGTGGAACCACCCGATATCACACCCCTAGATTTTTGTAGGTTTCACTCAGTAATCAATGCCTAGTTTACAAGTTAATATACATAAGGTAACATGAAGACATTCACCTAGTATCAAATGTCAAACATGATACCATCCTCTAATCTTTTATCTTTTGATACATAATCCCTTATCCAAATAGGCATGAATCAATATTTCTATGTAAACTATGATGAATAACCCATAACTCATAGTGTTCCCTTCTCCAACTGCATGAACTCCCAGGCTCAGTCGGCCCTTAGGGGATTGAGAAAATAATAATCCTAGAAGGTCATCTGAATTTTTTCCCATGTCATATATAGATGACTCTCTACCTAAGAGATAACTTTTCACCATCTATTGGATGAATCACATAGCATATATGTTGTGTGCTTTACCCTCCCCTCAAGAGGCATATTCATATTCTCTATGATAGTAAACACTAAAACTATACATGAAAATGAAGCCTGTAGTCCTCCATCCCCTAAAAAATTAGGTGGCTGCAACTGCTGGAATATACATGTCAGCTTTTCCATAGACGTAGCAGCCTATGGTTCTTTTTGAAAGGACTTCATGATCCTCAAAAAACCTTATCTAAAATGGGTGTCTACAACCACACCTATTATAATGGTTGAGGTCATAACTGGAACAACTGGAGGATCCACCGGTATCATATGGCACAGCACCTCTGTTGAATACACCTGATAACTCTCCTGGCACTCTTCCTGAGGTCTTCATGGTAGAACTTCTCTGTAAAGTCTAGCACGTACACCTCAGCTCAATTTTAATTAATGGAAAACCAAAACTCACAAGTACATGGTGTGACATTGAAAAATATAGTCATGTTTTGAAAATAAGAGTACATGATGTGTATAACTCCTTAAATGGTGTGTTCATTTGGGCATATACATGGGAATGTACTTCTGCCCAACATGGTCACGTGTCACCCCATTCACACTGTGTTTTTTGAGAGAGAAACGGTGTGTACTTCAGTTTCCTTCCATCTATGGTACTTCTACAAAGCTATAACTCCGCGATTTTTCAAGTATAAGACTACACTATCTGTTTAACATAGACACAACATGAACATCAAATATTTCATCCACCCATTTCATTAGTCACACAGCCGTATACACGGTCAACATCTACATGGCTTGAACTCATAGTACACGGTGTGTTCTAGTCAAAGATTGAAAACTCATGTTCCCTCATTACACAGAAGGTTTCACAGTCAAGGATTTCATTGCATGTATATAGGAGTACACGAGATGTTACTATTAAAACATAGAACACATTCATCCTCAAATAGGTAGAATAGACGACATCTTTGGATTGACCACACACCGTGTAAACAAGTTTTTTTAAGATAGAAAAACTAGATTTCCCAAAAACCCTATGTTCTGCAGAAAACCTAACCAGTAGATGCCAAATACCAATTTTGAGGGCCCATACTTCGCACAAACCATGCATTGGCACCCACGAAGAACATATCATAAAAAATTATGGTTATAAAAGGAATCATGATCCACTAAATTCTAGTCCAATAAGGTTGGTACACCTTTTGAACCAAATTTTGGCATCAATTCAATCAAAATTGTAGTATGTACCAACACACCTATCACAAAAATAGGCATATGTATCACATCATCTATCACAACCACATTCAATAAAAATTTCCTTATAGATGGCATGGTATAATTCATGGAATGTTATTCTAAAAAGTTCATATATGTTGCGTGAGATGGAATACCCTCACCTCACCGGCTTTCAACAAAAATAGAACCCACAATTGTATCAACAGTAAAAGAAAAAATCTAGTGCGTCACCCAATAGTAAAATCTGTACAACTATAAAACCAGAAAATAACAATTCATTCGAGGTAATTTAGCTTTTCCTTGTACATGGGTTAGCTACTCTAGAGAACTATTTATTAAAAATTTCCTTTTTCCCTTCATATCTAGTCTATTGGCACCAAATAATATGTAAAATAAGAATTAAATGCTACGATACCAAATTGTAACATCCCGAGCTAACCTACTAATAAACCAATTGTCATACCGGTTTTCCACATAGCTTCATGCACATTTACAAAAATTTCTGATGCTCTGGACTTGCAGGGAGGGCCTAGGGTGTGATAGTCGGGAAAACTATTCCCTCATTGACAGAGTGTAACACATAGATATAGATAGTAAAAAATTTAAGAAGTTGTAAAAACCATTAAACTAAAACAATATAGATGATGTCTCATTTATAAATATCCCACTCTCAACCATAATAAGGATAATGCATCATGGGACATGTTCTATGAAAGAAACCATAAAAGGATTAACTAGAGTCAAGGGAAATACATTACCAAAGTAAAGTGAAAAAAATTACACTCATTATCATCACAAACCAAGGATTGGTCCCATGATCACCTACCCTTAAGAAATAATCAAGTACCTGAAAAGTGATCCTTGCCCTTATCGACACCTAAAGCAATAAGGACTTTTGGGCCCAAAAACATTACCCAAATTGGGTTTGAGAAATTAATCCCAATAGGAACCCACAAAAGGTATATTTTAATATGTTAATGTGCATATGAATCAGTTCTTTATAGTAATGAAATGCGGTAAGTATTATGCACTCAAAAGTAAACAACCCTAATAATACTTGTATTCATTTATATAGTTATCTATATTCATTAGTATTTCATTTACTTGAAATATTTATATTTTGGAATATGTCCTAATCCTTTCATCCCCCATTACAATGTAAAAACAATAGAAGTCTCAGAATACCTCTTAACAAGTATGTAATGTATGAACTCAATCTTGCACATTGACATGGATGATGTGTCACAATTCCTTCCATTTCATCATTTATGTATAACTTGAGTCTGTTATGGAGATTCCAAAATTGGAAAAAGAAAAAATGCATGTGTGATTCTACCAACATCATTTTATTATATTATTAGTAGTCATACAAGAGAGCTTGAGTGTCACTCTCGATGTTGGTATAAGTTCAAGTGGTTCGTCCTTGGTGGTCCTAATTGGGATCCCCAAGGTATCACTATATGTATAATTTTAGGTCAAACTATTCCATCCCTAGAAGTACTAATAGGGATACCATTTGTCAATAATGACATAATAACAAAAATTTCTACAGTCTGTCCCTGGCATTCTATGATGATCCCTTGTATCACTCAAGGTGAAAGGTATAATAGTCATGAAAGTCTGTTCACGAAATTCAAATCTATACCCATGTATCACCCAATGTAATTTACCATTTATCTATTTAAAGACAATAAAACATCCAAAACATATTATCATGAAAAACACTTCATGGAAATGAGGAAACCATAATCCCAAAGTTATATTACAATGCTCACAATTCTACAACAATTACAATTTCAGATATAATCATGTTTATTTTAATAAAACCAATAATGGAAAATGGATGCTTACCCATTAAAATCCTTGGTTGAAGTAGTCAGACTAGTCTTGTAAGGGAAACACACAAATAGGGCGTCCTTTAACCAATTAACAGTGCTAATAATGATTCAATTAATTCAATTAATTATCACAATAACATTTAAATTTTATGAATGATAAATGTCCATTAAAATCAACACCCTATACATGGGTTTGTGGAACAACGACACATATAAACACCTTAAAAATTAACGATATGCATGAGACCACATACCCTAATGTTGAATCACTAATATAATTTGACGTCGGGCCTTGAATCTGCCTAGAACGACATGGATATATGAAAATAGGTAAATCATTCAATCTTGAATAACTTTTTCAGAATTAGAAATCATCAAAAACATCTCATGGAGAATAAATATATTTCTGAGAGGAATACAACGAGACCAGCGACTCATGAATCAGGTCCCGGACAATGAAACAGGGGGAGGAAACATTCTCGTAGTTCCTTCTTCTTCCCCCAGAAGATCCTCTTTCAAGAAGAAGAAAAAATGAGGATAATGCCAATTTTAAGCCAAATTTTATAATAACACGGTGAGTACGTTCATATATACCACATTTACATCTTTTTACTATTAATCAATTCTACAGCATACTTTAAATGTCACATACTAACCTTGCCGATATGACTATACAACATATACATAAGAGTACATAGCATGTGGTGGATTTCTCATCTCTAACATGCCAACAAAAGAACACACCATGTATCCATATCCAACACATCCAGACCATAGATCATGTAAATAGGATTACACGGCATGTTCTACAAAAAAAAATTTAATAGTTTTCCCTCTTTTCTAAAAAACAACTCAATGGGAAACGGATGGTAGAAACAGTACATCCTAAGAGGAACTAGGTTCTTACATAAAGCATTTGATGTTTTTTCTCATGTTGTCAAAATTTATTTTTTTAATAGGTTAGTATCTTCCACTAGTTTCCCAACAATGATTCAATTATATATATTGTTAATTTAGATTTTACTGATAGAACTACTTATGTTTACATAAAATGTTATTGATGATTTTTTTTCATTTTCATATCCTATGATACTCAATATTAATAAACATGTTCTCCCTATTAGTTTATTATAACTCAATTTTCAGGTGGTCTATTAGTGTGAAATTTTAATTTTTGACGCTTTATAATGGTTTATTTCTTTGATGAGTAAGAAATTAACATTTGTGTAGATATTTATTAATATTTTACAGTATAAAAATTTAAATTTCATAGTGTTGTATTTTTTTAACATAAAATTTTCAATTATGGAACATTTCTTCTAATTTTTCAATAACTTTGATTTTTATATACAAAAAAAATTATTTAATTATAGTTACATGAATTTCATTGAATCATTAATTAATATAATGGTCATAAATTTAATTATCCATTTGAATCATTTCATTATTCATGTCATTTATTTATTCATTATGACTGCTAAGTATACAATTTTGTTCCTTAATAGTTTTAATACAAAAATTGGATTGAGTTTTTGTGGCCCCAATGATTATTGAACATGTATTCTGATATAATATACCACTTATTTTTTGAAAAAAAAAGCTCAATTTCATTTTGGATAATAATTTTTTAAAAATTATATTCTTCTTCTAAAATTAAATTTTAATATATACTATGGTGAAAGCACATGTGTAAATTAGTAATATGATTAAATTATGAACCTATCCTCTATTATAAAGTGTATATATTACCCCCTTGAATTTTATTATCTTTAGTTTATTTGTCCTCGATATATAATGTGTTTCATTTAATCATTTACATTCATATGGCATATGTGTCAATGTTAATAAAGTGGTTTAGATTTATGGTACAATATCATCATTGATTAACATAGTATTTTATTATGTTATTAATGATACATTATTATGATACATTTATAAATAAACTCATGATATTTATTCTCCTAAAGTTATTTCATCATGATACATGTTTTCCCTTCATTTTCTGACCTTTTTGTACACAGAGATAAAATTATACTTTAATGAAATAATGGGATTCTGGTCAAAAAAGAAGTATCATCCAAAAGCATGATTTAATATAAAATTTGAAAAAACTATTTTATTAGATTATTAATGATTTATTTATGATATTAATACCAATTTTTATTACTTTTTTAAGAAATTTTTGCATAGGAATATGCATTTTATTTTCCAGAAAAATACCCCTTTGCATTTTACAAAAAAACATGAATGGAATAATTCTTTTAACGTGTAAGTCTGAAATATAATTTCCTACCGCAGTGAACATTAGATTTTTTAATAATTCAAATTTATTTATTTATGGTTGTATTAAAATTCTATTATTTTAAAAAAATCAATTTTTAAAAAATTAAATGTGAAAATGTTTTTATTTTTAAAATAAATGTTCCAAGTTATCATCTAAAACTATTTTCCATCTAATATGAAACCATTTTATGTAACTTATGATTTAATGGGTTTATGATCCAACTTAATAATATTAATATTTCCTTTAATTTTTAAATTTTGTAGGTAAAATTTTTAATCAATATAGTTTCTAATCATTTGGTTGTTTCATGATGAAATAATTTAGAATTCCACTAAATTTTGTGGGTTATTCTATAATGAAATGATGAAAATATTATGAAACCCCACTCTTTTACATAATATATCATATGACTAAATGCTTGTGAAATCCATTTTTAATTTAGAATTTATGTTGTACTGAATGTTTTATGAACTTTTGGCACACATATGTAGAATATTCACTATGTGGCGGGTGGGACTGATATCACCCTACAATGCATTGGGTAATTATTACTGTTGTATGAGTAAAAATGAAACACATGATGTTATCCGGGTTTGAAATAGGATACATGGGTGGTTATCCTCATACCAAATTAGGTACCATGGTGGTTATACATGACTTATATTGTTATGATTTTCATGGGTTGTAGCCATGACATAATATTTTCTATATTTAAGTGCATTCCACACTAGTTTGTATTATTAATAAGTAGTACTCTAATGTGTCATGCTATTTTATTTCCTTATAATTCGTTTCTTATGAACATACAATAGTTCTTCCATGAATCATGATCTTGATATTTAATATGCGGTGTATGGTTTATAAATTTTATTATCACGTTCTCATACTATTATGTTCATGTCGTGTTTACATGTGTTCTTTATTTATCCATATTGAGCATACAAGATCACAGTTTATTATTTTTCGTTTCTAGATGTTATTAAGAATGGTTTTATGTTGGGAATTTCTATGAATATAACATAATATAAGGATCATTGTGGGATAAACTATTGATAATTCACCAAATAACAATGTTATATTCCTTGTCTATGAAGACTATGATCAATTATGATCCTTAAGAATGTTTTAGTGCAACCTAGTGAATATTCTCCTAAAAATATATAAATTATACGTATGATAATCCATATTTTTTACAACTAATGTTTTATTGTGATTAATTATATTGAGAAAACATAGTACCACTATAATACAGTCTTTTATTATTATTTACAATGGTTTCAGTGCAAGTTTCATTTGTTCCACATGGATTTTTTTAATAATTTATTTAGATTTATGATATTAAAGAATTCAACTGAGTTATAATGAATATTTTAATTTTTTATCATTTTTACTTGATCATTAACGTATTTATGATTAGTTTATGATTATAATTATTCTCAAATAATGGTTGACACGTGATCAATTAAAATCTACAATAATAATTGAGTTATGATTCTATAGTCTAAATGCCCAAAGGGGGATAACATCATTAAAAAAATTTATAAAACATTAAGAAACAAACATGGATTAATTAGAACCAATTATTTTTTCCTAAATTTTATTTTAAATGTTATAAAACCATTATTTTTGGTATTTGGGTCACTATATTTGGTACATATGATAGAAAATGTATGATAATGAAATATGAAATGATTAATCCTTCAACTAAAAAGTAAATTTTTTCATGATTCATATTTAGAAATAATTATTTTTTAATTTGTTGACGTGGGGTATGATGGAATAACAATGAATCAAAGAGTATTAATACTTAATAAATTATTTTTATCAATGGAATATTTATGATATGTGTTACTAATGAAATAAAAAAGGTTGACATTGATACATTACAAAAAAAATTTGATTCTATATAGTGATTTATTCATCATATACTATATTGATATTTTTCAACCTGTATTATTTTACTATAAGGTTATTGATTTATTTTCATGATTTTTAATTCAGAGTAGATGTTATATATGATATTTTATTTATTAATCTTGTCAAGTAATTGGTATATAATTATCATAAAAATTAAATTTTCACTCTAAGGGTTATTAATATTAGAAATTGATTTTTTGTTAAAATAGTTACGTTGTATTTCAAAATATTATTATATTGTTCCTATAATAGTGTTGGATATAATTCACGTATTTAGAAGAAGGAACAATTATAGTGTACACAATGATTATTTGTTTGTAAAATATATGTAATTTTTGGATGGATAGAAGAATTTAAAATATAGAGAAAATGTTCCATCGGTCATGAATAAGAATAGAATATGGGTTTTTTATGAAATTAAAATGTTATTATTAAAGTATATATATAATTATATTCATAAAACAACACGTGACATATGTATAAAAAATATAGGAATTATTTTCTTAATTTTAAATGTATTTTCGAATAAGAGATATATGATTAAACGAAAATCACATTTCTATTTGTAAGATTAATCTATAACACATTAATGTATACTAATCATGATAATAAATATTAATGTTTATTTGTAAGGGTAAAAAAAATTCTTCAACATGTGATGTTTGAGTAACATTGATGTTTCAATGGTTATGTTAGAAGAAACGAAGTCACATGTATGTTTGAATAAAAAAATTCTATCTTATATATATTTCTTATATTCTTTTGTAAAATTAAATTGGAAATGTCTATATGGTTTTTCAGGTTGTCATAGACCGTACATAGATAATTTTATAAAGACAACAATGATGTGTAGTGGGACATACGAGGTTCATTCCAACTATGTCATGGAGTTAGTTCATCACTATCTTAAGCACTTATTTATATTATTTTTTATTTTTCCATTAAATATTTTAAATTATTGGAGGTAGTAGATTATTTTTGATTGGGAGTTTTCACATGGAAATTTTAATAATACATCTGAAAATCCTACACATGAATTAGTATTTAAAGGGGATGAATCCAATATTCATCCAATAGATAACAAAATTATTCATTTATATTGTCATCATCCAATTGACAATGGAATAAATAAAATTCAAGAATCACTATCCTCTATTGATATTTTAAAACAAATACATTTTTTGAAATGTTAGTGTAATATATAATTTCAAGTCCAGCCATGTTTTAATTTCTCAAAAATCCATGATTGTATTCTTGTCCCCAAACTCCACAAAACTATATCATTATTTGATAATTCCTTAAACTACTCAGTTCATTCATATTCAAGGGGCAATAAATAATGGGTTATCAGACAATATTGGTTGAACATAAATCATAATAATTATATTAGAGTGAAACAATAACCACACAAGTCCCCAAATACAAATATTACCCCAAAATAACCGAACAAAGTCATAAAAAATTATAATGGGGTTTTTGGAATTAATTAAAATACCGGGGTAATTCACACCATTAGGATGGTACAATATTTTCATGGTTCTTTAAGAGATAATTTTAAAATAGATATGAATATCGGAACACAAATAAAATGAGATATATAAGATAATTTCACAAAACACAACATGTTGAATATTAGATTTATAATTTAATCTATTAAAATAAATATTGAATATTTTAATTCTACAAAAATATTATTATTTCTTATAAATAACTGTAAGAAATTTTTGTAACCATCCCCAAACCACAATTTAAAACATGGATATATTATTCCTAGTTATAATCATATGATAGATCAATGTTTGTATTCTATAAAAATAAAACTGTAAGAAAAATGATGCATCACAACAATAGTAGAGGATTAGTTCTGGAAGATACATAAAAAATAATATCATTAAGATGATAATATATATTTTAAATAGATTAGACTAGTTATCCTTAGATAGGGTAGGCTAATGTTTATAAAAGGGTGTGTAAATTGGCCATGTCCCCTCATTTAAGTCATGTATTTTTGGGATCAGTGGTAATAATGTTCAACTATTTATGAATAAGGTAGCATAGTTGATGATTAAAATTTTCAACTCCGACCTTGTCCATGAGTTGAGAATCCCGGGAACTATATAACTAATATGAAAATTTTGATACTATTATAAATATAACTACTAATGATCTAGTTCTTCTTTGTCACAATGAAATAATGTTCGGACTCTACTTGAGGTTGTGGTGGAGTAGATCCCATGTAGTCTAGTTATTGGGTATTGTACTATGTTGATAGTAATAGTATTTTTTCATTGGTCATAGAGAGGAAGTGTTAATGGTATTTTGTTAGAGCATAATGTACAGCATTATATAATTCTATTTGGAAAACTATCAAACATCTTTTGTCTGTAAATTTTCAAATTTTAAACCTAGGAATTTAGAGTGTTACAAAGAAGCCTCCAATAATCGAGATGTGTATTAAATTAATGAGAAAATAAATCATCTAATCGAGGTTTTAACATGATTACATTAACTCATCTATATAATATTATTAATTAAATTGGCATCTGTGATTGGGTTATACTTTTATTAAACACTACATAACATTACTCAGCCAATAATGTGGTTGTGTATATTAAGATTTCATAACATTGAGATAGATCATAATCATTTCTTATTGTGTAAAGGACATACTGATATATATAAATATAGAATGTTAAATATGGATTATAGATTCTATGTTAGGAATCAGAATTTTTCTAATGTTTGTTGCCTTTGATTCGCTCAACTGTATAAACTACATTGTTTTGGGATCTATTATACATAGTTGAAATGTACAAATTGACTGAATATGTGAATAATAGTGAAATCCTAGATGAATCTCTAGAACTATGACATAATTCCACATGGACATAAGATTTCCCCCTTACACCAGAGACTATCGAAATGTATCAATTAATTCGATAGAACCATGGGAAGAAATCAATCGTAATTAAAATGTATAATAAAATATAAATAAATAAAGAAATTTGTAAATCATATAAAATTACTATAATGGGAAAACAATTATGATCTTATGTTATCAATGAATATGTAAACAACATTAAAAAAAATATGTTCTTAATTTTCACAGTTGATAGCTCACCTGTCTGTTCTCATACACAACATAATAATGGAAAAACAATTACTTGAGGAAATGAAAAGTCCCTCACACATATCATATTTCTATTTAGACTCATAAAAGTGTATCCTTATAAATGAGTAATCTTAGTACTTATCCAAATCAATTTTTAAAAAAAAGTGATGGATTTTTAGGTAAATATGTGCATTAGAATCCAAATTACAATTGAATTTAAATTATGAAGGATAAAAGCTATAGGGCCAAATGTATAACTAATAATATGTAGATATAAGAATGTTATAAGCTTATTAGAAAAAAAATACAACATATATTATATTAAAAAAATTTATAATATGTACAAGAATAACAATATTATCAAAACCCACTTTGTGTGGGTTAATAAACTTGTTGATCCTCTTTAAACAAAAGGTTGTACGTATTTTCCTTCAATGCTGAAATAGATATATAAAATGAGGAGAAATTCTATAACCACATCTCATTGATGATTTTTACAGAAACCAAATATTATTTTTCAATGTATTCTATTCTCTATGAGAACCAATGTTCTTATATAATTGATAATATTAACCTCAATATATAGTGATAACCATGTCCACTTTTTAATACCTATTCACCAATCTTTCATAACACCAGTGGCCCAACTCCACTGTATCTGAAACTAGAATTATTCAATTAGATTCTTATTGATAAATTCAATTCCAAACCTATAAATCATTAGGGATTTGTATTATTAGAAACATATGGCCCTATTCTCTATGATTTAAACATGTATCACCAATTCGATCATTAATATAAAAGCTATATTCCCTCATTTTCAATCTTTGATCAGATATCCTATGAAACACATATGACAATAACCATATGATCCCATTATAATATGATTTCGTTAATCACTTATAAAATATCCCTTTATATGGATATGCATGATCCTTTGATATCATTACATTAGAAAACCTGTGGCCCATGTCCCCAAGCTCCTATGTTGGTATCTTCATCTTAATCAAAATCATCAGTCACCATCAGGACCTAACACTTCCCCTCTATGGGTGTCTCCTATTGTTTATTGAACATCCTGGTCACACTGTTACAAAATGCACGGATACACAGGATATGCAAAAAAACATTAAGTACATGTCGTAATAAAGACAAAACTAGGTACCATACTATCATGTGACATATATATATATATATATGCTTACTCCCACCTATGATTACTATCCACCATTGTCAAATTTTATTACCAATATGGTTTCACGTCAATGTAAAAAAGAGAAAATATAAACAATGAATTGAGTTTATTCAAGGGTTATTTTTATACATATGAGATAAATATAAAATATACAATTTTGGGCTATCAATTAAAACTAAAGGAATAAATCAACAAACAAGGTATCTCAAATCATGGTATCATGATTCATAAAAAAATCAAACTATACATACATTAGACATGTTCACCACTGGATATAAACACATTCCAAGTGACCAATCATCGAATATTTGTCTCATAGTCAACATACCTTGTCATACAATGTACATTAGCATCATGAACAAAAGACATAATTCATGTTCTAATGTTTCCCATCGAACCATGTCAATTTAATTGACATATTAAATTAATAATCATACAATCATGCCTCATTATTTATATAATAATTATTATTAAACTTGAAATAACAAACTCATGGTTCTCCAAATGTGTATAACCTCATATTCCATTCCAATAAACCTACAAAAATACCAAATGGTAAACTAAACAATACTACCTACACACAAAAGGAATCAAAGTCATGTTGAGAATATTGAAACAGCTCTTCCCATGTTTCCCAATTCCATTCATCCATCATTAAATTCTATGAATTATATTGTCATACCAAAATATAACCATTAATTAATTTGAAATAAATTATAATTTATTAAATATATACATGAAATTATATTGGAGGTGAATTCACACTAACTTAAGGATAGGCTGGATTCCACTCCCTAGTTAGAAAATCACCACCCTCCACCCATGGAAGGCCAGTAAAATTTATCAGTCACCAAAGTAGGTGAAATTTATATCACAAACACACATAATATAGACAACTATTATATCAATGAATTTAAAAAACTATAATATATCATATGTAGATATATCATCATCGTAACTCCTTTTAATGGCATGTGTTTATAATAATTTTTCAACCTTGTTAATGTCAATCAAAATTAGGGTCAAACATGGATAAATCATTCAATATATAGTGGATTTTACATCAAATTTGATTGTAAAAAATAAATCCAAGATTTTATAGAAATTAATTAGAAAGATTTATAGAGGGGATATTAGGGAACGGACTAACCAAATAGTATCCACCACAAATAAAATATCATCAATCAGAGATGAATATATAATAAAGGATCTTCCAAAGGGGATACCCTCCCTTTTAGTCTCATTAACTGTCCATGTTAAAATTACTACATTAAAAGTGGTTTCATCTCATGTGATTTTAGGATACAATGAATATCTAAGCCTAAAAACTCGAGCCATTTCATGACACATATTGAAATTTTGTGACCATTCGTTCTTAGAACATTGGGTCTATTTTAACGTTAAAATAAAATTTATCTCAATTAATGTACATTTTTCATGTTTTTGATACTCTATAAATGATATCATTTTTCTTATATACTACATTTATCTATTGTCATGTCCCCTTTAACAACATTGGTAGCCTCATGAGACCCTATTTCATCACATAGTAATTGAATTTTGTTCCATAACACCAATTGGGAAAACTGAAACATTAAAAAATTCATTCTGAGACATGATTCTAAAAATGAAACATTTATCAACATAATGTTGATTCATATTGATAATATTACAATAGAAAACATTTCTAGTTGTTACAATATACCTGTCAATAGCACTAATCATCCTCATGAAATTATGGTAGAACATGATTCATTCCATCCAATCTAACACAATCACTATCTTCAAGTATTACTATTTTCTACATCACTGAACTTGAAATATTTTCTTAGGTTTTCATTGATCCCAAAATCCCATCACACCGATATTTTCTGACTCTAAAGATGAAAATGCAAAACTCTTGATTAATGTTCAAAATCTTCAAACATTGATAATACGATTGAAAATTACATTGAACCGAACACAATATTGTATCCTCAAAGAATCATCTTATATATTCAACATTCCCACAACCAATAGAATCTGAATCTAGATTATGATTTATTGCAGTCCAATGAAATACCTTGTGAGGTTTAGTCCATAATGGTAGATAAACCCAAGAAATGGGTTGGAATTTGACAAAAAAACAATATTCTTGATTTAAAAACAAGCCAATGAGTATTTTATTAAATCCTCATCCAAAACAATAAGACCATTATTGAATTGAAATTGATAATTTAAAATACCTCAATAATCTGGTGAAAATAATAATTTAATTTAATGTCTCTGACTGGGTAATCAATCACTTTCACCATCAACAAGAATCTCAACTATTGATCAAATAATTAATGACGTGAGTCAATCTAAGAAAACAGAAATTCTAATTTTTAGTTTAAATCCCTTATTCAATATCTATATATTTTCACATATAAATCAATATTTGAATTAAGAAAATCATATAATATCTGGTCCACTATACATTAGTCTTTGGAGTCAACATGGTTGTCTAATTATTAGTCTTACACATAGCATAACACTTATCGCAAGATATATCATTTCACAAGAGATAGGTCAATTCTTCTTACAATAGGATTTGTGTTCGAGTCACACTGAAATGAATATATTAATCGGCCTAGATGGAAACTAGCCCATATATTAGTGTAGTGACTAATCATGACCATCTGATTGATATGATTTTAATGTAAAACAACACACAATGGGAAAACCCATATTACTCAAAATGAATTACACTACCACCAACAGTATATTCTCAAGGGGCATATCATCCTTAGGACCATTATACTAGGTTAGAACCTGCATACTAATGGGTCTCTTCCCCCTATTATGTAACTATGTCATAACAAAATATCATTTTAATTGATAACTCGGGTTGACCATGAAATGAAAACCCAATACATTATAGATGACATATTGAGAAAACACAATAATAAATCACTCATGTTCCTCTAGACCCTATGATATTCATTATTATATTACTTATCTAAAATGACATGGGCGGCCATGAACCAAAACATCCAATGACGTACAAATATTGGTTGCATTGGTTCAACTATAGAACCAAACATACTATCATTCGTAATGTCGTGAAACTACTTCAAATTGTGAAATGGATTTTCTGAATTTACCAAAACAATTCTCACACATTAAGGATATCTTATCAGTGAACCAAAAAAATCAATATTTATTCAAAATTATGGATTACCTAATGTGTCAGGGGCCTCCATGTTGATTTGAATCAGCTTTAACTATGCATTTTATAAGGTTCCATCTATAAACATATAGTACACATATCACAACCTTTCAAGGAAGGAAATATCATGATATAGAAATAAATTATGCACCCCCACAACATGGGTTTCATTCAAATATATTTTTCTTATCCCCAAACAATAAACCCTTCTTCATATTATTAATATTATAAATCCACATTTTTAGTACTATAATGAAATAGGAAAATGTAAAATGAAATTCTATTAGAACATAAAATAGATGAACACATGAAAATTTATTTTCATCATTGTTTAATACACATCAGTATTAACATGGAATATGCTATCATAAGGAATATTACCAATCAGGTTACTTCTAGGTAGTATGAGTGATCAGACTACTAGTAACATGACCTACATTACTATGGATAATTTGTATCACACTAAACCATAACATTGATTAACATGGGTTATAATCCATAAAAAATCATCTATGACTGTGTCCAATGACAACCAATGATGGCCTCATTTTAGAAAAACTATGTTGAGAGTCCATCGATACAATGTTTGATTGACAAACAAGAATTATGTTATATATAGATAACTCTACATAGACTGGAGTATTTTCTTCTATGAAATGGACCTATCTATTAGGTACATGAATATTTTTATTACTAAGGGCATCAGTTCATGAATTTGATCTTACAAGATGTTTGAAATGATTATCCCAAGTGAAAACCCATCATAACTATTTTATTCATCTCTGTCACCAACATCATCTAGGTGCACCACATAATTGTCTCACAAGACCTATTATTAAAAGTACACTTACATAAGATTTAATATTGTAAAAAACATTCATTATATATTTCATGAGATACCTCCATGATTCATATGCTGCATGATATTCCACTTACAAATAATACCAAGAGTTTTATCAATATTATATACCAAATTAAAAAATAGATGTTTTTTACATGATTTTAAGACATATGATAACATTAAAAACAATAAAATTAATCTCATACATCAATAATAATGAAAAAAAATAAAAATGTGTTCCTGATGCACCAATTTGAGTTTCCTTGCCTCTTCAAATACATTCCAACTTATCATTTTTTAAAAATCCCCCAAAATAATAAAGAAATTAAGAAATCGTATTCTCTGATTCAATTTTTTAAAATCCTAATAAATAACTGGTTATTATCGTAGTAAACACATGTCAAGAGGTGGAACTCTATTTACAACAATGAATATTGACTAGCACTGAGGGACTTGATGGAATCCTTGGAAGACTGTAACCTCAACATAAATACACAATAATAAACAAATAAAAAACTAAATAGATTAATATTATATGATCTTATTAACATGAAAACAAAGATGAAAAGGATATACAAATAAAGGTTAAAAACTATATATAGAATCAATATTTGACCACTAAAAAAGTTGATCACTCACATAGGCTATCACATACATAGATAAATAAAGGAAAATTGTATTATGGGATCTATAACTCATATCCCAATATCATCCTACTCTCTAGATTCATATACACATATTACCCTCAATTATCTTTCTTGTAAATCAACAAAATAATTATATTTATGATGTGATAGTCGGTCGGGTACCCAAGTGTCATTGTCACCAGAGCTGGATATGACTAAAAGATAGTAGGATAACACTAACATGGAATTGTATCCAAACATTAATATACATTATATATGCTTGTTAATGTCTCATTGAAATGTAAATAGGAAATATATAACTATTTATATTATATTTATATATATAATGACACAAATGAATTAAAAAACAATGTACCTAATTGTTTCGTTCTTACTATGATTCCATGAAACCTCATCCATACCTGCTTTGAATACATACCATAATGGAAATAAAGAAGGAAAAATAATGTTTATCACCATATTTTAGTGAGAAATTTGAAATAATCGTATCATTTTTCAGCACTATATGCATGTCAGTGCATAAAACTATTTTGTGTCATTATGTAAAAGAAAGACATTTCAGTATAGGGATATCCATGACCTCTTTGTTGAATATCAGTCAGTTCTCATTAAAACTTTTTTAACTGAAGTCATTAGGATACCATACTTGTATAATTCATCCATTAACATTTGAAAACACTACACAACCACCTTGTTGATCCAAATCCAACATTAATTTATATAATATATTGGCCATATCTGTGGGTTCCCATACAGGAATCAGTGATCTTGTCACATATTAATGCAACAATAACAAAAATTATTCATTCCTAGTTGGATATCCTTTAAACTAACCAAGGAAAATGTTTATAGAATCCGATACCAATATAATTTATTGAATAACATTTTTTCATTCCTCTATAGGTATAGAAATTATATTCGTTCATTTATCTATTAAAAGAAATGCATTCAAGGACCATAGTATCCCATACTAGTATCTATTTGCTACTCCTAATTTATATCCCTCGTAATGTCTTAAAACATCCCCTATAAGGGGATGCTTAGTATTGGATTACCAACCAAGTCTCCCTATTACCGAAATCATGGATCCACAGGCTATGAAACATAACATGGAAAAAATGTCACAACAAGGAAAAACAATTTATATCATGAAAAAATGTCATATGGATACCCATACTCGAAGTAGTAATCACTATTAAGGAAGGTCAAAATGTTGTTCATGTATTTTACAACATCAAGATAATAAGACTGTACATATAAATAGGGCAAGGCAGTTCATTATCAATCATAATTATTAAACTTGTGAACAAAATCAAACATTGTCTAAAAAGATATCAAAAAATACTCATAGAATTAAATATCAAATTTTGTATCATGGTTCAAGGTCTAAAGTAGCAAAAAAACAAATAAGTGTAAAAAATAAGACATGGGATTCATATTCATCCCAAAAAAACCATGGGATAAATAATTTTTTTATCTCATAGGCTATATAACAAGTTAATCCTTATCCATGGATTTACATGCCTCAAAGAAATACACTTGTTCCCATTTATCTACATTGACTGTGGATTTTCACACATAAATATAACATATTTTTAGATAAATATTGAATATAATTTTTAAATTAACACCCATTGAATCTAATAGTTTAATTTTATTATAGGATATTTATACACTCTTATTATTTAATTAATGTTCTACAATATCTATAATGATTATATTCCCCTTTATAATCCTCATTAACATACCATATGGTAATCATTTCATCATAAACTATGGAACTGAAATATATGAGAGGGTTATCATTGATTCTATGTAAGAGTATCCATTAAAGATATAATTATAAGTTCATATGATATCATTATACATTTATAAGTGTTTGAGATCATAAAAATAATATACAATGTTTTTAGACAACACATTATAGATCAAAAATATAAGTCATGGAATAAATAATTGTCATTATAAACGAAATGATTCATAAGTGTGTGAAATAATCATTATTTATAAACCAAAATCTCTTGTGAAATAAGTTTCGTTGCAATGTTGTAAAGATATCATTTTAATGTGAGCTATAACAGTCCAGACCATAAAATATTGTGGATCAGGACTCACCACCTCTTTCACATTGTGGATCAATCCCATCTTAATATGTCCCATTTTGGATTAATACTATTGAAATGTTTCCCATGGTTTTACCAAGATATATTAATCCTTACCCAATGCAATGGTGTGAGATATTGGTCCAACCCATCACATAATGAAAAAATTGCATATTTGTTCCACAAGATCATAAGACGTTCATAGTATTAGATACCATGAAAAGAAATGGGATATGTAACACATTTATTAATCAGTATAAATAAAATAAAATTTTATTCATAACACATTTTTCATATTAGACCACATGAAATGAAATTGTGTTTTTAATCATTTCATCACGGCATACCCTATGAAAAAGGAACATCATTCATAACCAACATGTTATCATAAACATAAAACATCTAGAGAAATAATTAATATGATTCCACTGGATCATATCTGGGTAAATTCATACTTAATATCAAATTATTTCATCCTATATTTAAAATGTATTTTAAAATATAATCACGTGGAATATTTTTATGGAAAACATCTCATTCCATCAAAATAACAATTTTAAAAATAGAAATTCATAAACCATTTTTGATATATTTTTTTCATGAAAATTACATTTTAAACATAGAATAGATTCTATAAAATATGTACTGTTCACAACGGTGAGAAATTCTATTCATGTCATAAAAGATAAAAAAGAATCCTTTCAAATTTTAGGTAGAATTCAAAGGGAAATTTTTTAGAAATGGTTATATTGATTATTTTTAAAAATATTTATTAAATGTAAAACATGGATTATAATTTATTGAATATATCCTTCTGGGATTTTTGAGATAATTTTGGGAAATTTTTTAGAAAATTTTTATATAGAAGAAAATGGAATTTCGATCGAATACATGAATAATATAACTTTTAATTAAAACATTTTTTTAATTGTGAATGTATAAAGTGTGGGAAATTCTGGGAAAAATTAATTATCTAGAATTCATAATATTATATGGAAATAAATGATTTTTTAGAAGAAATATTCATTGTATTTTATTTTCAAAATCATAATCACAATAAATTATTATAAAAAATGAGATTGTAACTTAAAACCCTTATAATATTTGTAAATTTTTAATCGTAATCCCCTATACGGCACAAAAACACTATAAGATTTCAATATATTTAATTAAAGTATATTAAGGATATAAAATTTCAATAGATATTTATATATTCATTTTTCAATAAATTAGTTTATAACACAACATATGGATCAAAGATGGTAAATTGTGATAAAATCTATTACATTAAGTTCCCTCATTCATCTTACATGCTAATAACTCCTGTATGAATATTGTAGAAAATTATATATATATATATATATTATATAACCATAATAATATTTATCATATCATATATGATGTGAATATGATCATTTGATACTTATTTATGAACAATTATTTTCTTAAGTCGCATTCCATGTTATAATAGATTTATTTGTCATCTATTTTTTTGTTTAGGTTCATTAGTACATTAATTTGTATCAGGTTACATATTATCATGAATTATAGACATGATATAATGATTATTTATATTCATTAAATTGTACTATAAAATAATAAATTAATATTAGTCATATAAAATTAATTATACCTTTCATGGAAAAGGTTGGTTGTGCGTATGATAAAGTTTGTTTAAAGTTTCTCCATGGATTTGAAAAAAGGGATAAAATATAATATATTAAATTTTCCATAATATTTTTTTAGAAATATATTAAATATGTTCATTACACTTACCATTATTATATTACATTTAATGTGTAAGTGAAAAATTAATCACATTGATTTATATGGGAATTCTCCATTCTATAAAAATGAATAATTATCATAATCCCATGAAACTAATTGTAAGAAGTAATATGTTATATTATAATTCCATATCTATAAAAATATAGTAAATATAAAATATAAACATTATATCCATCATTATAACCATTCATGAGATGTGGTGGTGGTAAACATAACATCGTTCCATGAGGTG
Organism: Viscum album; assembly: GCA_963277665.1. Classification (NCBI taxonomy): domain Eukaryota; kingdom Viridiplantae; phylum Streptophyta; class Magnoliopsida; order Santalales; family Viscaceae; genus Viscum; species Viscum album. The sequence goes on from OY728147.1 coordinate 1,247,277,532, forward strand.
GTAGTCCACCATAAACATGATCGATAGTTTGTCTTCCGATGTGACAAAATAGAAGTAAAATAATGAACATAAACATCCAAAATAGTATATCAGTATATGGGATATAATTGTTTTATTATATTATCATAGTTCTATATGTTCTTATGGATGTGGGAAAAAACACAATTTTATGAATTTTCCCACTTCTTCACAGAACCATTATAGGTTTATAAAAAAAGAATTTTTAGGAGGGGTTCATAATAAAAAAGTAATCTAAAATTTTGGTTGATATTTATGGAATATATCTTGATTATTATTGTATAATAAAAGGTTTTGTTAAATTTTTTATGATTATAATAGTGTTCATCGATTTTTATATGTGGGGGAGGGGACACTGATGGAGTTTTTTAAAACAGTAATGTGTAACCACAGATTTATCATGCACCAAGGATAAAAATGTTTCATTATATAATGTCAGAAGTTATATTTTAATATATGTCCATACAATGTAATTGAAAGTTTTATAGATCATTTTTACCCTCATAATTTTGTTTATCTCCCTAATAAACCCTTTTTAATCTTAATAGTAGTAATTTGTTTAATTATTTTAACAATTCATTTTGATGAAACATTATATTTAGTTTATTATATAATATAAATTATTTCTAATAAAAATATAGAGAAAATTTTTCTATATTAATATAAAAAAATTGGAGACTTTTAATTTAAAATTATATCTATAGAGGCCTTAAAATCATTTTTTCTAAGAGAAAATATCAAGGAGTAGAGAATTTAATAATATCAAATTTTAAAATGGCATATGATTCATGTAACCTAAATTGGATTAATAATATTATAATTTAGGATATTTTGTTTTAAAAAAAAGTAAAACTAAATTATGTATTTTAAATACAATATATGAAAATGAATTTTTTAATAATAATCGGTAATTTTTAGTATTGATTAAGAAATTAATCTTTTCAAAAAATTAAAAACAAATCTCTCCAAGATAATTCTAACATGAATATTTTAAAAATTATTTATATTTTGTGAAATTATTTTTTTATATGTGTAAACTATTTTTTAAATAAAAGAAACAAAAATATGTTTTTTAGAAAAACGAAATTTCAAAGAACGTAAATATTTTATTAAAAATATATGTATATTTATAAATATATTCTCCATATCTTAAAGGTTGATACAAAATTGAAAAAAAATATTCCAATTAAAATTAAAACAAATTAATTTATAGTTTTTATTGTTTAGTAGATATAAAAATTTTAATAGTACGAGATAGTTTGGTAAAAAAAGTGTTATGTATAACACTATCTATAGATGAATAAAATTTATCATAAAAATTTATTTCATAAAAAGTCAGTTTGTTACATTCTAATCCCTTAAGATGAATTTATTGATTTAAATAATACTTTTATGGTCTATAAATTTTATGGAAACTTGCCCCACCTTAACTTTTCATATTCCAATATATCTTCTTCAAGATGGTGTGTTTTCCACAAAAATTCGATAATCTGAGCCATATTGTTTTGTAGAAAATTCTTTGTTCGATCAAGAAAATTCACTTATTATTCCTATTAAAAAATATCAGTCTCTAATTGGGTGAAATAATATTTTAATACATATAAATTATCATGTTATAATGTTATAAGGATTCATAAATGAAACAAAATTTTGACTTAGAGAGGTTTAGTGGAATCACTAAACAGTATGTTATCATCCTGATATGATCAATAATTAAAGAAGACTAATATACTCACGAGCATAGTATTCCATTATTTCTAATCCAAAAATCATTTAACACTATGATATGTTAGAATTATTCTTTTCACAATAATCCTAATCAAATAGACATTATAAATTATTGGCATTTTTTCTATTAACAATATGATACCCTTATATGTTGTTGGACGCATCATACCTTTTGAATATTTTCCTCAGCTAACTCTAGTGCCAATATGGTTATTTCTCAAAATTAATCTCATTATGTTCTAGTTATACAATTATTTTCAAAGAGAGATTAAAATGGATCCTTTTGGATGACATGGTGAATGATAATTGAGTAATAATAATCAACTCTAGGCTGTTACTATTTCCAACATCCTTTTAAATACATATAAAAAATTAATCAAAAATAATATACTATTTAAAGGGTTTTCTATGACAAAATATCATTCTAATATGACACATAGTACTAAAACAAAAAACTATATTAAGTGATTACTAAAGCATTAAACAAAAAATCAGTTAAACCATTGATCTCAATAAGATATAATTGATTGTTTTACTCCATAAAGCATAACAAATATTTGTGAAATTCGATGAATGACGATACAAAGATAAATTTTATTCAATAGTGCTTGAATGATCTAAATTTTTATTGATATTTGACTAGAAACCATATATAAGTCATTCATTTAGAAGTTTTCGGTTGTCCTATGACAAAATACATGGTGATTTTATCCATTTTTATTTTGATATTTTTAATGGTTGTATTATTCGCATGGATTTTTTTCTTAGGGATTAAACATAATAACATAATAAGAACCATGATATATATTAATAAATACCTTGCTTCGTGTTTTATTTCCTTGTGTATTCTTTCACACAGGCCAGGTGATGGTGATATACCCTTTTCCCCCTTTAATTTTGGGATAAAGTCACATGACCAACATATGTGATAGGGTGTAACTCGACATGTGTGGTATCATTCTGTAAATAAATATAGTAATATAATTCTTAAAATTTTGGATATTATAGTAACCCATAATTTACATAACATAAAATATAAGAGTGGAATTAAAGGTTGTGAATTTTATTTAACATATTCCCACCAAATGATATTTTATTCAAAAAATAATAATATTTTTATAATAAAACATGTAAAAACAAGACATTTTTATTACCATATATATCTCATAAAATATTATTAATATTGATGAGAACCCTTAATATAATATATCAAAGGGGTGTTAGATAATATTATATTATTATCAAACCATTCCTCACAAACCTTTGATAGCTCTCATAAATGATATAGTAATCTATCATGGAGATATTTATTTTTTTCAAAAGATAAATTACACATTAATCCTTAAGAACATTTACATAGGTTTCAGGGGATTTTCCCTGAACTAATAAAATATGAAATTTGATTTCATAACTTCAAAATACATTTAAAGAATGAAAATAATTTCTCAAAATAAAATAAAATTTTACAAATATTTTCAGATAGATCATTCATACTAAATAATGAATGAAATTCCAAAATAATTATTGGAGGATAAGTGAGACCTTTTTATCAAGATTAACATCAAAATGTGTGATGGAATAATATTTCCCTCTGACCATTATTCATCTATTTTTTTTATTATCATATACACTCTCTCATTTTTGGGCATGGATTGACATATTTCTCATAAACTGTACATTTGAAATACTATTGTATGGGTTATTCAATCTGTGGAACATTCCATATACTCTATTTATTAGATTACTTCATCCCACCACATTAACATTAATTATCATTATTTCCTTCCATCCCATATATAAATATTTTATTATTAAATAATATTTCAAAAACTATTCCTTCTACTCCCCAATCATGAATTTATTATTATCTTCTTCTATATATGGTTTTTATAGATTCCATTAAATACTGTATAAATTTTCATATCAACCCCATGATATTAATGGGTAACAAAAAAATCATAAATTCATCCTTTATATCACAATGAATGAATTTTTCAAATCTTGTGAAATAACTTTTTTGTATATCTAATATAATACATCATTTTAATCCATTTTTTCGATCAATCCTCCATTCCATCACGTGGGAATAAAAACACCAATGAATACCATGAATATATTTTAATTTTTACATCACTGGTACAAAGAGATTCAAAATACATTATATTCATAAAATAGATTACATTCTCTATTTTTTATTTATAATTTGAGGAAAATTAAAATGAAAATATTTTATGATACTCAACCCACTCCATGGAATAAATTTCATGTTGTTTCCTCATATTATTTATAAGAGTAAGATTTTGATTCTCTTCTTCTTCCATGTGATAAAAAACCAAAATGAATTTTCTATTCTGAACAATATTTAACATAATATATCATTTCAGTGGTATTGATCCATTTCTCATCAAATTTATGATCAATATAATAACTAAAAAATGGTGTTCAATTCAAATTGAATGAATTAGTTGTAATATGTTCCCTCTTTTTTCCATTTGGATGTTAAATAATATTCATTTATTTTCTTACATCGTAGAATCAATATTTCTCATCCTACAAAACCAATAATTTTGGTTTCTCCGGTATAAAATTATTTCATTGTCCATATAAAACATCATTAAATAGTATCATTTTGGTTATTTCTATTGGATGTAACCAAAATGAATATTTTGAGAAATACTAATCATATTATGATAAAAAAAATTAACAAGAATAATGTGTAAATTGATTAAATAGATACATCATCACTTAAATCTATGACACCTTATGATTAACATAGGTCTCACGTGATCATCATATATTTCAATAAATTATGATGTTTCATATAGAAAATGATAATTAATGAATGAATATCTTCTAAGAGTGTCAAAATAGTAGTGCAATAAGGTCCATTATAATATACCTATTAATTTTTGAGTTAAGTAAGTCATTCATTTTCTAGAGTAATTACCCATAGAAGCTTGAATCTAAGACCCATGACCACATGTAATATCTATATAAGGATTTATTTTTATTTAAACCACATATTATCTTCCTTACCAAAACATAATGATGTTATAATATACATGATATCATCCTATGGGTTCTCACTAATGTTTTCCCATCCCATTGTTCAATGGTTACCTGAACATTTCATCTGATACCAAATGACATAACAATGTATTATGATACATAAATATATAATGTATTTTTTATAAATATTTAATAAATTACCTGAATACCCACCGATGGACATTAATGGATTATTTTATTTGGAGGATAGGAATAAAATCTACTTAATTAATTACTTATCTTTTACATCTCCCATAATGATATTATATATTCATACTCCTCATTTATATAACTTACTGAAAACATTTCCCCATAAATTGGGGAAATGAAAAATAAGAATGGGAGACCTCATATGGAAAATATGAGTTAAAAAGGGAGTAATAATTCTTTGATTATATGATAATATAAGATAATGATAAGAGTTTGAGATCATAAAAATACCATAATACTTTCATATGAAACCATTCAGAGATTATGAACATGATTCATGGAATTAAACATTATCATTCTAAAATACATGATTCATTAAAGTATTAAATATTCATAATTCATAATTTTAAGTTTGTGTTATAATCATTTTTCACCAATATAATTATAGATATCAATTAATTTTCCAAGGTTAACTACCTATAAAATCTGAAATATTTGATCAGGACTCACCAACTATTTCCCAATTTTTTAAATATTATAAACATGATTACAATTAAAGATAAATACCTTCAATTTGTTTCCATTTGTTTTCACATTTATTATAATTTCTTTCCAAATTCATTGATGGGAGATAAATTTTCCGCCACTCATATATAAAAAATCATATATATGTGTTCTAGAAGATCATAATTATTTCATCATATAATTAATTTAGAAATGAATATATCTTCATAAAAAATTTATAATTTTTAAACAGATAAATGTAAATGGAACTCATAACACATTTACTATATCAGTTCCAATTAAAATAAATACGTTTCATATGAATTTCATTATAGTATTACATGTGGATACGAAATGGGTATCATAAAAATATTTTCATAATAAACATAATGAATCTACAAAAATAATAAATAAGGTTTAATTGGATCATATCATTAATAATTCTCATGTGACAAAAACATGTGTCCACTTAAATAATAAATGTGTTTTTAAATAAAAACACATCTACAAATTCATCAAAATAATAACATATATTTAAAAACTACTATTTAAAATATAAATTAGTAAAAAATTCTGGATATAAATTTATTTGGAAATAACTATTGATCCATAAAAATAAGAACAAAATATATTTATTACCCTATATGGAAGGAAGTTTCATTTCTGTTATACACGTTAAATCATAAACATTGTTTAGTTTATGTGGTAAAACCCAAATGGGAATTGATTTATAAATAATTTGAGGATAAATTTTATAAAAGTTGTAGACATTAAAACATGGCCCATAATTTCTATAAGAAAAATTTTATTAATTTTAATACATGTTTTAAAACATTTCTAGAAAGCATAGACATGAATAAAAAATGATTTTTGACCTCATAGAGAAATATTTTTTAAAAAAATTATTTAAAATATTGAGTTTATAAAGATTAAAAAAGGATAGAAAAACATTTATTCTAAAAAATTATTAGAGAAGAAAAATCTTTATGTAATTTGGGACTATATAATATAAATTCATCATTCAAAGCGTGATCATAAACAATCACGATATACAAATGACTTTGAAACATCTACCCATTACTACATTGGATTCTTCGAAATAATAATCCTCATTAATGAATAATATCAAAATAAAAATTATATTTCATTAATATTATGATATAAAAGACCTAATATGTTAATGGTGGTGGTGTATACAGATCATAAAATAATATTGTTTCATAACATTTGATATGCCTCAAATATTGAAAGTTGACACAACATCTCATACTATAGTTCTCTAAATCCATAATACGTATTATAAAATCCTAAATAATATATAATGGTTAGTTATTAATCTATAATGTAAATATAATAAAATTTATCATTCTATATATGATTTACATGTGACCTTTTATTACCTATTTGTAAACAATTTGTTTTTAAAATAACCTTTCACGTATTAATTACTTGGTTTTTCATTTGTGTCTTGTTTTGTTATCAACATTACATGAACATTGATTAATTTTTTTTAATATAAATAAGAATAAAAATGATATAAATCTCATATATGTTATTTATATAACTATTTTCATGTAATCCATTATAGATGGAAATATAATGTTATTTACATCATTCCAGTAAAAGATAGGTTGTACATAAGCCTGGACATTTGTTTCATTTATACAACGGATGAAAAGAAAGGATAGAAAATAATATATTATATTTATTGAATAATTTTTATTATATATATATCACATATATGAAATAAATATTACATTTTTTAAATCAATGTAAATCATAAGGGAAAATATAATCACATCACACTGTGAGGTGATACTCTAACATACACATGACCGACATTACCATATTCCCCTAAAATGAAATATAATAAATTATATTTAATATTAATTTTACATAATTATAAAAATATCATATATAAATATTAAACCCATAATTATATACCTTCATGGTATATGGTAGTGGATGATTAATAACATTAGTTTGCGAGCTGGTAGTCTGTCGTACAGACAATCAATAGCTTCAATTCTTAATTATTAAAAGGGGAGAAATATATCTTCAGATGAAATTGACAAAATAAAATCATGTTATATTGTATATTTTTTTCATTTTATTATAATAGTTTATAAATACTTTATATAGGTGGAATATTAAATTAAACAAAAAAACAAAAGTTTAAGAACTGTAAGACTTTTTTAGAAATAGATTTTTGATTATTCCTAAAGCCTTAGTAAGAGGGTATCCAAATTAAAATAAGAAATCTCAGATATAGCAATGGTATTGATGAAAAAATTGTTATTAATGGATAAACTAATAAGTTTTGCATGTGTGAATAGTTGTGGAGAGTGGGTGGCCTTTTATAAATAGTAAAGATGATAGATGTTGAATTTTTTAAATGAATCAAATGCACAAAACTTTTTTTTTCAATTAAAACGGATCTAAAATGGGTCATTATTAATTATTATAAGTGATAAGTTATAAATTTTTCCATAAAATGTTTTTTTGGGAATTTTAATATTCAATTTTAACACTTATAATTATTTTTACCCCCGGTTAACCAATTTTACCAGTAACAACAATAATTATTTCTTACATTTTATAGTATTAATTTTTAGAATAAAAATTGAAGTTATTATATAATATAAAAAAATGATAATCCATTGTATGGAATCAATTTATAAAAATTCCATTCACATAATTTGTACAATTAAATATTTATTAATCCAATACATAATATTAACAAAATAATTGATGGAGAAAATTTTCATAAGTAACGAAATTTTTAATATAAAAATTAAAATCTTAATTAATTAAAATTTATAATTTTTTTAAAAAATATATAATTTGAATTATTTTTCCTTTAGAACATTATTAAATAAAATCAATCATGTAAAGAATTTTAAAAAATGGCATTTTTTAATAAAAACATTATTTACAATTCAAAAAAACTAATCATTACCAAAAATTATCAAAACATTCTCTATTAAAATATTAACATTTATATCTAAATAATTTATTTTTTCTCTTCCACCTTACTTTTCTATATGTTTTAAAATACTGTTTTGTTATTTTTCACAAAGATACATTTAAGTGATTTTTGAAAAAAAATATAATTTTGATGCACATAAAGACATTACAAAAAATTAAGTACATATTTATTAATATATTTAATTTTTTAGAAAAATTAATAAATAACTTTCAGAATTCATTTATTCCTACTCAAAATGAAAAATTTATTGGTTGTGTTATAAAAATAGAGGTTAAATATTCACATTATTTTCTATCATGGATATTTAAAAATCATTGGTTCTTATAACTCAAGATATCAATTAAATTAATTATATTTGTTATAATATATTTCATAAAAATATATTTTGTAGTGAAATTTTTACATATGTCAATTTATTAGTAATATTAATTTACATTATTAATAATTTTTATTTATTAATTATTTATAAATTGTTATTATTCAAGACACAACATATATTATTGTTCGTTCACCAAAATTGTAAAACCATATATATATTTCCAAAAAAACCATGTAAAAATTCCAAATGGTAAGGTACATGGGATCCCCTCACTCAAAAAGAGTCAAATCCATGATAATAAAATCCCATCATCATTTTTAAATTTTGACATGTCCATTCACATTTACTCCAATTCCATGAGATCATATCATATGCAAAAAATTTATCATTAATTAATTATAAATCATTTCTCATGAATTAAATCATTAAAAACTCACAAAAAAGGTGATGTAAAAACAACCAAAAAACATAATGGATTTCCCCACCTAGACATATCTATTACAAACCACACATAGAAAGTATATCACATTCATCTGGCAATAAATCAGTTAAAATCCATATCATGTCGCAACAAAACAACAACCAATTAAATTTAATTTAATTGTAAATAGATAATATTTAAATTACTTATATACCTTCACTAAAATTTCCATAAATAGTTTTCTTTCATCATCATATGTCATCGATTTTATATGTTTATCCAATGTGTCATAATTTTTTTTAAATCCTGCAAAATAGGGTTAAATTTGAATATTATTATCTCTTTAGAAGAAATCATCAATAAATAGAAAGTCACAGTGATAGAGACGTTATGTAATTTCATTCAGAAGGACACAAATGAAGGATCTATCAGAAAAAATAGATCATTTATTAAGGAATTATCAATATACCGGTAGTACAATGTTGTAAATACCTCAATTTATCTATCATTCCTTATAAGGGAATTATAGGATCATTGATGATTGGTTTTATTGATTTATAAAATCCTTTATAACCACTATAAAACTATCTAGGTGTTATTAAAAAATTTAAATGGGGTTATATGTCCGAATATTTTCAAGCCCACTCTGGGCCTAACTAATATTATTCTTCGAATAATACATTTTTTGTGTCATTTATTTTTATTTTTGGAACTCGATATAAATAGTCAGTGATGGATTTACAGTAGGTTTTGGGTGGTGGCACGATAGATCCAATGGTGTTATTTTAGAAGGAATTTGTAGTTGAACATGTGAGTTATTGTATCAATATGTTACATTGAGATGTTTCTACTTTGTTAGATTGAATTTAATTATAATGTTAGGTTATAAAAGTGTTGAAAAAATTTATATCCACTATGACACTTATGATCACTTGAGAATGAATCTTCTTGTAAAATTAGACTTTTTCGAATTCATTATGTAGTAGGTCCATATTATTTGGGTTAATTAATAAGTCATGGGGATGAATAGAATTTAGAAAAATCTAAATATAAGTTATTTCCTCATAATTGATGACTCAACATTATGAAAAGAGAATCAAATAAATTAATTATATAAAATTTATTGAAGGAAAATACAGAAAAAATATTACCAATATTATTTTTTGGATCAAAATATAAATAAAAATAAATAAAATAATTTGATAATATATAATTTCAATGTTATACTATATTATTAATATCCAAATATTGATCTATAATAATTATTCAAAAAATCATATGAAAATTTAAATATAAAATAAAACAATTATATTTTAAATCAAATGAGGGATTTTAATCAGTTAATTACAGATAATGTTTTCAATAAAATCTTGTTTTATCACTCCATTTATTCTCACTAGAGATATTAAATATTATAATGATTTTAGGTAAGAATAATTTCATTTAATAATTGGAAACATCTCTATAGTATCCATAGTTTATTTTTTATAGATATTTTAATAATGTGAAATGTGAAAGTTTTCAAGTGAGTTTGAATATTGATATATGTTGTATTTAGATGACATAGTGGTTATCATATTTTATTTTTAATATATGATATATAATATATTTTTTAAAGTAGAAAACATACTTTTATTTCATGAAAATATTATAGCAATATCATAGGTTATATTCTATGGTTATATAATATATATATTAATGTAATAAAATAACTAATAAAGGTTGTATAATCTAGTCATACATATTACACAATGTAGAAAATTATATGAATTACTAAACGATTTCATAAAATTAAATAAAGGGGGATATTATTAATCATGTAGAAGAAAAATAGTATGGTTAATATGATTAATGGGGGATTTTTAGACCATTTTGTTCCAAAACACTTGGATAATTATGCGGTTTTTCTATTGATATTTATTGATGATATTTTTATAGAATGGATAATTTTATATCACAGTGAAAATTACATATTCTTTTAGTAATAGTAGATTAGTATAAATATATCAAGAAAAACCTATAAAAACATGGTTCCTAAAAAATTATCTAAGATTTTTATTTCATTATATTAAATTGTTTGTATGATTTTATCATTTAAAATCTAGTTTGAATCGATACAAGAACTGAAGAGTGACCCTTGGGATGTAGAGAAAAATTAGTGAACTAATACTGTTGGTGTGGACCGTATCCTAGGGTTAATAATTCTAATAAATCAATTAAAAAGGATTTAGTGGGTTTATGTATGTTATCACTTTCTAATTTTATGATCCGTGAACATATCCTAATGTCAGTGATCCATATAAAATTTTATGAATTATGTATTTGATTTTATTAAAATATAAAGGATAAAATTAATGTGTCAATTATTTTATAATTGAATAAATTCAATTAAGGTGATTATAAAATGAATATCAATGATATTGACATTATAAGTTGATCAAAAATGTAACCCAACTATGCATGAAGAATATATCATTTATAGTGGTGGAAGTCTAGGGAAGTATGTGAAATATTTTGGAATATGTTTAATACAACAATTTAAAATCCCCAAATATTATATCTATCATGGAAAAAAATTGTGGGTTATAACATAATTCCATGTATCATGTTTCATCATTTAATAATCCACACCATCTTACCCTAATAACAATAATTAAAAAATACCAATTTGATCTCATTATTCCAATTCCATTATAGAATTTTGTTGACCTCACCTATTTTGATAATCCCAATTATGCTTTCATATACTTTGATAATATCAATCTAATGTTTATCTATATATTAATTCATTCAATATATGCTCAAGATGATAATAATATTAAAATAATCCCTAATATAGTTTAATCTTTGTTTATTCATGTTTATACAAGTTCTGAAGTTATTCTATCCTATTCGGATATGATGTGTATGAAACAGATAAGTATTAAGTTACTGGTCTAAATTTACCTAGAGCTACCGGTACTTAGTCTACTGATAGACTTAGTCTATTGATAGACAGAGTCACCGATACACTAAAGTCACTGATATATACAATGTCTACCAACAGACAGACCAGAGCTACTGATAGACAGAAGTCTACCGATAGAACCAGTTCACAAATAGTCACTGACACACCAGAGTTACAGGTAAGCTGAAACAAAGTCTACCGACATAACAGATGATCTACCGATGTGCATGTCTACCAGTAGTTACTGGTAGAGTAAGCCTACTGATATGATCACTGAATCACAAACGAGAGATACCGATAGAAGTCTGCTGATAGTGTAAGTCTACCGATACGTGCTAACAGCTACTGATGCAAAGAGCTACCAATGGAACTAAAGTCATCGGTATATGAGATACTGATGCAAGTTCAAAAGAGCTACCGATGGAAGGTTCTGAGACCCCAAGTCCACCATGCACGTCTACCAATAGAACTCTACTAATGCTTGAACAACCAGTCAAACCCTATACTCTTCATACTATTTATTTATTTAGCTAAGGGTTACATTTGATGGTTTTAATGCAGTTAATGTTATTTAATGATTTATGTTGCATGTTAGGGAACCGTACCTAGTACCCATGCAAAAGGCGATTATTCTTTTTTGCCGAAGATGAAAGATATAAAGTCATGGAAAGAGAACATTGGATAGAAGATACATGCGTGTTACACGAAAAGCATAGAGAAGACACAAGAATGGTGAATGAAACAAGAGTTGAACAAGACTTCAAATGTGGAGGATTTTTCTCTAGTCTACATCCATACTCCAAGAATCATAGATATACATGAGGAAACTTATTCTAGAGGAGAACACAAGCTGCATCATGAGTGAAGAACTACAACAAACATTTCATGCACTCAGGCTGCTAAAGTTGTACCAAGAACCAAAGAAGAAAACGACAGTCTGTTTTCTTAGAAAAACCAGAGAAGGACTCAAGAAGCTTTTTTGTAAAACAAAACGAGTCTAGAGATGCACTGCTAATCACTAAAGCACTTCTAAACTCAATCATACGTCTTTTAGTGATTCTATCTTTACATTTTGAGCAGTGTGTGTACCCTGTTTATTTTACACACACAGTATCCTATGCTAAAATAGAGGATTATTAAATCCACAATCAAACTCTATAACTCTTTTGTTTCCCACTACTGATGGTGGTAGAGGTCGAGTAAGAACTGAACATCCTGTGAGTTGTTGTTTGTTTTCCCATGAAGAATTGTGGTATAGGTCTTTGTACCCGGACAGTAGTGTATTGTTGTTTACCCCCGATCCAAGGTGTGGATCAATTTGTATAAATTGTTGAGAGGACTATGTCTCGGCTTGAGACTGAACCTCTGGTTAAATTTTTTGTGCTGTTATTTTAAGTCTATAAGTATTGCATATATATTTTACATATTCTGTTGTTATTACCTTGAAATACAAAACCATTTTAAAGCTAGTTTGATAGTTAAATTAGAAAGTATTTATATTTATTGTAAACCATTAAGTTAGATTCAAAAGTTAATTTAATATTAAAATTATGATAAATGAGAACTAATCAATATTTGATAGAATAATTGAACCTTTACACTCTGTATAGATTCACTACAGTTTAACATTGTATTTAAATTCGGGGATTTTAAGAGAAATATTTTTAACAGAAATTTTAATTGGAACTCAATTCACCCCCCTCTTGAGTATCCACTCCGACCAACATTTGGTATCAATGGTTTTATTTTTGTTCATGGATTTTTGAAATACTCTATTTTTTCAACTGTGATTTTAGTTGCATCATTAAAGATCTTAAATTTCTGTTATGTCACGAACCGTCCTTGAGACCCGTGTTGTGACTACCCCAAGCCCACCTCCCATAGGCCATGGGCTGGCGACTAGCACCAAGGCATAAATCCCTACAAAAGGGGAAGGTATTTACTTTATAAAGTAAACAAACACCACAGAGTAAGAAAGTAGAAGTAAAAACTATGTAAAACTGGGTACAAATGTAGTGCGGAAAAGTAAGAGGAATAGAATAAAAACCCAAACTGAAAGTAAAGTACAATTGGAATGAAAGTACATCAACTGAAAGTAAAGAAGCAACGTCAACCTGTCCACTAGAATTCCCACCTGAAGGGTGGGTACAGATAGCCTCCTCAGCTCCTCGGGTCCAGCCGTCAGCTTCGAGAATGTGCCGCCATGTGTTCCACATCCAGGTACCGACTTACTCTACAAGCCTCAAAAACTATTAGCGTTGTCTGTCGTCTGCATCCAACACAATGTAGTGTGGGCATAGCCTATGCATGGGTGAGTATACGCTACTCAGTAGAGACCCCGAGACCCCCGAAGGTCTCTCAGAATCCACAAAGGATAATCCAAAAAAGAAAGATACAATCACGAAGTAACAACCCACACAACTTAGGTATATGCCCATACATATACCTAAGTCATTAATTCCCGTTCGGCTCCAACATCCGTGCCCAAGTTCGATCACATCCACAAAAGAGTAGAACCCAATTCACACAGGATAACTCATCCCAGATCCACATAGGAAAGAAATTCAATCATATCGAAGATATTGATTGAATTCAAGACTCATCTCACATAGGTATACATATTCGATAATAGAGATCATCAGATATAGCCACTGATTAATCTAATATGGGACCCATGTAGGATACTAACCAGCCAAGTTGCCGAACCCAGATAGGATTTCAGTGCAGTCTTCATTTTCATCAAACCAATAGAAGATTTCAGTACGGTCTTCATCCAAGATGAACCCACATAGGATTTCACTGCAGTCTTCATTGCTGTCGAACCCACATAGGATTTCATTATGGTCTTTATCGCTGCCGAACCCACATAGGATTTTAGTGCAGTCTTCATCACCGTCGAACCCACATAAAATTTCAATAAGGTCTTCATCGCTGCCAAACCCACATAGGATTTCAATGCAGTCTTCATCACCTTCGAACCCACATAGGATTTTAGTACGGTCTTCATCGCTGCCAAACCCACATAGGATTTCAGTGCAGTCTTCATCACAGTCGCAGTCACAGCCAGCTCTAGGGTTCCCGCACACAGCATGCTCGTTTCCGGGAGGGTCCACTCCACGAGCCAAGGGGTAGATACATCAACTGAAACTTAGTCTGAAGTTGATGTATCTCAAAGTTTTGTCTCGACAAGAGGAACTCAACGTGACAGAGGGCACGTCAATCGGACGCCCGGTCTGAGAGTTATTAGCTTTTTCGTTCCAGGGGCCCGGTTGGTTTCTCTGTCAAAACCAACCCACCCGCACTCCAACTGCATCCAATCCTCGATTGGAGTAAGCCAAAATGTCCTCCTTACTTAGAGGAATCCAACAAACTCGACGGCATGTCAATCAGACGTCTGGAGCTCATGTTATAAGTGTTTCCGCTCCGAGGGCCCGGTTGGTTTCGTGTTCGATCCAACCCATCCGTACCCAATGTTATCCTAAACCTTGAGTGTAATATACTGAAACGACCGTCTCGATCTAAGTATCGCATTGCAACTGATTATGGATTGACCAGGGTTCTGTAGCCCACGTTACGGGCGTTTGAACAAACCTGTCTGAGAAAAGGGGGTTTTGGGCCCGGACCGACCCGACCCAAGGCCCCCTGGGTTGTCCCGAACCGGTTCGACCTGAATTGGGTATGGTTCTAGCCCATTAGGGTGTGGCCCGGCCTGGTGGGCGCAGCCTGGCCCGGTCGGCACGGCCTGACCCTGGGCGGCCGGTGGCCTGGCGCGCTCGCGCTGCCCGTGTGGCCAGCTCGGCCAGCGGCGAGTTGGGTGGAACAGGGGGGGGGGGGGGGGGCGCTGCCCCCCTGATTGAGAAACTACAGCCCCCACGTGGGGGCGCGGGGGGGGGGGGGGGGGGCTACTTCGGCCAGCCGAGGGTTACGACCCCCGGTTTCTTGGAAGCTGGCCGGCCAGTGCTACTGCCACGGGACCGTCGGGGTCCCTCCCCTCCGAGGTGTCGGCGGCCGGCGGTTCCGGCCGCCCCACCTTGCACCTCCGCGGCTTTGAGCCGTGGCCTTGTCCGACCGGCACGGCGCGACGATGCCCCGCCACTCCTCCACGGCCCCGCTCTGGTCATGTTTTCTTCATGGTTCTCCAGCGCGGCGCGGCGGCACCACGCCCCTTCACTACGACCCGACTCCGGCTGCGGGTTCGTTTGGCCTCAATGGCGCCGCGTGACAGTGTCGCAAATTTTATCCACATTTCCCCATGATTCCGAGCGGTGTCGTTGCACCGCGCTGCCTTCTTTCGAACCAAAACAAAACAAAATCATCAAAGGGGGAGGAGGGTCGGTCGTGTCCGTACGGTACGACCTCCTCCCTTTATTACGATAAAAGTCAGCCCAAAAAGAATTCGATGAATGGAAAATGAATAATTTACGGGAAAAAACAATTAAACCCTACTTCAATTGTTGTTGAACGAAGGTTCGTCATGAGAAAAGGCCTCATAAGCGCCGTCGTCATCGCGGTACACGGAGTCGTGGAGAAAAGGATTCATCGGCGTCGTGGAGAAGAGGATCATCTGTGTCGTGGTACATGGCGTCGCGTCATCGATCTCTGGGGAACTAGTGTTCTTCGTCGTCTTCCATCGGAGGCCGGTGTTCATTGTCGTTCTTCGTGTTCTCCAACGAAGAAGATTAAGATTCGAAGGCTTTGAAGTAAATCCTCTCCAAACCTTCTCGCACAACCGAACAACCAAAATAAAATAAGGCTTTGCATTATTTTATTACTCATGTCAACTGTTTTTGAAAATGAAAATTAAATCACGATTTAATTATCGAGTTTTGACAAATTAATGAGGCGTTTAATAATCCAATTAAATGCGAGATTGACTTGGCATTAAAGAGGGGGTGCGGGTGAGTTACCAAATTAAATGAACATGGGAAGTAAAAGGAAATAAAGGCAGTGGGGATCGTGTGGGCCCACCCTTACTAATATCCTACCTAGTGGAGTTAGGATATTAGTGGGTCCCACTCCAACCACCAAGCATTGGTTATCATTACTTAGAATAAAATTAAAATCATAGCACAATATTTTATTTTTATTCTTTAGTTAACCCAATTAATTAATAACCTCTCCCGAGAAAACGCAACTCTGGATAAGCAGTTCTTACGAAATTACCAGTTCCTCGATTCCATCGGTGCCCTCAGAATTTGATTCCGAGAACCGGTTCAAAATTTAGGAAAACCCGCTCGTTTGTTCACTGAATGTACCCGAGCTAAATTTGGAAATCGATTTCGGGCACACCGGGCCTCGGAATCAGGTGCTGTTAGAAACTGCATCCTTGTAAAATCCCAAAGAAAAGTAAGAAAAAAATTGCCTTTAATTTTAAGGGTCTTTACATTACTCCCACCTTAGGGATTTACATCCCCATAAAGATACATCAAAAACTAGGGGAAAAAATGTGGGTATTGTGCACACATCGGAGCCTCCCGCTCCCATGTACTCTCCGAGAGGTTCCTGTGCTGCCATCTGATGCGCACTAGAGGTATCGACCATCCACATAGGACCCACTCCTATCGATCCTTGATCTCCAACTGGACCTCCTCAAAAGTTTCCCCATCGTCAATGCCCAACTTCGCACGGTCGATGATATGCGACGGGTCATGCACGTATCTCCTCAGCTGAGATACGTGGAAGACGTCGTGCACCCGGTGCAACTGAGGTGGTATATTAAGGAGATAAGCCACCTTGCCTATCCTGCTGAGGACCTGGAATGGTCCGATGAAGCTTAGAGATAACTTGCCGCCTCGGCCAAATATACGTAATCTACGTTGAGGTGAGACCCGCAAGAAGACGCGGTCGCCATCCTCGAACACCAGTGGCCGCCACCTCTTATCGGCATAAGACTTCTGCCGGCTCTGAGATATCCTCATCCGCTCCTGGATAACCTGGACCTTCTATGTCGTGGCCGGGACCATCTATAGTCCCATATGTGCTGACTCCCCAGGGTCTGTCCAGCACAGAGGTGACCTGCATGGTCAATCGTACAATGACTTGTATGGTTCCATCCCGATTGTGGAGTGGTAGATGTTGTTGTACGCGAATTCCACCAAGGGTAGGTGGTCCTCCAATCTGCGAGCAAAGTCGAGGACACATGCACGGAGGATATCCTCAAGAGTCTGAATGGTCCTCTCCGCCTGACCATCCTTCTGAGGGTGAAAGGCGGTGCTCAAACGTAGCTGCGTCCAGAACGCCTCCTGAAACCCCTTCCAAAGCTAGGAAGTAAAGAGAGAATCTCTATCGGAGATGAGAGATGATGGCACACAATGAATCCGTCCAAACTCTTGAACATAGAGATTTCCCAAGCTCTCTAATGGGTAAGAAGTGGGCTGACTTGGTGAGTCGGTTAACAATCACCCAAATGGAGTCATGACCTCTAGATTTGCGTTGAAGTCCAGTCACGAAATCCATAGATATCCCATCCCACTTCCACTCCGGGACCTCCAAGGGTTGTACTGTGCCTTCTGGTACCTGGTGCTTTGCCTTCACCTGCTAGAAGGTGAGGCATTGAGAAACAAACTCTACCACAACCTTCTTCATACCCGGCCACTAGTGCTATCATCTGAGATCCTGGTACATCCTTGCCACTCCTGGATGTACCACTAAAGGGGAATTGTAAAACTCTCTCTGGACCTACTCTTGTAAAACAGCCAGTACCATGGTATGTCCTCTGAAAGAAACAACGTGCTCTCCTCCCACAGAGAATCCATCATGTGCGTGTGCTGAGGATATATGTGCACGCCGCGTCTCACAGTCAACGTCCCCACACTGAGCCTCTCTGACCCACTATAGTAGTGGAGGAGAGACTGTGAGTGACTGAAGAAAGGCTGCTCCATCTCTATCCATGAAGGATATCTTCAAAGAGGCTAGCTACTTCGTCGCCTCCCCGAGTAGCTGAATTCCCGTCCTCATGCTGAGAGCACCTGCTACTACGTTCCCCTTTCCAAGAGTATAGACTATCTCAAAGTCATAGTCCTGGAGGAACTCGAGCCATCACTATTGTCTCAGATTCAGGTCCTTTTGTGAGAAGATGTATCTAAGCATCTGGTGTTCAGAGTAGACTATAAAGCGCTCTCCCATCAAATAGTGTCTCCACATATTCAGAGCAAAGACCACATCTGCTAACTCCAGGTAATGGTTAGAGTAGTTCTTCTCATGCTATCTCAACTGACATGATCCATAGGCGATCACTGCCCGCTCCTGCATCAGGACACATCTATGTCCTGTCCATGATGCATCGCAGTAGACTATGTACCCTACTCCCTCCTCCGATATCCTCAAGATAGAAGCATTGGACAGTCTCTGTCTCAGCTTCTGGAAGCTCTGCTGACATTTTTCTGACCACACGAAGGGTTTCCCCTTCTTCATCAAAGCTGAGAGTGGTTCCGGAACTCTGGAAAAGTCTAGCACATATCTCCGAAAGTACCCAGCTTTCCCCAAGAAACTATGCACCTCCGTCACGCTCCTAGGTGGCTCCCAAACTAGAAATACCTCGATCTTCGCAGGATACACTGCAACTCCCGCCTCAGAGATGACGTGTCCCAGGAAGTGGACCTCACATTACCAGAACTTACACATCAAGAGCTTTCCATAAAGATGGTGCTCTCGGAATGTGTCTAGTAGAACCCGCAAGTGGTAGGTATGCTCCTCCTCAATGGTCAAGTATATAAATATGTCGTCGATCAAGACCACAAAAAATCGATCGAGGTATGACTGAACGATCTTATTCATGAAACTCATGAACACTACTGCAGCATTAGTTATGCCTAAAGGCATAACCAAGAAATGATAGTTTCCATACCGACATCTGAAGGTCGTCTTCTGCACGTCCTCATCTCAAACTCTGAGCTGATGATATCCTAATCTATGGTCTAGCTTTGTGAACCACCGTGATCCCTTGAGATGATAGAAGAGGACGTCAATCCTCAGTAGAATCTACTTGTTCCTCACGGTCACCTAGTTCATGCGATGATAGTCGACACAAAGTCGCAAGCTCTCGTCCGCCTTCTTGGCGAACAATATCAGGGAAGACCAGGGTGAAACACTGGGTCGGATGAATCCCTTGCTCGGCAGGTCCTCCAGTTGTACATGTAGCCCTCAAAGCTCAGCAGGAGCCATCCGATATGCTGGAGTGGATATCGGGGTTGTCTCGGGGAGCATGTCAATATAAAAGTCTACCTCCTTGAGAGGCAGTAGTCCTGGAACATCGTCAGGGAAAACGTCATCATACTGATCCACCACTACATGGAAACGAGGACTTTGCACGTCAATTACTCTTATGATGTGGCTATCAAACTGATGAGTGATGGGTTGTCCTCTCCTTAGTGTGAGTCCATCCTGTGCTCCAAAGGCTCCCTTCTCTCCGGTGAAGGTGAACCTGCTCACATCGGTGAGAACACAACGCACCGTTTTCCTAATACAGTCGATTTGAGCATGGACTGTAAATAACCAATCCATTCCCAAGATGACGTTGTAAGGCCTCGATGCCGCTACAAGAAGATCCCAGCCAAAGATCTCACCTCCTAGATTAAGCTCACCCTACCGACACCAGTGCATAATCATTGAGTCTGCTCTTGTAGGAGTCTCTAGCCATTAGGATCGAGCCAACGGACCTGTCGGAATCTCCGAGCTCCAAACAAGGGCAGTGGCAATAAAATAATCTCTTTCTCCTGTGTCTATAAGAATAGAAGCAAGGGTGGAATAGACACAAATAGTACCTCGAATCATATCTGGTGTGCCATGTACGTATGCCTCCGATGCCTGAAGCTGAGCCTGTCTCTGCCCGCCAGCTCCCTGTGGCTGGGGTGGGCCTCATGGTGGTGGTGGTAAAGCCTCAAAGCGTCTCCCACAACCTATTGCTCGACCATCTCCCCTACCTCGTTCACCTGCTCTAAGCGGACCGCCACGATCGACCATCTGCCTCTACCTGGGTGGCCCCTCAACTGTCTGCTGCTCCTCTGCACGGCGGGTCGGGCTGTCATGAGCCATGTGGCCCTACCTGCCGCATGCATATCACTGCATGCTCCTCGGAAGGCTGGCTCGGCTCTCTGTGCCCCGCACCTCTGAGCCAGTGTTCTGAGGTTGTCTCCCTGATGGTCAGGTCCGCATGGACCCCTGTGACATCCGTCGACTGCCAACTGCAGATGAATCTGCTACATGCCGCCCTGTGGTAGGTCTCGCTACTGGCATAGGCTAGGCAAGAAAGCTCTCTATGAGAAGAGCTCGCTCCAGTACTCCTGCCTGTGTCGGAATGCTGAGGGAGATCATCGATGCCCTGATCTCATGCCTCAGTCCTTGCTCGAAGGTCCGGGCCCGGAAGAATGGGTCTCATACCATGTCCTTCATATAATGCGAGAGGTCGGTAAATCTCGCTGAGTACTTAGCGACGGTCATGCTGCCCGGGCGTAGCTATAGAAGCTCCTAGATGCGCATCGCACGGAGGGTGGCTGGGATTATCTCCGAGCGGAAGAGGCTCTCAAAGTCTGTCTAGAGGAGTGATGCCTCGTCGTGCACCTACAACATCCATCTCCACCATCTTCCTGCTGTCGCGTGCAGGAGGCTCGCTGCGAGGATCACCATGAGGTCAGATGGTGTCCCCACTAACTTGAAAACTCGCACAACTATATCCATCCAATCCTCGACTTCCTGAGGGTCTATCTCCCTGCGGAACCCGGGCGGTCTCTGACAATGAAACTCATGCAGCACACTAAGGCGACGTACACTATCAGTGACTGGGCTTGGTAGCATCAGTGGCTCGGCGGGTAGAGGTACCGCCGGTATATCTGCTGTCAAAGGTCCCTGCACCGAGGCCTCGTCGCTCGATGGGATGTCGTCACGCACAATGCTTGGAACCCTAGCTGGCTGCCGTCGTGGGGCCATCCTAAAAAGAAACTGGTGTGCCACGGTCAAACAGTATACCTGGTGAGCTGACACAATGTAATCACAAAGAAAACTTTTGAAACACACATGCAATCAATGTTTTCGTGCATCGAGTCGGAAATCAGAAGTCAGAGTCCTAGTGTACGGATACGTCGGCCGCCACACCAACACTGGACTCCCCGGACTGATAACCATACACAATACCCATAACACTATTTCTTCATATAGAAGAAAGATCAGAGTCCTGAATTCTGCGGTAGAACTGAAATCTTCTGATACCAATTTTTCACGTCCTGTCCTCGGGACCTGTGGTGTGACTACCCCAATCACGCCTCCCATAGGCCGGGGTCTGGAGACTAGCACCAAGGTGTAAATCCCAAAAAAAGGGGAATGCATTGCCTTTATAAAGTAAACAAACACCACAGAGTAAGCAAGAAGAAGTAAAAACTACGTAAAACTGGGTACAAAAGTAGTGCAGAAAAGTAAGTGGGCAAGAATACAAACCCAAACTTAAAGTAAAGTACAAATGGAATGAAAGTACAACAACTGAAAGTAAAGCAGCAACATCGGCCCATCCACCGGAAGTCCCACATGAAGGATGGGTACATATAGCCTCCTCGGTTCCTTGGGTCAAGTAGTCCGCTCTGACTACATCCCGCCCAGTGGTCCACCTCCAGGTACCGAATTTCTCCACAAGCCTCAACCACGATCAGCGCTGTCATTCGTCTGTATCCAACAGAATGTAGGGCGGGCATAGCCCGCGCATGGGTGAGTATACGCTACTCAGTAGGGACCCCGAGACCCCCGAAGATCTCCCAGAATCCAAAAAGGATAATCCAAAAAAGAAAGATACAATCATGAAGTAACAACCCACACTACATAGGTATATGCCCATACATATACCTAAGTCATAAATTCCCGTTCGGCTCCAACATCTGAGCCCATGTTCGATCACGTCCACAAAGGAGTACAACCCAATCCACACAAGATAACTCAACCCATATCCACATAGGAAAGAAAGTCAATCATATTGATGATATTGATTGAATTTAAGACACAGCTCACACTGGTATACTTCATCAGTGATAGAGATGATCAGATATAGCCACTGATTAATCTAAGCTAGGACCCATGTAGGATACTAACCAGCCAAGCTGCAGAACCCACATAAGATTTCAG
The DNA here is from genome assembly GCA_963277665.1 of Viscum album. Lineage (NCBI taxonomy): Eukaryota > Viridiplantae > Streptophyta > Magnoliopsida > Santalales > Viscaceae > Viscum > Viscum album. Next base: position 1,247,300,759 of record OY728147.1, read on the forward strand.
TGCTGTCTTCATTGTCGTCGAACCCACGAAGGATTTTAGTACGGTCTTCATCACTGTCGAACCCACATAAGATTTCAGTGCAGTCTTCATCGCCGTCGAACCCACATAGGATTTCAGTACGATCTTTATCGATGCCGAACCCATATAGGATTTCAGTGCAGTCTTCATCACCGTCGAACCCACATAGGATTTCAGTACGTTCTTCATTGCGACCGAACCCACATAATATTTCAGTGCAATCTTCAGCACTTTCGAACCCACATAGGATTTCAGTACGATCATCATCACTGCCGAACCCACATAGGATTTCAGTGTAGTCTTCATCACAGTTGCCGTCGTAACCAGCTCTAGGGTTCCCACACACAGCATGCTCGTTTCTGTGAGGGTCTGCTCCACGAGCCAAGGGGTCGATACATCAACTGACATGTAGTCCGAATTTTATGTATCTCATTGTTCCGTCTCGACAAGAGGAACTCAACGTGACAGACGGCGCGCCAATCGGATGCCCGGTATGAGTGTTATTGGCTTTTTCGTTCTAGGGGCCCGGTTGGTTTCTAAGTCAAAAACGAACCAACGGCACTCCAACTACGTCCAATCCTCAAGCGGAGTAAGCCAAAAGGTCCTTCTCAATAAGAGGAATCTAACAAAGTCTACGACATGTCAATTGGACGTCTGGAGCTCAAGTTATAAGCATTTCCGCTCCAAGGGCCCAGTTTATTTCGTGTTCAAACCAACCCGGCCATACCCAAAGTTCTCCAAAACCTTCAGAATAATTTTCAAAAACGACCGCCTCGATCTAAGGATCACATCACAACTGACAGTGTGCTTATCGGGGGTCCGTAGCCCATGTTATGGGCGTTTGAACAAACCTGTCTGAGAAAATGGGGTTTTGGGCCCGGACCGACCGGGCCCAAGACCCCCTGGGACGGCCTGAACCGGGTCGACCCGGACTGGGTCCGGGTCTGGCCCATTAGGGCATGGCTCGGCCTGGCCCGACCTTGGTGGTTGGAGGCATGGCACGCTCGCGCGGCCCACGTGGCCTGCTCGGCCAGCGCCGAGCTGGGCGGAACAGGGGGGGTCGCGCTGCCCCCCTGATTGAGAAACCACGGCCCCCACATGGGGTCCGCTCCTTCGTCCAGCCAGGGGTTACGAACCCCAGTTTAATGGAAGCCGGCAGGCCCGGTCTGGCCAGCCAGTGCTGCTGTCGCGGGACCGCTGGGGTCCCGCCCCTCCGAGGTGCTGGCTACCGGCGGTTCCGGCCGGCCTGCCTTGCACCGCCGCGGCATCGAGCCGCGACCTTGTCCGACCGGCGCCGCGAGACGGCACCGCACCCCTCCTCCACGGACATGCTCTGGTCGCGGTGTCTTCATGGTTCTCCGGATTGGCGCGACGGTGCCCCACCCCTTTGTTGCGGCCCGACTCCGGTCGCGGGTTCGTTTGGCCTCAACAGCGCGGCACGACGGCGCCGCACATCTTCGCCACATTTCCCCATGTTTTAGTGTGGTGCCATTGCATCGCGCCACCTTCTTTCCAACCGCAACAAACACAATCATCAAAGGGGGAGGAGGGTCGTCCGTGTTCTTGCAGTCCGACATCCTCCCATTATTACAATAACAGGCGGCCCAAAAAGAAGTCGATGAATAGAAAAGGAATAATTTACGGGCAAAAACAATTAACCCATTCCTCAAGCATTGTTGAAAGAAGTTTAATCATGGGAAAAGTCCATGTAAGAATCTTCAGCATCGTGGTACAAGGCGTCGCGGAGACAAGGATTCGTCGGCATCTTGGAGTAAAGGATCATCGGCATCACGGTACATGGAATCACATCGTCGATCTCCAGGGAACTAGCGTTCTTCGTAGTCTTCCGTCGGAGGCTGGCGTTATTCGTCGTTCTTCATGTTCTCCAATAATGAAGATAAGGATTCTAAGTCTTTTCAGAAAATCCTCTCCAAACCATCTCGCACAACGAAACAACCAAAATAAAATAAGGCGTTGCCTGATTTTATTACTCATGTCAAATGTTTTTGAAAATCAAAATTAAACCACGATTTAATTATCGAGCATTGACCAATTAATGAGGCATTTAATAATCCAATTAAACGCGAGAGTTGACTTGGCATTAAAGAGGGGGTGCGGGTGAGTTACCAAATTAAATGCATGTGGGAGGTAAAAGAAAATAAAGGGGGTGGGGCTCGTGTGGGCCACACCTCACTAATATCCTTCCTAGTGGAGTTAGGATATTATTGGGTCCCACTCCAACCACCAAGCATAAGTTATCATTACATAGAATAAAAAAAAATTGTAGCACAATATTTTATTTTTATTCTTTAGTTAACCCAATTAATTAATAACCTCACCCGAGCAAATGCAACTCCAGAAAAGGTGTTCTTAAGAAATTACCGGTGCTGTGATTCCCTCGGTTCCCTCTGAATTCGATTCCGAGCACTGGTTCAAAAGATAGGAAACCTCGCTCGTTCGTTCACTGAACATACCTGAGCTAAACTTTGGAAATTGATTCCGGGAACACCGGGCCTCGGAATCAGGTGTCGTCAGAAACTGCATCCTTGTAAAATCCCAAAGAGAAATAATAAAAAAATTTCCATTTAATTTTACAGGTCTTTACATGTTAGTTCTAAATTTTAATATCTAAAAAACTTTTTTCTAAAATTTATTCATGGATAACAGACTAATGGGTGCTTCTACTAACTGGACACCTTTCTTCAGTGACACAAACTATGCCTAGTGGAAACTGAAAATGAAAATTCATTTAGAAAGTATGGTTTTTGATATTTGGACTGCTATAGAGTCTTAATATAAAATTCCAGAAACTAAAAGAACAACATGGGATGCACCTACAAATACTGCTTAATGTAATAATTTTAAAGCTATGAATGATCTGTTCTGTTCTTTAAGAGATGAAGAGTTTAATAGAATTTCTGCCTGTAAAACTGTCTTTCAAATATGGTATACTTTGGGTGTTTCTCATGAAGGAACAACCAATGTTAAAGAAATGAGATTGAATACATATACTATTAAATATGAAAATTTTAAAATGAATACTGATGAACCTATTTCTGATATGTATCTCAGGTTTAATGAGATAGTCAATACAATGAGTTCACATGGAATAGTTGTTCCATATAAGGGACAAATTATGAGGATACTGATATGTGTTCCAGAACGATGGAGATGCACCTCTGTCTCAATCAGAGTGTCATGTGACATTGGATCATTACTAGTAAATGAGCTTATTGGTAAATTAATGATATATGAGGAAGAACTCAAGGTGAATAAGGAGGAAGATGATGAACCTAAGAGAAAATCTATAGCATTCAAGTCTATTTATTCTAAGAGTAAAGACAATGAGAAAATTAAAATACCTACTAAGAGTTCAACCAGTGAAGATTCTAATTCAGATAGTGATGTTGAGATGTCTCAAACATCGAGGAGATTCAAGAAGTTTTATAGGAAGAAGAAATTATTCAGGAAATTTAACTACAAAAGAAAGTATGACAACAAGGGACACTGGAAGAAGGATTGGAAGAAAGCTGACAAGAATGATGAAATAGTATGCTATGAGTGTAAAAGGAAAGGACCCTTCAAAGCTGATTGTCTAAAATTAAAAGTCAAAATTAAATATGATTATAAGTACAAGAAGTACAAGAATGATATGAAGGCTACCTGGAGTGCATCTAAAGACAGCACAAGTGAATCTGATGTTTTTGATTCTGAGAAGAATCTTGACAACATGTGTTTCATGACCAATACATCTGAGGTAACATTAGATACTCCTGTTTTTAAATCATATTATTCGGAAGATGATGCAGAATCTGATTCTGATTTTGACCACATGACTATTAAAGAATTATTTGAATACTGTAATATGCTGGAGGATACATGCAATGAACTTAAGGATAAATAAAAATTATTAAAGAAACAACATTCCCTCACTACTACTATTAAAACCGAACTTATTATTGAAAAAGAGAAGAATGCTCAACTGTTAAAGAATAATACAGAACATAAAATGTCAAATGAGAAACTTAGAAAAGACTTAGAGAATTTTAAAAATGGAAAAGACACAATTACTCAAATGTTAAGTAAAAAAGTTTCACCTAAATACACTACTGGTTTGGGATACAAACCTGGATAGAGACAGTTCACTAAAATATGATTTATTCCTATTTCTGGACAAAATTCTTCTTATTCACGTTCTAGAAATTCTTATGCTTCAACCAGTTATTCATATGGTTATAGGTCAAATAAATTTTATCTTTCAAAATATTTTGACTCTGTAAATTATATGAGACCCATAAGAAAATTATGGGTACCTAAAGCATTGATTTGTAACCTTTCTGGACCAATGAAGACCTAGGTACCAAAATCATTTCCTATCTAAATATGTTTTGTAGGAAACATGCTTAAAGAGTTCTCACAAAAAGTTAATGGTACTTGGAAAGTGGATGTTCAGGACATATCTCTGGATATTATTCATGTTTCAAAAGTTTAATAAAGGTTGATGGAGGCCATTTCACCTTAAGTGATAATTCTAAAGGAATGATCATCTTTTTAGGCCAAATTGATAACATGGATTCAATTTTAATTTCTAATGTTTTATTTGCTGATGGACTTAAGTATAACCTATTAAGTATTTCTCAAATATGTGATGATGGATTTAATGTGAAGTTTAAAAATGATTCTTCTGTTGATTAAAATTTTAAAAAAAAATTAGTATTTTCTACTTTATGAAATGAAAATTTTTATTCAGTTGATTTAAATTCCTTAGCTAAACAAAATGTTACTTGTTTGAATGTTTTTCATAAAGAGTCTTGGTTTTGGCACAGAAGATTAAGACACTAAAAATATATTCACTTAGAAAACTAACTAGAAAGAACATAGTTAGAGACCTACCTAAACTTGAATTCCCAAATGACAAAGTGTGTAATCTCTGTCATAAGGGAAAGCAACCTAAAGTTTCTTTTAAATCAAATAATGAAGTTTCAATTTTTCAACCTCTCGAGTTGGTTCACATGGACTTGTTTGGACCATCATGAGTTTCTACTTTAAATGGGACGCACTATTTTTATGTTCTAGTAGATGACTTTTCTAGATATACTTTGGTGTACATATTAGCTCACAAAAGTGAAGCATGTTCTTATTTTCTAAAATACTCTAAATCTGTAAAAAAATCATAGTTGACTTAAGATTAAAAATATAAAAGTGATCATGGCCGTGAGTTTGAAAATCAAGAGTTTGAATATTATGGCTCACAAAATGGCTATAGTCACAACTTTTCTACTCCTAGAAAACCTTAGAAAAATGTTGTAGTAGAAACAAGGAATAGAACCCTTCAAAAATAACTAGAACCTTGCTTAATGAATTTGACCTGCCTATTTACTTTTGGGATGAAGCTGTGAATATAGCTTGTTATATTATTAATAGATTCATAATTACACCAGTTCTTCAGAATACACTTTATGAGTTGTGGAAAAATAGAAAACCTAAAGTTAGTTACTTTCGAGTCCTTGGCTGCAAAGTTTATGTTCTTAATACAAAGGATAATCTGGACACGTTTGCTTCTAAGAGTGATGAAGGAATTTTTCTTGGTTATTCATTAACTAGAAAAGCCTATAGAGTCTTTAATAAAAGAACCAAATGTTTGGAAGAATTTATTCACATTATGTTTGATGAAATTGATCTACATGATCCTAAAACCTCTCTTGAAAATCTTTAGGAATATTGAACTGTTCTGAAACATAATGATAAATCTAAAGAACCTGCTGAAAAAACATCCAGTTCTGGACATATACCAGAGTCTGCTGCTATGGAACCCAAACCTATAAATGAACCTGTAATTTCTAGTCCTACCAATACTAGATCAACAAACATTATAAATAATCATCCTTTGGATGTTGTTGTTGGTAATCTTGATAGAGGGACACAGACTAGAGCTTCTCTAAGAAATCCGGTTGAACATCAAGCCTTTCTGTCACAGAAAGAACCTAAAAATAACATTGATGCTACCAATGATGAATTTTGTGTAATGGATATTCAAGAAGAGTTAAATCAATTTGAAAGTAAGAAATTCTGGGAATTAGTTGACATACCTAAGGACACTTTAACAATAGGGACAAAATGGGTTTTTAGAAACAAAGTTGATGAGTCTGGAAACATAGTTAGAAACAAAGCTAGACTAGTTGCACAAGGATATAGTCAAGAAGAAGGAATGGACTATGAGGAAACTTTTTCACCTGTAGCCAGATTAGAAGCCATTAGGATCTTACTTGCATATGCTTCTCATCAAAATTTCATGTTATATCAAATGGATGTCAAAAGTGTTTTTCTAAATTGTTTTATTGTAGAAGATGTTTTTGTTGAACAACCACCTGGATTTATTAATCCTCATTCTCCAAATCATGTTTCTAAACTTTTTAAATCTTTATATGGCTTAAAACAAGCTCCAAGACCTTGGTATGATAGACTTAGTAATTATCTTATTTCAAAAAGATTTACTAAATGGGTTGTTGATCCAACTCTTTTTATTAAAATAATTTATAATGATATTTTAATAGTTCAAATCTATGTGGATGATATTATCTTTGGATCTTCTAAACATTCTTTATGTACTGATTTTTCAAAGAATATGAAAAATGAATTTGAAATGAGTTTAATGGGAGAACATAAATATTTTCAGGGATTTAAAGTGTTTCAAAATGAAAATGGTATTTTTTTGAATCAAAGTAAATATACAAAGGATATTTTAAAACGTTTTGGTTTGGATAGTATTAAGGAATGTGAAACTCCTGTGAGTACTGTTTGTAAATTGGATGCAAATGAAACTGGGAATCTAGTGGATCAAACCAATTACAGAGGTATGATTGGAAGCTTACATAACCTTACTGCTATTCAACCAGATATTATGTTTAGTGTGTGTATGTGTGCATGATTTCAAGCTAATCCAGAAGAATCGCATTTACATTTTGTTAGAATAATTTTTAAGTATTTAAACATACTGTAAACTGTGTTTTGTTTTACCCAAATGGACAACCCTTTCAGTTAATGAGTTATTCAGTTGCTGACTTTTCTGGTTGAAAGTTGGATAGAAAGAGAACTTCATGAACATGTCATTTATTAGGAAATTACTTAGTATCCTGGTGTTGTAAGAAGTAGAATTCTGTAGCATTATCCACAGCTGAAGTAGAGTACATAGAAACTGGTAGTTGTTGTGCACAAATTCTGTGGATAAAACACACTCTTTTGGACTATGGATATGACTTTAGGCACGTGTCAATCAACTGTGACAATACTAGTGTTATAAATATCTATAAGAACCATGTGTCTCACTCTAGGACCAAACACAATGATGGCAGGCACCATTTCTTGAGAGATCATTACCAAAAGTGTGATATTACTCTTGAGTTTATAGGCACTAAACATAAATTAGCCGACATTTTCACTAAACCATTGAGTTCATATAGGTTAAGATACATTAGACACGATTTAGGAATGTTTAGCCTCAATCGGTAGCTATTCTCACCGATGTAAAATTCTCACCGATGTAATCTCACTGATAGAAAAACTCACTGATGTAAAACCTCACTGATAGAAAACCTCACCGATGTAAGACCTTACTGATATAAAACCTCACCGATGTAAGAAATCACTGATAGAAAACCTCATCAATGTAATCTCCCTAATAGAAAACCTCACCGATGTAAAATCTCACTGATAGAAAACCTCACTAATAGAAAACCTCACCGATGTAACCTCACTGATAGAAATTCTCACCGATGTGTGCGCTTTTTTAAAACTTATGTCTTCCGCCATAATCTAAATTGTTTTTAATTTATTTCATTTTGTTTATTTATTTTATGATTCCTAAATGATAAAACTATAGTATGAGCTACTTCTAAACCCATCGAGCCTCAAACCATAACCCTCGAACCTTAGCTCTTGAATCATTAGATAAACATAAATCCTTCGAACCATCAATGGAAAAAACCAAACTTCCTACAATCGAAGATGACTCGGTGAGCCGAAAGCAATGAAGCAAAGTACCGGGAAAGAAGAAAGTGGTAGTGGACGTGTTGCTAGAACTAGGTCAGGGAGAGGACCAGTGAATCCTTATTTGCAAAATCATGTTATTGTGATTGAAAAGAAACTGCGTGTAGAATGGCTATGGACTAGCAGGTCCTTAGTGCTCGATGTTCTTGAAGATCAAAAGTGGTTAAAGTGTTTTTCGAACAACAATATCCTTACTTTCCAAAATTAGTGAAACAATTTTAGGATTTTTAATCCTTTGATGAATCGGAGTATAAAAAGATAGTAAATTCTTTTGTGAATGGGAAGGAGATGTCTTTTTCATCTGTTGAATGGGATGAGTGCTTGAATGTTTTACATGGATGAGTATCTGGATATGTCGTGAGAGCCATGCCACCTACCAGTGAAATTTTCGATTATGAGACCGCTTTGGAAGAGCTGACTGGTGAAGGAAGTCAAAGACAAATAGTTGATGCAGAAATGGATGGATAGAACAGATTGATGTTCAAATTTGTTCAACATGTCTCGATACCAATGAGAGGAGACTTTTAAAATTTGAGATATCAGGATATATATCTCCTGCACCTCTTAAGACATTGTGTAAAGGTTAATTTGTGTAGATTGCTGATGCTTTATATGCAAGATATGACAAGGCCGAAATCAAAGACAAATGCCATATTCTTTGCTAAGCTAATCTCAGTGATGATCAAGGTAAAAGGGGTTGCTGAGTCTCCAGATGAGATAGTGGTTGTAAAGAATAACTTCTGTATCACAACTACAGTTTGTATGTACATGAAAATAAATTGGAACCCTTGGAGAGGTGAATGGGTCAATGATGACTAGAGGGTGTATGACAAGTTTAATCCTGTTAATCATCCTTCAAGACCAAAGGATGTGAGGGATCCAGGTCTGGGACCTGATGAAGAGGAGCCAGAATATAGTGATGATTCAGAAGAGGATGAGTGATGTGCTGATGAAGGAGGATACCCTGACTTTCCACCTATCACAGCTCTACATAATCTAGTTCAATATATATCAGATAAGGAAGAAGCGGATTTAGAAGCTGCTGAAGTGGATGTTGTAGAAAATGAAGAAGATGATCATGAGAGTGAAGAATCTATGTCATCTGATTTGAGTCTAAGTCCAGTGATTGAACAATCTTTTGTACCTATTGAGGATGAAAATGAAGTTTACATACCCTTACCTAATCCAGAAGACCCTATTGCTACTACAGTGATGGAATTGATAATGGAAGATTATCCTCAGGATGAAAGACCTGCAAAGGATGCTCCTGTGAATGTTACTAAGAATGTTGTTATCTAATTGTGGATACACCCATTGAGGGGGAGCATTGATCTTTGTTTGGAAGTGTTACAGTGGCTGTTGGTTTTAAATATTGGGCAGAAGACCCTGGTTTTTTAGTCTGTGGTTTAGACTATTCAGATTCAAATAATGAGGCATCTCACAATAGACCTAAGATTACTTATGATGTCGATTCTGAGTTATTTCCTGAATATGTGGTCAGAATGCATGACCTGGATAAGCTGAAGAAAAACCTTAAGGAATGTTTTGTGGAAGAGGTAATGAAAATGGAAGTTTCTATGGTATGTTCAATTCAATCAGTTATGACTGACTCTGTGGTGAGTTTAACCTCTGAAAGGGCATCTACAGTAGTTGCACCTGCTGATTTGGTTACCAAGGCTAATATGGAAATCTTAAGAAATGAGTTGAACGAATATTTTAGTGCCTCAGTTTCTGAGATAAAGCACAGTTTTTCTGAAGAAATGGTTATGCCAGAATGATCTTTTTAACTATCTTTTGCCTGTAATTTATCAACTTTTATGGGAGAAATAGTTGAAGAAGTTAAATAATTTCAGGATCATGTTTCTAGACTTGAAGCAGATCATGAAGCTCTAAATGAATCTATTGTTTCTTTAGACTCGTACATGAGCTCAAAATCCCAAGCAGATAAGGACTTATCATATGTGAAGAGTGTTGTAAGTCAGATGGTTTTCGTATTTGAATGTTTCAAAACTTCTATGAAAGATCATATTAAAACCCAGGAATCCGATGTTAAAAATCATATCAGTGGATTGACCAAAACCATCAAACAGACTATATATTTCTAAGTTGCTTCTCTTGCATCTAAACCTTCGATTGACTTGAATCAAATTTGTGCTATGAAGAAAGTAGAGCTTGGTTCAGCCTCAACCAGTGGCCCTGTGGACTCATCTGAACCGAGAAGAGTTGTTCTCTCTACCAGTGATTCAGCCAGAGAAATTATGAAGATATTCCAAGACTACATGAGAGAAGCCTCTGCCTCTCACAATGAATTTAAAGAAAAGGTGGACTCCTATTTCTCCAAAATTTACACAAAGACCCAAATGACCAGTCACTTCATGCTTCTGACTGAGAATATGAAACTAACTCCAACGAATCAAACCATTAGAGAGTAGGTTATCAAGCTAAGAGAATTGACTCCAGCGTTGGATATGTTTATGGAGAACAAGGATGACATCATATTCGATATGGAGAGAGGGGGAGGAATCATTATGGATTTCAGAAATATTTTGTTTCCCTTTATGCATGTTGATTCTAGGCCAATAATTGTCCCTACTACTTTGTCTGCCTCTACCTCCACTGCTTCTCCGGTTCAGATGACTACTTTTCATGCCATTCGAAGCCTCACACCTATGATCACACAAAGGAATCCTCAATACAGGCTAGGCAGAGTGTCTGTTTCTCAGCTTCTCCAGTAGCTGGACTGATTTATAGGAATCCTATGTATTTGTTTTTCCGTCTTTGTACTTTTTTGTCACATTTAATACAAGTGATTATATTTTATTCCTATTGTTCCACTTTTCATTATTATTTCCCACTTTTTGATTATCAGAAAGGGGGAGAAATATTTTAAAAAGGAGGAGAAATACTCTCTAAGTATCAAAAGGGGAATACATATTCTTGCAGAGGGAGAAAATTTAATGAAAGGGGGAGAAATTTTATCTAAGATCTATCATTATTTAACCCTTTGATATCTTTTAATTTTTTCATCTAATACCAGTGCCTTTTCTCTCATCCTATGATATCATTTATTTTAGTTATCTGATGTTCTCTGATACCACTAAATTTTACCTTTCATTTCATGTCTTTTTCTTTTATCTCTGATACATTTAATTCTATCTCTGATAAATTATGTTTTATACCATTATGTTTTCTCTGAGAAAATTGAGCTTAATAATATATCCTTTGATACATTTTTTTAAATGATAATATCATATGTTGTGATTATCAAAAAGGGGTATATTGTTGACCTCGCCTATTCTGATAATCCCAATTATAATTTCATATACTTGGATAATGTCAATCTAATTTTTTTCTATGTATTAATTCTTTCAATCTGCGCTCAAGATGATAATAATATTAAAATAATACTTGAGATAGTTTAATCATTGTTTATCCATGTTTACACATGTTCTGAATTAATTCTAACCGATTAGGATATGTTGTGCATGAAACAGATAAGTATTAAGTTATTGGTCTATGTTTAGCTAGAGCCACCGGTACTCAGTCTACCGATAGACTTAGTCTACCGATAGGCAGAGTCACCGATACACTAAAGTAACCGATATGTACAATGTCTACCAATAGACAGACCAGAGCTACCGATATACAGAAGTCTTCCGATTGAACCAGTTCACAGATAGTCACCGACACACTAGAGTTACCGGTATTCAGAAACAAAGTCTACTGACAGAACAGATGAGCTACCAATGTGCATGTCTACCAGTAGTTACCAGTAGAGTATGCCTACTGATATGAGCACTGAATCTCAAACTGGAGATAACGATAGAAGTCTGCTGGTAGTGTAAGTCTACCGATACGTTCAAAGAGCTACTGATGCAAAGAGCTACCAATGAAAGTAAAGTCACTGGTATATGAGCTACTGATGCAAGTTCAAAAGAGATACAGATGGAAGGTTCTGCGACACTAAGTCCACCATGCACGTCTACCAATAGAACTCTACTAATTCTTGACCAACCAGTCAAACCCTATAATCTTCATACTGTTTATTTATTTAGATAACGGTTACATTTGATGGTTTTAATGTAGTTAATGTTATTTAATGATTTTTGTTGCATGTCAGGGAACCATACCTAGTACCCATGCAAATGGATATTATTATTTTCTATCGAAGCTGAAAGCTATAAAGTGATGGAAAGAGAACACTGGAAAGAAGATACAAGCATGTTACACAAAAATCATAGGGAAGACACATGAAGGGTGAAAGAGACAAGAGCTGAACAAGCATTCAAATGTGCAAGATTTTTCTCTAGTTTACATCCATACTCCATGAATCATGGACATACATGAAGAAACTTATTCTAGAGGATAACACAAGCTGCATCTTGAGTGAATAACTAAAGAAAACTTCTCATGCACTTAGGATGCTAAAGCAGGACCAAGAATCAAAGAACAAAATGACACTCTGTTTTCTGAGAAAAACCAGAGAAGGACCCAGAAGATTTTATGATAAATCAAAACGAGTCCAGAGCTACACTGTTAATCACTAAAGCATTTCTAAACTCAATATTACGTATCTTAGTGATCCAATATTTACATTTTCAGTAGTGTGTGTACCCTGTTTATTTTACACACACAGTCTGTTGTGCTAAACTGGAGGATTCTTAAATCCTCACTCAAACTCAATAACTCTTTTGTTTCCCACTATTGATGGTGGTAGAGGTCGAGTAAGACCTGAACAGCCTGGGAGCTATTGTTTGTTTTCCCACGGAGAATAGTGGTAGAGGTCATTGTACCTAGACAGTAGTGTACTATTGTTTACCCCAGATCCAGGGTGTGGATCAATTTATATAAATTGTTGAGAGGACTAAATCTCGGCTTGAGACTAAACCTATTGGTTAACTTTGTTGTGATTTTATTTTAAGTCTGTAAGTATTATATATATATTTTACATATTCTGTTTATATTACTTTGACATAAACAACTATTTTAACGCTACTTTGATAGTTAAATTAGAAAGTGTTTATACTTATTGTAAACCATTATGTTAGTTTCAAAAGTTAATTTAATCTTCAAATTAAGATAATTGAGACCCAATCAATATTTGAGAAACTAATTTAACCTTTACCCTCTGTATAGATTCACTACAGTTTAACTTTGTTTTTAAATTAGGGGATTTTAAGAGAAATATTTTTAACATAAATTTTAATAGAACTCAATTAACCCCCCTCTTGAGTATCCACTCCGGCCAATAAATTACATCCCAATTTTTAATATATATATATATATAAGGGCATAATAAATAGTAAAAACTTATTAAATGATTAATAAAAAATGAAATAACACCCAAATACGATGATAGAAATTATTTAAGGAAAATTTCATTAACTATTCATTTTTTGTTACGTAAATGTACTTCCTAATAATTATGAAGATTAATTCCAATTCATTATAAAATGAATATTAAATGCTTAAAAATCTACATTTAACAAAAAAAATATAAACATTTGAATTCCCCTAACATGAATAATGATTCAATTATTATAACACTTGGATAATAAATTATGGATAATCAAGTGTTAAAAAAAATAAAAATATCATACCAAACCTATACACAATCATCCATCATCAAAACCTCCATATAACCCACTATTATTCCACTCCATCGACTATTATAACAAAATTTTGAAATTAGAATTGTAAATATAGTAAAAAACACTTTGGAGTTATCCTTAAATTAATATAGATCATCAATAAGTTAATAAGGGATTGGTGTATCACCACAAACAACCAATATTATAAAAACTAACCCACAAGATGAAAATAATTCAAACAATGATAAATGAATTAAATATAACTCAAAAATCCAATAAAATCATTAAATAACAATAAGCCTATGTAAATCATGAAATGATAAAAAATTATGGTAGAATGATGGAATATATCTCAGATTCATTAAATATATAAATAAATCTCCATAAATATCATGGTTAATGACCAAGAACGTTTGATATAACTGAGTAACATTACAATATAATGATTTATATCATCCCATAATTAGAAAAGAAATTAAATAAATTGTGATATATAATCCCCTCTTGTAAAATTATGATAAAAAATAAGTAAACCCAGATCAAATTGAAACAATATTACTATGAAACACACAATAAAAAAATAAACTCTAAAAAATATAAAATTTAATTACAATACAATATAATATATCACATAAGAATATCTCAAATCATTGCTCAACAATCAAGACACTATGGAATAATGTAAATATTTTACTATATTTACTATAGTCAATAAATATTATTTTAGTGCATAATAATCATAATGTAATTTGATCACTAGATAAAATCTCATTACAAACTCAACTCCTCCAACACTACTCACCTATAAACACACATTGTTCATCTAAAACAACTCAATAACCCAATGTTGGGTGAGATTATATTTCATATCTCTATTTAGATGTTGTTATCATTTTCACACAATTATTAACATGATATTATTTTATATGATATAGGCTGTTCAAATGAATTTTATTTATATCAGAAGTGGTGTTATATTTGAAGTACCTATTTCTTCCGTTATTTTATATAATGACATAAGGTTTCTAATAAGTTTTTGTTTTGGTAATATAGTTTATAAGATGATTAATTTTTGGATATGGATGATGATGATCTAAATTATAATATTTAAAGGTTATGATATATAGGATATAATACATATTGTTTGGGATTACTTTAAATAATCGTTACTCTTGATTATTATGTGCATTTTCAGGGTTGTATCTCACATTAATGATTTATTATATGAGTTAACATGAAACAAGAGAAGTTATGGGAGTAAATAATAGGATATACTTGTATACTTGGAATATTAATATATTTAGGTTTTGAAATTTATAATACTTATTAAAATGGTGTGTATTGTTCTATCAGATCATAAATAAGGTTGTTTTTCTAGGAGTCTGAAGAATCGTGATATATTTAA
The DNA here is from genome assembly GCA_963277665.1 of Viscum album. NCBI lineage: Eukaryota > Viridiplantae > Streptophyta > Magnoliopsida > Santalales > Viscaceae > Viscum > Viscum album. The sequence goes on from OY728147.1 coordinate 1,247,315,819, forward strand.
ATTTATTAGAATTATTCTATTATTTTATTAATTTAATATTAATTTTCATATAACATACACATTGATTTGACCCTTTTATATTTTATAGGTAGTTCATTAATTTATTATAGAGTTTAGTACATGTTGATCTTGTTTGTTTTATAATAAGACAATATGGATAACCCTCCAATTTTCCTATTAAAATACAACCGTAAATTTTTCCATATTACATATCGGATGCAATAAATTACGGTTGTTCATTGTAACATTAATGGATAAGTATGAGTCTAGGTTGGGTCATATAACGACACAGGGTTAGAATTATATTTTTTTCACAGTAGTGAAAAAATAATTTGATGTTAATGCAATAGATATTCGGTGGTGTCAAAGAGAAGTTATAAATGATGAGTAGTGAATCTCTTCTATATGTGGAGGTGTGGAGTGATAGTATTTTATTCAAATTTTTTATATTTAGGATCCATTATTAAATGATTTTTTAATATCCATGGGATATTGATGACTATTGTTCATTAATATATAAGAGTGAATATGGGATGTGATGATGAAAATGGGGATCATGGAAGTGAAGTGACATGTGGTTATGGAGATATAGAAGTATTACATAATTGATATAGAATTAGAAGTCCAAATAAGCTGAGAATAATGATTTTTTATAGAAATTATATTGTAAAACTAATAACGATTCCCCAATTACAAGGGAAGATACCTATGTGCATCTAGTAGACGAATGAACTCATATTTTATTGAAAAATGTTCCTACCTATTTTTTTTTCTTGGAAAATATGGTCACAACTGCTATTATCGGAATAGAATATTGAATCATGTATATTAATGAAAATAAAAAAGGAATAAAAAAATTTAAAATTCCAAATGAGGTTGTTTTTTGAAACATAGTATTATTAATTCGAAGAATATACCAATTTTGGTGATCATGAAAATATGTGTAAATAAATAGATAATATTTGATGATGAACTCAGTTATTACATAAACTATTAGAATCATTAGAACTATCAAATCACGATATATAAAATTTGAACAAACAAACATTGATTGTGGATAATAGGTTCCATGCTTGATTTCATGAAATTTAATTTTCAATATTTTGTCTACTACAATTGATGAATCATAACACCATTCCATTTTACAATATAAAAATCACTCTATGAAACCAGAGTCAATATAACATTTTCCTTACAATAGATTATATTTTATTTCATAAAATGATAAATAAAAAATAACACCACATTTACTGCATTGAAAGAGGTCAAAAATATCTCTTTAATTCAAATAAACCCCTTCCACATGATGCATGAATATAATAAAATTCACACATTCCCTTCTTTATTATTCAACAGTTCAATATTTTTAATATGTATATATTTTAGGGTCTTATATAAGTTTGATATTTTCAATTTTTTGAGATTTTATTTTAATATAACATAAAAAATATTTCAATTCTATTTTAGTATTTTTGTATAATTTATTTATAGATTTTTGGAATAAAATTATAATAAGGATATGTTTTTAAATATATGTTTCAAGGATACTTCTTTAATTACATACCCACTCTTTTTCCTCCCATGCTATCAATTAACACATCAAATATGAATATCCCATTACCATATATATATCACCCCAAATTACCTTTCCCAAATTACTTTTTTCTTACTTGTGTTTATATGTTTATTAAATTATGGCATCAATATTTGCATCGGGCGGGTGTAGAAAAAAGAGTGAATAAATCCTTTATCACATCCTGTTACTATTATTTTTATAATATTAGTTTTAAGTATAGAATTATTATTGAAAATTTGGTTGGATTTAAAAAAAATTTTAACTCTGTTATGAGCATTATATTTTCTCATTGGTTTTTATTTTTAGGGATGAAATAAATGCAATGATGGATATCGTATTAGAGAAATAAATTAGAAATACAAGTGGGTAATATAAACTTATAAAATAATTGATTTAATATATAATAGAATAGCTGGTGAAACATACATATATTTTAAGAAATATTTTTAATCCAATAAATAAAATTTCTTCGATATCTTGAGTTAGATGGAACACCAAGATTAATGGAATAGTGATATATTATTACAATATTTTCATATAATATGAAATTTATAACGGATCCATTAAATATAAAGATTTAACTAAAAAAGAAATTATGAATAATATATTTTTTACACTTGTTTAAAATAAAATAACTAGTTAAAATTTTATTTTAAATGAAAATTAATATTAATTTAATTTAAATGAAATATTTTTCCAAAATAATTTTTTATATGTGAAATGTGTTTTTATATAAAAATTTTTATTAATAAATATTACTGAATGATTTTAATGATATTATTAATTAATATTTTTGAACAAATATTTTTTAAATAATATAGCAATTTCTTCTACACATGGGATATGAATAAATATATATTTATGATTAAAATATAATTTATCCTTAAAAATTAATTCAATATGTTTCGTGCACATATTTTAAAAAAATCAAATTTTAAAAATTCCATTTCAATAAATTAATTATCTATTGTAATAAAATTTCCAAAATCTCCATAGATGGAAATATTTTATAACTTTTTAAATTAATAAACTTTTCAATAAATAGTGTTAATAATGTCTTTTGTTGAAATTTCCCTATTTTTTTTAATTATTTACAATGTTAAATATTATTTTAAAATGATATAAAATATAAATTTTAAAAATTATATGATTATTATTTTAATTTATGTAATTTTATTCTATTTCAATTTGAATTTTGATATAAAAACTTTTTATGATTTTAAAATTTTTATCTATGGAAATTGTTTTCTGATTACATTTAGGGGTTTATTTTTAAGAAAAAATATGAAAGTTAACCAAATTGGATTTTTAAATTTGGATTATATATTTGGGATCAACTTAATTAATATTTTATAATAATATCAAATTGGTTTTGAGTCTTAATTAATAAAAAAACAGCAAAATTTATTTATTTTTATTTAGGTTTAAAACCGGTTTACTAAGGGTTGAAAAAGTTGAGGGTAAAAATGACATAATAATTGTCCATTTTTCTATCATATGTAATTATTAAAACCATATCCCTTATAATTTTACATGCTGGTAAATTTGTGATATATTTGGAATGTTTAAAATGTGGTTATGCATATTTGATATCAAAAATTCATTGTGTGTACCCTCCACTATTATATAATGGAACCCCATATCATCTCTTCTTCACACTTCCAAAGATATCTTATTAGTCTAATAGTTCCCAAAATTTCATCTTTAATTACTCACTAATGAATTATATTCCATATTTTGATTAGGAAACCCTTCAAAGATCAGATACAGTGATGAAACATAAGATTTACTAGAGAAGTGATCCAAGGATACCATACATATTGTTTATATATATATATATATATATTATGATTTTGATTTCATGATTTTTAAGATTCCCATTAGTTTTATATGTGATTTTTAGGATAAATAATTTTTATAAAACCCATTTCTTTTCATATGTTATTATATACGATATTTTTTGTGATCTTATTTCACATGTTTATAATATATTCATTATGTGATGTGAGTGATAATAATTTTATATACCTTCAATTTATTTGTAATATATCTATAACACGTGAGTTAATTTTGTTATCCATGATCCTGATTGAATGTTAAAAAAATTAGGTGGTGAAAAGGTTTGTTTTCTATAATGTTATATGTATACCTATCTATGTCCATAATGTAATGTGTGGAACTTGATTCTTTCCAGCAAGGTTAGTTGTGGACCACTTTTCATTCCCATAATGTTAGATTTGAACCAATATTCATGTGCATAATTTTATTTCTAGATCTTTATCATGTAAATTGGGTTTTTATAGACCTTGTTTCATGTCTATATGTTTATGCATGCACATGGGTTCAACTCTATATGTTTAAACAAGATCATGGTTTTTTTCATTAACATAACTATAGAACCTATTTCTATTTATATTTGTTCAAAATGTTATACAAATTCAATTCTTATACATTCCTATGTGAATTATATGTTCTAATAGATTATGTTCATTTATGAGAATTATGTTTCCTGAAATCATAACTTCCATTCACAATACCATGACTCAATGATCTAGACTACATTATGTTGTGTATGATTTTCAAATTATAAGATCATGTTATATTAACATTATGTTCATGTCGTAATTATGTGAATAATTTATTTCCCATCCCAACCCTTATTTCCGTTCTAAGCTCACCATTTCATATTCTTTCATTCCATGTTTAAAATAATTGGATTAATAAGGATATCCCTATGGTAAAAAATCATAATTCTAAATTTTAATTATCAATCCTAAAAAAATAACATTGTCTATATGGTCTATTAATCCAGAAAAATCATATTTTCCTAGGATGTGTATTTGTTAAATGTATTGGATATAATTCTAAATGCATTTAATATTTATGTATGAAATTCAAGGGTATGTATTGATGGTATCATTAAATGGATTAGCCAATATTTTTTTACTTTCGGTATTCCAAAATAAAAGTGAATACGCTATAGATAATTTTATGTGTTGGATAACTCCATAATGTTATGATCAAAAATATATTATTTTATTTTCAATAAAAATATATCCCTTTATAAGTTCAATACTATTATGTGGATATTGAAGAGTTTTACCTTGGTGTCATAATTTTGAAAAGGGAGAATTTTTGTTTAACTCATTCATCACCAGGTGCACAAAAATATCCATTTATCCACACCTATTTTGACACTCCATTTGGAAATTCATTAGTTAATCCATATTTTATTTACAAATCAAAATGAATTATTTTAATGGATTATGATCATTGATTGTAAAGGTTAATCATATAGTGTCCTTGATTTTAATAAAGGTATAATGATTTAAAAATCATATTCATTTTTTATGATTATATGGTTTTCGAGTAGGAATATTGCATCCCACACTATGAGCTTTGGTTTTAGAAAAAGGTTGGAATAAGAAATAATTTTGTTGACCTTTCATCAAAAATATAATTTGTTAATAAGAAACCAAATGGGATGATGACTATAAGGACATATAATTTTATTATTTGTAATTATTTATAATAATCTTTTTTAATAACTTCCACCTAAACAAAATTTTGGACTAATGAATATAGAGAAGGATAAAGGTCACGATGATCTCAGGTTGTAGATATAATTTAAATTTTCAGTATAATCTATATTTATAATGATTTTTTAGTCATTCAAGTGATTGTATCAATGGAATAATAATAGGTTTTTTGTTTGGAGAATATGGTCACAAAGTAATAATAACTGAGGAAAAATGAAATTTCTAGTTTACTCAATGAATGATAATAATGGACGTCATAATTCATCAATAATAGATTAATGTTTTAAATATTTAATGTAGGGTTATTATGAATATATATTTCTATGGGAGAATTTTCAAAAAAATGACTAGAAATGTTGTATAAGTAAATGTTTTTTTATTATTAAGAGACTAAAAAATGCATATTACTTGGGTTTTTTAGTTATATTTACTATAGATATTATCACTTCTCAGTAATCATCTCCATTTTGGTTTCCTAATTCTTTCTTTTTTTATAAAACCATCAAATTTACCATGTTCTTTTTTCAATAAGATATATCAATAAAAAAATATATTTTGGGTTTCAAACAAAGAATCTTTCAAATTGATAATCCTAAATTACCTAGACAAAATTAAAATTATTAGGATAATGTATATTAAATGGGTTGAGAATATATTAATACCCTATATTTGTTGTAATATATTCATTTTAAATCAATTTAATTTCATATATTGCTTTTGTTACAAGTGGCACAGAGTTTTCACGAAACGTAATATACAATAAACATATTATTATTAATGTTGATTGTTTTAAACAACCCAATAAATTTTTTGGTAATAATTTTAATAAATAAATTATAAAATTTATATTGTTTATACCTGGCTAAAAAATTAATTAATTTTTAATTCATTATAAATAAAATTTTAAATCATATGAAAGTAAAATAAATCATTTAAAAAACAGTTTTTATTTGAACAATGTATTTTTTTCTTAATAAATAGAATAAATAATTATATTTTATAATGAAATATATATTATGAATTCAAAAACAGTTAGCATCCTTCATAATTATTTCTGAATTATGTTATAAAAATAAATTAAAATTTTTGTTTTAGAATTGTTTTTTAGATAAATAAGATACCTTCTGTTTTGGGAACGCATTTTAAGATTACTTTCTTCCACATATATAATAATTATTTTAAACAATAAAACTTAATTTTTTAATTAAAAAATATAATATTACCATATTTTGAATTGTCCATAATTTAAATAATAATAATTTTCTAATGAATGGTGAAATAAATGAATTTTATAAAAAAAAATCATGTATTTAAAATTTTACACATAGTATAAAATAGATTTAAACATAAATTAGTTAATAATATTTTTTAAATTGAATTAATTTCATTAAATTAAATGATTAATTTTAATATTAAAACATGTTATACATTAGAATTATTGTTCTTTGGAAAATGATTTTCATCTCATCTATGTGTATAATTTTAAATGACAATTAACCACTTCTCTGAATTGAATTTGTAAAAAGATATTATAAATTTAAAAATATAATAACTAATTTTATATAATATTTTCAAATTAATTTTATGTCATAATAAATTGTAAAATGAATAACAATTAATTTATTTGATTATGGTTAAAAAGGGTTTACTGAGTTGGTATACTAAAATGATAGGTGATAAAATTACCTATAAATGTGTCCATTTATTATTTTTTGATAATATTAATTCCTTATGTCATATAACTTTTTAGAATATTCCATTTTTTTCCTTTTATAATTAGAAAAAATTGGGTGTATAAATATTTTTCAAACCATTCCACATGTTTCCTCCCCCTCACCATTAAACTAGAATCCCCTCTCTAAAGACCCATAGCTGAAATACATGGAAATTACATTACTTTTGCAGAATACCTAATACATAACAAAAACAGTCACCAAAGGACAATAATAGTTTAGGGTCTTTGGAAACTCTGAATATTATCTTCTAATATTGGTGAAAGATCTTCAACATCTCCCATAAAGATCATCTCTTTTTTTCTTACCTAAAACCTTTCGTTATATCATGGGGAAAATAAAACATATAAAGGGTGAGATCAAATGATCAGTAAGGGTAAGCATGTTTAAAATAAAACAAACCATATACATTTGAACTTTGAAACATGAACATAAAGTTTAAAAATCAAAATCTTGAGCTGTGAAATAAATCGTGGCAGTACGTAAGGTGTAGATCTTAAAGGAACATCAATCATAAAAAAGTAGCATGGGAATAAAACATTTAATTGTGGAAAACCATTATGCACATGATATGATTTCCATATTTGCCAAGGATTTTCTGCAAAGACCATCTTAGTGTACAAGGTCCCTTTCTAAATCGAGTTCACTCCTTGTTCTAGTCTTGTATCACTGAACCGGATTAACATACTGTTTCATCCATGTCTATATCATGAGATATAAATCATTACCCAATACATTAGAGGGAAATATAGGTCCCACCCATCTAATAATTAAATCATTCTTAATTGTGGCATAACATAAATATAAATCATTTATCATAACCCAAAGAATAAAAATGGGTTTCATAAACATCATCCCATCATAAAATAATCCATATAAAACAAATGGGTATCATTTCATCATAATAAAAGAAAAAACATGTAAATCATAGAGATATTATAATTGATACATACACATATGAAATAATGTAATCTTATATGGAAAATTGTTTTGATAAAACACTTGAAATGAATTCTTGAGGAAAATATCATTTCTTCTTAAAAATAATTTTCTTTTCACAAAATGCAACACAATTTTAAAAGAAATGGATTTTATTGAAAATAACCATGAAATATTTTAGAGTAATCTACATGAAAATAAGGCGTATGAAACTGTAAAAATATGTTCATGCCGTATAAGTTTTTAAAAAACATTCTCCTCGTACTTTTGTAGGAAAAATGAAAAAGTTACTCGTATGGTAAACAAAAGAAAGATTCCTTCTATAAGGGAAAGTAAAAGTCAAAGATGGGGGTAAATATGAAATTAAACTTACATGGAATAATATTAAACAATTTATGAAAACCCTTTTATGGGAATTAATGAAAAATATAACCCCAGTAAATATTTACGAATAATCAATCTCGTATAAAAACGAGATTGGAAAATTTATCCCTTACCTTATGTCTGATATGCTTCATATGTATCTGAACCTCCTCTATAATGATTTAAATAATGTCATTGAATTATTTCAGAATCATATTCATTATGATGATATCATATATGGTCCACTTATGACTTTATATTACCCGTTCTTTTGTAAATTCAATGTTAATGCAGCGTTTTGGGTAAAGTCGTTTCATTTATCGTACATGTTTTGACTTGTTGGTCATGATAATATTACCTATATACTAATTTACATAATTACAGAATTTAAACCATGGTTTATATATAATATATATTCATCATATAAATATATGTGATAGATCGATAAATGGAATGAAATACACCATTCATGGAGATGGTATGTCGTACGAACCCATGAATGCTATTTTCATTTCCTTATTGAATTAAATGTAATAATTTAAATGAAACATATATGTAAATAAATCCAGTATCATTATTATGTAATATATTTCATTATTATTTATTATATATACATTATAATCATACTTGAATGGTAAATCATGGAAAAGAATCTCATCGCGTTCGTTGAGACGGTAGTCCGTACGTACGCACGAGCGATGATATCATTCCCATAATTATTTAATAGAATTGGAGTGGATGATATAATATCTCAGAATTAGTATGATATTATAATTACCATATATAGTTATTCATTACACCATTATACCCATCCATGTATGATGGTCGTGGAAAAAAGATTACACTACAACATGGAGACGATATTTCGTACGTACGCATGTGCGGTGATTTCATTTTTCATAGGATGGATAGTAGATGAAATAGGGTCATTTAATTTTTATAATAACATATCAGTATAATAGTGATACTGATGTTATTACTTTATAATGAAACAACTAAAGAAGAAGAAGTAGAGGTCGAAAGAAACCTTAAAGAATCGGATGAAGAGATTACCTCTTCTTCGACGCACCTCCTTTAAGCTTCCACTTAAGAAACTAGAGTTGGTCTTTTGAGAAGACTAGAACCTCCAAAAAATTTATCGGGAAGTGTAGAAGAGAAATGGGAAGGGTTTGGCCGATCTATAAGGCTCAATGTGGTGTGAGGAGGAGAGGGAGGAGGTGCCCTTTTATAAGGGCGGAGAGGAGGACCTTTGGAAACCTCAAAAATATTAATTTATAAAAAATTCAAGACCCACATCAAAACATCTAAAATGACTCAAATTCGAAGCTTATATGAGATAGGTTTGTAATTTCATCATCCAATAAATTTTATACATGTTTGGAATTTATTTTAAACATTATCAACTTGATTTATCCTTATTTAATCTATTTAATTTTATTTTTGGCAATAAGATTATAAATTTTAAATTGTCATAAATAATTACATATGTGTTGTGAATTGTAAATAATTGGATAATTTATGACATTTTCGACCATATAAATTTTAAATTCTCATTTTTAAATATTTTTGTTATTTTTAAACAATTTTATATTATGTTATTTTTATAAAATAACAATACTGTCAATTTTGACACTATTAATTTATTTTAATTTAAATAATATCCACACAGAAGATATGTTAGAAATAAAAGTTTCAATATATTCATAACATGTCATATTTATCTATAAAATTAGTTTAAAACATTAAATAGTTCATATAATATTTTAATTTAATATTTTTACAACCATTTATTTTATATTTCAATCAATAAAATTATTTCAACATCACTATTGTGTCACCTTTAATGATAATTATTTAATCCTTAAAAATTATAAATAAATTTATATGATGTAGATAATTTTATTAGATTTCTGGAGACTATTCATTTTCTATGTTTTAGGAAGTTTATCACTATATTAAAATTATTATACTTATAAGATATAAGAGAGTAACATGTTCTTACTTTATTTAGTTTTATTTATAATTAAATTATTTTCATGCAAAAAAGTCAATAAAATTAATCTATTCTTACCCTTAGGTGATATGTGTCGAGTTTTATTCATCCAATAGAATTTTTTCAGGTTTTAGAGTAATTTTATAATCTTATTTTGATGCTTAATTACCGGATTTACCTTTAACTACAGTAAAAACCATTACCGTAGTTATGATTCATAAAATAGAAACAATAAAATTAACCAATTAACATAATTTGGACCCACTGAATTCAAATATGGCATACATTTTTGAAAATTCAAAACATAGAAGTTGAATTAATTAATTTAAAATTAATCCCGTTTTTAAGAAAACACGTTTTTAAAGTTAAAATGTTGCCAAAGGTTGAAATGTTTTTACCTATGAATTCAATGTAAAACTTATCGTAATGACCTAAATTATTTTAAATGTTAAAAATATATTTTTATTATACTTTATAACCATTCAATATTATAATTTAACCATTTAAATTATTGCGAGGAATTTTTTTTTAATTAACATATAGCGTGTTTTTACTATTCATTACAATATAAAAGTTATCAGAATAATATGAAAAATTTATCCAAATTAAATTTTTATATCCTAATTCCAAATAAGAATTTTATTTGGTCAAATTGAACTTATAAACATGTCAAAAACTAGATTTAATGTGGGTATGCCATCAAAAGGCGACAGAACTATATTTTTTAAAAAATACTTATTTTACCCAAAATCATTATTTTGTTCTTAAACCATGTTCTAGAAAATGTGTAAGATGAATAATAATTTTATAAAATTCAAAATTTAGTTAATACTATTCATAACGTCTAGTCCATAATAAGATTATAACAATATATCATTGTTTAGTGAAACCCGATATTGCGTACTACACATGCAATCGAAGAAGGTTGCGATTGTGTGTAATGCAAGCCAAGTCAAGGATGTGTGTAGTGAAAGATCCATTTTGTGTTGTGTACAACATAAGACATTAATGAAATTAAAAAGAATAATTCTCATAAAATCTCAGGTTGTTACATTCTACCTCCCTTAAAATAAATTTCTCCCTCAAAATTCGTCGGGGTTATAAATGGTTTACTACTTGAAAGTATATTTCATAAAAAACTACATCATAAAAAGGAATACAAAAACTTAATTGTCAAAAGTGAAGTATGAAACATATCAGTTACCCAAATTAACTCATCACAAGGTTTCCATATAGGAATACATAGGTGAAAATATGGATATGGAAGAGAAATCTAACCATCATGTTCTGATGGAGAGTGGTAGAGATCATGGTTATGAAAAATAAAAAAATCAAAAATCCATAAATTTGTGATGATCTAAGGTACCATCTGATTAATCAGATATTAGTGAAATAGGAAGAAATTTTGGTTTTCAAGATCATTTCTCTAACTTTGAAGAATTTTAATTAGAAGAAATACTTACTTTATTTCTATTCAATCTCACCATTGTTCATGCCTTGAACAATTTCCCTTTTATCTCTTAAATAAATGAAGTTGAATTTTTCACTCTTTAAGTGTTAGTAGATCATGTGATAGATTGATGGTCCATTCCATTAGTCTCTAACAAAAGGGTAGCAAAAGTTATCAAATATACATAAGTCCTTTTATGGTGATATTAATCGTATATGATTCCAAAAATGGACTTATACTTCATCCATGATACCGCTTAATAAAATAAAACTTTTTTCTACTAACCAGGGACATCATATAGGCCGGTGGTAGGAGATAAAATCTTGTCACACATCATTTTTTGGTTTGATTCCCACAGCCTCGTCCGAAGTGACGGGTTGTCACTCGTCCTATGGGTTTCCTTTTTTTCTAAAACTATACTATAATAACATTCTAGAAATAATATAGAAAAAAAAGTTCTATCCTTAAACAATACTATCTGATGTCCAATATAATACATTCAAATTTTTAGGCTTATCCAAAATACTTTGGTCCAATATCGTAGTATAAAGAAAATGGTTACTTGAAAGGTCACATAACAAGCATGTAAATACCATCATTTATCTCCAATATATCATAAGATATATCATTTTAGTCACATTACAAACAAGTGAATACCTTTATCATGTATTCTTTTGAAAAATGAATACCCATTTACCCTTAGTGAAAACATGAATGTAGTTAAAAGTTAACTCTTTCAACATAAAAAATTCCCAAAAATTCTATACACTCAAACCATGATATCAATTAGTCCTTATATCAATCATGAGTTCATAAATACTATCAAACATATTATTTTCTCTTTATCCATTAATTATGCGCATATCATTTACTTTCCAAAAATATTTCAATCACTTGTCATGGATACATGTACCATATAATTATCGAAAACCACAATAAACCATTACATAAGTATTTTAATGTTCCACAATAATATAAATGAGATTCCAAAACATTATTTTGGAATCCCTTTACATAAAAAAATAATCATTCCACACATCATTGTCATAGTCAACATTTTCAATAGTGATTGCATGTGACTTCCCTTTGTCCTTTTCCTTAAGAGGTTTGGGATGTCGATCCTCATTAACCCTTGGATTAGGGCATTGGTTAGAATAATTCCCCATTTCCTTGGAATTGTAGCATTGAAGTGTTGGTGGAGTGTTATCTGTAATCTTTTCTCTATTTAAATCATTAGCTACATTTACCATTACTTCGCACTCAACTGCTCGATGACATTCTATTCCACACATAAAACATTTTTTAGTACCTTTTAGAAAATCTCCAGCATGCTTCTTTCCACACTTTGAGCATAAGGAAACATTCAACTTCATTTCACCGTTGTTCTGAAATTTTTTACTTCAACTCCGTCTTTCATTTCTTGTCAAAACCATGAGATGGATATGTAACAACAACTTCCAATTCTACATTGATAGCACAACACAAAATTTCATCATAGGTACTGAAATCTCTTATAGAAAATGCCCTTCTAAGACTTGGTTTTAAGCCACTGAAGAATTGATCAACTTTACTTTCAGGTTGGATGATAAATCCATACGCATACCTTGCAAGCCTTGTAAAATTCGCTTTGTATATACCAACAGATTCATCATCCTTTTTTCTTAAGATCAAGGAACTTCTTCTCCATCATTGTTTGAATAATGCAAGGGAAGTACTTATTGATAAACAAGTTATTGAACTCGTTCCATTCCAAGGATGCAATTTCACCTTTGGGCCTTGTATTCTTCATTAATGTCCACCACTGGTCTGCTTCACCTTCTAAACAGTAAATAGCTAGAATGAATTTTTCATTTTCATAAAATCAAGGTATGGAAAATATCTTTTCAATTGTACTATTCCATTGTTCAGCAACAAGTGGATCAGAAGACCCACTGAAAGAAGGTGGATGTTTCCTCATTAAGGACTCAAAAGAATATTGTTTCCTTCTCTGATAATTAGGAAGTACAGAATGATTCATAGCTTGTGTAAGTATTGCAATAAGATTTTTGACTCCATCTCCCATAACATTGGATTGTTCTGGAAGACAATCATTTCATTGTCTATTAAATTGATCAACAAGTTTTCTTCGAGTTCCAGCCATCATTTAAACCCCAAAAAGAATAGTGTGAGAGTCAAAAATCATGCTAGGGAAAAAACATAATAAAGGTAGAGTTCCTTCTATATATAATATATTAGGGTTAATTCTAAGATTTTTACTATAATTCTAGGACTATAACCTATACTTATACTTAATCTTAGGGACATCCCTAGACATACCTTAGAAATATCTCGAGGGATCTCACTAATGTTTTCACATCCTTGTATCCAAAGGTTAACTAAACATTTCCTCTGATACCAACTGTAAAGACCCATAGCTGGCGTACATGGAAATTACATTTCTTTTAAGGAATACCTAATACATAACAAAAACAGACACCAAAGGACCGTAATAGTTTAGTTTATTTAGAAACTCAGAATATAATATTTTAATCTTGGTGAATGATCTTCAATATATCCCAAAAAGATCTTCCCTTTTTTTTCTTACCAAAAACATTTCTTTATATCCTGGGGAAAATAAACCAAATAAAGGGTGATCTAAAATGTTCACTAAGGGTAATCATGGAGAAAATAAAACAAAACATATACATTTTTACTTCAAAACATGAACATAAAGTTTAAACATCAAAATCCTATGTTGTGAAATAAATCTTGGTAGTACGTAAGGCATAAATCATAAAGGAACATAAATCATGATAAAATAGAATGGGAATAAAAGAGTTGATTGTTGAAAACCATTAAGCACATGATATAATTTCCATAGTAGCGAAGGAATTTCTTATAAGACCATCTTAGTGGACATATTCCTTTTCTGAATCGAGTTGACTCCTCGTTCCAGTCCTGTATCACTGAACCAGATTAACTTACTATTCTAGCCATGTATATCTCATGAGATATAAATCTTTACCATATGCATTGGAGGAAGATATAGGTCCCACTCATTTCATAATGAAATCATTCTTATGTGTGCCACAACATAAACAAAAATCATTTACCATAACCCAAATAATAAAAATGGGTTTCATAAACATCATCCCATCATAACATAATCCATATAAAACAAATGGATATCATTTCATCATAAAAAAAGTGAAACCATGTAAATAATAGAGATATTATACTTGAAACATAAACAAATGAATTAATGTCATCTTAGATGGAAAATGTTTTTGATAAAACACTTGAAATAATTCTTGAGGAAAATATCATTTCTTCTTAAAAATAATTTTCTTTTCACAAAATTCCACAAAATTTTAAAAGAATAGTATTTTATTGAGAATAACCATGAAATATTGTAGAGTAATCTTCATGAAAATAAGGCATTATGAAACTGTAAAAATCTGTTCATGACATATAAGATTAAAAAAATATTCTTCTCGTACTTTTTGTCGGAAAGTCAAAAAGTTCATCATATGGTAAAAAAAAGATTCCTTCCATAACACAAATTAAAAGTCATAGATGGGTAAATATGACATTAAATAAACATGTAAGAATATTATACACTTTATGAAAAACCTTTTATGGGAATGGATGAAAAATATAACCCCAATAAATAACTACGAATAAACAATCTCAAATAAAAATGAGAATGGAAAAGTTATCCTTTACCTTATGTATGATATGCTTTGTATGTATCTGAATCTCCTGTATAATGATTTAAATAAAGTCAATGACTTAATATAGAATAATATTAATTGTTATGATATCATATATGGCTCACTTATGACTTTCTATTACCCGTTCTTTTGTAAATTTCATGTTAAAGCAGCGTTCCCGGTAAAATCATTTCATTTATCGTACATGTTTCGACTTGTTCTTCTTGATATTATTACTTATATCCTGATTTACATAATTCCAGAATTTAAAACATGATTTATATATAATATATATTTAGCATATAAATATATATTTTAGATCGATAAATGGAATGAAATACGACGTTTATGGAGACGGTAGTTTGTACGTACGCATGAAAGCTGTTTTTGTTTCCTTGATGAATTAAATGGAATTATGTAAATGAAAAATATTTGTACATAAATCCAGTATAATTATTATTTAATATATTTCATGATTATTTATTATATATACATTATAATAATACTTGATTGGTTAATCATTGAAAATGAATCTCATCATGTTCGTGGAGATGGTTGTCCGTGCGTACGCACGAGCGATGATATCGTTCCCATAATTATTTAATAGACTTGGAGTGGATGATATAATATCTCAGAATAATTATGTTGTTATAATAACCATATATAGTAATTATTTACACCATTATTCCGTTCAATGTAATGTGGTGGTTGAAAACAGATTACACCACAGTGTGGAGACGGTATTCCGTACGTACGCACGTGCGGTGATTTTGTTCTCTATAGGATGAATAGAAGATGAAATAGGGTCATTTCATATTTATAAAACATATCAGTATATTATTGACACTTATGTTTTTACTTTTTAATGAGACATCTAAATAAGAAGAAGTTGAAGAAGAATGAAACTTGAATGAATCGAAAGAAGAGATTACCTCTTCTTCGACCCACCTTCTTTAAACTACCTCTTTTATGGAACAAGAGTTGGTCTTTTGAGAAGACCAAAACCTCTAGAATCTTTCTATGGAAGTGGAGAAGAGAAATGGACAGGGTTTTTCCGAGATTGAACACTCAATTTGGTGTTAGGAGGATAGGGAGGAGGTTTTCTTTTATAAGGGATGAGTGGGGTACCTTTGGAAACCTCAAAATATAAAATTATAAAAAATTCAAACCCCACATAAAAACATAAAAAATGACTCAAATCAGAATATTATATGAGATAGGTTTGTAATACCATCAGAAAATAAAATTTAGACATGTTTGTAATTTATTTTAAACATTATCATCTTGATTTATCCTTATCTAATCTATTTAATTGTATTTGTGGTAATAAGATTCTAAATTTTAAATTTTTATAAATAATTACATATTTGTTGCGAATTTTCCATAATCAGATAATTAATCACATTTTTGACCATATAAATTTTAATTTATAATTTTTAAATATTTTTTCTAATTTTTAATCAATTTTATATTATGTTATTTTTATAAAATAACAATAGGGTCAATTTTGACACTATTCATTTATTTGAATTTAAATTAAATCCACACATAAGACATTTCTAAATAAAATATTTAATAGATTTATATCATGTCATATTTATCTATAAAATTAGTGGAGCACATTAAATAGTTCATATAATATTTATTTTAATATTTTTAAAACAGTTTATTTGATATTTCAATCAATATAATCATTTCAACATCACTATTGTGTCACCATTAATGATAATGATTTAAAAGCTATAAATTCTAAATAGATTCATATGATTTATATATTTTTATTATATTTCTGGAGACTATTCATGTTCGATGTTTTATTATGTTTATCACTATATTAAAATAATTATACTTATAAGATTTAAGAGAGTGACATGTTGTCACTTTCTTTGGTTTTAATTATAATTAAATTATTTTTATTGTCAAAACTCCATAAAATGAATCTATTATGACCCTTAAGTGATATGGGTCGACTTTTAGTCATACAATAGAATTTTGGCAGGTGTTAGGGTAATTTTATAATCTTATTTTTACCCTTAATTACCCGATTTACCTTTAACTGCAGTAAATAAAAATTACCGTAGTTACTATTCATAATACAGAAAAAATAAAAATAACCTATTAACATAATTTGGACCCACTGAATTCAAATATGGAATCCATTTTTCAAAATTCAAAACACAGAAGCTGTAGTAATTAATTTATAATTAATCCCTTTGTTAAAAAAATAGGATTTAAAATTTAAACATTTCCAAAGATTGAAATGTTTCTACCAATGAATTCAATGTAATATTAATAGTAATGAATTAAATTATATTAAATGAAAAAATATATTCTATTTATGCTTCAAAACCATTAAATATTATAATTTATAAATATAAATTACTGCGATGGAAAAAGTTTTTTTAATTAAAATATAGCGTGTTTTTACTATTCATTAAAATATTAAACTTATCAGAATAATTTGAAAAATTTATCCAAAGTTGATTTTTATATATTGATTCCAAATAATAATTTTATTTTGTCGAATTGAACTTATAAACACGTCAAAAACTAGATTTATTGTGGGTGTGCAATCAAAAGGCAGCAAAACTACATTTTCTGAAATATACTTATTTTACCTAAAAAATGAATTTTGTTCTTATACCATGTTCTAGAAAGTGTGTAAGATGAAAAATAATTTTATAAAATTCAAAATTTACTTAATAATATTCATAATGGCGAGTCCATAATAATATGATAACAATATATCTTTGTTTAGTAAAACTCAGTATTATGTACTACACATGCTATCGAGGAAGGTCGTGATTGCGTGTAATGCAAGACAATTCATGGATGTGTGTAGTGAAAGATCCCTTTTGTGTTTTGTACACAAAAATACATCAATGAAATTAAAATGAATAATTCTCATAAAATCTCATGTTGTTACACCCTCTCTTGTCCTCTTATAAATTAAAATGCCTTTTGGCTATGATAATTCCTACCTAAATATATTCATTATTTATTTATTCATGTCTTAAAGGCCATATTTTTTTAATAAACTCTCTAAAATATAATTTTGGTGCAAACCTAAGGAGGATTTATGAAGATTAGGTACAGTTCTTAGACAACCCTTTTGGTTCTATTTATTCTTCCTTGTCTTTCTAATACAGTTAAAATTTTAAAATAAAATATCATATGTATATTTCATATAATTATATGTTATTTGGATAATGTTATAATCTATATTTATCTTACCTTTCATAAAATGGGAGATGAAACCATCCATCGTGTGTCAATCATACTACCAACTCACAGATTGGTGTAACTCGTTTTCTTCCAACGCATATCATGAGTGGATATAATTATGGTTCTAATTTATAGATAATAAATTATGAAAATAATTCGATTTTTTAATTATAATATCAAATGTACCTTATTATATTCTATAATATTGGAAAATTATAACATCACATCAACGTACTTGTGGACTACATCCTCCACGAAGCGATATGATACATTTTCTATTTTTTTATGACATGGATGATCGAAAAAATATATTTATTCAATATATTTGGTATATTTGATTTAAAAATTACTCTATAAAGGTTAATTCATGTTTAACATTCTTTTAATCCACCTATTGGATGATATAAAGAACATTCATGTGTATGTATAACCTAACATCACCATATATAGTATAATTTGTTTTTTTCATGACTGACTATTATGGATAACTAAAAATATGTATATAATTAATATATATGATATTATATCATTTTTAAATTTTATAAATTGTTCCGACATATCCAATTTGAAATATAAAGAACTAACAGACCTAAATTTGTATGTTAAATGAAGCATTTATCAAATGAAATGGAAATTTCAATAATTTTTTAATGAATATATACTATAAGGTTATGAGTAAATAATACATTTTATAATATTTAGGATAATATTTATAAAATTTATATATTATAAAACTATAATTATTATATAGGTGGTTCTAATGTGTATAAATACATTCATGACTTGACGTAAGTGATATTTATACCACTTGAATATATGTGAGGCCCATGCAATACTCATCACTTGTATTTTTTGAGTTGTTTATATACCTCACATTATTTTTTTATTATTAATTTTAGTAATGCTTCGTGTATTCAAAAATCCTTATAGAATTATTTTTTTAATGTTAAATATCATTCAATAGTTACCAAGGTAGAAAATGTTTTATTTTACAATTTCAATGTTTTTTAGGATTGATCATGATTATGTTTTAAATGGTGAAATTTTATGATCTATCTCTAATGAATCTTTTTAAATTTTTAGTCATTTAATTTCTTTATAATAATATTTTCCCCTCATTTTCTACCCCTTTAATCCATAACAGAGAAAAAGAACAATTTTATATAAAATCAATGTTATCTTCCTCTTCAATAAAAACTCAATTCACTTCAATTCACATGTTTTCTAAAAATATATCATGGAATTTTGATAATATTGTCCATTTTATTTATGTAATTTTTAACATTGTTTAAATTTTTTATATTTTTCAAAATGGTGAATTGTATTAATTTTATGAAAGCATTTACATTTGATTTTTTACCAAATATGTGAATGTGATAGTTTTATTAATGTATATGACATAAAATTTAATTTATAATAACACTAAAACTCATTGGTTTAATGATTCACATAAATTCAATATTTTTTTTAAAATAAAATTTTATTTATTATAATTTTAAAAATGTAATATTATATATTTCTGATTTCAAAGTGGGGAGGATATTTTCCACAAGAAATATTCCAAGTGATCTTTATAAAATATTTTTCACCTTAATATGACACATTATTATTATATAAAATTCCATGGGTATATTCTCTAATAATTATATCCTTATTATTTCTTTTGATGGGTTATGATTATGAAGAAAAGATGTACAATAATCATATTTGTTTTCCACATTCTATGTTCTGATGAAATGTTTATTAAACTAATTTATTTTCATAAGTTACAATATGATAAATTCTTTATGGTATTTTTGTAAACATATATTTTATTATCATTAAACAATTATTTTTCACATAATTATATACACCTCGATTTTGTTAAGTAAATATATATAACTCTTTTGTAAATTATGTCATACATGAACCAAATTTACAATTTATAATGTTATGTGTTGGTCTAGTTGCTTGTCCATAAGGTTATTTTTGGACCTGGTTTCTTGTGAGTGAGGTAATTTGTGGGCATTTTTTCATGATTTTAAGTCTATTTATGAGCCTATTTTTGTTTCAAAAATGAAATTTATGGGTGTAGATTAATATTAATATGGTTATGTGTGGACAAGGATTCTTTATTATATGGTGATTTTTATCTAGTTTTTTGTTGATATGATTATACGAGGACCTAATCTCATATCAATAACTTCATGTGAGGTCTTTATTTCTTGACAATAACTTATTGAATGAACATTATTTACATTATAAGTCTTACAAATTTCATACTCATATGGTTTTACGAAAGTCCTATATCGATATAATGCTCTCATAACTTATTTTCATTGATTTCCTTTTCATCATTTGAAATGACCATTTTTAAATTATTCCATGAGTCATGGATAAAATATATGGTATATATGGTATGGTGTTCAAATGATAATCAAGAATTTTATAAACAATTATGTTCATGTTATATTTATTAGATTGGTGATCTCATCTATTTCTTACCCGTACTATGTATTTGAACATAATTATTCATATGTTCCCTTTCCCCAAGTAATTAATAATGTTTCTTGATTTCAAATTTATAAGGAGAATAGTTTTTGGTATATATTGAATATCATTCCTGAAATAATCATATTTTTTATGTAGTCTCAAAACACACTATTTCATTATGCTCCTTAGGCTCCTTTTTTGAAATATATTGAATATTCATCTAAAAATATGTATTATTTATCTGTGAAAATCATTGTTCACAATTGGTTATGTAAAAAATAATTTATATGTTCTAATATGAGTTATCTAGCGATAATACCAAAATAAAAAAAATTATTTAATTATTTGTGATATATTAAGATCTGAAAGATATATCATCACATTTCTATCCTTCCATTAACAAATAAAATTCCTAAAATCCCAAATATAAAAATTATATACATCAAAAAACATAATTTTTATGTGAAAATATTAATTATTATTTTTTAATAATTAAAAAATAAAATAAGATAATATAATAAAAGAAAAACAAAAAAATATAAATAAATATTGATAAATGAAAATTGTAGGCATAGGACTATAATGTCAATATGGTTCATTCAAGAAGCCAAGATGCAATGGTTGTATAATCATCCTTAAAAAGAGTGGCAGTATGGGTTATTGTTTAATTAATGATAATATATATATATATATGTTTTTAAAAATAATAAACTATTTTTTTCATGTTGTTAATATTTGTATTTTTATGGAATAATTAATAATTATATGTAAGTGAACCTATTTTATAATATTTATATACACTAATTTTTGTTATCATTATTTTTTAGAATAATGAATACCACTTATATAAATAATATTTTCTTCAATTCACACCCTACCCTCAATATTTTATTTATTTTCATTATAGGGTAATGGTTTTAATTTGTAGGTGTAATGGTGACATAAACCACACACATGATCCATGTAGTGAGATTATATGAGTAATGAATAAAATATGATACATCCTTAACATTTAGAGAATGAAATAAATAATTATAGGTTAGGTTTTTAATATATACAAGAATGGGTGATGGGATTTTTTAAAGTATGAGGTCTGGCCAATCCTGGTTAGTGTATTTTTTCCAAGGTTGTATTCTCTTCTAGATTCATGTATTTGAAAATTGGGTTAGTCATCAAAAGTTGACTTTGGTATCCAGTTATAAAAATTACCCACCTTTAAAATATTTTATATGTATATGGAGTCCATTTATGGTTCCAACATTCACTATAATCGGTCTTGTTCCCCAATACAAAATGAATCCATAAGATTCGATTTAATTGATGTTATTTTATATACAAATAACATAGAATGTGATTTTAATTTGAACCCTATTTAATTTTCATAAGATTATTTGGATCCATTATTTATTTAATTATGACATTATAATAATTAAAGTCTAACTATAGGAATATGGCATTAAAATATAAATATTTTCATTTTATGGGATCAAGGGCCTTGGGAGAAAAATATAAATATCTTGTGAAATGGATAAAATTATAAATTTAAATATTAGTAATATTAATTATGTCATGGAATTTCGTATAGCTGTGGTGTAATTTGAATGTAATATTCAATGCTATTTTTCTATAAATTTATATAATTAACTCATCAATCATCACCTTTAACGTTGTTCAACAAAATAAATTAAAAGGATTCCAGATAAGGTGTAACAGGTTTTTATAATTCTAGATTATTGATTCACATATACTGAATTTATCATTTTTAATATATATATATATATACCTAATTACAGTATATAAATTTATATATTAACCTATTACCATGCCTATTTAAAATTAATGGTCTCTCATGGATGCATCATTTTTGAAACATGAAAAATCCTTACAATTTATTATTTTCATAAAATTATAAT
This sequence comes from Viscum album, assembly GCA_963277665.1. Lineage (NCBI taxonomy): Eukaryota > Viridiplantae > Streptophyta > Magnoliopsida > Santalales > Viscaceae > Viscum > Viscum album. The sequence goes on from OY728147.1 coordinate 1,247,338,714, forward strand.
TGAATGGAATTTGGGTATTCCTATGGTATAAGTTTTGGTAATTAATACTTACAAATCCATGGTTTCAAGTGTTCGGTGAAGATAAATATGGGAGGTATATGGAGGCACAATGTAGGGGATTTGAGGATCTACCATTTTTTGTGAAAGTGTATTTGGTTGGAGTTGATGGACCCATAATTAAGGATCCTAGTTATGTGGAATAATATGAAAACATAAGTGGTGAAACGATAGTTCTCATGAAATACAGTGATCCAATTCAAAAAATTTAATCATATTAATTAATTTAATATATATGTTATCAAAATTTTGATAAATATCTATATGTAGATTTAGGTAATTTCAAAATAATTAATTCTAATAAAAACTTTTAGTGGTGGAGGAGTAGGTAATTTTTCATTTTAGTGGTCCCCATTTAATGTTTATTAATTTAATGGGTTGGGTAAGGTGTAATTGATTTTACAATACAACAATAAAAATTGTAATTTCGAAAAGGGGGACTTCATCTAGGTAGGGTCACTAGTTAGGTCATTATTGGTCACCTAATGGTACAAATAGATTAGGAAGGAGGGGGTTACCTAAGATAGTTTGAACATAAATAGTTATGTTTCCGAGGTGACACAACCCAGATTCCATAACATGACCAACTACGTATAACATATTCAATGGAATTCCCTATCCACCAAATATGTGTCATAGTCATCATTTAACATAAATTTTTTCATAAAAATATAAATATATATTCTACTAGAAATTTTATAAAAAGTAATTAGAAAATTATAATCCTTTTCTATTTATTTTTATGTCATGAAATTTGAAGACATAGGGTCATTTTAAAGACCATTTTTTTATATATTTTAACCACAAAATTATTGATGAGTCAAAATTGAAAATTTCCAAGGAAAGTTAATTTTCTTCATTTTGTAAGGCGGAACATAATTGTATGTTTTTTCAATTCATTTAGATATATTATGATAGTGTTTTCAATTTTAAATTTACTGAATATTAAAATAGATTTGATATGTATGAAAATTATGACAACAAGTTTGGAATGTGATTAGGTCCAAATAGGTCTATCATTATTGAGAATAATAATGTGAAATTATTTGGAAAACATTTAATCTTTTCACACAATTTTAATTATATAGTAGTTAATGAGTAATAATTAATACATATATTTTTCAATTTGATACAAATAATCAATTATTCATAAGAAATAATAAATGATCATTAATTAATTTATAACTAGAAAAAATGAATTGTTATGGTGGTCAGCATGTCACTATGATATTTGATCTGAAAAAAAGATGTTGTGATACTCATGAATTAATATATTTTGTGATTTGTTTATATGATTATATTTTATTTTAGAATTTTTATGTGTTATCCAATTTACTTTCTATTCTATTTTGGGATAAAAGAAATTAATGGCACTGATAAAAATTTTATTTAGTGTATTAGCATTAATGATTGAAGGGGATGACCTAGCAGTTGTAATTTCCAAAAAAAAAATCATCGAATAATTATTTGACCTATATAATAGATATCAATCCTAAATAATTATTTTTGTAGAGTTTTACTTAAGGATAACACAATATTTATATGGTACATTGTAATACTAGGCTATTGATGATATGATGTTATAATTTATGTTATTATTTCATTATTATAATTTTGAAAACTTAATTGATGTATAATACCTTATTGTTTTTTATTATTACAGCTATATCTCTACAATGATAAAACAAAAAAATATGTATTCGTAGAATAACCCAAACACTAAGGAGGTATTAGTTGAAATTAGTTATGTAGGCCTAGACCTACAAGGTCATTTTACAGAAAATTGACTTCTTCTATGGTATGGTGAGAGACCTACAAATTTGGAAAAGGATTGGTATTAATCCCTTTTTATAACTATAATGGATGTGGTGTAGATACCCATCATTAGTGATAGGGTTCTGCGTATATCTATAATATATTATATTTCTATAATTTTTTATTCTTCAATTTAAATTTTATCAATTTCAAAATTTATGGTAAAATAACTATATTGACTGAATAAAAGACCCATTTAGATATTTTATATGACATATGAAATTAAGGTTGATTTTCTTTCTCTTAGATTTTGGGTTAAAATAATTGTTTTCAATTTTTGATTTATGGTCCCTTATTTAATTTCATTAGTCAATTTTTCTAAATTATTTGTTTAATTTTATTTTATTGGTCTAAAAATTTACATGTCTTTTAAATAGATCCCAAACTTGATATATTTTCTATACAATATTACTTCATTCATGATGTATCAATTTTTCATAACATAATGTGATCTTATGATCTAAGACCTTTTTATAACAATTTTCTATAAATATTTATTTACACTCTTCTATAATCAATTTTTCACTACAATCATGACAGAGAAGCCTGAGGATTATCGATATGTATTTTGTGATACCATTGTGGTATGAATGTGGAATAGTTTACTAATTAATTATATGATATGATTATAGATTAAATTCATTAATATATATTTTCACATTAAATAATAATAATATAATATGGGTCCGAATTTGTTTCGATAAATTATAATATAGGTACATTTGCATTTAATAAAACTATAAATATGATTATGGGACTAGAGAGTTATATTATGGTCATTAATTCCTTCATAATGAGAAATTTATAGGTTTTCATCAATTTTAAGGGGGTATTTTATGCCTTTTCGGGTTATAGCATTGTTAATTTATATATTTTATTTTAATTTATTAACATTATTTTTTATGATCAAAGAATGCACTTTTCAGAGTATTATTTTGGAATAATTATTTAATTGTTGATTGTCTAACTGTCATTAACTCTAAAGAAGATATGGTTGAAGGCCATGAATTTCAAATAAACAATGGTATATCCATGTCACACTAACCTAGTCCTTCATTATTAGTATACATAGAAAGGAAATGAGATAAAATTCAAGGAGTATGATTCGATGGTAATATTTATATTTTTTGAATGATATAAATTTTCATGGGGTTTCGTAATGGCTACCGATGGAACCAAAACTGAATATTTTGATATAGTTTTGTTGGAATGGGTCTGAATTTACAAAGAAGAAAAATGGGAAACCAGATTGATATTTCATTTTTTTATTATATGTTGCAGGTAGATGTGAATTAGGTAATGGGGTGGGGGTTTTAGAAGTGAAAATTGGTAGTGTTTGTGACATGATTATCCACCCACCCTACGCTTTTGAGTTGAGTACCATCGGCCATAGTCACACCTCCCCAAACACCAATGGATTTCAACTAGTAACAAGGGTGTAATAAGGGTACATTTGGGAGGATATACCCATATAATGGAGATATAATAATTCCCTAAGTACACTTAAATAATATTAAGTGGAGAATTTTTACATAGAAAACTCTAACGAGACCCACCAATGAAATATTCACAATCAATCATATAAAATATATGATGAATAACTGAATGAAGTAGTGTATTTGATGAAAAATTATAGAACAACACTTGAATAAACTAAAACAATATAACATGAATATCTTTACAACTCATACAACCCAATATAAAAAAATTTCCCACCCTTGGATTACCACATTATATATATATATATAATAAGAATCATGTTGAGGCATAAGAAAAAAAACTGATGTAAAATTGAAACATTACTACAGGAAAAACCTCATGGTATTTTCCATAATACCATGCTAAAAAACCACAATGAACTAGCTCATAAATCTTATCCCTTAACTAAACATTAACACAGAAATTCATTATTCATCCCAAAGATCCCATGTACAGTGTGAGAATGATTATTAGTAGTATACCACCAAAAGTTTAATACCTAGAAATTTTTTTTATTAAGAAGTGTAATATAGATTAAAATCAGGTTAATAGATTAATAATTTAATATAAACACAATGTTCACAACTTATCATCATCCACTAGGCATGTGTTACCTACATTATCCAATGATGGTATTATGAATATGAGAGAATCCTTGTCTCATGGTCTAAATAATACCCTAATGTTTTATATCATTGTTTAATTCATAGGTTCCACATCAAAAAAAGAATCTCGGAACCACATGATTCCTACCACCACGCCTCTGAAAAAAAAATATTGTACCTCCCAAAACCAGGTCAAAACAAGTCACATATTCCTTGGACCCATTCTTAAAAAAGTCATTTGACACAATGCCCTACGTCTAGTTGCACATTGATATCTATAATCAAATAAAAATCATTGCCAGCTCAAATCATGGAATCCTTTAAAACATTGATATCCCTTCTCCTAGAGATATGTCATTCCCATGAACTCCATAAAGAAAGCCTTTTCCCCCAACCAATAGCCTCATCACTATGACTAAATGTTACTCACAATTCATGTTGATTTCTATGGAAAATCACCCCCTCCAAAAATACATAGTTTCACTATCAATGTATTTCACCAACTCAAGATGTCAAAAACACCTCATCCCAGATTCAACATGTGTGTGTATGACACAAATCTGCTCTTTATCCATCACGAGTGAGTAGTAATCAACAAATAAAACCCTAATCCACAACAATAAGGCATCTCGTCGACCTTTGATCTTGTCACTCTAGTCCAATGGCCTCTCCATCCAAAATCCCGGGCTATATGCTATAATGATGTCCTTTCCACCACATCTTATGTCTATAAAACCCAACCAAGGATCGACATCACCCATGTAATTCAGGCCAATATGAACCAGACAACCACACCACCTCAATTCTGAATTCCAAACCCCATTCCAACAACATTCCAAGACCATTATAACCCCATAGATCTTATTATTATATAAAAATTATTTTATATATTAATTTCAAAACAAATATGTAATTAAATTTAATAATAATTAATTATGAAATTTAAATGAACATAAAAATTCAATAAAATTGAATTGAGAAACTCATACCCAAATAAGAATATAATTTAATTTAATCATATCAATTTACCTGAATATACACATCTGATCCAAACCACCCAATTTTTTATAGCCTCTAACCATGCCTCACATCTATATATTGATACATAATGTCCAACAACAATTGATAATTTCTTGTAGTAAATTTAATATCATACAAAAGGCCCTCGCACAATTAACCATAGGCATGCTGAGACTAAGAAACCCCAAATTTTCAAATGAACACAATGATGTGTTTTCAAAACCTAACATGGACTCATGGACATAGTCACAACCGATATAAGGGACTAAATCCAATATATTGAAGTGATATAAGAGTTTTCATCAAAAAACATAAAAATAAGTAAAATAGATCTGTTGGAATTATCACTCTATGAGGTGAATGAAAAGAATAAGGTAAGATATGGTGTGATAAGCTTTACCAATGAGGTTCTATTTCACCTAATTATGATGAAAATGAAGCACCGTCCGATGAAGGTGAAAATCTCTATTAGAGGAGTATAATTCTTTGAGATGAGCATTCCCATCGTTGGATAAGAGATGAAAAGCGGAGAAAAAGAGGAAATAAATTGATTGGTAAAATATAGAATCACCAATTTAATGGATTTTTATAGTTTACTTTCATGGTTTTCCAAACCATATGTAATTGTTCCAAGCTACAATTTATTGGAACTACCTATGCAGCAGTACCTTCGTGGCTTACCTCAAACTTTTCTATAACCATGCACAAACTATGTTGTATCCTTGTGTAAAAACTACATATAACGTTGTATAGTCTTATGCCACCCTTCATGGTTTACCCAAACCATATAAAAGATAAAAATAGGGGTGCAGAGTTAGCTAGAATAGGGTCATGGTTTACACAAACCCATGTTTCCATACTTGACACTACAAAATTGGCCTCTCAGCCTCTGAGATATCCAAAACCACTTCCAAACATGAGATGCTTCAACTAAATGCCAAAAACATTTAAAACATTATATAAATATGAAAAAACTATCAAAATCTTAACCTTATCATTGAAATAGAAAATTTCATAACCTCAAATTCAAAAATTAATTACAGGAGGGGTTTCCATCCCAATTCCAAAACATGGGACAAACAATCTCCCCACATTAATCGAGCTTATCCCAGATCTATCACATTAAAAATAGAGAAGGTACCAGACATACCCATCCAATTTAAAAACCCACTGGTTATCCCCTCCATTAAATGTAATTTTTCAACTTCCTTATGGGGGATCCCCACTTTATGAGTTAACTACCATGATCTCAACTTACAAAAAAGTGAAATCAGGAAATATTCCATTAATAAATTCTAATACTCAAATTATTCCAGTGAAAAATCATCACACCTTCACCTCATCAGGTGATCTTGGTTCATATATAACACCCACTGATGTCCTGCACTATATCAGTTCCCTTATCATTCCTATGGATCACATGGAAACAATTAATACATGCATCTATCTTTATACTAAATTAGGCATGTTTCCATACACCACAATTATGTACCACACCATCATTGTTCTTATTCACATAGGAACCTCATGTGACCACATATAGTTTATTCCCAAGTGCCTAGAACCTTAGAAAATCACACATTCCTCGATGATAAAACATAAAAAATGGTTCTTCACACCTCATATATATATAAATCATGCACTTGATCTAGTGTCGGCCTACAAACCAGCGGCTAGTATGTCCATACATAGACCGTTCACTATGTCCACCAAAAAAATGCATTCCTCAAAAGTACATTATAAATGAAAAAATAAATATATTTATATTCAAACATCATTCCTCCTACCATCATTGGCCTATTGACCGTCTCAGCCTCTAGAAGCTCTATAGTGGGAATTGGGCCTAAAGATCAACTTGATAAAACATCACCTACAAATACAATTTTTTTAGTCACCAACAACTAACCCCTTTGAAGGGTCTCTATATATCATGCATGACCTCCACAAGAAACTAGATCTTGGAAACCCTCAACAAGTATTGATCCAGAGCTAATATCAGATCCATATGTTTACCATGATCCATGACATCTGGTTATTTGAGAAGACTTTCTATAGAACCTATTGTAATTCCTTACGTATCCATTTTCTTGGAAACCCATTGGAGGATTATCACACTATGTTTTTACATGTCCTGACTTCCCAAAAATGATGAAAACTAATGAAGTCCCACATCATGTGGTCTAGGTGTGTCATTATCCTGACCAACCTTTTGAAACTCATCTCATCTTCACTTCCTGGTATCTAAATCATCACCACTAAAATTAACCAACATCACCTCCTGTCTTTATTAGGACTAATCTATCAATGTTCCATTAGTTATGAGTTTCTTGGTCACTACCTCATAGAATGTGTCCATCCTAATGATGATTTAATTACACCTGAATGGAATGTTGTAAACCATCCTCATTGTGCCTCACCCTTTAGGTGTCATCGCTCACCATAATGGGTGTATAGAGAGAAAAAAAATTAATGTCACTACATGGTCCGTGAATGAAATTTCACCATAATAAATGATGAAAACTCCTCAAGAAAATTCATCCCTCGATGTCTCGTTGAAAAACAATATCTAATAACAAGACCTTAATGTCCTTCTAGGTTAATACCACTTGTCTTATTTCTTATACCTAATCATACAACCATATCATAGCTGGTCCTTGGAGGATATACATTTCTCATTTTACCCTCTACCCTGAATGTTTCTATAACTACTCAATGATCCTCTAAATCAATTCTCTCCAATTCAAAACTGTTTGTGGGAAACCCTCACCATAAAAATTTGTACATTCTACGACTAGAAATATTCAGTTAGAAATTCTAGGGATGGATCTAATCCCTAAAAACCTATGATGATCCCATGTATCACATATAAGAGACTCTCTTGGAGATTCTGATCTAGATAAAACCTAAAATATGTCAATTATAAAAGCGTCCCAACCGGAACTGGTACCTGAACATGCACCGGCAGCTCTACCTATGGTTTTTTCGCTACCTGACCCTCATGGTCCACAACTTAATCTTGCTCTGGTGGAACCAATCCATCACCCACCCGATCAATTTTTTGATCTATCAAGAATAAACCTTGTAAATTCCATCCAGATTGTCAGATAACCCATGATATATATATATAATACTGATTGGGAAAGTAATAAATGTAAGCACATCCTCAATACTCATAAACATTCCTATCATAAATCTACATAACTGCATCCCTACATCATGGAATTATTACCCACCCTCAACAAATACATATATCAATAAACCGTGGTCCTTTACCATCCTGAAAACCAATGTGGCCTCAATTTGATGCCCTCATCTCACGACCTACTGACTAAATCACTCCATGACATATCTCAATTCTCTTATAAGAACCATGACCATTATACATGTCATAATATATATATATATATATCCCATTTCAAATTTCAGAAGTCTATTTCATATGAACATGTATACTTACAATTGAAACATCATATTATATGTCAAGACAATGCAAAACCAAGTACTGGAAACATACCATGCCTTACAAGGCCAAGGTTCTGACACATGATAACTTTCTATATCAGGACAATGAAAATTTTATAACAATTAAACATCACATTACAAATAATCCACTCAAGGTGGATATCAAAAAACATGTAAAATGATAAAAATAGAACGACAATTCCCACCAATGGTAACTTGGTCCATCCCTCATATATGGGGCTGCAAGGACCCACACATTATCTCTATTTTGAGTTTTGACATCCTGGAATATCTATTAAAGAATAACCCAAGAACTAAGATAATTATCAATGAAAAATAACAACATTTCTACTAAATCATAGTCTTGAACCCCCTTTTATAATACATGTCGAATCCCTCACCTAATTATCCTCCCGACCAGGTCTACCGGACTGAGTATAACTAGACTTAGATGCACCTCACCAAATGCCAAAGGATTCCAAATAATTGTGAGGGTGTTAGAAAGGTAATATGGTGTTGCTATACTATAATGGATAAGATATTATAGTGGTCTGAGTACACGTACATATCAGTCAATTTAAAAATATTACTAATCACAATCGTACGTAACCCACCATTTGTTGATTTGTAATTAATCATATTAAATTGGGGAAGCTGGAAATAATAATGCAATAGAAATATAGAAAATTACCATAATAAATTTTGGAGAAACTAAAAAAATATATCATTCAAATATCTATAATTCATATAGACAAATATATAGATGGTTCTCACATGGCTGATGACAAAAACTACATACATATAAATATCATCAAGATGAGATAGAAGAAGGAAAACTAATGTAAAATAGAGACTTCAGTAAAGTCAAGACCATAAGGTTTATTCCATTAAAAATTAATAAATTAGTACTATTAATTATCTCTAAAATAAAATCCCTTACATGTATTTAATGATATAAAATTTAAATGCATCTAAAAGGGCCCAATTAGGGTGTGAGATTGAGTCTTAATTGCATAACATCCAATGTTTCACCACAAATGTCCTAATATATATATTTATATACAGGTATAAAACACCTTCCATGGACACATAGATGTTGGAACGTTCAATATTCAGCATAACACCCCATCATTTGAGAAAAATCAATGTTTCCCTTTATCACACTGAAATTTGGGTAAAACATATTAGGAACACATAATTCTCCACGAGGTGAAATAAATGATGAATATATTCTAATTTGGGATAATCCTTACCAAGACGATTCTATTAAACTTTGTAGTGATTATGATGGAGCACCAATAGATAGGGGAGAACAATCCCTTATTGGGGATGGGAGGAGGAGAATTCCTACTGGAATGCATGACACACAGTAGTATAAGGAAGGAAAAGAGGTGAAAAATTGAAATAAAGAGAGGAAAAAAATGTAAAATCACATATTTAATGGGGAAACATGATTTATGCACATGCTTTAACAAACTAGGCCTAAACTATGTGGGATATAGTGAAATTGTAATACCTATGTGGTTATACCCATTTAGTTCATTGAAAAAGTATCTATAACTGTGAAAAAAACATATGGAATACCAATATCAAAACTATAGATATGGATTAAAGGCTATGTGTCACCACAAATAGTTTACCCAAACTATGTGATTGGTCAAAATTAGGGTTCATGGTTTGCTAGAAGAGATCACTTGGTTTACCCAAAACCATGTTCCCTAAACTATAACTACAGAACAATCCTCTTACACTCTGGAAACTACTTTAGGGCACCTATGGCTTGGTACAAACCCCTAATCCCTTGTAAAAAACATGATATAAATATGATATAACTCTTAGAATTTGGTTCTGATCATCAAAAAATAAAATAGAATATCTACTAGTACAAAAAATTAATACATGAGAGAGTTTTGACCTGATTAAATAACTCGACATGTTTAATGGATTATGTTAGGCTGATCAAATACTTTGATGACTGAGGTAATTCAAACCAATTACATTCGAGAATAAGGATCAGTTTAAAGGGATAAACCATAGTGGTATAAAATAAACAGAAAGGTCATAATCTAAAAAATGGTATTTTTTATATGTCTACATGACATTCCATGGTGGTTTTTGAATGTGTCGTGACCTAATATGTTTTGTAATAATTTAATACTAGAAACATAATGTTAATTTGGATAATTTGTTGTTCATATATTATGTATCTGGATAAAACAATTCAAAATATGTAATTGGGTCTCGTAAATGTAATGAATTATTTATCCTCATTTCTAGATACATTTTATTCTCACCTCAAACCATGTTAAGCAACTTAGTTCCCTCCAAATGGACATATGTATCCAAAAATTAGAAAAAGGTTATAATTTAACTCAATAGACAATTTTATAAAATAAGTAGTCTATTTTATAAATATTTTCATTTATATAATGATGATGAGTTTTCTGGGGCCACTAAATAGTATTCACAAGACATTATTTTCATTTTAAATAATTATACATTAAAATAGATAAATATTTTAACAATGAAATATTCATGGTTATATATCTCTTTTATTAAATGAAATGTACTAAAAATCATTATGTTACATCTTTTGGAGATCTAAATAATGTGAAATTGATATAATTATTTCTTTATTTAAATTTGTGCTATGTATGTATGTGAATAATTTCCCTAATGTTAAAAAATCATGATATATTAATGGGGTATAATTACTTTTATAAGAATATTAAAATTCTTTTTTTAATAGTATTTTAACATGACTTATTTACTATATATCATTATTTACTCTTATGGATTATGTTAAAATATCAATATACATTTACTTTATAAACCACCATGGAAATTAATATCTCAAGAAATAATTTTTTTCCAATGTTGAGAAGGATAAGATGGTTATATGTGGAATCTAATTTTGTTATAGTTTGTTTTTTGTCACATGTATTTCATTATATTTTTATGTAAAATAAAAAATTTACATGGTAGTAAATAATAATATCTCAAATTATTTATGTTATATTTTTAATGATATGTTCTCTTAAGAAACTCAATGATTGGGTGTTCTAGTATAATGTCATAATAGATTCTACAAAACTCATATATATCTCATCTTATATAAAATAATGTTAGAATAGATTATGTTTGGTTCTATGGAATGGGTAGAATTATATTAAATTTCACTACAATACAATAATTTTAAAACAAAATTTTCAATGATACTAGATAGATGTGTCATTAATCAACTAATATAATTGTATGGGAATCACATTGAATGTTTTATCATACAATATATTTATAGTGATCTATAGTGGTTCATCCAATTTTTAAATAAATTAATTGAGACAATAATCATGGGACTCATCTAATATTGGATGCCTTAAGATCTATATTAATAAGGTGGAATGTTACGTTACCATTATCCTTGGTAGAAGTTAGTACTTGTACATTGTGATAATAATTATTGGTAATTTTAAATCTAATGGATGATATATAGATCATAATTTTTTCTATAGATGATGGGGATGGGTTTTTATGAGTTTCTATTTATTATATTTTTTTTATTTCAAAAATAAGGGAAACGTTCTCTTTAAAATCACAACCTAAAGGTAGTTTTCTTAATTTTAAAATGAAATACTAAATATAATGTGGACTTACAAGATAATTTATATTGGGGTTTCCTTACTCTCCCATGTGGTAGAAATTGATTAGATATATTGACCATTATATATATATATATGTGATGTTTTGTGACCCTGTTATTTTAATGTCCTGGTTGTAGGATATCATAAACTGGGGATATGAATACTAGTTGGTGGGATTCAGATTTCACGATCCCTAATGATATTTTTTATATTCTAATATATTATAAATTATAATTTCGTTATGTTTTGAGTCCATTGGTAATATTTTTTCATCATAAAAACTATTTTTGAAACACTATGTGATGGATTATTACTCTACAAGATTAGGATTTTTCCATCTTAATTCCTCACCTATATTACTAATGGGTGGTATTTGGTGTTGATGTTATGAATATTTGATAATATTTTAATATAATGGCTATTGTGTACATGGGATATTCTATATGTTTTTCATCCATTACAATTCCTTCCCTAGTTTTGTTGTACATAACCTTTCATAGTAAATTACAAAGTGACATTATGATGGTTGTTCATATGTCTATCATCATATTAGACAATATTATTATGATGGTAATGCTTATTTTTAGTGCTAATATGGGAACTTCATTATTAAAACATGATATTTATTGTAGTTTTTTATTTTTCATATATAATTGATGTACAATGAATTAATTACTTTTTAGTTATTTTGGTTGTTTTTAGAATGTTTTATTTGTCTAGAAATTTTTTATGTTGTATGACATTCATTTTATTATTCTCCTAATCATTTATATAGTTATATTTAGTTTTTATTAATGTTTTATATTTTTGGTTTTCATTTACAATATTTGAAAATGTTTTATATATTCTTATTCATTCAATTATAGTATTGAAATCTATTAATGTTTGTCATCAACCCCTAACATAATGGAGGAATTATTTGTATGGAGCTATCATTCTCATCATCATTCTAGTGAAGGTTCTTATGTAAATGGATTATCTGATTTTGGTATCATATAATTTGGTAAATATCTATATAAATGTTTAGATATAATAACAAGTGGGGTTTCAATTTTAGACACTAGGTTAGAAATTATTTAATTATCATAGTTCAATATATTGTTGTTGGAAACCAAACTATATATTATGGGTTTCAATACCTCTCTATGAAAGGGGTCTAATAATCTTTTAAAATACTCAAATAGTTATATCATCCATTTCATGGTATATTTATGTTGAAATTATAATCATATTATTTTCCTATAATAACTAATTCCCATGTAATATCATCACACAAAAAGATAAATTTTATGAGGAGGTGATATCCACATACAAACCTAATTTAATGGGGTATACAATTGAGTATCCCTATGTAATTATCCATGATAATAGTAATAAAATTCTGGCGGAGGGACCATTTAACAATAAAAAACTAAATTTTATTAGTAGTATATCCTTTATTGTAGTAGAGGACATCATCCATGTTACCATCATGCTAGGTGTGAATATTCATTCAATTGCATCGAAAAATACATTTGTATTCCCTTGGGAGATAATGAATATAGAAGTATATAAGAGTGTGTGAATTTTCCCCAACCCAGTATCCATGAGTGGGTGTCATAAAATATTATATATATTATATACAATGGTTGAATACCCAAAGGACCAATTATATTAGCATTTTGGGACAACCAGATTAATAAATGATACTTGTGTGACATTGGGAATGGAAGTAGAACATAATAAATAACAAAATTAAATGATCGATATCCTTGGAAACTCAATCAAAGATATCTATTTCAGGTCCTATGTAATGGATGAAAAATAAGGGTGATATGAAATGCTATATAATGATTACATAAATTGGAAGAAATCAATAATAAATAATCATAATCAACATATAATGGTTTAGAACTGAAAAAAATGGAATTTAAATAATTTGAGTATCATGATAAGATTTTTTGTAATCAATATGAAAAGTTAAATAACTGAAAACATTTAAGATTAAATAAATAAACTGAAAAATAAATGAATCCATATAAAATATCATTGTTAAAACATCATGTATAATAATTACTAAATACTTTTTAAGGAAATTATAATTTTTTATAGATTATGTCTCAAAAACATGATATTTCAACCTTCAAGAACTTATATAAGATTGTTTAAATTTATTGATAGAACCCTTTAATTATTTCATTTATTTTTTATCATGAGTCATACTGATACATAGAGGGGATTTGTATAACTAATATCCACCAATATGTTCTTTTCCAAAGCATCCCTAAAATATTATATTATTTATGTAATTCAAGAATAATATGTTGTACCCCAAAATATTGATATTGAGATAAGTATACATATTTATGAATATTTCACTAATTAATCAAATAACATTTAATGTATACACTATATGTAAAAAATTTATATAATTTAGGATAGAATCATATAAATTATAAAATATTATATACATTTAATAGAATATAACTAGAAGTGAAATATTATCACAAGAAAGTGGTTGTTTCAAGAGAGTGTTAATAGTCATGAATGAAAGTTAGGTTGAAAAATAATTTGGACAACTTTGTTATTTTGATGTCAAAACCCCTTGGATGAAATAATTTAAAATGAATCTGAAAATCCAATAATTATAAAACAATAATGATATTACATTTCAAAGGGCATAGTATACCCCATAAAAAAGGTGCATCAAATTAAAATATTCCTCAATGAATTGATTTTGAGATGAAATATTTTACCTCGTGCTTCCTTTTGGTTTAATGGTATTTAACTGCATGTATAGCAGTTTTTGAATTTGTTATTAACTTATAATAACAAAATAATAAAATTTATTATATCAGATATGATCATTTTATAACATTGTATCACCCATTCATTTAAAATATTTCATTATTTTCATTGTCTCGGCTGATAATTTGCATTTTTTCTCATATATGTTTTTTTATGAATGTTATTTCTCTTGAATAAATCATATGGTTCCACAATATCTCAAATAAATATCCTTATATAATTATCATATTTTTAAAAACAATTTTTCTTTTAAAATAGATAATGAAATATGAATATGAAAAAATAACATACGTTTCAATCATAGAGATGGTTCACTAAATATATACATGAGTAAAATTTCAATTTTAAAATGAAACTCCTCATGTACATGAATGATGTTATCATATTTTGGAGGTTGAAAAGGAAAAAACAAAAGTGATTAATTATTAAATTATTTTTATAACTTTTTCATTAATATCATAATTATATCAGCTATATATCATATATTATGTAGATTTTACCTTATCACCATTCATGTATAGTGTTATTGAAAGACGAATCACATTGATTCGTGAAACAGTTGTTTTCAACACATATGAGTGAGATTATTGTATCCCCATCATTATATACAGTAAAAATGAATATATAATATAATTATTTTATATTTATAATTATGATATATATATGGTACATATATATTTACATTCTCAATCATGAGAGGGTGTGGAGAAGAAATTAATGGCAGCGTATCATGAGATTTTAGTCTTCCATACACACGAATGATGAATTTGTGTTTAATTTAATTGATGTGGGGGATGTTTTTAGGTAAATAACTATATATAAAAATAACTTATTATATGAAAGATACCACATTTATTATGCCCTTATGTGTATGAACCGGGATCTTCATTTTAGGTTTGGATCATAGTTTCATGTTCTTTTTTGATGAAAGAGGTACAAAACAGAAACATTCTATGTACATTCCATGTATTGTTGAGTACATTCCATGTTCCTGGTTTCATCGTGTAGCTATTTACTGTCCATGTAATGGCTGAATACATGCCCGTGTAGGTTACTTAGAAGACCACATAATGTGGGGACTAGTTAATCCTAGTACACAACGTGTACATTAAATGAACTCACCATGTACTATTCTTTTTATTTGATTAATTGGATGGTGTTCTCATTTAATTTCCAGAATGAACCTCTTTCTCCCAGTGTTTTGTACGAGGGAGTGACTTGTGGCTAATGATCTTCAATCTCCTCTTATTCCTCCATTCGAGCTCTAATTGAGATGCCACTGGGATTGTTGGATTCCCATCAGCGATTTCTCTATTCCCCTTGAGTCTCTCTTACCGATTTCCCCTCTCTCTTGTGTTATCAATGTTTGAATGATTTTATCCTTTTTGTGGATCTACGTCATTAATGTCTGATTCATGGTACAACACCAAAGAATGCTCATCATACACCATCAATGTAGGTGGGTTGTGCCTTAAATTGATTGTATTTGGATTATATATCCTAGAAGTGACGCGTGTAGATTTTAAGGGTATTGGGTGTTTTTGAATTTAACTCTATTTAATACCTTCTATGGTTTTTTTGATTGAGAAATGGTTATTTCATATGCTTAAGGTTTAATACCTTGATTATGGGTGGGTTCCCCAAATTTTTTTGATTATATCTATTTAGTCTATAATAAATTTTAGACTTTCATTTTATTTAAAAGGATTTTGCTGTTAGGATTGAGTTATTGTTTATATAAGATTGACTGGTTTCACATTGTGAATGTATGACAACTCGGAATTGACTATGATAGATTCCCAAGGTAGGGTCATTTATGTATAATTTATTTTTATGTTGACCAAGAGGAATTGATTGTGAGAGAAAATGGGTTGTCATAGACCAGAGGGGTATTGACCATGAATTCTACCCATTGGTTCATTATTAAATGAATTTTTACCCAGGGGAATTTACAATGGGAGATTTTAGGTGTTCATTATAGTTATTTACTATCATGTAGACCAAAGGGGTATTGGTCGTGAGAGCTTCCGAGGTGGTCGTTTGTAAATGTTTAGTTGTATGTTGAACCAAAGGGATCAGTCTATGTGAGCATTCCAAGAGGATCATTATATAAATTATTGAATTGAAGATATGTTATACAAGAAGTTTTAGACAATGAGACCTATCCAAGAGGGTTGTTTATTGAGTGATTGTAATATTGTGATGAGTCTGCCAATCCATTTAACATTCTTGGACTAAGTCATACATGATTGTTTAGATGGTATTTTTATATGTCTATTGATACTCCCAATCATGGGGTAAATAGAATAGGATATATCCCAAGGTAACATTATTGAATAGTTTTAATAATTAATAAATAAAAATTAATTTAATTGTAAACTACTGGATTGTAAAATTTTTAGTACATCCTAGTTTATTGCTTTTTATATGAATACTTCCAACTATATATATATTCATTTATCATTACATGTAGATCTTTTGGCGGCTACCAACTGGGATACGTCTCACACCCTTTTTGGTCATGTTTTAGGACCCAAAAATATTATATGGTTGTATTTATAGATAATGGTAAGGGCCCTTATTCATCAGGTACATGATTCCAATTGGAGCTCTAGGGAATGTGATCATGTGAAGGCATGAGATTCTATTATAGTTTACTTTTTTCAATAAATTGTTTTTATTATTTTATTTACAGCATTCTGTCATTATTGGATTCTTTCTTAGATACATGTTACTTGCATTAGTTAATTATAAATATGTTTTAGTTGTGTATACATTTAGTCTTATTTTGTTTAATTCTGTTGTATGGTATTACTACTTCCTCATTTTTTTACTATTGGTTTTTGTTGTGTTACTCAGCCAATGAGGGAATATTTTTCCCACTATCACACCTAAGGCCTTCACTACTAGTCAGTAGCCTCTTGCATTTGGGTAAATGCGCTTGAAACCATCTAACCAACCGGGTAAGGGGCTCTCTTGGGTGGCACCCAAAACAAGGATGTCACAAAGTGGTATCTATGGATGTTTTTTTCTACTTTTTCAGAATATTTGGTGCCTATAGAAAGGGATATGAAAAAATGGGTAGTTGGTAATAAGTTATGCCCGAGAGTTCTAACCCATGTACATGGAAAACCCATGTTACCTCGAATATTGAAAATATTTTTCTTGTTTTTCAATTATTACAGTTGATTTGATTTCACCATTTGGTGACACAACTGTTTTGTGCTGTTATTATTTATATCATTATGGTTCTATTTCAGATGCAAACCAAAATAATGAGGGTATTCCATCTCATTCATCAAATAGGCACCTGGTAGTTATCAAATACCTTGTATTTTTTCATTCCATTAAGAATGCATAACTGATTACATGATGTATTGATATATGTTGTGATAGATATGCATGTTGATGTGATAGATACCATGATAGAATAAATAATATTTTTAAAGGGTATCAAATATTATTAAGTTCCATTTGGATAAATGAAAAACTTTGGTCCTTGGGGTTTTATGGGCCCTCTTGGATTGGAATTTGGTGGATCATTTTTTATCTTCCAATTGATTTTTTTCATTTTATGATATGAATGAGGATCCCAAATATTGATTCAATGGAGAATGGGATCTCAAAGGTCATAATTTTTCATGACCTGGACAAAATTCTATGTTTTTAAGGAATATAGAGGATATTTAGAATCCTATAATATAGAAAACCAGACAACATGGTGTCAGATGTTATAAACACATACTATGTGTTATACTGTTCTAGAAGAAACAGCTATTCTAATATACACATCATTTACCATATGTACACGTCATGTAATTATTTCATGTGTGACTGACTTTGTGATAAGAGACATGTGGTTGGGAATCCCTGGGTTTTACACAATATATATTTTTTATATATGTTGTGTTATTAACAATCGTGTATATGAATATGTGACCAATGAAACAGGTGGATGAATCTTTTTGTAGAACATGCCATGTCACATTTATATACACCATGTATAGTTGATTGTGTACTTGACTATGTGACTAATATAATTGGTGGCTAGAAAATTAGTTGTAAACTCTGTGTCTAGGGTGAACACACGGTGTTGTGTTACACAGGAGAGAGTTGTGTGGTTTGATCTGTGTAGAAGTACCTGGGTAGGAAGGAGAATTTAATTAAATGTCGTGTCTTAGAAATAACATGTTTTGTGTATCGGTGTTACATGAATAGGTTTTGAAGAGGTACCCACCATATTAAAATCATAAGTGATCAAAATTTGTAGAGGTTATACATGATGTGTAGCCCTTTTTGGTAAAACATGAACATTTCTTATCATGTTATGTTCATTCAATTTTATTATGTTGTCCTTGATAATAAGGAAGTGAGGTGTTTTCTTTACCATATAGGGTAATGCATCAAAGACTTACAATGTTTGTATGCCAGATACAAGGAACTGATCAGAAACTAGAAATGGTAAATCAAGGACTAATAGCATATCTTTTTTTCATGCCTGTTTGGGAACCAGTTGATATACCAGACATAGGTGCTGATTCAAATTATATGATGAATATTTCAGGATATCAAAGACTTTATTAGGATAAATTAATCCTTTCCTGGATGTGGAAGAGTTATCGAAGGTGTTCCAATAGTATCATCATCCTACTTTTTCAAGGGATGGTAGAACACAGGCTGGAGAGATATGGTTGGAGGTCATGCTTACTATATTTGATGATTTCAAGATGCCTTCTAAGATGAGGGTGAAGTTAAAGAAATACATGGTACGCCATTCCAACAAGAGACAGTTGTATGTTATCTCATATGTTGGATATCATCGGGTTATTACTAGGGAATACTTTTAGAAGACCTCATATGACTAAATCTACCCTGATACCTTGAGGGCCATTCAAGCATGTGAGTTCATGCATTTGGAGGATGGCACTCTTTCAGTGATGGAGTATTCATCTTTCTTTATAGACCGTTAGTGATTCACACTAGTTCTTGGAGATGACGAGTTATATTTTAGTCATCGATTTGAGAATGGTCTCAGGTATGACATCTGATCGCAGGTGAATGTCCTCCAGCCAACATCGTTGACTGGTATAGTGAAATATTCTTTGATTACTAAGAATAAGTTTAGGAAGTTCGGAGATAAGTGGTAGGGTAGTTCAGTATCAAGGGTAGGTACTCCTTCCCCGTATAGCAGGAATCGCCATAGGGAGCTTTTAAATGATATCACTGCAGGTAGCTTGGTGGTATGAAACCAATGTGAGAAGAGTGGGAACCAAATACAATAGTGCCAAAGAGACCATATTTAGTGTCGATCATGCGTAAAAATGGGTCATCTTTAGCATTTTTTTCAAGTGTTTTCACAAACATCAAGTGATAAGAGCTCTATTATGACTCCATGCTTAATAGTAGGACCACATGTTTCTCATTAGATATGGAACTGGAGTTCGTTAGTTTGTTCCTGATGAAGAGGTGGTCATTGTCATTGTAGAAAGGCTACATGTTTTCAATGATCGTAGTGATGACCAACTCAAGGTAGTCAGGAAGGGTAGCAGGGTCATGATACAAGTTAAACTATTACAGTGGATTAGACCTAGCAAGAGAAGGACCTTGAACCCTCTATAGTTAGAGGTACGATAATTGT
Source organism: Viscum album (assembly GCA_963277665.1). Classification (NCBI taxonomy): domain Eukaryota; kingdom Viridiplantae; phylum Streptophyta; class Magnoliopsida; order Santalales; family Viscaceae; genus Viscum; species Viscum album. The sequence continues at coordinate 1,247,359,218 of OY728147.1, forward strand.
TTATTCCATTTTAACTTTTATTCTTTTTGATCCAATGTCTTCCCATAGTTTTATATTTGTTCCCCTTGTGGAGAGAGTTGGGCTTTATATCAATATTTTTTAGTATGTTATGATGCAAGACACTATGTTGTTGATTAGGATGACCAGTGAACATCAATGCAAACTGTTTCATTTAGAGTATGGTGGGTGTCACATCTTATGGGACCTCTATTTCATAGCGATTACATGCTTCTATGTCAATCTATAAATGGACTATTTAGTCTCCATTCAATACTCTGTTGACTTTTAATGCCACAGGGTTTGTTTCACATCACCAAAGGGTGGGACATTTCTACAAAAGGGTGAATGGAAAACCCAGGAGAGTAGATCAAGACCCAAGAAACATGGGTGTAACGTCCCAGTTTCGGAAGCCACCTATAGGCGCCCCCTACTTGGTTGGTCACATGGCCTCAAACCCATTTCACCAAATTCCAGAGGTAGCCGACTAGCAACAAGGGCCTTGGGTGTGATAGAGGGGAAACTATTCCCTCATTGGCTGAGTACACAGTAGAAGTAAACAAATACATACAAGAGCGGAAGCATTAATAATGACATACAACAGTAACTATAAAAAAACACAAAGTGTAAACTAGAGAACATATATATAATGATTCATGATACATATTTCTAATAAAATAGCCAAACAATTCGCAATGCTAGAATATCACTATGCTAAAAAAGACCAAAAGAAAACAAAAAAATTCTTCAGCATCGCAAGCCATAGCTTGGTCACATTCTCTCGAACACCACAGCAAGTCAACTACCTGATGTAGAAGGGTGCTTGTCCTTATCTATACCTACAATAAAATAATCTGTTTGGGCACAGAAGAATGACCCAAACATGGTTTGAGACAAAATCCCAATAGGCAACCACCTAAAGGTCTTGTTCCTAACAGTTAGTGAGTATATGGTAGGAAAAAGTACAGAAAGAAGTAAAAAAGAACGTACTAAGAATTAAAGAATCCATAGTTTCAAAGAATTCATGCCACCACACAACATGAAATATCTAAACAAGCAAATAACAAAACAGGTAACCCGCTAGGAAGTACACACAACCTATCCCCTATGGTCCTACCTAGCAACACAAGAAAGCAGCTAAACACAAGGTAACACTCTGGGAAGTACTCACAGCCTATCCGCTCTGGTCTTACAAAACATGTAAAAGCAAACCTATGGGCAGTACACATAGGCTAACCCCTATTGTTCAGCTTAAGCATATAATTTCCGAGGAAGAACTCAATGTCAATTCCCCCTATAGTCTCCTATCGGTAATAAAGGATCTACGGGGAAGAACTCAACGTCTAATTCCTCATGTAGCACGCATCGAGGAACTAAAGACTCTCTGGGGAAGCACTCCTCGTCAATTCCCCATGTGGTCTCGCATCGTAAAATATAAACACACTAAAGAGAATCCCTCATTGTTCACTCTACCTATGGTCTATACACCAGGTTCTATTTTCCTTGTGTAAGTCATGCCATTCTAGCATCGCGTAACGGCCAAGGTCAACCTCAAAAACATCATGGATAGCACTCTACAGAACTACATGATAATAGAGAAATAGTCACGCCATCATACGGTACTAGGAATGGGCAAGTAAACAGCGGCCTAACAGGAAAACAAGACCCAAAGGTCAAAACAGAAAAAACATGCATGGAAAATACTTCCAAATCACAACAATTCACCCTATTAAAAATCAATTATCATCTAATCAAGCATACCAGCATAGAAGAGAAATAGTAGGGCTAAAATAGTAAACGCGCAATTCCCCACTCAAGGGTATTGGGAAAATTTGCACATAAAACTCAAAGACTTTTATCCAAAAGGAACAAACCACATACATAGGGGATTGGAGATCACTATAATGTAACCCCAAAGCATGTATCTCCTTGGAATGTCATAGATCTGAGAAAACATCTAAAATGTTTAATACACGGTAACTTAGAAAAGAAAAGGAATTGGAAAACAAGGCTCGTGAAGAAGAGAGAAATCACTAATGTGATTCTAATGCAATAAGCAGTGTTCAAATTGGAGGATGCATGGAGGCTTGGGGAATCATCAACGATCTATGGTTATACAGGTTCTCTCGAATGATGAAAAGCTAAAAGAAGTGAGTTATGTGCGTCAGACGCAACCCCTGAGCGTTTAATGAAAAAAAGTACATGACATGTACTTTTGATGTACATGGAATGTACTTGACTTATCCGTACTCCGTTTTAGGTAGCCACCATGTAACTTACACATGGCTATGTGTGCGTCTTCTACAGGGCCATCACATGGCCTACTGCGGCAAGAATGTACATGGACTGTACTCATAAAGTACACGACATGAACTAAGGAAATTTCTAGAAATTACTCTTTTCTTCAAAAAGGACCAGAAAGGGAAAAAATTTGAAAAGAAGGTCTAGGTTCTTAGAAACTTCCCCCCTTAATGAAAATCATCCTCAAATTTCCTTAGTGCGGCATAGAAGAAGAATCCCTGAACTGTTCCAACCACTATGCGCGTACATCGGCCTCCCTCTCCCAAGTGTCATCTTACACCCGCCCATGCTTCCATATCACTCATACCAGAGGAACAAAATGGTCATGGAGAACCTTAGTACTACGATCCAAAATCCAGGTAGGATGCTCTTCAAAAAATGCATCCACTTCGAGCTCAACCTCCTCAGGTTTAAAGTCATTAGGAGGGTCTGAAACGTAATGTCGAAGTCGATAAACATGGAATATGTCGTGTGTATCCCAGTACCTCGAAGGTAACTACAACTGATAGGAAACTGGACCAACTCATTACCACACCTCAAACAGACCGATGTACAATGGTGAAAGCTTACCCTCTCTCTTAATCCTCTTGTCTCCCAACCTTGGTGTGACATGCAGGAAAACCTAATCCCTGACCTCGAACTCCAGAGGTCTTCTCCACTGATCCTCCTAGGACTTCTGTTGAGATTGCGCAATAGTCATCCTCTTCCAAATCAACTATATCTGCTTTGTGGTATCCTAAACAAGAGGAGGTCCCAACAAAGCTACCTCTCCTGGCTCCTGCCAACATAAGGGTGATCGGCATGGACTACCGTACAAAGCCTCATAATTAGTAATGTGGACAGTTTCTTGAAAACTATTGTTTTACGTAAAATATACAAGAGGTATATGATTCTACCAAGAACCTCCAAAATATAGAATGCAAGATCAAGGGAAATACTCAAGCACCTGAATTGTACACTCAGACTGAGCATTTATCAGGGGATAATAAGTTGTATTCAAATGTTACTGTGTACCCAAAGACTACTGAAGCCCTTTACAGACCCATGGTGTAAAATGTGCATCCCTGTCTGAAATGATGGAGTGCGGAAATCCATGTAGACGTATAATCTCACAGATGTACAACCGTCCAATCTCATCAACAATGATGAACTCCTTGATCGTAAAGAAGTGAATAAAACTTCTTGAGTATGTCAATGACAACCCAAACTGCGTCATTCCCAAAAGGATACATCTAAAAACCATTGAGGAAGTCTATCGTGACATCATTCCACTTCCACTCGGGAATGGGTAACTGTTGCAAAATCCCAGCTGGTCGTTGATGCTCCACCTTAACCTGCAGACAAGTACAACACCTCATGACGAAACCCGAAACATACTTCTTCATACTAGGCCGCCAATACTGACAGTGTTGATCATGATACATCTTGGTGATGCTAGGATGAACTGTCCAAACTTAGGATTAAAAATCCCGCTTCAGCTTCTCACGTATATCTTCTAACAGCCATAGACACCCCTGGAAATTTAAGGTCTTATCCTCGCATATGGTCCATCGTGGAATAGGTTCCTCTCCTGAAACACATTCCCTTAGGTCTAGGCTTTCAGAATATGATAGCTTCCTCACTCACACTCGATCTAGAAGAGTAGAGGTAACAGCTCCAGAAGAAAAAAAATTTCCCTTGCCTATCATGAACCTCCAAATGCATCTCAGAGAATAGATCCATAAGCTACCAGTTACTTTTTTCCTCTCCAACTACATGTATCTGAGTCCTCCTTCTCAATTCATCGGCCACTGTGTTGCCTTTCCTATGCATATAGGCATGCTCAATGTCAACGGACTATTGGTATTCAACCCACCTACACTGTCTGAAATTCATATCACTCTGAGTGGAGATGTACTTGAGACTCTTTTGGTTAGAGAAAACCACAAAAATCTCTATCAGAAGATAATGTCTCCAAAAGTGCGAGGCATGAACAATGGCTGCCAACTCCAGATCGTGAGTTTGGTAAATCCTCTCATTTGGCTTCAACTGTCGAGATCCGTATGCAATGAATTCATCAACCTGCATAAGCACATCTCCTAGCCCGATACCTGATGCATCATAGTAGAAAATATAGCACTTTCTTGGCCCTGGAAAGACTAGTGATGGTGCTGAAGTCAACCTCCCTTTCAGCTCCTGAAAGGATGACTCGCATGAATCTAATTATAAGAACATCGCCCCCTTCATTGTCATACCTATCAATGGTGCTACTAAGCATGAAAAGTCTTGTATGAAACATTTGAAGTATCCAGCCATCCCTAGAAAACTCATCACCTCAAATACATTCTTCAGCTGCTCTTAAAGAACTACAACTCTCTCTTTCTCAAGGTCTACTGATACTCCTTCCTCTAAGGCAACATGACCCAAGAAGTGAATCTAATCCATATAGAAGTGGCACTTTGAGATCATAGCATATAACTGATGCTCCCTCGGTGTACTCAAAACAATCTCAAGATGCATAGAATGGTCATGTCGACTGTGAGAGTACACCAATATATCGTCCAAAAAGACAACCACAAAATAATCCAAGTATGGATGGAACACTTGGTTCATCAGTACCATGAATACTGTAGGCGTGTTCATGAGACCGAACGTCATAACCAAGTACTTGTATAGACCATACCTGCTTAAGAAGACTGTAAGAGGTATATATGAGGGTATAACATGAAACTGTTGATAATCAGAACTCAATCCGATCTTTGAGAAGACCTGGGCTCCTCAAATCTGATCAAAGAGTTCATAAATCCTCAGAAAGGGATATCTATTCTTAACCGTCAACTGGTTCATCATTCGACAGTCCACACAAAGCCTGAGGGTATCATCTTCCGTCATCACAAACAAGACAGGTGATCCCCATGGAGAAGTACTGGGTCAGATGAAACCTTTTGCATGAAACTCCTCCAAATGATTATTGAGCTCCTGTAACTCAGGTGTAGCAATCCTATAAAGAGGAAAAGACATTGGTACAACTCCTAGAACAAGATCAATTGATAATTCTACCTCACTCTCCGGAGGCAACCCAGAAAAGACATCTAGAAATACTTCTCTGAAACGATCCAACACTTGAGGAAAGTCTAATTGTGAAGTCCCCTGGTCATCCAGATAATGACTAGAAATATGTGTTGTAACTCCTCCCAACCCATGATGATCTGGACCAGCTCTACTCACCTGGACGTCCCATTCACCCCTGTGATGAAAGGATCCACCTTATGGTGATATGAAACTCACCCTTCGACGATAACAATCGACAATTTCGTGGAATGGAACTAACCTGTCCATCCTGAGAATGACATCATATCCTGTCATCTCTTGGACATTAAGGTCCCATAGAAAGTGACATCCACCAACCTGTAGAGGGTACTCTTGGCATAGACATACACTAGCTATTCTAGTCCCCAACATAGTGTCTAGTGTCAAGATATCAGCATAATAAATGATAAAGAGCCCAAGGATCTCCACGACAGTTATAGATATAAAGATATATGAATCCCCAGTATCAGAAAGAGAAAAATATAAAACTGATGCTACTAAAATCCTACCTCGAATGGTAGATGTTCCATGATCTTGCTCATACTGGGTCTATTCCACATTAAAAGTCTGGCATGTTCCATAGCCCTGTGACCCTACCTGACCACTCTGAGGTGATCCACCCTGATGTCGCTGAAAACCGGGTGACTGGCTACCATGGCCACGACCTCCACCTCATCCTGAGCATCCGGATGTACTCCTATTTCCAGACTGGTGAGACACTGGTGGTTCTTTTCTTGAATGAGGAGTCATAGAAGAACCCTTATTGCCATCTGTTGGAGAGAAGATCTGACAGAAGCACTGAAGGCGACCCATCTTGTCACAAGATCGGAACACCACTTGGTATTTTGGGAAATTTGGACTTGTATTCCCACACATTCCGCACTAGTTACACACCACCTGGTTACTATATGAAGTGTCTCACCTCGTCGGATTACCGTGTGAAGACTCCCTACGGTACTTCCTACTGTCAGTAGGAGGAATACTAACCCCAGCAGTCGAGCCGCCCTGGCTAAAAACTCTAGAATCCTTCAGATTGCGCTCTATAATCAGTGCATGTTTGGCTATAGAAGTGATAGAATTCAACCGGAATATTTTCACCAGTGATCGGATGTCGTACCTCAAACCATCCATGAACTTCCTTGCCATAATCAACTGATCACCTATTGGAATAGTCATGAAGCACGGCTGCTCAGTAAAGCAGGAGGAATACTCCATGACATGCTCCAACCTCATAAACTACTGGGCTCGATCAGTCCTCAGGGGCTCTGGGTAGGATTATAAAAAGAAGATACACTAAAACTCATCCCACACTATAAATTTTTGGCTTCCCGCATGCTAGATAACATCCCACCTCCTCTTGGAGGAGTCCAAATTCAAATAGGTAGCGAGCATGACCCTCCTCTTTAGAGGTGTCTCTAGGTGCTCAAATATCATCATCATGTCTTCTAGCCATGACTCTACAGCCTGAGGTCCTCATTCCCCTTAAAATGTGGGAGGATGTTTCTCCATTAAGACCCTTGTCAAATCAACCATTGATGGGGCTGGAGGTAGTGCTCCCTAAAACATCTGCATCATCCTTAGAAATCCCTCCCTGAACTGTGCATCAACACCTGTAACAGGTATAACTACTAGTGCCAAGACTATCACAACTGGAGGATTTGTAGGTGGTCCATAATTAGTCAGGTTCGGTATCAGATCACCATCTGGCAACTGGCAGACAACCGGAGGATGTTTCTATGGCATGATTCTGCAAGGTCAATCACACACCTTATAACAGAATTAATTCGGACCGAAACAATGAATTTTATAAAGAGAACAAGAGAAATAAATATTCAAGTTTACAGAACATGACTAAATGGTGTGTACATTTCTTACACGACATGTTCCCTGAAGTCATTCACATGGGCGTGTACTCCTGCCTAAACTGGTCGTGTAACACCCAAGACACACGACATGTTTTCCTAACACACGGTGTGTACTTGAATCCACATTCCCTGCCCGAGTTCTTCTACATGGATAAGAAACACGACTCTTCTAAGGAAAGACTACACGGCTTGTAAAATTACTACACTGCGTTTAGTAGACAATCCTCACTCGGCCTGTGTTGTTCGTGACATGGCCTGACACATAGCTCACACTACACGGAGAGTTCCGGACGGACAAAGTGTGTATGAGAAAGGATAACACCATCTCATGTCATTCGTGACAAGGCTGGGTACCTAGGAAAAACTAAATGGAGTGTTCAAGGAAGAAATGACAAGTATAAGAAAGTGTGAAACCAACCCGTGTTATTCGTGACAGGGCCAGGTACCTGGGTCAGTCTCCACACAGCATGTATAGATGATACAGGGCATGTTCACTCCTGACATTCCACATCTTATGTCTCTTCCAACATGGATTATGACATGGTAAGAGACTACATGGTGTGTATATAATGTACAAGGCATAGATTTAAGAAAAAAATTTCTTCCCGAATAGAAGAACACACGACGTGTACTTAACATTACACGGCGTGTCTTATAGGTTTTTCAGAACAGTAAGCCTCAAAAACTAATCTTGAACCCAGAAAACAATGAAACAAGCCTAGAAACTTCCAAATTCTGATCTGTGGGGGCCCATACTCCTTTCTAATCAATGTTTGGAATCATACAAACATAATAACATGGTAATAAGGCAATGATTCACCAAATTCAGGTCCATGAGGGACCACAACACCTCAAGAACCAAATATTGTCGTTCATTCAAGCAGTCCTCTACACAACAATACCCAATCAAAAAGAAGGTATTTCTTTCAAGGAAATTATCACAACAGAATGCATATTTTACACATCATCTATCACAACAACATGAAATCACTAATGCATCCAAGATGGAATTGTAAAAATGCCTTACATTTGATTTCTAGCAAGTGCATATATGATGCATGAGATGGAATACGCTCATCTTACTGGGTTTCAACTGAATTAGAACCTCAATAACATCAAAAATAAACGCACACATCATGTGAATCACTCAAGGTGAAATCAAATCAATTATAATAATTGAAACACTAGAAAAATTGCAATTAAACTAGGTAGATTGGATTTTCCCTGTACACGGGTTAGCTACTCTAGGGCACAACTTATTACCCAGTACCTATTCCATCATATCCCTAGCTAAAGGCTACAAATAGTAAGTCAATAGAAAATAATTACCCTGATAAAACTCTATAATGTCCCATTTCTAGAAGCCACCCAGAGGCTCCCCATACCCGGTTGGTCACATGGTCTCCAGCGCACTTCCCCGAATTCCAGAGTCTTCTGACTAGCAATGAGGGCCTTGGGTGTGATATTGGGGAAACTATGACCTCATTGGTAGATTAGATAGTGGATGTAAACAAATACATACCAGAGCGGAAGCAGTAACAATGACATACAATAGTAACAGCAAGAAATGTGAATGTGTAAACTGAGGAACATATATATAATGATGCATGATACACATGTCTATGAAAACAGCCAAACAAGTCATAATTCTGGAATACAACTATGCTAAACAAATAAAAAATGAAAACAGATAAACTCCTCATCATCACAAGCCATAGCTTGGTCCCATGCTCTCTACCTCCACATTAAGTCTAGTACCTGAAGTAGAAGGGCACTTTCCCTTATCTATACCTACAGAAATATAATCTGTTTGGGACCTAAATCATGACCCAAACAGGGAGTGAGACTAAATCCTAGTAGGAAACCACCTGAAGATCTTTTCCTAATAGAAAGTGAGTATATGGTAGGTAAAAGTACAGAAATCAGTAAACAGGAAATTACTAAGTAGTAAACAATCCATACTTTCAAAGTATTAAATTCACCACATAGCATGAAACAGCTAAACAAGAAGATAACATAACAGGTAACTCTATGGGATGTACCCATACCCTATCCCCTCTTGTCCTACCTAGCAACATAATAAACTAGCTAAAAAAAAGGTAACCCTCTGGGAAGTACTCACATATTTTCCGCTCTTGTCCTACCTAACAAGTACAAGAAACCCTCTGGGCAGTACACTTAGTCTAACCCCTCTGGTTCAGCTTAAGAATGGACTCTCTGAAGAAGTACTCACCGTCAATTCCCCATATAGTCTTGTATCGGTACTAAAGGCACTATGGGGAAGCACTCAACGTCTCATTCCACTTGTAGTAGACGTCGAGGAACTACAAAGTCTATGTGGATGACTCATCATCAATTACCCATGTGGTTTCACATTGTAAAATATAAAGACACTCTGGAGAAGCCCTCATCGTCCATTTTCCCTATGGTATATACACCAGGTTCTCTCGGCCCTGTGTAATTCAAGCATGTGTATCATTGTGTAATGGCCAAGGAAAACCTAAAGAACTACTTGGATAGAATTATACAGTAGAACAGGATAACAGAACAACATTCACACCATCCTAATGCACTCTTCATGGCAATTTAAACAGCATTCTGACAGGGAAACAAGACCCAAAGGTCAAAATAGTAAACACATGCAATTGAAATAAATCCAAAGCACAAAAATTCACCCTATTCACAATCGATAATCATATACTCAAGCATACCAGCGTAGCAGAGAAACAATAGGGCTAAACCGGTAAAGGCTAAATACCCCGCTCAAGGGTATTGTGAAAATTTTCACATAAAACTCAATGAATGTTAACAAAAAGGCACTAACCACCTACCCTAGAGTGAGGAGATATGTATAATTAATCCTAGAAGATTTAATCTCCTCATAATTATGTAGATCTAACAAAGGGTCTAAAAAGTTCAACCCACTATTACTTGGAAAAAAGAGTAATTGGAAATCATGTCTCAAGTAGAAGAGAGAACTAACTGATTTGATTCCAACACAATCAATAGTGTTCGAATCAGAATATGGATGCAGGGTCGAGGGATCATCTATGATTCGCGGCCATACATGTTCTCTCGGAAGAAGAATACCTAAAAGAATGGAGTTCTATCCGTCAGACCTTACCCCGATGTGTTTATTGAAAAAATTTACACCGTTTTTACTTTTGAAGTACATGGTGTGTACTCAGCTTTTCCGTAATCCACATTAAGCAGCCTCCAAGTCACTCCCACATGGGTATGTGTGCGGCTACTACACAGCCAACACACAGACTATTGCGTCAAGAAAGTACACTGGGTGTACTCACAAAGTACACTGCGTGTACTCAGGAAATTTCCAAAAATTCCACTTTTCTCCAAAAATGACCAAAAAGGGAAAAACAAACATGAAAAGAAGGATTGGTTTCTTAAAATGGGTTTGGAGGAATAATTCCCAAATTGTTAGTTTATATCAAGATGACTAGGGGACTTCACATATGGACTTTCCTCCAGTGGGGGATCATTTCAGATATGTATTTCCAGATGACATTTCATGTTTATCTCCAAGATGAGAGGTAGATTTCTATATTTAGCTTTTTCCAGAAGTGGAACCAGTGCCTATTACTACTTAAAAGATGTCTAAAATAGAGTTATAGGATCACAATATGTAGATAGAAGAGTTATAGGAAAATTTTTCATTCAACCCAGTACATCTCCATGGGGTTCTCCTGTCCTTTTGTGAAGATGGTGAATTGAACCCTTAGACATTGTGTGGAATATCGAAAGTTTTAACAGTTAACTTTTATTAAATGATATCCCTTATCAAGGATTGATGATCTCATTGATCGGATTTGATGAGCTCGTGTGTTCTTGAGTATTGTATTTAGATCCTTTTATGATCAGTTTCATGCTATACCATCTGATAAACTTCGTATTTCCATTCGGTGTATGTATGGTATATAAAAGTACTTTGTTATGTCAATCAGTCTCAAAAATGTGCTGGCAATTTATATGGAACTGATTAACCGATTGTTACATCCTTACATGTATTCATTTACAGTAGTCATTGTGGATGATATCTGGGTCTAATATCACACTCTACACTACCATGAAACTCATATTGACATTATTTTTAGTACACCAAAAGAGAATATTTTTTATATGTTAAAATCTCAAAATGCCACTTTTTGATGGACCATATAAATTTGTGGGTTTTGTTATCTCAGATATAGGACTGTCAGAAGAACCAGAGAAAGTGAGTGTAGTAGTTACATGGGAGGATCAGAAGAAATCCTTTAAGGTAAAAAGTTTTCTAGGATTGGATAGCTAATACATGTGCTTTATTCAGAAAGTTTCATGCTTAGCAGCGCCACTGTTGGCCTGACTAAGAAGGGAGAAAATTAATTGTGGGATGATTCCTGTGATTCATCCTTTCATGAGATGAAATGTTGATTGACCTTTTCACAAATCTTAATTTTTTCAGAGCTGGGAAAGAGGTACACCATTTACTACAATGCATCAAGTATCAGTCTGGGAGCACTTCATAGGTATGGATCATTGTTTTGGGTTGTTTTAGAGGAAAAAATATGACATGATAATATTCTTATGTGCACACCATGTACTTTTGAGTAGAATTCGTGACCCTGATTGCTGAGTGTAGCCATATATTGGCCGTGTAATAGCCAAGTACACGGCTACGTAGGTGACCTGGAAGACATCCTAAATCGGGGTTCTAGTTGAGGCTAGTACAAGATAGTTATATTAAATGAACAAGCCTTGTACTTTTCCTTTTTAATTTTTTAATCAGAGCAGGTCCACGTCTCATCTCAAGAACGATATTCTTCGCACCTTGTTTTTTACTAGAGGACGATGTATGGCCAAAAATCATTTATCTCCTCTCATTCCTCAATCCATGCTTCTATTGAGACACCACCGAGTGTGTTGGATTCCCATACGCTTGTTATATCTTCCCCTATATCATCTCTTCCTGATTTCACCTCTATCTTGGGTTTCCAAGGTTGAATGATTTTATGCTTTTTGTAGATCAATGTCATTCTAGGCTGATTCAAGGTCTGACATTCATGACTTATCAGCAAAAAACAACAAGGTAGGTGTTTTGTGACTTACATTTATTGTATTTGGATTATATTTGATAAAAGGGATGAATACCAATGTTTTTCTATTGTGTGTTTTGGAATATAACAATGTTTAATACTTGCTACTGTTTTTCTGGTTGATAAAGGGTTATTTATTATGTGTAAGTTTTAATACCTTGATTTGGGGTGTGTTTACCATGATTGTATCATTATGTAAGTTTGGTCTAGAATTCATGTTAGGCTTTATTTTTTTACATGCATCATGTTGTTAGGATGGATTAATTATTTATATGAGATTCATGTGTTTCACATTGTGAATGAATAATGAAGGGGAATTTACTATGAGGGCTTCTTGAGGTAGATAAATATATGTATATTTTATTGTTATGTTGGCCAACACATATTGACTGTGAGACCTACCGGGTGGTCATAAACCAGAGGGGGGTTGATCGTGATAGCTACCCATAGAGTCCTTATAAAATGAACATTGAACTAGGAAAATTGACTATGAGAGCCGCTTGGTGGTTATCATAGTTATTTTGTTTTATGCAGAACATAGGGTTATTTACCAAGAGAGCTGCCAGGTGGTCATCCGAAAATGTTTTGTGCTATGTGGGACCAAAATGTTTAGACTGTGTGAGCATTCACAAAGGGTAATTATATTGATCATCGAATTCATCATATGTTAAACTAGAGGGGTCAAACATTGAGTCTTTTCAAAGATGGTTGTTTATTAAATCATTGTATGATCGTGATGAGTTTTACAATACAATGAAAAAGCATGGAATCAGTCATTATTAATTGTTTCGATGATCTTTAGAGATGTCTGTTGTAACTAATATATTAAGGGATACAGATCTTAGGCTAGATCAAGAGTTTAAATTATTCAAGTGTTTGAATAAATAATAAATGATAATGAATGTAATTAAAAACTGCATAATTGTTTACATTTGAGTATGTCCTAGTTTATTACTTCTTTCTATATATTTCTTACTATATATATATATTCACTGAATTTTAGGCACTTATCTTTTGGTGGTTACCTATAGGGATTCATCTCACACCCTATTTGGGTCATGATTTTGGACCCAAACAGATTATATGATTGAAGGTATAGACAAGGAAACGTGCCCTTCTTCCTCACGTACTTGATTACTATTACAGCTAGAGAGAATGAGACCATGATGAGGCATTCAATGTTGTTAGAGTTTATTGTTTTATGTACATTGGATTCAGTATTGTATACTCTCAAATTATGACTTATTGGGATGATTTCGTAGATATATGAGACATGCAACATTTGTTTATATATATGCTGCAGTTGTTTATACTATCATGTCTTCCATTTTTTTCTTTTGTTGTATGTTATTACTACTTCTGTGATAGTGTAATATTTTTTCCACTGTGTTACTCTACCAATGAGGTCATAATTTCCCCCTATCACCCCAAGGCACTCGATGTTAGACGACATCCTCTAGAATTTGGGTAGATGTAGTTGAGTCCATGTGACCAACCAGGTACGGGGCACCCTCGCGCAACCCATGTAATCAGGACGTCAAATTCTATTTTAATAATAATTTATATAGTTATAGGAAGAAATAAAATATATTTTCTCATTGGTGAATGTTACCTACTCCTCAAGTAACTTCCTTCTGATTGCACCAAAAGGTTTAATATGATGAATTCAAATAAAAGCTTTGGACTATAGGATGAGTAGATAGATGTTGGGATTTTATTTTTGCTGGGATTTTCTGAACTAAATGGGTCTGATGATGTAATGAATAGTGAATATTGGGTTTCCCATTAAAAGTGTGGTGAGTAGAACACTGGTAAATTTTGGAATGAAAATGGTGAAACCACATTTTTCACATCCAAAATGATTAAAAAAGTGATTTTTATATTTAGTTAAACATTATAATTTCTAAATGTGTCCATAAAATGTATTTTAGACATGTTTTAAGATAATTTATCCCTTATCTTCTTGTATTTTCACCGGATAAATCCATCCATTCCTAAACCGTGATAATTAATTATTTCTCTATTCATTATTAATTTTAGTATAAAATATGGTTTACCTTATTATATAATATAAATTATTGTAATTAAAAATATGGAATTAATTTTATGAAATTCCTTTCACTTTTGTGAGAAATATTAATTTAAAATTAAACTCATAGATGTGAAGAGATTGCATTTTTTGAAAGAAAAAATGATCGAAAGTTTACAAGCCGTTAAATCATAATTAAGTATGAAAATTATTTCAATATAATTGGTTTTATAAAGAAAACATGTATTTTTAATTCTATTTCATTGAAATAAATTAAAAATATAAATTAAATTTTTATGTGATTTCATCAAAAGGGGGTTTCGAAATAACATTCAGGGATCTCACTATTCATCGAAAAATGAAACATTTTAGAAAAATATCAAAAAAATTCATCATAATATAGTTCTAATAATAAAATTTCAAAAGTGAAATTCATTTTATTAATTTGTTTTCTACAATTAATAAAATTAATTTACATTGATGTGCGTGAAATGAGAAAAACCCTTCTTTTACAAAAAATGATGTTTTTTATAAAATGATTTTTTTCATTGAAAATATAATCTTATTTTCATTAATAATAATTAGATATAAAACTTTAGTGTGTAACATATATATTTTTAATAATTTGTCTAGTCATATTAATTCCATATAATTTAATGTCTTAGTTAAAATGGTCATTTTTAAATAATATTTTAATTGAGTGTTGTGTTTCATTTAAACATGTTCTCACTTGGATCACAAGTTATTATTTAAATTTAATTTATTCTAAAAGAAATTTATTTAAAATTCATGGGGTGTTAAATTCACCCAACCTAAAATAAATTTCTTCATTCAAATTTAATCATCATCTCATTAATCAGTGATTCTATATTCAAAAATTCATTTGTTAAAAACCCACATCATAAAATTCTCCATAAAATATCATATTAATAATAGAGAAAGGGAAGAAATTTTTTTTAAATGTAGTACTCACATACGTAGGTCTCCATGTATGAGAACATGTGTGGGAAATGAAAATAAGGAAGTGAAATAGAATACTAATGTACATGGATTAATAGAGAGTTATAGAAATCATTGATCACAAGAAGGTATGTGATCCAGAGATGGTTAACGATTATAATACCATATATCTAGGATTTGTAATGGGAAAATTTAATTCACTATAAAGGAAGGTACTTAGAAATTATTTCTTTTAATATCCTCTCATAATGCTGTGGAATTCTTTTACCATCCCAACTGAGAACATATGAAAATATAATTAATTTATATCCTTTTATTTATTATGAACAATTTCATATTATTTGTATTGTATGATCATATTCCAATTCATTTTTACTATAAGAAATTAATATTTCAAATGAATTTTTATTCCAAATGCATTGAAATTTCATCTTAATGGATTTCAAGATCTATAATAGATTAAAAATTTCTTCATACTATCCATACTAAAACTATATATATGTAAAAGTTTTCTAGTAACCATTAATGTTCAACCTAATCCATTCCATAAATACTTGACCATAAATCTCATCCAAATTATGTCCGACATATTTAAAAGATCAAATATTTTTATGTATGGTTACTAAATAATAATTTTATTACATAGTAAATTTAAAATATCTCTTAATGTCACACTCCAAATATGGTAATACCTTGATCATGATAAAACCACCATGAAAGCATTCATGCTTCAAAGAATAATATATCTTGTTGTTGAATATATTCATTAGATCATAACAAACAGTAAAGTTCAAAAAACACAACATTATTCATCATATCACTAACAAATTTTATGGTCCCCAATAATATAACTTAAAATTTTCGATATCATTATCATCGGAAAATAGTGAACACTTAAAATTCTATCTTATCTTAATCATCTGTATTCCAAAATGAGATACTTCCAATTTAATCAACATTAATTCTACCAATAAATGCATGCATTCAAATCTACACTGAAATACTAAAATAGTAATATAATTATATGTTTCAATATTCTTATAACAATAATATAATAAATAAAATAATTTGACATCTAAATTTATGGAGCTGAATAAAAAATAAATGTACAATTCCACTAAGGATGTAACAATAGAATAATCATGACCAAGATCAATGAGCCACTTATGTGGTATATTCAATTGATAATAATAGAAATTTGACGACATAGTGGACCATCACCATATATTTATATTACATTAAATTTATGTATTCCAAAATACCCTTAATTCCATGATCTTGGTTACATTTATCTACATAGATTTAGATAACTGTCATTCTCTTCAAGAAAGTACCGTGGTTTTTCATTCCCTAATTATCCTATATGAGAAAATACTTATTTCCCTAATTCGCTTTGATTTCTTTTTCTATGACATTTCTTCAACTACTACATTCCATTGAATCCCTAATATATAGATAATACATACTATATATTGAGAGTAAATGATATTATATCCTCTTATGATGAAACATTTAATATTCTAAAATCAACACCCCTAATAGAAAATAAACAAGGATGCCCACATGATATTATGTTTTCCACCTCGTATATTTGATGATGTCTTCTATCCCGAAGGGACCATGGTGGAATAATGGGGAGACTATATCCTTACTATCAAAGTGTATCACAGTTGTATAATTATATCAATTAATAGATGAACCTTACAAATAAAATGAAATGTTTAATAGAAACATTCACTATATGAATAACTTTACAGTCTCACTCATTAATGTCAAATAAAAATGATGATCATGGTATACTATAAAAAATGATATACCGGTAGATATGGAATATGTTATACATATATACATGTATTCCAAAAGAACATAAAAGGAAAAAAATCTATATATAGAATCATGATCTATATCTCAGCGTTATAAAACCCCACTACCATGATAAAATAAATTATTCATCATCATCTGAGAAAATTCACATATCCCTTCTTACAACCATGAAGTATGTATTCGAACTAATCAGTGGCCTAGGTTGGATGTAAGAAACACTCATTACGAACCACCTACGACGAATAATGAAATCTAGTCTAGGAATATATAATAAATATTGTGTAGTTAGCAATAAATCTATAATTAATGTATATTTATAAAATCCCACAATGGTCTATGTTCCAACTGAGAATCCACTCTCTACAACTTAATTTTTACTATTCATGGCGGTCTCCGGGTATCCAATAAAAAAAATTTAATTTATAATGATATCACATGATCTAGATCATAGCCTTTAAATCTATAGTGAATAATTTCTAATCATGATTTTTATAATGAGGCCATAAATAAAATGAAATGCTATGAATTTATACAATATTAATCTTTGGTTTGGAAAACATTTAGTTTAATCAATTTACTAATTGAACCGAAATATCAATTATTTAGACCATATAATTCATTATTTGGAACCCAGGTATTGATCCATGAATATCCTGACCTCTGCACCTTACAATTTCATCCATGTAATTTCTAATTTGAACCATGTTATCTCTATAGGCATTGTATAAAGTAATTTTTCTCAAAGATCACCATTCACAATCCAAAAGGTATCCCAAGAGCCAAATTATGAATATATAATGATCTGATCCCCAAAAAATTCCATGGAAGTCCAATGTGGGTGTCCTTGTGTCCCTCATTGAATAACAAATGTCTTCTATATGAGTATATCCTTGAATGTTAGCATAGGATTCCCATGTATAACTCAGGTGTATATAATGTTTTTCCCTCGGAGTATGTTCTTTTCATTACACATATTAAGTTTAAGTATCACTTAGACATATGTAAACCAAATACCATGTGATTCTATAAATAAAACCATATTACAGAACATGTGTGTCTTCCATATCGCAAAATAATAATTTCAATACAATAATTTAATTACATAAACCCGAACATTTTATTTATGTAGTTTTAATTGGGAACCTATATCTCGCTATTGGTATTTCAATATTAGTGATCAGGAGTCCAATTAAGTACCATACCATTAATGTTCACTTTTATGGAAATCGGTCACCTCAATTTATATATAATTTAACATACATTATAAGGTGCCACAACTCAATGGGAACCCATCTTGGTTTTATATATCTCAATGATATTCCTAAAGGGTTGGTAAAATTAACTGTTATTAAACAATATGATTTATAAATAGATTTAATGGTTCATATAGTTATAGAATACCAATTTAATTTACTACTAAATATATTAAATAACTAATTATCATAAAATATATTTCATTGAATAAAGGAATATAAATATATATAAAATAAGACAATCTCAGAAAACCACAACACCACATACCTCAGCATCTTAGTCAACATTATTCTATTATTTCCCTATTACATGGGATATAACAGACTAAGTATAGTAAACAAACAAAATGCGTTGAAAATATTATTTATGATATTGTAAAAAAAAATTCATCGATAGAAATATAAAAATGATATGTTTAAGGGGAATAGATGTTCATCTAGTGGATATCTAGTGATATTGACTTCAAGAGATTCAGAGTCCAGATAACGAATAATCCAAAAGGGTTAGCATTAGTCATGGAAGATACCTCAACATGTAGAGGGAACAAGTGGTTTCCATAAAAACACAATTGATAAAATGTTTTATAGTCATTAACGAAAATGAAGAAACATGGTGTAATCAACTAAATATTACAAGGCTCATATTATTTCTACATGTTTTGAAAAACCATGCACTAACTATGCACTGTGCTCTATCCCAAGCCACACCTCACATGGAATCCAGTGCACTATTAGTGAAACCCTGTGAAGATAGTGAGAACCCTCTATCTCATCCAAACATGGTAGTTCATACTAGTGGCATTGTTTTTTAAAATAGTTATATCCCTTAAAATTAACATGATCACACTATAGTTGTTTCTTAGATACGTAGACAATGATTCATTGTTTTTACTAGCTATATGGACTAGTTTTTTCCTCCAAAATACAATGTATTAGTCTCAGAAAAGGCCTATATTCCTTGAAGCACATCCCTAAAATGTAGGGAACATCTATATGGATATTATAAATTTTTTAAATCATTTAAAAAAATTGTCAAAACGTCATTGAAAATATATTTTCAAACAATATTACCCATTAAATAACATCTTCCCAAAGTTTTCATTCCATGTGTGGTAAAGAATCATTTAATAATAACACCAGCCACTGGCAATGTACATTTCACTCCCACTACCATATATCATCATATAAAAGGATGTGACTAAATATATACCAATGAAATTGAAGAGACACAAATGACATGAATTCATCTATCCAAAAATAAAGGTTTCTCCTAGAATGATGCATCAACATCAAAATCAACCTCATTAGGGTGAAGATTAGGATAATGATTAAAATTATATTGGAGAACATAAAATGAATCAAATACATCAATTATGGAATGGTACCACTGAGGTAACTATAACGGATATGCTTTATTATTGATTCCCTCTATAATCTATAATCTCTCAACATAGTGAGATAATATCTTCCCATATTTCTAAATCCATAAATTCCACAGAATATGTAAAGAAAACATGATAACCCAACTCCCCACCTCAACCACTAATGGTCGCTGGATAAAATTATCATTTGATTTCTGGATAGATGTAGCTATATATATCTTATTCATAATAAGATAAAACATCTCAAATTTCTCTTAAATGATGTGAGGACTGAGTATTAATTCCTCTTATTTTTTAGCCATGATAAGGGTGAATAGAATGACCTACTCTTTATGACCTCATAAGGATCCGTCTTTACGACCTGTTCGATGTATTTATTGTATGTGAACATGGTGACAATAAAATTTTTATAAAAAGAAACTCCAATATCAATGACATATTTATAGATAATTTCTTCTAAAGCCTCTATCATATTCTCTAACTAAGAATTTGTTTTTGGTTTATCGGATTTAGCATGTAGTAATAATGAATGCAGTGGCTTCTATAACCACTAGTAGAACCCTGATGTAAAGTGATCATATCTATCTATTATGATATGACTTGGAATTCCATGGAGTTATATGATCTCTTGAATGTATATCCTCTCGATATAATAAACTAAAAAGGCCACCCTAATAGATCTGAAATCAGATACCGTTGTCAATATGAACATGATATCCCATCAAGAATCACTTCCACAATGTGATATTTATACTCCTCCTAAAATCCATTCTAGTTTCAAAAATAATTTAAATAATTAATAATTAGATGAGTTAAAATAGCTTCTAGTTTCTGTTGTTTTTACAATACATGTTGATTTGAGGAACATGAAATTACAAACAAAAATATCACCATTTCTATCACTAAACACTAGAATTTGCAGCCTTAGTCATAATAAATCATAAGAAAACAAAGATAATACTCTCAATTATAAATATAGGGTCTCTTGCATAAGATCACCTTAAATATATGTTGGCACCCATACATATTGATTGATGATCATGATAACAACCTCATCAAAATTCCCACCTGGTGGTGTGTTATCACCTACAATTATCCCACATAAGACCAAGACATTATAATTTGATATCTACCTTATCATAAATCACTATAATAGTGATGAGGACACTAAAAATTATTAATCTAAAGACTGTAGAAAATGGTCCCAAACCTCTATGATCATATAATTTATCAAGGCCATAACATGCCACTAGCCAGCAACCTCACAGAAAGCCTATGTCTATGTCCTACTTCGTAGGGAATTGATAAATGAAATTCATTTTATGGGTGTATATTAAATATTAGATTAGAAAGAATATACGTAATTAACATAGGTTTATTGAATAATATTCAATTCATGTTTTAAAATGTGTAACTTGAATATTTTATGGTCTATATACACAAAATAAGTCTCCTAGTAAATAATGTATCCAATAATGAAATGCTTGAATGACAACAGAAAACACAAGATTCTGCATTGGGAGATTAGTATTATGTAGAAACAGTTGAAATAAACAATATGATATAACTCAATCCTCTTGAATTAGAACACATCATATCCCAATTCCTAATAGACCACACCTACCTGTATAGATTATTTCCAAATATATAATAATTTTAATTGGTACTAATGTCATCCTTATGTTCCCCTCCTCAATGGATGTATCACTTGATTTTATCTACATTCACATCACACCATTTACAGTAAATCCAATATTATGTTAATCTCGGTCAGTAAAGACTTGATTGAGTATCACGTGATGACCTAAAATCCATAGGAAACATAATTTATCAATGAAATTCTAGTGATTCTACAAGAAAATTGCTGCTGTCACCTTTTTCAGCCAAATAATACTCTTGTCTCTGAGAAAATATTAAAGTAGAAATGGAATTTAGCCATTCAAAAGAGGTATTATGTAAGGGTAAAATATAAAGGATCTTCTATTAGTGTATTCAATGAAATATCAAGATTGTTGGAACCATCATGTATAGTATGAGAATACACTCATAAATCATCCATTAATAATTAGAAAAAAATTAAAATATGGGTGTAAAAACTACTTCCTCAGTGCTTTGAAAGTTACAGGTGAGTTTCTGATTTGTAACGATATGACTAAACACTCATACAAGAAATATATATTATGAAATAATATATGTGGTATACCATAAGTTCTAAAATGAAAAAGAAGATATATTGATCTCAGATTAACCATAGTGAGGATGAAAGCTATTTGGAACTATTCATAGAGATCATTAATATAAGGAATGTCATATCAATGAATAACCATAAACAGGTTCAAACACCAATAAATCATGAAAATACTGAGGTTATTTTCTTCCTCCATGGATAAATGTACATGAAAACCCCACTATGATGAACTAGGTTATATAAAACCCATTATTTAAAAATCATCTAGCTTCTTCTAGGGCTCCAGGAACGATGTAATATCTATATAATATTATTGAATGTATATTAGTTATTCTCATAAATCATGATCAATGTAAAATTATACCACTATATTTAAGAGGTAGACATAAAATGAATTGTGTGAAAACACTAATGAAATGATATACCATTGGATGGAAAATAAATGATCCACTCCCTAGTAATCTAAATATAATATAGAAATCTAGGTCACTATCCCTCCTATCCCAAAATGCTCGAGTTCATCTCAGCTCACCTGGACATCCCATTCATCATTTTGAATAAAAATACCACCATATGATGATGTGACTGTCACCCATTAGCAGTTGTAATAAACCTAATAATGATAGAGAACAGGACACACCATCCCAACAATGATACTAGACCCTATCATATCATGTAAAAAGAGGCCGAATACAATGTAACACCCGTCTATTTCATCGTGGAACTCCCAATACCAGAATACACTATCGGGACATATATTCATCTGGGAATCAAGTTTCATCACATCAAAGGTAAAAAGAACCTTGATCTCAATGCTCTCAATAATTTCCACAATTATAATGAAATGATAATAAAATATATTTAAGAGATAAAATAATAAATTAAAGGTGACTATGTAAATTTTTCTCATAGTATAAGGTCTAAGACTCTTCTCATTATGTACCAGTTGCATTTCATACATGGGTCCTAATATGTGTACTTGTGATATATCGTGTATAACCTCAGAAGTACTTATATAATAGAGAAATATATTGTTTCTCAGTTAACCCTATCTTTTTCATCCACCTCATCCTAATCGATCATCCTTACTTCAGATCCCTGTCTAGTGATATGCTTTTAACCATGCTCTTTAATTTGGATCCGATGTAGTCCCTATCTTAATGAATACTAGGGGTAAATACCTATAAATGTTTTTTAGATATACCATCTTAATACAAGACTAGCACTCGACTGGATCCCTACCACACTAAGGTATCATATTTCAATGTCTCCCACACAAATTTCACCTCATTTAAAAAACTGAGTATGTGACTTGGCTATCCATACTAGCATGCAGAAGCAAAAAATGATACTTAACTCACTAGGATTGCACTTTTTGGTAAGTTATTCATTCACTATCATCGATATATTAGTATTCCAAAAGGCATTCACATGTAATCAGATTTCATAACTACGATCATTGTGTAATATCTTATATTTAGAATATTAGTTACCTAACATAATAGGATAAAAAATTTGGAGAAAATTGAAACATGCATAATAGACAATTTTTAATATGGCTACATTATCCAAAGGGAAATAACATTATATTTCTAATGTTCATAAACATATCATAAGATAAATAAACTTATGATTCCAAATGAAAATATATCTTTTCCATATTCAGATAATGATCTATATGTGTAATAAAATACCACTATCTCTTAATGGAATCCCAAATAATATAAATAAGGTTATTGACCCTATTCTTGGGATGTGTCACAAGAATCTCAATAAGTGACAACATAGCCTCCAAAAATTATACTATAGCTAGTGAACCACTATCCCATGAATTAATGGGAGGATTCTGTAGCTGAAACTAAAACGTCAACTCTGCCAAAGCCTAGAGGGGTCCAATGGCTCCATAAAGAGTCTTTATAAAGAATAGTATCCCTATATAAACTAGGAATCCATGACCATATATGATTTAACTATTTATTCCTCATGTTAAACTACTATAGAGTTTGTAGGGGACCCATGGACCACTGTCTCTGAAACACGGTTTATTCCATCCTCATGGGTCATGAATCACAACCATGATGCTGGAATGTCTCTAAAAATTACAAATATAAGCCTCAATAAAATATTCTAAAATATATAGAAACACATATATATGATTATGAAAGGTAAAAACCTTCCTATATACAAGTCACACCCCTCTTCATACTCTTAAATCCTTCAAAGGAAATCATAAATATCAATATAAATGAATTTATCACTCCATACATCCAACTATATACTTCGGGTTGTGGTCATGTTCTCTACTAAATTTATATGAACATGTATATATATTTAACATTACAAGTTATATAATGAAACTGCATTAAAATTCTATTTGTCCCCAAAATTTAATGGTTATTTTTTCATTTAAAATATTAATCTCATTAGTTGATATGAACATTTTTTTATAAATATTTATATATTTAAATGTACTATTTTATGTGTTTTTATTCGAAATATATAACAATACATGATCATTATAAAATTATAGTTGAATTCATTTAATTGAAGCCAATTATTTATTCAAGCCCAGCATGAAATGTTTCCACAATTTATTAGTCATAGAATTATGGGATCAAAAACATGCTCTAGGTAATGCACCAAAAATATAAAAATGGCATGGAATATTCGTGAAATATAAATCATAGAGTGCCTATGATGATGAATGATTTAGTAAATCATTTCCATAACATCAATAGATAAAATTCCATAGTCATAAGGAACTTCAAACATCATCTTCTTCATTGAATAGTGAAATCATGTCAAATATAATATGAACAATACAAAACAACATGTCCCATATGAGTTAATTTTTATTTTAACTATTTGTGGTTTTCCTACATCCAAGAATTGACTCATGGTAAAATCTTAATATATCCTATTTCTCTTTTCTAGATTCTCGATTAGTTGTAAATGAATATTAAATAAAATAAAATCATATAATATAACATTATGACATCTCGAAACATGTTCACTAAGTAGTAATTGATATTAGTTGGCCCCATGAACTCATACACACACCCACATATGCTAGAAGATGCAAACTAGTAGTAAGAGTATATGGTAGAAAAATTAGGAGAACATACCCACATGATCAATTTGTAGCACAATGGTATGAATATATCAATCAATAGAAGAAGACTATAAGACAAATAAATTGTGGGATAGTCAACATCCATTATATAAATAACCATGTAGTGACATACATAAATATAATATAGAAAATTATTATCAATGAATTCTGTAAAAAAGGAACTCAGGAATATATGGAATTAGGATCACAATCATACTGGTATACCAAATAAACCAAAAATACCAAATGATATTGTCCAAATTACTACATTAGGCATAGAATAGGCTAGTGATCACCAACTCACATGCTACAATAAATCATGAATCAATAAATAAGATCCCAAAAATTTCTCTAGCCAATCCATGACATTGATCTTGGTACTAATTTGCTGCCCAAGAATGGTTTGAGATAAAAATCATAGGCAACCACTGATTGTTTCTGGTGATATCCAGTCTAGGAATATATTATAAATAGTGTTCATGTACCATTAAAGTAGTAATTGAATTGAAATAATAAATAATCTACATAGTTATGGGTTTCCAGAGAACAGAATCCCTTATTATCATATTTTACATATGGAAGTCTCTTTGTACTCATTCAAAAATTATTTAATTTATAACGGTGTCTCAATCAATGTCGCACATCCCAAGAAACCACCATGAATCATGTATATTCATGATATGAATAATGATTCAATTATTATAATGAATTTATTTTACTGAATCCATGATAATTATTTGGAATAAAAAACACATTACATAATCAATTTACTACATTATTAAAAAGAAGCATTTGTCTGACGATGGTGTACCTAATTTGTAACCCATGTATCACTCAAGGAAAATCATGAACCATTCACCTTATAAGACCAAACTAAGAATTATTAAAGGTAACCCTAATATCATTATTGATGTGGTATGGTGTAATTTCACTCTATGTACATCCTTGGTGGTCCACTAATAGAGAACAGGTTTCACTCGTGGAATATATAGTGATATACAATCATTTTCAATGATTTCCATTACAAAAAGGTTTTCTAAATTTCACTCATGTCATAATAACATTCGAACCTCTTAGTCCTTCCATGAATGTCCATATAGGGATTCCACGTATAACATATGTATATAACATCATCATACCTCTATGTCCTTCCATGGAAGTCCACAAGTGTAGTCTAAGTATCACTCATGCATATTTAAAATACATGTCAATTGATTTCTTCCATGGCATCATATGAGGACCCGTGTCTCCCCATTATCACATTATAATATATTTATTAAAATTATTTAATTAATTAAAAATGAAGTGTCCGTTTATTGAAATATGATTCAGAACCAATCAATCAGCCTTGTATTTCATATATGACTGGTCATGGTCACAAACTATAGTTATACCATTATGTTCATACTTAATTCTGATGGCCACCATATTTTATATACAATTTTCCTCACCATTGAACTTGAAACAACTCTAATCCCTCCCATTGTGGTTTTATTCATCATATAAATACTACAAAAGTGGTGATAGAATTCATGATCATTAAACAATAATGATATATAAATGGTTATCATGGCCTATATAGGACAACCATACCCAAAATATATTAGTATAAATACATTAAATAAGTTATTTATGTAAAATTAAATTTCAACATAAAATAATACTTATAGAAACCTTGATGTTGATGGAAAATAGGCAGACCACATACCATAGTATGGTAGTCATGTCGTCATCCATTATTGGCCGCCAATCAATGCTAGAGTAGAATATAATGATAAAATAGGGACATTCCCTTGATATAGGTCATATTAAATCACAATAAATAACTATATAAATAAAAAGATAAATGAAGAGTGGTGTGTTTGGAATAGATAGATTTTGAGGGGCTATTCAACGTGACCAAAGATAATATTCCTAGTTACCAGAGGAAGAAGAATACTCATATTGAAGATTTTGTCATGGAGGACCTCTAAATGTGAATATGGAAAGGGATGGAAACAACTGGAATAGATTAGATAAATAGGGTTTGGAACATTAATATAAATGTTTTTAAAAAGTTATTATTTCCCAAAAATTAACTGTCTTAGGATTGTGATACGCATGTTGAAAAACCATGAGCCAACAATGAACCCAACTCTATCCCAAGTCACACCATGTATTGTTTGAAACACATAGTTAAAAAACCTTGTTCACCCTACTCACAACGTTTTCTATATCAATCATGTTTTTTCAAAGCTGTGACACAATTGTATCAAATTTACATCCCCTAACAATGAACATGATCACCTCGATGGGTTTTTTTCTAGCTATGTGTACTTGAAGGGAAATTTTCTATAATCCTTTTTTCCTAAATATATTCTCCCACAAATAGAGATACAAGATCTGAATAGGCCTCAGATGCTCCTATTACCTTCCTTAAAATGTAGGTAACATTAATGAAAACCAAATCAATATTTTTACACAATGATTTAATGGGTATGTACCTCAAAAATACTCAGGGTTCATATAAGGAATATTATGAGTCTAGTTCCCCTCAAATATTTGTCATTGTTTCAAGAAAGTAAATGGTAATTATTAAACATTGTGTTTTGTTTGACATATTTACCATTCATAACAGACCTTGTAATGGTCTTCTCATAATCTACAATACTTTATTCATCCATTATCTTTAATCTATGAAAAATTCTCATTATTTTTGTTTATTTCCCATGTGGGGAATAATTCTCGAAAAATCTATCACTAAACACATTCCATCCCATGATGTCAATTTCATCTTTCTCCATAGTATTCATTATTAATGGTCAATATTGATCAGCATCGCCTTTGAAATTATATATTTCATTTGTATAATTTTTCATTCAACAATATCCATGGTAATTAAATACCATATCCTAATACATTATCTATTACTCACCTTCAGTTATATTTGTATTACAAACAAATTATGGATGATTTATTTGAATAAAGAAATCCAACAAGATTAATCCTATTCGAGAAATGGTTTTTATGTCTGGATATTTTTTCTAAAATCATTAATATAGGCTAATATAGATATAAACATCTCAATTCTAATACCAACAATATTACATTACTTAAAAGGGAAATATTTATATTGAGTGAGATTATTGATTGTATCTTCGCTTTTGAGATCCATTTATAAAAAATTTAATATTTAAGATTGACTAAATAGATTATGAATTTTAGATTATAATGTACCATTCCATATATGGTGTAACACTTATCATAAAATAATATTTATGGATATTTCATATTTGAAACGTAAACATTGTTTCTTTAAGTATGTAATTTAATTTATATCCTTTATAATGTGTTTTATTGAAACTGAGATTTATTTTAAGAATACCCCACAAGAGTTTTAAAAAAAGTTTCACAGTAAGGACCATTGTATTTAACTAGCAGTTGATCGGGTCATTCCTAATGTTTCTTTTTGGAGTTATTTTCCCTATATATAATTTTTATAGAACAACCACCACTTTTTGTATCATAAATGGGATCAATGGGAATGAAAACCACATAGTCCCATTCACACTGAATAATTATAATGTTCTTCTATTCATGACATCTAATTATAAGATAGTGTTACCTCTAGTAATCATTGTTTACCTTAATCAAGTTTCTATGTTTCCTACTAAACTTCAACTACAAACAAAAATAGAGGTCTTGATCCCAGTAGTCAAGATGTGGTGACTTACTTTATTACATTGACAAGGTTAAAAAGTGTAAAATAGATAAGGACCATCATATTTTTCAATTTGGAAGAAAAATATATATACATGATACCTAATATATCTTAATAATAGAGGAAAAAATACACATAACAAACTAATTTAATCAGTATGTATAAAATCTCATTCAAATTTATCTTCTTCGATTACTAGGGAAAGTAATGAAAATAAGTGTGATATCATATTCTCAATAATTATTACATAAAACAGAAGCTACCATGAATCAATAAGAATAATAAAATTAAAATTTTAATAACTAAATAAAAATTTCATTTAAATAACTTTAATATCCCTAGAAAATAATTGATAATTAATATAGAAAGGAGAATAACTGAAAACACATTATGTTTAAAAAGTAAACCATGAATGAAATGAATCTAAAGATAATATCATTATTAAAAAGTCATGGAAATAATAACTAAATTAATAATTAATGTAATTATTAATTACTGGACATCTTGTCTTAAGAACAAAATACCTCTTCCATCTGTACCTTTCAGTAGATAGTTTGAACCTATAGTTAGAAAACTATTTAATATGACTAATTGTGTTCTCTTTTGAGTCCTACCAGTGTGTAATTCCCCGACACCAGTTACCCAGAGTCGGTACAATATTACATAACATTGGCATGATCACAAAAGATCAAGTCTCGAAAGACCGATTAGTTTAGTAGCATTGGAACACTAGATACATTCATAAGTCTTACATTACATCATAAAGTGAAAAAATAAAATAACATAGTCTCCATAGTCCACACTCATATCCCCTTCAGACTATCCATGTCAGTCATAAAATATTTCTTCACATCCTTGGAAAATAAAACATAGAAATGGGTAAGCTTAGATTCTCAATAAGGATAACAATACAACAGATGCTTTCATAAAGAAACATAAATATTTAAGGCAATGTATAACATAAAAAAAAGAATTTCAAACTTGAACTTCATAATAATATGGCAAAAGTAAAATTAAAAATTGAAATTTACTTATTCACATGGATATTCTACTAGTCGAATAATCACATGAAATATCAATAACCACTTTCATAATGAGAGAATGCATAATGCCAGACTATCATAACCACGTATCCAAGGCCTCGTGCCAAAACTACAAATAATATTTTGTCAAGGCCTCATTCAAGACACTAGTTTGTCTCATGAGACCTATCGATGCATCGAGGAGGTATAGCGGGCTCCACCGGTCTCATATTATGTCCAATGAATTCCTCATAAGAACAGGATTAAACATATCATAACCCATAACATAATCGTATCACATAAAACATGCATAAAAGAAACATAAAATTTCCACATTTCAATCACAAGATATCAATTCAACACATTGACATAATAAAACCATTTTCAATACCAAAATAAAAGAAAATTAAAACATGGTATTTATTTTTCATTTAAAAAAAAGTTACGGCTTGTAGAGGAAACTGAAACTAAAATGATGGTCATGGCGGTGGAGAGGTTGTTGTCGCCGCATACGTACGACAAAAACATTCCCTTTTTTCATTTAGAAAAACTCATCGTATAAAAATGATTCCTTTTGAATAAATGTAAAAGTCAAATGAGTTTATACACCATATAAAATAAAGTTGTGTACAAAACAAAATATGCTTCAATGAAAGGAGATTGAGACGAAGCCCCTTACCTCGTGTCGGACTTGACTCAATCATTCATTAACCTCCTGAATAATAAACTATAGATAAATTATACTTGATTAAGAAATTTTTAATGTTCATTATTACTTTTATATAACTTATTACCATGTTATGAACATTATGTAATTATTTAAGTTAATAATGGTCGTTTTGTCGATCGTTGGTACCTGAGTTAAAAATAAACTACTTATAATTACAAGTTGTTCATGTGGTAAAATATCCTTTATATGATGAATTATATTCATGATGTAGATATAATATATTTCATATATATCCAGTATATACATGCATTTATAACATTACATAACATATAGAGGTATGAAACGAAATGCACCATTCATGGAGATGGTAAGTCTTACGTACGCATGAACGCTACTTTCATTTCTATTTTGTATTTAATGGAATGAAATCATAATGATATAAAGGTATATTGTAATTCAAGTATAATATCATATATAATATCATTTACGCAATCTTTATATTTCCCATATATGGCATTAACGATTCAAATCACTTTGAGGGGGTGGTTGTCCGCACTTCCTAAAATGAAACTATCGTGTTTACCCATAATGGATATCATAGAGGTATTACATAAATGAGAAATAAAAGAGCATTATGAATACATAAAAATATGATATATCATATATAAATATAGTTACATCTTATTGGCCACCATGAGAGGTGTTAAAAGACGATTGAACAATTATCGTTTTGTGATGCAGTAATTCGCCACCCACAGAAACAGTATGTTCTTTTACCATTAGACGAAGGTGTGTGTAAGTTTAAATAAAATAATTCTCATAAAAACATCCTAGTATATTGAATATAATGGTGTTGTTACAAAATAAATTAATAAAAAGTGTTTAAGGGGTTGGATAAGCAAAATTAAACAAAATAACATAAGAGAATACATTACCTTAAAATCGGGTAAATGTTTTTGATTTGAGCCAAAGGCTTCACTGGGAAGACATCAGCCCAAATTGAGGCTTATAAAAGTAAAAGAGGTAAGTTTAGAGTCTATTTGGGAAGATTTTGGATGATCCAAATGGCTTTGAAGGTGTGAATAAGGTGGTAGAGTTGGGGGCCTTTTATAAGAGGAGAGGAGGGGAACTCTTGGAATGTCATGAAATGTTACATTATTATGAAATGATTTTAGGATTTCAAAGGCCCCACAATTATATATTTATAAGAAGTGGTTATAAGGGTTATAAATCTACTCATACAATAGGTTATTGACAAGTGTATGTATTATACTTTACATTAACTTTTCATTTTATTTAAAAAGTTCATTAATGAGGTAATCGATGCATCATAATGGTGTGATAAATAAGTTTTTTATTTAATTCCTAAAAATTATATAAAAATGACCATGATGTAGGAAATCTTTTTAGATTTCCAATTGATATTTAGAGTCGAAAAGGTAACTTGTATAACCCCTTGTAAATTTTGTTTTAGAAAAACAATGCATGTTTGTGACATTTGTATTTTTACTTTAAATAAAAGGTATTAATGTCATTTTCATACCCAAGTTGCTCCATGGGGCCCCCAAGTTGACCCATGGATTTTCCTGGTCGTCCATGACTCATCAAATATGTTTAGAAAAAGTGTAAGGGTAATTTCATATTATTATATCATTATATTTACCTTAAATTACTTTAAATACATTTAATCGCGATTAATAGAACTTAAAATTTCCTATTCACCAAAAATTATTTTAATCCCCTTGAAACACATTTTACTTCCTAATTAAAATGATCTAGGTCGGATTTTTTAAATTCAATCACATAGGTGGTAAAATTTCATTTAAACGAAAAATCAGTTTTTTACTACCACTTAGTGGTTTCACTATTCATCAAAAATCGATGTTTTTCAGAACCATACCAAAATTTCACCCTAAGATATAATTGATATTCTGAATTCAGAAATGATTTCTATTTTAAAAAATTCCAAACATATTAGTTGCATTAAATAATTTTATAATTAATTCCTGTTGTCAAAACAAATAGCGTGTTTTTAAGAAACAATATCAATCAAAAGATTGACAATTGTTTATGTCTAATTTCAAAGTGAAATTAATTTTAATGACCACCATTGGATAAAATGATAAAATTATATTCTAATTATTCCTTAAAACAACTCAATAGTATAATTTATTACTATTAATTATTTTGATTAAAAAATTTGTTTTTAATTAATATTTAGTAATTTTCACTATTTATCAAAATATAAAAGTTATCCGAAAATTTCCAAAATTTCACCCTAGGATAAATTTGATATTCCGAATCCAAAAATGAAGTCAATTTTAAAAAATAAAAATTATAAAATTTCAAAATTTAAGTATTACTATTCACAATGGCAAGTTTGATTGGTTGTGGTGTGTGTTAGAACTCGAGTTTGCGTACAACACACGCTACTGTATTATTCAAAGAGATGCATACCGTGGAAACATGGGGTGTTACATTATCCCCTCCTTCAAATAATTTCATCCTCTAAATTTCTTATAATATCAATGTATAAAAAGTTTCGGGTGATTCTTCATCATAAGTTCCTTGGGTTCCCACGTTGCCTCTTCTATCTTATGGTTTCTCCATAGAACTTTTACCAGACGAGTCACCCAGTTTCTCACCACTTGTTCTCTTATATCAAGAATCCTAATGGGATCTTCACAATAAGACAGATCAGGTTCCAGTTCTAATTCCTCATAGGTGATTACATGCATTGGGTAAGGCATGAATTTTCTCAACAGTGATATGTGGAACACATCATGAACATTGGAGAGACTTGGAGGCATTTCCAATTAGTAAGCTACAACCCCAATTTGATATCAAATTTCGAAGGGTCTGATGTACCTGGGAATCATTTTACTCTTCTTACCGAAATGTATAACTCCCTTCCATGGTGATACCTCAAAGAAAACACGATCTCCTACCGGAAATTCCAAATCCTTCCTTCGGTTGTCAGCATAGCTCTTATTCCTACTGTGAGCTTCTTTGATATTGTTTTGGATTACCTTCACATTTTCCATCATTTTCCCCACCAGTTCTGGTCCTAAAAGTTTTCTTTCACTAAGGTCATCCTAGCAGGTTGGTGTGCGACATCGTTTTTCGTATAATGCTTCATATGGTTCCATCTGAATACTTGAATGGAAGATTTTTTATAGAAAAATTATACCAGAGGTAAATATTGATCCCACATACCCTGAATGTCAAGTGAGCATGATCTCAACATGTCTTCTAAGGTTTGAATAGTTAATTATGAATGTCCATCTATTTCAGGGTGGTATGCAGTGCTCAAACGAAGTTCAGTATCCAAGGCCTTCTGAAGACTTTTCCAGAATATTGATGTAAAACATGGATCATGATCCAAGACAATCGATAGAGGTACTACATGATGTCTCACAACTTCATTAATATATAGTCTTTCTAGAAATTCAAGTGGTAGATCTTCTCTTATAGCAATTAAATGTGCTTACATGGTAAGACGATCAATAATGACCCATATTGCAAAATTCCTTCTAGGAGTCTTTGGTATTCCCATGAAAAAGTCCATCATGATATTATCCAATTTCCACTCCGGTATGGGAAGAGGTTTCAATACTCCTCAAGGTGGTTGCCATCAAGCTTTCACTTGTTGACAAACCATACATCTTGACCAAAAATAGGAAATATCCCTCTTCATGTTATCCCACGAAAAATGTTCCTTCAAATCTCTATACATTTTGGTGCTCCCAGGGTGTATAGAGAAATTGGAACTATGAGCATCATCCAACAATTCTCTTTTTAGATCAAGTATACCGGGAACACAAAGTGTCTTCACAAACATAAAAATTCCATCTTCATACACAAAATCACTCAATTTCCCATCATTCACAACTTTAATCTTCCTTTGTAACTCTCCATCACCGGTCTGAGAACTCTTTATCCTTTCTAGTAATGATGGTTTGGAAACCATTAGAAAAATCATTGATGTATCACCTTCCAGGGTGATTCCCATATATATCTTTACTAGATCCATGTATATAGGATCCTTTTAAACTCTCATCTTGTTCAAACTCCATGATCCTTTCTACTCAAAGCGTATGCCACCTTATTTTCCTTCCCTGGCTGGTAGTGTATCGTGAAATCATAATCCTTGAGTAGTTCAAGCCATCTCCATTGCCTCATGTTGAGTTCTTTTTGTAATAAAATGTACTTTAAACTCTTGTGATCAGTATAAATCTCAAATTTTTCACCATAGAGGGAGTGTCTCCATATCTTCAAAGAAAAGATCACAGCTGCTAACTCAATATCATGAGTAAGATAGTTCCTCTCATGAATTTTTAGCTGTCGTGATGCATAGGCAATAACCCTATCATTCTTCATAAGGACACAACCATGTCCTTTCATTGATTCATCACTATAAATAATGAACCCACCATTCCCCGATGGTAGAGTCAATATAGAAGCATTGACTAATCATCTCTTTAGTTCTTCGAAACACTCTTCACAATCTTTTGTCGAGACAAATTTATCCTCTTTACGTGTGAGCTTCATTAATGGGTTATCCAATCGGGAAACATTCAGTATAAAACGCCGATAATAACCTGCCAAACCAATAAAAATGCATACCTCAGTTATACTCATCGGTGATGGCCATTCATGGATTTCCTTGGTCATAGAAGGATCAATGGAAATTCCATCCTTAGAGACAATATGGCCAAGAAAATAAATCTCCTAAATCCAGAATTCACACTTGCTAAACTTCCCATATAATTCATGCCTTCTAAGAGTCTTCAGGGTAATGCACAAGTGATTTTCATGATCTTCGTAGATTTTGGAGTATACCAAGATATCATCAATAAACACCACCACAAAATCATCAAATATTCCTTGAAAACTCTATTCATTAGATCCATGAATACAGAGGGTGAATTAGTCAATCCAAAAGGCATTACTGTAAAATCGTAATGCTCGTACCTTGATCAAAATATTGTCTTCAGAATGTCTTTCTTCTTCACACACAAATGATGGTATCCATATAGAAGGTAAATCTTTGAAGATTATTGAGTTCTATGCAGTTGGTCAAATAATTCATCAATGTGAGGTAGGGGATACTTTTTCTTTATTGGTATAGCATTGATCTCCCTGTAGTCAATGCACAACCTCATAGATCCATCTTTCTTCTTAACAAAAAGGACATGGGCTCCCCGTGGAGAAACACTAGGGAGAATATATACCATATTACTCAATTCCTATAGTTGTTTATTTAGTTCAACTTATTCCATGGTGGTCATTCTATAAGTGGTCTTCTATATAGGCCTTGATCCAGGAATTAAATCAATGGAAAACTAAACTTCTCATTCTGGAGGATTTCCAGGTAAATCATCCAGAAACACATCTACATATTCTTTCACAATAGGTATATCCTCTATTTGAACATTCCATTCTTCTACCTCAGTCATTTCATTCTCTTCCTCCCCATTAATTGAATTTAGATGAGCTACTGGTGGTGGATATTAAAAAGAATTAGGTGGTGACAATTCTGCTCTAAGGATAAGGCGTTCATTATCCTCATTAACAAAAATCATAACTTCTTACTTCTTAAAATAAATTTTCACATCATAGTCTGAATGACAATCCATACCGAGGATTATATCAAACTAAATCACAGGTAGGACAGTGAGATCAGCGAATAAAGAACATTTATGTGCTCTAATGTGGACTGATTCACAAAACATTGTTGTAATGATACTTTCCTTTGGAGTTTTAACTGACAACTCCTTTGTTGAAGAAAATTAGAAGTATCTAATTTTCTTAGCAAACTTGGATGATATGAAACAATGTGATGATCCAGAATCAAATAAAGAATTTTTTAAACTTGAGGAAACCATTAAATTACCTTCTAGCACGTATTTCATAGCTTCTACCTCAGCAGTAGTGATAGCATAAGATTGTCCTTGATCCATTGGCCTTTTTTGAGGCATGTTCCTATAATGCTTAGGAAATTCAATTTCATAATGTCCCATCTCTCTACAATTATAGCATTCCATGTTGACATCAACTCTCTTTCCCTTGCAATCATGTCCTTAGTGGACTTTTTCACCACAGTTGTAACAAACTCCCATTCCCACATTTACTGCAGGATGGATTTTCAATTTTTCTCTTCTTCCCTTTATTTACATTTCCATATTGATCAGTATATCTCTTCTTCTCTTGATTTGCTTTAAAGACGTAAGACTTAGAGAATTCCTTTTCTGTCTTGATAGCACAAGATACAATATCTTTGTACGATGAGAAGGATAGTGATACTAATGCTCGATGGAGAAATGGTTTTAACCCGTCAATGAAATGGTCAGTATTACTTCTTGGGTTATGTATATAAGTTGTAGCATGTCTCGCTAACCTTGTAAAGTTACCCTCATACTTTGTGACATTCTCATCCTCCCTTTGTCTCAGAGTTAGAAATTTCCTTTCCATATCTGCTCGATGGTCACGAGGATAATATTTTTCTATGAAAAATATCTTTTAACTCTCTCTATTACATATTTGATAATTCATCATCTTCCTTTGTGTTTTGAATCAGTGACCACTATTGATCAAAATCTCCAGTGGGGCGATAAACTGCCATGATAACCATCTCTCTTTCACTACTCTCCAAAACCTGAAATAATTTCTCTCTGGAATTTATCTATTGATCAGCTACTAAGGGATTTGTACTTCCAATGAATTTTGGAGGTTGTTGCCTCATGAAGCGGTCCAACATTGATCCTCCTTGTTGAGGATCAGGGTGCTCCATACGAGTAAGGTTATTATTCATAACCTGAGTGAGTTTTCCCAGTATGGTGATAAGTTGATCAGCACCAGTTGTATCACCAAATCCATTATAATTATCTTGAGCAGGAGGGAAATCCCTACATGGAGTGCGTGCATTGATACGGTTTCCATTCCTTCCACTAGTAGGCATTTTTAAACAATGTCATAAACTAGATTAGTGTATGAATCGAAATACATAATAATAAACTTGCAAAACAGTTAAAATAAATTGAACTATTTATGGATATAATCCATAATCATAAAAATGTTTTATTTGAGGAATTATATACTCATTAACCCTTAATAATGGTTTGTAAAGAAATTGAGAATTATCCAAAGCATATCCCCCGGGAGTGTCGTAACCAATAGTGCAGCAAGGCCCGTTGTTGTGCACCAGTTCCCATTCGAGTCTAGCTCCAAGCGGTGTTTTCAGGTTTTACCCCTTGGTACATCTGTGCCAGAGCTGCCTCTACCTGCTCGTATCTAGATAGGGATGTATTGCTCCGAAAAATCAACAAAATCTATATAATACAAAAATTCTAGGATGTTATTCTATACTAATCCTCAAATTCTATCTTAGGGCTATGTTCTCTAATCAGAGTTTATCTAAATCTAGCTTCCCTGGTTTGTACTAGACCACCCTTGATAACAACTGTAATGCCCCGACCCAAGTTACCTATAGTCATTGCATTATTACGTAACATTGGCATGATCACAAAATATATAGTCTCGAAAGACCAATTATTTTAGTATCTTTAGAAACACTATATACATACATATGTCTTACATTACATCACAAAGTGAAAAACTACAATAACATAGTCACCATAGTCCACACTCATGTCACCATTAGACTATCCCTATTGGTCAGTCACAAAATATTTCATCACATCCATGGAAAATAAAACATAGAAAGGGGTGAGCTCAGATACTCAGTAAGGATAACAATACAACATAAACTTTCACAAATAAACATAAACATTTAAGGAAATGTATAACTTAAACAAGATCCTTTTAAACTTTTACTTCTGCATAATATTGAAAAAGTAAAATAAAATAATGACATTTACTTATTTAGATTGATATTCAACTAGTCGAATAATCATATGCAATATCAATAACCACTTTCATAATGATGGAATGCATAATGCCAGACTATCATAACCACGTAGCCAACGCCTCGTTCCAAGACTACAAATAAGATTTTTTCAAGGCCTCGTGCCAAGACACTATTTTGTCTTATGAGACCTACCAATGCATCGAGGAGATATAGCGGGATCCACCTGTCACATATTAAGCCCAATGCATTCCTCATATGAACAGTTTTAAACATATCATAAACCATAACATAATCGTATCACATAAAACATGAATAAAGGAAACATAACACTTCCACATTTCAATCACATGATATCAATACAACACATTGATATAATGAATCCATTTTCATTACCAAAATACAAGAAAAGTAAAACAAGGTATTTATTTTTCATTTAAAAAAAGTTATGTCTTGTAGAGGAAGATGAAACTCAAATAATGGTCACAGCCGTGGAGAAGTTGTTGTTACTGCATACATACGACAAAAACATTCCATTTGGTCGTTTTGTAAAACGCTTCGTAGAAAAAAGATCCCTTTTTAAAAATAGTAAAAGTCAAAAGTTTTTAAACACCGTATGAAATAAAGTTGTGTATAAAATCAAATATCCCTCAACGAAAGGATATTGAGACGAAGTCCCTTGCCTCATGTCCGACTTGACTCGATCGCTGTTTAACCTCCGGAATAATAAACTAGATTTAATTTATAATCGTGTAAGAACCTTTTTCAAGTTCATTATTCCTTTTATATCACTTATTACCATGTTATGACCATTACGCAATTACTTAAGTTTATAATAGTCATTTTGTCGATCTTTGGTACTTGAGTTAAAATTGAACATTTTATAATTACAATTTGTTCATGTGGTAAAATATCCATTATATCCAGAATTATATTCATGATGTATATATCATATATATCATATATATTCATTGTATACATGCATTTATAATATTACATAACATTTAGAGGAAAGAAATGAAATGCACCGTTCATGGAGACGGTAAGTTGTATGTACGCATGAACAGTACTTTGATTTCTATTTCATATTTAATGGAATGAAATTATATTTATATAATGGAATATTATAATTCCAGTATAATATCATATATAATATAATTTACTCCATCCTTTATACGTCCCACATATGGTATTAACGATTCAAATCACTTTGAGGGGGTGTTAGTCCGCCCTTTCTAAAATAAAATTATCGCGTTTACACATAATGGAAATCAGAAATGTATGCCAGAAATGGGAAATACAGAAGCATAAGGAAAACATATACATAATATATATCATATATAAATATAGTGACATCTTTATGGCCACCATAAGAAGTGTTAAAAGAATATTGAACAATCATCATTTCGTGAGGCAATAATTCACCACCCACAGAAACAGTGTGTTCTTTAACAATTAGACGAAGGTCTGTGTATGTGTAAATCAAATCCCTATCATAAGAACATATTATTATATTGAAGATACTGGTGTTGTAACAAAATAAATGAATAAAAATAGTTTAAGGTGTTGGAGAAGCAAAATAAAACAAAATAACATAAGAGAACACATTACCTTAAAATCGGGTAACTCTTTTTGATTTGAGACAAAGGATTCCTTGGGGAGACTTCTGCCCAAAGTGAGGCTTCTAGGAGTAATATAAGGAAGATGAGAGAGTATTTGGGAAGAGTTTTTCTGAGCCAAATGGCTTTGAAGGTGTGAATAATGTGGTAGAGGTGGGGGCCTTTTATAAGAGGAGAGCAGGGGCACTCTTGGAATGTCATGAAATGTTACATTATTATGAAATGATTTTCGGATTTAAATGGTCCCGCAATTATATATTTAGAAGATAAGGTGATAAGGGTTCTAAATCTACTCATACAATAGGTTTCTGACATGTTTAAGTCTTATATTTTACATTATCCTTTCATTTTATTTAAAAAGTTCATTAAGGAGGTAAAGGATGCATCATCTTGGTGTGATAAATAAATTTATTTATTTAATGCCTAAATTTTATAAAAAAGTTACCATGATGTAGGAAATATTTTTATCTTTCCAATGGATATTTTGTAGTCGAAATTATAACTTGTATAACACCTTGTAAATATTGTTTTAGTAAAACAATGCATGTTTGTGACATTTTTATTTTTACTTTAAATAAAAGGTATTAATGTAATTATCTTACCCAAGTGGCTCTATGGGGCCCCAAAGTTGACCCATGGATTTTCTTGGTCGGCCATGACTCATAAAATAAGTTTAGGGCAAGTGTAAAGGTAATTTCATATTATTATATCTTTATATTTACCTTAAATTACACTAACTACCTTTAATCGCGATTAATAGAACGTAAAAGTTACTATTCACTAAAAATTATTATATTCCCATTGAACCACATTTTACATCATAATGACAATGTTGCATGTCATATTTTTTAAATCCAAATCACAGAGGTGGTAGAATATCATTTAAATGAAAAAAAAATTTAACTACCACTTAGTGGTTTCACTATTCATCAAAAATCGATGTTTTTCAGGACAATACAAAAAAGTCACCCTAAGATTTAATTGATATTCTGAATTAAAAAATGATTTCTATTTTAAAAAATTACAAACATATTAGTCGCATTAATTAATTTTATAATTAATTCCCATTTTCAAAACTAATAGTCTGTTTTTAAGAAACAATATCAATCAAAAGATTGACAATTCTTTATGTCCAATTTCAAAGTGAAATTATTTCTAATGACAAACAATGGATAAAATGGTAAAATTATATTCTAATTATACCTTAAAACCACTCAATAATATAATTTATCAATATTAATTATTTATATTAAAAAAGTTTTTTAATTAAAATTTAGTAATTTTCACTATTCATCAAAATATAAAAGTTATCTGAAAAGTTCCGAAATTTTACCTTAGGATAAATTCGATATTCCGAATCCAAAAATAAAGTCCATTTTGAAAGATAAAATTTTAAAATTTTAAAAATTAGGTATTACTATTCATAATGGCTAGTTTAATTGGTTGTGGTGTGTGTTAGAACTCAACGTTGCGTACAACACACGCTACTGTATTATTCAAAGAGAAGTGTACCGTGGATGCTTCGGGTGTTACACAATGCATCAAGTGACTTTATATAACTACCCCTAACCATATATTAATGTCTAAATAATCCCTCAAAACTAAATTAATAAATTTAGTTCATGAAAAATATAAATCATCATCAAATATTTATATTGAGAAATGGATACAGATTTATCCATATTTCCCCAGTCAGTCAAATAACATTAAATGTAAACACAAAATCTAAAAATTTTATATAGTTTATAAAATAATAATATCTATCATACATGAAAAATATATATTTAGTATATGTAAAATGACCAATTAAATATTATCATAATAATGTTATTATTTCAAGGTATATTTGACAATAATAAAGAAAGTGAGATTGTAAATTTACTTTTACCACATTGCTATTTTAATTTATAAACCCCTTTGAAGAAATAATTGAAATCTAAGAAAAAATGAAAAATAATTATTAAGGAATCAGGATATTTGATTTCAATTTAATGTGCATACACCGTTTAAATGAAATTAGGTTTAGTGCATTACAATATTCCTCTCAAGAATGAAACTGATATGAAATCAATTAACCTACACTTAATTATTTTATAGTTATTCATACTAGATTTTATTGTATCAACCATTTTATAATCTTCTAATTTATTAATATAAATATTTAAATTATCATATATGATACTTTTATAACATATTATCACTTTTTCGTCAATAATATTTCTTAAATTTCATTGTTTTAGTTGTCAGTTTAATTATTATCTCACTATTGTTTCATCAAAGATATAGTTATTGAGAATATTATAATTTTAAAAAAAATTGAACCAATAATAATGGCACAAATATTATATTTTTACATTAATATAAAAAATAATCCAATCAAGAAATATGGTTATGAAAAATGTACTATTCCAAAATCACGGATACATTATGTTGAATGTACGTATTACTAACATTTCCATTTTTGAATGATTAATATAGAATGGTCATAAGTAATAAAATATCATTACATAGTGTTTATAATAACATATATTCTACATTATTTCATTAATAATACATATCCATATTTATTACCCATGTTGTGTGAAGATGAAAATAGAGTCACATAGCTTCATAATTGTGGTAGTCTCCAAGTACACAAATGATGTAATTTTCATTAATTGAGTTAAATGTAAACAAATAGGATGATGTATTATCATTTAATAAGGATAAATATTCCATCTTAATCATAATTATTTCATTTATATCACATATATTCATTATCATTATCATTACCATATTCCATGTAAAGCATTACTGAAAGAATAATCACACCACTTCATGATGCAGTAGTCCACCATACACACATTCTATATTATAATATCCAAAAATAAATGGATAAATAAAAACGTCATATATGATATAATGAATATATAGGTAAAATTATGTTATAAATACCAAAAATATACCTTATATACATCATTATCCCCAACAATGAGATGTGGAAATGGAAAATTGAATGGTATTGGTTTGTGATATAGTAGTCCGCCACACCCACAAATGATGATTTCATAACCCATTTGTGGAAGGTTTGTTTTTAAGTAATTATTTTAATATATAATTATCAATTTATGTGAATTATACTTAATTTATTATATCACCCTTTCATAATAATAATTTTGGGATTTTTAGGAACAAATATTACATAAGTTCTATCTGAAGATCATTACCTCTAATTTTTCTAAACACCTGATATTTGCACCAAAATCTAATAAGTATTGGAATTATAAAAATAATAAGGATTCTAGGATAATGTTTTGGAATTTTCTATGTAGTTTGGAAGGGTATTTTCCAAACCAAAATGATGTGAATGTGTGAAGAGTAGTGGAGAGGGGTAGATTTATATATGTGATGTGAGTTAACACTTGTAATATAAGGAATATAAAATGTGTCCCCATGTTTTTCAAAATACATAAGGGTAAAAAATGTAGTTTACTAGAGAAATTTAAATTATGTGTTAAAAATATGGACAACAATGTAAATTTTTTTAAAACTATTAGTTTAATTTAAACCCTTTATTACTAGTTGGATCTCTCAGTACATCAATTTTTAACATAAACATTGTAATTGTGTTTTATTTTTTCACAGTTCATTTTTGTAAAAAATGAATATTACCTAAACATATAATATAAATAATTTTGATCTCAAATATTTAATCAATTTTGATAAATTATATTAATATAAATGGAAATTTTTAATTTTTAATTAATTCAGAAGACATTATGAGAAACGAGGGTTTCAATGAGAATATGTCAATAAGACTAAATTTGTTTTATATTTGAATTAAATATAAAAATTATTAAAACAATATATATTGTATGAATAGATATATTATTATAAAAATATTATATTAAGATAAATTTAAACTATAAATTAACATCAAAAATAATTTATACAAAAAATTTGTTTTCAATTTAAATGCATTATTTTTCATTATTCATAAAAAATGTAAACATTTCTATGATGTATCAAAAAATTCACACTATAATTTTGTTGATATTTATATTTCAAAAATTATGTTAATTTAAAAAAATTAATTTTCCTAATTTTCTAAAGTTTTATTTTAATTTGGTGAAGGACGCCTGAATTAGAAATGTTTTTTAAAAAATACAGTTTCTTAGAAAAACATAATTCTCTTCAAAATGATTCTTATTGTAATTCAAAATAAATAGATAAAACATAAGTTTTCCTAAAATATAAATTTTCCATTATCACATATCCCATTTAATAACCTTTAATTTAACTTCTTTTTTAAAATGATATTGTTTTAAAAACATTTTCATAGATTGTGTCTTTTTTTTAACATGATGTTTCATGCATCAAGATCTATCACAAAAATAAATTTTCTTCTAAAATAAATATTATTTTCAATTATTGGGGTGATCTGTTGTGGACCTCGATAAAATAAAAAGATGTTCCATTTATTATACATCAATAGTTATGGGTGTGTTTTAAAATATATAAATAAGTGTACCAGTGACTGTGGATCATGCTACAATGATGAAAAAATTACACTCTCCATTAAAGGTGCTTC
This sequence comes from Viscum album, assembly GCA_963277665.1. Taxonomy (NCBI): domain Eukaryota; kingdom Viridiplantae; phylum Streptophyta; class Magnoliopsida; order Santalales; family Viscaceae; genus Viscum; species Viscum album. The sequence goes on from OY728147.1 coordinate 1,247,403,736, forward strand.
ATTACAACCCCATAGAACCATAAAAATCTAGAATGAGACCTCCCCCATTCATAATTCAATTAACAAAATCCCCATATTAATTTTTCATATGAACGTCATTAGACACCCTCCTATATAACCAGTGACAGTGTTCCATCCAATAAATGACATATAGTCTTGTTTAAAGTGAGTTATTAAGATCTATAGGGTAGTGGTTTTCCAAAATCATATCAAATAAACATATTGGATGTCCATTATTTATAATTGTAGTCATAATAACCTATTATGTAGTGTCAAAAATTGTTATAATATCTTGTAACATTATATATTCACTACCCTAACAAAATATATGCATTTTTTTCATTATCTAGGATTATTTTCTATAAGGAAACATTCAAGTGAAATAAGGATAAAAAATGATTTGGAATATTCCAATAAGAGTGTCACCAAATTCTCACCATTTCAACAATAGTGACTCTATAAAAATATTTTACTATATGTGGGATCCACATGATATAATTATAATCATTTATATCATTTTAGTGGCTATAGAAACTCAATTTGATAAATAATTATATAATATTTATTACAGAATTCAACACATTTAACATTGTGAACCTAGTTTTTGGTAAAAAATATTTTATTATTACATTAATAATATCTCATTCCATATAATGGATATCTATTTTTATAAAACAAATTTACACGACGTTATTATTTAACTGTTGGTTGGAAAGGGGATTCCAACAATCGTATAGTTTTATATGATTAGTAACCTGACCTAAATAAAGAGGATTGGATTACATAATTAAGAATTGTTTTTGGTTTATAGGATGAATAGATTTATTAATAACTTTGATAAGATATATATTTCTAGATAAATAAAGGTAATTATTTTTTTGGGGATACATTGTTAAATGTTCATCCATAATGATAATCTTATGATGACACAATATTTTTTAAATGAAAACATGATAATATTGTGCAATGGTATACCATATCATATTAATACAATGTCCCATGATATATTATTATACGTGACATAGTTTTAACATGTAATTTTTCATGATCCATCCCTTGGAGGCCAATTCCAGTACTACCCAAATCCTAACTCCCATAGGTCAGGGGAGGACACTAGCGCCGAGTTGGAATATCACAAAAAATGGGAGGAATTATCTTAAGAATCAGTATACACACACACAACTCCAAGACACAGATTATAGAATTTGTATATAATAAGTAAAAAAATCACAAGGTACAATAGTATAATACTGAAGATAAATAGGGATATAATATAAGCCCAACTAAAATATAAATGTAAATGGACAAGTATTTGGAACTCCTCTGAAGAAAACCCAACCTAAAGTGTTGGTACAAAAACATATGTCTGAAGTCACAGCACCATATCTTGGCTATCGGGTCACTCTTTGAACCACAGGGCCCTGGACCACCATAGTCTCCACCAAAGAATCGATCGTCTGAACAAGGCATGACACATTTTTGAGATGCTCGTGCAAGGGTGAGTACAACAATACTCAGTAGGGACCCCAAAACAAATAGGTGTACCATAAAGCAATACACAAATAAAACTATCCAAGAGGTACACCAAGTGCAGCCACTAAGATGTACTGTAAAGAGAGTCACGAGAGTAATCTCACAAATGTATAATCTAATGTATGAAAAGTAAGACTATCATTCAATAACACTGAACACCTCATAATATTGAGACACTCATCCCTAATGTGCAACACAGTCTTTCTAGGGAACCAAGACCCACTCATAACATAGGCCTTCTAGGGCACTTAGACACGCTCTTCAAATAGGCCATATGGGGAACCTAATCCCGCTCATCACTTTGGACTACTAGGGAACCTAGACCCTCTAGTCAATTACGCATCATGGGAAACCTAGACCTACTCATCATAGTCTTCTAATCAATTCCACCAGTAAGATTCTGATCAAATCAAGCATGATTATAAGATAATATACTCTTACATCTATCGGTCATATATCATCCAATAATAAACCCCACATAGAATATATAAAAAGTATTATGACACAACAAGGGTCTCAACACCTCAAATGGCTCATCAATATAACATACAGTTTTGAAGATATGAGACATTTAGTGAATAGGGGTTGTTTAGGTCCTGAATCGGTTAGGATTTCCCAACCCAACTAGTTTTTCCATGACAAAGGGCCAGGCCCATAAGGACATGGGTCTGGCTCACCCGACCAACCAGTGGTTCAGACATCATCCATCCCTTCCCACACTGCTGGGCCTATATTCACCCATCCAATCCTCTCAGAGGCCTAACCCAAATTCGCAGGCTGATTCTATCAAGTCAGAACATAGTGATTGCCACATCTTTTTATCTTGCGGTTCATCATATAGTCATCACATGCCTTGTCTATATGGTCATACAACTATCTATATAGTGTTTGATTCTTCTCTATATGACTCTGTTAGATGTCGTATCCACCAGAACCATTATCGGAAGCTTACCAGAAGTTTCTGATCACCGCCCAAGGCAGATGCCGCAGGCCACCTTCACCACTATAGCGCGTTGGCGACAAAATCTATGGGCCACATGACTCACTCTTCTATTTAGGTTTTTGATCCACATGTTTTTATTTGATCATCTAGTTATTGCCTCCACATTCTGTACTACAAGACTTATTTCCATTGATCTAGGTGTTCCACCACATTCAGAACCTCCCAGAAAGATTTTTACACGACCTCGGTGGTCCTTCGACAAAGAACGCGAGGAGGAAGATATATCATAAATAACACCCAAGGAAAAAAATTCCAGCATTTTTCGTTTTCATTATTTCATTTCATTAGTAAAAGGCTATGAAATTTGAATAATCACTAAGTTATAATCCCATTTCATCAATCCACACAACAGAGTTCCAAAACCCGCCAGATCGAACAATCCATAGATCAACTTTTTAGTGAGTATATACCTATTCATCATATATAATGGAATAATGTAGAAATTTAATCCAAAAAAATAAATTCCTACTAGGTTTTGGATAGATTTCTATCTGAAGGTGAATCCAGTGTTCATCGTTTGTCAATAAAACGATGTATGATCTGAATCCATTCATTTATCCATCGTCATTAGTTGTTCAACATCGATCGTCGATTACCCATGAATTTCATCCAGGTATTTATAAAAACTTTAAGATCTTACACTGGACATGTAACTATATTATTAAACATAATTGAGGAAACATGTTTCATCATTTCTGTTTTGATGAGTCGTTGTGTAATTCTGATGGATTTGTACTATCATTACATTGTTTTATTTATGAAATTAAACAACTAGATTGATGTTTCATTGAATCAAAAAAAATTTGATAAAAATAAACCTTCTTATGTTTATTTTATTTTTCCTTAAATTTCCAAAAAATTATCTTTTTCCCTCGACTCGACCAGTTGTGGTTAGGCCCTACCTATGGAAAGCACGCCATCATGAGTTCAATGGTACTATCGGATTTAAAATCCATGTTACAATTTATGAGTTGTAGGATTTTAAAGTGAAATAATATTTATTTTATTATTTTATTTAAGGTCACTTGAAAAAAACTACTTTTCACAGTTGGTCAATGTTGACCAATATTAGGCTCCTCCTAGAGAAAACAACCCAATATAAAGTCATCAATGGTCTATAATATTAATCCTTGTAACCATTCAAGATATATAAATATTTATAAAATATAATAATGTTATTTAATTATATTTATTTACTTTTATCCCATTTTTTGGATTACTCACGGAAGGCCCATGCAGACTAATGTTAAGTTGTACCTTATGAAAACCTGACATCTTGAACACAACAATGCCCTAAAATTTCATATTCAGAATTCAATTTAAGAGATATTACACATTATTAAGAAAACCTCCCATGTGTGCAATTTAAAAAAACATACCATAATTTAATAGACCATTACAGGTACACATGGACTCAAAATAGATAGAAGGTTTATTTCATGGAACCAAAATTTTCCTAGTAATTTTCTAAAAAACTAGAAAATACTAGTCATTTTTTTCTTGTATGTAATGATATATGGTCCTCAAATCCAAACTAATGGATTCAAAAACCGATAAGGGTACACGAACGATCCAGAGCCTCCCACTTATATGTGCTCTCCTAGAGATTCTTGTGCTACCACCAAACACGCACTAGAGGAATAGATTTTTTAGAGAGGGTCCTCTTCTATCGATCCTCAATTTCCATAGGATACTCGACAAATGTAGCACCCTTTACAATGTCTAGATATCCCTAGTCAATGATATCTCATAATTCATGTATGTATATCTTCATCTTAGATATGTGTAATATGGAGTGAACATACTTTAACTATGGAGGTAGATCCCAGGGGTATGCCCCCTCACCCACTCTATGTAGTATCAGAAAAGGTCCCATAAACCTCAAATATATCGTGCCACCTCGAACAATTCTCTATATCCCACATAAAAGAGTGACCCAAAGAAACTAATGGTCTCTATCCTCAAACCCCAAGCATATTAATTGCTAATAAAGATATGAATTATGAAAGCTCGGTGCAGAATTCATTAACTACTATATGTCCTACACCTTCTCTATAGTATCCTCCTCCAACTACAGGTCCATGAGCAACAACTCTCTAGGTTCATTCTAGCAAAGTGGCGACCAAGATGGTTGCTTGTACAAGGCCTCAAATGGTTCCATAATGCTGGTGAAGTGGGCACTACTGTTTTATTAAAACTTTACTAGAGGTAGGTGATCCTCCCAACAACAACCAAATTCGAAGATGTAATCACATATCATTTCCTCTAGGGCATGAATTGTCCACTCTGTCTAGCCTTCCTTGTGTTGGTGGAATGTTGTTCTCAAGTGTTGCTAAGTCCCATATGCCTCCTACAATCCCGTCCTCAACTGAGATGCAATGAGTGCACTTTGATCTTAGACTATCATTGAAGTGACTCTATGGAGTCGAACTATCTCCTACATGTAGAGGTTTCCTAGGTTCTCTATAGATCTCTTTTCATTGAAATATTAGGAGTGACCAACATGGTGGTTTGGTCAATGATAACCCACATGGTACTGTTTCCCCTTAGCGTATGTGATAAACCAAACAAGAAGTCTGTCGATATCCTTTATCAGTCCCTTATTATCACCCCAAGGAAGAAAAAAAGAAACCCCTTCCAAGAATAGGGAATTGACCCAGGGTGTTGACAAACCGCAAAATTGTTTAAACAAGAAATCAGCTTTTATATCAATAGGTAAGCCAAGCTTCAACCTGTTCATTAATCCCTAGTTTCCACATTGATACTCACATGCATTACCTAATGCATCACATCACTCTAGGTGACCACGGCAGCTATTGTGCATCCTCTAAAAGTAACTACATGCTCACTACCTTTCGAATACCCATTATGCGTATTACGTATGGAAAACTATGCAAATAAAGACTAAATGTCTGTATCATTATGTTTTTCCTCCCTAACTCACTATATTATTTGAGGGTAATAACCACCAATTGGAGGTATATTACAGCATCCCAATCCGATAAGGATAACGGTAATGTGGAAAACAACTCTATTTCCTCTTTCAACAACAATAAATTAGATATTTTGGTAAGATAATATTCAACCATTTTTCCCTTATCAGTAGTAGATATGGTTTTGAAGTCGTAGTCCTAGAGGAAGTGCAACAATAATCTCGATCTCAGGATGAATTACTTCTAAGAAATGATATGCTTGAGAGACTTATGTTTATTGAATATGATTTGTCACGACCCATCCTTGGGACCCATGCCTTGACTACCCCAATCCTGACTCCCATAGGCCAGGGGCTGGCGACTAGCACCAAGGCGTAAATCCCGAAAACGGGGGAGGCATTGCCTTTATAAAGTAAAAAAAACACCACAGAGTAAGCAAGCAGAAGTAAACACTATATAAAACTGGTTACAAAAGTAGTGCGGAAAAGTAAGTGGGCCAGAATACAAACCAAAACTGAATGTAATGTACATTTGGAAAGAAAGTACAACAACTAAAAGAAAAGCAGAAACGTCGAGCTATACACTGGATGTCTTACCTGAAGGGTGGGTACAGATAGCCTCCTCAGCCCCTCGGGTCATCTCGTCTACTCCGTGTACATTCCGCCTAGTGGTCCACCTCCAGATACCGACTTGCTCCACAAGCCTCAACCATGATCGGAATTTTCTATCATCTACATCCAACACAACGTAGTGCGGGAATAGCCCATGCAAGGGTGAGTATACGCTACTCAGTAGGGACCCCAAGACCCTCGAAGTTCTCCCAGAATCCACAAAGGATAATCCACAAAGCAAAGATACAATCATGAAGTAACATCCAACAATACTTAGATATAATCACATACATATACCAAAGTTATCAATTCTAGTTCGGCTCCAACATCTGAGCCCAAGTTCGATCACGTCCACACAGGATAGTACAACCCAAACCACACAGGATAACACAACCCAATCCACATAGGAAATCAAGTCAATCATATCAAAGATATTTATTGATTGTCAAGACTCAACTCACACAGGTATACTTCTCCGTAAGGTGATAGAGATGATTAGATATAGCCACTGATTTATCTATGATGTGACCCACGTAGGATAATAAACTAGCTAAGTTGTTGGACCCACATAGGATATAGACCAGCTACTCTGCCAGACCCATGTAGGATATCAAGAACAGAGTCAAACACTGCCAGACCCACGTATGATACAAGAACATTAGTCATCAACGTCGAACCCACGGAGGATTTCTGTACGGTCTTCATCGCTGCCAAACCCACGTAGGATTTCGTTGCCATCTTCATCGCCTTCGAACCCACAGAGAATTTCAGTAGGGTTTTCATCGCTGCCGAACCCACATAGGATTTCAATGCAGTCTTCATCGCTCCCAAACCCACATAGGATTTCATTTCAGTCTTCATCCCTGTCGAACCCATGTAGGATTTCAGTGCAGTCTTCATCGCCATCAAACCCACATAGGATTTCAGTACGGTCTTCATCGCAGTTGGATCCACCTCTAGGGTTCTCGCACAGAGCATGCTCGATTCCGGGAGGGTTTTCTCCATGAGCCAAGGGGGTTGATACATCAACTGACACTTTGTCCAGACATTATGTATCCCATGGTTCCGTCTCGACAAGAGGAACTCAACATGATAGACGGCGCGTCAATCGGACGCCCGGTCTGAGAGTTATTGGCTTTTCGTTCAAGGGGCCCAATTGGATTTTAAGTCAAAACCAACCCGACCACACTCCAACTGTGTCCAATCCTCGATCGGAGTAAGAAAAAAGGTCTGTCTCACTGAGAGGAATCCAACAAAGTTGACAGCACGTCAATCGGACATCCGGAGCTCAAGTTATATGTGTTTCCGCTCCGAGGGCCCGGTTAGTTTCGTGTTCAAACCAACCCGGTCATACACAAAGTTCTCTGAAACCTTGAGTGTAATATAATAAAAATTAAGCCTTGGTCCCAGGATCTCCACACAATTTACGGTGCGTCGATCAGAGGTCTGTAGCCCATGATATGGGAAAAAGAACGAATCTGTTCGGTTTTAGGGGGTTTTGGGCCCGGACCAACCCGGCCCGAGACCCCCTGTGTCGGCCGAAACCGGGTCCAGGTCCAGACCGTTAGGGAATAGCCCGGCCCGGTGGGAGCAGCCCAGCTCGTCCTGGGCGGCCCGGCCTGGTGCGGCGGGTCCGGCCTGGGCGGCCGGTTGGCCTGGCGCGGGCACGCCCCAAATGACAAGCTCGGTGCTGGACGAGCCGAGCAGAAGGGTGGGGGGCCACCCCCTCCCCCCCTTGATTGAAACTGCGACCCACACTTGGGCGCCGCTCCTTTTCCAGCGGAGGCAGCATTGGGCGTCGTGTCTCCACCGGGTCCCGCGCGGCCGCGGGTTCTCGGTCGCCTGCCGCCGCGGCGGTCCCTCCTGGCGGCGCATTGGGACGACGCAACCTCCGGCTGCCAGCACCGCCGGTGAAAACTGAAGGCAACCGGAGCCACTCCGGTGGTCCGTTATTTCTCCCGGCTGCGCCTGGGGTCATCTCGGGACCTGTAGATTACTGTGACGGCCTCTAATCGCTCAACGGTCTCGTTTCATCTTCGCCAAATGTTCCGCGCATCAAGAACAATGAATTGGTGGCTCCAGACTTCTTCATTGGTCCACACCCACCACGATAGTGGTTCAAATGACTTTCAACAATTTAATCATATGTTGAGGATATAATCCACATAAGTTAAATTAAACCAAACCCCATGCATCAAGAATTGTTGAATGAAGGTTCGTCAGAGGAAAAAGGACGTCGCGGACGAAGGCTCTGTAAGCGTCGTCAGAGTCGCGGTACACGACTTCATGGAGAAGAGGATTCGTCGGCGTCGCGGAGAGGAGGATTGTCGGAGTCATGGTACATGGCGTCGCGTCGTCGATCTCCGGGGAACTAGAATTCTTCATCGTCTTCTATCGTAGTCCAGTGTTCATCGTCATTCTTCGCGTTCTCTGACAAAGAAGATGAAGATTCAAAGGCTTTGAGCAATTCCTCTCCCAATACTTCTTACACAACGAAAACTAACCCTTAATGAATTAACACATTGTCTTATTTAATTAACACACACAAGCCAATGTTCAATTTGAAATTCGAAATGAATTCCCAAATTAATTACATTGAATAACTTAATCAATTAATTAATTAAGTGAGTTTACTTTTCATTTAAGGGGGTGCGGGTGTGTTACACAATTAATAGGGGTTTAAGGAAGTTTAATGGGCGGGGCTCGTGTAGGTCCCACAACAGATTTATACAGAAATGGGTAGTTAGGAACTAATGGGTCCCACCCCAACTTCTTTAAATAGGATATAACTACTCAGATATAAAAATAAAATTGGTTTCACAAATTTTATTTTATTCATTACTTAACCAATTAATTTAAAAACCACAACTGAGCAAACACAACTTCAGAAAAGGTGTTCCAATGCAATTACCGGCTCTGTGATTCCATTGGTGTTCTTGGATTTCGATTCTGAGCACCGGTTCAAAAGTTTGGAAAACCCGCTCGTTCGTTCACTGAACGTACACGAGCTAAACTTCGGAACGTGATTTCGGGTACACCGGGCCTCAGAATCAGGTGCCGTTAGAAACTGCGTTCTTGTAAAATCCCAATGAATATTAAGAAAAAAATTTCCCTTGAATTTTATGGGTCTTTACATTATTCCCACCTCAGGGCATTGTGTCCCCGTAAAGATACATCACAAACTAGGGGAACAAATGAGGGTACTGAGCACGCATCCGAGTCTCCCGCTCCTAAGTGCTCTCCTGGAGGTTCTCGTGCTACCATATGATGCGCACTAGAGGAATCGACCATCCATGTAGGACCCACTCATGTCGATCCTCGATCTCCACCAGGATCTACGCAAAAGTCGCCACATCATCAATGTCCAACTCCCCGTGGTCGATGATATGTGTCGGGTCATGCACATATCTCCTTAGCTAAGATACGTGGAAGAAATTGTGCACCTGGTGCAGCTAAAGAGGTATATATAGGTGATAAGACACCTCGCCTATCGTTATGAGGACCTAGAATGGTCTGATGAAGAATGGAGATAACTTGCCTCCCCGGCCAAATCTCTGTAATCTACGTCGAGGTGAGACCCGCAAGAATACATGGTCGCCATCCTCGAACTCCAGTGGTGTCCGCCTCCTGTCAGCATAAGACGTTTTCCGGATCTGAGCTGTCCTCATCCACTCCGAGATGACCTGGACCTTCTCTGTCGTCGCCTGGACAATCTCCGGTCCCACAAGTGCTGACTCCCCATGGTCTGTCCAACACAGAGGTGATCTGCAAAGTCGGTCGTACAATGCCTCGTACGGTGCCATCCCGATGGCGGACTGGTAACAGTTGTTGTACGCGAACTCAACCATGGGTAGTTGGTCCTCCCAGCTGTGACCAAAGATGAGGACACATGCACGGAGCATGTCCTCGAGAGTCTGAATGGTCCTCTCCGTCTGACCATCCGTCTGAGGGTGAAAGGCGGTTCATAGACGTAGCTGCGTCCCGAATGCCTCCTGCAACCCCTTCCAAAGCCGGGAAGTAAAGAGAGCATCTCGATCAGAGACGATAGATGATGGCACACCATGAATCCGTACAACTCCTGAACATAGAGACGTCCAAATCTCTCTACTGAGCCCTGCTCTCTGATGGGTAAGAAGTGGGCCGACTTGGTGAGTCAGTCGACAATCACCCAAATGGAGTCGTGACCTCTGGAAGTACGTGGAATTAAAGTCACGAAATACATAGATATCTCATCCCACTTCCACTCTGGGACCTCCAAGGGCAGTACCAATCCTGCTGGTACTTGGTGCTCTGCTATCACCTACTGAACGGTGAGGCCTCGAGAAACGAACTCAGCTACAACCTTCATCATACCCATCCACCAGTGTTGTCGTCTGAGATCCTGGTACATCTTCACCACTCCTGGATGTACCGCTAATGGGGAAGTGTGAAACTCTCTCAGAACCTCCTCCTGTAAAGCAACCGGTACCATGGTACGTCCTCTGAAAAGGATGATGTGCTATCCCCCTACAGAGAATCCATCAGGTGTCTGTCCTGAGGATATCTGTGCATGTCATGTCTTATAGTCAATGTGTCCACGTTGTGCCTCTCTGACCCAATATAGTAGTATATGAGTAACTGTGAGTGACTGAAGAAAGGATGCTCCCTCTCTATCGATGAAGGATATCGGCAAATCGGGTAGTTGCTCCGTCGCCTCCCCGAGTAGATGAATGCACGTCCTTTTGCTGAGAGCATCGGATACTATGTTCCCATTTCCAGGAGTATATACTATATCAATGTCATAGTCCTAGAGGAATTTGAGCCATCATCGATATCTTAGATTCAGGTCCTTCTGCGAGAAGATGCACCTAAGACTATGGTGGTCAGAGTAGACTGTAAAGTGCTCGCCCATTAGACTGTGTCGCAACATCTTCAGAGCGAAGATCACTGATTTTAACTCTAGGTCATGGGTATCATAGTTCTTCTCATGCTGCCTCAACTGACATGATCCATATGTGATCATTGCCCACTCCTACACCAAGACACATCCGAGTCTGGTCCCTGATGCATCACAGTAGACTACGTACCCCACTCAGTCCTCTGGTAGCCTCAGGATAGGTGCGCTGGTCAATCTCTGTCTCAGCTCCTAGAAGCTCTGCTGCCATTTGTCTGACCACACGAAGGGTTTCCCCTTCCTTTTCAAAACTGAAAGTGGTTCCGCAACTCTGGATAAGTCTGTCACAAACCTCCGGTAGTACCCAGCTAGCCCCAAGTAACTCTGCACCTCTGTTAAGCTCCTAGGTGGCTCCCAAGGTAGCACTGCCTCGATCTTCGTAGGATACACCGCAACTCCCACCTAAGAGATTATGTGTCCCAAGAAGTGGACCTCACGTATCCAGAACTGATACTTCGAGATCTTTCCATAGAGCTGGTGCTCTCGGAGTGTGTCCAGTACAACCTGCAAGTTGTTGGCGTGCTCCACCTCAGTGGTAGAGTATACCAAAATTTCATCGATGAAGACCATGACAAATCATTCGAGGTATGGCTGAAAGATCCTGTTCATGAGACCCATGAACACTGCTAGATCATTGATTTCACCGAACGGAATAACCAAGAACTCATAGTGGAAATACCGACATCTGAAGGCCGTCTTCTGTACGTCCTCATCTCAAACTCTGAGCTAATGATAGCGTGACCTGAGGTCTATCATCGAGAACCATCGTGCTCCCTTGAGTTGATCGAAGTGGACGTAAATCCTCATTAGCGGATACTTGTTCCCCATCGTCACCTGGTTCAGGCAACGATAGTAGACACAAAGTCGCATGCTCCCGTCCGCCTTCTTGGTGAATAATATCGGGGAAGCCCAGGGTGAAACACTGGGTCAGATGAATCCCTTACCCTGTAAGTCCTCCAACTGTACCCGTATCTCTAGAATCTCAGCGCTGGCCATCTGATATGCTGGAGTGGATTTTGGGGCTATCCTGGGGTACAGGTCAATAAAAAAGTCTACCTCTCTACGAGGTTCTAGTCCTGGAATGTCGTCAGGGAAAACACCCTCATACTGATCCACCACTAAAGAAAAACTAGGACTCTGCACGTCAACTGCTCCTAGGATAAGGCTATCCAACTTATGAGTGATGGGTTGTCCTCTCCTCTGCGTGAGTCCATCATGTGCTGCAAAGGCTCCCTTCTCGCCAGTGAAGGTCAATCTGCTCTCGACGGTGCGTACGCACTGCACCTTGTGCCTAATAGAGTCGATCTGAGCATGGACTATGGATAACCAATCCATGCCCAATATGACATCATAACGCCTCGACGCCGCTACAAGAAGATCCCAACTGAAGCTATTGCCTCCTAGAGTAAGCTCACACTGTCGGCACCAGTGCGTAATCGTTGAGTCTGCTCTCGTAGGAGTCTCTAGCCGTAAAGATCGAGCCAACGGCTCTATCAGAATCTTTGATCTCTGAAAAAGGGAAGTGGAAATAAAAGAATGACTCCCTTTTGTGTCTATAAGAACTACAACATGGGTGGAGTAGACACAGATAGTACCTTGAATCGTCTCTGGCGTTCCATGGTCATAGGCCTCTACTTCCTGAAGCCGATTCTGTCTCTACCCGCCAGCTCCCTATGGTCAGGGTGGACCACTTGGTGGTCGTGGTGGTAAATCCTCAAAGTGTCGCCCACAACCTGCTACTCAGCCAACTCCCATGCCTCATCCGCCTTCTCTCAGCGGACCGCCACGGTCAACCCTATACCTCTGCCTAGGTGGCCCCTCAACCGTCTACCGCTCCTCTGCATGGCGGTTCGGGCAGTCACGAGCCATGTGGCCCTTCCCACCAGATGCATAGCACTTCCTACTCCTCGGAAGGTTGGCTCTACGCCGTGTGCCCCGCACCTCTGAGCCGGTGTCCTGAGGTTATCTTCTTGATGGTTCGGTCTTCCTGGACCCCTGTGACATCCGTCGACTTCCAGCTGTAGACAACTCTACAACGTGCCGCTCTGCAGTAGGTCTCGCTAATGGCGTAGGCTCGGCAAGAAATCTCTCTATGAGAAGAGATCTCTCCATTACCCATGCATGTGTCAGAATGCTGAGGGAGATCATCGATGCCCTGAACTCATGCCTCAGTCCCTGATCGAAGGTCTGGGCCTGGAAAAATGGGTCCCGTATCATGTCCGTCGAATAGCGAGAGAGATCGGTAAATCTCGTCGAGTACTGGGCAACCGTCATGCTGCCCTACTGCAGCTGTAGAAGCTCATGGATGCGCACCGCACGGAGGGAGGCTGGGATAAACTATGAGCGGAAGAGGCTCTCAATGTCTGTCCCGAGGAGTGATGCCTCATCGTGCACCTAAAGTATCAACCTCTACCATATGTCGGCTTCCGCGTGTAGGTGGATCGCTGTGAGGATCACCATGAGGTCAGCTGGTGTCCCCACTAACCTGAAAACTCGCACAACCGCCTCCATCCAATCCTTGGCTGCCTGAGGGTTTGTCTACCCATGGAACCTAGTCGGTCTCTGATGTTAAAACTCATGTAGTGCACTAAGGCAACATGAACTCTCAGGGGCTGGGGCTTTTGCCATCGGTGGCTCGGCGGTTAGTGGTACCGCCTGTGCCTCTGCTGAAAAAGGCCCCTGCACCGAGGCCACGTCGTTCGGTGGGCTGTCGTCTTACACAAAGCTCGGAACCCTAGCTGCCTTCCATCATGGGGCCATCCTGAAAAGAAACAGGTGCACCACGGTCAAACAGTATACCTGGTGAGTTGACACAAAGTAATCACATAGAAAACTTTTTAAACACACAGGCAATCAATTTTTTCATGCATTGAGTCGGAAAACAGAAGTTAGGGTCCTAGTGTACGGATATGTCGGCCACTGCACCAACACTGGACTCCCTGGACTGATAACCACACCCAATACCCTTAACACTATTTCCTCACATAGAATAAAGATTAGAGTACTGAGTTCTGCGGTAGAACTGAACTCCTATGATACCAATTTGTCACGAACCGTCCTCGGGACCCGTGCCGTGACTACCCCAAGCCCGGCTCTCCTAGGCCAGGGGCTGGCGACTAGAACCATGACGTAAATCCTGACAAAAGGGGGAGGCATTTCCTTTATAATGTAAACAAACACCACAGAGTATACAGGAATAAGTAATCACTAAGTAAAAATGGGTACCAAAGTAGTGAAGAAAAGTAAGTGGTCCAGAATACAAACCCAAACTGAATGTAAAGTTCAACTGGAAAGAAAGTACAGCAGCTGAAAGTAAAGCAGCAACGTTGAGCCGTCCACTGTAAGTACCACTTGAAGGGTGGGTACAGATAGCCTCCTCAGCCCCTCGGGTCTAGCCGTCCGCTCTGTGTATGTTCTGCCCAGTGGTCCACCTCCAGGAAGCGACTTGCTCCACATGCCTTAACCACGATTAGCACTGTCTGTCGTCTGCATCCAACACAACATAGTGTGGGCATAGCATGTGCAGGGGTTAGTATACGCTACTCAGTAGGGACCCTGAGACCCCCGAAGGTCTCCCAGAATCCACAAAGTATAATCCAAAAAGTAATGATACAATCACGATGTAGCATCCAACACTACTTAGGTATATTCCCATACATATACCTAAGTCATCAATTCCAGTTTAGCTCCAACATCCAAGCCCAACTTTGATCACGTCCACACATGATAGTACAACCCAAACCACACAGGATAACACAACAAAATACACATAGGAAAGAAAGTCAATAATATCAATGATATTGATTGAATGTGAAGACTCGGCTCACAAAGGTATACATCTTCGTAAGGTGATAGAGTTGATCAGATATAGAAACTGATTCATATATGTTGGGACCCACGTAGGATACTAAACCAGCTAAGCTGTCGAACCCACATAGGATACATACTTGTTACTCTGCCAAACCGACTTACGATAGTAAGAAGAGAGTCAAAAACTGCCAGACCCACATAGGATAAAAGAACAGTAGTCATCGTCGTCGAACCCATGGAGGATTTTAGTACGGTCATCATCGCTGCCGAACCCACGTAGGATTTCAGTGCAGACATCATCGTCGTCGAACCCACAGAGGATTTCAGTACGGTCTTCATCACTGCCGAACCCACGTAGGATTTCAGTGTTTTCTTCAATGGTGCCGGACCCATGTAGGATTTCAGTGCAGTCTTAATCGCTGCTGAACCCACGTAGGATTTTAGTGCAGCTTTCATCGCTGTCGAACCCACAAAGGATTTCAGTACGATCTTCATCGCAGTCGCAGCCTGCTCTAGGGTTCCCGCACACAGCATGCTCGATTCTGGGAGGGTCCACTCCACAAGCCAAGGGGGTCGATACATCAACTGACACGTAGTCCGGAGTTGATGTATCCCAGTGTTCCATCTCGATAAGAGGAACTCAACGTGACAGACGGCGCGTCAATCAGATGCCTGGTCTGAGAGTTATTGGCCTTTTCGTTCTAGGGGTCATGTTGGTTTTTAATTCAAAACCAACCAGACCTCACTCCAAATACGTCAAAACCTTGAGCGTAGTAAGGAAAAAGGTCTGTCTCACTAATAGGAATCCAAAAAAGTCGACGACATGTCATTCAGACGTCCGGAGCCCATGTTATAAGTGTTTCCGCTCCGAGGGCTCAGTTAGTTTCGTGTTCGAACCATCCCGGCTGTACCCAAAGTTCTCTGAAACCTTGATTGCAATATACCGATATGACCACCTCGTTCCAAGGATCTCCATGCAACTAACAGTGCGTTGATCAGAGATCTATAGCCCAAGATATGGGCAAGAGAACAAACATGTCCGGTTTTAGGGGGTTTTGGGCCCAGACCGACCCGGCCGGAGACCCCCTAAGTCGGCCCGAACAGGGTCTGGGTCTGGCCCATTAGGGCGCGGCCCGGCCCAGCCAGGGCATCCCGACCCAGTGCGGCCAGTCCGGCCTGGGCGGCTGGTTGGCCTGGCATGGGCGCGCCCCAAACGGCCAGTTCGGTGCTGGCCGAGCCGAGCGGAAAGGGGGGGGGGGGGGTGCAGCCCCCCTTGATTGAAATCGTGGCCCCCACGTGGGTGCCGCTAGTTTTCCAGCGGACGCGGCGTTGGGCGCCACGTCTCACATGGGTCCCGCGTGGCCGCGGCTTCCCGGTTGCCTACCTCCGTGACTTCAGCCGCAGCTGTCCCTCCGGCGGCGCGCCGGGACGCCGCCGCCTTTGGGCGGCCGGCCGGTGCCAGCCGCCGGTGAAAACCGAGGGCCATCGGAGCCACTCCAGTTGTCCGTTATTTCTCCCATCTATGCCTAGGTTCGTCTCGGGACCCATTGATTACTGCAACATCCTTTAATCACTCAACGATTCCTATTCATCGTCGCCCAACGTTCCGCGCATCATGAACAGAGAATCGGTGGGTTTGGACATGTTCGTTGGTCCGCACCCACCGCGTTACTGGTTCAAACGCCTTTCAACAATTTAATCATATATCAAGGATATAATCCACATAAGTTAAATTAATCCAAACCCCCTACCTCATGCGTTGTTGAACGAAGGTTCGTCGCAGGAAAAAGGACGTTGCGGAAGAAGGCTCTGTACGCGTTGTAGGCATCGCGGTACCCTGCGTCAAGGAGAAGAGGATTCGTCGGCGTAACGTATAAGAGGATCATCGGATTCATGGTACACGGCGTCACGTCATCGATCTGTGGGGAACTCGCGTTTTTCGTCTTCTTCCATCGGAGTCCGGTGTTCTTCGTCATTCTTCGCTTTCTCCAACGAATAAGATGAAGATTCGAAGGCTTTGAGCAATTCTTCTCCCAATCCTTCTCGCACAATGAAAACTAACCCTTAATGAAATAAGACATTGTCTTATTTAATTAACACACACAAGCCAATGTTCAATTTGATATTCGAAATGATGTCCTGATTTAATTACATTGAATAACATAATCAATTAATTAATTAAGTGAATTTACTATTCATTTAAGGGGGGTGTGGGTGTGTTACACAATTAATGGGGGTTTGAGGAAGCTGAAATGGTGGGGATCGTGCAGGGTCCACCTCACATTTATCCACACGTGGGTTGTTAGGAACTAATGGGTCCCACCCCAACTCCTTTACATAGGATATAACTACTCAGATATAAAAATAAAAATGGTTGCACAAATTTAATTTTATTCATTACCTAACCCATTAATTTAAAAACCACACCTGAGAAAATGCAACTCCAAAAAAGGTGTTCCTAAGCAATTAAAGACACTGTGATTCCATTGGTGTCCTTGGATTTTGATTCCGACCACCGGTTTAAAATTTAGGAATACACGCTCGTTCCTTCACTAAACGTACCCGAGCTAAACTTCGGAACATGATTCTGGGAACACCGGGCCTCAGAATCAGGTGCGGTCAGAAACTGCGTTCTTGGTAAATCACAAAGAAAATTAAGAAAAAAATTTCCATTGACATTTATGGGTCATAACAGATAATTTATTTACACATATGTTTTTGTCTCATCATATTCATTGTGAATTATACAACTACTAACTCAAGGTCATTGGTCGCATTGTTCAATTCATGTAGTCTCAACTACCGAGAAACACGTCACCCCCATCAGCTGATCGAATAGATAATGAATCATAAATAGTGGATTCATATTCATAATTTTCATCATATTAAGGCACTTTAATTCCAAACATAACCTCATTATCCTATCTTACATCTTGGAAAACAATGTGAGGGATACCCATATTGAAACACTGGGTATCATGATTCCCTTCCTCTAAAACTCCTCAAATTGTACCCTCAATCCAAAATTCTCTATAAGATCCATCTAGTATGTCAGTTTATATATTAGTGTCATCCCAAGGTACATGTCAATACAATATTCTAACTCTCTATGAAGAATTATTCTTACAACATCTTCTGTAAATATGTCATCGTACTCTTCAACCACAACTAGAAACTATGGACTCATGTCATCCATTTCACCATCGGACATGCTATCCAACTTAAGAGTAATTGGTTTCACCCTCCTATAAATGATTGTATCCCGTACTATATGGGTTTTCTTTTTACCTAACAATGGAAAAACCAATTCCACTATTGCTGACATACCACATATTTTCCTAAAACAATCAATTAGATCATGAATTGTGGATGACCATTCCATATCCAACCTAACATCATAAGGAATCGATGATTCCACAAATTAGTAACAAATAAAACTCTCTCATCATGGGTAGATCACAACATCAGTATTAGTGTGATTATTGAGTCTCATCCCTTAGGTATCTCTAGACATAAGGATCAACTCAACTGTTTAAACAGAAACTCTTGTTTTCAAACAAAATAAAAGAAATGGAATAATGATTATCACATGATTCTACTAATACTACAACTAAGTATAAATATACCGTACTTCATATCATTCTTAGACACCTTGTGTGATATTCTATAACTGCATGCAGCAACCCCTTCCCCTGTCCTCTAGATCCCTGAGCCAAGAGTGGACCTCATGGGGGTTGTGGTGGTAACATATCGAAATGTATACCACATACAACTATTATAACAAATCCTATTACATGTCTTCCATCCTACAGATAAATATGCCCTTATAACTATCTATAGCCTAGTGGCCTATCCCACATTTTATTGTCATCATAATAGGTTGTACAATGCCTATTGTGATGCCCCTGCCTTATATTCAAAATAATTACCTCTTTCAATGTAGATTGTGCTCACCCATTAAGACCATTGAAATATATCCTCTATCCTGGGACCTCCTCCCAGTACATCCAACACATCCATGTCCCTAACACTAACATCAACATCCTACTCCAGAGGTCTGTACTCTTGATATCCCACTACTGACATCCACTGGATGTATCCACTATCCCAATGTACGTTCAACCACAAAGGATCCCTCTATCACCATAGTATAAGTACGATCCTATAGAGTAATATCTCTAGCTTAGATATCCCTAAACAAACCTCATTAATATATCTGAACCCTGATCCACTGGTCTAATTCTATTCATGTGTTCCTTGAAAGGTCTGTATTCCATGATGAATACACATCAACCAACATGTTGTTGTACTTAACCTGTAAGAAGCTATTATAAATGCATATCCCATAGTATTTATGGAGATGTTCCCTTCCATGATAATGGTTCATAGGCTCTATCCATGAAAGAGTCACCTCATTGTATGATTATCTATTTTAAACCCTTCCATTACCCTAATGATCCATGGAAAAGGCTTACTAAATGGACTACAATTTGATCTAATAGTGTCATAACTGGATAGAAAACTCTATCACCACCACATGATATTCCTTAGACTATTATGAGTCATGATCACTTAGAAACATAAGAGGCATTTATTAATGAAACACATGATGTGAACTCATATAATGCATCGCATATGATTTTACTATGAGTATCATGTGCTACTCCACATGTGGTGGTATATCTGGTACACCACCCAATGGTTTTGTCTCTGGTACAGACCCTTGGACCCATCTCATCCCCATACATATCATCTTTGAGACCACGTGGTGGAATCCTAGATGGTTGTCTATATAGAAGTTTCTTGGAACATAACATGATACACCATGATCAATATGGTATACCTGGGGAGCTAACTCAAAAAGGAAATTAAAATCTCAACCCATTCTCATACGATGTATGTACAATCGTTTTACCCTAAAACTAGTGCGTTCATTTACCATGTCATAAAGAAGAGTTCATGGTCCTAGTGAATGGATAGGTCAGATGACGCACCTTCACTGGAATCCAAATAATTAAATAAAAACTCAAAAAACATAAAACTGTTACCCCAACTCCAACTGATCAACTCTTGGATCATAATTTATTAATGACCTACTCTGATACCACTCTACTATGACCCATCTCGCGGTGGCCCATGCTATGAATACCAAGGGACTACCTCCCATAGTCCAGGAGCTGGAAACTACCACTGAGTATGAATTTCCAAAAAATTGGAGGCATTTTTGAAATATAGACTCATTCCCAACTGCAATCCACATATGTTAGAAGGTGAATACACTATTTAAAAAAAATAGTAGGTATGATGGTAGAAAACTGATGGTAAACTGGGGAATAATACAGAAAAAACTAAAATACAAAAGTAAAATTAGATATATATATATATATATAACTCCTCTACAAATAACCCTACATGAAAAGAAAGTGTATAAATATATATTTGATGTCGAAGAATAATGTCTCCAATGTTAGGTCACTCTAAGAACCACTGGGCCCAAGCCCACCAAGGACTCTGTCAATGCATCAATCGTCTTCACAAGACCTGACATGTGGGGAGGAACCTATGTAGGGTGAGTAAAATAATAATCAGTAGGTAATCCAAACCAAAATGTTATAATAAATAATAATACAAAATATAGACTGCAAAAGATGTACACAAAGATTAGCCTCTATGATGTACAATCAATAGAGGCACTAGATTCAGCTCACATAGTTATAATATAATGTATGAAAAGTAATATTCTTAGTCATAAAGACTGAAAAACTTTTATTATTGATACACTCATCTCTGATGAGTCACTTAGGCCTATTGGGGCACCAAGACCCACTCGATATATAGTCCTGCTAGGGCACCTAGAATCGCTCGTCACATAGGCTCTCTATGGAACTTAAACTCGCTCATCATATTGGATTTATTGGGTAACTAGACCCACTCATCACATAGTAATGATATGTAACTTATACCATCACATCAAATAGGCCTGATGGGGCACTTAGATCCACTATTTATAGTCTTCTGGTCATATCCACCTACATAATTTTCCTCTTAACATGCTTGATTTACGGAGAATCAACACTATAAGACATCGTTCTTTGATAAATATCCCTGAAAACCCACTAATATTATACCGAAAGGGCCACTTATTATCGAGGGAACCATCATCATAAACATCTCATCAATCAGCTGTACGATATGGAAGATATGACACATTTAGATAAAAGGGTCATTTTTGTCTAGTCCCTGCCCAACCTGGTCGGACCAAACCATACCAGTCAGGTTTGGGCTGATCTGGTCTAGCCTAGAAAATGGTAATTTCCCTTTGTGCCAACTCGTCCAGGCTCATTGGTCCGTGGGTCCAGCTCTGTATTTTTCCATCCTGGCCTACATTGGTAGCACACCTTTCACCATGTCGTGATCCTTAGTAGCTGGGTCCTACCCTTCGTCCCTACCTGCGTTGGTGTTTCAGTTCTATCTAGATGCGATGTAGTAATTTACTCATATGTCTAAGAATATAGGAAACTACTTTTCACATGGATGTTTTCTACGTAGCCACCCAGTGGCTTTTTGATGTAGTCTTCCCACAGTCCAGCTGGACAATGGTTCTTCATCGAGTGACACAATTGTGTCTCGTGTCCGTCCATACAACCTCGAGATATGATCCATTAACTTATGATCACCGCCCATAGATAATGTCACGGTCCTCCTTCTCCACCATAGTGTTCCACTGGCACACAACAATGATTGCTTCTATTGGCCACCAAACTTGATCCAGTGGTCTATTTTCTAATCAGCAAGTTTTGTTGTGATCCTCATGTCGCTAACTCCCCTGTTGTGTTCTCTATGTTCTGTTGTCATCAATGCAGTAGTCTGAAAAGGTTTTGAACCTCCTGAAAATAATTTTACATGACCATGAGTGTTTTTTGAAAACGAATGTGAGGAGGAAGATAGATCACAAAGGACACCCAAGGCAAGGAACATCAACCTTACTAGTTGGCCTTCATTCGTTAGGTTAGTAAAAGTTTAAAACCGGTGATCAATATCTATGTTATGACATCGTTTCATCAATCCCCGCAATAGAGTTTTCAAACCTACAAGAACTATCAATATATAGATTAAATTTTTAGTGAGTTTATTAGTATTTTTCATTTATAAAGGAATAATGTTAAAAGGTATTAATTGAAAAACAAACCCCTACCTAGGTTTGGATCTTTCACTAATGAAGGTTTAATCCTATGTTCATCGTTCATCAATCTACTGATGTCTGATCGGAATCTATTCATCAATCCATCGTTGGTAATCATTCATCACTACTCATCATATGCCAATGAATTTTCTCTAGGTCTTCAATGCAAACTCTAGGATCCCCCATTGATCTTGTATCTCTATTAATCAACTTAATGGTGGAAAAACATTTCAATTTTTCTATTTTGATGAGTTTCTGCATCATTTTTCATGAGTTTATGCATCACTACTCTATTTAAATTATGAAATGAAATAGTTTTCTCCATGTTTCATTTTAGTGAAACATTTTTGAATAATATAATCACTTTATTTTTTATTTTATTTTTCATTAAAATGGGGAAAAAAATTAAAATTTACCTTAGACCTATGCTGATCGATGTTAGGTTGTGCCTATGGAATGAAAACCCTCATATGATTATTTTTACTCTCAGATATCCAATCTGATTTACTATTCATGTGTTATAGGATTTAAAAATTAATTTATATTTATTTATTTAATTTTTTTATGGTTACATCCCAAATACTACTTTCCACAGTTGGCCCACGTGGGCCAATGCTAGGCTCAGTCTAAAGAAAACACACCATTACAAACTCAATGGTGCTATCTGATTTTTAATCTGAGTCACATTTCATTAGATATAGTGATTTTAAAAATAGAATAATTTTATTTAATTATTTTATTTACGGTTATTCAATTTTCATGATTTGTCACTTGAAGCATGTAGCGAATAAATTTAAGTCATACATAGGTTAAATTCCATATCCTAAATGAAATGGGAAGTTAATATTTTTCTTCTGCAAATCTGTTTAAGAGTTAATTTTATTTTTTAGTAAAGTCTTTCTTGCGTTCTATTTTTAAAAAATATTACATTATTATGAAGACCATTTTGGGTACACCGAGCCTCATAATCGCTTGTCATCTCAGCATTGGGTCTCAGAACATCCCTAGTAATTTTCTAAAAATAAACATGGGAAAAATACAAGTCATAACAGAATTAAGTATAATTCTCCATTAACTAATATAATATTTGTGATGATTTAGTTAATTGGTAAATTTTTTAATAGTTATTATTTATTAATATAATGGATAAATTTTTTTGTTGGAAATCATACAGATTAATAGTTATGTTTTAAATTATAAGTTAACATTTATAAACATATTTTTTACTAATTATGTTAAATTAATAGTTTAAACCACTAAATTACCATTCTAATTGAAATTAATATATTGAAATATATCACCAAATACCATCATTTCACATGGGAGGACGTTTTTCATGATTATAATCGTAACATACATCTCTATATGAGTTATTATAAATAAATAAATATTATTCATTCCCTAATGTGAATTATATACAGAACGAGGATCCATCGTAGGGTTTGAGGTAATTATTCTATGTCCATAAGAAATGATTGGACCTTACCCACACCAAAATCATGTAATATGGGTCTTATGTAGTCTACATTCATAAAATAATTACACACCAGTGTGTGGTGAAATAGAAAAAAATAGAATTTTTTATTTTAGAGGATTATAGTACAGAACTAAAAAATGACTTAGGATAATTATTAAATAATTATTTTATTGATCTTTTTATAAATTAATAGATGATGAAATATAAAAATGTTTTATTATCTATAAATTTGGGATTCAGGGACATTGTGATTGATTTGTGATTAATGGTGTTACTGACATATAAGAGTGAGTGGTGTCAAAATTATTGGTGGATTTATAATAATAATATGGAAATATTAAATTTTAAATTACAATAAATCATTTATAATAATATTATTAATTATTACATGACGTTTCAGAACATGAATCATTTGATTAGATGAAACTATATAGAAATTATACATCATAGAAAAATTGATGTTTGAAGTGTATCTTACCTAAATAAAGGGTGTTGATTTTTTTTTCTAAATTCATTAGATAATGTAATTCTAGTTGTTTAATAAAAATAATAATTTATATTAAAAAATTAAACATTTAAAACTAATACTTCATAATGTTCTTCTATAATAATTTAGGGAGAACAAAATGTTTACATGGAAATAAGTGGTAAAATACATCATTTTATGGATATGACAGTTAAATTAGTTGCACACATCATAGTGGTTTAATATTTATGTTTTAAATGGTATTATCCTGACATAAAGATGTGATAGTATTTATTTGAAAATAGATAAATAAAATATCCACACTCATCACAAAATATATTGTACTACCATCATGGGTGATAATCCATTCAACAAAAATTCACATAAAATTATGCAAAGATTTAGTCATGAATAAATCAAATTTCCTATTTATAAATATTTTATTAGTTATCTATATTTTAAATGAGTGAATTTTTTATAATTTTATTTTGTTAATAAATATATTGAAAATATCCATATATATATTCATATAAATACATATTCTTTGGATTCACATCAAAGGTATACAAAATATAATACATGATGTCAAAATGAGTGTCTTCTAGGTATAACACATAATAATGGTAATATTTCTAAGTTATACATTAATGAAAAATAATATTATTATTACACACTATCATGATGATCTATAATTTCAAATTTTTTATAGACAAACCATATATATGAATGACTTTTACCACCTCTACTTGTATGTTTAGTCTTTAACTAAAAAAATTAAATATTTCTTTTTTTGTTATTAGTTTATAGATTTGGTGAGGTTTACTGATTATATGTTATCAAGACTATGTATTGTCCAATTAAAGTTCAAATAAAAATAAAATTTGTCTTAATATTTAGTTAATATTGTGAATATAAGAATAATTTTACACCTTTCAATCCTTAATCAATTATTTATATGAAAACAATTTGTTGGTATTGAGGAAAAATCAAACTCTAGCAGATATTTCAAGAATAATTTTTTAGGATATTTATTTTTGCATGATCAATGATTCATTACTTCATAAATTTTTTTCATAATAAATACATTCCCTTTATGATTTTATGAATTTCCTTGATGAATTATGTGGACACCTTGTTTGAATCCACTTTATTATATTTATTTTAGAGGAATTTTTATCACCATGTCCTATCCTAGGAAAAGGGGAGGAGTAGTAGAATTTGGTATTTCTTGTGAATTGTATATATATGATATATTCATATGTCAGTGAAAGGATGATACATATAGATTTTCAATTATTTATCATTTCAATTAAATATTCTATATATATAGGTAAAAAGAGATAATTGTAATTTTATTAATTTGTTATCAAGTCTCATATAACACATTAAGACTACGGATTTGGTTGGATTTTTTGTCTTGACAGATAGTGTTACCATCATTGTTTGAGAAAATTAATGATATATTTAATGTTTCAATTGAAGATTTGTCATCATAGTCCATCTCAAAGGGTGGTTTGGAATGTGCTATACATATAAAAGGAAGCACCATTCAAAGAAACCCCATATATATTAATAACCTTTGAGAGAAGTTCCAATGCTGGCAGATGATATATTTGGTTTGAGATTAATAGTGTCCTAAGGGAGAGGACAAAATTTATCAGTCCAAGATATGGTCATAAAATGTTGATTTGTCGTTTTTTCTTCACATTTTTTATAATATGATTCATAGTGGTTGATGTTTTTATGGATTAATAAGTTAACATGATGTTATATATAATATTTTATGATTCGTTAGATTCATTATTTGAATTAAGGATTTGATTTCATTGATGTTGTATCATATATAAATTCTCATGTTTTAGGGTTTGAATTATTTCCTGTGATTGAAGGTTCTAGGTTGTAATGATGAAATTTTAGAATTTTTTGGATGTAAATATTTGAATATGTTTGTACTATAGAGGATTCAACTTTTATATTTTTTTGTTCAAGATTTCCACAATGCTATTTTTGATATTTCAAATTCCAGGGAAAATAGTCATGCTTCCGATAAAAATGGATAAAAATTTGTTAACATCCCTTAGAATTAAATTATTTTTATAGATCGTTTGCTATGTTTGGTTAAATTCATGATATTTCAGTTTTCATGGGTTGTATATAATTTGTTAAATTATTTATTTTTTATTGAACTTTTAAAAAAATTAATTTTTGGGAATATAATAACTTCTCATTATAGATAAATCTATGTGACACTTTGTATCATAGTATTTCTCAAAACATATTGACCTATATAATAGTTAATGAATTTTCTAGAGATTTATAAACTAGTTTTTTTAAAGGTATTATTAATCATCATATTAAAAGAAATTCATCTAAATTGAGGTAACAAATTCGGAGGATTCGAGATAATGGTATAGAGGTCCCCTTGATATTGGATTAGTGATGGTCTTATCAATTCCATATATATAATTATCATATTTATAATAATCTAATATATTATTAAGTAATAATAATTATGTAAATTTATATTATTATTATGATTATAGTGGAATATTTTCCCATCTGTATTTTATTAGGTTGACATTCACTTAACTTGATAAATGAATGAAGGTCGTGACTCCCTAGGAGACTATAGAATGGTAATTTCAAAAAACCATTAGTTTTTTTATCTATTATAATTCCTAGGGGTGGAATCCAAAGTTTAAAGAGAAGAAAATAAATTAATTGAATAAATTTTTTATTTATGTACTTTATAAATGAGTGTTTGATGGATTATACCCTATAAAAATTATCTATATATAAAACTAGAGAACTTTACAATGATGTTATGGTTTGGAGGTAAAAAAAGAATAATATGATTGTTAATACTTTATTTTGAAAAACGGTGGGGGAGGGGTGATATGAAATCCTGTGATGGAGTTCATGGGAATTAAGGATGATGATCATATGTTCTAATGTTAAAATAAACAATGGAGGTCAGGCACCTACCATAAGGGTTAATAAAAAATGTGAAAATAGTTTTCTGTTATTGGGGAAGGAGAAAAAAGATAGGCACATATTTTCTGTCATGGGAGGACCCGAAATAGTGGATCCTGATTGTATATCAAGGTATTTGGATAAAAATGTTGTGAAATAGATTCAGTTAGATGAAAACATTGTGATATTTTTTTTGAAGTATTATAAAGGTAATTACATAATTTTAAAAAAACTGTATTAAATAATTGATAAAATAGGTTTACTGAAAAATCCATAGAACCATGATAAAATGCTTCTAGAATAGTTTCATAAGTAGTGGGATTATTATTTATATTTTATAGTCCTTGAATAATTTAATTGGGAAATGAAACAATTAAAAATACCTCAAAAATTGGGTTTCAAAACATCAAATCCCTCCATTCTACACCATTCCAAACCTAACTAAATATAGAATATTCATTATCAATTATAATGGTTATTTTTTTGGATCTGTCTGTTTAAGAACCTATTAAACAATTCATTGGATGATTGGGAGTTGGTCTGTAGGTTTGTATCTTATTTTTCTTAATCACATACGTTTTCCACATGATGCTTTTTTTTACTTATATACTTTAGCATGGTGTGGAGACTCATTCTTTGATTTATATGAATTATTTTTCTAAATTCTTGAGTTGGATATAAGAAGATGGTATCTAATGTTTTTTATATAGTTTTTTTCATTAGATGGTTGATGTCCACATATTCTCACTCAGGTTACTCAGTTATATATTTCATGATTATAAATATACTGTTTCATCTAAATAATTATATGATTTTATAGAATTTATATATGTGTGTGGGTTTGTTTTGGTAACACAAATTTCGATTAAGGTTTATTTTATGAAAAAAATATGATTGAATTCTATATTCCTATGAGGGTAACACCCCAACCCAAATCATCAGGTCTGATCCAATCTTCCATATATCATAATTTGTGCATTCACAAATGAAATATGATTTCAACCAATAATAATGGTTAAAATTCCATATGTGTGGAGAATATAACCTCAATATTGATAAATACTAGTGACCATAATAGAAAATAATAACTGAAAAAAAATATGAAAGGAAATGAAAAAATTGAAATGAAAATATATAATTTCATACTTAATGGTAATCCAATGTCCTTCAAATTGGCATGTAAAGGGGTAGAGTCATAAAAAATTATAACTACAATAAATAAAATGACATCCTTTATTGTTCTTCTTTGTACCTCCACCAATCAACAGGTTCCTTCTCTTAAACCTTTTCACTAAGAAAATTCCCCTAACCCTAACCTTGATTATGATGTCTGGATATGCATCATGATTAAAATGGTGGGTGTGATTATAACCACATTATAACACCACCAACACACCCTTTAAATGATTTTTCATTGATAAAATGTTATTTAAAGATAAAAAATAAACATTTAGGAATAAAAATTATACATGTAACAAGTTTTCGTGCAATAAATAAGATTCCAAAACCCCAAGATGTACCTGCATCAAATCCATAAAGGATGGAAAATCATAACATCACTAATGAACTAGTCTGGACAAAAATTTTACCATGTATCTCATGAAAACCACAATTCAATCTTGTCTTCAAACAAAAAAACATGAATTTAATGTCTGTACTATGTCATGGGACTGGCCAAAAGGTCATCATACACTATTTCTGCCTTCAGTCAGGACAATTTTTCATCATATCCTGGCTCTTCCATAGATAAAATCTGAGGGAATTTACATTTATTCTATATGTCCTAGTCCATCGTCATCATTATTTCATGACAATATAAAATCAATAAAAGATTTAACCATGCCACAATGATCCACCTATAATATTCTAACAGAAAAAATCTTTCCAAAGGACATATAAACTACACAATAGGGAATAACATTCATATGAATGACATGAAAAATCATGTATTAACATCATTAGACACACAAAAACTAATGTTATCTAATCCATCCATGGGTCTCATGGAAAATTCACAAACACATGTTATCAATAATTGCATATTGTCTCATGGGATACACATGGACACAAAAAAAATCAAAATCACACCTGATACAATCATATAAGGCCAAAATTTATATTATTTAAACAACAATTTAGAAGAAAAATACATGATATTAATCTTTATACATCAATATTTTCAATTTAAAAATCTTAATTATTATATATATGATTCATAAAAACTAATCACACACAACTATATCAAACTCACATGGCATAGTTCTATAGTACATATTCAAAACATACATAACAAAAGTTCCTGAGTAATACTTTTTGTTGAGTAATTCAAAAAGTTTATATCCACAAAAAATGTCCAAACATAACCACCATCCCCAATGGTAGATATAGGCTTGGTTAATTTAAGAGAACCTATCAATTATCCATTTTTCTAGGTCTTACCTTCTGGTAATATAGATAATAAAAGTGTTGAGACAAACGTGAACACCCTAGGTAGTTCCATTGGTCAATCAACACTCACTAATGGTATATCTAAAAAATTTATGTAACTATTATGGAATTATTATCATTATAAATATTAAATAATGAAATTATCATGGATTGAATAATATAAAGACTAATAAAAATAAATTCTCATTCAACACCACTTATGTAGTCTCAAAAGATTTCCACATTAAAATGGTTACGGTTCACTATTTATTGTAGTCATTTTATCCTTTTGATGTCTAATATGGTTGTAACTGTGACCTATACCATGGTGTAATTGGAAACACAAACATATATAGATCAACATGGCTTCTAATGTAATTGTTTTGAGATTTTATCCACTTGTCCTCACCAAATCCTCCACCATAAGTGTGGTGATTGTTTTACGACCATGGTATATCGAAGGACCCCCATGACACCTCTTCCATGGTCATACCATGTCCTTCATTATTTTTCATTTACATTTTCATCGTACTGACAACATACCAACATATCATACACCACATCTATAGTGTAGCCCTTTCTAAATGAAAAATTATCCAAATCACAATAATGATACTCACAATCGAATAAAAATATTCATCCATTAACGGATCAATCCAGATACTCATAAATAAATGACATATGTATGTTTTCTAAAAAAAATCACCAATTATGATACATTGTAATCTCCCCTTCTATGTATTATCATCTTTCATAAGTTCCTCTAGAATTCATATTTATAAAATCAGGTCACTAATCTCAATCATCATACTCTCAATAATTTATTTTCTCATTGAAACACCCATGTCACCACATGACAAGAACACGAGGTACTATATTCCCCCCTACACCTAGTCACTCTAATCTAGAATCTCTATTAGGTCCTCTGAAAATGTTGCGTAATGATATATCTCAAGAAAATATTGATGATAACATGTTCATGATCGATATATTTCATTGATGTTGAGAATAAGGAAAACCCAATACTTTCAATTATTATATATTGGAAGGTTAATTCAATAAGATAATACGTGGATATGATTGGTTATCTCAAAAACTCAACAAAAACTACTGTTCCAACTTCAATTACAACCCCATGAAATTATTCTCTAATTGACGTGACACCCAGAGGAAGACCCAATAACGAAATGAATGACATAAGATGTACCATATACCATACGCATCCTAAAAATAAAAAATACAAACAACTTTTAACAAAATATTAAAGAGTTGGATAACCATCTATAATGAGACTAAAAATGTATTTATAAATATGAACAATAAAATTAGTGTTGTACACACTCTATTTCAATGAATGTTTCTCGTTACACACTCAAACAATTCCTATAATTCATGAACAAATAACATCCTCATGAATCTAAATAATCATCTATAATTATCTATATGTCTATATATGATATTTTGTATGTAACATTTACTATTTCACCAAAACATTCAAAATGAATTCCCAAAACAACAATGTAAAACATGCTTCCCAATATAATATGATAATAAAATGAACTCCCAGAAGACCTATAATCTATAATCCATTTATTAGGAAAAATTCATCTATAGTGTGAGCATATTAGATTTGAAGGGAATGGGAAAAGTTCATCAACCAATCAATAATCACCCAAATAGAATCTCATGTAAATGGGGTACAAGGTAACTCCATCATGAAGTAAATTTTAAATAATATAACAATCAAATAAAAGCATGAATTAGATGGAGATAAATACCATAATTTTTATGCTATACTATAATCCTTACAGAGGAGACACATTGTGAAAACAAACTATATTCCGCCATATCATACTAGGCCATAATAACTTACGTCAGATGTCGTGGTACATTTTCATTAACCCTAAATTCACTAAACACATGGATGTTTCATAGTATTTTATCACTTAATACCTCAATTAATTTTGAATAACTTTCCTCCCTTGTCCATAGATCCCATTTTCTTCACCTATAGACCACCCTAGAACATAAAAATCCCCCCTCAAGTGTTCTTGTATCACTATATACTCGTGTTATAAATCAAGATTCACAATCACATGTTCCACCAAATATTATATAATACATAATTAAAAAATTGTTATCACAACATAATCCTTAAATTATTATATAGAAAACTCCTCGATAACACTCATTATATTCCATTAACATTATGAAGGGAACTCTCAATGTTTTAACATTTCAATATATTTCATACTATGAAAAAAATGACATTACCATTTCCCAGAGCATAATATATTTCATATTATTTTATATATACATATATATATATATATATCAACATGATGCATTGTACTTATGTTTTTATCCCACATAGTTAACACATATCATATTCTATTGTGGTCCTTATTAATAAAAACTATATCACTGAAGAGATAATGCCACAAAAATTATAATGTTTATATCAATTGGGAACATATTTTGTACATTTATTGGTTGATCATCTCTGGGGGTTACAATAAATGTGACCCATAAGTTACTAAAATATCTATCTATTGTTCAAAAGCTCATATCTTAATAACTGAGGTTTTATAGTATACTATATATCAAATACCAATATCATGATGGACCAAAACCAAGGATAACATCACACTTATCCTAATCTATAAGAGGGACTCGACATAAGTATATATAAAATATAATTTCAATTATCTCTTAGTAATAAACTTTATAAGAGTTTCTTAATGGGGTAAGGAATGTTTGACACTTATTTCATATACATATATACTGAAGAATCATGTAATCTATAATAAAATTATGATTGAATGTCCATGACATTACTAGATCCACCATCTCATGGTCCATAGAAATCGCATCCATAGAGATCCCTTTTCATTTTTAATTAACTTCATAAATCAAGAAATTACACATTCAATTAAAGTTATAATGAAATAGATCTCACTATATACCCAACACACTATCATGGTCACATTAAGGTAACTCATAAGTTTGTGAATATATAAAGATATTTACAAAAAACCACAATTAATCATTATTGATAAGGATGGAATTACTTGTTTATGAGAGACATGAAAAGTAATTCGGATTTTTTAAAAAAAAATCATATTAAGGTTATCATGGATGTGGTATTTATCGTTACATACTATTTTGAGGAAATTTCCCTCACTAACCTACACCTATTAGTATTATAAATAATGATCACACTTATAGAATAACTCAGATCACCATAATTTATTAATATGATCATCAATCCTAAAGAATTGGTATCAATTCATTATGGAATCTATTTCAAACATCATATTACCAACATGAAACTGTATAAAACTTTACACCTTTATTGATAACAATATCGAAGTACCCAATGGATATTTTCTCATTATAATAAAATATTCACCTTAATGTTCACATATTCCCCCTTAGGTTTCAATAACTCATGAACCTCTAGAAGATACATGGGAACTCATATTTTTTTCACTATGAACATGTGTTTGATCTAAAATTCAATTCAAAAATATAATAGATGGCCAGAAAACACATCTATAAGTACATCCTGATTGATGTACACCACTAGTGAGAATGAAGATGATATTTTTGGCTATAAGAAAAGAACCAACCTATCTATTTCTATTATAATATCCCCATGTTGAGTTATTTTTGGTCCCACTCACTAGTCCAAGAATAATATATTTCCCTTTGGGGTAGTAAATGATACAAATCTATAATATCAATCGACGTGTTCTAGTTAACATGTCAACTAATCCATGCTAAACATATCTTCAAATATTGTAATATCATGGATCATGAATTACTATATAATTTCATAACCAACATTTACAATGTAATATCATCGACATCTCTTAAGAATGTCCAATTTCTTCCCCGTTGGTGTATCAATAGAAATTTATTCAAAAGATAAATATAATTTTCGTTCATGTTTAGAAAAAACACAATCTATATATAATTATATTTGAGTCGCTAATATCAAAAAAATGATTATAAATACTATTTATAATTAGTAGTATAACAAGGAAAATTGATGGTTCCTCGATGAAATGACTTAGTATGTGGTCTAATATATACATTATTTATTCTTATGAACTATGGTATTTACCCTACAGTGACTGACTCACATGGTTCACTGATGTCTGTGGTGTTATAGTGTACTAATATCACATATTTGAAATAATATTATACAATAAGTCTCTAGATAACCCGTCTTGAAACTTGTGTGATATTTTATTTGAGTCCTTGTTAATTTTTTCCATAAGCCAAACTCTATCAAAAGTTGAAAAAATGAAGATCATCTCATCCCACTAAATGTGTTTAAGAACATGTTCTCTACACTATCTTTCAACTACAGCTCTGTCCTGAAATTATAGTCATCATCTTACGTATACTAGAACTATCACTAGTAGTTTCACCAATGTTAAAATGAAAACTCAGAGCTTTTTTCACATATGGACCCTTCTTGATAATCAGGTTTTTTAAAGTCATCCATTCATATTTTGTAATGTCTATGTTCCTATCTTGGAATCTCAAAAATGGTAGGAGGATATTCTTGGACATACTAGGCTTATATATATTGGTCTTATGTTTTATAAGATTAGAGTGATGCAAATCTATAAATCATGTTGAGTAACAATACACTATCACAAAGCCCCAATAAAGCTTTGTAAACTCGAAATAATGGTGAAAAGCTGGTGTACTGGGAAATAACTTTTTGAAGAAAAGGACATTCATGTTCATCCAATTAAAAAATTCACATATTGTAGGATAGATCATAATGTCCAAACTCCTTATTATGGATCAATGAAACATGAATTTAGATAGCCATAACCATCTATCCACCATGAAATCTTCAAGATCAATATACGACCACTTGATATGAATCATTTCCTCAATATCATGAGGTCATTCAAGGACCATGATGGATTCAATGTACTAGAGATGAATGTCAGAATCATTTTTTACCAATTTCATTAATAATCTACCACCTAGAATATGCACTCTATGTAAGAATATTGGATGATTTGGAACATATTCCTAAAATACTAAAGTGGAAACCAATTAATGATCAATGGAATTATCCTACACATATATTATTATAATTGAAACAAATTCCATCAATAGAGCATCTAATGTTGCATCTCTTAGTGTAAAAATATGATGACTTTGAGGTGGTTATGTTTGAAATGAATTTATATTATTAGAAAAAATATATCTTGTTACATAGATAACAACCAATTTATTTCATAGGCACACAAAAAGTAATTTAATTGATAACAAATCCTAGAATGCTTCTCACAAAAAGTTCTGTAACTCTATTTATATTTTTCAAAGATGAAACATATTTTTCAATAACAAAATGTTGGTCTCTATAATATTTATATATCAATATACATATGTACAAGCTTAGGTTCAACTAACAAATTCTACAATAGACATATCAAAACAATATGGAAAACATATATGTATATGTATATTTTTTACATCAATAAATGAATTTAATTAAATAACTATAATGGAAGAATCAACTATATTTAATTAATGATATTTTATCTTATGTGACTTTTCTTGATTAATGAACAGAAAAAACAAAAATAATATAGTAATAACTCAATATAATTTATACCAACATGAATATGTAAAAACATAAATATGATAGGGGACCCTATATGGTATATTAGTGGTTTGTTTCACATTTTTTGGATATGAACACATGTCACTCTGCAACATGAATTCAATAAATACTAACCAATTTGACCCCTCCTTAGCTCATTGTTGACCAGAAGGGAAAAAACAAAGCATCCCCTAGTACATTATAGTAACACCAATGATTAAGGAAATGGTTATAAGACAATTTTCCAAAATTTCTTTTACATGACTCTGAATATGATAGATGGTTCTAAATAGTTTCATGTGACTAAATTCAATTATTTGGGAGACAATAAAATCATTATCAATAAAGGCGAAAATCAATAATAACATAGAATAAAGAAGAAAAATAAATAAGGAATAAATGTAAAAAGTGATTAGAATGTGTCTCCTCTTATAAATAATGATAAACCAAGGTACCCTAAAGTGGATGGTCGAAAAAGCATATAATATTATGTTTTTAAATAAAACATTATGGAATGATAATAAATTCTTTCCTGGAACCACTCACATAGCTATTATGATCCATATCCTAGATCCATTTTGTTGAAGAATTTATTTTCTTTTATCCCTAATAATGAGTTCTACACACACATAGAAATTTCCATGTTTAGTAATGTTATAAACCCCATATGACACAACCAATTCATCCCTTACACACATTCACATTATAATGAGATTAGCTAATGAAAATAAATAAAAATATAATAAAATACTAAAATATTGTTTTGAGTGTTCATGAACCAACCAATTCTACTCAAACCCTGATCAAATATACTTAATCTACACTCTTAAAATATAATCATAAAGCATTTTATGAAATAGTGCTCAAAACAATGAGGAAATATACCACTTTATATCCACATGTATAATGAGTCTCTAGTTATGCAATAATATTTTCATGTCCCAAGTTATTTACAAGTGGAGAAAAAATCATTAACCTTATTTCTACCATAAGATGGGAAATTAGGTCAAAATATATAGAAATATACTTAGTTATGACCTCAAATACTTCATAATGATATCTTATATATAGTAAAATTTCATTCATTATAACAGGTCAACATTCTCCCTCACTATGGGATTACCAATAAAGAAAATCCAATCATCCAATTTTTAATATATGAAAGGCCTCTAATAGACATCATTTTCACAAAACAAGGCATAAAGTGAATATTAATTACATAAAAAATCATTCATGAACATTAGAAGATATTCATACTCACATGTGGTGATACTAAAACATTGTTCTTACAGGTACACATGCATTCACATGTGATCATGCATCAATCATGGACTGATGGGAATAATGTGCACACACATTTTATCAAAATAATTACTGACAAATGTATATAAGATCAAAATTCATATCATGATAAAAATAATATATGTGGAAACTAAAAGGTATGTTAATTCATATCTCATGATAGAAAACATTAAAGTTGTTGTTTTTGAAGATTTAAATATCCAAAATTTCTCACCTAATAATATATAAAAATCATATTAAAATAATCCCATGATTGGATTCCACATACATATAACAAGGATCATTGAAAGAGTATAATTGATGAATACAAAAAGATATTATATTCACATCATCCTAAAAATAGAAACCATTATCTTCAATGGTAGGTCTATGTCCAATAGAGAAAATATATACCAAAAAGCTTCCATTTTTAGACGTATGATATTCCAGTACAGCCAAATAAAAAATAAGTAACTTGAAAAATAATTAACTAGGAATAGAAGGGTCCATTAAACACTAACCATAAGTTTTTCTGGACATGAATTATAAACTTTTATAAATTAACCTATTGTCAAATAATGTTTTTAGTATTTATATCTTATTAATTAAAATAGTGGGGATTAAAATATAAATCACATTCAAGACCACTCATAATGAGGTTCATGTTTTCCATAAAAAAATTATTCGGAAAAATGAATAATGGATGTTGTTTTGTCTATTATCACAATATAACAACCATAATTATATCATCAACCATGGCTATGGTTGTCTAAAACATACTAGCCTTTGTTTAATGACACATCTACCCACAATGGTGTTTTATTGAGATCCTAACTATTTTCCCCCACCTTGGTCTATATCATTGGTGTAGTGAGGTAACATTATTTGTAGTCCATAGATGGAATTCCAATGAATAATTACCATTTACACCCATTGATGATTCACATATCACCTTTCCCATTACTTCATCGATCACAATAAAGAACATTGTAGTCATGGTTCACCCTATATTGGAGAGAAAAGCTCCAAAACTACTGAAAGAAACTCAAAATCACCTCAATAATCCCACAAGAATGGATCCACAAATATACACATATTAAAGGTATATAGATAAGTTTTTACAAACATGAAAAAAAAATTTCTAATACATTATATTTACTTCTCATAAAATTTGATAGATTTTGTAAATTGTGTAAAAATGAGGGATTAAACTACTATTGTTATTGCTTCATTGAGTAAGAAATTTTTTAATGTTATTATCCAGTATATTCTTAGTTTTTTTATTTATCATATTGTTGAAATTTTTAAAACTTATAAGAAGAAGAGATTGATGTTATATGCTTGTTTTTTAGTAATAGAGTTGTTTTTATTTTGTTGGTACATCAAATATCATGTTTGATTAAATTTTGTTTTCTAAATTTGAATTAATAGATAAGGGTATTTATATTTTTTATAATTGATTTATTTTTTTGATTTGTGTTGAGTGAATACATGGACATGAGTTCATAAAACCCCTATTTATATGCCGGTAAATGGTTTTTAATGATAAGTTGTTATATTGAAAACATCCAAAAAGGGTGTAGGTACCCTTTGGTTATTTATAGATATTTATTATTCAATCACCCCACATTGATATTATTATTGTTATATTAATTATGAGGTGTGGATTGAGGGTAATTTCGCCATTTATATTATAATGATGCCCATTCATTGGGTATTTCCAATGTATTCAGAGTTCCCACATGGTTTAATTGAAAAAAACATGTGCGTGTGTGTTATTTTTTTAAAATATTGAGTAAATGTTGTGTAGGATAACTATTAAGAAAAATAATGTTTATTTTCTCATAACAATCATGCGATTTTATAATGATTCATGAAAATTTAGGTTTTTTTGTAAAATATATTTGTTGATTGCTGAATTTTCATATTCTTAGGGTATATTGTATGTCTTATTGATTATTTATAAGGTTATGTACTCAACACATATTTCTATATCTTGGTTCTAATATAGAGGATAATGAATATATTTGATGGTTTCATGAATATGGATTTTATTGGAAAATGAAATGATACAAACAATGTGGAGGATAGATAATGATGTTTTGTATATGGAAGATGATTCTTATGTATAGTCGGTATTTTTATCATTGAAGTAATTTATATTTATATCACTTATGAATGTTTAAAAAAATTATATTAATGTATTTTATTTTTTATTATTTTTTAGAGGACATGGAATTATCTTTTTTCTTAGTATTAACCATTATAGGTGTTATTAGTTTTTATTCACTATAAATCATTTTAACATATGGGATGTTCTTAGGGGTTAATAGAATTATTAATATAAAAAATTTAAACTATAGAAAAAACATGTATTAATGATATTAAAATTGATATTGGTTTTTTTGTTGGTATTTAGTATGTATTGAGATTGAATGTTAAAAACACAAAAATGGTCATAAATTTTTTTAATCATAAAAGTTATAGAGTAACCTAATTTTCCTGGGATATTTTAGAATTTGAATTTTAAATTAGCTCAGAAGGAGTTAGTTTAGTTTTTGTTTTCTTAAATGAGGTCTCTCGGCTAAATAGGGTCAAGTTGATACTTTTCTCTAAGGCATCAGGTAATACTATTATCGGGATTAAATAAAATATACATAGATGTTTTGATTGTTGAAATTTTTTTATTGTAAATAAAATTTTGAAATTTAAATATGAAGTTATATTCACATAGTTTTAGAATCTTGAGATTGAAAATGGTTTTCCTTATGTGATACTACCAAATGTAGTTTTTGGATAATAGTTGATAATTAATTTTGGGTGGATATGCATTATTATGAATGTTTACATGGTATTTTGGTATTACCTATGGTTGTTTACTACATGTTTGGTATGAATCATTGATATAAGTTTGTATATCAAACCAATTAGTCTAGATCATTGTAATAATCTCCCAATAATTCATTATAGGATTCCAAAAAATTGTTGACACATTAAAGTCTTAAAAATTTGAAAAATGACCACATTATAAATGTTAAATGAGTTATTTTTTGGTTACTAACTTCTTTCAAAATCTATGTCCCACATTTATTGAGAAATTTCCATGATTTATTTTTATTTTATTCCCTTGTTCTTGAGTTTTACTTTTTTGATGAAAAAATATTACAATTTTTTTCTAGAATTAATATAATATTTTTATATAATGTTATATATCAGGTCAAAATTTTTCATTGGGAGTTGTAATTAAAAATTATATTAATATATTGAATCATTTAGGTTGAATACTTCTTTTCAAATGGACATTTTTATAGTTTATAAAATTAGATTTATGAGTGGTTATTATTTTTGGTCTGGAATGGGAATTCCGGTTGTTATTATTGGGTTAAATTTTTTTTTCTAATGGTGTAAAATGATATTTTTTATGAACTTTGAATGATAGTTTTGGATTTAAATATTTTTAATGGTAGTATTAATTTCTAGAGTAAAACTGTGGGTTCAAATACATTCACCCTTAATCACTATAATAGTAGGAAGATCATTTTAAATATTGGTCATTATAAATGGGTTTTAATCAATTTATATAATTTTTTAGAAATATCTCTAATAATTTTTAAAATAATTGAAAATAGTTTTTAAATGGGTTAGGAATAAGTGTTTTATAATAAAATTTTCCTTTTAAATAAAAAGTATTTTATACTATAAATTCGGTGGACATGCATGATTTTCAATGTTAAAAAAATGTAACATAAGGATGTTGGTATTAATTCCTAGTATATAATTTATTTTATAATGTGATATGGGTTGTCCCAATTTAGAGTAGGATTTATCTTTGTTTTAAGTAGTAAAAATACGAGTTAACTAAATGGGATGTGGTATTTCTCCATCATTGGATATTTATAGTGGGAAATATATATAAGAGTGTAGTGGGTATAATCATTTATATTAATGTAAAATATTATTTCTTGTATTTAATTAATTTTTTATATATAGAATAGGTATATTTAATTACTACATTAATATAGATTCTCCTTTGAACATATATATTATTTTTAGTGTGTATTATTTCATGATAAATCAGTCATATGTTTTGGATTGATTAGAAGAATATTTTTGTCTAATATTATTTTATTGTGGATTATTATAATTATTTCATCCATTTATGGTTTTTCACATTGGGTGATTTTATGTTAATTTATTATGTGTTGATCAAAACCTATATCCCAACATGTAATCTAGTGGAACAATAATAATTCATATTGTTTTGAATAATTTTTTTATTGTTTTTTGTTCTGTTGATATGTCTATAAGGG
This sequence comes from Viscum album, assembly GCA_963277665.1. Taxonomy (NCBI): domain Eukaryota; kingdom Viridiplantae; phylum Streptophyta; class Magnoliopsida; order Santalales; family Viscaceae; genus Viscum; species Viscum album. The sequence continues at coordinate 1,247,444,314 of OY728147.1, forward strand.
AATAATTGAATGGACTATTGAGACTCACTAGGGTAATATTTTTTATTTACCTATGTTGGAATGATATTAATTTATTTTTTGGTGTTTTTACATTTTGGTTGTCATGTTGAGATAATTGTAATGTGATATTGCACCATAGTAACATGTTATATTCAATTTGTGTAGAAACTTATGTTAAGAACTCATTAAATCATTTTGAAATGCGGATAAATATTATGATTTTATAGATAATGGATTATGTAATATTAATTTTCTCAATTGTTTGTCTTTGAAATTACAATATTATTTAGGGTTGAAACAGAAAGGAAATATAGTAGATTCATGGTAGATAGAACTGATAGATGGGAACATTTATCATTTATGTTCCATAATATAGGAATTTATTTCTATTTAGTGTTTTGATGTTATATAAAATTATTTATATAGTATATGTAATGATTTCAAAAATATTGAACCTTGAATATGTTCTACACTAGGATTAAATAGATTTGGGAAGTGTATAATCGAATGGATATCTTCGGAATTTTTATAATAATTATGGTGTCTAAAGGAATTGTTATTTGGTGATTCTAGTATTGGTGGATAATTTTTGGAAATTTTTGAATGGATTGTTCACTAATCATAATAATCCGTGTCTATTATTAGTATAATTAGTTCACTAGGAATTTAATGTTCTATATTGGTGGAAATGTTTAACTTTGTAAGAGTCCAATATTTAAAAAATGAATTCTTATAGTGATTATTGATTTTCAATGACTAGTCTTAAAAGTAAAACATATCGTATCCAATATTATAATTAACCAAATATGCTGATGTGGATGATTTTCCCATGTTATCATGGAATTTTGGAGATAATATGGTAATTTACATGGAGTGATAAATCATAGTAGATGTCGATTCTAGGATAATCATAAAATTTGATTATAGAGAATAACTTGGGATGAAATGAGGGATATTGGAATTGGTAATATTATAAATAGATGATGTCACAAATCATTAATTTTACCTCCATTTTTTTCAAAATGTGAATCACAAATTATGTTAAATTTAAAGACTAAATTATACAATAACCTTAGGTAAATATTGGTAATGAATCCTTTAGATAATTATTTTCGTACGTATTGAAATTGGTTTTAAAAGATATGGAAGGAATCACAATGGAAAAACATTATTATGTATGGTTTTGATATTATTTATAGTTTAAATGTTTGAAGATCACTGCCACTATATTCTCTATTATTGTAATATAGATTTTTTACTTTAATGGATTTTTAGGTGTTCATCATACATGATAAATAGGAGTTAGAGAGTTGAAATTCATTGTAAAATTCATAGGATGAATGATGGGATCATTACTAGAGTAATTACACTAAATTTTTTAGTGGTTTATATTTGTTTTATTGTTTTATTAAATTTTATAGAATTAATTTTCTTGGAGGATAAAATTTTAAAGATATTGTTTTTGAGAAGAATAATATGTTGTTCATCAGTCATTTTATACTATTTTAAGATATATTTTAGTGTTTTTGGAGTAATTTGGATATAGTATGATGTTATTTAAGGTTGAGGTGTTTGGATGTTTTTATTAATATTAATGGTGAATTTTGGTTGACTCTAGAGGGATGTATAATTACTAAGAATTACCAATGACTAAGGAATCATTTCTTGTGACCTAGAAACCAAGAAAAATGCAACTATACTATTGGTTCATAATCCATGTTACTATGTACTCATGTCATTAATAATTTTAATATTCATATAAAACAACATTTTAAAATTTAATGTCTTCTTTTATCCCACATATTGTCCTTTACTAAAAAGAGTGTCTTCATTGGGTTATTTTGTTTGGAAATTTTATCGATCAATCCCATTATATTTCTTCTTCCTGGAATGTTTATATATTTGGATACCATATCATATTTTTATCTCTTAATTCTTCATATATTCATTTTTCCTTCAGGTTTAATTTTTTTCAATAAGGGTGTTTAATCATTGAATATGTAAAACCATTCATTTTATTTTCATTATTTACTAAGGTTGTGGGGGGATCTTAGTATTATGAATCTTGGGTTGGGATGTGGGGTTTTGCTTCACCATTAGGCTGCTTTATATATCACTTCATTGAAATAAATTTTTTAGAAAACACAATATTCTTTATTTTTGAGTTTTTATTATATTATTTAATAGTATTAAGATAATTTATTTATTATTTGATGATTCTTTATGAAAATGATCATTTTATTAAATAATTTTTTTATAAAAATGTCATGGGATTTTTTGTTTTGTTTTTTACTGTTTAATAAATGGGTTAAATCATTAATCTATATAAAAAATATGGATGTTAAAATTTATATATGATTACCTCATTGAGATATAATGAAATTTCTTCTTTATTATTTTTTCTTAATATGTTATTTGGGATTGTTATTATTTCGTACTGTGTTATTTTTTTGGAATATACAGATGATAATATTTTAGAAATTCATTTATTTTCTTAATTTATATTATTTCGATAGTTCACTATGTTACATGGATAAAATTAATATTTAATATTATCATTTAATTTCAGGTTTAATTTATTGTTATGCATTATAATAGATTGAATTTATTTACATGTGTTAGGTGAGGGCTTGGACATTTTTTGGGAAAACTCTATAATGGGTTTACTTACCATTTTTGGAAAGGATAATTACATATTGTGAAAAAAACACTCATATGGGTGTAGAGAATAATTATCTAATGGTCTGGAAATGTTGCAGAGAACTCACACTTGGGTGTAGATATTTTTTTTGTAATGTTAAGATAATTTTTAGGGTTATTCAGTCCACTAATGAGTAGACAAAACACATTAATTATTTTAATAACTAATTTAATATTACCTGTATATTACAATGGGAAAATATATGTTTGTTTTCTTTATTTTTAATATATTTAATTAATATTATATAAAATATAGATTATAAAAATTCTTATTAACTATTATATTGATTTCATGTGCTTCAAAAAATCATTGGATTTGGGAATTCATTATAAAATGAATTTTTATATTTGTACCTTTCTACATTTTTATAGTATATGGGACATCATGATTATATCATACTGGTGTATATATTCACCCTATTCATAGATATATTAGCATCATGTAGAGGATATGTACTTCAGATTCTAGTTTCTTCGAAACTTCTTCATTTAATTGGATGGAGTAGTGATGATATCATATAAGATGATTAAATAAGATGTCTTGGAACTATTGTTTGTAACTATTGTAATTTGTGGAAATTGAATCATATGGTTCATTATGATACTATTTTTCTAATGGTTTTATGTATGAATAACATTCATGGTGTCCGAAACATAATATTTTATAGAGAAATTCATATTATGAGAGTTCTAATATAATACATTTCACCATGGAATGGGTCAGTAATTTTTATATACAATAACTAAGGTGGTAGTAAAATGATGGAACAAAGGGTGGTTTATCAGTATAAATTAGTTTTAGTGGCGTATGAGAAGTCCAAAATGGACTAGAAGTTTCAAATAGTATCATTTTAGGTGGGTAATTTTCCGGAACTGTTAGAAATATGTTGTTCTTAAAATCTAGATGTAACTGATAAAAATATATAATCCCCATCCATATAATTATGGCTCATCTTCCACCAAATTTGATGAATGAAAATAATTGTTGGATTCATGAATATTTGATCAAGTTTATTTTTCAAAAATGTGGTTACTTGGAAAAAGTAAATCAATATAGGATAAGTATTCTGTGCCAAATGGATCACTAAAATATTGATTTCAAGGAATTCCATTAATTTTGTCTGATAGTTTCTTTTTTTTATAGAGTGAATGAAAAATAGATCAAAGGATGAATAGTTGAATTATATTTTTTATTTTAATAAATATAAATTCATTCATCATATAATACAACCTCTAATATAGCTGTGGTGAATGTGGAATAATTAGTTATAAGATTAATAATGTGTACACTAATTTTCATTAATACATAGGTCTATTTAGAAAATATTTTTTGATGAGATTATTTATTTGTCTATATTTCACTTCAAATTTCACGATGGGTGATATTATGTATTTAAAATTAATGTTAGGTTTTTATTAATTGGATGAACAATTTTATAATTTAAATTCAATATTGATATTTATAATAAAGATTAACTATTTTTTAGTGACCTAATTGGGTAAATATTGGTAGTCCACTTTATGGGACAAATGAATCTAATTTAGTAGATTTTAAAGTTTAAAATAGTTTAGATCCAATTTTGGTGGTCAATATAGATTCATTGGTTTAAATTTTTATAAATAATTTTTGTAAATAATATTATTAATTACGTAAAAAAATTTAACTGTTTTCATATTTTTCGTTCAATGTGAAAATTCAATGTTGAAAAAACTATTTATTTACCAGGCTTGAAAAAGTAATGAATTATATATTTTAAAACAATATTAATAGTTAGGCATTGTTTTGGTTTTTGTAGGGGTGTTTCTATGATCATTGTTTTTATATCTTGGTGTTATATTGGTGTGAATATATGGTTATATGAATATTTTTTAATTATTTTGGTTGAAAGGATTTTAATTTTTTATAATATATTATACGGAAATGGTGTTTTTCAATATGATTTGTCCTTTTGGCCACTATATAATACTATATATTGGTTTTAAAAATTGAATAATATTTATGGTTTGGAATTGGTTTCAAGATTTTGTGAGTCATAATTACGGTAAATTTGAAAAGATTTCATAATTCTGTAAATTTTATTTTGTTAAATGTGTAATGAAACAAATTTTTTTATTGATATCAAATGAAATATTTCATTCATTTTTGTGGAAATGCTTGATTTTTATAAATAAAAAAATTATAAACCTTGTATCATTGTGAATTTCTTTACATAGAATTGTATTTTTTTGTTAGGAAGGTGTTCAATGGATAAATATAGATTTTATGTCCCATTCAATGTTTAAAATAACATGTAATATTAGGGTGGACTGTGGTTTATCATTCTTTATATGTTTATATTGTGAAAAAGATATTATATTAGAGAGGGTTTCCACATTAACATAATATTATGCTTTAATTTTAATTGTGATTAATCCAAATGAGATTGATAGACTAGGGATACCACCATAAAACTATATTTTCATTACTATATGATATATATATGAGTTGTTTAGGATTTATTTAAAGGGGATAACATGGTCTAGGGATGTTGATATTTTTAGAAGAATCATTTGTTCTATCAGATGTCAATTGTCTTCATGGTTTTTAGGATCCATCAGAGATTGTTCTTCACATTGATTTATTCCATGTTAATATAGTCTAGAATATTTAAGATGTGTATTCTATGTAATTTTTTAGTGGATGATACATATATCTCATTGTTTTTATATATATTTTTTATTCCATTTATTGTTTATTCCCATAATTCAATTTAATGAGGGAATCGTATATATTTCCTTGGAGTTTTGGTTTTGTATTTCTAATAGATTTAATGATTTTGATCGCACATGTGTTAAAATTATTGGAATGAACTGACCTTGTACAACCACTAATTGGATTTATGATCCACCCCCCACATACACGAGATGATTCCACAATCCCTCTTGGATAATGATAAAAATCAAGGGTATCATACATAACCATTGGGGGAGGTTCCACACATAGGGAACCAAATAAAAATATCCCAAAATCACCTAACCAAAAAAAATTCAACAAATATTCAAAATGAAATATTATTTAAATAACCAACCAACAAGTTACACAAAACCTGTATGAAAGAAAAATGAAAACAAAAAAAGAATAATTAGATTCATTCCAGGATCCAACATGTTCTATGAAACTAATTGTCTAATAAAAAAAGCCATGTAACTCTACTCTCATCACCATTTTCTAAACCACAACCACATCCCATTGAGTACAGAAATACTTCTAATAGGAAAGAAAATCACTAAAAGAACATTAGTAATACAAAAATACTACATACCAACCAATGTGAGTATATAGTGTGTGATATGAAAAGTGTATGATTCCACCATGTGTCCAATTAATTCCTTCTATAAATGAATCCAAACTCACTAGTGTGGAAATAATAGAAAAAATATATTTTTTCATGTTCTTATACAAAATATTATAAAAAAGTAAATAACATGAGTTTTCTCAATTTATTTCATTCATAAATCAAACCATTAAACTGTTTTACCAAAAAACAATCCATTACATTGTCCAAACATTTTCCTTATAAAAAACTAATGTTTTAAAAATAATGGAAACCATGGATTAAAATATTTCAAAATAAACATATCCAACAATGTAACTCTGAGAAATATTACCTAAATTTTCATTAAAATGTATTTACACACCCAATAGTAATTGAAATAATGAAACAAGGTATATAACAATAAAACAAAACTATTTAATGACATAAAAATCAAATAAATGGATAGAGAAAACATGCCAAAAATATAATGAATCTACAAGAGGATCAAAAAATCAATCAATTTGATCCCTTAAAAAATAGAACACATTCCAATATATACAATAAATTCCATAACATATGATAAATAGAATGAGTGAAAACCAAAAGTGAGGAAATAAAATAAAATTACATGAAATGTAGACCTATCTACTTTCAATATAATACTCAAAAATTCAACCCCTTAGTGTATCTAATTATTATATTAAATTTAAATCCGATTTCATGGAAAACATAAAACTTGGTGGGTCTAACAAGTGTTAAAACTCAAACTACTCAACAATTTTCATGTTATCCTTAATTAAATTCTGCAATATTCTCATGGAATGATTATGGAGAGTGGACCTGAAATATACATTCATCACATTTCAATAACAACCCCATATAGAAAATAGATAAAACATGTATCCCACACATACAAAACTACCCCTAATATGATCCTAAAAAACATGTACATTATTAACCTCATCATAAATAATCCAACATATAGATATGCATAAAAATCAAAATAACCCAATGGGACAAACAAGGCTATAATAGAGATAAAATGACATGTTTCAACTCAAATTTCACCTAAATTATATAAATTTGGAAATCCCCCACTAACAAAATCTTTATTTTAGAAAAAAATTACAAAATGGCATAAAAAATTCCTTGAACAACTAAATAAGTCAAGAGAAACACCATTTTCAATTTATAAAATCAAACCACCCATTTTAAAAAGAGAATAAAATTTGAAAATTAAAATCATGTTCACTTTTAAAACATCATTTGTTTTAAATAATAATTAAAAAATTAATTTCACAAGGGAAACCACTTTAGAGTTTTATCAAACACAATGAATCCATAAAACATTAATTTTGCATCAGATTTCATTTTTCGAAGAAATTCAGTCACATTTTTCTAATAGATATACCATTTCAGCACATGAAACCATTTTCAAACCTATAAAAGCTAGAATATACTAAATTATATTAACTATAAAACTCATTTAATTCATCAATAATTCATTAAAGTCTTAAATAAATTTAATTGACTAAGAAAACTGAACACAAATGGGGGAATCTCTACAACATCAATGAAAAACATTTAACGAAGAATCTTAATAAAACTAAAAACCATTACAAATTAAAATATCAAATTTCATAATACCATATATAATAAATAATCCAAAAAATAGAAAATTGGGTTAGAGGATAAGGGGTAAATGAATGAAAACAAAATATACACAAGAAGAAACCCCTATCCTTTTCAATACGGTGATCAATAACCCAAAAACAACCATCAAGTCACCATAGAAGAACTTTTTAGAGAAACAAAATCCTAGAAAATGCCTTCAATCATTTTTGTAAAAATGGGGTGTCATGGGGTGGAGGCGCCAATTAAAATTTGTTAGAAAATACAAAAAACCCCATCCTATAATAGATTTTTGTTTGTCTCTAATGGTTTGTCAAATGGATCACGGACCGTGCATCTTCCACTATATCAAACTCCCATAACGCATGGATTTTCTCACATAGTACCCTTAATAAATAAGAGGATGCGTATTCTCTACTACCTCACCAAAATGAAGATGAATGGTTTACTCTATGGTTCCCACATGGATTTAATACTATAAACTATTACCATTCAACCTATAAAAAGACTTAAAAACTCCAATTTTTAAACCAAAACACTACTAAACCCTAGGGGAAAATAAACAATAATAAAAAAATTCTTATGAGACCATGTGGTGTCATAAAAACTGAAAAATCAACATTCATTTACTATAATTTACTAATTAAAAATAAAATGAAAATAATAAGCCATAACACACCCTCCATAAGGATATGAGATTTGGAATATTAACCACTAGAATCGTCTCTATGATGAAACACTAGTGATATAAAAGATTCTCACAACCAAATCACAAAATCTCTATGGATAGTAAGAGATTGTATGGAAATCACTAATATACTACCGTCTATATGAAAAAAATTAAAAATAGAGACCAAGAGTGAGTCTCCCCACTATTTAGAAATATCCTAAATTTTGCTACACAAATGTAATCCTCAAGAGAATACATCCACTATAGGAATAATATCCATGAATCTATAATGAATATATAGAAAAAAATATCACTTCCTTAAAGTAGAACAGACCCAAACAACTCATAGACCACATGGTTGGGCCATAATGAAAATTAAAAAACACCTAAAAAAGGGTAAATATAAAATAATTCCACAAAATGATAATACATGGGGCCTAGACCTAGTCACTAAATTATTGGTGTTAACTAGAACATGAGGATGGACAACCATCCAAAAGAAATCCCCACAAATCTCTCACAATCAAGTGCTCAAAGGAAAAAGGTAACAATCCATCCTATTTACCCTCACACATCTCATAAATTCACATACACCCACATAAATAAGAAACAATCATTTAAAAGGGAAACAATATAATAATTAAATGAAGGATTTAGAATAATTAAAATCAAACAACAAGGCCTGAATAAATGATAAAAACATAAGGCATCAATCAAGTCATTAGGTGCACAATAAAACCATAATGAATTTCAAGAAAACCCTCCCATTTATATTAAATTATAAGGAACATGATAATAACATTTTATTTCCTTAATCACCATTTTTGAATCACCTAAAAATTTCTATATAGTTAAAACAAAAAAGAAATAAAGACTTTTTTTGGACTCATTCAATTATTTTTCCCAAAAACTAGGGAGTGAGAAAATCGATTATTTTCTAAAACTAAATTACAAATCCCTTCCAAAATCCAATTAATATTGATATAAAATAAAAATCATGTATTATGATTACGAAAATAGAAATATTAATACATTTCCATGGTTGAATTCCCACATAAAAACCTCCATCCAAACTAATACCATCAAAATGAATTTGGAAAAAATATTGGAAAAAATTATTAAAAAAACAATAATGATTTTCATTAATAAAAACCAAATCTTTTCCATTCATTACCATGAAAATAATAATAAAAACTTTTAAAATTTTAAAAAATCGACCAATAATGTTTGAAAAAAGTAAAAATATTATCCACCAGACTAACTTATTAAAAGAATTTGATGTTTAAAAATGAATATTCTATTTCATTCCCCAAACTTCAATGAGGTAAAAACTCCTTTTAAAATATAATATCATATTTTATGTATTAAATTAATATTTAATTCTAAATTTCATTCCATGTCTCTATTTTAATTTCATTTGAATACAAATTTTTATAAGAGAATATAAATTCATCATCAATAAATTTCAAAACACAATACATTCTTCCACAAAATGGTTGAATCATAACATCATGGAATTTGAATGATATCTATCACTCAAGGAAGAAAATTACAATAATATAATATCTAGACATTGGGAAAAAATATTCAAATGATAACCCCTAGAAAGAAACTCTCTATAGTAAAATCATTTATAATAAGAACCGATAAAACACAAAAAGACATGATCCCAATATCGCATGCTACTCAAACAAATTTATAATTTACAAAACCAATTTAATGAAATTAAAAACCATTAGAAAAATCCTTTAAAAAAATTTCAAACATATATAAAAATATCATTTGAATGCTCAACCATTTACCCATAACTCATTTCTCAAAAAAAAATTGAAACCCTTCTTTTGAAATAAAATATATCATGAAAAACAATTTCATATCCCAGATCATTAAAATATCCACATTATGAATTTATGTTGAATAAATAAATTCCTCTTCTGACCCCATGTAATTTTTAACTAATTTGTTTCCTATAAAAAAAGTTTCAAAAAACAAGGATCATTTTCAATCAACAATGAAAGGATATTCAAAAAAAAATATTTTTTTATTCGAAAAATATTATACATTTCATATAAATAAACAAGGGAAAAAGGAAGTCGGAAATCACACATCTATAAGAGAACCAAATTCAATAGAACCACTTGAAATAAAAAAAACACTCATATAATATAATACCCCAATGGAATACTCTATTAGAGTCACTCTACGAAGATAGTGAGGTTAAATAATAATTATGGTTGGAAATATGCAATGTGGTTGGGTTTTCATCCTAGGATGGTAAACAATGAAATATGAACAGTCATGGTGTGTATAACCAGATCACACAGGAACCATAATATTTTCCAAATCATTAATTCAAACCATGATATACTGATTCTATGACAACCCTTGTTTTTATTTCACACATATACATGATTTATTACTCAAAATTGTCACTTGATAAAACAAATAAGATCGAGAGGTCTAGTGTCATTAGGGCTTAAGAACATTATATAACGACATAAAACATAAAACACAACATCTTTATTTAAAACATTTTTTACATGACCACTACATTCCTTTGTACTTAGCATTACATGGGATAACCTGAGGATATTCAAAAGAAAAGGGTGAGATATAAATCCCAGAAAGTAAAAATGCATGAAATGAAGAATATAATACATGTTTGACAGTTGTAATGTCAGTAGATCAAAAAAGAAACATGAACATAAAAAAGAAATATTATTTTAATTTTAAAACATATATTAGCCTTACATAATGTTCATTCTCATTTATTACATCATTATGGGGTTATTATGATTTCATAAAACACATTATATATTTAAGTGGTATTTCATTTTTAACCAAAAATTTGACTGTCTTAGAAAATTATAAAAACTTCACCATTGGATAATTTTGATAACATGATTCCAAAAATAATATTTATATTATAGAAATATTTTTGTAAATATTTTAATTTTTACTTTTAATATAAAAAAATATATTTATTGAGAATTCATGGGTTTTGAAAAAAATAGCTTTCAGACCCTAATAAAAATTAAAATTTTATTCATAAAAATTATATGATCATTTATATTTAATAGAAAGTAATTTAGAAATAATATTTGAATAAAATATTATTTTATTCAGAAATCCATTAATTCATAAAAATGAATTTCTTAATTTAATATTAACTATAAATACTATTTTTACATTATAAACTCTTTACAAAGTAAAAATAATTAAATCAATGTATATTATTTATAAAAAAAATAATGAACATAATAATAGTACTATGGTATCATTACAAAACCCCTTATAACACCCTCATAAGACTGAAGGTTATGGTGTTCGACGGTGACAGACTCTTGGGGTGTCTTGGATAACATCGCTCAGGTGGTAATCTCTATTAATTTCCACCTCTCCTGTAGGAGGTTCTGTTCGAGCATAATATGTTGAAGCTCATCTTGGTCTTTGTCAACTGAAAAGCCCAATGGGGCCACCTCCTTTCTTATTTCAATAAAATGGGATTCATATAGAGAAATTATACTCAAAGAGGCCATCAATTCATTTGTCTGAGTGAATTGGATTTTTTAAAGACATAAGTTTATATTAATCATGTGATCACTATTAAATAGTTATATTAGCAATGGTAACAATTCATAATTGTATTTTAAAAACAAAAAATAAAACAAATCAACTACATGAGTTTTATATATCTATATTGAGAGAGTTAATTAGGACAAGATGAATTTATATTAATGAACGTTTGGGTCATTAAAATCTTCCCCCCTTTAGAAATTTCACCTTTGAAATTTATTTTACCACATTGAATAGTTTTGGGTGGCTCGGATTCATCACTTCCTCTAAATTCCGTTCCTTATCTTCAAAATTGTGGTTTCCCCACAACACCATGACAGGTGGCATTGTCTTATTTTGAAGAACATTTTCTCTATGTTCTATGATATTCACTATATTCTCATTATTGGTGATGTCACTCTCTAATGGTACCACCTTTAGATTGAGTACATGTGATGCATCAGGTATGGAATACATCATGTACTTGAGATAGGTTCTGTTAGAGTGTTATTTGATATGCCAGTTCTCTAATGCGATCAAGGATCTTAAAAGGGCCAATGCACCTTGGACTATGTTTTACCTTTTCCCCAAATCTCATAACTCTTTACCACGGTGATATGTAGTAGAATAACATTTATCTAACATCAAACTATAGGTCTCATCTATGATTGTCAGCATATCAATTTTTTGACTCTAATCAACGTTAATGTATTGATGGATGGTCTCAACCATCTCCACCAATTCATCGACCATTTTCAGGCCTATGAGTTTTATCTTTCCAACATCATCCCAACATGTTGGTTTTCTGCACCTCTTCCCATATAGATATTCTTAAAGATCCATTTGGATGCATGAGTGGATGTTATTGTTGAATGAGGACTCAACTAGAGGGATATATTGATCTCATCCTCCTTTGAAGTACATTGATAATTCTCTCAACTTGTATTCAAATTGTTTGGATAGTCTACTCAGATTGGCTATTAGTTTGAGGATGATAGGTCTTACTAAAGTTTACCTCGGTATTCAGAGCATGTTATAGCCACTTCCAAAACATATTGGTGAATCTTGGATCTTGATCGGATACAATAGATAGTGGCAACCTATGTAACCTTACCACATCTCTGAGGTATATTCATTCTATTTGATCCAGTGAGAAAATCCTCCAAAATTACAATGAAGTGTATAATCATTATAAGATGATCCACCACAGCATAAATAGCATTGTTTCCTTTGGATTTATTCAAAATTATGGTGAAAATGTCTTTGGTGATACTCTTCCATTTCCATGCTGGTATGTGTAATGGTTGCGTAATCTCCTTAGACTTATGCATCTCATCCTTAACTTGCTGACATACCGGGAACATTGATTTATAATCAGTGATCCCCTTCTTCATGTTATCCCATCAGTAAATCTCACAAAGATCTTGATACATATTTGTGTTTTTTGGGTGAATGGAGAAATATGAACTATGTGAATCATCCAAAAGATCATTATTTAACACTACATTTTATGGAACACATAATCTTGACCCAAATCACACAATTCCATCTTCATTGAAATTTATCTCTAAGGATTTCCCTCTTCTGATAGATTCCACTTTCTTATGAATTCCCAAATCATTCTTTTGAGCATCCATTAAGCATTTAAAAAGTTTTAGTATGGAAATCATTTGTGAAATTGTTGAGGATGAATCATTCTTTATGATTACCATTTACATATTAATTAACCCTTTGAATATTGGATACATTTCAATTCTCATAAATGATAGAATCACTGGGTCCTTTATACTTAGATCATTTACCACCTAGTTCACATTCTGAGGGTTATAATGGATTGAGAAGTTATAGTCATTGATTCTCTTTAACCATCATTGTTGGTTCATATTCAACTCTTTCTGTGAAATTATATACTTGTGGTTTTTATGGTCCATATATATCTCACACTTCTCCCAAAAGAGGTAATTCTGGCATTTTTTTCAGTAACTATCACTATAGATAACTCTAGAGAATGTGTAGGATAGTTTTACTCATCAACATTTAATTACCTTCAAGCATATGTAATGAATTTTTCATTCTTCATCATAACACAACCCATGAACTTCTTCGAAGCATCACTAAATATCACAAAAGATCTCCCCTTATGGGTAATGTGAGAAATGGCATTGTGATAAACATCCTTTTCGAATCCATGATTCTCTCTTCGCATTAATAAATTAAATAAAACATTACATCCTTCCGAGTTAACATGGTAAAAGGGTTAGACAATCATGAGAAATTTCTCACAAATTTGCGAGAATATTCAGCTAACCCAAGGATGCTACAGATATCAGTTATCGAGGTTGGCCTAAACCAACCACCAATTGCAGTTGTCTTAGAGGGATCGAATGATATCCCATTTCTTGTGATGATATATCCCAATAATGATTTCCCCATCAACTATAACAAACACTTGATGTACCTTTCATAGATCTTCTCATTTCTCAAGGTCGCTAGTCTAGTTCTTTGATGCTCCTCATCATCCTATTTGGTTTTGAAGTATACTAGAATATCATCTATAGAGGCTACCAAAAATTTGTCGAGGTAATATCTAAAGAATATATTAATCAAGTCCATAATGTTTTTTGGATCATTAATGAGTCTGATAATTATAAATATTAATTCATATTGTCGATAAATTGTACTTAAATAATTCATGGGAATATCCTTCTCCATCACCCTTAATTAATTATTTCCCGATTACAAATATACCTTGGATAAGTATTATACTCCACATAGCTGGTCAAATAATTCATCTATTCGTGAAATAGGATAAAAGTTCTTTATTGTGATTTCTTTGAGCTCATGATTATCTATGAAACGGTGCATTGAATAATCCTTCTTCTTGACGAAGAGGACTGGTGCACCCCATGGTTGGGCAATTGGGCATATAAACCATTTATCCAAATTCTCTTGTAGTTGTTTTTCTTTATCTCCTCAAGCTCCACATTATCCATTCAATATGGTGTCATGGATATTTTCAATTATCCAGGAAATTTGGTCAATTGATAATTCAAAATATCTTCTAGGAGGAAGACAAGAAAATTCCCCAAGAAACACTTTAGACAATTCTTTAACAATATGCATGTCTTCAAGGATGGTTGATTCCTTGGACTCAATCATCTGAGTCAGATACACATTCTCATAGGGTGGTAATATCCATTCTTGAGATGATGGTACTAAAGAGGATTCATATTCCTCCTTTCAAATGTATTTAATCGGGGGTTGATTCACCAAATATAGAGTGATTTCTCTCTCACGGTAATTTATGTTGGCTATATAAAGAAATCTAATCCATGATGAGAATTGAATCAAATTCTACCAGAGGGAGTATGATAAAGTTTTCCAGAGTGTTTGGTCAACCTATTATGACAAGTGATGAGTTATATATATGTTATTCAATGATTTCCCCATTTTTCATACTCACCAACATCATTACTTCTATAATTTGTAGTGGTGTCAGAATTGTTCTACTGAACATTAGGGATATTAATGAATGTGTAGAAATAGAATCAAAAAGTATTTTTTTATTATTTAATGAATATTTAGAGTACCATTAACTTCTTCATTTTCGGGGTTCAATTATGTAGTAGTCATAGAAATATCTCTCTTATGCTTCCTTGGAGGTTGTTCGTTTCCTCTGAAAACCATTTTCTTAGGGAACTGATTTGCATGGTGCCCTGGTTCTTTGCAATTGATGAAATGAACAATGAGTTGATGGTCAAAATGAGTTCTCCTCTCCTCTATCCCAAATTTGGGGTTTTCTTATCTATATTTAATGACTAGGTGCCCTTCTTTTCTACACCTATAACATTTCCACATCTCCTTTAAGAAATTTTCGGGGGATTATTTCCGCACCTTTGGCAAGTGGGATGCAATATTTTCATAGAACCATTGGATTTATCTATCGGACTGCTAAGATTTATATCCAACAAATGATTCTTATCCCTATGATACCATTGAGATTTTTTGATCTCATTATTGACTTTGATGGCACATCAGACAATTTTCTCCTAGCTCTCGAAGTCACTGATCACTAGATATTTTTGTAGGATATATTTCTTCCCACCCAATAAGAAGTCAACCTTTCATTCTAAGGAAATGAAAAATTAGGAGGCATATCACACATGCGTTTTCATGTTTTCCTCATACACTCTGATGGATTAGTCATCTTTTTTCATGATGGCAAGGTCGTGACATTCCATTTACGTCGGAGGGTGTGAAGAAAATATATGTCAAAAAACATTTTCCAGAAACCCTTATATTTTAATTCCTCAATATCCACCTCAGGATTTGTATTTTTCATCAACATCCACCATTGATCTATTTCATCCTCTATATGATAATCGGCCAGAAGTACCTTCTCTTGTTCAAAACATTGAATTATAGAGAACATCTTTTTATGGATTTGACCTATTTTTTATTGATTGACAAATTGGATGATCCATTAAAAGTATTAGGGCTTTGTCTCCTGAAGCTCACGATTGTGACTTGTTCATTCTTAGGTGGTGTAGAACGTTCCTCTCAACCCATGTTTCTATTCAGAGATTTAATTAACTAATAGATTATTGTGACAACATTTTTGATTCCTCCTTCCATTGTATTTGGAATCTCATTAGAACAGTCATCACATTGATTTTTAGATCGATTGTTATCCCATGTCCTCCTATTACTCACCTTTTGATATAATAAAAATAATGATTTAGGTAACACATAAACGTTAATCCATGGAAAAACACAGATAACTTATAAATAAATATTATTTATGTAACTTATGAATATATATGCTTCAATATATGTTATCCATGATCTACATTCAAAAATATATTCTAAGAGGATTTTTTTAATTGAATTAATAATGGATCATACTCTGCCTATGAATTTACGAATGAATATCTCCTAGGAGTGTCATAACCAAGAGTGTAGTAAGGCCTATTGATGTATACCAGGATGCCCCGGGTTAGGCCCGAAACTCCTTGTCAGAGTTTTCACTCATAGGTACATCTACTCTAGAGCTTCCATTACATACTCATATACATACATGGATGTATTTTCTTGATAAACCACTTAATCAATACTCAACCATCTTTAGGGATGTTCTTATTGAACTTATTCTTATATCTATGGAGTTTACTATGGTTTTCAAATCCTAATCCCAAAAATAACTAAACATATCCTATGATACTAACTATGACAACCCAGCTTTTAATTACACACTTAGACATGATTTATTTTATAATATATTCACTTGATATATCATATATTATCTATTGTTTTAGTGTATTTTTGGCTGGAGAACATTTCATAATAACTTAAAACATGAAACACTAAAACTTTAATGAAAACAATCTTTACATGAACACTATATTCCCTCACACGTAGCATTTCATGGGACAACTAGAGGACATGAATAAGAAAAGGGCGTGCTAGAAAACCCATTATGGAAGTAAATAAGATATGACATGAAAAATACAATACATTATATGTAGTAATAATATCAATGGACTGTAAAATAAAGATGATCCTAAATACAAGATCTATCATGATTATTATAACATGGAAATGTGGCAATAACACTTAACGTGGTATTATCATGATCCAAGGCTCATTTCACATGGAGCATCAGTTAATCCTCATTTCACAATAAATATTATGATTAAACACTTATTTAACTTGATTTATCATGATTATAATCTTTACCCAATGTATTGGAGTGCTATTAGGGAACACCCTTCCTAATCATTCCATTTCTTGCATAAGTTTGTCAAATGGATCGTAAAACATGGATTCATTAAAAATAATAATTTATTACATGATAAAGGAATGGGGAATTAATAAATGAAACTATATAATCAATAATTATATTTTCATAATATTTAATACCCTTGATAATGAAATGGGAAAGGTATTCAATACACAATGACTTTGGCTTCAGAAAAACCACGGTGCAATTTTGGCAGCATAACGACATGACATATGAATTTATAAATATGGTTAATGTGAAAGAAAATGGTGTGTCATAATATTTAAATGAAATGGAATGTAACTGGGTAATGAAGATACATGTCCCATGAAATTTAATGTAATTTTAATTCATAATATAAAACAATTTCTTGAATCTGAATGAGAAGAGTGAATTTCCTTACTGAATTTTAGTATGGTAATGGGTATACATGGAAGGAATTAATTAGAGAGAAATAGTTCTCTCATAATTTCAAAAATAGTCTGGGGAATATAAGGGAGGTGTGAAATAATACCCTAACATTTTTAAACTAAATTATAAGGGTATTACAATAAAAAGAAACTTGGATAAAAATAAGAAAGTATGAAATCCCTTACATGGATGTGTGATCTCAAAATCTTGGGAGGGGATTTAGAGATGCTTCTTGGGAGGATGGGGTGCTTTGAAAGGATTTTAGAGAAAATAGGGAAGTGGTAAGATGAAATCCAATGTCTTTTAGTAAATAGGATGTGTGAGCTTAGGTAGGTTCATATTGGAAAGGAGAGGGAATTATTTATTATTTAGGTGTGGGACACCACACATTAAACTAATCAAAACCAAAAACCAAACCATGTTTTTTCCATTATTATTTTCAAAGGGTATTGAAAAAAATTATTTTATAAGTCCTATGTATTAACTTTTTAAGATAACTGGTTTAATTATGTGGAGATGAGTCACACTCTAAAGAAAATAAATTTAAAAAGATAAAATGTTTTATAAGTTAAGACGAGTCCACTAAAGAATTGTAAAATAAATAAAACAAACCTAAATTCACATTATTTTAATGTAATAACATATAATTGAAGAAAATAATGTTTATAGTATTTTATTACATCACTATTCGGTCATTATTATGCAATAAACACATTATTTATTTAAATGGTATTTAATTTTTACCCAAAAATTCAACTGTCTAAAAATATTCTGAAAAAATCACCATTGGATGCTTTCTATGTCCTAATTCAAAAAATATATATATTTTGTATCTAAATATTTTCATAAATATCTGAATTTTAATTTTTTTTTAAAAAAATCAACATTTATTGTAAATTCATGGGTGTCTACAAAAATAGCATTCAAACCGTAATAAAAATTAATATATTATTCATAAAAATTATATGATAATTTATATTTAATAAAAAGTAATTTAAGATTACTAATTTATTTAATTATTTTTTAATTAAGAATTCTATTAATTCATAAAAATAGATTTCATAATTTAATATTAACTAAAAATAATTTCTGTTCATTAAAAACTATTTACAAAGTAACAATATTAAAAAAATGTATATTATCTGTACACAAATAATATACCAAATCATAGTACTAGTGTATCATTATATATCCCATTATATCCCCACATAATACTGAAATGTAAGGTGTGATATGGTGAAAGACTATTGGGGTGGCTCGGATAACCTCTCTCAGGTCATAATCTCTTTCAACTTCCACTTTTCCTGTAGCTGGTTCCATTCGAGCTTACCCTATTGAAGCTGGGCTTGGGGTTGGTCAAGTGCAGACCCCAATTATGTAACCTCATTTCTGAGCTCTATCAAATGGAATTTTAATAGAGAAATTCTACTAGATTATTCCATAACTTCCATTTTCTATGTAAAATAGATTTTTTAAAGGCCTGTATTAATACTAATCATTTGATCACTGTTTAATGACTATAATTTCAATAGTCACCATTCATAACTATATATTAAAATACAAAAAAAACAAGTAAGTACATATTATATATATATAATGAAACATTTAATTTTAATAAGATGAATTTTTATTAATGAATGATTGAGTAGTTATAGTATTGTTCATCATTTTCAAATCTGAAACAAAAATCAACTCTTAAAAACATAGTTCCAATCAATTGGGATTAAGGAATCATCTCACCATATCATAAAATCCATCATAAAATTTAAATTTAAACTCAATATATAGATTCAGTCCTGATACACCCATGGGAACATGATATCCAATGATATAAATAGATTCCCATTCCCATTCCCACACAATCCACATTATCCCTAAAAAATATAGTTCACCATACTAACCAGAAAATCCAAAATAATAAATATGGAGTTACATGAATAGCATTTTGTATTCAGAAAACCTATTAAACATGGTAAATTTTGATATAAATATTTTATAAAAAAATCTGAGAAAAAATCTATATTTAAATATAAAATAATATAATGATTGATGAAGATGATATAGAGCCTGAGAAAATTGGTTTTATTAAACTGAATGTCTGATCACTGAATCTATGTTACTCTTCAGTCACTACAATACATTTCACCACATTAGATTCCCATGGAAGATGAAACCTGATCTTACATGGATTCAAAAATCAGGATGAACCTACACCAAAAATGAACACAACATACCCACCAATATGAGTATGTAGGGTGGAGAGGAGTTAGAAATATAAAATCATGAGACCAAATCATTCCTTCAATAACAGAAACCAGGATCATTTGGTATGAAATAATTGACAAAATAGGATTTCTTATTCTTTTATATAATATAAGAATAGAAAAATAATGAAAAATGCACATTATCAATCTTGAACATTAATAAAAAATCAAGAAAATGTATTACAAAAAAAAATCAATTTTATTGTTCTAGAAATTTATCATTAAAACCAAAAATATTTGAATAATAAACCAAAAACAGTTTAAATAATTTCAAAACCATGAAAACCAATCATTCCACTTTGAAAAAAATCACCCATTTCTGCATTAATATTATTTACACATCCAATATAAACCGAATAATAAATAATGGAACTAATAAAAACACACAACCATTGTAGATCATAAATAAATAAAAAATTAGATGCGATAAAACAAATGAAAAACATTACTATGCAACAATTTCTTAAACACATCATACAATTCCATACAATTAATCAATCTCAAACATTCCAATATATAAAAATGGACATTATATATGATGCATGGAATGAATTGATGCAAAATGGAGGATTGAGACAACGCAATGAATGAATAACATTGTCTAATTGGTACCACATAGAAAACTCAGTCACTTAATGGAATAATAAAATATCTAGCTCATAAATAATAACACCATCATAGGAAAATTACGAGACACTAAGGATAACACCATAATCACAAACTTCCCACCTCCCACGCAAACTCCCTTTATGTGCCCCATCACATAAGTACATTTTGAACATCATTATAATGAATCTATCAAATGGATAAGTATAAATAGAAAAAAATGATTTTCTCATTGATGGTATAATCAATATTACATTATAAGTTTCAACTGGGCTATCATATATATCATATAAATTTTAAAATCCCTTCATAAAATTATTATGAATTCAAAAATATTATATAATTTTCATAAAAATTTCCATGAACAACCAAATAAGTCTACAGAAACTACATATTCACTTCTGAAAATAATATCAAAGTTTTAAATTAAGTCATCCAATTAAAAATTATAATATAATCCAATTTTAAAAACCCATTAATATTATATCATATATAAAATGTTCATTTCACAAGGTAACCCCGTTTTGGAATATTATAAATAAAAAATAATGCATAATGAACCGGTTTAAAAAATCCATTTTCCCGAGATATTCACTCACTTTTTTCAAATGAGAACCATAGTTTGGAATTTTATCCTTTTATCAATGAAATTTTTTATATAACACATTAATTAAAAAACACATTTAAATGATTATAAAATAATGGAAGTATTAGATAAAAAATAAATGATCTAGAAAACCCCATCTTGTGGTAGAATCATTTTTCTGATGATAAAATCCCAAATACGAGACTCGAAATATGGATCACACATTTCAGTAACCAACTTATCTTTTTTCACAAACATAGTTGTAAAAATCATCCAAACATATACACAAGGATAATAGAATATGGAGAAAAGAGGGAAAACCAAATAAAAAGGAGAAGGAATAAATGACCACTAGAATGTCATGATGAATAACAATAAAACAATCATTAAATCACATTGTAGGACCTTTGGAGAGGAGGATATAACCAAATAAGATTTTTGGTCTTTGAAGATAAATGTGGTTTTTGCGGGTAAAGACCTAATTAATAATAAAACATAATTTATAAGATACAAATACATGGGAACTCCCCACAGTTTTATCATAGTGCTTTTCAAATTCTTCACAAACTATGTATCTACAATCATCTAAAATCGCTAGGATGAACTTTTTTCTCAATCATTTTCTATAGTTGTTTTCAGATCATTCTTCCACCTCTTCCTCAATTATAAAATATACTTTTTATCAACTATAGAGCTCAAACAGTTTGAAAATTGTGCTCTAAAACTATTCACTACCTTAAAAGCCTCTAAAACAACAAATATCTACACTGAACACTACCAAATCATAGTGAAAAAACAACCCAAAATAAAAAATCAATAAATTGAAACTTCCTTGTATAATAATTAGCATTATGTTTATGTGTTGAGAAAATTTTATTTTTGCATTTCACCATAATAGAATTTCACCCTCAGTATGAAAGTGAATTTATTTTTAGATATTTTCAACCAACATTAATATATGGTTAAATATTTTGTTATCTTAGATAATGGATGATGTATGATCTATTTTCTTTACTAGAGGATGTTGAAATTATTCTATATATATATTTAGAAATTATATAAAAATGTGGGATATTTATGATTTGTAGAACCAGTGTGTGTGCCTTTTGAAATTTCTCATGGAAAACATTAGGGATTTATTATATTATTAAATTTATATAAATAAGTAGAAGTATTTATTTTATATAACTACATTTTATAGAACTAATGAAACCTATAAAGTTTGTGTGCTAGGATTGGAAATAAACCAATCACATAAAGTCAAATATAAAAATCTTAAAACTATGTATGGATTTTATATACTAGTGGTGTTATAATTCGGTGTTCCTAGTATAGATGGATGTTTTTTAAAATAGTTGAAATAGATGGTTCGGTATCCTGAGAAATTCTTTGACATTTTTAACAAGGGTCTAACATAGATAATTTGAGGTAGTAGTTCAGTCACTAAATTTGAAATCATATAAGTCCAATATTCAAAAAATTATATTATATCATTATTCCTTAGTTTAAATTATTATTTTTATAGGATTAATAATTTTCATTGTTCATGGTACTTACCTAAAAAAATTATGGAAGTTAATTATGAGGAATTATATCCTGAATCATTAGATAAAATTCGTAAATGATTTCATGTGATGAATAATAATGGATGTGGAATATAGGTAACTCCTTGGCTTTACCTAATGTTAATGTGTTTAAATGACTTAGGGGATATAGGTATATAGGATTTAATAATGATTCTATATCAAAATTGATAATTTATTCAATTTTTTTTGTGAGTATATGAAAATAACCCATTTCCATAAAGTTGAATTGAAATTGAACATCACCATTAGTTTCAGTGATTAAATTTACCCAATGGATGATCCATTTGAATGTATCATAGTATATTTTTAGTCAGTTATTATGCGGAAACACCAAAATATGAAATTATTTAGTATTATTTTTATAGTAAAGGTGTGAGAGGAGTTACGAGTTTTACAACATGACATTGTCATTAAGTATTGATATGAATTTCTAATGGTTGTATGTTCATGGACTATCATCATAATTAGAAAATTGGATTTGGTGGGTCATAATGATTAGTAAATATTTGTAACCCCTTGCAATTTAAAAAGAAGACATTTAGGATATATAGAAAATAATAAAATACAAATTATGTTTAAATAATAAGGTAACACTATGAGACATTTTGAAAATTTTCTTTTTAAATAAATTTGATCACCTCGATAGCTTTAAGGACACAAAAACCAGACTATAAATTCAATTAAATATATTATAACATTATAACCTTGGCAATAAACTAGTGATAAATAATAGTTGAAACTAAATTATTAAATGAATATAACATAAAAATGAATAAACTAATGAAAATTTTATTCAATTTAATATAAATAAATTAATAATAATAATATGAATGAATCCTAAATATTTTCTGAATACTTTTTTCTTTCTAAAAGGTGGTTTAGTCAGACATTGAAAAAAAAATTCAAATCAATTTTTAACAAATAATAAAAATTTATTTCATAAAATTAAATTCATTTTTGATATCTCATTATAAATTGTATCTTATGTATACTTATTTTTATTTATTCTCAACAATTTTATTTTTCAATGAATAATTACAATACTGATTTTTGGTGATATATTCTATTTAATTTAAACAATTTGTTGGATTAAATAATATTTCAAACATTTTTAAAGTAAAATTAGATTAATTATAATAATTGTTATTAAATTAAGTCATTGGAATAAATTTAATATATATTTTTTACAAAAATATCATGATATACTAATAAAAATTTTCCCTTTGAAAAATCTATTTTTTTCACATCATTATGTATAATTTTGAATAAAATGATTAAAATAAATTAACATTAATTTGAAAAAATGACTCCCATATATTGAATCATAATTATTTATATTATCCAATAATTTAATCTCAAATTTTAATTGCTATAAATATTAATATCAGAAAAAATTAATTAATTCAGATGACATAAAAAATGATTTACAAGGGGGTTTCACTAAATGATAAGGGATAAAATGGTGTGCCAACTTTTCAGACACCAATTTTATTCAAATATTTCGAAATTATAAAATCGTATGATCTTTGTTAAAAAATTTGAGTCTCTTTTATTGAAGGAAACCTTGATATAATTGATTCTTTTCAATACATTCATGTGCTCCCTCTCGTCCACTTATAAATGGCCAGCCCCTCACTTCAATTTACTCTTGCAATGAACTTTTTTCCCTAAACATAAAAAATTATGTCCTCTCACCTATCCCAACATTATATAGGAAATTTTTTATCACAATTCAATCATGAGAATTATTTTGGTGAAATCCTAAAAAGGATATCCAAACATTCAAAAAAAATAGTTTTTATATTGCTTTTTACTCCATCACCTTGATGTCATATTAAATCATGATTGTTTAATTAAACCAGTATTCCCTTTGTCCTGATGTTTTGTATTTCCATATAATCATATTATAGATTGGTATAATGTTGGTTTTAGTATATAAATATAACATATATGATATAATTTTGCTTCTAGAAATTTAATATCACACATAACTTCATAATTCCTATTATTTTTAAAAAATGATATTTTCTATTGTGTGTGAAGATGAATACCCCCTCACCAAATGATAACATTCATTTTCACATTTTAATTTCGTGGAAGGTAGTAAGTAAAAATTTAATAAATATATGTGATTTGTCTGAAATGATGTAAATTCTATAATATTAATATATCATACACTTCATTACCCCTTCACATGTTAAGGGAATGATATCATCTCTCATGTATACATGTGACCAATCATTTCTAATAATTGATGTCATTTACATTCCATGAAAAACTTATGAATGGTAATAATAATTTATATATAGAGTTTAATATGATATTTATAACATTAATATTATTATATACATTATGGATATGTTTCCAACATAATAAATAAATCTTTCATGGAAAACATGCATGAGAATCCAAATAAATAAATTAATTTTTTTTGAAAGTAATGAAATGTTATCAATAAAAGGGAGGTGAAATGTAATAAGAGGATAATATATGAAATAATAAAAATTATTTTGGTTATGGTATAAATTTTTAACATTTTAAAACACATTATACATGAGGATAAATCATGTTCAACAAATATGAATCATGAGCTATTTGATTTTATCTTAATGTCCTTCCATTAAGGTTTATTATACAATAATGCTTATAATTTATTTTATATGGTATATAAACCTCATATTTTTCATTTTATGTTAAATTAAATTAATAATTAATCATATTTTTTGTTTCAAATTTAATTTTTTCATTCATTGGGATCTTAATTTAAAATAAATATGTAGTATTTAATTCATAAATCAATTACATTTTTTTGTTATAAATAATTATTTTTTGTATTTGATATTCTATGATTACATTTATAATGAAATTTTGTTATATTATTTTTTATTTCCAATTTTTTTATATGGATTCAAATTTTATACACATAATTTATTCATTTATTAATCCTTACATAAATGTTATGATTTTTTTGATGGTTTAATTCATAATTTCATTTTAATTTTAAATCATCATTACTGAATATCTGTTGAAAGAAATAATAATATCATTGGTCAATAAGCATATTTAATTTTATTGTACACTTGTTATTAATGATGTTTTTAGGTAATAGTACAATATTTCTACTCTATGGTACTTAATGTAATGGATAATATATTTTGTTACAAAATAATACACCCTTTTTTCTTCTGTTAAAAATTAATTTTCACCCAAAATGATAATTTCATAATTTTTTTTTAATTTCTTTATTTATTAAAATTATTTATTAGAGTAATTTATTCCCAGGTTTGATATTGATAATTTATTTAAAGTAATTATGATGTCATTTTCAATAAAAGAAACATTTTTATTTAAAAAAATGTAAAATGATTAATTCTTTTACAATGTGTAATATGTATGGAATTTATGTTTTCATGACCAATAAATTTTTTAAATATTCCATTATTAGTTTTAAAGGAAATTTTTGTGAAATTTATTTTCAAACTATTTTTTAATAACCAGCTTTAAAAATTATTTTCCATTTAAAAACTGTTATTTTTCTCATGAATGTTGTTAATGTAAATTGTATTGTTTTTATATTAATCTATAACAACAGCACTTTGTTTTAATTATAATCCACTTGGTTATTTTTTATTGGTTTCTGCATTATTAATTTTATGGATATCTTAGGATTATTTTGAACAATAAATGAATTGAAATTAACATTTTTTATTGATTATTGAAATCATTAACATTACTATGAAATATTTAATTTCATGTTATAATTTGACATTAAATATCTCACTAATATACATGTTTGTAATCATTGATATACTTATTACATAAACCATACATCACTTTTACATACAATACTTTAATTTTTGAAATTATATTATTTATCGGGGAAATTAATTTTAATCGATATTCCTTACACATTATTGAATTTGTTTAATGAGTTATGTCGATTCGTGATTTTAATATATTATTCAATTTATGATGAGTTATTTGTACATGAAGACATGGGTGCGACAATTTATGAACAACCCATGTATGCATTTATAATGACAATAGATGAAATAGTTTCCCAACAATAGTTAAATGTGTTTTGGTGTACAAATACATATCCATTTTATTCTCTCTTGAGTATGGTATTAACTTTAGATGTTTCGTGATACAAAATATCAGAACATAAAATAATGAATAATTTCCATCATTAATAATTCAATTTTTATTATCCGTGTAATTTTTGAAGTGATATTTTCTATAGATATATTTTATTATCAGTGTACTGATTTAATGGAATGTCTTTTCATAGATTTACCATTCCATATTGATTACGACTTGTCTCATAATGTTGGTTATGTTATCGATTCAATAGTAAATGTTTTCATATATTTATTTTTCCATATTGATTATCCATTATCACATCATGTTTATAATGGAATTTATTATATGGAATGTGTATTTTGATATTTACCATTCTATATTGACTATTCATTATCCCATCATGTTTTCACAAATTATTTAATCAGTGAAAGGCATGTTCAGATAATTTTTTTCATAAATTATTATTCCTTAACTAATCATGATAGACACATTATTTATTAAAAATCATTCATGTTCTTTTATTTTCCATTCCATAATTATAATTCATTATTGAATAAGGATATTAAAATTATTTATATTGAATTTCTGTACAGTTATTATTCATTATTTTTTTTATTATGGGTTCTAAAGAGATTTCTCTTTACATAAAACATACCAATAATCTAACTTCATAATTTTTTTCCTCATTCCCCAAAAATCATGGAATCATATTATGAATTATATGTTATGAAATGAATGAGGTATTAATGATATTGTAAAAAATATTTAATAATTCGTGTTTTCAAATTTGATATGTGAATAATTTATTTATCTTATTTACATATCCATGTAAAATAGTATACTTATAGAAATATAAACGATTGTATCTAGAGCTAATATAATAAGATATCCACATGCTCTAAGATATTGGGGATGAGTTTATTAAAGATGGTATTAGAGTGATTTTATTATAAACCTCATGAACTACATTTACAAAAATAAATATTAGGTAATAGAGCACTCTAATAAACATTGAGGATAAGTATATAATATGATAATAATTTTTGTTAAGGTATAGATTATATAGGTTATCCTATATATATAGATGATTGAATACTAAAAGTGGACGTGGTCATTAAAAAATTGTACCTATGGGTAATAAATCATGAAATGGAAGGCTGTTCTTGGGTTGAGAATTACCTGGTACATGATAATGGACATTAATAAACACCTGGTTGGGCACTCCCACGATATATACATTGGATAATTGACATTTTCATTACAATTCATTATTAATTATTTGGAAATATTATAATAATGAATGACATATGACAAATCATAAGTGTATTTCCTAAAATGAGGTGTCTAAATGGAATGGGAAATGGTTTAATGTGTAAAAATGCATAAATTAATGATTATAGGAATATAAATGAAGAGTATAATATAAGTAAAGAAATATTATCTAAGAGATACACTTATATATTATAGTCTTAAATTTTTGGATCCAGTGAATTTTACAATTCAATATGCACTTCTAATGTTTACGCCTAAGAACAAGGATGTAACTACATATGAATAAAATATTTCATGTATTTATTTATTTCAATTCCATAATTTGTTTCTATAAGTATTTTTAAAAATGGTATTTTGGTTATAAAAATTTTGAAACATTTTAGGATAGTGTTAAATTTTTTATGTATATAATTATTCAATAAATAAATAGTTATGGATACCATCATGTGTTTATGGGCATAGGGATGATCATAATTTGATAGTATTAAAAAACTCATATGAAATTTTTTTCAAAGTAATTTTACATGATTAATGATATGTTTGGAAAACATTTATCAGAATATATCCATTTGGTTTACTATGTGAAAGAGTTATTTGAGTAATAATGACTTTAAATTTTTTCAAATATGATTATAGGTATAGGTAATGTTTAAAGATTATCTAATCATTAGTATTATAGGAATTAAGGGTCGTCACAATTTTGGAATGTTATAGAAGTTAAATTAATATAGTTTTGGGAAAATAGAAACATGTTGCATTTGATGAAGGCCATAAGGCTTGAAACTAGAATTGATGGATGTTAAAGGTTTAGTAACTTACAGTGTCTTATGTGATGTTCTAGTTAGTATTAAACAATTTTTAATTATATGATATGATGGATAAATTTTAACTTTTGACATGATATTTGACTAATGAAATTTAGAGATTAATAACATATTCTAAGAATTTTTATTTTAAAAAATATATAAAGTTTTTTGGAAAAACATGATACTCCTTTATGTATATTATATTCCACTCAAATTAAATTTTAGATCACTATAAATAAAAATTTTATTTTAGGAAATTTAATTCATTGAGTAAGAGATGAATTATAAATTTATTGAGGTAAAATGAAAGGGTCAAGTAGTTCTTAGAATGTAAAAATTTATCAAAAATATATTTCCTGATATTCTTAAACATGAAACTTATTAAATAAAATCTGAGAAAAAGGATATTGGAATCATAAAAATTATAATTGTTTTCATTAAATTTAAGTGTTCATTAAATCAGCATATATTTTCGATTTTATGGTAATTAACATTACCTTGTCTTATCTATTAAATAAGATCAATGATCTATATCAGCCTTTGTAATTATTTATGCTTTTCCTCCATGTTAAGATCATCATATTCTAGTAATGTTCTCCCACTAATAAACCTAAAATTTTGAATTCTAGATTATGTTTTAAATTCTATTTCACTCTCATTGAGGTGATTTTTTATTAATACTTTTAATGATGTTGTCCTACATAAAATTTATTTTAAAATTTCAATACCCATATTAATATGATAAATATAAATTTAAAGGATGTAGTTTCTTGATTAGGGGGAGAATGTAATTCCTTGATATATTAATAGAATAAATTTGGGTATGATATAATATTTAACTTCGAATAATGATATTTATTATTAATTTATAACACTAAGACATTAATGTATATATTTATTGAAATAAATTTTATCTCATAGATATCTTATATAATAACAAACTCCATGTCTAATTGAACATTAATATAGAATAACGTTTTAACCTTCCACATAACTATGTTGTTATGAAAAATAATAAGTAAATTTTGATTCATATATGTTTTAAAAATGGATAAAATAAATTGAATGTATTTATATGGATTTAATATAATATACAAAACATTTAAAATAAAATTATGTGTTATCTCAAATGTTATATTTTTCTAAAAAAGATTATGTATTTCTTATCACACATAACAAAAAAATAATTTTCACCAATTTTATAGAATAAGTATCATAAAATAAACACATATTTTGATATCTCTTTTCCAAATTATTTTATGGTTAAATATTTGAATTTTATAAAATGATTTATTTTATGATAAATACAAAAAAATATAGATTTTTAATTAAAACTGTAATTTGTTTAGATAATTTAATGATATAAATTATGTTTTAAATTGGTTTTGTAATATATTTAGTTAAATTATAATAAAAAATAACAATTTTTTTGCATTGGAATAAATTTTATAATAATATGTTTTATGCTACTAACAATTTTCTCTTTTGAACCCCACTTTTTATCAATTTTGAGCGAATAATTAAAAATTGTATTATTAGACATCTAAAAATTTAAATTAGAAAAGTTGATCCTGTGTTTTTAATTACTATAATTTATATTATCTTATAATTTCACCACATTGTTTTTACCATTTTGTATTTTAAAATTAGGTTAAATAAATTACCATAATTATGGTAGTAATTAATTTATCGAGGGTAAAACCAATTTACTAAGTGAAAAACATTAATGAAAAGGGTTAAAATGACCTAAAAACAATTTCAAACCTCATTTTTTGGACATATATCTACTATATAATCAGTATGGAAATAGAATTTTTCATTTTTAATATTTTTCATGATAAAAACATTTTATTAATGGATTTTTTTAAAGTCCTTTTCCCCTCTCCACCACTTATAGAAGGATCATCCCAACTCCACTGATAATCACAATTTAAAATCCATTTGGTTAATCCAATAACAACCCAAATAAATTCCATATTTACCTACAAATATTATCTAGGAATTTTATTGATCATAAATTCATCATAGGAAGGATTTTTGTGAAAAAATAAAAAGGTGTCCTAATGAAATGGTTAAATTCTTAAATAATCATTTCTATTTCATTTTCACATTCACATACATAAAATACTAATAACTCATTATAGTAAAAAACTATTATTTTCAATTTATTGATATTTTATTATGTTTAAGAAATAACCTTTATTCATCTCCATGTCAATCAAATATGAAATAAAATCACCAATATGATGTATGAAAGACTACAAAATCCTAAACTAGTTTTAATCGATTTCCATCAACACATCGCATGGTAGAATATAATTATTATGTAATATATATATATAATGATTTTTTAAAAGTATAATTTTAGAATTTTATTATCAATTATTGCTTCTAAATATCAATTTATTTATAAATATAATAACATTTTTTTTCAAAATGTAGTAGACAACTACCTCGTGTAGTGATATGATTAGTTTTTTACATAAGTTGTACATGGATGGAAATATATATAAATTTAATGAATTTATGTGTTATATATGAAATAATATAAATTTAAAAAAATTAATATATCAGTGTTTTACATACCCTTTCACCCATTTAAGGAATTATATCATCGGTCGTGAATATGTATGACCAAACATCTCCACAAATAGATGCGATTAGTTTTCAATTAATTTTTATTTTATTTTTTATAATAATATATCTAAATAATATATATTATAAATATTACCAAATTTATATTAATAATTATTTCTAAAATAGAATTCAAAAACCCTTAATCACAACATTTCTAAATATATTTTCTTAATAATAACAAACTCCATGCCAGGATTAATTAAATTTGATACAAAAAATACTATG
The DNA here is from genome assembly GCA_963277665.1 of Viscum album. Classification (NCBI taxonomy): domain Eukaryota; kingdom Viridiplantae; phylum Streptophyta; class Magnoliopsida; order Santalales; family Viscaceae; genus Viscum; species Viscum album. The sequence continues at coordinate 1,247,476,422 of OY728147.1, forward strand.
AAATATTCAATCCTGGTATTATATAAATTAAAATTTCATAATGAATTTATATTCATTCTACCTACCTAGAATCAAAATCGTTTGAAAACAATGTAAACTAGTAACTATTAGACAAAAAATAAATTTTATTATACATTTAATATTATTGTTCATTTTACATTCTCACACTATGGAAATTAATGGGACTTTTAACCCGAAAAAGAGCATTATGCTTTACATTCATGTAAACATAATAAGGATCTATGTTAATAAACTCTATTACACCACACTAATAATTAAATTGGTTTTTAACATGTAATACGACTATAATTTCCCATCCACATGATAACTAAATGACACAACCACTCTCCCATACATAAATAATATGCCAACCAAAAAAATATAATATAATAGGGAAACATAATGCATCCTTAGACATAGTGAATCAATAATACAAAAATTTAATCTCAAAGACTTCTATAAAGGTATTAAAAAACATAATTTCAAAATCAATTATATAAAGAAATTAGTAAGTTTTGTACAATCCAACCAAAAGTAATCTTCCATCATCACATGATGGAAAACCCCTTAAATCCAATAGATTATTATTTTTCCAATGGATAATTTCATATCCTACATCCCATAAATATTTCATAGTTTAATTTTAATTAAAACTTATATTAATTTTAACTAGATGTCAAATTCATCCTCTAACTGACACACATACAGTCAATATTGATCCATGGAGGAAAGATTAAAAACCCTGGGATTACCTTACAATTATCCATAAATATCACTACCTACATGGAATTGTAACCCAAATCCATTACTAATATAAATTATCAATGGTAATAAATCATGTTTATGGGTTTAAAAACCCATTATTTTCCACTAATGATAACTTTTGGGACAACAACCTATCTATAACCACTAAACACTTCGTTTTAAAACCATTATAAATTCTCCAAAATGTCACCTAAAAACATGGTAGACAAATTTCAGACCATTTGAAATTTATTTTTTAAAACCATATATATTTAAACCCTTCAAGTTTTATAAAAATCCTTTCCCTGAGTTTTTAATAATATAATAATTTTGATTTTGTAAATAACATTCAAACATAAATTGATTAAAAATGTAAAATTGAATAAAATCAATAATAAAAAATAACCAAAATTAAAAATATACTCAAAAAATGGGTTATCCTAAATATATTAATATAAATTAAATTATTAATAAATTAACACCATCCAAATTTTAAAAACCCACTATAAAAAAATGTTTCTTGGTGTCTTATTTTTAATAATAATCTATACAAGACAAGTATTTACATTAATTCAAAATATAAATATTTATATTACTATCTGAGTAATCAAATTTATACCACAATAAATAAATACTCTATTTAAAATATATTCTAAATGGGGTTAAATATTTAAAATATTTTTCCTCTTATGAAAATATGAAAAAAAATTAAATACCTAAAATTTCATTGATATAAAATATATTATGTAAAAAAACCTTTGTGTTTTTTTAAAAAGTGTTAATCAACAAATTTTATATGTTAAGGCCACAGAAACCCCAATATGATAATAATGTATAATTCACATTTGAAAATCCACATAAATATCCATTTTAAAAAGTAAAATCAATCCAAAAGTATTCAACATAAAAATACAATTTCATTTAAAATAGTGAACAAAAAAAAAACAAATCCCATACAAAAACACCTTACTAAAAACAATAATTGTGAAATATTATAAATAATTTATTCTATTTATATAACCATAAAGAAAAGTATTTAGGTTTGTGTAATAAAATCCATGAAATTTTTCATATACATTACATAAAGTTGTTTTTTAGAATCATAATAATTATATATCCCCCGAAAACCATTTTAATATGTCTCTAATTTAATTGGATAAATTTAAACTTTTTTAACATATATCACAGTTTTTGGAACACTATAAATAACAAAAAATATGGAGTACCATTGATCTTGATAACCAGTAGTGAAATTCAAATGTATAATAATGATATTATGTATATAACCAATCAAAAACAATAAAAAAAATTTATAAAATCAAGTTCAATTTGATATCCAATTAAATGTGAAAAAATGTGTTTCAATTTATTCATAGCACAACATGAATCGATATTACTCATTAATGTATTATATTTTCTAAACTATAAAAACCATTGGAATAAAATTTTTTAAATAATTTTTTTTAAATAAATAATTTTTATTTATTGTAAAACAAAAAATAACTCATGATTATTTCATATTATGTTTTAAAATACTCTTCAAGGTACTACATGATTTAGAAGAATAAATAAATCTCTCGGTCAACTATATTATTTATTCCTAATGAGGGGGAAACCAACCCATACTCACACATTTTATGTCAATCAACACATGAATTTCATTAACATCCATTGAACCAAATATATAATTATATATATGTTTATAATAATTTTTTATAAGTTTCCTAATGAATTATTACAAATCTTATATCTAAACACAATGGAACATCAATAAACCAAAAGGACCCCATTTATAATGTAAGAACCCGAATATTCTTTTTAGGTATTTTTTTCCTTTTCGGGTCATTTTTTGAGAAAATAAGAAATTATGTAAATTTTATAAGTACACGTCGTGTACTTTATGAGTACACAATGTGTACTGCCTTGATGTAGGAGGTCGTGTGTTGGCCATGTAGTATCCACACACACGGCCGTGTTGTAGCCACACACCCTACTTCTGGAAATTATCTATGTACATGACGTGTACTTTACGAGTACACATCATGTACATCCTTGCCGGAGGTGGCCATGTGTTGTCGTTGTAGTCACCACAGCCATGGCCATGTGGGAGTGACATGGAGGCCGCTTAAAGTAGATTACTTAAAAAGGAAAGTACAGGTAAGGTACCTTAAAAGTATGCACCGTTTAATTTAAATTTTTTCATCATTAAACGCACTGGGGTCATGTCTAATCTCCAAAACCATATTCTTTTATGTATCATTCAACTAAGATATCTATATGGCCACAGATCTTTGAGAAACCCTAGATCCTCCGTCTGTCCTTCGAATCGAACACCTTGGGTTACGTTGGAATCAAATCGGTGAGTTCTCTTATCATCCTGAGCCTCATTTCATGATACCTGTTCTTTTCTATGTTATTATGGGTGGATAATTTCAGACTTTTTCTTAGATATACGACTTTGTAAGGAGATTCATGCTTCGAGGATCACATATAGCGCTCTCCTAACCCTGAGGTAGGTGGTTTGTTCCTCTCCGTTTTATGTCGTTGAGTATTATGTGAAAATTTCCCCAATACCCTTGAACGGGGTATTGCATGTTAACCATTTTACCCCTGTTGTTTTACACCCATGCCTATATTCTTGTGTAGAAGTAATTTGGTATAAATTGGGATGACTTCTATGCTTTGAAATTATTTCCCTTTCATGTTCTGTTTACGACCGTTTAGTCATGTTTAGCCAGTTTGGCTTCCTTGTTGGTTTTCCATTCCTATTGTTGTAGGATATAATGTTTGTATTCTAACATGATTGATATGCTATAGACTGTTTAGCCAATGAATTTTGTAGGTTGACTTTTTCCATATTACAATTCTATGATTGTTAACCTACACAGGGCTGTGAGAACCTGGTGTAGAAGACAATAAGTGGAATTGACTATGTGAGGATCCTTCAAAATTCTTTGAGAACATTTGGATATAAGGTGGATTGACCGGGTGAGCATCCTCAGAGTGCCTAGAACCACTTTGGGCTATATTTGTAATTGAACGCGTGAGCTTCCTCATATAGTCTTTGTTTTACTTGAAATACCTTGATTTCATTGACTATAAGGGGTATTGACGGTAAGTAATTCCTCAGAGAGTCTATGAATGACCTAGTCTATAAGGGGAATTGATTGAGTGATCTTTCATAGAGAGTCAATGACCTCAGGGCTATATGGTGAATTGACCACGTGAGCTTCCTTAGAGAGTTCCTGAATTCCATAGTCTATAAAGATAATTGACTCTAAGTACTTCCGTAGAGAGTCTTTATATACTAGACAAGAGGGGTTATTCCAAGAGTGCTTCCCAGAGGATTTATTGTAATTAATAGTTTGGACTAGAGGGGATGGTTGTGAGTACTTCTCAGAGGGTTACCTATTTCAAATTTAGCTGTTTGTTTCACTGCTACTTTATATTGAATTGTGGATTGTTTACTACTGACCACTTTCCTGTTTACTATTTTCTGTACTTTTACCTTCCATATATTCACTGACTGTTTGGCACAGATCATAGGGTGGTTTCCTACTGGGATTTATTCTTACATCCTGTTTGGGTAATGATTTTTTTCCCAAATATATTATATTGTTGGATGTATATATAAGGGAAAGTGCCCAACTACTTCAGGTATTTCATTTGATGTGGAGCTGTAGAGCCTTGGACCAAGCTTTGGCTTACAATGATGAGGAGTTTATCTTCTTTCTTTTTCACTTTGGTTTAAGAATTTTTTATTCCAGCATTGTGACTTGTTTGGATGTTTTTGAAGACATATTTATCATGCATCATTTTATATATCTTCTCTAGATTGTACTTTTAGTTTTCTGCTGCTACTAATGTATGTCATTATTACAGCTTCCTCTATTGTATGTATTTATATACTTCAGCTATGTATTCTTCCAAATAGGGAATATTTTTCCCACTATCACACCCAAGGACCTCTTTTCTAGTTGGAAGCCTCTGGCTTTCAGATAAATGTTCTTGAGGACATGTGACCAACCGGGTACGGGCACCTCTCGGCGGCTTCTGGAACTAAGACGTTACAAAGTGGTATCAGATGGTTTATTTTCTCTTGATTTACTATTTTTAGACTTCAATATGGATAGGATGGAATGAGTACTTGGTAATGAGCTGTTCCCAAGAGTAGTTAACCCATGTACACTGAAAAGCCAATATACCTCTTTTAAATTGCAAATTTTCAAGTTTTGCAATTATTACAGTTGATCTGATTTCACCTTGAGTGATTCACATGATTTTTGATGTTATGGTTGATTTTATTGAGGTTTGTTTCTATTTCAACCTAATGAGATGAGGTTATTCCATCTCATGCATCTTATTGGAACTTTCTAGAAATCACATGTCATGAATTTTATCAATGCCATCTAGAATGAAGTAGTTATTGCATGTTGTTGTGATATATTATGTGTAAAATGTGGATATTGTTGTGATAGTTTCCTAGATAGAAATACATGTTGTTTGAAAGGGTATTGTTTTGTGTAGATATTTTCTTTAATGGACGCCAAAAATTGGTTCTTGAGGTGTTATGGGACTTCATGGACTAGAATTTGGTGGATCACTGCCCTTTTTCATGTTATAATATGTATATGATGACAAAACATGATTTGCAGGGAGTATGGTCCCTCACGGATCGAAATTTGGCACTTTCTATGCTCATTTCCTTGTTTTCTGGGTTCTGGAGTAGTTTATGTGGCTTACTGTCTGGAAAACCCCACAATACATGCCTTGTAGTGTTAAGTACATGTTGTGTGTTCTTCTGTTCGGGAAGAAAATGTTTTTCTTAAGTATATGTTGTTTACATTATGTACACACTTTGTAGTCTCTAACTGTGTCATAGGCTATTTGGACAGAGACACGGGATGGGAAATGTCTGGTGGGAACACGCTGTGTACCCGTCAAACAGGTTTTGTAGTGTTGACCCCGTGCCCACCCATGTCACTAACAACACAGGTTGGATGAGACTTTTCTAATACACGTTGTGTACCATCTGAACACACCGTGTAGTCTGACCTAGGTAATCGGCCGTTACACGATCACCATGGGTTAGTGTTACCCTTTCATGTACACGTCGTTTCCACCTTGAACATGTCGTGTAGTCTAACCCAGGTAACCAGCCGTGTCATGAACAACACGATATGGTGTTACCCTTTCATGTACATGTCATTTCCGCATTGAACATGCAGTGTAGTCTCTCCCAGGTATCCAACTATGTCACGAACAACATGAGTTGGTGTTCTCCCTTCTGATACACGTCGTGTCCATCCAGAACACACCATGTAGTGTGATTTATGTCTTAGGACATGTCACTAATAACATGGGCCAGGTGAATCTTGGCTAGTACAAGTCATGTACCAGTTGTACACTCCATGTAGTCTTGACTTCGGAGAGTCGTGTAACTTAACTGTGTAGAAGGTCTTGGGACGGGAAAGAGGATTCAAGTAAACTCCATGTGTTATAACAACATGTTGTGTGTTTGGGGTGTTGCATGACCAGTTTAGGCTGCAGTACATACCCATGTAAATAAATTCAGGGGACACGCTGGGTAAGAAATGTACACGTCGTGTAGTCATGTTTTGTAAAATGTGAGATCTTTCATTCTCATGTTCCATTCTTACACTCTCTGTTTTCAGGCCATGATAATCTTGATATAAGATGTGCGCATGAACTTGGAGATTCATGCCACAGAGATGATCTCCGCTTGAACACCAGTAGTGAGGCAGTGATCAGACACCAGATAAGGTTGTCTAAGGGCTTCCCATAACTTTATCTCTGTTGTTTTCATGGACAACGATGGGATCTGCATCTTTTCTTCTGATGATATCTTGACGGTAGACACACCTTTTAGACCTAGAATGGTAAGTGTACATCACTACAGAGAGTTCCCTCTATAGGTTGGTGGATGTCACTTTTTGTGGGGCCTCTTTGTCATAGATATGACAGACTATGTTGTCATTCTCGAGATGGACTGGCTAGTTCCCTTCTAGAAATTTGTCGACTATTATCGCTATAGGTTGAGTTTCACATCACAAGAAGGTGGATCCTTTCTTCATAGGGTCTAATGATATGTCCAGGAAAGCAGAGCAGGTCCTGAGCATCATGGGTTATGAGGAGTTGCAGCCCAAATTCCTAGTCTTTATCTAGATGTCCAGGGGACTTCACAGTTAGATTTTCATCTAGTAGTGGATCATTTTAGACATGTATTTATATAGGACTTTTCAAGTCTTCCTCTCTATCACGAGGTAGAATTATCGATTGAGCTTGTGCCAAGAGCGGCACCAGTGTCCATTCCTCCTTATAAGATGGATACACTTGATTAGTATGAGATCAAGAAACAGTTGGAGGAGCTGCAGGAAAAGGGTTTTATCCAACCCAGTACTTCTTCTTGGGGTTCACTGGTCCTGTTTGTGAAGATGGAAGACGGTACACTCAGGTTTTGTGTGGACTATCAGAAGCTGAAGCCGTTGACATTCAAGAATAAATATCCCTTACCGAGGATTGATGACCTCTTCGATTAGCTTCAAGGACCTCGGGTGTTCTTGAAGATTTACTTGAGGTCTGATTATCATCTGTTGCATGTTATACCATCAGATATACCTCTTATATCCTTTCAAAGTAGGTATGTTCTATATGACTACTTGGCCATGCCGTTTAGTCTCAGGAGCACACCTATATTTTTCATGGAACTGATGAACCGTGTGTTCTTTCCGTACAAGGATTCCTTCGTGGTGGTCTTCGTGGATGATATCTTAGTGTACTATCAAACTCGAAATGACCATGCTACCCACCTTGAGATCGTTTTGAGTATACTGAGGGAGAAATAGTTAAATGCAATGCTCTGAAATTGCCACTTTTGGATGGATCAGATTCGCTTCTTGGGTCATGTTATCTCAGAGGCAGGAGTCTCAGTAGACCCAGAGAAAGTGAGAGATGTTGTTTCCTGGGAATAGATGAATAACGTCATTGAGGTGCAGAGTTTTCTTGGGCTAGTTGGATACTACAGATGTTTCATATAGGATTTTTCATTCTTAGCAGAAATACTGATAGGGCTGACTATGAAGGGGGCGAAGTTCATATGGTCATATTCTTGTGAGTAAGACGTTTAGAAGTTGAATGGGAAGTTGAAATCAACACATATACTAGTCTTGATAGAGCAAAGAAACAATTATACTATTTACTATGATGCGTCAGGTATCGTTCAGGGAGTTTTGCTTATGCTGGGAGATGGAGTCGTTGCGTACGGGTCTCGGTAGTTGAGGACACATGAGAGAAATTTCCCAACAAATGATCTGGAGTTGGCAATTGTTGTTCATTCCCTACACTATTGGATACATTATATTCATGGGAGATCAATTTGTGGTTATCATCGACCAAAAAAGTGCCAAATACATCTTCACTCGCTGTGATTTGAATTTGAGACAGTACAGGTCGGTTGAGTACCTACAACCCTTTGATTTTGATTTTACTTATACGCATGGGAAAGGAAACGCATTGGCTCATTCGTTGAGCATGAGTACTCGGATACAAGTAGTTCAGGAGGCCAGTAGTGAGTGGAAGATTCTGGCCCTGTTCTCTGAAATGCATTTAGAGGTGCACGATAGTGAGGGGAATACATTTCTTTCTTATGTAGATGTTACCTCTACTCTTCTGGATCAAGTTCAAATTGGGAAGCAATCAGATTATGAAGGTCTAGTCCTAAGGAAAAATGTTTCAGTAGAAGACCCTATTTATGGATGAACCATAGTTATGGATGAGATCATGTGTTTCTAGGGATGCATATGGGTGCTAGAAGATATACGCTAGGAGCTGATGCGGGAGTTTCAATCTTTAATTTGGCCAGTTCATCCTAGTGCCACCAAGATGTATCGTGATCTACACCATATTTATTGTTGGATATGTATGAGGAGTGACGTTGATTGTTTTGTCATGAGTTGTTACACCTTTTAGCAGGTGAAGGAGGATAATCAACGACCATCATGAATTTTACAGTAGTAACCCATTCTCGAGTGGAAGTGGAATGCCGTCGCGATGGACTTCATGACCATCTTTCTGAGGTCACCTCAAGTGAATGATGTTGTTTGGGTTGTCATTGATAGACTCATGAAGGATTCTCACATCTTTCTGATCAAGGATACCTTCAGTGTTGATGATCTAGGATGGTAGTACATCTGTGAGATTGTACGTCTACATGTATATCCACACTACATTATTTCAGATAGGGATTCACATTTTACTTTTGGGTCTGGAAGGGGATTCAGAAGGCTTTGGGTACATAGGTTCTTTTGATTACAGCTTACCACCCCCATTCAGATGGCATGTTCGAGTGTACAATTCAAGTGCTTGAGGACATGCTCTGATCATGCATTCTAGATTTTAGAGGTTCTTGGGAGATTCATATATCTCATGTGGAGTTTTCCTAAAAAAATAGTTATCAACTGAATATTCAGATGTCAGCTTATGAAGCATTGTATGATAGGCCATGCTAAGCACACTTATCTGGGCTGGAGGCAGGATAAGCATCTTTGTTGGAACCTCATGTTGTTTAGGAGTCCTCAGTTGTCATGACTTGTTCACGGGGCCCATGTTGTGACTACCTCAATCCCTCCTTCCATAGGCCAAGGGCTGCTGACTATCACCAAAGGTGTAATCCCGATAATTAGGTAAGGAGTTGCCTTTTTAACCTGTAACACAAACATAGTATGAATGCAAGAAATAGAGGAAATAAGTACTAAAATAGAAAATTAAGGTTTTTTGAATGTAAGTGGGCCAGTATACAAACCCAACTGTAAAACTAGTACATGTACAAGTAAAAAAGGTACAACAACTCCGGGATCGTCCATCGGGAAATCTTACCGAAAGGGTAGGTACAGACCTCGGACAACTCGTCCCTGCAGTACATCCCATCTAGTCCATATCTGATCAGCCTCTCATCTTTCACCCTCATCCTTGATAACTATTGTTCGTCATCTGCACAGAACACAACATGGTGCGGGTAATGCCTGTGCAGGGCTGATTATACAATACTCAATAGGGGACCCCGAGACCCCTGAAGGTCTCCCAGAATCCACAAAGGGTAAACCATATTAGAAAGATACAATCACAAAGAATAAACTAACTTTACTTAGGTATGTATCTATACATATACCTATGTTACCAATCACATTCGGCCTCCAACTCTCAATCCCAAACACAATCCAGTTCACAAATGAAGGAAAGTCAATCACCATGATAATATTGGTTGAAAGACATGTCTCAACTCACACATGTATACATCTTTCATAGAGTGATAGAGATGATCAGATGTAGTCATTGACTCATCTAGGAAGTCATACCCACACACGATACAGGACCCGATATTCTTCATCTAAGCTATCAGACACACACATGATACAGGACCAGCTATGCTATTGGACCCACACCGGATACAGGACCAACTATTCTGTCAGACCCACAGAGGATTCAGGTACAGTAGTCATCGCAGTCAAACCCATAGAGTATTCCGGTACAGTAGTCATCACAGCAGAAACCATGGAAGATCATGGTACAGTAGTCGTCCCTGTCGAACCCACAAAGGATTTCGTATAGTTAGTCACAGCCCGCCCTAGGGTTCCCGCACACAACACGCTCAATTCTGGGAGGGTCCACTCCTCGATCCAAGTGTTGATACATCAACTTCAACGAATCCTCGATTTGATGTATCATGTAGTCCGGTCTCATCATAATGAACCCAATGCAATAGACGGCGTGTCAATCAGACGCTCGGTCTGTGATTTATTGGCATTTTTATTCTAGGGTTCTGTTAGATTCATGATGTATCCAACCTGACCATACTCAATCTCAACCCAAATCTCTAGTGGGGTATACAGAAGGCACCATCCTGTTCCAAGGATTTCAGCATTGTGGATGGTTCATCAATCGGACGCCAAGTGCCAATGTTATGGAGGTTTGTGCCGGGGCGCATGGTTTGCACAGGGTCTAAACAAACCGTGCGGTCAGGCCGTGCAATGTCTCTGGGTGAGACAGTATCAAAGGCATGGTTCATGCGTGGTTAGACAAACCATTCGGCCAAGCCTTGCGAAGTCTCTGGGAATGGATATAGACGTGTCATCGTTCTTCGGCTGAAACAACATTCTTCATTGGAAGAAGTCGTTTCTCCAAGAGTTCTTCCCAAAACTATTAAGTGTCCCACCCAAAATAAAATAATGGCCTCTCCTATTATTTTATCCATTCCATGACATGTATTCTAAAATGAATTCAAAATAATTCAAAACTAAAAATAAAAATAAATTAATTGTGGGATCTCAATTAATTAATTAACGGGTGTTGTCACTTTTATGAGAGAAGGTGGAAATACTCCACCACTAATTAGGAGTTCATGTGTTAAAGGGGCATTTAAAGGGGAGTTGAGGAGTTTGATAATAATCTGGGTCCCAACACATAATATCCTCTAATGGGAGGTAATTTGGGGGGTAGGCCCCACCACCATCTTCCCTTTGGAGAAATTAACCACCACCTAAATAAAAATTATGTCACACCAAAATTTTAATTTATTGAGAATCCCAAAAAATTAACTTCCCCTCCCGATAAAACACAACCACGGTAAAGGTCTCATTAAGTGAATATTGGCGTTGTGAGTTCATAGGTGACCTAGTATTTCAATTCTGAGCACTGGTTAAAATTATAGATAAAATTGCACGTATGTTTACTGAACGTACCCAAAAAAACATCAGAAATTGATTCTGGGCACACAGGGACTCAGAATCAGGCACTATCAGAAACTACAGGCTCGTAAAATTTATATGTATTTAGAAAAATTTCCACAAGATTTATGGGTCTTTAAATTCTCCCCACACTCAGGGATTTATGCCCCCGTAAGCTACAACACACACTAAGGGAACCAATTAGGATACTGAGCACGCATCTGAGCCTCCTGGTCTCATGTGCTCTCATGTAGCTTCCTGTGCTGCCAGTGAACACGCCCCATAGGAATCGATCATCCATGCAGGACCCGCTCCTGTCGATCATCAATCTCAACTGAAACCTCCATAAATGTTGCCCTGTCATCGATATCCATCTCCCCGTGGTTGATGATGTGGGACGGGTCATGCACGTATCTCCTCAGCTGAGATATGTGGAAGACATTGTGCACTCGGTGCAACCGAAGTGGAAGAGCCAAGGGGTAAACCACCCTGCCTACCCTGATGAGGACATAGAAAGGTCTGATTAATCATGGATAGAACTTTCCACCTCTATTAAATCTCCATATACCTAATCAATCTAAGACCTGTAGAAAGATGTGGTCGCCATCCTCGAACTCTAGTGGTCTCTGTCTCGTATCAGAAAAGTACTTATGCTTGCTCTGTTCAATCTTCATCAACTTCAGGATGATCTGCACCTTCTCCATCGTATCCTACACCATCTGTAGTCCTAAAAGAGATGATTCCCCTAGGTCAGTCCATCATAGAGGTGATCTGTAAGGTCGGCCATACAGTGCCTCGTAATGTTCCATCCCGATGGTGGGGTGGTAGCTGTTGTTATACGCAAACTCTAACTATGGTCAGTGATCCTCCCAACTGCGACCGAATTTGAGGACGCATGAACGGTGCATGTCCTCATGTGTCTGAATGGTCCTCTCAGTCTGACCATCCATCTGAGTATGGAAGGAAGTGCTAAATCAAATTTGCATCCCGAAAACCTCCTACAACCCCTTCTATAGCCGGGAAGTGAAAAGAGAATCTCGATTGGAGACAATCGTCGATGAAATGCCGTGAATCTGTATGATCTCCCATACGTAGAGGCGTACTAATCTCTCTACTAAGCCCTGCTCCCTGATCGGTAGGAAGTGGGCCGACTTGGTGAGTCACTCGATGATGACCCAGATAGAGACGTGTCCTCTAGATGTATGTGGAAGTCCAGTCACGAAATCCATGGATATCGCATCCCACTTCCACTCTGGAACCTCTAAGGGCTGAACCATGCCTGCTGGAACCTGGTGCTCCACCTTCACTTTCTAACATGTGAGGCATCGTGAGAGAAAATCTGCTACTGCCTACTTCATACCCGGCCACCATTGTTGTCATCTGTGGTCCTGATACATCTTCACCACTTTTGGATGTACCGCTAGAGGTTAAGCGTGGAACTCTCTCTACACATCCTTCTGTATTGAAACTGGTACCATGGTATGCCCTTTGAATTGAATGAAATGCTCCCCACCTTCAAGAAATCAATCAGGTGCATGCCCTGAGGATATCTGAGCACGTTTCATCTCACAGTCAACGTCCTCATGTTGTGCCTCCCTGAATCACTAATAAAGTGGAGGAGTGACTGTGAGAGACTGTAGAAAAGCTACTCCATCTCTATCCACAAAGGATATGTGTATCACGGCCAGCAACTCTGTCACCTCTCCTAGAAGTTGAATGCATGATCTCTTACTGAGATCAACTACTACAACGTTCCCCTTCCCATGAGTATAGACTATCTCAAAGTCATAGTCCTAGAAAAACGTGATCCATCACCGTTGTCTTAGGTTCAGGTCCTTCTGCGAGATGATGTACCTAAGACTCTGGTGGTCAGAGTAGACTATAAAACGCTCACCCATCAGATAATTCTGCCACATCCTCAAGGTGAAGACTACTGATACTAACTCCTGGTCATGGGTAGGTAGTTCTGCTCGTTTTGTCTCAACTACCGTGAACCCTACGTGATCAATGCTCACTTCTTCATTATGACACACCTGAGTCCGGTCCCTGATGCATCGTAGTAAACTACATACCCTATTCCCTCATCATGTATCCTCAAGATGGGCACACAGGTCAACGTCTACCTCAAATCTTTAATGCTTTGTCGACATCTATCTGACCACACGAAGGGTTTCCCCTTCATCTTCAATGCTGAAAGTGGTGCGGCAACACTGGAGAAGTCTGGCACAAATCTCCGATAGTACCCAGCCAGTCCCAGGAAACTTCGTACCTCCTTCACACACTGAGGTGGCTCCCAAGAAGGCACTTCCTCAATCTTCACTGGATTCACTACAACTCCAGCCTCCTAGATGACGTGTCCCAATATGTGAAACTCTTGAATCTGAACTGGCACTTAGAGAGCTTTCCATAAAGATGGTTCTCTCGTAGTGTGTCCAGTACTACCTGAAAAGAGTAGGTATTCTCCTCCTCAGTATTCGAGTAGATCAGTATGTTATCGATGAAGACTACAACAAAGTGATCAAGGTAAGGCTGGATGATCTTGTTCATGAGACTCAGGAACACTTCTGGAGCATTGGATAGGCTGGAGGGAATAACCAAGAACTCATAGTGGCCATACCGGCATCTAAACGTCATCTTCTACACATCCTCATCTCGTACATTGTGCTGGTGATAACCCGGTCGAAGATCTATCATCGAGAACCAATGTGATCCCTTCATCTGATCAAAGAGTTCGTCAATCCTTTGGAGTGGGTACTTGTTGTTCACGGTCACCTGGTTCAGGTGAAAATTGTCAACACATATACACAAGCTTCCATCCTCCTTCCTGGATAACAAATTCTAGGATGCCCAGGGTGAATCCTTGGGTCAGATAAGTCCCTTCACCTGCAAATCCTCCAGCTATACCCGCAGCTCACGAATCTCGGCGGGAGCCATCCGATAAGCTAGAGTAGATACCGGTTTTGTCAAGGGGTACATGTCAATATAAAATTCTACCGATATGTAAGGAGGTAGTCCTGGAAAATCGTCAGGGAAAACATCTTTGTACTGATCCACCACAAAAGGAAAACTCAGATTCCGCACATCAACCACTCCAATGATGAGACTAGCCAACTGATGTGTTATCGGCTTCCCCCTCCTCTGCCTAAGTCCATCCTGTGCTGAATAGGCTTCCTTCTCATTGGTGAAGGTGAACCTTGTCCCATCTGTGAGGATACACGACACATTGAGCCTAATACATTCTATCTAAGCATGAACTATGGATAACCAGTCCATACTCAAAATGACGTCGTAAGGCCTCGACGCCGCTACAAGAAGATCCCAACCAAAGCTCTCTCCTCTTAGAGTAATATCACACTGTCGGAACCAGTTCCTAATCATTGAGTCTAGTTCCATAGGAGTCTCTAGCCGTAATGATTGATCCAATGGCTCCGTCAGAATATCTGAGCTCCGAACGAGGGGAGTGGCAATAAAATAATTACTCGCACTTGTGTCTATAAGTACTGCAGTAAGGGTGGAGTAGACACATATAGTACTTAGAATCATCTCAGGTATGCTACGGTCGTAGGCCATGACTTCTTAGAGCTGAGCCTACCTCTCTCCGCTAGCTCCCTGTGGTCGGGGTGGACCTCCTGGTGGTGATGGTGGTAGAGCCTCGAAACATCGTCCACCACCCGCTGCTCGGCAAGCTTCTCTGCCACGTCCACCTGCTCCCGGCGGACTACCATGGTCAAACCTCTACCTCTGCCTGGGAGGTCCCTCTACTATATGATACTCATCTGTATGGAAATTCGGGTAGCCTCGAGCCATGTGGCCCTACCCGGCACAAGCATAGGACTGCCTACTCCTCGTATAGTTGGCTCTATCTCGTGTTCCCCACACAACTGAACCTCTATCTTGGGGTCTCCCACCTAATGGCCTAGTCCGCTTGGACCTCTGTGTCATCTATCTACTGCCGGCTGAAAGAAGACTCTGCTACCTATCCCCCTGCGGTGGGTCTCACCACTGGTCACTTCTCATCGAGAAAACTCTCCACTAAAAGGGCTCTCTCCAGCACCCATGCCTATGTTGGAATGCTGAAGGGAATCGTCGAAGCCCTGATCTCATGCCTGTGTCCATGCTCAAAGGTCTAAGCCCTGATGAATGGGTCCCATACTATATAATTGGAGTAGCACAAGAGGTCAGGGAACCTCACTGAGTACTGAGATACGGTCATGCTGCCCTGCTGCAGATGAAGTAACTCCTGAATAGGCACCGCACGAAGGGTGGCTGAAACAAACATTGAGCGAAAGAATCTCTTGAAGTTTGTCAAGAGTAATGATGTCTCATCATGCACTGGGAGAATTAGTCTCCATCATCTCCCTGTATCTGTATGAAGGAGACTCATGGCAAGGATCACCATGAGGTCGGCTGGTTTCCCTACCAATCTGAAAACTCTCACAAGAGCGTCCAACCAATCCTCAACTACTTGTGGGTTTATGTCTCCTCGGAACATGGGAGGCCTCTGGCGCTAGAACTCGTGCAATGCACTCAGGTGATTTTCACTCTCTACTACTAGAGATGGTGTTATCGGTGGCCCAGGTGGTAGTGGTACTGCTGGTACCTCCACTGTGATTGGGCCCTGCACTGTGGCCTCGTTGCTCGGTGGGCTTCCATCTCATACGAAGATCGGAACCCTAGCTGGCTACCTTTGTGGGGCTATTCTGAAAAGAAACATGTACTCTATGGTTAAAGTAGTATACCCAGTGTGCTGACACAAAGTAATCACGAAGAATATTTTTTAAAGGAATCACACACACAATAAGTGTTTTCATGCACTGAGTCAGAAATCAGAAGTCAATGTCCTAGTGTATAGATGCGTTGGCCGCCACTCCAACACCGGTTTCCCTGATCTTATAACCACACCCAAACCACTTAACACTATTACTTGTTCAAATAATCAATGTCCAAGTTCTGTGGTAGAATCTACTCCCCTGATGCCAATTTTTCATGACCCGTCCTCAGGGCCTGGGCCGTGAATACCCCATGCCCGCCTTCCATAGGCCAGGGGATGGCGACTAGCACCAAATTCGTAATCCCGATAATTGGGGAAGACATTTCCTTTTTAACATATAACACACACACAATCTGAACAAAAGCAGTAGAGGAATCATGTACTAAATTATAAAATTAAGGTGTGCTGAATGTAAGTGGGCCAGTATACAAACCAAACTGAAAAACTATTACAAGTACAAGTAGAATATGGAAAACAGCTCCTGGATCGTCCACCATGAAATCCTACCTGAAGGGTAGGTACAGAACTCGAACAACTCATCCCTACCGTACGTCCCATCTATTCCAGCTCTGATCAGCCTCCCCTCAATCATCCTCAGCATCGATCACTGTTTTTCATCATCAGCACAGAACACAACATGCTGTCAGTGAAGTCCATGTAGTGGTGATTATACAATACTCAGTAGGGGACCTCGAGACCCTCGAAGGTCTCCCAAAATCCACAAAGGATAAACCACAGTAGAAAGATACAATCACAAAGTATCAACCAACCTTAATTAGTTATATTACCATACAAATACTTAAGTTACAAGTCATAGTCCGTCTCCAACTCTCGAGCCCATACACAACACAGTCTACAAAGGAAGTAAATTCAATCACCATGATGATCTTGTTCGAAATACATGAATCAGCTCACACAGGTATACATCATTTGTAGAGTGATAGATATGATAAGATGTAGTCACTAATTAATCTAAGTTGTCGGACCCACATAGGATACAGGACCAGCTATGTTGTCGGACCCACATAGGATACAAGACCAGCTATTCTTCATCTAAGATGTTTGACACACACAGGATACAAGACCAACTAAGCTATCAGACCCACACAAGATACAAGACTAGCTATTCTGTTAGACCTACGGAGGATTCCAGTCCATTAGTCATCACAGTCGAACCCACGAAGTATTCTGGTACTATAGTCCTCACAGTCGAACCCACGGAGGATTTCGGTACAGTAGTAATCACCGTCGAGCCCACAGAGGATTCTATCATCTATGTCACATCCAACCCTAGGGTTCCCGCACATAGCACACTCGATTATGAGAGGGTCCGCTCCTCGATCCAAGTGTCGATACATCAACTACCAAAAAATCTCAAGTTGATATATCCCATAGTTCCGTCTCATCATAAGAAACCCAACACAATAGAAGACGTATCAATCGGACTCCCGATCTGTGAGTTATTGGAATTTTTATTCCATGGTTTAGTTGGATTCATAATCGATCCAACCTGACCATACTACATCTCAAACCAAATCTCTAGTGAGGTATACACAAGGAACTTTCTCGCTCTATGGATTCCAGCGCCGCTGATGGTTCGTCAATCATATGATTAGTTCCAATGTTATGGAGATTTGTGTAGGGATGTAGGGTTTGCGTGTGGTCTAAACACACTATGCGGCCAGGCCATGCGAAGTCTATGGGTGAGACAGAAGCAACCAATAGGTTGGCGTATGGTTTGACAAACCATCCGTCCATGCCATGTGAAGTATCTAGGTGTGATAGTAGCATCTTCACGGTTGGCGCAGGGTTTGACAAACCGTACGGCCAAGCCGAGTGAAGTCCACAGGGGGGACAGTGTCTACCACACGGTTGGCGCATGGTTTCCCAAACCTCCTAGGCAAGCCGTGCAGCCATATAAAATTAGGGTTTTATGTCCCGAGAACCTCAGTATTTTCCATCATTCCCTCGTTCTTCCTACCATTCATGCCTCATGCGGGATTTCTGGTTTTTCAGAGGTTGAGGGAGATCCTTTGCTCGTTTTGGAGGCACATCGAAGAGGTTTCTTGGTGGATCGAAGGGGGTTCCACATTCATCACCGCAACACAAATCCACCACCTTCCATCACAATGAACACACCATTCAACAAGAATAGGAGAGAGGTCATTCCATGTTAGTTTGGATCGCACCCTCCACATTAGAGTGGTAAAAAGCGGCTCAACAAGAACTTCAAAGTAGGTTGTCAAATCCTAACCTATTGCAAACATTATTCCCAACCATCAAAATAAAACATCCATGTTCATTTTTTTAAATAGAAGAACATGGGAATACAATCATACTCAAAATCCAACACATACATCAATTTCGGTGATCAACGACGGACGTTGCGAAAGACAGACTTCATTCTGTCAACATGAGAGGGAATGTCGTTGTCGTTGGTGACGTTCATTGCGGACAACATCTTCCCCTTCTTGCCTTAGTTAGAAAATAAGGAGACATGTCTTCGTTCTCTAGTGCAAATGGCATTCTTCGTTGGAAGAAGTCATTTCTCCAAGAGTTCTTCCCAAAACTATAAAGTGTCCCACCCAAACTAAAATTATATCCTCTCCTATTATTTTGTACATGCCATGCCATGCATTCTAAAAGAAATTCAAAAGAATTAAAATCTAAACAAATTAATCAATTAATTGTGGGAGCTCAATTAATTAATTAATGGTTGTTGGAACTTTAATGAGAGAAGGTGGAAAGGCTCCACCATTAATTGGGAGTTCAAGAGTTAAAGGGGGTTTAAAGTGGAGTTGAGGAGTTCGATACTCGTGTGGGTCCCACCACATAATATCCTCCCATAGGAGGTTATGTGGGGGGTGAGACCCATATCAAACTTTTCTTTGATGATATTAACCACCACCTAAATAAAAATTATGTCACATATAATTTTTAATTTATTGAGAATCCCCAAAAATTAACTTCTACTCCCGATAAAACACAACATCAGTAAAGTTATCCTTATGTAAATACTGGCATTGCGAGTTCATCGGTGCCCTCAAATTTTAATTCTGAGCACTGCTTCAATAGATATAAAAACACGCAGTTACATTTACTAAACGTACACAAAAAAACTTCATAAATTGATTCTCTGCACACCGGGGCATAGAATCAAGTGCTATCAAAAACTGAGGACTCTTAAAATTCCCACGTATTTAAAAAATATTTCCAAAGGATTTTTGGGTCATTAAATTAGAGAAGATAGAGTTTATTCAGAAGAGGATGGCTAATGCATAGTCTCGACAGATGTCTTATGTTGATCAGTAAAGATGACCTCTGGAGTTCGATGTCGGGGATCAGGTTTTCCTACGTGTCAGACAGAGGAAGGGACACAAGTGGATTAGGAGACAAGATAAACTTTTACCAAGGTACGTTGGTCTTTGTTAGGTGTTGGAGATAGATGGGCTAGTTGCCTATCGGTTTTAGTTACCTCAGAGGTATCAGTCTATGCATGACCTCTTCCACATTTCTCATCTTCAACGTTAAATTTCAGACCCCTCTCATTACATTCAACCCGATGAGGTTGAGATCAAATTAGATGTGTTGTTTAAGGAGAATCCTATCCAGATTTTGGATTGCAGTACTATGGTTCTCTATGGACATTCATTACTCTAGAACGAGTGTTATGGCAGCATGGGTGGGTGAAAGATGAGACTTGGGAGAGGGAGGCCAATGAACGAGCATAGTGTCTGAAACTGTTCGATATTTATTATTCTACGCCACGATAGGGAAATTTTGGGATGAATTTATTTATGGGGGATGTTTTTATGAACATGGATCTTCATTACAGGGATTTTTTTTCATTTCTAATCATTTTTTGAGAAAAGTGGAAATTCTGAAAATTTTCTAAGTACACAGCATGTACTTTATGAGTACACATCGTGTACTACCTTATCGCATGAGTCTATGTGTTGGCCGTGTAGTAGCCACACACATGGCTGTGTATTATCCACACACCCTTCTTTAGTAAATTTTATAAGTACATCTTGTGCACTTTATGAGTACACGCCGTGTACATCCTTGCTGGAGGTGGCCGTGTGTTGGTCTTGTGATCACCAGAAACATGGACGTGTGGGAGTGACTTGGAGGCCACTTAAATCAAAGTACATAAAAGGAAAGTACATTCCAAATAATCCAAAAGTACATGCCATGTATTTTATTTTTTCATTAAATGCATCGGGGTCATGTCTAATCGCCATATCACTCTTCTTTTAGGCCTTGTACGACCGAGAGCACTGTATGGTTGCAGATATTCAACAAACCCCCGAGCCTCTATCTATCCTCTGAATCAAACACCATGGGTTGCATTGGAATCACATCGGTGAGTCCTCTCTTCTTCTAGAGCCTCGTTTCAGGATTACGCTTGTTTTCTAAGTTATCATGGGTTGAATGTTTTAGAATTATTCTCAGATCTACAGAGTTATAAAGAGATTCAATCTTCAAGGATCACATATATAGATCTTCTAACCCCAAGGTAGGTGGTTTGTGCATTTCCATTAGAAGTATTTGAGTATTATGTGAAAATTCAACCAATGCCCATGAATGGGGTATTGTGTGTTTACTGTTTTCCAATGTGGTTTACAAGCCATGCTTGTATACTTGTGTAGAGGTAATTTGGTATGGATTGGGATGACTGATATGCTTTAAATGTATTGTCCTTGCATGTTCTATTTACAAGCATTTGGTCTAGTTTTTTCAGTTTGGCTGCCTTGCATGTTTTCCATGCATGTTGCTATAGGATGGAAAGTTTGTATTATGACATTCTTGATATGTTGTAGACTGTTTATCCAATTAATTATGTAGGTTCATATTGTCCATATTACACTTCTATGATCATTGAACTACATAGGGATGTGAGAACCTGGTGTAGTAGACTATAAGGAAAATTGACCGGGTGAGATTCATCATACTGTCTCTTAGCACTTTTGGCTATAAGGGGGATTGACCATGTGAGCATCCTCAGAGTGCCTAGAACCACTTGGGGATATTAGGGTAATTCACCACATGAGCATCAACTGAGAGTCTTTTTTTTACTTGAATTACCTTGATTCCTTAGACAAGAAAGGGAACTGATAGTGAGGGCTTCCTCGGAGAGTCTATGAAGGACCTGGGATATAAGGGGAATTGACCAAGTGAGATTCTTCAGAGATTCCTTGTCATTAGGGCTATAAGGGTAATTGACCATGTGAGCTTCGTCAGAGAGTTCATGACTACCATAGACTATAAGGGGAATTGACTATGAGTTCTTCCTCAGAGAGTCTTTATATACTAGACCAGAGGGTTTAGGTCGAGAGCTCTACATAAAGGGTTGATTGTACATGATAGAAAGGAATAGAGGGGATGTTTGTGAGTACTTCAGAGAGGTTTACCTGTTTGAGATTTAGTTTTTTGTTTCACTGGTGCGTGATATTGAACTTTGGATTGTTTACTACTGAGCACATTCTTGTTTACACTTTTTTGTACTTTTACCTGTTATATATTCACTAACTATTAGGCATAGATCTTTGGGAGTTTTACTATTGGTATTTAGTCTCACACCCTATTTGGTTCATGCTTTTGGTCCCAAAAATATTATATTGTTTCAGGTATAGATAAGGGAAAGTTCCCTTCTACTTCAGGTACATGATTAGTTGTAGAGCTGGAAAGTATGGGACCAAGCAATGGCTTGTGATGATGAGGAGTTTATCTACATTTTTTCACATTGATTTAGCACTGTTGTATTCCATAATTTTGACTTGTTTGGCTATTTTCCTTGACTTATGTATCATGCATCATTTTATATATGTTCTCCAGTTTGTACTATCAGTTTTTAGCTGCTACTGTTGAATGTCAATATTTCTGGTTCCACTCTTGTATATATTTATTTACTTCTGCTATGTACAATTCCAATGAGGTCATAGTTTCCCAACAATCACAGCAAAAGCCCTCACCGCTAGTTAGCATCCTCTGGCGTTTGGGGAAATTCCCTTAAGGACATGTGACCAACCGGGTAAGGGGCGCCTCTAAGTGGCATTTAGAACCAAGACATTACAGATAACATACATAAGAGGTCATGATACTCATCATTAACCCCAAGATGGGTGTTAATATTTTACATACCACAATTTCATCACCCAACCACCATATTTTATGTAGACATTCCAATCACAAATGAAACTTGTGGGATATTTCATAATCAATCATAGACACCAATAACATACTTATGAAACATTAACTCAAAACATAATACCATGAGTGTAAATTTATATTATACAATTACATTTTACAATGATACAATTATAATTTCAATATTTATATATAATAGTACTATACCCCTAACTACATTAGAAAATATAATAATAAATAATTTCATGTTATCTTTTCATAAAAAATTATATTACAATGGTTTAAATCACAATATAAAAATAGAAACCCCACACACTTGTTTACTCAACACCAACATGAGGTAAATAATAGACATTTAATGTTAACCAAAAAACTGGTACTACCAACTCATGGTGGGAATACGACCATAAAATATAATATATCTATTAACTTTTAGTTCCCTTCACTAAAATAAGATATTATCATAACCTTACCTAACAATAAATAAAAAGGTCCCCAGACCCACTTTAGGGATTTCCACAACATGAAATTAACATTATAGATTGGGTACCCACACCCAAATGGAATTTTATATTATCAATTAAAGTACCCCACCCAATATAAATAAAAAACATAAATCAATTTTATATTATAGAAACAACAAAAATATTAAATTCTACTACATAATTCATTATAACATCATCAGTTCAACTCAAAAAACAAACAAAAAATTGTAATCATGGAACACAATCCACTAAACCAAAATAAGAAATCATAAATCTCAAAAAAAAAAGAAGATAACATAATTAATATCCCAAATCTTTGAAATTGTGAAATTAGATTCCCTATTTCATATCGCAATATGAAAATTTTCAAATTATATATAAAAAATACTCACACCCATAAATTCACCATATAGTTGATCAACCAAATAGTTAGAATAAATCAACCATTTTGAACTACATCAAAATAATAATTAAATTATTGATAAACTATTAAATTAATTAATTAAATCAAAAAATTGAGTCAAAATAAATGTTGGACAAAATAAGTCGTATGACACGATAAAAATCCTAACCTAACAACAAAACAATGGTTTTCATCCAAATCAACCCCCCCCCATTTTTCATAGCCTTCTCAAAACCCACATCAAAATAACCCCCATTAGTCAAATAGTTTTTACTAGAATATAATGAAGTCTTTGTATTAAAACCCCTCATTTGAAGAAACAATATGTATGGAATTGAAATAAAAAAAATTATTTTAATATATCACACTAACATAACATGATTTAGTATAGAATAAATATGGAATGAGATCTACTAAGAAAATATTATAAATCACTATAGATAACCTATACTACTTCTTAGGGGGAAAAATATTTTTAATAATGTGTGTTTTTATCTTTTCAAAATAATATTTATCTCTTTTTATTTAAGAAATCACCTTACGACTATATTATCATTCGAACCGTGCATATTCTGAATATTCTACTTTAACTAAACTTTTTCGCTTCACAAACACACTATATTGTCTATGGTTATTGCACATTGACTATGGAGATAATATTTTTTGAAAATTTATTGGATTTCATAGGACAACAACAATGGATTATTTTATTGAGCATTGAACATTTAAATACTATTTCATCTGAAAATAATGAATTTTATGTATCATATAAGTATATTGTTCGAAATATAGTAACTTTAATTTAAAATAATTTTTTTTATCATCAAAACATAAAGAGTGTAAAATAATATATAAATTTTAAATATACATATAGAACTAGAGTATAACAAAATCGATTATATTGTTGAGAGGTAGATCATAAATTCTCTTTATCAAATATCTTATTATAATCTATCCCGATAAATAACGATATAATAAAAATAATTCAGAAATTAAATGGTATATATTTAATCATGACACCCATGAATGAATAAATTCAAATGATATATTATATATCATTTAAAAAATTATAATCATGATATACTTTTCAACGGTATGATATATACACCTAATCAAAGAAGATATATTCATAACATAACATATATACCAATGAAGGAAATTTTAGTTGATAAACCCTTACACCATTGGTAATATCTAAAATGAATTCTCATAAAATAGATAACCACATATGATTTTATGTCACGAAACAGAACATACACCCTGGTACCTTGATACCTAACTGACACTGACATTCCCTGAAGGGAATTTCTATTCCCCAGAGGTTGGAGAATAGATCTTGGATTCATATAAGGTCGAAGATGAAGAAAACATTGCACAAATGTAGTGGAATATAAATGATACTAATCATCATTCTCAACACATTAAAATGAGGACCAGAAATAAGAATCTAAAATAGAACCCATAAGGATGAATGAACATCTCAATGGAAACAACAATGTGAACAAGATAAATTTATCTAAAAATGTATTATGATATGTAAATAATAGTACCACTGGACACCATCATCACCCCATGGTGTGGAGGCTCAAGAATATCCACCACCTCCTAGACAAACATTCCGATGTATTATACATTGCATAAAATGTATCCAAAACAGCAATGTAAATAGTAGGGTTTGGGATATAAAGTAAAGTATGGTCTCTCCATGTTTTTCACAATCTATTCCATACCAATTAAACAAATTAATATTTAAATTTAAATAAATTATTCATAGTATTTCATTCCCTTATTTTTATAAAAAATGCTTCAACAATTAAATGATATGAAAGATATATAAAAACAATATTAATTTATAAGTTCATATAAAATACCTATATAAAATAGTGGGCATTAATAAAATGTATGAATAATTAATGACATGTATAATCAATACTAAAATAATAGCATAACACCATGTATGAAATCCAATGGTAATAAAATGTTTTTGGTAATATGATACTCACACATCTAAATAATGATCTTTGTTCTAGTTAGGCGTGAAAACATAAATTGACCAAAATTACGGGACACATCATGGCCATTCTACACCCTAATGGGGTATCCAATTATAAGAACTCATAGTATAGTTGTTTTAGAAACTGTGGTCATCAGCAATCGATTGAATGGTAGGCATGATACTATCATTTTTTCCCAATTTCATATAACTACCTAGGATAACTGGTGATTCAAAAAACAATTAATTAGAATTTTTAAAAACCAAACATTTTATATCAATTATGTTTTAAATTACCATGTGTTTAGTTTCCAACAACCATTTATCGTTTGAAAATAAAATCATAGTTTTCAACAATTCAATCAATTTAAAATTATTTATCAATGTAATCAATATTTTTCATGGTTCAGCATCAAATCAACTTAATAAATAAATATCAAATTTAATATTTTTTTAAAAAAATTCATTTAAAATCTAAATTAAATAATGATTGGGTTCATTTTTAAAAACACCATAAGATTTCAAATATCACATTAAATCAATTTAAATTATGGTTTTAAAATAAATTAAAATCTCATATTAATTTGTTCTTAATAATTTTGGTTATATTGATTAGTAAATGAAATATGTAACCACCTACATTTCAATAAATGATAAAAACAACATCCTCAAAGGGATATCTGATGAAAAAATTAGAAATTTTTTTTGGAAAGACTTAATAAAATAATGATACAAATATAACTAGTTTATATATACATTAATATATATATATATATATATATTAAATAGTTACATTTAAAAACCAAATTAGGATAAAATGATAGATTAGATGAAAACTCATAGGATGTGATCCACATGAACGTTAGGGATAAGATCAACCAAATGAAATTTCATTCACTAAGAAAATAGGTTGGAGGGAAAAAATAACCTCTTACTAGACATTAAGGTTAAAAAATTATTATTTTAAAATGGGGGAGATTGGTAAATTAAATTGATGGTTCATGACATTAAAAACAATTTCCGAAGGAATCTAAACCTGTACACATGGTTTTTTAGGAAGGATCTCGCGGTTAGACAAACCATGCACCCAAATTTTGCACCCATTCTACATAGAGTGAAAAGTTTATCTATGGTGGGAACATGATTTAGTCAAACAAAATTCAACCATACATATTCCCACTACCTGAGGTGGGATGGATTAGTTGGTTTTTCTATACGGTTTGTACAAAATATGCACCCCTCTACAGCATCATAAAAGGGTGCATTGTTTTATGGGGAAAACTGCAAAGTTTCCCCTAAATGTGAACCAACTATGCACAGTCCCAAATGGATCCTAATTTTAAATTTTCTATAGGAATGATCCAAGAAAAAAATCCATTATAAACGAGATAAAAATTGTTTCATGTAATATTATACGAAGGTAATGAGAATTTACAACATCCCCACCATAAAAATGTTTTTCCCAGAAAAACATTCAACTAATCTCTTTTGAAAATAGGTGAGGCCAAAACTCTTTTCTAAAAACCATCTGATCCTGAGCCTCATTACAATAATAAAAATGATTCTATAGTACATGGAAAGAATTTATCTTCCTCTTATGATGTATACCATTGTATCAAAATCCATAATCCTTAATGGATGATAATTCACAAAAAAAATTAGTTTCAACCTCATGTTCCTCTATGAGATAGACAACATACGGTTTGGAAAGATACTTCCAACGATGGGATACATGGATAAAACAACATATTGATAAAAAATGTGGGGAAGTGCTAAATGGTAAGCCAATTTCCATTGCTACACAATAACCACAAATTTGTTTTAAACCCTGGTTAAAAAGTTCCATGACACACTGGCCTTTTATGTCCTAAAATTAGTGACGCTATCAAAAAAAATCGTTACAAACTAAAAACTCTAATGGTATTCTATAATAGTCATCATATTATTTATACTCAATCTACACTGGTAACATTACAAGAAGAATCAACTGAATCAATTTCTATGATTCTTAGACCACACTCCACCCATCCAAATAAATTTAACTGATTACCTACCAACACAATAATGATTTACATGGATGAACATTGAAGGCCTCTAAATGATCCATATAAATTGAATAATTGTGAATTTTATTATAATAAAACTAAACTAGTTCAAAACATTAATTGTAAGATCCACCAAAATCGAGGACACAATAACAATTCATATCATATGGAATTAGTAATGGTATTTCATTATAGCCATCCTTCTATGGATGATTTGACTTGCACAAATCTACCTAATGTCACATTTTACCTTGTGGTCTCTCTAAAAGTGATATATAATATCGGGATTCCTAACAGAGATAATATTAGTGTGTAATGATTAATTATGACAATTTATTTCATAGAGAGATTTCCCATGTCTTCTACATATATTGTGTCTTAAATGGGTAAGAAGTGAGACGAATTTTTTAGTATATAGATTACAACCCATATCAAATTACCTTTCTGAGGGGTATTTAAAAAAATTTCCAAAAATTCAATATATATATCTTCCCACATGTAAATTAGCACTTGAATTTGGTGAAAAAAGTCAAGGGTCTCAAGGGTTGTACATTGGAAAGCTAAAATGTATAACATTGTGAAAAAATATCAGCGTTGTCTCATCTCACACATAGCCTCCAGAATTATCACCTTATATAATAAAAAATAGTCTTGGATATTTGGTTCACCAAAAACTAGGAACTATAAAAATAATATATTATGGCATTACATATAGAAAAACACACATAAAAATGATTGTAAGAACACATAATACCCTCAGATGTGAATCTTCATTCACTGATAGTCTCCCAACTCTAAAAAAATTAAATAATTTATGGAAATTCATTCTCAATATTATATTATAAGAAAATCATCTCAAGAATTGAATTTTTTAGCTGGAAACATTTCAATACAACCACAGTCCCTCTATCCCAGAATCCTAAATGAATTTGTGGGAAAATATCCATCATGATCTGTATCAGATGTTGTATTCTTAATTTATCAACAATGAAATTTACCTCTACCAGTGTGTATTCAATGTTGGAATCAAAATATTGTATTAACATTACCCAATGTCTCTAGTGATTGTTTAAATATTATTGATAGTGGATATAACTCAATATTTTAATGAAAGATTAATTGTTAACCCATTCATAAAAAGGTAATGCCCATATCTATTAAGATAATGCATCCCAACATCATGTACATGGTTTTGGGTTGGATAATTTATATTGTGCGACCTATGATGTATAGATCCATAGGCTACCATGTGATCAAATGGTATAAAAACATTTCCCAAACCCAGACCTGATACAAAATATAAGACCACATAACCCTTTATAACCCCTGGATGAGTCCCCACTAGTGAATAATTCAAAAAAAGATTGAAATCATGAAATAAAATCTATCAACATTCATTTAAAAAAACCTCAGTCCAAACTGAGTGAGTGTGATCAATAGGGAGTCTAGTTTCAAGAAATTTTTACCAATTGTACTTTAATACTCATAAAATAAGCACCGTATCTCAAAATCATTAATTGGTTCCTTCAATGTCATAAAATTATTCAAATACATTGGATCAACATATATTCGAAATTTTGAAACCAAATATCCCAATAATTTTACTTTATAAATACATAAATTGCATATTTAAAGCCCCAAATAAAGTCCATTATCTCTCAAAGTTTATATTAATTATCACATATGATGGTAATTATCCTCCTAAATCAAGGAGTTAACCAATCTGTTATCCGAAAAGACTAAAAAAAATGAGTTGAGATAATCAATTGAAATATTGTTCAATAAATCCATAATAAAGTATGATTATTGGTTAGACAATGTGGCATGAGAAGATATTCATAATTTATATAACTAATAATGAATGTGGTCTTTTCAATGTTAGATTAATTTATTTTTAACTAGTTATAACCATATCAAAGGCCATTCATGAAGATAAAATTTTCTACATTTATGTTGTTTAATGTATTTTGAATCGGTGGTAATGGATCCTTTTTCATTACAGTCACTATATTTAGCTTTTGGAATTAAACAATGAGTGAATTTTCACCATTTTGATTCCATTAAAAAAACATGTTCCACTAATGATGACATACTTAGGGTTATGAAAAAAATTACTAAGATATCAACCAACTAGGTCATTAAGTACTTCAACTATAATGGTTCCACTATTTATAAAGAAGTATATATAAACTAAGTACCAGGTACTAAATCAATATATAATTCACCCAATCTAGCTGGTGTAAGTCCTACGAAATTAGGATAAATAATGTTAGGGAAATTGAGGAAGATAAGAGGGATTCAATCAATCTTTGATTTATCAACAACAAAAGAAATAAACAACCATATTACCTAGACCACGTAAGAAAAATATAGTCCATATCTACCCAAATTTATGTCAGATTCTCCATGAATGGTATGAAACACCCCATCAGCTGTACTGAAAAAGACATGTCGATGATCATAGTCAATATAGAATGTATAGTAATCATATAATTCATATGAGGGATGATTAAAATAAATTTAACATCTATACAATGAAATTTCTAGGTAAATACTATTAATGATAAAGAGAAAACAAAATTAGGAAAACATAGACCATGACCTATATTAATTCCAACGTGTGTGGTAATATCTATAACATAAGAGAAAATATCCATTGAATGATTTAGAAGGTTCATATTATTAGTCGAAATAAAAAGTGACATGAAATGGTATCAAATTAACTAGTCGCCATCGATGAAGTGATTGTGATGGTACATATCAATGCCCATGGAGTAGTATTAGCATATTATATAGACTCTTCTAATGTGTGAACAAGCTTCTCTCCATATTATTATTATTGTAACCCATTAGATAGAAAATCATAGCATTGCACCATATAATTCATTGTAGTTGATGATATTATTTCAATGAATGGATAAAATAATAAATATAATTTCATTATGAGGTTTTTTGAGTTACTATTTGAACTGTTGATATTTCGAATAATAGTACGAACACATCTTGAATTCATATACATTATATGGTAAAATATTTGTAAATGGGCCCTTAAGTGGAATAATAGGTGGTATAAAATATTTATTTAATATATATCATCCCAAAGATATATCATGTTTCCCCATTCCAATTGAGGAACTCACTTAGCTTCAACTCAAAGAAAAATAAATTCTTGTCAACCCTGAAATACCAACAAGGTCACCATCAACCATCAATGGTCTATCCATCACATCCATACATTGATTTTTATCATTATGTGGGAGAAGTATCCATACATACAAATGAGTGGTACATTCATTTATCATTTGATGTAAATGAGGATGGATAATGGTAGTTACATAATCATAGTAAAATTTGAGTATATTTAGGATTCTAATTTTATTATTTAATGATGAATAACAAATGTTTTTTGGATATAGAAGAATAAATAAAATGATAACGATCAGGTAGTAAGATCTCGACTTATTTTGTATTCATATTTAGATCCAGTAAAAGGACCGTTGGAATTGTCATTTACCAATACTAGAGGCACTGATCCATGGATAGGGAATTTGATAATAATATTTTTTTCATGTTTTGATTGAGATATATTTATCAAATTGAACTAACGAGAAGAGATAAGGGGTTTCATTTTAAAAGGAGGTAAATTACATATTTTTAATTTATATAAAAATTTTAAAAAAGTTAATACATTTATCATGAATATTTTTTAGAAGTAGAGAATAATTTATAGAAATTAGTTTATGCTAAAAATAACATCATTTGATGAAACATTGAATGTTTTGTGAGTAATTTTAATCAATATATTGGGTTTTAGAACATTTGTTCCTCAATTGTAACCTTAAATATAGTAAAGAATATTTTGGTATTAATCGGTTATAATTTAATATATATGAAAAAAGTGCATCATAAATAGAAATATTATGATATTTTAGGCAATTAATCACCATTCTTTTCATCATTATATTTTTTATGACTTTTATATAATTTTCCAAAATATATTTAACATATATTCTATTTATGTCATTTTTTGAAATATTCAAATACATTGACATAAAAAATAATGTAGTAAAATTATTATATTTTTAAAAATAAAAAATACTTTATTTTTAACTTAAAAATTCATTGAACAGATTAAATAGAAAATTTATTATTCCTTTTGTTCTTTTTAAAATTAGTCACCTGCATTTTAATTTCTTAAATAGGTACTGTGTCAATGATACATAAAAATTTAATGTAATTATATAGTTACTAAAAAATAAATATTAATTTCAATTAAAAATATATC
Source organism: Viscum album (assembly GCA_963277665.1). Lineage (NCBI taxonomy): Eukaryota > Viridiplantae > Streptophyta > Magnoliopsida > Santalales > Viscaceae > Viscum > Viscum album. The sequence continues at coordinate 1,247,508,040 of OY728147.1, forward strand.
ATTACTAATTGATATTAATATTAAGAAACATATATAATTTTTTGATCCCTATCAAAAAATATTATAGATATTAAAAGTGGGAAAGTGAAATTTTGGAGATTATATTTTTCATATATATTATAATGGTAAAAATTAATGATTAATTGAACAAACAAGTCATATTTTTAGAAATATTTATTATTATAGAAGAAATTGAGTTAAAAAATAAAATTAAGCATGTGTTTGAATGAATTTTATTCCTTGTTATGTTAGTTCAAACACAAATTAACACACTTTACCAGTATCTCATTAATACTAAATAATATGATTACAATTTTGAATTTCCAAAAAGAAAAATCAAATGTTTAATAAAATTTTATATCTTGAATATAAATATTAAATCAATTTTTGATGATTAAAATCCAAAAAGTGGTAGATAATGATTTATGAAAAAAAATAAAATATAATGAATAACATGTTTTTAAGAAATTTTTCAATGTATAAAATTATTTTTATATAAACTTCAACAATAAAATAGATTCAAATTAAAATATTTGGTTTTTTTTTAATTTTACATAACTATTGTTTAATTGATAAGAATTTCAATTAAAATTTTAATTTTTTTATTCTTGAACAAAAAAATAATTTTTTTAAAAAAATAGTATTATTCATTTATCACTTGAAAATATATTCATTTAGAAAAATCACCAAAAAACACAATAATATAATTATCATACAATTCTTTTTAAAGTCACATTATTTTGATCATGTAAATTTTCAATAAGTTCTGTATATTTATTATAATATTTTCTCATAAAATTTGGTAAACGATATCATAATGAATAATATGGTATCAGTAATAAAATAGTGTTATTTCATAATAATATGCCAGTTTATTTTTATCTATTATGACATATATATGTGTTTCATAATTTGGTTACATTGATTCATACCTTAAATGTTAATAATTTTTATCAGAGTTGTTAGAAAATAATAATATTTTTTGGGTCATTAATGTTTGGTAATCCATGTCCTATAAACTATCATGATTTACGTTATTTTATAATATTAGATTTTTATAATCTACCCAAATTAATATATTTCATAATCCTAATTTTTAGCAATTCATAGAAGTAAGGGATTTTATATTTTCAAATTAATATGAAGATACCGCATACCAAAAAAATATGATAAACATAATCATGAAAATAATGAATGTGAAATATGTACATAATATGGAATAACACATGAATGGGTTTCTAAATTGGAAACCAATAGAGGATTATTTAAGTAAGAAAATGGTAGAAAATTTTGACATCCAAATAATAATGGACACTAAAAGATAAATTTGATGACAAAAAAGTGAATGATCTGGAGGAAGTTAATGGCCACAAAAAACTAATTATTGAGGACTGAAAAAACCATTGATTCATGCTACAAAAGTGAAATATGTAAACATTATTAAACCAGATCCATTTCATTAAGTTATTAATTCAACTACAATTTAAAATTTGAATAAAAGGACACAAACATACATGACTTATATAATCTCATCCATTAATAAATTTCCATACAAATCTAATCTTATTTTAAAAATGATTAGTATCCAAGTTGAATTTTTTCCTATACCAAAATCTATGTCATAAACTAATAATAGATTAAATAATATAAAGAAGGATTAAAATATACCCCCATGTTTTGATAAAAATAAAATAAAATTTTGAGTATAATGTATCATAATATCAAATATTTATAAACATTTACTTGAATGAGTAATACATCTTACTCTTAACGATATATAATAACACCAATGAATCAACATATATCATTATATAAAAAAATAACCTACATTCTAGATTTCTAAAACAACAACAACATTGAATAATATTTTATTTAAATGGTGACCTCATACATAAAAGAAAATATATACTTTTTCCCAATAAAACACATCTTCATGTATCATTAATCATGTAATTAATATATATATATATAATCATATATTTATGATAACATCACAGAAATATCATGATTCCAATTTAGATACTAATATGAAATATAATCATTCTCTTGATTATCAATAAGTCAAAAAATTATTTACTTTTTATAGAATCACTTTTCAATCATCATGATTATCTATATATCACTATAAAATATAATAAAATTAAGGTAATCAGAAAACATATATTAACACAATGGGATATTTAAGCATCAGTATATGATTATTTTTAAAAGCCTAATATTTTTTCATGTTACCTCAGTATCCAATAACATTAAACCTGAATGAAAATATTAATAGAAAAACATTTTAATTTATAGTATAAATCCAAAATTCTATAATCATTAACATATTTCAGATAAATATCTTTTTCATGAAATCACAAATCAATTACATTTTCCTCAATGTTATCCAATTTACAGAATCATAATATTATCAACATAGGACATTATTAAAATCACATCAATAATTTATTAATTTTTATCTGTTATTTAATCATGTGTCCCCAAAAAATATCCATTTTCACTAAAATTGGTTCTAAATTCTATAACAAAAACTACTCAGGAAAAACATAGAAATTTTACATAATTCTTATAAAAAATTTCATTGAAATAATTTTTGAATAAAAAATCAATCACATCATTCCTCACACATCAATTATTTTTCCTATGATAACTTCTTCTGTAGTCTATGAGTTAACAACAGTATTTGATCATTGTTCAGGGAAATACCAATATTTTTTGCAAATAAAAAATGAAAAATAAACCTTACCATGTGATAAACATCATATACCTCTATCTAACTCTATATTTTTCATTAATTATTCTATTGTATATGACCTAATTTTCTATAGATAATATTTTTATCAATAATCAACAACATTTCCATTGGACATTCATCCCACATACAAGACATGTATGTACTTGAATCTTTATCCTTCAATTGCCTCCCTAAATATCCAATTGTTTTTATGGGTTTCTGGAAACTCACCATTTTTGATATATTTAATCATATAATTAGATAACTAATTTTAAATAATCACAATTTTTTCATTCCATATTTCATTTTATTTACATTCTGATTCTGATAATCATTCTATTAAAACTCACATTTCATATTAACACTACTCCACTATGTTCTAACCATTGACTAAAACCAATGTGTATTGTGTGAGAGGTAATATTAAAAGTGACTCAACATATAATCATGAATCATTATTCATTGTATATATAAGAAAGTAAAAATTATTTTTAATATATGGAAGTGTAGGTTTAACATAGACCATTCTTAGTTATCATATATTTAAATCATTCATAATAGTTTATATAGAAAAACTGAGTTAACCCAGGAATATCACATGAAATTTTTTGACCAATTATATAGTAATTTTACTGTAACTATAAATACAATGATGGTAAATATTTTCCACATTGACCCTTTTCATGGTCATTATAATTCGAATCATATTTTCTAAAATGACATCTAATTAAATTATCTTCAAAGAGATGTATTACTATAAAAATGACATATTCTCACCTTAATAAAATATTAGGGTGATATAATATACAAAAAACTATACCTAGTATTTTAAATAAATATATGTATTCCTAATCTCTAAATATTACCTAAACCCTGAACTTATATTAATTAAAATGACCCATACTTTTTATAAGTATATATAAAATCATTTTAGATGTATATTAAGTACATAAAAATATGATCCATCCCAGATCCTAAGAGTATTCATGTATTTTTAAAAAAAAAGACAATATTCTTATTTAATGAATGGTATTTAACATCTTCCAAAAAGACCTTCCTATTTGTACTCTTCATAGACACACCCCCATTAAATATCTTTTTCATAACATGGGGAAATGAATGATAATAAATGAAAATATTAGTTTCCATGTAAGGGTAATAAATTGATTTATAAATAATTAAAAAAACATAAAATGATCGTAAATATATATGAATATAAACATTGTGTTTTAAAATCCATACCAATTGGATAATATATCATCATATTCAATCATGAAATATAGAATGGTATACTGCAATACATTAATCATAATGAAACAAATGAAAATAATTAATAAAAGAGTAAAACATTCCTAAGAAATATGTTTTTTGATTGAAATTTTGAATAGAAAAAAAAATTCTTAATCATGGATTAATTAAAATACTATCTTAGTGGATCAGGTTTACATCAAATTTCATCACATCTTTGACAAGCATCACTCCAAATAATATTATTGTGGATATATTCCGATACTAAATTTTGTTCACTCCGTATTCCAAAAATTATTATATATTGATAACAAAATCATTAAACAAATCATTTAAGGTACATATAATTATATTCCCACCAAAAACATAATCATAATTAATTCATATGTTCTATATAAAATTATTATTTATTCAACATACATCATATACCATGGAAAAGAATATATCATTCATAAAAAATTAGTCATTTTATACAAACATAGAACATGATGATTAATTGGGATCATATCCATATCATAATCAAAATCATAAACCATCTATAGAAAGTGTATGAAAGGTATCATTGGATCGTATCCTTAGTAAAAAAAGTTACATTGAGTTAAATCATCTTAGGTGAAATTGATTTTAAAACATCACAAGGATTATTTCTTGAGAAAAATACCTATTAAAATTTAATATAAATTTTGGAAATATAAAAATTACAAATATATTTTTGATACCATTTTACATTGAAATGAAATTCGAATCTAAAAAATGAATAAGTGACTCAATGAATAGTTATGATAGTGGTAAACTCTGTTCATTTCATATAAGATATAACAAAGAATCCGTTTAAATATTTGGTATGAAGATAAAAGTACACCGGTTAAAAAAATATGAATATTCTATTTAATTTCATTTTTAAAAATTAAAATATGGTTAAATTTTAAATTAAACAATCAGAGGATAATATTTAAAAATTCCTTAATTTTTTTCAAAATGATGTGTACAAAATAAAAATGATTTCTGATTGAATGGAGAAATCAATACATTTTTCATTGAATATAATTTTTAGAATCATGACTATATAATGAGAGGAAAATAATAGGAATCAAATTAAATATCATATAATAGACATAGAATAACAATTCTCACATGTTTCATGAGAATTAGATCATAAATGGTTATCATTAGAGACATAATCATAAAAAAATCATGTTAATAATGTGATTGTAAAATAAATAACTTTCTACAATTGTGCCTTTTTAATCATTTAAAAAATGAAATAATAACATCAAATTAACCAATTATTATTATTATTATTATTATTATTATATTCATTATATAACTAAACAATTGTTCTGTATATACACCTCATAATTTATTATTGGTGCATAATATAAAGTTTGTCATAATGAATAAAAATTGAGATAATAAACCTTTACTAATGTAAAAATATTTAAATCAACACATAAAGAAATGGATAAAATTGTATGTATTTTAAAATACCATAAATATTTATTTAAATATAAATAAAATAAATAAATGACCATTATATTAACCAAACAATGGAATAAGATGTGATTAGGGAAAATTCCTCATAGAAATAAATGTGAGATGAGAAAATCCATTACCTCAATTAATAATTTTCTCAAAAGTAAATTTAAATACCATATAAAATGATTATAATTATATTTGAGAATAACTTACAAACATATAGTATCACAATTATAGCACATATATAATTTTAACACCCATTAATAAATAAATCCTTACAAAAATTTCTTTTTCTAGACGTTATTTATTTCATTTTTTGTGAGAGAATTAGTTTGAATGTATCAATAATTAAGCATTGATCATTGATCCATAAACTCTATAATATTTATCATTATATAGTTATCATATATATTAATTATATATATGTATATTTCTTAGATATCTATAGAAGTTATATATTGAAAATTTATTTGCATCATTCATGGAGATAATGGGTTCTATGTATACATGAATACATTATTCACTTTACAATGGATGGAATTGTAAAGTGTTTAATTATAATTAATATTTATAAAATCATTATTATATAAGATAAATTATTTTTATTAATTAATTATATAATTATTACTATTAATATAAATCATAAATGAAAAATGAATCACATCGCTTAATGGAGATGGTATTCGACACATACACACAAGTGGAATTATAATTATCTAAAAACATATGATGGTAATAAAATAAATATTATATATTTAAAATATAAAAATTATTTTTTTCACAGATTAATATATAAACCATTTGAACATCCTAATATCTATATACCAAATATAGGGACATAAAATTAATTTTATCTCTCTATAGAGGTGGTAGTCCAACTGTACGCACATGGAGATACTTTAACTTACCATTTGATGGAATGGATGGTGGATAATGGAAGTCAAATAATAATAAAAATATTTTATTATTTTTATTTTACTCATCATTTTTTGAATAAAACATATTTATTGTATGTCCAAGAATAAATATATTTAAATCAAGCAGGGAGATAGATTAACTCTTATTTAATAGTCCCCATTTAATACATTTCATATGGTCCTTCGAATGTAATTTTAATAATATCAACTTCGATAATTCAGGGAAAGGAATATACATAATAAAATTTTTAGGGTTTTTAAATATATAGATGGCTCATTGTGGTTTAGTGAATAGAGATAAAAGATGTAGTATTATAAGTTAGGGAAATGAGAAATGGTTAATTACCGAAATGATTAAAAAAAAGTAATATAATTCAATATTATTAAGATTAAAAATAAATTTTAATCCTATATAAAAGATGATATGTTTTTAATATCTTTATCCAATGAAATTTTTATATTTCATTGTCTCATTTGTATCCTTATCATATCGATTGACCCCTTCTTTAACCAATTTTAAGCAAACCAATTGTAACCACATTTTAAATATTAAAGGGTTATAATTTTATTTATATGGTAAAAAATATCTAATAAATAGAAAATACTAGGAATTTTAGACCATTAATCATCAAATATATATATATATCCAATTAATATTTTTTTTTATAATTTGAAGATATTTATCATCAATAATACAGTTAATGTCATTTAATGAATTATTTACATAATTTTACTTTGAACAAAACATTAAAACATTGTAATTAAAAGATATACCATTCACAATGATCTAATTTTTTTTTCTATATTCAAAATTCAATGTAAACATTAACTAACTAATGAAATATTACATTTATTGTTTTTAATATCATTATAATTATTTTTTTTCTTATATTAACAAGCATAATGTTGGTGTTTTATAATAATTTAATGAAATTAGTTCATTTCAAAAAACAAAAAATTACATACCATTTAAAAAAATAATTCCTATTTAAAATAAATATATATAATTTATCATATGTTTTTTATCGCTATCACAAAATAGTATAGATAATGAAAGAAGAAATTTATTTTTGAAATTTTTTATTATATTAAAATTATAAGGTCCAAAATTAATGTTAAATTAAAAAAATGTCATATTTGTGACTTTATTTTCATAATTAATGAAATATACTTAAAAAATTAAACAAATTCAAGGGTTTCAATGAATTTTATTTCTTATCACATTAGTTTTAGACCAAATTATCCAATTTTATATTTATAATTGTATTTATAAATTAAAACAACTATAATTAATAATAAACAAACTAAAAGTGATGTATTTACTTAATTTGGACCACTTGATTCCACATATAGAAGAAATTTTTAAATATTAAATTTATATAAATGGATAAAATTAATTTAAAAATAAATATAAAAAGAAAATACTTATAGTTTCTAATAAAAAGTACTTTTTATTTATAAAATTGTCTTTATATGAAATACTAAAAAATTGCTTCTAATGATCATATTTAGGTTTATTTTAATATTATATTACAGTTTATACTTTGAAAAAATATAAATAATTTTTATTAAATGATTGAAAGAAAAATACAGTTTCCAATAAAAACTTTTTATTATTATTAAATTGAAAATCTATCCTTTCATAAAAAAACAAAGCAATGACCCTATCAAAATTTCGATACTATAATTTAAAAAAATTATTTTGAAAATAAAATAAAATTTTAACATGTTCTTGAAAACAATAATAATATTCACTCATTAAAAGTAATAACAGTATACTTCGAAGAGCATAATGAAACTTTTTAAAAATATTTACTTAATCCATATGAATTTATCAACACATTTATATTGACTATGATATATATATATATATATATATACATTCATTTAATTATATTTAAACATTCCACTTTAATGTGTTTGTTTTGAAGGTCTTAAAATAATAATATTTCAATGTTTTTTAAAACCTCAGTATTTCATTTCGTATAAGCTATGAGAAATAGTGTTATTTTAAAATATCATGTAGTTAGGTTTTATCTTTTTTTTAGAAACATTTTCAAATATAGAATCCAATGTGTAGGTAATATTTATTTAGAAACTTATAAAATTAATATAAACAATCCTTTCATATTGGGAACAGAGAGTAGGATATTTAAACTGATTTCTAGATAGGTTTTATATTATGTTAATAGAAAGGATATTATGTAAATAAAATAAATAAATATCAAAATTGTAATATTCATATTTTAGATGGAATAATAGGTTTAATTGTGACTTTTTTACGTTTATATATAATTAAAAAATCGCTTTTTTCTATATAAAATACGTTTATTAGGATAATATTTATATAATTTCTTTTTTATATTTATGTTATGTTTCTTGTTGGGAATTTTATTGTTCTATTAATTGACAAATAAATTCTTACATAATAGTTTTTAAAAAATTAATATATGATAAACTATTAATGTTATTTTAATAAATATATTATGCTTTAGGGAATAAGGTTTTTTTTGTATTCTATCATAAAGAGTATATTATCCCAAAATTTAATTAATTATTTACTATAAAAATGATCTGTATTTATATTGAAAATTATATAATTATTTTAATTCAATTTTAATAAATTTTTAAAAATTTATTTGTGTGGGAATTAATGAAATGAATTAATTTGGTATCAATTTATGGAATCATGATGAATTAAAAAATATTTATTAGGATTGATACATTAATTGAAGTTTGTGTGTTTGGAAAATACAAAATGAATCACGAATTATATCATTTAATAAAGGAAACAAAATAAATGTAATTTAAGTAAGGAATAAATTTTTTTGATGTGTATAAATCAGGATTCAAAATTATTGAACGGTATTATATATAATGATTCACTCTTTTCGGATTTAATAAATATTTGAATGTATAAAATTAGTAAAATATATCATCTAAATAGGAATTGAATATATATATATATGTATGAAACTTTTGATGTCACTATCCATTTATACATTAACCAAAGAATCTAAATTTTCTAATTACATTGACCTTAGTGTTTATGGAATGTGGTTTAATTATATTATTTTAGTTCTTGGACTTCTCTATAGTATAATGAAGGCCCTAAAATGTTTTTTTAAGTACCACACATTAGTTCCATTCAAATGATGTAAAATATTATAAAAATAAAAAAGGAATTTTATTATGATTCCATTAATGAAGAATCTATAAAAACTAATTTTTTAATTTTAAATATTAACATGTATATAATGATTAATTAAATCATGAGGACATGGTTATTCTAAATTCATTTATTTGGTAAATTTACATTTTGGGAATTTTTTGAGTAAGATTTAGTGTGTGATATGATTTTATATTATAGTTTACAATTATAACCTTTTTATAATTTTTATTTATGTTAATAATTTTCAATATGTATACAATATTATATTTTATGATTATAAAAAATATAGTATTGAATAAACACATTTTCATTGTTCAAATTATATATATGCCTTTTTAAATGATGTTGGTGGAAATTAAAAATATTATAATACAAGGAAAAAACTATGTTACCTGATGATACAAAAATATCATGACTCATGTTGATATTATCCTTAATTATTTTCAATTTTCTGAATAATATGGAATTGATATAAATAATCCTTTTAGTTGATTAATTTATTAATTTATATGTTGTTATACAACTTCATTGATGTGATATATTTTTTTTATCATTAAAAATTTTATTACATTAATAAATAAATAAATATTCATTTGATATGAAAAATATAATCAAATTGTTGATATTGGAAATCTGTTAAAAAACCACTATAAGTGTAACACCCCGACCCCAGTTACCCATAGTCGGTGTATTATTTTAATAAATTGGCCTGATTACAAGGAATGACTTCTCAAAGGACCGATCAGTTTAGCAGTCTTGGAAACACAAGATACATTCTTAAAGTATACATTACATCATAAAATGAAAACTATAACAACATAGTCTCTATAGTTTACATTCGTACTATCCCTACAGGTCATTCATAAATTACATTTTCTCATCCTTGGAAAAATAAAACATAGAAAGGGGTGAGCTCAGATTCTCATTATGGATAATAATATAGCGGAAACTTTCATTAATAAACATAAATATTTAAGGCAATGAATAACTAAAACAAAGTCCTTTTAAACTTGAACTTCATCATAATGTGGCAAAGATAAAATAAAATAATTCCATTTACTTATTTACATTGATATTCTACTAGTCGAATAATCACATGCAATATCAATAACCACTTTCATAATGATGGAATGCATAATTTTAGACTATCATAACCACATAGCCAAGGAATCATGCCAAGACTACAAATAAGATTTTTTCAAGGCCTCATGCCAAGGCACTAGATTGTCTCATGAGACCTACCGATTCATCGAGGAGCTATAGAGGCCTCCACCCATCACTTACTAATTCCAATGCATTCCTCGTATGAAAAGGTCTAAACATAATATAATCATTCATATTAAAACTAGCATATGAAATGCCAATACTTTATCCATAAACCATGAATGGTATAAAAATAACACATCCATAGTCAAACATATCACAAAACCTTCAACATAATATGGAAGATTTGTTTCATGATAAATCAAATTCAAAACAAGTTTAAAATCCATTAATGAATTTTGACATAGATGTAAATTATTTGTAAAACTAATTGAGAGAAATACCCCCTTTTCATGGAAACATTTAAAAGTCACAAAAATTATAAAAGAATTCATTTAATTAAATTTTTGAATCAAAGTTTCCCATACCACTTTGAAACTTTTAAAAGGAATTAACATTTTAAAAACATTCATTCCCATATAAATAATTCCTTAAAAAGCATTTTGAAGACATGGACATTAAAGAAAAATATTTAAAAGAATAAATATTTAAAACATTTGAAATGATGTTTTAGTATAATGTCCCTGAATATAATTCCTTTGAAAAATATTTTATAAAACACGGACATGGATAAGAAATTTTTCCCTGGAGATACTTACGTAAAAAACCTCGGATAATAAAGGGATTGTGAAATTAACCTTTACCAATTTTGTAACTTACGAAACAAACACCCCATTAAAGAGGTATCATAGTATTAATATGTAAATACACATAAAATAAAGTGTAATACACAAAAAATAAAATTATTGGTAGTACATACACCACACAAAAGGTAATAGTTGCAATATGGCATGAATCTCATGAGAATAAAGAGTGAGATGAAAACCCCTTACCTTGTACTTTTCTTTGATAGTGTGAATGTTAACCTCCTGTATAATAGTTAAATCATTGTTATTAGATTATAAAAGAATCACATTCATAAATATGATATCATATATGATCTTTTAATATTTCGTTGTTAATAATATTTTAGTACCATCGTCGTTTCGGGTGTTAACTGATTTGTTTTCCTTTATATGCTTTGTTACGTAAGCCATGTTTGTTATGGATAGGTTGTATCTTATTCATATCCAGAATTATATAAAGTACTTAAACATTAATTTTAATTATCAAATGATAATTATTCTTTAATGTATATGACGGGAAAATGAATCTCATCACATTCATGGAGACGGTAATCCGTATGTACGCACAAATGCTACTTCCATTTCATTTTTCATTTTAAAAGGAAACAAAACCAAATGATACATAGTTATATTATTATTATAGTAAAATATAATATCTTATATGTGTTAATTATGTTCATTTACACCATCCTTTATACGTTCCATGCATGGTATGAATGAGTCATATCACTTTGAGGGGGCGGTAGTCCGCACTTCCTCAAATGAAATTATCGTATATATATACAACATGAAACGAATAATGGTATGATATAAAATGGAATTATAGAATATTATATATAAAATAAATATCATTAATGTCATATTTAATTATAGTTAATTCATAATGGCCACCATGAGAGGTGATAGGAGATAATTGAACAATCATCGCTTCGTGAGGCGTTTGGTTGCCATCCACAGAAACATTATGTTCATTACCCATTAGATGGAGTTGTGTGTAAGTGTAGTTCGAATACAACTAATAAAAATATCATAGTATGTTTAGGATACTGTTTTTGTTACAAAATAAAATAATAATAATATTTTAGGGGTTGAAGTAGTAAAATAAAATAAAAGAAGCTAAGAGAAATCGTTACCTTTAATTTGGAAAACTCCCTTTGGTTTGAACCAAAAAGGACTCTAGAAGTTCCTTCTGCCTAAGGTAAGGCTTCTAATAGGATGAGATAGATGTAGGGAGCTTAATTGGGAAGATTTTAGTCGAGTAAAAAGGCTTGAGAGGTGTGAGTAATTGGTTATAAGTGGTGTACTTTTATAAGGGGAAGGAGGGGCTCTTTAGAAAAAACTTAAAGTATTATTTTATAATAAATTCATATTAGATTTATAATGGCTCTAAAGTGGATTCATTAACTCATAATGTGGGGAGGAGTCTAAATCCTATCAACCAGTACATTTTAGATAGGTTTGGGACATTATATTAACCTTATATTTTATTTTTAACTCTTTGTTAATTAGTTTGACACTTATGATTTCACTTTGTATTTTTATATTATATAGTTAATAAACATACTGTATAACTCCAAGAGACCCCCAAGTGGTCCATTGATGATACAAATATCATGATACAAGTCTTTTTGACGATCTTGAGATTTTTAGGAATTTAATATCAATTAATAATATAATATTTGTTTTAAAAACTCTTTTATTTTAATTTTGACACTATTTGGTATTTGATTTTTGTGAAAATTATAACAGCCTGATTACTTTGAAAAACATTAATTAAATCAATTATAACATGTCATATTAACATATAAAATTATTTTAATTCATTAAAATTCTCAAATTATATTTATTTGTGTATTTATAATATCAATTATTTTCATATTTCATTAATAAGGTAATTACTGCATCATCATTGTGTCTTTAATAAATTAAATTATTTAAGGTCTAAAATTTATAAATAAAATAACATTATGTAGGAAATAGTTTTAGATTTCTAATTTATATTTATAGTCAAATATTTAAAATATATAACACTATTTAAAAATTCTTTTTCTAAAAGATATATTCTTATGTCATTTTTGTATTTACTTTAACTTGATTAATATAAAGTGTCATTATCACTTACAACTGGATCCATGGGGTCCCAAAATCGACCCAAAGATTCCCATGGTCGAAAATGAATCAACCAATAGGGTTAAGACACGTTTTAGGGTAATTTATTATTATTATAATATTATTTTTAACCTTATTTACCAGATTTACCCTTTAACCATGGTAAATAAAATATTTACCGAAGTAATTATTCAAAATGTCTAAAAATAAAAGTTTCCTATTTACACAATTTGGACATCCTGATTCTAAATATGGAGTCCATTTTTCAAAAATGAAAACACCGAATTGGCAGAAATTATTTTAAAATTAATTCCCACTGTCAAAACAAAAAGCGCGTTTTTAAGATATTTTAACTATCAAAAGATTGACACTTATTTACGTCTGGTTCAAATGTGAATTTATGTACAATAACCAAAATTGCATTAAATGGTAAAAATATATTCAAAATATAATTTAAAAACACTCAAATTCATAATTTATCTCTATTAATTATTTTGACTAAAAAAGTTGTTTTTAATTAAAATTTACTAGTTTTCACTATTCATCAAAATATAAAAGTTATCCGAAAAGTACCAAAATTTCACCCTAGGATAATTTCAATATTTTGAATCCAAAAATGATGTCTATTTTGAAATATAAAATTTATAAAATTTCAAATAGTGGGTATTACTATTAATAACTACTACTTTGATTGGTCGTGGCGTGTTAGAATCTCAAAGTTGTGTACAACACACGCTACTATATTATTCAAAGAGAAGCGTACTGAGGAATAGTGGGGTATTAAATTGTAAATTTTTGATATCCCCATTCTAAAGAATAAATTTATCCAGTAAAATCGAATATATAAAAGTTTTAAAATATTGGATTTAAAAAGGGTTCACCATTAAATGTCATTAAAAGTGCATTTTTTAAAAATACTTCTTTTATCTGAAAAAAAAATGAATTTGTTCTTACATTATGTCTTAGATACTCATAATATGGATTTTAAAATTTTAAGGATTATATAATGTTCAAAATTCAGTAAATACTATTCAGAACCTCTTTTGAACGGCTAGTTTGGTAAGTCATGGTGCGCTTGAACTCGGTGTTGCGTATAGTGCAAGGTATTGAATTATTTTGAAGAAATAAAGCACTATGAAATATTGGGGTGTTACATTCTACCCTCCTTCAATAAATTGAATCCTCGCAATTTTAAATTTTTCTTCGAAAATAAAAGGTTGAAAATAGAAAATATCTTTGTGGGAAAACCTCCATCAGAAATTGGGTTAATAAAATTTAGTCTTAATAAAAGGAAAAGAGAAATGAAAGGGTCGCCACCAAATTATTATCACTATTAAGAGAACATTGGTGGAAATTAGAGACATATAATTGGAGAAAAAAAATAAACATTTATAGGTAGTGATTGAGGTCATCAATCACAAACAAGTGTAAAATTGAGGTCCTTAAATTCATCAATCTATAATGATTTGAAATACCACCGGTTCAACAAAACATAAGTTATTAGGATAACACATTTTTTATTTTAGGATCCATTATATAAAGTATAAGAATTAATTTCTTCATAGAATAAGAGAAGAAGAAAACTATGTTCCTGACAAGTAGAGTTCTATCCTTTAACTAATTTCTACCACAAACTAATCATTCACTCTAAAGGATAATAGAACGTAAAAAAATATTATATTTATCCTATTTTTATAGGGATACAAGAAAAAGGAATTTATAATTAATCTACCAGATCGTAAAAAAACTACATTATTTAATCCAGGACATCACGTGGGCTAGTGGTTGGTGATACACCATTGTCTCCCTTCAGTTGCGGTTCAAGTCTCGCGGCCTTGCAGGACGCGGCGGGTTGCCGCCCGACCTCCAGAATTTCTTTTTATAGAAATCCAAAAATAATCCAAACTAGAACTATCCAAAATACTTCAGTCCAACATTTATAAGGAAGGTAAACACAATAAAGATCCATTTTCCATGAAATAACTTGTGAACACCTTCATCATATATTCTTTTAAAAAACTGGAACATCCTGAATTACCATAGAACATTATTGATTACATTCATGATCCCTTATTTCATAAAGAATAATGGATATACTCCTTCAATACAAACATGTTGTAAACTCCATCAATGATGTAATAAACAAATCATTAATCAGTTTCAAGGTAGTCATGAATATCCAATATAATTTATCCAAATCAATCATGTATTATTCAAAAATCACTACCTCAGTATCAGAAACATATTATGGTTTATCATTTTCTGAACCATATATTTTCCAAAAATTTAAACTGTTATTGAGTCACTTTTCATGGTTCCACACAATCTCAAGTTCTTAATTAAATAGTACTGCAGTATAATCCTTATATACTCTATAATTATTATAACCAGTACATCTTTGATATAATACTCAAATGACATAATTCTTTAATAAAAACAGAATAACACTAATCATTAATCCTCATCTGTGGTAGTATGATAACTTGATTATTATCCAATAGCATCATTTGGGGAATACTCTGATGATTTGGACATTGGTTTGCGTATTATCTCAACTCTTTACAGATGAAGCATTGTACATTTGTAACCTTTTTCTTACACTTGAAGTCACGTACAAGGTTTCCTTTTTGTCCCCACTTATAACAAACTCCAATTCCCTTCAAGCAAGTTCCAGGGTATTTCTTCCCACAGTTATCACATATGGGGATATTCTTCTTTTCCCTCTTCCCTTTATCCATATTTCCCCCTTCCATCCTTTTCTTCTCTTGCTTCCCTTCAAATCCATAGGACTCAAAGAATTCTTTACTAATCTTATCGACACATGATACTATTTCTTCATATGACAAAAATATGTGGGAGACTATTTCCCTTCTAAATGATTTCATAAGACAATGAAAGATATGATCTTTCTTACTCTTTGGATCATGTATATTGCTGGAGTTCTCATTCCTTCTACTAGGTTCCATTTCTAAAAAATGGCATACACTAGATTAGTTTGTGAATAGAAATACCTAATCCCATACATGTAAAACACTTAACATAAACTAAATAGTTTATGGATATAATCCATATCATAAAAATGTCTTCTTTGAGAATGTATATACTCATAAACCCTTCATATTGGTTTGTAATGAAAATGAGAATTATCCTAAGCATATCCCCTGGGAGTGTCGTAACCAAGAGTGTAGAAAGGCTCGTTGTTGTGCACCAGTTCCCATTCAAGTCTAGATCAAATCAGTGTTTTCAGGTTTTACCCCTAGGTACATCTATGCCAGAGCCTCTCATACCTGGTCATATCAAGACAATGATATATTTCTCAGAAAACTCACAAAATCTCTACAATATCAAAATTCTAGGAAGTTCTTCTCTCCTAATACTCAAAGCCTATCTTAGGGCTATGTGCTCTAATCAGAGTTTATCTAAATCTAGCTTCCAAGGTTATTGATAAACTTCCTCTGATACCAACTTTAACGCCCCGACCCCAGTTACCCAGAGTTAATGCATTATTTTAATACATTTCCAATATTACAAGGAATCATGTCCTGAAGGACCGATCAGTTTAGCAGTCTTGGAAACACTAGATACATTCATAAAGTTTACATTACATCATAAAATGAAAACTACAACAACATAGTCTCCATAGTCGACAAACATACTATCCCTGCATATCATTCATAAATTACTTCTTCACATCCTGGGAAAAATAAAACATAAAAAGGGGTGAGCTCAGATGCTCAGTAATGATAATAATTTAGAAGAAACTTTCATGAATAAACATAAACATTTAAGGCAATGTATAACTAAAACAAAATCTTTTTAAACATGAACTTCAACATAATGTGGAAAAGATAAAATGAAATAATGCTATTTACTTATTCACATGGATATTCTACTAGTCTAATAATCACATGCAATATCAATAACCACTTTCATAATTATGGAATGCATAATGCCAGACTATCATAAACATGAAGCCAAGGCCTCGTGCCAAGACTACAAAAATAGATTTTGTCAAGGCCTCTTAGCAAGACACTAGATTTTCTCATGAGACCTACCGATGCATCGAGTTTCTATAGCGGGCTGCACCCGTCACTTACTAAGTCAAATGCATTCCTCATATGAAAAGGTCTAAACATAACATAAACATTCGTATTAAAAAAAGAATACGAAATGTCAATACTTTACCCATAAACCATGAATGGTATAAAAATAACACATCCACACTCAAAAATATCACAAAACCTTCAACACAATATGGAATTTTTGTATCATGATAAATCAACTACAAAACAAGTTTAAAATCCATTAATGGATTTTGACATAGATGAAAATTATTAGTAAAACTCTTTGAGAGAAATACCCACTTTTCTTGAAAACATATAAAAGTAGCACAATTTAGAAAAGATTTCATTTAAATACATTTTTGAATCAATGTGTCCCATACCACTTTGAAACTTTTTAATGGAACTAACATTTGAAAAACATTCATGTCCGTATAAATAATTCATTAAAATCCATTTTGATGACATGTACATTAAAGAGATAAATTTAGAAGAATGAATATTTAAAACATTTGAAATGTAGTTTTAGTAATTATTACCTAAAAATAGTTCTTTTGAAAACACTTTCATAAAACATTGACATGGATAATAAATATGTCCTAGAAGATACTTACGTAAAAACAACCTCAGATAATAAAAAGATTGTGAAATTAACCCTTACTAATTTGGTAACTTACAAAACATACAACTCATGAAAGAGGTATCATAAAATGAGTATGTAAATGCACATAAATTAATGTGTATTACACAAATAATACAATTATAAGCAGTACATACACCACACAAAATTTAATAGTAGCAATATGGCATGAATCTCATGGGAATAAGGAGTAAGATAAAAACTCCTTACCTTGTGCTTTTACTTGATAGTGTGTTTGTTAACCTACTGTATAATAGTTAAATCATTGTTATTAAATTATACAAGAATAATATTCATAAATATTATATCATATATGATCTTTTAATATTTCTTTGTTAATAATATTTTAGTATTATCGTCATTTCGGGTGTTAACTGATTTTTTTTCCGTTATATGCTTCGTTACGTAAGTTGAGTTTTTTATGGATAGGTTGTATCCTATTCATATCCAGAATGATATCAAGTCCTTAAGGATTACTTTTAATCATCAAATTATAATTTTTCTTTAATGGATATGATCGGGAAATGAATCTCATCGTGTTCGTGGAGACGGTAATCCGTACGTACGCATGAATGCTACTTCTATTTCATTTTTCATTTTAAAAGAAAAAAACAATTGATACATAGTTATATTATTATTCCAGTATAATATAATATCTTATATGTGTTACTTATGTTCATTAACATCATCTTTTATACGTTCCAGGGATGGTATGAATGAGTCATATCACTTTGAGGGGGCGGTAGTCCACACTTCCTCAAATGAAATTATCGTATATATATTCAACATGAAACAAATAATGGCCCGATGTAAAATGGAATTATAGAAGCTTATGTATACAATACATATCATTAATATCATATTTAATTATAGTGCCATCAAAATGGCCACCATGATAGGTGATAGGAGATAATTGAACAATCATCGCTTCGTGAGGTGTTTGGTGGTCATCCACAAAAACATTATGTTCCTCACCCATTAGATGGTAGTGTGTGTATGTTTAGTTAGAATAATTTTAATAACAATATCCTAGTATATTTAGGATACTGTTTTTGTTACAAAAGTAAACAATAAGAAGAGTTTAAGGGTTGGAGAAGTAAAATAAAAAAAGAAGCTAAGGGAAATCGTTACCCTTAATTTGGGTAACTCCCGTTGGTTTCAACCAATAAGTACTCTTGAAGTGCCTTATACCTATGTTAAGGATTATAAGAGGAGGATAGGGATGTAGGAAGCTTAATTGGGCAGATTTTGGACCATCCAAAAGGATTGAGATGTGTGAGTAATAGGTTAGAAGTGGTGTCCTTTTATAATGGAGAGGAGGGGCTCTTTAGATAAAACATAAAGTATTATTTTATAATAAATTTATATTCGGTTTATAATGGCGCCAAAGTGTATTATTCAAAGACTAAGGTTTTTATGAGTCGAAATTATTTCATCCAATATATTTAAGACAGGTTTGGGTCATTATATTAACCTTATCATTTATTTTTACCTCTTGGTTAATAAGTTTGACACTGACCATGTCACATTGTATATTTATATTATATAGTAAATAAACATACTATATACCTCCAAGAGACCCGCAAGTGGTCCATTAATGATACTCCTATCATGATACAAGCCATTTGGCCAAACCTTAGATTTTTAGGAATTTAATATCAATTAATAATATAATATTTGTTTTAAAAACTCTTTTATGTCAATTTTGAAACTATTTGGTATTTGATTTATGTGAAAATCATAACAGCATGATTACTTCAAAAAAAGTTAATTTAATCAATCCTAACAATGTCATATTAACCTATAAATTTTTTTAATTCATTAAAAGTCTGAAATTATATTTATTTGGATATTTATAATATCAACTATTTTAATATTTCATTAATAAGGTAATTACTGCATCATAATTGTGTCATAAATAAATTAAATTATATAATGTCTAAAAATTATAAATAAAATACCATTATGTAGTAAATATATTTAGCTTTATAATTAATATATATAGTCGAAAATATAACACATATAACCATATGTAAAAATTGTTTTTCTAAAATATATAGCCTATTGTCATTTTTGTATTTAATTTAACTTATTTAATATAAAATGTCATTATCACTTACAAGTGGATCCATGGGGTCCCAAAATCAATCCAATGATGCCCATGGTCGGACATGTATCAACCAATAAGGTTAAGATATGTTGTAGGGTAATTTATTATTATTATAATATTATATTTTTACCCTTATCTACCGGATTTACTCTTTAACCATGATAAATAAAATATTTACCGACATAATTATTCAAAATGTCTAAAAATAAAAGATACCTATTTACAGAATTTGGAAATCCTGATTCCAAATATATAGTCCATTTTTTCAAATTCAAAACACAGAAGTGGCAGAAATTAATTTAAAATTAATTTCTGCTGTGAAAACAAAAAGCATGTTTTTAAGAGATAATAACTATCAAAAGAATGACACTTGTTTATGACCTGTTTAAATATTAAATTATGTCAAATAACCAACATTGTATTATATGGTAAAAATATATTCTAAATATACTTTAAAACTACTCAAATTAATAATTTATCACTATTAATTATTTTTATTAAAAAAGTTGTTTTTTATTAAAATTTAGTAATTATTAATATACATCAAAATATAAAAGTTATCCGAAAAGTTCCAAAATTTCACCCTAGGCTAATTTCAATATTCCAAATCCAAAAATTAAGACCATTTTAGAAGATAAAATGTATAAAATTTCTAATAGTCGGTATTACAATTCATAATGACTACTTTGATTGGTCACCACGTGTTAGAATCTTGAAGTTGTGTACAACACACCCTACTGAATTATTCATACAAAAGCATACCGAGGAATCTTGGGGTGTTACATTGTAAATTTTTGATGTCCACATTCTGAAGAATAAATTTATTTAGTCAAATTTAATATATAAAAGTTTTAAAATATTGGATTTAAAAAGGGTTCACCATTAAAAGTCGGTAAAAGTGCATTTTTGAAAAATACTTCTTTTATCTAAAAAAATGAATTTGTTCTTACATTATGTCTAAGAAACTCATAATATGGATTCTAAAATTCTAAGGATTATATAAAGTTCAAAATTCAGTTAATACTATTCATAACCTCTTTTGAACGGCTAGTTTGGTAAGTCATGGTGCACTTGAACTCGGAGTTGCGTGTAGGGCAAGTTATTGAATTATTTTGAAGAAATAACGCACTATGAAATCTTGGGGTGTTACAATATATAACCAAATATACATTATAAAATGGTTATATTATTCATCACTAAAGAGTTATTATAGGATCCAACAATTATTGTGGACTTTATAGATGGTTAATGGATTGAAATAATTCTCTATGTGAATGATTAAACTTGATAAAGTATTAAGGTATAAAAAATATTTTTTTTAATTAGTATTCATTATATAAATAATAATATTTCAGAAATATTTATTTCAAAATAAAATTTTCAGATAAATAAATTAATGTAGATTAATTTACACCAAACACACATTATCAACCCCCATTCATAACAACATCACATTACATTTTTTCAATATTTAGGACCAATTCAAAATATATTAAATCTATATAAAATATTACGGAAAAGGTAAGTCATACCAATCTGCTCAATTAAGGAAAATGCTCAGAGTTATATGAGAATATTACATTATTGGGGTTTTTAATATATTATATTACTAATATTTATGAAATATTATCAAAATATAATAATGAAAAAAATCACAATACCCTACCCACAGAATCAATCCACAAACAAGATCCATCAACATGTTATCAATTTTTACATCATCTTGTAATATATAACTATCAACAAATAACTCATTATAACATTGTATTAAGGTAATATCACATTTCATGCAGTCCATACTGACCTTGATATATCATATGATTTCCAATTATATTATGGATTATCTCTTTAAATCATTAATAAAATTTAAAGGACTAATGTCCATCAATGTGAACATCTTAAAATATATAACACTTTTGTAAAATCATTTATTATTAAAAAACATCACCAATGAAATTATTAACTACTATTATTACTAGGATTTTAATTCTATCATAATTAAATAGTGAATGATTACATCATGGACCATATATCATTGGACCTCACTCTCTGTACATTATCCCAAATAATAGATTAGATGGGATATATATTAAGAATAATTAATATTGACACATTCTAACATATCACCCATGAAAATATTCCATCTCATACCATATAATA
The DNA here is from genome assembly GCA_963277665.1 of Viscum album. Classification (NCBI taxonomy): domain Eukaryota; kingdom Viridiplantae; phylum Streptophyta; class Magnoliopsida; order Santalales; family Viscaceae; genus Viscum; species Viscum album. Next base: position 1,247,530,556 of record OY728147.1, read on the forward strand.
AAATAATTTGGCGTTATAAATAAAAAATATGATTTATTACCATGTAAATTATATAACCTTTTCATATGAAGTGCACACCACCCATCCATGGATGATTCATTTCTCATGAAGTGACTCCACTGTCTATATAGAAAAAGAATAATATTTAAATATACCTTTATATCATAATTAAATTTTCAGTATAAATGGTATGTTCATCCTACAATATGGCCTCAAATATATTACTGATGGTGGCGTTGATTTTAAAAAAATTGTGTGTCCCATTAACAATATAACATGGAATGTTTATTTCTAAAGGGACTCGATAAAAAATTAAAAATATGAAAATTAAAATTTTATCTCATTCTTGGGGATTCTGAAAATAATATAATACCTAATAACCATGTATCATATATGAAATAAGATGAAATTTTTGTGTTCAAAATAGGGGTTTTACGATATGAGAGGTATAAATTTAATTTTTCCTAAGATGATTTTGACCTTTTCATCTTGTGTGGATGATTGGATAAAATTAAATAATATATTAAAATGTATTCCTTATTTTAGCGCCAATAAGTGATAAATAAAACCTCTAATTATGTCTATTCAAAAATCATAATTATTGGAAGGAAGGGATATGGGGAGGTCTTTGAGTATTTGGATCTGCTTGTGTATTTAATAGGAATATAACCATCAATTATGAATGAAACATATGTGCTAATTAGTAAAAAAATATTTCTATTTTTATATATTGTCTGTAATTTTGTATTACCCCCATTATAGTTAGTATCATGATTTTTATACTGAATAATTTATTTCCAATGTGATGTTACCCCCTACATTATGATATTAAGGTTGAGATTATTTCCCCAAGATCCCTTGATTTTATTTTTCATATTTATATGTCATTTCTTTGATCTGGGTGGATGATATACACCCGTATTTTGAATGGAAAGGGGCCATCGGTCTTGGATAGAGTCTTTATAGAAGGGAACCTCATTGTTGGTGGATCAAGGGGTGGCAGTGTAGTAGCTTCAGATAAAAGGAGGTAGGACAGTGGAATCATTAAAGCACGCTCTTGGAAACTAGAGAGAGTAGCTTGGGGCCTCCTCAATATTGAGTTATTAATAATTGTGTAAATATTATTTCAATAATAGTTTATTTTTATTGTACTAATGAGAATACATGGGGGCTGAAACATATTTAGATCGTGGAGTTGTTGTGTGATAATTTCACTTTGTTATTACTGATCAGGGAATTGGTTGGGTGGCACAAGGGATTTCCCCCAAGTAAAAAATTACATAAAAAATGTATCTCTATCCCCAATAAATTTATTATGGAATGATAGTCCCCACTTATTTTGATCTGGGTGGTATGGGCCTTCTTGAGGGGAAAACCTAATATATTTCCCAAACCACTAATTCATATGAGAAATGTTCCTACATTTTCTACTAGACCAGGTTATATTGACCTAACTATATAAGGCTAGGTGATACATGCATAATTCAACGAACCCACACTCATGGTTCCATATTAACATGAATTTATCCATCATAAAACCTCATAACCACACATAACTTCTTTTTTAGTTCCCAACTTTGCACACCCAATGGTTGTGGCATGGCCTACTGTCACCTATGTAGTGTGTGTTTTGAAAATTTTTCATTAAGATTCCATTTTGAAAAAAAATCCATTATTATATCTAAATATACATAGATAAAAATTGAAAATTCAATTTGTTTGTCAATGAACCTTAATTATGTAGAATGATATATCATGGGTCTTTGGTACATTTCTATGTTTATTAGGTTCATGTGTGAATATATGAGTTCTATTAAGGATAATAATCCACTAAACATATATTTAAAACATAGAAGATGTCTCATATATATTATATAGTGTTTGAAACATGAGAAAAAACTTATATGTATATAATCATTGGATTGAATAATCCCTCATCCAAGAGCTCTTATGGGTAATGATCCCACCACAAAATTGGAACAACCTAGACAAATGATTACACTATATTGTGGTTTTGCTCCAAAATACTATTTGAGTTAGGATTAATGGTTTCTAGAAATTTAGTTTTATATTATCATGTTGCCTGATCTTCACATATTTATATGAAATTGAGAAGGGTGAATTCTTTCTTGGTATCATGTTCAACCTTAGAAAATGTATTTTATTTTTTTAATGAGATACACATCCCCCTCCGATTCATGATTAAGTTTACGATATTTAAAATTATTTTTTTTATTTCAATGAATCCGATTGGGTTTTTTTAATATCACCCCTACATGTGAATAATTTCCCCCACATGTAATGTATTATTTATATGCTAAATAATCAAATGCAATATTGGTAAGTGTGGTGTTGGTAGATCCAAGGGGTTTTTTAGTTGTTATTAGAAAGATGTGATAGTGTCAAATTTCATGAAATTGTCAGGACATCTAAACAACCACCATTTAGGGTGTTAATTCTACAATTTATTAATTTTTTTGTGTATATCTCCCCATTATACATCTAAGATTACAATGGACATGTCAATCATTGACCATATAAAATTTAATTCATTATCTATATATTTATATATATATATATTATCACAACTATTAATATAATTATCTATCATATTCTATTATATTAATTTCAATAATGTACATTTTAAATATGTGTATTAGACTAAGGACTACCAATATTTGAGATTTCCCAAATAAGTAGATTTCCTCATAGAAAAAACCTTTAGAGGTTTCCTTTGGGTGGCAGACTATTTTGTCCAATACACAGGACGAATCCAAGAGGGTCTATCCTTGAAATATATTATCACAAATTATATTACATAAAAATATTTTAAATATATAGAAACAATAAAAAATAACATATCATATCAAAAAACAAAATGTATTTTTATTCATCAATAATTATTAGAAATATCTTTCATCTTCATAATATCAAATAATGTTTTTTAAATATAAATACTAGATAAATAAATCTATAATGATAATAAAAATTGTAATACATTTAATATACCCCATTGGTATGTCACTTTTCTATTTTCTCGTTACCACTTTTATTTGTACAACATTTTCATACGCCCACAAATAAATATAATTTCCTAACATAAGTCATTTTATGGGAACCAAGTAGAGAAATAGAATGTCAATATTGTTTTTTACTATGATAAATGATCATAATGGATCACAAAATAGATTTTTTGTAGATTCATAAAATATAATAGTTTATATTTTTTTAAAATAAGTTAAAACCCCATCTAAAATTACCTCTAATTTTGTACAAATTGACCAATAATTATAAACATGAGAAAATGAGAAAGACTATTTATTTAGTTATTCAATTTAGATACCATATGAATAATGTTTTTTTATATTTTCAAATAATGAAAACACATGGATGCTTCCAATACATGTCTCGTGATTCCAGGAGAGTATGATACATGTAATGAAGTTGGAATTTTAGAACGTGGGATTGATGTGCCACTTTTATATTTTTTGGATAATCCCAATTTCACTGAATTGATTTACTAAAAAACCCACCCATGCTCTATTAAAGCATATAAATCCAAGAGATGCATGTCTTTAAATGTTATAACATGATAACCTAGTCCACATGATGAATCAAAACCCTATTTTATGAATAAATTATCCCCATACCCTAGATACATCTCATGAACCACTATAGATAGAGAGTATATTTCAATTACTCACACAAGAAAAATAGAATGGCATAAAAACCTTACTCAGATAAAATATGATTCCTTAAAAATAAAGCTTAATAGTCAAGAATATTATGCATAAATAAAATAAAATTATCAATAAAAATACAATAAAACCCATGGTAAAATGAACATCAAGTAAAAATGAACCAAAAACGAATATTGACCCATCCTCATCAAGGATCTATTAAATGACCATCATTGGTCTACATAATATAATGAAGAATAGTATATTAAATTAGAAAACCAAATCAATGTCATCTAATTGGGTACCATAGTTCCTATTAAAGGATAATTAAATTACCTGTTTTGATAAACTCATCATTTATCATATACCAATGAATTTGAAAAAAAATATTACAAATATGTTATGAGATGATTTAAAGAATCAAATTAATTTTTTTGAAATCCTGAGAAATGTAATTAGTTATAAATAATAATTAAAATAATCTAATAACCACACAATAACTATAACATATTTTATAAATAACCACCACATAGTGATATATCTCAACAAGAATACGAGGGAACTCTAGAGCTAGGATATATAAGCATGAAGGGGTATTTTCAAATTTTGAGTGTACTAACTATTATAAACAACATTTTAATATTACCAAAAAGATTACTGCAACCATTCTGGAGTTTTGGTAATGTTATATTATCATTTTGGATAATATCCCCAAACCTATGTTGTATTTATTCACTACATAAGCTAATCAATAATGGAATGTTCCTCAAATCCATGTGTTAGTTTTATAAACTCCTTTCATACCCATCACATGACCATTGAATTAAGAACAAATAATTTAAAATTAAAACAACATTCTAAAATGGATACAAAATGGCACAATTATTAATTTTCAAAATTTTTTAAAAGAAACTCAATAATTCTAAAACATATACTATGAAACTAAATGCATCACCAAAATTAAAACATCTTTATAAGCAGAAAAAATTGAAAATTTAATAAAAAATTATTTTTCAAAAAATGATAAAGGAACTTTACATGAATAACCATTTACATATTAAATTAATAATCAAAAAAATATTCAGTTTTCTATTTTCTATTCACATTTTTTGATTTCCCAAAATTCATCAAAAGAAAGACACACCTAAAAGACCTCATAAGTCATTTTTTTCAATCAAAAACTCATATAAAACTATATTCTTAAAAATAACATCCCAAAAATTATGAAATTAATTCATAACCATAAATTAATTATTTGTAAAACTATTTTAAATCTTGTTCAATTTTTAATTGAATAACATGTGTGAGAATCCACCTATGCCAATATGAAAGAGACTCCAAACAATATAATAATGTTTGTTGTATTAAAAAATTACAGTCTATTATAGTATCGAGAATGAATGACTCCTCAAATGAAGGTATTTTCAATAAAATGATGAAACCCTTATGTAAAACCATAGATATAGAGGCAAATGGAAGTGATAAATAACAATTGGTGGCATTTGATTGTCCTATACCAACAAAAGAAAAATATTCAATGTAAATTTTATCTAGAGGTAGAGATCCACTAAAATTATTTTAAAATTTCCTTATGAATAATATTTCTTGATTTTAGTAAATAATATAATACAATGGAGGACATTCAAGATTTAAAATTGAATTTATAGTTATTTTTAAATGATATGTGTCCCAATTTCTTTCTCATGGGATCTATTCACAATACATGCCTCTCCCCTACCTAATAACCAAGGATGCACAACCCAAATATGTATTCCTAGGTTCCTTGTACTGACCATGTAGTACCCTCTATGAAAGAATACAAACTGCATAACATGACCTTAGGATCCTAGAGACAACAAATTATTCATGAAATCACCTCTAGGCCCTGGAAATTGACATCAAACATCTAATAACTCATATAGACATGTTCCAATCTCATAAAATTAACATAATATATTCCTAAAAATGTAATCACATCTAAAAATATTTTTAAAAGGGTTAAAATGACTTGATCTATATGATTTATTTCCTCTAATTCCATGGTAATATAACTCAGTACTCCAAAAAATGATTCATAATATATTTATTAAAAACATAAACATTTATAAAAAAATAGGTTCCCCAACTATCCCTACTATAATTACTTTGAACCAAGAAAATCTTGTTTTTCTCCACAATACCAACTCCCATATGTTCTGTACATCAACCATACATGAACTCCCATAAAATTAATTTTCAATTTAATATAATTCAGAATATCATGTTGTAAAACTACTAGAAAATATCTTTTCACTATAATAAATACAATCATTACCTATACCAAATAAAATATTTCTTGTCCACTATATCAACCATAAATAATAGAATGATGCACTAAAATGGATCTCTAAAGGATACAACACCAAGAATCTCCAAAATGATATATATACTAAAAAAACTATATCCCAAAGGGATCTTCTTATATACCCTTATGAAAATAAATCTAGGTTAAATTTCTCAACAAATACATTCTCTATTCATAAAATCACCCTCAATAAAATCCCATGATATGATATAATCATTCACTATAAGAAAATTATATGATAATCCTAGAATCCATATCCACTATTATTTATCATGACATTGAGTGTAATTGAATTTTCCATTTAATTCATAAATAATTCAGAAAAACTGGATGTTATAAAATTATTAGGTAATAACTATGTCTAATATTGTTATTCAATCCTTAATCACAATACATTGAAACTTGAGAATAAATCCATGCATTTATTGATTGAATCTCATATACATTATAAGTCATCCTTGTGAACCACATTATAAATTTATGTTACCCATGATAGATCCATACTACGAGTGGATAAGAATTTATATGGATGATCTAAAATTAATTTAACCTATTATAAAAAAACATCGACACATGAAAGGAACACCTATAAAAATTATCCAATACTCAGATTCCTTTATGCCTATCCAGATATTTCCATTTGACTTCAAAGTACCCAATTAATTTAAATTGAAATGTGTAACCACAATATGGTTTATTATAGTATTAAATATGATATTTTCTCAATACCTCCTTTTATTTAATGACAGAAATTAAAGTTATTATAAATCCGTATATATTTCTTGGAAAACCAAATAGGTCCCATTTACTAGTTATACCAACCATGAATCTCAAAAGTATCAATGCTGTCAACCAGCAATAACACTATTTACTTTCATAAAGATATAACCAAGGAAACTAACCATTCTCTAATAATTATCTAATACATCACAATTTGAATAAAAATATTTTATCAACATACTAAAATATACTCCCATTCTTTCTCACAATTTTTGTAACATTCTACGAAGAAGAAATTTAATGGTATCATTATCTCAACAGAACAACCCAAATGAAAAAAATAAACCAATGCATACAAATCGTTAAAAATAAGGGACAAATTAAATGAAACTAATATTATACATTTTTTTATTAAAAATTTGACATGAAAAGATAATAAATTATAATAAAACAATACATAAAAATAATTTTATATTTTCAGAATGCATTGTAAAAAACATCATTACACAAATCTAGTTCAAAATGAATGGTATTCACCTAATGAAAAGTTTTGGAATACTATTTTTTCTCATCACATCGCATGTATTTTAAGTTTTAATTAATTACAATTCCATTCATAAATCATTTTTATTTTTTTAAGTGTTTATAGGATTTAGAATATTTCTAAATGTTTTATCGATTAATTTATTTATGTTCTCATTCTAGTTATTTTTTCAAAAAATTTTCCTATGTTAGTAAAGATTGGTTATATAATGAATTTTTATATGTGGATCCATTATTATGTGATCATTTGGACATTTAAAAAAAATATTTGAAAGTACCACCAAAAAATAAGATATATTGTAGATTAACTTAGGGATAATTCACTTACGTTGATGAAATCATCAATATGTTAAATCAACTACAATGATAAATTTTCTTTCAAAATTGGATATGTTGATGAATCATCTAAATGGATTGGGTATTTGGTGAAATTATAAATGTTGTCTCAAAAAAATATTTTTTCAAAATGTGTGTCAAAACCTATCATGAATCAAACTAGATCTATAAAAATTTATTTTATTAAATAATATATGTGGATTAAAATGAATAAATTAGATACGTGATTCTTTATAGTTGGATATGTCATGATAAATTTTTATTTATTCCAACTAATGAACATGAGTGGTATTTAACTGTTTATGTATAATCATTAAGTGGTAAATTACCTCTGTTTGGTTAAATGAATTATAATGAAATTTAAGTATCAATACACGAGAAACGAAAAAAGAAATATTATTTTTTCTTAAAGTTTTTATGTTAATTATAATTAAAGGATTATTCTCTGATATTAGATTATATAGATAATGTGATGTGTGTTTTTGTAAGAAGGTTTCCTAATTTAGGGACAAAAATTGTCTTATCAATAATAACAATAATATAAGGTAAAAATATATTTACATAAAAGAATAAAATATACATCTTGTATTAAATCTTTATACCTAAATATCTTCATAACTTGTTTTTTTCATGAGAAGATGAATAATCTTCATGATGCACAACTATGATTTATCATTATTTATTAATATTTATTTTGAATACCCTACTTGAGGAAATTTATTTTCTAATTATCTCCTGTGTAGATGTATTTCTCCAATAAATTGTATCATACAACAATGTAGTGAACATATAAACAATATTTTTCCATGGAATTGGTTTTAAAGGTTCGTAGTAAATTAATTTGAAGCATATTGTCTGTAAATCCATTCTACTTCCTACTTGAATGTTATTGTTTTTTTCTATCAATTAAAAACTTATTGAACTAAGTCATGTATTCACTAGAAAAAATAATTTAAGTCCCCATAAAAATAATTTTTCTAGTGAAAATCAAAAATCCCATGTATAATGTTGTTGGTGGAGAGGACTTGGGGACTTCTATTCCATGAATCACTACAAATATCTATATAAGTTCCTTTTCATTTTTTTGTTTTCCTCACTAACTCTTGTGATAATGAAAGGGAAAATACATTCCTAACAAAAATATTGTGGTACATTATGTGATGGAAATTTGAGGAACTCATTCCAACACTATATAATAGTTTTGAGAACCTTTTTGTAAAATATAAAATTCAGAGGATTTGACAATAGTTCGCATCTACAAATGGTTAAGGTGTAAATATCTTTTTTTCAACATTCAAAAATTACAAATAACTGAGAACCAGTATGAATGGTGTGATCTCCACATTTCAATAGATATAATTATATTTATTGAATGTTAAATATGATTATATATCTAAAAGACCTTGTTTTGAAGTTTTTTCTCAAAGGTGTGAGTTCATTTAAAATACTTAATACACAACCAAAAATATAGGATTTATATACTAAATGTAAATAGTTTTTTTATTATAATGAAATGAATGATATTATTTTTTGAATTGTTTTATGTTAGGTGTATTTATTATCTCAATTAAAATCAACCAAAAAAATGTAGAATGTTGTTTTAGTTTCTTATAAACTCATAGATAATGTGAGTTCCCTAAGACATGATTATACCAAAAAAATGATTGATACCTTCAGAATGATGGAAGTAACAATTATTAATATAACAAACTTATTACATAGTTATATTACAAAAAATTATTCCTAATATAGTAATAAAATAGCCATCGCTAGAAATAAATTATACTATTATGAGTTTTACCACTATGGGGTAGTGTAATTTCAACTAAAATTTAGAAATATACACGGGTTAGTAATTTTAAAATAAATGATCTTCTTCAAACTCTTATGATATATTAGGAATAATAAATAATTTATCTATATATTATAGGTTAGTTATTATGGGAAATAGAGAGATTAAATTATCCACATTAAATGATTTCATGGTAAACAATGAAATTCAAAAATTAGATTCATCGTTTGTAGACAGATCAACCTGTTCTGTTATGAATAATGAGCTTTCTCACTTTTATTGAAAATAAATAAAAAATATTTTTATTAAATGTAGTTTTTAGAAGCCTTTCATTAAGTACATGAAAAATTATGTAAATTTAAAAATAGAAATATTCCATGAATGAATGAATCATGGACATATCAAGGTAGATTTACAATAGCTACAATAAAATAAGAATATAGATAAAATATATTTCATTAATGTTGATTAGAATAAGATAAATCATGAAATCCCTAAGGGAATGATAATGTTATTCATGAGATTTTAATGATATTTCATCATTAAAATCAGATGGTAAACAATCAAATCAAGAATTCCAACAAAGTATGTATTAACCATTTTATTGTGATATATTAGTACTATTAATTTATGTATGAAGTAAAATATGAAAATGAAAATTTCTATTATCAATAGTTAAATTAATAATGTACCATGTTAAAACCAATGATTGACACCGTAAAAATAATAACAATGAACATTAATAGTGTAATAGTGAAAAGGTAAATAAAAAACAAGATTCAAACGAACAATACTAATAGTTGAATATAATGCCTCCAAACCCTAATAAATATTTTTATGAATATGAAAACAATATTTTTCAACTAAAAATAGAGATCAAAGACCTTATATATACTTCTAGTTATATTACTAATAGAAAAAATTACGTAAATAAAATATTATGAAAGAATAATACTCCAAAAAATTAATTTGTAATAGGATTGAATTGTAAGAATAAAGAATTTAATAAAAATTATTTATTACTTAATGCTAAAAAAATTTTCATTTTAAAATCACATTATTTATTTTTGGATAGTTTGGATATTTTGAATAAAATTTTGATTTTGGATACACTAGATTTTTGGAGTTGCGTATTTCTTTCAATCAAATTTAGTATTTTATAATTTAATTCCTTGAATTTTTTTATAGAATAATAATATTTGGGTTTGAAATTATTAAATTCCTAACACTATGAAATCCATGACATTATTTCTACTAGAATAGTTTCTTATTTGGTATTTCATTAGAGGGAATTATGTCGAAAATCATGGAAAATTTATATATGTATAGTTAATGCTCAAGACATATAAGTGCTAATATGTGAAATTTAAGTTCATTATCAATTGTTTATGGATGTTAAAAGACATTGGGTGACAATGCAAATGTCAAAATGATGGTATTTGGATCTGTTGGACGTTGGAGATCAGTACCCATTAATAATGTTCATTATATAATGTGAATAATTCAAACCATAATTAATATTTCTCAACTTTTTTTTATCATGGTTATTTTAAATATTATTAAAATAAATCATTTTTTGTTTTTATGGATATAAATCATAAATATAAACCATTGAGAATAGAGATTGTCTATAGTAAAGATATTATTTATTTTAGTACACAAAAAGGGATCTTTTAAAATTTGTAAATTAATTATTATTAGATATAAAATCGAGTATTGGTGCATTAAAATGTTTATTTATTGAGATTATTATCATATTTGATTTTTTTATTTACCTCTACATAAATTAAAATAAAAAATAAATGTGGTGAATTCTAAATGCCATAGAGAAAAATAATATTTTAATCCAATTAAAGATGTTGATACTTTTATACAACAAGAACTTTTTAATATGGATTTGTTTGGGCCACACATAGTTTAAATATGAAGAGTGAAACTATATTTTTCTATTTTAGATAAGGATTTATCATTTTTTAATTGGTTTTTCTTTTATCATTATTGATCGAGATTATTTTTCTAATATTTTATTTTTTGAAAACCATATTCAATAATATAATTATTTAAAACATGATTCTTTAACAAGTTACCGAGTGGAAGTTTTTGAAAAATGTGAGATTAATTTCTAATGTTCAAAAAAATGTATCATATATACTTTTTTCCCTCTTGTAAACCATAACATAAATGTTTTTAGAGAATTAAATGACATTTAAATAAATTCCATGAACCATTTTAAGTTAATATAACATACCTACTATTTATGGGATGAAGTTATGAATACATCTCATTATGTTGTAAATAGTTTTCTAATTGCACTTGTTATTTATAAAAACATCATATTATATATGGTATAATATCATTCCAATTATTTGGTACATTATCATTTATTTATTTAAGCATTATATTATTATCAATAAGTAAATAATTGGTACGTTTTAACCATTAGCTAATTAATAAATTTTAAATAGATATTTAACTGCTACCTTGGAATCAATAGTTTTCAATAAAAGTTAAATTAAGGTTGAAGAGGAAACTAATACGAAATTTGTTGAGTGTAATAAATTTGATCAAAAAATTAATCATATTAATGAACAATGTAATTATTTATAATAAATCACAATATGAATGTCTGTATGAATGTAAAAATCATGATGATTTGGAAAATTATTTTCTAAAACAAAATATATAATGTTTAGACACCAGTAAATTAGAAAATGTTTTTCCTAGTATGTCTATAATAATTAAGATTCATCCCATATAAATAGTTACATAAATCTTATATGAATTAATTATATATAGATATACTATAAAACCCATTTTAATTTTTTCCCTTTTTAATCATTTATAACCAATGTCTATAAAAGAAATTATATTAGAAAGAGTTAATTTGTAGGAATAAAAGAAGAATTAAACTAGTTTAAGAAGAAGAAAAATTTGGTTATTTTTTGATAAACCATTTTAATATGCTATTATAAGATATAAATCAATTTTTTGAAATTTTTAGGATGATCTTAATGTGATAGCTATGAATAATTCATAACAATTAGCTAAAGGAGAAAGTCAGGAAGAATGTATAGATTATGTATATACATTTTCACCAATATCCGGTTTAGAATCTATTAGTATTATCATTATATAAGCTTCATAAATTAATATTCAATTATATTATATGTATTTGAATCTTATTTTATAATATCATTTTTTATAGAGTACAATTATGTTGAAAAACCCCTGGATTTTGAAAATCCGCATAAATATTTTGTTTATAAAATTACTGAATCTTTCTATGGTCTTAAAAATATCATATATCATGGTATGAAAGTTTATGTTCATTTAATTTATTAAATTTTTTTCATTATGTAATGAAAATTCCTAATTTATATAAGAAAACACTATCGTTGGATATTTTTTTTGATCATATATATGTTGATGAAATAATATTTTGTTCTACAAATTAATGATTCTATACTAAATTTTTTAGCATCCTAAATAAATAATTTTTAATGGGAATAGTCGTATAGTTTTATTATGTTCTATTTTTTATATTAAATAGATGATCATTGCTAATGTGTGGCATAAATTATAATAAATACCTAACATACCAAAAATAATCGTACTCTTATGTAGTAATGATTATAAAACTCATATTAGTTGTAATGATATGTATGTCATGGATTATGTTGGGATACTAGTGGACAATAATATTTAATAGGAATAAGTCGAATGTCATTTTATTTAAAAAATAACATATCATAAATTACTTTTTCAATGTTTCGTTGTGCTGTATTTCATGAAAGTCCAAAATAATCTTACATACAAGATGCCAAATTACTTTTTATATTTAACATGAAATATTTATCTTTCGTAATTTTTTAAAATCCATTTTATTTTTTATTGAAATTCATATTCAGATACTCGCATTTTATTTATAATATATTTGAATAGTACCTTAGGAACCATCGATTTTCTAGGAAAATACCTAGTATCCTACTCTTGCAAAAACAACACTCCATTGCATTTCCAACTTTTGAAGTATATTATATTGTTATTATTAGTTACTGTGAATTTTTATTATACATGAAGCATAACATGGTTGATCATAGATTCAATTATAATAATGATTTATCTAAATGTAAAATAACCTGTTATTGGTATATTTCCATGAATCTAATAATTCATATTAGAACCCAGAATATATAATTAAGGAATCATTTCTCAAAAGATGACACTCATAAATATGATATTACTCCTGAATATATCTCTATTGAGATCTAGTTTAGGGAATATATTTATTAAACCTGTTATGTGTGAGTTTTTTGAATTTATTAAATAATAGTTGGATTTTATTAAATTTAAATGAATTTTATTTTATCTTATATCCCTGATATAAGTTTTTTTAATTATTTGATAATATTTTTTATATGATTTAGGAAAATTTAATATATATATATATATATATTTATTTATTAATTGTTTCGCATTTAGAAAAAAATAATATTTCATTTTTTAGATTCTGTTTTGTTATATTTTTTAGAAGGAATCATCCAAAAAACCCTCTCAGTTATATAAAAATTATTGTATTCTTGTAAGTGACCTAGAACATAAATTAGAAATTACACATTATCCATTCACATATGTATCATCTTAAAAATAATAAACAATATCCCTAATACTCAAATCGTTAGATTCATTTTCTAAACTTCAATAGACTATGTCATCCCTGAGTCAGCTGATGTGCATGGATGAATGATGTTCCGTTTTATCAATGAAACCTTGAAGATGTTCATCTTCAGTTGTAATTGGTGGGGAATCCATTGATATAGAATGGATTAAGAAAAAATATATTTTCCTAACAAATGGATTTAGTTTCTATGAGGGGATTTAGTGTATGATGAATGTGATTCCTTATTTCTATTTAAAGATAAAGTTCATGATTTTATGACTATTGTGGAGTTTTAGTTTAGTTAGTGATAGGATTTAGTTTAATTAAATTTCAATGGAAATCCAATGATTATTTAATTTATCAAAATGGATAAGTTGTAACATTGACCCCTTGTGGGGGAGTTTAATTACATTTAATCTTTTGTAATTAAATGTTTTGTTGGTCCATCACATATCATCCATTTTTTATTGAATAGAAATGATTTTGAAAAAAACCATTAAAGAACATTCTAGTAGAGTAGAAAATGATATACAAGTTCATGCAAACTGGTATTGCCCAGAGTGATGGTGAAATGAAAAATGGTCATTTTCATGACATTTAATTTTTTTCAAAATTCTAATAAATAGACAAAACATATATTTTTTCCAGTATATGATGAACATCATGAATAATCATAGCAATTTAAAGTGTAAGATAAAATATTATCCCTATGGATGGTTAATATCATTTGCATGGAAGATAAAATAATTTTATTTAAAAGAAGGAGGTATGTTAATGCGACAAAAGAGTAACACTATATAAGTTATATTATTGATGAAAATTCATTTTATTGGTATTTAGATTTAAATTCACCTAAGGCAGTATTCAAGAAATGTACAGATTATGGGGATACATACCATACTATTATACACTAAGATGTATCAACTATTATGATTGTTCTTTCTAGGGATGTGGATGAGGAATTAACTACTACTTGTAATATATTTAAACCACCTATACTTCATACCATTGATTAATCAAGTCAAGGATAGAAATAGTATATTAAATTCCAGGAGGTTGAAGTTGCAATGTCCTTAGAAGGTGTTTAATATATTATGGTGGAAGTTGTAGAGAAAACTATTGCTACCTTTTAGGAAAGTCCAATTGGACTATTCTTGTTGTATCTAATGTTCATGAAATTAATGAGGTTGTGGTAGTAGGTTAATAAGAAAATCATGTTCGTCAAGGATATTTTAATTATGGTTAAATGTTTGATGAAGTGATTATGGGGTATTTAGAGCATTTCCATAAACCTACTTCACCATCACAACCTCGAGTTTATCCTAGGATTATTCCCTAAGATAATAAGATATTAGATATCTCTATAAATTCATCCTTTTATTCATCAATAATGGATGAGTTTAATAATATCAGGTATGAATATTAATATCCAAAGGTGGAAGATGTTTCATGAAGATATTAGGCCAGATCAGTCAAAGAGTATTCCCTTTATAAATATGATTTTAAATTGTTATTTGGCATGTTAACAGCCCATGAAGTGCTGAAAAAGAAATCTCGGTCTATTCGTACTGCTCAGACTACTAGTGTTTCTAAGATATCTTGTATCGAAATTGAAAAGGTGAAATCATTAGTGAATGTATTCATTAATGATATTAATTGAGTGATTCTATTTAATAATCATTGTATAATGTTTATATATTAGAGAATTGTTTTCATTACAATCCTCCTTATATGTAAATTGGTTTATATCATGATATTCTTGATGTTTAGAACTCCATGAGAATTTTTGTTATAGATATTTACATGGTTTAAATGTGTGACTATAAGTAATTTCATATATATATATCTATATTATATTGATTATTGATCCTCAAAACTGTGTGTTGTTCTTGATTTTTATAATGTAATTAATCATGTATTTTCAGAATTATATTTTTTCCTCATATATTAAATTTATTTCATTTGATCTGATAATCATTATTTTATTTAATCAATTAACGAAGTATCTCAATGGATAATTCCATGACAATAAGGAAACTACATGACTGATCAGTGTTAGAATAATATATTCACAAATGGACAATTTTTCATTCATAATAAATCTCTCAGATCAATGGTAGAAGAAAACATGGGGTATTAAAAGTGGGAAATGGATATGGTTTCATGATCGATTGGGCCAATTATTGATTACACCAAAATTGTTTTCTATTGGCTGTAAGCAATCTTTCATACTAAAATTAGTCTTTATTAAGAATATTCCAAGAATTAAACATATTTAAAATCATAATATTAAATATATTATCCTGTTTCACATAAAAAATGATCTAGTTATTTATAAACCTCCATGGATAGTTCCTTCAATATTATTTTTTACTTTTGTTATTACTGTTAATTTTTTTTCTAAACTAGATGCTCCTATGATTAGTGCTCTTTATTTTGAATTTTCCAATAGTACTATGTAGGATGTTGTTCTGATATTGATTGACAGGGTTAAAATAATATAATGAATTTCTCAATTATTTAATGATATATTGATTAATATGTAGTGATTAGTAGAGAGGATCGACACGAATATTTATGTAGAAGTTCCATCAACTATCAAAGATGAAAAGAGTAATCATTTTTTTATACCTCAATCTACCATTTCCCCTATGAGTTTCACTTTAGTAATGCTTTAATCATTTGAAATAATTATTTGGAATCAATTTTCCTTTATATCACATATTCATAATTAAGTCCCATTTATTATCCTTGAGTTATGAAATTACTATATTATACTATGGACTTAAATTTTTTCTTAAACCTTATAAAATATGATATAAAACTAACATATTGGTGTTAATCATCCTAAAACATATAAATAATGTCATCAATGAATCAAAATAATTTATCATCCTTTTTAATTTTAATTTATATATCACTAAATAGTAGATTTAGCTTTAGATAAAATCATTTTACGAGAGAACAGTAACGACCTGAAATTTTGAATAAATCTTGATTCCTAATTTTGTGTGTTATTTTATTTACATAATCAATAAAACTATTTCATTTCATAACATGAGTATAATTAAAATGAGACTGTTGGGTTTTGACTATTGTATGACCATTCGTCAATATGATAGCTGGAAACTAAACGTTTCGATTATTATCTCTAAATACAGGTGATCTTGGTTAATTAATATAGAAAAAAGATTCTATGCCCTCATCCAGTAGTCTCGGGCCAATCGAATCTCATCTAATGGAAATTGGGAAGGAGGTAGCACCACTGGGCTTTTCTCTGGACCAAACCCATGCCAAACTTCATCATGTGAAGCTAGAACAGAATCGCCTTCACGAGAAGTTCAAACTGATAGAAATTACTACTCGTGCAATGTTGGCTGAGCTGCCCTCAGATTCTCTCACATTAGCACACCTTACACTTATGTCCTATGTTGGGGTTATAAGGGGCTATGTAAGGAGACAGTAACTGCCTTGTATAATCCTTTGATTTAAATAAATATTTTGAATTCTTCATATGATGAAGTTTATGAATTTTCAAATGTCCGGATAAATATAGTATGCATATTTTTGATGAATTTTAGAGAAAAAATATTTTAAAAATGTTTATGTAAACCTTAAATAATTAAAAATGTGTAATGATTTTCAAAAAATGGTCTTCTATAATTATGTTCAGTACAAAATATCGAGTCTAATAAGATCAACATAATTTTTGATGAATACTAAATTATGAATAGTGATTTTATGCTTAGGATTAGTAATGTGACCAAATGGATTAGTAATCTCACTTAAATAAATTATTAATATAATCTAGGCACCTTGATTAAGTAATGCGATTCAATAAAATGGATAAATAACGGTTTCATAATTTATTAGTCAAGTATTAGTTTTTTCAGGTGAATAGTTTTTTTTAATTAAAAATTTAAATAAAAATATTTAGAAAATTATTTTTATAAAAAGGTCTTTATTTTTGAATTCAGAACATCGATATTATGCTAAGGTAATTTTTGTGGAATTTTCTGAAAAAAATGAATTTTCGGTGAATAGTTTATTTATTTAAAAATTAAATTAAAAATATTTAGAAAATTATTATTTTAAAATGGAGTTCATTTTTGAAATTAGAGAATCTATATATGGTTAAGGTGAAATTTTTGGATTTTTCTGAGAATGTTGAATTTTCGATGAATAGTGAAAATACAGTTTTTAAGTTACGGGTGTTTAATGACATCATTAAATAAAGTGTTGTGTATGTAATCAATATGGTAGAATTATAAAGAGTAATATAAGGTATTAGGTTTCCTAAGTGGCCAATACCATGTTAAAATACATTGGGAAATCCCATGGTTTTTCCAAAACCACCAATGAGGTGTCCCATGGCCATTAATGCCTTATCCCCTCACTTTCCCTATAAATACCCACCATTCCCTCATTTTGTTTTCACTCCCAAATCTCCCCCAATTAAGCTCTGGTCACATAGCCTCCCAAAGAGTCCTCCCAAGGGGCCCTAAGCCCTCAAGTTCCCAAACTTTGAGTTTTAAGAGTTACGTTTAAGGTAAGGGGTCTGACCTCTCTCTTTCTTTTCAAGTAATCTCTTTTATGTCATTTCTTTTATGCTCCATGATCTTATGTTGGGGGATGTTCTTTAATATTCCTATTACTTCCCTTTTAATGTTCATATTATGATATACACCATCTTTCTCTCATCCATTCATTTTAATAATGTTGAAATGACGCTGTTAGGCTGCCGAATTTTTAAGGGATTCGTTCACCTTTCTCATTTTTCAAAGTTCTACTTTCATGCCAAGTCTTTAAAGTTCCTTTTTATTATGTTGTCGTATGATCTATATATTTATCATACTGATATTTTATGTTCATATGAAGAGATTCCCAATTTGATCTCGTCAATTCATTTTTTTAAGTTTAAATGACCTCGTTAGGCTGCCAAATTTTTAAGGGATTCGGTCACCTTTCTCATTTTTTAAAGTCCTACTTTCATGTCAAGTATTTCAAGTTCCTTTTTTTATTATGGGGTATGATATCTATATCTATCATAGTTAATTATTATTTTCATATTATCAGAGACCCTATTTGATCTCAACAATTATTTTTTTGAAGTTTAAATGACGATGTTAGGCTGCCGAATTTTTAAGGGATTCGTTCACCTTTCTCATTTTTTCAATGTTCTACTTTCATGTCAAGCCTTCTAAAATTAATTTTTATTATGTTGGGGTATGATATCTATATATATCATACTGATCTTTTATGTTCATATTATTAGAGACCCTATTTGATCTCGTTAATTCTTTTTTTTATGTTTAAGTGACGTCGTTAGTCTGCCGAATTTTCATAAGAAAAATCTTATTTTTATCTTCCTTTCATGTTCTTCATTTTATATGTTATATCTTTCAAATATCATTACCATGTTCTTAAATCCTTTATATTCTATTCCCCTACTGTTTTATGGATCATTTATGAGTGGTGACCCATGTCCCCTCTCTTTTCAATGTTTTCTAAAACCTCGTAACATAGCCGTTAAGCTGGATAATTTCCGTCTCAAAATGTCTCTCTCATTTCTCAAATTAATTTATTTTTTAAGTGAATACTCAACGGGGTATTCACATATATACCAAAATGTTCTATTTTAAATTCTGGGATTTACATACATGATCCCCACTTTCCCTTTCCATGGGTATAAAGTTACATAATCATCATGTCTTTAAAGCAGTTTTTAAAACGTTATGATTATGAAATGAAACCCTTTTATTTTATGCTATATGGGTTGTTTATGAAATGATTGATGATGATATATGTGTCTCGCAAGATCATAAAGTCAAATTAAGGGTGAGCCCTGATATTGCTCCAATGTATTGGGTAAATATTTAATCTCTAGAGATGACCATTTTTAAGGACACCTTGGTGAATAACCTTGATAATTTTTAATGACACCTTGCAGATGGACCTTGGTGAAATGGAAATGATTGTCAACATTAAATTTTGTAGCCACATCATCAAGTTATTGAATACGTTATTTTTGTTATGATATGCCTCATGATTTCCTTCTCACGACTTAAAGTTCTTTTTCGTCACATTGTTGATGTATCTCAAGTTCAAATGTTAAATGTTTCCCCTTGTTTACCGTACGGGGCCTTCGACTCACCCTTTCTTTTGATGTATGTCCCCAAGTTATGAGATGCAATAATGAACCTTGGATCAACATATGGAAAATCCTTTCAAGTGTTTATGATGAATGTTTTATGTTTTCATGTTTTATGTTTCTGGTTTCCAAGACACTAAACCTTAATGATCCTCGGTTTTGTAAAATGTAATGAAAAGTTATGTTATAAAAAGGAAGGATTACATAGTTGGTATCAAAGGATGTTTTAGTTATTTTTGAAAATTAGGATATGTAAACTCTAGAAATAACCCTATATAAAATTTTAAATATAAGAAATCTTCCTCGTATTTTGGTGAGTATTGAGTAAGGGGTTTCTAAGAAAATACATCCCTATCTAGATATGAGCAGGTAGAGGTTGCTCCAGCACATATGTACATAGGGGTAAATCCCGAAAACACCACTCTGAGCGAGAATCGAACGGGAACTGGTACATGACAACGGGCTTTATTGTACTCTTGGTTACGACACTCTTGGGGGATATGCTTTAGTAAATTCATAATCTTATTATGAACCATTATTAAAGGAACAAAGATAAAATAACGTAAAGATTCACATAAGAGCATATGATCATGGATAACCTAGATTGGAACCTAGGGGATCACAAGTTAGGATATAATTTCCTTCTACAATTTTATGCTTCTATTCTTAATGTTTCCTTTTAATGATTATTGGCTATGTATTTAAGCCCCCTAATTATACGTTCTTTTCTTAGTTAATGGTGGGAAATGGAAGAGCATGTCCCAACAACCAATGTGATAGGAAATGTGACGATTGACCTATTAATGTGACAGAGATGAAGAAAGATCAGGTTGAACATATTGTGATTATGCCAAACCAGCTATCAAAAATCATAATTAATAATTGGTACCTAGTTGAATGCACAAATTCATCAAGGAAGAAGAAGACAAAATCTCAAGGATGGTCTTCTGATAAAGTTCATAAGGGAATGAAGACCAAATTTCTTTTTTGAAAAAAGTGTGGAAAGAGGCACCAAGGAGAATGTCACAAAGGAAAGAGGTGATGTTTTAAGTGTGGTAAGATAGGGCATAAAGTATCCACTTTCTTTAAAAAAATGGATAATGTGATGAATGGAGATACAGTTCGGTCTAATGTACCTTATATATGTCGATGCTGTAAATGTGCAGAAGTTAGTAATTATCCAAGGCAATGCCCTCTTGTAAGGGGTGAGAAGCATGATGAGCATCCACAATATTTGAGGACAAGGGAACAATGCAAGTCATATACTGATATGGATCATGATGACTAAAGTACATGTAACTTCTTCGCAATAATTATCTATGTCATTTTGTTTTTTAGTTCGTGCTCTATGAGAATATCTTTTATGTTTTATAAGATCATTGAGTCACTACCTAAGATGATTTTATATCATTAAGGAAAAAATATATTGTTATGTACCACATGTTGATGTAGTGAAGATGTTCTTCTTAAAAATAATGTGATTAATAGATTAAAAGATTATTATTATTTTGGAAGACATTCACTATTTTGGGAACCCTATTTGATAGAGGTAAATAGATTACTACGGTATTTTATTTTAGGAGAAAAGGTTTATTTATATTTTGAATAATCGATGAATTGAAGGTTATATTTTAGTTATTTATGTTATATATGTAAATGATTAACCTATCTTGGGGAAAACATGATTAGGTTACTTAATTTTGTTATATGATGATAAGGGTGGTTGATGTAGTTTGGAGATGAATGATAAAGTCTATCTTGGAAGACTATGTTATGAGATCATTCTTATAATTGGGTTTCAATCGTAGTTTCGTTTATTTTTAGGAATTTAAAGGACAGTTATTTATGGAATGGTCTATGATAAACTTTGGGTAGTACCATGAACTTTGAAGATTTAAAAGTAGTTTCCCTGTTTATGGGATTATTTCTTTTTGAAGAGTTGTTTTATCTTACCCTTTATATTTTAGGTATACTGTTTAAAGATATAAAAAATTGATAGTTAATCTTTTGTGGATTACATGACTCTCAATAGGATGATTCTTGTGTTTTCATGAGACGAAGTGTTTTTGAATGCTCATCGTTTGGAGAAAATATTAGTTTTGGTAGAAACGTATTAAAGGATGAAACTCTACTTGAAGGTAAATATATTTCCTTGTGTTTTTATTCTATATAGTAAATGAATTTCTCAAATTTATAAAAAGGAACATAAATCAAAAACTTTGTTGGTTTACGTTTCCTACTAGGTAATCAAAAACTGTTTACCCACATCATAAGTTTGTGATTTTCTTATTGTTAACTTTCTCTTAATCATGTTTTCTATCACTCTCCCTCAGAACTTGACCCTTTGTTTTCTCCTCCATGTCCATGTTTTCCTACATGGAATCCTAGTGTGGGTTAACTTGGGTGACCTTTGTACTTCCCTTTCTTACTTTTAAAGTAATAGTTTTACTGACTCCATTTCCTATGTGGGAATTACAATGAAATTTCAAAACCCAATTTTAAAAATTGGGAGGACACAATTTCTTAAGGGTGAAGATTGCAACGACCCGAAATTTCGAATAAATCTTGTTTCCTAATTTTGTGTGTTATTTTATTTTTATACTCAACAAAACAGTTTCATTTGATAACATGAGTATAATTAATATGAGACCGTTGGGTTTTGACTGTTATATGACCATTGGTCAATATGACCAATAGAAACTAAACGTTTTGATTATTATCTCTAAATACAATTGATCTTGGTTAATTAATATTGACATAAGATTTGATGGCCTCATCCAGTAGTCTCGGACTAATCGAAGCCCATCTAACAGAACTTGGGAAGGAGGTAGCACCACTGGGATTTTCTCTGGACCAAACCCAATCCAAACTTCATCGTGTGAATCTAGAATGGAATCGCCTTCGCAAGAAGTTCAAACTGATAGAAATTAATACTCGTGAAATGTTGGTTGAGCCACCCTCAGATTCTGTCACCTTGGCACACCTTACACTTAGGTCCTATGTTGGGGTTATAAGGGGCTATGTAAGGAGACCATACCTACCTTGTGTAATCCTTTGTTTTAAATAAAAATTTTGATTTATTTTTAGGATGAATATTATTAATTTTCAAATGTCTAGATAAATATATTATGCATATTTTTGATGAATTTTAGACAAAAAATATTTTAAATATGTTTATGTAAACCTTAAATAATTAAAAATTTGTAATGATTATCAAAAAATGGTCTTCTACAATTATGTTCAGTACGAAATTTAGAGTCTAATAAGATCAACTTAATTTTTGATGAATAGTAAATTATGAATAGTGATTTTATGCTAAGGATTAGTAATGTGACCAAATGGATTAGTAATCTCACTTAAAAATTATTTTTATAATCTAGGAACCTTGATTAAGTAATGTGATTCAATAAAATGGTTAAATAATGGTTTCATAAATTATTAGTCAAGTATTAGTTTTTTTCAGGTGAATAGTGTTTTTTAATTAAAAATTAAATTAAATATATTTAGAAAATTATTTTTATAAAATGGACTTTATTTTTGAATTCAGAACATCGATATTATGCTAAGGTAATTTTGGGGGAATTTTCTGAAAAAAAAAATAAATTTTCTGTGAATAGTTTATTTATTTAAAAATTAAAATAAAAATATTTAGAAAAATACTTTTATAAAATGGAGTTAATTTTTGAAATCAGAGCATTGATATTTGGTTAAGGTGAAATTTTGGGATTTTTCTGAGAAAGTTGAATTTTCGATGAATAGTGAAAATTTAGTTTTTAAGTTACATGTGTTTAATGACATCATTAAATGATGTGTTAAGTATGTAATCAATATAGTCGACTTATAAATAGTAAGATAAGGTATGAGGTGTCCCAAGTGGCCAATACCTTGGGAAAATACAATGGGAAATCCCATGGTTTTTCCAAAACCACCAATGCGGTGTCCCTTGGCCATTAATGTCTTGTCCCTTCACTTTCCCTATAAATATCCACCTTCCATACTTTAGATTTCACTACCAACTCTCTCTCAACTAAGATCTGGTCTCATTACCTCCAAAGGATTCCTCCCAAGGTTCCCCCATTCCCTCAAGGTCCCAACCTTTATGTTTTAAGAGTTACGTTTAAGGTAAGGGATCATACCTCTCTCTTTCTTTTCAAGTAATCTTTTTTAGGTCATTTATTTTATGCTCCATGCTCTTATATTTAAGGATTTTCTTTTATATTCCTCTTACTGCCCTTTTCATTTTCATATTATGAGTGACCCCTTATTTCTCTCATCAATTCATTTTAAGAATGTTTAAATGACGCCGTTAGGCTGCCGAATTTATAAGGGATTCGTTCACCTTTCTCATTTTTCAGAGTTCTACTTTCATGTCAAGTCTTTCTGGATCCTTTTTATTATGTTGGGGTATGATCTCTATATCTATCATACTTATCTTTTATGTTCATATTATGAGAGACCATATTTGATCTTTTAAATTCATTTTTCTTTTTGAAATTTAAATGATGTCGTTAGGCTGCCGATTTTTTAAGGGATTCATTCACCTTTCTCATTTTTCAAAGTTCTACATTCATGTCAATTGTTTCAAGTTCCTTTTTATTATGTTGGAGTATTATCTCTATATCTATCATAGTGATATTTTATGTTAATATGATGAGAGACCCTATTTGATCTCTTCAATTCTTTTTTTTGAAGTTTAAATGACGCCGTTAGGTGCCGAATTTTTAAGGGATTCGTTCACCTTTCTCATTTATTCAAAGTTATACTTCCATGTAAAGTATTTCAAGTTCCTTTTTATTGTGTTGTGGTATGATATATAAATATATATATATCATACTGACCTTTTATGTTCAGATGATTAGAAACCCAATTTGATCTCGTCATTTCTTTTTCTTAAGTTTATGTGACGACGTTAGGCTGCCGAATTTTCATAAGAGAAATCTTATTATTGTCTTCCATTCATGTTCTTTATTTCATATGGTATATATTTCAAATTTCATTACCATGTAATCAAATCCTTTATATTCTGTTACCCTACTGTTTTATGGGTCATTTATGAGTGGGTGACCAATGTACCCTCTCTTTTAAATGTTTTCTAAAACGTCATAACATAGCTGTTAAGCTGCAGAATTTCCATCTCAAAATGTCTCTCTCTTTTCTCAAATTCATTTATTTTATTAAGTTAATACTCAAAGGGGTATTCACATATATACCAAAATGGTCTATTTTAAATTCTGAGATTTATATACATGAGACCCGCTTTCCCTTTCCGTGGGTTTAAAGTGACATAAAGATCATGTCTTTAAAGCAGTTTTTAAAACGTTATGATTATGAAATGAAACCCATTTCATTTATGCTATATGGGTTGTTTATGAAATTATTGATTATGATATATTTTTCTCACATGATAATAAATTCAAAGTAAGGGTGCTCCCTGATAGAACTCCAATGCACAGTGTAATGACTTAATCTCTAGAGATGACCATTTTTAAGGATTCCTTGGTGAATAACCTTGATAATTTTTAATGACACCTTGCAGATGGACCTTGGTGAAACGAAATTGATTTTCAATATTAAATTTTTTACCCACATATTCATGTTATTAAATACGTTTTTTTTTATGATATGCCTCATGATTTCTTTCTCATTCCATAAAGTTATTTTTCATGACATTGTTGATGTATCTCAAGTTCACATGTTAAATGTTTCCCCTTGTTTCCCTTACTAGGACTTCTGCTCACCCTTTCTTTTGATGTATGTCCCCAGGTTATGAGATGCAGTAAGGAACCTAGGATGAACATAAGGAGAATCCTTTCAAGTGTTTAAGAAGAATTTTATGTGTTTTCATGTTTTAAGTTCATGGTTTCCAAGACACTAAACATTAAAGATCCTCGGTTTTTTAAAATGTAATGAAAAGTTATGCTATAAAAAGGAGGGATGCCATAGGAACCCTCTAATTTTATGCCCATCAATAATTTCCCTTTTGTTTCTACAAAAACCCATAACATTGTTATAGGTTCATTCCATCTTGAACATATTCTTAATTGTATAACCAAAAAATTTAATAAAAAATATTTTGATGAATATTAAATTTTATATATATCGTTGGTTGATAATGATATTGTTTTTTAATTAATTTAATCACCAAGAAATCTAAAAATGATCAAAATTTAAATATACCTCCACTAAAAACCCAATAAAAATTAAACTCATTAATAAACAAAGATTTGATGACTAATTTAATTGAAATGGGATTCAGTGTTGTGTTGGTAATTTAATTTTGAAAATCTATCAAAATTGGGAAAACATTTTCATTAATTTATTATGTTCCTTATTAGGTATTTTTTATATATATTATTAAGTATTCATTTATATTATTTTTCTTCGTAATTGTTTTAATTATTATTTTTAATTTATTTATTTTTATATTGAATTATATTGTTTTATTAATTCCATTATCAATTTAATCATAGAAACCCAATAGTTAATTTTTATAAAAGTTCAACATTAAATTTGATCCCATTTCATTTCTTTTTTAATGACATAAAAGGGGGATATTTTTTCATCATTTATTATTTGTTGAAAAGGGGTAGAAGTGTCGAAGTAAATGGGAAAAATAAAGTATAAATACTACTTTTAAAATGTTAGAGATTAATACAATATATATATATATATTTGAAAAAAAAATGAAGAGTAATTTTATAATGTTATTAATTTAAAATAATTTTTTGGGTCCTCAAAATGGGCATACTGTGGGATTACAAATGTTTTCACAACATTTCCCACATAATTTAGTCTTTGATGCTCTCATATTACCTTCAAACATTACTTATGATTTATTTTTATGTTATTTGGTCATGTTTTGTTTTATTTTTATGTTTTTCCCATTAATTGTTTTTTATAAATTCATGTTTTTTTAAAAAAAATACCAATGTCAATAAAAAAAATTTATGTGGGGAATTTTGCAATGTAGAGAAAATTGTATGTGAGAATCCATCCATATAATATACCTACATTATGGATTCATATATGTAAATCATCTACATCATAGATCAACCTATATAGAAATAACTTCCATTTTTGAGATCACTTAAATGAAAAATCTTCAATATAGATTAATCAGCTATATAAAAGGGTTATGTCAAATAATTAGCTATGTGAATTAGATATGTGGGGAAATCATCAACATTATTTTAATTGTATAAATATTTTTTCCTCAAGAGTAAAAAATATAAGTGTATCAAATTAAATATGTGAAAAGTTATTTCATCAATTAGGATATGTGTAATCAAATAAATAAAATTCCTATGTGATTATCTATAAACTAATGTATCATGGTAAAATCTATATGTATTACCGATAAATTTTTTCTGTGACATATTAATATTGTATGATGATAATTGAATAATTTATTATCTTTTATGGAAATATCAATTTCAATAAGAGCATTGTAACAATATAAGAGAAAACTATAAGGATAATTTATTTGAATTTTCTACTAATTTGGTATTATCTATAAAATGACTATTATATAATCATAGATTCTATGGATTATGTGATTTTAATTTGTGTAAAAATTTATCGAAGTATTTTTTTGAATATTATGTTTTATCAAAATAATATTTATTAAAAGTAAATATTTTTAAAATGAAGAAAAAGTGATCATTCTTATATTCAAGAATGAAATTTTAGGATCTTTATTATTTAATTATATTTTAGTAGAAGAAAAAATAATCACGATTGATAACTAGGATTTATCATCTATTCATACTACTATTTTTTATTACTAACCCTGAGATAGTTACATTTATAATCATATATCTTATAGATTTCATTTTATTTGTTCGTTTTATCTTACAACTATGTGATGATCTAGTTCCGATCTATTTTATGTTATATCATTGTAAAGGTTCCTGAAAAGTGAACATAAAGAATAATGTTTTCTATTCATTTATATGTGAAATTTGAAACCTCTTATTGTTTTCGTGATAATTTTCAACATCTTCCACTCAGTCATTCAGACCCTGTAAAATTGAATAGAAGTTCCCAACAAAGGAAATTATCTATTAAAAATCACCGAACACATAAAGAGGATGGTTAGTGGAGTGGACTAGGGTTATTATGTTCACCAAACTAATACAATTAATTGTGTGTATTTATTTTATTAAAGCATTTAACATCTAATACATCATGTGATATGGAATGAAAAAAATTCATCATTGATAAGAGAAGGTGGGTTTCTATGAGAATACAACCTAAATAAATTGATTAAACCTCTATTTCTTTTTAAACACTTTAATGAAAAAAACTCATCAATATAAAAACCTTCCAATATGGATTCCATAAATGATCAACACATTCATCTACCAAAATTCCTAAATCATATTTACAAAAATTCATAACCTTTAACTAGGTCATCACTTATGGATAATGACAATCCAATCCATTTATTTGACATATATAATCTTCACACATAACGATTTCCATATCCCTAGAAAACTCATCTCACATAGATTAACTGCAAAACAAATAAAATAGAACTAAAAATTAAATGACCGAACATTATATACCACATATTGTGCCACTTTTTATAAACATTAAACTAAGATGTTTACTCAGTCCACGTTGGGATAACTATCCACTACTAACTAAAAAACAAAAGTTAAATGTATAAATATCGAAGGATAATCATCCAAACATAAAACATTTACATTCTATATAAGTCTATTTTCCTTAAAACCTATAAGACCAATATTTTTTATAGAGGAAATTAGGTAGTTTTTTGTTAATTTAACGGGATAGGGGAAATGTTTTTGGGATAATATAGAGGTTAATGTAGGTTTTTAAGTGATATTATTTTTTAGAGGATTTTATGTTGTAATTATGAATATTTTTATGTAGTTAAGGATGTTCATAATTGAGGAATGTGTTAAATCCCAATGGTCGATAATAATTTTTCATCCATATCATTGTCTTCAAAAATAAAATATTTATTTTTAGTATTCTCTTATGAATAATTAAATTCAATATTAACATTGTATTAATTTATATTTTTTATGGGAATATTATTATCATTTTCTAAATTAGGTACTTTTGACATTTTTGTGAATATATGGAAATAATATTTCATTTGATATACAAAACAAGAATTTTTTTCAAAATTTCATGACTGATCAATGAATTGAAGAATAAATTTCATGTTTCTAGATTTATTTAAAATAAAATATTCTCTTAATTATTTTGTTTAATTTCTAATTTTGGATATCTTATTTCAAATAAAATTAATTAATCTAATGAAATATTATAATTGATTATTTATGTAGATTTTTTTCTACGATGACATAATTTGATGTTAATTATTATTTTTTCTGGATGTGATCCAATTATAACACTAATATTGATTCTAAAGATGGGTTATGAATAATATTATGAGATATTTATGAATCATATTTATCAACATACGGTTATGTTATGATTAAATATTGGAAAGATTATAAAACCCATTTTCTTTCCACAAGTTATGATATAAGATGAATAATTTATGATCTTGTGGCTGATATATTAATGTATTAAGAATATTTTATGGGTTTTCAAAGGACTATATATCCCTCTCATTAATTGGGTAAATATGGATATATCTTTAGATAATAAGAATATTATAGTGGATTGAACCTAGTTTTATAAGGTACTCCATCAAATATGATATTATTGGGAAAAACCATGAATAAGGATATCATGGAATGGGGAGAAATTCCATGAGACTAGGATAGTCATTATAGTTATCCATGATAATGGAAATGTTTATTTATTCATTCATGCTTCCCAAAAACATTTTTTGGTTTTCCAATGGGGTTACCACATGGAATATATTCTTTGATTACATTATGATTTTTGTATTTTAGAATTCTAATAATTTTTTAAATATTAAATATTATGATATATTAAATCTTCAGAATTTATGTTTAAATTCCAATATATTGTTATCATACCATTATTCAAATTTTATGTGTAAATGATCAGTTATTTATCCCTTGTTTACCCTTATAATGCATCTAAGCTCACCAACTCTTAGGATAACATTCCAGAGATTATAAATATTTTTTTTATTTGGGTTTGTCTACTAATAGTACTATGTGGGATTATATATTGAATAAATATTTAATATAATTCATGAAAGAAAAAAATTATGCATCTAGTATCCAAAATACAATAATAAACTATGGTTTTGGAGATGTTTTTAATGTTATTTGTTGATAATTCAACTCAATGATGTGATATTTTTGTATAAAATGTATGGGTCATTATAGGAAAGATCCCTATATATTATATTCCACTTTAATTAAATATTTTATTAATATTTATGGACTTACAGTATCATCTATTTTATGATATATTTATTTTTATGTAAAAGATAATTTTATGATATTCTAATTCCTCCAATCATGAAATTAAACAAATTCTCATAACATATTGTCTTAATGAAATTAATGTCATTTTACAAATAAAATTTTATAATGATTATAAACATTATTTTCTTATGGATATGACACTGGATGACTTTTATTACCTAAACTATTTCTTATTTTTTTGGATATACAAATTTGTCAATATTTTTTTCCCTCCATTCCAATTTAATCTTCTTAAAACTATTTCTTATAGTTCTTATACTATATCATCATTTTGAATTTGAGGACGATATTTTTTTTGGGGAATGTCAATGATAAATATAAGATAGTAATAACATCAAGTGAAGTTATCGAATAAAAAAAATAAACCTGAATTATATATTCCATAATGTAAAACTTTTTTATAACACATCCCCCTCTAAATTCAGTATTTCTAATATGTCTATAATTAAAAATAAAAAATTTATTATAAAATAGATAGATAAATAATATATATATCCCATTAATTTTTGGATATTCCAATGAAATATCTAGTACAAGTTCTTACTTATATAGTTTTAATTTATTTTTTTATATGCTATTATTTTAGACTAAACCCCCATATATATAGATGAATGAATCTATCTTTATTACAAGTCCAACGTCTAAAAGTGTTCTTGGATCTATATTATATTGAACCCTTCATAATAAAAACACATTTGGTTTCAAATTTTTCATTTAGATATATAATTATAAATATGAATTATTCATTGTACTCAATTCAATATCCGTCTATATTAAATTTTTCATTATTATTATCTAATTTTTTAGGTGTACCAATAATAAATCATTGATAATATATTCATGGAATTTTTAGGGAATTTTTATTCCATAGTTTCTCCCCATAAATAAAATATTTGTTACTAATACTAACCTATATCAAACCTTATGATATTTTTATTATCATTAACTTCCATTAATGCTCAATTATATAAATGTCTAAGGTACTTGTTGAATTATTTTTTTAAATTAAATAAATTAAATACTACCATAACCAGAACCAAAATATATTAATATGTGTCACGAACCGAATCGGGTCGCCACCCGAACCGACGCCCGACCCGGCCCGCGGCAAGGCCCGAAGGGCGTTCCCGATCCCCACGGGCTGGCACAAGTGCCCGGGTATAAAATTTAACCTTGGGAATGATTTTACCCGAGTAAACCATAGTAAAAAATTCAACCAAAATGACCAAGTAAAAGTAGAAGTGACAGTCAACAACCATTTAACCAATACATGTTTTTAGACAAAGTAGTCAAAACGCACACAAGACAAAAAAAAGGTGACTACAACCAACCTAGGGCCTGCAGCTCAATGTGAGAACTCTGCCTCCAAGTCACCACCAAAATGTCACGTAGTCAGTCCAGCTAACAACCTGATCCACTGCCTCCAAAATCCGGGCCCTTACCTGTATCAGAAGTAAACAGATCTACTTACACCCAAAGGTGTAAGTAGGGTGTGAGCAATCGCCCAACAGGATATCACCAAGCAAGATTCCACACACAAGTATAAAGAGAAAATCCATTTGCAATGCTGTATAAAGTAAAAGGTGCAAAAATAAATAAAAGATTTACACAAAATGCTTTTAAAGAAAGACGGTTCAAGTCACATACCAGAATGAAATTCGAATGGTATAAATATCACGGATCAGTGTGCGCACAAGTATAAGTAGCACCAGAGGATGGGAATGCCCTAAGGATACTAGTGACAGTGGGACCCTAGGACATCGTATCTCAGTGAAACGTGGCTTAGATGGCCACGACCCTCAGAAAACGTGGCTTAGAAGGCCACAACCCTCAGAACACGTGGCTTAGAAGGCCACGACCGTCAGATATCATATGTTTAGTTAGTGTTGCAATCGTCAAACCTGCCAGTGAAACCGGGTCGAGTCATCTCCGGACTACCAGCTCACTAGTCCTAGTCCACCCACCTAATACCCAGGCTTCCCTCCTTGTGCTCACCCAATTCAGAAAACACCTGCAATATCACCCGCACACTGATATTCTTTCTTTTGAAAATACCACACGCACACCATAGCATTTCAAAACATAGTATGTATTGCAAGTACGCTAAATAAAACCAGTAGCACAATTTGAAAATAAAAAACATCCTTTTTCTTTTCTTCAATCAGGTAAACCAAAACAGTACTTTTAAAACTTGCTGATAACTATTTTAAAAGAGAGAGAAAGAAAGACATTCAAAGTTTTAACTATGTCCAAGTAATAAACACATGACATTTTTTTTTAATAAGGGGAAAAAGTTCATAGTATGTAAACAGGGGATAAAACATTTGATTAACTAGGAGTGCAAGCAAAGGATTATAAACCGATACTTGAGTGCGGAACCACCTACCTCAAACGGGTGCGTGAAACGACGCGGCACCGAATTCTTGACGAACAACGGTCACTGTAGGAAGCCGTCAAGGGGCCCTAAAAACAGCCGAACGTTCAACGGTTCAGAAAAAAAAGTTAACACAATAATAATAATAATAATAAACATAATAGAATAATAATAATAATATAATAATAATAGCAATAATAATGGTAGTAATAATAGCGATAACAAAATAATAATAATAATAATAATAATAACATAATAGAATAATAATAATAATAAAATAACGATAGCAATAATAATAGTAATAATAATATTAATACATAATAATAATAACAATAACATTAATATTAATAATAGTAATAGCAATAATATTAATAATAATAATAATAATAATAATATGATAATAATAGTAATAATGATAATAATAATAATATAATAATAATAATAATATTATTATTATTATTATTATTATTATTATTATTGTTGTTGTTGTTATTTACATAATTACAATATTAACATATTAATATTTATAATAATGATATAATAACTAACATAATAATAACAAAAGAAACATAATCTTTAATTAGATAACTTAAAATAATAAAATAAAATAACTAAAAAAAACGGACCTGTGCGGAGGAGGCCGAACAGGCGCGTTGGAACAGAGGAGAAGAGGAAGAAAAAGAAAGGAAGAAGAATGAGAGGAGAGGAAGAGGAGAGGAAGAAGAGGAGAGGATGGAGAAGAAAAAGAAGGAGAAGAGAAAGAAGGAGAAGAGAAGGAAGAAGCAGGGGCGGTCCGAGGCGGAGCAGGAAAAGCGGTCGATGGGGAGGTGGTGCGCCGGCTGGTCGGAGGAGGAAGGAGAAGAAAATAAGAAGAAGAAGAAGAAGAAGAGAGAAGAGGAGGAGGAGGAGAGGAAGAAGAAGATGAGGGAGGCAGCGGCTGCTGGTGTTGCCGAGCAGGGAGGCGCAACCGAGCGGAAGTACGGCGGGGAGGACCGGCTGAGCGGGAGAAGCAGCAGGGGAGGAGAGGTTGTGTGGTTGGAGCAGGAGAGCAGGAGGGTGCGGCTGGATGGCTTGGCGAGATGCACTGGACGGCTTGGCGAGGTGCCGGTGACGAGCTGGTGCAGAACTCGCGTAGGGCCAGGAGTCGCGCAGGGTGCGGCGACGGGGGAAAGGAGGAAGGGAGATAGAGTTTTTGTGGAGGAAGGAGAATAAATAGGGGAGGAAGGGAGGGAGGAAAAAGGGAGAAAAAAAAGGAATCCTAAAACGGTGTAACAAAATTGGTTACGAGAGAGAGAGAAAAAAAAAGAAATAAAGTAATAAATAAAATAAACAAAAGTAATAATAACAAATTACAAAATTTATAATAAAATTAAAAGTAAATAATGATACTAATATTATAATAGTAATGATAATGACTTAATAATATATCATCAATAATACTATCATGATAATAACAATGATAATAATATAACATTGACAATAATAAAATAACCATGTTATAATAATAACCAAAACCATGAAAGTTCCATCCAGTATTCATCGTCCGAGCATCGGCACTACGTGTCCAGCGACGTGAAGAAAACGCGCGTTTATCAGCGCCTCTGCAATTATTCCCTAATGACTCAGCCCACGCTTAGAAAAACAATAAAATCAAGCTGACAAAATAAACTCATGAAATAAAAATTTAAAATTAAACGCATACCTCAAAAAATAGTCCGGGCGTGACAATTCTCCCCACCATGAAAACTTTCCGCCCTCGGAAAGTCAGCTCAAAGCCTGATCAGAGAATAGAAATGGGTACTCCTGCTCAACCCATGACTTCCGCTCCCAAGTCTCGTGTTCATCATTCCCGTGCTGCCAAAAAACACGGACCAGAGGAATGGACTTTCCACGTAGCACCTTTTCCCGAGAATCCACTATACGCACTGGTCGCTCGACCACAGACAAGTCGGGCTCTATCTCCAGCTCCTCCCAATTCAGCACATGCGACGGGTTGGGGTTGTACTTCTTCAGTTGGGAGACATGAAATACGTCGTGAATCGACGTCAACTGCGAGGGCAAAGCTAACCTGTATGCCACCTTGCCAATCCGCTCAAGAATCTCGAATGGTCCGACAAATCTCGGTGTCAGCTTCCCCTGTTTCCCCAAACGACGGTGACCCAAGCGAGGGGCCACTTTCAGGAACACTCTGTCCCCCACTGAAAACTCAAGGTCCCGCCGCCTCTGATCTGCATAGGACTTGTGGCGACTCTGAGCTGTCAACAACCGCTGCCTAATCAGCTTGACCTTCTCAGACGTCTCCTGTACAAGACTCGGCCCCAAGAGCGAGGCCTCTCCTACCTCAGCCCAACACAGAGGAGACCGACAAGGCCGACCATAGAGCGCCTCAAAGGGTGCCATTCCGATGGAAGACTTGTAACTGTTATTGTAAGAAAACTCGACCAGCCCCAAATGGATATCCCATGAGCCTCCAAAATCTAGCACACAAGCCCGGAGCATGTCTTCCAGAATCTGATTCGCCCGTTCCGTCTGGCCATCGGTCTGCGGATGGTATGTCGTGCTCATCTTAATCTGCGACCCCAAAGCCTTCTGGAGGCCTCCCCAAAACCGTGATGTAAAGCAGGGGTCTCTGTCAGAAACAACTGCCGACGACACACCATGAAGTCTGACCACCTTCTGAACGTACAAGCGGCCCAGTTCCTCTACCTTCGATGTGTCTCTGATCGGAATGAAGTGAGCAGACTTGGTCAAACGGTCAATCACCACCCAGATAGAATTCGTCCCTCGAGGTGTACGAGGCAGGCCAATGATGAAGTCCATGGCGACCTCGTCCCACTTCCAGGTAGGAATGGGTAATGGCTGGAGTAGGCCAGATGGTCTCTGATGTTCTGCTTTCACTTGCTGACAAGTGTAACATCGGGATACGAAGTCGGCTATGTCTCGTCTCATACCTGGCCACCAGAACTGACGGCGAACATCGTAGTACATCTTGGTGGTACCAGGATGGACGGCCCACTGATATTGGTGGCTATCCTGCATCACCACCTTTCGTAGAGACAACGACACTACAGCACGGCCCTTGAAGCATAGGACCCTCTGGGAAGATAAAGACCAATCAGAAGGAGTCTCCCCACCATGAAGAAACTGCATAGATCGCTGACAAAACTCATCACCAGGCTTCTCCTACTGAATCAACTCTAGAAGGGCAGGAGTCAACTGGATGCTAGCCAAGAAAGTACCTCCACTGTGCTCCCTGCTCTCCAAATGCAACTGGGCAAAGAGCCCCATCAAAGTCCATTCATCGCTGGACTTCTTCAATGCCTGCACTGGTACTTTTCTGCTCAATGCGTCAGCTACCACATTACCCTTGCCAGGGGTATATACAATATCAAAATCAAAACCCTGCAGGTACTCGACCCAGCGGCGCTACCTCAAATTGAGATCCCTCTGAGACAAAATATAGGCCAGGCTCTTGTGGTCAGAATATACCACAAACTTCTCCCCAAAAAGATAGTGGCGCCATGTCTTCAAAGCATGCATCACTGCCGCCAACTCGAAGTCGTGAGTCGGATAGTTCTTCTCATGCGGCTGGAGTTGGCGAGAACCATAAGCCACCACATGGTCATCATGCATGAGCACACATCCAAGGCCCGTACCTGACGCATCACAGTACACCACATTGCCCTTTCCTGACTCCGGTAAGGTCAACACAGGTGCGGTGGTCAACCGCCGCTTCAGCTCCTCAAAAGATGTCTGGCACTGTGGGCTCCACTCAAACTTCACCCCTTTCCAGGTGAGTGCGGTCATGGGGGAGGCAAGCCGCGAGAAGTCCCGTACAAAGCGCCTGTAATAACCTGCCAAGCCCAGAAAACTCCTGATCTCAAACACATTTCTCGGCTGCTCCCAAGACATAACTGCTCTGATCTTTTCGGGATCCACTGAAACCCCATGTTCTGAGACGACATGCCCCAGAAACTTCACTTCCCTGATCCAGAAAGTGCACTTCGAGAGTTTGGCATACAAGCGGTGATCTCGCAAGGTGCCCAAAACAACGCGCAAGTGGTGCTCATGCTCCTCCTCAGATCCAGAGTAGACCAGGATGTCATCCACGAATACCACTAAAAATGAGTCGAGATATTGGTGGAACACCCTATTCATGAGCGCCATGAAAACTGCAGGAGCATTTGTCAGTCCGAAAGGCATGACCAAGTACTCGAAGTGACCGCACCTGCTTCGGAAAGCTGTTTTCGGGATATCTGCTTCTCTCACCCTGAGCTGGTGGTATCCCGAACGCAAATCAATCTTGGAGAACCACTTTGCCCCCTTCAGCTGGTCAAACAAATCGTCAATCCAAGGCAAAGGGTATTTATTCTTGATGGTTACCTTGTTCAACTTCCGGTAATCAATGCACAACCGAAGGGTTGCATCGGCCTTCTTCGAGAATAAAACCGGTGCGGCCCAAGGAGAGACGCTCGGGCGAATGATTCCTTTGGATTCCAAATCGTCCAGCTGTATCTTTAATTCCCTGAATTCGGTGGGGGCCATGCGATATGAGGGAAGAGATATAGGCTGTGTTCCCGGTGCCAACTCAATCGAGAACTCCACGTCTCGCTCTGGGGGTAAGCCAGAAAAATCATCCGGGAAAACCTCTGGGAACTCATCCACTACACGAGGTAACCCGCCCTGTGAAATACCACCATCGTCCTCCAGCGCGAGCGACGATAACTGATAAGCAAGATTTCCAAGCTCAGGGAGTGGAGGTCCCGCACATCTCGACCGAGGATCCCATTCTCCGTGAAATAGCTGAGGAGTCCCATCTGATGCTGTAAAGCTGACTCGGCGTCGATAGCAATCAATGTGCGCCTGGAAGCGCACCAGCCAGTCCATACCGAGGATCACATCAAATAGGTCCATGTCAAGGACCAAGAAATCCCATTCCATCTCGACACCCGACACAGAAAGTGCGCATGATCGGCACTTGAGGCCTTGCTCCCTCTTTTTCCCCAACGGCGTTACCAACTCCATAGCACACGATAAAAGCTCGGATGGTAGGTTCAGCAGATTCACAAAACGAGCAGATATAAAAGAAACTGAAGCACCAGTACCAAATAAAACTGCAGCTATAGAAGATGCAACCAGAATAGTACCTCAAACCGTCGAAGGCCCTGCATCAGATCCCGCTGGTGCCTGATCCACAACATGCAGTTGCCTGGTCCCTGCCTGAGAGCGACCGCTCGCCTGAGGCTCTGCCCTGATATGGATCTGCCCTGAAGACGATCCGGTCCTACCACCACGCCCACCAAACCGAGATCCTGTCGTCCTGGTCGGCTCTGACTGAACTGATACCCCTCTAGAAGCCACTGATCCAGCCCCACTCTGATAAGGGCGTGCAGTCCTGCAGAAGTGCTGTAGATGTCCCACCACTCCACATCCATGGCATGGTCTGGGAGGGTATGGACAAACAGGTCGGATGTGTCCTGCCCTTTCGCACTGATGGCACACAACAGACCCTACACCAGAAGCCCTAGATGAAAACTGCCTGGGAGGATGACCTGAGCTGCCATCACCCTTCTTCCACTGCTCATCACGCTTCCTTTTCTTCTCAGATGAACTGCTACTGCCAAGCCCTGACACTGATCCAGAAACCCCCGACTTTCCCTTCTGGTCAATCTCGGCCATACAAGCACGATCGACCACCTCAGCATAAGTCTTCAGCTTGAACAAGAAAACCTGGGAGTGAATTTCTGGTCGAAGGCCCTTCTCAAACTTCCGAGCCTTCAAGAATTCGCTCGAGACTATCTCAGGTGCGTACCGTACCAGTTCAGCAAAGCGATTTGCATACTCCATCACTGTCTGATTCCCCTGCGATAGCTCCATGAACTCCCGAGATCTAGCATAGGATACAAACTCTGGACAATACTGCTCGTCGAAGAGACCCTTGAAATCCTTCCAGCTCATGTGCTCATGCTTCCCAGCTTGGACCACTGATTCCCACCATTTGCGACTGGAACCC
The DNA here is from genome assembly GCA_963277665.1 of Viscum album. Lineage (NCBI taxonomy): Eukaryota > Viridiplantae > Streptophyta > Magnoliopsida > Santalales > Viscaceae > Viscum > Viscum album. The sequence continues at coordinate 1,247,569,575 of OY728147.1, forward strand.
TCCAGCTGGAACGAGGCGCACTTCACCCTGACTTCCTCAGGCGTGTCAAGGAAATAGAACACGCGTTCTATCTTCTCAAGCCACTCCTCTGCCTCCTGAGGTTCTGAACCACCTCGGAAAGAAGGAGGTTTGCTCCTCAGAAACTCCTGAGCTCTATCCTTTCTGGAGCCAAAATCTTCCCCTCTAGCTGGAACAGGGGCGGGGGCAGGAGTCGCCCCTTGTCCTAAAGCCTGAACGGCTCGGACCATCGCCTCAACAAATCTCTGATCAAGCGGCACGGGAGAACTCTCTCCGGCTTCCTCCCATGGATGCATGGAAACTCTCCGGGGAGGCATCTTACTGAAAAAGAGCAGCAATCAAGAAAGGAAACCATCAATAAAAGGGGAATAAAATTTTCCAACAAGATAATTATTCATCAATAAACCAATCATGTAAAACCAAATGCATATAAAAGCTTTACTTTCCTTATCTGGTGTCCACGCACAGTCTGCAGCCTGCACGTCCCACCCAGAAAGAAAGTGAAACAAGCACCCTGACATCCCATGGTGACTCAGTATCTGTCACGAGGCGTGCTGGCCAGGCACCCTACTCGCAACATGAGTTCTGAGCCCCGACAGACCCAGCTCGTGTACAACCCAACTCATCCCAAATAACATAAACCCCCAAAAACCTCCTTTGATACCATTTTGTCACGAACCGAATCGGGTCACCACCCGAACCGACGCCCGACCCGGCCCGCGGTAAGGCCCGAAGGGCGTTCCCGATCCCCACGGGCTGGCACAAGTGCCCGGGTATAAAATTTAACCTTGGGAACGATTTTACCCGAGTAAACCATAGTAAAACATTCAACCAAAATGACCAAGTAAAAGTAGAAGTGACAGTCAACAACCATTTAACCAATACATGTTTTTAGACAAAGTAGTCAAAACTCACACAAGACAAAAAAAAAGGTGACTACAACCAACCTAGGGGCTGCAGCTCAATGTTAGAACTCTGCCTCCAAGTCACCACCAAAATGTCACGTAGTGAGTCCAGCTAACAACCTGAACCACTGACTCCAAAATCCGGGCCCTTACCTGTATCAGAAGTAAACAGATCTACTTACACCCAAAGGTGTAAGTAGGGTGTGAGCAATCGCCCAGCAGGATATCACCAAGCAAGATTCCACGCACAAGTATAAAGAGAAAATCCATTTGCAATGCTGTATAAAGTAAAAGGTGCAAAAATAAATAAACGATTTCCACAAAATGCTTTTAAAGAAAGACGGTTCAAGTCACATACCAGAATGAAATTCGAATGGTATAAATATCACGGATCAGTGTGCGCACAAGTATAAGTAGCACCAGAGGATGGGAATGCCCTAAGGATACTAGTGACAGTGGGACCCTAGGACATCGTGTCTCAGTGAAACGTGGCTTAGATGGCCACGACCCTCAGAAAACGTGGCTTAGAAGGCCACGACCCTCAGAACACGTGGCTTAGAAGGCCACGACCCTCAGATATCATATGTTTAGTTAGTGTTGCAATCGTCAAACCTGCCAGTGAAACCGGGTCGAGTCATCTCCGGACTACCAGCTCACTAGTCCTAGTCCACCCACCAAATACCCAGGCTTCCCTCCTTGTGCTCACCCAATTCAGAAAACACCTGCCATATCACCCGCACACTGATATTCTTTCTTTTGAAAATACCACACGCACACCATAGCATTTCAAAACATATTATGTATTCCAAGTACACTAAATAAAACCAGTAGCACAGTTTGAAAATAAACAACATCCTTTTTCTTTTCTTCAATCAGGTAAACCAAAACAATACTTTTAAAACTTGCTGATAACTATTTTAAAAGAGAGAAAGAAAGACATTCAAAGTTTTAACTAGGTCCAAGTAATAAACACATGACATTTTTTTTAATAAGGGGAAAAAGTTCATAGTATGTAAACAGGGGATAAAAAATTTGATTAACTAGGAGTGCAAGCAATGGATTATAAACCCATACCTGAGTGCGGAACCACCTACCTCAAACGGGTGCGTGAAACGACGCGGCACCGAATTCCTGACGAACAACGGTCACTGTAGGAAGCCGTCAAGGGGCCCTAAAAACAGCCGAACGTTCAACGGTTCAGAAAAAAAGTTAACACAATAATAATAATAATAAACATAATAGAATAATAATAATAATATAATAACAATAGAAATAATAATGGTAGTAATAATAGCGATAACAAAATAATAATAATAATAATAATAATAACATAATAGAATAATAATAATAATAAAATAACGATAGCAATAATAATAGTAATAATAATAATTATACATAATAATAATAACAATAACATTAATATTAATAATAGTAATAGCAATAATATTAATAATAATAATAATAATAATAATATGATAATAATAGTAATAATGATAATAAGAATATAATAATAATAATAATAATAATATTATTATTATTATTATTATTATTATTATTATTGTAATTTACATAATTACAATATTAACATATTAATATTTATAATAATGATATAATAACTAACATAATAATAACAAAAGAAAACATAATCTTTAATTAGATAACTTAAAATAAAAAAATAAAATAACTAAAAAAAACGGACCTGTGCGGAGGAGGCCGAACAGGCGCGCTGGAACAGAGGAGAAGAGGAAGAAAAAGAAAGGAAGAAGAAGGAGAGGAGAGGAAGAGGAGAGGAAGAAGAGGAGAGGAAGGATAAGAGAAAGAAGAAGAAGAGAAAGAAGGATAAGAGAAGGAAGAAGCAGGGGCAGTCCGAGGCGGAGCAGGAAAAGCGGCCGATGGGGAGGTGGTGCGCCGGCTGGTCGGAGGAGGAAGGAGAAGAAAATAAGAAGAATAAGAAGAAGAGAGAAGAGGAGGAGGAGGAGAGGAAGAAGAAGGTGAGGGAGGCAGTGGCTGCTGGTGTTGCCGAGCAGGGAGGCGCAACCGAGCGGAAGTCCGGCGGGGAGGACCGGCTGAGCGGGAGAAGCAGCAGGGGAGGAGAGGGTGTGCAGTTGGAGCAGGAGAGCAGGGGGGTGCGGTTGGATGGCTTGGCGAGACGCGCTGGACGGCTTGGCGAGGCGCCGGCGACGAGCTGGTGCAGAACTCGCGTAGGGCCGGGAGTCGCGCAGGGTGCGGGGACGGGAGAAAGGAGGAAGGGAGATAAGGTTTTTGTGGAGGAAGGAGAATAAATAGGGGAGGAAGGGGAGGAGGAAAAAGGGAGAAAAAAAAGGAATCCTAAAACGGTGTAACAAAATTGGTTACGGGAGAGAGAGAATAAAAAATAAATAAAGTAATAAATAAAATAAACAAAAGTAATAATAACAAATTACAAAATTTATAATAAAATTAAAAGTAAATAATGATACTAATATTATAATAGTAATGATAATGACTTAATAATATATCATCAATAATACTATCATGATAATAACAATGATAATAATATAACATTGACAATAATAAAATAACCATGTTATAATAATAACCAAAACCATGAAAGTTCCATCTAGTATTCATCGTCCGAGCATCGGCACTACGTGTCCAGCGACGTGAAGAAAACGCGTGTTTATCAGCGCCTCTGCAATTATTCTCTAACGACTCAGCCCACGCTTAGCAAAACAATAAAATCAAGCTGACAAAATATACTCATGAAATAAAAATTTAAAATTAAACGCATACCTCAAAAAAAAAGTCCGGGCGTGACAATATGGAAAAAAAATTTATACAAAATATTATCATTAGATGTACACATATATATTACCATGTATGATATTATGGATTTGAGTGATTCTTTAATGGTGGGACCTATGTGAGATATTTATTGATAGTTGGAGGAGATTGAATTAGTGGTTATAAAAACACCAACTCTGAATGTGATTATTCATTACTAAACTAAATCTATATTATTTGATAACAATTCTAAATGATGAAATAATATAATGATATGGTGAATGAGAATAACCCCAGAGTTCTATGAATGTCAAACATTAATTATTTAGCTATCTAATCATTGGTGTCTAATGATTATCATCATATAATTCATGTATTATCTTATAATCTCTAAAAAATGGAGTACTGTCTAGTTAATTTCCAAAACACTATGTTTAATAATGATATATACATAAATTAACATGATAATAAATCTTTTTATTCCCTCCTCAAGTTCCTACAAGTTTTTATCATATACTCTCAATTGTAATTCTCCTAAAATTTACCATGATCCTCCCTTGAAGGCACATTGTAAAGTTTTATTTAATATCATAATGTTTCATTTCAACCAGTAAATATATAAAAATAATACTAATAAATATAAAATCACCATAAGGTATTATAGTTTTCCATAATATATAATAAATAACATTTATTTAATTTGATATCGATGGATAGATATAATTACTATTTTCACATTTATTATTTTAATTTCTTCTACAATGATAATATATAAAATTGAATCTAAATAGTTGGTAATGTTCACATGGAATAAAACCTCTCAAATCCAAAAGGACATGGTCATATCCAATAGATATTTTTCTTCTATTAATGTTACATAGTTATTTTTACTCCCTTTATGAGATTCACGGTATCAAATTTGAACATTACTCTATATATTTAGAATTCAATTTAACACATAATTTACTTAGAACCTAGCCGTCCGCAACATAGGTATTTCAACCATTTTTATGAAATCATGATAATTCAAAATTACATCATTTAGTTCTCACAAGGTTCACCACAAGCATGAATCATCCCACGACTTCCATTATTATTGTGTTTCATAAAATTGAAAAAAACACATTTCTTACTCACACACCATGATTTACTTATTAGATATTCATGAAATAAATGATAAATCGTTATAATTTCATTATTATTTTTCATAAATCATTGTTAAAATTACCATCTCAATAATACTTGAGTGTTTCTTTAATAGAACAGGAAATATTTATTGAGAAAAATTATTGAATAATTTAATAAAACAAGTCTGCGAAATCTTCTAGTTTATCAATTCTAATTACACCACTCAATTATAGTGAATTTTTTATTTTAATATATATACATTTAACTGCCCCCCATATTTTAAAAAAAATTCAATGAATTAATAATTTAATAAAAGAAAAATTTACATTTGTAGGTTTTTTTTGAATTCACTTCCATAAACATGCTAAATTTATCTAAATATCCTTCAATTTTTCGAATCAACAAGATTCATCGACTTTATACTTTGTTAAAGCACATTCAATTGAATGATATATATATCCTACCATTTCCATGATTATGAGGTACTTGATAATAATATTATTAAACCAAATGTTTCACTATATACTTCGACTAATAGATTGAATATTGATTATGAAATACTATCATCAATGGGTATAAATCATTTAGCTTCATAGATATAGATTATAACATAGTCCACATAATTTAAATTATTTATTTAAATTCAAAAAAATGTGTCTAACTTGTGTTATATAATACATTACCTAAATTTACATCATGGAGATCGTAGAATTTAACCTTCTAAAATTAAATAGTTCCCAAATTGAAGTCAACATTCAACCACTAGTTTTTTGGGGCCAATACATAATAGAATCGATATAAATTTAAAATTTGAAACCTTTTCAAATTTGATGTATTAATTAACTATTGCTTTTATATAGTGAAAGATAAAATTATCTATTAGAAGTCAAAACACCTTAGAATAACAATTGAATAAATATCTGATTATAAAAGTAAACATGAAATTTTATCATAGTGATGAAATGTATTGTATGTTACCAATGATACTAGAAAGCTACTTTTTTCAACCCTCCATACTTTATTTCAAATTAAATATTATTCCCAAGTGTTATAAGATCATAATATTATGTAAATTATTTAATCTTGTTTATATATAATCTCTCATAACAAGTTTTTTAGTTTAATGTATAAATAAAGAACGTGGTGTTCATGAATTTAAAAAATAAAAACCTTATTTCAACAATTAAATAATTGATATCTAAAAGTGTTACCACATTTGGGAATAAAGGTCATCACAATGTTTATGCAAGATTATGGTTTAAATAATTTCATTAATAGACATAGTGATATTACATTTGTTTCATTAATCCCTCTTGATAATGATATTTTAAATCACTTTGACATTTTAAATTCATTCAATTTATGGTGATGCCAAAAATTTAATACAATGTTCATGGTGTTTAATTAGGCCCATAAAGCACTATATTTAGAACAAAAATAATATCAATATCACCATTAAGGACAAACATTCTAGTCTATCAATATTGACCCAATCCTCCAAATGCCACCATTCATTAATTATTTCATTTTATATATTTTGAACAATTATTAATTTCTTGAAGAAAATGTAGAAAAATTTAATTAAATAGTTTAATGAATTATCACATTGGAAAAATAAAACAAAAACCTTTGACCTTATTTTGAGCCTATCTCTTACAAATAAGATTTTATTTTTTTATTTCTACTTCTCAAATCTCGTTGAATATTATTCAAAAAAAGAATTTAATAATAATAATAATTTATGCACTCATAAAATATAAATCTAAGTATGATGATGTACATATGTACTTTTTATTCTTATCAAACATTACTAATAACTCATATAATCCAAAAAATATATATTTTATTAGGATTTTATTTCATATTCATAAGATCAAATGACATAATATATATTTCATACAAAAAAATAACCACACACGAAACTCATATCTATATATATATTTGGATAAATTCTTAAAGAAGCATTGAATCAAATGAATGATGTGATCCTAATCAATATGTTGGGATAAAAGATTGTCAAATTTAAATAGTGGAGTTATCAATAAAATATAAAAATGAAATAAATGATAATATGAGAAATAGTATGATTATTGAAATAATGTCACGTAATCATAGGAAGTGAAATTAAGTCATGTTTTCATTATCATCCATCATTGAATAAAATTCATAAAACAAATAATATCATATACTTAAACATTATAGGAATAAAATCATAAAAATGTAATCTGTTAAAAAGTGAGAGATAGTTATCATAACATAGAATTAAATAAGTGAAAAGTCATAAAAACGTATTGAAATGATACATTATAGTTATGGTGTCATATGAGCATGGTAATCAAGAGAATATGTATAATAAAGATCAAACAGAAAAACATGTGATAATTGAAAATTCACTAACAACAGAACATATAAAATGTAATTGGATCACATCCCATACATGAAAAAATGTGTCTAATTTGATGAATAAAATACCCAATTAGTTAGAGTGTATATAATTTTGATCAGAACCATGAAATCACAATATATCATGATAATTATTACTAGAAAAAAATAAAAAAAATTAAAATTCACTCCAATTAATTATTTGATTAACCCATAGAAATAAAACGTCCATCTAATAAATAATTTATATATAATTAAATATCATTCAATCAATATACTTAGGTATAATACATATACACCATATATTAGAAATTAAATATCATACTTTCAAAAAATTCCCAATCATTTGAATTTATATGAATCATGGTGAACACCATTTTATTATAAGAATGATGTATACTGATCTAGAAAGAAAGGTAATTGAAAAAAAATATTATTTTTATACATCTTTTATCATATGTTAATAATCTTTTAGTGATAGATAATTTTATTTATATATGTTTTTTTCCAACATATTTTTCAAACACGGGTACTTAGATAATGAATTTGATGATTTTTTTTAGACTATCCATTCGTGTGAACCATAACGTTAATGGAAGTTAAAAATAATAATGTTCAAAATGGGAGGATGGTAATGAGGTGTTGATATTTATGGATAATATTTTAAGGGAATATGATATGTAATAAATTATTTATGAAAACTATTATATTGTCAGGGCCCGAATGATCACTAAACTAGTAGTAAGATAGGTATCCACAAGAACTCATGCGTTCCTCCACATAATATAGAGGATACTGACATTATGTGAGGGTTGAATGGAGGTATGTTGGAGATATTGTACACTCATTGTAAAATTATTGTAGTAGTATATCATTACATCACTAAAAGAGAATATAAAAAGTAGTAATATATGAAGGAAAAATAGTGGATAGAAAAATAAAATAATTGAGTTGTAGTAAATGGCCAATACCAATACATATAATGAGCCATTCATGACCTTGTGATGATATAATTAAAATAATAATAATGGAAAACAATACGGTATGATACAAAAGATAATGAAATATTAGAGGTGAGCTCTACGAGCATCCAGATTACCAATTCTATCCACTTCTTCTACTCCTTGGTACAAGCGTGTCTGCACAAGAAAATAACCAATGATCATGATATTTCAAACAAGCAGTCTTGTTCAGGTACCCTATTATAATTGATTGATGAATAGGTTTGGAGATACAATATTAGTTTTCTAGCACCCATGGCTTCTAAACCATTCCAAAATAGATATTTTTTAATTAGAAGTGTGCCATAATTATTAAATGAATGATAGAAATGAATGAATAAAACCATTGGATATGGCTCCACAATGATATCATCCAATATACCTACTTTAGACTTAGCCAATGAGTCAAATCCAAAGAGACCATAATGTTTATAGTGGTGATAATGTATAAAATGATGGGATATCTACATGCATGAGAATGGGATTGGTGGACATTCCCCTATGTTCCCATATACCAAAGAACCAATTATCTTTGGAAATAATTTAATTTTAACATTAATTTTATTATAATACTCTTTATAGTTATTGAGATTCATCCTTATACCATCCTTGAAAATACTGAGATAAATTCTATGTATCACTTTTGTGGCTTTAAATTTATACAATTCAAAGGAGTTCATCTCTGGAGACCCAGGAATGAAGTCCCATGTTTCACTCTTGCATTGTATGAATACATTAATAATCTAAAAGCCCTTCGAGTCCCTTTCTAGTATCACACACAGTGTCCCAAATCTCTCTTGTGGAATGGTAAAACAAATCATTCCAACAACCCTATAAAAGGAATATCCCATTGGGAACTAGTATCACTATTTGGAGGTAAAGATAGAAAATTCCCAAGAATCCCAACGCAGTAATATATGATTTCTCCCTCTTCAGCTTTAAAACCATTAACAAAAACAAACGAGGCACACAATTCAATCAAAGTTTCCCTAAAATATGAACATCATTATATCACATCATCACTAAGGTGAACAACTAAACCATAAATTCACATATATAAAAATCTCAATTGAACAACCATTACATTTTAACTCAATTATGTGTATGATGTAAAATTAAATGACTATGTAATGTCATTAGACATAACCATTATGTAATAAGGGGCTAAAAATAAATGCAAATCAATTATTAGAGAAAATAACCATATGAATCCAACCCATGAATAAATGATTAAACATGAATATGGTGCATAATCAAGAATAAGAAATTATAATATAAATTTTGATACCTGAAGCTCATGGTCCTATCTAATGTCCATCAAATTAGGTTCATTAAATTTAAATGATTATGTCATTTGTCAAAGGAGAAACTCACACATGATAATTTAACCATTTAATGCCAATGAAAAAGAATATTAATGGTGGGAACACAGAATAGGGTTACCATTTACCAAAAAAATGAGCCACAAATGGGTCCCTCTATAAGGGGAGGTCAAATAAGATATGGAATACCAATTTAATTATTTTACTAAAATTGAATGATGCATCAAATGAACGGTTCAGAATAAGGAATAATCGAACATCATTTAAAAAGTTACAAAACAACTGGAAATAGATGATAACACTTTAAATTTATATAGTAATGATTCAATCATCCATTATTAAGACTTTATTCAACAAAAAATTGATTAAATTGAAGGATTCATCTAACACAATAAAATATGGGAAAAATATGTTTTATGTAAATAGTGAAATAGGATTAAAATGAAACTTGAAAGATAATCCTTATTTAAGAGGAGATTAATGAGGACCTTCGAAATATTCTGACAATGAGATATTAGGTAACCATTTTAATAATATTGATCAAAACTAATAGGTGATAAGGATAAGAGACCACATGATAGGGACAAAAGGATAACATTACGAAAGAGGAGTTTGAAAAATAAATTAAAGGTGTTTAAAGGTTTAATTATGTGGAAAATATTAATTTCTCCCTTAAAATTGGGTCACATGATTTGAACACGTAGCTTGTCCAAATAATGTGCCAACCGTGATGTTCCACCTATTTATGAAACCCAACTCACACCATTGTTCCACATTGTCTGACCAAACCACTTTCAAACTGAACAATGAATAGTGATAGGATACCTATTATGTGGTACTAACTATTATATCCTAGAGCACATTTAGGATAAACCACGAACATCCCCTATGAGACCAGATGCACCCCTAGTTCAGGTTGTATGTTTTTCTACCAGGTGCCGCAAGGATTCATACAAATCACAAAACATTCTTAAACCAAATAAACATTTATATTTTAGAGCCCTGTACTCTAGAAAAAAACAAACCACCAAGGTAAACCTCTCTACCCATTCCTATGTATAATTAAAATACATTGAAGTGTTCTAACACTTTTAATTACATTTTCATTCTTATTTAAGATAAAATTCCATCAAATAAATTCTAAAATTCAAAACCTGTTGAATTTCAAATTGGATCAAAAACAAGGGTTATTACAAAATACCCACTTTATAATTTCTCCTCCTTATAAAGCATTTGGGAACAAAAAAAATCAACTGACAATCAAGGGACTTGAATTCTCATTCAAATGGTTATGTATCATTTATAAATGCCCAACATACCTCTAGGATTATCTTTATCATATGACACTTGATCTTACAAAACCAAATCTGACATTTTTTTCTGAATGAAATACAAAATTAGTGCTTAACAAATACCATTTAGATAGAGGGATGATAATATCTCCATCTAATTAAAAATATATCCAATGGTGATCCCCACCATAGTCTTTAACATAAAAAATGGAAAATTTCTTAACCATAAAACCTCCATCATTATATTTCTATATGATTTACTCCCTATGTGTAATAGAATTTCTTCGATCATGGTTTCATTTATAGAGTGAATGTGATTAAATATGGGGTAATATTAGAGACCTATTATTAATGAAATGTTCGCATCTTGATCAAACTAATAAAAACAAGTTGGGAATTATTTCTTGAAAGACACATCCATCTCTCAAACCACACCCACTATACCCTGATGTCATGACATAAAACAGATCCATTTGTCTATATTTATCGAACAAGATGGGAAACCAATCAATCCATATATGAATTACAATTTTCATATTTCTCATATTAAAAATCTAGTGTAAATAAACTAAATATCAATGGCTTCTTCCAATATTTATTTAGTTTACTATGAGAATATTCACTAAAGTCGATATCAATCTTTAGGTGAATTTTCCAAATTAAATAATCACTTAACCACCTAAACTATCATACCTCATTATAAACAAGGTTTTGTACTTGATCCAACCAACATAAATCATCACCCTTAAAAAATAACTATGAGACCAAAAAAAGTCTACGGTAACATAGGATTCATTAAATTGGACTCTAAGGATCTAACATGTGATAGTACATCCTCCATTTTTACATGTGAGACATTGTTAAACGGGTAAAAATTAGACGTCAAATCCTTGATTGAACATAGCATGTCATTTTTCTAGAATCCATGTAAAATAATAATGGCTAGTTTCCATGAGTCCATCCAAGGAATTCTTACTTGGGATCCCTAGAATAACTCAAGACAGACCACACTATGATGAAAACCATGCAACCGGTGAGAATTTTAGATAGGGATTACATATCAAGCACAATAATTTTTAAAAAATCATTGTGTTAGAATGGTGTTCACTTAGTGTACCATGGATGATGTCAAGATATAGGAAATTATTTTCTCTTTCATAAGATTACACTAATAGGAAACCACGAAAACCAAATGAAAAGTTGAACTGCTATTGGTTATATTCCGTCAAATTATTCTCACCTTCACATGTTGACGAATCTCCAATAAAAAATTATAAACCGTTACAATAATAGGTTTCCTATGATTTGTGGGCATAACCACCTTTTTTCATCCAAAACAAATGGTGTTTCTTAGTGTTTTTATAAATAGCTTTACTCATCATTGTCATCTACCAAGAGATAACTGAAAAGACCCAAAACATTCAGTCCTCCAGGGAGTTCAATAATGATTTACCATTTTGAAATGGTATTCATATGGTTTCACACCCCCAATATGGAGGACATTATTCAACACATATAATCCATAATGAATTCTTGTCAAATTCAATGTTCAATAGAAAAGAAACTCCAACATTCATTATCTATAATAAACCAAAAAAAGAAAATTTGAGTGGCTACATAGAATAATGCTATGCCATTTTCACTTTGGATATACACATGGTCCTTGAACTATGTTATTTCTACATGATACAAGTACCACCACACCATACATAAATGAAAAATTGACTCGATCAGTGTGTCAAGACCCAATCCTTCATTGAATTTAATCTTGAACACTATGAGAACTCAACATCTCAGAGCCTGGTCACTCTACCTTGAAGATTACCTATGAAAAAAAATGACTGCCTAATGCAAAAACATGTACCAATGGAATTAATAGGATTATTTACAAGCAAAAAAGGTGATGGGTACCATGTCATCCAACATATTCCACCTTGATGTTTCATAAGTAGAAATACAAATCAATGACACTATCCATAGGCATAATAACTGTAACACCCTAATTTTTTTTGATATATTCCTTTTAATTTTATTGATGTATTCTATTGTACAATACACCATGATTAGCTTGTACTATACACAACACTGTATTAGCTCGCAGTATACGCTTCACTATTCTTGGCTCTTGTTACACACAATTTCATGTTCGTTTTGTGGAAATTATTCTACGGAATATTATGTATAGATTTTGTTTAATGTATAAATGAAATAAGTTTTTATTAGGTTATACGCAACACCAAATGGAGCATTCACTATAGTCATCCCTAACTTGTCTTTCATTACACGAAATCAAGACTTTCCTTGATTGCTTGTGTAGTACGCCATTCCGAGTTTCACTACACGAGATATTATTAGAATATTATTATGAACTAGCCGTTATGAATAGTAATACCCACTTTTTGAAATTTTATAAATTTTATCTTTCAAAATGGACTTCATTTTTGGATTCAGAATATCGAAATTACCCTAGGGTGAATTTTTTTGTATTTTTCTAAAAACATTCAATTTTTGATGAAAAGTGAAAACACTGGGTTACTATTTAAAACCCGACTTTTTATTTAAATAGTTATTTATTTCATTTAAAATTATTTTAGGTCAAAATTGATACATAATACCCATATAAGTAATATAATTCATTGAAGTCATTTTATAATAATTTTAGATATATAAAAATTTTATTGAGCTTTTCACCGTCTTTTACCCACCTCCTAGGAGAATTTGAAAATTTACATAAAACTTAATTTTACCGCTTCTGTGACTGGAATTTAGAAAATATGAGAGGCACGATTAATATCAAGGAGTAAAATGTGGTTCAATAAGATAAAAATAATTTTTGGTGAATAGTAACTTTTTCCTTTTATTACCACGATTAAAAGTAAGTAGGGTAATTAAGGGTAAATATTATTACCCTAACACATGTCCTAATTCTATTGGATAAGTGTAATTCGACCAAAAACAACCTTAGAAATAAAATATTATCATTTAGGTCCACTTGGATTAGATTAGGACATATATTTTCATTTTATTTAAAGAAGAGTTAAAATAGTTAAAATCAAAGTTTAATAACTAAAACATGTTTAATATAGAGTTATACATAAGATAAATTCGACTATAAATATTCATTATAAATATAAATGATTACATACATAATATTCTTCTATTTATAATTTTTAGACAATAAAAAATTTAATTTATTTATGACACAATGATGATGTAGTAATTACCTTATTAATGAAATATTTACATAATTGATGTTATAAATAAAACAATAAATGTAATTTGAGACATTTTATAATTTCCAATAATTTTTTTATGTTAATATTACATGTTATTATTGATTCAATTAACTGTTGTCTAACTAATCATGATTTTATGATTTTCACAAAAATCAATTACCAAATAGTGTCAAAATTGACATAAAATAGGTTTTAAAACAAATATTATATTATTAATTATTATTCTATTCCTAAAAATCTATGGTTCATAAAAATGACTTAGATAAGGTTATTTATATTAATAATTAACCACTTGGGGTTCGTTTGACTTGTTTATTAACCATATAGTGTTAGAAAACAAGAAGACACGGTAAAAGTTAAATAATTTAACTTAGAGTTAAATCTAAATGATAAAATTAAAATAGTAACCTAAACTTGTATAAAACCTATTGGATGAAAGGATTTAGACCCATCCACACATTATCTTCTAAATAAATCAATATTTAACTATTAAAAACCTAATATGACTTTATTAAAAAATAATATTTTATGTTTTCTCTAAGGTTCCCCTCTCTTCCTTTATAAAAGGGCACCTCCTCCCTCTCCTCTTCACAACACCATGAGCCTTCAAGTTGGGACAACCCATACCCATTTCTATTTTCCACTTACCTAGAAACATTCTGGAGGTTCTTTTCTTCTCAAAATACCAACTCTAGTCCCATAAGAGGAAGCTTAAAGGAGGTGTGTCGAAGAAGAGGTATTCTCTTCTACCAATTCATTTGAGTTTCTTTCTTCTTCAACTTTCTCTTATTTGGTTGTTTCAATATAATGTAATACAATAAGTATCACTAATATACTTATATGATTTTATAAATATGAAAAAACCCTATTTTACCTTCTATCCATCCTACGAAAAATGAAATCAATGTGCGTGCGTACGTATGGAATACCGTCTCCACGCCGTGGTGTAATCTGTTTTTTCACCACCACCCTACTTAGATGGGAATAATGGTGTAAATAATAACAATATATATTTATTATAACATATTACTTATTCTGATATATTATATCATCCACTCAAATTCAAATCAATAATTATGGGAATGATATCATTGTTTGTGCGTACGTGCGGATTGCCGTCTCCACGACGCGATGAGATTCATTATCCATGTCAACCACCCAAGAATGATTATAAAGTATATATAATGAATAATAATGAAATAAATGACATGATAAGGATACTGAATTTATGTATATATATATATATTTCTTCTACTTACTTACATTAATGTCAATAAGGAAAAGAAAACAACGTTCCTGCATACGTACGGCCTACCGTCTCCATGAACGATGTATTTCATTTAATTTTTCTACCTATTATATATATATATACTGAATATATATGATATATAAATCATGATTTAAATTTTCTATGTAATTAAATCATGATATATGTAATAATAATATCAATATCAACAAGTCCAAACACGTACGATAAATAAAATGATTTTATCTAAAACGCTACTTTAACATGGAATTTACAGAAGAACGGGTAATATAAAGTCATAAGTGAACCATATATGAAATCATAACAATGAATATGATTCTTTAATAAGTCAATTAAATTATTTAAATCATTATACATGATGTTCGGAAACGTAAGAAGCATATCGGACCTAAGGTATGGGATAATTTCTCAATCTCATTTTTATCCGAGATTGCTTATACGTACGTATTTACTGGGGTTATATTTTTCATCCATGTTCATAAAAATATTTTTCATAAAGTGTTTAATATTCTTAAATGTATTTTTCAAGTCATTTTAACCCCTCTTTGACTTTTACATTGTTTTATGGAAGGAATCATTCTTTTGTTTACTATACGAGGAACATTTTGACTTTTCGGTTAAAAGTACGAGGAGAATGTGTTTTTTTAACTTATACGGCATGAACCGATTTTTTTGATTTCGTAAATCATAATTTTAATGAAGATTCCTCTAAAATATTTCATGATTATTTTCAATAAATATACTTTTCTTTTAAAAATTAATGGCATTTTGATAAAATAAATTGATTTTGAAAAAGAAAGGATATTTCCCTCAAGAATTCATTTCAAGTGTCTTATCAAAACTATTTTCCATATAAGATGACATTATTTAGTATATTTATGTTACAAGTATAATTTATCTATTATTTACAAGGTTTTATTTTTCTTATAATGATATGATATCCATTTCTTTTATATGGATTATGTTATGATGGGATGATGTTTATGATACCCATTTTATTCGTTGGGTTATTGTGAATGATGTATGTTTATTTTGTGGTACATGAAAGAATGATTTAATTATGAGATGGTAGGGACCTATATCTCCCTCCAATTAATTGGGTAAATATTCATATCTCATGAGATATACATGGTTGGAACGTCATGTTAATCTGTTTCAGTGTTACAAGATTGGAACGAGGAGTGAACTCGATTCAGAAAAGGACATTGTCCAATAAAATGGTCTTAGCAGCAATGCCTTGGCTACTATGGAAATCATATCATGTGATTAATGGTTTTCCACAATTACATGTTTTATTCCCATGCTATTTTATCATGAATAATGATCCATTATGATCTATGTCTTACGTAATGCCATGTTTTATGCCATTGATCAAGATTTTGATGTTTAAATATTATGTTCATGTTTTGAATTTCAAATGTATATGGTTTGTTTTATTTTATCTATTCTTACCAATATTTATCATTTTATCTCACACATTATATGTTTTATTTTCCCCAAGAAAAAAAGAAAGGTTTTAGGTAATAAAAAAGGGAAGATCTTTATGGGAGATGTTGAAGATCTTTCACCATGATTAGAAGATTATGTTCTGAGTTTACAAATACACTAAACTATTAAGATCCTTGTGTGTTCAATTTTTGTTATGTATTAAGTATTCCAGAAAATTAATGTAATGTTAATGTACATCAACCTTTGGGTTTCTATGGTTGGTATTAGAGGAATGGTTTAGTTATCCTCTTGAAACTAGGATGCGGAAACATTAGTGAGATCCCTAGAGATATTTCTAAGGTATGTATATGGATGTCCCTAAGGTTAAGTATAATTATAGTTTATAGTCCTATAATTATGGTAAAAATCATAGAATTAACCCTAAGATGTTAGATATTGAAGGTACTCCCCATTTATTACGTTGGTTTCAGTATCATGATTTTTGCCTCTCACACTATTCTTTTTCAGTTTTAGACGATGGATGAAACCCGAAGGAATCGTGTTGATCAATGTAATGGACAATGAAATGATTTTCCTCCTGAACAAACTAATGTTATGGGATATGTAGTACAAAACCTTAATGATATACTTACAAAATCTATGAATCATTCTGGATATCCAAATGAGCAGAGAAGGGAACAATATTCTATTGAGTCTTTCATGAGGGAACATCCACCATCTTTCAGTTGGTCTTCTGATCCACTTATTGGTGAACAATGGATTAGTACCCTTGAAAAGATATTTTCCATACTTCACTGTTTGGAACATGAAAAATTCAATATGGATATTTAACGTTTAGAAGGTGAATCAGATCAATGGTGGACACTAATTAATAATATGAGGCCCCGATATGAAATTAAATCCATGGAATGGGATGAGTTCAATAACTTATTTTTCAATAAGTACATCCCTCAAATTCTTTGAACAATGATGGAAAATGAATACCTTGAGCTTAAGAAAAAGGTTGATGAATATTTTGGTATATAATAAGTGAATTTTATGAGGTTTTCAATGTATGCATATGGATATATCATCTAGCCATAATGTAAAGTCGATCGATTCTTCAGTGGCTTAAAGACATGTCTTAAAAGGGTATTATCTATAAGAGACTTCAGTAGCTATGAAGAAATTGTGAATTATGCTATCAATGTAGAAATGGAAGTTGGTGTTACATATCCATCTCATAGTTTTGACAAAAAACGCAAGATGGAGTTCAAAGAGAAATCTCATAATAATGGTGAAAAGAATATGAATGTTTCATTATGCGCAAAGTGTTGAATGAAGCATGTTGGTGATTGTCTTAAAGGGAATATAATATATTTTAAGTGTGGAAAAGAAGGTCATCGAGAAGCTGTGTGTCGAAATAATGGAAAAATTATTTCTAATGATGTGAATAAAGAAAATAATACAGAGAACGCACCACCAACACTTCAATGCTTCAAGTGCAAGGAAATGGGGCATTATGCTAATCAATGCCCTAATCCAAGGGTTAATGATGATCAACATGAGAAACCTCTTATGGAAAAGGATAATGGGAAGTAACATGGTATCACTATTTGTGATGTAGAGTATGACAATAATGTTGTGTAATGATTAAGTGTTTATGTAATGGGATTTCAAAATAGTATCATGGAATCTCATTTATGGTATTATGGAATTTTTGAATATCTATGTATTGGTTTTAAATAATTATATGATATCGGTAACCATGAAAAGTGATTGAAATATTTTTGAACAGAATATGATATGCGCAT
The DNA here is from genome assembly GCA_963277665.1 of Viscum album. Taxonomy (NCBI): domain Eukaryota; kingdom Viridiplantae; phylum Streptophyta; class Magnoliopsida; order Santalales; family Viscaceae; genus Viscum; species Viscum album. The sequence continues at coordinate 1,247,588,131 of OY728147.1, forward strand.
AATGAAGGGATAAAGAAAAAATTAAATGAGCTCACGACTTATATAAAGAAAAAGTTATATCATGGTTTGAGTATATAGATATTTTGGGATTTTGGTATGTGGAAAGTGTTAAATTTTGACAGCATTCATGTTTTAACTAAGGTTCAATGGGTATTCATTTTTCACAAGAATACATGATTAAGGTATTCACATGTGTGTAATGTGACCAAAATGATATATATTATGATATATGGGGGATAAATAATGGTATTCACATGCTTAGTTGATGACATCTCTAGTAATATTTTTCTTTATACTATGAGATTGGACAGAAGCATTTTCGATTATCATAAAGGATTGAATGGATTAAGATAGACATTATATAGTTTTGTTTAAGGCTGGAATTTTTGATATTATTTCTAAAATGTTAAAATAGTAAAAAAATTTGAAAAATGACAACCCGTAGGACGGGTGATAGCCTGTCATGTCAGACAGTGTTGCAGGAATCGAACCCACAACCGAAGTGCGACAGGCCTTTATCACTTCCCTCTAGCCTACAGGATGTCCTTGGTTAGTAGAAACTAGTTTCATTTTATTAAGTGGTATGATATATTAATTATAAGTCCATTTATGTAATCATATATGATTAACCTCACTATAGATGGACTTATGTATATTTGATAACTTTTTCTAACCTTTTGTTTGAGAGAGATGGAATGACCCATCATTCTATCACATGATCTGCTAACACTTCTTGAATGAAAAATTAAACATCATATGCAGTGGAAATTGTTAATGGAATTACCAATGTTGAGATTGTACCAAAATCAAGTAAGTATTTCTTCTAATTCAAAATTTTAATCTTTAGGGAAATGATCTAGAAAAAAAATGTTCTCCTACTGTCCTTATATCTGATGAATCATATGGTAACATAAATCAACACAAATTTATCTCTTTGTGATTATTGGATTTTTCATAGCCATGTCCTCTACCACTCTCCATCAGAACATGACAGCAAGATTTCTCTTCCATATCCATATTTTCACCTATGTTCTCTAATGTGGAAACCCATTGATGAGTTAATTTGGGTAACCGTTATGTTTCATAATTCAATTTTTAAAAATAGCTTTTAGTGTTCCTTTTTACAATATAGTTTTCTATGTATGAAACTTTCAAGTAGTAAATGATTTATAACCCCGAAGAATTTCGAGGGTGAAATTCATTTTAAGGTGGGTAGAATGTAACACCCCGAGATTTTAAGAGATCATTTCCTTTTAATTTCATTGATGTATTCTATTGTACACTACAAAATGATTATCTTGTACTATATGCAACACCGTATTAGCTTTCAGCATACAAAACACTATTCTTGGCTCGTGTTACACACAATTTCAAGTTTATTTTGTGGAAATTTTTCTACGCAACATTATGTATAGATTTTTTTAATGTATAAATGAATTATGTTTTTATTATGTTATACGCAACACCAAACAGAGCTTTAACTACACGCATCCCTAACTTGTCTTGCATTACACGCAATCAAGACCTTCCTTGATAGAATGTGAAGTACGCCATACCGAGTTTCACTAAACGAGATATTATTATAATATTATTATGAACTGGCTGTTATGAATAGTAATACCCACTTTTTAAAATTTTATAAATATTATCTTTCAAAATATACATTATTTTTGGAGTCAAAATAACGAAATTAGCCTAGAGTGAATTTTTGGTATTTTTCTAAAAACGTTCAATTTTTGATGAATAGTGAAAACACTGGGTTACTATTTAAAAACCGACTTTTTATTTAAATAATTATTTATTTTATTTAAGTTTATTTGAGCTCAAAATTGATAAATAATACCTATATATGTTCAATGTAATTCATTATAGTAATTTTATAATAATTTTAGATATATAAAAATTTTATTGAACTTTTCACCGTCTTTTACCCACCTCCAATGAGAATTTGAAAATTTACATAAAAAATAATTTTATCTCTTATGTGAGTGGAATTTTTAAAATTTGAGAGACACTATTAATATCAAGTAGTAAAATGTGGCTCAATATGATAAAAATAATTTTTGCTGAATAATAACTTTTTACTTTTATTTACCACGGTTAAAAGTAAATAGGGTAATTAAGGGTAAAAATGATTACCATAACACATGTACTGATTCTATTGGATAAGAGTAATTAGAAAAAAAACAACCTTATAATTAAAATATTATCATTTAGGTCCACTTGGATTAGATTAGGGCATTTATTATAATTTTATTTAAGGAAGAGTTAAAATAGTTAAAATAAACGTTTAATAACTAAAACATTTTTAAAATAGAATTATACATAAGATAAATTCGACCATATATATTAATTAGAAATATAAAAACATTTCCTACATAATGGTATTTTATTTATAATTTTTAGAAATTAAATAATTTAATTTATTTATGAAACAATGATGAAGCAGGAATTACCTTATTATTGATATATTAACATAATTGATGTTATAAATACCCAAATAAATGTAATTTGAGACTTTTATATTTTAAATTATTTATTTGGTTAATATGACATGTTAGTATTGATTCAATTAACTTTTTTCGAACCAAAAGTTCTTTTATGATTTTCACAAATATCAATTACCAAATAGTGTCAAAATTGACATAAAATAATTTTTAAAAACAATATTATATTATTAATTGTAATTATATTTTTAAAAATCTAATGTTCTTCCAAATGACATAGATAAAATTCTATATATTAATAATGAACCTATTGGGGTTCTTTTGTCTTGTTTGTTGACCATATAGTGTAAGAAAATAAGAAGACACAGTAAAAGTCAAAATATTTAACATAGAGTTAAATCTAAATGATAAGGTTTAAAAAGTAACCTAAACTTGTCTAAAACCTATTGGTTGAAATTATTTCGACCCATCCCAACATTATCTTCAAAATAAATCAATTTTAAGCTACTATAAACCGAATAGGACATTATTATAAAAAAATATTTTATGTTTTTCCTAAGGTGCCCCTCTCCTCCCTTGTAAAAGGGCACCTCCTACCTCTCCTATTCATAACAACTTGAGCCGTCATGATCGGCCAAAACCTAGCCATCTCTCTTCTCCACTTCCCTAGAAACATTCTTGAGGTTTTGGTCTTCTCAAAATACCATCTCTAGTCCCTTAAGTGGAATCTTAAAGGAGGTGCATTGAAGAAGAGGTAATCTCTTCTAGCGATTCTTTCAAGTTTCTTTCTTCGTAAACTTTCTCTACTTTAGTTGTTTCATTATAATAAAACAAAATAAGTGTCACTAATTTACAGATATGATATTGTAAATATTAAAAAACCATATTTCACCTCTTATCCATCCTACGAAAAAGGAAATCACCGTACGTGCGTACGTATGGAATACCGTCTCTACGCTGTGGTGTAATCCGTTTTCCACCACCACCTTACATAGATGGGTATAATGGTGTAAATAATAATTATATATAGTTATTATAACATAATAATGATTCTGATATATTATATCATCCACTCCTATTCAATTCAATAATTATGGAAATGATATCATCACTCGTGTGTATGTACGGATTACCATCTCCATGACGCGATGAGATTCATTCTCCATGTTAACAACTAAAGAATGATTAAAAAGTATATATAATGAATAATAATGAAATATACGATATCATAAAGCTATTTTATTTATGCATATATATATTTATTTCATCTACATACTTCAATTCAACTCAATAAGGAAAACAAAACAACGTTCATGCATACGTACGACCTACCGTCTCCATGAACGGTGTATTTCATTTCATCTATCTACCTATTATATATATATATATATACTAAATATATATGATATATAAATCGTTATTTACAGTCATGAAGTAATTAAATCATGATATAAGTAATAATAATATCAAGAACAAAAAGTCCAAACACGTACGATAAATAAAATGATTTTACCCAAAGCGCTGCTTTAACATGGAATTTACAAAAGAACGGGTAATATAAATTCATTAGTGAACCATATATGATATCATAACAATGAATATGATTCATTAATAGGTCAATGACATTATTTAATTCATTATACAGGAGGATTGGATACATACAAAGCATATCGAACCTAAGGTAAGGGATAATTTTTCAATCTCATTTTTATCTAAGATTACTTATACGTAAGTATTTACTGGGGTTATATTTTTCATCCATGTCCATAAAAATGTTTTTTATACAGTTTCTAATATTATTACATGTATTTTTTAAGACATTTTTACACCTTTTTTACTTTTACTTTGTGTTATGGAAGGAATATTTCTTTTCTTTACCATACGAGGAACTTTTTGACATTTCCATTAAAAGTATGAGGAGAATGTTTTTTAACTTATACGGCTTGAATGGATTTTTATGGTTTCATAATGCCAAATTTTCATGAATATTTCTCTAAAATATTTCATAATTATTTTTAAAAAATATTCTTTTATTTTAAATTTTAATGTAATTTTCTGAAACGAAAATTATTTTGAAGAAGAAAGGATATTTTCCTCAAAAATTCATTTCAAGTGTTTGATCAAAACTATTTTCCATCTAAGATGACATTATTTAGTATGTTTATGTTTCAAGTATAATGTCTCTATTATTTACATGTTTTGTTTTTTCTTATTATGATATGATATCCATTTATTTTATATGGATTATGTAATGATGGGATGATGTTTATGAAACCAATTTTATTCGTTGGGTTATTATGAATGATGTATGTTTATTTTGTGGCACACGAAAGAATTATTTAATTATGAGATGGGTGGGACCTATATCTCTCTCGAATTTATTGGGTAAAGATTTATATCTAATTATATAGACATGGATGGAATGGTATGTTAATCTGGTTTAGTGTTATAGGATTGGAACGAGGAGTGAACTCGATTCAGAAAGGGACATTGTCCACTAAGATAGTCTTGGTAGAAATTCCATGGCTACTATGGAAATAATATCATGAGATTAATGGTTTTCCCAAATTACATGTTTTATTCCCATGCTATTTTTTCATGATTAATGATCCATTATGATCAATGCCTTACGTACTACCATGTTTTATGTCATTGCTCATGATTTTTATGTTTAAATATTATGTTCATGTTTTGATGTTCAAATGTATATGGTTTGTTTTATTTTCTCCATGCTTACCATTACTGAGCATTTGAGCTCACCATTTATATGTTTTCTTTTCCCCAGCATATAAAGAAAGGTTTTAGGAAAGAAAAAAATGGAACATCATTATTGGAGATGTTAAAGATATTTCACCATGTTTAGAAGATTATGTTGCGATTTTACAAAGACACTAAACGATTATGATCCTTGAGTGTTGGTTTTTGTTATGTATTAAGTATTCCGAAGAGTAATGTAATTTCCATATACGTCAAGCTTTGGTTCTCTATAATAACCACATGCATTCGAGTATCAGATGGCCAACTAATGATTGAACCCAAATTTATATAACCCTACATAACTATTAACCTGACTGAAGTTACATCAAGTCATCCAACATTAAAGTGTAAGAAAATAAGGGTTACATGGCCTTCTAAGTGGATGAACATTCCCTATTCATGCCTATCCTACTGAGACTGTTCATTACATGATTCTCCTGCCCAAAATGAGAGTCATAAAACTGCCAGACGACTATTTCATACAAAGATCTAAATTTTTAATCTAATATTTCAACCCAAAAGGTGAAATTGGTGCATTAACACATAATATAAACTACTCACAAGAAACTAATGAGGTATTTAATTAGTCTATGGGAACTACAAACAACAGGATAGTCCCATACAAAAATATAAAGCATGGATCCATTAAATGAATCATGCCAAAAGAAGGCCAACATGTTAAATATCCTATCACATAGGTGAACACAATAAAGAATAATCCTTTGAGAAATTATTATGCTCACATCCTAATGCAATTTCAAGGTATGAAAAATATACTTACATGATATTTTATACTAATGATTAAACCTTAGGTAACTTTTCAAGTAATTAATATTTAATAAAATCCTGTTATAAGTATAACATTTTATAATATAAAACCCAGATAAAACACCATTGATTTAATAATATGGTCTCAAACAAAAAACTCAATGAATGTTAAATAGTTTTTTATTTTCTTAAAGTGGTCTGGTTAGAAGGGATGTATCATACATTTACATGAAAAACCATGTAGGTGGTTATGACACTAAAGGAAAATAAGTTCATCATCACACAACATAAGAAAAACCCCAAGGGGTTTAATATCTAAGTCATATGAAAAGAAATGGAAACCTATAAGGTTCACATTAATTAATTTTATGTTCTACTAATTGAAACCTGAAAAATATAACTATTATATTTTAAAACACCTATAATAGATTCATTTCATAAGCAACATACCCCAACCAAACTACTAGGGTTTATAGTTCATTTCATAAATTTATCCATAAATACTATTATTCCCATGTCAAATAGGTATGATCGTTAATAACGAAGTCATTTATTATATGATAAAGGCTTAAAAAATTTAAATTTACAATAGTTTTTAAATAGAAGGATCATAACATATGGTTTGATTTAATGGGACCCACACCTCAATTGGAAAATCACCCATACCCTTTTCAAAATTTTTGAGGCACCCATCTTACCATTACTATTTTATCTAAAAGAAAAACAAAATTCCAAACCCCAAAAAAATATAAGGTGCATTTAAAGTGGTTTGATTATATGGGCCACTATGTTTCAATTCATAAATCACCCAAACACATTACAAATTAAAATTTGGATCCCATTTAATTTTAGCCATCAGGATTCATCCCAGGATATGAAATCATAGAGGCATTATAATTAGAATCAATGTTTTTAAATTATTCAGTTATATATTGAAATCCATTATACATTAAAAATTAATAAAAGCATATAAAATAGGCATGTAAAGCCACTACACTAATAGAAAAACACTAAAACATGCTATATATGTAAAAAATAATAATTTAAATATCAACAGTATTCTAATCAAATACCATATAAGGAAAAATCCAAACTTGTCAGTGAAATTTATATCATGGAAACTAGAATACATGATATCAAAACATGGTATTCTCATCAATAAATTTCAATTAACCTAGTAATTCAATATAAATGGTATGGATTATACATGTAATGATAGTCTTTATGTGACTATGATGGTGAATTTAATTCTAATTCTTGGATATTAGATGCCATGGTTAGTTATTATAAATCTTATAAATCAATAAGAAACAAAAAGTGCATAAATAAAATAAGTTGAAATCATAAATAACATTAATAGAAACATCATGAACATCAATAACATCCCTGAGCACATAGAATTTTTTAGCTATGTGGGTTGATCACTCTCAAATAAATCTAATTAAGAAACACTGAAACATTCATAGTCTCTTATATAATAGTTCAAAATAGTCATACAAATGTCAAAAGAGATCCATGATTCAACATAGTATCATCTTATCATGAGTCGCCACTAAATCCGGAGTCGGATTGGATTCAATATGATCTCAAGAACAACTCCTTATATGATAGAGTCTACTGACTCTAAGGTAGGGTTGTATGTAGGTATAGCAAGTAGATTATTCTGTCATAATCAGAGTAGTGCAAAGGTATATTAAAAATTAACAAATATAAAATAGTCTATGCAATAATAGAATTAAGAAAAGATGAGGAAGCTAAAAACACAATAATTTAATAATAGTGAATGCCTAACCACAATACATATAATGATTTATGAATGACCTGGTGATTCTAAATGTAAAATTAGAATAATTAAAAACAAACAAGTAAAGTAAAAAAGAGAACAAAAGACCAAAGACAAGCTGCAAGAGCATCTTTGGTACCAACTCAGTCTTGTGTTTTAAATTTTTGTTACATGAAAACCAATCATAAAAATAACTAATGATCTTAATCCTAAAACTATGGTGATCTCTTTGGGTACTATAGTGTAATGTTAGTTCAAACAGGGTGTGGGGTAAAATCTCAATAGGTTAACACCCGTAGTTTCTATACATTTTTAATATGTGAATGAGAAAAATGTAAATTGTTGCAGAGTCAATAAATACAAGATAGAAATAAATAAATAAAATGTTTGGAAATAGATCAACGTAAATATATGTGTAAACATCCTTATTCAGCCTCAATCAGCGAGTCTGAACCAAAAGAACCTACAAATGTATTGTATGTGATAACATATAATGAACTTTGATGGATTGAAGTTATTTCATGGTATCGAAGGACATTCCCCAATCATTCCATAAACAAAACAATCGATTCTATTTTTAAAAAATCATTCATTATTTATTTTAATTTTAAAACTCTTTATAGTTTATTGAAACTCACCCTTGGAATTTCATTGACAATCCTGAGATAAATTCCTAGTAACACATAAAGAGCATGAAATAAATCCAATACCAATGATTATTTCTATGGTGAGCATTAAAGAATGTCCCTAATGTCACAATGGTATGGTTTTAACATATTCATAATATGAAAATCCTCTGAGTCCATTCTTACTATCACATTTTGGTTCATAAGTCTTACTTATGGAATGGTACAACCAAAAATTCCATTGATCCTATCCAAGGGGCTCCACTATGAAAATAATATCACTAGTTTCGAGTTATTGTTCGATAAGACTTTGTAATTCCATTTTGGCATATATGATATTTTTATCCGTGTGTTTATAACTGTTTAAAAAAATACTAAGTAAAAAATAATCCATTAACGTGGGAATTAAATCAGAACATCCTTGTATCACTCCAGTAATAAGGTGAATGGATGAACATGAAATTCACTAACATTACAATCTCAATTTTATTCAAATTAAATTTTAATTCATGCTTGTTTGCGGTATTAGGAATAAATAACCATGAGTTACATTGAAAAAAAAGTATGTTATAATGAAAAAATGCATGAATGGAAAGAAATTATTTATGGAAATTACCATTGGTTTCCAACTAATGAATACAAAATTAATCATGGATATAGGGAATCATCATGGAAATGAAATAAAATTATAATGTGTGGGAAATGAAGATCAAGGTCTAATGTCATGGAAATCCCATTATATTAATTATATTTAAATGGTTATTTCTTTTAATAAATCATGAAATCTAACATGGTGATTTTACAATTTAAGGCATGGAGAAATGACCATTAATAGATGTAAGACTGAAATGTATGGCCAAAAACATTGAAAAAAATATGTGTTTATATATAAGGGGATGTCTCATAGTAAATAGAAAACCATTTTAAATTATTTATTAAACAAGAATGATTTGTCAACAGAAAGGTACAAAACATGAAGTACATAAGCTTCTTTTAAAATGAAACAAAATATTGAGAATGATCCTAAACCACCTAACACGAAGTATTATCGCTACAATGGTACATTATCAAGGTTCGAATCGACCCATAATGGAAGAAATAAACGGAATCATTAAATTCCCCATAATACAGAAAATATATTGACATAAATAAGGAATGGAAAGGATGAGTAATGTTGAAAGAGAATCTAGGGGAAAGTGGATCGTTCTGAGGGACTTCCAACACATTTGATAGTGAGATATTTTGTTGTTATGGGAAGGAGAATGGCCAAAATCTATAAAGGGGTAAGATAAGACACAATTCATGAGTTAGAGGATGATAATACCAATAAAGGGGAGAAGAAAATGAATGAAAAGTGGTTTAAGGATTTAATTAAGGGGAAAATGATATTTCACCCTTAAAACAAGATTGAATAGATTGACTGCATGGTTTCGTCAAACCTTGTAAAAACTTCATGACATTGATTACCTTGGAAAACCACATCACAAGGTTGTGCTATGCTGTTAAATGAAAACATGTGCCAACCATGTTTTGATTAGTGTCTGGTTACTTAATAAGTTGAACTAACAGTGTGGCCTAAGGGAACTATTTGGTTAAACTATGCACATCCAATTCGATACATACTGCACCACTGGATCGGGACACACTATTTTATGTAGGGTCACACATAGTTTCAGAGAACCATGTAACTTTCTAAGACAACTCACCCTTTGATATTTCAGATCCCAGTGAAACGGGAACTCAGTGGAGCACCTAGAAAACCAATCGAACATTTACCCAAGTGTAAAAAAAAACTAATGTGTTCGAACTCCAAGAATAATGTTTTGAATCACTATTAAATGAACAATTCAGCTATAAAAATATAAAATTCATAATTCCTCATAATTTAACATTTGATAAAAAATGATTCATTATAACCATTACATATTTTTATCATAATATTGGTTAAAATATAGAGAAATAAATTTTAAATTATGGAAATATACATAACATTTTATTTTAAAAAGTTAATATTTTATTTAGTGATAATTATTATAATTAAAAAGTACAAAATAAAAATTAAAAAATAGCATTGATAAGAGTATAAGTAAAAATAAAAATGTAATTATGAAAAGGGTTTTATAAATTTCATTCAAATTTCCATCAAAATAGAAAATGGGTAACTTTAAAAAAAATTAAAAGTGGATAAAAATTGAATTAAAACCGTTATATTAACATTAAATTGTTACTATAATGGAAAAATAAAAATTAAAACATAAGAATCATGGGGTGAGATTAATATCTAGAAAATCATCCATAGTAAATATTATCAGGTATTAAATAATGAAACAAAATGAAGGTGATCATAGATAAATAAATGAACCGTGATAATAGAAGCACAATGAATTAAAAAAATTAATAATAAAATTATATTTATAGAAAGAGTATGTGGGAGAGATCAATTTTGATATTGAAAATAAATATAGTAATGAATAATAATAGTAATCAACCATTAGGAACAAAATTATGTATCAACAAAATATCTCTATGAATTGATGGAATACTATAAATTCATTATAAATTGATGGAAAATAGTAATGTATACATCAAATAAAATATATATATTACATTTAATAGATGATGGGAAATAATGTATGAATATTTGTGTTGAATAAGATTAAAAACGAAACACTATATATACAATTTAACATATTTATAATCATTTATTTGAATAATTTATTTTATTTAGATCAATTCCCAGTATTATTTGATCATTATGATTACTTTTAAAAAATTTATTTCAATTCTATTTCTTTTTAATATAATCCCAATCATGATTCGTTATGGGAGTTTTTATCCATATTAGACATGATTTTCATGGGGTGGTGGTTTTAGGGACATTACGAGCAACAATATATAATGTGTGTAGGTTGAGGGGATTTGATTTGTTACACACCCACAAATTTTGAAATGTTATTATTTACAACATTGGAATTCACATAAATTTATATTATACATACAATAATAATTCAAAAATCATAGTGTGGTATAGGTTTCCCCAATGATAGTGAATCCATCAATGTGACATGCTGAAGGGAAAATTTAGATACATATTAGTCCCCCTCTCCCATTTATATTAATAATTTAGAATTATATGGTTACATGGAGATTTTTGAATGTAAAATAGGTTTGTGATACATAGGTTAATTATATAAATGGATGATGTATGTTTTTACAATAATTGGATCAAACATGTGACAATGGTTTCTACTATATCATTATAAAAAATTAAGAACCCACACATATTTCTGGAACATAAAGGGACATATTGAAGTTTCAATGCTCAGGTGAAAAGAACAGTTGTGGTACCATTTCAAATTTTGTATACATTTCCATTTAAATATGTTTGAATTTCATGTGATATGGATATTTGGTGAAAATAGATTAGTTATTTATGGTGTGTGACTTATCCTTATGAGGAACATCATGGATAAACTCAAAGTGGATATGGTTCAATGAAGATATATTTTTTAAAAACGTATAAGGCTATATGATACATTTTTCTAGTTAGGTTGGTGGGATTGTATCTCAATGATCATGAAATATAATCTTGTATAATACTACCTATTTTGAAGTATTCATGTGGAATATGGAAATATTTGAATTACATCTAGACTCATGGGTAATCTATCTTATCAAGGTAGGAAGTAGTAATTTTCATGATGAATTAATCCGTAGAAATGTTTTTTCAATGCTAATATGGCCCTAGTAAATCTGAAATGGTTTTAATGTGTCTATAATTTATTTAATTTGGTTTTTTGGTATAATGATCTATATAACAAATCATGCAAGGATGTAGATAGTAATGATTTTATTTCTTATACATATGTATGAGTTTTAATTATCCTAATTAACTTCAATAAAATACCATTTATTTTATGATTCAAAATTCATTTTCATGTAGTGGGAATGTAGAATAGAACTTGACATCAGATAGTAAGGTCACTATCATAATGTATTACACCATTCCATTGGGAATTTTTTATCATGAAAGGGGATAAAATGAAGTATTATTTTTGAATTATGGATGGGTGGCCCGTATGATAATCCTCCCTTAAATATAAATCATCATGTAATTAGTGTTCTCATATGGGTTATATACCTTTTAAAAATTATTTGGATTACAAGCATATTTGGAGGCCCTAATATAGAATATAATATTCACGGTTATGTGTGTAGGGGTTACACATGTGGATGTCGATATGGGTGTGTATAGATTCCCTATCTTAGTGGATGGTGATAGATGACTAAACCAAATAAGGATATGGGCCCCGATAAGGATATTATAAAAAACATATTGAAGGATGAACTATGTGTTTTATAGGAAATGTTTTAAATTTATTAGTGCATATGCATGGATATGATCTACTAAAGCATGGATTTACTTGGTTTATTGAAGAATATTGATGATAAATCATCAATGAGAACACAAGAGGTGCCTACACATATAAAAAATATGAATATACCATTTCTTATGGATTATAATCGTGATAACATTTTATCATGTAATTCTAGTTGAGACTATGAATGTTTAATAATTATTGGGGCCTTGATTATCAGGAGAATACATAATTATTATCATCCTCAGTGTTCTGACATCAAGGAGGATAATTATAGAGTAACCCTTTATCGATGGAGTATATGATCAAATGAGATCATGTAGGTGGGATTTCCCTAATCATGTGCATCTATTAGTTTCATATGGAACCAGATAGTTGTGTTCTGAAGTAAGATAATTGATTGAAGGACTTATTCATTACAATTATTTGGGTGAATATGGTCCTAGATATGGGATCCTCAGTAAGTAATTCATCTAGATAAAAGAACTAGTAATAAGGTGTTCCCCAAGTGAGTAACTATATGTATGGTATTAATTTCAATAGAATTCGAATAGAAAAAAAATCCATTGTCCATATAAAGTGATAAAATATGGGTTTTAATTTCCCTAGAAGAGGGAAAATAAGTTGGTTTTTATTTTATCTGGATTGATATTAGTGTTAATTAGTTCTACTTCTTCTCCCTTTGATACTTTGGTGAATTAATTCAATTTCTAACTATACCAATGAAAGGTTGAATTGGCACTTCTCTACCTATTTTTGGAATACATTTATTTCACTATTCATTTACCTACTTTGGGTGTATGAAATATTGAATATTCTTTTCCATAATTTGGTACAAGTGAGGATTGAATTGTAATCACCCAAACTTAGGACTAGGGTGAACTGTCCCTTCTTCACACATTTAGAGGGATATGTAAATTGTCTATCTCAATATAGGAAAATAGTTGTGGCTTTTCCCTAGAATATGTGGATCTCCACATATGCCTTTAGGTGAATAGTTCTCTGTTATGTCTCTATATATAGGTCATTCTCCCAATTTTTGAATAATTAGGGTTGAATTGGAATTACCCATAGATATTATAGCTATAAATTACTGAGTGGCACAACTTCCGCAATCACATATGTTATAAGAATAACAATATATTTGACATGGGTTTAGAGACTATGGAGAAGGGTGATCTATGTGGTTATTTTTATTCTAAAAAATTGGTAAATAAGGACCCCATGGATCTTATTAATAAGAATTGATCTATATATACACACATGTTATTGGAATGAATGTTCAGAGTGCACATGTGCACCTTAATAAGAAATGTATGGTGTCGTAATGCTTGATGTGGACGAACTAAAGAAAATAACTAAAATTACTCTATGTTGTGTTTTGAAAGATATATGATTTCACAAATGAGTACATTAGTGAGTTATATATCTTCTTCTCTAGATCACCAACCCATGATATCTTTTATTTACTAATAAATTATATCCAACAAATAAGCCCCCTCAGTTTTACGTTTGATTGGCTTAACGAGGTCCATTTTATGGGGTCTAAACTATTTGGTTCTCACTATATGGATCATTATCCTACACACCCAAATAATAGTATAGTTTAGGGGAAATGTTTGAACAGTTTTTTATTTTGTATCATCAACAGATAAGTGGGACCACCATGATTGTATTCCTATTATAAACACGAGTTTTCGTTGAAGCGTCTACAAAATCTATTTAATCAGGTCATATAAGAAAATGAATGAAATTAATTAAAATAAGTGGTTATATATTTCTTATAAATTTATCATACATTATTAGGATACAACATTACATTTCAAATTTAATATTATTTATATGGTTACAGACACTATAAAAAATAGCCCCATTAATCACTAACACTTGTAATTACATGGAAAAATGATATCACTATTGTCCCACTACCATTTATATTAGATTATACCCATCTACCCTACTTAACCAACATCCATTATCAAGGGATTACCATTATCTCTTATTTAATTACCAACCAATAAAATATTTCAATGTCCGACCATCAATCACTATGAAGATATCATAATTCCTTTTTTTGACTTCGTTTTACAAAAAAATACTATTGGATTTAATTAATACATAGATACATCTTAATTAAGGGGATCACAATAGCTGATGAACTTTTACTATATTAAAATCCAAGATTAAAAACGATCAAAATTATAAAAACAAATAGGAAAAAATCACTACTAACATACTAATGATGACTTCTGACATAATGAAATGATTGAAGGGTCCTCTATATTTTCTTTTTTAAATAAACTTAATCCATCCCTTGAAGTGTATTTAATATCCTAAAAAAACTAACATTAAAATTTATTATAGTAAATCTATAGTATCATTCAATACATTACATAAAAAATATATAATTTCACTTCATTCATTTCTCCAAAATTTCCATTCATTCACAAATATATAACTTTGGAATAGTGTTTTGTCAGATTCTCATGGACATGATCCATGGTAAACATATATATTGGATCATATCATCCAAATATCATCTAAAACCCCAATATTCCATAAAAATTTAAATTATTGATTTATTGGTACATTAATCCACTATGATTCTTCCCCATGTTGAAATATTTAATTTTTCCCATGTTTATTAAACTGTTCCTATAATATTTTAGAAATAAACCTTCTATAACATTTCTAATATAATAAATCATATACTTCAAGAACACCAATTCATTGATTTATTTCATTGAATACTCTTATTTATGTGTGGAGAAAGAAATTACTAGTTTTACCTATGAAATAAAAGTGGATTTTGTTTTATTAATGGGAAAAAATTAAAACATTGTTTTGTTTTTTTATTCTGATTGTCCTCTAAATTATTAATAAATTTAACCAGCCAAAAATTCATCATCAAAAATTAAATGGTAAATATATTTTCTTCCATTAATATATTAAAGGATCCACATCATAATTTTCGTATTTTATTTCACCTTATTTGACTTGAACTAACTTACAGCACCCATTGTGTGTGAAAATATCATGTGGTCTGAAAACTAGGCAATAAAAGAAACTATAATCCTCTATTGCATATAGAATTCATTTGATGTTATTTATATCATATTCAATTAGTTTTTCTTGTACTATATAGATTTTTAATTTTTCGAGAAGATTAGTGGAAATTGTTTTTATTCTTATATTTTTTTTAATTATTTTTAAAATATACACATTATGAGATAATAATAAAAATGGTCTTACAATCTCAATAAAAACTCTATTTCATGGTATTATTCTCCAGACCATGATATTTTATTTCAAGGGTCCTTCAAAACTCATTTATTTGCATAAATAATTGATTGAATTGGAAAACCCACCAATATCCTGACATCTACAAACAATAATATAATGGTGAAATTATCATCACTTCACCCCTTATAAAGGTAAAAATAACATGAGGTTCTCTAAATGAAACCATTATCCTATATAAATGAGTAAAACGTCTAGTTAAACTATCTTCTTTATTATTTAAAATAATAAAATCATTTCATTAGGTTTCAAAATATTCCCTGATTCTATTACTCCATTAAAATAATATAATTCTTCGTGTAGATCACTTATTCTACTTCCTATGATAAATATTTATTTTCAACCACATTTATTCATATTTAAAGTAGTGGAATATATGAAAATTAACATGTTTTGAATGGAACAATACTTACCTATCATATAAAATATTTTATAGTAGTTAATGACCACCTTCTTTGAAAATATAGTGATCAAACACCTCAAATTATTATTTCTTCTACAATTAAGTTTAACTTTTGTCCATAAAACACATTTTTTCATGTTCATTATTTCTATGGAGTAATCCAACAAACACTATGGTTTTATTCTTGAGACAAAATAGAAAACCTCATTCATTGATAACACCTAATTTATGGAATCGTCAAGAGTATTTTCACCATCTAAAATATTTATTTCCCTATCATATGTTAACATTATGATGTATATGACATCTCAATAAAATTTTCCAAATTTTATAACTCTATTAATCCACTAAAAATATTAATGATTCTCAACACATTTCATAACTGAATTCTTTGTAATTATTTCATTGGGATTTATGGACCTACCTTCACCCACTCTCATTATTTATGGTATTTCTTCAACTTGTGTCATCCTAAAATATTTTTTGATACACTTTAAACATTCATATAATATTATGGAACATCTAGTATACATAGAGACATATGAAATCTCTTATATTTTTGAAATTATAAATCATCTATTGATATAATAATTATTCAACATTTCTTATATAAAATTAAAATACATTCCCTTCATGTTATATTCTTTCCATAGAACCTTCACAATGAAGAGAATTATTCTAAATAAAATTAATTGATTAATTTCCTCCTACCAAAGTATAAATATTTTTTAATTATCTTAATATCCAATAGATGAACATGTTTGAGACATAACTATATGATTGTCCCTGTCATTGGAATCTTAATGTACACATTCAAAACATCATAATAAATTAAAATGAGTTCTATGTGGTCAATTTTCTACCATCATATATTCTATATACATTATCACATTAGACATTATGGGATCTAATTATTTATTTATACCATGGTTCCCATTGCATTAACTCAAAATTCATTAGCCATTATAGAATCAAAAAACTTTTTTTTGATATTTTTTTTAATATATTATTAATCGTTTCTAAAATTTATTTTTCTTATAGATCCTTTAAAATTTTCTCTTTTCTAATTCATATGTATTTACAGAATATTTATGAACATATTTCATTGTTTTATACTGTGATTTTTGTTCTTATGTTTTTTGGAATTCCTCAGGTTTCTCTTTAAAAAATATATTTTAACTATATTAATGCTCAGAAAAATCAATTTTATGATTTAGAAATTATATACCAACATTTATCTTGGATTCTATAATTAATTTTATAAATTATTTTGAACCTCTATGTGTTTTTCTAGGGGAATGTCCCCATTCATCTGTATATACCAAATCAATCATCTATATTTTTATTTCACTTTTAATTAGGTTAAATATAAATTCTATTTAATGCTGATTATAAAAATATCATAATATATTAATTCAGAATTATATTTCTTAAGGATGCATCTTCCCTAAATCATTCATTCCACTCTGAATAAGGGTCCCAGACTAGTTTTTATTAACATTTGAACATTCATATGCTTATGTTGCATACTATGTAGTTTCCAATACCCTTCAAGTCAAATATTGTGTGCTATCCATTACTACTATATGAAAAAATAGAGTCCATTGAGTGATTTTTAAAACCTAATTAAAAAAATATCATCAAATTCTTTGTGGATATAGTTGTCTATTTAAAATATTGTTTTCATGCAGGGATAAAATATGATAAAAAGAATTCATAACACGTAAACATACAATATTTATATGAACATCGATATCTCCCAACTATAAAATATCATGAGAATAATCATTCATAAGATAATATATTCTGAATATTTTGAGAATATTGTCGGTAATGTATCCCTTTTCATTAGTGGAGTAGTATAATGCTCTAGAATCATTGATCCATGGTTTAACCTATGTTCTCAAGATCATTGGTAGATTATCAATATTATCAATTATTAAAAAAATGGAACATAAATTAATGTATATTGATCTTCCAAAATTTGTCATTTGAACATAGTAATCCTTCTTAGGATTACCCCTTTTTCCAATGCCAAAGCACATTGGTTTAGGTCAAATAGATTTACCATTTATTCTCTCTATTGATTATCATTGCATCATATTATACTTCTAAAATTATGAAAGAAGCATCCTCCCTCTAAAATGAATTCATTTCTAGAATATTCTTGAATTTCTATTCTCTAGACAACTTCAGAAAGTGTCATGTTCTAGATTTATTTTAATATAAATGTAGTGTTTTATTTTATTTATGTAGTACATTTAAAATTTAATTTATTGATTCTTGTAAGGATGATATCAATAGTAATACCTAAACATTGTGTATAAAATAAACCTTAATAAACATGTTTTGGTGATCATGAGTGTTAAAATAATTCAAATGAACATATGATGATATCACTTATCATATCCTCAGGTTGAATAATCATTACATAAAAGGCATGTTAATAAGTTCTGTAACTTTCTTATACATAACATCAGAATATACCATAAAATCTATTATGATATTCAATTGTTAGATCATAAAGGCGACATTTATTTCTCATAATAACATCATTTGAAAAAATTCTAGTATATCTAGAATTTCAGATTCTACTTTCCCCTCTAACTCCATTTTAAACCCTATCAATGTAATAACTAGTTCATTGTGTATGATATAATCATTATCTCCATCTAGAAGAAATAAAATTACTACCCATAATATTTTTTAGATGGACCTTACAATCATATAATTTCATCACTTTCATATATAATCACACAAACCTAATTGAAAAACCATTTTATAGTAAGAAATAATGATATATTATTTTTCCTTGAGTGCACTTCTATGCCTATAAAAATTCTCCCATGATGCTCTAATTCTAATTTTTTTAATCTCTGAAAAAACAATATACACAAGATATTCATTCACTAATAGGACATGCTAGATTAAATTGGTCAATATAAGTGTAATATCATAAATTCAATGTATGTTTCCGTTAAATAAAATAATTCTCCTAAATCAAAATACTAAACTAGATTCAATCGTGTTTTTTAATCTAAATAAATAAAAATTAACATGAAATTGATAATGAAAATGAAATCATCTATTGAACTAAACTAATATTAATATGACCATACATTCATCTTATATCCAAGGTTGAAGGAATTATATCTATAATTTTTGATAATTTATAAGGGTACAATCACAACGAAAAAAACATTTATATACGACTAAAATAAGATACTACATGATGAAACCTCAACACTATAGTGCCTTCTAAATTTATAGACAGTCCCACCCAATGAACCAATTTTGTTAATCTACCCAATTAACATGAATTACTCTTCATCACTAAAAAAATTTCAACCCCTATATATTTATCTATATTACCTACAATCATCTTTATCATAACCATTTTTTGTATTCCTTTATCATTTTCCTTAAATCTTATATGATGTGTTTCATACATAAACACAAACTACTTCTGATGATTTCATCATTTGATTGAATTTTAATATAATGAAAAAAAATTATATATATAAATAATATATACACAAACATCAATCATAATCACTACCATTCTACTAAAGACATTTATTTCAACACATAAATGGCTGAGATGTCCTCCATAGTTTCTCATTATGGAATACATTCTCAAAACTATCTTGATTATTAACTGTCCTAATAATATCAATCCTCATTATCAAAGGAGTACATTCCAATTGTTATGATAAGGGTTCTAGATATCTAATTGAAAAATTTGGTAATATATTTTTATCATGGGGAATATTTTTGATGTGTTTCATGCTTGTATTCAGACCATGATATTGTGGACATGGTAGTTTCAAAGAAGATCTTGATTATTGAGTTCTTAGATAGAAGACGCAACTAAAATTTTAAACCATCAATAATATTAAGGTGTATATAGCTAGAAAATATAAGATACTAAAAAGATGGTTCACCTAGATAATGGTCTTTATATTAGGGTTTCACCCTTGTAAGGGCACAATTGTATGTTCTTCTTTTCCATAGTAAGGGCCAAGTGATGTTATCCTTTTACATAGTTTAGGTTTATGAAAAGGGAATGACTTAACCTACTATATTGGTAATATAATAGATTCTTCTTTACCAGTAACATCACATGTTTTTGGAAACTATATTTTTCAATTGGACCATTTCAATACATAACATCAGACATGCCTCCATGTAAAAAAGGGGATTCTAACTGGAAACGATGGACTATGGAACAACACTGGGAATGTTATACTCCAATATCAATGTTCATATAAATAATAATATATTATAGTATTAGAAACAATCAAATTAATAATAATGACTGAATATTAAATAAGATAAAAACGGTGAAATTTACCCGAAAAAGGCATATATAACAAGTTGCAATCATTGAAGGCCCATATTAAAAATAAAAAAAATACATGAGGCTCTAAAAAAATTATTCTTCCCTTACCTAATTATAATATCCTAATTTATTGATGATATACCACTCAATCATCTAATCTAATGAAATAACCAAATGATATTAGGTAATATTTGATATTTCTATAACTGTGCCAATATTCCATTCCCACTAAATATGGATTGTGCATAAATCAATAGAGAACCGCAAATAAGTTCATTTTTATAAGAAGTAAATGTTTGGATTTGTTCATGTTATATATTAAGAGGGATAATAAAAAATATATAATCGATCATTGGATTTAAATGTGTGACCCTAGATTTAACCATCCATTATCTACTAAATGGTGAAGTAGCTATAAGAAAATTATATCACCATGGGTTGTATATGTACTACCCTGTGGTCCCACATACATGTCTATAATAATGAGTAACCATTGATTTCAATAGTTTTCTTTATGAATACATTAATTATTAGGCTCATAATAAAAATACTTATATTTATCATGAATTGTTATAATATATTGCACAAATTTGAGGATATATGGGGTAATCATGGAATATATTCATAACATCATTTTTATTGGCTCATATAAATTTCCACTAAATCATTAAAAAAAATTATAAAATTCACCATGCTCAAATGGTTTAAAAATTTGGGTGACTCAAATGTCTCATAATAATAGCAATATTATTCTCAAACGGCCGGTTCCTAGGAATTCTAGGCATCCAATAAAATCCTTAGTATAAAAAGGAATCATAGGAAGAACCTATATTCATTAACATAACTACACTAGAATTGATATTTAAATCATTGGAAGAGTATGAATCCTAGGCACCCTAGGAATCCATGGCATCCCATTAGTCCAATAGGTCGAATCGTGAAATCATAGGAATTCCTCACAAATTGTTGACACAAACAAATACAAGGTGGAATCACCCTAGATATATCTATTATGGTACTCACATAGATAAATAATTGTTAACCCTTCAGTTATTTTATCTCAAGTCTTAATGGATGTCTACACATCTCCTCAAAGGTCAATTAAGTATCATAGGGGGAAATCATCCCATCTCATTGCATATTTCCACTCAATGATTGTTCTATGACAATAGTCATATAAATTTTTTTGTCACACCCCTTAGGATATGGTTTTTATCAATCACAATAATATCATCAAGGTGACTTCCATGGATGGTTGGGGAGGAAATATATTTCTAAGGGTCCCTATTATCCATGGTTCTTCTTTCTATTCATCAATGGAATTAATATTATTTTATCATTTAATTTATATTTAAAAGTTAAATTAATTTAAAATATGTCAACACCTCCAATGGAGTGACCATAAATTCCATGTAGGGTAAAAAATCCATAAATAACAGAGTGATCTCATGAGGACCACCAACTAAAAAACAATGCACTTATAATTTTAATTTTTCATCTGAAAAATTCATCCCGTTGTTATCCAAGAATAACCAGCCAATGTAAAATCATAGTACGACTTAACTCACCTAAAAAAGAAGAAAAATTAAATATATACCACATAAAATCAATTATTAAACTCATATTTTCAACATATAATTAATTTACTATTTAAATACATGTTTTCATAATGCCTGAAATCCCACATAGTTCCCTCATCTCCCCAAAACTATAACTAATGTCATTCTATGACCACACAACACACTCCAATAACATAACTTCTCAAAATCACCAATATTCAGAACCAATTAGACATATAAATGTTTTAGTTTTTTCAGTATCCCATTGAATAATTGATGTACTTATATTCCTTGATTGGATTGATGAGTTATAGCATACACACGTCGTTATAGGACATCCTCTATATATGAAATGGAAAATACCCATGATAATATGATTATTTCCCTATACATCAGTGAAATAATCATACAATAAATAATCTAATAACACTAAATTTATAGGAAACAAGGTAAATGATAAAGTTTACAGTTAAGAGGAAACATTTTGCTATAAATGTCTATGGATTACAAAAAAAAATAGTCTAAAATGAAGGTTATCGAAAGAAAGTGGAGGGATACTGTAGGATGTGAATACTATAGTGACCCACAAATTATATTCGTATATGATATATCTTATAATATAGATGATCTATTATTGAATCATATAGGTTTACTGTATTTGACAACAATGATATCTAAAAACATGTTCCCAAAAATCCAAATTATCTTTCTATTACATCTTCAAAACTATCACCTTTCATTTACATATCATATAGAAAACATCCATTCATATCCTTGGGGACCAAAATATTAAAGGGTAATCTCAAATGTTCAAAAATTGTAAAAAATAGAGACATCAATAAGCATTTTAAAAATAAATAATAACAAAGTGAATGAGATCTTGAGAGCATGAAGACAACCATAAAAATATTACCAAGTAATTCATAGATCATAAACATGAGTAATGGAATAATTCAGGGAAATTTATAAGATAAAAAACATATTGGGGTGAAATAAAATGATCCATGATTACATAATAATGTAATATAATCATTTAAATAAATAGTATCATAAGTGTTCCATAACCATAATCATAGAAATATTATGTCAGTGTTACCAACAAAGATATCCATAAAATTTTAATCTTAGTAAAAGTACATATGTACATTCATTGGGAATGGGGCAACCTCTAGTGTCCCCTTTTTTGGGCTTGGTTATATACTACTATGTACCCTCTATCGGGCTTTGGGTATCCACCCTTATATCATTTGATATCATAGATCATTTTTAACTACAAAACTCATTGGTGGGACATATACTTTTGTTCAAATTTATAAAGAAAATTTTAAATCCATTAATATGTTTTCAAAAAGAAAATAAAAAACATTAATCATAACATTACCCATGTAAAATTTAACATATTTCACTGATATTTCATCTTAATAAAAATAAAACATCAAAATAAAAATTAAATATCATAACAATGAACATATTTCTAATATATCACATGTATCATAAAAAGATGTTATAAAATTAAAATTTTCAGTTCAGTGTCTAGGGGATTATTTCTTGAGGAATGATAACTTTTAATTTTTAACTAACTTATTGAAAAAAAATATCAAAATTTATGGAAAATTTTTCACTGAAATGAAACTTGAAAATTTGTAAAGAATTCTTCAAATCATAGACTTTTTATTATGGATGGAAATTATGTTCATGTTCGGTATGTCAAAACAAATATTTCCATCACTTTTTCTGTGAAAACTTATAATTAGATCATTATGAAAATGAAAAGAAAATTCAGTTTTAAAAAATATATAATAATTAATATATTTCTTAAAAAAATATTCAAGTAATCATAAATTGATTTAATTTTTTAAACATTATTATATAACATGAATATGGACGAAAAATGATATTTTACTGAAGAGATAAATAGTGTCATTTTTATTTTTTTAACATTTTTCTATTGAGTACATAATGTGAGTAAAATGAATAGAAATTATTTTAACTCAATAAATAACCAGAGTATAATAAAATGATTTTTTTTCTATTGGATCATAATTTTTATTTAGATATAATATCATGCATAAAATATAATGTAGAAAATGAGTTTGAGACATAAATCCATTAACACAAAAATATATTTTGATTCACAACATCATGAACGGTATAAAATTATATAGATATTATTATCTCCATTAATATCATGAGAAAAATCATAAATAAAATATAAGGGAAGTATATACTACAAAAAAAAATAAGTGTGCAATATGTAATGCTTATCATAGATGTAAAGGTGATATGAAATTCTCCTAACATAAGTGAAAATTCTATTCAATGAACATTAACATCCAATATAATTAATTTTAATATATTATAATTATATAGGATATTAATTTTAAAAAATTAATATCATATATCATACACTTATAACATTTTAAAATCTATTTACTAATAACTCCTTATCGAAGACTTTATTTCTTCTTGTTAACGATTTGTTTTTTTTTTCAAGAGACTTTTGGTTCAGTAATTCACGTAATTTTACATTGATCATTTTTAAATCATCCATAGAATTAACTCATGATATAAATATCATATTATATATATTAATAAAGCCATCGATAAAACTACGTAATAAAAATGGATTACATAATTCTTGGAGACTGTAGTCTATATGTACTGATGAATTCCCTTTTCAGTATTTGATGTTCGGAATGAATATAATATAAATAAAATTAATATCTAAAGAACCATTATTATATTATATATATATATATATATTATTAATTAAATCTAACATTATTACCATCCATTTAATGTGTAATCGATAAAGAATTCACATCTCCTCATGAATTTCATAGCCACACATAAGCCCGAGAAACATTATAGTATTCTAAAATATGGTAAGGTAATATAATAAATATTATATTATAATTAAAAAGAATTATTAAATCATAAATATCGTATATAAATATTTAGGAAATCATAAACACCATCGATGAATGATGGTGATGTATATTGAGATTAATCACTGTGTGGATATAATAGTTCACACCTAAATAATAACGATAAATACACATCACGTTTGATGGTAATGATGGTGGATTATGGGAGTTACATAATAAAAATATTGTTTAATAATATTTATTATATTTTTTTAATTAAATTTTTATAAATTTCACTTATTTATATGAGGTATAAGAGGAAGTAAATTGAATGAGTTCATCTATGATGATTACATCTTCATTGATATTCAACCTTTAGATCCCATAATAATGAAACTTGGAATAGTAATTAAAAAATACAAAAACATATAATTTATGGATAGGTGATTTTATAATATAATTTTATAGTTTTTAGTTGAGATATATAGCTTATGGAAGTCAAATTAAAATATTGAATTGTTTCCCTTTAATAAGGGAGGGATTCAACATGGTTGTAAATACATAAAATACTAAAATATAATTAATGTCATTCTCATGTATAATGATTCCACGTATCCTCCAATTAATAAAAATTTCAATATGGTCTTAATAAAATATTATAATTAAATTTACATGGGTTTATTTGTCACATTAGACCTTATCTTTTGGTTTAACCCCTTCACAACCAAATTTTATCCTTAACAATGGTAACAAATATTTTAATATTAAAGGGTAATAATTTTATATATAAGGTAAAAATTGAAACCCAAATGTAAAATCGATGAAATTTTAGACTTAATTTTTTCTTACATATCATCTTTCAATATTTCAATTACATTAAATATTATAATAAAACTTTATATTTCAAAAAATGTCATTAATGAACATTTTGAGAACATTCAATTACATTAACATTAGTTTCATCATAATTTTTATGGAATTGAAAAAAATATATTACAAAAATACTTACCCATTTATATTTATCTATATAATGAATTTAATATAACAATTATACCAAAATTTATTGCATTTAATATTTTTATAATAATTATTTTATTTTAAATTAAATGAATAAATATTGTGTTTTTGTTGTGTTAGAATTTATGTTAATAATTTAATCACTAATCATTACAAATTAATAGAATCAATAAAAAGTTAATTTAACGTTTCAAATAAAAATTTATAAGAAATAATTTCCCCTTTTTTCCATATGAATAAATTTTAATGATATAAATTAAAGAGATTAATATTGGGGTATTTTCTTAACATAAAATAATATATATATTTATAATGTAAAAATGTCACTAAATAGAATATTTTAAAATTTGGGATGTACATGTAGGATTTTAGTACCTTAGATAAATTAATTATATGTCTTTGGTTTCTTTTGGGAGCTCATATCATGGTTTTAACCATGTTTTAAAAAATTTATCATTACAGAGGGGATACATATTTTTTCAGAGTTTCTATTCATAACGATGATAAATAAAATGAACCAACATAAAAAACATATTCATGATGATTCCAAATATCATAACCCATTTCGTGATTAAATAACTAGAATTAGATGAAATAAATTCTAATATAAATCCATGAAATGCATCAAAATAATGTTTCTTGAAAATAAATTAGTTTTTAAACATAAATATTATATTATAACAAAATCATGAATATTATAAATTAAAATCGAATTAATTATTTTCATATGAATAAATGTGATAAAATTTTACTTTAATAACAATCCAAAATATCATGGTTACATTAAATCAGTTGATTTAAAAAATGACATTAATTAAAAATTATGTATTTTTTACTACTAACTTAAAAATAAATCATTTCATAAAAATTCAAATATATGTCCATAAGTTATTTTGATATTATAAATAAAAAATATTAATTAATTATTATCGAATTCTATTAATAAAGTTAGAAAACATTTATTAAAATATTCCAATACAATATGCAATAAAATATATTTTTTAATATAAAATATTTATTAACCAAAGAGAACATTATTAACAATTCAAATTTAAAATATTATGAATAATCGAATACATTGGAATTATGTCAAAAAATTCTATATATATTTAATAATGTGTTTAATATAATTCACAAAAGTCATTTTAACATTGTTTTTATTATATATCATTGTTCCTTTTAAGAATGAAATTTCATGTCAATATTTCAACCAAACACATACAATTTTTTTCTTGAGAAATATATTCTAAAACGTCAAAGTGCTCCATTATACCACCTTAAATCCAAAAAATACCCATAATTTTAACATAGGTAAAAAAAGATCAATATATGATAATACCTATGTTAAAAACTCACATTATATAAATGGTTAATAATGAATCTTATGAAATGGGTAAGTGGGAATTTAAAGGTTACCAGAAAGGACACATTATAATGTTCTCATATAAGGGTAAAATTCGAGGGAATTTGAATATAGACATTCCGGAGAACAATATATTCTATGGACTAATAGAAATTTGAAAAGGAACATGGTCAATTTAATGTTAATGACCCTAAAACCGTAAACCTATGATGGGTTAAAGATCATAATTTTATCAGAAAATAAGGTGGAGGATAACCATTCTATTTTGAGATCATTTTACCAAATGTGATATAATATTTTTATATTTTGATAGAATATATTCTAAAATATAGTTACTTGATTTCATTAAATTTTATAAGCACAATTATATTCATTGGTTCTGATTTGATCATGTTCGCTATTATATCATCTATTAATCTAATAAATATTTTTTTATGATTAAAATCTCATATTTATGTCATCGAAATTTTCAATTAATGAATCATAAGACACATAATTCATTGATTATTCCTAAATTTTTTTTACAAAACCAAAACATTTAGCAGAAGATATCTAATATTAATAATTATTATACAATAATCTGTAAAACCACAACAATAATTCCCAAAGTTCTGTATAATAAATTCCATAAATTATTAATGTTATCACTCCCATAAAATAAATATAACAAAATTCAATACCCAAAAATATTAAAAAAATTGATTTCATAATTTATCAATATCATCCTTATCATTTGTCACTAAAAAAATATTATAGATCATATGTCACGTACCAAAAATCTTCATACCATGATTCTAATAAAACATGATAATAAATTTAATAACCTTAAAACCGCAATAAATACAAATCAGCATCAAAAAATTAACACTTTCCTTTTTTCAGTAAATAAATAAAAATGAATCTATTTTATAAATCTAAAAATTAAATAATCGTCCCCGACAATGACTTAAATAACATTATCATAAAATAAAAAACAAATTTAATTATTAAAAATAATATTCCATTTAATTCATCAATTTAAATCATCTCTATATCCCAAAAAAACCAAACTAACTCAAATCCGGCACAATTTATGGATTTTATTTCAATTATTCTTGTTATCTCCAAAAATATCACCATAAAAGTAAATCACTTTTCATGGTTATCAATACCATTTAATATATGTAATAAAATTGATAAAGTGAATCAATTTTTAGTAGTACACAAATGATTCATTATTCATATAACAATAATAACAATGATAAAATAATTATGTAACTTATTTATAGAATAAAAATACAAACGTCAATCCTTTCACTTTAAATATTATTCCATCATTACTTCTTCTATACTGTAGAAGTTAATGATTTTATTAGGGTACTGAATTGGATAATTCAAAAATTAACCTCCCAAGTGACATTGAATTATCGATCCATTTTTTTAACTATGAATTGTATTCCCACATAAAAATATTATCCCCTTCCTTTGATACATTATCTTGGGTTCCCCATCCATTATTCTGAACATGGATAAAATTTAACATTATTTCCTATATAATGATTAGCACATGATATTTAATAATGTATATCTTTATTATTTTTGATTCATTAGGAAACTCCATGAATATTATGTTACTAATAATATATCATGATTGATGGTGACACATATCACAAGATTTTATCTTCAAATTTCCATTTAAATTATGTTACGATGTGGAAATTAATTAAAATCTTCCTCACATTCACTATTAACATGAATCCTCCTGGTTACATTCATAGTTATATAGAGAAAAAACAATGTGTTGAGAAATATAATCATAGTGAGAGACCATGATATATCAATATTGATTTTTTATATCATTAAACCTTGATTTCAATCTATTAAAACATATGTTTTACCATGGATAAACATTGTTATATTTTATTAATATAAATAATATTGGTTTATATTGGAAATATGAATTATCCGAAGAATATGCCCCATGAGTATCAAACCAGATGATTAGTAATGGTATGTTCACCATTCATTGGAATGATGGTTGAGGTATTCCTAAAAAATAAATTTTAAGGCTATTTCCACTAGGTGAATCGATTCCAAAACAACATATACTTCCAGTATCCAGAAATGGATTTATTACATTGGAAACAAAATAATATAAGACACACTATAACAATATGTATTCATCATATATTTATCATTTTCCCCCATATATTTCACTAATATTTCCTTATTTTTGTTCTTATGGTATCTATACTATATTTTGTAAAAAAAATTATATACCCATACATTTCTCCTATATATGTCAAATATTTTTACATAAATGTTCATTACATAATAATATGTTCAATGCATGAATCTTTTACGACTAGTATCTTTGATAGCATAGTTACATAAAAAATATGTTTATAAAATATCTATATCACCATTTATTCACTTCTTTAAAAATAGAACCCTTATTTGACATATCCTAATTAAAAATTCTCATCAAATTATTGTTGAAAATAAATAATAAAATGGGGTGAGAAGAGATTTTTAGTAATGTAAAACAAGAGATATATCAATGAAAATTTAGATATTTCATTATCTTAAGGGGAATTTATCATCCCCATGTCCATTGAAAAAAAATAATTATTTGACTACCAACATGTGTAACAGCCCGAGATTTTATGAAAAATATTCTTTTTTTTATTTCACTAATGTCTTGTGTTGTACGCTACACCAAAAGGAGCTTGCACAACATGCATCCTTGACTTGCCTTGTATTACACGCAATCGCAACCTTCCTCGATAGCATGTGTGGTACGTAATACTGAGTTTCACGAAACAATGATATGCTATTAAAATATTATTGAAACTAGCTGTTATGAATAGTAATAACCACTTTTTAAATTTTAGAAATTTTAACTCTCAAAATGGACTTCATTTTTGGATTCGGAGTATCGAATTTAACCTATGGTGAAATTTTGGTACTTTTCGGATAACTTTCATATTCTGATGAATAGTGAAAATTACTAAATTATAATTAAAAACAACTTTTTTAATCGAAATAATTAATAGTGATAAATCATTAATTTGAGTGGTTTTAAAGTATATTTAGAATATATTTTTACAATTTCATACAATATTGGTCATTGGATGTAATTTCAAATTTAAACTAGACATAAACAAGTGTCAATCTTTTGATAGATATTGTTTCTTAAAAACACGCTATTTGTTTTAACAGCGGGATTTAATTATAAAATTAATTAATGCAACTTTTATGTTATGAATTTGGTAAAATAGACTTCATTTTTGAATTCGGAATATGAAATATAGCTTGGGATGAAATTTTGGCATTGTTCTAAAAAACATCAATTTTTGATGAATAGTGAAACTACTAAGTGGTAGGTTAAAAACTGAATTTTGCATAAAACTTAATTTTACCGCTTCTGTGAATGGAATTTCGAAAATCCGAGAGACACGGTTAATATCAAGGACTAAAATGTGGTTCAATGAGATGAAAATAATTTTTTGGTGAATAGTAACTTTTTACTTTTTTACGACGGTTAATAGTAAATAGGGTAACTAAGGGTAAATATGATATTAATATTACCCTAACACATGTCCTAATTCTATTGGACAAGTGTAATTCGACCAAAAACAAACTTAGGAATAAAATATGACCATTTAGGCCCACTTGGTTTAGATTAGGACATTTATTATTAATTTATTTAAAGAAGGGTTAAAATAGTTAAAATCAAAGTTTAATAAGTAAATCATTTTAAATATGGGGTTATAAATAAGATAAATTCGATTTTAAATATTCATTAGAAAGCTAAAACGATTTCCTACATGATGGTATTTTATTTGTAATTTTAGACATCAAATAATATAATTTATTTATGACACAAAGATGATGCAGTAATTATCTTGTTAATGAAATATTGACATAATTGATGTTATAAACACCAAAATAAATGTAATTTGAGATTTTTAATGAATTCCAATAATTTTCTAGGTTACTATGATATATTAGTGTTGATTTAATCAACTTGGTTCGAACATATAATTCTGTTATGACTTTCACAAAAATAAAATATCAAATAGTGTCAAAATTGACACAAAATAGTTTTTAAATCAAATATTATATTATTAATTGTTATTTTATTCCTAAAAATCTAAGGTTCGGCCAAATGACTTAGATAAGGATATATATTTTAATAATAAACAATTTGGGGTTCTTTTGGCATGTTATAGTAAGTGTATTAACCATATAGTGGAAGAAAACAAAAAGACACGGTAAAAGTTAAATTAATTAACTTAGAGTTAAATCTAATTGATAAGGTAAAAATAATAACCTAAACTTGTCTAAATTCTATTGGTTGATAGGATTTCGACCCATCCCCACTTTAGCTTCGAAATAAGACCCTTTGTAACCATTATAAACCGATTTTTACTTTAATATAAAATAATATTTTGAGATATTCCTAAGGTGCCCCTCTCCTCCCCTATAAAAGGACACCTCCTCCCCCTCCTCCACACACCAATTTGAGCACTCAAGCTCGGCCAACCCCTGCCAATTTCTCCTCTCCACTTCCCTAGCAACATACTAGAGGTTCTGGTCTTCCTCAAAGACCAATTTTAGTGCCCTAAGAGGAGGTCTCAAAGAGGCACTTCAAAGAAGAGGTAATTACCGTTACCAATTCTTTCATCTTTATTTCTTCTTCCACTTCTTCTTCTTAGGTTGTTTCATTATGAAGTAATAACATCAGTATCACTCATATACTGATATGTTATTATAAGTATGAAACAACCCTATTTCACCATCTATCCATCCTACGGAAAAAGAAATCACCGCGCGTGCGTACGTACGGAATACCGTCTCCACGCCGTGGTGTAATCTATTTTCCACCACCACCTTACATGGATGGGTATAATGGTGTAAAGAATAACTATACATAGTTATTACAACATCATATTGATTCTGATATATTTTATAATCCACTCCAATTCAATAGAATATTTATAGAAATGATATCATCGCTCGTGCGTACGTACGGACTACCGTCTCCACGACGCGATGAGATTCATTCTCCATGTTAACCATTTAAGAATGATTATAAAGTATATATAAGAAATAATAATGAAATATATGACATTATAAAGCTAATGTATTTATGTATATATATATGTATGTCATCTACTTACTTCCATTTCAAGACAATAATCGTTTTTTCCGTACGAGGTACTTTTTGACTTTTCCGACAAAAGTACGAAGAATGTTTTTTTTAACTTATACGGCATGAATGGATTTTTAAAACATTACTTCAACAGCGTTCATGCGTACGTACGGACTACCGTCTCCATGAACGGTGTTTTTTCATTTTATTTATCTATCTATTATATATATATATATATACTGAATATATATTATATATAAATCATATTTTATATTCTGGACGAAAGTAAATCATGATATAAGTAATAATGATGTCAAGAACAACAAGTCAAAACACCTACGATAAATGAAACGATTTTACCCAAAACGCTTCTTTAACATGGAGTTTACAAAAGAACGGGTAATATAATGTCATAAGTGAACCATATATGATATCATAACAATGAATATGATTCTGTAATAAGTCAATAACATGATTTAAATCATTATACAGGAGGTTCGGACACTTACAAAGCAAGTCGGACCTAAGGTAAGGGAAATATCAAAATCTCATTTTTATCCGAGATTGTTTATTCGTAAGTATTTACTGGGGTGTATTTTATCATCCACATCCATGTTCCCTCAATATGTAATATTGTTTCCATCCACTTGCAATAGTTTAAATCCAATTTTACCCTTAGGTGAGTTTTTAGTAAAGAATATGAAAGGAATCTTTTGTCGTTTTTCCGTACGAGGTACTTTTTGAATTTTCCGACAAAAGTACGAAGAATGTTTTTTTTACTTATACGGCACGAACGGATTTATACTGTTTTATAAAGCCTTATTTTCATGAAGCTTCCTCTAAAAGATTTTATGACTATTTTCAATAAAATCTCTTTCTTTTAAAATTGCATGATGTTTTGTGAAAAGAAATTGATTTTGAAGAAGAAAGGATATTTTCCTCAAGAATTCAATTCAAGTGTTTTATCAAAATTATTTTCCATATAAGATAATAAAGGGTTCTGT
The DNA here is from genome assembly GCA_963277665.1 of Viscum album. Taxonomy (NCBI): domain Eukaryota; kingdom Viridiplantae; phylum Streptophyta; class Magnoliopsida; order Santalales; family Viscaceae; genus Viscum; species Viscum album. The sequence goes on from OY728147.1 coordinate 1,247,621,883, forward strand.
TTCTATCCATATTTTTACATTGATTTGACTATGTTGTGATGGAATTATGTTTATGAATTCCTTTATCTTATATGAATGGTTATATGATTTCATGTTGTTTAAGAATCCCATTTTTGTTACATGGGTTATGCAATGATGTATGATTTATGATTTTGTGGCACACATAAGAATGGTATCATTATGAGATGGGTGGGACCTATATCTCCCTCCAATGCATTGGGTAAAGATTTTATATCTCATGAGATAGACATGGCCGGAATGGTAGGTTATACCGGTTCAGTGAAACAAGACTGAAACGAGGATTACTCGATTCAGAAAGGGACTTTGTCCACTAAGATAGTCTTGGCAATGAGTCTTGACTAACAAGAAATGATTCTCTATGATTATGTGTGTATTCCACAATGAGTAATGTTTTAAGTTATGATTTCATTTCACTGCTATGATTTATCCCATGTTATGAAATTATGTTCTCTTTTGCAGGTTAAGATTTCCAAAAATGTTATGTTCTTATGAAAATTATGTGATTGATATTTCCTTTGTTTACCCTTACTGAGCATTTGAGCTCACCCTTTTATGTTTTCTTTTCTCCAGGATATAAAGAAAGGTTTTTGGTAAAAAAAAGGAAGATCTTTAAGGGAGATGTTGAAGATCTTTCACCATGATTAGAAGATTACGTTCCGAGTTTCCAAAGACACTAAACTATTACGATCCTTGTGTGTGTGTTTTTGTTATGTACTAAGTATTCCGCAAAAGTAATGTAATGTCCATGTACGATAAGCTTCGTGTCTTTACAGTTGGTATCAGAGGAAAGGTTTAGTCAACCTTTGGAAACTAGGATGCGAAAACGTTAGTGAGATCCCTAGAGATATTTCTAAGGTATGTCTAGGGATGCCCCTAAGGATAAGTATACGTATAGGATATAGTTCTAGAACTATGGTAACGATATTAGATTAAACCAAAGATGATAGATATTTAAGTTACTCCCCCTTTATTACGATTTTTGCATCTAACACTATTCTGTTTGGGTTTTAGAAAAGGGCTGGAAACAAGATGATTCACAATAATGGAGGATATGATGGACAGTGGAATGATATTCTTCATGAGCAAACAAATGAAATGGGATTTGGATGTCCAAACATCATTATTATGCCGAATCAGCAATCTCACAACATGATCAATAAAGTAAAATTTGGTAAGTTTCCTGACTCGACTAATAAGAGAATGATGGAGTTCCATGATGATCATAGAGGAAAGAAAGTTCAATTTCCCCTATGTAAATCATGTGGGAAGAGGCATCAAGGAGAATGTTTCAAGGGAACTGGAAGATGCTTTGGGTGTGGAAACGAAGGACACAAAGCAAGTAAGTGCAAAGGAAAAGGGTCGGTTAACACCATGGATGAGGATAATGGTATTGCTACGACATCAAAAATGGTTAAGTGTTTTAAATGTGGAATGTATGGGAATTATGCAAACAAATGCCCTAAGGGAAAGACTCATGAAGAGAATCAGTATGGTCATATGGGTAGTATTTATGTGGATGATGATGAAGAGACTACAAATGATATGTGAGATGAAAGAATTTTTGAAGCTCGGTCAATGGTTTGAGAATGTAGTGGAATGATTACATGTTTATCATGTGTAATTTTGGAATAAAGAGACATCTATGGATTGTTACACTGTTGTCTTTCCTTGTGTTTTGAAAGTGTATGATTAATGTTACCAGTATCCATGAAAGGTTATTCAGATATTTTTTGAATGTAGATGATATGCGCATAATGAAGGGATAAGGAGAAAATTAAATGTTTGATTGTATTCATGAGCTCATGATTGATATAAGGACTAAGTGATATCATGGTTTGAGTATATAGAATTTTGAGGATTTTGGTATGTGGAAAGTGTTAACATTTAACTGCACTCATGTTTTCACTAAGGTATTCAAGAGAATACACGATTAAGGACTTTGAATGTTTGGAATGTGACCGACAAGACATATCTTATGATATGTGGGGATCAACGACAGTATTAAATCTCTGGTAATCGATGTCACTATATTATGAGAGTGGACTGCAGTATTATGTATAAGCCTAAAGATTAGACTGGATTATGTTGGACATAAGTTAGTATTGTTTAAGGATAGAAGATTTTCGATATTATTGATGGGATGTTATAGTAACGTAGTTTTAGAAAAAGGGACAACCTGCAGGACGGGCGACAGCCCATCGCTTCGGACAAGGCTGTAGGAATCGAACCCACAACCGAAGTGCGACTGGCCTTTATCGCCTACCACTGGCCTACAGGAAGTCCCTGTTTAGTAGAAACTAGTTTTATTATATTAAGCAGTATGATATATGAAGTATAAGTCCATTTTAGGAACCATATGTGATTAATCTCACTATAGATCGACTTATGTATATAATTTTTGCTAACCTTTTGTTTGAGACAGATGGAATGACCCGTCATTCTATCACATAATATGCTAACACTTCACAAATAACAAATTCAACTTCATTTATTTAAGAGATGAAGTAGAAATTGTTCAAGGCACGAACAAAAGTGAGATTGTACCAAAATAAAGTAAGTATTTATTTTAAGCAAATTTTCAACTTTAGGGAAATGATCTTGAAAACCAAAAATGTTGTCCTAGTGATCTTATACCTGATGAATCAGATGGTACCTTATATCATCACAAATCTATGGATTTGTGATTACTGGATTTTCCATAGCCATGTTCTCTACCACTCTCCATCAGAACATGATGGTTAGATTTCTCTTCCATATCCATATTTTCACCTATGTGGAAACCCAGTGATTAGTTTATTTGGGTAATCGTTACATTTCATACTTTAGTTTTTAAAGCCAAGTTTTGGTATTCCCTTTTACGATGTGGGTTTCTATTAAAGAAACTTTCGAATAGTAAACCATTTATAACCCCGACGAATTTCGAGGGCGAAATTCATTTTAAGGGGGGTAGAATGTAACAGCCCGAGATTTTATGAAAAATATTCTTTTTTTTATTTCACTAATGTCTTGTGTTGTACGCTACACCAAAAGGAGCTTGCACAACACGCATCCTTGACTTGCCTTGTATTACACGCAATCGCAACCTTCCTCGATAGCATGTGTGGTACGTAATACTGAGTTTCACGAAACAATGATATGCTATTAAAATATTATTGAAACTAGCCGTTATGAATAGTAATAACCACTTTTTAAATTTTAGAAATTTTAACTCTCAAAATGGACTTCATTTTTGGATTCGGAGTATCGAATTTAGCCTAAGGTGAAATTTTGGTACTTTTCGGATAACTTTCATATTCTGATGAATAGTGAAAATTACTAAATTATAATTAAAAACAACTTTTTTAATCGAAATAATTAATAGTGATAAATCATTAATTTGAGTGGTTTTAAAGTATATTTAGAATATATTCTTACAATTTAATACAATGTTGGTCATTGGATGTAATTTCAAATTTAAACTAGACATAAACAAGTGTCAATCTTTTGATAGATATTGTTTCTTAAAAACACGCTATTTGTTTTAACAGCGGGATTTAATTATAAAATTAATTAATGCAACTTTTATGTTATGAATTTGGTAAAATAGACTTCATTTTTGAATTCGGAATATGAAATATAGCTTGGGATGAAATTTTGGCATTGTTCTGAAAAACATCAATTTTTGATGAATAGTGAAACTACTAAGTGGTAGGTTAAAAACTGAATTTTGCATAAAACATAATTTTACCGCTTCTGTGAATGGAATTTCGAAAATCCGAGAGACACGGTTAATATCAAGGACTAAAATGTGGTTCAATGAGATGAAAATAATTTTTTGGTGAATAGTAACTTTTTACTTTTTTACGACGGTTAATAGTAAATAGGGTAACTAAGGGTAAATATGATATTAATATTACCCTAACACATGTCCTAATTCTATTGGACAAGTGTAATTCGACCAAAAACAAACTTAGGAATAAAATATGACCATTTAGGCCCACTTGGATTAGATTAGGACATTTATTATTAATTTATTTAAAGAAGGGTTAAAATAGTTAAAATCAAAGTTTAATAAGTAAATCATTTAAATATGGGGTTATACATAAGATAAATTCGATTGTAAATATTCATTAGAAAGCTAAACCGATTTCCTACATGATGGTATTTTATTTGTAATTTTTAGACATCAAATAATATAATTTATTTATGACACAAAGATGATGCAGTAATTATCTTGTTAATGAAATATTGACATAATTGATGTTATAAACACCAAAATAAATGTAATTTGAGATTTTTAATGAATTCCAATAATTTTCTAGGTCACTATGATATATTAGTGTTGATTTAATCAACTTGGTTCGAACATATAATTCTGTTATGACTTTCACAAAAATAATATATCAAATAGTGTCAAAATTGACACAAAATAGTTTTTAAATAAAATATTATATTATTAATTGTTATTTTATTCCTAAAAATCTAAGGTTCGGCCAAATGACTTAGATAAGGATATATATTTTAATAATAAACAATTTGGGGCTCGTTTGGCATGTTATAGTAAGTGTATTAACCATATAGTGGAAGAAAACAAAAAGCCACGGTAAAAGTTAAATTAATTAACTTAGAGTTAAATCTAATTGATAAGGTAAAAATAATAACCTAAACTTGTCTAAATTATATTGGTTGATAGGATTTCGACCCATCCCCACTTTAGCTTCGAAATAAGACCCTTTGGAACCATTATAAACCGATTTTGACTTTAATATAAAATAATATTTTGAGATATTCCTAAGGTGCCCCTCTCCTCCCCTATAAAAGGACACCTCCTCCCCCTCCTCCACACACCAATTTGAGCACTCAAGCTCGGACAACCCCTGCCAATTTCTCCTCTCCACTTCCCTAGCAACATCCTAGAGGTTCTGGTCTTCCTCAAAGACCAATTTTAGTGCCCTAATAGGAGGTCTCAAAGAGGCACTTCAAAGAAGAGGTAATTACCGTTACCAATTCTTTCATCTTTATTTCTTCTTCCACTTCTTCTTCTTAGGTTGTTTCATTATGAAGTAATAACATCAGTATCACTCATATACTGATATGTTATTATAAGTATGAAACAACCCTATTTCACCATCTATCCATCCTACGGAAAAAGAAATCATCGCGCGTGCGTACGTACGGAATACCGTCTCCACGCTGTGGTGTAATCTATTTTCCACCACCACCTTACATGGATGGGTATAATGGTGTAAAGAATAACTATACATAGTTATTACAACATAATATTGATTCTGATATATTGTATAATCCACTCCAATTCAATAGAATATTTATAGAAATGATATCATCGCTCGTGCGTACGTACGGACTACCGTCTCCACGACGCGATGAGATTCATTCTCCATGTTAACCATTTAAGAATGATTATAAAGTATATATAAGAAATAATAATGAAATATATGACATTATAAAGCTAATGTATTTATGTATATATATATGTATGTCATCTACTTACTTCCATTTCAAGACAATAAGGAAAGTAAAACAGCGTTCATGCGTACGTATGGACTACCGTCTCCATGAACGGTGTTTTTTCATTTTATTTATCTATCTATTATATATATATATATACTGAATATATATGATATATAAATCATATTTTATATTCTGGAAGTAAGTAAATCATGATATAAGTAATAATGATGTCAAGAACAACAAGTCAAAACACCTACGATAAATGAAACGATTTTACCCAAAACGCTTCTTTAACATGGAGTTTACAAAAGAACGGGTAATATAATGTCATAAGTGAACCATATATGATATCATAACAATGAATATGATTATGTAATAAGTCAATAACATGATTTAAATCATTATACAGGAGGTTCGGACACTTACAAAGCAAGTCGGACCTAAGGTAAGGGAAATATCAAAATCTCATTTTTATCCGAGATTGTTTATTCGTAAGTATTTACTGGGGTGTATTTTATCATCCACATCCATGTTCCCTCAATATTTAATATTGTTTCCATCCACTTGCAATAGTTTAAATCCAATTTTACCCTTAGGTGAGTTTTTAGTAAAGAATATGAAAGGAATCTTTTGTCGTTTCTCCGTACGAGGTACTTTTTGAATTTTCCGACAAAAGTACGAAGAATGTTTTTTTTTACTTATACGGCACGAACGGATTTATTCTGTTTTATAAAGCCTTATTTTCATGAAGCTTCCTATAAAAGATTTCATGACTATTTTCAATAAAATCTCTTTCTTTTAAAATTGCATGATGTTTTGTGAAAAGAAATTGATTTTGAAGAAGAAAGGATATTTTCCTCAAGAATTCAATTCAAGTGTTTTATCAAAATTATTTTCCATATAAGATAATAAAGGGTTCTGTTTCTATCCATATTTTTACATTGATTTGACTATGTTGTGATGGAATTATGTTTATGAATTCCTTTATCTTATATGAATGGTTATATGATTTCATGTTGTTTAAGAATCCCATTTTTGTTACATGGGTTATGCAATGATGTATGATTTATGATTTTGTGGCACACATAAGAATGGTATCATTATGAGATGGGTGGGACCTATATCTCCCTCCAATGCATTGGGTAAAGATTTTATATCTCATGAGATAGACATGGCTGGAATGGTAGGTTATACCGGTTCAGTGAAACAAGACTGAAACGAGGATTACTCGATTCAGAAAGGGACTTTGTCCACTAAGATAGTCTTGGCAATGAGTCTTGACTAACAAGAAATGATTCTCTATGATTATGTGTGTATGCCACAATGAGTAATGTTTTAAGTTATGATTTCATTTCACTGCTATGATTTATCCCATGTTATGAAATTATGTTCTCTTTTGCAGGTTAAGATTTCCAAAAATGTTATGTTCTTATGAAAATTATGTGATTGATATTTCCTTTGTTTACCCTTACTGAGCATTTGAGCTCACCCTTTTATGTTTTCTTTTCCCCAGGATATAAAGAAAGGTTTTTGGTAAAAAAAAGGAAGATCTTTATGGGAGATGTTGAAGATCTTTCACCACGATTAGAAGATTACGTTCCGAGTTTCCAAAGACACTAAACTATTACGATCCTTGTGTGTGTGTTTTTGTTATGTACTAAGTATTCCGCAAAAGTAATGTAATGTCCATGTACGATAAGCTTCGGGTCTTTACAACATGTGTCATGGAATTAATCTTGGATGTTTAAAAAATAGTAGCTATAAAGGGATCAATAAACATAATCCATGCATACATGAAACTATTGTAAGATCATGATATAAAAGCATGTAATATAGGTGGAATAATTATAATCATGGAAATATTATATTAAGGATACCCCTAAAACATTAATTACATCTTATGATTAGACTAAATACCTGTGTACTATCTTCGGGCATGTGATAACCTCTCTTGTACCCTCATTTAAGCTAGTGATTACATCAAGTGTACACTCTTGTAGTATTGAGGTATCCTCTAATGTACTAATTGATATCATAAAAAATTATTCATTATACAATTCATTATATAGATCTATAATTATAGGACCCCCATTCCATACTCATAAATCAATTCATATCTGTGATACAAGATCATATAATATTTAACATCAGTTAACCCATGGAAAATATTATGTGTTTCATCGATATTTAAGAATCATAAACATAACACATAAAATGATTGAATAAATATAGTATCATTGGTTTATATTTCTAATAAATACTAAAGTTCAGATATTTTTTTTATTATATATGAATCATTCTTTTCAAAGAACCCTACAATTATTCTTGGGGATAATAAATTTTTCATTATTAAATAACATATATAATCTAAAAATTCCCAATATATAAATGAAAAAAATTTATTTTGAATGAACCATGGAAGCATTTTATTTAATATTAATAACATTCATCTATCATGATTTTGATGAATTATTTTTAATTTTCTGCATTAAAATAATGATGCCTTTCATATTTTTAATACCAAGAGAAACATACATAATTCAAAATTTTACATGTATATACATCTTATAAAATATTAATCACATAGATCATTATTATAAATGATCTTATAAAATTAGATAATAATATAAAATAATTGAATACATTTTTTAAAAGAAGGGTATGGAAGAGAAGTGATTTTCATTCAAATAGCAAAATAAAAGAGATTTTAAAAAACATTAATTCTTCATCTTATGTTCAAAAAGTTTGTAAAATTAAAGAAAACCAAATATTATAAAGAAATAACCATAGTTTAATATAACAAAAAAAATTTCAGGATAGATTTTATAATTACTTATAATTTAAATTCAATCATTAATGATAACAATTAAAATCATATTGAAACATAAATCTCAAACCACTTTGATAACATTAAAATAAAAATATAATGAAAGAGAGAACCACTAATTAAGATTTATATCACCATAATATTCATTATAATAATAATAAAATACATTATATTTACATATATATATATAACATAACTGAAACATGTGATGAATATGGAATCAGTCCCTAATAAGTAACAGTGAGATGAAAATCCCTTAACTGGATTTTAAATCCTATAAAAAGTATATTAACCTACTATATAATAAATTTAAATTTATTATTATTATATTAGGATCAATTAATTTAAATATAATACCATATATCATATACTTATAATATTTTATTTTGTATTTATTAATTACTCATTATTAAAATAGTCTTTTCATGGTGTATTTCGTTTTTTCATGAGAATTACGGTTCGATAGTTATAGACGATTTACGTTGATCATGGTTCCATATTCTATAGAATTTTAATCGTGATATTAATATTTTAAATTTTGTATATATATATATATAATATATATTTATATATATCATAAAGATAGAAAAATCCAATCATCGATCATGGAGATAATAAACCATGCATAAATAAGAACGGTGATTTCCATTTTCGAAGGACGGGTCAAATTAAAGGTAAATAAAAATGAACCATTGAAAACATTATAATATATTATATATTATATAAATTCGTTAAATTTATTAAAATTACAAACCATGTTTAGTATATTTTATAAAAATTATCACATTGCCTCATGGAGCTAGTTATCACCATATACGCACGAGCGAAATTATCAATTCCATGCATATAAAAATAAAATATAGTATATATGATTTTATAATTAAAGAAAAATAAATTTTAAAAAAATGCTATTAAAACATTTATATAATAATTATAATCATAAATGAATTATGGTGATTGAAACAAAATTATATCTTTATGTGCATGTGTTAGTTCACACAGACGCTTGAGCAAGACCTTCACTTCCCTTTTGTGGTGAAGAAGTTTAATAATTGTTTTTTCATATTCATAATAAAATTTTATTATATATATTAATATCAATTTACTATTTTATGGTGAATACCATATATTTATATTATTTATAAAAAATAAATAAATTGAATGAGGTCAGGTGGTAGGATTACATCTTCTTCGGTAATCCACCTTTATGTTCCATTTTTAGAATGCATTGAATGACCTATCAAGAAACACACAACCAATAATTCATGGATAAGTATGTATAAAATATAATTTTTTGTTTTTTTTAAGATACATGGATGATTTAGGTGTAAGAAAAATAGAGAATATGTTTCCTTCTATGGTGTAAGGTAAGAACATTCTTGGAATTACTTAAAATATTTTAATATAATTATTATATTTATATACTATAATGATATATAATATACATGATTTTGATGAAAAATATTACATATTGTAATTTTAAGGATTAAACGAATTTAACATATGTTTTATGTAATTTTGAACTATATAAATTTGTTTCACACCTTCATTAACAAGTTTTATATGTTGACACTTGAACGAAGTATTTAATATTAAAGGGTTATCATTTTACTTATAAGGATATAATTGGATAATAAATGGATAACGGATGAAATTATTTCCCAATTATAATCATAAATGTACTCTTTAAGTATTTTTATATTAACGTAATTACTTAATGAAATTTTATTTTTCAAGAAAATATCGTTAATTTCATTTTTGACACTATTCATTTACATTGACAATGAAGACATCATGATTATTATGAAATTATAATATAAAACACTAAAAAATACCTAATGTGCTATATTTCTATAAAATATTTCTGGAAATCAATTATTAATAGAAATTTTTTTTCATTTATTATTTTTTAATTGGTTTATTTCATTTTATTATAATTGAATAAATACTATATCGACATTGATTATGCCTTAATGTTAAATAAATAATAATTATAATTTATAAATAAATTGACATGATAAAGATAAATTATTATTTAAAATTAAATTTTAATAAAATATTTATCTACTTTTTTCATTATCACAAAATTTTAGTGATATTAATGTCAATAGAGGAATATTTTTGAATTTTCATAACAAATTTTAATATAAATTTTATTATTAGGGGGGAATGGACCCAAAATTCAATATGATTTAATTTATCATTTCTATGGAATAATTATTCTATAAAATGGAAAAATTTCAAGTATTGGGTTGATTGTGGGACATTATCTAATGTCTTAAACATTGATTTACATATTTTTTATCCTCTTGAGATGATAAATATCTACAACATTTACCAATCGTAATGGGAAGAAATAAAAAATAAATATTTAGTAAAAATAAAAATAATAATTACAAATATTTTATAAACATTTCAATATTGATCCTCTATAATATTAAGAAATCGATTTTAATATTAATACATAAAAAATGGAATCTAGTTTACTAGAAAATATTTTTTTGTAGTATAAAAATTAACTTATATCAAAATCATGATTAATATTGATTAAAATGGAATAAAATATATTAAAAAATAATATGGATCATATGTCACATTATTACCAAATTAGAAATATAATTGTACTTCTATGTCACATTATTTTTTGAATGAAATGAAAATATTAAAAAATTTATTATTTTTTACTATTCATTGAAAAATCAATGATTTCATAAAAAACCAAAAAATAAAACCCAAATTGAAATTTGATACTATTGCATCAAAAATTGCTTCCATTTTTGGAAATTTAAGTTCTAAAATTTGAATATATTAAATAAAATATTCACACACAAAATACAAAAGGACTATTTTTAATGAAATATATATTTTTTAAACATAAAATAACCTTATTAAAAATTAAGAATTTCTAAGTAAGGCATTAAGAAATTTTCAATTACATAAAACATTTATATATATATCTTATAATATTGTTATTCTTATTCAAATAACTATATATATAAAAATGAAGGATATAAGAGAAAATGACCCCCATAAAATGTATGGAAACAACTTTTAACGACTCACATGGTTTGGATATACGGTTAATCAAAACATATGTAAACCGTGTGTCCTTTAATTCCCAAGGGGACACACTTCACATAGTTTGTCCCCACTAAATTAGAAACTATGTTCATAATATCCAAAAAAACTATGGAATATTTAGAATGGTTTGTCTACAAACATTCATATACCATGATCCAAGCACCAGGTATCACTTACCTCATCCAGTTTTCATTAGAATTTGAATGGTTTCCTAAGAACCATTCTTTACCTATAACATAATACTCTATTTTTTGAAACATAAAATGAATAACTCCTCACATTCAAGATTATGTTTGGTTTCTCCATAATCATTCACAAAAATACTATTAAACATGATTGATCTAAGGGTGTAGTAGAAGTGTGGAAAATGGAAAATCTATATTTTTTTGGATTCCTATTTAAAAAATTTAATTCCAAAAAACCACAAGCATTGATTTCTAAATAGAGAATGTTTAATTAAATCTAATCATGAAAAATAAAATTGAATTTAATTGTAAATGATACCATATTTGAATGATGTATATGGTTTATTTTTAATCAATATTGATGGGTCATGTATGAAATGTTCCATAATATGGGTCCTTAATATCATCCGCACATGATACCCATTTCATGGATCATCGATCCCAAATTATTGGATATTTTTTCGACATCTCCTTGGTTCTAGACTTGGTAATCAATGGGAATTTCAAAATCTCTTCAGTGACCTAAAGATCCTGGACTCTATTGTGAATGCAGGATCAGTCAAATAATTTTCTTCTTTCTATATTTCCCTCTACGAAGAGAAGAAGTGAAGACATATTATCTCAACAAATTCATGAAAATTTTGGAGCTCACAATTAATTTGGCAAAATGGGATTTTCTACAAAGGTCATACATTCCAAAAATTTCACTTCTGTCCTATGATAGATATAACATTTATTTTTGATATTTTTCACACACATATGACTTAAAAAACTTCTAATAAATGTCAAAAATATGGTATCACTGACTTTCAAAACTATAAAATGTTACATGATAAAATAATAACCAATAACATAGCATGTAATCTTTCTAAATAATTTAAAAATCCATAAACATCCTATGTGTGTTAAGATAATTAGACTTTCTCATGTTCACTTTCAACAATAAAATAACATGTAAATTTCATTAGAAATAATTTCAATAATCATTATAATGAACATGAATAATATAATTTAATTAGATTTACTTATGATCGATCATACCCAGACATTGTCATGCCCTATATGTGGTGCCTAGTTCATCCTAATATTCTATTCAATGGAATAGGTGTACCTTCTTGATACACATAGTGAGTGATCCAATATGTTATAATCTCAATAGAGAGGATACCATCCCATATATCTAGAATAGAGTCTAGAAACCCATCATATCCCCTATGGATATAATGAATTTCGTAGATACAACTACATCATTTGAACACATTCTATGTAATATAATCTATATGTCTCATGTTCTCTCAAAAATTAAGACGCGCATTTCTATCATCATCCTTTTTTGTTTTATTTATTTCATTACCTTACTCGGAAATGGTTTAATTATTCTACCGTGGTCATAGAGGTATGATTTTACTACCATAAGGGTAATTCAAGGGCCATGATATATATCTTCCCCAAATAGATGGTGGAAAATACTCTCTTGATCAGTCAACCAATTTAATACCACTAATGACACACACAAAAAATATATACCATTCCATGATTTAATTATAATGGGGGTTTTAATATAAAAAAATTTTGCAATCAAATTCCACACATTGATATTGAACTCATGTTAGGAGAACAATGCATATGTCCATAGATTATAACGTAAACTAAAACCTAAAACATGTGGTGTTCAAATTTACTGGTCCTTCTAATTGACCACATATACTCAAGATATCCAAGTGAAAACATCATGGAAAAAATTCTCAATTTTCATGAGCCTCACTGGACTAATTTTCCGACGTCATATATGTCCTATCAGTATGATGTATCTAGACCATTTGTCATATGTTTATTACTACTATTATTATATCTTATGTTTTTGTTATTTGTGGGAAGTACAATGACGTTTTGATATAACATGTAATATTTCGACACTACCATCTAAATAGTTTATGAATATATATTATCACAATTTTAGTTTTAATAAAAAATATATATATATAATTGGATACATGTAATATTAGTAAAAATAATTGCTTATTTTGGGTCTAATAAACCCTCAATTACAACACTCATTGAAATATTTCCAACATGTTAATCATCCTTTTTATATCTCACAAGAAAATATCATGTATCTATTTTGATATGGATTTAGTCTAGGGTCTTACACATTTCCACTAACTGGATATTCTGTTATTTGAAACATAATCTCTTTGAGTAAGACTTTTCAATTGGTAATATCCTCGAGAATATCCCTTCTTGACTATCAAAACATGACATCGTGGCCGACACTAGGATCATAATTATCATAAAGACTTAAAATCACATACATATTGTGATTCCAAGAATAATATAAAATATTTTTTTATTTCACACTACATCATTATCTATATTAAAATCTACAATGAACTGGGTATTTATGTATATATCTACCACAATCTTCAATGATACTATCTTGCTCCTAAATTTAGCATAACTGTGACATAATATCATATTAACATTATAGGAAGACCCATTTTTTCATGTAAAAAGTATTATATACTCTCCATATACCAGGATCATATCCTTTATACCTTATTTATTAACAATTTGATATTTTTTAATGCTTCCTTTTTAATTCTCATGGGTATAACTGATATTTTCCTTCCAAACTGTTTATGTTTTCAATATTAAATCTTGTAAAAGTCATAGAAGATGTTATTGATTCATCATAGAAGCTTCGGTAAATCCACAGGCCAAATTAATCTCCCCATATGTTTATTAACTTATTATAAGTGAAATTTATCCCTTGTGAAACAAGTAACAATTATCTCCCTTATTATTCAAACATATATTTTATCAAAATATTTTCTAAAAATGTAGTACAGACTTGTTTTAAGTATCCATTGGATCTACCTTAGAATATTCTACTCCCAATACCTATGGTTTTTATTTATGTTAATATCTAAATAGTTACTATCATCCTATACTTAACTAACTATAAGAACAATATATGTTTTCAATATGTTTTCAATCAAATTTTACATTGAATACAAGGATGCAACCACTAACCTCGAATAGATAAATGGAAAATATTCATTAAAAATTGTTATTATATGATGTATTTTCATACTATAATCATGAATTGGATTCTGGAAACATGAACCATTATTTTAATTATTAGATGTCACCATCCTTATCAACTTACACTATATGGACATCATCCATTATTTTTGGTATTAACAAAGAATTCAGAAATTAATTATCATATAATGTAGATAGGACAAGTAATATTCAAATGGATTTGATCATAATGACTAGTATTACCAATCGAGACTTATTGGTGACATTCATGTAAAATTAATATATAATGTCACTTGAATAATCACATTATAATTCATATTAATAAATCCCCTGTACTTTGATACAAGGAATCCATTATTGAATTTAATTTGATCATGTCAGTGTTTAATATTTTCTATATATTTCCTGTAATTATGAATTATTATTCCCAAGGAATCATATATATCACCATCCATATTAAAAATAAAACAATCGCAATAGTTTTATCCTTTATTTTTAGTATATGTATCTAAAACATTTCTTTTATAAAAATCATGTGGAACTCATCCCTATTTAAACTATTTGTGCATCCCAAGAATTGACTAAACCCAAGTGAATCATTATCCCACTATATCAAATAGATACATGATCCTTGATTATAATTATATTCTATAATTTGAATATATATTATTTATTATATGGATTTTTTAAATTCTTTATAAAACGATAAGATGATTACATTAGAATAAAATGATGTTCTTTTTTATGAAATTTTGTTTAAATCATAACAAATTCTTTGCATATACACACATGTTCTTAGGAAAATTGATTTATATAATACAAAATGTACTATGAAATTCATTTGTCACAATATTTCACATATGGTTATGGGATAATGTTTCTATTTCAAAAGCATGTATTGGAAAAATGAAGTATTTTTAAAGCCTGAGATTCAACATTGATGCTCTTTTTAAATACATTGTGAATTTTATGTGTATAACTAATTGTGGAATTTATATTTGATTAATGTTACATTTTATTGATCAATATTTACATGTAATACTCATTATCAATCCTCCATATTTTAATCCTATTATTTAAGTGTATATATTAAATTGTGTTTGGGAATTACTCCTCATAAGACTATATTGATTGATGAATGCTTGTTCAGTATTTTTTTAGTACTAGATCATGAATCATCTCATATATTCAAAATATAAATTTACTATAGTTCACATTCAAATTCCATAAATACTTAAAGATTCTTATGAAGTATATTTACAACAAGATTACCCTTAGTGTAGTTCATGCTCTCTAAAAGAATTTATTCTAAAAGATTTGTGGATTAACATTAATTTCACTACAGGAAATCTGAATATTTGTGACGGGCGATTTGCGATGGGATCCCGTCGCAAAAGGTCTTTTGCGATGGGGCTCCGTCGTAAATCGCCCCTTGATGAAAACGGCGTCGCAAATAGGTGTTTTTTCAGCGGTCCCATCACAAAAAGATTATTTGCGACGGTATATTTCCCCCGTCTCAAATGAGATTTCGTTTATATATAAAAAAGCTATTTGCGACGGGCCGTCGGAGATATATTAGTTGCGACGGGTCAGAATCCCATCGCAAATGCGAAGTTTAAAAAAATACTTGTGACTAAGGTATTTGCGATGGACTGTTGCAGAAAGGTTTTCCTGATGGTTATTCGTCACATCGCAAATGGTATAGTAAAAAACATTTACGTCGGGAATTCTCATCGCAAATGTTCCCGTCGCAAATATGAAAAAAAATAAATAAAATAATTGTTACAAGTTGTATAATATTATATGAAAATAATAATAATATTAATAATATAAAAAAATTCTATTATTATAATATAAATAAAAAATATATAAAATATTATTGTGAAATATTAATATAAAATAATAATAATATGAATATAAATAATATAATATAATATAATATAATAATACTCATATTAATAAATAAAAAATTAATATATTTTTTTTATTATTAAACTATCTATATAATAATATTAATAATATAAATAATATAAATAAATTATATTATTATAATATTAATAATAAAAATATATATATAATATAATTATGAAATATTAATATCAAAAAATAATAATATTATTAATATGAATAATATAATATTATATATTATGAAATATTAATATCAAAAAATAATAATATTATTACTAGTATTATTAATATAAAAAATTAATATAATAATATTATTATTAAAATAAACATACATATTTATGAAAAAAATAATATTAATATTATTAATATTAAAAAAATTATAAAATTATAAACTTCACAATATTAACAATAAATATAAAATATTAAAAGTAATATTACTAAAATAAGAAGACATTAAAAATAATACTTATAAGTAATAATATATTAAAAAATAAAAACAAATTAAATCACGTAATATTCGTACCAATATGAAAGAGGAATTGTAAATAGTTAATATGACAATAAACTACGAACTCAAATGTTTATTATATCTAAAAAATCACTGGGGGTGGATAATCTGGCGGACCTGGAGGACCTGGAAAAGGTGGTGGAGGAATCTCCATCCCTAAACTATGAGTCAGATGACACATATACTCCTTATACTTCTAATGTTGCTCCTCATATCGACATCTCTCCTCATCGTGCTGCTGACGCATCTTCTCCTGCCATCGACGCATCTCCTCATCGTGCTGCTGACGCATATGCTCCTGCCCCTAACGCAAATCCTCTATAAGCTGACTCTGACCACGCAGTTTCTCCTGATACTGTGAGGCAGAAGATGACTTCTCTCCATGAGCTCCTCTCGAGATGGACGCCAACATCGCACGAGTACCATAATAAGCTGTAGAAGTCAAATGAGAGCCGATACCAACTACTCGGTCGTTTTCGAAGTCGTATCGGGTCACCTACATCCATGCCGTCTCATCAAAATGGTGGGCACTACTCTGATCACCCGTCTTGTCTTGACTCTCAGCCTGTGTCTGAGTGGTCGTGGCCTCATATGACTCCTTAAGTTTCAATTAGAAATTAAAATAATGAAAAGATAATATGCATTTAATTTTCCAACTGAAAAGAAAATAATACTGACCATAATCTGATGCAGGCGGTCACCTCAAATCTCTCCAATAGTCGGGTCAGTGTAAATCCTCCGATAAACGCTATACGCTGAAATACCAGGTTGCTTGGCTTCCTATATGAATATAAAATTAAATTTTTATATTTATATTTATATAAAATATTAAAAAAAGTACTTACCAGATGCTCTCTATGCACACTGAATGTACGACTACCGGCTCGATGTGTCACCTCTTGTCTCCCCCGATTCTGTTGACCCAATGCAGATCTCCTCTGAAACCCACCTCCCAACCAGTGTGTACATAATCCATCCCAAACGTGAGGTGAAATTTACTATGGTCGGTGGGCTCTACAAGACTCATCAACTTCTTTCACTCCGGCTTTCTTCATAGCCGTCTTTCTCAAATTATGCAAAAACTGATGGAAACGGTCACGCATAGACACCACCCATGCCGCGTGGATAGTGGCATGCATGCTCTCGTCGATGAGATACCATAAACCCTAATATATAGTTATTAATGAAAAAAAAATTCAAAATAAATAATATTTATTTATGTACCAGCCAATGATCGAACATGGCGGCCTGCACAGTAGCAGAAATCTGATCCCATGTGAGCCAGGGCTGAGAAATATAATTGTGCAAGATAGCGCTCCCCTGTCGAATATCTATATGTGTAAAACTGTGGAAAAAAGAACAAATAATCAAACAAATAGAATATTAATAAATTATAATGAAAGATAACTAAAATACACAGGTTACCATTCCACCGTGTGTGCGCATCGAATCCATGAGGTGGACGTCACTCCGGGATAGGATCTGGAATCATCAGCCTGGAAAGACCACGCCCCCTCTGAGTGCTCCCTGTAGTGCCAATAGCCTGAGGGTTAGAGGACTCCAAAACCGCATCATCCATAGGTAGATCAGCCTCCAGCAACTGACGATAAGTTTCTGAGTCCATATGAAACATGAAATGACTGTTATTAGCTAACAGTTGAAAATAACTATTATGTATAGATATATATTTGTTATGATTCTAACCATCATTTTACTGTGTCAATATTCATCTTCATCATCATCTTCATAGTTTTCAATGACAATGTCTTCATCTTCCTCATCAACATCATCAATTTCCATATTAGTTTCACTTTCATCATCTCTTGTCATTTCAAATTCAGTTGAAACATCATTGACAACATCGTAACCATTGACCCTTAACTGTGGGGTGTCATCCTCGATATTCATGTCTCTTTGTGAAAAATATGTGTTTTGAGGAGTGTCCGGAAAAATTTCATTTCCTTGCACTTCAGTGGAACCACATTCGGTTTGAGTAAACATATTTTCTCGAGATTTAACTTTTATTATACTCCACCAATCATCCAAATCTTTTGCAGTAGCAGAGTATTTTGAATAATAAATTTGATGTGCCTGATTAGCCAATAAAAATGGTTCATTTACTTCAAGAAGACTTTTATGTTTAATATCAACAATTCCATGAGTCGGATGAATATGCAAGCCTCTCTCAGTATCCAGCCATCGACATTTAAACATTGTTACATAATTCTGTCCCAAATAACACAGTTCAATAATTTCTTCAAGCAGGCCGTAAAAGTAAACATAGATATCTCTATGATTTGATCCCTTCAAACAAACACCACTATTCATTGTTTTCGTTTATTCCCCATATGCACGTGAATGAAAGTGATAACCATTCACCACATATGCATTATAAGATTTAACCATTTTAGATGGTGGGTTACTCAATATACACAATCGACTATCAATCTTATCAGCAAGTACAGATACCTGAATATTTGTAAAACATTAATCACTATTACTAGTAATAAATTGATTTTATATGTAAAACCAAAAAAGAATGTATGTTACCATTTTTTGAAACCAGTAGGCAAAATGTTTTTGCCGAAGTTCTTCAAAGCCAACTGGTGTAATTTGTGGAAATTGTTTCTTGATATGATCATCATATAACCTACAAATACAATATGATTAATTTACTATAACAGAATCTATAGAATAAGGGATAAGAGAACTCACTGTACAATTGGTGATATTTCTTCACAGTTGAGTAGAACATATGTATGATCTCTATGATGTTCATCATTCAAAATCCATCTATCATGAACTCCACCAAAGGAATGTTCGGGCTGATTGACAACTGATAATTGATTATTCATATCATCACCAACATTCCCCTTGTTCCGTCCAATGTGGTTAATTTTTGAGGGATATTCAGATTCAAAATAATGAGAGAAGAATAAAGTAATTTCTTCTTGAAAATAAGCTTTAGAAATTGAGCCTTCAACTGATGCTTTGTTACGGACTTTTTTCTTCAATTTCTGCATGCATCTCTCAAATGGGTACATCCATCGAAACTGAACCGGACCTTCACATTTTTCTTCATGTGGAAAATGTAATATCAAATGTTCCATCGATTCAAAGAATGTCGGCAGAAAGATTTTTTCCAATTTTCATATAATTACAACAACATCTTCTTCCAGTTTGCTTAGTGTATCATAGTCTTTTGTCGCTGCACACATGTCTCTGAAAAAATATGATATATCTATTATCGAATCCCAAATCTTAGAATTCAAAAAAACTATTAATCCAATAGGCATAAGTCTTTCCATTATAACATGACAGTTATGACTTTTTAATCAGGTAATATAACCATTTTTAACACATCTTCCCATGTTGGAAACATAGCCATCTTGATGTCTCAAATCTGCAATCCACTGACAAAATAATAAGCGAATCTCTTTGGTCAGTGTATAAGCTGCTTTTGGATTCATTAATCTCTGTGATCTGACATTTTCAAACAATTCAAGTTCCGGTTGCCTACAAATTTGGGCATGATCTAATCGTGCCTTTACATTATCTTTGGTTTTACCCGGTGTATCCAAAACTGTATAAAATAAATTATCAAAACAGTTCATCTCAATATGCATGGCATCCAACATGTGTCGGACCAACAAATCAGACCAATATGGAAGATTCAAAAAAATGCTCCGTTTTTTCCAATTGTGTTCTTTCCCAAAACCATGAATTTTCTGTTGGTTTATTGTCGGTCTCAATGTGATGGAATGTAATTTAAATACAACTGATTGTAACTCTGTACCTGAGATCATTTTTGGAGGTTCATCTCTTTCAATTCTGGCTTTTCTGAAATGAGATTTATTCCTCCGAAAAGGAAGATCGATTGGATGAAATCTGCGATGACAGTCAAAATAGCATGGTTTTTTCCATTCACGAGCATAAATGCTTTTTTTTCTCTCATACAGTAAGAACATGATTTTGGATCATGTGTAGTCCATCTAGATAACATACCATATGTCGGGAAGTCGCTAATTGTCCACATCAAAGCATCTTTCATTACAAAATTCTGTTTCGCAGCAGCATCATATGTACCAACACCATGACTCCATAATAAATTTCACTCATCAATCAGGGGTTTCAAATAAACATCAATATTCTTTTTAGGATGTCCTAGGATTAATAATGTCAAAATGATATAAGGCTCTTTCATCAACATCCATGGAGTCAAATTGTACGGAGTTATAAAGACATGACAATAGGAATACTGACTACCAAAATATCCAAATAGACAAAAACCATTAGTAGAAAGAACCAATCGCACGTTCCGGGATTCTAAAGAAAAATATGGATGCAATTGATCAAAATGTTTCCATGAATCACCATAAGATGGATGAATCAAGATTTTAACATTTGAAATATTGGTTTTGTGCCATGACATCATTGTTGCTGTGTTCTGAGACATAAATAAACATTGCAACCTGGGTGTAAGCGGGAAATATCTCAACTGTTTTATGGGAATCAATCCAGACTTCCCTGATTGAGCTTCTTTATACCTCGATTTTCCACATGTGAGACAACTATCCAACAACTCATTTTCACCAGAATATAAGACAAAATCATTTGAACATGCATGGATATTCTGATAACTAAGGCCTATATTACGAACGAGTCTTTTTCTCTCATAATAATTATCAGGAAACACATTTCATTCAGGTAACAGTGCTTTAACCCAAGAAAATATCTGATCAAAACAGTTATTTGTCATTCCATTATCTGATTTAATAGCCATAAATTTTTCAACTGCTTCTAATTTTCTTATCTTGCAACCAGGATATAATGCATCCTCAGCAGACCTGAACAGCTCAGCAAATTCAGATGGTGCCAACTCGGGAGGTAAATCAACATCATCCTCGATTTTTGTTTGTTGAACGGATGACCCTGCAACATCATGTACTAAATTCTGAAACCATGATGGATCTGAAATCAAATTATTAGTATCTTCTTTGGAACTGTGTTCACCGTGTTGATACCAAAAAATATAATCTGATTTAAAACCAAAATGCATGAGATGTTTCCCAATGACATAAAATGTCTCAAACGTCCTCAGAGCACATTTTTTACAAGGAAACTTAATTATCCCATCTGAAAAAAATTCTGGGTTTCAGGATGCAAATGATAAGAAAGCTTCAACACCATCAACATATACAGGATTTAAACTAGAACCGTTTGGATTTCTGCGCTGATTTATCCAATCATGATCATCTAATAATGATTGATACCGATTTCCTATTCCATATTGATATATATGTTTCTACAAAATTTAAAACCATTACTATTGTTAAATAATTTTATATAAGAAACAACATCCTAAAAAAAGAAGATACATAATTATAGTTATTTATTAGTAATTACCAATAATTATAGGTGACACAGTTAGTTTGTAATAATCCACACTAATTATTATTAATTTAGCAATACTTGGAAAAATGAAATATTCTTGAATAATGAAATAAAATTTTTTAATCATCATTGTAAAGATTATATTACTAATTAATCTGATTTGTCTGACAGCTCATCTCCTTTTAACTTTCTCCCGACTAAAATCAGTATGAAAAACTTGGTCTGACATACGTGAGAGCACATTTTTCATAATGATTTCATTAGGATAAAGTATCAAAGATATGAGACGTTGAACAAAAGGTAGCCGTCAATCCGCTGGATATTGTGAATATTTATAACCATGTACTTAAATTTATTTGATTTATGATTAATTTTATTAGTAATTATTACTAATTATTACAAATCTCAATATTTCCAACAGATTTTGCTCTATTCTAAACATGTTCAAATCTTATAGAGTCGTTTATTTTCAGGTCATTCCCAATAATAAGTTTGTGTCAACATTTTCCAATTTAAACTCTATAATTGTCCTTACATGGTTGATCATCTCGCAAGTAGTGTTGCAATAAGACAACACAAGTAATGAGAAATACATGACATGGGTTGTCCTATTGCAACGCTACTTGCAAGGTGATCAACCAAGCAAGAACAATTATAGAGTTTACAGTGGGCATGGTTGACGCAAACATTTTATTGGGAATGTCCTGAAAATTGGCGACACTTTAAGATTTGAACTGTTAAAATAAAGAAAAACTTGTTGAAAATATTGATAATTGTAATATTTTAAATTTTTTTTATAATTTTATTAATATTAATATTTTTTAATAAATATTAAATATATAATAATAAAATAATTATATTATAAGTATTATTTAACTATTAATATTAGAGTAATATGATATTTTATATTATGTTACTATTTATATTACTAATTATGTTACTAATTATGTTACTAATTAGAAATGTGAAGATATGCATATAGGTCGGGTGGTTAATCAATCAATGAATAGAAAAACTAACGTAATTGACCGGTCATCAACCTAAATTTTCTTTTCATTTGTGTGCTGAGGTTGACAGGAAACTTCTACCTCCACATATAATATGTACTTTTACTGTCAAAATTATATACCTCCTCACCTCTATATTGGCGAGGAGGTTGATAATCTTGACAGTAAAAGCAGATATTACATATGGAGGCATAAGTTTCCGGTCAAGACTCAACACACAAATGAAAAGAAAATTGAGGTAGATGAGCGGTCAATCACGTTTCCTAATTATCCTAATTGTTTCCTAATTATCCTAATTGTTTCCTAATTATCGTAATTGTTTCCTAATTATCCTAATTGTTCCCCAATTATCCTAATTGTTTGATAATTATCCTAATTGTTTCCTAATTAACATAATTGTTTCCTAATTATCCAAATTATTTCTTAATTATCCTAATTGTTTTCTAATTATCCTAATTGTTTCCTAATTATCCTAATTGTTTCCTAATTATCCTAATTATTTCCTAATTATCCTAATTATTTTCTAATTATCCAAATTGTTTCCTAATTATCCAAATTGTTTCCTAATTATCCAAATTGTTTCCTAATTATCCTAATTGTTTCCTAATTATCCTAATTGTTTCCTAATTTTCCTAAATTTTTCCTAATTTTCCTAATTGTTTCCTAATTTTCCTAATTGTTTCATAATTGTTTCCTAATTGTTTTCTATTTGTTTCCTAATTAAATCTAATTGTTTCCTAATTAAATCTAATTGTTTCCTAATTAAATCTAATTGTTTCCTAATTAAATCTAATTGTGTTGTAATTAAATCTAATTGTTTCCTATTTAAATCTAATTGTTTCCTAATTAAATCTACTAATTAAATCTAATTGTTTCCTAATTAAATCTAATTATTTCCTAATTAAATCTAATTTTTTCCTAATTAAATCTAATTGTTTCATAATTAAATCTAATTGTTTTTAATTAAACCTAATTTTTTCCTAATTAAATCTAATTGTTTACTAATGAAATCTAATTGTTACCTAATTAAATATAATTGTTTCCTAATTAAATCTAATTGTTTCCTAATTATTTTATTTTTTTCCTAATTATTTTAATTGTTTCCTAATTATATTAATTGTTTCTTAATTATTTTTAATCAATTGAATCTAATTATTTCATAATTATTTGTTAATTGTTTTAATTAAATCTAATTAGTTCTTAATTATTTGATAATTATATTTTTTTTCTAATTATGACCAAAACATCCCCCGGGAGTGTCGAACCAAGGGTGCAGCAAGGCCCATTGTTGTGTACCAGGTTAACCCTGGTCAAGCTCGAAACACCTTGTCAGAGTTTTCACTCCTAAGTACATCTGTGCCAGAGCCGCCTCTACTTGTTCGTATCCATACAAGGATAATTTGGTACAACCACATAAACTAAATATATTGTATAACTAAACATTCTATTAAAAAAATAAAATTAAAAATTAAAAATAAAATTAACAATTAAAAATAATTTAAAAATTAAAAAAAAATATAAATACCTTTAGTAATTTGTGCCTTCTAACTCCTTCCTTCCTCTTCTCGAAAGATAAAATTAAAACAAAAAAAATTCTACTCAGAACTGAAAATTAGAGAGAGAAGAATAGAGATCTGAATGTTATGGAAAAACGGATGGGGTGTATATATTTGTTAGATTATTTGCGACGGTCGTATCTACGACGGTATACCATCGCAAATACTAGGTATTGTGACGGGATACCGTCGCAAATGCCTTCACCCGCATTAAATACAGGTGGTGGGTAAAAGGACTTTTGCGATGGGTGGTTATCCCCGTCGTAAATTTATATTTACAACCGCCGATATTGGCGATGGGGCCCTGCGGAAATACCATCATCCACATTAATTACTGGCGGCAGGTAAAAGGGTTGTTGCGACGGACCCATCGCAAATGTCACACCATTAGCGACGGGCGGATATCCCCGTCGCAAATTACTATTTACTGCTGCCAGTATTTGCGACGGTCGGATATCCCCATCTTAAATTCCTATTTACCGCTGCCGGTATTTGCAATGGAACCCATCCCAAATACCACCCATTGGATTCCAAATTGCGACGGGAAAATAGTCCCGTTGCAAAAACGTATTTACCACCACCGGGTAGTTGCGACCGGTTGAAGGTGACTGTCGCAAATAGGCTTTACAGCGGCCGGTATTGGCGACGAGGCCCATCGCAAATAACACAGGCTGAATATTTTTTTTCGACGGGGAAATTTCCCCATCGCAAATACTATTTACCACCACCGGGAACTTAGGACGGGTAGCCTTCTACCCGTCGCAAATAGCCTTCCCACGTTTTGGCGTGAAAACCATACCATTGAAATTGTGATGGGACCTGTATTTTCGTCACAAATAACTGACCATTTGCGATGGGAATATATTCCCGTCACAAAAACACTTTTCATCGGAGTTTTTGCGACGGGTATAAGGCCCGTTGCAAATACCCCGTCGCAATAACATTTTTTTTCCATAGTGTACTAAAGGATTATTTGTCAAAAATAAACTATAGAATTGTATATATGTTATAAAATTTATTTAAATAGAAGTGTATAAAAATAGTCATTTTATATCTTTGAATAAATTTAAGTTTTTCTTGATAAATTGTTATAATTCCACAACTGGGTATATATCTATTATGTTTTATATTTATTAGATATTTCCAATGATTCTAACACCAAAACAACATTGATTATATAATTGTTTCAATATCTATGTGTGTCCAAATAAAAAGTGAGATAAATTTTTTTCTTACAAAAATTCATCTCAGCCCATTTACATGGAAAATTAAAGTTTATTTCTTCTCAGTAATGAATTAGGAACCACTATGCCTCAACCACTCAGATAACACTATTTAATTATAGTAATGACTATCTAGATACACGTTTATTGTATTTTAAAACACATATGTTCTAGAAATTTATTATTTAATACCCATGAAGTATATTATAATCATAACAAATATTGATGCAACCCAAAAAGATGTGGGGCCGTAAGGGGTAGATCGCACTGGGAGCTTCCTCGGCGGCTAGGGTTCCTCAACCGCCGCTCCTCTATTCTCCTCCTCTTGGTCTTTCTGGTTAGTCTGGTTGGGTATTGGGCTATGCATGGCGCGGAGTGTCGACCAATAATGGTCTTTCGGACTGGAAATGCCTTTAGATCTTTGTCAAAAAAGATCGCCGTTCAACCTCCTCCAAAAATACAATTTAGAGGTCTTCATTCCCACACCCACGATAGCCTCACCTCTTCTCCGATGGTGCCACCCCCATTATTTCTTCTGGTTTCAGTTCTGCAGGGTCGTCATCTTCTCCCGAGTCAGTACAAGGTTGTAGGTGGCGTCCTTAGGAAAACTCAGTGCTGATGACGTATCCTTCTCTTTTGGGATCGCAGTGGCTCTTTGGGTTTTCCAATACCTGGTTCGGGTGCGATGGTGGCCGAGTGGTGGTGTTGTTCCCTAGCAGGATCTGGTTTTTTGTTGTGGTGCAGATCTGGATCCTTTTCATGTTTTGGTTTCCTCTAGTGGAGCGGTTTGAGGTGGTGAGGGGTGTCATGGTGGCCCCTTATGATTGATCGAGGGTTGAGGATTCGGCTGTCAGCGACCAGAGGTTTGGGTTCTATGTAGCCTAGGTGGTGATGTTGGTCGACAGGGGCACGAATAGAGGTTGATGGGTGCCCCGACGTGTTCTTTTTTTTGATCGGGTCTGGACTTGGATATAATTTCTTGGTCGATCTATTTTTCCTTTCCTTTGGAGTGGGTATGGTTTTTATTTGTTTGATTTGATGTTTTCAGCCTAATTTCGTGTTCGGTTCTCACTAACCCAAAAATTTATTGATTTAAAAAATCAAAAAAATAAGTTTCAGTCATAACAAATATCGATGCATATAACTGAAGAATACATGACTTCTTACATCCTTAATTTAGTTCACTGCATTCATCTTATATAGAATTTTTTCTCCAGATGTGAATAAAATAAAATCATGTTTACTATTTCATTAATTTTAAGTATTTAATGATGGTTCTTTTGGTGTGACACATTCCATTATCATTTTCACATTCCATTTCATCTTGTTCTCTATAAAAAATAAATATTAAACATTTACATTTTTTTATGTAGAACATCACCCAAAATGTAATAAATCATTTTTATATATTTATTAATAATATTATAATAATAAATGAAACTAGAGTAAATGGGTGAACATGATATTAGAGAGGGATTAATTGAATAATAATGGAAATATTTTAATAGAATCGTTATTCATTCATATATCGCTTCAATTTCTCCTCACAAGAATCTCAGGTTTGAGGCAACATATAAAATCAACCATGTCTCAATATTGTATCCTCAACTCACATTAGAAATTGAAGATATCGTAATGACATAACCATCATATGTTCCATATATGATTTTCCTATTAGAGTTTAAACACCCTTATTTTTTGAGGTGTCTTAAAATGTATTAGAGACACTAGCAACATGAATTTTGGATTTTGTAGTACTTTTTGCAAGAGACAACACAACTCTTTGGAAAGACATTCTTGTTTGGGACATATCTTTTTCTAATATTGTCATAGATTAATTTTGGTATTAATTTTCAATTTATCAAAATAGAAATATATAAAATTTTTACATTTATCATGATTACTCATATGTATTTTCAATTAATTAAATTTAAATTTCCCCAATTATATTATCAAATCCTAGTAGCCCCAATCAATTGGACTCAGAAAACTCAGTCAATTGAGTATTCTGGATGAAAGGAACCTTTTCCACTATCCTAATAATCTACAAGGCTTTTATATTCCAAAACATGGAGAGTCCAATGTATGCACTGGCTGAAAATTATTATTATTTTCAAACACTTTTAAGGAAAAGTGGAAAACCAAGTGTCAGTAACATAAGGATAATTCAATGTCATTGAAAAGAAACTTAATTCTACCAGACTCATCATCTCTAAAAAAGTTCTAGGAAAAATAGGTTACCTAAGTACTTGGTTCAACCATTACCATATATTTAAATGTAGAGGTCATCTTATCCCAGCTCAGTTCAATGCATACACTAATGTGGCAAAACATATTATCTTTTGTATCCTTGAACTATTGAGTTGATTACCATATCCTGCAAATAATTACTATTATTTTTTTTAATAATTATCCTTTAATGTCTCAACAAGAAATTCATGTCTAATTATTCACTACCACCCTTAATTATATTAACCCAATACTCTCATAAGAAGTCATTGGTAGTAAGATTCACCCACAACATTATCTAATGAGAACCTAAAAGACCTGTTTTTTCTGAAATTTGATCAATGGAATCCATTTGATAACATAATATTTTGTTTTGGGGATTGGGTAATTAAATATTAGGAAAAAAATTATTTTATTTTTAAAATTCTTATTCTATATGATATTTCTAAGAACTCAACAATGTTATTTTTTATAAAATATTGAAAATAAATTTTTATTTTATCTTTGAATTCATGATTATTATTATACAATGTGATCATTCATATTATATACACATTCTAAAATTAATAAACCATTAAAATGAAATAATTAATAAATAATGTAATGATATTGAGTGGTTTATGATTGGTTAATCAATCATGAAACTGTGGATCAACCATGACCCTAGTGGAATTAATCTATTCAATACTTGATAGGAATTGCATTGCACACAACTCTCTGGAATTTTACTTGTTTGGTTCATTTTGGTTCTCGACTTGAACCACGATTACATTAAATCCTATGATATTGGAATTTATACATACACACAGGTGAGGGGAACTTGTGTTATAGAAATACATTTTATCACATAAATGTGGACACACATGCCCTTATAAAAATTAAAGAATTATGGATGATGCACAGATCGTCAAAATAAAATAATTATTACATTATAAAACACATAAATGAAATAATTAAACTAAATAAGTAACAATGAAAATATTCAATGTTCCCTTTTTACCCATTATCATTTAACATGAAATTATATTACATAAATAATAAATATAATAAAATCAACTCAAGGGAAATTTTAATACATTAAACAGAATTAAAACTATTTTAATAATTTATCTATATATCCCATAGAAATTAAAAAAATTATAAAATATATATAATTTATATTTATATTCTAGATTTTTTAAAATACATATATATTCTAGTCAATATAGACAAAATGAAAATAACTAAATATTAATTTTAGACTAATGAAATGTTAAACAGATCAAGCCTTTCAGACCTAGACTGAATTTGTCGAGGCTATTATGGGGTATCCAATTAAACTATAATATATATATATAATGATAAAATTATTCCAATGGAATCATTAACCTCTTTCTATATATATTTTAATCATGCTTCCATGGGAATCATTGAACAAGATTACATGGGGACCTTTGTCCATTTATTTAATCAAGGTTCCATGTGAGGCTTTAAAATATATTCATTAAGAATATTTAATGTTTTAATTCAAAATGATTCCATGATAATATAGGACTGACTTCTATTAGAATCATTGAAATATAATTCCTGATAATATGTATACTTTTAATTAAACAATCATCAATGAGATTCATTAAACTAGCATCCAATGAATGCTTTATCAATTTAAATAAACAAGATTTCATGGAATCATTATATTGCCAAATGAATACCTCATTTTAATTCAAGTATATCCCACTATAATGAAACATTCATACATCAGGATCTAGCTAAAAATCCATCTTCCAGCAGCCATTGTATTGATGTTTAAGTATAAAACACTAATTTTTTTAGAAATTTTTACCAAAAACCCATAGATCATTAATTATAAATATCATGGTGATAATGACATACATCAAAATTCCATCAGTTGTGGTAGAATTTTATCAAAACAAAATATTTGAATTATATAAAATGGAATTAACATTTTAATTTTTTAAACATAAATATTTACAAATTCTCTCTAATAATAATTAATAAAACCTATGGCTCAGCGGAATCATGAATATTTTTTAATTTAAAACTTTTGATTGGATTAAAAATATTACATTGAATACGTAAATTCAATTTCCCACATTTCTATAAGGTTAAAGTGTAATTAAATTTAGAGAAAAAAAATAAAATCAGACTTTTGTGTAATGGGTACCTTGTCTGGTTGAAGTCACCAGATTAATTTGCTCACTTTCTACATGTCGTAGTTGAATAGAGAAAGATATAGAAATTTCTATATCATCCACATGATCTCCGAAATTCATAGACCATTGATCTTCATTTACCAGGTGATATAACATGAAATTTAGGAGCCTTATGAAATCCCTTCATATAGAATTATTCCTTTTTTATTACATAATCATATCATTACCTCGTTCAAAACAGTTGGTCTTTTAAATTGTAGTTTCATAGAAAAAGGGTAAATAAAACATGAAAACATAAATAATTCTTCATTGATCATCCTATTTACATTTACATCAAATCATAAATTAGGAACATGCATAGAAGGAAATTGAGTTAATAAATCCCTTTATGGGAAAGCAAGGGGAAATAATTTACATGAGATCTTGAGGAATATAAATAAGAACATGTGTAATATCACTATGGAATGAACTACTAACGATTCATCATATAATTAATAAAATAAAATTAAACATAATATATAAATTTTTCTACATCATTTAATTTATACATTCATATGCATATCACCAATGTTAATCACCAAGGTGTAGTAAAAATTACAAAATTTATTCACCACATTTTCATATAACATGTCATCAATAGAGATTAAATTACATTCCCAATGCATTGGAAAAATATATGGTAACATCAATAATATGACATAATTTTCAACTAAACCGCATTGATTATAAAATATAATTTCATAAATTACCCAAGGAAAATAAAATAAAAAGGGTTGAAATCAAAATCATGGAGTTTAAAATAATTATAAAAGTGTGATCATTATATTATTTTCAGCCCATGAAAAATTAATATGGGTTTAATTTATGTAAATCCCAAAATTAGATAATCCATTTTTACATATTCCTGAATACCCATAAGAAATAATGATTTTTGGTATCCACAAAAATAATATAAAAGAGAATTTCATGAGGAGAACAGATAAATTTGTGTAATTGTCTTCAACAACATAATGGGTATAAAACATTGTTTTTTGGAAAGTGTAAAAAGAGAGGGGACATGGGACTCAAATTAATAAAAAATAATTTCAAATTTATGGATTTAATGGATACTGAATATTATATATTTACTATAACATTCAAGAGATATGTAAAAAAATTGTTTCTTTAATTGCAGAGAACTGATAGATATTTCCCATACGTTAAAATGCTAGTCCTTAAACATGAATACTGGGGATGTAGGGGCTTGAGTACACCTTTGGTGGAATCCTAGAGATGTATAACTATCATATAATTTTGAACGATGAATTATGTGTGAAGGTAAATTGATATAAGGGTGGGTATTTATAGAAATATTTGATGTTTGGATTATTAATTTCTAAATATATTAATTGGAAACCAATGTTGTAGAAAATGAAAAAGTTGGAATTGCCCAGGGTATTTTCAAATAGTATTGGAAGATTTGGAATCCTTTTAAGTTATTTTAACATACAAGATTTGACCATTATTTTATATATCTTATTCTGGAAAGTAAAAGTTATGTTTACTAAAATAATATTTTTAATGTTAATGATTCCAATTTAAAATTCAGAATAAAAATTATAGGTTTGTATATTGATTAAAATAAATTAAAATACATATTATTAATAAAATTAAATGTTCTAGGTCTTAAATTCATTAGTATTTATAAAAAATAATGACATTGTTATGATGTTATTTAAGATACCATATAATCAAACTGTATTTTTTATATTCATGAAAAAATAATGTATTTTATAAAAATGTCATATATTATCATAACATCACCCAATAATAATTTTTATGTGATGATTTAAAAAATAGTATTTAGTTATCATAATAATTATCTTAGTATGATAATTCTGACATTTAATTATAAAAATACATATTTATTAATAAAGGTGGAGGAAAATTTCATCATAAAATAACTGACCAATGAAAAAAGTAAAATTTTTATAATAATTTATATTGAAAAAACTGTGTTTTTATTATTCAATTTAATTAAAATAACTATTATAAATAATATAAACGTTTTTAATAAATATTTAAACCTGTCTATAATGTAAAATTTCATTTCAAAAATTCCATTAATCATATTACATCTCAATTTTATTTGGAAAAAATATTATTAAAACAGAATTAGAAGAATAAAAATTTATTTAAGAAATGGAATTAAACACTATGTTCATGAAAAAAACACTTTTATTAAACCCATTATTTTACTATGAGTAAGGTTTGTGATGGTGGTAGCTTTATGGGGTTACATGGTTAACATAAATGAGATGTTAATATGAACTAACATGAACTTATCGTTTAGAAAAATTTTTTGAAGCTATACATGTTGAGGATTATATTGGGCCAGTACATTAGAGAACCACAATGATGATACCTCTGTAATGAGTTATAAAAAATGGTTTTCAATTCCTGTCACACTACTATTTTAGTCAATCGACTATTCATTCTGTATCAATTATTGTTTGTTAAATTGTTCATATAAAAAATAATTATAATGTTAAAATTATAATCAAAAGTATATTTCCAAATGGTCATCTTGACCAAATTTCATTTAATAGTTAAATCCATAGGGAAAAAATTGCAATTATATTTATTTTATTATTACATATATTTGGTTTTGTTGTGTATAATATAACAAAACACACATTTTTTCAAGAATAAGTATTATTTAAATATTATGGGTAGTTACATTGATAACACCTTAATAAATGTTTTCCATGAAATTTCAACTTTATCTCTCAATTTATTAGAGGTGTAGTTATGTCTTCCACATTGTCTCCTCTAGTTCCCAGGCTTCTTATTAACATTTTTGTTTCCTTCGTATCACATTGATGAGGTGTTTAGTCTTTTTGTGTAGAATTTTTTCTATATGTTTCATGATCTACACTAACTTCTCCTCATTAGAGAGGTCATACACCAGTTTTACAACCACCTAAATAAGTACATGTGAAGGGTCATGTATTTATATCCTCAAGGAAGTTACATGGAATAAATCATTATTATCTACTATATGTGTAGGAAGTGATATCCAATATTCCACTCCCCCCTCACAAAAAATAATACCATTGGGGCTAATGTACCTGGGGATAATATTCTCTTTCTTACCAAAATGTATGAATCTATTTTATTGTGATATTTGAAGGAGAAATTTGTCTCCAACAAGAAAATAAAATTCCATTTTATGATGGTCTTTATATATCTTCAGCTGACTCTGATCATCATTAATGTGTTATTAGATTTCATGAACCTTTTTCATCATCTCTTTCACAAGATCATTACCATGAATATTTCTCTCTCTGACATCATCTAAAATATTTGACATTCAAAATTACTTCCCATATAGATATTCATAGTCTTAAAATGGAATACTCAAATAAAATTTGTCGTTTTATGATAAATCAACAAGTGAGATATATTTATATAATTATACATTAAATTACATTTAGCATGTTCTCAAAATGACCTTGAGTGTCTAAGCAGTCATTTTAGGTTGTCCATCAGTCTGGGGTGATAGGAAATATAGAAATTCAATTCAGTATTTAGATCATGTTAATGACTTATCCAAAATTATGATGTTAACTTTAGATCATTATAAAAATATATAGAAAGTGTAACTCCATGCTACAATTCCACTATATTTTTGTAAATATTTTAATGCCAGTAAAGAGAATTGTATTTTTAAACATCAATGAAATGGGAATTCTATGTTAGAAGATCAGCTATAACCCATATCACATTTTTTAATTTGAATATTCTCAAGAGACCAGTGAGAATTCCCATTATGATATTTTTCAAATTCCATGTTATTGTGATAAGTGGATGTTGTACTGCTTTAAGATGTTTTTTCCTTGTGTTCATGTTTTTACACTCCAATAACCTTGTAATGTAGTCAAAAAATTCCATTTTGATGTTATACCACTAATAACGATATCAAAGGATTCAATACATTTTGGTTGCATAAAAATATATTGGGAATGTAGATATATTAGCTTCATCCATCGACTCCATATTTCTTTCTTATATTGGATAGAACACATTTCTTGGTGTGAAATTTTTTTACACATTATTGATCAATATTGGACTCATGAAAAATCCCATTATTTACAACCACTATCTTATTTTGTAACAAGGGATACACTATTATATATTTCTTGATATTCTATATTAATAATAATTGAGAAATAATTTCAGATAAGGTTGATGACTTTGCTTTCCATACAATCACCATGTATACTTTTACTAGGTATTTGATCAATGTATCCCTTATAATCTGTGTAATCATCAAAATATTAGGGTCATTATTACTTAATGGATCATCAACATTTTTCTATCTTCTAGGATGCAAATGGATTAAAAATAGTAATCATTATAATGTTCTTACGATTTGTCATATCTAATAATCAATTTATTCTATAGGAAAATATATTATAAACAGTGTTGGTCTATATATATCCCACTTTTGCCTATATATATAGCTCCATAATATCATCAAAGTAGAAATAACCACATATCACTATAGTTCATGTGTTATACAATTCTACTCATGAGGATTCAACTTGTGAGATTAATACACAATCACATTGTAATTTTTCATAAGGATACATTATGTAACTTTTAGATACACATCACTAAAAATAAAAAATACTTCTTTAGTGGGTATAGTTAACATAGGTGCAGTAACAAATATCTTCTTTAGATCATAAAATCATTATTCAATATTCTTTGTCCAGAGGAGCGCATCATTTTTTCAAGTTAACTTGTTTAGTGGATTTTAATGTGATGAATATTTTTTTAACAACCCTCATATAATATCATTATAGACAAAATAAACTATGAATCTTAGTTACTATTTTATAATGAGGTCTCCCCACTATAACCACTATCTTGTTATAGTAATATGAGATTCATTCTTTGGTCACAATGTTCCCAAAAAATTATTCTTTTTTTGAAACATAAATAATCATTTTCTAAAAATTACAAATAACATATATTTCATTAGAGTTTACAATATAACCCATTTATGATACACATGATCCTAAATTTTTTTGTAATACATCCTAATATCATTAATAATGATACTGCAAAATTATCATGGTACCACTTAAAGACTCTATTCTTCAAATCAATAAGTATGTTAGGTTCATTATTCAAGTTGAATGAAATTAAAGAAATATCACAATGAATATATCTTTATCAGATGGAAGACTATGAGTTTACTTCTTTCTACAACCTCAATTAATGATAGACATATCAATGATTAGGATTTGAGAAGAATTGAGCCCCACAAATATGGTCAACGAAATCATTAATCATTGGAATATGGTACTTGTTATTCACTGTGATCCCATTATGTTCTCTACAATCAATTAATATACACATTTATCCATTATTATTATTAAAGAATAGGACATGTTCTCTCCAAGAAGACACATATGGTCTTATTAACACATTCCAAAAAATATTTTGATGTTTTTTCTTTAATTCATTATTCGTTACTTTTTTTATTCTATAAAGGGTATTTTATATCATCTTGGATACATGCATCTATTTAGTGGTGAATTATACAACCATTTCTTGGGGAGGTCCATATTAATCCAAGGGAAATATATCATCATATTCATGAATTATTGGGATTTGTTCTATTCTTATACTTTTATTTCCATCTCCATTATCACTGATCATCTTCATAAACAAGTCTATGGGAGGTGCTTCTGGACAGATCTAAGGATGAAATATATTTCCTTAAAGACAAAATTTTCATTTATATTATAGAATAATAATATTTCATTACATAAAAAGTTGATAATAGAATTAAACTTATAGAAATAGTTCATCCCTAGTATAGTGTCGAATTCTAGCATGGGAATGACTGTGTGGTTTGAAATTAGATTTTTATTCCCAAAGTGAATTCTAGATTTTTACATTTTGATGATGGTTTGATAATACCTCCAATAGTGCTGATTCATAACTATAATTATAGAAGTTTAGGGATTTATGCTATATTATTTGGATATATATAGGAAATAATGTTACAAGTATAACTATAATCATAAAAAGTACATTATATCAATTATAGAAGATTTATATTTCCCACCAACACATCATTTGGAGTTTCGAATTCATCCTTTGTGGTAGAAAAAGAACGACCAGGCTCTTGTAGCCTAAGATGAGGTTTATTATGATTCTATTCTATTACCATCTAGTGTAAATAGTGATTTCAAGAGTTCCAATGATATCCACACATATATAATTGGAGTTCAATCTGGGATTTAACCATAATTCCTTTGTTATTAGTGTTGAGAAATTAAGGATTCACCTCACTATGAATGTTTATACGCTATATGGAAAACTATTCCACACTAGTAATATTTCTAGATCGCATAAAATGTATTCCACAAATGATTATTCCATTATTTTGTGATGTGGAAAGTTTAACATGATCTCATCCTCTTTTATGATCAATGTTCAACCATAATATTGGATCCATTTTTATATTCTTTTCATTTGATCTATGGGACAATTCTGTCTCTTTAAACTCAAATTCAATATCATTATCACTTTTCACAGTCTCCTCATATCTGTTATAGTATCGATAAGATTGGGTCTTCTATATATTTGATCTTTTTATATATATAAAATTCAACCATTCCATTAAGATCCTTAAAAAATTAATAGGTGTAACAAGAATGTATTATATTGTACATCTTATAGCTTCGCACAGATTTCATTTCCTTCTTTTTCGACTTTATAAATTCCTTCGACATTTTTTCTTTAATCAAGGGGGCGGGAATATTTATTTAATATTGACCCCCTAAACTCTTCTAACTACATATAATAAATATTTATTCGTAGATTCATGTTTGTAATCAGTGTCCACCTCAAATAAGATTCTCCCTCTAAGAGGTACACATCCAGGGTGACTTTTTCTTCTTCTAAATAATGATGTATAGAAATGATCTTTTATATAGTGCTTTTTCATTTTTTTAAAGAAATGGGTCAATAGATAAACATAATGAATGTGTTCATTGACACATAAAGTAAAAAAATGCCTTTCTATTTTAGTTTAATCTGATATTTTGGCCTCATTCAGGTTATTGCTCATAACTCAAGTCAATTGATTCATCATTCTCCTAATGATTTCAATTTTTTCTTCCATCATTAGTGCTTCAACCCATGGTCTATTTCACTCATGATTTGTGTAGTTCCTCCAATTTCCGTCCATTGGGTAAATGAAGATAAACATTGTGAGAAGAATGTTTATTTTAATAATCACATATTTTATAAGTAATTTGTTTTCTTAAAACAACATTTGTTAAATATGTTAGTCTTTAACTACAGTTACATTTTCTGTAAATCCTTTATAATGGATAACAAAAACCATGATATTAAACAAACATATCACTTCGGAGTTTCAAAACATGAGTGAAATAGGGCCTGTTGTTATGAACCTGTTCCTATTCAAGCCTATCTTGAAGTAGTGATTTTAGGTTTTACACCTAGATACATCTGGTCAAAAATCACATCCACTTTTTCCTATCCATACAGATATTTACTTTCATAAAAACTACTTACATAGTACTTCACAAAAATACAAGGTTGTTTTCATTTATTTTATCTTTTCCCATGGGTCATTCAAAAAAATTTCAATTCCTAATTTTTTATAAATAACTAAACATTCATTTGAAACGAACTATGGATTCGAACTTTTTATTACATAATCCATTCATTACATGTTTAAAAATATAGTATCCTGTAATGTTTAGTTTCCAGTAAAAGGGTGCCTAAAAATGAAAACCAAAAAATTTCTATAAAACAATTGAATGTATTCTCAAACATATTTTCCATTATAAATTTACTATATATCATAGAATATGGACCTACATAAAATGAAAGGATTAGAATGAGGTCTAATAAGGGACAAAATGGGGAATCATTACTTGTGATCTTGTGGAATATCAATAATAACATGTGGGATATATTTAAGTAATGAACAACAAAACATGACGAATATAATAAATAAAATAACATGAATCTTGACATGGAAATTTGGATACATGATTTAATTTATTCATTAATAATATGATCACCAAGGATAAAAAATATGGTTTCTTAAATATTACTGAGTTTGTTCACTAAGATATCATATGACTTATCATACCTAGAGATTAAATATTCACCCAAATAATTGAAGATATATCGGGCTCACGCTTAACACTTCTTAATTTTCATGTGTTCCACAGAGATCATAATAAATAATTTCCTAAATAATATAAGGAGAATAAAAAAATGAGTTCATAACAAAATCATGTTGTTTCAAAAGTGCTATAAAAAATGACCATTATGAAATTTTAAGATAGTAAAAAAGGAATGTGGGTATTTTGTATGTTAATACCTGAAAAAAATGAATCATTTTTATATATTTTTGAATACCCTTGTAAATGAAATTGTTTTTGGTAATCCAAAAATTAATATAAAATGTAATTTGATGAGGAGAAGATAGAAATTTTGAGATGTAAAATCGGTAGCATAACATTTCTAAAACATTGTTTTAGAAAAGGGTATAAAGAGAGGGGAATGGAGAATCCCATAAATAAAATTTAATTGTTATTAATGGATTGAATAAAAATAAAATAATATATATTTAACATGACATCCATATCAAATATACAAAATGATGTTATTTAAATTAATTTAAAATAACGATATTTACACTAACATAAAAAGATACTCCTAAAACGTGAATATTGGGAAGTCGGAGAGATTGATAAAATGTTTGGATTGTTACTTTGAATGTTACAATTTTATGTATATGCATAGAAATAATTTTTAGTAATGGGAAATGGAGAAATGGGTGGGAAAATTTAGAAAATTCGTAGCATTTTTTTATTAATTTCAAAAATATAGGCCCTAGAAACCTTGGTTGTTGAAAATGAAAAACCATGGGTGTTCCCATGTTATCATCCCATTTTATTAGATAAATGGGCAAATTTTTATGTTATTTAAATAAAAAAGAGTTGACCATCATTTTATATTTCATATTTTGTCGTGGAAAATTAAATTTTACTAAAAAATAAGTTTTCAATGTAAAAGATTACATTTTAGCCTTTGGAAAGTAAATTATATTTTTTAATTGATTAAAATATATTAAAAAAATTTATATTTCTAAGAAAACATATTTTAGGTCTTGGATTGTGGTTATTTAGTAATCACATCATTATAAAACAATTATGAATTCCTTAAACGTACCCATAAATTCAATGTGTATTTTTACATTTCAAGAACATTAAAGTGTTTTAGAAAATTCTCATAAATTAAACATGACCTAATTCTAATGTGATGATTTCAAAAATATTAATTAAATAATTAGATTAATTATCTATATATGTGAATTCTAACATTAAATTATGACAATCCTTTTTTTATTAAATATATTGGGTTATTGTGTAATGCCCTGACCCCAGTTACCTTGATTCAGTGCATTATTACATAACATTGGCATGATTACAAGGAATCAAGTCCGGAAGGACCGATCGGTTTAGCAGTCTTGGAAAATAGATTACATACATTAACATTACATTAAAATTTCAAACATAAAACATACCATAAATAGTTCTTTGAGAACTCCATTATTCCCTTTACCTTAACCCGGCATATCAACCACAATACACTTCTTGGAATCCTGGGAAAAATAAAACATAGAAAGGTGTGAGCTCAGATGCTCAGTAAGAATAATAATATAGTAGATACTTTCATAAATAAACATAAACATATAAGGCAATGTAAAACAAAAAAAAAGCCTTTTAAACATGAACTTCAGCATAATATGGAAAAGATAAAATGAAATAATTCCATTTACTTATTCACATGGATATTATACTAGTCGAACAATAAAATGCAATATCAATAACCACTTTCATATCTATGGAATGCATAATTCCATACTATCATAACCACATAGCAAAGACCTCGCACCAAGGCTACAAATAAGATTTTTCCAAGGCCTCGTTCCAAGACACTAGTTTATCTCATGAGACCTACCGATGCATCTAGGAGCTATAGAGGGCTCCACCCATCACTTACTAAGTCCATTACA
Organism: Viscum album; assembly: GCA_963277665.1. Taxonomy (NCBI): domain Eukaryota; kingdom Viridiplantae; phylum Streptophyta; class Magnoliopsida; order Santalales; family Viscaceae; genus Viscum; species Viscum album. Next base: position 1,247,662,594 of record OY728147.1, read on the forward strand.
TTCCTCATATGAAAAGTTCTAAACATAACATAAACATTCGTATTAAAACTAGCATACGAAATGTAAATACTTTGCCCATAAACCATGAATGGTATAGAAATAACACATCCACAATCAAAAATATCACAAAACCTTCAACACAATATGGATGATTTGTATCATGATAAATCAACTTCAAAATAAGTTTAAAATTCATTAATGAATTTTGACATAGATGAAAATTATTTGTAAACATCTTTGAGAGAAATACCCCCTTTTCATGAAAACATTTAAAAGTCAGACAATTTAGAAAAGAAGTCATTTAAATAAATTTTTTAATCAAAGTGTCTCATAGCACTTTGAATCTTTTGAAAGTAATTAATAATTTAAAAACATTCATGTCCATATAAATAATTCCTTAAAAACCATTTTGAAGACATGGACATTAAAGAAAAATATTTAGAAGAATAAATATTTAAAACATTTTAAGTGATGTTTTAGTAAAAACTCCAAAAAAATAATTCCTTTGAAAAATATTTCATAAAACATGGACATGGAAAATAAATATATCCGAGTAGATACTTACGTAAAAACAACCTTGAATAATAAAGATATTGTGAAATTAACCCTTACCAATTTGGTAACATACGAAACATAGACCACATGAAAGAGGTATCGTACAATGAATATGTAAATACACATAAAGTAAATTTTATTACAAAAATAATACAATTATAGGCAGTACATACACCACACAAAAGGTAATAGTGGCAATATGACATGAATCTCACAGGAATAAGGAGTGAGATGAAATCCCCTTACCTTGTAATTTTACTTGACAGTCAATATGTTAACCTAATGTATAATAGTTAAATCATTGTTATTAAATTATTCAAGAATAATATTCATAAATATGGTATCATATATGATCTTTTAATATTTCTTTGTTAATAATATTTTAGTATTATCATCGTTTCGGGTGTTAACTAATTCATTTTCCTTTATATTCTTCATTACGTATGACCTATTTGTTATGGATAGGTTGTATCTTATTCATATACATAATGATATAAAGTCATTAATCATTAATTTTAATCATCAAATGATAATTATTCATTAATGTATATGATGGGGAAATGAATCTCATCACGTTCGTGGGGACGGTAAACCGTACATATGCATGAATGCTACTTCCATTTCATTTTTTTTAAAAGGAATCAAAAACAAATTATACATTGGTATATTGTGATTATAGTATAATATAATATCTTATATGTGTTACTTAAGTTCATTAACACCATCCTTTATAGGTTCCATGTATGGTATAAACGAGTCATATCACTTTGAGGGGGGCGGGGGTAGTCCGCACTTCCTCAAATGAAATAATCCTAAATATATACAACATGAAACGAATAATAGTATAATGTAAAATGTAATTAAAGAAACTTATATATAAAATAAATATCATTAATATCATATTTAATTATAGTTCCATTATAATGTCCACCATGATAGGTGATAGGAGATAATTGAACAATCATCTCTTCGTGAGGCGGTTGGTTTCCATCCACAAAAACATTATGTTCTTCACCCATTATATAGAGGTCTTTGTAAGTGGAGTTATAATAATTATAATAACAATATACTAGTACATTTAGGATACTATTTTTGTTATAAAAGAAAATAATAAAAACATTTTAGGGGTTAGAGAAGTAAAATAAAAGAAAAGATGCTAAGAGAAATCGTTACATTTAATTTGGGTAACTCCCTATGGTTTGAAACCAAAATGACTATTGAAGTACCTTATGTCTAAGTTATGGCTTCTAAAAGGAGGATAGGTATGTAGGGAGATTAATTGGAGAGAGATTGTACGAGCCAAAAGGCTTGAAAGGTGTGAGTAATCGGTTAGAAGTGGTGACCTTTTAAAATGGGGAGGAGGGGCTCTTTAGGAAAAACATAAAGTATTATTTTATAGTAAATTCATATTCAGTTTATAATGGATAAAAAGTGGATTATTAAAATCATAAGTTGGTTATGGGTCTAAATCCTTTCAAAAAATAGATTTTAGATAGGTTCGGGTCATTATATTAATCATGTCTTTTAGTTTTAACTCTTGGTTAATTAGTTTGACACTTACCATCTCACTTTGTATTTTTATATTATATAGTTAATGAAATTACTATATACCTCCAATAGACCCCCAAGTGGTCCAATAATAATACACCTATCATGATAAAAGTCATTTTTCCGAACCATAGATTTTTAAGAATTAAATATCAATTAATAATAAAATATTTGTTTTAAAAACTCTTTTATGTCAATTTTGACATTATTTGGTATTTGATTTTTATGAAACTCATAACAGGATGATTACTTATAAAAAAGTTAATTAAACCAATCATAACATGTCATGTTAACCTATAAAATTCGTGAAATTCATTAAAAGTCTCAAATTATATTTATTTGGGTATTTATAATATCATTTATTTTAATATTTCACTAATAATTTAATTACTGCATCATTAGTGTGTCATAAATAAAGTAAATTGTTTAATGTCTAAAAATTATAAATAAAATACCTTTATATAGGAAACATTTTAAGCTTCTTAATTAATATTTATAGTCTAAAATATAACATAAATAACCCTGTGTAAAAATTGTTTTCCTAAAAGATATAGGCTTTTGTCATTTTTGTATTTACTTTAACTTAATTAATATAAAGTGTCATTATCACTTACAAGTGGATCAATGGGGTCCCAAAATCGACCCAAAGATGCCCATGTTCGGACATGTATCCACCAATAGGGTTAAGAAACGTTTTAATGTAATTTATTATTATTGTAAAATTATTGTTTACCCTTATTTACTTGATTTACCCTTTAACTATGGTAAATAAAATATTTGCCGAGGTAATTATTCAAAAAGTCTTAAAATAAAAGTTACGTATTTACACCATTTGTAAATCCTAATTCAAAATATGGAGTCCATTTTTCGAAATTCAAAACACATAATTGGCAGAAATAAATTTAAAATTAATTCCCTTTGTCAACAAAAAAAGCGTGTTTTTAAGAGATAATAACTATCAAAAGATTGACACTTTTTTATGTGCAGTTTAAATGTGAAATTATGTCCAATAACCAAAATTGTATTCAATGGTAAAAATATATTCTAAATATACTTTAAAACCACTCAAATTCATAATTTATCACTGTTAATTATTTCGATTAAGAAAGTTGTTTTTAATAAAAATTTAGTAATTTTCACTATTCATCACAATATAAAAGTTATCCGAAAAGTACCAAAGTTTCATCGTAGGATAATTTTGATATTACTAATCCAAAAATGAAATCCATTTGTAAAGAAAAAATATATAAAATTTCAAAAAAGTACATATTACTATTCATACGGGCTAGTTTGATTGGTTGTGGTGTGTGTTAGAACTCAATGTTGCGTACAACACATGCTATTGTATTATTGAAAGAGAAGCATACCGAAGAATCTTGGGGTGATAAATTGTAAAATATTTACATCCCCATTCTAAATAATAAATTTATTCAGTCAAATTAAATATATAAAAGTTTTAAAATATTGGATTTAAAAAGGGTTCACCCCTAAAAGTCGGTAAAAGTGAATTTTTGAAAAATATTTCTTTTATGTGCAAAAATATGAATTTGTTCTTACATTATGTATAAGAAACTCATAATATGGATTATAAAATTATAAGGATTATATAAAGTTCAAAATTCAGTTAAAACTATTCATAACCTCTTTTGAATGGCTAGTTTGGTAATTCATGGTGCCCTTGAACTCGGTGTTGCGTGTAGTGCAAGTTATTCAATTATTTTGAAGAAATAATGCACTATGAAATCTTGGGGTGTTACATTATCCCCTACTTCAATAAATTTCATCCTCACAATTTGAAAATTTTCTTTGAAATTAAAAGGTTAAAAATAGAAAATATCTTTGTGGGAAAACATGCATCGAATATATTTGGTTAACAATATTTAGTCTTAATAAGAGGAAAAGAGAAATGAAAGGGTCACCAACAAATTATGATCTATATTAGGAAAACATTGGTGGAAATTAGAGACATATAATTAGAAGAAAAACATAAATATGTATAGGTAGTGATTGAGGTCATCAATCACAATCAAGTGTAAAATTGAGGTCCTTAAATTCGTCAATCTATGATGATTTGAAATACCATCGGTTCAACAAAACATAAGGTATTAAGATAACACATTTTTGATTTTAGGATCCCTTAAATAATGTATAAGAATTAATTTCTTCCTAGAATAATAGAAGAATAATAATATATTCTTGACAAGTAGAGTTCCATACTTTAACTAATTTCTACCACAAACTAATCTTTCACTCTAAAAGATAATAGAACGTAAAAAAATATTATATTTATCCTATTCGTATAGGGTTCCAAAAATTTGAATTTATAATTCATCTACCAGTTCTTTAAAAAACTACATTACATAATCCAGGACATCACGTGGGCCAGTGTTAGGTGATACACCCTTTTCTCCCATCGGTTGCAGTTTCAAGTCTCGTGGCCTTGCCGGACGCGACGTGTTGCCTCCCGACTTCCGGAATTTCCTTTTATGGAAATCCAAAAATAATCCAAACAAAAACTATCCAAAATACTTCAGTAAAAAATTTATAAGGGAGGTAAACACAATGAAGATCCTTTTTCCATGTAATAACTTGTGAACACCTTCTTCATGTATTCTTTTAAAACACTACATGTAACACCCCAAGCTTTTACGGTACGTTTCTCTTTGAATAATGTGATAGCATGTGTTGTACGCAACATTGAGTTCTAACACACCACAACCAATCAAACTAGACGTTATGAATAGTAATACCTACTTTTTGAAATTACATATATTTTATATTTCAAAATGGACTTCATTTTTGGTTTCGTAATAGAGAAATTATCCTAAGTTGAATTTTTGGTATTTTTCTGAGAACCTCCAATTTTTATGAATAGTGTAAAATACTTAAAAACAAATTTTTTAATAAAAATAATTTATAGTGATAAATTATATTATTGAGTGGTTTTAAAGTATAATTAGAATACAATTTTACCATTTTATCCAATGGTGTTAATTATAATTAATTTCACTTTGAAATTGGACCTAAACAATTGCCAATCCTTTGGTATATATTGTTTCTTAAAAACACGCTATTTATTGTAAAAGCAGGAATTAATTATAAAATTAATTAATGCAACTTATATTTTTGTAATTTTGTAAAATAGACATCATTTTTGAATTCGGAATATCATTTATAGCTTAGGGTGAAATTTTGACATTTTTCTGAAAAACTTCAATTTTTGATGAATAGTGAAACTACTAAGTGGTAGTTAAAAAAACTGAATTTTTCATAAAACATAATTTTACCGCTTCTGTGAATGGATTTTTTGAAAATCCGAGAGACATGGTTAATATCAATAATTAAAATGTGGTTCAATGAGATGAAAATAATTTTTGGTGAATAGTAACGTTTTACTTTTATTTACCACCGTTAAAAGTAAATAGGGTAATTAAGGGTAAAAATGATTTTCATATTACCCTAACACATGTCATAATTCTATTGGAAAAGTTTATCTCGACCAAAAACATCCTTAGGAATAAAATTTTATCATTTACGTCCACTTGGATTAGATTACGATATTTATTATTATTTAATTCATAGAAAAGTTAAAAGAGTTAAAATCAAAGTTTATTTACTTAAACATTTTTAATATAGGGTTATACATATGATAAATTAGATTTTAAATATTCATTAGAAATATAATAATATTTCCTATATAATGATATTTTATTTATAATTTTTATACTTTAAATAATTTAATTTATTTATGACACAATAATGATGCAGTAATTACCATAATAGTGACAAATTAAAATAATTGATATTATAAATACTCAAATAAATATAATTTGAGACTTTTTATGAATTACACTAATTTTATAAGTTAATATGACATGTTAGGAATGATTTAATTAAATGTTTTCTATGTAATCATTCTGTTATGAGTTTCAAAAAAATCAACTATTGAATAGTGTCAAAATTGACATAAAAGAGTTTTTAAAACAAATATTATATTATTAATTGATATTAAATTCCTAAAAATCTAAGGATAGGCCAAGATACTTATATCATGATAGTTGTATCATTAATGGACCACTTGGGGGCCTTTTGGATGTATATAGTATGTTTATTAACTATATAATATAAAAATAACAAGTGACATGGAAAGTGTCAAACTAATTAACTAAGAGTTAAAACTAAAAGATAAGGTTAATATAGTAACCCAAACCTGTCTAAATTATATTGGTTGAATTTTTTTAGACCTATCCCCACCATAATATTTAAATAATCCACTTTGGAGGCATTAGAAACCAAATATGAATTTATTATATAATAATATTTCTAGCTTTTCCAAATGTGCCCCTCACCCCTCTTATAAAAGGGCACTCCCCTTCTCATTACAAAACACCTTCAAACCCTTTTGGTTCGGCCAAAATCTGCCCAAATACACTCTCAACGCCCCTCAATACAACCTAGAGGCCTTAGTTTTATCAGAAAGCCAACCAAAGGAGCCCTTTTGATCAAATCAAAACGAAGAACCCAGAGAAGAGGTAATGTTTTCACCACCCTTTTTCAAATTCATTTCTTCTTCCACTTCTTCTTTCTTTTTTATTACCATTATAAAATAATAAATCCAGTATCTTATATATACTGTTATGTTATTATAAATATGTAACAACCATATTCAGTATTCTATCCACCCTTTGAATAACATGTCACCATACGTGCGTACATACGGCTTACCGTCTCCACATCGTGGTGTAATTATTATTCAATATATTATTATTTGGATGGATATAATAATGATGTGTAACTCATGTAAATAATAAATATAACATGATAATGATTCTGTATATATGATATACTATCCAATTATATATTATTTTAATATCAAAAGAATGATATTGTCGCTCGTGCGTACGTACGGACTACCGTCTCCACGAATGCGATGAGATTCATTCTCCAGCGTATCCATTCAAGTATAATTATCAATTGATGATTTAAAAATAATGTTTAAGGAATTTATATCATTCTGGATATGAATAAGATACAACCTATTCATGACAAACATGGCTTACATAACAAAACATATAAAATAAAACGAGTAAGTTAACACCCGAAACGACGATAATACTAAGATATTATTAGCAAAGCAATGCTAAAAGATCATATATGATATCATATTAATATATATTATTCTTGTATAATTTAATAACAATTATTTCAGCATTATACAGGTGGTTAACCTACCCTCAACCAAGGAAATGTACATGGTATGTGTTTATTTCGCAATCTCTTCATTATCTGAGGTTGTTTATACGTAATAATCTACTGAGATTTCTTTATCATCCACATCCATGTTTCTTAAAAATGTATTTCAAAACATTTTTACTATTTAAATGAATATGGGATAATGTCATTTATACCATTGTTTGACTTTTTATAAGAGTTTTATAAAGGAATCATTCCGTCGTTTTCCAAACAAGGTTATTTTTAAACATTTCGACAGAATTAAGGTAAGAATGTTTTTTAACTTATACAGCGGGTGCGGTTATTTTACGCCGTAATAAAAACGTCGAAGCTTCCCTTACAAGCTTATAAGAATATTTTCAAAGAAAATGTTTTATTTTATAAATATATGACTCTTAAATGATTTCAAAATAGAAAGATATATTTCTCTAAAAAAAGTTTTGATTTCATCTATGTCAACATCCTTCGATGGATTTTACGCTTATTTGAAGCTGATTTATTATTATACAAAACTGCTATATTGTATTGAAAGTTTTTTGATATGTGTGACTGTGGATGTGTTATTTTTATACCATTCATGGTTTATAGATGAAGTATTTACATTTCATATGCTAGTTTTAATACGAATTTTTATGTTATGTTTAAACCTTTTCTTATGGGAATGCATTGGACTTAATATGTGATGGGTGTAGCCCGCTATAGCTCCTCGATGCATCGGTAGGTCTCATGAGACAAACTATTGTCTTGTCACAAAGCCTTGGAAAAATCTTATTTGTAGTCTTGGCATGAGGCCTTGGCTATGTGGTTATGATAGTCTGGCATAATGAATTCCAACATTATGAAAGTGGTTATTGATATTGCATGTGATTATTCGATTAGTAGAATATCCATGTGAATAAGTAAATGAAATTATTTCATTTTATTATTTCTATACTATGTTGATGTTCAAGTTTAAAAGGATTTTGTTTTAGTTATACATTGCCTTAAATGTTTATTCTTATTTATGAAAGTTTCCTCTATATTGTTATCCTTACTGGGCATTTGAGCTCACCCCTTTTCTAAGTTTTATTTTTCCCCGGATGTGAAGAAGTAATTTTTGAATGACCTGCAGGGATAGTATGTGGGGATATGGGTTTGGAATATAGAGACTATGTTTTTGTAGTATTGTTCCCCTTTATGATGTAATGTAAAACTTTATGAATATATCTAGTGTTTCCAAGGCTACTAAACCAATCGGTCTTTCGAGATTTGATCTTTCATGTGATCATGACAATGTAATGTAATAATACACCAACTCTGGGTAACTGGGTTCGGGGCATTACAGTTGGTATCAGAGGAAGTTTAGTACAATCCTTGGAAGCTAGATTTAGATAAACTCTGATTAGAGCACATAGATTTAAGATGGACTTTGAGGATTAGTATAAAATAACTTCCTATAATTTTGGTATTGTAGAGATTTTGTGAGTTTTCCAAGAAATACATCCTTGTCTGGATACGAGCAGGTAGAGGTGGCTCTGGCACAGATGTACCTAGGGGTAAAACCCGAAAACACCGCTTTGAGCTAGACTCGAACGGTAATTGGTGCACGACAACGGGCCTTGTTGCACTCTTGGTTACGACACTCCCGAGGGATATGCTTAGGATAACTCTCATTTTCATTACAAATCATTACGAAGGGTTTATGAGTATATACTTCCTCAAAGAAAACATTCTTATGATTATGGATTATATCCATAAATAGTTCAATTTATGTTAATTGTTTTATAAGTATGGGATTATGTATTTCGATTCATAAACGGATCTAGTTAATTTCATTGTTTAGAAATGGCGCCTAGTTGAAGAAATGGAAAATGTATCAATGCACGCACTCAATGTAGGGATTTCCCTCCTGCTCAACATAATTATAGTGGAGCTAGTGATGCAACTGGTGCTGATCAGCTAATCACCATACTGGGACAACTCACTCAGGTTATGAATAATAACCTTACCCGTATGGAGCACCCTGATCCGCAGCGTGGAGGATCAATGTTAGATCGATTCATGAGGCAACAACCACCAACTTTAAATGGGAGTACAAATCCCATAGTAGCTGAGCAATGGATAAATTCCCCGGAGAAAATATTTCAGGCTTTGGGGAGTAGTGAAAGGGAAAAAGTAATCATTGCAGTTTACCGACTCACTGGAGATTCTGATCAATGGTGGTCATTGATTGAATACATGAAGGAAGGTGATGAAGTATCAAATATGGAATGGGGGGGAGTTAAATGATCTGTTTTTAGAAAAAAACTTTCCTTGCGACCATCAAGCAGATATGGAAAGGCAATTTCTGAGTCTGAGACAAAAGGAGGATAAGAATGACACAAAGTATGAGGCTAACTTTACAAGGTTATCAAGGTATGATGGAGATTATATACATAACCCAAGAAGTAAGATTGATCGTTTCTTTGATGGGTTCGTTATTTATAGTGATGCATCGAAGAAAGGACTTGGTTGTGTCCTTATGAAGAATGATAGAGTTATTGCCTATGCATCACGACAGTTGAAAATTCATGAACAAAACTATCACACTCATGATCTCGAGTTAGCAGTTGTGATCTTTTCTTTCAATATATGGAGGCACTACCACTATGGTGAAAAATGTGATATTTATACTGATCACAAGAGTTTGAAGTATATTTTCTCACCAAAATAACTCAACATGAGGCAAAGGAGATGGCTTGAATTACACAAGGATTATGATTGTATGATACACTACCACCCGGGGAAAGCAAACAAGGTGGAAGATGCTTGGAGCAGAAAACACCATGGAGTTTTGAACGTGATGAGAATTGAAAGGGATCCAATTTTCATGGATCTAGTGAAGATGGACATGGGAATAACCAGGGAAGGTGAAACATCAATTCTTTTTAAAATGGTTGCCAAACCATCTTTACTAGAAAGGATTAAGAGTTATCGGACCGATGATGATGAATTTTAAAAGAAGATTAAAGCTGTGTATGATGAGAGATTGAGAGACTCTGTGTATGAAGAAGGAATTTTGAAATTCGGGAAGAGACTTTGTGTTCCCGATATACCTGATCTAAAAAGGGAATTTCTGGATGATGCTCATAGTTCCAATTTCTCTATTCACCCTGGGAGCACGAAAATGTATAGAGATTTGAAGGAACATTTTTGGTGGGACAACATGAAGAAGGAGATTGCTGATTTTGTGTCAAGATGTATGGTTTTTTCAATAAGTGAAAGCTGGAAGGCAAAATCCTGGAGGAGTCATGCAACCTCTTCCCATACCGGAGTGGAAATGGGACAATATTATGATGGACTTTGTCATGGTATTACCAAAGACTCCTAGAAGGAACGATGCAATATGGGTTATTGTTGATCGTCTTACCAAGTCTGCACATTTTCTTGCTATAAGAGAAGGTCTACCCCTGGAACGTCTAGCAAGACTATATATTAATGATGTTGTGAGACTTCATGGAGTACCCCAATCGATTATCTCTGATCGTGATCCCCGTTTTACTTCAAGGTTCTGGAAAAGTCTCCAAAAATCCCTGGATACTGAACTTCATTAGAGCACTGCTTACCACCCTCAAACGGATGGACAATCAGAACGAACTATTCAAACCATAGAAGACATGTTGAGATCATTCTCACTTGACTTTCATGGTATGTGGGATCAATATTTACCTCTGGTAGATTTTTACTATAACAATAGCTTCCATTCGAGTATTCATATGGCACCATATGAAGCGTTATACTGAAAGAGATGTCTCACACCAACCTATTGGGATGACGTTGGTGAAAGAAAACTTGTAGGTCCAGAACTGGTAGAGGAAACAATGGAAAAGGTGAAGGTAATCCAAAATCACATCAAAGCAGCTCAAAGTAGGAAGAAGAGCTATGCTGATAATCAAAGGAAGGATTTGGAATTTCAATTTGGTGATCATGTTTTCCTGAAGGTATCTCCATGGAAGGGAGTTATACATTTTGGTAAGAAATGAAAATTGAGTCCTAGGTACATCAGACCTTTCAAAATTCTAGAACGAATTGGGGTTGTAGCTTACCGATTGGCAATGCCGCCAAGTCTCTCCAAAGTTCACGATGTGTTCCACGTATCTTTATTGAGGAAATACATGCCTGACCCAACGCATGTACTAACCTATGAGGAATTGGAACTAGAACCCGATCTGTCTTATTGCGAAGAGCCGGTTAAGATTCTTGATACGAGAGAACAAGTACTGAGAAACCAGATGACGTGTCTGGTAAACGTTTTGTGGAGAAACCATAAGATGGAAGAGGAAACATGGGATCCCGAGGAACTTATGATGAAGAACCACCCGAGTCTATTCATGCGGTAGTATTCTGGAAATTTCCAGGACGAAATTATTTGAAGGAGGGGAGAATGTAACATCCCAAGCTTCTACGGTATGTTTCTCTTTGAATAATGTGATAGCGTGTGTTGTATGCAACATCGAGTTCTAACACACCACAACCAATCAAACTAGACATTATGAATAGTAATACCTCCTTTTTGAAATTATATATATTTTATATTTCAAAATGGACATCAATTTTGGTTTTGGAATAGCGAAATTATCCTAAGTTGAATTTTTTGTATTTTTCTGAGAACTTCAAATTTTTATAAATAGTGAAAAATTCTTAAAAACATCTTTTTTAATAAAAATAATTTATAGTGATAAAATATATTATTGAGTGGTTTTAAAGTATAATTAGAATTTATTTTTACCATTTTATCCAATGGTGTTCATTAGAATTGATTTCACTTTGAAATTGGACCTAAACAATTGTCATTCTTTTAGTATATATTGTTTCTTAAAAACACGCTATTTGTTGTAACAGCGGGAATTAATAATATAATTAATTAATTCAACTTATATGTTTGTAATTTTTTAAAATAGACATCATTTTTGAATTCGGAATATCAATTATAGCTTAGGGTGAATTTTTTCATTGTTCTGAAAAACTTCAATTTTTGATGAATAGTGAAACTACTAAGTGGTAGTTAAAAAAAACTAAATTTTTCATTAAACATAATTTTACCACTTCTGTGAATGGAATTTAGAAATTCCGAGAGACACGGTAAATATCAAGAAGTAAAATGTGGTTAAATGAGATGAAAATAATTTTTGGTGAATAGTAACTTTTTACTTTTATTTACCACGGTTAAAAGTAAATTTGGTAATTAAGGGTAAAAATGATATTAATATTACCCAAAAACATGTCCTAATTCTATTGAACAAGTGTATCTCGACCAAAAATAACCTTAGGGATAAAATATTATCATATAGGTCCAATTGGATTAGATTAGGACATTTATTATTATTTAATTCAAAGAAGGGTTAAAAGAGATAAAATCAAAGTTTATTTACTTAATAATTTTTAATATAGGGTTATACATAAGATAAATTCAATTGTAAATATTCATTAGAAATATAATAAAATTTCATACATAATGATATTTTATTTATAATTTTTAGAGTTTAAATAATTTAATTTATTTATGACACAATGATGATGCAGTAATTACCATAATAGTGACAAATTAAAATAATTGATATTATAAATACCCAAATAAATATAATTTGAGACTTTTTATGAATTACACTAATTTTCTATGTTAATATGACATTTCAGAAATGATTTAATTAAAAAAATTTCGATGTAATCATTCTGTTATGAGTATCAAAAAAATCAACTATTGAATAGTGTCAAAATTGACATAAAAGAGTTTTTTAAAAAATTATTATATTATAAATTGATATTAAATTCCTAAAAATCTAAGGTTCAGCCAAGAGACTTATTTCATGATAGGTGTATCATTAATGGACCACTTGAGGGTCGGTTGGATTTATATAGTATGTTTATTAACTATATAATATAAAAATACAAAGTGACATGGTAAATGTCAAACTAATTGACTAAGAGTTAAAACTAAACGATAAGGTTAATATAGTAACCCAAACCTGCCTAAATTCTATTGATTGAATTTTTTTCGTCCTATCCCCTCCTTAACATTTAAATAATCCACTTTGGAGCCACTATAATCCGAATATGAATTTGTTATAAAATAATATTTCTAACTTTTCCAAAGGTGCCCCTCACCCCTCTTATAAAAGGGAACCCCCCCCACCCTTCTCATTACTTCACACCTTCAAAGCCTTTTTTATTGGCCATCCTCTGCCCAAATACTCTCTCAACTTCCCTAACTATAACCTAGAGCCCTTAGTTTGATCGGAAAGCCAACCTAAGGAGCCTGTTTGATCAAATAAAAAGGATGAACCCGAAGAAGTTGTAATGTTTTCACAACACTTTTTCAAATTCATTTCTTCTTCCACTTCTTCTTTCTTTGTTATTACCATTATAAAAAACTAACTACAGTATCTTATATATATTGTGATGTTATCATAAATATGGTACAACCATATTCATTATTCTATCCACCATTTTAATAACATTTCACCATACGTGCGTACGTACGGCTTACCATCTCTACATCGTGGTGTAATTGTTATTCAATATATTATTAGTTGGATGGGTATAATAATGATGTGTAACTCATGTAAATAATAAATATAACATGATAATTATTCTGTATATATGATATACTATCCAATTATATATTATTTTAATATCAAAATAATGATATTGTCGCTCGTGCGTACGTACGGACTACCGTCTCCACGAACGCGATGAGATTCATTCTCCATCGTATCCATTCAAGTATAATTATCAATTGATGATTTAAAAATAATGTTTATGGACTCGATATCATTAGGGATATGAATACGATACAACCTATCCATGAAAAACATGGCTTACGTAACAAAACATATAAAAGAAAACGAGTAAGTTAACACCTGAAATGATGATAATACTAAGATATTATTAACAAACAAATGTTAAATGATAATATATGATATCATATTAATATATATGATTCTTGTATAATTTTATAACAATTATTTCACCATTATACAGGAGGTTAACCTACCCTCAACAGAGGAAAAGTAAAAGGTAAGGGTTTATTTCGCAATCTCTTCATTATCCGAGGTTCTTTATACGTAATAATCTACTCGGATTTCTTTATCATCCACATCCATGTTTCTTAAAAATGTATTTCAAAACATTTTTTTATTTAAAAGAATATGTGTTAAAGTCATTTATACCCTTCTTTGACTTTTTATAAGATTTTTATAAAGGAATCTTTTCGTCTTTTTCCAAACAAGGTGCTTTTTAACCTTTTCGACAAAATTAAGGTAAGAATGTTTTTTTAACTTATACAGCGGGTGCGGTTATTTTCCGCCATTATAAAATCGTCAAAGCTTCCCTTACAAGCTTATAAGAATATTTTTCAAAGAAAATGTTTTATTTTATAAATATATTAATCTTAAATTATTTCAAAATACAAAGAGATATTTCCCTAAAAAGAGTTTTGATTTCATCTATTTCAACATCCTTTGATGGATTTTACGCTTATTTGAAGTTGATTTATTATTACACAAAACTTCTATATTGTATTGACGGTTTTTTGATATGTTTGAATGTGGATGTGTTATTTTTATACCATTCATGTTTTATGGATGATGTATTTACATTTCGTATGATAGTTTTAATACGAATATTTATGTTCTGTTTAATCCTTTTCATATGGGAATGCATTGGACTTAATATGTGACGGGTGGAGCCCGCTATAGCTCCTCGAGGAATCAGTAGGTCTCATGAGACAAACTAGTGTCTTCGCACAAGGCCTTGGAAAAATCTTATTTGTAGTCATAGCACGAGGCCTTGGCTAAGTGGTTATGATAGTCTGGCATTATGCATTCCATCATTATGAAATTGGTTATTGATATTTCATGTCATTATTAGATTAGTTTAATATCCATGTGAATAAGTAAATGGAATTATTTCATTTTATTTTTGCCATACTATGTTGAACTTCATGTTTAAAAGGCTTTTGTTTTACTTATACATTGCCTTTAATGTTTATTCTTATTTATGAAAGTTTCCGCTATATTTTTATCCTTACTGGGCATTTGAGCTCACCCATTTTCTATGTTTTATTTTTCCCAGGATGTGAAGAAGTAATTTATGAATGACCTACATGGATAGTATGTGGGAATATGAGTGAGGAATATGGAGACTATGTTATTGTAGTAGTTTTTTCAATTTAAGATGTAATTTAAAACTTTATGAATATATCTAGTGTTTCCAAGGCTACTAAACCAATCAGTCTTTCGAGATTTTATCTTTCTTGTGATCATTCCAATGTAATGTAATAATGCACCGACTCTAGGTAATTGGGGTCGGGGTGTTACACTACAACATCCTGAATTACCATAAAACCATATTTATTACATTCATGATCCCTTATTCCTTAAAGAATAATGTATATACTCCTTCAATCCAAAAATGTTTTAAACTCCAACAATGATGGAATATACAAATCATTAATCAGTTTCAAGGAACTCCAGAATATCCAATATAATTTATCCAAATCAATCATGTATTATTCAAAAATCACTACCTCGGTATCAAAACTATATTATTGTTTATCATTCTCTCAACCATATATTTTCCAAAAATCTAACCTGATATTGAGTCACCTTTCATGGTTCCACACAATCTCAAGTCCTTAATGAAATAGTACTGCAGTACAGTCCTTATATACTCTATAATTATTATAACCATTAAATCTTTGATACAATACTCAAATAGCATAATTCTATAATAACAACATAAGAACTCTAATCATTCCATCTCATCTGTGGTAGTATCATAACATGATTATTATCAAATAGAATCATTTGGGGCATACTCTGATGATTTAGATATTGGTTTGTGTAGTGTCCCAAATCTTTGAAGATGAAGCATTGTACATTTGTAACCTTTTTCTTACCCTTGCAGTCACGTACAAGGTCCCGTTTTTTCCACAATTATATCAAACTCTCATTCCCTTCAGGCAAGTTTCAGGGTGTTTCTTTCCACAGTTATCCAATATGGGAAAATTCTTCTTTTCCCTCTTCCCTTTATCCATCTTTCTCTCTTCCATCCTTTTCTTCTCTAGCTTCCCTTCAAATCCATAGGAATCAGAGAACTCATTCCTTATCTTATCAACACATGATATTATTTCATCGTATGATGATAATACGAGGGAGACTATTTCCCTTCTAAATGATTGCTTAATACCATGAATGATATGATCTTTCTTACTCTTTGGATCATGCGTATTGTTGGAGTTCTCATTCATTCTACTGGGCGCCATTTCTAAACAATGGCATACACTAGATTAGTTTGTGAATAGAAATACATGATCCCAAACATATAAAACACTTAATATAAAATAAACAGTTTATAGATATATCCACATCATAAAAATGTCTTCTTTGAAAAAGTATATACTCATAAACCCTTCATAATGGTTTGTAAAGAAAATGAAAATTTTCCTAAGCATATCCCCCGGGAGTGTCGTAACCAAGAGTGCAGCAAGGCCCTTTGTCGTGCACCAGTTCCCGTTGGAGTCTTGCTCAAAGTGGTGTTTTTGGGTTTTACCCCTAGGTATATCTGTGCTAGAGATGCCTCTACCTTCTCATATCCAGAAAGGGATGTATTTCTCGAAAAACTCACAAAATCTCTACAATATAAAAATTCTAGGAAGTTCTTCTCTACTAATCCTCAAAGTCTATCTTAGGGCTATGTGCTCTAATCCGAGTTTATATAAATCTAGCTTCCAAGGTTAATTCTAAACTTCCTCTGATACCAACTGTAATGCCCCGACCCTAGCTACCCAGAGTCGGTGCATTATTACATAACATTGGAATGATAACAAGGAATCAAGCCACAATGGACCGATCAGTTTAGCAGTCTTGGAAAATAGATTACATAAATTAACATTACATTACAATTTCAAACATAAAACACAGTGTAAATAGTTTTTTGAGAATGCCATTATTCCCCTTTAGCTTAAACCAGCATATCAATCACAATACACTTCTTGGAATCCTGGAAAAAATAAAACATATAAATGGTTGTGCTCAGATGCTCAGTAAGGGTAATAATATAGCAGAATCTTTCATAAATAAACATAAACATTTAAGGCAATGTATAACTAAAACAAAAGCCTTTTATACTTGAACTTAAGCCTAATATGGAAAAGATAAAATTAAATAATTCCATTTACTTTTTCACATGGATATTCTACTAGTCGAATAATCACATGCAATATCAATAACCACTTTCATAACGATGGAATGCATAATTCCAGACTATCATAACCACGTAGCCAAGGCCTCGTGCCAAGACTACAAATATGATTTTTTCAAAGGCTCATGCCAAGACACTAGTTTGTCTCATGAGATATACCGATGCATCGAGGAGTTATAGTGGGCTCCACTCGTCACTTACTATGTCCAATGCATTCCTCATATGAAAAGTTCTAAACATAACATAAACATTCGTATTAAAACTAGCATACGAAATTTCAATACTTTAACCATAAACCATGAATGCTATAAAAATAACCCATCCACAGTCAAACATATCACAAAACCTTCAACACAATATGGAAGATTTGTATCATGATAAATCAACTTCAAAACATGTTTAAAATCCATTAATGAATTTTGACATAGATGAAAATTATTTTTAAAACTCTTTGAGAGAAATACCACCTTTTCATGAAAACATTTTAAAGTCAAAAAATTTAGAAAAGAAGTCATTTAATGACATTTTTTAATCAATGTGTCCCATAACAATTTGAATCTTTTGAAATGAATTAACATTTTAAAATCTTTCATGTTCAAATAAATAATTCCTTAAAAACCATTTTGAAGACATGGACATTAAAGAGAAAGATTTAGAAGAATAAATATTTAAAACATTTCAAATGATGTTTTAATAAAAAGTCCCTAAAAATATTTCCTTTGAAAACACTTTCATAAAACATGGACTTGGATAATAAATATGTCCAAGTAGATACTTACGTAAAAACAACCTCGGATAATAAAGAGATTGTGAAATTAACCCTTATCAATTTGGTAACTTACAAAACATACACCACATGAAAGAGGTATCATACAATGAATATTTAAATACACATAAATTAAAGTGTATTACACAAATAATAAAATTATAGGAAGTACATACACCACACAAAAGTTAATAGTGGCAATATGGCATGAATCTCACAGGAATAAGGAGTGAGATGAATACCCCTTACCTTTTACTTTTCCTTGATATTGTGTATGTTAACCTCTTGTATAATAGTTAAATCGTTGTTATTAAGTTATAATAGAATCATATTCAAAAATATGATATCATATATGATATTTTAATATTTCTTTGTTAATAATATTTTAGTATTATTGTCAATTCGGGTGTTAACTGATTTTTTCCCTTTATATGCTTCGTTACGTAAGCCATGTTTTTACGGATAGGTTGTATCTTATTCATATCCAGAATGATATAAATTTCTTAAACATTACTTTTAGTCATAAAACGATAATTAGTCTTTAATGGATATGTAGGGGAAATGAATCTCATCGCGTTCGTGGAGACGGTAATTCGTACGTACGCACGAACGCTACTTCTATTTCATTTTTCATTTTAAAGGTAATAAAAACCAAATGATACATAATTATATTATTATTCCAGTATAATATTATATCTTTTATTTGTTAATTACGTTCATTAACACCATCCTTTATACGTTCCATGTATGGTATGAATGAGTCATATTACTTTGAGGGGGCCGTTGTTTTCACTTTCCTCAAATGTAATTGTCGTATATATATACAACATAAAACAAATAATGGTAAGATATAGAATGGAATTACAGAAGATTATATATAAAATAAATATCATTAATATCATATTTAATTATATTTCCATCATAATTTCCACCATGAGAGGTGATAAGAGGTAATTGAACAATCATCGCTTCGTGAGGCGTTTGGTTTCCATCCACAGAAACATTATGTTCTTCACCCATTATATGGAGGACTGTGTAAGTGTAGTTATAATACTTATAATAAAAATATCCTAGTATATTTATGATACTAGTTTTGTTACAAAATAAAATAATAATAAGAGTTTAGGGGTTGGAGAAGTAAAATAAAATAAAAGAATCTAAGAGAAATTGTTACCTTTAATTTGGGTAACTTCCTTTGGTTTGAACCAAAAAGGACTCTTGAAGTGCCTTCTGCCTATGTTAATGCTTTTAATAGGAGTATAGGGATATAGGGAGCTTAAATGGGCAGAGTTTGGACGAGACAAAGGCTTTAGAGGTGTGAGGAATTGGTTATAAGTGAATCCTTTTATAAGGGGGAGGAGGGGCTCTTTAGGAAAAACTTAAAGTATTATTTTTTAATAAATTCGTATTCGGTTTCTAATGAGTCCAAAGTGGATTATTAAAAGCCTAAGGAAGGGATGGGTCTAAATCCTTTCAACCAATAGATTTTAGATAGGTTTCGGTTATTATATTAACCTTATATTTTATTTTTAACTCTAGGATAATTAGTTTGACACTTACCATGTCACATTGTATTTTTATATTATATAGTTAATAAACTTACTATATACCAACAAGTGATCCCCAAGTGGTCCATTTATGATACAAATATCATGATAAAAGTCCTTTTTCTGAACCTTATACTTTTAGGAATTTAATATCAATTAATAATATAATATTTGTTTTAAAAACTCTTTTATGTCAAATTTGACATTATTTGGTATTTGATTTTTGTGAAACTCATAAGAGCATGATTACTTCAAATAAAGTTAATTAAATCAATACTAACATGTCATATTAACCTATAAAATTATTATAATTCATTAATAGTCTCAAATAATATTTATTTGGGTTTTTATAATATCAATTATTTTAATATTTCACTAATAATGTATTTACTGCATCATCATTGTGTCATAAATGAATTAAATTATTTAATGACTAAAAACTATAAATAAAATAAATTTATCTATGAAATCTTTTTATCTTTCTAATTAATATTTATTGTCGAAAATATAACATATATAACCCTATGTAAATTTTTTTTTCTAAATGGTATAGGCTTATGTCATTTTTGTATTTACTTTAACATAATTAATATAAATTGTCATTATTACTTACAAGTGGATCCATGGGGTCCCAAAATCGACCCAAATATACCCCCGGTAGGACAAGTATCAACCAATAGGGTTACGACACGTTTTATGGTAATTTAGTATTATTATAATATTATTGTTTTACCCTTATTTACCGGATTTACCCATTAACCATGGTAAATAAAATATTTACCGAAATAATTATACAAAAAGTATAAAAATAAAAGTTACCAATTTACACAATTTGGAAATCCTTATTCCAAATATTCAGTCATTTTTTCCAAATTCAAAACAAATAAGTGGCTGAAATTAATTAAAAATTAATTCCTACTGTCAAAACAAAAAACTGTGTTTTTAAGAGATAATAACTATCAAAAGATTGACACTTGTTTATGCCTGGTTTAAATGTGAAATTATGTAAAATGAATAAAATTGTATTAAAAGGTAAAAATATAATCTAAATATACTTTAAAACCACTCAAATTAATAATTATCACTATTAATTATTTCGATTAAAAAAAATTTAATAAAAATTTAGTAATTTTCAATATTCATCATAATATAAAAGTTATCTAAATAGTACCAAAATTTCATCCTAGGATAATTTAGATATTCCTAATCCAAAGTGAAGTACATTTTGAAATATATAATGTATAAAATTTCAAAAATTAGGTATTACTATTCATAAGATCTAGTTTTATTGGTTGTGCTGTGTGTTATAACTCAAAGTTGCGAACAAAACACGCTACTGTATTATTCAAAGAAAAGTGTACCTAGGAAGCTTGGGGTGTTACATTGTTAATTTTTGATTTCCCAATTCTAAAGAATAATTTTTTTTACTCAAATTGAATATATAAACGTTTTAAAATATTCGATTTAAAAAGAGTTCACCATTAAAAGTCCGTAAAAGTTTATTTTTGAAAAATACATCTTTTAACTGAAAAAAATGAATTTGTTATTATATTATTTCTAAGAAACTCATAATATGGATTCTAAAATTATAAGGATTATATAAATTTCAAAATTCAGTTAATACTATTCATAACCTTTTTTGAACGGCAAGTTTGGTAATTCATGGTGCGCTTGAACTCGGTGATGTGTGTAGTGCAAGTTATTGAATTATTTTTAAAGAAATAACGGACTATTAAATCATGGGTTGTTACATTATCCATTCATTCAATAAATTTCATCCTTGAAATTTGAAAAAAAATTGAAAATAAAAGGGTGAAAATAGAAAATATCTTTGTGGGAAAACTCGCATCGGAAATTGGGTTAATAAAATTTAGTCTTAATAATAGGAAAAGTGAAATGAAAGGGTCACCACCAAATTAAGATCTCTATAAGGAGAAAATTGGTGGAAATTAAAGACATATAACTGGAGGAAAACGTAAATATTTATAGGTAGTGATTGGGGTCATCAATCACAAACAAGTTTAAAATTGAGGTCATTAAATTCATCAATCTATGATGATTTGCAATACCATTGGTTCAACAAAACATAAGGTATTAGGATAACACGTTTTTTATTTTAGGATACCTTAAATAAATTATAAGAATTAATTTTTTCATAGAATAAGAGAAGAAGAAAAATAAATTCTTGACAAGTAGAGTTCCATCCTTTAGCTAATTTCTACCACAAACTCATCTTTCACTCTAAAAGATAATAGAACATAAAAAATATTATATTTATCCTATTCCTATAGGCTTCCAAAAAAATAAATTTATAATTTATCTACCATATCTTTAAAAAAACTACATTATTTAACCCAGGACATCACATGGGCTAGTGGTAGGTGATACACCCTTGTCGCCTTTCGGTTGCGGGTTCAAGTCTCGTGGCCTTGCCGAACGCGACGAGTTGTCGCCCGACCTCCGGAATGTCCTTTTATAGTAATATAAAAATAATCCAAACAAGAACTATCCAAAATAATTCATTCCAAAATTTATAAGGAAGGTAAACTCAATGAAGATCCATTTTCCACATAATAACTTGTGAAAACATTCATCATGTATTATTTTTAAACACTGCAACATCCTGAATTACCATAAAACCTTATTGATTACATTCATGATCCCTTATTCCTTAAAGAATAATGGATATAATCCTTCAATCCAAAAATGTTGTAAACTCCAACAATGATGGAATATACAAATCATTAATCAGTTTCAAGGTAGTCAAAAATATCCAATATAATTTATCCAAATCAATCATGTATTATTCCAAAATCACTACCTCGGTATCAGAACCATAATATGGTTTATCATTATCTCAACCATATATTTTCCAAAAATCTAACCTAAAATTGAGTCACTTTTCATGGTTCCACACAGTCTCAAGTCCTTAATGAAATAATACTGCAGTACAATCCTTATATACTCTATAATTATTATAACCAGTACATCTTTGATACAATACTCAAATGACATTATTATTTAATAACAACATAATAACTCTAATCATTCCTCCTCATTTGTGGTAGTATCATAACATGATTATTATCCAATAACATCATTTGAGGCATACTCTGATGAATTGGACATTGGTTTGCATAGTGTCCCAACTCTTTGCAGATGAAGCATTGTACATTTGTAACCTTCTTCTTACCCTTGTAGTCGCGTACAAGGTGTCCTTTTTGTCCATAATTATATCAATATCCCATTCCCTTCAGGAAAGTTCAATGGTGTTTCGTCCCACAGTTATCCAATATGGGAAAAATCTTCTTTTCCCGCTTCCCTTTATCCATCTTTCTCTTTTCTATCCTTTTCTTCTCTTGCTCCCCTTCAAATCAATAGGACTCAGAGAACTATTTACTTATCTTATCAACAAATGATATTATTTCTTCATATGATGATAATACGAGGGAGATTATTTCCCCTCTAAATAATTTCTTAATACCATGAAAGATATGATCTTTCTTAATCTTTGGATCATGCGTATTATTGGAGTTCTCATTCCTTCTAATGGGCTACATTTCTAAACAATGGCATACACTAGATTTTTTTGAATATAAATACCGGATCCCAAACATATAAAACACTTAACATAAATTAAACAGTTTATGTATATAATCCATATCCTAAAAATCTATTCTTTGAAAAAGTATATACTCATAAACCCTTCATAATGGTTTGTAAAGAAAATGAGAATTTTTATAAGCATATCCCCCAGTAGTTTCTTAACCAAGAGTGCAGCAAGGTCCGTTGTCGTGCACCAGTTCCCGTTCGAGTCTAGCTCAAAGCGGTGTTTTCAGGTTTTACCCATAGGTACATCTGTGCTAGAGCCGCCTCTACCTGCTCATATCCAGATAGGGATGTATTGCTTGGAAAACTCATAGAATCTATTCAGTATCAAAATTCTATGAAGTTATTCTCTACTAATCATCAAATTCAATATTAGGGATATGTTCTCTAATCAGAGTTTATCTAAATCTAGATTCCATGGTTACTGCTAAACTTCTTCGGATACCAACTGTAATTCCCCGACCCCATCTACCTAGAGTCAGTGCATTATTACATAACATTGGCATGATTACAAGGAATCAAGTCCTGAAGGACCGATCGGTTTATCAGTCTTGGAAAATAGATTACATACATTATCATTACATTAATATTTCAAACATAAAAAAATAGAAAAAATAGTTATTTGAGAATTCCATTATTCCCTTTATCGTAACCCTGTATATCAATCACAATACACTACTTGGAATCGTGGGAAAATTAAAACACAGAAAGGGGTGAGCTCAGATACTCAGTAAGGATAATAATATAGCGGAAACATTCATAAATAAACATAAACATTTAAGTCAATGTATGACTAAAACAAAAGCCTTTTAAACTAGAACTTCTGCATAATATGGAAAAGATAAAATTAAATAATTCCATTTACTTATTCACATGGATAATCTATAAGTCGAATAATCACATGAAATATCGATAACCACATTCATAATGATGGAATGCATAATTCCAGAATATCATAACCATGTTGCCAAGGCCTCGTGCCAAGACTACAAATAATATTTTGTCAAAGCCTCGTGCCAAGACACTAGTTTGTCTCATGAGACCTACCAAAGCATCGAGGAGTTATAGCGGGCTCCCCCTGTCACATACTAAGTCCAATTCATTCCTCATATGAAAAGGTCTAAACATAACATAAACAGTCGTATTAAAACTAGCATACGAAATTTCAATACTTTACCCATATGCCATGAATGCTATAAAAATAACACATCCACAGTCAAACCTATTAAAAAACCTTCAACACAATATGGATGATTTTTATTATGATAAATCAACTTCAAAACAATTTAAAAACCCATTAATGAATTTTGACATAGATGAAAATTATTTGTAAAACTCTTTGAGAGAAAAACCCCCTTTTCATGAAAACATTTTAAAGTCAGACAATTTAGAAAAGAATTCATTTAAAGACATTTTTTAACCAAATTGTCCCATACCACATTGAACCATTTTAAAGGAATTAACATTTTAAAAACATTCATGCCCATATAAATAATTCCTTAAAAACCATTTTGAAGACACTGACATTAAATGAAACGATTTAGAAGAATAAATATTTAAAACATTTGAAATGATGTTTTAGAAAAAAGTCCCTAAAATTTATTTCTTTGAAAACTCTTTCATAAAACATGGACATGGATAATAAATATTTCCTAGTAGATACTTACGTAAAAACAACCTCGGATAATAAAGAGATTGTGAAATTAACCATTACCAATTTGGTATCTTATGAAACATACACCCCATGAAAGTGGTATTATACAATGAATATGTAAATAAACATAAATTAAAGTGTATTTCACAATAAATATAATTATAGATAGTACATACACCACACAAAAGGTAATAGTGGCAATATGGCATGAATCTCACAGGAATAAGGAGTGATATGAAAACCCCTTACCTTGTTATTTTCCATGATAGTGTGTATGTTAACCTCCTGAATAATAGTTAAATAATTGTTATTAAATTATACCAGAATCATATTCAAAAATATGATATCATATATGATCTTTTAATATTTCTTTGTAAATAATATTTTAGAATTATCGTCGTTCCGAGTGTTAACTGATTTTTTTTCCTTCAAATGCTTCGTTACGTAAGCCGTGTTTGTTATGGATAGGCTGTATATTATTCATATCTAGAATGATATAAATTCATTAAACATTAATTTTAATCATCAAACGATAATTAGTCTCTAATAAATATGATGGGGAAATGAATCTCATCGCGTTCGTAGAGATGGTAATCTGTACGTACGCACGAACGCTACTTCCATTTCATTTTTCATTTTAAAAGGAATAAAAACCAAATGATACATAAGTATATTATTATTCCAGTATAATATAATATCTTATATTTGTTACATAATTTCATTAACACCATCATTTATACGTTCCATGTATGGTATGAACGAGTCATATCACTTTGAGGGGGCGATAGTCCGCACTTCCTCAAATAAAATTATCGTATATATATACAACATGAAACGAATAATGGTATGATATAAAATGTAATTATAGAAGAATATATATAATATAAATATCATTAATATCATAGTTATTATAGTTCCATCATAATGGCCACCATGAGAGGTGATAAGAGATAATTGAACAATCATCGCTTCGTGAGGCGTTTGGTTTCCATCCATAGAAACATTATGTTCATCACCCATTATATAGAGGAGTGTGTAAGTGTAGTTATAATACTTATAATAACAATTTACTACTATAATTATGATATTGGTTTTGTTACAAAAAATAATAATAAAAACAGTTTAGGGGATGGAGAAGTAAAATAAAAGAAAAGAATCTTAGAGAAAGTGTTACCTTTAATTTGGTTAACTCTCTTTGGTTTGAACAAAAAAGGACATTAAAGTGCCTTATTCCTATGGTAAGGATTCTAATAGGAGTATAGTTATGTAGGGAGCTTAATTGGGTAGAGGTTTAATGATCCAAAAGGCTTGAGAGGTGTGAGGAATTGGTTACAAGTGGTTTCCTTTTATAAGGGGTAGGAGGGGCTCTTTATGAAAAACATAAAGTATTATTTTATAATAAATTCATATTCAGTTTCTAATTGTTCTAAAGTGGATTATTCAAATACTAAGGAAGATATTGGTATAAATACTTTTAAATAATATATTTTTGATAGGTTTGGGTCAATATTTTAACCTTATCTTTTAGTTTTAACTCTTGGTTATTTAGTTTGACACTTACAATGTCACTTTGTATTTTTATATTATATAGTTAATAAACATACTATATACCGCCCAGAGACCCTCAAGTGGTCCATTAATGACACACCTATCATGATACAAGTCCATTTTTTAAACCATAGGTCTTTATGAATTTAATATCAATTAATAATATAATGTTTGTTTTAAAAACTCTTTTATGTCAATTTTGACATTATTTGGTATTTGATTTTTGTTGAAGTCATAACAGCATGATTAATTCGAACAAAGTAAATTAAATCAATAATAACATTTCATATTAACCTATAAAATTCGTGTAATTCACTAAAAGTCTCAAATTATATTTATTTGGGTATTTATAATATCAATCATTTTAATATTTCACTAATAATGTAATTATTGCATCATCAATGTGTCATAAATTAATTTAATTATTTAAAGTATAAAAATTATAGATAAAATACGCTTATGTAGGATATATTTCTAACTTTCTAATGAATATTTATAGTCTAAAATATAACATATATAACCCTATGTAAAAATTTATTTTCTAAAAGATATAGGTTTATGTCATTTTTGTATTTACTTTAACTTAATTAATATAAAGTGTCATTATCACTTACAAGTGGATCCTGGGGTCCCAAAATCGTCCCAAATATGACCATGGTTGGACATGTGTCAACAATTAGGGTTAAGACACGTTTTATGGTAATTTATTATTATTATTATTATTATATTATTATTTTTTTACCCGTATTTACCGGATTTACCATTTAACCCTGGTAAATAAAATATTTACCGAGGTAATTCGACAAAATGTCTAAAAATAAAAGTTAACTATTTAGACAATGTGTACATACTGATTCAAAATATGGAGTCAATTTTTCCAAATTCAAATGACAGAAGTGGAAAAAATTAATTTAAAATTAATTCCTGCTGTCAAAACAAAAAAGCGTGTTTTTAAGAGATAATAACTATCAAAAGATTGACACTTGTTTATGTCCAGTTTAAATGTAAAATTATGTACAATGAACAAAATTGTATTAAATGGTCGAAATATATTCTAAATATACTTTAAAACCACTCAAATTCATAATTTATCACTAATAATTAGTTCGATTAAAAAAGTTGTTTTTAATAAAAATTTAGTAATTTTCACTATTAATCAAAATATAAAAGTTATCCGAAATTACCAAAATTTCATCGTATGATAATTTCGATATTCTGAATCCAAAAATGAAGTCCATTTTGAAATATAAAATGTATAAAATTTCAAAAATTAGGTATTACTATTCATAAGGGCTAGTCTGATTGGTTGTGGTGTGTGTTAGAACTCAAAGTTGCATACCACACATGCTACTGTATTATTAAAAAAGAAGAGTACCGTGGAATCATGGGGTGTTACATTGTAAATTTTTGTTTTTCCTATTCTAAATAATACATTTATTTAGTAAAATTGAATATATAAAAGTTTTAAAATATTGGATTTAAAATGGGTTCACCATTAAAAGTTGGTAAAAGTGCATTTTTGAAAAATACTTCTTTAAGTTGAAAAAATTAATTTTTTCTTACATTATGTCTAAGAAACTCATAATATGGATTCTAAAATTATAAGGATTATATAAAGTTCAATATTCTGTTAATATTATTAATAACCTCTTTTGAACGGATAGTTTGGTAATTCATGGTCCGCTTGAACTCCATGTTGTGTGTAGTGCAAGTTATTGAATTATTTTTAATAAATAACGCACTATAAAATATTGGGGTGTTACATTCTCCCCTATATCAATAAATTACGTCCTATCAATTTGAAATTTTCCATTGAAAATAAGCGGTTCAAAATAGAAAATATCTTTATGGTAAAACCCGCATCGGAAATTGGGTTAATAAAATTTATTCTTAATAAGAGGAAAAGAGAAATGAAAGGGTCACCACCAAATTATGATATATATTAGGAGAAAACTGATGAAAATTAGAGACATATAATTGGCGGAAAAATGTAAATATTTATAGGTAGTGATTGAGGTCATCAATCACAAACAAATGTAAAATTGAGGTCCTTAAATTCATCAATCTATGATGATTTTAAATACCATCAGTTCAACAAAACATAAGGTACTAGATAACAAATTTTTTATTTTAGGATCCCTTAAATAAAGTATAAGAATTAATTTTTTCATAGAATAAGAGAAGAATAAAAATATATTCTTGACAAGTAGTTTTCCATCCATTAACTAATTTCTACCACAAACTCATCTTTCACTCTAAAAGATAACAGAACGTAAAAAAAATATTATATTTATCCTATTCGTATAGGCTTCCAAAAAAAAAGAATTTATAATTCATCTACCAGATGATTAAAAAACTACATTATTTAATCCAGGACATCACATGAGATACTGGTAGGGGATACACCTTTTTCGCCCTTCAGTTGCGGGTTCCAGTCTCGTGGCCTTCCCGAATGCTACAGGTTGCCGCCCGTCCTCCAGAATATCCTTTTATGGAAATCCAAAAATAACCCAAACTAGAACTATCCAAAATTCTTAATTCCAAAATTTATAAGGAAGGTAAACACAATAAAGATCCTTTTTCCGCATAATAACTTATGAACACCTTCATCATGTATTCTTTTAAAACACTGCAACATCCTGAATTACCATAAAATCTTATTGATTACATTCATGATCCCTTATTCCTTAAAGAATAATTGATATATTCCTTCAATACAAAAATTTTGTAAACTCCAACAATTATGGAATATACAAATCATTAATCAGTTTCAAGGTAGTCAAGAATATCCAATATAATTTATCTAAATCAATCATGTATTATTCTAAAATCACTAACTCTGTATCAGAACCATATTATGGATTATCATTCTCTCAACCATATATTTTCCTGAAATTTAACCTGCTATTGAGTTACTTTTCATGGATCCACACAATCTCAGGTCCTTAATGAAATAGTATTGTAGTACAATCCTTACATACTCTATAATTATTATAACCAGTGCATCTTTGATATAATACTCAAATGACATAATTCTTTAATAACAACATAAGAACTCTAATCATTCCTCCTCATCTGTGGAAGTGTCAAAACATGTTTATTATCCAATATCATCATTTGGGTCATACTCTGATGATTTGGTCATTGGTTTGGGTAGTGTCCCAACTCTTTACAGATGAATCATTGTACATTTGTAACCTTTTTCTTACACTTGCAGTCACGTACAAGGTGTCCTTTTTTACCACAATTATATCAGCCTCCCAATCCTTTCAAAAAAGTTCTAGGTTGTTTCTTCCCATAGTTATCACATATGGGAAAATTCTTCTTTTCCCTCTTCCCTTTATCCATATTTCTCTCTTCCATCATTTTCTTCTCTTGCTTCCCTTCAAATCCATAGGACTCAAAGAACTATTTACTTATCTTATCAACACATGATACTATTTCTTCATATGATGATAATACGTGGGAGACTATTTCCATTCTAAATGATTTCTTAATACCATAAAAGATATGATCTTTATTACTCTTTGGATCATGCATATTGATGGAGTCCTCATTCCTTCTATAGGGCGCCATTTCTAAACAATGGCATACACTAGAATAGTTTGTGAAAAGCAATACCTGATCCCAAACATATAAGACACATAACATATATTAAACAGTTTATGGATATAATCCATATCATAAAAATGTCTTGTTTGAGGAATTATATAATCATAAACCCTTCATAATGGTTTGTAATGAAAATGAGAATTATCCTAAGCATATCCCCTGGGAGTGTCGTAACCAAGAGTGTAGCAAGGCCCGTTGTCGTGCACCAGTTCACGTTCAAGTCTATCTCAAAGAGGTGTTTTTTGGGTTTTACCCCTAGGTACATCTTTGCCACAGCTGCCTCTACCTGCTCATATCCAGATAGGGATGTATTTATCGGAAAACATACAAAATCTCTACAATATCAAAATTCTAGGAAGTTCTTCTCTACTAATCCTCAATGTCTATCTTAGGGATATGTGATCTAATCAGAGTTAATCTAAATCTAGCTTCCCAGTTTATTGTTAAAATTCCTCTAATACCAACTGTAACGCCCCGAACCCAGTTACCTAGAGTCGATGCATTATTACATAACATTGTCATGATTACAAGGAATCATGTTCTGAAGGACTGATCGGTTTAGTTGTCTTTTAAAATAGATTACATACATTAACATTACATTACAATTTCAAACATAAAACACAGTGTAAATAGTTTTTTGAGAATTCCATTATTCTCTTTAGCTTAACATTGCATATCAATCATAATACACTTCTTGTAATCCTGGGAAAAATAAAACATAGAAAGGGGTGAGCTCAGATGCTCAGTAAGGATAATAATATAGCAGAAACTTTCATAAATAAACATAAAAATGTAAGGCAATGTATGACTAAAACAAAATCCTTTTAAACTTTAACTTCAGCATAAGATGGAAAAAGATAAAATGAATTAATTCCATTTACTTATTCACATGGATATTCTACAAGTCGAATAATCACTTGAAATATCAATAACCACTTTCATAACGATGTAAAGCATAATTCCAGACTATCATAACCATTTATTCAAGGACTCGTGCCAAGACTACAAAAAAGATTTTGTCAAGGCCCCGTGCCAAGACACTAGTTTGTCTCATGAGACCTACCGATGCATCGTGGAGCTATAGCGGTCTCCACCCGTCACATACTAAGTCCAATTCATTCCTCATATGAAAAGTTATAAACATAACATAAACATTCGTATTAAAACTAGCTTATGAAATGCCAATACATTACCTATAAACCATGAATGCTATAAAAATTACACATCCACAGTCAAACATATCACAAAACCTTCATCAAAATATGGATGATTTGTATCCTGATAAATCAACTTCAAAATAAGTTTAAAATCATGATGAATTTTGACATAGATATAAATTATTTGCAAAACTCTTTTAGAGAAATACCCCATTTTCATGAAAACAATTAAATGTCACACAATTTAGAAAATAAGTCATTTAAATACATTTTTGAGTCAATGTGTCCCATAACACTTTGAAACTTTTGAAAGGAATTAACATTTTAAAAACATTCATGTCCATATAAATAATTCCACAAAAATCGTTTTGAAGACATGGACATTAAAGAGAAAGATTTAGAAGAATAAATATTTAAAACATTTGAAATGATGTTTTATTAAAAGGGCCCTAAAAATAATTCCTTTGAAAAATATTTCATAAAACATGGACATGGATAATAAATATTTCCCAGTAGATACTTACCTAAAAACGACCTCGGATAATAAAAAGATTTTGAAATTAACCCTTACTAATTTGGTAACTTACAAAACATACACCCCAAGAAATATGTATCACACAATGAATATGTAAATACACATAAATTAAAGTGTATTACACAAATAATACAATTATAGGCAGTACATACACCACACAAATGGTAATAGTGGCAATATGGCATAAATCTCACGGGAATAAGGAGTGAGATGAAAACCCCTTACAGTGTAATTTTCCTTGATAGTGTGTATGTTAACCTCATGTATAATAGTTAAATAATTTTTATTAAATTATACAATAATCATATTCATAAATATGATATCATATATGATCTTTTAATATTTCTTTGTTAATAATATTTTAGTATTATCATTATTCCAGGTGTTAACTGAATCGTTTTCCTTTATATTATTCATTACGTGAGCCTTTTTTGTTATGGATAAGTTGTATCTTATTCACATACAGAATGATATTAAGTCCTTAAACATTACTTTTAATCATCAAATGATAATTAGTCTTTAATGGATATGATGGGGAAATGAATCTCATCGTGTTTGTGGAGACGGTAATTCGTACATACGCACGAACGCTACTTCCATTTCATTTTTTATTTTAAAAATAATCAAAACTAAATGATACATATGTATATTATTATTCCACTACAATATAATATCTTATATGTGTTACTTATGTTCATTAAACCCATCATTTATACCTTCCATGTATGTTATGAACGAGTCATATCACTTTGAGGGGGCGGTATTCCGCACTTCCTCAAATGAAATTATCGTATATATATACAACATGAAACGAATAATGGTATGATATAAAATAGAATTATAGAAGATTATATATAAAATAAATATCATTAATATCATATTTAATTATAGTTCCATCATAATAGCCACCATGAGAGGTGATAGGA
The DNA here is from genome assembly GCA_963277665.1 of Viscum album. Lineage (NCBI taxonomy): Eukaryota > Viridiplantae > Streptophyta > Magnoliopsida > Santalales > Viscaceae > Viscum > Viscum album. The sequence goes on from OY728147.1 coordinate 1,247,695,504, forward strand.
GATAATTGAACAATCATCGCTTCGTGAGGCCTTTGGTTCCCATCCACAGAAACCTTATGTTCTTCACCCATTATATGAATGTGTGTGTAAGTGTAGTTCTAATAATTCTAATAACAATATCCTATTCTATTTAGGATACTGTTTTTGTAACAAAAAAATTAATAAAATGTGTTTAGGGGTTGGAGATGTAAAATAAAAGAAAAGAAGATAAGAGAAATCGTTACCTTTAATTTGGGTAACTCCCTTTGGTTTGAACCAAAACGGACTCTTGAAGTGCCTTATTCCTAAGGTATGGTTTCTAAGAGGAGGAGATGGATTTATAGAGCTTAATTAGGCAGATTTTGGACGATCCAAGATGCTTTATAGGTGTGAGGAATTGGTTATAAGCGGTGTCCTTTTATAAGGGGGAGGAGGGGCTCTTTAAGAAAAACATAAAGTATTATTTTATAATAAATTCATATTAGGTTTCTAATGGCACCAAAGTAAATTATTCAAAGCCTAAGGTGGGTATGGGTCTAAATACTTTCATCCAATAGATTTTAGACAGGTTTGGGTCATTATATTAACCTTATCTTTTAGTTTTAACTCTTGGTTAATTAGTTTGACACTCACCAGGTCACTTTGTATTTTTATATTATATAGTATATAAACTTACTATATACCTCCAAGCGACCCCCACGTGGTCCATAAATGATACACCTATCATAATACAAGTCCTTTGGCTGAAACTTAGAATATTAGGAATTTAATATCAATTAATAACATGATATTTGTTTTAAAAACTCTTTTATGTCAATTTTGACATTATTTGGTATTTGATTTTTGTGAAAATCATAACAGAATTATTACTTCAAAGAAAGTTAATTAAATCAATCATAACATGTCATATTAACCTATAAAATTCGTGTAATTCTTTAAAAGTCTAAAAATATATTTATATGGGTATTTATAATATCAATTATTTTAAAATTTCACTAATAAGGTAATTACTGCATCATCATTGTGTCATAAATTAATTAAATTATTTAATGTATAAAAATTAAAAATAAAATACTATTATGTGAGAAATATTTTTATATTTATAATTAATATTTATAGTCTAAAATATAACATATATAACCCTTGTAAAAATTGATTTTCTAAAAGATATAGGCTTATGTCATTTTTGTATTTACTTTATCTTAATTAATATAAAGTGTCATTATCACTTACAAGTGAATCCATGGGGTACCAAAATCCAAACAAAGATGCCAATGGTCGGAAATGTATCAACCAATAGGGTTAAGACACATTTTATGTTAATTTATTATTATTATAATATTATTTGTCTACCCTTATTTACTGGATTTACCCTTTAACCATGTTAAATAAAATATTTACCAAAGTAATTATTCAAAAAGACTAAAAATAAAATTTACCGATTTAAACAATTTGGACATCCTGATTCCAAATATAGAGTCCATTTTTTCAAACTCAAAACTCATAAGTGGCAGAAATTAATTTAAAATTAATTCCCGCTGTCAAAACAAAAAAGGTGTTTTTAAGAGATAATAACTATCAAAAGATTGACACTTCTTTATGTCCGGTTTAAATGTGAAATTATGTCCAATGAAAAACATTGTATTAAATGGTAAAAATATATTCTAAATATACTTTAAAATCACTAAAATTCATAATTTATCACTATTTATTATTTCGATTTAAAAAGTTGTTTTTAATAAAAATTTAGTAATTTTTACTATTCATCAAAATATAAAATTTATCCGAAAAGTACCAAAATTTAATCCTTGGATAATATTGATATTCCGAATCCAAAAATGAAGTCCATTTTGAATGATAAAATTTATAAAATTTCAAAAAGTAGGTATTATTATTCATAAGGTCTAGTTTGATTGGTTGTGGTGTGTGTTAGAACTCGAAGTTGCGTACAACACACACTACTATATTATTCAATGAAAAACGTACTGAGGAAGCTTGGGGTGTTACATTGTAAATTTTTGATGTCCCCATTCTAAAGACTAAATTTATTTAGTCAAATAGAATATATAAATGTTTTAAAATATTGGATTTAAAGAGGGTTCACCATTAAAAGTCGGTAAATGTACATTTTTGAAAAATACTTCTTTTATCCGAAAAAAATGATTTTTTTCTTACATTATGTCTATGAAACTCATAATATGGATTATAAAATTTTAAGTATTATATAAAGTTCAAAATTCAATTAATACTATTCATAAAGTCTTTTGAACGGCTAGTTTGGTAAGTCACGGTGCGCTTGAACTCGGTGTTGCGTGTAGTGCACGTTATTGAATTATTTTGAAGAAATAACACATTATGAAATCTTGGGGTGTTAAAGATTGAAAATGTGTAGTTATAATTTTAACACATGAAAAAAAATATCATTTTTATTAAAATAAGAGTGTTTTTATGATAATATTTCTTTAATATATTTATTATTCATAATTTATTATTATATTATTAAAATTATTTAATTTTAGAATGTACAAATTTTGTTTGAAAATTCAATTTATTTAATTGCATCTAAATTTTATTAAGAAAAAATATTCTTAAAATGGAATTAGTGAAATAAAAAATTTATATAAACAATGTTGTTAAACAATAGGGTTGTGAAATAAAACCCCATATTACACCCACATACGCACTATGATTAGGTTGTGTAATGGTTTTAGTTGTGTGGGGTGTGTCAGCTAATATTGACCAATTGGTAATCGCTACTAACTTGGCCATCTATCATATGATATTTCATTCAAGAATCACTTGTTGAAGCTTGGATTGGGATTGGATAATGGTGAACCCCAATGATGATATCTCCTACCAAATTTTTGTCATAGGGTCTCAATATAGAACAATTAAACTATTTTGGGTCATACACTATTCATCCTTTATCAGTTACAATCTACCAAATTTTAAATATAAACACTACTTATAATATTAAAATTATTATCAATTATATAGCCAACAACACTAATATTGACAAATGATCATATAATATTCAAATCCATAGGGTCACATTTCCCCTTATTATTATTTCATTAATATATAGATGTTTGTTTTTTTATAATATAATATACCACACATTTCATTCAGAAACAATTATTATTCAAAATGTTCAGTCCATTGCATTCTTCACCTCGTAAGACATTTCATAACTAAAATGTCAACCAGTTCCCTCGTTTGAGAAGAGTGGTGGGTTCTTATGCCTCATTGTATCATCTTCATCCCAAATTTCTTCTTCATACTTATTGATCCTCCACAAAACATTGAGGAAGTAGGTTTTCCTGTTACATAGAACTCTATCTCTATGGTCCAACATATCCACCCGCATCTCCTCATAATAAATTTCACGTTCAAGTGGTACCACCTCTGGATTTTGTACATGTGAATGGTTAGGTACATACATTCGTATGAGAGACACATGTAATATATCCTTAACATGAACCATATTTATATAATTTTTAGTTAAAAGCCCACTTCTCCTATAGAATCATGGATTTCGTAAGGGACAATATACCTGGGGATAATATTACCATTCATTTCCAAATCGCACCACTATATTCTACGGTGATATTTGAAGGAACCCATTTTCACCAACATCAAACAACAATTCCCTTCAGTGATTGTCAGCAATGCTCTTATACCAACTATGACATGTCTTAATGTGCTGCAGAATTAAATAAAACGTTCCTATCATCTTCTTCACATGATCAAGGAATGTTATATTTATCTCATCAACCTCATCAAATCAAGTATGATTTCTATATCTCTTCCCATATGATCCTCATAATCTACCATTTGAATACTCGAATGGATTTTTTGGTTGTACAAGAACTCAACTAATAGGAGATGTTCGCCCCATACACCATTAAATTTCATTCAGCGTATTCTCATCATGACCTTGAGTTTCTGAATAGTCCTTTTAGATTGTCTATATATTTTCGAGAGATAGGTCATACGAAAATTATATTTAGTATTCAGATCATGTTGAAGACTTATGTAGAATTTTTATGTGAATCATTGATCAGTATCTGAAGTGACATATGGTGTAACTCCAAGAAACCATAAAAATTCCTTTATATAAATCATGTAATGTTGTTCAAGATAGAAAAATTCGTAGATATTTATGAAATGGGAATTCATGGTTATATGATCCACCATAATCCCATATCTCATTGTTTACTTTGGATATGATCAGGAGACAAGTGATAATGTACACAGTGTTAATATCCCACATTCATGTTGGCATGGGTATTGGTTTTAACACCCTTTTGTTAGCATTCCTCTTCAAATTCATTTACTGACACACTAGTAACATTGTAGTATATTTGGAAATATAATTATTTTTGTCTTTCAACTAATAATGACCACAAACATACCAATATAATTTGGTGGTTCCATGAATTGTATAGAAATTAGAGATGTGATCTTCATCCATGAGATCCTTATTTATTTCTATAATAGATGGAACACATAGACTTGTAAAAAATTTAGTATACATTCTTGATAAGTATTGAACTTAGGAAAAATAAAAATTTTGACTTCCTAAATAATAGTATCTAACAAGGGATATTATCTTTGAGCCTTCATAATCATCTCTAGTAATTATAGTTCATAAATCATTTGGGATAGGGTTCATGATATCCCATCTCTTTCAACTCCCATTTTCATTTTTACGAGGTCATTGATCAGAGGATCTCCTTGAATCCCCATAATTGAAAAAACAACAGGGTATTTATTAATCAACACATTAACAACAATTTTTTCACTTGGTGATGATAATTAATTGAAAAATAATGGTATGTACTAAGTTTGATCCATCTCCTCTATGTCAAGTTCAATACCCCTTGGGTGATAATATACTTTAATATGTGGGGGTTTGTATATATATCACATTTACCACCATAAATATAGATTCTCTATATCATTAGAGTAATAATAAGCATTACAAGCTTCAGGTCATGTGAGGGATAATTCTACTCATGAGGCATCAACTTTAAAAAAAGCATATGTTGTACCTCTCGAACCCCTCGTGGTTTAATTTTCATGATCACAATCACCCTCTTATTTATCTAATCTTGTTTTAAGTGTTTTTGGATGATAGGCATGATTTCAGGTGGCCAATGAATTGGGCCAAGAAAGCAACAAGGCAAAGTGGACTGAAATTCAGTCCACCGGCCAACAGATGGAAGAGCACCGGCCAGCCGATGGAGGCCTGGACAGAAGGCATCCTTCTGTCCAGACCACCGGCCAACCGGTGTCACACCAGCGGCCAGCCGGTGGCACCCAGAAAGAAGAGGTTGCTACTGCCTCCTCACCGGCCAACCGGTGGCCTCAGCACCGGCCAGCCGGTGGCACCCAGCCAGCACAGTGTTTGCTACAGCCTAAGCACCGGCCAACCGGTGGCCTCAGCACCGGCCAGCTGGTGGAGCCTGAGCCCGAGCCCTCCTCCATTTTGCACACACCGGCCAACCGGTGGCCCTGTACCAGTCAGCCGATGGAGGCAGTCAAACTAGCCGTTGGGCTTTTGAAAAGCATGTCCACTTGGCCTCCAACGGCTCTGAAAGCCTCTCCAACGGCTCCGAAGCCTCCCAAAGGCCATTTGAGGGTTCCCCCTATATAAATAAAGGACCTTGAAGCCCCGGAAACATAACCAAGCCATACAGAAGCCAACGGACACATTTTCCATCATTTGGCTAACCTCCGGCGGACTTCCTCCAAGGAACCCCAACTGCTCCAATCCAATTCCACATCCAAGGAGCATCACCAAAGAAGCTTGGGAGTGCACGTTTTCAGCTCCAATCATCCATTGGCGCCCAAGGATTCTCCAAATACGGTTTTTATTGTTTTATTTATTTTGAGCATCATTTTGGGTTTGTGCCTACAAACCCCATCTCTTTCTCTCACCCTCTTTTTTGGGTTCTCACACCACCTTCAAGGTGTGAAGAGGTTAGTCAAGCCTTACCTTTCAAAAGTCTTGAATCAAAGGTGATCTAGCCTTCACCTGTAAGAAGGCTAGTGGGTTCTTGCTCAACCATTGAAAGCAAGTGGGTTCTTGCATAACCATATAAAAGCAAGCTGTAATAGGTTCTAGATTACCTGTAAAGTCTAGTGGGTTTCTTGCTAAAACCATTGAAAAGCAAGCGGTAGAATCTCTCAACGGTTGAGTTGGGAGCGGAGACGTAGGCAGGGTTTTAGGCCGAACTCCGTTATAAATTCTTGTGTCTTGCCTCTTTATTTCTGCTGCACTTTCAACTTTGATTTTAAATTGTTAATCTTTTTTTAAAAGGCAATTCACCCCCCCCCCCCCCTCTTGCCATCATCTCCCTTTTTCTCCGCCCAACAATTGGTATCAAAGGGAAATTTGAGTAATACCATAACCGGTTTCAAATTCAAGATCCATTGTGATGGCATCAACCTCTTTCGCCCCCGAAGGCTATTCTTTGGGTCGGGCTCCATTTTTTGATGGAACCGACTACACTTATTGGAAAACCCGCATGACCACTTTTCTTAGAAGCATTGGCTATCCCATTTATAATATTTTCATGCAAGGTTACACTCTCTCTTCCCCCGATGAATCCAAATGGACCCAAGCTGATATTAAAAATTTCGAGCTTGATGGCAAAGCCATGAATTCTCTTCATTGCATCCTTGATCGTAATGAATTCAATCGAGTTTCCACATGCACCTCCTCACACGAAATCTGGAAACTTTTGGAGGTTACCCATGAGGGGACCAACAAAGTCAAGGACACACGATTGGATATGTTTCGTCAAGATTTTGAGTCTTTTACCATGCATCCATCTGATAATATTACTGATATGTTTACACGCTTTACTGATGTTTGCAATGGGAGAAAGTCCCTTGGTGATGATATTTCTGCAGAGACAATGGTAAAGAAGATCCTATGGATCCTTCCAGGCTCATGGGCTCCGAAAGTCACCGCAATCCAAGAAGCGAAGGACATCAAAAACATGCCGGTCGAAGAGCTCATCGGATCCCTCATGACCTACGAGATCACCATGAGGAGGCAAGCTGAAAAGGAAGGCAAACCGATCGAAGTTCCATAGAACATCGCCTTCAAGGTACAAAACGAAGAAAACTCATCCTCCTCAACATCTTCCTCTTCAAGCGGCGATTCCGAAATGGAGAATCTAGCCCGCAAGATGCAAAAATTCATGAAGAAGCACAAGAAGAAGAAATCCCGCAAGGCTCAATCCAACGAAAAATCCAAGCCCAAGGTAAAATGTTACGGTTGTGGCGAGAAAGGCCATTACAAGCCCGATTGCCCACTCAACAAGAAAAAGGCCAAGCAAAAGGAGAAGCAGAAAGCATTCAAGGCCACATGGAGTGATAGCTCCACATCCTCCTCCTCCTCGAGCGACAATGGTAACAAATGCCTAATGGCATGTAATGAGGTATCATCTTCCGACTCCTCTTCCTCTAGTTCGTCAAATTCTTTTAATCATATGTCTTATGAGGATCTCCAACATGCTAGAGATCAGTTGGAGGAAGGTTTTCACGAACATTCTTCCAAATTTGTTGCATTAAAAAAGAATTTCAAAAAAATCTCTTCCGAAAAAGAACAACTTCTCAAAGTGAAGGAAGAGTTGACCCTCAAAATCCAAAATCTTCCCGATATTGATTCCATGGAATCAACTATCAAAGATTTAAGTGAATCTATTGCCATGTTCACCCAAGGGGAACAAAATTTGACCAAACTCCTAGGTTCCCAACGCATATCTAGAACCACCCAAGGGCTTGGCTATTCCAAGCAAGCTTCCTCTTCCCATGCACCCACTATTTTTGTAAGGGGGAGCTCTCAAAACATTTTTTTCAATTATTGTAAAAAACCCGGGAACTTAATTTATGAGTGCAATTGCAAAAATGCCTGGTATGGTATGCCCAAAACTATTTTCTTCAATGATGAATTTTATAGGAGAAGACCCGCCACTAGACAAGTGTGGATTGAAAAATCCCTTTTAGCGAGTCTCACCGGACTAAAATTTGTCTCGGTTCCAAAAACCTCTCCCCGGTGATTTGTTGTTTTTATTTAGGGGGAGTTAGGATCGTTTAAACCCTTTTGATTTCAATTTCAAAATTTTCGATTCAAACTTTCAATTTCAACACTTGGTATCAATTTTTCATTCAAAACTTTCTATTCAAACTGTTATTCAATTCTTGATTCAAAACTTTCAATTCAAATTTCAAAAATTTAAATTGATGTAAAATCTCTATCTTGTTTTTCAAACTTCTCCCTCAGTCAAGTTTTATGCCCCGTGCTATTTTGATAATCACAAAGGGGGAGAAATTCTTGGTCGATTGGGGGAGAAATCTTTTAAAGCATGCCTTTCATTTCATTTTCTACATTGTTTGTTTTGGTGATTGTGATCATCAAAATAGGGGGAGATTGTTGTACCTCTCGAACCCCTCGTGGTTTAATTTTCATGCTCACAATCACCCTCTTATTTATCTAATCTTGTTTTAAGTGTTTTTGGATGATAGGCATGATTTCAGGTGGCCAAGGAATTGGGCCAAGAAAGCAACAAGGCAAAGTGGACTGAAATTCAGTCCACCGGCCAACCGATGGAAGACCACCGGCCAGCCGATGGAGGCCTGGACAGAAGGCATCCTTCTGTCCAGACCACCGGCCAACCGGTGTCACACCAGCGGCCATCCGGTGGCACCCAGAAAGAAGAGGTTGCTACTGCCTCCTCACCGGCCAACCGGTGGCCTCAGCACCGGCCAGCCGGTGGCACCCAGCCAGCACAGTGTTTGCTACTGCCTCAGCACCGGCCAGCCGGTGGAGCCTGAGCCCGAGCCCTCCTCCATTTTGCACACACCGGCCAACCGGTGGCCCTGTACCGGTCTGCCGGTGGAGGCAGTCAAACTAGCCGTTGGGCTTTTGACCAGCCTATCCACTTGGCCTCCAACGGCTCCGAAAGCCTCTCCAACGGCTCCGAAGCCTCCCAAAGGCCATTTGAGGGTTCCCCCTCTATAAATAAAGGACCTTGAAGCCCCGGAAACTTAACCAAGCCATACGGAAGCGAACGGACACATTTTCCATCATTTGGCTAACCTCCGGCGGACTTCCTCCAAGGAACCCCAACTGCTCCTATCCAATTCCACATCCAAGGAGCATCACCAAAGAATCTTGGGAGTGCATGTTTTCAGCTCCAATCATCCATTGGCGCCCAAGGCTTCTCCAAATACGGTTTTTATTGTTTTATTTATTTTGAGCATCATTTTGTGTTTGTGCCTACAAACCCCATCTCTTTCTCTCACCCTCTCTTTTGGGTTCTCACACCACCTTCAAGGTGTGAAGAGGTTAGTCAAGCCTTACCTTTCAAAAGGCTTGAATCAAAGGTGAGCTAGCCTTCACCTGTAAGAAGGCTAGTGGGTTCTTGCTCAACCATTGAAAGCAAGTGGGTTCTTGCATAACCATATAAAAGCAAGCTGTAATAGGTTCTAGACTACCTGTAAAGTCTAGTGGGTTTCTTGCTAAAACCATTGAAAAACAAGCGGTAGAATCTCTCAACGGTTGAGTTGGGAGCGGAGACGTAGGCCGGGTTTTAGGCCGAACTCCGTTATCAATTCTTGTGTCTTGCCTCTTTATTTCCGCTGTACTTTCAACTTTGATTTTAAATTGTTAATCTTTTTTTAAAAGGCAATTCACCCCCCCCCCCTCTTGCCATCATCTCCCTTTTTCTCCGCCCAACAGCATATACAATAACTTTTCTATTTCACATGAGGACGCACCAAATACCTTTTAGAGAAGAATCACTAAAAATAAAAAATCGTTCTTTGATAGAGGGTAGAGTTAACATGGGTGTAGTAACCAATATCATCTTCATCTCTTAGAACCATTCTTCACAATACTTTTTCCAGATGAACATAGCTCCTTTGGAGTTACCTGGGTTGGTGGATTATATTGTCATGAATTTTTTTTCACATACCTCATGTAATATCATACTAATCCCAGAAACTAAGAATCACAGTTGCTGTTGTAGAATGATTCACCCCTCGAAATCCATTTTATTTTCATGGTCAATTGATATTCCTTCTTTGGTTACAATCATACCCAATAAATAAACTTTATGTAACCAAAATTCATATTTTATAAATTATTCATATTGCATCGATTTCAATAGTGGTTACAATAAACAATTATATGATCCACATGCTCATTTAAAATAGTGGAATATATCATTATATCATTAATAAAAACTACCATAATGTTTTCAATGTAGTCCTTTAAGACTATATTAATCAAATCCATAAATATAATAGTTATGTTAATCAAACTGAAGGGAATAAAAAAACTCCTAACGCCAATCTCTAGATTGGAAGGGCATCATTGGTCAATCTTCATTATTCACCCATAATTGATGATAACTATATATAAGGACATTCTTGGATAAAAAATGACCCCAACTAGATTGTCGATTAAATCATCAATCCTTGGAAGAGGGTACATATTCTTTAATATGGTCATGTGATGTTATCTATATTAAATTTATAGCCATATTTCTCTATCATTATTCTTCAAAAAGACAATAGGCTCTCCCCATGGAGATAGATATGGTCGGATAAACTACTTATCCTAAATATTGTGAACATATTTCATTACTTCCTCCATCATCCCATTTTCAATTCTATACGGGGTCATTGATCTCAGCTTGGATCACTATGGGAAAAACCATTATTTTTGATAGGCTATTTGCGATCGGAATAGGCACCCATCACAAAATATTATTTGTGGATTGGCGCTATTTGCACACAAAACCACATGAAATAGTATTTTCGACCGATTAACACCACCCGTCGAAAATTCCAGGAGGTGGTAAGTATTAGTTGCGACAGGGGGATCCCCCGTCGCAGCTGGTTCAACCCCCAAAGGGTATTTGCAACAGGACCCGTTTCAAATAACCTGCAATGGTAAAAATATATTTGCCATGAGATGTTGTTCTATCGCAAAAAGTGTGTCAGCATGTCACTTTTTTCGACGGGGCTCGTCGCAAATAACCTTGTTACCGCTAACGATAATTAACGTAGTTGAAGGTATTTGTGATGGGTCTCATTGCAAATAGTACTTTTTGCGATGGGATTCTCGTCGATAACAGTCATGTTGCTACTAATATAACATATATATACCCCCCCCCCCCCCCCTCTTTTTTTCTTCTCTCTGCACGAATTTCTTGTTCCTTCGCCTCTCTAAACTCTAATTTTAGAGTGAAAATTTTTTAGAGTTGGCTTTTTTTTTACGATGAAGTTCTGAAGCCGCCTACAATTATAAGAGATCAAGTTTTAAGATATTTATATTTTATTTAATTTAGTATTTATTTCCTTTATTTGTATTAATTTTAATTATTACTGATTAGTTATAAATAAGTTAGATTTAAATTATATTTTCCTTAGTATTTATTTTTAATAATTAAATTAAATTATTAGTATTCATTCTTAGTAATTAGTAATAATTTGTAATTATTAATTATAATTAGTAATGTATATAAATAATTTCTGGTAATTTGTAATTAGTAGCAGTATTTTGCAGTAATTAACACTAATTTGTTATAATTTGTAAAAAAAAATTAATAAATATTAACAGTTGGTGATAAATAGTATTAATTTGTAATAATTAATAATAAAAACTAATAAATAGTATTAAATACTAATAAATACTAATAAATAATAATAAATAATAATAAATATTATAAACAGTAATATCACTAAATAATGTTAGTATTAATATTAATAAATAGTATTAATAGTAATTATTACTATTAATAAGTATTAATTAGTATTTTCACTCTAATTATTAGTATTAAATACTAATATTACTAATACTAATATTAGTGTTAATTCTAATATTAACACTAATTAGTAATAATAAGAGTGAAAATACTAATTAATATTATTAAATACGAATAATTGGTAATAAATTTTAATAAATATTAATTAGTACTAGAAAATAGTATTAAATACTAATAAATAGTAATAATTAGAAATAAATAGTACTAATTTGAAATAATTACAAAAAATAATAATAAATACCACAAAATATAAATAAATACTAATAAATACTGACAAATAGTATTAAATAGTATTAAATACTAATAAATAAAACTAAATTGTAATAAATTGTAATAAATAGAAATAAATAGTAAAAAATAGAAATAAATACTAATAAATAGTAATAAATAAAAATAAATACAAATAAATTCTCATAAATAATAATAAATACTAATAAATACTAATAAATAGTAATAAATATTAATAAATTGTAATAAATTCTAATAAATACTAATAATAAGTAATAAATAAAAATAAATACAGATAAATAGAAATAAATAGTAATAAATACTGATAAATACTAATAAATAGAAATGAATACTAATAAATAGTAATAAATACTAATAAATACTAATAAATACTAATAAATAACTAAAAATAGTAATAAATTCTAATTAATACTAATTAATACTAATTAATAGAAATTAATAGTTATAAATAGTAATAATTAATAACAATTAGTAATAATTAGTAATAATTATTAATAATTAGTAATAATTAGTAATAAATAGTAATAAATAGTAATATACACTAATAAATAGTAATATTTAGAAATAAATAGTAATTAATAGTAATAAGTTGTAATAAATATTTATAAATAGTAATAATTAGTAATAAATATTAATAATTAGTAATTAATAGTAAAAATTAGTAATAAATAGTAAAAAACAGTAATAATTAGTAATAATTAGTAATAAATACTAATAATTAGTAATAATTAGTATAAAATACTAATAAATACTAATATATAGTAATATATTGTAATAAGTAGAAATGGATACTAATAAATAGTAATAAATACTAATAAATACTAATAAATACTAATAAATAGTAATAAATACTAATAAATTGTACTAAATAGTAATAAATACTAATAAATAGTAATAAATACTAATAAACACTAATAAATAGTAATAAATAGAAATAAATGGTAATAAATTGTAATAAATGGTAATAAACAATAATAAAACCTAATTAATACTAATTAATACTAATAAATACTAATAATTAGTAATAAATATTAATCATTAGTAATAAATAGTAATAATTTGTAATAATTTGTAATAATTAGTAATAATTAGTAATAATTAGTAATAAATCGTAATAATTAGTAATAATTAGTAATAAATAGTAACAATTTGTAATCAGAAGTAATAATTAGAAATAATTAGTATTAAATAGTGAAAAATCGTAATAAATTGTATTAAATAGTAATAAATAAAAATAATTTACAATAATTAGCAATAAATACCAATAATAATAATAATTACTAATAATAATAATTAAATATTAATTAATTGCAATATTTAGAAATAAATATAAATTAATTGCCATAAAAATAAATAAATAGAAATAAATTATAATAAATAGCAATAAATAGCAATAATTTTCAATAATTAGAAATAATTAGCAATAATTAGCAATAATTAGCAATAATTATAAATAATTATAAATTATTATCAATAATTAGAAATAATTATCAATAAATAGAAATAAATAGAAATAATTAGCAATAAAATCAATTGTAATAAATGGTAGTAAATTTCAATAACTTGGTTTGATTTTTAGTGGATTGACGGAACACATTTTTCTCGATGAATCTTCTCCTTTCAACTCTCACCAACTCAAGACTTTATAAAAAGTATGCTTATACCTATGCATATCCAATCTTGTATGCATGATTTTGAATATGCATTCATAGGACCACATTTTTCAAAAATGTTTTTAGGTTGTAACAGTTACATGAATAAAATTCATCGACGAAAAGGGGGATCTTTTTTCTGATAGCTCATTATTTGCATCATTTTCACACTAAAATCACAAAGTTGAATCTGCTCTGATGTACACTTATGCATTCTCGTATGCACAGTAATGAATAAGTTTACCTCCAAGTAGATTCTTCATTGTGATTTCAGTGTGAGAAAGTTACAAGTAAATGAGCCATCGAAAAAAAGAGATCTGCCAACCAAATAAAAATTGTGTCACCTTTAATTAATGGTAATTATTAATTAGAAGTTGTGATTATTTATCTTATTTTTTTGGATTGTGTTTTCTAGTTTAAAATTATTCAAAAATAGTAATGATTTAATATTTTTTAGAAAAAAATGGAACAAAGAAGTCAACAACAGTCATCATTAGATGATCGCGCTTAGATAAATCAGCACTAAAATCCATACGGTTCAAGTTTATATCCTGTATATATTGAGTGTGTTGAAGCTTTCTTATAATTTGCATCATAAAAACAAGAATTTGTTTCTGAAGGAACAATTATGTGTCCTTGTAAAAAATGTTCTTTGAGAACGTTTGACACATTTGACAATGTTGGGGGACTTCTCTTGCGGGTTGGTTTTCAATAAAATTTTGTTTTTTGTAATAAACACAGTGAACACAGTTCCAGATATGATACTAATAACTTGATTATAAATCCATCATGGTTTCAAAAATTAGTTTATTATGTTGCAGGTCAATTTGTTCAACATACTGAAACTTAGGTTTCAACTGATTTGACTCCTAAGTTGGTACTGAAACATAGGTTTCAATTATTTTTATTATTTATTATTATTATTATATTTTTTAATGTTTGTTTGTTTTAATAATAATAATAATAATAATATGTTATTATTTTTGTATATATATTTCAGAATATTGAGAATTTTAATTTTTTTTTAATTTTTATTATTTTAATAATACCAATATTATTTTTTCATTAATCATAATTTTTTTATTTTTTTATTTTTTTATGTATTTTCAAATATTGATAATTTTAATAATTTTTTATTATTTTATTATTTTAATAATACTAATATTTATTTATTAAGTATTTTTTATGGGGCTTTTTCCAATGGGGGGCCCATCGTAAATAGATTATATGTATATTTTTAAAAGAAATTTTCGAAGGGTTTCTTTAATTTTTCAATAAAATTTTTGTTCGATGGACCCATTGAAAAAAAAATTATAGCATATAAGTTATTTTTGACGGTCTAGTATCTCATCCCAAGTACTTTTTTTGATGGACCCATCGCTAAAGGTTCTTTTATATATAATTTATTTAATTGGACTTCTATTTGCGAATGGCCCTCTTCCGGTCCCATGTAATATATTTTGCGATGGGATCATTACAACAAATACTAGCTATGATGCCATTTTCGGCAATGTTCTATTTACAATGGGCCCCCATCGCAAATAGCCAAACTTCTAGTAGTTGGTTCATGCATGAGTCCAATGGATAACTCTACATTTCATTCTATGATAGGTATAGGTAACTCCTCAGTAAATACGAAAATGTATTCATGAGTGATTGGGACATTTTTTATTACGATATATTCATTCCCTCTTCATATTCACTGGTAATCTCCATATAGAAGCCTACGAGTGGTTCTTCTCGACAATGATATGGGTGAAATATCTCTTCCTTAAAAAAATATATATGTTTTCCATTCCAGTGTACTGAGATTTCCATAATTAATTAGTTGACCATATAAACAAATATCAAGATCCATTCTATCCCTTTTATGGTGTTCAATTCTTTGGTGGGAATGAATACTAGATTTGTGGTGAGATTGATCTTGCTAAAGTTAATAATAGAGTTTCTATAAACTAATTATGCAATGACAATCCCTCTATAAGTCATTACTCATAACACTACATATAGAAGTTCAAGGATTTATTAAATATTCAATTTGTACATCATGTAAATAAAATAATTATTGGAACTAGAATCTAACATAATACATTCAAGCTTTGAGAAAAAATGAGAGTATCTGCCACCACTTCATTTGGTGCTTCAAATTTTGTCATTGAGATAGGAAAATCATGACCTTTCTCTCTTGGCCTACGCTGAGTATGATGGTGATTCCCTTTCATTACCTTATTATTTGAACAGTGATTGGAAGAGTTATTAATGTTTCTAAACATATAGCATTGGACTTTATGCTCGGATTGCACCATATTCCCTTTATTGTTAGTTTTGATAACCTCCCTACGATAGTCTCAAACTATATGGTGATCTTTTCAACACTTGTGAAATTTCCTTCCCCCTAGAATGGAGTTCCCATAATATTCCATCGTTCATTATTTCAATTTGGTAATGTTCTCTTTCTTTTCCGCTCTACCATGAAAAAGGTTCTTCCCTAATAATAGATCCATTTTTCTATTCATTCCAATCGATCTATAAGACTATTGTGTCTCTCCAAACTAGTTCAAAATTAAAAGATCTTATCACTTTATCCTTATATATTTCATATTCTATATTATCTAGATTACTCTATATATTTGGACTTATTCCAATAGAGAATCTATCAACCATTCCATTGTGATCCCTGGAAAAATCTATAGGTGTAACAAGAAAATATTTTATTTTTCATCACAAATAGTCCCACGGATTCTTTTTCCTTCTAATTCACCTCAAATAATTCCTTATCCATTTTCATTCAATCAATATGGGGAATATTTTTATGGAAAAATTATATCAAAAACACTTACCACTCCATATAAATAGTCTCTTCTCATAGATTCATGTTTTTTCTAATTTCCCACCAATGATCATCTTCTCCCTTTATGTGGTACATAACTAGGTTACTTTCTCTTATTTTTAATGATGCAGAATGGAAATAATCTTTTCTATAAATCTTTTTCATTGATAACCTATCAATGGGTTGGTGGATCCATTGAAATAAGGTGGAAATGGACTTATAAAGGACTCAACATAAATGTATTCCCATTTAAGTGAATCTGGTCTCTCAGTTTGATAAATGTTATTGATCTTACCTCAATTCAGTTAATACATTATTCTCTTGATGTTTTCCATTCATCCATCCCTCAAATGGTAACCATCCTATAGTCTATTATGATCCCCATTTACATGGTTCCACATATTTCACACTATTTTCAAAAAAAACTTTTTGAGAAACAATATTCATTTTAGAATATTATAACTCAAAATAAATTTTCATATCTTCAAAATTCATATAATAGTTTTTTATTCTTTATGAACAATTTAATTTTATAAAAATAGTTCATAATGGTTCATAAATTTTTTTATATTTTCAATCATATCCCAGGAGAGTATCAAACCAAGAGTATAGTAAGGTCCTTTGAGGTGCACCATTTCCCATTCAAGTCTCCTTCAAAGTAAAATTTTCATGTTTTACCCCTATATACATCTGTGTTAGAGCCACATCCACTTTTTCATATCAAGAAATAGATTTATTTTCTCATAATCCACATAATTAATACATCATCAAAATAACAGGAGGTTTTCATATATTTAAAATTGTCTATAGGGTTATTCCTAAAATTTTTAAATCATAATTTCCATAAATAACTAATCATTTCATAAATACTAACTATGTAGTCACAAATTTTTAATATAAAAACATTTCATTACATGGTATAAAATAGATGATCTATTAAAATTTAGTTTCATTGATGAAATGTAATAAGAAGAAAAGATTAAAAATTCTTATAAACCCCTTTAAATACATATATAAAGGTTCACCCTTTTTACATTTAATACATCTCATGACAAGTGGGAATACCTAAAATGAATGGTTGATCATGAGGCCCAAAAAGAAAGAAAAGGGAAACAATTTACATGTGATCTTAAGGAATATAAATTAAAACATGGGGAATAAAATTATATAATGAACAATTTTAAAATAAGGCATATCATAAATTAAATAACATGAATCATAATATGGAAATTTGGATCAAAAATTTAATTTATTCAATCATGATAATATCACCTTGGCTAATCACCTTGGTGTCATAAAAAGTGCCATGATTTTTAAAAGGTGTCGTATAACCTATCATCTCAAGAGATTAAAATATTAACCCACTATATTGGATCACTATAAGGTCACACACTTCATATTTCAAAAGTTGAACATGATATTAAAATATCAAAATGAATAATTTCATAATTCTCCCATGATTAATAATTTAAAATGAGTTCTTGTCATTATCATAGAGTTTCGAAAGTTCATACAAACATGATCATTGTGTCATTTATATAACACTAAAAATGAATTTTTATTTCATTTATCTTAATAATTTAATAAAAATGGATTTATCATCTTGGTGAATATTCCAAGAAATTTATGTGGTTATGGTGTTGAAAAAAAAGAAAATAAAATACAGTTTTAAGCGGAATACTGAAATTTTGAGAAGAAAATTTGGAAGTATAACAGGAATAAAATGTAGTCTATGAAATGGGTAAAAAGATTGGGGACATGGGTCTAACACTACTAAAATATATTTATATAGTAATTAATTTAATATAAATGAAATAGGATACGTTTAACATATCGTTCAAAAGACATTTACCAAAATAGGTTCTTGAAACAATGAAAAAAGAATGATATTTCTCTTACATTAAAAATTTACTCTTAAAATATTATGATACAGATATTGGGTATATGGAATCAGCCTTATTACATTGCATAATCTTTAATAGAGTCAATTATTTACTTCTTTTATTCATAGAAGATATTTTCATGTTTAGAGCTTTATATAATTTTCACAATATATTCATAACATTACACATTATTACAGAGTCGATACCATAAAAAAGTTTCCATTTTCTTAAAAATATAAAACATTAAAACATAACACGCGAATCCTTGAAAAATTATCAACATTTAACATGTCTTCCATCCTTTTATAACACATCCATTAACCTATGAAAATCATTTAAAAACTTATGATGAGAACAAAAGCTATATAAGGGATGGAAATGAAGCAAAGATCATATTAGTCCATAAATACTCATAATGTATGAAGGAATTTACAAAAGACATGATTGTCACCAATATATAATTACTTTATGTAACATGATATTTACACAAGATCCACACAAAACATGAGACCATAAATATAATCATAGAGGTATCATGGGGAATTACTTACATAATCTTGTAACCATTATTGGATTACCTTATAAATTGTAACCCTCACAGCTACCTTACTTTTTGTAAACATCGTAGTTAAAATTGATGTAACAATACAGACGGCCTCCAACATACAAATACCCAATGTATTAGAAGGAGATATAGGTCCCACCCTTGATCATAAATAATTACAAATAATGAAAACATAAACATAAAACATGAACAATTCCATAAAAATATTGCATTAGAATTTCGTAAAACCGAAATTTAAAAGTGGATTTAAAAAATGAAATCCACTTATAAATTACATAAAATTGAATAGAGGCATAAAAAAGTGGGTGGAGTATTTATATATACTATATATAAACATAACTAAAAATAATATAAACATAACCCATAACACAATCAATTTAAATAGAACATAAATAATGAAGTAGATGGTTAACTCAAAGAATGGAAATTGGGTTAAGAAT
The DNA here is from genome assembly GCA_963277665.1 of Viscum album. Classification (NCBI taxonomy): domain Eukaryota; kingdom Viridiplantae; phylum Streptophyta; class Magnoliopsida; order Santalales; family Viscaceae; genus Viscum; species Viscum album. The sequence goes on from OY728147.1 coordinate 1,247,714,951, forward strand.
TCCCTTACCTCGGGTTTATCATACTTCTAACTTGTTTAAACCACCTGTATAATTGTTAAAAGAGTGTTATTAATATTTTAAAAAAAATTAATGTTTATAACATCTTATATGATCATTTAATAACGTCATTTCATTTTTTAATTGTTACTATTTTTCTCCTTCCACTATTTTTGTGTGAGTTCATTACACGATTTCCATGATTGGTTCATGATGGATGTTCTTGTCCATTGGAAGTGAAACTCAAAATTTTGAATGGGGTAGTATTTACATATATCTAGTAACATAAATTATACCATTTATAATTTTGAATTCTTACATGAGGACTATTCATAAGAAATAACATTACTGATGTTCATTTAGATCATTTTAGTGGTTTTTTGGTAATAACAACCTCATTTCGTTTTATAAATTAAATCCTTGATTAAAAAAGAATTTCAGAACCATGTATGAGATATAATAAATATAATATAACTTTTTTCAACTATATTTTTTTTAATAACCATAATTGAAAGGGTTACTGAAAATTGAAATCAGATCATCCACGATGTCTGTAATTCAACACATCAAGGACAATGTTTTATTCCTTGAATAAGATGAATATGGGAAAAATAATGATGATGGATTTTCCATGAACATGAGAAGATCCAAAATATATATTATTTCAGGAGATTTCATTCCACTTGGGAAAGAAGAGATGAATAAATAATGAGAAAGGAACTCAAAATAAATGATTAATTGAGTAATCCCTTACAAATATTCGGCAGCCTATTGGCTATGCAACATGGTTTTAGAAAATATTAAAAAGAGAGGGGACAAGGGTCACCCATCCATAAATGAATAATAATATATATTAGATCAAGAATAAAAATAAAATAAGAACATGGTATGGAAACATGAAAGTTAAACCACATAAAAGAGAGCATGAATGGAAAAAAATGAAAGAAATTGAGAATTTTCATATATTGTAGAGTAAACCATAGAACATGACGGTTGGGTCCTTGAGGGATTGAGGAAAACATGGTAGGAAAACTAGTAAGGTATGGAGGACATAGCTTCATTGAGGAGGAATTGGGAACGAATTTGAGGAAGGAATGGGTTGGTATTTATTGGAAAAGTAAGGGAATATTTTAATAATTTACACAGGACACCTCATGGGTGGTATTTGCAAAACCATGGGCTTTCGCATGGTATTTTCTCATGGTGTAAGCCACTTGGGACACCTATCAACTTATTTAACTATAAAAAAGCCGAAAAAATATATGATATCATTACTACATCATTAATGATGTCATTAACACACCGAAACTAAAAAATGTATTTTTTACTATTCACTGAAAAATTAACTCTTTTTGAAAAATTCCCAAAATACACCCTAACTGTTTATCGATGTATAGATTTCAAAAATTATGTCTATTTTATGAAAATAATTTTTTAAACTTTCTTAATTTAATTTTCCAATAAAATCATACTTTATTCAATAATTAATTATTTAAAAACAATAACTGTTTTTATATCACATTGAAAAATTAATCAAGATGTCATTATATTAAAGACTTAAGAAAATAAAATAATAATAAAATTTTATATTCATTAGGGTCATATTACTATTCATATGGGTATGTTTCTATTCCCCAAAAAAACAAGTTGGTTCAAATAGAATCCAAATAACATACTGAAAACAATTGTAGATAAGATTTTCTTGAAATTCAAAACAAAGAAGTGGAAAAGTTTTTCTTTAAATCCTAGTTATAAATATCTACCTTAAAACAAAGTTCCATGAATTTCTATTTATTTTTAGAAAAACGTGGGGTGTAACATTTTCACCACCTTCTGGAAATTGTGTCCTCATAATTTCATTTACTTATTAGACGACTAAGGGTTCTTTTCCCTCATAGAATATTTAGACTCCCATGTTGCTTCTTTAACCATGTGGTTTCTCCAGAAAACCTATACGTGTTGTATTACCTTATTCTGCAATTCATGTTCTCTTGGATCAAGAATCCGAAATAGTTTCTCTTCATATGAAAGGTTCTCTTCTAACTGATCTTCTAATGGGGTCAAGATATGTGATAAATCTAGCACATACTTTCTCAACATTGAAACATTAAAAACATTGTGTACATGAAACAAACTCGGAGGCAGAGCTACTCAATATGCAACTGGTCGAACATTCTCTAGGATTTCAAAAGGACTGATGAACCCTGTACTTAACTTTTATTTCTTTCCAAAATGCATCAAACATTTCCAAGGAGTGATTTTTAGATAAACATGGTCACCTACCTTGAAAGAGAAGTATTTCCTTCTGTTATCTACATAGATTTTCTGCCTGATTTGGGATGTCCTCATGTGCTACTGGATCAACCTCACTTTCTCTGCCACTTATTCTACTAATTTTGGCCCCATCAACATTCATTCACCAACTTCATCCCAAACGCTGGATTCTGACACCGCTTTACAAACAAGGCCGTAAAAGGTTCATTATGAATATTGGAATGTAAACTATTATTATAACAAAACTCAACTAAAGAATGATGTTGATCCATCATCCATGGTAGTTTATTGAACAAACTTGAATCATATCCTCAAAGTTATGAATCATTCCTTCTGAATGACCATTTGATTGAGGATGAAAAGTTATACTGAAATTTAACTCTATGCCCAATGACTTCAGAAGTCCCTTCAAAAAGTTAGAAGTGAACCTAGGATCTCGGTCAGATACAATGGAAAGAGGAACTACATATAACCTGACAATCTTTTTGAGGTAAAATTGAGAAATCTGATCCAAAGGCATTGTATCTCAAATTGAAATAAAATGCACAATTTTTGTCAACTGGTCAACTATAACCCAAATCGCATTATTACCTCGAGAAGTCATCGGTAGTCCCCCCACACAGTCCATGGATACATTCTCCCATTTCCACTCTAGCACTATAAAAGGTTGAATCATCCCCTTTGGTAACTGCCACTCTGCTTTAACCTATTGACATTTCAAACATCTCATGGTAAAATCATCAATATCTCTTTTTATTCCATCCCACCAATAATACTCCCAAAGGTCTCTGTACATCAAAGTACTGCCAAGATGAACTAAAAATGTGAAACTATGAGCTTCACAAAACAATTATTTCATTAATTGGGAATCACAAGGCACACACAACTGTTTACTAAATCTCAAAAAACAATCTTTATCAAGATTAAATTTTAGCAAACATACCCATTTTATCCAATTCTACCTTATTCTGTGGCTCGCTGTCTTTTTTCTACGCTTGGTTAATTCTATCTAACAACAAAGACTGCACTGAAACCTAAAACAAACCAGAGTTATTCTTTACAATAAAAACTTCTAAGCAAAAATTCATCAAATCAATAATCAAGGGATCATGTTCCAAATGTAGCATGGTTAATGATGCATGATGTTTCATATTTAAGGAATCCACCACTTTTTTTTCTTTTCTAGGATGGTAATTTATCATCCAGTCATAATCCTTTATCAGTTCTAGCCATCTTCTTTTCCTCATGTTTAATTACTTCTAATTGAATATAAACTTTAGACTTTTATAGTCACTATATATTTGACATTTTGTTCCATACAAATGATGCTTCTAAATTTTCAAAGACAAAACCACAACTGCTAATTCCAAATCATGTGTGGGATAATTTAGCTAATGAGTTTTTAGTTTGTCTTGAAGAATAGGAAATTACCTAATCATTATTCATCAAAACACAACCAATTCCCTTCAAAGAAGCATCACTGTAGATGAAGAACCCACCATTCTGGGAAAGTAAGGACAAAACTAGAGCATTCATCAATCTCTAGTTCAGTTCCTGAAAGCATACTTCACATTCCTCTATCCAATAAAATTTAACCCCTTTCTATGTTAACTTAGTTATCGGGCTAGATAACCGTAAAAATTTCTCAACAAACCATCAATAATAACCTAATAAACCTAGAAAACAATGAATCTCTGTAAAATTTTAGTGTCTTGGACATTCATCAGCCACTTTTTTTTGGAAGGATCAACTATTATTCCATCCTTATTTATAATGTTCCCAAGAAAAAAAAATATATTGCAAACAAAAATCAGATTTGATGAATTTCCTTACAATTTTTTTTAATATTTTTAAAACAACCCTTAGATGTTTTTCAAACTCAAGTTTATTTTTAGAAAATTCCAGAATGCCATTAATAAATACAACCACAGACTTATCCAAGAATTCATAAAATACTCTATTCATAATATTCATGAATATATCAGGGTCATTAGTTAATCCAAATGGCATAAAAACAAATTCATAATGCCCATATCTACTTTGAAAGGCTGTTTTTTAGATTTCATCATTTTTCACCTTTAGATGATGGTATCCAGATCTCAATTCAATCTTGTAAAAATGATGATCTCCCTAGAGCCGATCCAACAAGTCATCAAAATGAGGCAAATGATACTTGTTTTTAACAGTGATGTTATTCAAAGCACTATAATCAATGCAAAGTCTCATGGAACCATATTTATTTTTAACAAACAAAATAGGGGCTCCGCATGGTGAAGATCTAGGATATATAAATCCTTTTTCAAGAAAAACCTGCAACTGATTTTTCAATTTAAGAAGTTTCATTAGAGCCATATGATATGGGGGTTTTGAAATTTTCTTAGCCTGAGGAACTAAGTCAATTGTGAATTCGACTTCTAGATCATGTATGACACCATGTAATTTATCAGAAAAAACATCAAAGTATTCATTTTCCACTAACACATCATTAATTTGAATAGTTCCCTTGTTTTTAACAATATGAGAAAGATAACATTCATTTCCATCTTTCAATAGTTTCTCATCATCCTAATATGTTATCAATTTTATGGGATCATTATTTTATAGAAACTGAAAATCTTTCTGAAAAACAACTTCTTTAGTTCTATAGTCAATCTTATTTTGATAATCAGAGAGCCAGTCCATTCCCAGAATAACATCAAACTCGACTATGGGTAAAACAATATGTTTTTCATGTAATGTCTTTCCACAGACCATAATAGAAAGATTCTTATAAATCCTCTTTGCTATAACATTCCCCATGGTTTTTTAACCACAAGTTCGGGTCTCATTTGTTGAGGAGATATTTCCAATTTACTAGAAAATTTCTCAGAGATGAAGGTATGTGTAGAACCATAATCAAACAAAACTTTAGCAACTTCTGAGTGAACAAAAAAAATACCTAATACAACTTCATTGGATGTCTCAACATCTACTGACGCAGTTGTAAATTATGTCACTACACCTTTCTACTTGTATTCTGGCTTCTTTGAATAATTCAGATCTCTCGTTCAGCAGTCATTTGCATAATGACTTATCTCACCAAATTTAAAACACTTTACAGTATGATTATCATGATTAGTCTTAGGACCAATTTATTTGCAATCTCAGGCCATATGTCCAAACATACCACATTTAAAAAACTTCCCAGTTTTGATAATACATTCCCCAGGGCATTTCTTGCCAATCGTTTCACAAACTATAAATTGGATTTTCTTACCATTAGATTTCATTGGTAGATTCTTTCCCATTGCTTGCCATCTGGAACTCTTCTTATCTCTGTTGCCAAAATACATATGATCATTAGCAAACTTCATCTCTACCTCTCAGTACATCAGACAAGTTTCTCATAACCTATAAATTCACAGGAGGCCAACACCCTTCTATAACTTGGCTTCAATCCTGATTAAAAGGGGTTGATTTTTATATCAAGATCCAGAATAAGATTTGGAGCATACCTCGCAAGTTGGGTGAAATTTGTTTCATACACAGCCACTGACTCATCCTAATTTTTTTTCAATTCATTAAATTTATTCTCCATTCTATATCCCACCTCCTTAGGAAAATATTTTTCATGGAAAATACATTTAAACTCATCCAACTCTAAGTCATCAAAATTCTCTCTACCCCTGATAGTCCTTACCATTTACCACCACTGATCAGATTCCCCTTCAAAACGATAAATGGAAATACTTATCTTTTTGTTGTCTAAAAATCCCATAACATTGAATATGTTTTCAAGGGATTTGATCCATCCTTCAACTGTTACTGGGTCAAAAGATCCATTAAATGCCTGAGGTTGTTGTCTCATAAAATGTTCCACTACTGTCATATTCCGTTGTGGTACCTTTATTGGTTCTCTTGAATGGATACCACCACCATTTATTGCCTAAGTTAGCTGAGCCATTACTGTCACAAACTGCTCGGTTCTAATCCCTACCAATCTAGGATTTATTTCCATAAGGATGTCATTCTATCGGTGCCTCTCCTCTTCAGCATCCTTGTTCCTTCTGCGGACAACTATTCTGAAAAAACATATCATATATGATGCAACAAGGTAATCTTAAAATTCTATAACATTTCAAATTAAACATTGAGTGATCTCATTTATGGTATTCTATTAACATCACCATAACCCCTAAAGTTATCTAAACCATCCTCTTATACCAACTATAAGGACCCAGCCTTATTACATTGCATAATCTTGAATTTAGTCATGTATTTACATAATTTTTACATTGAGTATATTTTCATGTTTATATTTATAGGGAATTATAACAACACATTCATAACATTACACATTATTATAGAGTGGATACCATAAAAAAGTTTCCATTTTTTCAAAATATAAAACATGAAAACATAAAACATGACTCTTTGAAAAATATTCAACATTTAACATGTCTTAATTCATTGTATTACACATCCATTAACCATTAAAAATAATTTAAAAACATGGGATGATCACAAAATCTCATCAAGGGATGTAAATGAAGGAAAGAGCATATTAGTCCATGCATACTCATAACATGTGAAATCATTTACAAAAGACATGCTTTTCAACCATATATACTTATTTTGTGTAACATGATATTTACACAAGATCCACACACAAAATAAAAACATAAATATAATCATAATGGTATCTTGAGGCATTACTTACGTAATCTTGTTACCATTCTTGGTTACCTTATAATTTGTAACCCTCATGGATACGTTACTTTGTGTAACAATTGCAGTTACATTTGGAGTAACCATACGACCAACCTCCAAGATACACATTCCCAATGAATTTTAGGGAGATATTGGTCCCAAAATTCATCATAAATAATTTCCAAGAACCAAAACATAATCATATAACATTAATAATTATATAAAAACATTGCTTTGGAATTTCGTAAAACCGAATTTTAGAAGTGGTTTTTTAAAAATGAAAGCTACTTATAAATTACATAAAATTGAAGAGAGGCATAATAGAGTGGATGGAGTACGGAAATATACTATAAATAATCATAATATAACATAATATAAATAGAACCCATCACACAAACAATTTAAATAGCACATGAATAATGAATTAAAAGGTTAACCCAAAGAATGGAAATCAGGTTAAGAAATCACTTACCTCTGGTTTTTCATAAATAAAACCTATTTAAACCTCCTGTATAATTGTTAAAAGACTGTTATTAGTATTTCAATGAAAAATTTACATGTTTATAAAATATTATATGATCATTTAAAAACATCATTTTACCCTTTAATTGTTAGTATTTTTCTCCTTCCACAATTTTTTTGGTGAGTTCTTTACATGATTTCCAAGATTGGTTTATGATGGATGTTCTTATCGATTGGAAGTGAAACTCCAAAATTGTAATGGATTAGTATTTACATATATCTAGTAAAATAACTTATACCATTTATCATTTTGAATTCTTAAATTAGGATGATTCATAAGTTAGAACATTAATGATGTTCGTTTAGATCAATTTAGTGGTTTTTTGTAATATCAACCTTATTTCAATTTATAAACTATAAAAAAGATTAAAAAGTAATTAAAGAAACATGGATTAGTAATAATACATATATTATAACTTGTTTCACCCATAAAAATGGTTTCATAACCATACTTTAAATAGTTAATTAAAATTGAAATCACATCATCCACGGTGTCAGTAATTCGACACATCGTGGACAATGTTTTTATTCCTTAAATAAGTGGAAGAGGAGAAAAATAATGATGATGAATTTTCCATGAACATTAGAAAATCCAGAATATACATTATTTCTTGAAATTTATTTCCACTTTTTTTAGAAGATAAGAATAAATAATGAGAATGGAACTCAAAATAAATGAATAATTGAGAAATCCCTTAAAAAAATTCGGCAGCTTAACTGCTACGCAACATGGTTTTAGAAAATATTAAAAATAGAGGGGACGAGTTTCACACATCCAGAAATGAATAATAATATATAGTAGATCATGAATAATAATAAAATAAGAACATGTTATGGACACATTAATGTTATACCACATAAAAGAAAACCTGAATGGAAAAAAAAAGAAATTGAGAATTTTCTTACCTTGTAGATTAACCCTTTGAACATGAAGGTTGGTAAATTGGGGGCTTTATGAAACATTGGTAGGAATAATAAGAAGGTACTAAGGACATATCATCATTTTGGGGGAATTGGGAATGAAGTTAATTAAGGAATGGGTTGGTATTTATAGGAAAAGTAACAGAATATTTTAATAATTCCAAAGGGACAGCTCATTGGTGGTATTTTCAAATCCCTAGGCTTGACCACGGTATTTGCCCTTGGTATAAGAAACTTAAGACACCTCACATATTATTTGACTATAAACAATTCTACCAGATATATGTCATCACAATTACATCATTAATGATGTCATTAACACACAGAAACTAAAAACTGTATTTTTTACTATTCACAAAAAAAATCAACTATTTCAGAAAAAATTTCCAAAATTCACCCTAAATATTTATCCATGATTAGATTTCAAAAATGAAGTACATTTTTATAAAATAATTTTCTAAATATTTTTATTTTCATTTTCAAATAAAATCATACTTAATTCAAAAATTATTTATTTAAAATTTATAGCTGCTTTTACATCACATTGAAAAATTAATAATGATGTCATTATCTTAAAGCCTTGATAAAATAAAATAATAATACAATTTACTATTCATTATGGACATATTACTATTCATATTAATATACATATGGGTATGTTACTATTTAAAAAAAATTATTTTGTTCCAATAAAATCCAAATAACATACTGAACACAATTTTAGATGACAGTTCCTTGATATTCAAAACATAGAAGTGGAAAAGTTATGTTTTAAAGGATAGTTATAAATATATACTTTAAAACAATGTTCCATGAATTTATATTTAATTTAAGAAAAACATAGGGTTTTACATTATCCCCACCTTCTGGAAATTATGTCCTCGTAGTTTTATTTACTTATTAAACAACTGAGGGTACTTTTCCCTCATAGCATTTTCAAACTCCCATGTTTCTTCTTCAACCATGTGGTTTCTTTACAAAATTTTTTCCTGCTAGATTAACTTATTATAGAATACATGTTCTCTTAGATCAAGAATCTGAATTGGTTTCTCTTAATAAGAAAGGTTCTCTTCTAGATGAACTGCTAATGGGGTGAAGACATGTGATGAATCTGGAACATACTTTCTCAACATTAAAATATTAAAAAAATTGTGTACATGAGATAAACATGGAGGTAGAGATATTAAGTATGCAATTGGTCAATCTTTCTCTAGGATTTTAAATGGACCAATGAACCATGGACTTATCTTTCCTATCATTCCAAAATGCATCACACTTTTCCAAGGAGATATTTTAAGAATAACATAGCCACCTACCTTGAAAGTGAAATCTTTCCTTCTGTTCTCTACATAACTTTTCGTCCTTCTCTAAGCTATCCTCATGTGTTGTTGGATCTTCCTCAATTTCTCAACCACTTATTCTACTAATTTTGGCCCCATTAAATTTCTTTCACTGACATTATACCAAAAACTCAGGATTCCGACACCGCATTCCATTCAATTCCTCAAAAGGTTCCATCAGAATACTGGAATGAAAACTATTAATATAATAAAACTAATCTAAAGCAATATGATGATCCCAACTTTCCTGGTAGTATATCGAACAAACTTCAAGAATATCCTCCAATGTTTGAATCATTCGTTATGACATCCCATCTGATTGAGGATGAAAATATTTACTGAAATTTAACTTTGTGCCTAGTGACTTCTGAAGTCCCATCCAAAAGATAGAAGTGATCCTAGGATCTCAATCAGATACAATGGAAAGAGGAACTCAATGTAACCTGACAATATCCTTGTGTTAACATCATGAAAGATGATCCAAATACACTGTATCTCAAATAGAAAGAAAATTCACAGATTTTGTCATCCGATCAAATATAAACCAAATCACATTGTTACCTCGAGAAGTCTTTGGTAGTCCCACCACAAATCCTAGGGATACATTCTCCCATTTCCACTATGGCACTAGAAAAGTTCGAAGCATCTCATTTAGTAACTGCCACTCTACATTATCATGTTGAAATGTCAAGCATCTCATTGTAAAATCAACAATATCTCTTTTCATTCAATCCCAGCAATAATACTCCCAAAGGTCTCTGTACATCTTAGTATAGCCAGGATGAACTGAAAATGGGGAACTATGAGTTCCACAGAACAATTATTTCTTTAAATTGAAATCACAAGGAACACACATCCTTTTACCAAATCTCAAAACAAAATATTTATCAATAATAAATTCAGGAAAGATACACATTTTAACAAATTCTACATTTTTCTGTAGCTTGTGGTCTTTTTTTTTGCACTTGCTTAATTCTATCTGACAATGAATATTGCACCGAAACCTGAAACAAACTAGAGGTATTCCCTGAAACAACAAATTCTATTCCAAAATCCATCAAATCATTAATCAAGGGATCATGTTCCAAATGTATCATAGTTAATTATGCATGATGATTCAGACTTAATGCATATCCCCCTTTGTTAGATTTTCTAGGATGGTAATTGATCATGCAGTCATAATACTTTATCAGATCTAGCCATCTTCTTTTCTTCATGATTAATTGCTTCTAAGTGAATATATAATTTAGACTTTTTTGTTCAGTATATATTTTACATTTTGTTCTGTATAAATTATGCCTCCAAATTTTCAACGAAAAAACCACAGCTTCGAATTCTAAATCGTGTAAAGGATAATTTAACTCATGAGGTTTATTTTTCTTGATGAATATGAAATTAACTGGTCATTATACATCAATACACAACCATGTCCCTTCAAATAAGCATCACTGCAGATCATAAAAAAACCATTCATGTAAGGTAAAGCCAAAACTAGATCACTCACCAATCTCTTGTTTAATTCCTGATAAAAAACAGCACATTCCTCCATCCAAACAAATTTAACCCCTTTCCATGTTAACTTATTTATCGGTATAGATAACCACACAATGTTATTAATAAACTGTTGATAATAACCTACCAATCCAAGAAAACTATTAATCTCTGAAACAATTGTGGGTCTCGACCATTCATCAACTATGTTTGGTTTGGCAGGATTAGTTATTATCCCATCCTTATTTATAATTTTCCCATGAAACAAAATCTATTGAAACCAAAAATCACTAATAATGCTTTTTATATACATTTTATTTTCTTTTAATGTTTTTAAAACAACTCTTAGATGTTATTCATGCTCCTATTTATTTTTAGAAAATACCAGAATGACATCAATAAATACAATAACAAATATATCCACGTTTTAATGAAATACTCTATTCATAAGATTCATGAATATAGAAGGGGAATTAGTTAATCCAAATAGAAAAAAAATTCATAATTCCCATATCTAGTACGAAGGGCTCTTTTCGGGATTTCATCCTCCTTCAACATCAATAGATGGAATTCAGATCTCAAGTCAATCTTGGAAAAGTACTAAGATCCATGGAGATGATCAAACAAGTCATCGATATGAGGCAAAGGACAGTTGTTTTTTCAGTGATGTTATTCAAATCTCTATAATCAATGCAAAGTCTCATGGAACCATCTTTCATTTCAAAAAACAAAAAAGGGGATCCCCATGGTGAAGTGCAAGGACGAATGAATCCCTTGTCAAGAAAATCCTGCAACTGATTTTTCAATTCAAGAAGTTCTATTAGAGCCATAAAATATAAGTGTTTTGAAATTAGCTTAGCATCAGGAACTAATTAAATTGTGAATTCAACTTCTCGATCAGGTATGACACTGGTTAATTTATATGGAAAAACATCAAGGTAGTCATTTAACACTGGCACATTATTAATTTGAATAGTTTCCTTGTTTTAAAAAATATGAGAAAGATAAATTTCATTTCCATCTTTCAATAGTTTCTCAGCTTCCTGATACGTTATCAATTTTTTGGGTTCGTTCTTGTATATAAACTGAAACTCTTTATGAAAAAAACTTCTTTAGCTCTAAACTCAATCATAGTACGATAATCAGAATGTCAGTCCCTTCTAAGAATAACATCAAACTCGAATAAGGGTAAAACAACATGTTTTGCAGGTAATGACTTTCCCTAGACCACAAAATAAAGATTCTTATAATTCCTCTTTGCAATAACATTTCCCCCTGGTGTTTTAACAACACGTTTCTGTCTCATTTGATGATGTGATATTTCTAATTTACTAGAAAATTTTTCAGAGATTAGGGAATTTGTAGACCTCATATCAAACAAAACATTATTAAATTCTGAGGGAAAAAACAAAGTACTAGATACAACTTCACTGGATGGCCTGATATCTGCTCACTTAATCTCAAAGGATCTCAATTCACCTTTCGGCTTATATTATGGCTTCTTTGCATCATTCAGATATCTCTTGGGGAAGGAATTTGCATAATGACCCATCTCACCACATTTAAAACACTTTAGAGTCTGATTATCAAGATTAGTCTTAGGATCAATTTCATTTCATTCTCGGGCTATATTTATAAACATACCACATTTAAAACACTTCCCATTTTTTCTAATACATTCCCCACTTTGTTTCTTTCCACGTTTTTCACAAATTCAAAATTGGATTTTCTTACCATCAGATTTCGTTTGTTGATTTTTACCCATTGATTTTCATATAGACCTCTTCTTCTCTTTTTTTCCAAAATACATGTGATCATCAGCAAACTCCATCTCTACCCTCTCAGTACATCAGAGAAGTTTCTCATAACATTTTAATTCCCGGGAGGCCAACACCCTTCGATACCTTGTATTCAATCGTGATTAAAAGCGGTTGATTTTTATATCATGATCCAGAATAAGATTTGAAGCATACCTCACCAGTTGTAAGAAGTTATCTTCATAAACAACCACTGAATCTTCCTCCTTCTATTTCAATTCAAGTAATTTCTTCTCCATTATATGTCGCACCACCTTAGGAAAACAGTTTTCAAGGAAATGACATTAAAATTCATCCCACTCTAAGGAATCAAAATCCTATCTAACCATAATTTTCCTTACCATTGAGAGCCATCGATCAGCTTCCCCTTCAAAATGATAAATGGTGTAACTTACCCTTTGATTGTATGAACATCCTATAACATAGAATATATTTTCAAGGGATTTATTCCATCCATCAGCTATTACTGGGTCATAAGATCCATTGAATGAAGGAAGGTGATGTCTCATAAAATGTTCCACTACTATCATGTTTCGTTGTGGTACCTATATAGGTTCTCTTGCATGGATTCCACCACCATTTATTTCCTCCATTAGCTGAGCCATTACTGTCACAAACTGCTCGGTACCAATCCCTACCATTTTGGGTTGTAGTTATGGAAGGATGTAATTCTTTCAGTGCCTCTCCTCTTTAGAATCCATGTTCCTTTCGTGGAAACCTATTCTAAAAAAATATATCATAGATGAAGCAACATAGTAATCATTAAATTATATAACATTTGAAATTAATCATTGAGTGAAAATAATTTATGGTATTCTATTAGCATCTCCCTAACCCCTAATGTTTTCTAAAACATCATTTGATACCAACTATAAGGACTCAGCCTAATTAGATTGTATAATCTTGAATTTAGTCGATTATTTACTTCCTTTATACATTGAGTATCTTTTCATGTATAGAGATTTATGGAATTAGGAAAATACATTCATAACATTAAAAAGTTTTACAGAGTGGATTCCGTAAAAACAGTTTCCATTGTTGTCAAAATATAAAACATTAATACATAAAACTAGACTCCTTGAAAAATATTAAACATTTAACATGTCTTAATTCCTTGTATTACACATCCATTAACCTATGAAAATCATTTAAAAATTGGGGATGAGAACAAAATCTTAGTAAGGGATGGAAATGAAGGAAATAGCATATTATTCCATGAATACTCGTAACGTATGAAATCTTTTACAAAGGTATTTCTTGTCACCCATACATACTTACATTGTGAAACATGATATTTACACAAGATCCACAAAGAAAATGAGAACATAAATATAATCATAGAGGTATCATGGGGAATTACTTACATAATATTGTAACCATTCTTGGCTACCTTATAATTTGTAATCCTCACATCTACATTACTTTGTGAAACCATCACGGTTACACTTGGAGTAACCATGTGGCTGACCACCAACATACACATACGCAATGAATTTAAGGGAGATATAGGCCCCACCCTACATCATAAATAATTCCCAAGAACCAAAACATAATCATACAATATTTATAATTCCATAAAAACATTTCTTCAGAATTTCGTAAAACTGAATTTTAAAAGAGGTTTTTAAAAATGAAATACACTTATAAATTACATACAATTTAAGAGAGGCTTAATAGAGTGGATGGAGTATGTATATATACTTTAAATTGACATTATATAACATAATATATACATAACCCATAAAAAAATTTAAATAGCACATGAATAATGAATTATAAGGTTAACCTAAATAATGGAAATTGGGTTATGAATTCCCTTACCTCGGGTTTGTCTTACTTACAACTTGTTTAAAACTCCTGTATAGTTTTTAAAAGAGTGTTATTAGTATTTTAACGAAACTATTTAAAGTTTATAATATCTTATATGATCATTTAATAACATCATTTCACCCTTTATTGTTAGTATTTTTCTCCTTTTAGTGTTTTTGGGTGAGTTCTTTACACAATTTCCAAGATTAGTTCATGATGGATGTTCTTGTCGATTGGAAGTGAAACTCAAAAAATGGAATGGAGTAGTATATATATATATAGTGAAATAAATATTACCATTTATCAATTTTAATTCTTACTTGAGGATGATTCATAAGTAAGAACATTAATGATGTTTGTTTAGATCGTTTTAGTGGGTTTTTTTGGAAATAACAACCTCATTTCGTTTTATAAATTTAAACCATGATTACAAAAGAATTATAGAACCATGTATGATAAATAATAAATATATTATAACTTGGTTCATCAATAAAAATGGTGTCATAACCATACTTTAAAGAGTTAATGAAAATTTAAATCACATCATCCACGATGTCGGTAATTTGACACATCACGGACAATGTTTTTATTCTTTGAATGAGTGGAAGAGGAGAAAAATAATCATGATTAATTTTCCATGAACATGAGAAAATACAGAATATATATTATTTCTGGAGATTTCTAGCCACTTGGGTAATAATATATTAAGAATTAATGAGAAAGGAACTCAAAATAAAAGAATAATTGAGAAATCCCTTACAAAAATTCAGCAGCATAACAGCTAAGAAACATGGTCTTAGAAGATATTAAAAAGAGAGGGGACAAGGTTCACCCATACAAAAATGAATCATAATATATAGTAGATAATGAATAAGACAGAAATAAGAATATGGAATGGAAACATCAATGTTATACAACATCAAAGAGAACATGAATGGAAAAAAAAGAAAAGAAATTGGGAATCTTCTTGCCTTGTAGAGTAACCCATAGAACATGAAGGTTGGGACATTGGGGGCTTGAGGAAACATAGGGAGGACTACTAGTAAGGTAATATGTCCATATAATCGTTGAGGAGGAATTGTTAATGAAGTTAATGAAAGAATGGGTTGGTATTTATTGGAAAAGTAAGGGAATATTTTAATAATTTCCAATGGACACCTAAAGGGGGTATTTTCAAAACCATGTGCTTGCCCATGGTTTTTCCCTTGGTATAAGCCACTTTGGGCACATCACATCTTATTTAACTATACACAAGTCGACCAGATCTATTACATAATTATTATATCATTAAGGATGCCATTAACACACAGAAACTAAAAACTGTATTTTTTACTATTCACCAAAAAATCAAATTTTCAAAAAAAATCTCCAAATTCTTTATAACCATTTATCGATGTGTAGATTTCAATAATGAAGTAAAGTTTTGGGAAATAATTTTCTAAATATTTTTAATTTATTTTTCAAATAAAATTATACTTAATTCAAAAATTAATTATTTTTAAACTATAACTGCTTTTATATCACATTGAAAAATTAATCAAGAAGTCATTATCTTAAATCCAAAAGAAAATAAAATAATAATACAATTTACTATTCATTAGGGTCATATTACAATTAATTTTACTATTAATAAAGGTTTTTTACTATTCACCCAAAAAACAAGTCTGTTCCAATAGAACCTAAATAACATACTGAACACAATGGTATATGACAATTTATTAAAATTCGAAACATAGAAGTGGACAGGTTATGTTTTAAAGACTGGTTATAAATATCTACTTTAAAACAAAGATCAATTCTTTTCTATTTATTTTTAGAAAAACTTGGGATGATGCATTGGGGGATTTAGGAACCTATAAGAGTTTAAAAAATAGATTATTGGATTATTAAGGGGGAGATATTTGAAATTATTAAATTCGTTAGTATTTTTAAAAATCAAGGAGGACTTGTTTATTAATTTCCAAATATAGACATTGAAAACCTAGGTTGTGGAAAATGTAAACCCATGGGAATTCCTAGGGTATGTTCCCGTGGTAATGAAATTTTGGTATACAATTTATGTGATTTTAATCAATAAGAGTAAAGGATCGTTTTATAGAAATAATGTTTTTTGGGAAAAGTGAAGTCTACTAAAAATAATTTTTTTTAATGGTAATATTTCAAATTTATACATTAGGATGTAAATTGTAGGATTTTATAATCATTAAAATTAATTACAATAAATTATAATAACAAAAGAACACATTTTTGGTTTGGTATTGTTGTACCTTTTTCTTAAATCATTATGACTTAATTATGAAGTCATTAATCGTATCGAAAAACTTAATGTGTATTTTTACTATTTGTAAAAAATAATGTATTTTAGAAAATTCTCATAAATTCATCCTATTCCAGTTATGACTATATGATTTCAAAAAAAATTATCAAATTAAAACTATTAATATATTAATTCCAAATTTTAATTATAAAATTCATTATTTATTAAAAATAATATCATATTTAAAACTCATAGAAAATTTTATGACATAAGAAAAAAATATTTAATCATTCATATTTAAATAGTATATTTTTACCATGATATATAATTAAAATAATTATTATTCACAATAAAAAAATTTATTAGAAATATTTATATCTTGTAGGGAATGTCTAATTTCTATTCGAAAAAAAAATTATCATATTCCTTCTCAATTTTATATGAAAAACAATTCTTCAAAATGAATAGATAGAATAAAAATATAATTTAAACAAAGTAATTAATGACTAAGGTCAATAAAGATAACCCCTTATTAAAACCCCATCCACCCTAAAAGAATGGTGTGATATTTTTTAGTTTCATGTGGTTCCTCATCCAATATCAACTGAGAGGTAATCCGTACAAACATGAACTTCTCTCATATGACATATCATTCAAAATTCACTTATTGAAGCAAGAAATGGTATTGGTCTAGGAAGAACCGTAGTTATGATTCCTCCAACATATGTTCTGATAGATGGCCTTAAAAGGTAAAACTCTACTGAATGAGGCCAATTAATCTTCTTTATTTTTCAATTACCATTTGTAAAAGATTACATATAAATGTAAATTATAATATTAAAATTATTATCAAGAGTATCGTTCCAATGGGAACATTGAAAAAAATGTAATATTCACCAATTGTCATATAAAGGATAAATCTATAGGGTTTCATTCACTTTTATACTTACATCATTATTAATTTGATATGGTTTTGTTGTGTACAATATAATATTACGTAGATTTTTTTAGGAATTGAATATTATTCAAAAACACTATGTTGTTACACTTTGAGATCATTAGTTATGAATAATTTATTGAGAATGTCAATTTGATCGAATATTTTTCTTACTACAGACTATCTATCTATTAATATGAGAGGATAAGAGAAGTTATTTTCTCTAAATAAAATCATCAAAAAATTTATCTCACATTTCAAAAGGTTAAAATATTATTTAATAGTTAGCATGTAACTTTAAAAATTAGATGTTGGTCCCTATAATGTAATAAGCTTCATTTTAGACCATTTCACATACTAATTACCTTATTAAAATGTTATAAATATCACAAATATTTTATAAATCACTTGTAAAACTATAAAATGTAACGTGTTAAAATACCAATGTTTAACTCAGCTCATATGATACACAAATAATGTAACAAAACATGACCATTTTATCATAATTTATAAAATTATATAATTTAATAAGTTTAATGTGTGCTTTTTAATACACATAAACTCACTGGCACCCAAACATGGCCCCCACATTGTCATAAAATCCAATTAATTAGAATAAGTCGTACATGTGGATACACTAACTTTGAGACCCTCTAAGTCATTTTCTTAATATAATTTATTCCAAAACATTAAAAAAAGTGGATTCTTGCAACCCATTATATCCCATAAAGAGATATAGAATGTAATAACTAAGACTACCTCCTACGAACATATTTTGTGTAATATAATCTTTTTTCCCACAATATACCATAAATAAAGATGCAAACATCTTTCATCATACTTCAGATGATTTGTATATTTCATGACTGTACTAGACATTCAATCATTATTATACCATGGTCATGGGTTTAGGAAGGTACTACCATCCATGTCAACTTTGGCCTATGGTATATATATTCCTCAACATTAAATTGAAAAATTATATCTCGGTTGTTCAACAAATTCCATACCACTAATGAATAAACCAATAAAATCCACCTTGAAATGAATTTATTGTGCTGGTTTTATCTATGGATCAATATACATGATCAAATGGAAAAAAATCATAGTTATCTCAATTAAGGATTCCAATAAATATAATAACTGTCCAGGACATCCAATAACACCGAAAACATGCTTTTTTCCTCTTCGAAGATATTTTATCATGACCTCATTTACTCAAGATATATGAATGAGAACATCATGAGAATAATTTTCAATGATTATGATCCCACATAACCTAATATATAGATATCATATGTGTTCTATCAGTATTATGTATCTAGACCATATGAATAATATTTATTATTATTGTCATAGTATCATGACATTCTAATTATATTTGGGATCTTCTATAAAATTTTTACACATCAATTAATCTAAAGTCATTACTATATAGATTTTGGATGCTAAAATATCATCATTGTTATTTTAATAATTAAAACATATATATATATATAGAACTATATAAATATAATGGTAATCAAAAGTAATTTTCATGTTTGGACTAGGGAACACACTATTACATCAAACCCATGGTAGAATTATTCAAAAAGTCACAAAATTCAACTTGAATCGCTTAAGACTTTCCAAAGAAACATGAGAACCAATCGATTCTAAAAAACTATCCATAAACATCGTTGTGGTACATGAATAATCATCAATTATCAATCCAAATTCATGATCCCAAAATAAACTATCTAACTAATGAAAAATTAAATTTCCATATAAATTTTCACACTCATACTTACATCTGAATGCTTCCCAATATAAAATGAAACACCTATTATTAGTTTTTTATGATTATTATACATATCATCAAAAAATACAATTAAATCAACATAAATATTCATCTTTTAGATCATAAAGTAAAAAAATTGTTACTAACAATATCCTCATCGGACAAAATTTCTATATATCTATATTTTAGCATTACACTTTCTCTATCAACCATATTTTAACACCTATCAATGGAAGCTCCCAATAATTATGGATAATAGAATGTTTTTTTAGTATAAACTATTAACTGAAATACTACACACAAAATTTTACATACTGATATTCGAATCATTAAATTCCATCACATTCCTATTTAATAAATCTTACTAAATTTAGAAAAACATTCATAAAGTAAAAAAATTAATCATGACTCATCTCTGAGTAAACTACTAATCCTCTGATAACCCCTCATGCTTCTCTAATACCAATTTATGTGAAGCCTAGGTCAATAAATATAGATCATATGTTCATTCACCAAAAGAACTCACTATCCTAATGATTGTGTTGTCTTGAAGCATCATATATATAATTTTTTAAAATATTTATTATAGTCTATGGTATACCATATATAATATCTCAAGGGGATTTATGTGTTTTGTGTGTGTATTTTTAAAAATAATTTCCAAAACAGTAGGGTTATTTTGAATGTTATTTAAAGAAAATAACATAATTTAAATAGTTTAGTAGTTGAAAACCAAAGGGGATTTTGAGAAATATGAGATAAATGGTTCATTTTCATTTCACTACACACATTTTTAGATCATTTTTCTAAGAGATTCATTTAGCATTAGAATAGTTATTGTGTTTAAATTATTTTGAATCCCAATTAGTTCCTATGCTTTTATTTCAATGTTTGAAGATGAAAACCATGACACACCAACAATTTTTTCATGTTGTAGAACTTATGTAAGGAATAAGAGCTTAAAAATATATATATATCTCAAAAAATTAGGTAGGAAAATTATTCTTGTCTTTTCCAATCGGAACATCACATGTCACGAACTCAAAACCTCACACCGATTGGTTAGAAGTTTAGATCACATCAATCAAATTACTTAAAATAAGAATTAAAATATAAACTATTTTTAATGATTCCTAGAATGAATGTTTTTTCCCAATATTAATCTAAAACAATATCTTATATATTCTCTAAAAGTCACTTTTCATGTGTTCAGCACCCTCAAATTTAATTCTCACCCTTTAACCTGGTAGCTAGAGGTGGAGGAAGTTATGGTGGGTATCCTTCTTTATCCATGATCTACTAAGGAAAATGGGGGCCCCTATTAATTCTTAGATTAGGATATAAATCCTCTGTATCTCCAAAATTACAACAGTTCACTCATTTTTTGAACGATCATATTGGGTTCCTAAGGTTCCAATTTATTAGAATTGTAGAATTCAGTTTTGGGAACCCATATATCATAAAACCCCTTAGTCTATGGTTTTAGTTATTTCTATATTCTTATCTTGATTTTTCAAAACCACAAATTATATTCCTAAACTCATTAATATCTACACAGATAATTTTTAACCATTTGGATTACTTCATCTCAAGATATAGATGAAACAGATCACACCCCTTTTCATTTTATACATATTTTCTATCATGGAAAAATTTATTTTGATCATCTCTTAAATTGATGAATTGGGATTTTGTGTCTTTATATGAGTTGTAGAAAAAATAATTTTTGGATTATACTAAAATATTTCATCCCATTTTTATGAACTTATTAGTATAATGTGTGGTTGGGTCCATATATGTTCTTGGATTCCTACCCAATTTGTCCAATTTTTATTCAACCTCATTTGGGACCTCCTAATAACCTACACCTATAATGAAATCATCCAAAAAAATGAAATTTATGTTTTTAAATGTACATAACATAAATTCTTTTTTATTTAATAGGAATTTAAATTTGATTTAAAATTTTGAATTTATGATACACATTAGTTTAACACAATGATGTAAGGGTGGAAATTAATAGTGAATCGCTACACGATCACACCCCCGCACCTATAAATTTTTAATCCAAGAAAAATTAACATTTCCAAATTAATTATGCATAGGTATATTACCAACATCATGAGTATTTAACATTTAATGAAAATTTAATTTTTGATAGAAATGTTATCAGTGAAAAAACACACCAAGGAGTTATTCTCATAAATCATAGAAAAATATGACTCATTAATTGTATCAGAAAGAAATTCAAGAAGATTAATGATACGAATTTGAAAAATTAATTATAAATTAAACAACTTCACTAACTATCCACTTGTTTGTGTGAAAATTATTTCATGTTATTCTATCCACTTTCAATCCATTAAATACTGTTTATTTTAAATATTTTCTTCTTAAATGATTCAATACATCAATCCAACACTACATCGATGATAATAAAATTACAAGAACCCCTCAATTACACATTCTTGGAAGCCAATCCTTCAACTCTTGACCTAGATATACCAATATTTTGACCATTTTATTATTCCCCTCATTTATTATTATTATTATTTCAAAATTTGAACTAGGAACGAAATCACACTCATCGATCAAGAATTTGTTTGATCTCCTCACAACACTAATTCTTATGATTATAAAAAATAATAAATCAAGAGTAAGGTTGGTTTTTTTCCTCCCAAAAAGTTAAAAAAATTATTTATGCTTCTATTTTTTATTTTTTGCTATTTTTTATGGAATAAAATAGTCAAAGAATAGGTTCAGATGAATAGGTAAATTTGTTAAAATAATGAACAAAAATTGATAATGAACATACAAATGTAAAATCATTTTTGAATGTAGAGAAAAAATAATGTAACATATATTTACCTTCTATTAGGAATGAACTATTCACACTTCATGGTTGTGTTCATTGATGTGTGTACATATTTAGTAACATAGTTTTCTTATAATTAACTCACACAAAGGGTACCATTATTCTCAATGATATTAAAATTATAAAATCATTTATATCATCAAAAACATCCAATTAACTTGGAAATGACACACCTCAAAGTTAATTTTTTTTTATTAGAATCATATTTTCATGTGGATTGTGCCTCTAAACATTTTGATAGTTAATCATCTTCTAGAATAATATACACATTCATATAGACATTGGGGAATAGTCCCACAATGTCAATGCCCCAAACATCTGAATGTTCACAAATGATCAAGGATTGTTGATAAATTTTATTTCATTGGGATAAATTCCCCATTCTATGAAAGAGAGAATAATATTTACATAAATCAAAGAAATACAAAAATAATTATAGAAAAAAGATACCACAAATGTCAGTCTTGTGAACAGTCCATTGGGGACCAATGTTTCCAGTAGAAGAAATAGTGTTTAAAAACATAAGGACTAACTAAAACTCTAAATAAAAAAGACAATGTCTTAGGACATAATCACTAAATATTAACCAAAGGAATAGTTCATCCCAAATTTACCAATGAGTTTCATGTTTTAGATGACCTTCATCATTCATGTTAAAATCTACATGAATGTAAGACTCTACCAAATAATTAATAATTTATTCATAACAACAAATAACCGCTTATACTATGTAATATATATGAACATGATACATATCATTTATGGTAAATATAGGGATGAGTCATTGTGTATGGATGGGAGGATCATAACTTTATGTTCAACCACCACATTCCCTTCTCCATTATTATTCTTAACGATGCATTAAATTCTGGGTGTTAGATAATCTAGAGAATGTGATGTGTTTTGAAATATCATTTCGTAAGGAGATATCATATGGTTGTATAAACTGAGAACACAATGAATTTGGAAGCTAAAATGTATGACCTAAATTAATCCAAGACAAAGACAATTTATAAGAATTAGTGTATAGTTGTGGTGTAGTTTTATTTGGTAGGATATATTGTATGTGAGGTATAGGCAATGACATGTGGATATCAATCAAAATATTGTGATAAGACAGCCCAAACATCATAGTTAGAGGTTTAATACTTTATCTCAAATGTTAAATCCAACTAAGGTGTTTTGATTACCCTAGGGGATATGGGATTTCATTTTATTTTTTCTAAATATTCCTCACATTATTCATCAAGAAGTATTTTTCTCTTTTTTGAGTAAAAGGGAGATGGGGAGTGATATATTTCTAAATTCATTAATGAAAATATGGTAAAATCGAGCATGGACTTAGAATGACCACATATCCAGAAGATTTTTTTTGAATGTTAGGGAAGAAATGAAATCCACTTTATATTTGTCTTCTTGGATACCATATGTATGAATTACATTCCCACTTATTATACCCCTTCATACCATGAAATGTAATTTATTATAATTTAATACATGATTCTTTTGAATACATCGACATAATATAGAAAAAATACTACTCAAACATTCATCAAATGAGGACCCATAAATAGTAAAATAGTCCATGAATACTTCCATGAATTTTTTGAGGTAATTTGGAAAATACTAACCATGGATTTCCAAAATCTAAACTGAGAATTAAACATGAAAAATGGAATCCTCTTAAAGGAAAATGATCCAAAGGGTCAAGTAATGGTTGTATTTTCCTGATCATATGGTGAAATGGGGATCAGAATGTCACCAAACTACCGATAAGCTAAATAATAATGGCACTTCCATGATAACCACTTTATAATCTAATTAAGAAAAAAATGAGAAATGGTTATTGATCGTGTGATATTTTAGTCGATGATAGTCTATATGGATACACCCTCTATTCTATAAAATAGTAGGAACTAGTTCATTGATTTCTTCTTCAATTATAGAATAACTAGTTTTTTAATGAAAAACATGCACTAGAATGAACAATTTAATGTTAGAAATTTACGAAATGATGATTTTGCCCCATAATTATGTAACCTACTTTTCAATAACCTTTAGGATGTTTGGGTTCAGTCATTGTTTTTCCTACCTCACTTGTTTATCATCATCATATAACAATATATGTTATGTGAAAATTGGTGGGAAAATACCAGGAATGATATCAAGTGTCCAACCCGTAGAGTGTTTATAGTCCCTCAAATTGTTATGTAGTCGAAATTTATTCTATGAGGGGAGTTAAATAGAAATAATGATAGGAATCTTCTTTCCATTCTAAAGATAATAATATTTTAAATCGTGAGGCAGTTCTGTATGTTCTATTTCTATTGGAATTTGGATTGAAGATCATTAATGTTAATGTGGGCGGACAATTATCTCATTTAAATACTCAATGGTAACATCCATAGTTAATTAATTAGATATTACAGGCATAGCAGTATCATCGATGGTCAAGGGATCCTTGGTGTTCAAGGAATCATTAGGTAACAAACATGAATAAAAATTTTTAATCCCATTTAGTATTCAATGCTTGAATAACTTCCATGGATATCTATTAATGATGGAAAACTAAAAATGGGGTTAAGGGAATGAAAAAATTATTTTTTCATGGGAAGGGATTACATCAATTTTATTTACTAAAATTTAGGAATGTACTTCTAAGGGGAGATTCATGGCATCAATAATTTTATAGTAGAAACTTTCACCACCAAATTCCATTAATAATGTACCATTAAAGAAATTATTTATGGATTTTTATGGTTTCATGAATTTACTTTCCAATATAATTGGGGCATGCCCATTCATCTTATGAGCTTAAATTTTTAGAATATAAAAATTAGTAGGAAAATATAATATTATTTCCCTCACAAGAACACCCTCCAAGACACTAGAAGGGTTTCCAATACTTCAATTTTCTAGTTAGACAATAATTCCTTTGGGCATCAGTTTCCTAAACTATAATTTTGCAAAATTTTACTGAGGTATCCCTTTTATAGAATCACCCAAAACATGAATATAATTTGAAAATAAATACTTCCTTATGTTTCATGGAATTTTGAATCTTACCAAATAATTTCATTTGAGGGGAAGAGTTGGTTCTATCAATGATTATATATTCCTCCTCAAGATCACCATTTTATCACATGGAAGTCACCCTCGGTGTCTACACATATTCTTTAAAAACATAGTGAATCATTGAATTTTCGTCACGTAATCAATCAAGGGTATGATAACATAAACATTTTAGAAATAGTACTTGATATATTTATCATGATAAGTTTTCTATTGTTTCTATGGTTGGGTGGTTGTTTGGTGAAATGGGAGAGGGATTGTTCATTACGGATGCTCATCAATAGGCACACTATATCCTTAGGTTGTTTCTTCCAAAGACAATATTTTTCATCTCATGGACTATTCAATGGGGTTTGTATTATGGTTTCCTCAAGAAGGGATGAATCTAATGCATGTTTTACTTATCTTTTAAGTTTTCTACTATCTGAAGGGTGGTGGAATTGAAATTTCCCATACCCATAGGGTTGACTAATGGTTCATAAGGTTGTTTGTTGGACCCATGAATTTGGATTTCTCCACTAAGTTGGAATTTTGGGATGATTGTTTTTTAGGTCTTGTATGTTAGTTTGGTTGGTTTTCTGTAATTGGAGGTTATTGGTGACCATTTTTCCCATAATGCATTCTAAGATTGGATCAGTTTTTGGGGGTTGATATTAGAAAATACATTGTAGTGGTTGATGATAGATAAGTTGTGTCAAATGACTACTCTTCCATAGTTTTTAAAATGTTTGTTTAGGTTTATTTTTATTCCCCGTCTCCTATATGCTTGGTTTACATTCCACATAGGGATAGATGTATAATATGGTTCTTTCCTAAAGAGTTGGTTATAGGTTAGGTGTAGAAGTATTCCCCAAAAAAATCTAAGATGTTTCCCTCAATTGAGAATATTGGTTATAATAATGTGTTTTAAAAAAATATAAATCATATTGGATGTAGGGAGGATATTTTTATTCACCTAGGTCTAAGAATGGTACATACCTCTTCAAACATCATTCCCACCTTCTTCTCAAATTCTGTACTTTTCTCCTCATGGAAAACTCGAATGGGTACAATAGACCTTCAACCAAATATTTTTGTGTTATAAACCATGTTCTCAATGAGTTTACTTGATGTTATTGAGGTTTTATCAACTAGAAGAACAACTACAGCAGCATCATTCATGTTTTGATCAATATGAATTAATACTTCATAAAAATATTGTATTAAAAGATGATCACTTATTTTATGTTGTAGTAAATGATAAAATCATTCCCATTATGCAAGAATTTTTTCCCCTTGTGACTGTATTATCCCATAAATTTATTAATTTATTTTCAGTTCAAGAGACAGGGGGTATTTTCAATAAAAATTTGTTTCATGTGCGCCTAGTCTCAAAGTGGTGAATTAACATATTAAAGATATTATTTTGCAGGGTATTATAATGAGAAAGGGAAATCTCAAAGACACTTTTTATTCATCCAGAATTTAGGTTTTAATGTTGAATGACTAATTTGAAATTATTTTACATGATTTGGTGGGTATTTTCAAGTGATTCCATGGAATATTAGTAATAAGTTAATTAAACCATATTTTAGTTCAAAATTTGGTTCCTCACCTTGTATATGAATGTATGAGGGATGGATCTATGAATCATGTGTGGTTAGATATTTTAATTTCAAGTTATTTTCAGAAATATTATGCACATTTATATTTGTTATGATATTAGATTCATCTGAAGAAGCAGTATTAATAATTATGTAGATGTTTTGTGATTCCTCTTTCAATGGATGATCTTGCGCTTCATTGGGTCGATGGTGAAACATCCTTTCCAGTTTTCATTTGAAATTATGTGTTTCCACTAATGAATATCACAACATTCAAGAGGCCTATATGAGGATTATTTTTAAAATAAACCAAAAAATTGAAGGAATAAAAGATGGAAACAAATATTGGAATAGTACACAATAATTTTATAAAAACGTACAAAAAATAAAAATTTATAGCCTACAATGGTGACAAAGGTTATGCTTTTTTTTGTGAAACATTAAATTTATTATGTTTTTAGGGTTTATTATTAGTCTATGGTAGACTCTAGGTCATCTCTCATGGTTTATTGATAGGATTAAAGTGTGTAATTTTTAATAATGTTTACTAAAATAAGAGACGTTTTGAAAACAATTTTTAGAAAATAACATAATTTAAATAGTATAGTAGTTGAAAAGAAAGTTTATTTGGAAAAATATAAGATTAAGTGGTAAATATAATTTACATAGACATATTTATTGTTCATTTTTCTTAGATATTCATTTAGGTTTAGAAAAATTATTTTGTTTAAATAAATTGGAATCATGATTAATTCAAAATCTTTTATTTCAATGCTTCAAAAACCAAAAAATGGAATAAAATTCATATTTTTGTGGTCCAAAAAATATTTATGGAATAATAGAATCCATTTTTTTTTAAATCATAGACATGTGGGAAAAAAAGGATTCTTATTTTTTCTAATCAGTAGAACAAAAGTAACACACTCAAAACCTCACAAAGATCTTTTTGAAATTTAGAGAAAATAACTCGCATGCATCAAAACAAGGATTAAAATAATAAATAATGTAAGAGACATGGAATTAAATGTTTTAAAGCCCAAAATAATCTAAAAAAATAATATATTTGGATCATAACACCCAATCCATGTGTGTAGCTCCCTCACAACGAACACACATTGTTCATCTCGACATCGAGAGGAGGAGGAATCCCGAGTAGTTCTCCTTATTCATCTTTGAACCCCATTTTTGGATAGGGTCCTCATGAATTTATAGTATCAGGAGAAGAATCACATGGAAGTCAAAAATTTAAGAACATCACTACTTGTTTGAACATGAAACTGGGATGCCCAAGGTCCCAATTTATAGGCATCATAGATGGTGGTTTGGGGGACCTACATTTCATATAAGATTTATGCCCATATCTTTTTCATCTATAAAGTGTTATATTTATTTAAAAAAACAAAACAAAAACATCTTTTCACATATAATTAATAAGTAAACCAAAAAATTGGAATCCTTCTAAGGCCCATATCTCAATATATGGGTGAAACACATAACCCCAATTTTGATTTGATGTGGATTCAGTGTCTTGGAATGATAAGATTTGTTGGGACCTTTTATGGATAACTTTGGTTTGGGTGTATTCATAAGGGTTGTACTCTAATTAATTTTTTATCAACCCAACATATATTATCCCATTTGGATGCACAAATTAGTTTTAGTGTGTGTTTGGGTCCACATATGTTCTTGGATTCCATTGCAATTTTTATTATTCTTCTTCAACAACATCTTGGCCTTCCAAATCACCTAACCCTTCAATGAAATCATAATGAAAAGTGAAATTACTATTTAAGTAGTTATAAAAAGATTTTATTATCATAATGTAAAATATGTTCTTATGTTTTGAATTTGTTATAAAAAAATCTATTTAACATAGTGATGTAATTGTGAAAATGAATAATAAATCTACACTAGATCATATAAATAATTATAAATAAAAGGAATCTTATATATTAAATGTACCTATATATTAAATAAAATACATTATCCAAATAAAATTACTAAATTAGATTTAACAAACTTTGATTAATCCAACACACACAAAAACATTTACCTTTATGTATTAAAGTAAATCAAATAATGTATATGACTAAATTAATTTTACATGTACAATAAATTCATCATAAATAAATGAGAGAAATAATTTCACCATTAAATTCAATGAAATTAATATTTTATAATCACTATGAAAAAATTTCCATATAGGCCAAAAAGTAGAGTAATCACATTACTAAACCTCCACATTATGGTCCCATCATATTTTAAAGAGGGGCATGCCCAGTAAACCAGTTTCATTGACTAACTACAACCGTAGTAGTTACTCTATTTCTCTATGAATCTGTTGACCCCTAATATACTTATCAATACTACCTCCAATAATTGGTAATAAAAAATGTTCCATTTTCCTTATTTCTTGTCCATAAATCATTTTTGATGTCTTTGATACATTAACAGAACCTCATAATAGTTGTTGAAACAAATAATGATGTTTTATTAGACCAATTACAATTTTATATTACATTATAGTTACATGAACATACACCATCCTCATTAACATTTTATTGGTGACTATTTTTAGTAATCATAAACGTTTTAAGGGTCCTTTCTAGTTTCACTATCATGTAAAATTACAAAAACCTATCCATATTCTTCAACATCAAAATAATTAGGATCCCCATTTCCATGGGATAAAAAGACCATAGTCATGATAAGGTTTCAATATTTATAATTATATCATCTGGGAGTATCTTTTTATCATGTTAATAAATTATATATTGTTTTCATGCTATTTGTCAAACCATGTTAATATGGATCAAGTTGTTTTAGAGGAGGTATTCATTATTGAGTTATTAAAAATCAGAACTAACTAGATAGAAGAACAATTAATAAATTATGGTGTATTAAGTGGCCAAATATGAATTATTTTTAGGTGATTTACACAGATAATGGACCTTGAAATAAGGGTGTACCCTAATGGGGACCATGATAGAGGTTATGCATGTCCTTAGTAAGGGGAAAGTGATTGTTCTTATTTTCCATACTGAAGGGGTAGAAAAATGGTCTACTTAACCCATGTATAGGATTAAACATATTGTTTTTTATTCAATTATACCAACATTTAATATATTTCACTATATTAGGGCCTTAGACCATTTCAAAACATGACATCAAGCATGCCTCCCCATATCAATGAGGTTTCCAACTAGCAGCATATGAATAAAGAACAACAATGTATATGAAATAACCTCAAATAAAATATCACATTAAAATAATATCCTAGTTTTAGACATAATTATATGAATAATAATGAATAAATATGATATAAGATAAAATAGGTGGAAGGTATCATACAAGAAGGCATGTATTACTAGTTGTCTTATGGGTTGAACCATATAAAAATGAACAAAATAAATAAATTAGATGAGGATTTTCCAAATTCACTTTGCCTCTCTTAAACGCGGTATACTAATACATTGATGTTATCCTAATAAATCCTTTAATTATAATAATTAATGAAAAATGATCTAATAATAGTTAATATATCAATTCATGTAACAAATTACCATGTCCTCTCATGTCGGGTGTCAGTTTAACATAGTAGGGAACTACCAGCATGGTTTTTTACATAATAATTTAATGTATTTATATTTTCATGTGATATTTAAAGTGTAATAATAACAAAATATATAATATATGGTTATAATTATATTAAATATGTGAACAATTTCGATTATTGGTTTCTAATGTGATACCAGTTATTGAACCATAAATGATTAATCTAATTTCATAGTATCTCTAGGAATAATACGTCAACTTGGGTGATATATTTTCTACTATGGTATCGCATTGGAATTTCCCTATTAAAGAGTGAAAATAAAATCATTTTCATTTCTTAAAGAGTCCCAAAACTATCATGCTTATAATACAAATCCTAATTGTTATATAGTCATCTTAGAATATGAGCCTCAAATTTTCTAGATTTCTAGTGTGACCTAGGTATCTCTTTATTATTATAGGTTTATAAGCTTGAATCTTATTCGTTGGAATCCTAGAAAATCTTATCTCAATGTAGTCCAGCTTAAATGGTTCAAACATAGGGGTGACCCAGCAGGCTCATAATAATATCAGTATCAGACTAAAATAGCTGGATCTATGTAATTAAAATCATCCCATAAATTTCCCAATCCAAAATGGGATCCTAGGAACACTCTTAATGAAACAATATAATTAAATTAGGCATAATAGTTAAATCATAGATAGGGTAGGAATCCTCAGTACCCTAGGAATACAAGGCATCCTATCTGACCAAAAGGTAGAATCTTGACATCCTAGGAATTCCTCACCTATGGGTTACACAACCAAATCCATAGTTTAATCACAATAATTAATTATGTAATGGTAGGAACACTGAAAAATCCTAGGTAACCATATGGGTGTTTTGTCTCATGTCTCAATGGATTTATACTAATATTATCAAATATAAACTTGTAATAAAAATAATTATCGAGGATTTTATCTAACACCTAGACACAATATACACATGAATTATCGGCGTCCCTCATGTAGTACCTAATATGATACTAATATTTATATTAGGAGTTAATGTACGATTTCATATTTATGTGAAAACCCACAATCAACCACTTATTATGTAATGAAACAATCAATTATCATATCATCGCTAGGAAACCCATATTGTCTCTAAGGTCTTATAATGATTAGAAAACAAACTTTTATTATGTTTGTCGTGCCAACTTTCACTAGTCCATAATGTAATCTAAAGGGTCTCTCAAGACCAGCATGGTACAATAATCCAATTTCATTAAAGATTTCCACTCAGATTATGTTCTATCACAAGATTCAAATAAGAATGTAAAGTCAAACCCCTTGGGGTTGGCTCATTATTGTCCTCATGAATATAATCAGGGCTTCATCCATTAATGGATAGATAGAGAAGACATTCACAAGGGTCCTCAATGGCCATGTAAATTTATTCAATTCATCTATGGAATTAATTTTAATTTAACAATTTATTTTAATTTAATAGTTTATTTTATCAAAAATAGGTCAATGTCATTAGTATAATGATTACAAAATCAAAGTAGTGTAAAAAATATCATAAATTACGTAGTTTAAATGAATGAGTACCACAATAAAAACCAATCACTTTTCATTTAAACTATTCATCCTGATAATTCCACTCATTTTTGTCTTAGAACAACCAACCATCATAAAATAATACTAGAAAATAAATCACTAAAAACAAATAATTAATTATATACCACTTATAATCATTTATTAAAATCTTTTTTAAATATATTATTAATTATTAATTTTAATTGAATTTTCATAATGCCTAGAATCTAACATTGTTCTCTCATGACCCCAAATCATTGACAAATGGCATGAAAAATCCACATGGATCACTTTGTGAGCATCCATACTCAAGGTCCAT
This sequence comes from Viscum album, assembly GCA_963277665.1. NCBI lineage: Eukaryota > Viridiplantae > Streptophyta > Magnoliopsida > Santalales > Viscaceae > Viscum > Viscum album. Next base: position 1,247,747,770 of record OY728147.1, read on the forward strand.
AAAAATCATCACAACATAAACCACTAATTTATTTCAATTTTATCAATAAACTATATAAAAATAGGTATAGTGATTTTACTTGCCCAAACTGATTAGTGAATGAATACATACACTATTATGGGATGTACTCTATGTGACACAGTTAAATCCTCATCACAATTTGGATGGTAATTAAATAATGTCCCATAAATTTCATAAAAATATAATACATCTTATAACATGAAGATTCATTAAATAAAATTATGTTCCATTATTGAATCATACAGGTTAATTTTTTTTATTGAAATTATAGAAAAAGTTTTTAAAAAATAATCTACATTTCATTCTTCATAGTTTTTCATAACTACCACCCTTCATAAAAAAATTATAAATAAACCCTCCCTTAAAAAATAGGAGGGATGTAATTAAATAAAGGTTAAGATCATATGCTCACTAATGGAAAAAATGAGAAATATGAATGACCAATTTAACATAAAAAACATAATTTGAATAAGAACATGAGGATAAGCATTTAATATATTGTATATTTATTCTTAGATCATAAAAATGAAAAATGGAATAAGGCTTTTCATTTTATAAGACATGAATAATAAGGTTGTCAAATAACTTGATCCATGAGAACATAACACCGGAATATAATAATGTCATAAAAGTTCATCACAACTATGAAATTATCATAATAATAAAAATCTTATGTCATGGATACCCACTAGTAAATCTATAACATGTTAGGCTTGGTCATACTTCATATGTACAAGATCCAGGAACGGGATAAACTCTAATGTAACCGATTTTTGGATAGGTACATCCTACATTGTACCCTCTATGGGTTAGGGGATATCCACCGATGTACCATTTAAGCCCGTATGACATTAATAATTATATAAATCATTGGAAGGGTATATAATTTGGGTTCCCTCATAATATAATGACAAATCTATTAATATATTTTCCCTAAGATCATAAAAAACGTTATCATTACCTAATCCATGAAAAATTAAATTTATTTTTTCAATATTTCATCTTCATAAATAAAAACCATCTAAATAAAAAATTAATATGATATTATTGGATTGTATTCCATATAAATCTTATTTAATATCAATATTTATCTTGAAGGGTGAAAAAATGATCCAAAAAATTAGAATATTTCTTTATGAATATTCTATTTTCTTTTTTAAATCAATTATTAAAATAATGAATTTCACTAGAGTTGAAGGAAATAAGTTCATTGAGAATAACCTTGAAAACTTATAATGGATGTTTAAAATCATTGAGTTGTAATGACATTGAGATTTTTGGTTGTGTTTTTCAATTTTAAAAAATATTTCATTCACATATTTGGAAATTTTTTTGAATTATACTGTTAAGAATATTAATAGAGTATAAATTTTTAAAACATTTATAACAAAAAAAATAATTCATGAAATATTGTTCAAAAAATCAAATATTTATATAACAAATATTTGGGAAACATGTTTATATAACCCAGATGTGGAAGGAAAATGATTTCTCACTTAAGAGAGAAATAATCGTTTTTCCTTAAAAAACATTCACTCTCTCACTTCAGTACATAAAATGAGTAAAATGAAAAAAAAATACACTCAAGAAATATCAAGGGGATAGGAAAACTAAATTTTTTATTAGCAATGCTTCATGAAATTTACTTCAATCAAAAAACGCATAAAAATCCCAATTAAAACGTGCTTGAAACATTAATCCCCTACAACATTGGTAAATTTTGAGTCAAACCCTCATGAATGTTAAACATTATACAGAAATTCACATGCCCAAATATTTCAAGTGATGAGACATAAATAAATAAATAATATATATATTTAATACAAAAAATAAATAAGTTTTTAATATTCCAATTTTCTAAAAAATTTAAAATTGAGATGAAAATATATTCCCATAGGTTAAGCATAATTTTTAATTGATTTACCTCCAATATGATAAATTTAAACTCATTACAGTGCAATGTGATTTTCATTATAAATTTAATATCATATACTACCCTCTATTATTATTTTAGAACTTGTATAAAATTATACTCTTAACAATGTTTTCATTTCAAGGTGATAACTGTTTCATTTTTTCATGAGAATTTAGGTTTTTTTTATGTCATTGTACTTTGATACTTTTTTCATCACCTAATGAATTTAATATTGGTTATAAATATAATATATGATAATTATATTTATATTAATATTAATCCATAATAAATGGTGATAGAAAAATGAATTACACCATTCCTGGAGACTGTAGGAAATGCATGCATGGCACCATTGTTTTCACTATTCGAATGATAGAATTATTGAGTGGTAAATAAAAAATAAGATTTATAGAATCAATATTAAATCAAATATATCATATATATTAGTTAAATATATCTTTATTACCATCTATTTAAATTTTAGAGAAAAATCACATCCCATCGTGGAGGTGGATGTTCACAGGTATACATGAGCAATTTTATCTTATTCTAATAGACGAGAAGATAAGATGATAGATAGGATAATGTTGTTACCAAAAAATAATTAAATCAATAATATCATAAATAAAAAATTAAAACCTTCATAATAAAAATAAATGACTGATGTAGATGTAAAACGAATTGTATGACTATGTGGAGGCGGTAGTTCATAAAAAATCAGTAGAGATACGTACACATCCCATTGGATAGAAAAATGGTTGGATAATGGTTGTTCAATAATAATAATAAAATATTGAATATTGTGGATACATTCGTTATTATATTTTTATAAATAAAAGTGATTTATAGGTGGTAGAAGAAGAAAAAAAATTTAAATATATTGGGTACGAAAATTACCTCTTTATTGATTTATCCCATAAAGATATTTTCTCAAGGACTATATGAATAGTAATTCATGAATAAAAACACCTATAATTCATGTTTAGGTAATTTTATATAATAATTGGTCAGTTTTTGGTTTAGATAGATAACTCAATAATGTCTACTGAAAATAGACAGGGGGTGTCCTTTAATAATTTAGGGAAAGGACACTACTGGAGTTACATGAAATGTTTAAATATAATTAATATCATTTTAAAGTATAATTATTCCAGGTAGACACACAATCATAGAAAAATCAGATATCATTAAAATAAAACAAAATAATAAAATTTATATATCATGATGTGTACTTATAAACCATATCTTTTTTTTTAAACCCTCCATTAACCAATTTTTACCTTCTTTATGCTAACAACATCTACATTTTTAACAAGTAATAATTTCACTTATAAGTTATCAGTTAGAACATAAATAGAAAATGTATAATTTTTTTTATCATTTATAATTATACCTAACATATTTTAATATTTCTATGATTTAAATTAATTTAATAATATAACACATTTCTTAAAATTTCGTTAATTTTATTCAAACATCATTCAATTAATTTAACTATAATTTCATGATGATTTGCATGGAAATAAATTATAAATATTTAAAAGATACATAAAATTATAAATTTATTGGAAAAAACAACTTTCTAACATAATTAAACAAATTATATTACTTGTATTATTTTTAACATAATTTAGTATATATTTAAATTAATTGAATAAATATTGATGATGTTTTTTAGCCTTTATGTAAATAATGTAATAAATTAAAATTATAAATAGATATCCATGATAAAAAAATATTTTTTCTCTATTTATTATTTTATTAGAAAACATATCAACTTTTTATACTTATGAAAAGAATTAGAGATATAATGTTAAGAGAGTGACGTTTTGAATTTTATTTACTTAAAATAATATATATATATAATGGAAAAAGAAACCAAAATTAAATATTTTATGTATTTTGATCTAAAATGGGTGATTTAATTATATTAAATTAATAAAAGGTACGTTTTTTATTTATTTTGAGAGATCATATCTTATTTTTAACCCAATTTTACACATTTATCCACTACTCAGGTGACACATATTTTCCACAGCTACAGTTCTTAATGAACATAAATAAAATGAAACTATTTTGAAAAAATAGACCTCATAATTTACATAATTTTATTCATTTTTCATTTGATAGCTCTCTGAAATTATAAAAAATCAATTTTTATATAAATCCATAAAAATCAACCAAAAACAGTTATGGTAAAAATGTGTTATCATAAAAATTAACATAATAAAAAATAAATATTTTCTCAATTAAAATTAATATAATTTCTTTATTTTAAATTAAATTATGAATATTTCAAGTTAATAAATCAAAATTATAGTGGTTCCTTTACATTAAAGGATATGGTGAAAGTAAGTGATGTTATTTGAAAAAAAATTATTTTTTACTATTGAATGAAATAAATCATTTCATAACAATTCCAAAATTTATCGATATATAATTTTCATATGAATAAAGAAAAAATTAATTTATATTCAAATAAAATTTATAAAATTAGTATATATTTATTATTATATTTATACAAAAATGTAATAAAACCTATTTTGGATATAACATATTTTTGAACCCTGAAATAAATTTTCTTAAAATTTTGTTTTTTCTTCTTATGAATAAAATAATAAATTAAAATTATGCAATTTATATACATTTATATTAAATAATTTGTTTAATACTATTCATACATATTTGTTTATCAATTATTTATTATATATGTTATAACATTTAATGCTTTAAATTACATGTCAAGGAAACTATCAAAAACATACTATGTATTTAAATGGAAATATATTATAAAAAAGTGTGGTTTCACATTCTACACCCTTTTATAAATAATTACCTCATAATTGTAATATTTAAAAATAATATATAGAAATATAGAAATACCATGGATGTAAACTCACATCATATAAATAGAAAATAAAACATAGTCTACAAAGGGGAAGGGGGAAAAGTAAATATTAATTGAAATAAAAAAATAATTATGTTCTAATATAAGGGTAACAATAATTGGAATTAAAATATAGTCATGGTGGAGAAAAAAACCAAGGACTAGAAAATATGATATCTCTCATAACATTACATACCAAACATTTGAATAACTTTATTCTCTTAAAAATTACTAATAACCAGAATCAACATAAAATCTCAAATAAAACGTATCTTCTTTGATAAATTTACAATCTCTTTATTCATCAAGTAAGTCAAAGAATAATTAATATATTCTGTAAATTCAAAAAAAATATAAACTTCTTTAATGATGACCTAAATAACGATATCATAAAATAAATAACTAATTTAATGATAACTAATACTATCCCATTTAATTCACCAATTTAAATCATCTCTCTATACCAAAAATACATTATTATGTCAATATTAGGCCAAAATTATGGATCTTATTTCCATTAGTCAGGTAATATTTAAAAATAACACCATACCACTAAATCAATTTTCAAGTTTATTAGTACCATTGAATATATGTCTTTAAATCCATACAGTGTAACATTAGTGGACTAATCCATAAATGCTTCATGATTCTTATAACTGTAAAAACATTCAAAAAACACCAATGTAACATAATACTAGAATCCATTAAAATATACACTTCAATCCCTTGACATTAATGATTATACTAACATTGGTTCTTACATGGTATAGAATTAACCATTTTATTTGGGTATTGACATGGACAAATCCAAAGAACCCCATAAATATGACATTGATTTATTTTTCTATTTTTTGATATATGGCCTTCATTTATACATAAAAAATAAAATAACTTTCCTTTAAAATATTGTACAATGATTACCTAACTACATTTACGATATAGATAAAATTGAACATTATTTCCACTATAATCATTAGCAAATGAAATTTTATAAATTCTATCTTCATCTTATCTATTTTATTAAGAAATTCATAAAATATTATGTTTTTAATAATATATAATGATTGTTGATGAGGTATAATCACAAGGTTTCATGTCCATGTTTCATATTCTTTTAGTTTCTCATGAGGAAAAAAATTCCAATTTTCCGCACATTCACCATTAACATTAATTCTCATGGTTCCTTCCATTTTCATTAAGCAAAAACTATAGTGTAAGAAATAATAATCCCAGTGAGAGATTATGAAATATCATTTAAGGAGTTTTTAAATCATGAAACCGTGTTTCTAATATATGACACATTTGTTTTAACTTATGTTATCTTTGGCAATCCTATATTAAAATCAATAATAATGGTTAATAGGTAAATTTTTTACTAACCCAATAATATCCATATAGAGTATCAAGCAAGACATGATGTTAGGGCACCCTAACCATTAACCAGAATAATGGATGAGGTATACATAACCAAATATTTTTAAGGGTATGAGGCCTAGATAAATATATTTTAAAATCATGCCATGTTATATTATACATTTTGTTAAGTATTTCTTTGGAAATCAAAATAATATATTGTATTCCGTAACATGAGGAAGTTTTTCAATACCTAGGATTATACCTAATGGTTTTCACAAATGTTTTCTCATCCTTGTAAAAATGGTATCTAAAAATTACATTGATACTTACATTATAAACACATACATTTCACATATTTGTGTCACATATTATAATATGAATATTAATTAAAAAAAATATGATCCATGAAATAATAATGAGACATTAGTGTATTTAAGAGCATGGAAATAAAAAAAAATTATTATAAAAAAATGGCATTCCCCTACATTATTATTCAAAACTATGACCCCTTTAGACAAGACATAAAAATCAAATTTCAACATATTTATGGATAATGAATAATAATAAATTATGATAATAGATGATTAGTAATGGAATAACATGAATATATTAACTTTAATTTAAATTTTTTATATTTATAAATGTATGTGAACATGATATTTTATTTAAAAAATAATAGTAATCAATTATTTTATTTCAAACAAGATTCCTTGATTAAATATTTCTAATTCATAAGATAAGAATCCAAAATTGATCCACTAACACGGTCCACACATTAATAAATACTATATTATCATGTTATAAAATAGTGTAATGTTAGTGTTATTATCAATATCTTTGAAATTATATTTCAAGGAAATCCAATAAGACATTCATAACTTCTTAGGATTTGGCTAACTACCCATGCACCGGTATTAGGCTTGGGATAACCACTCTTGTACACTCATCTGGCCTTTGGATAACCTCATGTGTACTCGATTGCTGTCTTATGATAGAAACTCTTGTTCCAATTGAGATCATAGAACACATATCATCACCCAGTTAATTGGAGGGATTTATAATTCTAGTCACATAAAATGATAAATCAAAAATCCATTATTATGATTGAAATATGGTAAAAAATAACATTCTTCATCACATAACCCATTGAAAAGAAAACGATATTAAAATATATTCTAGAATAACAACCATATACCATCCAGATATATTATAAATTTAGTATAATTGGATTATATTAAATATAAATCAAATTTTTCACCAAATAATGTTATTATAGAAGATAATTTTCATTAATATAACCATAGAATTATTCTTATGGAAAATATATTTTTTTCCATTTCTATATATATTTAAAAAATCTACACATTTCAATAATATAAAAATAAATAATTTTACATTAAAATATTATTTTAAATAATTAATGAAAAATTCAATTCATTGATCTATTGTGATATTAGGAATTATGTTATTTTTATGTACATTAATACCAGGATTCATTTCATATATTTAATTCGAGGTTAAAATTTCCAGTTTTAAACAATAGAAAGAATATACATTTAAAAAAAAATCAAAAAATAAAATCATTGATAAAAAATTACGCTTTAAAATTATATAGTAATATAATAAACTGAATTTTTTTTAATAAAACATGGATGTAGAAGAAAAAATATTTTCCACTGAAGAGGGATATAATGTATTTTTTCCTAAAAACATTCATTCAGTATCTTGACAACTTTTTGTGAGTAAAATTAATGGAAACATGTATTCTCATGAAAAAATATAGGGTAATAAATTCATATTGATTTATTAAAATAGGATATTGTAATATATTTCAATGGAAATTGAATCATTAACCATACAATTTTAAATCAAATTGTACCATAAATCCTTTACGATAATAGTAACATTTGAATAAGAATATAATGAAAGGGAGAACCTAATATTTACATTTATATCCCCATAATATTATTTAAATTCATAATAATATACCATACTAAGAAATATATACACATCCAAATACAAATATGCCTTGAATGTGGCATCAATATCTTTGAAGAAAATGTTAGATGAAAATCTATTATCGTGATTCGGAATTGCATCAAAAGAACATTCACCAAGTGTATAATAAATTTTCAACTATTATAATACTATAAATTATCAAATATATGAACTATAATTTCATATATCATAAAATTATATAATTTTAATTCTATTTATTAACGACTCATTATCAAAAGGATATTCTTTAGGTGTTAAATGATTCGTTTTTTCCAAAGAATTCATTGTCGATATTTCTAGCCCATTTATATTGATCATGATTCTATATTCTACAGAATGTTAATTATTATATAATTAATATATAAAAATTTATTAAATATATAGTAATCTATAAATTGTACATATCAACAAATTAATTAAACAGTTCATTGATATGGTAGAATATATATACACATCAATGATGTTTTACCATTTCAATCGATGGAGTAAAATCAAGGTAAATATATATTAATCATTAAAAATAATTATAGTTTAATATATATTATATATATTCATTAAATCTATTCTAATTACAATCCAGTTTATGCACAATATAAAATTCAATGACATTCTTTTATGAAGGTAGTTGTCCCAACGTATGCACAAGCGATGTTATCATTTTCCAATGAAAAAAATAAAAGATTATATATATTATGTTATAATTATAGTCAAATAATTTTATCATAATTATCATATATAATCATTAAAATCTTCATTATGACCATCAACAAAATTTGGTGTTGTAAAATAAATTTTAGTGCTATGTTGAACCGAATGTTCCTACATATTCTTGAGCAATACTTTCATATTCCAATTAATGGTAATAAGAATTCATAATGGTAGTTAGATAATAATAATAATATTTTATTATATAAATTAAACTGAATTTTTTATTTAATGGGTAATACCATATTCTAATAAAAGATAAAAAAATATATTAATTGAATTATGTTGGGTAGGATGATTACCTCTTCACTGATAATACCCCTTTAGATCCCATCTTAAATACCCTATGAATGATTTTAAAGAAAAAAATAAAAATGAAATTATATATAGGGAATACAAGAACATAATTTTGTAGGATTTTGTTGAGATATATTAATGATTTATATGTAAAGAAAATATAGAAGAGTTTCCATATATAAAATAGGATAAGGATACACATTGAAATACTTAAAATATTAAAAAATAATTAATGTATATCTCAATTATAATGGTTAAAAATATCAATTAATTTAGAGAAATATAATTTATAGTGTGAACTTAATAATAAAATTAAATTTACATAGGGATTCTTATCATTTTCAACAATCTCATTATGTTTGACACATTCATTATCAAATATTATCCTTAACTATAGTGATATTTTTTTATCTTAAAACAATAAAATTTTACATAAAAAATTGAATCATAAATGTCTATAGGCTTCAATTTTTTGTCGAATTATAATAACATATGTTCCTTTTCAATATTTATATTATATTTAATTTATTTTTTAAAATATAATTTTTTATAAAATATTTTTATTATCAATTTTAATAGTATTCATTTACATTGACATTGATGTCATCGTGATTGTTATGTAATTCTAATATAATCCATTCAAATAATGATGAATTCATATATTTATTTATTTTTTTACAACAAAATAATAAACCCAAATTGTGTTAAATTTATTATTTTTTAATTTATTTATTTAATTTATATATAATTAAATAAATATTATATATGTGGTGCATATTCCCTTACATGAAATATTTAATAGCTAGAAATTAAAAATAAATTTGAAGGAAAAAAATTAATTATTCCTTAAAATAAAAAATTTCATGTTAAAATATCTAATTTTTTATATAATCTCAAAATTTTAAATATAATATGGTCAATAGTTACATTTTCAAATTTTCACTACATAAAATAACAAAAATTAAATTTTCAATGGAAAATGACCATAAAATTCCATATATTTTAATTTATGTTGAATATTGTAAAATTTTTCCATAAAAGGGAATAATTGCATGTGTTGGGATGATTGTGAGACATTATCTATTGGTTTTATCATTATTTTTCCCACTTTAAACTTTTTGATTGGAAAAATATTTACCACTCTAACAATTAATAATTAAAAAAATTAAAAAGGATATATTTTAAAATTTTAAAGACGTTAATATGAAATATGGTATAATTTTTTCAATAATGAGTTGTTATAACTAAAAAGATTCTATTTTATTATAAAATGAATAAATTATAATGGAAATAGTTTTGAGAAAAATTCGTTTTTCGGTATAATCATTCAATTTTATTAAAACCATGAATTTTATTGACTCTAATATATTTAATTATATTTTTGAAATTAAAATGGATGAATTGTATCATGAAGGGAAAATAGAAAAGTGTATTTGTATCCTTAAAACACATTATTTTGTAAAAAATGACTATTTTAGAAAAATCTAATTTTTTTCTCCAAACACTAAAAATCAATCATTTTAGAAAATGGCCAAAGATCACACCCAAAGTTTAAATTGATATTGTTATATTAAATGTCATTCCATTTTATAAAATTAAATTTTAAATAAATATTAATATTAATTAAAAATATTCACACATAAAATAAAAACCCCATTTAAAACAGTAAAGTTGAAACACATAATAAAATTATTAAAAATTATGTAATTAAATTTAATGAATTAAAAAATATATTTAAATTCTATAATAAATTTATATATATATATATATATTATAATGTTGTTAACCCCCTTCATACCACACTTTTTAATGTCTATGTAATAAAAAACAATGGTTCACATCTAAACTCGATGTTTGGTGTCAAGTAATCTACTAAACACATAGAATTTATCTAAGGATAATTGAACAATAAAATATTGGTGTGTAACAAATACAAATTTTGTATAATTTATAAAATGGAACCCTTTCAAATATTTAAGGGAAAAATCACATTTAAAAACATCAATGGTTTGACCACATCATTATCTTAAATGTGTACCAACTGTATATCCTTCACTATTTATGGGAACATTCTTTACATGGTTGGATCCCTAAATTTTTCAATGTGTGTGAATACCATCCAAAATGCTTATGAAATATCCAATATGATTTTTCTTCATCCTTTAATAGAATTTGTTCCAAGCATTAGGTATGAGCTACCTCACCCATATTTCATTGATATTTTTATTTTTTCCTCCAAACCATGATCTATCCCCGACATATAACCCTATGCTATGAAATATAAAAATAAAACCAACTCGTATTCAAGATCATTCATGTCTTATCCTTAATTATAATAAAAAATTATTTACTCTGGGTTGAATTATTAAAAAACTAATAAACCACAACCAGATGATCTTAATACTCTATTGAGAAACATAGGCACCTATTGTGTCTCAACCCCTATCTCAAGACAACACCTTGGTACATTAAAACTCTTCTATTATCAATGCAAATCCTAGTTCAAAAAATTCACTATTCTCCCAATAAAAATAGATATTTTCTCAAAACATTTTATATTTATATCTACACAAGGTATCAAAATATCACACCATTCTCATCCATTATAGAATTCTCGATGTGCTATCCAATGATCCAAATCCAATATCACACAAAAATAATGGTTGATCCTATGTAGGTCAACCATTCTAGAAAAATATCCTTCGCAACTACCAATGTTTTATCCCATTCACCTGATCATAATGAATAAAACCTTAATAGAATAACATTATAATTAAAATCATATAAACCATGTTATATTCTTGAATTTATAGGAAAATACATAGTTAAATCCTCGACTAACTAAAATTTATTATTGGCAATCACCCTAGAACTTGTTCACCTACAATGAAACTCAGTCTCGGGTCACATCAAAATCCTCATGAGACTAATGTTAGAATATGGAAATCATCTAACATTATTTAAAACCTAAAATATAGTATATTAATTGATACTAGATTATTTTATCCATCACCTCACCCAAAAAAATCAATATATACTAATTAGTGTCTTTTCCATCTGCCCCCATGACTATACCAATACAGGGTCACACCTCCACATCTCATGTTCAATCGATTTCAAAACATAATAACAAGATGTGATTGTTCCAATAATAACTAATTTATAACATATAACATCATTTTCTTCCCATCCTTTGTTTATTGGAACCAAAAACTCATAAACCAAAAACCTTTCAAATCACAATTAGTATCATTCCATCAAATGATTTATTATACACTCAATACCATATGGATTACCATATAGTACTCCTTGAGTTCCCCCTCAATATGTTCCATCATAAAAATTATATTTCACTACTAATCATATCTCACACTACATTCCAATCCCGACATCTAATTTTATCATAGGTAAATCCCAATCCCCATTAGAAACATAAAGCCTATAAACCCATAGTAAAATAATCTAATTAACAATGTTTCCTAGACATCATTTTTTTCTTATCTATTGTAAACTAAATAATCACAAAATCTTACTAATGAACACGTTCTTAATATTAAATTAATATAACAGTATACCATTTCATTCAAACTCAATCCATAATCCAAAAGGTACAACAAAATCCCATTGCGAAATTTCTATCATGGTCTTAATCAAACTAAACTATTTTTCACTCCCATAAATCAAGATCACATGATGTAATCTCACTAAATTTAGTCATACATTACTGAAACAAGGATAATTCATTCAAAATCACCAATAATATGCCATGCCTTGTCCCTGACCATGCACCATGGAATAAATTCCACCCACACCTTGGATAAATTAATTCTTAACTTCCTATAAACAACATACCAAAGTGATGATCACCCACTAGTTCCCTCATTTATTAACCAAATGCATATCCTTGATCAATTAGTCTACTAAATTGAATAGCCCCAACCTCAAAACTATACCATGATACCATATGAAATAGTTGTTTCAAACAACACAAGGATTATCCTAATGTCACACCCATCATATCATGCCACCCATACATATCAAACCTATCACAAAAAAGAATATATTTTCTTTCATGTTTATAATTTTCCAAGGTATAACCATTCCTATACCACATATATAGATGCACCTTTTCAGAAATGATTACATACCAAAATACCTACTAATGATTCTATCTATAAATCCACACACATTCTTAAGAAACCTTTTCTTGAAACATAATAGAATTTGGGACACATCTCATCTCATCCATATTATCTGAATATACACTAACTTTTGTTGTATAACAATTAAAATGGATCTATCACATAACCCATTGTAAATAACACACATAAGAAAAATTATATTGGAAACCCCACTATGTTCCATGATTAAACATCATACTATAACCATGGAGCCCAAATACCCACTATAGGGTCTCACGTTTTTTGTATAGTAAAATAATCCATCACCTTTGAATCATCCTCCACCTTGTGCACTAAATCTTACTGATCGTCCACATATGGGACAACCCCCATGAAAATAATGATCTCATACTAATCATCAATAGACATATATATATATATATATATATATATATATGAGATCAAACCCCAAATGGATCACAAGCCCGTCTATTAGCCCATATTTTTATTACTTTGTTAGATTATTTTGATATAATTTGTATATTACCACACAATCGCATGCGTATAATACTTCTACTGACATTCTATGGAATATAGAAAAACAACATATAATGTTTTACAATAATTTTAACTAACTATTCCAATTTCATTTTTTTGAACCTATATAAAAACTAAATCCTTTCACAATGGGTGTATCATGATCTCATCAAGTGTATGCATCTAACTAATAGGTTTATTATATATCCCATAATCTAAGGGACCACATCAATATCATTATGGTGAATCATACCATATATCCACATCACCTATAATCAGTGGAAAATATGTATATTTTTCTACTATAATATAATGTGACGAAGAACATATATGTAAAATCATAAGATATGTTTTTGAAAACATTTAACTGATGACCCTCTCATCAAGGATAAAAAACATACATGTACAAATATATCATGTGAATCTTACATGATGAATATTTTATAGGGATATATAACTCATTAAAATGGGATTATAGATTAAAATTTAAATACTCATAACTCATTAATCACAAAATAAATGTGTGTTATCCAATTGTAAATTCTTATAATCATTACATCCTAGTAAGAGAAAATAAGTTAATTACCACTATTAAACATGGAAACCACCATGAAAATTTGTTCATGTGGTTCCAATTTTGGGTTAATCAATTCCTCTAACAAATAACAACATCTATAGTATATTGTATCCCAAATTAAAATAAAACATAAAATACACTAATATATATTTTTATATTAGAGAAGGAGAATTTATAATAACACTTTCTATCCTCCTATATCAAATTCCAATATATTGGTGCCCCAACCCAATTCCCAAGATGAACTCAGGCACATATCCAAATAATCTACAGTCTTATAAATATAAGAAGGGGTATAATGTGAAATTTTAGGAGAATATTACACCATAATAAAATTAAAAATAATATAAAATCACCAAATAATAAATATAATCAGAGTAAGAAAAGTGAATAAATATTATATAATCAATATTAGATAGAATTCAATTTACAAGTACCAAATATAAACCTTATCACCTATTGGTATAACCCATATAATAAATGAATAAATAAAAAATACAAGAAGCTCGACCCAATTCCATGATCCACAACTTATCCAATCCTCTCATTCCATCATACTCAATTATCTTATATTGGTACTTAGCCCAACTAGATCCTACAACAACTAAGAGGGAAGCTCAGGAAGCAATGTACCATTTCTGGACAAGTATGGTGTTAGTATAACTAAATATGTCACTAAAATGATGGTCTCATACAAAAAAAATTTAGTTATATTTAAATATTATATGATGAGAATAGTGACAAATAAATTGTCTACATAGTCATAAATAACCTAAATAAATAGTCAAAATTGTTCCTCATGTTCTAATATGACACTCGATATAGGCATATACATTAATAGGTGAATTACTAGATTTCTATAAGCATAATATATGATCATAGGGTATAAATATCTTACTGTATAACCACATGTACATATGAAAATTAAATTCTAAACATTAATGCTTTGGGCGTACCCTAGGAATATCCAAAAAAATTAGAATGCAGATCCTTCTGGGTACTATGGAATCTCAAAGTATATGGCTAAAATAGTAAGATCCCAAAAATGTCTTAATAATATATTTATACCATGACATTAATCTGATTAATGGAGATTACATGTTATAATGGGAAATATTATAAAAATTTCACAAGACTTGAATAGAATAACTCAATGTTAGACCCATGTTTCACATAATAATATCACTATTATACTCAAATTCATAGTTCATAAAAAATTTTGGTTACCCATAAAATATCCATCTCAAAATGGGATCCTAGAAATCATGTACAAGATTTCATATAATATTATCTTGCTCCATAGTCCTATATCAAGTATATTAGGCATCTTAGGGAACGTTAGCATCCAATTATACCCATCAAAAACAAATGTAAAATATGAGTATCCCTGAAATTCCCCCAATACCAAGAGAATAAAAATTACATAATGTTTTCACCCCGTGAAATTATGTAAATATTCACCCATTTCAAAATACAAAGATACACTATGGGTACTTTTTAACCCAATTTAATTTAATTGGTTTGTTTTCTATAAAGAGTCAATATATGTTTGGTATTATAAGAAGTTTTTAAGTGATTTATCATGGAGAATGACTATTCTTCATATTAATTATAAAGACTATTGATATATCCTTAAATGTTATAGACTTGTGTCAATGATTAATCATTGATTATAATAATATAAATAATTCAATTAAATAATCTAGTACATTATGAATAAATTGGTGTAAATTAGTCCTTTTAAAAATAAAAATATTTTTTGATGATGAATATACTATTTTTTTTGTTGAGAGGTTAATACATTCTAGTGGTTTGGAAATTGAATTTTAGAAATAGATTGAGATTATATTATATAGTTAGAATATAATTGTAGTATTTTTTATAGGACATTATTCAAAAAATTGTTTAACCATATAATCCAAAAGGACCAGCTCAATATACATTAATGTGAGAGAAATATTTACTATAACATAGAGCCATCATAAATGGGTCACATGGAATAATGGGTGATAGTTCAAGGATAGAAAATTATATGTGAATACATAGGTTTAAAAGAGTGCATAAATATTAACATAGTGTTTCCAAGTCCACGATATGGGGTGGAATAGTGTTTTTTTGTTTTATGTCTATTGAGATTATGGAAGAAGACCCAAAGATATTAGAAACCAAGGAACTAAAGAAAACGAGTACACAATTGGAATGGATCACTAAAACGATTATCAATATAAGAAAATGTGATTTAGTAAATTTTGTATACAATTATAATTTTATGGATATATCATTTCCATATATTCCAGTATATTGAAACCATTCAGTTAATACAATTATGTCATACTCCACCTATTGAGGGAACCCTTACGTAACCACTAGACACTAATAGAGGTATTTTTATACCTCTACACAAGGATTTTAATTTCCCTTGCTTAGAAATTAAAATGGAAAAGTGTCCCTTATAAAATGTTTGTCTTTTACATTACATTGGGACTATGAGAAGGAATAAACCTCCCCTTATCGATGTTTCATGATATTATAATTATATAAAACCCAATGGAAATATTTCATTAACAGGATATTTGTTTATTCAAGTCTCTAATAGGAATGGAATACTTCTCAATGTTTTTAACAAGGCATGAAGTTCAATAGAGTGGTGGTGATTAATTTAATTTTAATACCTATGAAAAAAATCCATGTGTTATTAAATCCATTCATCATGGATAACATTTTCATCGATAAATAAATAATCATGAGACCACTTCTTCCATAAGGGGAAATAAGATAATATTTTTTCCTAGATGATCATGAATAAATTTCGTGTCCTGTAATAGTGCTATGAGATATTGTGGAATCCTAATATAAAATATCACATACAAGAGATTTCTGAAGAAGACATATAATTTCCAAAACACACCCTAAATTACATGATGGTTATCACCCTTAAACAATGGATTGTACAATTATATGATGGGATTTTACCATATGTGTTGTTGATGGAAACACTACATTCCATCACACAAATAAAAATATATTGAGTGAAGTAATGTCATGTATTTCCATACATGATGGAGATTTAGAATAGTGAGGAATTTTTCATCTTTATGACAAGAGTTATTGGGATTCATGAACAAAGATTTCATTAAGGATAATATTTCTCATGCATTTGATCATTCAATATATTGAATACCATTTAGATTTATGAAAAATAATTTTAATATTAACATAAAAAAATGGGGATAATTAAATATATTTTTTTATGTTTTTAAAAAGGATAGGTGGAAAAATAATTTATCTGATATTCATAATGTTCTCATGTGATATATAATTATTCTAAAAGTGGTTTAGTTGAGATTGTGAATTTCATATCTTACATTAAATAATAACTAAGTGTTTGTAAGTTTTTTACACATAAAACTTAGTCTTGGACTTGAAATTATAATTTCTCAATGATTATTTTCCAATGGAAACTAATCTTATAACGGTGATTACAATTATTGATAATGACTGACAGACTTTATTAGGGGGAGTTGAGGAAAATTAAACGTGTAAAAAATAATGATAGAGATAAAAAATAATATAGATAAAGATAAAGAGATAATATTTACATATACCATGAATTGTAGAAAAGTCAATACATTATTTATTTGTAAAAATATCTTTTTTTGTGACTTATGAGTTAGACGTATTTTATGGTATCTTGTGACACCATTTAATACAGTATATGGGTCCTCTTACAAAAACTCGTAATTATAAATCTAGTGTGGACTAAAGTAACATTCTATAATAATTATAATGATCCTATTATATGGTCTATGGAGTTAATATATGTTATTAATTTTTATCTATGCTCTTAATTGATAACGAAATTATATTTGGGAATCCATTATTGGTTTTTTAACAAATATGACTTGTATTGAGTATTTTCATTTAAACTGGGAAAAATCATGTGTTGTATACCATATTATCATTTCGAAATGTGAGGTGGTACTGCAAGATATCATGTACTGTATTTAGTAAAATAATATTATTATGGGATTGAATTCAATGTAATGAATTCATAAAATTAAACAACTTATTCTTCCCCCACACCATGTAGTGGTAAATCCATCCTCTGGATCTATTATTTGTAATAGTGGGTGGTACACTGTATTGATTCATGATAGATATTATGATGTGTTGAAATTATTTAGAAGTGTGATATCTTAGATGTTGAAAAACTATGTTAATACTCATGATACTAATCATCTTATTTCTACAAAGACATTGAGTAATTGAAAAATACTAACAAAGCCATCAAAGAATAATCTAATAGTAATGGAATTGAAACCACTAGATAAATGTAATATATGTTTTATATCTTGTATTAATTATGATTATTATGATTATTCAGATGAATTATATTCAATATATTATGATTTTATTTCACCTAATTATATTCATTATAAATTCAATATATAGTATGACAAATTTCCCAAAGATGTTGTAAATTTTATTTCTTGTGCTACCAAGGATCTTCAAGATTAATAATAATAGTTTTATGTTGAATCTAATTATATGTAAGACGAATTGTCTGTAAATGTTAAAATATCCAACACTCTCACCAAAGATATAAATGAATATGATTAATCAATTTATCTTTATAATTAAATGTATGAAAAATTAAGTAAATTATTTAATTGAAATATTTTTGGAAAATGATTATTTGAGATATTTTTTGTATAATATTTCTATTGTCTTAAAAAATTTCAAATAGATTTTATGGTTTTAAAAGAATTTCAATTTTAGGATAAATAAAACATAGTAAATGAACATGAAAACTAATTACAATAAAAAAAATTAATTAAAAAATAAATATGCTAAAGGAGGGATGTGAAAAAATATGAGTATAGTTACAGATGAGAAAAAAATCCTCAAAATGTTGGATTTATTGATGGTGGTGAGGTGTATGAATCAATAATCACCTCCCAAATTTAAAGGAAAAGTGATTCTTTAACATAAATTTTCATTGAGGATCATGGCTTCAAGAATATCATGAGATCATACTTTAAAAAAAATAGAAATGTTATTCAAAAATATATTATCCCATAAACATGAAACCATATTATACATAATGGGTGTTTCATGATCAACTGTTGGTTCTATAGAAAAATGTTTGATGGTTTAAATAGAGATATATGCTTATAACCCCAAAAAATAAAGGATGTATTTGAATGTAAATATGATTATTTATTCCCCATGAATAGTCTAAAAGGGTTGTGGATACATAAAAAATAGAAAGGTAAAGACAATTATAGGTCTAGAAAACAACAACATAAATGGGGATAAAATATTCATAAGTTGTTATTGGAATTGACGGATTTTTAATAAAAATGATTTGGGATGTTGGAATAACATTCGAATTCAGTAAATTTATATAAGGCCCTTATTTTTGTGGGATAATATTGAAAAAAGGAGAAGAATCGCAATAGAGAAGGGAAACCAAACAAAAATTAATCTATCTAAAAAATGTATGAATATTGTAAATATTTTAAGGATTATTTTAATTGAAGTTTTAATTGTTATTATGATTTTATTTAGATACCAATTATGGAAAAATCATCATATATTTTAATGAGTATACTATTAGAAAAAGTAGGTAAGTAATAATATAAGGTAAAAATTCAACCTTCAAGTGTGAACAAAATATGAAAATTGTTAATAAGAATATAAGGGATATATCCTCTCCTATAACCATGGAATAAATATATATGTCATGAAAATTGATTCCTTAATGAAAATATGTCTTAGTTTAAATAATTAAAATAACAATAAGTGTCTGAATATAATGTATTTCATAGTGTAAACATTATTTTTATATGATTTTGTAGTTACGATGAATGTTATTGGAAAAAAGACTAATATTGATTGTATTAAGTGTCATTTATAAGAAATATTAATTAATTAATGTGTATTCATGCTGAATATATGACAATATTTAATCAATTAATTATTCTGGTTATTGTAAATCCATCCATGATGCTTATTTATAATAAATATTAATTAATAAAATAATTTGGATATAGATATATGTATTAAAGACACATGTTTATAAAATGTTTTGGAATACTACCAGGATATATTACCTATGTTGTGAAAGGAATGTGTTTTCATTAGAAAAACATAGACAATCAAGAGAAGATTATGAAAATGTAGCGAATGTAAAAACAAGATCCTAGTTATTTTTTCTATAAAAATGAAATTGTCTAAGGAATTAGATTATGTAGAAAAACAGTGTAAAGATGAATGAATGCAAGTTGATAAAAAAATGAGGTGAAATAAAATATTCCACACACAAAATATGTTTAGGGGAGGAATAATGATAATAAAATAGATGTGATTCAAAATAAATTGAAATGTACAATGAAATAATCTCATGTTGATATTTAAAGAATGGAATGACTAGTGATGATAGGAATACATACTCTAAATATTACACTTTAAGAACAAGATTATTCATCCTTATTAATTTATATGTATATATGTATATGTGTGTGTGTTTATGTGTTCATACAGACATAATGGGAATTAATGGTGAGGAATGGATCCCTAGGCTCATAGGATTAATGAGATGAAGCTATCAAATCATTAATACATAGAATACAAGAAATTAAAGAATAGATTTACAAAATCGGAATATGATGTATAAAACTAATTCACAAATAAAGACTCTAAATAAATTTGTTAATTATAATGTATATGGATTTGGTAATTAAATATGTAGCGAGATCTATTTATTAAGAAATTGATCAATTTGATTTTTTTGAGTGTTTGTAAGTTTTTTTAGACTACTGATATAACTGATTACAAACAACCGCAAAAAAAACTGAGAATTTCTAATAATGACTCCACATGAATGGTTATTTATGAACTTCAAAGGAAAAGTCATATTTATATCACTTTTTTTGGAAAACATGTTATAACATATAGACTTAGATTTGATTAAATATATGTAATTTTCTAAAAAACAACATGTGATATCATTTCCCACTCAAAATATTTCACATAAAATTACATATGTTATGAGAACATATTTTAGAAAATTTCATGAGATGTGAATACCCCAAATAACAATTTCATGTTATTTTATATTATTAAACTTTTTTATAACTACATTAATAAGTCAATGCAATATTCTATTATTTCATGAGGAAATTAGAAACAATAAATCCATAAAACAATCCTATAGTTTTTCATAATTAATATTTGATGATGTCATGAAGTGATGACAGTTTAGTTTTATTGAAAAAAGTGGTCGGAAATTTCTTGACATTTTTTAATACATAGAATATAATCTACTAAAGTTTTTGTAAAGCATATTCATCCAAAGGGGCCAAGAAAACATGCAACAATTATGATCCTAATATACCATATTATGGGATAAATGATAACCACAAAAGATATTCATCATGAAAGATGCATGTGACATTATGTGTGAGAGTGCCTTCATAGGCATGTAGGTTTTCACACATAGGATCAAAGGAGAACAAAAATAGGAACATGATGGTGCTTGAAACATCATGAAAAAAAGACCACACCATGCAGTGGTGTGTGTGTGTGGAAAGGTTTCTATTGTGGACATTGGTATTTTATGGAAAATCCATTGATGGAAATATGACTATTATATGCAAGTTTTTAATAAAAACATATAATATTATGGGATAGAACAAATAGGGGACAGTTCATATGTTATTAAAATATTATAGATATATCATGTTCATCAGATCCTATCTTTCTATTCCATTTGACGGATCTAGTGATTTCATCTTTATCCTTCTCTGGATATGCATATATATGGTACTAACACTTATATAGGTACTATTTTACCTTTACAAAATGCATGTGAATAACCATAACAATATAGTTTATTGGAAGAGGAAGCCTAAAAAAATATAAGATATTCACATTACATGGGGACCATGATAAGGAACATACTCCACCTTTCTTATCATTTCATGGTATTAATTGTAAGTAATCACACATGGAAATATTTCACACTCTGAGAATTTGTGAAATCAAAATGCCGATAAAAATAAAAAATTACTATAGTTTTTATCATGCCTTGATATTTGGATAATATGTGGTGGTTCATTGCTTATAAAAACTATCCATCATAGCTGAGGGTGTTGGATTAATTTATTCAAGGATTTTATATTCAGTTATAAAGATAGCACTCGAAAACCATTATTTATCAAATAGAAATCCTGTGAATATTTATGATTTCAAGAAGAATAAAAAATGATTTTTCAAGACTGAGCGAATGATATAATTCAACCTCTTAACTTTATACTCTCACACTCGATAAGTTAGGGAAGTATATTGGGACATTCTTTGAAGCTCATTAGTTTATGAATAGGTCCTAACCCTTATATGATGGTTCCTTCCCATACATAATGGTTTTCCAATAATGTGAAGTGTATTTATACACCACTAATCCTTACATTAAGGAAGCGAGCTTGAAAGAAGATAGATCACCTATTATTTCAAATAAAATATCAATAAAGAGTAAGATACCTAAGAGGATTAATAACAGTATTCTGGGGAATCATGAACACCATTTGAGTAAAGGATTAGACAATTGAAGAATTTCATCATAAATACATGCAATCCCGTTGATATACCTAAAATAATATATTTAGAACCATGTATAAATAATATTATTATTTAAAATTTAATGTGGTCGGTTTTTCAAATATTTGATGGCCATACAATGTATCATACATGCATCAAGTGAATTTATTGATAATTTAGAATTAATGAAGTGAATAAATTGACATATTTCATTCTATATATTTCATAAAAAAATACATGATTGTTTTAATATCCTAAACACAACATATTTTGTTTGGGACTCTATCATCTGAAGGAAGTAAATCTTGGGCATTGTTGCACCGATGAAACTAATTTAACACAAGTGATTGTAATATTTAAGCATTCTTAAAAAATAGAATTTGTGCATGTTGAATGTACTTAGATGTGTACATATGATATTTGGATCATGTAATCTAATATAATATGATCAGGAGATCATCTAGTATTGTATCAATCCTTGATTAATGTAGAGGAAGCTATGAAGTAGTATAAAGATCCTCTTATGTGATCCAAGAGTGAGAAGGGTAGTTAAGACTATAGTAATTCTGTGTGAAGTTGTATAAATAACCTCCCATGTGGACTCAAGAGTATATGTCCAGTGTGGAATCTATTAAATATATTTTAATAAATATAAATATATTCATCTATGTAATAATATGTTTGTATTTAATGAAAATTTGTATCGACCATTGTAATTGATTAAAGGATTATATTGTATAATACATTTTTTTGGTTCTAACAAGTAGAGAAAATATTTTTATATTATAATAAACCCTATAAATACATTTTAATTTCCTATATCATATACTTTCCATATATGGGGATATATTATGAGATATCATTTAGTTGACCTAAAATGTCAACATGTTCAAGAGGATTAATTCAAAAAAGATTCCATAAAATTAAACCACTAATTCACCCCTAGTGGTAAATAAAACGGTGGGATATTTGAGAAATTTATAAAAATATGTGAGGGAACACTTTTTATAATTTCTTATATAAAATCATAATAAAAATAATAATCAATGGGATGTATGAATTCAAAATTTCCTATGAAAATACTGGGCAGGAAACCAATGAGAATGAACTAAGATCATAATATTATTTACAGTATAAATACATCTCCAATTTATGTTCTACTATTTACCTAAAATCATCCATATATTATACAATTAATCTCTCAGGGGTACATTCATCTTCGGGGAACCCACTATGTCCATTTTTCCACATATAGCTCAAACACCACACTGGTGTTTTGTTTCGTGATACATCTATCTTAGAGATATAAGGTATAATCAATGGTCTCTCCAGGATAGAAAGAGTATAAATCATCACATCACTTTATTAAATGGCACTCATTCATTTCTATGTAACAATATTATAGAAACAAATTAACATCTGACTCATTAGTAAAATATTTTTATCATGAAGAGAAACATGAGAAAGGTCTTGACCGTTATTGGGTGGGGAAAAAGTATAGTACCATAGTTCATTAGTTGATGAGGATATTTTTTTCAATTCATCCATGAAATTTGTTAAATAAAATATAATTATTTTATTAAAATACATAATTTAGCTTGATGTAGTAAAACACCTTCAGTTATAGGATACATTTTCCCACGCAACATAAAAAAATAAAAAAATACCATATGGTAAATTCATGATGACAACATTCTTAAACTGATTCATTTCCCCATTTAATTTCGTAGTCCTAGCATTCTTCTTGTGACTTAAAAAGGTCATCCAATTATATTCAACTCACATGAGGATATCAGTCCCCTCAAGATATCTTATATTTTTTTATAAAAAACTAATAATTAAATATTCAACTCCTTATGAAAATCTATTATTCAAATAATATTTTAAATAAAACATTTCTGAATTTTAAAATCTCAGATGGTTCCATAATCACATCAAAATCATTATCAATAACATACCAACACCGCATGAAAATCTAACAAAACATCCCTATTCAAGACCCTAAAAACAGGATATAATTAATTTGTATATTTTATTTAATTTTACCGAAAATATATAGAAAAATTATTATGGTAAAATACATCCAAAAATATATGAGTTATGGTGTGAAAATATCTCTAAAAGATGTCCTCCGTGTATGTTAACCAACCACCCTCCCCCCCCCCATCATAATCAGGACATTTGTATATTCCCTACTAATATATCCCTCTAAAACCTAACAAAAGAACAAAAAATTTAGAGGAAACCAAGGGGAAATAAAACAACTAGGGACAAGAATAATCAACCCTCAAATGTTTAATAATATCACCCAAAATCATTCCAACTAATGGGGGATTCAATTTGGTGGTATGGGATCAATGGGATGGGTTTTTGTACGAAGGCAAGGGTATAAAAGGGTGGTTCCCCCCAAAAATAATTTATTGAAAAATTAAAAAAAAAACATTTTTGATGAGTCAAATGGTTTCTCTATATATTTGGAAAAACATTTCACCAACCATGTGGAATTAAATTTCCAAGAAACACACATCACATGGTTCATTTAATTACTTTTCAACATCATTCAAGAACCTTGAAAATAACCTCTATAATATTATACATGATTTTTCTATAAACATGGAAAAACATTTCAACACTCCACTAGATAGAACCCCCTTAAATGGTTTCCATTTATATCATCTTGGTTTTCTAAAATAAATCTTATAACAATTCTAGACCTCAGTATACTATAAAATTTTATTATCATGCCCCCTCTCACTCAAGGTTCATTATTGTTCTACCAAAACTGTTATCACTAGATCATGTTCCCAAAGAAAAATTATATAAAGACTCATTCAATTAAAAACAAATCTTTTAAGAATCACATAATTAAAAATTAAATATGTAGACACTCAAACCTTATCCAAAAGAATCATCATTCAATGTTAAATATCTATAATTATCAATCCATACATCATTTCTCAAAATGAAATGTCTCTTAAATGTCATACAAAAATTCAATATAAATTTATAGACCCATAATAAAATATGGGGTATCACACTTCCATAGGTCAATATTAGGTTGAATTAGTTATAATTCACTATTCTTTTGAATATTGAAAAATTGATTCTTCCTCACTCTATATTTGGATTAGAATTAATTGATAATGAATCTCCTGAAATCAGGATTATGGTGAATATAATATACTTTACACTATTATAAGACTATGGGAAATTGAATCTTCCCACATTACACTGCTATTATGGGTAATTAACACTAATTTATCATAAACTATTAATATAAAAAATTGTCCCTACTACACCCAAATGATTTTCTAAGAGATGATTTATCCTTAATCACAGAACTTAGGAGAGGCATCACCATAGTTTTCTAGGGTCTCCACTAATTCCTTTAGTTTAATGGAACTCATGTATGTCATCTAGTACAGGCCCTTCTCAATAGTGTTAAATAAGTAGTGAATAAGTGGTATTACATTAAGTTTGTATTGGTTTTAACTCTTTGGTAAAAAATGAACTTCATTTTTTATTTTATAACATTTGGTTTGAAGTTTAAAAGTATAGTTAAATGGTTTTTAGAGACTATGGTGTAGGGATTTATGGATGTATCTTTAAAATATCCAAAAAATATTGTAAATAGTAACCAGTGGTTACTATAAATAGGTAATTACCATGAAATAGAAACAAAATATGGGAACAAAAACCAGTTCATACTAGTGAACATGAAATAAAATGTTATGAAATACTAGGGAATTGCAGTGGTGGACTTGAGTGAATAACCCAACGCATGTCATGATATATGTATAGAAACATTTTCATGTGCACTTGGAGACATGAGAGATTCATTTTCCTTCCCCCCTAAAACACTTAACTTCCTAGAAATTTTCTCTAGCTTCTGAAAAGGGGTAAAACAACCATTTATTTATTTATTTATTTTATATTTTCAACTTTGATCATGTTGAGGATGTTCAGTACAATGTTTTAACGACACTTCAATATTTTGGTAATGGTTGATGGAAACTATCCAGTGGTCCTAGAACCTATATAATTTCCCTATTATTACTCTCATTTCACTCTATAATTGAGTTAGTTCATTAGTTCAACAGATATTTTCAATAAATAGAATGATCTATACTTATTTTTTATATACATTAAAATCAATTCAATTGTTTACTATTTCTAAAATTATAAACATAACTATTTTTTAATTCTATAGTAAAAAATAATTAATATTTTAATATTAATGTATCATTTTGACATAATATCAGTTGTAATTGATACAATAAAATGAATAAGTAAAAATTAATACAATGCCATTCACTTAGGATGTGCAATACTCCAAATAGTAAAAGGATGTTTTTAAGAGTATTTTAAAATGTAGGATAAGGAATTAAATATTATATTTTAAAAAAATATATACTACAATTAATGTTTCAATGTTACATGTAATTAATTCAATGTTGTTTCTAATTCGTAATTGAGTTTCCTAAAAAGTGATGTGTATCCTAAAAGGAGATCGATGAGGTTGAATGTTACTCAACTTATTATGTTACAAGGATTAATATTTCACAAACAGGTCACTATTTTGTTACCAATATGAAATTTCTATTTGATTTATCAAGATAAATATAATTCTATATTCCTAATGTATCTCAACCATTAATTTAAGGTATTTAAAATATTCCATTATAATTTTGACATGCACTATAGATGCAACTGTTTTATGTCGAGACAAACCAAATTTACAATGGAAAAATAATGATGGGACTTTACTAGTGATTCTTTAGGATAATAATTTGTTGAGATGATGTGGTGTAAGTATCTCACCCATTTAGGGTAAAATATTACCTACTATAGGAATCTTATAGGGATTTAATATATTGTTATGAATACTTCCCCATAAAACTGATGGATAATAATGAAAATACGATTAAATGAAAAAAAAAATTATTATAAGGTACATGTACAGATTTTATAGTATCTTATCTGATATAATTATTTGGATACTCTATATTTTAATTATATATTAGAAGGAACTCTAAATTTTATAACCACCTGGGGATGTTATGGGCTCCTATGATTAGTGGTATGTTCTATTTAGGGGTTATTTTCAAGCCCGTGAATGGTTCTTCATCCAATCCCTATAAAAGAGAATGAGTAACCTTGTACAATAGTATTTTAAATAATATATATCATAAATTTTATGTTCACATGACATGGAAAATAGAAGTTTATTTTAGGTGCATGGAAAGATAGTCTCTTGCATATCATTTTTATTCACTCAAAGTAGACTACTAGGGAATAGATGACTAAAAATAGATTTTCTTATACATACACATGATTGGTCCCTTTTTGTATATCATGTATGTATATAACTCAGAATGAGTAGGTATGGTTGGGGATTACACATTCATATATGACCATATATATAGATGTACACCTCTATATATATTTGTACCTAATCAAGAAGGGAATACTATAAATGTTGGAGCATACATCTAGTAAGAGGCCTATATTTGTATTTTTACCCATATATAATGTAAAATATTTTTGGTATGGGGACTAGATATGGTATAGATTACATATCCTTGGATTATCATATATGGTGTTATTGTAACTTATGACTGTTAGGATTCCCTTTTATCTCCCCTATGCTAATCCATGAGCTCATCTCGTTCTCATTGCATAAGGCATGAAAGGTTATCATATTCTTCAAATATATGGAATCTTATTCTATTCAGATAAGTTATTACTATATAGTCACCATATACATAACTCATTTCTCACAAGTGGAATACTTTGATGATTACCCATGACATCCATGGCTTGTTCCCAGAGGAAACCATTTATCATCCCTACAGATATCTCTATTTTAACACTCGTGGCACTTATGACTTATCACGAGAGGCAAATACCATTCCTATAAAATGATTAGGAATGGTTGGAATCACTCTCATTAAAGATATTAATGTATTTACTCTTATTATTTTTATATGAAGGTATCCATAGTCATGTGGGTAGGCATTAATTCCTAAGTGTCAGATTTCATGCTAATAGTGTTTAGATGTTGGGATTGAACCGCATCAAGGTGTCTTAAGTGTCCTATTGTAAAAACAATAAAAACCTATATAGTTTCTGTTGAAATATTTAAGGTGATATAGATAAACTATTAAATACAATTTAACATCATATCATATGGACTTGTGTATCATGGGAATACTAGAAACAAGATATTGAGAAGTTATTATGCATTATGATTCCCTATCCAGTTCATCGTGTTTATTTATAACCAAACATAATAAGGAAATATTATAGTTTACTCCTAATAGGATTCCAATATCATAAATAGTATTAGGAGGGAATGTTTTTGAACTTATCCATATACTACCAAATAATACCTAACATGTTTTGTGACTTAGGTTAATGTAGAAAGAGTTATAACTTACAAGTAGTAAGATGAAAAATTATATTTATCATCTATATTGAGATGGAAAAAAGTGATCTATTTGTTTTTTTTTTGATGTTCAGGTAATAGAAATGGGTTTTCCATGATGGGATGAATGAGATGGATATGGATAAAATAGTTTCTTCATGATTAGAGCTCATATTATTAAGGTAAAAATGATAATTATTGCCTTAAGGGTAATATCAGTCTTGGAGTAAAATATGGTACATGAAGTTTTTGATAGAATGCATGATTGATGGAGTTAACAAAGGTTTTCATAGCTCTTTCATTAATATCTAGAGTTTTTGATAGAGGCATTACTAGAATGTGATTTTTGAGACTTTTACAATGGTGAGAGGATTCACATGAGGCCAATTGGGTTGATTCAATTTTCACTGAAGAAGTGAGGGAATTAAATAGTTCTTGGGAGGCCCTAATACAAAAAAAATTATCTTTATCTAGATGTTTAAAAAAATGGGAAAAATACATTACGACATGAAAATATTTGTAAAAGGGTGGTGCACACCTTATCAGACCAACATTTTACATGGTATCATTATGTTATGTGAATTGGACATAACCCCCAATGTTTTTTCGGTTAATGGTTTTTCATGATGTTTTCTAAGTTAGTGTCCATAAATGAATATAAATTTTTATCTCTTTTTAAGTTCAATGAATGATGGGGCCTCTGTATAGGAAACTTATGTGTAGGGATTCATGAAGGTTCC
Source organism: Viscum album (assembly GCA_963277665.1). Lineage (NCBI taxonomy): Eukaryota > Viridiplantae > Streptophyta > Magnoliopsida > Santalales > Viscaceae > Viscum > Viscum album. The sequence goes on from OY728147.1 coordinate 1,247,777,952, forward strand.
TTTGAAATGGGGACTCCTGAAGGTTCATTTTAAATGAGGCCTCATGAAGGATTATTTCTAATAGGGAATAATTAATTCATCTCATGGATGGAAAATTGTAAATAAACATCATTAATAGAGCCTCATTAAAGAACAACATATATGGAGATTCACAGAGGATCATTTCTAAAAGACCCCACAAAAAAGCATTTCTTAACCTCAAGATAAGTCAACATTGACATTAATTCAAATTGATGATATTTTTATGTCTAGAGATTTATAATGTTTTATCATAATACATACATAGAAACATAATTATTACAAGTAAACACTTCTATCATATGTCAATTTTTTTCATAAAACAAAAACTATTTAAAATGAATCATGGAATCATTTCATGTTTTAACAGCATAACATTTGTTTGATCCCATTATTAACTATATTCTTCTTATGTCTTGTGAAAAACATATCAAAATATTAGATGATCCTAAAAATATTAGTAAGGGATACATAAAATATAAAAACATTTAGTCTTGGAAAAACATGAAAACCATGAATACGTTTTCATAAATTAATAATTTTCACCTTTATTAATTAGTAAATATACATCACTGAATATAAGATCATTTATGACCCTTTTGTAACAAAAATATTACCATAAAGCACATAGAAATAAAAATATAACATATAATGGTAATTTGGTACATAAAAATACATAAATAGAAAAACCATATGGCTAACATCACACATATCACTAAATGGAATAACATTGTGGTCAACTTCCATACCCAATGAAATGGAGTTTATAATGTAACCACTAATCTTTGGTATATCTCATAACCATACTTATTTGGTTTATAAAGTAACCACACATCATTGGTTTATCATGTAACCACCCATTAAATGTCCAAGTACCATTATATATTCATAAAACATAAAAAATTTTAATTATCAACTTTTCAATCATAAAATTACATTTGATATCAATGGAGATCATTTCAATATATTAAAATAATAAATCCCATTTTAAAACCATTATCAATACCAAAACACCAAAAATGGTAATATATTATTTCCTTTCGTTTTAAAAACATTACATCTTATAGAGGAAGGAAAATATAAAATAACAGTTATGGGGTGGAGGATTTATTTACATTGCATATTTTAAAAAAAATTCCTTTTTGTAATTTAATAAAATTATTCATAGAAAAAATATTCACATTGTACTAAAGTAAACTTCAATGGTTTTTATTATATATCATATAAATTAAGTCGTTGGATAACATCAAAATATGCCTTAATGAAAAAATATTGAGATAAAGTCCCTTACCTCAAATCCGACATGTATCATTAATTATTTATATTCATGAAAAATAAACATAGCATAATTTATACTTTTTTAGGGAATTTTTCATGTTTATTATTTATTTTATATTACTTAATATCATGTTATAAAAATTGTATAATTATTTCTGTTCATATCAGTTGTTTTTTCGATATTTAGTAATTGGGTTGAAAATGAACTTTTTTTGATGTAAATTGTACATGTAGTCAAAATTACATCAACTATATAATAAAAATAATTATTTAAATAAAATATACATATCCAGTATATATTTATTTATAATATCCATAATATTTTGATATATGAAATGAAATTTACAGTTCATGGGGATAGTAGGTCGTACGTACGCATGACCGCGACTTTAATTTCTTTTTCATATTAAAAGTATAGTTATAAAATGATTTAAAAGTATATTATAATACTATAATTATATTACATTCATGTATGTATCATAGGTTTAATAAAACCATCCATCATAAGTTCCTTGTATAGGATGAATGAGTCATATCACTTTAAGGGGGCAGTAGTCCACACTTCCTCAAATGAAATTATTTTATATTCACATTATAGAATGAAAAATGGTATATTGTAAATAAGAATTATAAAACCATAGAGAAAATATAAATATCATATATATAATATAAAAATAAACTTCCATCATAATGGCCCCCATGATAGGTTGTATAATAAAATTGATCAATCAACTTTTCGTGACGCAATAGTTCACCATACACAAAAATAGTATGTTCTATATCTATTAGACAGAGGTGCGTGTAAATGTCAGTATGAGCTTTATAATAAAAAAATGTAATACTGAGTATATTTTTTATATAAAATAAAGGATCATTTAAGTTTTAGTGGTTGGAGAAGGAAAATAAATTAAAGGAGTTTAAGAGAAGGTGTTACCTCAAAAAATTTTACCTCATTTTTCATTGAGCCCAAAAGATTTACTGAGTCACATTTTCCCTAATTTAAGGATTCTAGAAGGAAATAAGAGATGATGCGAGCTTTTTTTTGATTTAGGAAGATCCAAGAGGAATGAGATGTGTGAAAAATAGGTTAGATATGGTCGCCTTTTAGAAGAGGGAGGAAGAGAACTTTTGGAAAGTCTTCAAATATTATATTTAAAATAAATTTATTTTAGAATTAAAATAACTCCAAAGATATATATTTATAGGATTCAATTTGAATGGATTGAAAACCTATCAACCGGTATGTTTTAGATAGGATTAGGTCCCAAAATTATCCTTATCTTTTAGCTTTAACCCCTAGTAAAAAACAGTATCTCTTTATATGTCTTCTTATATTTTCATAATATATGGTTATTATGCTTAATATAAAATGATAAGCGAGCATAAATATGATCTTTAATGATATTTTTAACATTATCCAAGTTATTTGGTAGAATAATAGATTTTAAAGACTATTATGTCATTTAATGAAATAGTATTTGTAATAAAAATCTCATTTATATCAATTTTGACACTATTTAGAAATTGATATTTGTTAAAGTCATAAAAACATGATTACTTAGAAAAAATCATTAAATAAAATATAATTTTCATATTCACCAATAAAATTTGATTATGGAATATAAATTTTCTATTTGAATTTATTTTTATATTTATAATATCATTTATTTGAATCCTTCATTAATAAGGTCAACATTGAATCATCATTATGTCATAAAACTTTTTTTTGAATGATGTCTAAAATTTATAATTAAAATTCCATGATGAAGGAAATTTATATATATATATATAATAACTAATTACTGTTACATTTATCATTTATATAACTCCATCATAAAATCATTTTATTAAAATTTACGTGATTATGTTATATTCCCTTCACTTAAAATTAAATAATGTAACATGAAATTTTCACACCCAATTGGGTTCATTGGTTTCTAAAGTCAACCCAAGGATTCCATGGTTGAACATATCTCATAAAATTAGAATAAGACTTGTGTTAGTGTAGTATTATATTATTATAATGATATGTTTTACCTTTATTTGCATTATTTACCCTTTTACCATGGTAAATAAAAATAATTACTCGTGTGAATATTCATATTGTCCAAAACTAAAAGGGACCTATTTAAAAAATTTGGAAATTGTGATTAAAAATATGGAATTTATTTTTACAAATTCAAAACATAAAAAATTTATCAAATAAATTAAAATTAATTCCTATTGTCAAAATTAAAAAAAAATTATAAAGTAATCACTATGAAAAGGCTGACATCTGTTTATGTCCTATTTAAATGTGAAATTACATCCAATGAACAAAATTTCTTTACATGATAAAATAAAATATAATTACACTTTCAATCCATCCAAAAAGATAATCTTATTATAAAAATAAATTAGATAAAAATGAAACATTGAATTAAAATGCAGTATTCTCCACTATTCATTAAAATATAAATTTCATCGTGGAAATACCATAACTTTAAACAATATAAATTTTCATGTCCTGATTCTATAGAATAATATTATTTTGTCAAATAGAATATATCAAAGTGAAAAAAAACAAGATATAAAATGGTTTTTCCATCAAAATGTGGTAAAATGACCTTTAAAAATATTTGAGTATTTTGTGCTTAAAATAGGATTCAATCTAATTTTATGCCTCTATAATTTATGGGATAAATGTAAAAAAATTACTGTATAATAATATTGTATTATTTAAATTTATTACCTCTAATACAACATCAATGTATTAACTACCATTTTAAATTCTAATTTTATTATTTTATTATTTTTTGGAATCAATATTCTATAAAACGTGAGATTTCAGAGATACTCGTTGTTGTGTGTCACATACTCCATAAAAAAAGTCTCCACTTTAACATAAAACCAATTTATATTCTTAAAAATAAATATAAATGAAAAATCTATTATTCAATAAATACCTGATATGTTATTGTTTTGGTTGGAGCCTAGGGAATGAGGACTCGTATTTGGGTTATAAATAAAGTTCCTTATTGTTCATAACTTTAATAAGTAGGATAATTATTGTGAATTATAGTTATTAAATTTTTGGACAAGCCTCATGGTTATTCCATTCATGAGGAAGCCGCAAGATATTCTTATGTTTTTCCCAGTTAGGATTTTACTAATAGTAACCTTTGGTATTTTATAAATATAATGCTTCTGGAATATTACAATAAATGAGATAGATTCTATTTCTCTAAATGAAATGGTTTATCAAAATGTGACGAAATATTTTAATCAAATGGAATTATAGTAAATTTTTTAGAATTTATTCCCATTTAATATGTGGAAATACAATCAATTGGGAATCATGTGATAATGGAAATTTATTTTCTTGTTGTCGCAACTGATTTTTGCTCTTAATGGATCCATTTGGTCGTGATGAGATCCCACACATCATATGTAAATGGTTCTTTCATAAATGTTGTAGATGACAACACTAGAGGTTGTAAGATAAACATTAATGAATGATTCAGAAAAAACTACATTAACATGAAGGAATTATGAATCGATAACAGAATTTTATAATCATTCCAAAAATAACTCCTCACTATGAATATCTCATATGGACTCAAGGTTCCTTCATGATGGTTTCCTTACTTAATATCCCCCCCTTCCATTTTTCTCATTATGATAAAACTGGTCCCAATATATAATTCCATAAATTTTAATCCCCATGTCATTTTTACTTCAATATGTTGTCAACATGATGTCGGTGAAATACACTACATTGATAATTAATTTGTTTACACTATATGAAGTGTTTTCCAAGTAAAAAACATTCCCATAAGTAACATAAAAATATGTTTGGTGTATTAAAAACCACTTTTCATAAATAGTAAATAAAATGAATATCATTATACAATTATGATGTTTTCCCAATCACACCATCAGACAGGGAAATTTTTATGAGGAATCTATATTCCTTGTTGTATGTGTAATCATGTGGCACATACATGTCTCATTCACATATTATTTATAAAAAATATACATTCTTACCAGTACATAAAATATTTAATCTAAATTTTGACAATATCATTGATTCTACTGACAATTATGTGGACCTAGTTTTTACTGAAAAAAATTATATTGTAGAATGGGTAAGAGGAATGTTGATATGAAATGACAAGAATTTTTAAACCTATATCCCTAAATTATAACAACTTATAAATTATTAATATAAGATGGAAAATATGAAATATTCTCAATAATTGATAAAAAATATTCAAATAAAATGGTAATGTACTCATGGAATCAAAATAAATGGAGTTAAAATGATTTTTAATGAAATACAATAAGAGAAAATTGAATTCAATGATATAGAGACTTAGGAGTCCTTATATTGATATAGTGTAGAATTATTATGAGGTTCAATGAGAGGGAATGAGAAATTCATCTATGATATTAGGTCAAAAAATGATATTATCGGGGAATTAAATGAATATATTTTTGTAAAATATGATCATAAAAAAGATATTTTATATGACGATATATATAATAAATGGGGATGACCATGAATCAAAAACCACTCAATTTTGGTATCATCCTTTTGATTGAACATAAAACCATCATATGAGAGACATTTGGTCTCAAAAATTGATTAAAAATGTGGATAAAATAGATTACAAATGGATTCATATAGTTTTATTTCAATGAAAAATGTTTTTATCATTTGGAGAATAGGGGGAGAGGGTGTTAATTTCACTAATGGGGGGTATTTTATAATATTTTATTTAATATTTTAATCTTTTGGAAGGATACTATAATGTTTGTGGATTATAATGAATTCTATTTGTTTTATATTTTAAAATGCAGGGTTTTATTTTAAATTTTACACTTGCAATACTGAAATGAAAAAATAAAATATATTATAAAAGGTTTGGAATAAAATATAGTATTTTATTTGAATGATGAAAATTACCTATAAAATAATTAATATTAAATATTAAATTCAATATATTAATTTTAAATGAATTATTTTCATCAATAAATACTCATTAATTAATTTAATATTAATTATAAATACTTCTATCTTTATTATATAATGGTCATATCATAAAACATACAGTATTCACAAAAATGGGATTCTACATTACTCAACAAAATTTAATCATTCTAGAATAATATTAAAAAAATTATCCTCGTCTATTTTTATGATTCAAATATTAAAATTATGTCCATTTAATCATTTTAATAATTTAAAAACAACAAATGTTACATTTAAATTAAATTACATAAAACCTAGTAAATCATTTTAATCTCAAATAAATAAACTATCTTTTTATATGAGTGATTTCATTTGATGAGTAATTATTTATTATATGTTTGATAATTAAATATTAAATGTATTAAATATATAAATTCCATTTACTGAAATCCATATTCTATTAATTTATATTTTATAATTTAATTAAATATTTGTGAAAATGTATCTCATTTGATGGTCATTAAATATTATTTAGGCAATACAATTTAAATGTACATATTACTTTTATTATGTCTAATTTATCTAGAATAAATATTATGTTAACCAGATATTATACAAATAAAATATTGTTTTTAAAAATTAATATAATAAATAATTTATATAATTATTTTAATATAAAAATATTTCCTTTTTTAAAGTAAATATAATGAGTATAAAAATATGAAAACATTCATTTTCAAATGAAATAAATTATTCTTCTAACTATGAAATTATTTTAAAATATCTAGTTAGTGAAAGAATATTTGTATGCTACTATTTTTTTCAAATATAAAATGTAATATGACATTAAAAGTTGTTTCATTATATTAAGTATTCATATGGTATAATTATACTACTACTAAACGTATACTATGCTATGTAAAAACAATATTTTAATATATTAATTAACACAAAAATATGAAAATTAAACATTCATTAAGAGAAATGTAGTTATCAAATAAATAATTATGTTTAAAACTAATTATGATTAAATTAAAAGTTATTGTGTAAAATATTAATTAAAAATATTAATTTTTAATAAAATTAAGTTATTGTTTAATAAATATTTTGATGAAACATTTAAATTAAACTACCTAGGTAATAAGAAAATATAAATATTAAAATTTAATATCATTCAAAAATTCATATAAAAAATTAAATTTTATATTTTTTTTATTGAAATATATGTTAATGTTCATTTGAAATTTCAGATGTAAAATTTCAACGCAATAAAAAAATTACATACCCAAATTTTTTTCATTGACAAAATTATTTTAAAGTTTTATTCAATTTTCATAACCCCTGATATGTTTAACTAATTTTATCTTAATAACTAATAATGTTAATGATATTATATTAATATGTACAAATTCATGGAAAGGATTAAACCAATGTTCCCATACTGGTAACAATTAACATTGAACTTCATGAATGAAGGGTTACATTATATGGAATTATATTGAAATTATTCTCAATAATTATTCCCAAACGTTTTAAAAAATATTATCTATTAACAACTGAATTTCTCTTGACACATAATTTTAGACGATGTGAAAAATATATATAATTTCCATATATATCAGAAATGACTAAAATCTCCCAAAGTACAACATTTTTTTCATTGTAGACTAAGTATATGTCCATCATAAAACATGATACAACACATATGTATCCCAGAAAAATCCTCCACACTTTGTAAACTTATATAAATTTCCATTCATATAATTTCCTAGGGTAATAGACTATAATTGAAAAGGTGTCCGATTAAGGACTCATTAATAAGTAAATCAATTAAAAAATATATATATAGGAGTTATCATGTTGATAATAAAAATATAGACACGATCATTTGATAAATAGAAATATTAATATAATACGATCCATAATCATAATAGGGGACAATGAGGCATGTTTGAATAATCAAATATCATTTAGTTTTTTTAAAATAAAACAAATCATATACTTACCCACTATTGATGTAAAATATGATAAACATGGGGTGAGATAAAATGAGAGTCATCAATCGTAACACACATCCAATAAAGGGAATGATTATAAATCATCAAATATTAACATTTAATTAGTGTAAATTTTTCATAGGTGTATAGTAACGATTAGAATAATAAGAATTTGTATATAAAATTTAGTGTAACAACCCAGATACATATGGAATATTTTTGTCATTCAAGAATAATATAGTTACATTCATTATCATTGAATATTGAAATAAATTAAATTTATATAAATTATGGACTCTATAATAATTAAATAGTAACCTCCCTGAAGAACATATAAATAATATTTATGTATCTTATAAGAAAAAAATGTGATATATTTATATTATGTTACATGTAACTAAATGTGTTAAAAAGGTAAATTAAGTGTCGATATCTCTTTGTTGAACGCAAATGTTTATTTGAAATTTTATAAATAATGTAATGATATGAAATATAATTCATTCTACTAAAATTGACTCATAATTTTGTATTTAGATTTATTATAATTATATTATTATTTTATGATTCCATAATTAAGTTTTCCTATTGTCATAAAATCGATTATAATATTAAAATCAGTATAATTTTAATAAATGATGATTTTGATTAAAAAGTAATTGTATCATATTTATTATTTCATTATTAAATTAAATTGAATTTTTTATTTATATTCTTTGAAAAATAGTTAGGCTGAATTTATGGGATTATTTTTAAATAGTTGAATTTGTAGTGAGTAGTGTAATTCATTAATTTATGATATAATTATAAATGAATCACTTAGTCATTTTTGATGTATTTATGAGGAAAACCCCATTAGTTTAAACACAAACACACTATTCGCTATACATTTTCACTATAATAGACAATTTAGACAGTATTTTTCCAAAATAATAAACAAATGAATTAAATACCAAAAAACTCTGATCACATTTCCCTATAAATACCACCCTCATCTCCTCTTCTCCTCACACCTCCATACCCTTGTAAATTAGAAAAATTAATTATAATTACATTCCCAATATACTTCCTCATGCATAAGATATTTAAATATATACAAAAAATAAATCCATGTTCCTTAATGTGGTACACAAGAAAACAACATTCAAGAGTTAAAATCATCCATTATTTCTATTTTAAATTCATTCTTTATTTCTTTTCTTCTTCTTTATTCTAAAAAACCTATAAAATTTTTCATGATGTATCCATTATCATACACATAGTGTATTTTTATTATATTATTTTAATATCCATCATATATTATCTCATATTCTTCTCTTACTCTAAAGAAATGATAACATCATTCGTTGTGTATCGATTTAGTTCCTTCAGGGACAATTAGTTTTCATTTTACTTTAACACATTCAATGGTTGTCATAAAACTCTTATTATGGTTAAAAAATATTTTAATTTGTATATTATTACTTTTTTAATTTCTTGTGACTAATTTATAGCCATAATATTAAATAAAATAGAACTACATTGTGATGGTCTGAAAAAAACATCCAAAAACCAACCAAACATTTGTCATCATTATTTTAAATAATGAAGAAAATTTATATAAAAAAAATAAAATATAGGATAATTTAAAATTATGTACTTATATTTAGACCATTTATTTCAAATTATTATTTTTTATTTTACAAAGAACTCCCATAAATATACTCAATGGAATTGGCCTTAAAGCCATGAATTTGATGCACCTCTAATGAATATTCTGATATTTGTAGCTCATTGAAATGAAAATAAACTAATATAATAGAATGGTAAAAAGAAAATGCATGGGTAATTGTTATTGAATTATTTAATTTATTAATATAATTTAAATTTCCTACATAGAAAGTAGATGTGAATAATTATTTCAGACATATGGTAAGAGACATTCATTATAAAAATAATATTTTCAAATCAAAAATATTATTAATGAAGAAATGTTTTTTACATATACTGAAAATATGGATTTTCATGACTTCGGGACACTTTTTTGATTTTATATTTCCTTTAATAGTTTTCAAGTAAATTTTCTGATAAAACTATTCATTTATATGTGTGAATATTCATAAAAATGATAAGTAAATTTAATGTGGAAAAATTATTCTCCGCAATATTGTTCCTTTTATAAAGTATTTATATGTTATGATCATGTTAATGTTCTTGTAAATTGTAATGACTATATGTGATTCCATGATAGGCCAAGGGAGGGAGATCTTGTTATAGATCTCCAATTCTATATGTAAAGGGATGGAGTTAACCGATTATGATTCTACTAATAGATTATGGGACTATACTGTGATGGTTATTCCAAGTGTAACCATGATGGTTACTCCTTATTTAGTCAATAGAGATACAAAATAATTAACTTATACATTAAAATTATTCCATAAGCTAACTTTTTTTTTATGAAATCTTTCTATGGTTTTATAGAAAAATTTTGATTTTATAAGGTAAGATAAAGAGATTATTTTTATCTGTAAAAATTATAACATTTTGAAAATGTTTACATTCCTAGAATAACTATTTATTTATTCTATTCTATGTCCTTTACTATGATTTTTATTCCCATTATATGATTTCAAATATTTTGAATAGGGAATATAAATGGGTTAAATAAAGGAAGAATTCAAGTTTAACGTTGTAAATTTTTTATATAGAAAGAATGTATGATTTATTTTAAATCATTCATTTTTTAAAAGGATTCTAGATAGAAGTATATAATTTTTAATATATGAGTTTATATATATGAGGTTATGACTTAATTCTCATTAAATATAGACCTAGAAAATATTTTGGAATGTATGAAATTGATTTCTTGTTTAATTAATTAGATTTTGCATTTCATGGGTTTGGGTCCTCATAGTTTGTATCATTGAAAAGTTTATATAAATATAGGGTTCAGAATGATGTTTATAGAGTAAACATAAATTATATTTTAAGTTTGGGTTATTTTTAAAGGAAAAATACATTTAATTATTTTTATACTTAATTATCTAAAATATGTTCATTCAGAATGGGTTTCAAAAGATTAAATAGAGATGATGAATTAGGAAGAAGATAAGAGGATGATATCCTTCTTAATCCACAAAAAAATGGTGGGAATTGAAAAAAACCAGAAACTGACAAAAATGGATTAGTTTATTGAATATATAATCAGAAGTGGAATCCATGTGTCAGATCATCTAGATCAATCATAGAGGAATATGATAGTGGTGGATCCTTTTAAGAGTCAACAACCTCTTATATTTACTCGATCTTTTGAACAAGTCGTAGATGAAATGTGTATTAATTCCATGGAAAACATTTTCGATATAATGGGGAGATCATATAATAAAGATTTTAGTCTTTATATATATCATTTTAATGGTGAATAAGACCATTGGTGGCCATAGGTCATCAGTATTATGGATTGTGATTATATTGATTGATTGGAATGGGAAAAATTCAAAAAAAATATTGATTTGAGAAATATTTTCCCATGTAAAATTGACTTAGTATGGAAGAAATTCTTCGAATTGATAAAATAGAATGATTTAGTTTCTACATAAAAAGAAATTTTCACATTATTGTAAATTTATGCTCCAAATTTTATTGATTATCTTGATAATAAAATCAATAGTTTTTAATTAAAATGACCATTATATAGTAAATAATAATTCTGATATACATATAGTAAAATGTTTAAAATGTAATAAGATGTGTTGTTATGAAAATTAGTGTTTTAAGAGGAACATGAATAATATGAAGCCACCAGGATATATGCACAAAGTTATATTGCAGTCCATTGAAACTACTTGAGATGATATTGGGACATCAAATGAAGTGGTAATAGGTACATTTTTTTCTTGTACAGATTTCTCTAATGTATTTCTTGATTAATGGTTTATATAATCATTAATATATGAATATTGTTATGGTAAATTTAAAATTTCACCTCATGAAATTAAATCAGAATTTTTTTAAAAACACATGGGGAACATATTATGCAAAAAAGAAATTATAACTACATACTTATTTATTTCTATGGAATAAATTCACCTTAAATAATTTTTTACTTTCCCTTGGATAATGTTTATGTTATTATACTTATAGATTGTCTATTTTTTATATTATAAAGATTAATTATAGAACAAAATACATTTTTTTATAAAGTGATTCATTTTATATAAAATATTGAACCAATACATTGGTACGATATCTGTGAGTAAATAATCAAATAAAATGTTGAAATGATTTTTATATTGTATATACTATTGAAAATAACAAAACTGTTCAAATTAATTATTTTTTTGTGTTAAATGCATATCTAGATGTTTTTTTGATGATCTTCTAGTATTATACCTAATAATGAGGTTATTTTTTCTATTTATTTAGTTCTTAATGATAAACCTATTTCAAAATTCCCTTACCAATTGGATCAATTAGAACTTCTAAAATTGAAAACAAATTTTTAAGAGTTTTTTTATAACGGTTTTGTTTCTTTGAGTATATCTCCATGGTTTTGTAGAATATTTCTAAAAAAATAAATATGATTCTATAAGTATTTGTATTGATTATATAGAATTATATAACATCTCTATTTAGAGTAGGTATGTTTTTACCTGTATTGAAAACCTATTTGTACAGGTCTAAGGAGCTCAGTATTTTTACAAGATTCAATTGATATATGCATACCATTAGGTGATGTTAAAGAAGATGAAATTCCAAAATATAATTCCATACTTGATAAGGGAATTAATTGATTTTTGGTATCCCCTATAGGTTGATACAATCTCCTACTATATTTAAGGGTATTATGAGCACAATATTCAATGGATTTGTAGATAATTTGGTTGTGGTTTTTATTGATGATATTCTAGTTTATTAAAAATGTTATGTGCTTCATTGAAAACATCAAAATATTTTCCTACAACCCTAAAAGAAAATAATTTATATGGTAAATTTATAAAATGTTATTTTTGGTTACAATAAATTTCTTTTTTTAGAAAATTTTTATATATTGGTGAAATTCACTTGATCCCTCAAAAAAAGGTTTCTTTTGAATTCCCAATACATACAGATGTTATTGAGATTCATAGTTTTCTTTTAATAGTAGGATATTATTGATGGTTTATTAAAACATTGCACAGTTTTCAATCCATTGAACTATTTTAACATGAAAGGGGGTTAAATTTATTTCGATATAATAATGTGATGTTAGTAATTATGAACCAAAAAAGAAAATTGGTGATTACTCTAGTTTTGGTTATTCCATCTAAAAATGTATAGTTTTTCATCAATATTAACGCTTATGTAATGATACATTGTTTAATTTTGATTTAGAATGATACTTTTATTGAATATTATTTATAGAATGTAATACCACATAATTATCCAACACAAAGGGGAAAATTATATTAAATATATGTGACTAAAAAATCTTTTTCAAGTAAAATATTACTTATATTCTAAAAAAATTATCATGGATTTTATAAAAAAAATTATTTATTTATATTCTATAGTAAATATAATAATAATATCAAAATGTTTTAGTAATAATTTAATTCATTATTATATCAATAAAATTTCACAAAATTGATATTTTTTTTCAAATTCAACATCATCACTACTCACAATAATGTCAATTTCTCCCACCCAGATTTTCAAATCCATAGGTTGTTCGAAGTTCGCTTTTGGTTCTTAACATTCCCTTGGTTTTTGGGTATTCTTGGTTTAGAATTTCATTATCTCTTGCGTTCTAGACCAATGACCACTGTATTGGCGGTATTTGATGGTAATTGGACTTCTATTCTGTCGTATGGATGGAATGAGGCTGTGTTTTTTTGTACGTGGTTTAGTGACACTCCTACTGGACCCACTTGTGTGGTAAGTTGTTGAAGTGGTTTGGACCCTTCAGTTGGATGAGTATTAGGGTGAAAATGTGGTATTCTATTTGGTATTTTCTCACCTATATTTGTCCTAACTTACCCCCCCCCCCCCCATTGATTTACCCCTTGAACCCCTCTGAAATAAAAGGATAATGGCATGGATTTGGGTGGCCAAAACAGGTCGCATGGTTTGGATTCATGGTTCCGAATAGGGATGATGTGTTTAGGTCATTAAAAATATTTTTGAAAGTACCATATTTTCATTCCTAAATAAACCCAATTCTTCCCCTATATTCCACATTCTGTTCCCTGCCTCCATTTCCAGCCTCCAAGTCTACACCCTTACCTTTGACCTCATATTTTAAGGAAGATTTGATAGGGGAAACATCAAAATTATAAAATTCATTCAGTCTATCATTGATTGATTCCCATTTATTTGGTTTTATTAGACTATTTATTGAATTTACATTTTTCTAGAAACTAGGATGTGTGACAAGGGTATTATATATTGTCTTTTTTGTGGAATATTGAGGTTTTAGGTTTCTTTTATCCATCTTGTGGTGTGGTGATGGTACGGTTTATGTTTCGCACCATGATTCTAGGGTTTAAACTCCAAAGGTTGTTGGTTTCAATTGTAATTAATTTTTGATGAGTTATCATGATTGATTTACTAGGTTTTATGTTCCTCAAATGATTCTTGTGGATCGAAAATTGTTTTTTAGGGATTTTCTTAAGCGTTTAATTTTATCGTTACATTTTAGCTTGAAATTAGGTGCTTTCAATGTTTTAATCATGGGGTAATGTTTGAGTGTATTTTATAACACATGCACTATATTTATTAGTGTTTAAAGGGGATGAAAATTCGTGTTTTTTAATTCCTTTGTATCATGTGGGCCTTTAAAGGGTGTTTTTGAATAGGAGTAAGGTGTAAATGCAAGTTGTACTTCTTGAAAGAGATTTATGAAAACATGTGTTTTTCATGTGTGTATTTTGTGGTATTGAATAATGTATATTCATAAAACTTGGTGTTGTTTAATGAAAGGTTTTAGGGCTACCAATTCTGTTTTGGATTGTTATTGGTATAATTTTGTTCTTGAATGCGGGTTTTGAAATGGGTTTTGTGGGAAAACTATTGTTATACATCTTGAGTTTGTTTTATGAAAATTTTAAATGTCTTAATTTCATTGAAAATAGTGGGAAATTGTGTATTTTTACTATTTGGATGAGTGTGTTCACCTAATATGTTATTTTGAAAGGTAATCTGGTCATTTGAGATGTCAAACATTTTTTTAATGTTTTATAAATTGTTGAAATGTTTTACTAAATTGTTTTGTGGGTGTGAAACATAGTTGTGGGATGTTTCATGAGTTTGATGATGAAATGAATATTGACGGTGGGAATTTTTTTATGTGATAGGTGTGTTGGATATTATGTGAGTTGGAACATCTTGGAATGGTTTTATATATTTTTTATAGGATATGTGGAAGTGTTAATGATATGTGAAAAGTATTGTGGGATATTGGGGTGTTAGTATGATTTCAAAATGAATATGAATGAAAATGTGGATTTTGTGACGTGTGTGTTGTACATGTAGAATTTTTGGAGATTTTGTGATGTATAAGAGATATTTCAGAGTTAAAATTATATTTCTTGTCTTTTTTAACTTATTTGACCGCAAGAGAGAAACCTAAGTATCTAGGTGGGTGGATGCGTACAAGTATACTAGTGATCCTATGGGGTTAGGCCTCAGTTTCACATATCATGATTGACACATAAAACACTAACTAAACTATGATGATGATGATGATGATTGGGGACCACTAGGTAATGGGTATATTCCCTACTAGTGGCTTGTTCACGAGAAAATATATTGTTTATGGTTACTTTCATAGAGATATGAGGTACCTTGGACCCACAATGAGATAGTGCCTTGGGTTTATTTCTTATTTCTTGTTCTCATTAGTTACTTTTTTCTTACATTTGGCATACGGTATGGTTGGGGGGAAAAATTAGTAGCATTGAATTTTTTTTAAAAGTGTTGATTCTTTAAAATAGCCTACATCAAAAAAAATTTATTTAAAGTTTCAACTTTTAGAAAATTTAGCTAGCATTTAATGTTTTGAAAAACATGCATGATTTTCATATCTAAGTGTTTATCACATGGAATATCTTAGTTTTGGTATCCTACTAGGATTTTTCTCACACCCTACATACACCTTTGGGTATAATTAGACATGGTTATTTTTTCATAGGATTAGGTATAGTATTTAGTGCCAATGGTTCGGGTTTCAAGCAGTTCCTCATGGTGTTGTCTTGTGGAGATGGCTTGAGGGAAGTTCCTCTTTCCATGAGGATTTTTCTTGGGCTGTAATTTTTGGTTTTCTTCATTTTTTATAGTTTATGATTTTTGTTTTAAACTATGTAATTCATTTCTGAATATTTGTAAATGATGACTGTGTTTGAAAAATCTAGATTAATATTATTGAATTTTTTTGTTGTTTAATGTTTATAAACTCGATTAAATAATTCTCAAACACTATTTTATGATACCAGGAACATGTGCTATCATGTGGAAATCTGGAATGCCGTTCGGGCCTGGACACGGCCTGGATCGGGTGTTGGTTTTGATGGGGACCAGATTCTCCTCATGAAAAAATGGTATCAGAGGAGGTCTAGGTTAACACATTGGGTCATGATATTTGGGGAATAGTCAGGATAGTCCAGAGTTAAGATTTTTGAGACATGGAATTACTATTATTGGTTGTGTTCCTGATCACCACACCTCATGAAGGGATCAATTCATGAGGGGAAGACAATATTTATCTGGGTCGTTGGGTTTTCATGGTTTGATGATGATTAGGGGAAATGAAAAAACAGTTGGGTTAATAGTCTCAGTGATCTCTCATGACCTAGAAATCCATGTGTTGATGGGGATATTTCCTTAGAACACTCTCTTTGATGGTGAAGTGATTATCATATGTCCTCCAACAATTTTTCCATGTCACCCACTGAAACTAGTCTCATCTTGCATTGACTTGTGTCTCTTAGTTTTGAAATCATGGATGTTTAGTTTTAAATAAAAATGTCAGGGTTTTAAGAATCATAATGTTTATATGAAATGATATTGTAATAAATATGGAATGGTTAGATTTTTTAAATGGTGGAACTGAATTTTTAGTATTGTTTTGGGAAGGAAAATGGTGTGATTACACATCTATTGAATGCTTGAAATTATTTTAAAGTTGGTTTGGAAAAAGTGTTCCCATTTTATTTTTCTAAACTATTAAAAGGAATTTTAATAGGATGAGATGTTTTTAAATTTATGTATATCGCTTGAAATTGATTATTAATTTTACCAATTAGGATTTTATTTCATTTTTTGCGGTCTTGTGAAGAAGGATGTATTGGTTGAATTTTTGGTTTTGAAAAGTGGATAAAAAACTTATTTTATCCTTTGGTATATACATGAGAGAACACATGCATAGGGTTATGTGGGATGATGGATGGTTTATTTTATGGTTGGATAAGTTCCTGGATTGATATAAGGTGGGTTCCTAGCATGGCATGAAAACATGAATGTGTGAGACCCATAGGGTACCATTGGTGGATACGCTAATCATTGAACCGTTTGTGTTCAATTATATTTTTCTAATTAAAAACAAGATGTCTTGATGAATGGTTTGGGATGGTGTGTATTATGTGTTTTTCAAAATGTTGATGTTGTGGGATTTTTTTCATTCCAATTTTTCTTTCTTTTTAAATGGTGATTTGGATTTGAGTTCAGTCGGTAAGCTGGGTTGAAGGGCTGGTTAGTGGTCACTTCTAAGAAAAGTTTGGGATTCCATTATGGTGGTTCCCATAATCTGTTTGTATCTAGTTCATGGAATTTATTTTCAAATGGGATAGCTTGCTTGGGTCCTTGGGTTCACTTTTTGGATATGGTATGCATTCATTAAGGTTTAATCCACAACTGAAGTGCATCCAATATTGTTTCGCTATTTGAAAATCATCCAGTTGATCAATATAAAGAATAATTTTGTCAAGATTTATATATTGAATCTACAACCATTTCCTTTTTTTGGACTTATTGATACACCTATAGTTGGAGAGTTCTCTTGGAAGGTATAAAGAGATCTTAGATTCTTATGTTACCTATTTCATCAAAGGTGGAAGTGGTCTGGGGTTTTTGGTGTGGATGTGTATCTAGACGGTGTCTAAGAGGGCCTCTAGGTCCTTCATAGTCTCTTTGAAGCAGGAGTTCATGTTACACAACCATTGTTATAAATATGGTCATGAGAGTAAATTATTTCCACTTTTGGGGAATGTGTTTTGTTTGGGGACTTGGCATAAGTTCCCTTTCCTTTTATGGTTTCTATCAGTCGCCATGGTCATGTACAATGATTCCTTCTGATGTCATGTGCTTGATTGACTATAAATGTGAAGGTTGTGCAATCCTATGAGTGTCTCTAATATGTTAGGAGTATGTATCCGTTGTAAAAAAATAAAAATCCTCTCTTTTAGTGGAAGTTGTTTATATGTGTCATATGCTTCTGTTGTTTCTCATCCGAAGAAACATGGTTTGATGTGGGTGCATCTTCTAAGACCTTGATTTATTGAAATTCGAGGTTATGGTAAAGTAAATTTGGAATTTGTTTTTTCTTCGTAAACTTATCGGGTATTGTAGTGTGGTAGTTTTTATCACCAAAAAATACATTCCATTCATGTGGTTTCCAAATCCTAACAATGTCGTCGAAGATGATTCAATCATTTGAGCACCTGCCATAGGTTCTGGAGAAAATATGGTGCATAGTAAATGGAAATCCCGGGGTTGTTAAAACCCTTGTACAAGTCATATCCTCAGTTTGAAATTTAGGAATAGATTAATCCTATGGTGTTGTCATGGTTAGGGCAATAGTTCGTGCACGATTAGTAGTTACTGTTTTCCAGGAAGCCATGCAGAAAGAATGATCCCCACGGTTAGCGTTCTGTTTACCATATTGTGAAGACTAACTATGTGATCATCCCAAATATTTATGTTTTGGGATCATTACATGTCAGACCATGCTGGTTAGTTATAATGGTTTACTATTATGGTGGGGATAACTACTATGGCTTTTATTTATTTTATTTTCGAAATGTCTAATGGGAATCTACCCCTTGTACCAGGAGTCTGTTCAGGCCTCCCCCTGTTAGTGTCATGTTTCCATCTTGGGAAACTTTTGGTTGTCTCTTATAATGGGGATCCCATTTTTGGTCCCCCATACTAGTAACTCATATTGGTCCTTCGTCTTCGCATGGGGGTAGGTATTCTTGTTTGTAATTATTAAACTACCTACACTTCCTTGGTTAAACGCTGGAATTAGAGAACGCACAAAAGTTTGGTTAGAGAAAGGTAAGTGTATCCCTGTTCGTTATTGTTGTCTGTTTGGGTAAATTGATGGAATATTGTTTAGATATTGTGTAAGGTCTTTCTTTTGGACAAAAATCATAATGATATTTATTATTTCTGGAAATTGGATAATGTTTTGTTTTGTGGGATTTTCTTTCATTAATGGATCACTGGAGGTGTTTTGGCCTTTGGGGGTGAATCTTGGAAAAGGAGTGCATCTTGGTTTATCATTTGGGTTAGTATTTGATTTTGTCCTTGATTTATATTTATGTGGGAGTAAATTATTATGGTTGGGATAATTTTCATGATAGTATTTTCAATTCCATGTGTTATTCAATGTTCTCTTTTGGTTCTTAGGTTTCCCTTGGTTTCCAAGTGTTCTGAGTTTGGTGTTTTGGTTTCTCTTGTGTTCCTGACGTATGACCTTGGTCTTGTGGGTATTGTATGCTAATTGGAATTCTCTTATTTCAATGGTATGGAATGATGTTATGTCATTTTTTAAATGTTTTAGTTACACTTCTAGTGGCACCACATGTGTGGTATGTTGTTTACGTGGTTTGTTCCCTTGAGTTGGATGACTATTGTGGTGAAATTGTGTTTTTATATTGGGTATTTTCTCCCAGATCATTGCCCTATCTTTCTTCGCTTGGTATCCCACATGGGCCCCCTAAAATTTTAGGATAATGAAATGGTTTTGTGTGGATAAAACAGGCCGCACCGATTGGCATCACGGTTCCAAACCGTGTAGGCAAACCGTGCAGCTGTGTCCAGGTCATTAAAAATATTTTTGAAATTCCAATTTCCCTTATGGAATAAACTCAAATCCTCCCCATTCCTTCCCATTTTGTGTCCTACCTCTAGGTCCAACCTCCAAGGTTTCTCCCCCTCCTTTGTACCTCATCTTTTAATGGAGATTTTATGGGGGAAACATCAAAATTATGAAAGAAAGTCATTCTATCTTGGGTTTCATCAATTTATTTAGGATTGCTTCCACTCTTTCTTGAAGTTACTTTTTTCTCATAACTAGGGTTCATGGATAGGGTTTATCTTCTTGTATTTTGGGTTAAATCTTGATCTTTTAGGTTGCTTTTTTCTTCCTTGTGGTGCGGCGATTGTGCGGTTGGTGTTTCGCACCAAGATTTAAGAGTTTCAACTCAAAAGGTAGGTGGTTACTTTTTTATGAAATTTTTTATGAGTTATATAGCTTGATTTAGTATTTTCTATGTTCCTAATATGATCATTGTGGTGAAAAATCTGTTTTTGATGGATTTCTTAAGCATTTAATTTTATAGTTTAATTTTCACTTTAAATTGTGTGTTTTTCATGGGTGACACTTGGGGTAATGTTTGAGTGTATTTTATAGCACATGAAAGATATTTATTAGTGTTGAAAGGGGATGGAAATTTCCATTTTATAATTCCTTATTGTCATTTGGTTTATTAAAGGGGGATTTTGAATGGGTTTATGGTGTAAACGCATGTAGTACTTCTTAAACATGATTTATGAAGATGTGTGTTTTTCATTTGTGTCATTTGTGGTATTAATTGAGGTATTTTCATAACTTCTTAGGGTGGTTTAATAAATGTTTTTAGGGATACCAATTATGTTTTGGATTCGTATTGGTATAAATTTAGTCTTAAATCAGGGTTTTGGAATGGTTTTGGTGTGCAAACAATGGTTATACTTATTGGGTTAGTTTTATAAAAAATTTAATTGTTTTATTTGGTTAGAAAAAGTTGGAAAGGGTGTATATGTACTGTTTGGGTGAGTGTGTTCACCAAATATGGGTTTTTTAAAGGTAATATGGTGATTTAAGATGTGAATAATTTTTATAATGTTTTACTAAATTGGGTTATGTGTGTGAAAATTGGTTGTGGGATGTTTCGTGTGAGTTTTTTGAAAAACAATAATTTTGATGGTGAGATGGGTTTTATGTGATTGGGGTCTGGTATTTTATGTGAGTTGTAACAACATGGAATGGTTTTATAAATTGTATAATGTATTTTCAGAAGTGTTAATGAAATTTCAAATGTGTTGTGGGCTATCCAGGTGTGAGTGTGATTACAAAATTCATTTTAATAAAAAGCCTTATTTTGTGAATTGTATGTTCTACATGTGGAATTTTTGGTGAATTCTTGATGTCTAAGTGATATTGGTATGTGAAAAATATTATTCTGGTCTTGTTGAACTTTTTTGAGCACACGAGGGGAAGCTATGTATCTAGGTGGGTGGTCGTGTACTACTATACTAGTGAAAACATGGGGTTTGGCCTCAATTTCACGTAGCAAGATTAATGATTACTACACTAACTAAACTATGATGTTGATGATGATGATGATTGGGGACCACTGAGTAATTTTTATGTTCCCTACTAGTGGCTTGTTCACATGAACAAATATTTTTGATGGTTAATTTCACCGAGATACGAGGTACCTAGGACCCACAATAAGTTAGTGTCTAGGGGTTATTTCCAATTTCATGTTCTCCTTAGTTACTTTGTGATTAATTTTGACATACGATATGGTTTTAGGAAAATTCAGTAGCAACGACATATTTTTTAAAAAGGGATTTTTTTAAAAAATATCCCTCTTGAAAACTATTTTTATTTAAAGTTACATATTTTAAAAAAATTAGCTAAAATTTCATGTTTCTAAAAAACATAAAATCTTTTAATATCTAAGTGTTTATCATATTGAATCTCTTAGTGGTGGTATCCTACTGGTATTTGGTTCACACAATACTTACACCTTTGGGTGTAAGTAGACTTTGTTATCTTTTTCACAGGTTTGGGTATGGTTTCTAGTGCTAGTGGTTTGGGTTTTGGAAGTTCATCATGATATTTTATTGTGAAGATGGATTGAGGGTGGTCACTCTATCCATGAGGATTGTTCTTGGAATTCCATTTTTTTCCTTCATTTGTTTCAGTGTTTGAGTGTTGTTTTAAACTATGTAATTTAGTTATGAAAATATGTAAAACATTATTGTGTATGAAAAATCTAGATTTCTATTATTGAATTTGATTAATGTTTAATGTTTATAATATCATATATATATTTCTAAACCATCAATTTATGATACTCAGGAACCTTTTCCAGTCCGTGGGGATTGGGAACGCCCTTTGAATCTTGTCGCGGGCTGGGTAGGGTGTCAGATTTTATTGTGACCAGATCTGGTTCATGACACAATTAATTTAGGAAAAAAAATCTAAAACCATACCCAATGAAATATATGTGTACATAATTTTAAATTGATTTCAACATAAAAGGAATACAATTTTAATATTTAAAAATTAATACCTTTTATAATAAACATTAAAATAAATAACAATCCATTTCATAAAAAATTTAAAATATAAAAGGTGCATAACGAATTTGATACATAACTTATATGAATAATATTTATATTACTATATAATCATCATTTCTTGATACATATCCCCTCAGGATATATACGTGAGATTTAAGAATATAGTAATCTCTAATGGTAGTAGAGTGTGGTGATTCCTCTAGCATTTATTTCATAGAAATATAAAAAATCCTAAATTTCTATCACATATGATTTCTCTCGTATCATAATTTCTAGAGATCAGCATGGGATAGGTCTAAGGAAAATAATTGCGAATATAAGTCATTTTTTGTCTCATAAAAATGATGCTAAAAATGTAGTGTTATGTAACCCAATTCCATTTTTCCCTCTTATATTTCATAATTTTGATAAATCCTTTGATACCAAATAATTTAACGTCTATATTATAAAGGGTAAACTTTTATTAATAGAAATCACGCAATAATTTTAGTTATCTATTTTATTTTTAAAAATTTCTAAAAATAATATTTATTAAATGAAAATTGAATACTGAAATTTAAATTCATTGTACTCTCCAATACCACCATCCAAATAAATTGTGTCTTTAAAATTTTAATTATCCTTTACTAATGAAATTTTAATTGGTGTACATGTGATATATATGAATCAAAATTAAATTGTTTTGAGGATTAATCCTCACTATCTATTGTGTGAATAGTGATACTAAATGTTCCCTCATAATAGCTATATAACTAGCGTTTTGTTTTTTTTAACTATTTGGAATAAATAACCCAATAAACTTTGCATAATTTTTAAAATGGAATTTATAGATTTCCATGTATTAATATGTGATCATGGGTTAATTTTTTTGAGGTAATTTTAACAACAAATAAACTATTATAGCATTTTTGTCCAGAGTGACAATCTATGCATAATATAACATAAAATTAGGATAAATTTTGGATACCAATATTTGTTGAAGAAAATTTCTAAAAACATATATTAGAGAAGGATAATTTATATTAGATACAATTATTTTACATTTAGATGTTATGAATTCAATATATAAGTTTGAAATATTATGTTCTAATGAAAAACACTTTTTATAGTGTAGTTTTTTGAAAAACATATATATACAAATCTCATAGTTCTTGAATGCTTGATCACTATTTCTCATTCCATGTCATTCTGGAAACTCACTTATATTGTTATTTTTTTCAAGGATTTACATTTTCTTGTATATTTTTTGTGCATATCATATTTTATCCTATGAATTAGGTCATTTACATAGATAATGTATATGATTATTAAATTTTATTATATATTTTATTTATTGTACATTCAGCTAAAATATTTTTTATTTCACTATTTCCATTAAGCTTGTTAATTTTCCTAAACAATTAGTTAATTTGTTGCTTAGTTTTCAAAACAATATATATCTCCATCTTAATTTGAGATATTTTCCTTACTCCTTCTCTACACATTTTTTAATGAAATGAAATTTAATATTCTTTCCATCATCAACTTCATCATATGACCATCCATGATACCTCATCCTTATATTCATTCGTGAGTTTGGTAATCAAACATATTTCATGTTCTTAATCATGATTTGGGATTGTTGTATTGGCATAATCAAAAGTTTATTAACTTTAGATCACATTATATTATGTTTTTAATTAGGATAATATCCAAATTATCAATGACTTTAACTGTTAACATGGCTCATTTGATCTTTTTCCATTACTAAAACCAAAAAAATTTAATACTAAATTATGAAATATAAACACTATGGGATAATTAATGTAATATAATTAAATGTCAAATTAATCCTAAAAATGTCACACTCTTCAAAAATATTACATTAGAATTCAATTCAATATCTATAACTCTTGGTTCAAACTAGATTTATTTATATTTGGATTTATCATATCACTAAATGTAATTTCATTACTTATTAAATCAAATATATTGGATTCTAAAATTAAAGTTCCTAGCTGAATCATATCCACAAGAAGTGTCTAGACATGTGGATAGTCATAGTCTCACTCAGTGAGTGCTGGTGTATCGATTATGTTGATACTGAACCACTATTTTTGTGCAGATTACCACTAGGTGAATATATCTGATAGCCATATCCATATTCTAGTATCCAAACATGGATGTAATTTCAATATGAAATACACAATCTCAATTTCATTTTTTATTGCATAATATATCTAGAATTTTCTATTATACATAATAATGTTCTTGGATAATAATAATTTCATAATGTAAAACCTATATTATTTCATCAAATAAAAGAAATATATGTATTAAACATTGAAATTATGATTGACCATAACTTATCTACCATTGATGAAATTTAAAACTCATAAATTTTATGAAAATGATAATATCATAATATCTAAATCTATATAAACTCTTCTTAAATACCAACTACATTATCCCCAAGGACCTTTCCATCTCAGTAACATAGCTTAATGAAAATATTTCATTTTAATACATTCTGACAGTCTTTTTTAGAGTGTTTAATAATTTGAAAAAAAATAATTAACTAAAAATACCAATGTCTTTTTAAAAAATTTTACATTTCCCGCTATATATTTAGATATATAGTATACACAAAGTATTCTATATCTCCTAACAATTAAAAAACCAAGATATTCATCTAGAAACAACATATATAATATATTTCATCATTTCCTAGGGATATCGACAAATATAATGTAGTGATATCCAAGTTCTCATTAAGGGAAAATATAAGTGATAAAAATCAATGATCATAAGTTATCATATGATTAGAATATTTTTATAATTAATATTCATGAAAAAATTATTTATTATAAATCATTAATCATAAATTATAGCAAAATGCCTCATATATAGTAAATTAAACAACTGAGTGTGGAAATGTGTGTCATTAAACAGAGATGAGAAAATACCACAGACATACAAATATGAATAAAACTATGAAACAAACAGATTTATAAGAACACCTTGTGATTAAATAAAATTATAACCATCCTTTATGTTGTGAAAAAATCCAAATATGTTGACAATTTTTTGTTTTACAGAAATCCTTATTTAAGTATGAATCATTATCTCTTGAGATATAAATCTATCAACAATACATCATTAACAGATATAATACCCAACACATTATTAATCCATACCATTGTTATCCATTTTAAATCAATCATTTTTCATATCATAATGATCCCATTGAACAAAATGGGTTTACATACATTTGAAATGGAATCTCATTAGAAAGTTATTCATAATTCCATAAATAATCATAATATGATAAATCCATAGAATGTAATTTATTATCAAATTATTTTTGAATAAAATTATTGGTAAATCTACATTTATGAATATAATTAAGTATATGGTATTTGAAATATATTGGAAAACATTATATTATTTTTTTAATTGTTTCCAGAACTAATCATCATATGGTATCTAGATGGACAAACATTCACCAGTGGAATGAATTTCAATTGTTAGTATTAGAATGTTAGTAGACGAGAAATCCTAAAAATTCAATAAATTGTAATTGAAAAGGAATTGATGATATTCTAGGGCACATATCCCCCAAATTTATGTTGTGACACCGTAATATTTTTGGTATGTTAATTTTTAAAATTTACATTCTTTGATAGAATATGTTACACAGAGCAATGACCCTATGAAAATGAGTAAATATTATTTTTGTAACTATTAAATTTGAATGGATAATATAATTTAATATATGTAAATTATTAAAATATATTTTAAACATGTTTATAAAATTAAATACTTTGTTAATAATTAATTAAAATGGAAATAACGACCAATTAAAGTTTATATTTATAACAACAATGGAATTTTATCGTAAATTAATCACTATTATTGAATAATCATACTATGATTTATATATTAATTATTAAATCCTTTTTTAATCCAATAAATTGGTTTTATATGCATAAGATAAAAATAAATCCAATTTTAAGAATAATAAAGATTATTTTCTAAAAGAAAATTTTGACGACCTTTTAATTGAACAAATTGTTAAAGAAATTAACACATTAAAAAAATTATATTAAGAACAATAAAATTCAATTTTATAATAATTTTTGTAAAATCATCCTACGCTACTATTTTGGTATATTTATAAAAATATATATATTCAAGAAAAAAGTGGAAATTATGATTTTTATAAAACTTTCATTTAAATTATACTAATAGTCTATTTATGATTAAAATAGTAACCTCAGATATGGATGTGTAAATAATATTTTCTTAACACATTAATTACAATATGATATATTTATATCATGGAATATGTAAAAAATTGTTTAAAAATGATCAGTTATGTGTTGGTATTTTTGTAAAGTGTAAATGTTTATTTTTATAATTTTATAATTAACAAAATGATTTGATAAAAAATCACTATCAAAACATTGATTCATAAATAAATATTTTTTTGTCTTATTATTTTAATAAAATATTATGGGGCCATAATTAATAAATCAAAGTGGCGTATTTTTTATTATTTTAAAATTCTTAATTTCTGAATAAATGTTGACTTTAATTAAAAACATTTATCTCATATTTAGAAAATTATTAACATTAATTGGAGTCCATTTTTTAATTCAAAAACTCAACAATGGTTTAGGGATAACTATTGGGATTTTTCTAAAATAGTGGAATTTTTGGTGAATAGTGAAATATGGCAATTTATGGTATTTAACATTATAATAAGATGATTTGGATGGTATGAAAGACTTATCCTTTAAAATTTTAGTAGAAAATAACTTTTTAGAGAGTAATTACAAGGGGGTATACAATTTTTGGTATTCAAATCTACTTGGGGATCTGATTCAACAAACGTAGAACAAAAATTTGGAACCCCAACAGACTATCATGAGCTGGAATTTATGACTTCCCTCTTGGAGAGAGTATTAGCTACCTAATTTTATTCTTGGTATAATTCTTTGACCTCAACTAATATACACTCCATAATTCATAGACAATAAATTTAGTAAAAAAGTTCTCCAAGGAACATTTCTAGAATGGACATTAATAATTTCCACTTCCAGACTTTAATTAGACTCAAATCATATGAAATGACCACAAAATTAGATATCTTACATTTCCACATTGATCATAGTACATAGATCAACATTTATCACATGATCATACCCAAATATGATTAACATATCACATAATGAGACCATGATTAGTATAGAAGATGCAACCACAACCCGAGGGTCATGATACACCTATAACCACCCCATCAACATTCACATTCTTCCATCCAGGGGTTGGAGTGATCCATATATTTTATATTCCCACCAAATGTTTTCTTTCCCTTATATTAACACAAATATATCTAATAATAACTAAATCAATGAAATAAATATTAATTAAGCACATTTTAATATAAGATTCAATGATAATTTCACAATGAATTGTGTGAAATACGACATAGAATGTGTGAAAATATTCCTCAAAATCAAGTGAATTTATTTCCTTTCACACCTAAAAAATATTTAATGCTATATCTAATAATTTAAGAGTTTAAACTAGATCACTGCATCCCACCTTTTAAATGTATTTCATCATCATCTAATATTCCACATAATCATAATTTTAAAAAATTCAATATATGTGTTACCACAACCAATGAGTAAACTTTTAACACCCAAATAAGTTATCAATATACTCTTCATCCAAAAAATAGAAATGATAGGACACAACAAGTTAAATACCTATTTTTTGAATAGTAATCGGTGGTGATAACTGATGCATGCATAACCTCATGACCAAAAGCATAACTGGTGGTGATATACAGTGATACTTAAACCCTATATCCCATTTAGGAATTTAAACAACACAATTACAAGAATACCTATAGAAATCACATACATAAAACACACCATTCGAATTTATTTTCCAAACAATAGTATCATAATCAACTTACTCATATCAGGTTATATCCATGCTAAATTGTTGGGGAAACATCTCATAATAATTTTTCATATTCTGAATAGTTGTGATGGATGCACCCCTCATAGAAAAGAAACATGTAGCACATAATTTAGTGGCCTTTACTAACATGGGGTACTCTTTCAATTCAAAGAGTTATGATTACATACAGTCCACCTTGATAATGAAATGATGTCTTGATCGTCATGATTAATGTTAACAAAAAGGTTGAAGGGATATAAATTTTATAATTATTCATCATGTGGTGAGTGAATCTATTAATGTGAAACTATTATGTAGGATTAGTGGAGGGAAGAATACTCCATGTGAAATTTTTGATGATAGTCTCACTGAATATACTGATATCATTGATCCCTATCCCTCGAAAATAAATAATTCTACTATAATAATTCTATGAAATACTTATCAAGTTCATATAATGAATTTTTCTAGACCAAATTAAGTCATGAATAAGGATATGAATTTCCTTAGGTAAAGCAGTGGGCCATCTATATAAATTAAAAGAATATAAAAACAATCAATTTATCACTAAATTGACCAAAATAATTTAAACAAACTAAGACTAAGCCTTTCCATTCCATGATTCCTCTTTTGGATGATTTTGGAATCAATACCTTTTAGATAACATTTCCTCACCATTTCATAGATATCTGAAACCCTAATATTTGTAAGAGGATAGAAGTCTCTTCTAAACCAAAGATATATTACCACCCTCTTTTTGATAAAGACTTAAACAACTTCTCCAAACACCAAAATGGTCTTTTTTTAGTAGATAAACTATCTAGATACTTTCTTATAATGAACAAAAATGGTTTTAATGTAAGATATTTTAATTCACCCATGATTCCCAAAAAGATTTATATCATCGGCATAAAGAATTTTTAAAGGTGAAAAAAATCATTGTTCCACCTGAATGGCTGTAAATTCCATCTTGCATAGTATCATTAAGAAAAAAACTTATATAATCATCAACAACAGAAAAGTGCAGCCAAAATTATTGACCTACTTTTCTAAACCCCCTATAATAATGAATTAAATTCCCTTGGGGACCAATTCATGATAATAGAGAGCATAAAACCCTTGAGGATTCAACTGAACAGGTTAATAAAAATGGATGAAACCACATGCATTCTCATAAAAGAAAAAATAAATTTCAACCTTATAGTATCAAACCCCTTAGAGTTTTAAATTTCCAATGAAATATTTCCATCCATAACCTTCTTCCTCCGGATGTTGGCACACACTAAAGTATTGTAAAAAAAATTATGAATTCTACACCAAGGGAGTAATCAAAACTGATTTTTTATGATAAATACCTTAACAATTTCACCCTGTCTATAAGTAATAATTTTTTGATAAATTTTGGAATTTCATTTCAAATAGAAACTGGTCAAAAAACATTAATATTAAGATAATTTTCATTTTTTGTAGAAATTGTATAAAATGAGAGTTCACTCCTAAGTATAAGAACTATAATTTAAAAATTTTCTCATAGAATTGATAACCTCAATATGCATAATTTCATATTTGAACATAAATAACTTAGTATTAAAACCATCTGGTCCATAAAAACTATCAATATTAATTAAAAACATGGATTATTTTATTTTCATATCATTAGGAGCCTCAAACAGCCTCATTTACTATTGTTCATAAATGGTATAAGAAATATTTATAATCATCATATAAGTGTTATCATTTATTTTTTCCCCACAAAATCCTTCAAAATATCTAAAAACAACATTGAATATTTCATTTTTATAACTATAATATATAATTAATATTGAGGTTACGAAGTACTCTTGTTGCATACATCCCTCTATGCATACAATGGAACAACCATGAGTTTTTTCCCCTTCCATTAGCCACATATCATTTTATTGAATCCAACAAAGATTATCCTTGAGGGAATGAAAATAATCAATCTTAAATAGGGCTTCTAACTCCTCCTTCGAAGGATTATACAAATTCAGATAACATTCATAACAATGTTTCAAATGATTTTAATCCTCTTTTATATCACAATAAATCGTAAAAAGGTAAAAAAAATACACCATTATTTGATTATTTCATAAAGATATTTTAGTTTTGTGTCTTCTAAATGAAAGTTATGGCCAAAAAATTAATATATCAAGAATTCATAAGAATATACATACATCCAGGCATAATAAGCTAGACATTGTTAAATTTTATGGGAAATGGGGGTGACCTTGATTTATTGATACATATATCTATAATTAATGGATTTTTATTGGAGTATAATTTCGGTTGATTGAGACCATAAATATAAATAGCATCATTCCCCTACCATCATTGGAAAAACAACTAAAAATTTATTGTCATACCACCCATTAAGGGTAAATCTACCCCATATGAAATGAGATCCCACTATAAGAAACTTAGATATTCATTATTTTTATATATATAATGAAATCTAATGAGAATCTAGTACACATAAATTATGTTTATTATTTATTTAGGCCTTTGAAAAAAGATGAAATCATCCATTAATATCCAAATCTAATAGATATTCTCAAAAATTTATCGAAACTTCTTCCAGAGATCTCTTCTTATTGTTAATAAATTAATGGAATATACAAAAGTCTTAGATAATTTTGAACCACTAAAAAATATGAATCATTAATGGATTGTTGTTCAGAACTGAATAAGTTAATTATAATTCATTAAAACATAAGGATCTAAAATTAATTTATATAAACTTCAAGCATATACTGAGACACCAAGGAATGGCCTAAGAAGATCCATTTAAAACCCTCTTGACTATAAAATCTCATTCCTTGTTCAGAAATACATATATGAATAGTATTTTCACAATAAAATGCCTAAGGATTGTGATTGTAGGGGAATCCCTTATCCCCTTAAAATTATGTAATAGTACTGGCATTGATAAAATGATGTGCCCCTCTTTTTAGGTCGATCATAATGATGAATAATACTTTTCTAAATAAACATTTTCTCCCCAGTCCTATTTCCTTTATTTGCATATATATATTTTAAATAATCAGCATTCGGGTACGAGACACTCTTACATTTTCCAAATGGAGATGAGTCATAATTACCTTAATCTCTAAAATCATCACATAAAGGGAAAACGTATAAGATGATTGAATCGTCTATCGATCGATGCTCTATGGGAGATTCCTTCCTATATATTGGGAAGGTTAACCCTATGAAAAATGTTTATCGACATGAATAAGAGACTCATAATTAGTAGGATCCTCCACACCATGGAACTTCACAATGGTCACAATGCACACTATTGAAGGAACATTAGAAATTGTCTGGACCAGACCATCAGACGCCACCTATAAGAGCAGTCCAATAATTTTTTTGGCACTATCCTATTCTTATAAAAGGGAAGATGTGTCTTCATTGAACGAATAATAAAATTAAAAAATTATAACAAGGTCAAAAGTAAAAGCCTTATCAGATGTGATTATACTATTTTGTTATGATGAAGAGTATATTACACTCTCATTAACATCACAACAAGAATTGATACCCTTGAACTATTAATAATGAATAAACTTATGGAAAATTACAACAATAACATTCTCATGTAGAATAGCCTCTCCAGATTTAGAACATGTATCTTAAGTTGAAGAGGATATTACACTATCATAAACATCACCACTAGAATTTAGAAACATAACTTTTTCTGGAAGACTAGACAACTCAAAATCCAAAAAAAATATTCTCATAAGAACCAGCATTATTATATTTAGATGAATCATCTTATTCTCTTGAAGGGGAGGTACCCTCTTCAATAGCACACATTTTTTTCCAAAATAGTGACATTAGAAATAGAATCATGACTTGTGGATGTAGTGACAACACCATTCAAATAAAAATATTCTTTGATCATAGCCTTATATGGAAGACCTAAAATCCCATCATTTGATGAACTAAGAAAAAGAGAATGATACTTAGTGGAAGGAATCATATACTAAACGTTCCTACTCCTGTAGGTGGCATCATAATTCCCTCTTATTTTAATGAAATTTCACAATTTATTCATATTTCCTTTAGAGGCAATAAGCACAAATAAAATATTATTCAAACTGAACATCAGTTTCCTTTCATAATAAATTTCATGTATTTTACTTTCAGCTCCGGTACATAACAATACCACTTAAACTAAATATTATTACATATCAACCACAAAAATAATCCTTTCATAATATCCAAAAAATGTATTTTCAATCTATCTATCCATTTTTGTACTATTTTGAATAAAACGAGAAATGTACCAAGGAATTGATGGATCCTAATAAAGAATATTTATATTAAAAATTGGATCCAAAAATTATCAGGAGTGTTCCTAAAATTAATAGGAATTATTTTTCTATCCCATTCATGAATCGTGAGAAAAATGGATTGAGAGAAACTGAACCAATGCTTGAATAATGTTATTTTCATTCATTGGATTGAATGATGTGATGATATGAATAATTACCAATAGATATAATCCTCCATTCATATGATTCTTCAATCTCTAAAATAATTTATATATGTTCATTTAATTTCTTTGGCTTCCAAACTTTTGGAATCGAATCCCCCATTATGATGGAGAATATACCGAGACACACATGTTACCCAGAGCCTCCAAATTAGAAAATACATGTCTAATTCATCTTTTTTTGTAACACCTACAAGATGGGAAGAATAAAAATCTAAGAAATAAGGATTTCCTGCAGCCTTAAAGACATCCAAAAAAATAGATCCATGTGATTTACAAGACACATGCTCTATTTCATTTGATTTATCTATCACATAGAAGAGAACGATCTATTTTTGTCCAAAAAGTTCTGAAATATCATCTACGAGATCAATATCAAATTTCTTCCCAATACAATCATTCATCGCAAATCAATATTATTTTCCAAAACATGGTTTCTCACTGATATTCTAGAATTTATCCTTCATATTCATTCATTTTACATTATTAGTAAAAATGATATATTGAGCCATGGATGATGTATTGAAGAGGTATGAACACATTGGTTAGAACATACATTCACTATATACATTATTTGGACTCAATATTCAATATTATTCTATTTTCATCATCCAAAATAAACTAATGAACAAAATTATTATAAAACACTAATTTCATCCACTATAAATAAAACCCCCACAACCCCTTTTCCTCACACCAAAAAACCTTGATCGTTAATTATATTCATACATTTTATTCTCCCAGAACACTCCCCCTCGTTTTGGTTTTATTGATATCACTAAAAGTACATTTCAAAGTCTCTTATAGAGTTCCTGAGGGAGGCGAACTCAAGTGGTAAAACCTTATCTCTATTACATTGCAGTTCGTATCTTTTCTTATACTTGGATTTCATTTAGTTTACAAAGGGACATGATAACTATAGTATCTATTATGTAATATAATTTTATTATTATAACGTTATATCAACCATGAATTATATTCTCTTCCCTTTTTATTCTAAAAATGAAAATATCATCTGTGAGGAGCCGATTTAGTGCCTTCATGGACGATGAGTATTATATTTTTAATTATTCATTAAATGATTGTAATAAAAAATATATATGGTTAAAATAATATTTAATATTTGTAATACAGATTATTTATTATTATAGAACTAGTATATATACATAATATTAATTCACAATATAAAAAAAATTGTGATGACCGAAGAAAGACCAAAATAATCAAAATAGTTATCATTTACCCTTAATCTAATGAATAATCCTAAAATCATGGATAATTGATATATAAGACAATTAATTCACATTTAATTTCATTAGAAATATAATTTCAATTTTTTATAAATTTTCTAACTTTACATGATATTTTTTACATGTATACAAGTGAACCAATCAGGAACACAATGGAAATGAACAGTCCAAAATACGGAAATTGAATCATATAACTCATAAAAAGGCCATACATGGACATAATAAAATTATAATAAATAAATTTCATGTCGAAGATGTTTTGAATGAAATTAATAATAAATGTAATTCCATTATCCAAGGCATTATGTACAAATTTATAATACATTTTAAAATAAGATAATGTTTTTTTCATCTCACATTCAATTCTGTGAGATATGCCTTATTCACTACGATATATCATGTGTGGTTTATGTATATATACATTTGTTGATTCATATAATTATTATAATAATCATCATGGTATTCAATGTTTCATTTAATGTTGATATTGTTTGTGGGAATATAGTTTTACTATTTTCAAAGTTGTAATGGTTTCATTCAGAACCTCCATTTTTCATTGGGATATGTTTTTTCTTCTCTAAACCAAATTGTAATTATAAATTATTACTATTGAATCCTGAAAAATTCTCAGTATTTGTTCCAATAATATTAATATATCTTAATTATTCTTTTATTTTTTAGAAATTAAATGTTTTAAAATGTTTGTTTTTCATGCCCATCACCTAAGAAAGCCAGGTTAAAGGGAACATCCCAATTTCATACTAATTTTAAATTAAAATACATGATATATTTTAAGAAACAATTATTTTTATATAATCACTATTTTATCCTGAAATTATAAATCTTTTCATTTCTATTTTTATACATGATATTGTGAATTTTTTTATTTTAAATACACTATTATATTTTCCGTCAATCCTCACTAAAGTGGACCATTTATAATGTTTCTTAAATACTATTTTAATTATTTTCACATTATTTTGATATAATTTGTTCCTAAAATATAATTTCATTTTCCTTATATATTATTTTATAGAATATATATGTTTAAAATATATTTTATGATATGTAAATTTTTTTTTCAAAGAAATTATTCTTTTCAATTTACAAAATGTATTTCCCTCACGAATTCAATGATGATTTTGATAGAGAATTTTCTTCTATTTCAACACCATCTCTTGTATATATTGATTATTATTTATTGGTATTTGATAATATTATATACTATAATTTATTAAATGTTTTATGATCAGATTTACTATGGATATACTATATTGGTATCATTCGCCATATTACACAAAATGGTCTATGATTTTGTTTACTTGTTAGGGAAATATATTTACATTTCATATGTATATGTTTTTTATGTTTCACCCCATTCATATGGGGAATTAATTGGACTTATCATGTGATAGGATGGGAATTCTATAGAACCAAAATTTATTGATAGGTCGAATGAGGAAAACCTGATAGAGATTTGGATAAGGCCATTAAAATTTAATTTGAGCTTTAGTTTTGGCTGAGAAATTATCCATTTATTTTCATATGGCTTGGACAAGGAGTATATGATATATTTTAGATGTCCAACATTATGAATTACATCATTATGATATTACTAATTGATAATCTGTTTCATTATTCGACTTGTAGAATATCCATGGATATGTTTCATTCTAACATGATTATTTTAATGGAATTATTTAAAAAAAAAATTATTCCTACCATATTATTCTCAATATTATGGTTTAATGGAATGTGTGTTTTGATAATAAAATTTACTTATTGATTATGTATATGATAAATTCTACTTCATTTCTTCCTCTTACTATGAATTTGAGCTAAACCCATTATTATGATTTACTTTTCCCCAATAAGAAAATTTTTATATTATAAAAGTATTTCGAGGATAATCCATAAGTTTTTGTGTGTCTATAGTGGAATATATATATTTTTTTATATCAAAGTTATAATGTAAGATTTATATTTTTCTATAATTTTACAAATATTTTAAACAATTTGATCTTTTGGGATGATATCTATTGTTCATAGTACCAATGAAATTATGTAAGGCGTCGACTCCAGGCTACTGGGGTTGGGGAAATTGTAGTTTCGATCAGACCAAGTTTAGTAGAATAATTGGAAATTGGATATAGAAAACATAAATATGGAAAAATAACACTAATATATACATTGGGGGAAACAATATAAGAACATACATGAGTTTTCATAAGGTATATATTTTGTGGGTCACCATATATATATATATATATGGATACTATAAGTGGGAACAGTTCTAGAACATATGTAACTTGGGTTATCAACTCCAATAAGGTGTTTCGGTGCAGAATCATCATATCCTGGTACACATAAACATCCCTTACTATTCACCTAGTATGACCCTCCTGGGGAATATGCTAAGGATAATTCATACATTCTTTCTAAAACATTATGAAGGACCTAAAAGTTAATATGACCTAAAAGAAACAATGTTTATGATTATGAGATTATTTATGCATTAACATTAAATTTATATTATTTGTTTTCCTAGTTTAAGATTCTTAATTAATATTCACAAACAAATTGAGTGTATAATGTTTTTTTTAATGTAACCTCACATAAGTAATGGTGGCCTCACCAGCGCACATGATCAAACGTGTAATAAAAATCATATATTTTTTTGTCTTATGATTATCATTAGAAGAGGGAAAAGTCTCCCAAAAATTATCATCGTGTGCGGATATAGAATCATGTTTTCTAAATATAGAGAAATAATTGTCTATGACTTGTGAATTTGAAAACAAGAAAGAGAATATGAGTATAGAAGAGAAAATGATGGATAAAAAGAAAAAGGGTATGAAAGATTTTCCCACATGTTATAATTGGGGAAAAACACCATGTTATTTTCATGAATGTAATGATTTTTTTCTAAAAATATTTAGAGGAGGGCCACAATGATCATGATTAAAAAGGAATAAAATAATTTTTCCAAAGCTTTAACTGTAAGGATATAAGGCAATATGTAGATTAATATCTCTATCTTTGAAATAATATTCCCAACTAGAGGATAATGTATCAAGGTAAAGATTATGAAACTACAATTGATGAAGTTAAATTATTATTATTCATATGTTGGGATTCATGAATTATTTTCTTTGATTATTTTATCAATATTGTTTTCATTATAATACTAATGAGAAATAAAAGGATGTTATTGGATAACTAATTCTTTAAGAATCAGAAGCATGTGATGATTACCCCCAGTAATCAAGAGCGATTATATTTTACGTTAATATTTTGGAAAACTCATGACTTAGGAAATATAATACTAAATATGTGCTTGATATTGAAATAAGAATAAATAGAAGTTTATTTTATAGTGTTGGTGACCATGAAGGAGTTTCATGATCTGATGGTTTATGTAGTGTTGTAATAATTAGATGTTTTGATTTAAGGACTTATTTCAATAACATGATATTTAGCTCATGGAATAATGCACGTTTCATAAAAGTAATAAAGTATACTAGGGTATTCATATATTTTTTATTTGATAATAATAGATACATTATTTGGGGAATCATAAGTTTTGTTAATTTTTAATATTTAGTGACCTTATAAATTTTTTTCTTTTTCATTATATATATATATTTTTGATTAGTCATAAATTTATGTACATGTAGAATGGATTAAGGACATCATGAAATAAAATTAAATAATGATTTATCATAAATTATAACATATGGTAACTATCTCAGTTTCAGTAAACATTTAATGAATGATAGAATAACCTTCCGATCTTATGATAAATAAAAGTTCTTCAAGAAACAAAACACATAAATATAAATCAATATATTTAAAAAATAAAGTGGATATAGATCTAAGAAAAACCTAAAGATAATATTATGATATGGAATGAAATTGTGTTTGTATATTTTCTCATGTTTTTTACTGGATATTAAACAAAACCCTCAACTCTAAGAAAATGATTTTAGAACAAAAACATCATATTTTTACTTTTACTTATGATAAATAAATTTTGTTTTAATTGATCAAAATTTATTATATCTTTATGGTATATTTTATAAATAACATGTTTTCTTTCACTATTCATCATAACTAGATAGTTATATTTATATTCTATGACCATATATTCATTAATGTTATTTTATTTTGGTTTCATTGTTTTGTGATGACTTTTTCATTTCACATTATCTATTTTTAAGGAGTTTTATAAACCCTTATTATGATGTGGCATTTACAAAAAGGAATTTTAATGTATAAAACATTAATTTTTTAAGTGAAATTTCAAATTTTTAGAATGAAATTTATTAAA
Source organism: Viscum album (assembly GCA_963277665.1). Lineage (NCBI taxonomy): Eukaryota > Viridiplantae > Streptophyta > Magnoliopsida > Santalales > Viscaceae > Viscum > Viscum album. The sequence goes on from OY728147.1 coordinate 1,247,816,845, forward strand.
GGATGGTAGAATGTAACTCCCTAATATTTTTGGGTATGTCTCTTTTTACAATTTACCTTCATTAATAGCTTATGTCACATGGAACACCAAGCAGAAAAAACGATTAAATTTTATCACTATAACATACCCGTTGGAATATATGGAATAAAATGGATTGAGTTAATTCTGAATGTATAGTTTACATGAGATTATAAAATGAAATAATTTTTTAAAAATTTATTATAAATCAAAATAAAAACAAATTGAACATTATATTTATGATCATAATGCAATTTTATATTATGTTAATATATTTTAAATAATGATCGTAATGAAATGTTAATATTACAAAATAATTAAAATATCTTTCAATCAAATATATATGTTTTATTGTATTAAGAAATGAATAAATTTAATGTGAAGCATAATAATATTTAATTTCTAAAAGGAATTATTTCCTCCTATAAATAGAGAACTTATTTAAAAACAATATTTTGAGAGTTCAACAAACTATATTCAACAAAATAAACATATTGTTTAAAATATAAATTTCAATATTATGATAGGGTGAATGTTTGGTAATTTTTAAAGAATATTTATTTTCTATTAAATAGTGAAGAATACCAATTTTGGAAAAAAAATCATTTTTGATATATTAAAATTATATTTATGATTTTAATAGTAAAATATACAATTAAAGTGTAAATAAAATATGGGTATCTTATAATTAAAAATATGATATGTTTATATCAAGAAAAAAGTGAGAAAATGTTTTAAAATGATAAATTATGTGTTGGTATATCTGTAAATAGTATATGTTTATTTATAATTTTATAAATAATATAATGACAAAAAATTAAATTATTTTCACATTATAGATTCAACAATTATTTTTCTCTTAGGATTATAAGATAATTTCTGGAGTCCTTAATTAATAATTCCAATTGTCAAAAAAATTGGTATTTTCGAATAAATTATTATTTTAAGAAAAAATAAATTTATAATATCTATAAAATTATTTTTATTTAATGGAGCCTATTCATTTATTTTATGCATAAAAATGGTTGTGGTTATTTTTTGGGATTTTCTAAAATATATGAATTTTGGTGAATAGTTAGTTATAATAATTTACCTTACTTAACATTATAAGTAAATATATGAGTTATTGAGTCACTAATGATGTATAGATGATTTAAGATACCATTCGTTCAAACATATATTCACATGTTACTATATTTATAAACAATAACCAATAAAATTAATAGTATAGTGCAAAAAAATATACTAATGAATAAAATAATCTAAAAACACCCCTCTCCTCCACTATAAATACTCCCCACCCATTCTCCTCGCACCAAGAAATGTATGCACCATATTATATTCTGAAGATTTATTCATCAACCCCCCCCCCCCCCTCCCCCCATGTTTTTGTCTTACCGGTATCCCAAAATGTAAATTTATAAGTTCCTTATGGATGTTCAAAATGAGCTGAGACTCAAGAGGTAAAACTTCATATCCATCTTTCAATTTATTATCTTTTATTGTACTTCGGTCACCTTACCAATGAAAATAGACATGAAAAATACATTATATATTATATAAATTAATTATATTATGTTTATTTTAGATTAACTATCAATTCTCTTCAATTCCCATTTTTATTCTAAAAATTAAAACATCGCTTATGTGGTGCAGACTTACCACATTCATGGACGAAATTGTTTACTTTCCCAACTATTTCATCAAGGAATGTAATAAAACCATTTTTATAGTTAAAAATTAATATAATATATTTAATATAACTTATTTAATGATATAGAACTAGTATATATACATAATATTTATCCATAAATAATGCAAATATAATCTATGTGTTTATCATTGAGGATTTTTCTAATTAATCGTACTCATATAATTAAACAAAATTATATTTAATACCATTAAATATCTTTTATATACATTAATAACATATAATTTCGATTCATCTTAATATTCCAACATTAAATGATCTTTTGTACACGTATAGAAGTAAACCGATAAGGAAAACAATGAAAACAAACACTCCCAAACGATGAAATTGAATCTTATAATTTATCAAAAAATCCATAATTGAACAAAATAATATTTTTATAAATCAATTAAATGATTAATATGTTCTTAATTAAAATATTAATTAATCTAATTTCATTATCTAGTACATTATGTAAAAGTATAGAAAACATCAATACATAAGGTAATCGTTTTCTCATCTCATTTTCATTTCTGTTAGATATGCCTTATTAAACACTATTTATCATTAATGGGGTATTTATTCTTCCATTTTATTTTTCATAACATTGATATTTTTATATTCATAATATTAAATGTTTCATTTATTTTTCGTTAAATGATTTGGGCACATGGTTGGTTATTTTAAATGTTGTATGTGTTTCATCTTGAACCTTCATTTTCCATCGGGATACACATTCACACCCTTTATCCAAATATAATTTTTAATTATTCATATGTAATCATCCTATATTATGATTTAATTTTCAAATTATATGTATGTATCTCAATTCATCTTTCTTTTATGGGGAATCATATGCTTTATAAGGTTCCTTTTACAATTCCTCGCGATTATATATCTTGATTAAAGGGAACTTCCCAATTTTTAACCCATTATCAAGTACCATGTATAATATATTTTGAGATAACAATATTTTTATAAAATTAATATATTTATTAAGAAATAATGAGTTTTATATTGTAAATAATCTTTTTTATTTTATCTTAAAACGCACTGAAGTGGCCCATTTTAAATATTTCTCAAAAATATATTTTCCATTTATCCACTTCATTTGGATATAATTTATTCCAAAATTATAATTTAATTTCTCTCATATATTATTTTATATGGTATTCAAGTTAAAAATCTTATTATATAAAAATACAAATTATTTCTCCAAAATAATTCTTTTTTACAATGTAAATAAGATAGTTCCCTCATGAACTAGTTGATGATTATATTAGAGAATTTTCATTTATTCCAACACCTTCTATTAAATCTAATTATTAATTGGTATTTTTTGATTTATGATATCATCTACCATATTTTATTCAATTTATTATGATCTTTTTGAATATTGTTGTTTTATCTTGATACCACTCACCAAATTTCTCAAAATTGTGAATGATTTTGTTTACTGATTAGGTAAATATATTTACATTTCATATGTATATTTTTTAAGTTTCATCCAATTAATCTGATGAATAAAGTGTACTTTGTATTTGATAGGAGAGGCCCTCTATAGCCCCATGATGCATCAGTATGTCTCATGAGACAACCAATATATGGACATGGTAGTGTCCATTCCCATTTAATTTTAGATATTTTTTTGTTTGAGGAAATAAACCTTTATTTTCAAATTTTAGGGTTGGGGAATCAATTATATACTTAATATATTCATAATTATACAATTCATAATTTTGATATTAGTAATTGATGATCCATGTGAGTACTCAACTAGTATAATATCAATGAAAAAATATTCATTCTCATATGATTGTTTATATAGAATTATTCATTCGTATATTTAACATCTCTTATTATTCTTAATAAAAAAAATAAATGGAATGAGGTTTTAGTTTATAATATATCTTTATTTTCTATGTAAATTATATTGTTCGTTGTATTTCTCACCGTTAATGAGAATTTAAGTGCACCCATTTCTTATGTTTTATTTTCCCCAAGTAAGAAAAGATTTATATTAAGAATAACATGAATATATAATCTAGTATTTTATGGTAATTTTTAATTGATTTTTTATGTTATTTTTACATTTAATTTTATAATATTACAATTATGTTTTAATCTGGTGTTCCATATCTACTGAAATATTTGTTTCTTGGTAATGTCATATCTTGTTCATAGTAATAATATAATTAAGTAAATAAGTATCTTCAAATTAATGGTTTGGAGGTATTTATGAGAATAATATATTATAGAGTGTATTTATTGGTATTAAACTACCATGGAAATAAATAATTTTTAAATACAAAAATATAATTAAAAAATAAAAATGATTTTTGAAAAAATAATTAAAATTCATTTTCATTGTTCACATTAAATATATATTTTTAGAGGAGATTTAAAAACATTTCAAAAATATTCATTAAAAAGAATCCAAAATAATAGATCCTTAAATTTGGAAAAAATGTTATTTGATAGAATTTTTTAGTTAAATAAAATTTAAATGAACCCTGAAAGAAAAACTATTGCAACACCAAAAAACAAATTCACTAAAATCGTGAGAAAATTCCTCTATAACGATGAAAATGATTGATTAAGGTCAAATCAGATAATACATATTTATTTTGGTAAATATAAATGATAACATTGGTGAGAGTCAAAAATATGGTATTTTTTAGAACACATCAATGTTTTGGATCTAAATTATTTTCATTAATCATATACATTCTGAGAAAGAAAATTAGTAATATAATAAAATAAAATAGAAAAGATATTTTCCCTTAATACGAATAAAATATTCCTTGGAATAAAATAATTTCTTTGGATAAAATTTTATTATAAGAATGATTTTTATAATAATAATTTTAACACATCAGTGGGTTTAGGATTAAAAAACACTTACTATAATCGTAACATAAGAAACAAAAAAAACATAATAGGGTTTCCATGAAATAGAAATAAAAATATCATGAATGAAAATATATTAATTATATATGATTAAATAAGATTCTTATTACACAATATAAATTCACAATGGTTCACAATATAAATCATGTCCCATGAAATTGATGATATGGACAAAAAAACATTTAAAACATTGGTAACATTTGAATCAAAATCCATATAAATAGATAAGAAGATATGGATATTAAAACCCCATTATTTTAATAAATATAGTTATATAAAATAATTATGAAGAAATCACATAATATAAAATATATCATGGTTAACAATATGAACTATTTATAATGAAATTAGAATTCAAATAAAGAACAGATACACTTATATTATTAATGGCACAAAAACACTCTAAACTCTTATAAAAAATAGAAATATAATAATATAAAATATTATCAAATTATCCATATGTATTATATTTATAAACTTCCATTATAATATTTTATTTTCAATATATTAGTTAGTTATTTCTTATTTTTACTATCGGGTGTCTATTTTGATAATTGTTTAATGCTTGGATTACGATTCATATTTACGTACCCATTATTTGATAACATATTTATATGTATCATTCTGATGCTAAAATACTAGAGATGGTTCATTATTTTATTTCATTTAAATGATTAAAAGGAATAAAATCCTAAAGTACTAATCAGTTTAGAAGTCTTTCAAATTTAGATTACATGCTTGCTACCCATAATAAATTAATAAATTGGGAATACAAATAAGATACATAATTAAATGAAATAAAATATGTCTATGAATTCCTATTCAAATATTTCTTATTCATGATCTAGAGAAATGAAACATACTAATGGTTAACTAAAATGATTATTAATTTTATTTATAGTGGAATAAATAATGAAACAATGTTAACAGATTAATATTTCCAGAAAAATAACTGATAGCATATGCCACTCAAATAACATGATATGTATATATCAAAATGGAATTGTAAAAAATTGAAACTCATTCCATTTAATAAATGATATGAAATTGAAATGTAAAAATATAAATATCAATTCCAAATATCATATATGAATAATAATAGGATGTATATGAGGAAATTTATTTCTTAATGTATGTCATGTGTGAGGCACATGAAGACTTTTACAATGAACACATTTCACAAGACGGTTTAAAACTATGGATAGAAAACCATTTAATTTGGACAACTTATTTGTCTCATGGGAACATTTAGATTCACCTACGAGATATATAATATCTACTATACACCCACAATATCATATACAATGCATTAATGATATAAAATAATCCATTTTATCAACCTGAAATATTCCATATCAAATACCTATATTGAATAAAAGATGCAAATTTTTCAATAATTCCCCAATAAATCATGTAATTGTCAAAGTGAACAAAATATGTGAAATGATATAATGTTTATGAAATAATAATAACCTTCAAATAAAAATTTGTATATTAATGTAAATTTACAATTAAAAATGATGACAAAAGGTAGTGAGATTGTAATGTTTTTCATTAAGAACATTCTTAAGGAGATTGATCATTAAACATTAAAAAGTATCCCATACTAATTTGAAACATTTAAATCATAATATCTAAAATGTATGAAATTAAATGAAACTAATAATATCATGATAATAATTGGATTCATTAAAAACATGAAATATCTAGTATATAAACCAAATAAAAGTTAATCGGAACATAATAACAAATTTGTCTCAATAGAATGTAACTTCAGACAAAATTCCATGACCTTAAACTTTCTTTTATTATGTAGTCATTATCCTCATTTATATTGGTTTAAACTATTTTTCTAACTAATATAATTACTCTACTCATGTTTATAATACCATATAATTAACTTCATTAAATATTACACATTTTTTAATGAACATTTTTTACATTCATTAAATCAATGGTTAATTTCCTAGTTTTCTCAAGTATGTTTAACTTGATGTTTTGTTTTATCATTAACTATATAATGGTTTCAAATTATCTAAAAAATAAACCATGAATTAATTAAATTCTATAATCAGTATTTGTGTATTTTGAATAACCTATAATAATTATAGATTAGAAATGAAGTGCATCGTTTACGGAGACGGTAGGCCATACATACACATGAACCATGCATTCATTTATTTGTTGTATTAAAATAATGAAAATTTAATGATACATATATATATTATATTATATTATACAATCTATGTTATATATGATACATATTTTTATTTAATAAATACTTTATATGTTCCATGTATGGCATGAATGATCCATACTGATATGAGGCGTGATAGTCTACACTTCCCCAAACAAAATTATCATATTTACACAAGATGGAAAGCCTAAGAAATGTTGGAAATAAAAATTAAAGCAGATTAATGACATTATTAATATCATATAAATCATATATAAATATATTTTCCCTCATAATGTCCACTCTGATAGGTGGAAAGGGAAAATAAATAATCATCATTTTTAGAGGTAGTAGATTATCGTACACATAAACAACATGTATGTAAACTAATATATAGAGGTGTGCTTAATTGTAGTGTGAACCCATATCATAAAAATATAAAAGTATATTTAGGATTATGGAGTTTTTATAACATTATATAATAATAAGAGTACAGTGATTGGATAATAGAAATGAAATTAAAAAACATGAGAGAAGACGTAACCTCTTAATCGGGTAATGTCTTCTGGTTTATACACTAATATTACATGCAAGGATTTCATACCAAAGTGATCCCTCAAGGTCTAGAGTAAGAATGTTGGTAATCAATTCGGGAGAATTATAGATTATACTATGATTTTTGAGAGGTGTGAATGAGTTTGAGACGTGGTGTCCTTTAAATGGAAGGAAAATGACTCACTTGAAATTTTTGGAAACAAGTTTGGTGTAAAAATGTTGTTACCTAAAATGGTCATAAAAATCAATAATAAATATCAATAATTGAAGGTTTATTGTTTATAAATGTCTAGATAATATGTATTGGACATCTTTCGTATTCATTTGGTACCCAAAGTGAAGGTTTTACCTCCTATTAAGATTAATTATACCATAATAATTTAATTTATTTTTCAAAACATTCGCTAATATTATTGTTAAACTTTTTTTATCTTATTAGAAATTAGAAATTACTATGATTCCAAATATGGAATAAAATTTTTCAAACCATACTAATATAATAGGTTGAAATTAATATAAAATCCATCCCATATGCAGGATGAAAATGCGTGTTTTTAAAATTAAAAATGATTAAAATATTAATAAGTTATTACATTCAATTACAAAGTGTAATTGATCCCAATGACCTAAATTGGATTAATTGATAACATTATGATCTAATTAAACAATAAATATAAATATAATTATAATTTTACTATTTAAATAAATTATATGAAAAATCATTTTTAAACCATATTTTAGTATTTTTTACAATTCAATAAAAAATTAATCTCAATTGAAAAAAACCAAAAAATCACCCTAACGAAATTTTTTTCTTTTTATTTTAATTAATTGGTTTTATTTGATATATGAAATCAATAACAGTTTCAAAATTCATATATATAATTTGTTCCCACTTAAATGGTGGTAAAATTCCTTCATTAAAATATTGTATTTTATTTATACAATTGTGTTTGTTCTGAATTATGCTTATCAAATCCATGGTATTTATGTAAAAAATATTTTATAAAATATAAAACAAATATATTTCATTAAAATCATTATCTAATTGTTATTACTTTAATTAATTATGATAAAACATTTTTTCTATCATAAAAAAAGTTTCATATAAAACATTTCCATTATATTTTATTGGTTCATATATTTGTTTCTAATTAATTTTTAACATATAAAATTATATTATATGATAAAAAAACGGTTTCATAATTTAATAAATATAATCATAACATCTTATTTAATTGCTAGGTTAAGTTTTATTATGTTAAATATTATGATTTTAATAATGTATTTGTTGTTCAGTTAAAACATAATATTTCATGTAGTGAAAGCTATTAGAGAATTTCACTCTTGCGTGTAACTCATGCTAACTTAGTGTTTCATCAACTAAACAATATTTAACAAAAAAATCTATTTAAAAGGGTAATACTATTTTAATTTATCTGGGTATTGTATTACTTTACTCACTTGGTGTCATGTTTCATGAATGCTATCAAATATTGAGTTATTACTTTATAATATCTTTGGTTTAAAATTCTCCCCATCATAAATAATTGGTTTCTTCATAATTTTAAAATAATTTATATATTGTTGGTATTAAAAATAAAACTATTTTGGGATAACAACATCATAAAAATTGTTAATTTCGCATCTTCTTAATAAGAGGGAATAGAATGTAAAATGGTTACGTAACTTGATTCCATAGTAGGAGAATATATGTGTAAAATTGAAACATGGATACAGAGGAAAAAATATAACAATAACATTCTGATGGAGAGTTCTAAAGAACATATCTTATTGAAATTTGTAGACATCAACTCCATAATCTAGAGGTGTGATTAAAGGCCCTTGATATCATTAAAAATGATGATAATAAGACAATATTTTTGTTTCAAGACCATGTTATCTATATTTAAGTAACTCTTTCACTCTATATGAACAAAATTAAATATACATTTTTATAAACATAATACACTACTTCTATAACATATTGAACTATGTATACTTCATCTCTTAATACATTATGCATTATATAGTGATGTAATACATTAATATCTAAAATTTAAACCAATGATCAATCATTTAATAAATGGTTAACTATTAAAAATAATTTTGATAATGTACATTAGATGGAAGGACACTGAATTTCAATGATGAAAATATCATTAGTCTCTAATAAACATGGAGTAGCTCAAAATTTTTACAATCCAAACATGTTAATAACTTCATCATGAGTCCTCTTGAAATATGGTAATAAATCGAATCATCCTTAATTCTTTCATATTATTTCTATAAGACATATATTACTATATATGTTCAATAAATAAAAAAATTGTTAAACATCATCATTCATATAATAGAACACTTTTCAACAAGTCATTAATAATTTCCAAGATTGTTAGAACGTGTCTATATCAATCAGTTTTTTATCATTATATTCACACCAATAACATTTTAAGGGTTTTATTTCCCCTAATCTTTTGTTTGGTTAAATGTTTTACATTAAACTAAAAAACATTTCTTTCTACCATACAACATAAGATCTCAAATATATATTGAGAATGTTCTTTAGTAAAATCCTAATATAATTCACAATTCATATGCTGAAAAAAATTTCAATGAAATACTTTTGAAATATATTTCACAATTTCAAATACATAATAACATTAATAATTCCACTTTGGTTATGTTAATAACTTGTTCATGACCTTGATCGCTTAGATTTTTCGTATGTATATTTCCATGATGCATGGGGCATTCATTTTTATAGTGCCTCATATTTTTTCATTTGTAACATTGAATAGTAGTGTTTTCCATATTTCCTTTACATTCATTTTTCGGGTTACCTATTTCTACACACCTATAACAAACCGACAATCCATTCAATCATTTACCATATTGATTATTTACCTAGTTATCATAATAAGTAAAATACTCATTTCCCTTCAACTTCATTGAATCATTACCTTCTTCATGGTGTAATGTATACCCCATTATCTCTTAGTTTCCACTGAAGTTGTAGGACATAGAGAATTATTTCTCTATCATAATAGAACCTAAATCTATCTCTTCGTATGATGAGAAATTATACTAAACCACCACCCTTATAGGATTTGTCTTATTACCTTCAACAAAGTGTTCGATCATACACTCTACTTCTCCTATGTAATCATTAGCACCCCATTCTAACCTTGTAAATGTATCTTCATAATCCAAAACACTCGCTTCTTCATTTTTCATTAAGATAAGAAACATCCTTTTAATCTCAATTTTTTGATGACAAGGAATGTATTTATAAAATAATGACCCATTAAAAGTACTACATTGCACGATTTATATTTCTTCTTCCTTTATATTATTATAGATTAGAGACCATGACTAATCAATATCACCTTGAAGACAATATAACAAAATTTTAACCTTTTCCTTTTCTCTACATTCTATAGCAGTATATTTCTTCTCTAGATACTTAATCCATTACTTAGAAATAGTTGTATTCGTAGTCACACTAAAAAAGGGGGTTTCTTACACTTAAATTGATCCATAATAAGATATTATATCTGTTGAACAGGTTTCAAAATTCAGGCAAGGTTATTTTTTAGTATCTTTATAAACATCTCTAACATATTCATAATTTCCTAGATATATTACCAGGTTCATTGAATTTATTAGTATAGTAACTTCTCAATTGTCCCTGAGTATTAGTTCAATAATTAATTCTAGGATCCATATATAAATAATGGAATATTATAGATTATATCCTAATATTTTAAAACTCTAAATATGTTATAACACATTTCATAAATTGATAAATTGTAAATTTTATAATTAAAACATCTGTTACATTAGAAAAATACATTACTTTTAAATGCTTTATAATGGTAGGTAATGAAAATGTGGACTATACTATGCATATCCCCCAGGATTGTCATGTCAGATGCATAGTAAGGCTCATTTTCATGTACCAGGTTACCCCAGGTTAGGATTGGAACACATTGTCATAGTTATTAGTCCTATGTACATATTTTCCACAACCATGTACACTTGTAAAATCCAGATAGAGACACATTTCCAGGAATAAACACATAATATCAAAATTAAAAAAAATTCAATTATTCTATTCTATAATATTCCTAAATTTTGATAATTTTTTCATGTTTCCTAATCTATGTTTTCTAAATCTAGTTTTCAAGTTTACTTCTAAGGTTCCTCTAATACTAATTGTAATACTCTAACCCAGGAACCCTAGTGCCATTTCATTATTTTATTACATTTCCATGATTAAAGATTATAAATCCTAAAAGAATGATTATTTTAGTAGTATTTGGAATATTTATTAAATATATGATATCCATAATACATTTGGAAATTATAAATACAAAAATTACACATTATAAAATGATATAAACCACATCCTCGAATGCTTATTCAATTATTTCTTCTTCATGGCCTGGAGAAATGATAAATAATAAGAGTGAGATCAAATAATCCCCAAGGGTAATTAAAGTGGAATAACTAATTAATAAATAAAAATAAATTTATATTGAATGGAAAATTGAAAATAACATATTCCATTAAAAGAACTGGATCATTAAAAATCTACATAGGAAGGTATGAAATTGAAACTCATGCATTTTAATCAATGAACTAAAAATGAAATGTATCAGCATATATGTCCATGTAAAATATAATGGAATAATAATAATTAGAGAAGAATTATGGAAATTAATTATTTATAGACCTCATGTTTTAAAAACATGAAAAATTGACCAACAATAAATTTTACAAGATAGTTTAAAACTACTGATTGAAACCCATTTAATTTGGCCAACTAATTTTTCCAATGAGAACCTATCAATGCATCGATGATATATATAAACTATGGGATCCATACATCATTTCATAGTAAAATAATTACTTATAGAAAACAATAAATTTTATAAACAAACAATATGCATTATCAAATATCTGTATTGAATATAAGATACAAATTTATCCATAATTCTTCAGTTAATTAAATAAGTATTAAAGTAAACACCATATTTAAAGTTATGTATGGTTTACGAAATAATAATATACATCCTATAAAAATATTTACATTCAAGAAAATTTAATATGAAAAATTATTATAGAAAGAACATAGGTTTCAAGGTTCATCCTTAAGAACATTCTTGAGGATAATAATATTTAAACATTCCAAAGTGTCCCATTCCACATTAAAACCATTGAATCATAATATATAGAATTTATGAAATTTAATAAAACATATAATATCATGATAATAGGGGTATTCATGATGTATCATTAAAAAGGATTTATATACACCAAAATAAAATTTAATTGGTTCATAATAACAAATATGTCTCAATGAAATGGGATTTTAGAAGAAATTCAATTACCATAACATTCTATTTGTTTTGGGGTATTTATCATCATTTATAGTGGTTTAAAATTTGATACTGACTAATATAATAACTATAATAATGTTTATAATGACATATATTCTCTTAATAAAATATTACATTTCCTTTTTGTTAACAAACATTCATTAATTTCATTATTTCAGGGGTTAATTGCCTAGTTTTATCAATTACGTTTTAATATGTTCTTTTGTTCGTATAATTACTTATATCATGGTTTAATGATATCTTGAATGTTAAAAATGACTTAATTATTATATGTAATATTGTATATATGTATTTATAATAATCTATAAATATTGGATATTAGAAATGTAGTGCACCGTTCATGGAGACGGTAGGTTGTATATACGCATGAAGGCTACATTCATTTATTTTTTGTATTAAAAGAATGGAAAATAAATGATATATATATATATATATTATAATTATAGTATCATATATATGTTATATATTATACAAAATATTATTAAAACCATATTTTGTTCATTCCATGTATAGAATTAATGAGTCACATCACTGTGAGGGGTGGAAGGACATACTTCCTCAAATAAAAATATCATATTTACACTCGATGGAAACAATAAATAAATTTTCTCAATAAAAATTCAATAACCCTAAATAAATTATAAATATCATATAAATATCATATATAATATTAGTGTCTATTATAATTTATACTGAGATATATGGAAAGGGATAAATGAACAGTCAACATTTTGTGAGGATGTAGTTCATCGTACACATAAACAATATGTTTGTTAAGTGATAGATAGAGGTGTGTGTCAGTACATGTAGAACCTATAGAATAGAAAAATCCTAGTATATTATTCATACTATTGTTTTATAGAATTTTAGAATAATAAGAGTATATTGAGAGGATATTGTAATTGAAACTAAAAATATTGAGAGAAGACATTACCCCTTAATCGGGTAGCTTCATTTGGTTTATGAAAAAAGGCTTCCTGGGATTTCATTTTACGAAATGTGAGGCTTCATTTTTAAGGGGTAAAATTTTGGGAATATATATTGGTAGATAATTGATAAACCTATGAGGTTTGATAAGTGTGAAAAATTTGGAGAGATATTATCATTTTATAGGGAAGGAAAATGGTAAAATTTGATTTTTGTGAAATAAGATAGCTCTACACATTGTTTTATGTAAAAAATTTAAATAAAAATATAATCTCAATAATGAATGTATTATGGATGATATATTTCTCTAAAATTGTTTTTCAACTAATTTAAAGGTCATTTGTGACCTTAAGATAATGGTTTAGTCCTTTATTAAGATTAACTTATCTTAATAATTGTAGTTAATTTTAATTACATTCACTGCTATTTTTGATCAAAACATTTGTTTTTATTAGGCATTATAAAATATTGAAGTTCCAATTATGGAATCCATATTATCAATTTCCAATCACATAATTTGAAGGAATTAATTTGAAATTCATCATGCATGCTGGAACATAATGTGTGTTTTTAATTAAAAACAACCAAAAGCTAGATATGTCTTTACAAAAAAAATTAAAAGTGAAATTGATCCTAATGATCTAAATGGGATTAGATGATAAAATTATTTTTTAATTAGGCATTAAAACTATTTAAAAATATAATATAACTTTATAAATAAATTAGATGAAAAACCATTTTTGAACTAAATGTTTTTATTTTTCACTATTTATTAACATGTATCTTCATTGAAAAATACCAAGCCTCACATATACCAAATTTTTAGGTATTAATAACGAATAATAAGTTTATTTCTATATATTAAATCCATAAAACTGTTAAAATTGATATTTAAAATAGGTTCACCATTTAAATTATTTAAAATTCTGTAAAAATATAGTATTTTCGCATGCAATTGTGTTTCTTTTGATATAATGTTTATAAAATACATGGGATTAAAATATAAAATAATTTGTTTCATTAAAATAATTCCCAAATAGTTATTACTGTTATTTATTAGGATAAAACAGCTTTACAAGAATAAGAATTATTTTATATAAAATATTCTATTTATAATCAATATGTTTATATATTCATTTCTAATTAATTTTTAACATATCAACTAATATTATATGATTATATACAAAATATTTCACTAGATAGTTAGTAGTATCAATATCATCTAATTAAATATTTAGGTTAAGTCTTATAATGTTAAATAATAATATTTTAACAATGTAATGTTGTTCAATTAAAACACAGTATTATGTGTAATGAAATATATCAAAGAAGGCCTCTATTGTGTGTAATGCTTTCTAAATCAGTATTTCATGAATCGAAATATTTTTAATTTATCAAATATATTTAAAATAGTAAATAAACTATATTGTATCTGGGTATTGTTTATCCTTAAATGCTTGTTGTGGCATGTCATGCATGCTATCGAATATAGGGTTGTACTTTAAAATGTAAGGGTGTAACATAATCATTCATTGATCAGAAATGGTACTATAATATAAAACATGTATTAATTTGTATAGCACTTATCCCTTCTCTAATTTTTAAAAAAATTTCTTGAAAATTGAATCAATGTCTTTTTATTTATGTACTTGTACTGATGTTTTATTAGTTTGTTAAATATTTAATATAACCCTTCTAAAAATATCCAAATAAATTATTTTATCATCCAATTATATTTATATTAATTAGGTTCTTATTTTTATCTATGATATTGTTTTTAATAATTTTTCATGTTGGTGGTTAGACCAGCCCAAACAAGAGCATTACATAATTATTGAATGATTATACTTGTGATAGATTTTTATTTCAATAATTTCATTATTTCTAGAGAATAATAATAATAATAAGATACTTTTATTGTTTTGAATAATATATTTTTATATTATAATTAAAAATAATGATAATAGAGGAAAAACGATACACATTACTTTTTAGATAAAGTATCTCACATAATGAATAGTAAATGATTTAACTTCATATTCATTGAGATTGAATGAAACTATGTTATAATTTTTTTATTAATAACTATACCATTAATATATAACTAGAATTTGTTATTCAATTCAAATTTATGACCTATGAAGAGTGGAAGTGGTGTAAAAATGAAGTAATTTCTTTGCCTATGTGTTTGTCCGAGAAAACACACGATCGATATTCTTTAATTTAATTAAGTGGATATGATTGTATAAATAATTTGTAACAAATAAGAATTATTTTATGTTAGTTTATATTTATTTTTTAAAATTTCATTTTTCCTTGTTTTATTTGTATTTTGGAGTAGGAGATGTTCAAGAATGGAGTGGACTAAGATGAATGTGACTTGAAGATATCTAGTGTCCACCGGCTCACAAGAGGGTACCAAAGACCCGATTGTTGACTAATTAGAAGGAATGTAGCACTTTTAAACTCAATGTCAAGTTGGTGAGCAAGGATTTCCCAACCAAAAGAGGAAAATATATCACTGATGTAATTTCTTGTAATGTTCTCAATGTGGTCATAATCTCTAATTTCAATAAGATACCCAATTATATATTTTTCTTATACCCATCTACCACCATTTGACTTATTGGTTCAAAGGGGATTTATATAGTGGGTTTTTAATTCTCTCCCTAATATATTAGGAAGTGGTTCATTTTTTATTGTGTTTAGATTCAAAGGGTAGGTAAAAAGTAAATTTATGCTTTATATCACTCTTTTATAATAGTTTCTTATTCCAAAATTCTGTTGTAAATAATTTTGCTCTGATCTAGGGTCATTTTCATACATACCGTGTGTAAAACCTTGAGATTTTGTGCAAAATAGTATTTTTAATTTCATTGATGCCTTTTTTTGTACTCTACGTCAAGATTAGATTTAACTATATGAAACATCGTATTAGCTTTTAGTATTCAAAACTCTATTCTTGGCTTTTGTTTCACACAAGAGCGACCTTCCTTAATAGCGTGTGTTGTACACAACCCCGAGTTTTACTAAACAACGATATATTGTTATAATATTATTATGAACATGACATTATGAATACTATTAGCCACATTTTTAATTTTATAACATTATAATTCATCTTACACATATTCTAGAACATGGTATGAGAAAAAAATAATTTTTTTGGGTAAAATATGTATTTTCAAAAAATGTAGTTTTGTCGCCTTTTGATGGTGCACGCACTGTAAATCTAGTTTTTGACAAGTTTATGTGTTCAATTGGACAATATAAACTTATTAATTGAAATAAATATATAAAAATTTACTTTGGGTAATTGTTTTATAATTTTATACTAACTTTCATATTTTGATGAATAGTAAAAATATGCTAAATTTTACTTAAAAGAAATATTTTTCATCAAGATAATTTATACGGTTAAATTTTAATATTTAATTTTTTTAATTTATAAATAGAATATATTTTTACCATTTAATATAATTTATTTCATTATCATTAATTTTACCGTGGATTCATAGGTAAAATCATTTAAATCTTTTGCAATGATTTAAACAAAAAACCTGTTTTTTTCAACAATGGGATTATTTTTAAATTAAGTTCTGCAAATTATATGTCTTTAATTTTGGAAATAGATTCCATATTTTGAATCAGTAGGTCTAAATTATGTTAATAGGATACTTTTATATTTGGGCCATATGAATAGTAACTATGGTAAATTTTATTTACCATAGTTAAAGGTAAATCGGGTAATTAAGGGTAAATATATTATTATAAAATTACCCTAACACTTGTCTTAAAATAATTGGATGATTATATTCAGTCGTAAAATATAATTGGGTCTAAATGGTATTTATTGGAACCCACTTGTATGTGATTAAGACCTTTTATTTATTTTATTTAAAGGAAAACGAAATTTGTCTCACTCAAACTTTAATAATTAGATTGTTTATAATATATAGTTATACAGAATATATATTAGATTATAAATACTCATTGGAAATAAAAAAATTCTTTATAATCATAATTTATTTTTAATTTTTAGGAAATATTTAATTACCTCAATAGGTTATACATTAATGATGTGGAAATTATTTATTTAGTGAAAAATCAATAATATAGTTTTATTAAAATAATAATACACATACAAAGGCCCAAGCACCTGACCAAAACTTATTGGTCATGTATATATAAACCATAAGTATCCAATGGTCTATTTTTTGACCATTTGGAGCCTTATAAAATTATTTATGACACTTATATTATTTTATATTAAATGATGTCAAAGTTTTCAGCTTCATAATTTAATAAATATAACAATTTAAATGCTGTTATTTTAAGATGATAAATTCGAGTAAATTATTTTTATGAAATTTTTTTTATTTATCTTCATTGTAAGATTTTATTTTTTTATTTTTATACAAAAAATGAGTATATTAAATAATTATACAAAAATGTGGTAGTAATTATTTTATTAAGAGAAATATCAAATAAATGGTTTTAAAAATATTAAAATAATTATTATATAAACTAATTAATGTTCTCCAAAAATTTTATAGAAGAATATGACATGCTAGGAATATATTAAATATTTTGGTTCAAATATATCTTCTGTGTAGATTTTATTTAAATTCAAATAATTGAATAGTGTCAAAATTCTCACTATTGATATTTTATAAAAATAACATATTATTAAATTGTTTAAAAAGCACAAAAATATTTAAATTTCCCAAATTTACAATTATATGGTTGAAAATGTAATAATTTATCTAATTATGGAAAATTAATAACACATAAGTAAATATTTATAACAATTTAAAAATTAGAATATTATTACCATAAATAAAATTAAATAGATTAAATAAGAATAAATCAAAATTATAATGTTTAAAATAAAATAAAAATGTGTATAAATTTGAGTGGATGATTCGATTACAAACCCATATCCTCTCATTTTCTAATTTCAGTCATTTTGGAGGTTTCTAGATGGATTTTGAATCTATATTAAATTAATACTTTTGAGGATTCCAAATGTGCCCCTCTCCTCCCTTATAAAAGGGCACCTCCTCCCTCGCCTCTTCGCATCATTTTGAGCATTCCAGATTGGCCAAAACCTCTAAATTTCTCTTCTCCACCTATATAGAAACATACATGTGGTTCTGTTCTTCTTCAAAGACAAAATTTAGTTCCTTCAAAGGAGGTTTAGAAGAGGCGCATCGAAGAAGAGGTATTATCAATTACAGATTCTTTCAAATTTATTTCATCTTCTACTTCCTATTCTTAATTTGTTTCATTATAAAGTAACAACATCAGTATCACTAATATAAAAATATGTTATTATAAATATGAAACAACTTTATTTCACCTTATATGCATCCTACGAAAAATGAAACCACAGCGCGTGCGTACGTACGGCTTACCGTCTCCACACCATGGTGTAGTCATTTTTCCACCACCATCATACATGGATTGGTATAATGGTGGAAATAACTACTATATGTTATTATTATAACATCATACTGATTTTGAGATATTATATCATTCACTCCAATTCCATTAAATAATTATAGGAATGATATCATCGCACATGTGTACGTACGGATTACTTTCTCCACGACGAGATGAGATTCATTCTCCATGTTAACCATTCAAGAATGATTATAAAGAATATATAATAAATAATAATGAAATATATAAAATTATAATGATATTATATTTATGTATATGTTTTCTACTTACTTCGATTAAATTTAATAAGGAAACAAAAACAGAATTCATGCGTACGTACGGCCTACCATCTCCATGAACGGTGTATTTAATTCCATTTAACGATCTATTATATATATATATATATATTATTCGGAATATATTATATATAAATAATTTTTCAAATTATGTAAGTAAGAAATAATGATCTATGTAATAATATGAATAATTTCAAGTTAAAACACGTACGATAAATGAATTGATTTTACCGAAAACATTACTTTAACATGGGATTGACAAATGAACGAATAATATAATGTCTGAAGTGAATCATGTATGATATCATAAATATTATTATGGTTATGTTACAAGTTAATAATATGTTTAAACCCAGTATATGTGATGTTTTGATACATACAAAGCATATCAGACCTAAGGTAAGGGACTATTTCGTCTCACTTTTATTTCTATGAGACATATGCCTTAATCACTAACTATTTATTTTGTATGGTGTTTATGATTACCATGCTTGTTTTAATATTTTTATTATGAATGATATTTTATTTACATATTTATGTAATTTTCATTATTTTATTACATGTATGATTCCACTAATTACAATTGGTAAGGGATAATTATTCCAATCTCGTTCTTATCTGGGATTGTTTATTCGTAAGTACTTACTAAGGTTATGTTAATCATCCATGTCCATGATTTCTAAAAATGTTTTCATAAAATTTTTACTATTCAACCATGTATTTTTAAAGTCATTTTTACTATTTTTGGACTTTTACCACATGGTATGGAAGGAATATTTCTTTTTTTTTCATACGAGGTACTTTCTGACTTTTCCAACTAATGTACAAGAAGACTGCTTTTTTAACTCATACGGCATTAATAAATTTTTATGGTTTCATAACGCATTATTTCTATGAATCTTCCTATGAATGATTTCATTATTATTTTCAAAAAAAACATTACTTTTAAAATTTTATGCCATTTTTAGTAATGAAAATGATTTTGAAGAAGAAAGTATATTTTCCTCAAAAATTGAGTTCATTTGTTTTATCAGAATTATTTTCCATCTACTATGATATAGGGTTAGGTTTCTATCCCTATTATTACATTGATTTGATTATGTTCTTATGTAATTATTTTTATTAAGTTCTTTATCTTATATGGATTATTTTATGATGTCATGATGTTTAAGAATCCCATTTTTATTACATGGGTTATGCTATGATGTTTGATTTATGATTTTGTGGCACACATAATAATGGTTTCATTATGAGATGAGTGGAACCTATATATCCCTCCAATGCATTGGGTAATGATTTATATCTCATGAGATAGACCTGGCTGGAATGGAATGTTAATCTGGTTCAGTGATACAGGTGTGGAATGAGGAGTGAAATCGATTAAGTAATGGACTTTGTCCGCTATGATAGTCATGTAAATGAGTCCTGAATAATATGAAATGACGTTCTATTATTAAGTCTGTATTCCACAAAGTTTCATGTCTTATTTTATGATTATTGATATTATATTTCACTACTATGACTTATCCCATGTCATGATATTATGATCTCTTTTGCTGGATATGATTATCAAAATGTTATGTTCTTATGAATATGATATGATTGATATTTCCATTGTTTTCCCTTACTGAGAATTTGAGCTCACCCTTTGTATTTTCTTTTTCCTAGGTCTGGAAGAAGGGTATTAAGTAGGATATTACAAAAGGGACTCTAGATATGATGAAATAAATGAAATACAATGTAAATGATTTATGAACTAGTTGTTTATGATTCCCAGTTTCTAAAGACATTATACATATACGGTCCTATCATGGTTCTGTTATATATTGTAATAAATATGCTTCAATTATGAAGTAATAACAATGTATGTAATGTATGGGTCATTATATTTGGTATCAGAGGAAATGTTTAGTTAACCTTGGGAACCTAGGATACCAAAACATTAGTGACACCCCTAGAGATATATCTATGGTATGTCTAGGGATGTCTGTAAGGTTAAGTAAATTTATAGGTTACAATCCTAGAAATATGATAAATATCAAGAATAACCTAGGATTAAACCTAACAAGTTAGATATTTAATTTACACCCCCTTGATTATATTGTTTTCCAAGTATATTTTTTCCCTCTCACACAATTCTTTTGGGTTTTAGAAAATGGCTCGAAACCGGAAGATTCAAGTTAATGGAGAATATTATGGACATGGAATGATATTCTTCATGGGAAACAAAATGAAATAGGATTTGGAAGGCAACACATCGTTATTATGCCTAATCCAAAATCTCATAATATGATCAATAATTTCATCATTGGAAAGTTTACTGACTCATCTAATATAAGAAAGATGGAGTTTCATGATGATCATAGAGAAAACAAAGTTCAATTTCCCTCTTGTAAATCATATGGAAAGAGGAATCAGGGAGAATGTTTTAAAGGAACTGGAAGATGATTTGGGTGTGGAAAAGAAGGACACAAAGCCAGTAATTGCAAAGGAAAAGGTTCAGTTAACACCATGGACACGGATAATGATATTTATAAGATATCAACAATGGTTAAATGTTTTAAATATGGAATTTATGGGCATTATGCAAACCAAGGCCCTAAGGGAAAATCTCATTAAGAGAATAATCATGGTCGTATGGGTAGTATTTATGTTGATGATGATGGAGATACTACAAGTGATATATGAGATGAAAGAAGTGTTGGGAAATAAAATGATGAAGCTCAGTTAGTGGTTTAATAAGGTAGTGGAATGATTACATGTTTATCAAGGGTAATGTTGTATAAGTAATTTCATGGTACTATGGAATAAAGAAACATCTAAGGATTATTACAATATTGTTTTTCCTTATGTATTTTAATGTATATGTTGAGTGGTACTATAATCCATGAAATGTTATTCAGATATTTTGGGAAAACACCTAATATACACCTAATAAAGGGAAAAGGAGATAATGAAATGTCTGATATTATTAATAAGCTCATGATTGATATAAGGAAAAAGTGATATCATGGTTTGAGTATATATAATTTCTGGGATTTTGGTATGTGGAAAGGGTTAACTTTTGACAGCATTCATGTTTTCACTATGGTTCTATTGTAACACATGTTTTAAGAGAATATATGATTAAAGAATTCAGAAGTTTGGAATGTGACCAATAAGATATATCTTATGAGATATGGGGGATAAATGATGGTATTCACATTCTTGTTAGATGTCCTCTCTGGTAATATTTTTTTATATATTATGATATTGGACAGATGTATTTTGGTTAAGCCTAATGATTGGAATGGATTAAGTTAGACATCATAGAGTATTGTTTAAGGCTATAAATTTTTTATATTATTTCTAGAATGTTGTAATTGTATAGTTTTAGAAAAAAGAAAACATGTAGGATGGGCGACAACCCGTCGTATCAGACAAGGTTATGGGAATCGAACCCACAACCGAAGTTTGATAGGCCTTTATCGCCTACCACTACCCTACATGAAGTCCTCAGTTTTTCTAAATTAGATTTATTTTAATAAGAAGTATTGTAGATGATGTATAAGTCCATTTTTGGAACCATGTATGATTAACCTCACTATATATGGACTAATTTATATTTAATATCTTATGCTAACACTTTTTTTGATAGAGATAGGTGGAATAATATATAATTCTATCGCACGATCTTCTAATGCCTCAAGAATGACAAAAGCAACTTCATTTCTTTAAATAAGAGATGAATTAGAAATTTTTCATGAAATAACCAATGATGATATTACACTGAAATCAGGTAAGTATTTATCCTTATGAAAAAAAATTCATCAACTTTTGGGAAATGATCTTCAAAACCAAGAATGTTATCCAAGTACCCTCACATATGATAAACCAGATGGTAAATTTGATCATCAAAAATTTATGGATTTGTGATTATTGGATTTTTCATTGCCATGTTATCTATCACTCACCATCAGAACTTGATGGTTATATTTCTCTTCCATATCCTTATTTTGACCTATATTTTCTTTTGTGGAAACCCAGTGTTGAGTTACTTTGGGTGACCATTATTTTACTAACATTACTTTTTAAAATTATGTTTTATTTTTTCCTTTTTACAATGTGGTTTTCTATGAAAGGAACTTTCAAGTACTAAATTATTTATAACCCCCGACAAATTTCGAGGGTGAAATTCATTTTAAGGGGTGTAGAATGTAACACCCCAAGAATTTATGAAAAATCATGATTTTAATTTCTTTGATGTATTGTTTTTTACACTACATCAAGATTAGATTGTGTTATATGAAACACCATATTAGCTTGTAGCACTCACACCACTATTATTGTCATGTGTTCCACACAAGAGAGACCTTCCTCAAGAGCGTGTGTTGTACGCAATACCAAGTTTTACTAAAAAACGATATATTGTTATAATATTATTATGAACTAGCCTTTATGAAGAGTATTAACCAAATTTTGACTATTATAACATTATAATTTTTCTTACACATATTCTAGAATATTTTTTGAGAACAAAATAAATTTTTCTTGTAAAATAAGTATTTTTTAAAAAATCAAATTTTGTCACCTTTTGATGGCTTATCAACTATAAATCTAGTTTTGACACTTTTATGAGTTAAATTTGACAAAATAAACTTATTAATTTCAATAAGTATATAAAAATTGACTTAGGATAAATTTTTCATAATTTTATGATAACCTTCATATTTTGATTAATAGTAAAAATACGCTAAATTTTACTTAAAAGAAAGTTTTTTCATCAAGATAATTTTTATAGTTAAATTAAAATATTTAATGGATTTAAATTATAAATAGAATATATTTTTACCATTAAATATAATTTATGTCATTATCATTAATTTTACAATGAATTCATAGGTAAAATCATTTCCATCTTTTCCAATGTTTTATACAAAAAATCCTTTTTTTACAACGAGATTAATTTTAAATTAGTTTCTACAACTTATGTGTCTTGAATTTGGAAAAATGGATTCCATATTTGGAATTAGTTGGTCCAAATCATTTTAATAGGCTACTTTTGTTTTTTGGCATTATGAATATTAACTACGGTAAATTTTATTTACAATAGTTAAAGGTAAATCAAGTAATTTATGGTAAATATAATATTATAAAATTACCATAACACAAGTATTAATATAATTGGATGATTATATTTAGTCCTAAAATATACTTGGGATGAAATGGTATCTATTGGAACCCACTTTTATGTGATTAACAACTTTTATTTATTTTATTTAAAGGAAAGTGAAAAATGTCTTACTCAAACGTTAATAATTAGATTTTTTAAAATATAAGGTTATACCAAATATAAATTCAATTATAAATACTCCTTTTTAAAGCTATATTTTTTTCTTTATGATGGTAATTTATTTTTAATTTTTAATAAATTTTTAATTACATAAATGGCTTAAACATTACTGATGTAGAAATTATTTTTTTAGAGAAAAATCAACAATATAGTTTTAATTAAAATAATAATACACATCAAAAGGCCCAAAAAACTGATCAAAAATTATCGGTCGTGCATATATAAACTAAAATCTTAAATTGGTTGATTTTATTACCATTTGGTGCCTTATAAAAGTGATTATTCCACTTATATTATTTAATTTTAAATGATGTCAAAGTTGTCACCTTCACAATTTAATAAATATAACAATTTACATGTTGTGATTTTAAGATGATAAATCCGAGTAAAAGTATTTTTATGAAATTTATAATATTTATATTCATCATAAAGTTTTATTTTTAATTTTTATGCAACAAATATGTATATTAAATAATTATACAAAAATGATGTAGAAATTACTTTATTAAGATAAATTTCAAATTAATGGTTTTAAAAATAATTAAATAAATATTATATGAACTAATTAATGTTTTCCACGAATTTTCATGATGAATATGATATTTTATAAATATATTAAATATTTTGGTTCGAATATATGTTCTGTGTGGAATTTACTTAAATTGAAATAAATTAATAGTTTCAAAATTGACACTATTGATATTTTATAAAAATAATATATTTTTAAACTGTATAAAAATCACAATAAATATTTAAAAATAACAAATTTAAAATTATATTGTCTAAAATTTAATAATGTATCTAATTAGGGAAAATTCACAACAAATAAGTAAGTATTTATAATAATTTAAAAATTAGAATTTTATTACAACAAATAAAATTAAATAGATTAAATAAGAAGCAATCAAAAAGATAAGGTTTAAAATAAAATAAAAACATGTATATATTTGATTGGTTGATTATATACAAACCCTATATCATCTAATATTATAATTTGAGTCATTTTGGGGGTGTTTAGGTGGGTTTTGAATCTATTATAAATTAATATTTTTTAGGTTTCTAAAAGTGCCCCTCTCCTCCCTTATAAAAGGGAACCTACTCCCTCTCCACATCACAACATTTTGAGCCATCAATATTGGCCAAACCCTATTAATATCTATTCTAAACTTCAATATCAACATACTTGTGGTCCTAGTGTTCTTCTAAGACCATCTTTAGTACCCTAATATGAGGTTTAGAAGAGGAGCGTCGAAGAAGAGGTAATATCCTTTACCGATTCTTTCAAATTTATTTCTACTTCTACTTCCTCTTATTTATGTGTTTCATTATAAATTAATAACATATTTATCACTCATTTACTGATATGTCATTATGAATATGAAACAACCCTATTTCACATTATATTTATCCAACAAAAAGTTAACTCACCGTGCATGCGTACATACAGCTTACCGTCTCCACGTCGTGGTGTAATCTGTTTTTCCATCACCACCATACTTAGATGGGTATAATGGTGGAAATAAAAACTATATATTATTATTATAACATCATACGGATTCTTAGATATTATATCATCCACTCCAATTCCATTCAATAATTATGGGAGCGATATCATCGCTCGTGCGTACGTACGGATTACCGTCTCCACGATACGATGAGATTCATTCTCCATGTTAACCATTAAAGAATGATTATAAAGTATATATAATAAATAATAATGAAATATTTGACATTATAATGATATTTTATTTACTTACTTCTATCCAGTTTAAT
The DNA here is from genome assembly GCA_963277665.1 of Viscum album. Classification (NCBI taxonomy): domain Eukaryota; kingdom Viridiplantae; phylum Streptophyta; class Magnoliopsida; order Santalales; family Viscaceae; genus Viscum; species Viscum album. Next base: position 1,247,843,372 of record OY728147.1, read on the forward strand.
AAGGAAACAAAAATAGCATTCATGCATACATACAACCTATCGTCTCCAAGAATGGTGTATTTAATTCCATTTATTCATCTATTATATATATATACACATTATATTCTGAATATATTATATATAAATCATGTTTTACATTATTTAAGTAAGTAATAATGATCTATGTAATCATATGAAAAATTAAAGTTAAAATACATATTATAAATGAAACGCTTTTACCCAAAACGTTACTTTAACATGGGATTGACAAATGAACGAATAATATAAAGACCTAAGTGAATCATATAAGATAACATAAATTTTATTATTGTTATTTTACAAGTTAATAATATTTTTAACCCCACTATACATGAGGTTCAAATACATACGAAGCATATCAGACCTAAAGTAAGACATTATTTCGTCTCACTTTTATTTCTATGAGACATATGCCTTAATCACCAACTATATATTTTGTATGGTGTTTATGATTACCATGCATGTTTTAAGATTATTATTATGAATGATATTATATTAACATATTTATGTAATTTTCTTTATTTTATGACATGTATGATTCCACTGATAATAACTGGGAAGGGATAATTATTCTAATCTCATTCTTATCCGGGATTTTTTATTTATAAGTAATTACTGAGGTTATATTTATCATCCTTGTACATGTTTTCTAAAATGTTTTTATAAAAGTATTACTCATCTTCCATGTATGTTTGAAGTCAATTTTTCCCTTTTTTGACTTTTTCCACATGGTAGGGAAGGAATCTTTCTTTTGTTTACCATACGAGGTACTTTTTGACTTTTCTGAAAACAAATACGAAAAGATTGTTTTTTTATCTTATATAGCATGAATGGATTTTTATGGTTTCATTACTCCTTATTTTCATGAAGCATCCTATTAAATATTTCAAGATTATTTTCAACAAAAATTCATTTTATTCAAAATTATATGTCATTTTGAGAAAAGAAAATGATTTTGAAGAAGAAATGATATTTTCCTTAAGAACTGAGTTCAAGTGTTTTATCAAAATTATTTTCCATATAATATGATATAGGGTTAGGTTTCTATCCCTATTATTACATTGATTTTATTATTTTATGATGGAATTATTTTTATAAAGTCTATTATCTTATATGGATTATGTTATGTAGGATTGATGTTTAAGAATCCCATTTTTATTACATGGGTTATGCTATGATGTATGATTTATGATTTTATGGAACACATAATAATGGTTTCATTATGAGATTGGTGGGACCTGTATATCCTTCCAATGCATTGGTTAAAGATTTATATCTCATGATATAGGCATGGATGGAACGGAAAGTTAATCTGGTTCAGTGATACAGTACTGAACGAGGAGTGAACTTGGTTTAGTAATGGACTTTGTCCGCTATGATGGTCTTGGAAATTAGTCTTGACTAATATGAAATGATGTTCTATGATTATGTGTGTCTGACAAAAAATTTCATGTCTTATGTTATGATTATTGGGATTACATTTCACAACTATGACTTATCCCATGTCATGATATTATGATCTCTTTTGTAGGATAAGATTTTCAAACTGTTATGTTCTTATGAAAATGATATGATTGATATTTACTTTTATTTACCTTACTGATCATTTGATCTCTCCCTTTGTATGTTTTCTTTTCCCCAATTTAGGAAGAAGGGTATTATGTCAGTTATGCCAAAAGGGACTCTGTATATGATGAAATAAACATGAGACAATGGAGATGATTTATGGACCAAATGTTTATGTTTCTCATTTTCTATTGACACTATACCTATATGGTCATATCATTGTTCTTTTATATGTCTTAATAAATATGCTTCAATACTTATGTAATAACAATGTACATAAACTATGGGTCATTATACCTTGGGTATTCATGTGATCCTTGGATTTTAAGGCTTCATAATCTTAAAATAGGTGGTTTTGACCTATCCATTGATGTCAAGAGGCTATTTTCATGAATATATTATTTGTAGAAAAATCCAAAACATTGAATCAATGGCCTCAAAAAATTAATAATTGAATCGGGATAATTAGTTAAATTTATTAGAGCATTTTCCTCTGAATGGACTATTCATGAATAATGATAGAAATACAATACCCCATATGAGGTGACCCATCTTTTGAAACATTAAAAGGAAATTAATGTGGTGACTTGAGGATTGAAATAGGCTTACCTAATGAATAGTACACCATTTCTTAATTAATTGTGCATACTCTATAATCAAATTATTTATTTGAATTATTTATTTTCCAATCATGATTTAATGTAGATGATAAATTCTTAGCGATGGAATTTTATGAATGGTTTGTTTATGGAGAGAAATACCATGATTATTAACATGATTAATGGGATGCAATTATGATTCTAACTATTGGGTACATTTACATGTTTATAAGAATATTATATACATGTTATTATGATTATTATAGTTCGGGGACCAGGACGTGATTCCAATGATTTAGTACAACATATATCACAAAAATTAATATTGTGTGGCCTTGATATGATTCCAATTTACCAATATCCTCATTATTATTATTATGTTTAGCGGATGATTAGACAATACATTCCATGAATTTTATATAAAACCAATTCTTTTATAAATTAACTGATTAATCATTCCAATGTATTATTTCTATGTTATTTTATAAAAGGGTACAAAAAATATTCAAAAATAAGAAAAATAGATCATTGTTTTCATAAAAAAAGACATTACATGATGGGGGATTACAATAACATGTTTAAAAATCATTAAACTATATAACGATGTAGAAACAGAGGACAAATCATTGGAAAAAACCAAATCATGTTGTTAATGTGGTATTCATGATGTAAAAATGAATAAATTCATGATAAAATTTTTATTCTATAAAAACCCACCCTAATAGGGACATCCTGAATTTTATTTTTGTGACAAATTTTTTATCTAATGAATCATGCTCCCTAGGAAAATATTCTTCCACTTTTAACATATTAAATGATAGGGTTCCTATATCTTAGAAAACAACTCTAGTTCAAACGAGGTTTGACTTAGAAATAAATATCTGAAGTGATTATGAGGATTAATTCGTTCCTAATAACAACATAAAATTATAAATATTGGGTCTTGGGGGTTTCAATGACTCTATTTATAAGACTCTCTGGAAAATGACATATTTCAACATCCAATTTTTTTCACTTCATTTCAACATTTTTTTATTCTCGCAACTCCTACCTTATCACACATTTAATAGATTTATGTTCAAATGGAGTGTAAATATATCATTGTGATTTGAGAATGGAATCCTGGAACAAATTTTGGTTCTTCTGTTTTTTCATTATAATTTATAAAATATTATCATTCTTTTTCAAGTTGGTTTCAATTCATTATTTTCAATTTTTACTACCATATATGATCATATTTTGTTTAGATTATAATAATAACTAATACCCAATATTATTATCTATATATTCCACCACCTAAATTTGGTTTTAAAATGTTGGAACATGCTAGGGTTAGGTGGTATGTGATCAGATATCATCAGCATGTTTTTGGAGTTTCGGTTGGAACAATTGGTTTTTATGGAATAACAATACCACATCGGATATCGTAGTAATTAATTAATAGGAATCGTTGTGATAATCACTCACATTAGAAGTATTTTACAAAAATATGGGATTTTTTTGGGATTATTCTTTCCATCACCAACTAGAAAATAGAGAGATAAGAAGTTATAATGGAATCATGCTCTTAACTATTAGTTGAAAATGATTAGGTAAATATTGGAAACAATGATAGAATTATAATTGGTCTAGAAATGCATGACCTCATCACCCATCACATTAATGGTTTTGTAATCAAACAATTAAATTTCATTCTAAATTCTAATGTTACCAGAGAAAATAAAATCATTTTTCTTGAAAAAACTAAAATGAATACCAAAACGTATTGTTTTCACTCATATTAAGAAGACAACCTCTGTTGACCATTATACATTAACTGGATAACAAATTATTTTTCCACATACCATGAAAATGTGTGAATAATACTTGGTGAAACTACTAGTGAGGTAGTTATACTTAAAAATAAAAATAAAAATTGACTGAAATTATTGAAAACATTCAACTAATTGAATTTGAATTTGAAATTGAATAAACACTAACTAGATTAAGAATCATTGTCCGCAAAAGTGTTTTGTGGATATAAACATTAAAAATTAATTTGAAACTCTAAGTGTAATCTCTTAATATTATGTAATGGCTGGAAATCCTAGAAAAACTCTCAGAAATAGAGGCACACCATATTTTTCTAACCAAAAAAATAAACATGCAGTTATTATGTTATAAAATGATTTTCAATATAGAATTAATACGATTCATTTTATTTCAAAAAATAATTTCCATACAATTTATTAACTGAATCAACACATCCAAGAGTTCACTTATGTTTGATCATTTTTAAACCACGTGGAATCAATGAGGAATAAATCAAGTATAGGTAATTACTCGTTTAATATAAGGGTGATATGAAGTAATTTTATCATAACATATGCGGAGGGGAATTAAATATCTGATAATACATAAAAATATTATTCATGAAAATAACCATTCATACCTATAAGAGTACTGTTAACAAAAAAAGTAATACATTTGTTTATCTAATAAACTAGAGATACACATTATGATTAATTTCATAGGTTAATGAATGTTTTCACTAGATTCTCACATATATTTATTTATGAACATCACTCTCTCATTTTCATCAACTCAGTCCAACTAAAAAATGTCTAAAAACAATAGTATTCTTTATTGTAAGTACCATTGATAGTCAAATCTAGAGAAAAAAATTAAATAGTAATAATTGAATATATTCGGTAGACAATTCAGTTATTTGACACTAGGGGTATAGTATTATAAAGAACCTAAAATTAAGATCTTTTGATTCATTAGTTTTAATTGAAATTAATGACAAATAATCAAACTCTATACAAATATATCATTTTATGATGAATTTGAGTAAAATATATTCTCTACTGTAGATATGTGGATTATTTTATACACCAAATAAATAAACATATAATAGTTCAGAAGTTGAAGAGATATATAGTTTTTTGGAATCCAAACGGTCTAGTAAATTCCTCCAACTTCAACCATGGAATTATATACATAAAACTAAACATGGAGAGTGAAAATAAATAATTCAGTTGACTGAATTCACTATAAAAAGTACCCAAATAAATCTCTCTTAAAACAACATAATTACTAAAACCAATAACCCTGGCAATAAAAATTTAATGAAATGACCATAGAAACCCTATCAACAACTCATTTTTTTAACAAATGACATATAAAAATTATTCAATTGGTGCCACTTAATCTGATAATTGATTAATATTATATTTCGATAATGGTTTGATGGAAAAAAATTATGTTTTTTCAAGTATGTTTGGATTTATTATAGCCCTTATGACCAAGAATATAGGGAATATTATTCCTTAAATAGTTAAAAATATCAAAAATAAAATTTTAAATAGTACATAATGAGTTAGAAATGAGGTGGGGTATCAACGTCGGCTATGGCGTGGTTCCGCTGTGGCTTGGTCTTTGACCGGATCTCTCGGCTTGGCGATAGCATGCCTCGGTGATAGATCTGGTGATCTGGATCTCTTTTTTGTGCCAGCGTGACTCGGCGGGTTCTGAGGGTTTAGTTCTCAGCTTCGGCATCCAGTGGCTGGCTCTCGGTGTCTACTCCGAACTAAATCAGAAGGGGAAGGTTTAGTTTTGGTTTGAATGCAATGATTTTGGTTCTTTTTTGGTGTGGTTGTGGTGGTTTCATCGCCGGAGGGGCCCCATCCCTTGGTGGTCTCTTCTACCTATTGTAGTTCGACCGATTTGGAAGGCAGAGTGGGTTCATCCGAGTTCATTTTGATCAGTTCCAGGCCAGAGCTGCATTGTCGTCTCAGTCCTGCTCAGTTCCCCTCAATAGTTATTATAAATCGTTGTGTGGTTGGATCTTCCAGTCCTGGGTGACAAAGATTTGGCTTCATACTCCTTGGTTTTTCCTCCTTTCAGGATGCTAAGGTTGTGTTCTAAGGGAAATTTGTGGTCACAATGAGGTTCTTCTGGCTTCGGTTCCAATGGTAATTATTGTGGGAGAGTTCCTCTTGGCTCTACCCTTTTTTTTCTTTATTCTCTACTGGTGCTTTGGCCAACGTTGAATTTGTGAAGTGGTTGATGATTATTAGAGGTGAAATGGATCGTCTGCAGGGGAATCCATACAATCTAAAAGGTTTTTCATCAGATGAGGTTAGAGTTTTTTGTCTTCACTGTGCATTATTTTTCGGATTAGGATGATTGAAAGGGTATGGCGCACCCATCAGTACTGGGCCCGTACATTTTTTTTCACGGGACAGCTTGTTGAGCATCCATGCTTTGGTGGAAGTGTTCATTACTGTTGTTGATGCTGGGTAAAAGCACTTCATCGTTGTCTTGTTCTGGGTTGCAACCCCTTTGTTTATTGATTTTTTTTTGTCCTGATGTCCTAAAGTCTTGGTCCCCCCCTTAGCCTTAAAACAGGGCTTATCAAAATTCAACAAAAATTGTGGCCTTCGGGCCATTCAGTAAGTGTATATTTATAGAAATCAATCCTGCTATCTAAAAGAGAAATATAATAATGTATATGTTAAGATATGTGTTTGGGAATAATTACCAAAAACTATATTATAAGTGGATAAACTGAAAATAAAGATAACCAACAACTTTTAAATTCTATGATAGCCCATCCAAAGATAATATAAGAAGATCATATTCAATTTTTTAAAATAAACATTCATTAAGGTTTAAATCAACAAATAAATCCTTCAATACATTCATAAAATACTAAATTATGAGTATTTTATCTGTTTTTGAAAACAAAACTTAGGATACATGATTAAAATGAGATAATCAACATATAAAGAAGTGTTTTGGAACTGATCACACGAAAAATACCAAATAAAAATATTGTTGTAATGATAGCATCTATTCTATACATTTTTGGTACCATATATTATTCTAATACTTTTAATTATAATTTGGATTCACTAAATTTATTTACTCACAATATGTTCTAATCAATTACAATTAAGTAATTGAATCCCACCTGAGTGGTGTTCTATATCAAAAAAATATCCATAGTTTTCCCTACAAGAGTTTCAAAAAAATTCTATGTGAAATTCAAATATATTTGTCTCCCAACTAACTTTTATCTTATAAAAATGTATGAACATAGTATTTCATCAAACTCACCAATCATTTTTGGTATTCCATTCTTAATAATGATGAGGAAAATCATTAAATTAAATTATGGAACTATTATAATGGAGATTTAAAATATCAGGGTTCACTTTAGCATTCATGATGAAATGAAGAATCCATCACAAAATCATTCACTCTAAAAAATATTACATCAATAAAGTAAAAAAGTTTTTGTTGAATAATTATACATGAATTATTATAAAAATGAAGGAACTTTTCAATTGAGTGTATCACCCCAATAAATATGAATTTTTTAATTTAATTTTAGAATAATAGGTAACACCTAATAAATTAAATAGTTTATTAGATGATGAAGAAGATAAAATTTTTCCTTTTACATATGAAATTCATGAATTATAAGTATGAAATATAAATTCAATATCATCACATAAACAACCTCATGTGTCTAAATATAAAACTAATTCCATGATATTTGATATTTATCTTCTTCATGGGAGGAGATATATTAATAGTTATCCTTACCAATAACTTGTCCCATTCATAATAAAAAACTAAAAGTGACCTTATAAAATAATAAAAATATGATCAATATTATGGACCATAAGAGATATACCAAGATGTAACCTTAAAACCCATGCTCATGGAATCTTTTTAGAAAGGCATTCCTAGATAATAATATTTCTATGTTGAATACTTAATCTCATCATCATGGAGGCAGTGAAAAGGTAAAATGAATATATTTTAGTAGAAGAAATAATTTACCCAGTCTCATATTCATGGTGGGTCAACCCAATCCACGTAACCATAAAGAAAACGGGACACACCACTTCCAAGAATTATTATATTGATCTAATTACCATGAGATTCTAAAATAGTAAGTGAATGTGTATATATTACCATGATATAAATCAAGTCACAAAAAACAACTAATTTTGAATTGTATTTTTCATCAAATTATATTTTTATTAGTGATAAGAACTCCTTATTTCTTCATCGATGGATTTTTAAGATATATCAATGTACCCATCACTCTAGAAGTCTAAAATAAGATAATATACACATATCATTTTAGGACCTATTCTAACAAGATAATTTCTTTTGTGTTGTGAAATATCATAGATACATTTGAAAGATACTTTGTAATTGTATTCTCAGTTCATATTGAGGACTAACAAGAGGAATTTCTTGACATATTAACAATATTCAATAATTATTCTTATAATTACTTTGGGAATAAATAAAATCTATTCAAAACATTAATTAAAATAAATATTTTTTTAACATTGTAAATTTTAAATTTATTTTTAAGAAATGAATTGTGTTTTCTTCTAATAATTTTGAAACAATTCATTGACCTGGATAAGTCAAATGTTGTTGTAATAAATTTATTAATAGATACAACTTATTTTAAATATTTTAAATCATTTTATGGATATTTAGTATTCTATATAAGATATATCAGTGGTTTTTTTTTGACATTTCAATCCATATATATGGATTACTAACAAAATTATATTAATTTTATTTTAATAATTACTGTATCGAATCATTCCATGAGGGGATTAAATGTTCCATTATTGTATCAATAATATATCCACCAAACTAAGATCATCAAGTTGAGCCATTTTGGAATGAATATCTATATGTTTTGGGAGTGGATCTCTCAAAATGGTTTGATGGAAATACACAATTTGTAGAATTTAATCAATTTCAATGGATGCTATATAGATAAACTAAACAACCACTGAAAATTATATCTATGAAATTTTTCATCTAGTTAAATCTAAATTTTATTTTTTGGAAGAAAAGTGGTTTCCTTTTCAACTCATGTAGATCATAGGTTAATAATTAAGAAAGTGTATACAAACCAAATTTTGTAAATATGAATGTATCTATAATTGGACTTCAATTTAGAAATAATGCACTTGAAGGGAACCAAAAATATTATAGAAGGTCCCCTTAGAAATCATAACAACAACCTAGATGACAAAACATCAAATATAATCAAAATAAATTACCTTTAACCTTGAGTAGAACTATACATTATTGAATTCAAAGAACCATGTTTCATAGACATAGTAAATTATTGGGTTTCATATAGTGTACCGTCTCGCAATATATAACGTTAAAAAAAATTCACATATAACTATGGATATTATATTTCTGATGGTGTATTATTTTATAAAATTTATAGTGACCAAATAATTAGAAATTATTTTACTCAAATTTACCATGATTAAATACATTAATTTTACCACAAACTATCTAATAAAGGTGACTTTGTAAATTAAATGACAACTACAAAAAAATTTAATATTAAATATATTTTCCTTCATTATTTAGTGATGAAAATAATTTTCTTAATTAAATGTGAAAAATACCAAATTTTCTTTAAAATCTCTATAATATAAGAAATTATTTCTTAACTAATTAAATATTTCTAAATATTTTTATCATTCTAGTATTGAAATTAAGGGAATATTATTATTTTCATTTTGATATTTTATATTATATATATTCTATATTAAATTTTAGAATGGGTGGAAGAAAAATAACCAATAAATGGAGATTCTAATTTTTTGTGATTTTCTATGGGATAACATATTCAATAGGTTTGGAGTACCACGAGCCATCATCAATGATCAAGGGAACCAATACAATGGTAGGGAAATGGATGTAATAAAAATTTATATAGTTGTATCATTAAATTTTGACCTCATACCATCATAAAATAAATAGACAAGCAATTGTTTCAAATATATAAATCAATGGAATTCACAAATAGACATTAATACCAAATAGGAAGGATTAATGCCAATTATTTTAAGATATCTCATGGGATGATAATAATGTCTACAAGACACCTACTTGAATGATCCATTTCTAATTAATTTAAGGGATTCTCTACTACCTCCCTAGAGAATTGGAAAACAATTCCAACTAGGCTATAAGATATTAAAATCAATACATTGATAAAGCAGAAAAAGTGAAAAGATAAACGTTCCAAGATCTAGAGCAAATCATAAGTGAATCTTTTAAAAATTCAAAAAACTCAAAATAATAAACGAAGATTACCCATAAACAAAATATATACCCAATAATATTTAAATCTTATGATCAATTACTCTTATTAAACCCATGATATAAATTTATTGTTTTAAAATTGTATTCTAGAAGTGATGGTCACATTACAGTTATTCTTTTATAAACATTGGATATTGTGATGATTTCAAATGAAGGGTGTAGAATATAATTAAAAATATATGGTAATAATTCAATAAATATTCATGGGATTGTACAATAAGAAAAATCAGAGGAGATCACACTTACTCAACATGACTATCATTGAAGAACAAATTGGTTATTTCATTCATTAAAGTTTGATCGAATGTGGTAAATTTATTTTAATTATAAATTTCAGAATAATTAATTTGAATGAATTAATGAAACTACATAAATTTAATGTGGGTAAAGGAATATTTTAATCTTTGATTTATTTGTAATTATTATATTTGAGTAGACACAATTATGTTATGAAAAAGATCATTTGGGAGGTAGTCTGAGATATAAAAAATCTCTAGTCCACTCCTCCCCTGTTTTCAATATAAGAATAACTAAAATATCATAATAATTCCCTTTTTCTTATTTATGGATCAAAAAATATATCCCATGTAAACAAGATGAAAAAATATTGAATTAACACTTTGAAAATGTTTTTCACTCTGTAAAATATTAATCACATCATTGAAGGAGGATTTACGTTATCAAATACTATATAATAGAATTTTCGCATTATACCCTTGGATTCCTAATTTTATGATTTATTTCAAAGGGGAGTGATTTTAAATTATTTATTATATGTTACTCTTATTATTAAAATATTATTTTATGAAAAAAAATTAATTTTTTACCACCGTATTTAACTCTTGTAATATAGTAATGATCATGGAGACATAGAACTCACATAGAATAATCATAATTATTTATTTTAAACTTTTTTATTGACATTATTATATGTGTGAAATTGTAATATAATTATTATAGTTATGTATGAGGTGAAATGTACACAATGTCTTGATTTTTTAGAATACATTTATTTTTATAGACCAAATTTTTCTTAGATTTCTCATGTAGGAATTATTTAAATTGAAATTATATTGGTTTAATCTATTTTTCCCTTTTCTTGAGTAAATTTACCAAAAAAATGTTTTAATTCCATTGAAAATATCTAATAAAAAATTTCACATTTTTTTTGTGGTATATTTTTTGATATACATGGGAAAACATTTTTTTATTAACTTTCTGAGAATATTATTGAAGATTTGACAAAACTAAATCATTATTATGATTGAAAAATTGGAATTTTCAATCTATTTTTGTGAATCCAACATCAAATTAATTCCTAATTTACCATAGAGAATCGAAGGAATAACTTTTTAGGATATGAGACTCAATTGAAGAATATATTATTCTTTCTTACCCTACTCTTAGATTAATGCATGATATTATAAATAATAAGTGTATGGGATAATTTATACATAGTGGATGCCTTTTACATCAGTCATATGACATTTATAGGTGTATTATTATAATTTCTGGATTGTTCATTTTATCAAACTTTTAAGATTAATATTTTACTATTTTCTAAAATAAAATATTGAAATATGAAAAGAAAAAAGCATGAAAGAGGGATATAGTTATTCATTAATTATGAGTTATTATATCATGGAAAAACTATGAGATTTTGGGAATGGGGAGATAACTTATTCATCATAATATAAGTATTTATTTTAGAATATATTTCGATATAAAAATGTATGATAACGAGTCAAAACTCTTTCTCGGGACTTCTTTTTTATTCATTACAAACCTACAACAAAATTAATGATTTTGGAAACTTGATAGATATTCTTAATTATTAATTTTCATATATTTTTTTACAAGGTATAGATAATAGAATAGTTGAATTTTTATTGTAAGTTACATTTACTTGAGATATTATTACAACTTCATTACATTTATTCCCTTGATATATGTGTAAAAAATTAAACATGAGGTAAATTTCTTGTATATTTTATATTAGTGATAAATTAATATATAAATTTTTGTGGAATGAAGAGAACTATTATTCTAAAATAGGAATAATAAAATAAATTAAGTAATTTTCTTATTTAAATACTAAGGGATCTTTGAATCATATTCATTAAAATTTCATTTTTTTAATTTAAATTAAAAAATCGTTATTTTTGCCTCTCACAAAAAAATAAATTTTGTTAGAATTATATGCCTTTGTAATGTTGTTGACATTAGTTTCTTGTATAAAATAATGTTTCATGCTTGGTAGAATTAGGGAAATAATATATTTAGTGATTATTTTGTTATAAAATGCATTTTCCATGTGCATTAAATGACTAATGAATCCAATGTATTATTTTTATTATAGTATATTTCAAATGCTCAAAAATGAAGAAAATGAATCAATATTTTCACGAATTGAATACTTTCCTTGATAGAGGGTGACAATGAGATGTTTAAAATGATTTAAAAAGAATCAAAAAGCTGATGAATAATTAAAATAAATGGAAGCCACCGATCCCCATTGTGAATTATCTATCCATGAAGTTAATCTAATTGAAATTTTTCATATGATCATCAGTTTTTGAAAAAAATCACTAAGAAGGACTATAATAAAATTTATAGTGTGACACATATATCATTCCTTGAATCTTTTTAGCTGGACTTAGATTCACCCGGACTTTGGCATGATATATGATAGAGAACCTATATTTTTAAATGGAACCCTACTCTATCATAGAAATGAATTCAAAAAAATTAATTAATATATTTATGATTATTCAATAATTCTTGAAACATAGCTAGGCATATATTTTAAAAGACTATTTTTTATTCAAATTCATCTCAAGTTAATGGTATAATTTGGATAATAGCTTATTACTATTTTTTCATCATTCATTATTTTCATTTCATTGTTTTTTTCAATTCCCCTAATTTCTTCATGATCCCAGATAGTCTCAGTTACCCATCACATGGAGGGGTGGTATTTTCGAGTTATTATGGATGGGGAGGTTGGATTGATTTTTGATGATTTTTTTTGTACATAATTTTATAACAAACTTTCGTTATTCTACACTCATGTTCCAATTATTTATTTTTAATTTTTTAATAAAAATGGTTTTTTAAAAGTATTATATTATCTTATTATTTATTTCCCTGTTCTATGATCCATATATCCCTCCACCCAATTCCGGTATGTATTTCATGGAATATGCATGGGATTGGTGGTTATTTATTAGTAAAATTCAGACCATGTGGGGAGTTTTAGATGGAAATATTGGTTATTAGATAATAATTATACATAACTGAATATATATCTAATTAAAATATATGTCCTATTGAATAAATAATTATCAATGTTATGAGGTAATTACAATAAGATATTTCAATTATGTATAATCTCACCAGTTCAATCTGGATAAGGGACAGAATGATATTGATTGCAGAATAACTTCATTTTTTAGTTAGTAGAATAAAATTAGTTAAAAATTGAAATAAATGATAGCACTGAAATAGGTTTATCCAAGATGAACCTTACCACCTTATCGATAAATATTCATAAAATCAAACAATTTAATTTCATTGTGAATAAGGGACTTTATAAAAATGAAATTCTCATGCAATAACTAACAAAGGTGGCAATAATGTTATGTTCACTTTTCGTTGAGAAATACCTAGGCTGACTTATATATAATAACAAGGAAATAATATTTTTAACATTCCCCAAGAAAATAATTGATTTGTGTACTTTTAAATTTTATCCAATTATCTAATTTTCTGATATACATTAAAAGATGACTACGGTACATTCAAATCTGACACCAGACACTGGCCACGGCAGGTATGGTATACCCCAACGGATACCCTAGGCCTATGATTCAGTAGTATATTTTTTTAATAATTATTCTATATTTTATTTAATTTATTTTCACATAAATATATAATATACTTAGAATTTATATTAATTAGACACCTTTGGTGGTTTCTTATGTAGTTTGACTCACACACTACTCGGTATACCTTTGGTACCCAAGATGATTTCATAATTATAGGTTAATATATAGAAAAGGATCATGAGTTTTTTTTTGACCAGGTGTATTAGGATTTGAGTATTGATTGTTATATTGTTCATAGATTGAAAAAAAATTATATTGTAGAATATATTTAAATTAGTATTTGTGTTATTTTTTTATTTTTCTAGTTTTTTATATGTAATATTTTATTAAAATAATGGTCATGTCCTTTGGATTATATTGAAAACTAATTGTTTTGTGCTTGGGATTTTATGTAATGAATTAATTTGATATGATTTATGTTTTTATTACTAATCTTACTAGAGGGTATATTATCCCTATGATATATGTTAGATGCCCGATAATAATTAGTAGCAACCGGTGTATGCGTAGATGTACTTGAGTACATGAATTAACTCAATTCATATATTTATGAATGAAGCAATTCAAAGACATTAAAAATTGTATCAAAGAAATTTTTATTTTTACATAATAATTGGGATAGTTATACGAGATATAGGATGTTTTTAAGTCATGTTATAAAACTCTTGTGTTAGAGTATCTAACCCAAGTACAATAAAATACCAAGTCATTAGGGGAGAGATTACTATTTTGTTTTTATCTTTTACTATTAATAAACATATCCTTGTGTAATACTTGTTATTTTTATGATTCATTAATTATGATATTTTACTCTTGGGATGTATGGAATGAGGATGAGTCCCCATGCATCATGATATACACAAAGTGATTTCTATTTATCTGTTGTTAATTTATAATATATAGTCAACTAAAACTACATCACTTATGAATCACAACACATTGAATATAAATTTCATGATTATTTTTCATATCCTCGCCTCCACTTATTTATGATGTTTGGATTTTCCTATAATTGGGTTAATTAACTATATTTGGCATTGTAAGGTTATGTATTGACAAATACATCCTATATTGTAATGCAAGGTTTGGGTTGCACATTACCCTTTGGATATTATACTAGTGTATCTAGTTCCTCCATATAATATTGTAGATGACCAACACTATTCAATATTATTTCAAGTTATGAAATATATAGAGAGAGGACCTCCATGAGTTGTTCCAATGATGTATGACCCCACAAAATAATTTAAAAAATAATAACCATCAATCATTATAGGGTAAGGTAGACCAAAGTAGATGAGTTCGAGGAGTAATTATGGTGGTCCATTTTAACCATTGAGAGTCTCTCCCGTGGGGGATTAGAAATCATTCATGATAATATCTTCAACGAGCATTTAAGTAATAGTGTGAAATTTTGTATTGGATGATCATCAAATGGGCATGAAATTCAGGGGATACCATACCATCATCTTTTTATATTTCTTTCTAAAGATTATAAGGGAAGAAAATTATAGATAGTTATGCACCCAAATTAGTGAGGGGTGTATGTTATATATTACACCTTGTTTTCATTTACCTATAACATTTAACTATATCATTTGAGTGAGACGAGTTCACCGTTGTGATGAAATTTAAATATTTTTTTATATATGATATTGTGTCATAGGTGAATGTGCTTCACTTAGTAATATTTTATGAGGTTGTAAACTATTCCATTATTACTAAAAAATACTAAAGGCGATATCGGATATAATGAGTGTAGGTTTATCTATGATTAGTGAATACTCTGGTAGTATGATGTGACACTCATGTAATATTTATCTAGGAATCAATGGGTAGAGTAGTATGGGAAGTCGTCATAGTTGATGATTTTATCATGTAATAGATACACACACTAGAAAATAGTGTGGTAGATATCTAGTAGAGTAAAAATATTATGGATTTATGTGGAAATTAATAATTTGATGTACATAACCTACATTGTGGTCTGTTAATTAGGATTAGAGTCAACCAGATAATTTTCGAATGGGATAAACATTACCCAAAAAATAAGAATTTGGAGCTCTATAGGTCATATAGGATGACGTGGGGAATATGATAAAAAATATATAGGGAATTAGGTGACACAATTTTCTATAGTATAGGGTGTATAGGTTTGGAGTTAGGGTTGTTGGATAGGACAAATTCATTCCAGACATTATATTCCATTCAATCTAGATATCAAGCCTTTACCGTTCAAGGTATTATGGTGGTGTTTTAATTTTTAGAATTTTTTTATTAAATATAGGGAAATCCCACTATATTATGTATGTTATTTATATTGAGATATTATGCATATTTTGGGAGAACCTATCTAGGGTGATGACTATAGATTCACCACATGGGAAGTATTCAGAGGGTATTCGTTACTACATTAAATGTGTTGTGGAAGTTGGTGGTTACCAGTTTCACTAATATATCTATTTGATCTAAATAAATAGTATTGGTAAAATATTTTTGATTTATTTTTTGTAACAATATATATCTCACATAAATTTTTATAGTTATCATATATATTTCACATCTACAAATGGTAGTAATCATTTTCATCTGATATGGTTTGATTTACATGTTGATTGTTAATCACATATCTGTCACAACCTCAAATAAAGTATCACATAGCCTATGTCTACAATATTACATTGGAATAGACACAAGGGATAAAATATTAAATCATAGATCCATAAATATCCTTTAAGAACTAGATACATATATGATTCTCATTTTCACATTGGAAATAAAACATAAATTATTCTAATATAAAAAATTCAGAATCCTTAAAATCATAAACAAAATTATTTTTCATATCCTATGTAATGGGAAAAAATAAGGGTTACCTGAAAGTCTATGTATGGATAAAAAATAGTGGAAACATCAAATATTAAATTTTTAATAATCAATTTAAGATGGTTAAAAATTGAAACTAAATACCCTTTAATCAATAACATGAGCATGAAATGTATCCATGGATAATATTAAACTAGAAATATTCAGGATAATAATAAATTATTTATAAATAAAAGAAATTAATAATATTATATATCACGAGCTTAGAAATCCTGATATTTATATCATCAAGACAATTCACCATGAATTTTTAATTGATGGGTAATTATACAAAAAATGTTTAATTTTGAAAATTGATGTATCTCATGAGACATGTCAATTCATCGAGGGGCCATATATTACCCAACCCCAATAATCATTGTATATCTAGTGCATTTCCAAAATATTTGATGATCAATTAAATTCATAATAAAAATCCCTTATAAATAAATATCAATAATTATTATAGAATATTGATTTTCTATGATCGTCCCTAATCTTTCAAATAACATTTATAGTATAACAAAGTATGTAAAAATGATATAATTTTTGACAATAATCATATCTGTGATGAAAATAATATGTAAAATTGTGATAAATTTTATATTCGGTATTCCAAATAATCTAAATGTTTGAATGTAAATATTTAAACAACAAAATTAATTAGAGATAAGGTATGACCATCTATTCTTATGAAATATACATTATCTAATAAATGAATGGACACTTTAATAACAAATAAATTCTAGTGAAATACAATGATAAAAATTATTTAATGTTTTTTATTTATAAAAAAAATTATATCATGTAGATAAATCAAAATTTCATAAAATTTATAGGGTAGAGAAGTTAATTTTTCTTTCAATAGTCATTAAAAACAACCCTTTTAAATTTTAAAAAGAATTCTGAAACAACACTTTCAAAAAACAATATAATGATTAGATTAAAAGTTTTAAAAAATTCATGGATAAAATTTATTTAACAAACCTTTTGAGTAAATTAAAACTATTTTTTAAATAAATTCTGATAAATTTTGAAAAGGAATAAATTAATAATTTTTAAATTGAAAAAAAAAATTTGGTTTTATTTAAAAAATTTCCTAGAAATTTTCAGGTTCTAAATCAACGAATAGATTGAATAAAATATGAAACCACTAAAAATAAAAATAAAATAAATATGTGTGGTTATTTTATCAATGATATATTATAATATTCCTTTAATGAAATTAATGGAAATTATTAAAAAAGATATTTAAAAAGATATTTATAATATCATATATGAGCATCTTCTAAAATCATATCAACAATTTTCTGAAAATATTTATTTATTATCAATGTTTCGTATGTTAACTACTTCATTTTCTCATTCATGTATTATCAAATAAATAATGATTCTTAGGAATAATGAAAAGTTTAATAATATTAATATTGATTTAAATTTTATTAATTTCAAAATTAATCACTATATAAATTTTTATAATATTTATTTGAATTTATACATGGAAAATGTATCACCTCACTTCGTGAAGATGATATGTCATGCATATACTTGATTAAAGTAGTAACTTCTTTAATGAGTGAAATGGTAATGAAGTGGGTGATAAATTATTTTTTCAGAATAAATATTATATGATATATATCATAAATATTCATTATTTTCATCATTAAGACTACCTATGTGAGTTACCGATGGAGTGAAAGTACATCAGTTACAGAGGTGGTACTCCACTATACACATGAGCAGTGGTTTTATTTCCAATTTTTTGGAAATGATATGAAAAAATATTATTAAAAAAATATAATAACATCTCAAAATATCTTCTATGTTGTATTTATTATAGAAGAATTATTATTTAATAATTGAATGTGGTAAAAGACTAAGTAAAAAATGAAAGGCATTATTGAAGATGATTACCTTCACGTAAAAAACCCTCTTATGGATCTCTTATTAAGAACCCAAGGGCATGTATTTTTTTGGAATAATAGTAGATATATAACCTCTAAAATAATTCAGAAAATATATTTATTCAAGGTTTAGAAATAATAAATGTCTTAAAAGGTGTAATGAAGTGAGGGGACTATGGTCCCTTTTATAATTGAGGTGAGTGGCGGAAATGTAATTTTTCAATGTTTTAAAATAATTTCACATCACATACATAGAAAAAATGGATCTAAAATGGGAAATCTTATAATTTGAAAAGGTAAATGATGAAATAAAAACAATAATTGGTTTTTTAACTAGTATTTAGACTATTTTTACCATTATCATTTCAGATTAACCCTGGTAATATTGATTCATCCATAATCTTGGTGAAATTTTTTATAGTGTTTATGATTTATTATGACCAAAAATTAAAATCACCTCATTAAATAAATTAAATTATTATTCCAAATATGGAATCCATATTTTGAAATTTATTTCAATGATATAAAAAAATTTATTTTAGAAATAAACCATTAAAATATTTTGAAAATTTATATTTCAAAAAATAAATACATTTTCAAAAATAGGACGATATTACATCAGCTATATAACTAGTAATCATCATTATATGGATTTAAATTTAAATATATTTATATATTTAATATATATATTTAATTAATAAAAATCATCATTAATGGTTATTTTAATCATCAAAATGAAAAGACTATATATATTTAAAAACTTTTTTCCAAAAATTTATATTGCTTTATCATTAAATGATCTTGTCCTAATTTTTGTAAAATTGATAGTCAATATAACTACTATTATAAATATTATAAATCATTATTATATAAAAATTTATTAAATTTTAAATATTCCATTTTGAATTATTCATTAATTCTTATTTATAATTGATATTTTCAAATCCATATTCTAGGGTTATTTTGACCTCCTATATTTAAAATATATATTGACCCAATAAAATTATAATTTATATTGCATGAAATAAATAATATGTTATGTTCATTAAAGATTTATTAAAATACAATATTAAATTCCTATAATTAACGGTTTGGTGTAATATTCCCCCTTCCTATAATAAATTTGTTCTCAAAATTTTCATGGATATTACATTATGAATAAGTATGGGTTGTTTCATATCGTTACATCATTTTCTTACCATGTTGCATCCAAGATTTCATGATTACTTCAATTAATATTTATCGATTAATTAATCTGATTCTATAATACATTATCTTCAGTGGAAAAAATCTAGATACTCATTACAGTAATATAGATAATGTTCCAATTATATTTATTCATATGTGATCACATATGTGAAGTTTAGTATGTAAATTCATTACAATGATCTATGAAATACTTCATGTACTTTGGAGAGGTTTTGTGGTATTTACAACCAGTAAGTCACACATCTAATCCATTAAATAATTTGAATTTTTTGATAATCTGTGTGATAATTTTTATCATATTATTGAACCATATGAGAATATTCTATGGAGACTCATTCATGAAAATGTGATATCCCACTTGAAATTCCAAATCTTTTCATCTGTTAATGGAAAAAACGTTTATCTAATTTTTTCTTCATTAATATTTGTCAAAATATTATTTACAATCATTTTTGTCACCATTATAGTTTCTAGGAATATATTTTTCTTTTAACTAAAACTATCCTAAAAATTTAGATTACTCTGTTGCTTTCTATATAATTTATCATATGATTCCATTTCATAAATTGAATAAAAATATTTTTATAAAAAAACTATATAAAATGTAAAAAATAATCATAGATTAAATTAAATTTATGTGAGAAAAATATCAATATGTTTTTTAATGTTTTAGTATTACTTTCATACTTTCTAATTATGTGTGAATGATTTGTACTGTGCAAATAAAAATAATTTACAAGATCATTGGAAATTCATTCCCTAATTTTGATGTAAATTTCAAATCACTGCCAAATACAATTGAATTTTGTTCAGAATGAATTCAAGTAAATTTATTAATATAGATTCATTCAATGACCATAATATTTAATTCTTCTTTTATTTTTAAATAAATTTTCAGATATGGTTTTGTGGTCAATAATATCTCATATTTGATCATTCATTCTATAATTTTTTCTTATTCTAGAAAACAAATCAATTATTATTCCCCCCATAATACAATAGAAATAATTTGGGGCTTCATGAATCCTTTATTGTGTTCCCTATCATACATAACCTATTGAAAAACCAGACATCATGATACATAATCAACAAATTCTTGCTCCATATTCTCCCATAAAAAATATTCCTTCAAATCCCTATATATCATTGTGTTATAAGGGTGTATAGAGAAAATTGATCTATAATAATCATATAGTAATTTTATTTTTAAAATAGTTATATATCAAACCCATATCATGCTTCTAGTTTTTTTGATTCCATCATCACAAATGATGTCTTCTAATTTCCCACCATACATGGTGTTAGTTTTTATTTTAAATTTATAATCATAATTTTGGGAAACTCTTATCCTTTCGAGTAATTTTTTTATCTTAATGATAATAAAAATAATTAATTTATACACTTATTTAATAATTACAATATCCAAATTTAGTGTTTTTTATAATAAAATATCCCTTTAACTCCTTATTTTGTTCATTAATCCATGATCTTTCCTACTCAGTGTGTAATTTCCTTATTTTACTTTCCCGGTTGGATGTGTATTGAGAAATCATAATCCATGAGTGATGTGAGTAATTTCATTTCCATCATGTTGATAAATTTAAATGAAAATATATATTTTGTGTCTTATCCTCAATAATATCATAATTATTTCATCATATAGATAACCTCTCCATATCATTAATACACAAAAACTACAACTACCAACTCAAGATCTTGGTTTTTATTTGTCTATTAATTAGTATTTCACTCCCATGATACATATTTAATAACTCTAACATTATTAATTATGAAAAAATTGATTCCCTTTTTTGATTTATCGTAATATATCCCAAATCTGTCATTTATTTATAGTATAGTCAAAATCTATAATATTGATTAATAATCTCTTCAATTCCCAAAAAAATCCCCACATTTACTTTTCAATATGAATTTAACCCATTTATTGATAATCTTGGTTGGTAAGATATAAAATTGGGGAAATTTGTTTAAAAAATCACTGATAGTAATTTGAACCCCCAATGATACAGTTTACCATGGTTATGTTTATTATTTATTCCATAATTAATATTCCTTTATCTTCACATGATCATATAAGATCACATCCTTGGAGAAAATATGTTAATTAAAAGAAAAACTTTTTTATACATAATTATCATTTTCTATATTTCCCATATAAAATTTTTCTACTAAGATACTCATGAACGATCAAAAATTAATTCTAATGGTCCTCATTGGTTTTCAAATTCACCAGGATATCAATAATAAATAGAAAAACTAAATAATCATGATATTAATGAATTTTTTTATATACATAATAAATAGAGGATGAAATGTTCATTTTAAATGGAATAACATTACACACAGAATTTCATTACCTCATTTTTAATGTTTTCTATTGAATATATTTTTTCGCTGCTATAAATTAATGATACACAAGATGAAGGTAAATCATTGATAAATATTGACCTCTATAAAGATGACCAAATAAGTCTTAAATATGACACATATTATAATTTTTCATTATAGAAATATTTTTTACTAAATATAATAAATGCATAGCCTCATTGATCGATGTTTCTTCTTATCTAAATGAATTGGTTATTACATTGTAAAATAGTAGGTAATAGAAATCACTTATTACAAAACACCTCTATCTATGTTATAAAACAAATTAATTCTATAATAGTCATTCTATATGGTGTATATAATATAAGACTTACATCAGGGATTAAGTCACTATTATACTCAACTAAATCTATGATTGATATATAGGTAATTCTATAACAAATACTTAATTTTTTCTTATACAATAGGTACATCCACAACATGAAGAGTACATTCTCTACATATACATTATTTCTTCTCTTATACCCAAATAATATCATTCAAAAGAGATATTAGGGGTGGATTAAAACCTGATGTATATTATTTTTTCTACACTTAAATATAAATAATTTCTCATATTTATCAAGAATCATTGTTTTGTTTCCTTTGAAATAATATTTTGAATCATATTTTAAAATAATTTTCTATACCAAGGATTATATCATTGTTAAACAAAGGAATAATAATAATGTCAATGAATATATCACATTTATATATCATAATTGTAACTTCCCGACACATCCATGTTTTCGTGATATTTCAAATTGAGTATTTGATTAAAACCTGTTTATTATTGTTCTATAGAAATAATTTTTTTATCATTGAATGTATAAAAAAAGTTATATGATACAAATAATTTAAATTTATTTACTAAATTATATGATATTATTAATATACCTACCACCATATCATTAGTAACATCACCCTCATATACATTGATTATATAAGTTTCATTCTCTCCACTTAGCCTCTTCTCCGGTAAGTTATACTGACACTTGGGACATTGATTTGAATAATATCACATTTATTTATTATTTATTCACAGCATAGTATAATATATTTAATTGTATTACATTAAACTTTTATATAAACCTTATCTTTTAACTGGTAACAAACTCACATTCCCTTCATGAATTTTACACGTGGTTTATTTCAACATTTTATTGACATTATCGAAATTGATTTGTAATATTATTTTTTATTGAATAATTCCCTTTTTATAGTATCGTACCCACCTTTTATTCTCATGTATTACCTAACTTATATATGATCTATAATATTAATTTTATTTATGGAACAAAAAACTACTTAATCATATGATGGATAATCATGACAAACTAGTTCCCTTACAATAATTATCTTAAGCCCTTCAAGGAAATGGGCATTCTTGTTTTTCATATTATGTACCTAAACTATATAATAATATGATATTCTTGTAGAGGAAGACTCATACTATACAATACTTCCTTATTATAATTTTTTATGTTTATGAACTTTCTCTTCATTACATTTTATTTCATTCGAGAAAAATGTTTTTAGAGAATAATAATATAAATAATATCCATTTCATTTTATATATTTTATCTTCCTCCTAATTATTATTGATAAACGACCACCATTTATCAATATCACCTTTTTTATAATCTAATTCTTCTATAAAAATTCTATATTCATCGTATCAAAAGTAATGGAATATTATACAAACGGAATAAATCAATTATTCATCTACCACTGGTTCAATAGTTTCACTAAATTATGGGAATTTTATCACAAGTAATTATCCAATATAGGTGAATAATGTCATGGAAAATCATTTTTATCAATAAGTGATATATTATTAGTCATAAACTATGTTATATTCCCTAACATTTCTATGATCATAAGAGATACCACAACAGTTGTATTTGATTTCTCAGTGGAGAAATTTATACATTACCTATAAGTATTGATACCATTTTTCGGTCGGGATCTATTTTTAAATAATTTAATGTATTAAATTATAACACAAAAAAATGATTTTTTAAGTCATAATATATATTTTTATACCTTATGTAACACATATAAAAAATTAAGAATTTTTACATTATTAACATCCGAATTATAAACATGGTATCTTCGGGGTTATCATTAAAATATAAAAATATACCAAATATTTCATAATGGGTTGTATAGAAAATTTTAATAAATGAAATAATATATCCTATGAGTTTCAAAACTAGATTATAGTAATGGAACCCTCATCATGCACCATAATGATTATCACGATATACTAAACCTAATACTTTCATTATTATTTGCCCAACATGCATATATACTGAAACAACGGTAAATTTCAATATCTAGATATGTAATAATTTCTAGTAAAACCATATAATATCTACCTTAAAAACATATAAGATAATATCCTATAATTTCATTTGCCCTCAAGTTTTTTCATATGTTTATTCTTCCTAATATCTATATTTATTAATCTGGTTCTCAAGGATATATTTTTATTTTCTCTAATACCATGATTACAACCCCATCGTTAGTAACCCAAAGCTGGTGTTTGAAATATTTTATTTGTAAAAACTACATGGGATCTAATTCCAAAATAATAATAAATTTGGTAATTTTTAAGAACTATATTCATAATTGATTACCATTTTATTATTTGAAATAAGAAATAAAACATAATAACATAAAAAATTTAGTAACATTTAACTCAATCAAATAATTATGATTCATATACTTAGGAAAATAAACTAAATTAGGGGGGATCAAATTATCATCATGATTTTTGTACCGAAGAATAAATCATGAGTAAATAATGAAAAATTAATATTGAAAGAGAAATTATGAAAAACACAATCAATTTAAATAATAACTTGGGAATGAAATATATCAATGGATAATATAAATGGAAAAATCCCAAGGATAATAATAACTTAATTCTCAATGAAAAAAATTCTTAATGTTAAACATCACGATCTTAGACATCATGATATCTATATAATTATGTATTTGGATGAATATAGTTAAATCAATGTGAAGTTATAAAATAAAAATATATTCATATTTTTAATATCATATATGATCCTCCTATAACATATTATCACCCAATCACAAGAAATATCTCACTAATACCATTTCTTTAGGTGTTAACAACATCATTTTATCATTCATTACATTTAACTGAAACTCCATATCATGTTTAAAATATATTTTTCTATCATTTAATGAATTATATTAATTATATAGATACCATATTGATTCATTATCTTAATTTTTGTAACTATTCATGAAATTTGGACTTAGAAATTGAAGCACATCACTTTGTGGTTGTCGTAGGTCGTACACACACATGAACTATATTATAATTGAATTAATGGATAAAAATTAAATTAAAATAAATATATATTAATATTAATCATCCAATATAATTTCATATTTATCATATATATTTACTATTTCCATAATTATGACTTTCCATGTGATTTAGGGATGGAATACAAATTACATCAATTCACAAGGAGGTAAATCTTTCTACACAAAAGTGATTATTTCATTTCATATTTCATGTTGAATTATATGCATAAATATTATTCCAGGTGTAAAATAAAATACTATAATATGGTATATTGTGGTTTTATAATATTTAAATTATTATGAAAAAGTTGAATGTACTAAAATAAAATGTAAAAAAAGGAATTTCATAGTGAATATGAATACCATCACTTTGGAAAATTTAAATTTGATCTCTTACTAAAACCCAAAGGGTTTGTATTTTGGGAAGGTACTAAGAAATTTTACATGGCTATGTATTTTTTGGTAACATTTATTCAGGTTCAAGTAATGTTATATGGATTAATAAGGTTGAATAAGTTAAGGGATGAGGTACCATTTTATAATTGAGGTTAGTGGTAGACATGTAATTTCTCAATGTTTAAAAAACATCATGTCATCCTCATGGAAAAATGTATCCATAATTGATCATAATATAATTTTATAATAATAAAGAAAAAATCTAAACAAACAATGGGGGTTTTATAATGCTTTTACATTATTTTAACCCTTATCTTTTTAGTTAAACTCCCATGTAAACCTGTTTTAACTGTAAGAGTGTTGATTTTTTTAAAAATTTACTATACATTGTGAGAAAATGAATGAGATCCAATTAAAAATTATTAAATTATTATTGAAAATATGGAATAAATTTCAAAAAAATCAATTCATAGATTTTTTATAATTTAATTAAAACATAAACCAACAAAACAGGTCAATAAATGGTATATTAATTAAAATTATTTATCATGAATACGATTATATTATATTAAATACTTGAAAAATAATAAAAATTATATGTATTTAAATACATGTAGTTAAATATATAGTCTATAATTTTATTTAACTCATTCATCATTAAATATAATTTTAATAAATTATACTATGATGGAATAACACATTTAAAAAAAATTGTAAAAATATATATCTCTTTTTATATCCAAATGAACAAAAATTTCTTTCTAGATAATTAATATAAAATAAATGGTTAATTATAAATATTATAAACCATTAATAATAATAAAAGTAATAAAAATAAAATACAACATATTTTATTATTTATGGAATGTTATTTCAAAGGGGAAATTTCAAAAACTAATTTTTGGTTTCTTTTAATCTAGCATGTCTAAATTGGAAACTCATCCAAACAAATTAAAAATATTATCCCTTTATAAATTAAACTGATAATTATATTATATGTTAATAAAAATATATTTCTCACTATTTAAAATTAAATCGGTTATTCTACACTAAAAATAGAAATTTTGTGGATTTACTACCTATGTGGATAGACTAGTGTTTGAAGATGAAATACTATTACAGGAGGTGTATCTTCTTGTTTCTGGTGTGTTCTACCATTTTTTTAATTGATTATTTATTGATGATAATTCATAAAAGGGATGTTTTAATTAGCATATATCTCATAAAAACATAGATCATTTTTACATTCCTCCTTATCAAATGTTTCTAGTAGAGATTTGAGAGTTGTATATGTATTTAGGAGACTTGGAAGTCAAGGTATTTACCCAATAGTGTACATACAAATGGTATTCTCTAGTCTTATTCTGAAAAAATTCTAATGGTTTCTGAACAACATCTAGATATTTTCAAATGTGAAACAAAGTGGTGATCAAAAAATGAGGGTAAGGCCTTTAGATATACTATGTAATTCCATTAAGTGGTGTTATAGCCTGTTTATGTATGTATTCATTTCATTTAGCCTTATAAATTATCATGCATTGTTTATGGGTTTGATAAACAAATTTTATCACCTGCTTTGGATATGTTTTGGTTTGTTTTTGTAGATGATATCCTCTTATACTCTATATCGGATGTAGATAACCTTTTGAATCTAGTGATTGGTTAAATCCTTGAGTTATCACTAGTAATATGTCAATAAATCATATTGTAACATATTTACTGACCTATTATACTTCATTGTGAATGTGATATTTAATTATATAATTGTATAATTGGATCTTGACAATGTGAGTTTAGTAGTTTTTTTTTTTGGAGAAACAAAGACAATTAATTCAGATTCATGGAATCCTTGGATTGGTTGTATG
Organism: Viscum album; assembly: GCA_963277665.1. Lineage (NCBI taxonomy): Eukaryota > Viridiplantae > Streptophyta > Magnoliopsida > Santalales > Viscaceae > Viscum > Viscum album. The sequence continues at coordinate 1,247,871,574 of OY728147.1, forward strand.
ATATGGATGAATTATTAGAGAAATATTGTGCATTCGAATATATGATGAAAATATATCCAATAAAGGTCTGTTTTTTATTGTATTATTCTTGTGTTAATACCTTTTGGAGTTCATGGGATGGTTTACCACAACATTTATTCTGATCTTAGTTGAGCTGGGTAAAGAGTATAATGTGTACTGTGATGCATCTTTAATCAATCGTAGAGAGGTCATAATGAAAGATGGTCATGTATTTTCTTATTGATAATTTTTTATGAGTATATATTATAGAAACATTCAATCACTTCGATTGGAGTTTGAAGCTATTGTTCTAACATTTATATGAAGGTGGAATTATCTATTGGGTGATAGGATCTTCGTATAGATGTGAAATAATTTCTAGAAATAAATTTTTTATAGTATGATTTTAATTTTATAAAGTGGAGATGGTTTAATTTTATATAGTCTTTTGATTATGAGATATAGTATAACCATGGAAATAGAAATTTTGTTATCAACTTTTTGGGATGTAAAACTAATACTCAGGTTGTTTAGGTGTCCTATGGTGAATGAAAGATGATGGCCTTATTACAGAGATGGTTGTTGATTTGTGTGAGTATCAGGGTTGATCATCACAAAAATTATTAAAAATTACACAATATATTCATTAAAAGATAAATATATGAGAATCATCATATCCAAACTTCATAGAATAGTGTATATCATTGGGATCCACCCCCAGATTGGACCTTCGATGAAGTTGATATTTTCAATTTAAATGCTAATTTCGTAGTTCCAAGAGGTATTCCTGAGGAATAGATGAGGTACTTTTAAGCATAAAATTGGTATGTTCACTTACTACTGAAAAACATGAGGAAATTAATTTTTCGGATTATCTAACTAGTAAAACCATGAGGAAATTAATTTTTAGGATTGTAATAGACCATATGACTATGAAATCTCATTTAATATGGATTATTTATAATTTCATTATGTATAGACAAAAATTAGGTATGATAATGAGATTGTGAATATTCATAGATTAACATGGATTATAGTTTTGTACTGGGATCACATCTCTACATCATGGTTTTAGTTGGGATTCTAAAATATCATGTCACATATGTACACATGATTACTATAAATCATACATACACACATGGATATTATAAGCATAACATTCAAATTCTAGAGGAAATGCTGAGAGCATGTGTCTAATATTATGGTATAACCTTAGAGTTCCTATTTTATTTATTCAATTTTTATATAATAATAGATCCCAGAAATTGATTCATATGGATATATTATAGTCCTAGTATGGAAGTTCATGTTTCTCTCCTCGGTGGTGGTTGGAGGCATTTTATTGTGCACTAGTTATTTTGAATCTCATGATAGAGACTTTGTATAATATTTCATTAATTAAAAATAGGTTTGAAACCACACATCATAGGTAGAAGTTATATCATTCACATAAAAAGTGTCTTATGGAATTTTAGGTTTTTGGCAAAATATTTGAACCGGAACTCCATGGTTGGTACACCATCGTATTTTGTGGCGCAATATTTTTTGGAGATGATTTTTTTATTCATTTAATATTGTGGATTGGATAACATTTATGGATTATAATTTGGCCCTTAGAAAATTTATTGATTCAATGAATGTTTTTTTTCATTTGTTTTGTCTTCAAAAATATCACTGTGATCAATCACATGTGATCAACACTTCTGATATATTTCTATAGATAGAGGAATATTTTAAAAAGTATCCAGGTCATATAATGGATCAACAAAAAAGCCATTTTAAAATAACATGACTCCTATAGTATAAGTGTTGTGTTTATATGGACACATATATGATGAGAGGTAGGATAAGGATGTAAATATGTATTCTGTTTTTCTTATGTTATTTTATTGTGTTCCTCACTAATGATCGTAAGGACAATATTGCAACGAGGTCTTATACAGTGGATTGATTATAAAAAGTAAGTCCTTTATTAATGTGTATTACTATTTTTTTGTTATCCCAATTATTTTTCCCTTTTCTTCTATGAATATGAGAGTATAAGTGGGTTTTTTAAAAAAAGTGGAAATATAGAAGGGATTAGTGTCATATTAGAGAGTTACATGGTCCAGCAGCACATCGGTGGGTACTACAAGTTAGCTAGTGGGCATGGCATATTCCATGTAGCTCTTCTGGGATAACTAGAATTCTAGAAAGCTAGAAATAGATTACCAGTGGATTCTAATCGATGAATGGATGGGTGATTAGATGGGTTGTTATTAAGATGAATGGATTTTATTTCACAAAGATTCCATATTTTATATTTTTTCAAATAAAAAAAACCATAATTTTATATATACAATTCTAGGGGCTTCCTATGATATAAGGCCCCATACTTAAACATCACTTAATCTTGAGTTATTTCAAGAATACACGTTGAGGAGCTTATCAGGTTTAGAGTTTTAGATAATTAGATCATAAATCATGCATTACATTCCTCATTTAAACAAAGTAGTTACATAAAAGATAGTACTCATTTTTCTCATCAACGTAAACATATTTAAAATAAAACATAGAATCTTTCTGGACACTTCCTTGACACTATCATCACATCACATACCTTTCCCTTGACCTGTGAAAAACATTTCAAAAACTTTGGATGAGCATAAAAAGATCAGTAAGGGATATAATAGTATGAAATGAAAACAGTATTTCATGTATGAAATAATACTTTACTCATAAAACATAAGCATTTTAACATACCTCATCAAATCATGAATAAATCATAGAAATCATAATATATAAAGGTAACTTGAGGCATTCATAACATTTTTACGTAGGGATTAACCCTCATGATTACATTTGGAATACCCATCACAGTATATTCTCTAAATATCATCAGAGAAAACTTAACATTTAACCCCTTTGAGTTACCCAATGCATTGGAGAGCTATATCGGGCTCACCCACCCTTAGTTTATCACGGAACCAATCATCTTCATAACAATGCACAAGAACCATAACATAATCGTATCACATAAAACATGCATAAAGGAAACATAACATTTCCACATTTCAATCACAATATATAACTTATAGATATTGACATAACAAATCCATTATCAAAACCATTTTCAATACCAAAATACATAAAAGAGTATATGGTATTAATTTACATTTAAAAACATTACGGCTTGTTGAGGAAGCCAAAGACCAAATAATACTCGCGGCGGCGGAAAAGGTCGTTGTCACCGCGTACGTTAAAATAAACATTTATTTTAGTCGTTTAGTAAAACATTTCGTATAAAAAATATTCCTTTTGAATAGACGTAAAATTCAACGGGGTTTACACACCGTATAAAATAAATTTGTGTATAAAACAAAATATGCCTCAATGAAAGGAGATTGAGACGAAGTCCCTTACCTCGTTTTTTGCTTGACTCGATCGTTCTTTAATATCCTAAATAATAAACTTGAGTTAATTTCTACTTGCTTAAGAACCTTTTTCAAGTTCATTATTTCTTTTATATCACTTATTACCATGTTATGAACACTATGTAATTATTTTAGTTAACACTAGTCATTTTGTCGATCATTGGTACTTGAGTCAAAAATAAACTCTTTGTAATTACAAGTTGTTCATGTGGTAAAGTATCCATTATATCCAGAATTATATTCGTGATGCAGATATCATATATATCATATATATCTAGTATATACATGCATTTATAATATTACATAACATTTAATGGTAAGAAATGAAATTCACCATTCAAGGAGACGGTAAGTCGTATGTACGCATGAACGCTACTTTCATTTCTATTTCATATTTTATGGAATGGAATCATAATTATATAAAGGTATATTATAATTCCAGTATGATATCACATATAATATCATTAACTACATCCTTTATACATCCCACATATGGCATTAACGAATCAAATCACTTTGAGGGGGCGGTAGTCCGCACTTCCTAAAATGAAGATATCGCGTTTACCCATAATGGAAACCATAATGGTATTCCATAAATGTAAAAATACAGAATCTTAAGGAAAACATAAACATATTATTTATCATATATAAATATATTGATATTTTAACGTCCACCTTTGAAGGTGTTAGATGAATATTGAACAATCATCGTTTTGTGAGGCAGAAATTCGCCGTCCATGGAAACAGTATTCTCTTTAACCATTAGATGCAGGTGTGTCTAAGTGTAGCTATAATACTTCATATAAAATCATCCTAGTATATTGAAGATTCTTTTTTTGTTTCAAAATACATGAATAAAAAGAGTTTAGGGGGTTGGAGAAGCAAAATAAAACAAATGAACATTAGAGAAGACTTTACATTTAAATCAGGTAACAACGCTTGGTTTATACCAAAAGGGTTTCTTGAAGTGCTTTCTGTCTAAGGTAAGGCTTATATGATGAAGAGAGGGAAGTGGAGAGATAAAATTATCATAGTTTGGCCGATCCAATGGATTGAGAAGTGTGGGTAAGGAGGAAGAGGTGGGGGCCTTTTATAAGAGGGAGGAGGGGCACTCTTGGAAAGTCAAGAAATGTTACTTTATTTTAAAAATGAGTTTCATATTTAAAAGGTCCCACATTGATATATTTCTAGTATAAGGTGATAAGGGTTTTAAATATAATCATCCAATAGGTCTTTGACAAGTGTATGTCTTATATTTTACATTATCTTTTCATTTTATTTAAATTATTAATTAATGAGATAATCGTTGCATCATCATGGTGTTATAAATAAATTAATTTATTTAAGGTCTAAAAATTATAAAAAAAATACTATGATGTAAGAAATATTTATAGATTTCCAATGAATATTTATATTATAATATTTCCTTTACACAGACAAAACTAAAAATGTCTTACTCGGGTGAGACATACTTTGTTATATTTAACTTTCTTTAAAAATAAAAAGATAAAAAGTCACTATCACACAAATGTGATTCCATGGGGTCCCAAAGTTTGGAAAAAGGAATACCATGGTCGGACATGAGACAACAAGTATCATTAGGTCACATTTTGGGGTCATTTGTTATTATTATAATATTATTTTATTATCCTTAACTACTCGATTACTAATTAATCAAGATAATTAAAGATAATTACAGTCGTCACTATTCATAATGTCCAAAAACAAAAGAGTCTTAATTACATAACTTTTACCTTCTAATTCAAAATATGGAATCCATCTTACCAAATTCTAACAATATAAATTTCAATAATGAATTTAAATGTAATTCCTGTTGTTAAAACAAATAGCATCTTTTTTTTTAAACAATATCTATGAAATGTTTGGCACTTGTTTATGCCCAATTCTATAGTGAAATTAATTCTAATTAAAACCATTGGATTAAATGGTAAAAATATATTCTAATAAAACATTAAAACCAATTAAAATGATAATCTAACCATATAATTAAATTAGATGAAAAAGCAATTTTGATGTAAAATGCAGTGTTTTTCACTATTCCTTAAAAAATGAACATTGTCAGAAAAATAGCAAAAATTTATCCAAAGTAAATTTAAATGTCCCAATCATAAATAATAAGTTTATTTTTAAAAATAGATATTATAAAATTTTCAAAATATATATTTAAAAATGTTTCTCCATCAAAAGGCGGTAAAACAATCTTTTAAAAATATTAGAGAATTCTATGCCTAAGATTGGATTTATTCTCATGTTAAGCCTCTAAAACACTATCTAATTTATAAATAGACATAGATAAGAATATCTATTATTCATTACTTTCTTGGGATGTTACATCCTTCCCCCCTTTAGAAAATTGTGTACCCGCAATTTATTTACTTATTGAATAAGTGGGGGTATTTATCCCTCATTGCATTTTCAGATTCCCATGTTGCCTCTTCACTCATGTCGTTTTTCCAAAAAAAACCTTTACTTGATGAATCACCTTATTCGGTAACACTTGATCCGTGTGGTCAAGAATATGGACCGGTTTTCCTCATAATATAGATTTACTTCCAGCTGAACTACCTCTGGACTCAAAACATGAGATGAATCTAGTATTTACTTTCTTAACATTGAAACGTGAAAAACATTGTGTACCAGACATAAACTCAGAGGTAACGCCACTCGGTATGCAACTGATCCAACTCTCTCGAAAATTTCATATGGTCTAATGAACCCTCTACTCAGCTTTCCTTTCTTACCAAATCGCATCACACTTTTCCATGGTGATACTTTGAGAAAAACATGATCACCTACCTTAAAAGAGAGATCCTTCATCCTATTGTCCACGTTACTTTTCTTCCTGCTCTGAGCTGTTCTCATGTGTTTCTGTATCAGCTGAACATTTTTTTCCAACTCTTCTACCAATTCCGGTCCGATCAACTTCCTTTCACCCACTTCATCCCAGAAAGCTAGATTTTGACATTGCTTCCCATATAATGCCACAAATGGTGCCATCTATTTACTGGAATGAAAACTATTATTATAAAAAAACTCAACCAATGAAAGATGTTGATCCCAACTTCCCAAATAATCCATCAAAAAAGCATGTATCATATCCTCCAATGTCTGAATCATTCGTTCTGACTTCCCATATCATTGAGGATGAAAAGTTGTAATAAAATTTAATTCAGTACCCAAAGACTTCGAAGGCCCTTCCAAAAGTTAGAAGTGAACCTGGGATCACGGTCAGATACAATAGAGAGAGGAACTCCATGTAACCTAACTCTCGCTTTAATATAACAATGGGAAAGTTGATCTAGGGAAAGAGTATCTATTATAGAAAGGAAATGAGTATATTTTTCCAAGTGATCAACCATAACCCAGAATGCATAATTACCTCGAGGTGTCTTTGGCAATCCCACAACGAATTCCATGGATACATTTTCTCATTTCCACTCTGGCATTGGTAAAGGTTGAAGCATCCCTTTTGGGAACTTCCACTCTACTTTAACCTGTTGACAAGTCAAACACTTCATTGTAAAATCAGCAATATCTCTTTTCATTCCATCCTACCAGTAATACTCCCGAAGATCTCTATACATCTTAGTACTGCCAGGATGAATTGAAAACGGAGAACCATGAGCTTCACAAAACAACTCTCTCTTCAACTATGAATCACAAGGCATAAAAAATCTCTTCCCAAATCTCAAAACACAATCATTATCAATGTTGAATTCATGTAACATACCTTTCTGAACTAGCTCTACCCTTTTCTACAACTCACTATCTTGCTTCTGTGTTTGATTAATTCTGTCTGATAGAGAGGATTTCACTGATACCTGAAACAAAATAGAAGGACATCCTGCACCAAAAACATCTATACCAATGATTATCAAATCCTTCATCAAAGGATCACATTCCAAACGCAACATTGTTAATAAATCATTACTTTTTGGACTCAAAGCATCAGCCACTTTATTTTCTTTTCCCGGATGGTAATGAATTATACAATCATAATCCTTGATTAATTCTAGCCATCTCCTCTGTCTCATGTTTAATTTTTTCTGAGTGGATATATACTTAAAACATTTATGATCAGTATATATTTCACACTTTACACCATACAAATGATGCCTCCAAATTTTTAATGTGAAAACAAAAGCAGCTAATTCCAAATCATGTGTAGGGTAATTTACCTCATGAGTTTTTAACTGACGTGAAGCATAAGAAATTACCTGATAATTATTCATTAGGACACAACCAAGTCCTTTCAATGAAGCTTCACATTAGATAACAGACTCACCGTTCCTGGAAGGTAGTGCCAATACTGGAGCATTCACCAATCTTATTTTCAATTCCTGAAAAAAATCATCACATTATTTTGTCCAGATAAACATAACTCCCATTCATATTAGCTTAGTCATTGGACTAGATAACCGTGAAAACATTTTAACAAACCATCGGTAATAGCCTGCCAAACCAAGAAAACAATGAATCTCAGTTACATTTGTGGGTCTTGGCCATTTTTCCACAACTATTGTTTTTGCAGGATCAACAGTTATCCCATCTTTTGAGACAATGTGACCAAGGAAAGAAATTTGTTCCAACCAAAACTCACACTTTCTGAATTTCCCATACAATATATTTTCTTTTAAGGTTTGAAAAATAACTGTTAAATGTCTTACATTCTCCTCTTTACTTTTAGAAAACACCAAAATATCATCAATGAAAACAACCACAATCTTATCCGAGAACTCATGGAAAATTCTATTCATAAGGTCCATGAATACAGTAGGTGCATTGGTTAGCCCAAAAGGATTAACTAAAAATTCATAATGGCCATATCTTGTACGAAACGCGGTCTTCGAAATATCTACTTCCTTTACCTTCAATTGATGGTACCCTGATCTCATGTCAATCTTTTAAAAATACTGAGCTCCCTGGATATGATCAAACAAATCATCGATATGAGGCAAAGGATATTTTTTCATAACAGTGATGTTATTCAAGGCTCTATAATCAATGAAATGTCTCATTGGACCATATTTCTTTTTAAAAAATAAAACATGAGCACCTCATGGTGATGTGCTAGGTATAATGAAACCTTTCTCTAATAAAGCTTGAAATTTCTCCTTTAACTCTAACAGTTCAATTTGAGCCATTCGATAAGGGGGTTTTGAAATTGGCTTAGCATCGGGAACTAAGTCAACAGTAAATTCAACTTCCCGATCAGGTATTATTCCAGTCAACTCATTAGGAATAACATTAGGATACTCATTTACCACTAGAACATCATTAATCTCAATAGTTCCTTTTTTTCAACAATATGTGAAAGTTAACATTCATTTCCATATTTTACTAGTTTCTCAGCCTCTTGATATGTTATCAACAGTAAGGGTTCATTCTTGTACACAAACTAAAAGTCTTTATGAAAATAAACTTCCTTTTCTCTACAATAAATCTTAGCATGGTAAATAGAGAGACAATCCATACCCAGTATAACATCAAAATCTATAAGAGGTAAGACAATACGGTTGGCGAGTATGTTCTTTCCATGGATATGGATAGGAAGATTCTTATAAATTCTTTTTGCCTCAACATTTCCCCCAAGTGTTTTTACCACAAGTTCAGGAGTCATTTCTTGAGATGGTATTCCCATTTTACAAGAAAAGTTTTCAGAGATGAATGAATGTGTAGACCCTGAATCAAACAACAGACTTGCATAATCTAAAAAACAAACAAAGTACCAGATACCACTTCATTTGATGGACCAACATCTCCTGAAGTAGTTGCAAAGGAATTCACCACCCCTTTCTGCTTGTAGTCTAACTGTTTCCCATCACTCGACCTCTTTTTCGGACACTCATTTCCATAGTGACCCATCTCATTGCACTTAAAAAATTTCACTAACTGTAAATCAAATTTGGTCTTACCATCACCTTGATCCTTTCCAGTTAAATAACGAGCCTTATGTCCCATACTACCACATCGGTAGCACTTTCCAAAATTCAAAAGACATTCCCCATCATGGTTTTTACCACATTTATCACAAACTGGAAACACAGTTTTCTTACCATCAGACCTTTTTTAATAATTCTTCCCTTTCTCATGCCACATCGGTCTCTTCTTCTGTTGGTTGTCATAGAACACTTGATCATCGGCAAACTCCATTTCCACCTTCTCAACACATTGAACAAGCTTTTCAGAACTCTTGAACTTGCAAGAAGCTAATGCCCTTCCATATTTTGGCATTAATCCTGAGTAAAAACGATTGATTTTACTATAAAGGTCTCGGATAAAATTTGGAGCATACATTTCCAATCGAGTGAACCTCTCTTCATAAGCTACCAGTGAGTCGTCCTCTTTCCACATTTCTAAGAATTGTTTTTCCATCCTATGTCGAACATCCTTAGGAAAATACTTCTCAAGAAACATACATTTGAATTGATCCCAGTCGAGAGCATCAATCTCATCAGTGTCCCTGAAATTTTTAACCATCGACCACCACTGATCTGCTTCACCCTCTAAACGGAAAATTGCAAGACTAACCTTTTGATTGTCTGAACACCCCATGACATCGAAAATCTTCTACAGTGCTTTAATCCACCCTTCAGCAAGCACAGGGTTAGATGATCCTCTGAATGATGGGGGATGTTGCCTTATGAGATGATCCACCACTGACATGTTCCTCTGCGGTTGATCTGGCTGATCTTGTGCATGGATATTACCACAATTTATAGCATGAGTCAACTGCGCCATTACTGTAACAAACTGTTTAGTTCTAATTTTGACTATCTCAGGATGCTGATTTAGAAGGTCATTTTCTTCTGAATGCCTTCCTAGCACATCTTCCATGTTTCCTCTGTGGAAAACCATTCTGAACAAACCTGTCTTAGATGAAGCAACATGGTAATCTTCAAATTCTATATCATTTCAATTTGACCATAAAAAAAATATTTTTGGATAATCATTTAACATAATTATAACTCTTAAAGTTATCTAAACCGACCTCTGAACCAACTATAAGGCCCCAGGCTTAAACATTACTTAATCTTGAGTTATTTCAAGAATACACCTTGAGTATCTTTTCAGGTTTAGAGTTTTAGAGAATTAGATCATAAATCATGAATTACATTCCACATTTAAATAAAGTGGTTACATAAAAGATAGTACTCATTTTTCCCATCAACGGAAACATATTTAAAATAAAACATAGACTCTTTCTTGACACTTCCTTGACACTATCATCACATCATATACATTTCCCTTGACCTGTGAAAAACATTTCAAAAACATGGGATGAGCATAAAAAGCTTAGTAAGGGATATAAAAGTACGAAATGAAAAATTAGTCCATGTATGAAATCATACTTTACTCATAAAACATAATCATTTTTAACATACCTCATCAAATCATGAATAAATCATAGAAATCATAATACATAAAGGTAACTTGAGGCACTCATAATATTATTACGTAGGGAGTAACCCTCATGGTTACGTTTGGAATACCCATCATAGTATATATTCCCTAAATATATTCATAGAAACCTTAACATTTAACCCCTTCACGTTATCGAATGCATTGGAGAGCTATATTGGGCTCACCCACCCTTAGTTCATCACGGAACCACCCATCTTCATAACAATGCCCAAGAAACATAACATAATCATATCACATAAAACATGCATAAAGGAAAACTAAGATATCCAAATTTGAATCAAAATATATCACCTATAGATATTGAAATAACAAATCCATTATCAAAGCCATTTTCACTACCAAAATACATAAAAGATTATATGGTATTTATTTACTTTTAAAAACATTACGGCTTGTTGAGGAAGCCAAACACCAAATAATACTCGTGGTGGTGGAAAATGTCGTTGTCACCGAGTATGTTAAAATAAACATTCCTTTTTGTCATTTAGTAAACCGCTCCGTATATAAAATATTCCTTTTTAATAGATGTAAAATTCAACGGGGTTTATACACCGTATAAAATAAAGTTGTGTATAAAAAAAATATTCCACAATGAAAAGAGATCCAGACGAATTCCCTTACCTCGTGTCCAACATGACTCGACCGTTCTTTAATCTCCTGAATAATAAAATTGAGTTAAATTATACTTGCTTAGGAACCTTTTTCAAGTTCATTATTTCTTTTATATCACTTATTACCATGTTATAAACACTATGTAATTATTTAAGTTAATAATGGTCGTTTTGTCGATCATTAGTACTTGAGTCAAAAATAAACTCTTTATAATTACAAGTTTTTCTTGTGGTAAAATATCCATTATATCAAGAATTATATTCATGATGTATATATCATATTTATCATATATATCTAGTATATACATTAATTTATAATATTACATAACATTTATAGGTAAGAAATGAAATGCACCGTTCAGGGAGACGGTAAGCCATACGTACACATGAATGTTACATTCATTTCTATTTCGTATTTTATGGAATAGAATCATAATAATATAAAAGTATATTATAATTCCTGTATAATATCATATATAATATCATTAACTCCATCTTTTATACGTCCCACATATGGCATTAACGAATCAAATCACTTTGAGGGGGAGGTAGTCTGCACTTCCTAAAATGAAGATATCGCGTTTACCCATAATGGAAACCATAATGGTATGCCATAAATGTAGAAATACAGAAGCTTAAGGAAAACATAAAAATATTATATATCATATATAAATTTAGTGACATCTTAATGTCCACCTTTGAAGGTGTTAGAAGAATATTGAACAATCATCGTTTCGTGAGGCAGAAATTCTCCATCCACGGAAACAGTATTCTCTTTTACCATTATATGTAGGTGTGTGTAAGTGTAGCTAGAATAATTCTTATAGAAACATCATAGTATATTGAATATAATTGTTTTTTTACAAAATAAATGAATAAAAAAATTTAGGGGGATGGAGAAGAAAAATAAAACAAAAAAACATTAGAGAAGACTTTACCTTTAAATCGGGTAACTCCTCTTGGTTTGTACCAAAAGAGTTTCTTGAAGAGCTTTAAGCATATGTTAAGGCTTCTATGATGAAGATAGGTATGTGGAGAGATAAAATGATCAGAGTTTTTCTGAGCCAATGGCTTCAGAATTGTGGGTAAGGAGGTAGAGGTTGGGGCCTTTTATAAGAGGGAGGAGGGGCACTCTTGGAAAGTCAAGAAATGTTACTTTACTTTAAAAATGAGTTTCAGATTTAAAAGTTACCACATTGATATATTTCTAGGATAAGGTAATTAGGGTTATAAATATACTCTTCCAATAGGTCTTTGACAAGTTTAAGACTTAGATTTTACATTATCGTTTCATTTTATTTAAATCGTTAATTAATGAGATAATTGTTGCGTCATCATGGTGTCATAAATAAATTAATTTATTTAATGTCTAAAAATTATAAAAAAAATAATATGATGTAAGAAATATTTTTATCTTTTCAATAAATATTTATAGTATAATATATCATTTACACAAACAAAACTAAAAATGTTTTACTCGGGTGATACATACTGTGTTATATTTAGCATTCTTTACAAATAAAAAGATAAAAAGTCACCATCACACAAAAGTGATTCCATTGGGTCCTAAAGTTTGGCACAAGGAATCCCATGGTAGTCCATGACACAACCAGTACAATTAGGACACATGTTGGGGTCATTTTTTATTGTTATGATATTATTTTATTATCCTTAACTACCCGATTACTAATTAATCAAGATAATTAATGATAATTACTGTCGGTACTATTCATAATGTCCAAAAACAAAAGAGTCTTAATTGAATAATTTGGACCGTATGATTCTAAATATGTAATAAATTTTACCAAATTCCAAACATAGAAATTCTAATAATGAATTTAAAAATAATTCCAGTTTTCAAAACAAATATCAAGTTTTTTTGAAACAATATCTATGAAAAGTTTGGCAGTTGTTTATACCCAATTACAAAGTGAAATTAATTATAATTAACACCATAGGATTAAATGGTAAAAATATATTCTAATTACACTTTAAAACAAATTAAAAAGATAATCTAACCATATAATTAAATTAGATGAAAAAGCAGTTTTGATGTAAAATTCAGTATTTTCACTATTCATTTAAAATGAACATTGTCAGAAAAATACCAAAAATTTATCCAAAGTAAATTTCAATGTCCAAATCATAAAGAATAAGTTTATTTTGACAAATAGATCTTATTAAATTGAAAAATATAGATTTTAATGTGGTTCTCCATCAAAAGGTGGTAAAACAATCTTTTAAAAATATTAGAGAATTTTGTGCTTAAGATTGGATTTATTCTCATTTTAAGCCTCTAAAACACTATCTAATTCGTAAATAGACATAGATAAGGATATATGTTATTCATTACATACATTTTATGTTACATATGAGGTTTTGGACCTCTCCCTCACAACTCTTCGGGGTATGAAGCACCATTGAATCCAATTGATTCCTATGAGTATGTATAAACCTATTTTTACTTTATTTAATTTTTTTCTTACTTTTTTTCAAAGTAGTAAATTCATAATATTAGTGAAGATTAATGTTCATCATCATTCCTAAGAGATTTATATTTTGATCATTAATGATTGAGGATTCATACACTTGAACTATGTGTCCTTAAGCTATCACCTGAAATAATAATGCTCTTTTCATGTATAGAAAATGTTGTGTCACAACTACATAGTGTGGTTATTATCCTTCACAAATTAAAACATGAAACATTATCCTTATATAAATTTCGTAAACCATTCAATGGTTTTAAAGTGGGCCATTCACCAGTAATGACTCAAATATCGTCCACCACATGAGTAGATCCCTCCATTTACTATTAAAAATTAAATTAATGTAGTGGATCTATGATTTTCATGTGATTAACCTATTCATATGAGTCCATTCCTTGATTATTAGTGTATATTATTACTTCAAAAGCTTTATATGAATTTATTATTTTTAAATATTGATTGAATGTTGTTGAAAATTTCATATCCATAAAATTAGATGAATAATTTACTGAAAAATAATGATTATTAACTTCATTAATTAGTAAAATTTTTTATTATTTTTTATGGTGAAATTTTAATTAATTTAAAGGATCTAGTGTACATATTTTTATCATTATTACTATTAGGAGACCCTTATATTATTCTATGTATCTAGTATTCCAATTATTATCATTCATATCAATGGGGAACCATGATATTATTCCATGAATCTTGTATTCCCACTTTTATGATCAATATGGTTGAATGATTTTGGACCTACTTCATATGATCTGGTATTCATCTATACTTAAGTACATGACTATGATACTATGGTAATAGTTGTTTATAATGACCAATGGGGCCACCCTAGTCTGGAGGGATGGGAGTATATTATTTTTAAATAGTTATTACATGAATTATTTAATTTAAATTAACATTAGAATATAAATTACTCTGACTTGGTATTATTATAGCATAGTTAATAGTGAACTACTGAGTTTTAGTCACACCCTTCGTGGGATACCATTAGTTCCCAATAAGATTCCATGGTTGTAGGTCAGGATAATATTAAGGCCCATTAAAATGTTGGGTGATGAGGTGTGTTGGGATTACTTCATCAGTGGTGGGACTATTTATTCCCTTATGACTGGTTTAAATATTTTATTTTGATTTGGTATTTTTTGGATTTTTCTATTTTATTTTATTATTATTATTTATTATTTTTGTGAATTTTAATATGATTTGAATTTTTGTAACGTGTGTGGTTTTGTTCTTGAGATCTTATATGATTGATTAAATACATTCGGTTTCTATTGTTATTGAAACTATAACCTGAGTATTTATTCTTGTAATAATATCATTTAGTGCCTTTCTATTATCTGACAACCATTGGCATATGATAAAATAATTTGGGGCCACAAAGAGACACAATTTGGTTAATAATCAGTGATCTCGGTTAGGGAAATTACATAATGATTTTTCCCTTAAGATAATATCATGTTAGTATACTAATTAAACTAACTTAATTATACTAATATGTTTAGGATAGGTATTTATGAAAAATATTAACAAGATCAGTATAAGAATTATGTAATAATCACTTTCAAACCTTATATATTCCCTTAAAATATTCTATCAAAATGAATGTTTTAGGATAAAAAATGGTGACTAATGGATTTTGGTTTTTAAATGGAATTCTAGGGGATAGAATTTTGTTTGGGATTAGAAAAAAATTTAAATTGTATTCTCGACTTTTAGAGGGTCGATGTGTCCTCCTTTTTTAAGTAGAAAAAAGGGATTTTTGTGAACACCCATTAATTTACAATAATAAAATGATAATAGTAATTGGTAAATGGACCCTAATGTGAGAAAAAATTGACTTTTTGGTTTTATTGGTGTGATAAATACTCATCCATAAATTTAGAAACATTTTTCGAATATGTTTCTAGTCATTTATATGTATTTTTTTAATATTTTACCAGTCTTTTAACATGTTAACATGTTTTTAACAAAATTATTTATGTTTTACTAGAAATTAGACGTTAACAAAACCTTAAACACTTATATGTGATAAAACAAAAAAAATTCAATTTAAACTAATTCAATTTCCAAATATGTAAAAATTTACCATTAAATGAAAAAAAATATATAATTAATATTTGTTTTCATAGAATGATGATACTTTATCAATTATGTGTTCTGCACCTTATTTAAAATAGTTTAACAATGTAAATGTTTTTAATGTAATTATATATGTTATTAAAAATAAAATTATTTTCATAATTAAATTTTTTTTAATTTAATTTATTAGATAAAAACAATACAATAACAATAAAACAAATCTTTGAAAACAATAACTTATCCATTATCACCTTAATTTAAATTAAACATAAAATAAATCTTTCTCTGTCAAAATAAATGACATATTATTAAATAATATGATTATTTAGACCTAAAATACAGAATCGAGTATTTTGGATTTAATTCATACAAGTGAAAAATATTTTTTTTAATATAAGCTCATAAAATTAATTTTTAGAATAAAATATTACTCATTCTTCCCATTTGATAAGCATGGATTTCATAAAAAACTACATAGTATTTTTACAATAAATTAACTAATTTTTAGATATGTAATTTTTATACATGTGGTTTCCAAAATATTTAAGTTATTTTATTAAGAAGATGTCATGAAAGTTATGGGTTTTAGAAAAACAGTTATTTTTAGTATTCATCTAAAAATAAATTATTTTTAATAAATAATGAAAATTTTACCTAACATGATACTAAAATGAAATATTTGAAAATGTAGTTAATTTCAAAAAAATTAAATCCTAAATTTTCTAATTTTTTATATTATATGTGATATATAGTGAAACAATAAACAATATTTTTCATTATATATTCAAAATGTGCATGGAGGAAAATAAGTGTGATAAAAAACATATTATATTGTAAATTATCGAATTATATCTTGTTAATTTATAGTAACACATCCCCTAAAAATTTCTATATAATAATAAGAACATATTTTTTCCTAGTTCAAGTCATTGGAGTTGATTCTACTTTCATAGATATCTAAGAAATTTCCATGAGCTTCAATTTCTAAAACATGTTATTTATCTCATTTCATATTTATTCAAGTTTTGATTAAAATTCTTCTTGGAAAACATCATTTAAATTAAATTCCATTATAAAATTATAAAAAACACATAAGGTATAAATCCACTTCAGGATTCATCTTTTTCATTTTTCATCATGGATTTCGTAACATGCTTACTTTCATTTATATTCATTAAAATAACAACAATATTATAAAATTTAAATAAAATTTAAACAAATAAGTCCTTCCATTTAGTTTGATTCTGTTTTTATAAAACTATATTTATATATTATTTATTTAAGAAAAATATAAAGTGGTTTTTTGTTTCGTTATAGGAATTCTAATTCACCTTTAATTATCATGTAGTGCAGTGAGACACATATTGGTAATGTGTTTCGATTTGTCACACCACACCGAAGATTCATAATAAGAATAATATGTATTCAAGAATTAGTAATTCTATTTTTAATGCTTTCTCTTATACCTCCTAGAAACATTTTTTTGAACCTCTCTTTATTCAAATCCACTATTTGATTTGTTTAGTGAATAATTATATAGTCACAAATTGGATTTCAATCTATAGACCCTGAAATACCAATATAAAACTTCAAAATAGAATCTTCAAAATTTGAAATCTGGATTATCTAAACATACTATTTGTTTTTACATCATTTTTTTGATATTATTTAATTATTTAACTATTTTTATACTTAAAATATATTTATATTCTCTATGATTTTCCCTAAATCATACCATCAACTTATTTCTTCTTCCCCTCATAATTTTTTTTAAAATTTTATATTTGACTTATTATCTATTTTTGATCAAGTAATCAGAAAAATTTGATAAATTTCACTAATAACAATATTTTTATTTTAAAAAGAGGGTTATAACACTATAATTTGGGTAAACATAATTTAAAAATGAATCTACTTGAAAAAATAAAAAAAAATTAGTTTTTAAGAACTATTAAAAACGTATTCTAGATAATTTTTGAATTAAAATTACTATATTTCCTTCATTAAATATACTTAATAAAATAAACATTCCTATATAGCCTTATTTCATCACTCTTATTAATATGTTTTCCTATTGTAATATCAATAATATTTTCCTTATAGTAATGGATTTTATTGAGATGACCTCTAGTTTTTCAAAACACTATTTCCATCTCATCACTATCCTAATCATTTGATTCAATAAGATATTTTACAAATGAATCATACTTAAACATTAATTATTTCTTATATCATATACCATATATATTTTATTTCAAAAACATCTACTACTTAGTTGTTAATTGTATCTTCATTGGTTTTTCTCCATCACTATAATTGTTTCCCTATTATTTACTTATTTTGAAGAAAAATAATTATATTAAATTGATTTATCTATAAAATAAATAAATTCCTCACTCTATCAATATTCATATTCTCATTCCCAATCCAATTCCTAAGGAATAACATCTTGTTTTGAGTGAAATATTGGATTATTAGTTGTATTCTGCATTGTTTTAACTTTATACTAGTTTCCTCGAATATAAAAAAGTGCCACATTATTTATCCAAGTATCTCTTTGGGGTTCATCATACACATATTTTTTCATGATCCATATTGTTTAAATTGTAAGAAAGTGATCTAATTTATCTACAATTGAAGTCATAATAATAATTTTACCATTTTATTTACATGTTCCCTATTTCATTCCATTAGTAAAATAATAAAATTAAATTATTAAAATTCTTGGAATCATCATCAGTATCGGTTTATTCTTCGTGATACCCCTTTGATATAGTATGATTAAGGAATTTAGAATCTCTAAATACATTATAATATTTATGATTTCCTTTCCTACTTTTGGATGGATCCCATTTTATCTCATAGTCTATCAAAACATTATTATTCTTATCAAGGGTCTATTTATTAATTATTTTATCATCATGTGATACGTTATTCTCATAAAAAAAATTACAAAGGTAATATCAATTTCATAAGCATTCAAGAATCCATAGGTGATTACTTTTGACAAAAAATTAATCTAATAATTTCAATAAAGAGAAATAATACCTTATATACTAGTTCATATTATCCCATTTAATTAACCTAAACTTACCTTAAATATCATAAATCATTTCAAGGGATGATAGTAATGAATTTCATTCCCTCCTACTAGCTTAAATATTCTTATTATCAAGAAATGTGTTGATTTTCATAACCATTGTAGTATTTATACCTTTACATGGGATTCCATGAATTTTTAATCAATTTAATAGATGATATAGAACCATCTGGATGAAATATATTTTCTCTGAATATCCAGAATCATCTATTTTATGACTATAAGAAAACCTTCCTTGGATCTAATTGATCATAAGACAATAAAAATAAAATTCCACACTCAAATACACAAGAATATATAGAATTATTATTCTTGATGGAATCCAATGTTGGATATCAATTTATTGATAAATAAAAATATCATTAAGAATATCTCTGCTTGGATACCAAATAATAGGCCCCACATAATAGATACATAATAACTAAGAGTGGGGGTAAATACATGGTTACAAAAACACTAACACTCGATGTGGTTATTCCCATCCTAGTAATGTTATGATCTATATAAAAATTAAAATGTGTGATATATAGGGATATAATTAGAGATACTTTTCAAGAAATATGTATATTTATAAGGGTCACTCAATCATTTTGTATATTGTTTAATCATTTTAGATTAATAATCTAGATCAATACATTCAAGTTCCTTTATTGTGATAATAAAAATTAATAAAACATGGATATGGTCATCTAATATATGTAAAATAATGACACATAACATATTGAAATAACTACATTGTTATTTTACTTCCCTCATTAAGGGAATTAGTGTTTGGATAACTTTCAAAACATTTTTATTTTTCTCAAATTATGCATAATCCTCTCTATAATTCTCTCTGGAATTTTTCATCACATATAACCATGATAATTTACACATGATACATTAAAATATATCACATATATATATATATGATCCCCTCATTGTGTTGGTGATATACATGCCATGGTCTTTTTAACATCTTACTAATTTAAGACATATGAGAATGTATATTACATAAATTTTATTTTTTTTCATTATACAATCATAGTATTATCTCTAATATAAATCATCATATAGTGTAAATAACTATTAAATAATGTCCCACAACTTTGAATCATATCATTAAGCTTTACTGATACTTTTCCTCAATTGTGTAGTACATAAGGATTTTTATTCCTCACCATGGGATACACTGTGCTTATTTTAAACATTAATCGATACAAATAGTATTTAATATTTATGTTATTTTACAATTTCATGTTATTCCTTATTCAACTATTTTTCCAACATCATAAAGTAAATCATGGAATGTCACCATGCCTGGAAATTTTAATGACATTATTACAATGCAAAAATTCACAAACCAACCTATTTTATGGATGTAATGGTGAAGAAAAATATAATCTGCAAATAAAATATCACTATAGATTATGGGTAGGTATTTAGTATCATATAAAAATATAAGGGGTTTTATGGATCCCAAATAGAAGGAATACTATCAATTAGTATGTTTCCATTATTTCACATTTGAAAAATAACCATATTTTTCCTGAAAATGTTTCTATAGAACTTGATTTAATAGTTAATAGATCAACGAGGTGAAATATTCTTATTCAAAAATTCATGAATCGTTGGATTTAGAATTTTTTCCCTTCAATTCAATATAATACATTTTATACCATCCGCTATAATACCCTGATATTACAGAATATAATTTTTCTTAATTATTTCTAGGTTTTTTTCTGTATCCACTAAAAATCTTAACTAGAAATTGGATTGAATCATTAATTATTAAGAATATTTTATAATAAGAAAACACTAGTTATTAAAATTATTGAAATTAGTTAAAAATCATATAATATTTGATTGAAATCACACAATATTTTAAAAAGTTCATTATTCAATAAAATAAATGTTTTATAATTTATTTTCATATAA
The DNA here is from genome assembly GCA_963277665.1 of Viscum album. Taxonomy (NCBI): domain Eukaryota; kingdom Viridiplantae; phylum Streptophyta; class Magnoliopsida; order Santalales; family Viscaceae; genus Viscum; species Viscum album. The sequence goes on from OY728147.1 coordinate 1,247,892,650, forward strand.
TGGATAAATTAAAATTTTTAATTTTTTAATTTTTTTAAAAGAAAGATAAATTTTGAAATCATAATTTCAAAATTAAATTAGCATCATTTTTTCTGAAATAGATTATTTTTATGTGAATAATGATAAAACATTTTTTTAAAAAAATATAATTGTTAGGCCATATTAATTATAAAAGAAACAATAATAAATTTATTAACAAAATAAGTATTTATGTGAAAACATTATGTTTTATAAATATTAATTTGAGCTAAAAAATAATATTTAATATTTTAAAACCTAGGTAACATTTTATTCCAATTTGAAAACAGATTTCAATACAAAATATTAATTAATCATTTTAATGGTAGAAATAGTTTTATATAACATTTTAAGCACTAAAATATTTATTTTATTTATAATTAACCATATTATATCATTAAATTAATGATAGTTTTATTTTTATCCTACACATAAATTTTATGATTAAAAAAATTCTGTTTAAAAAATGGGGTTTTGCCCATCACATATCCTAATTTTAAAATTAAAATTTCCCAAATAGATAAATTTTATTTTATAAAATTTATTCAATATTTTTAATTATTACTTATATTTTATGTTATAAAAATAATTTAATGATTATATATGAAAATTAGTTACTTTAGTAAAAACTATTTGCTGTAGAAAATCAAAAGTTTGGTACAACGAGATACCCAAAGGAGTAAATGGCCAAAATTATCAAAAAATGATTGTATTTGTGTTTTTGAGGTGTTTCTTGAACAATAAGTATCTACAAATTATATTATCCAATTTTATTTTCCATGAAAAATGAAACATGTGCTCTATTAATATTAAATTGATATATTTACAAAAATATCATTATCACAACTTAAATATAGGGCCACTCACAACCCCTTCTAGAACACTCTCAGACATCAGTTTCCAATTGAAACTCTTACGATGATAATTAAATTATTTTAATATTTCACAGAATTAATCGTATATACATAGTAGGTTAACATAATTCCTGAAATTCCTAGAAATCCTCCACAGTAAAACTCAATGATCTAAATGAATGAACTAACCTCTCAACAACTTTGTTCACTTCCTATCACTACCATTCAAATATAATTTTCCCAATATTAATTGATTAATTTATTATTGTTAAATTATATAAGTTGGTATATAGTTTTAATCTTAATTAACCACCTTTCCCCACTTCTAGTAAGAAAAACCAAAAGGTTATTCAGGTGTTTGTGATGATTATAACCTATATAATGTAATGTAACTCATTTTCACTATATATTCATAATAATTTATTTAAATATATTAAAATAAGATTCAAAAACATTAATAATATAAATAATAAAATCATTTTTCAATGAAATGGTATTATGACAACAAACATGTAACAAAACCATATTCATCCATTGATTAAGGTATGTTCTTATTTGTGTTGGTCTAACCACCTACTTGAACAATGTTATAAAATAATATATAAGTAATGCAAAGAAAACATAAATGAAGATATTATATGTTATAAATATGTAAATTATGTTTTTATTTTGGTTCTAAAATGGTATAATTAATATTAAACTCATTGATTAAGATTCCACCTTCTATCTGTTAAAAGTTACTGAAACATGATCATCATCACTTTCATATTCAATGATAATAAGAAACACTTTTAGAATATAATTATAATGTTATAAAAACGTTAAAACCTCAATTATAGTAACTTTTATGATTTTTGAATGATTAAAATTTGGATAATAGTTAATAAAACATTTTTATTATAAAACATGTTAAAAAAGATTAAAAACACTTAATATTTAATCTTTTTAATGAAAAATAATATAATTTAAGAAAACTAATTAAAAGTAGTTTATATATTTATATATATGTGAATTGTTTCCAAAATTTGTGACTTATATACTTATTTTTTCATATAATAGATGCAGTCATTTTATTAGAATTTGGAAATTAATGTACGGTGTTCCTTGGCTCATATTTAATTTCTTGGGATATATTTCTTTATTTACCACCATGATATCACTAATATGGTGTGATTACATAATAATGAATTTATTTTAACATATTTATTTGATTCATGGGGTCTTTATATATATATATATATTTCTCTGTTTTTAAATTGATTTTAATTTAAAATATACCAAATTTAAAGTGGTTTTTTCACTCAAATCCCTTTCCTGAGTTATTGTTCTTCATCATGAACATAGTTATACCATGAATAGTTTATGATCCCTTACTATTTTATTTCATTTTATATTTTTTATATTCTTTGTTATAATAAAAATTTGGATTAAAATATACCTTCTTGATGAATTTCATCCATATAAAGAATTAAATCATTGTGGAAGATAGTTCTCACCAACTATAACAATAGTTTCAACTTCTTATCACCATTTTTATTTTTTCTCCAATGTTAAAATTTATATATGTTAGATCATTTATGAGATATCTCATATGACCATCATATTTTAGTTCCCCTCCATTAAAAATGCATTATTGTTGCTTTTTTTCAATTTTTGATTTCAAATATGGTATTTTAAGTTATTTTAAAAAATAATTTTTATCCTTTAAAAATTAAATGTGTTATATTTCACTACACATTTCTTTTTGATAGAAATTATTTCATATCATGGAAATATTATAGAATTTTTTTAGAGATAACTTTTTCCAGAACAATTTGATCACATTTTGTAATCCATTTTTTCAATTTAATACTCATTTATTGAAGATTAATTTTAAATGTAAAAGTTCTCAAAATGTTTTCTCTTTGCCTTTTTAAACCCATTATATCTTCAAAATGATTCATTATTTTTTCATGATTAAAATTTAAAATTTATAAATGACTTATTTTTAAATTTTAAAATGAACCCTTTTCTTAAAAAACATTTCAATGTAATCATAACTCCATATTTTAATCCTAAGATAAATGAATTCTCCAAAAACACATTTCTTATTTCACTATAATTTTCTCCTAATATAATAAATCATCAATTTAATGGAATTTATTTCTCATCAATAAAAACCTAAAATTTGTTATTAAATAATATTTTTGGGTTAAAGAATTGTTTTTAACCTTTTACATTCTTAAGGTCGTATTTTGTGAAACCATCGTGAATTATTGTGAAACCGATTTTCTTTTCCCTGGTTACTTTATGATATGTTTAATGAATCCTTATTTCATTAAATTTTTTCTTTATGATATAAGGAATGATTTTTTTGTATTTTTACACATATGTATGGATGACTTATTATTGGGTATTTTTCACCCTTTAACATATTAGTTTCTATTTTACGAGATGAGATAATGATGATGAGCGTTTGGATGATGTGGATTATCTTTGTTCACAATATTATGTTTTAGAACATTATGAATTATCTATAATAAAAAGATTGTGTATGAACCATATTTTTTTAGCTATGTTCATAAGATTTATCATTATTCTAATGTTGGATATCTAGTATGAAAATATAGAGCATGAACATGATAATAGATAGCTATAATCACAAGATTACGTTGAACACTAAAAAACACCCATATTCGAAGGGGTAGTTTCTGTGTTAAGAGGGGGTTATAACCCCTATAAAAAATTATATATAGTTATGAGGAACTGATACTAATGGGGATACTATATAATATTAGGTGATGTTTTCATGAACCATAGGTAAACTAAAATGAAATAGTTGAGGTTATTTATATAAAATTGAAACCCCAATAAATGCAGCCCTATTTTTCTAAAATTAGATAATTTGGGGTGATTTCACCAACCATAATTCATTTAAATAATTAGTGGATGTTATCAAAACATGACTAATATAGTCTTAAAAATGATTAGGGTTTATTTAATAACCTCACTTAATTAATAAATAGTTTTGGGCTTTTTTAACTGCCCATAATATTTTCACTTATTTTTAGAGTTCCCCCTTCCCCTGCCTCCATCTGGTTCCACAACGAGCTACCTTCCAGTCTCTCATGTCCCTCCTCTCCTCCTATACCAACTTTGGTATAGTAAAAAAATGACCCTTAACTTAGGTCAGCCTATTACACACTGCTAAATAAATTTTTGAAAATATTATGCATATTTTAAATTTATGTATATTTAGAAGTTTGTTAAAATAAAAATTATTTTCATAATAAATTTAAATATAATAAATATGTATCATGTATATAAATTTTTTAAATTATTTTTATACATTTTTTTTAATACATCTATTTAAATACATACATCTATATTAATATAATATATTTATATTTTCATAACACCACTATAATGTCTATAGTTACATATATTTAATTAATATTATGTATAATTATATTTATTAGAAAATTATTTAAAAAAAACCCAGAAACACTAGTGTGTATTTATATATTAAATTATACATATTTATACATATTTACATACACATATATATACCATATATATATATTACCCAAATATATTATATATGTTATTAATATGATCATAATTGTAATTAATTTCAATTCATGTCCCAACTTGAGGACATTGTGATACTACTATGAATCCTATATAAGATAAGGCTCTAGATGTAGATAAGGAACAACAAATGAAATTTGGGATTCACTCATTAGAATTCAATAATATATCTAGTTTTCTGTATGTTGTCAAAATATCCAAAAAGACCTCTACTAATTCTCAAAAATGTATATGGTATCGGGAGGATCATAGTAAACCTCACAATATTTCAAATAGTGAGGATAAGTTCAACTCTAAATATAACGAATCATTAGTTGATGATGGTGATCAATCATGAATTATTAAAGATCCCTTTTGAGATCTAATTCTTGGAAAAGAAGAATAACTAATGATAGGCTTAGTGGGTTTTATCATTCCGAATTTCAGAATAAAAACTCATAAATGTAAAGAATATTCTAATATAGAAATTACCAATTTCATGAGAGCCTTTTATCTTTTTGTGACTCAAAAAAAAGAGCCCACCCTTCGCCTTATTACTAATAACCCATTTGGAATATATGATGGTGATGTTTTCACGATAACATTTTCTTACAAACATCATATCGATCATGCATATAATGATGTGTATATGATCACATAGAATATGGGGGATTAACTAATAAATCAGATTGAGGAACATGATACAAATTACAAATAAAAATTTAATATGGTTGAAGTCAATCAATAATTTTATCTTCAGACCAATGAATGTATTATGTATAAAATTTTGGAAGAATACAAACTAAATCCCTTATTTTAACTAAGGATATATTCTCGGGAAATTATTTTCCAACTATTGTTGGATTCATGTTGATTTCTTAATTATGGAACTTCATCTCGTAACTAGTTTAGTAGCGACTCAAATTTTATTTTATTTTTCCTTAAGATTCATGTTTTTATTGAAATTTTCCTTGTAATATTTTCATTGATATTTTGGTTGTTTTTTATGGTGGTTTACTTTGGAAAGTGGTTTTTTCCCTAGTGTATCTTAGAGTTTTTTGTATTTTTTTTTTGATTGATCGAATGAGTTTTATGTTTCTTTGTATCAATTTGTAAGATGATATATTTGGAAAACCAATGAAATGAGTATCCCTAACTTGTATTTTTTGTTTGGATTTTCATCCTATTTGAGAAGAGTATTGGGAAATTATCTCCCCAGTGTTGTGAATCCTTAATTACATGATTTTGATGCTTTATTGGATTCCACATGTTGGTTGTTCATTTTGTGTGCATGGCTCCACCTATCATGATCAATTATATATAAGTGTATGGAATTTATTGAATGGTATCTACTTTTTTGAGACCCTGATGATAGGTGTAGCTGGTTTTTTTAAAGAATTGATATATTTATCGTATTTAAGAGAGGAAACAAAGGATTCATGTTTTACTGAAACAAACAAATATTTATAAGGTCGGTCGAACTTATAGAATTTCGATAATTATATTGGTTGTGTAATTTTTTGATCCACCTTTGGTATCATTTCTTATATTTCTTGCACTAGATTTATGTTATTTCATTCTTATTCGTCAATATTTATTGATTTTCTACACTTGATAGGTTAAGTGTACTTTTTTGAAGAAAAAATAATATCCTAATTGGGAATAAATCGTATGTATCTATTTTTTCACCCATTTACCATTACTGAGTATATACATATATGTTGAAGAATTCTTACTAGTTAATCTATAGTTATTTGTTGTTCGGTGAGGTATTTAATATGTGAATGTAGGAATTTCTACATTACGAGGCCTCCAACACATCCTTTTTTGTAACAACAATAAAAAACCACATATTTCTTTAAACTAATGTAGTATAACATCATATGGAATGGAAATATATATACTAACTTAGGAATAATTTCATTGAATAAAACCTAAGTGAGCAATCCTATGTATCATGGTTATTGTATAAATATTAGTTATCGTAGTTAAATCACAACATTTCTATTTTCCCCAATCTTGATACATATGTATGGTGGGTAGTTATATAATTACACCAATCAGGTCTTACACACTATGCTTTCCCTAGATGATAGAGATTAATGATTCTAATGATGCGATCATTTAAACTACCTAATCCCACATGAGATATGCTATGTGTGATAAATAATAGATATAAGGTAATTAGCCGAATTACATATAGATGTTGGGCATATGTTCTGGAAATTCCCGTTATATGCTTAATTAGAACTCAGGCCTCAATAATGCATCCTACAAATCCATGTTGTGGAAGGAATCATATTAATCACTGTTCGTTGACTTCTCCATCCATAGGTGGATGAGGAAGGATGATTAGTCCATGGGAGATATCTGGTCCTGATAGTTTGAATGTTGTATACATGGTAGGTCTTACACATTGGTGGATTCCTATTTAACCTTGGTCATTAGGATGGGGCCCTATCAATCTAGATTATGGTAGTAAATCATGTTCTCGTAGTTTAGTTTACTAGGGATTACACCCTAAGGAAGACCTTATATGTTCGACATATCATTTTATGGTGTTGGTATGGGATTTCAAACTATGGTTTATTTATCATTATAGAGGCTTATGAAGTGAATTATATGACTATTGAAACTCCCTAAGCCTATGTGATATATTATTGTTGTGAGGTAAAGGGGGTAGTGGGTGTCTAATCTCACGGCTTAGGAATGTGAGACTTACATACTGAGATTGCACTTTCGATTCTTTATATAGAGCTTGAGCCTCTGAATATATTCCTACGTATCTTATTGATAGTTGGAATTAGAATGATTATGGATCAATATAATCAGGTCCTTAGAAAGATTCTACCCTTAAATATTGCCAATATAAGGTCATTATGTTCCGATTCATCTTCGTGACATGTCCTTTTTGTTTTAGTAACATCTCTTATTTTCTTTCTAATATGTCCTGTTATCTGCCTGACATTTCCTAGTGAAAAACACATTGACTAGTTTGTTTTGTTTGGAGGTTGTTAGAAGAAATGGTCGAGGATGTCTATATACAGTCATATGATCAGATATGACATGTCAAAGGAGTATCCCACGACCGAGATGACTTGTCTATAGGATGTCTCATTATGTAGGTTTTCATGCAAAGAAGACTTAAAATTATACAAGTGGACTTGTCTAGATGACATCGTCTGACCTAGATGACATGTCCTAGTGTCATTATGACATCTTGGTGGTATCCAAGGAGGGCTTCAGAAGACATGGGTGACATTTCGATAGGGAATCACACTACCTACCTGACTTGCTTAAAAGGTTCCACATGATCTAATTGATATAACTAGAGGCCTTTGAGATAATTATATGCCATGTTCTAGTTTCTCCATATATATTAGAATATATTTATAGAAGTCATTTCAAGTCATTGATGGCAATCTTGGTGGGATTCAAGAATCTTGGATGACTTCCTTTTTTCCACTTGGTCACTTTTCATGGCATGTCTAAAGGGCATAACATGACCCAAATAGAATTTCAATGGCACATAAAATGACTTGAGTGACATTCTATGGTTCTATTGAATGGTAAGAATGAGTTATTTGAAGCACATGGGGATCCAAGAGTTTCCATTCATGTAAGTATCTTATTTTTAGTCATTATTGTATTTTTGTAATTCATATGTTCCATAGTTTTGTCCATGGTTAGTGTGTTTATGTCTCTTATAATCGATTAGATATGTGGGATTTTTATCACAAAACGAAATAGGGGTCCTTATAATGATCTTAAGTGATCACATGGAGGGTATATTCATGATTTTTGATCGCTTGAGATTTTCCCCATATTCTATTTGGTAGAAAACCTTTGCAATCATGATATTGGATGATCTGAGAAATCCACTCCTGATTTTTCGTATGTGATTGACAATCAATCAATTATTATTTCTGATCTATGGGGGAGATATAGTCCTTTATGACGTAGTTTTTCACCACATATTGTGGTTCATATATCATATATTCAAGATGGTATCCTTGGATGATGAGGTGTTATACATTTTGAGAAATACCTCCACTTGTATCGTAGTAATATCTACATTTTCAAGAAAATCCCATAAATGACTCAATAATTAGATTTTGGAAAATTAAAGGGGTATTTATTAATCATGTAAATATTAAATGGGGGTTAATGTTTTCCTAACATGTAAATGGACATTTGTGAGAACATGATGCCTATTAAAATGAATTTGTATGATCTGAGCTGACATGTCTAGGGTCTTCCTTCAAAAAAATATTACTTTTTTAGGTACATCGAGAGATCGATAGGGATTTTAAAGTGGCCCCTAATGTGATAAATGGTTGTTTTATGGGGTTTAGGATCCTTTTCTCATATTATTATCATATCTTCCTCTCACATGAATTTCACTTTATTTCATTTTTTATTTACAAGTTAATATTTTGAGGGCTTTTGATCTCACAATTTATTGTGAGTATAGTTGAAAATAATCACTCTCCCCATTGTTGAAGTGTCTCATAAAAAAATTGGTTTCATTTGTGATTCATGAGATTTATCAATGGCCAAAACTGTCTATTTTCCATTAAAGTCAGTGGGGGAGTGAAATACCTTATTGGCATGTCTGAGGCCCTTCACATGATAAGGGTGAAATATTTACCGACTATTTTGAGGAAAGGTGTACATGTTTCCATGGAATATTTGGTTATTTGTTCACTATATTTGTGATTTCTATGATTTTTATGATAATAATTAGTTCCCAACATTTTGATATTTGTATCCCTATTTTTTTAATGATATTTTGATAGATTTATAGGCATCTTTATATTGGAATGTCACATGATCCATATGAACTCATATGAAATTCATTTCATGATATATGATTTTCTGGGAATCCATCAAATGAATATAGAGATATTGTCAAAGATGAATTTCAATATCTTATAGAATAATATACATGAAAAATGGGTCTATTTTTTGTCCTTTTGATGGCCATGAAATCAGGTGTCTATTGGAGGGTTATATGATCCATGAGTTCTAAACAAATTTATCTTCATTTTCATTGTGGGAAATATAATACCCATATTTAGGTATTAATTATTTTGTAGATTTAATGATGCTCATTTTTCAGGAATCAAAAAATGTCCCCACCCCCTCAGGAGCTACATCTGCTGGCACATGGGCTCACTTATAAGGAAAGTAAATGATTTCTTGAGGATTTGGTACTATTACCAATTGGTATCTTTGTTGATTATTGGTTTTGGGTGGTTTTTTGTTTTTTTTTTGGCCTACTCGATAAATAGTGGGGTAGAATGAGGTTCATTCCCCAAGAAGACAACACTTATAGATTTACTACCTTTCTCTGTTTCATGATCCTTTCACACTGACTTCTCCTAACAACCGATCATGAGATCCATTCACAAGACCTTCACACAAGAACTACTTCTCAAAATCTATTTCTCCCATATATTTTTATATGAAAACTACAAATCTATCCTCAGTAATTGGTTGAAATATTTTTCTATGGTTTCATGGTTATATTGGATTTTTTTTAGATATGTCTGCTCAATCGTATGATACTTCAGAAATTATGTGGATAGTTTAAGCATATCATGATCACATGATCATGAGTCTTATTAATGGTTGATAAATATCCATAGATCCTGTCAGATTATGTGGTTATCATAATTTTCATCACCCAGGTGACTCAGTAATGGTTTATGTGATCATGAATCACTTTGATGATTCACATGATGCATGTGAGGCTGTCATAATTTTATATATTTCCATGAAATGGATTTATTTTTGTATATATGAAATATGAAAAATACTTTTGTTCATATGGATTATTAATCTCATTATTTTTCAAGTATGAATTATATGAATTTTTCTATAAAAATAATGAATCATTAGGATGATATCATAGAATGTGTGGATTCTACTTATTATCATGATATTGTGTCATTTAATCTTAGTATAGTAGAGCTAATGGGGAGAAACTTGGAGACTATCCTCATTGATATTTTCATTTCCATTATAGGTTTTCTCATACCAATGACACTCACATTCTTTATCCATAATCAATATTCATTCCCTCCTCTTGGGTTAAGAAAATCTATAACACCTTCCAAAATAACACCTTGCTTGTGGTATATTATGTTACTAAGGGATATCACATAGATGTGCATATACTAAAGTACATTCCCATATGTATTTAATAGAAAAAATGAAAACCATATTTGAAATATTATATATTCTGGTCAAAAAATTTGATGTCTTCCTCCATCAAATCATTTCGGTAAGTTACCAACAGGGACATTCAATCATAAGGATTTTGTGGAATTGATTGGGGTGGACCTTCTAGGTGAGATACATTTCTTCTATGTTTTATATAGTGTTGGAGTAAATTTGGATGTAAAAGGATATCTTTATCTAAGATACATTCTCTTATTGTAATAAGCATCTGATGAAAGTCATATTTAGTCATTGGAGTCTAGAAATGAAAACATTCCAACTCATTCATGGAATTTTGGGAGTGAATATATTTGATGTGGACAAATTTTTTTGTACACCTATATTCAGTGTCATGTGTTATCAAATTTTTCCTCCATCTTCTGCATGGGTGGGATGACACATAGAGGAATCCTCTCCTCTATTAATATATTATTAGTTTGGAAAAAATAGCCCTCCCAAACAAACCACTTCCCATAAATGATATCCCTCTCATGACATGGGTGCTATATATTATCAAGAAACCCATTATAATCAAGATGATAAAAAGCTGATGGCGCGTTCTACAAAGGACTCACATAGAATGGAACATTATTATTAATATATAGTTTAAGAATGTAAATTAATTAATAGAGATGGGAGGTTATCCCATTTGTTGACTGGTCTATCCAACTGTTCGGTTTCCATTCGATTTACCTAAGTTGGTACATATATTCACCATAAGAAAAACATCTAGTTACAATTTTAAAATTAATAATGGAGTCCTCCATGGAAGGTGGAGCATATTAGTCAATACATCCTTATTTTGGACAAACATTATCACTATATTCACTATGTTTATGAGAGAAAATACCCTTACATGATATCAGGGCGCTATCTAATATTATGTGGGTTTATGAAGTACATGTAAAAGGAAATTAATAAATGAAAATCCATGGTGTCTATAGTGTTCACTTAAATCAATTATTGTTGTGTATCAATGGGGCATGACATATTAAAATAAAGTATCGGGATGTCTGGGATTTTTTGATATGTTATGGCCATTTATCCTTCTGAACATATGGTCCATTTCCAACGGGTGATCTGAATTAAAATGGGGAGTCCATTATTGAGGCATGAGACCATAAGGGGTCACATCATGAGGAGTCTTTTCTACCAATATTGATGGGAACCTTCTATTTTAATGGTATAAATAATGTTAGTTTATCTTCCAATTCTTACGTGTCTAGAAGTAACGTCCTCTATCTATTTATGTTCAGTCTAAAAATAATTTGAACATGGCTTTCCATGTTATGATTATGATTACTGGGGAGGTGTCTCGTGGTGATATAAACCTTCCTCTACATGATGTAGTAATTAGTTTTTCTCGATATTATTATGATTTTTTTATCTACTCATATCATAATAAATAATTATCTAAATGTATAAGGTATGCTTAACAAATTCCACTAGTTTCTAAAGTTACTATGAGGACTGTCATGAAATTGGAATCGAGAGGACCAGTAGTCTCATAGGTACCCAGCAATGAAATTTGGAATCTTCCATTACATTTATTTATTGTAGAAGTTCGATCAGATGTGGCCACATCATAAGTAGTGTATTCGGGGGAAGCCGCATTAGAGATATCATATCCTAATGCATCATGGAAGTAGATTCCTTAAAGAAAATTGAACTCCAAGGCTTAGTTGTGCGGAATCATGTGCCAATCAGAGTTTACTATGGATGGATTTTTTCTTATCACCACCCCTCAGGGTATCACATTAAAATATAGACATGATAAGGTAAGGTCCATCTTTTGATACCTTGATGTAATATAAGAAAGAATCTAGAATTAGGTTATTTATTCACTTCTGGTTCAAAAAATGGTTGTTCCGGGCATGTTGAAAATAGCCATGGATGAACATGGATATCCTATAATAGAGGAAACAAGAATATTGAAAATGATGATATCATTAAATTTTCATGGATAAATTTAAACCATATGGACATACATTGTGTTTTTGTTGATATAATAGGTTCCTACAAAATAGCGGATAGTCCTCCCATCCCCCAAAAGTTCTCTCCATGGTGAAACTATTGGAGATGCATTTAAGAGTGTCCATGGGACTGATGATGGTAGATCCCTAGGTCGACTTCCCGAGATGAGGGTGGTGATTTCTCCTTCTAGAGAAACGACATCACCATCAGCTACTTCTGCAGATATTTCCTTATAAGGGAAGTGAAAAGAAGAATTCTAAATTTTTTGAGTCATCTTATCTAGAACCCACATGTATGTGTGGAATTTCACTATTCTCTTGTTTTGTATTATTCAATTACCACATCGTGATTTTTCAAAAATTTATAGGTCCCCACTAAGCCCGCTTAGAATACCATGTATCCACCCTTGAGGTTTCAAGTGATCATTTAGTTTCTCTAAAAAGCCCTTCGTTGTCAGTCCTGAACCATGAAGAAGTAGAGGTGAATGAGATACTGACTCAACCATGATTAATACCCATTAAATATGTCCTAATGGTTTCTCCATTGGATAACATGATTTGGGATGATAATAATATAGCTATTTATTTTTATACGGGGTTGAACATGATAGAGTCATGTTTTGGAGAAGGTGAATACGTCTTCCAAAATTGGGAACATTGTTTACTTTATTTCCTAACACAGGACATTAAAATGTGTTCGTGAAACACTCAAGTGTAGGGAAATAACTACATATTCATGTATGGAATTGAATATTTCATAATTTCGATTGATGTAAGGGGTGGGTCCTCTTCAACATATGATGGCTTCACAGTAGTATAACTTCCTAGGACACAACAATGATTGTTATGTTTATAACATAAATCATATCCTTTATTTCCCTAGTGATACCATCTGATTTTTCCTTTGGCTAATAAACTCATCCACCCTCTTAATTTCAATTTCCTCAACACAAATCATGGATTTTATAGTCCCTATGCTCTTGTGGGTTATTCAAAATGTATTGACTAATGTACAGGTCATATCTCATATTATATCATTGAGGAATATGAGCACGACTCTTTTTCTTAGTGATATAGTATATAATTAATTCAAATTAATAGGATGTTCCTAGAACAAGGCTATGTATCATGATCCTTTTAAGATTTAATGAAGTGACAAATTTTAGGGTAGATCTAGACCTTGGTTTCGGAGACAACTCTGAAGGGAAAAAGGGTAAGTTGGGTCACCTTTGATATATGTTTACCTCCCTTAGTTATGAGTTTTTTGACTACACCACCAATTGTGCTAGGTTAAAGAAGGTGATCTCTCTAAGAGATCAAAAAATGTCCCATGAATTAATGGTTGTTGTTGTTGAGGCTTTCTCTTTGGTTAATATAGTTATGTATGATTCCTTAAATTAAACTCCATCATGTAAAATGGAGTCGAAAATATTCCTAGAAGTGATCAGTTCGTGGAAGAATGATATTTAAAATATCTTATATATAATATTTTCCCTTCAAGAAAAATTATTATAGACATAGTATGTTCTTTAAATTTCATAGAATTATATTCTGTAGAGGCAAGGGCTCTATGACTCATTAGAGAAGGTAAGACATGATGCAGTTTCTATGGCAGAAAAGTTGCATTAGGTCCCATATTAGAAACCTCTTTTTTCAACTATGCCAATTTTCTACCTATCTAGCTTAGGGGATTTTGTATATCAAGGACTCATCTGAGCACATAATTTGATAAAAATTTAAGTTTTTGAATTTTCATTTGATTGTATATTCCTAGGAGAGACTATGATATGTGGATATTCTTACTTCGGTATTCTATCATTAAATGGATTTTATGAACATTATGTTCATGTTATCTAATCCATTATTTAGTATGTTCATGAAATTTCCTTGATCATATGATATATGAATAATCAGTGATACCCTTTCCTTTCATAATATCAACTAATCTTGAATGCCTATATTTTAATTAATAAAATAGAACTTACTATTCTGGATAAATCGTGATTAATTTCCAACAATATGATATTATAAATTGATATATATATTTAGGTATCTTGATTTCACCTAATTTACATGTGGTAATATTGGGTATAATATATGTACCAGAATGAGAGTGGTCTATAATTTTCCAAAGAAGATAGGCTTAGAGTGAAAAACATGATTTTTGCTGATTCCATACTGTGGGCCTCAAAATCTTTATATCTATTCCATTTTTCCACACTGAATCAAAAAAATTTCTATATTTAAGTAATTCTATATTAGACCATCTATCATTATAGTATTTGGAACTTTATCTTGAACATTCTATTATAATAGTTTAGGATCTTTAATATCGAACCTTCTGTTCTTATAGTTTATTGTATTTTAACTACTACCTTCTATTTAAATATTTTATGTGATTTTATATCATAAAATATTTAATTTAATTTTAATTGGTTTTAGCTCAGACCACCTATTATTATTATTTTTGGTCTTTTAGCTTAGACCTTCTGCAGTTGTAGTTTAAGGACAGTTATCTTGTATCTTATGTTTTTGTAGTTTGATTTCTTTTATATCAGAAAATTTGTTGTTATATTTTAATTCCTTTTATACCATACATATTATATATGAATATGAATTATAGGGAAGTCATTCTCGTTATGTCATGGGAAACCCTAAGGCTCTTTTTTTGGTCATGGAGTTTTTAGGTCACACAAGGTTTGGATTTCCCTTTTTGCATGGAGGTGAATCTGTTTATTATTAGATTAAAGAAATTATGTATTTATATCATGGTCAAACATAGGTATATTTACTCCTCTATAAAGTAGCAGAATGATTTATGGACAAAATATTTGTTGATGGAAAATTATATGTGATTCTGGGTCCACCATGAAAGTTAGAATGTTGATGACATTTTTCATGACCAAACTATTTGACTCATTGAGTATGGTATGAGATAGAAGTGTTTATAATTACTCATAACACCCTAAGGTACTAGGTTCCTATACAATGTTACCATGTAAAACACAGATTTTTGTTCCTTTCATATAAACAGTAGATACTTATGATTAGTTGGACATGTCCCATATGTGTCAGTATCGTGGTTAAACAGAGGTTCCCCAAATATTTCTTGAAGGACATAAATGATTCATGAAGACTCAACAATAAGGATTTTGATGATCAGTATAGAGGATAAACTGTCGAGGAATTATTTCGGCTCCCTAGGGTACCTTATCTCTTAAATTATGATGCTCATGTCCTATGATTATTGGTTTTGAGTAACATCATTTAGTCCACAAAACGGTTCAATAATGGAGTGTCACAAACTTATTTTGAGAAAGACTACAAAACACATAAACATAATGTCAAGGATGAAAAATATTCATCTATAAACTGGTTGTGGAGAATGTAAATAACATTCTAAATAGCTCCATTCTGAGGGATAACATGTGAATATCAAATCAAGAATGGATTAGAATACAATAAGGTGTTGATTTAATCTGTGGTGATGTTTAGGATAACATTGATCAGAAATCCATTTTGCAAAGTAAAATATTTTATTGACGAATATAGGATCTTATGCAAGAGTCACAGCCATACATGTATGGTCTCAAAAGGGTCCCTTAATGTTGGGTATCATTTTCCAATAGATTTTTATTTTTCACTGTGACCATATCCACTCATATCCGGATGTTTGATTTATGTTAAATGTGATATTAATGATTAATTTGAGAAACATATATGTTGTATCACCACCAAATGGACATTTTCTCAGGGTGAGGATATTTGAAAAATCATTAGAGTAACTTTTTCCTAGACCACACGGTTCAGTGATCATAGCATGGATTTAACTAGGACTAAAAATTAGTCCCTATGAGATTTATGTTTGAATTATATACACCATAATTGGTCTCTAAACATTAGATATGAAGTGTTTAGCAAGGGGTTAAATGAATTTTACTAAAAATAACCATATTGGGTTTTTATCTTTATAAGTATTGGGTCTCTTTCCATAGTAGTTTAATGTAATGTTATTTGGAACATCACATGCAAGAGTTTATTGTTATATATATCTGACCAAAGTGTCGGCTATTTAATGTATTGATGCACATGGAAAAAATATAGGGGGATGTTACATAAGATCCAAATTAAGATACTTGTTGTCAATAGCATTCTAACACCCTTATGTGTGGGAGAGGAGAATTTTATAAATCAAATATCTAGGTTTTAAGTGCCTAAGTAATGAAATGGAAAATCATAATGAGGATAACCTAGAAAATATTCAAGTTATTAATTATTCCATGGTGGTGTTAGGCTCATAAGGATTATAAATCCCTCTATACATTGTCTTGGTTTGGCTAGTTTGTAGGTATGATCTCTTATGCATTGATAGCATGGTCACAAAGATTGATCTCTTCTCCTTTCCAATGGGAATGAAATATTTGTCTAAAACTGAGGCTCTAAAAACATTAAGTGTGATTTATGAATTGATGTACATTAAAACATGGAAAAAAACCTCAAAACCTGGTTAACCGGGGTAAGGATCTTATGGATTTTAATAAGGGATGATAATGGGGGATGCTTTGAACATTTTAAAATCATGTAGCAGGACATATTTTTTATGCACAATTAATTTCATGAAACCATGAAATTTTCCTTGTAATGTAGCATCATGTGGTAAGGATTTATCATTTCCCTTGCAGTTTAACATAATACAGAAAGGATGTGGGAACAAACATGAAAAGTTGTGTAAGATATATTACATGCACAAGTAAGAGGTAAACATATCTAATTCATAAATAGGTTATAAGATTTTATGAATCATAACATTTTTAGTTTGGAGTGAATCTATTCATTTGTTTTTGTAGTTGGTCTTGGGATTGGGGATTTTGTAGTAACTATATATCCGAGGATGGAAGGAATCAAGACATACATAGATCATAGAATGTGAAACCCTCTATGAATGTATGACCCATATGAAGATGTGGGCATTATTTCCATTGATTTTTTTGTTACTACTAGGACTGTGGATTTAGTCATCACTACATATAATTTGATTGTATAAATCAAGAAACACCCATTTTTTTATGAACCATGTAGATTAATACTATGTGAGAAGGATATAGGACCCCTAATATGAATAGGGGTATTATTAATAGACCTAGGGATATAAATATATGAATCAATTTTTATCCAATTATAAAATGAAACAAAACATGTTTAGTCCATGAAACAGTTTTGTTTTAAAAAGTTATACCTATACCCAGGGAGGGAGAGTTTTTATGCTTATTTTTTCTTACTAGACCTAGGGTTAGAGATTCAGGTGTCATTACATATGATCTGATTTCAAGAATAAAATCACAAATAGTTGTTTAATGGAGGTTTGGAATGATACCAAAACCAATTATAGTGGTCCTATTGGATGATTTTAACATGATTGTCGAATTATTGGTATCCCATAAGGCTTCAACTGTGTTGTTTAAATTCATGTTGTGAGGAATCATGATATGTCTTTTATGGTCTTGCATTCAGGACCATGAAAATCTGATAATGAGCATATATTCATTGTTCTTGGAGGAATCCCTTTTTTAAATTCCTATTATCATGTGATATATTCTTAGTAAGAGAAACAAATATTGAAGAGGGTTCATCTCACTATGTGGAGGGCATTATGAATTGGATAGGGGAACTTTTTATGATGGGAAGTTGTATTAAGAAATAGGATTCTGGTTTTTGTATGTCTCTAATTGGAAAGAGAATAAGTCCATAAAATGTTTTAGAAACTCATTTAATTTAGTGCCATGTGGTAAGGAAATCTTCTATGAACATTAACTTCATACTATGAGGATGTTGGTATTTTGTTGTTAATAAAGAAGAATATATTATAATGGAGTACATTTATATCATTCCATGTAGACATTTCCCATTAATTATAACATCACGATGTAAGGACAAGGATCACACAATGTCAAAGAAAATTAATCCTGCATCTAGTCCCAAGAATATTGGTTAATGTGTCATTATGTATCTTTTGATTTAATGAATCGAGAAACATGTATTTCATAGACAAGGATATTCATTATGTGGAGATGACTCTCTTTTAGGTACAATGTAATTCCAACCTTCGTTCATAAAAATAGAGCCCATGTGTGATGATTCACTAGTTAGATGGTTCATTCATTGTAGTTTAGAATTATGGGATGAGTATTTATTTTGTTAAGTTTAATGTCAGGTGATAAGGGTCTATTGCATACATTTTAACTTCATGTTGTTAGGACACCTGAAACATTATAGTTATAACATATTACTATAAGGATGATGGTTAATGGTTGTGAATGAAGACAAACCATTTGGGGATTTTGAAAATCTTATGTCATGTAGTGAAAATGTTATCCATATAGTGTAAAATCATGTGTTCATGACTTAGGATGAATTTCAATTTATCATCTTTCTTTCAGGATGTTCTTTGTACAATTTACCCTCATGTGGTTAGAGAATAGGATGTTGATTAGTTTATAATCATGTGGTGAGGATGAGAAACAAAAATATTAATTTCATGTTTTCAAGAGGTAAGATATTATGCAGTTTATTTTCTTTTAATTAGGATAAGATGCAAAAAAATAAACTAAATTTCTTCTGGATGTAGGATAATGTGAAATTTATCATCATCATTCATATACTAGAGGTTGTTGATGGTATATTTTAATATTAACTCTTATTAATCCTCGCACTGGTGGTGGAGGGGGAGTTTGACAGATTCCCCATCCATTATATACAGTGAGTAGGATCCATTGGGGTAGACACTGTTTATTATATAAGACCCTTCATCGTTGGGTTCTAGATTTTGAGGCTTTATTCATGGTATCATTGGGGGTCTGAGAGACAACACCAGTTTTCCTTTGAGTAATAAATGGAGATAGAACTTTTTATCGAAGTCCCATTTGATTTGATTATGAAATAAGTCAAGGTTTTTCAATGTACGTATCCTGCCTACATCGATATTATGTAGATAATTAAGAAACTTTTTTAATTTCTCATCATCAGATTTTTTCATTAAATGGATATTTAATTTGGGGAAAACCTAAGTTATATGGTAGGTTACTCCTTGGTCCTACACACCAAGGTGTAATGAGTTTCTTGTGTTGTAGTATGTGTAGTGGAATATTAAACCCATAAATCATAAAAAAAAATTGTTTGGTTGGGACATTTTCTTTTGAATCACCATATCATTGATTAGTTTTTACAAGGTCTGGTTGAAGCCCACTATTTTTCAATTTTATGTCATATGATATTGTGATGAGTTAATGGACATGATGTAGTACTCCATGTACAATATCTTCAACGTCATATGAAATAATTTAGTGTCATTGTTCTTTAATATATTGAAAGAAACCCCAATACTGGTGATGATATTTGACATTATGAAGGTGATTAAATTCTTCATCTCAAATTTCTTTAGAGTTGTGGACTCATCAAATTTGTTGAAGAATCCAGTACCATTGTGGATGTATATGAACATCTTATATATTGTTAGGGGATATGGTCCCACACCCTCCATTACTCATAATGAACATGTAAAAAAATATTTATATATGTGTAGAAATTTTGGGTGTGTGTGAATTTGTTTGTAGGATATGGCATGAAAAAAATTCCCTTCTCAATCCCACACAATCATGTATGATGTTTTGCAAGTAGTAATCCAACCATCATATTTGGTGGGAGATCCTGGTCCTAGAATTATTACTACATTATCTTGCTTTAACTTCTTTATTCGTAGTTTGAATCATCCTTTTTACTATGCATTTGAAGTGTATTATGTAAAATCCCCTCTTTAAGCGACATTTTGGCTCATTTGGACCATTATGCAGGGAACATTCCACTACACAATAATCAATCTATTCCATTCTATCTTGTTTAATCAGGAGTTTCCCATTATAGACATAACAAATTATGGGATCCAACCATATAATGGTGGATATTGGTTTATCACTCCCAAGGGTGGTGTTGGAAAATTTTATTTTTTCCATAAAATAGATGATGATCAATGAGATAATTATTTGATGTGTTATATTGAGTATTGATTTCTCATGATCATGGTAGTCCACGACTGTGGATACATTAGCCAATGCATCAGCACAATCATTCTTTAAATGGTTAACATTATGCAATGTGGTATCAGAAAGTTAATTTTGTCATTATTCCCCTTACATACACAATGCGAGGGTCTAATACTTCATTTTTTATGACATAATATCAATTATTATTATTTATCACAAGTATTGATTCCCATTGGATATTTAGGAAGGATGTCATCAGCATTTGTCATAGCTATAAGATGGTGATGAGGATATATTATTCAACCTTCTTATTTGTGTTGCCTCCATAAAATGACAAAGTTTAGGGAAATTTTGATATGTTTGTAAAAAATTACAATCCAATATCCAACATGATTGAGATTTGGATTTCCATCCTTTTTCATATAGGTCATTAGAAGGAGCCATCAGAATACATCTCATGTGAATGGGGAGTGTCATGTATGTAGAAAATGTCCACATCATTGAGTTTAGTGTCCACTAGTGTAATTTTAATGGTGAGATCTTCTACAAGGAAATTTGCTCGGAAATATCATTTTAGAGACATATGTGACATGGATTAGATGTCTGATTGATTCAGAGTGACTACCATTAGGCTGGAAACCAAGTCAGATTCAGAAAACCACAAACATACATGAGCTGATCATTGAGATGCTATAGGGACTTCATGGTTTTGTAATTAAGGCCACATCTTCTACACTGAAAATATGAGTGTGGTGCAGTTCTTTTCGAAATCCACATATCAGGTCGTAGTACCTAGAACTCTTATGTATAGTTAATAGTTACTTTTATCACTCCCCACAATGTTCCTTTGTGTAATGAGGCCACCAAGTGAGCGGTCCATGGATGACACATAAAAGATGAGTTAATTTGTTTCCAACTAGGGCATTAAGAATAGTGGGTGCAGTGAGTACTGTTTGAGTATTTTGAAGGCTTCATGGAAGAATCCATCCCATTGATAAGATATTACCTTCTTCATTATCTTGGTGAAAGGGAGATATTCTCTAGCCATGTTGGATATGAAATGTCCAATATAGGCATGGTTCCATTGGATTCCCCATAGTACATTGATATTCCTAGCAGTCACATTACTAAAATATAACTAGTTTCAAAGAGTCTGAATAATATGACATGAGGGATTAACATGATGATGTGGGACATCTCTAATGTTACTCAAAAAGATAATTTTAGCAGATTCATCTTCAGAATATACTGTCGCAACTTTTCTAAAATTGTTTGAATATCTATGAAGTGATCACCTCACTATCAGGATTGGATAATCTAGTCATCAATGTTACATTTAGGTATTCTTAGAAATAAGGGCTTGGAGATATTATTAATGGAATGTTGATAAAAAGAGAGAAAATTCCATATGTTAAACGGTGTGGTTTGATAGAAATATATCATGTAGGCTGCTCTAAATGTCATGACTTTTTCATATTCAGGGGACATATTTATCTGATTCTACCATGAATACCTTCTCATGAAGGGAAGGGAATGAAAGTAAACAGTTTCATCAACCAAGAGTTATTTTATTGGTAATGGGAAATATTTCTGTTTCAATTATTGATTTAGTTCCACGAAATTGATTTCAACCATAATCTACACATTATATTTATTGATGAGAATGATAATGGAAGGTCATATTGGGTATTTTACTTCTTGGGTAAAGATGTATTTGACCAATTTATCAATGTTTACCTCTACATATATATCAGGGGAGGTTTTCATCATCCTAGATACCATCATGTAGCCTCAAGGTTTATCAGGTAAGATGAGATACTGTGTAGCCACATACGGATTCAGTCTAGGCATTTCCAAACTACTCTAAGAGATCACATGTATAAGGCCCCGGCCTTAAACCTTACTTATTATTGAATTAAATTAATAATTCACATTGTGGATTTTTTCAGGTTTAGAGTTTTAGAGAATTAGGACATAACTATTACATCTCAAAAGATTAAAAAGTAGAAACTTATACTAAGTTTCCATAAAATAAAAACTCTTAAAAAGAAACATGTCTAGTTCCATGTTTTAGGTAGAAAGACTTTCCCTTGATCCCATACTTGACCCTATTCCACATTAAGTCCTGTGAAAAACATTTCCAAAACATGGGATGAGCATTAAAATCTCAGTAAGGGATACACAAAGAATGAAAACTGTTAGTTTTTCAAAACAACAAGTAAACCATGTATACTTTATCAAAGTAATACTTTTAACCTTTTCAAAGTAGTAAAAACTATTCACTGAATAAAAGTTCATTACTTACCCTTCTGTAACCAAAATATTACCATAAATCCCATATAAAGATCACATAACATATAAAGGTAACTTGGGACATAAACATACTTAAGTGGAATACCCATAAGGTCGACTTCCAAACATATCACTTAATGGAATATCCATTCGGCCAACTTCCATACATACATAATGGAATAGCCATACGGCCGACTTCCATACCCAATGCATTGGAGGTTATAACGTAACCACCCGTCCTGGTATTCACGGCACCACCTGTCATATGGTTTATCACGTAACCACCCATAAAATGTCCAAGTACCACCATTACACATAAAATATTGAAAATATAAACATTTCATTTTCAATCATAATAAGTAATTCCATGATATTGAATTAATTAATCCATTTTCAAAAATCATTTAAAATAGATTTTTGAATCAAAGTTTCCCATACCAATTTGAAGCTTTTATTGGAATTATAATTTTAAAACATTAATTTCCATATAAATAAATGCTGAAACCCATTTTGAAAACATGTACATTAAAGATAAATATTTAGAATAATAAATCTTTAAAACATTTAAAACGATATTTTTGTGAAAGAGTTTTTAACAAAATCAGAGACTCTTGAATACAAATAATAACGGAATAACATTTAATCCGAACATTATAATATCATGAGAATAAAGGGATTCATGATATAATATGTCAATGGACAGTATACACACCATATAAGAGTGAATTGGTGCATAACAAAAATTAAGTCTCAAAAGAAATGTAAAATGAGATGAAATCCATTATAAAGAAGGTATCCTTAAATTATGGATAAATCAATCTCATAATTATGTGTGACAAATATAAATACACCCAATATAAGTGGATATTAAGTGTAAAAAAATCGATTCTTATTCACACATATTCAAAGGATGACATATTCAATAACTACATGTTGAACCCAAAGAAATCGAAATTGGGTTAAGAAGTTCCCTTGGTAAAATTCGACAGCCTAACGGCGTCACATAAAATTTTACAAAAAGGGTTGATGAGAGAGATAAAGGGGATCTCATCACTTGGACATAAAATTTACATAAATAAGGATATAGAAGAACATATCCCAACATAATAGTATTTGAATTAAAATACATAACAAAAGAAGTCTTTTAAAAAAAGAGGGTGAAAGGTCCCCTTACCGAGTTGGGTAACTTTAGAAAAGTACACCCTATGGAAGAAGGGTCATAAAATGAAGATGTAAATACCCATAAATGAAATTATACTACACAAAGTTTATAATAATGGGCATTACATACACCACTCAAAGGAAATAGTGGCAAACATAGCATAAATTTCACGGGAATAAAAGTGAGATGAAAAATCCCTTATGAAAACTCGGTAGCCTAACGGCGCCACTTAAAACTTCCAAAAATGGATTTATGAGATCAAATAGGGTCTCAAATAATGTGAACATAATAATTAAAGTATGAGTAATAAAAAATAACATCCCCAAACACAATAAATATGGGCTTAAAATAAATGACATAAATGAGAGTACTTAAAAAGAAATAGAGAGGTTAGATCCCTTACGAAAATTCGGCAGCCTAACAGCGCCACTCAAAACTTCCAAAATGGATTGATGAGAGAGAATACAGTCTCTCATCATAAAAATTACAGTAGTAGTAATATAAAAGAACATCCCAAAAACAATAAAGATGAGCTTAAAAGGAATGACCTAAAAGATTGTACTTAAAAAGAAAGAGAGGGGTAGGGTCCCTTACCCTAAGTCCAACTTGTCTTGTTCGTTTATTTATATTCCTGAATAATAAACTTTGGTCAATTTATAATTTCTTAAGGTCCTCCGATAAATATTATTATTCAGTTCATATCAAATATTTTAATTTTATAATAATTGGTTAATAATATGAGTTCATATGAGACGTTTTTGTCGATGTTTGGTACATGAGTCAAAAATTGAACTTGTTGGAAAATAATTTTCCTTGTAGTTATAGGTACATCATATCCAGAATAGTATTGATGTTTTAAATATCATATATATCCAGTATATATTTATTTTATACTATTCCATATCATTTGGAGATAAAAATTAAAAGCACCGTTCATGGAGACGGTAGGCCGTACGTACGCATGAACGCTACTTTCATTTTTTGTAATATTAATGGAATTAAAACAAAATGAGAGATATATATATATGTTATAATTCCAGAATGATATCCATAATTTATATTTAATATATTACATATATATCCATTATATATATGTACTTATAATAGTACATAACATTTTGAGATATGAAATGAAATGTACCTTTCATGGAGACGGTAAGTCGTACATACGCATGAATGCTACTTCCATTTCTATTTCATATTTAATGGAATTAAAACATAATGATACATAATAGTATTTTAATTACAGTATGGTATCATATATAATATCATTAAATATATCCTTTATACATACCACATATGGTATTAAAGAATCAAATCACTTTGAGGGGGTGGTAGTCCGCACTTCCTTAAATGAAGATATCGCGTTTACCAATAATGGAAACCATAAAGGTATGCCATAAATGAAAAATACATAATATTAAGTAAGACATAAACATATTATATATCATATATAAATATAGTGTCATATTAATGGACACCTTTGAAGGTGTTATAAGAATGTTGAACAATCATCATTTCGTGAGGCAGAAATTCGCCATCCACAGAAACAGTATGTTCATTAACCATTAGATGTAGGTGTGTGTAATTGTAGCTCGAATAATTCTTATAAAAACATCCTAGTATATTGAAGATACTGGATTTGTTAAAAAATAAATGAATAAAAAGAGTTTAGGGGTTGGAGAAGAAAAATAAAACAAAAGGACACAAGTGAAGAGATTACCTAAAAAATCAGGTAACTCCCTTTGGTTTGAGCTCAAAGGCTTCCTTGGAAAGGATTCTGCCCAACGTGAGGATTCAAGGAGTAATATAGGTATTTGGAGAGACAAAATGGGCAGGGTTTGTCCGACCCAAAGGCTTTGGAAGTGTGGGTATGGTGGTAGAGGTGGGGTCCTTTTATAAGATGAGAGGAGGGGCACTCTTGGAAAGTAAGGAAATGTTACTTTATTTTAGAATTAGATTCAGATTTCATGGTCCCACATTGATTTATTTTGAGTATAAGGTGATAAGTGTTCGAAATCCACCCATACAATATTTTTTGGACATGTGTAGGTCTTATATTTTACATTATCTTTCCATTTTATTTAAATCGTTAAATAATTAGGTCATCACTGCATCATCATGATGTCATAAATAATTTAATTTATTTAATGTCTAAAAATTATAAGAAAAATACTATTATGTCGGAAATCGTTTTATCTTTCCAATTACTATTTATAGTAAAATATCTGACCTGTATAACCCCATTTAAAAATTATTCTAGTAAAACAACTCATGTTTGTGTCATTTTAATTTTAACATTAAATAAAAAGGTATTTATGTCATTTTCCAAACAAAGTGGCTACATGGGGTCCCCAAGTTGACCCATGGATTGTCTTGGTCGGGCATGACTCATCCCATTAGGGTAGGACATGTGTCTAGGTCATTTCATATTATTAAAACATTATTTTTACAATAAACTACACTAATTACCTCTAATCGCGATTAAAAACATAATAAGTTACTATTCACCAAAAAATTATTTTAATCCCATTGAACCGCATTTTACTTCTTAATGACAACCATGTATGTCCGATTTTTGAAATTCAAAACACAGAGGTGGTAAAATTTCATTTAAACGGAAAATCAGTTTTTATAAGTACCACTTAGTGGTTTCACTATTCATCGAAAATTGAAGTTTTTCAGAAAAATACCAAAGCTTCACCCTAAGATATATTTGATATTCGGGATTCAAAAATGATGTCTATTTTAAAAAATTCAAAACATATTAGTTGCATTAATTAATTTAATAATTAATTCCCGCTGTCAAAGCAAATATCGTGTTTTTATGAAACAATAAGTATCAAAAGATTGACACTAGTTTCAGTCCAATTTCAAAGTGATATTAATTCCAATGACCGCTATTGGATTAAATGGTAAAAATATATTCTAATTTCACTTTAAAACCAATTCAAAAGATAATCTAATCATATAAATAGATTAGATTAAAAAGAGGTTGTGAATTAAAATACAACATTTTTCACTATTCATTAAAAATTGAACTTTTTCGGAAAAATACCAAAAAATTACACAAACTAAATTTTGATGTCGAGATTATAAAGAAGAATTTTTTTTGTCAAATATAACACATAAAATTGTCAAAAAGTGGATTTAAAGGAGGTTCGTCATCAAAAGGCTGTTAATCGACCTTTTAAAGAATATTAGATTGTTTACTCTTAAAATTGGATTCATTCACATTTTTAATCCTCTAACATTTGCTGTAAAAAGTAAAAAATATTTTACAAACATATATAATCATTTTTTAGTTATTTCTTGTCATTCCCTCCATTACAATGGCTAGGCGTTAACTACCATTTAAAATAATATCATTTTATTATTATAGTGCAACGTAAGATTTCAAAGGAACTCGTTGTTGCGTATTGTGTAAGCCATCAAGCATAGCGTTCCCTTTAAATTAATATTGAAATTTTATTCAAAAATAGGTATAAATATAAAAATACTATATTCTTTACTTACCTGGGGTGTTACATCCTTCCCCCATTTTGGGAATTGCGTCCTCGCAATTTTTAAATTGGGCTTGGAAACATCATTGAATGTCCCACATCAGAACAAGAGTTGGTAAAACAATCACTTTAAAACAAAGAAAGAGTATTACAAAGGTCACCACAGTTAACCTATACTAGGATTCCATGTAGGAAAACATGGACATGGAGGAAAAAACATAGGGTCATGTTCTGAGGGAGAGTGATAGTAAATATGTTTAGGAGAAAGTTAACCACAAGAAAATCACAAACTTGTGATGGGTTAAATGGTATTCGATTCCCCAGTAGGAAATGTTAATAGACAACATTTGTGTTTTAAGTTACTTTTTATTGAGGAATTTATTCATAAGGAAACATAATCACGTATCATGTTGACATTCAACTTTTATTAGATTCCTTACACAAACTCATATTTTCTCCAAAAGACAAGTATTTAGGAAGACTTGTTCACATTAAGAGTACTATAATCAACTTCTTTAGAGTCACCTAATCCACAAAAGAGAACTATATACTTCACATGTCTTTAGACTTTATCCAAAACCAAAACCAAAAAGGATAGTACAAGATCAGATAATCCATAAAATGATAACCCTTTATAAAAAGAAAATCTATTCTTAATCTCCAAAATTTGTCCAACAAAACCCAAAGTTCAACTAGGACCATTAGATAAACAATTTGTCCATAAAATTCTTCAAAGTAAACCAAACTAAGATTGAAACCCAAATATTTGAAGGATTTACTCACATAGACTTTCAAGTTAAATCATAACA
This sequence comes from Viscum album, assembly GCA_963277665.1. Taxonomy (NCBI): domain Eukaryota; kingdom Viridiplantae; phylum Streptophyta; class Magnoliopsida; order Santalales; family Viscaceae; genus Viscum; species Viscum album. Next base: position 1,247,921,071 of record OY728147.1, read on the forward strand.
TTTACCTCCAAACAACATCGGGTGCTCTTAATGTCTCATATTGAAAAGTAATTATCCTAATCACATATCCTTCATGATAGGTTAATAAATTTTCATAGATATCCCAAAATTAACTTAATCTTAATTCATAAAATCATCTAACTAAAAAAAATTAGTCAAACTAACTAAGGACTGCACGTAGTCTAGTGGTAGGCGATAAAATACCAGTCGCACTTTAGTTGTGGGTTTGATTCCCACAGCTTTGTCCGACGCGACGGGTTGTCACACGGTCTGTGTGTTGTCCTTTTTCCAAACTATATAATTCTCAAATCATTCCCCAAAAAGAGATAAAATCTTCAAAAATAACCATAACATAATTTAACCTCAATTTTGTCTCATTCCTTTCACTTTCCATCATAACATATAATAACCCATAATTACCTCAAAAGTAAGGATCATATAATCTCTAATGGTTACATTTGTAATTATTACCTGAACTTCCACATCGATTCGTCATCTTGTACATGATGCATTACAGAACATACCAAGGTTCAAGTGGTTGATCATGACTCCTTGATAGTTGGTTTAGAACAACCACGAGTTTCCTCATTGAATCCCCCATTTTATCTAGTATCTTAATCAGAGAACCACCACAATTTCCTTCAAACCTGTTGTCTCTTTGGTGCCTGCTAGATCCATCCATTCACTAAAAACAGAAATGTCAGTGTGATTATATCAACAAAACCATCATGTACTAATGAGAAAGGTAAACACTAAGATATACTTATTCATTCACTTTATCTAAAACTAGGACTCTTTCTGAAATCCTAACCATTTTGGTAATGTCACTTATGCTTAGAGAATACCCTAACCTATAAATTTATATATACCGACCTCTAATACCAACTATAAGGCCCCGGCTTTAAACCTTACTTATAATTGAATTAAATGAATAGTACACATTGAGGATCTTTTCAAGTTTAGATTTTTAGAGAATTAGGACATAACTATTACATCTCAAAAGATTACAAAGTAGAAACTTCAACTATGTTTCCATAAAATAAAAACTCTTAAAAAGAAACATGTCTAGTTCCATGTTTTAGGTAGCATGACTTCCCCTTGATCCCATACTTGACCCTATTCCACGTTTAAGTCTTGTGAAAAACATTCCAAATACTTGGGATGAACATAAAAATCTCAGTAAGGGATACACAAAGAATGAAAATTTTTAGTTTTTCAAAACAAAAAGTAAACCATGTTTACTTTATCAAAGTAATACTTTTCACCTTTTCGAAGTATTAAAAACTCTTCACTGAATAAAAGTTCATTACTTCTGTAACCAAAAGATTACCATAAAACCCATATAAAGATCACATAACATATAAAGGTAACTTGGGACATAAACATACATAAGTGGAATAACCATAAGGTTGACTTCCACACATATCACTTAATGGAATAGCCATTCGGCCAACTTCCATACATACATAATGGAATATCCATACGGCCGAATTCCATACCCAATGCATTAGAGGTTATAACATAACCACCCGTCCTATGTTTTATCACGTAACCACCCGTAAAATGTCCAAGTACCTTCATTACACATAAAATATTGAAAATATAAACATTTCAATAACAAAATTTCATTTTCAATCATAATAAGTAATTCCAAGATATTGATTTAATCAATCCATTTTCAAAAATCATTTAAAATAGATTGTTGAATCAAAGTGTCCCATACCACTTAGAACTTTTATTGGAATTATAATTTTAAAACATTAATATCCATATAAATAAATACTGAAAACCATTTTGAAAATATGGACATTAAAGATAAAGATTTATAGTAATAAATCTTTAAAACATTTAAAACGATATTTTTGTGAAAGAGTTTTTAACAAAATGAGAGACTCTTTAATACAAATAATAGCGGAATAACATTTAATCCGAACTTTATAATATCATGAAAATAAAGGGATTCATGATATAATATGTCAAAGGACAGTATACTCACCATATAAGAGTGAATTGGTTCATAACAAAAATGAAGTCTCAAAAGAAATGTAAAATGAGATGAAATCCATTATAAAGAAGGTATCCTTAAATTAAGGATAAATCAATCTCATAATTATGTGTGAAAAAATATAAATACACCCAATATAAGTGGATATTAATTGTAAAACAATAAAAGGTTATTCACACATATTCAAAGGATGATATATTCAATAACTACATGTTGAACCCAAAGAAATAGAAATTGGGTTAAGAAGTTCCCTTGGTAAAATTCGATAGCCTAACAGCGTCACATAAAATTTTACAAAAAGGGTTGATGAGAGAGATAAAGGGGATCTCATCACTTGGAAATAAAATTTACATAAATAAGGATATAGAAGAACATATCCCATCATAATAGTATGTGAATTAAAAGACATAACAAAAGAAGTCTTTTAAAAAAAGAGGGTGAAAGGTCCCCTTACCGAGTTGGGTAACTTTCGAAAAGTACACCCCACGGAAGAAGGTTCATACAACGAAGATGTAAATACCCATAAATGAAATTATACTACAAAGAGTGTATAATAATGGGATTTACATACTCCACTCAATGTAAATTGTGGCAAACGTAGCATAAATGTCACGGGAATAAAAGTGAGACGAAAAATCCCTTATGAAAACTCGGCAGCCTAACGGCGCCACTTAAAAATTCCAAAAATGGATTTATGAGATCAAATAGGGTCTCCCATAATGTGAAAATAAAAATTAAAGTATGAGGAATATAAAATAAAATCCCCAAACACAAGAAAGATGGGATTAAAAGAAATGACATAAATGAGAGTACTTAAAAAGAAATAGAGAGGTTGGATCCCTTACGAAAATTCAGCAGCCTAACGGCGCCACTCAAAACTTCCAAAATGGATTGATGAGAGATAATAGGGTCTCTCATAATAAAAATTACAGTATTAGTAATATAAAATAACATCCCAAACACATGAAATATGAGCTTAAATGTAATGAGATAAATGAGTGTACTTAAAAAGAAAGAGAAGGGTAGGGTCCCTTACCTCAAGTCCAACTTGTCTTGTTCGTTTCTTTATATTCCGGAATAATAAACATTGGTAAATTTATAATTGCCTAAGGACCTCCTATAAATATTATTATTCAGTTCATATCACATATTTTAATGTTATAATAATTGGATAATAATATGAGTTCATATCAGACGTGTTTGTCGATGTTTGGTACATGAGTCAAAAATTGAACTTGTTGGAAAATAATTTTCCATGTAGTTATAAGTACATCATATCCAGAGTAGTATTGATGTTTTAAATATCATATATATCAAGTATATATTCATTTTATACTATTCCATATCATTTGGAGATAAAAATTAAAAGCACCGTTCATGGAGACTGTAGGTCGTACGTACGCATGAACGCTACTTTCATTTTTTGTCATATTGATGGAATTAAAACAAAATGAGATATATATATATATATGTGTGTGTGTTATAATTCCAGAATTATATCCATAATTTAGATGTAATATATTAGATATATATCCATTATATATATGTACTTATAATAGTACATAACATTTTGAGATATGAAATGAAATGTACCGTTCATGGAGACGGTAAGCCGTACGTATGCATGAATGCTACTTCCATTTATATTTCATATTTAAAGGAATTAAAACATAATGATACATAATATTATTTTAATTAGAGTATGGTATCATATATAATATCATTAAATATATCCTTTATACGTACCACATATGGTATTAACGAATCAAATCACATTGAGGGGGCGGTAGTTCGCACTTCCTTAAATGAAGATATCGTGTTTACCCATAATGGAAACCATAAAGGTATTCCATAAATGAAAAATACAGAAGCTTAAGTAAAACATAAAGATATTATATATCATATATAAATATAGTGTCATCTTAATGTCCACATTTGATGGTGTTAGAAGAATGTTGAACAATCATCGTTTCGTGAGGTGGAAATTCGCCATCCACAGAAACATTATGTTCTTTAACCATTAGATGTAGGTGTGTGTAAGTGTATCTAGAATCCTTCTTATAACAACATCCTAGTATATTGAAGATACTGTATTTGTTACAAAATAGATGAATGAAAAGAGTTTAGGGGGTTGGAGAAGCAAAATAATACAAAAGGTCACAAGTGAAGACATTACCTTAAAATCGGGTAACTCCCTTTGGTTTGAGCTCAAAGGCTTCCTTGGAAAGGATTATTCCCAACGTGAGGCTTCAAGGAGTAAAAGAGGGATGTGGAGAGGCAAAATGGGTAGGGGATGTCCGAGCCAAAGGCTTTAGAAGTTTGGGTATGGTGGTAGAGGTGGGGGCCTTTTATAAGAGGAGAGGAGGGGCACTCTTGGAATTTAAGGAAATGTTACTTTATTTTAGAATGAGATTCGGATTTTAATGGTCCTACATTGATGTGTTTCTAGGATAAGGTGATACGGGTTTGAAATCCACCCATCCAATAGGTTTTGGACATGTGTAGTTCTTAGATTTTACATTATCTTTCCATTTTATTTAAATCGTTAAATAATGAGGTCATCACTCCATCATCATGATGTCATAAATAATTTAATTTATTTAATGTCTAAAAATTATAAAAAAAACTATTATGTAGGAAATATTTTTATCTATACAATGATTGTTTATAGTAAAAAATCTGACCTATATAACCCCATTTAAAAATTGTTTTAGTAAAACAACTCATGTTTGTGTCATTTTAATTTTAACATTAAATAAAAAAGTATTTATGTCATTTTCCAACCAAAGTGGCTCCATGGGGTCCCCAAGTTGACCCATGGATTTTATTGGTCGGCCATGACTCATCAAATGAGGGTAAGACATGTGTCTAGGTCATTTCATATTATTAAAACATTATTTTTAGATCAAACTACACTAATTACCTCTAATCGTGATTAAAAACATAATAAGTTACTATTCACCAAAAAAATTATTTTAATCCCAATGAACCACATTTTACTTCTTAATGACAACCATGTATGTCGGATTTTTGAAATTCAAAACACAGAGGCGGTAAAATTTCATTTAAACGGAAAATCAGTTTTTATAAGTACCACTTAGTGGTTTCACTATTCATCAAAAATTGACGTTTTTCAGAAAAATATCAAAACTTCACCCTAAGCTATATTTGATATTCCATAATAAAAAATGATGTATATTTTACAAAATTCAAAAAATATTAGTTGCATTAATTAATTTAATAATTAACTTCTGTTGTCAAAGCAAATAGCGTGTTTTTATGAAACAATAAGTATCAAAAGATTGACAATAGTTTAAGTCCAATTTCAAAGTGATATTAACTCCAATGGCCACTATTGGATTAAATGGTAAAAATATATTCTAATTTCACTTTAAAACCGATTCAAAATATAATCTAATCATATAAATAAATTAGATTAAAAAGTGGTTTTGAATTAAAATACAACATTTTTCACTATTAATTAAAAATTGAACTTTTTCGGAAAAATAACAAAAAATTACACAAAGTAAATTTTGATGTCCCGATTCTAAAGAAGAATTTTATTTCATAAAATATAACACATAAAATTTTTAAAAAGTGGATTTAAAGGACGTTCATCATCAAAAGGCTTTTAATCGACCTTTTAAAGAATATTAGAATGTTTACTCTTAAAATTGGATTCATTCACATTTTTAATCCTCTAACATTTGCTGTAAAAAGTAAATAATATTTGACAAACATATATAAACATTTTTTAGTTAGTTCTGTTCATTCCCTCCATTACAACGGCTAGGCGTTAACTACCATTTAAAATAATATTATTTTATTATTATAGTGCAACGTAAGATTTCAAAGGAACACGTTGTTGCGTATTGGGTAAGCCATCAAGCATAGCTTTACCTTTAAATAAATATTGAAATTTTATTCACAAATAGTTATAAATACAAAAATGTCATATTCTTTACATACCTGGGGTGTTACAACATGTCATTGATTATTTAGATATTCAAAGTACATAACTTTTCCTTTGATAGGTATGGCGTCAATAATCAATGTTGTTTTTATGTCATCCATTCTTGTCAGATTTACCTTCCTTAGCACATCAATGATGGTGTAGATTCATTCCTCGAATATGAGAGTGGAATTACAGAGTTCATCCAATTCTACTTTAACCTCTGAGTATATAGAGGTATATTCACATGGAGTCAGAAATCCAAGGTAAACTCATTGAATGTTGAGGTGAGAGAGGCCCTAAAAAGGCTATATTATACCCTACTATCATAGTTATTATAGATAGATGCTGAAGATGATCATATTTTCCACAGTCACTGGGGAAATAAGAGGGTTGGACCTCCAAAACAAATTCTATTTCATCAAAAATATTTATATAGAGCATATAGTAACTATTCAACACGCTCCAAGGATCCACAGGGGTTGTCCCCAAGACATTGGGGGATGAAAATTGTATATCATCATCCACTATTAGTTCTTTCCTTCATTTTTAAAGATTCCTTCCTTATCCTATGTGTACTCTCAAGTCTTAAAGTGTGAACTCTCACCATGTATTATATATACCATTTCATTGATGGGGTATTTCAAACAATAATTGATAGTTGAAGGTACCACAATGTGTTTTTGGATCAAAGTCCTTCCGAGAAGGACATTTTATGAGGTCTCTTACTGTATAACCATAAACATAGTTTCATATGTGATATCCTCATATTTATTTTTGATCTTGATCATCATGTAATGTATTTCCTCATGGTTATCATACCCTTAAATGGTTATCATTATGAGAGATGAGTATCATTACCTATATTCCAAATATAATATGATTTTAATTGGGATTAGGTTGATCTTAGTGAAATTTTCAATTATATCCCTTCAAATGTCAATTTTATTGAGTCAACTAGAAACATATATAAGTTTGATGTGTCCTTGAATTACATATTCTTGATCCATCACTGTGAATGATATAGAGACACATAATTATTTTGGAAGGATATCTAATCAATAATGCTTGGTTTTAGTGACATCTTTTTCAACATATTCTGGGAAATAGAGGGCGTCAATGAATTCTCCACTAAGTTATATTTAAATGTGGAGTGCAACTAGGATTGAATGCTCGGTTGGGACAATAAACATCCATTTTATAATGATTTACATTTTTCCAGAATTAATAACATCCTAAGGTGTGTTTTATCATTAATATGTGTAATTGGAGAAGTTCCATTTGAGGTGGATGTGTCAAAATATTTTTAAAAGGTCAGGGAATTATTTTTTTCCCAGTTGTGCTTGTCATTCCGTTTTCCACATTGTCGAAGAATATTGTCTAGTTACACAACACCTGCTCTTCATGCAATACAACTTGACTAGGATGGATTCTGGAGGGTTCTGATACACCCTCATCTGTCTATTGGTATTTCTAGAGCACTTTATCATAAGTCTTATTTCCATTTATGTCTTTTATGGTTATGTATCAAAAATATTGGGTCTGGCCTCATTTATGTAGTCCCCTATATCCTCAACTCACGTGAAAGGGACATCCTACATCATGGTTGGGTGGGTGTAACTCATACATGAAGTAATATTCATCATTGGAGAATGGGTATACAAATTTTATCATGTTTATGTAACCAAATATGATCTCATCCATCGACTAGGATTCAATTTAGTTGGGAAGTTCTTCTTATTTAAATGTTATGGGGACGAACTATTCAAGATTCATAACCTTTGATAGTGTAGAATATGACACTTCCTCTTCTATCTATACATGTGTCTGATGGTTGTGTCCCCCATCAGTGGACATATATAATGTTACCTACATTTATTATAAAAATTTATTGGGTTTGTGCAGATTTTATCTCATGGTGTCATGCCATCATTAAATAATATTCTAATTCATCCAGTTGTTGATCTTATCTCTAAGACCGGCTAGAACATCTTCCAATAAACCTTTACTTATGACTGGGAAACGGTTATCAATGAAACCTTCTTTGATGATTTGTCTAACATCACATATCCTGAATCCACCATTATTTGAAGGATGTTATTTAATATTGTTATTTCTTTGATGTTATGGCCGAATCATCTATTGAATTGGTAGTATTCCGGATGATTAGTGATGTCGACCACATTGGGCTTCTTGTCTAGTGTTATATTGGTTATGATATATTATATTACCAAAATCATATGACCATGGATGTGTTTATTTTGGAACGAGTTGGATTTATTCATTCATTCTTCAAATCCTATGAGGCCCTGATTTAGTTATAAATCTAGTTTAGGGTGATTTGGTTGTTTTCCGACATGATTGAAGGATATTGGTTGTATGGGACTTTATAGGTTTTTTAATGGACAATTATAATAGTTTAAGCATAAAAGTTCCATCATTTTCAATGGTGATTATTTTTACCTTATTCTAAATTCCTGAGATGATATTTTGCATGGGGTTTTTTTAAGGGTTTTTCTAAATTTTGGGTAGTTTAATTAAACACACAGAACCCACATGGATACATCATTAGTAACAAAGGTGTCTGCAGTTTGTCGCATATATATTCAGTACAGTGTTCCAAAAATTATTCCTAAAATATAGGGAAGATGAGTGAATAGATTATACCGTTAAATATGGATATGAAATTATACACCCTCTCATTTTCATATTACATTCAGTTTTTTAGATCGAGAATTATCATCATCTTCAATGTAATGTTGAAATTTTAAAGAAATTGATTATGAATGTCATAGTATCCTACAATGGATCAAGTTGTAATTATATTTTACCAAAAAAAGGTTGTCCCCATCAGTTTCAATAAAAAACACCTCTTTTTGTTCCCCTCCTACTCATATTGAGGTCACATCATTGGACCACTTTAGTATATGATTTGAGTAGGATTTCATTTAGGGTCTACTAAACAATCAATGGTATATAAGTTGGATTTCCAAAATTTGGTAGGGGAAAAATTTCATCCACCCATTCAAGGAATTTTTTCTTATCATGTTTCCCAAGTGAGTATATCCCTTCAATGGTTTAAATTCGAGATACTAGGGACATTATGATAGTGATAAATTATTGAGGAACTACAATATGAGCTGCCTCCAATCAATAGGGAGCATGTGGAGATTGATCTGGTGGCCTTTTTTTAGTCTCCCACTAATTCTAAATTTTTGTGATTACTAATTTATTTCTCTAGAGAATGATATGTTTTTACCATAATGGATGGAATTCATGATAAAATTTCACATCCTCATTTATATAGACAGGATTCTAGGATGCGTAGATGTTCTGACACAAATATTCCACTTTTGAAGGTTGATCAGCTATTTTTATATGTATGGGAGGAGGAATTTTCACCTCTATGAAAATAAAATACCCAGTGGTAAAATTTCCCCAAAGTAGATCCAAATTTATTTTTATGATATTTTTTATCTCATCATCACATTGTTCTATTAGTCCCTTTATGGAAGGATTTTTGACCCAGTGGGGTGGTGATTGGGATGTATACACACCATTACCTTTAACTTTAGTTTTACTCTTACATTAATTTATTAACACAATATTATATGGTATTAGATGATGGGTCCTCATTTTATTATGGGTGCATCTAGAAATAGTTGGTGTAACTAAATAACCAATTTATCAGGGTAAGTTTTTCATGTTTTGTCCCACTACATCTGCATCTAGATATAAATATTTTATTGTGTGGATGTTTATGAAATTCAAAAAGGTGTTTTATAAAACGGTTTATGTAACATTACATTTAATACAACGAGATGATTTTTTACATAATTCATTAGGTTCGTTTCTAAAAACTTTTCCCATATTATGATGTTTAGGATTGTGAACCTTGAATGGTTTGATTTCATTATATGTATGCTCCCCTCATCCCATCCTATGAGTATTAGACCTAAGGGAGTTTCCATTTATGATTTCTATAAATTCCCTAAATAGAATGGATTCTTCTTATAGTAGGTGGAACTTATGGTATGTTATCCATCAATTATTACATGTCTTCTTAGAGATGACTGATTCTATTTATAGTTATGATGATGATGAACATTCCTTTAACCCTATAGGATGGGAGTTATCCAATATGAAATTATAATTATTGGATATTAATTAATATTTTATGCTTCTATTCATGGATATAATGATTCTTGAGATGAGCAATGAGATATAAATGCCACTAGCCTAGTTTAATGGGGTTGATCTGGTATCATTGTAAATTTCCCTTGCATCAATTTCCAACATATCTTGAATCCTCTCATTAATTGGTGATCTGAGGGATGGAGGTAGTTGTAGATATACCCCAACCTGAAAAGAAGGATTTTATCTTGGATGAATATAATGGAATATTCTACTATGGTATGTCTGATTCAGTATTTCTATGATTGTGTAGGAGTTTGGTGTAATTATTTCTCATGATGGGAGGTAGTTTCTATGGGATGCAGTAGATTTGATAAAAAACATTTCTTTCATTTCTAAAATTAATTCGCATATCTTCAAGGGTCCTAGATTAAAGAAATTTTTCATATCATTTTCCAATATTCATGATTTCATGGAATCATTGAAGTTATCCAATTTCATTGTAGTGACCAACTAGCCTAAGCATTACCCGGTCTCATGATTTCATAGAAAGCTATTACATTACAGGATTTCATATCTGAGGGTTTATATTGTTTACACGGTGTAATAATGTGTAACACCCCATAATTCACACATCCTCGATTATATATACATTATGTGGCTTCAAAAATAAATTTCTGAAGAGATGTGATGTAATGGCAGTAAGAATGATGTAGATTAATTTTATGCTTTTCTTGTTTTGGATCTTAGGCCATTGAAATAGAAGCTATGTCTAGATGAACATTAAGATTCATTAGGGTATGAATGTGAACTTTTCATCATGGATAAGGTTGGTTTCTATTAGTAAATCATTGATGAGTTTATTACATATTTGGTTTTATATAGGGAATACACTCCTTCTCTATCTACTCTAGATTCTCATAGTAAGAAGTTGAAATGGTCTGGTACATGATGGAGAGGTTTTTCAGATTTCACTCTCCATATGTAAATGTCAGATTCCTCTACAACAGATATACATTCATCTAATATATCAGATCACATTTGGTGCTTCTTTGGGTAACATACTAACTAGATTGAAGTATTGATTGAATTCTATACTGATCTATATATGGTTGGCCCCAGTGTTTTGAGAACCTATTTATACAAATGCATCATATTTTTTAACAGTATTCTATATATTGTTTTCTAGTAAAGGGTATGATTTCCTTCCATGTGGGAGACAACATCAGGGGAGGTTGAACATGAAGAATATAAGGAGTAGAGTCTATGTGATCCATCTCCCCACTACTGTGTAGAGGACTATCATAGTAATGATAATCTTATACTTTGTTTGAAGAGTTGTCATACCCTTATAGTGTTGAGAATATCTGTTGAACAATCCCAAGGACACTTGAATCGAAATGATTATGGATATTGGATGCATTCTACCACATGAAAGAAATTTGTCGACCTACCTTATTGAAATGTGTAGAGATATGAGCCAACTGTATCACAGTTACCAGAACATGTTTTAACCATCTGGTTATGTATAATTATTCTCCCTTCACTAACAAGATAAATTAATATTTCAATGAGATTCTTTATTATTCGAAGCAATATATTTCTATCTTGAGGTATGATTCATTCTCATATTGTGATCCTCATTTAGAAATTTGATATTATCTAGATCCATAGACATTGTAATATGTCATTATTCTGTTCTTATAGTAAAATGAGCTTTCGCTGAAGCAACTTCTTATCTCACATGGTTAGCCTCCATTGGAATGTGAATATTGACCTTGTATATATATGAATTCAATATAGGAATATCCTGACTATACAGTGGTGTTGGAGAATAGATATTAGCCTCATCATGTATAGCCTTATAAGGATGGTGATGCATTTGATCAATGGTATAAATAGGGATATGTTTGTTGAATCTGTGACCTACTGGAATATGCTGAAAAATTGATAGTAATATATTCACCTCCCAAGAAATGTTCTAATCTCGCATAGTGATACAAATCATGAACTAGGATATGAGCCCAGTCCAATGCCTCCAGAGTATACCTCTAGTATTCTTTGACAAGAATTTAATCCTTTCTTTAGGGATATACCAATATCTCTTATTGAGTCATGGATTGAAAAAGTTCATTATTTGGATCATTGGCCTTTAGAATATGCCTCTGCGGTTTTGTGGAAAGGATATTATCCTGTCCTGAGGCATGTCCATATCACACATGGTGAGCCACAGTTTTAATGGAAATATGTGCCTAGTCAGGGTCCTAATCCATTACTGAAATATATTGATAATCTTCTAGAATGGGAGAAAGAATATGTTTTTCTCTATATAAACAACATGATCATAACAATCAATGTGTTTAGATATCTTGGTTTTAGGGATAGAAATATTTTCTTGTCCATGTGTCTGTAACAGTTGTTGAATATACTGGTAATGTTATTCAGTTCTTCCTAATATATAATGTCATTTATCTAAGTGTTTGAAGATATATAAGCTCGTACATTTTTTATCTCTAGTATATACTTGCATATTTCATCAAAGGAAGTGGGATTATTCTCCCACTTTTATACTCTTTATAACACCCAAATATGTAGATGGACATCATGAATGGGGGTAGGGATTTGAGCCTCCTCCATTCATGTTGTAGGAATATTCCTTCAAAATTATTTTGAGTGAGATTGTATATGTACCAACTCACAGATCAATACTAAAATATATTGGTTGGAATTTTCAGTAAGAGAATGAATATGAACCCACTCACGATTATCCATATCCTTTCACACCTAATTTTTCATCCTTGTTTCCCATTCATGGGTGTCGTAGGTGGTAGTGTGTTGGGATGTACCTTGGTAGGCGATTAAAGATCACAGGAAGGATGACACTGGTGATGGTAGTTGATAGGAGCCCACCTTGTGGCCCCTAAAATAGAAGGGAACTATTGTTATATCAATGATTCATCTTTATTATATATCAAATTTGTTTATTGTCACACTCATGGGATAAACATATGAGGTGAGATTCAATGGAAATGAGGTAATGTTATTTTAGTGCATCTTTCCTTTAATGTTACGGACTAATCTGTTCAGTACATGAAGACCTTCATGGACAAAATCTATGGTCATAATCATACAATGATGCTGGTATTTCTGGACCATTTCCATTACTAACATGTACTGATGATTTTGGGTAGGTTAGGTCATTCTTATGATATAAAGTGTTATAGTTTTATTTTATTTTCCACAACAATCATCGGACGAAGACATGTCATATCTGGGTGTTGTTTGCATGTGTAGTGTTTATAGTCATGAAGATAACAAAGTAAATGGTCACTGATCAGTTTAACATTACATGTATGAAATATAATTAATAATATATTGATGGGTAACACAATTCTCATTTAATTTTTCATCCATCAATTATTCTTTTGTAGACATGTCAAAGTGTGGATAGAAGTATTTCTTGATATCACTAACTATTATGGAATTGGTAGAAAGATCCAAGTATCACACCTCTTACTTTTTTTATTGGATATGAAAAACAAATACTCAATGCATGGTTAATTGATTTTCTTTCTATTTGATATATTCATGACAAGTTCACATTTTTTTGTTTCACATGGCTTATTAAGGATTATGAGCCACCCATGAAACAATAACTTAACGAACCATTGATATTTTGGTAGTCTATCAGTTTTATCTTCTGAAGGATATGGCGTTGTTAAATTATTCTAATACTCTTATCCACGTTTTTTAATTAAAATTATGTGGTTGGCCTTTCCAGACCGATTGATTGTATTGGGGGGTTAATGTTTTTGTAAAATTATTCATGTTTGGATTAAAATTTGATTATCCCTAATAGAAACCCCAAATGGATGCCTCATCAATAAATGGGTATGGACCTACATTCCAAAGGTAGGAATTCATTTAGGATATCATACCCAATAAAACATAATATCTCACATTGGTAGAGATAATGTGATATTGATATCATCACTCTCAAATGGGGGGAATTGATTCCTACTATGGGACTCTATTATAGGTTTAATATACGTTCAATATTCTATTCATATTCTTAATATGAGGTGGTTAATAAAAAAAATAATCATATGTTATTTTTTGTAAAATGAAAATGGGGATCTTATTAGTAAATCTATCTATTTTCATCTATGGCTCTTCATCCTATTTCCATTATTGGGTTTCCGGTTATATGTTGAACATGTATAACCATGTACTCTTCAGTTTTTTGTTGTCCAAGGATGTGGATAATATTTCTAGGATAAGATGGAACCATTATAAGACATGCAACCTATATAATTTTATAATTGTAATCAAAACACTATTTGTATGTTAAACCCATGTAGTTCAATGTCATTCATAAAGGACGTATATTTTGGAAATTCGGAAACTTGTATTGCAGTTTAACCTCTAGGAGACATCTTACAATACTATATTTGGAAGGATTCATAGTTATCGTATTTCAATCATTTCCTTTGGTATTTCCCCAAGGTAGATACCCTTTTATGATGGGTAGTTATATCATGACATTGGTCGGGGCATCTACACTGAGGTTTCCCTAGATGGTCGATATTCCTGATTCCAATGTTATGATCATTGTAACTCCCTATTCCAATGTGAGTTTTGATCTATATTATAATGAAGGGGTAGAATTTAATTCACCACATCGAATATAGATGTGTGGATTATGTGATGGGAAATCCTATTCGATGCATAATATAGTGATTGGGTCTTAGGAAGGATTCATACATATCTTGATTATTGTACAATTTAGAGTCATCATATTTTATTGAATTCCCAATCCACTATTAGATGAGGAAGGATGATCATCCCATGTTATAGATCAATTCTTGATGGTTTCAATGTATGAGACATGACAGGGCTTACACTAAGGTGGCTGCTTATTTGAGATCAGGACTTTGAAATGCATATTATGCATCTTGGATATATTATGTATCAAATTTATTATAGATCTACTGATCGGGACATATACTCTGAGTATTAAATTATATAAATGACATATCATATTATGTTTATAGGCGGGGATTACATAATGAGGTTTTCATTACATGATTGAGGTTTATGATGTGAGGGATATAATTATTGCAACTTCCTAAGACCATGTTATCTATACTCGATGTGAGAAAAAAATGGATAGAGAATAACTAGTCTCACTAATTATGAATGTAGAACATACATACTGAGAAAACCGTATAAAGTTTTTTTATGCATCTCATGTTGTAAAAAGTAATCATGTGTATCTTGGTTAGAGTTGGAATTACAGTCATTTTGTTCAATTTAATTAGGTCTTACACACTGAGGCTTCTATTATATACCCACATGAGAAAAAAATCACGTTTTTAGATGTGTCCTTGACTGATCCAAGTTCTCTGCATGATATATTTGGTTTCCATCCTGATAAGAACATTTTCTGCCTAACATGACCATGTGATAATCACATGATCTTGGTTCACGACTCTGGTGTATGTCTAAATACATTAATGATGTTGTTTTGAGTTAGTCACATGGTCATAGATGACATATACTAGGAGTGTTGTATAACTATAATGACATGTCCAAATCCTGTTTTGTGATCATGGTTTTCATTGATAGAGAGAATCACGTGATAAAAATATAGTTATTAGGAGAATATTACTTGACCAGGATGATATTTCTTGTTTTCTTCATGAGATATTGGGTGAAATACTTGAGGGACTGACAAGACTCGGGTGAAATTTTCAAAGGTCGTCACACAAACTAGCTTAAATGCTTAGATAGTTCCACATGATCTGGTCGATAGGCCTAAAGGGACCCTTGAGACATATATTACATATACTTCTGTTTCAATATTTCTTGGTTTTTCTTACTAGAGGACAGCACAATATTTGTATGGAGATACCCCAAGGATTAATCAGACATGTATGATTTTCCCATACTGCACCATGTGATATTGCTCGGCATGTTTAGATGACATCGCATAATCCAAATGGTATGTTAAGGGGACATCACATAACTTTTGTAACCTGATCACATGATGTCGCATGGTCTGGACGAGTCATGATAAATTAATGAGGAATAATGAATCTGCCTTTTCACAAATACCCAATAATTATTACTTATTTTTATTTTTATTAAATATGTTCTTTTGTTTTATCCATGTTTATATTTTTTTCGATAACCTATGATTCAATAGATATGCAGTATGTTCTTAGAATAAACCTCATAGGGTCCTTCACATGATCTTAATTGATTAACTGAATAGACCATGCATGATTCATGATCAATTTTGATGATCCATATATTTTACCTAGTACAAAACTTTTTTAAACATGAGATTGGTTGCAATGAGAAATCGTCCTCTTAGCTCTCATACATGAGGTGCCTTCGATCAGTGCATCATTAATATGAGGGGGGGAGTTTGTAAAACACTCCACCCTAGTTATGTGTCATCTTATGTATCACATATATTTAATATTCATGTTGGACTTGGGGGAAAAACTAGGTGTTATACTTTTTTCACAATCTCAATATAAGTTTCACAAGACATTCGGTGATTTCAAAAAAATCCCATAAATTGTTCATTTATTGTATTTTTTTCAATTAGATAGGTCTTTATTAATCGTGTCAATATTTTTAGGGGCATAAAAAATTTCAATCAAACATGTCAAAGGAAATTCATGAGATCGTGATGCTAATTTAAAGCACATCACATGTTCTAAGGTGACATGTATTGGCAATTCCTCAAGACAAATGTGGCTTGTATGCAGTCTTCACATGATCGATCTAAATTTTTAAGAGGGACTCACATGATCAATGATGGTTTCTTGGGGAATATAATCATTTTTTTATATGATCATAATATATACCCCTTATAGGAAAATTGCATCATTTCAACTCTTATTTCATTTATTATATTTTCAGGGTTTGGGATCTCAGGATTTTGAATGGGGGTTATCATAAACAACAAATTCATCCATATTTGATGCATTGTGTGGCCAAAAAGGGATCTATCTTGATGCACAACCATTATTATGGAAAAATCATTATATTTTCTTTTATATCTATATGATGTGAAAAATACCACTTGGATATGTTTGAGGTCCATCACATGTTGAGAGAAACATGTCTGCAGGCTCTGGTGTGATAAGGTATACATGTCTGGAGGGCCACCACCATGTCTCATGAGAAGAATGGTTCTATAGATTGAATTTTACTACCTAAAAAGGCACCAAAAATTTGGTTATTTTATCCCAATATTCCATGGAATTTTGAAAGGAGATTCAGGCATCCATCGATTGACATGTCATGTGATCTAGATGAACTCAATTGCAAGTCATTACATGATCATCAATTTCCTAGGATTCCTTCACAATAATAAGATAATTTTTCGAAGGGGATTCAGAGAATATTCCATTAGGTTGTGCACAACACATTTCTCTCTCATGTGGTCTTCTGATGGTTATGTGATTGCATGTCATTTGGAGGTTTATGTTAATCATGGGTTATAGAAACATATTTCTTCGTTATCTTTATGGGGGGAAACACCCTTATTCATTTATTCAATCTTTTTTGGATTTTACATTACTCATATAGAAGGAATAAAAAATTTTAATTGAATATTCTTATATAATACATTTTAATACACATATAGGAACATTCTATAATTTGATATAATTTAAAAATAATACAAATTATTTTAGGTGGTTAAACCCCCCTCTAATTATATACATGTATGTGTATATAAACAACATTATAATCTATAATTAATATTAATATTAATATAAAAACTATAATGGTTTTATATATTTTTATAAAAGAAATTATATCCCTATATATATTTATATAATATATTTATGCTTTTATATTATAATCAATATTAAAGGGAATATAATTTTATTTAAATAGATATATATTAATCTATACAATTTATCATTATAGTCATATGTACATGTAAATATGATTAAATACTATCGTATTAATTTTTTATAGAAATATATTTATATGTTATGTTATAATATATTTATATATAATTATATATTGTGTTCTAATTATATGTATATAAAAAATTATTATATATGGATTATTTAGTGCCAATTTTGGGGGTTCAAAACACCATATAATCACTTAAATTATAGGGTCTTCATAACCCCCAATAATATTTTAGATTATAGGGGATTTTAACCCCCTTTAACATCATAGATTAGATGGGATTTTGAACCCCATCAATTTTCTTACAAAATAGATTGTATACCATATACATAACACCTCTAAAACCAAATAGAATATACTTATATAGAACATCTAAAATATAATGGAATATATAAAACTATTATATATTTTATTAGTAGATATTTTCACATAACCTCATTTAAAATACAATAAAGTGTTTAAAAATTAATGAAAATCATTTACCGTAGTTTGTGAACCCCCTCTAAATCATATGATTATAGGATATTGTCCATAAACTCCTCTAATTTGTACTGAAAATGAATTTATAGTTGTTTGTGAATAACCACCCTAATTCATCTTTTTTTTGAATTAAATTTTGATGAGTGTTAGATATGTTCCCTAGATTCAAAAAGAACCCAATGTAGACACTGAGGATCACATTTTTATAGTTACCTATGTTTATTCTTATTCCATATTTATATGTTATATGCCTATGATTATTATCCTCAACTCTTGTTTATCTTATCACATAATTTTTACTCATTATATGTTTACTCATTTGATATTACCTTTCGTTCTATCATTACATATTTGTAACCCTTGTTATTCATTGATATTTTTAATAACATATTTCTCCCATGATCATGTTATTCATATCTTTATGATATGCGTATTGATGAAACAGAGAAAACTTTTTCTCTTAGTGATAATTTGATCTCACCCTATAGTAACCATCACTTTTCATACATATACATTATGTAACATTTTTTAAATACATAAAAACATTTTACAATTGGATTCCCAAAGACGGTATTCATTTATTTCCTTCATAAATATGGAAACATAAAAACTGGAACATAATTAAGAAATGTTTTCTCCCACTAGGTTATCCAAGACTATAACCCCTATTAGGAATAACATACATGAAATATATCCTCTTAACCAGTGGAAGTAAACCTAAAACGGGGTTATATTAGATGCTCAGTAAGGGTAAAAATGGAGACATGTAAGCATAAACAAAAACATTGGGGTATGACAATGTGATCAAGACATTATAAGATAGCATAGTGCTTATCAATAATCTTAAACATGGTTTATGGGATAAATATTAGAAGTTCATGAGACATGAATCCAAATGAAAATTACATCATGATCCTTGAAACCATAATGGAGGAATAATATATAGGATTTGTGTCATAATTATAAGAATAGAAAATTTTATGTCAAGGATACCGACCAAGACCTTTAAAACATAATTGGATTGAGATATGGACTATGTACTTACTTCGGGAAAGGGATAAAAATCTGTGTACCCTACTAAATTTACCATTGAGTTAAAACACAAGTACCATCTTATTTCTAAGATTATGAAACAACTTATGTACCCTCTTACTTTTATTCTTGAGCTGCAACCCATGTACCATCTTCTTTCTAGGATTGGTCTACAAACTATGTATCCTCCTTTTATTATTTTTTAAAAGGATGGGGCCAAAGACTCATTTTTTATTATTAAAAAAATTCCTAATTTTTTGATGGGTTAGAGGGATACATATTACATATCTCGTAGGTCTAGGGGCATAAAATTAAAAATACAAGGCATGAAAGCATAGTTATTTGACCAAAGGTCCCTTTGGTGAATTTTACTTATAGAGTAACTTAGATTCTATAGTACCTGCTATTTTTTTTAAAAAATAGGTTGATGACATGTACTGGTTTCCCAGTTCATGGCCCCCAAAGGAATTTATTAAAAATAAAATGTATGCAGTACAGACTCGAGGTGTAATGAATTTACACCAGCGGGGAATAAAGGGGATACAAGTAAATGACAAAGAAAAACCAGAGGAAAAAATTCAGGACTGCAGAATGTGAACACAGTTGTGATTCTTCCATTTGAGACTGCATTACAGCATCCAAGCGCTTCCTAATGTTTCAGCAGGTTCACAATACAGTCATCCTGCAAGATGTTCCATTCCATCCTGAACGCTTCATCAAAAGTTGGGAGCCTCCCTCGAGCATCGCCGAGCCATGCTCCAGTTTCAGGGAAACATCAACCACCTTCGATTAGAGCAAAACCTGCATGAAGAGAATCCAATGGACAAAAGGTGAAACCAGAATAAAGAGAGAAAGTATCAGAACAAGATTCCATCAAAATCAGCTAATCTCTTTGGAGAAATAGCATCTTCTTAAGGTGGAATCTTTAATCAGAACATGCAGGAATATGGTCCTTGTGCAACTTCATAAGAAGAGGAACTGCAGCGTACAGTAGTCACACTACTTTTCAGAAGTCCAGAGACTTGCTTCATGTATTGGGAACTGGCTGTCCAGCATTGCCTGGAAAGAAAACATGGGTTTCAACTGATCCAGGCTGCAATCATACTCAAAATAGGATTCAGAACCGTTCTCCAAATAAAAGCTCATAATGGCACAAACCAAACATCCACCAAAGTGAGTATAGGCACTCCCAAGGGCTAATAAGTAGAGAACTTTCAAAACAGACTGAGAACTCCTTAAAAATTCAGTAACCAAGTAAGAAGATAAACAGAAATTCATGATATGATCCTTTCATATCCAGAACATAAAGCATATGATTCATCCTTCGGTTGCTTCAAAAGCTCCGCAGCACAGTAGATCCATTGAAATGCATAAAAGGCAGCAAAGAGATCAGAAGTGAGCAATGAGACTGAAATTACAGAATTGAAGGTAGGACGATTTGAAGCAGAGAAGAATGCCTTTTCCACATCTGTCTTTGAGAGTCTTCCAAAAAACCAATGAAGACATTTTAAAACTTTTCAAAAATGATAATTGAAATTTTAGATATCATTCTGAAATGAAATAAAAGAATTACAACCATCCAAAAAATAACTTCTCAGAGTGTGAAACTGCCAAAAACAGCAACCTCTAGGGAGACCAAATCAACCAAAAAGAAGAAACCATTGAAAATCATATAGCCAGCCATATGCTAGAACAACCGCCAGGGCCTCAAGAGGTGTCGGAATAGTCAGAATAATCTGGTAGGGGATCAAGAGGGACTGGTTGTGGAGGAACCTCAATGCCAGGAATTCTGGCCGCAAAAGATCTTGTGATGATAGTTCTCTCATAATTGACGATGCCTCTCTGTTTTCTTGTTTTCTTGGGGGTTGGAGTGATGAAACCATCCGAATACATGACGACTTTTTTACCTTTTCGATCATTCAGATGAAAAGCCTCCCCGTCCTTGGGATGGAAAGACTCATCTGTATGGCCATCTTTGTTAATCACATGACCCTCAGATATTGAGACTTCCTTCATGTTTGGGTGTGTGATATCATTCTTTTCAGCTTCATGCTTTTCTTGCTGCAAGGTAACAGCAAGAACTTCATTAACAAAATCTGAAAGTTGATAGCTAGCTGCTTGGGAATTCAAACCACCCTTTTCTCCTTCATCACTTTCCTTGATAACACAATCAGAGGGTTTTTTGATATCCTTAACTGCAGGATAGACTTCTTTACTAACTAAATTAGAAGGGCCAGCAAGGCTTTCTTGATTGTATTTACACTTTTCTATCCACAAAGGTTTAAAGCTTTTAGGATGGTCATTGTCTTTGCCACAATTGCTTGAAGGGTGTCCCAATCTGAAACACTTAGAGCAGTAGTCCGGCAATCTTTCATAGATAATATCTTGAGAAAATCCCAAATTTCCAGATTGAATCCAAATGCTGGATTGAAGATGTTGTGAAACATCTAAATCAATACAGATCCTAGAAATTGAAGGTCTTGTAAGCATTTTTGTTGCCACATCTAATTTCCGTGGAGTTTCAATAAGCTTTGCAATGTGGAACAAAGAAACCTGCTTAAACAGGTGAAGGGGTAACCCTGGGAAGCTCACCCAGATTGGAACAATGGGGGATTCAGTATAAGAATCAAAATCCGGAGTCCACTTGAGAATTTTCAAAGAACAACCTCTGAAGGACCATGACCTCTTGACCCAAATCCTATAATATTCCTCCTCATATGATAACCGAAAAATAATGTGAGAAGGGTTCAGGAGACCGAGCTGAAAACCGGTAAAGCCTATCGCCTCAAGGGAAGAGCGAAGATACTTCAAAGATGGCCTTCGATTAAGGAATCTCCCAACCAAAACAAATCTTAAATCAGAAGAAAGACTATTTACCTCCCTTATTGAGAATGAAATTGCAGGTTGCCCACGATGTCGAAAGGGTTTAGGGCAAATCTGGCTTTCCGGAATCGTATCAGCTTGAGCTAAAACCCATGTTTCCTCTAAGATCATATATAACTAATCATTTCCCATTTATTTGGAGGGAGACTTTACTCCTGCCTATCTCATAATAAAATCATTCAAACATTTTACACAATATAATAAAATGTTCATCATTTCATCACCAATAAAAAGAGATAGGTTATATAAATATCAAATCATAACATATTAAATTAAAGGGGTATCATTAATATTTCATCACATCATTATCAATTAATAGATATAGGTTCTATAATAACTTCATTAAAATGATCCATTTTAAGAATCTGGATTCAAAATCATAAAAACACTGGAAGTAAAATGGGTGTCATAATCATCATTTAATCAATTAATAAACCATTCAAGAAAAAATATAAATAGAACTTTTGGATCATTTCCAAGAAGATAATGAGAAACATGAATAGATGAAACCATATATTGAAAAAAAAATTGAACAATATTTTGAAAACATTTCATCACGTAAATATCCTTTAATCATTGAAAAGTCTCTTTAATACATAAAACCTTTTGAAAAATATTTACACAAAAAAATATAAAATAATTGTGAACTTATTTTGAAAAATATTTATTTTAAAATATATTTGGAAAAAAATTCCTAAAAATTAACCTTTTATTCAGGAAATGAAATATTCAACGAATTGATGGTGTGTAAGTCTATACATGTCACATGACATAAAAAGAAAAATCCTTTTTCATAGTAAAAAAGTTAGAAATATGAATCTTTCATAAAATGAAAATAATTTTCTACTGATAATTGTGGTTAAAGAAAAAATGATAAAAATTAATTTTAAATATTTTAATGTAATAGTAGAATATTCTTGGGTACTCTTTTTGGAAAACATTGTTTTGAAGCAACGTAGATTTCAAACTGAAGAGATGGTAAAGTCAGAATTCCATAAAAAACATTTGTAACTAACTAATGAATATAAGATTAAAAAAATGGTACCAATACAAGAATATATCATGAATAACCATCAAAGAAAAAATACATGAGTCTTCTTGAGAGATGGATGATAATATTTCAGGAATGGAAGCACAAACATCAATGTTTTCTATATCTTTATAATGAATTTCAATAATGACCTAAAGTGGATTAATATAAAACAATATGAAATAATAAAACTTTTACACCCAATTAAAATATCATTTTCTCTCACAAATAAATTATATTAAAATTTAATTTTAAATTAAAAACGTGTAATTTACACTATTCATCCAAAAATGAAGTTTTATTGAAAAATACTAAAAATTAAACTTCGCATAATTTCAATTTTCTGAATAAAAAAATGATGTCTATTTTATAAAATTATATTTCAATGTGTATCTAAAATTATTTTTATTGTTTTTCACAAAAGTACGTGAAGAGTAGTTTATTTGAGAAAATAGTTTTTGTAAACATATAAGGACTTCAACAAAAAAAAATATTCGACTATCAATATGTTTTAGTTAAATAAAACAATTAAAAAAATATATTAAATTTAGTTATTAATATTTATATTACGATGTATAAGGAAAAGATTATAATTATATAATTTAAATATTTATTGAAATTAAAATCAATTTTGTAGAAACTTAGTGTTTCATGAAACGTATGAAAAGTTGGTTTTTCATATTGCATACAGAAATTTGATGTGACATGTAAATTAATCCCAAAAGAAATATAACCTTGGTTCCCATTGTATTGTAAGATATAATTTAGATTGTGTGTAGTGCATGATTAAATTGGTGTTATAAATAAAACAAGCCAAACACCATTCATTAATATAAAATAAATTGTTTTTAGTGTTACGAGAAATGAAAAATATCCCAAAGGATAAATTATATCAGAAATAATAATTCAGAAAACATAATGGTCTTAAATTATATCACCATTAAAATTAATTTTTCGATCAAAAATTCTTCTTGGTTATCAATGGTTTGATACTTGAAAGTTTTATTCACATGAACCAACATTGTAAAAATTGATAATCAGACTGTTCTTAAAATGGAATGTTGGAACCATATATGTCACCAAAAATATCATATTGAAATTATTCTAGATATGAGAACATCTGTTTGGAGTGAAGATTGTGCATCTATATAAAGCATAATTATTTATATGGATTGATTGAGGTTATCAATCAAAAACTAGTGAATGATGAATGAATAGTTTAGTGACACAATTCAATAAATATGTGATGATTTAAAATGCCATCGGTTCAAAAACATTAATGTATTAAGATAAAAAAATTATCATTATCCCAATGTTGATTAATTCTTCTATTGAACAGTAATATTTGGAAATAAATATACTTGATATATATAATTTTAAAAAAATTCCCATTATTTTATAAATTTCTAATCCATCCAATAGTTCATTTAAAGGATGTAAAAATTTTAACATTGATTCTAAAAGTGATAAAATACACTTTTAGCCAAGAATAAGGCCCATAAAATAATTAAAATTATATCTATTTCTCTCTATCAATTATTCAAAAACAATACGCTTAATGTATTAATATGATAAAATAAATATTAATTATACCAGTTTTTCATTAAAAATTATTCAACCAAAATAATCTAATATTAATGATGACAACACGTAGTGTTTTGGTATGTGTAAAACCATTATTGTCTATCATTCATGGGATCAGGAACTGTGTCCTTAACCGAGGTGATTTGTTTTCACCCGACATACTTGATGTCCTTTTCTAAATTAATAGTAATATAACATCCAGAATATTCTATAAATCCTTTAAATAAGGTTAATAACAAAATAGCCTTTGAATTAATGTTTTCAAAACAACCTTAGTAGTTAAATACATCATATGATGTTTGACTTACGATTTTCCTGAATGTTTAACCATTTAACCCTTATGGAAGATGAATTTCCAAAGTTGTTTAAATAAGTTCATGAAATTAGCATAAAATTGATCCCCCTAGTGTCATTACATTCAAAACATGTGAATACCATCATCATATATTCTCTTGAAAATATGTTCATAATATGAAATTCCATAAATCATTATTAAAAACATACATCATTCCAAATGATAATTCAGCCTTTATTACATAAATAGAATCTTATATTAAAAAATATCTCTATTGGAATCATAGGTTAATCCTTGTGAATTGTGAAAATAAATGTGATTTTATTATTCCAAAATTCTGGTAGAAACATATAATCAATTATTAGACTATAAAAAAATTTACACTAAAGGATTAATAAGTTTTCTCATCATTATTATCATTATATTAATTTTTTTATCACATCAGCATTCATCTACTTGATGTCATTCAATTCCACACTTAAAATATTTACTACTCCCTTTAATACAATTCCAACCATTCTTATTTCTGCACTTAGAGCATAGATAAAGGGTATTATTCATATCTCAATGGTTTTGTATTGCCTATTGAAATCATACTTCCTATTCTAATTTAAACCATGAGATTGATACATAACTCCAACCTCTATTTCAACATTGATTTTACTATGAAAAATCACTTCATAGCTACAAATTTCTCTTATATATAATGCCCTTATGAGACATGGATTTAGGCCACTAAAGAACCTATCAACCGTACTTTCTGGTTGGATGATAATTCTATAAAAAACTTATCAATTCATGTGAAATGATGATTATAAGCACAGATAGATTTTTCATCCTTTTATTCGACACAAGTAAGTCCTTTTTTTCTTCATTCAAAGAACATGAGGAATGAATTATTTATGAAAATGAACCTGAACTCATCCCAATACAAGGATTCAATTTTATATTGCTTCTTCATATTATTGATCAGATCCTAACTAATAAATTGAAACAATTAATTTATCATTATCTGAATACTGGATAACAGAGAATATTTATTCATTGGTACTGATCCAGTGTTCAGAAAAAAAAATCTATCAGAAGACATGCTAATAGAAGGAGGATGTTTCCCTATGAACGACTCAACAGAACGTTGTTCCGTCCTTTGATAATTTGGATGTTCATCATGATTCATAGGATGAGAATTATATTTGAGTATAACATTGAGTTTTTTCATTCTATCTCCAACATCATTTTAATATTAAAGAGAGGAATCGATGCATTTTCCCTCACAATCACCATTAGCATGGTTCCTTTTAGTTGCATCAATTACTTATCCCAAAAAGAATAGAATAAGAATCAATTATAAAAGAAATGAACTACATAGTCATGAAAATTCATATATTGAATTTATAAATTATGAATCATTCCTTATTCTATGAAACTATAGGTTTATCCTAGGTTATTCATTTCCAAATTCTATTTAAATACTTCATGATGTTTCATGAAGAGGTTTTAAATTCATAAAGTATATCCCTAAAGAGTGTCAAACTAGGTGTATAACAAGACCATTTTTTGGGTACCATATTACTCTGAGTAAGACATTGAACAATATTTAGAAGTTTTTACCCCAAGGTACATATATTATAGATCCACATCCACTTTTTATATCCAGATAATGATGTATTTCTTGGAAACCACACACAATATATTTTTCCAAAATTCATTGACATTTTCATATACTTTTTATTAACTTTATAATTATCCTTATATATGTCAATAAATTTGCTAATAAGATTTTATCATCCTATATACCTAGAGTTATCTATATATTTTCTATGATGAAAGTAATAGAGAATATCACTTTTCATAACTAGACATTATGTATCTTTTGAAGAATACTTAAAAAGAATTTACAAATGAATTCAAAGAGATTATATTAGTTTAGTTCTTTTGGAAACATTGAATCATAAACACTAGTGTATAAGTAATATTAATTTTCTACCATCAGGTTCTTCAATACTAGCACCCATCATAGACATATCATACATGAAATAAATTTTCAAAACCTGTGGAAGTAAACATAAAAATAGATGAACTCAGATGCTCAGTAAGGGTTAACATGGGAAACATTTATGCATAATCAAGAACATAGGGGTATGATTATTTAATCATAACAATAGAATTTCACACACCACATATCAAAATCATAAACATTTTTTATGGGATAAATTATGGTAGTTAAAAATACATAAATCCAAAGGAAATAAAATTCATGGTCCATGAAATCATAACTGAGGAGTAAGACATTGGATTTGAGGTATACATATAAGAATGAAATATTTTATATCAATTATACCTACAAATACGTTTAAAACATATTATTTTTGGACTAAAACCCATGTACCTTCTTTATACAAGGGATAACAACATTTGCACCCTCTTACTGTAGGCTTGGGATACAGTCCATGTACCTTCCTGTTTTTTGGAATGGGATACAACCCATGTAAAATTTTACTTTCAGGTTTGGTAAACAACCTAATGTATCCTCTTTCTTTTAGGAATGGTCTAAAACCCATATAAATTACTATTTTTTGGATTGGGCTACAACCTGTTTTCCTTCTTTTTTTAGATCTTGTCTTACATCCCATGTACCATTAGATATAATATAAATATAATCATTAACAAATTCATTGGAGAGAGATGTAGGTCCCACCCATATCATAATAAAACCATTAATACATGTTCTATAAGATAAAAAATTTCACTTTATCATGAACCATAAAAATAGATAGGTTTTATAGAAATAAAAATATAACCTATGAAATGAATTCAGTATCATTAAAATTTCATCACATCATAATCGATGAAAAGATATTTGATTCATAATCACTTTAGGAAATCATAACCCATGAATAAATGTGGGTCTAAAAAGAATAAATCATATAGGTGAGAAATGAGTTTCATAAACATCATTCCATCAAAACATAAACCAATCAAGAAATAATATGAATGAATCCTTTGTATAATTTCTTATAAGGTCATGAAAAACATAAAAAAATTTATCTTGGATGGAAAAAAACATCTACGTACATTTTGTAAACATTTATTGAGGTAATTATATATTCTTCATTAGAATAGTCTCTTTAAAACATAAAACTATTTGAAAAACCATTTCCTAAAATAAAAATATTAAATAATCATAAAAACCTTTTGAAAACAATTTTTTTTGAAAATACTGTTACAAAATATTAAAAAACTATT
This sequence comes from Viscum album, assembly GCA_963277665.1. Classification (NCBI taxonomy): domain Eukaryota; kingdom Viridiplantae; phylum Streptophyta; class Magnoliopsida; order Santalales; family Viscaceae; genus Viscum; species Viscum album. Next base: position 1,247,949,656 of record OY728147.1, read on the forward strand.
TATACCTGAAAGGAAATCATCAAATAATTGACTATGGGTATGTGAGTACATGTCTTACAATGTAAAAAGAACATTCCTTTTAAATAGTAAAAATGTAAAAAAAATTACTCATTCAGAAAAATAAAAGAAGATTCCTTAGAAAAAATTCCTAAAATAAAAATGGGGTAAAAATTTCCTTTAATTATTTCTGAATAATGTTAAAATATTCTTTGGAACCCTTTTCAGAAAAAATTGTTTTGATGGAACACAGATTTCTGAAAAAAGAGAAGGTAAAGTCGGGATTTTTAAAAAAACACATTCTTAACTATTTCATGTACCAATGATGGGTAAAATGGTACCAATACATTAAAATATCATGAATAACAAGAATATAAGAAATATCATCAGTGATCTTGAGAGATAGATTGTATGACTACATTAAATGAAGCATAAACATAAATAATCTATAAAAGTGATGATATAGTTTCTATAGACCCTTAGTAGTAGGTAGCATTCAACCATACACCCCATTTTTTGAATATAAAATTAATTAAAACTTAAAATAAAATGAATATAATATGGTTCATGATATAAAATTTCAATGGTAGGATATAAAACTCATGGAAAAATATAGGTTCAAAACATGGTATGTATTTCTAGGAAGGAAATTTGTGATGAAATTATTTTAGCAACTTCATAAAATTTGAAATATAAATCCTATTATAGGAATATTATGAAATTGATATGTAAATACACATATATTTATTTATATTAATCATATAATACATCCATGTGTAGTATACACCGCACGTAAAGTTAATTTGTGGTGAATAATTTATGTATCTCACAAAAATAAAAAGTGCATAGAAATCCCCTTACCTTGTGTCTTTCCCCTCATCGTACTCGTACAATATTCTTGTATAAAAAAAAGTTTTTTATAAATATTTTACATAATAATATTATTATATATATTTCCATACATGTTTTTATTTTGACAATATATATCCCTCTTGTTAAAAATTCTATGTTAAGGTTTCACTTTGGGTAATAACTGATTTTCTTATGTCTTAATTTCTTATATATTTATCCATTATAAATATTTCGTGATTTAAATAATTTAAAACATGATATAAATCTAATTTATATAAATTTAATTAGTTTTATAATAGTCTATATAATATATATGTATGAAATGGAATACACCATTGATGGAGATAGTAAGTTGTATGTGCGCCTGAACATTGTTTCAATTGTTATAATTTTATTGGACGTATGAAAAAACCAAAATATATTTATATATATAATTATTTGAGTAGAATTATTATATAATATATATCATATAATTTCTCTAAACTCATCCTTAATAAATTAAAATTACTTTGGTAATGAATCACATCGCTTGGAGGGGGTTGAAGTCCACACATCCTCAAATGAAATTATCATATTTAAACTGAATTTACAATAAATAGGATATGTGTTATAAAATGAATAAAGATTATTAAATACATAATAAATCTAATATATTAAATATATAAATATAATTCCATTATAATTTCATCCATGAGAGGTTTTAAAGTAAAATCGAACAATCCTGGTTAAGTGAGGTGGTAGTTCGCCACACACATAAACAATATATTTGTTACCCATTAGATAGAAGTGTGTGTAATTTGAGGTTAATAAAATATAATAAAAACATACTAGAATATTTTATATACATTTTTTGTTATAAAATATTGGAATAAATATAATTTACGGGGGTAAATGAAAATAAAATAAAATATCTTGAGAGAAGTTATTACCTCTTAATCGGGAAACTCCTTTTGGTTTATGCCAATAAGATTCTGTTGGACTCTTCATGTATTAATCATGTTTTAATGATCAAAAATCTCATCAATGATCATAAATCTCATTCAACCTAGTTAACTCATAAATTATATCCAATCATGTGTATTTATTTTTCAATTTCACTCATGTTGTATAGTTGTTAAGCTCAATCCATTTCTTGCATAATACTATTTAAGTCTGAATATTAATATTTTCCTAAGTACAAGACACCATAAAGCGATACACTGTGAAGAAAAGACACCATGATCAAGACACCGTAAGAAAGACGTCATGTGAAAGACACCATGATCAAGACACTGGGAGCAAGACACCATGAGGAAGACACCATAATCAAGAAACCATAAGAAAGACACCTTGTGCAAGACACCGTGAGCAAGACACCGTAAACAAGACATTGCAACACTCAGACCCTGACACTCAGACACCGTTTCAAAGTGACACAATTTTCATAACATACTATGACACCATTTCTCAAACTATTTTTTCATCTTTCAATTTAACGTTTAACGGTCATATTTGATGCCTTTAATGCAGTGACATAATTAATGTTTCTTTTTAGACATAGTATGAGGTATGAGGTACGAAACAAATGGAAACTGTCGGTGAAAACACATGCATTCGAAGATAAATAATGGAGAGTGCCCAACAACCACAACACATGATATTAAATGAAATACAAGCATGTGAGCATGACCATGAAGAACACATTTTAAAAGAAATAAATGTCTCGTATATGAAATCCGACACTACTGAAGAACATACGATGTACACTGGAATTCAGAGATCATCTTCACATCATCATCACTCGTGAAGAACACAAGCTGAATTACGACACTCTGTTTTTCAAGATAAAAACCAGAGAAGGAATCAGAAGCATCTCTGTTTAATCAAAGGTATCCAAAGATGTACATAAAATCACTAGATCATTCTAAACTCATATCTACTCTCTCTCAGTGATTCTTTTACTTACTTTTGAGAAGTTTTTTTACTCTTTATATTCCATACACACACTTACTCTTGTGCTAAACTAAAGGATTTATAAATCCTTAAACTAAACTCTTTATACGTTTTTTTACCCATGAAAACTATGGAGGAGGTCCCTGTGTGGCCTGGTTGTTATTTTTGTTTACCCACGAAAACTGTTGAAGAGGTCCATGTGTGACCTGGACAGACTGTGTACCATTGTTAACCCCAATCCAGGGTCTGGATTAATGTTTATTTATATAAAATTCTTAGTGTCATGTGATCACCAAGTGGAGTGGATTAGGTCTCGGCTTATGACTGAACCACTTGTTTCATATCCATTGTGCTAATGAAATTTAGTCTTCTCTATTTTACTGATTTATTGTATAATCTAGAAAACTCTAATTTCACATTGATAATATGTCTTGGAAAGAAATAATAACTTATTTTTCTTAGTGGGATAACTTCAAAAGTAATATTAATAATAGATATTAAGATTACTAAGAATTAATCAATCTTATAAGAAGTTGTTTAAACAGTCAAACATTTATAACAGTATCACTTTGATTAACATGGTTGTATCTATTTTTTGGGGAAAAACATTTTTCTTAAAACAATATTTTTGTAATAGAAGTTTTTATAGATAATCAATCAACCCCTCCCCTCTTGAGTAAAATACTCCGACCAATATTTGGTATCAGAGGTTTCTTTATTAGGACTTTGTGTAATCTTACTAAACTATGATTGTAATTTCACTTTAATGAACTGTAAATTTCTATTAATTCTAAATTTGAAGCTCTTTTAAAGTAATTTGTTAGTATGGATAATAGATTGGAAGGTGATGTAACCAACATACCACCATTATTTAATGGAACCAATTATTCTCAATGGAAATTTAAAATGAAAATGCATCTAGAGAGTATGGTCTTTGAAATTTGGTCATCCATTATAGATGAATACAGACTCACTATGACTAATAGAATTATATGGGATGAACCTACAAAACATTCTTACAATAAAAATTTCAAAGCCATCAATGCTCTTTAATGTTCCTTAGAATATGAAGAATTTAATAGGATTTCTTCTTGTAAAACTACCCATGAAATTTGGGATACCTTGTTTGTCTCACATGAAGGCACATCTAGTGTAATGTAAATGAGAATAAATACTTATACTATAAAATATGATAATTTTAAAATGAAACCTGATGAGCCTATTTCTGACATGTATCTCAGGTTCAATGATATTTTCAACAAAATTATTTATCTTGGAAGAGAAGTCACTGCCAAAGAACATATCATGAGAATCCTTAGATTTCTACCTAATAGATGTATGGGAACATCTTTCTCAATTAGAGAATCATGCGACATCAGTAAGCTACCTGTAAAAGAACTCATTTGGAAACTGATGATGTATGAGGAAGATATAAAATTCAACAAATAATAGGAGGATGAACCAAAGAAAAAATCTATAGCATTCAAGACCACCTTCTCGAAGCACGAAGACAAAGGTAAACTGGAAGCTTCTTTAGAAAGTTCCACCTCTTAACAATCATCACCTGATATTTTTGAGGAGATGGCTCAAATGACCATAAGATTCAAACGATTCTAAAAAATGAAGAACTTCTTCAGAAATCCTAACTTCAAGGGCAAGTATGATCTAAAAGGAAGCTAAAAAAATAACTAGAAAAGAAGTGACAAAACTGATGAAATTATATGCTATTAATGTAAGCGTAAATGAAATATAAAGTCTGACTATCCAAAGCTCAATTATAAGAAAAAATATGAGGACAAGGATAACAAGTACAAAATGGAAATGAATGCAACATGGAGTGACTCTGAGGATAGTTCAAGCGACTTAGAGACATCACATGATGAACAGTCTAACGAAGCCAATATGTGTTTTATGAAAAAAACATCTGAGGTAACACCAAACTCTTCTGTAAATAATTCATACTATTCTGAAGAGGAAAGTGACTCTGAAAATATGACTAATGATGAAATTTTTGAATACTATAACAAGATTGAAGAGACATGAAATGTATTAAAAGATAAATATAAATCATTGAAGAAACAGCATGCTCTCACTGTAAATGTAAAATTTAAACATACTACTGAAAAGGAGAAAAATTCTCAGCTGCTCAAAGAAAACAATGAATTAAAAATGTCTAATGAGCAACAAAAAAGTGACTTAGAAAAGTTTACTATTTGGAAAAATACCCTTACCCAAATGCTAGGAAAACAAATTTCCCCCAAATATAATACTGGCATTGGTTATCAACCTGGTAAAAAACCTTGGTAGAACGAATTTTATTTAAAAATCTAGGACATATAATTTTGTTCCCAATTCTGGACACAGCTCAACTAGTTCAAGTCATGATACATACTCTACTATTTCATGTTTTTGTGGACCAAATACAATTTATTTTTCAAACACTTTATATAATGCTTATAGGAAACCTATGACACAAATATGGGTTCCTAAAGCACTTATTAATAATTTTATTGGACTCAAACAAATATGGGTACCAAAATCTGTCTTTGCTTGATCATGTTATAGGAAAGATGCTTAATGTTCTCCTACAAAAATCTATGGTACTGGGACAGTGGATGTTCAAGGCACATGATAGGAGACTACTCAGGCTTCAAGAACCTGATATAGGTAGATGGAGGACTGGTCACATATAGTGACAATGCCAAAGAGAAGATCATTGTCTTAGGACAGATTGGTAACTCTAATTCGATTTTAATTTCTAAAGTATTGTTTTTTAATGGCTTAAAATATAATCTCTATAGTATCTCACAATTATGTGATGATGGATATCATGTTAAATTTGAAAATGATGCATGTAATGTCTTTAATTATAAAGAGGAATTAGTATTTTCTACATCAAGGAATTAGAATGTTTATTCTGTTAATTTAGATTCATTAGCTTCTCAAAATGATTCATGCTTAAGTGTATTTCATAAAGAATCTTGGCTCGGGCATAGGAGACTAGGACATTGTAATGATAACTCCCTTAGAAAGATTACTAGAAAAGGCCTAGTTAAAGACTTACCGAAACTTGAGTTTCCAAATGAAAAAGTGTGCAATCCTTGTCAAAAGGGAAAACAACACAAAATCTCTTTCAAATCAAAGAAAGAAGTTTCTACTTCTCAACCTCTCGAATTGGTTCACATGGATTTGTTTGGACCATCTAGAGTTTCTAGTTTAAATGGGAAGCACTATGTTTAGGTTCTGGTAGATGATTTTTCTAGATATACCTCGACATTCTTCATGGCTCACAAAAGTTAATCCTACTCTTATGTTACTAAGTATGCCAAGTCTGTAGAAAATCTTAATGGCCTTAAAATTAAATCTTCAAGAAGTGATCGTGGTTGTGAGTTTGAAAATCAAGAGTTTGAATCCTTTTTCTCACAAAATGGTTATAGTCACAATTTCTCTACCCCTAGAACACCTCATCATAATGGTGTTGTAGAAAGAAGAAATAGAACCCCGCAAGAAATTTCTAGAACAATTCTTAGTGAATATGACCTACCTATTTACTTTTGGGCTGAAGCTATTAATAAAAAATGCTACATAATCAATAGAGTCTTGATTAGACCAATTCTCAAAAATATCTCATATGAAATCTTGAATAATAGGAAGAATATGTTCATATAACCTCACCAAAGTCTTTATTCTAAATACTAAGGACAACTTTGACAAATTTGCATCAAAAACTGATGAAGTAATTTTCCTAGGTTACTCAATATTAAGTAAAACTTATAGAGTATTCAATAAGAAAACTAAGTGTTTGTAGGAATCTGTTCATATCAATTTTTATGAAACAGATCCACCTGAGACTAGAACCATCCTTGAAAATCTGGAGGATGAAGTATCAAATCTGAACATCAACTCAAAATCCTCAAATTCCTCTGTGAAAGAAATTTTGAAAACTTACAATTCTAGAAATTCTCTACAATCGAGTAATTATGAACCTGAATCTTTTGATGAACCTGAAATCACAAGTCCATCCTCTTCTAGAAATGTTAGAACCCTTAAAAACCATCCCATAGATGCTGATGTAGGAGACATAGAGAAAGAAACAAAAACTAGAGCTTCTCTTAGAAATCAGGTTGAACATCAAGCCTTCTTATCACAACTTGGACCTAAAAACATTGATGATGCCATCAACAATGAATTTTGGGTAATGTATATACATGAAAAACATAATCAGTTTGAAATAAAAAATGTTTGGAAAATTGTTGAAAGACCCAAGGAAAATTTCAACATAGGCACTAAATGGTTGTTTAGAATTAAGGTAGATGAAGCTGGAAATATATTTAGGAATAACGCTTGATTAGTTGCACAAGGCTATAGTAAAGAATAAGTAATTGACTACGATGAGACCTTTTCTCGAGTATCCAGACTTGAATCCATAAGAATCCTACTTGCTTATGTTGCACATCTGAATTTCACAGTATATCAAAAGGATGTTAAGAGTGCATTCTTAAATGGGTATATAGCTGAGGATGTCTTTGCTGAACAACTCCCTGGATTTATAAATCCTTATTTTCCCAATCATATTTTCAAACTATCAAAAGATTTATATGGTTTAAAACAAGATCCAAGAGCTTGGTATGATAGATTGAGTACTTTTCTTATTTCATAAGGTTTTACAAAAGGAATAGCTGATCCTACCCTCTTTATAAAACTAATTTCTAATGATGTTTTAGTTGTTCAAATATCTTTTGATGATATTATTTTTGGATCTTGATAAAATTCATTATGTATTGATTTTTCTAAAATGATGAAAAATTAATTTGAAATGAGTTTAATGGGTGAACTAAAATTCTTTCATGGATTTAAAATCTTCTAAAATAATAATGGAATTGTTTTAAATAAAAGTAAATACACTAGAGATCTTTGAAAATGTTTTGTATTAGATAGCACTAAAAGTAGTGACACTCCCATTAGTACCACATGTAAGTTGGATCTTGATGAAGATGGAAAATATGTTGATCAAACCAATTATAGAGGAATGATTGGATGTTTACTCTACATAGATGCTAGTCGTCTAGAAATTATGTTTAGTGTGTATATGTGTGCTCGTTTTCAAGAAAAACCTAAAGAATCTCATTTAAATGCTATAAAGATAATTTTCAAATACCTCATACATACACCAAATCTAGGACTGTTCTTTCCTAAAGGACAATCATTTAAACTAGTTAGTTATTATGATGCTGGCTTCGGAGGTTGTAAGAAAGATTGAAAGAGAACCTCTGGAACATGTCATATTTCAAGAAAGTCATAAGGATCATGGTGTGTTAAGAAACAAAATTCTGTTGCATTATCTACTACGAAAGATGAATACATAACTTCAGGTAGTTGTTGTGCACAAATTTTGTAGAGGAATCACACATTACTAGATTATGGATATCAATTCAGTCATGTACCAATAAATTGTGATAACACGAGTGCTATTAACATCTCAAAAAATCCTATTTCACATTCTAGGACAAAACATATTGATGTAAGACATCAATTTTTGAGTGATCATTATCAAAAAGGTGATATCACCTATGAATTCATTGGTACTGAATATCAACTTGCTGATATATTCACTAAACCATTAAATTCTAAGAGAATAGACTACATCATACATGATATTGTCATGATAAATATCATATATATATATATATATTACTTATCTTACTGTTAAACATTTTACTATGTTTTAATTTACTGTTTAATGATTATGGTTTCTCAGTTACTGTCTCTCATGTTTATGGTCTCACTATTAGCACTTTGTATATACGGTCTGACACTTACTGTCTCACCGTGACACGCACTGAAAAGTTCACTCACTGTCTCACTGTGACGTTCACTCACTGTCTCAACGTAATGAAAACTCACTATCTCACTGTGACGACCGATCGTTGTCTCACCATAACAACCATTCACGGTTTCACCATGGAAATTATTTATGATTGTCCTTAAACCAATATCGTGGTAATTTTCATTTCACCTCTTTTACATTCCCACTTTTTTACATTTGTGACGTTTGACATTCACAATTGATAAAACAAAAAGTTTCACTTGGTTCATCGCTCAGACTCTCTCTCATTTGGAACCCTTTCAACCTTGCAACCCCTTCTATCTTTCTCTCTCTCGAACCTTCATGTGGATGCCATGAATGAAATGTCTGTCGTCATCCACTCTTAAGAAGCGCAGCTCAAAAGAAGAAGAAGATATCACCTAAGCTGACGCTCGAAGGACCTTTGAATCTGAACCTGGTAAATCAAAGTGTTTTTTTATAAATAAATCTTCCCCAATTGGATTTTATCTATAAAATCTCTAGTATTGAAAGTGTTAAAAGAACAAGGCTGGTTAGAGTGGTTCTCGAGGGAGAAAACCCTATCTATCCCAGGTTAGTAGATCAATTCTTCCAGTACGCACAGTTCTCTTTTGACTCTGGTGAAATTTATATTGTGAGGAGCTGTATTAATGGCCAAATATGCTCTTTCTCGTCGATGTTATGGGTTTCATGCCTTAGGATAGCTCATGAAAGAATTTTTTATGATTATCAGAGAGAACTTCCACCTATATCTGATTTCTTTGACTTTGAAAATGCTCTGAAAACCCTAACAAGAAATGGATCCAAGAGAAGTTCCATAGCTACTGAATATTATGGGGAAACAAGGCTGCTGTTTAAGTTTGTTCAAAATCTGGTTAGTCTAAGAATAGTTGAATTTTCTGAATTAAAGTATCAAGATGTGTTTTTAGTTCATATTATGAAGAATGGATAAAAGATTAACCTATGCAAGTCCATCATTCACCATATGTGTGAGTTGATTAATGTTACATTCAAGTCCACCTCTCTATTCTACTCTCGGATGATATCATCCATGCTTGTTCCAAAAGGCAGAGTTGAACCAAATGAAGAAGTGATTATGGACTGTGAGTACTATCTCTCTAAATACATCATCAAAAGAATGAAGATAAACTGGAATCCTTGAAAAAAATTAATGGGTGGAAGACAACGATAAGGTTTATGAGAAGTTTAATCCTGTGGATTATCCATCAAGGACGAAATACATTTCTAATCCTAGTTTGGAACCAGATGAACATGGTGGCTATTTAGAAGAAGAGGAAGAAGAATCTGAAGTACCTCATAGGGAAGAAGTTATTGTTGAAGAAGAACGGACTATTGTTCCTCCTATTGTTCTTGAAAAAGAAGTTCCTACACCTAGTGAATATTTTAATTTGGAAATCCAACCCAAGGCTGAAAAAGAATTAGGTGTGACAGATGCTGAGAAGAAAGCCATGGAAGAGTCTATAGTAGAAGAACACCATGTTATGGAAGAAGAAAATCTAGACGAACTCCCTTTTATGTAAGGATCAAATCTGGAAGAACTCCATGAGGAATAACCTGTTCCTGAAATAATACCCTCTGCTGAAGAGAGGATGGAGATAGCCTTTAAGCTGGCTAGACAAGATATGAACAAGGAACTTAAAGACGAAACTGTGGATTTAGACCAAGCTCCTGAGCCTCTCAATCCTGAAAAGGAAGCACCGGTTGAGGGGGAGGAAACCCAAAATCTTGACTCTGATGAAGCCGCACATCCAACTGAGTCATGTACTATGGACACTTAGTACAAATTTCTTAGTTTTTTTATTTGAGTGAGTCTCAGTAGGTTTCTACAACCTGGCATGATCTCTCTTCCCTGTATCAGTTGATGTCAGTTTCAAACTTTGCACTTGATAAGGAACCATAACCTAAACTTTCCCCTGTACCAATTCCTACACCTGAACCTTTACTTGAACAGTTGTATTTTGTCAGTAAAGATGATCTAAAGGACTTTGGAGACACTCTCTTATCTAGATTTTGGAATCTTATGAACTCCCAACCTTGTTCTGTGACAAATATGAGTGAGAGAGAAGCCTCACTAATTTTGGAGAAAATTATCTGCCAAATACAACCAAAGATGCTCCATGATATTCAAGAAGTTCGTGTTTAAAATAATTTCCTTAGAAATGAAGTCACAAACCTGAGAAGAATGGTGGAAGACATGCAGAAAGAGCTGTATTCATGATCAGAGCCTGCTACTGCTCCTTTAGAACCCACTATTTCTCAAATCTCTCGCGATGTTGGGTCTCAGATTCACCCTTATTTGTTATCCTTCGATGAAAAGATTGCAGAAAGGCACAAATGGTTGTTGAAGGAAATGAGAGAGCTTGTGGTGAACCTGAATAAACTCACTGATGGGTACACTGGTTGTCTTTAAAAGGTACTTAATCAGCTCAAATCTCTGACCACATCTGTCAAAGCTTCAAATACCTTTGGTGAATCTTCTACACCTTCCTTGGACAGTTCTTTGCTCAGATCTATAGTCAAATAAGAACTTCAGAATGCTTTCATTGGCTTTAATGTGGCTTCTTTCTCTGAAGTTATCAAGAATAGTGATAGAGTTCTTGACCTTGTGTAAATTCATTCCAAGATTGAAAATGATGCCTAGCAAGAGATTTCTAGGAATTTGGATTTCAATTTCAACCGAATTTTCTCCAAGACTAATATGACCAACCACTTCAAATACCTTGTAGAGAATCTATGAATCATCCTGTAACTAAAGCCTTCAAGAACCAAGTCCAGAAGCTAGCCGAGTTTACCAAATTGTTGGACAAGTTCAAAGAAAACAATGATGACTTTGAAAAAGCCATGTAGTATAGTGGAGAAATTATTGCAGACTTCATCAAACTCCTGAGACCTTTTGTTCATGTCTAGAGTACAACAATTGTTACTCCAGTAGCTGCACCTCTCAGACCTGGACTACCTACATTCACCTCTACCTTAGCCTCAACTACCATGTCTGTTGGCCAAGCTCTCAGTCATATCAGGCCTGTAATTCTTGATCAACAACTACCTCGATCTTCTAGTGCTCCTAACTTAGCTCCCTCAGTCTTTGAAGGTCTCCCTTTACCCTATCTATCTACCACCTCTTTTCCATCTTCTACATAAAGCACTGCCCCTATGGATTCCTCTTCTTCTATGGATAAATGAAAAGAGAAGGAAAATCCCTGAAGAAGGCCAGTGCTTACTCCTTTTTTGATGGGGATGTCATTATTTTTGTATCTCTTTTTATTTTGTATAGAACTATTTACTCTTAATGGAATGTGCACTGTTTACCCTCTCTTATTTACACTTTTCGATAATCCCAAAAGTGGGAGAAGATTCCACATAAATTTTTTATATGTTATTTTCTCTATAGTTGTATGAAATTTACACTTTAACATTGCATGATTTCTGATCATCAAAAAGTGGGAGATTTGTTGGACTCCTCATGTATTAATCATGTTTTAGTGATCAAAAATCTCATTAAACCTAGTTAACTCTTAAATTATATCCAATAAGGTGTATTTATGTTTCAAGTTCACTCATGCTTTATAATGGTTAAGCTTAATCCATTTCATGCATATTACTGTGTTAGTATGAATACTGTTATTTGCCTTAGTACAAGACACTGTAAAGTGAGACACTGTGAAGACAAGACACTGTGAGAAAGACACCGTAAGCAAGACACCGTAAGCAAGACACCCTGAGCAAGACACTGTGAGCATGACACCATGAGCAAGACACCGTAATAAAGACACCGTAAGAAAGACACTGTGAGCAAGACACCGTGAGCAAAACGCCATAAACAAGAAACCGTGAAACACAGACCATGACACTCAGACACCATGTGAAGAAGACATTGTTTCCATAACATAATGTGACAATGTTTCTTAAAATATTTCTTCTTCTTTCAATTTAATGTTTAACGGTCATATTTGATGCCTTTAATGCACTAACATAATTAATTTTTATTTGTAGACATAGTACGAGGTATGAGGAATGAATCACATGGAACCTGTTGGCTAAAACACATGCATTTGAAGATAAAGACTGGAGAGTTACCAACAACCACAGCGTGCAATACTGACGAAAAACAAGCCTGTGAGCAGGACCATGAAGAACACAAGGCAAGATTTTTTAAGAAATCATTATCTCATACATGAAATCCGACACTACTAAAGAACATACGAAGAACACTGGAATCGAGAGATCATCTTTATATTATCAACACTCGTGAAGAACACAAGTTGAATTACGACACTCTATTTTTCAAGACAAAAACCAGAGAAGGACTCAGAAGCATATCTGTTTAATCAAAGGAGTCCAGAGTTGCACTTCAAATCACTAGATAATTATAAAATCATATCTACTCTCTCTCAGTGATTCTTTTACTTACTTTTGAGTAGTGTGTGTACTCTGTATATTCCATACACACACTGACTCATGTGCTAAACTGAAGGATTTATAAATCCTTACACTAAACTCTATACTTTTTTTACCCACAAAAACTATGGAAGAGGTCCCTGTGTGACCTGGCCAGTCTGTGTATAGTTCTTATCTCCGATCCAGGGTGTGGATAAAAGTTTATTTATAAGAACTGCTTGGTGGCAGGTGTTCACCAAGTGGAGTGGATTAGGACTCACCTTGAGACTGAACCACTTGTTTCATATCCATTGTTCTATTTAAAATTAGTATTCTCTGTTTTACTGCTTTATTGCATAATCCCGAAAACTCTAATTTCACTTTGATAATTAGTCTTGGAAATAAGTTATAATGGATTTGTCTTAATAGGATAACTTCAAAAGTAATATTAATAATATGTATTAAGATTAATGAGAATTAATCAATCTTCGAAGATGAATTTTAAACAATCAAACTCTTATAACAGTATAACCTTGATTAACTGGTCTGTATCTATTTTTGGGGAAAACCATTCTTCTTAAAACATTATTTTTGTAACAGAAATTTTTATAGTAACTCAATTCATCCCTCACCTCTTGAGTAAACTACACTGACCAACAGATTCCATGGGTCTATTTCTACATAAGGGGGGAATTTTATTAGGTATGTAGGTACATTTGAAATTTTTTTGGGTATACATTTTATAAGAATTTTTTCGACAGGTTTGATGAAGAGGGAGAGGCAGTTTCCTTTTATAGGGAAGGGAAAGGACACACATAGTATTTTTGTAATCAAGTAAGGTTTACCATCATTTTGACCTAATAAAGTCATAAAAACATAAAAAACTCAATAATTGAAGTTTAATGGTCATATAATAAAAAGTAAATAGGTTTTGACCAATTTATAAGTCGGTTTGTGTCTTCAATTTAATGTTTGTACCTTATAAACTTAATTTTTTCCTTAACTATTGTAATAAATTTTAATCACATTCACTAATAATTTGGTCAAAAAGAAGTTTCTATTGTTAGACATTATAAATAATGATTAATGGAAATATAAAATCCATTTTTCCATTTTCTAATTAGGAATTTGGATGAAATGAATTTAGAAAAACAATCTCACTAATGAGACAACACTCTGGGTTTTTGAACTAAAAACATCAAAATGTTACCTATGTTTTTATACCCAATTTTAAATTTAAATTGATTCTAAGAGCCTAAATTTAATTTTTTTTGTAAAAATAATATCCAATAAATCTTTTAAAACATATTATAATATAATTTAACTAGGAAAATAAATTATATTATTGGGAATTTTTGAATTAAAATCTTGTATTTTTCACCATTCATCCAAAAATGAAGTTTCACTGAAAAATAAAAAGAAAAATAACCCTAATATAATTTATGAAATATATATTCAAAAAAATGTATTATATAAAATTAGGTATCTAAATTTGATGAAAATTAATTTATTTTCTCATAAGGACATGAAAAGTAGTTCATATGAATGAATAATATTTATTAATAGATAAGCACATTACTAAACATTTTGTCATTCATTATCAATATTTTTATTTATATAAAATCATTATGAATTATATTTTAAAATTAGTTATCACTATAAATATTACAATGTTTAATGTCTACATTATAATTATATCATTAAAATTAATATAATAATAAAAATAAATTTCAAGGACACTTAGTGTCACGTGTAACGTACGTCAAGTTGGTGTTGCATGTTGTGTACACCAATTCGGTGTTGTGTGTAATGTGCGCCATTTAAAATTATATCCTTGGTGATCAATATACGTAATGCTAAATTTTATGATGTTCATCGTTCATGATTAACATAGTGTGGCATATAAAGCAATCCAATCATCATTCATTAAAATAAAATAAAATATTTTTTGTGTTATGTGAAAAGTAAAATATAGCCAAGGAGAAATTAATTTAGAAAAAAATAATTCACATGTTCTCAGGGTGTTACGAACAAAATTCTTATATTTAAATTCCCCCATATTTTAGGAATAGTATAACTTATGGGGATTATATAATGGTGAAAAGTGTGGTTCAATTACTGTAAAATTATCACAAGTATCTGAAAAAATGAAACTTAAGTTGATGTACCTTAAAGAAAATAATATTTCCCTTATGTAATAGTTTGTATATGGTAATACATAATGTATAATGTTTTGAAATGTAAGTTAATTTATTCTCGGACATCTCACATTATTTCAAATCCAGTTTTAAATGTCAGTGTATTTAGCACTAGATCTGGGAGTACAGGGTGGGGTGACTCAATATATATCAGATGTGAGTCCATTTATTTTTATGGTTTAATTTATGTTTTTTTTTGGAATAAGATATGATAACATTAGTGAAAAAACTATGGATTATTATATGGGAAAAGAAAAAATATAGGGTATCATCTAAATGTTTTTTTGAATTATAGTGTTTAAGGACTTCCATGAATTACATCCCACTATAGATATGATGGAACTAGGGAATATATTTACCTAGAGTTAATCACCCTAAAAATATTATTTTAATATTAAATAAATATTTATTTGGTGAATGATGTGTGGGACTAAGACTACACACCTAGATAAATAGGCATTGGGGATATTATTTGGTTGATCATATGATATTTTAGAACCATTACGATGGAATATTTTTCTAATTACTTTATGTTATTAGGTTATGGAGTATGTGAGAACACCACATATTGTAATATATTTTAATCTAATAGAGTTGAAATATAGGAAATGATAGTATCATATAATGAAATTATGGTCTAATTAGAGAGGAAATCGTAGGAATGTGTTTCAATATTCATAATTTCAATTTATTTGATTTTATTGAATATAATCACCCAAATTTTTGATTTATTATTTACTTGGTAACATGATCATGGAAATATTGTGGTAGAAGGTATTCCTCTATGAACTCCAAAATAATCCAATTTTGGGGAAAAATTCATATTCTTATCTGAGGTAATATGTACGATATATCATTCGTAATTATATTTGATTCATTTTTATCATTTATATAGATATAAATATTGTTATATGTAATGGATACCTAAACATTCTTGGATATAACTTATTTAATGAGAGGGAATGTAACTATATAATATTTTAGAATATATTTCATTAAATAAATGTTATGAGAGATAATTATCTCCTTAAAATACAACCAATTAAAAAATATCTTCATTATATATTATATTTTTTGTAATTTATTAAAAAACCTCTAGTAAATGAAATTATTTTAATAAATTATAAATGCATCCAAAATTTAAATTAGAATAATGAATGATTTGAAAATGTACTATTTTAAGAAATAAACATTTCTTGATAATATTTATAATCATTTAAAGGGAAAATTTAAAAAATTTAGAATTTAAAATTTTTAAAAATAATTTCATTTTACAATTCTTCATTTGAAACAATTTTTGATACTATTTTTTGGGATTTTTTTTTAAAATTTCTAATTTTTATGTAAATATTAAAAAATACCATTTTTACCGAAATTTTAATTTATATGACATTATCATTATAGAAGAAATAATTAAAAAATTATTAAACATTAAACTAAATGAAATTTATATTTAAATGAAAATATTATTCATTTTAAATATTATTTTTAACTCAGAAACACTATGATTAATTTTTAGAATATAGGTAGTATTTCATTCCCATTTAAAATTTGTATTCAGTCATTTATTTTAACTAAAAAAATATTGTATAATTCTGTTTTTTAAAAAATTAAATGGAAAATAAATTTAATTTTTTATAATTTTAAAGTTATATATTAAGAATAAAATATATTTATAATTGAATGCTACACATAAGTTTCTACCTAAAAACATACTTTTACTGAAAATGGTTTTTAATTGTTACAAGCGCTAATGATAAAATTAATATATAATACTTGTATAAAATATATTTGATAAAATAAATTTAATTAGTAGAATAAGATGGTTTAAATTTTATAACAGGCCTAATTTTTCTCAAAGGAATTGAATTACTCATCTAAAAAAGTAATTATCTCAGTAAAATCCAAAAAATGGTAAAAAGGATTAACCAAAGGAGTGGAATGCTAATCATTTTAAAAAAAAGTTTTTAATTGTGTTTCTATAATTTTTCTACACAAAAATATTATTTATTCTCCAATATTTTTCATTTATAGTCTTATTTACATTTCAATAATATATTCTCTTTTTATTATGTTAAAATCATTTAAAAATGGCATCCTCGCTAGAAGTTAAAAGGGTATCTCACCACTCCTTCTAGAACACACCCAAATTTCATTTTCTCTTGAAAATATGCTATTTTTTCTTACCCAAAAAATCTTTTTTATCTTATATAATCTTATTCACAAAAAACTTTGGCCAATTTCTCCATTTCATGGAATCCTCAAAGGAAAACTAAATGTCCACCATGTAAATACGAACACTTCAAAAATGTTTTTCATTTATATATCTCCCTTTGAAACCGATTTTTCTAATATTATATTATAAATATATTATTCATAATATAATATATTTTTTAATATTTTATTTGAAAACATTTTCCAAATTACCAAAATCTCCAAAAGATCTCTTTATATTATTACATTTAAATACATCAATGTGTTTGATATCATGATTCACATGAAACACTTAAACGAAATGAAAACTCTATATGTTTTGTCAAGAAATAAATGTTAAGAATGATCATTACACCCTAAAAATTTAAATATATTTAATGGCATTGATTAAAAATTATTTAATATATATATAGACAAAAATTGCTTCTTTTAATATGATCAAAATTCATTTACTATATCCAAAAAACAAAGAAAATATTTTTATGCTTAAAAATATATTTTTATAGAATTTATGTATTATTTCACAAAATAAGAACATTATTATTATTTAATAATAAAATATGTTCATAGTATTAATAACGGATCCCCAATATATTGGTTAAAAACTGATAGAACATAAGAATAAACAATAGCTAACATTTTAAAAAATATATTTTCTAATATAAAATTTTTTACACAATATTGTTTGATTTTATTTATAAATTTAATTATCAAATTATTGGAAATTTAATTCAAAAAATAAACATAATTTTGTGATAAGGAAAAATAATATAATCTTAATATGATATTTTTTCAAAAAACAATAATTTTTGGGTGAATAGTACTATATAAGGTTTTCAAAAATACATCAACATTTAATCCATTAATATTATATTAGTATGAAATATTATTTAATAAAATACATTTATTTTTAAACATATATATTTACAATTGAAAAAATAAATTTTAAAATATTTATTTCAATTTACCAACCTATGATTGATATCTTAGAAGACAAATATTTTATTCTCTCAAAAATTGTTTTAATATATTTTATATTTATCGTATTAAAATTAATTATAAACATTTATTTGAATTAAATATGAAAAAATGTACTTAAAATTTATAATCATTAGGTATAATTTATTTATTAGGTATGACTTTTTTTGGTATAATTATTACATTACATTAGGTAAAAACTAATTACATTATTAAAAGATAAAATGATAAAAGTAACAATTCAAGGGTCATATAACTTGAAGCATGATACCCAATTATCTTTAACTGAGTATTTTATCAACATTATATATTCATCAATCAATTGTTTCTCAATTTTTGAAATAAATTACTTGTTTAACATGTTCTCTCTTTATAATAAGATGAAATATTTAAAAACTTATATTTTAACCACTTATAAAAGGGGAATCCCACCACCCTTTAAAGGATCCCCTAAAATTTATTTTCCCCATTAATACATGAAATATTTCATAACCCTATTTTATACATTCTATATATATGGCTTTTTTTGGATGAGATTTGTCTATGTCATCAATTTATGAGAGATCTTCCTAGGAAATATTGAAGTGCTCAACATGAGTAATCATTTTAATATAACAACATTAAATTCTATTTGATATTTATTGAAACAATTCAAATACCAATGTAATGAAATATATATAGGTTATTTACTAAATAATATTATTCTATAGAAATAATCATTGATAAATTTTTTATTTTTTATTCAAAAATGAAACCGTAATTCATGGATTCTGCTGACTACCACCCCTATCATGAAATGTATTTCATTTTCCATCACCATAATAAAAGGTTCTTATAGGAGAATAATTTAATAAATAGTTATGATAATTCTATAATTTTTAAAATAATTATTCAATTAACAATATTATCCTTTCTCTCATTCTATGGAAAATCAAAAAATAACCATGTGTGTGTGTACTGTCGCCTCTATGGAAGTATTGATTTAATTTTTTTCTTTTTCATCATACTCTTACATGGATGGTAATGAGTACGGGACTAAAAGATAAATATTATTTTAATGAAATTTTAAAGGTTCTATAATTTCAAATGGGAGAAAATATTAATTATATGATCAATAAACAATTTTCATTTATTCAATCATTTGAAATGAGTGAACTATGATGAAAAAGAATTAATCATTCTATGAAAAAACTATATATAAATTATATTTTGTTTTTAATTTTTTCACATTTCTAAATATCACACTAATAATTTGAATATAATATTAGTATGCTCCTTTTATAATTATATTACAACTAAACAACCTCATAAGAACCCATTAATAATGTTTATTTATTATTGATCAGTTTTACCACTTGCATAGGAAATACTATAAATATGTATCATTCATGAATATGAGAACTTATTTACTACTATAATATTATATGAATATATAATTATTATTTTTTAATTTTGTAAGTTTAATTGATAATTTAATACATTAGTTGAGAAATATCATTTTAGAACCTAACTTGTTGGGATCCGACTGATGATTTCACCAAGCATGCCTCCAATAGGTTAGGGGTAGAGACTAGTACGAAGTAGACATATCCCACAAATGGTAGGAATTAGACTAATGTACATGTAAATACGCATGAATCTCATAGCCCAAATTATTAGGAAATGTTAAAAAACTAAACAAAATGCTTCCATCCATCTATAATCCCACAAAAGAGTAAGATAGTAAATTTTGAAAGTGTGAGAAGTGGAAAAATAAAATCCCAATCAAAAATTAGAAGGATTCCATCCTATTCCATGGGTGATTACTACAATCAAATGATATCTCTAATAAAATACATTGGTCTGAGGAGAAAATTCTATACTCCATCAGCTTTTCATCATCCAAGGACATTATCTAAAGGGAAGTCATATATATACAATATGACACATTTGGGAAGAGCACATTCAGGTGTGAGTATAAAAATACCTAGTAAGACACTATATAAATAATAAACACAAAGAATAAAAAATATTCAACTCAATAAAAGGATAAAATTGTAAATGTATAATTGAAAATACAGATATATACACAAGAAAGGCATTGCACCAATATGTGGTCATAACTAACTACCATCCATAGAATTCTACTCAGAGAAATGCTCATTCTAGGAGAATACCATCCATGAAAATTCTCATCACCAGAGACACACATCCAAGGGGTCAATATAATTAGTGTTTGAGAAATATATAACCATATATCTCATATGACACTGATACTCTGATAGGGGGTCATTCCCAAAACCGTTGGAAGACATCATGAACCTAATCTAGATCAACTCGCTAAGTATGTTATTTTATTCCAATGATACCATGGATCCTATTGATATAGACTACTAGATAGAGGATAAGAATCCATACTGTAGAAGTTTTACTGATTCTAAAAAACCCACCAAGGGAAAAGATACGAAAGAGCATCACACTATTGTATCACGGAAGGACAACATGAACTCTATTCAAGACACATCCTCTAGATGGGATTACAATCCTATGATGTTGATTTAAATTAAACGTTATAATATAGAGGGAAGAAACTAAGGGAACAAAAAAAACCACGAATGGTCCATAAAAATAAACAAACAACTTAAAAAACTTTTTATGGGGATACACGATGTGTATTAGGGGTACACAATGTGACCATCTATCCCCAAGTCTTTCTAGGTAGTAAATCCACCAAAATCATGTAAATCAACAAATACACAACATGTAGGAATACTAAAAATCATGAAAAGATTAGATATCACGTGCCCATTCACTACTATCCATGTTCGTGTTCTGATAACTATGTCTATATATTATCCCACATATAGCTAGTTGTGTCTGTTTCTAAGTACATGATTTCTCACTGGTCGTGTACTATTAGTTGTGTTTTACACTGTATTACGAAATTTTTAACTTGGGAGTTTCCAAATTTTATGGGATGTCATCTATGTCACCAATGGATTCCACCACCATTATTTTCCTCACTATAGATCATAGATATGTTGTTTCCCAACCCTCCCATAATCAGAGGTCATAAATACAGGCTTCGAATATTCATGGTAAATTCCCACTCACATCTTCTATAGCTGCACTGTCAAAACAATGATGAACTGATACTGAATATCTATTATAATCCACCTATGATCATCTTTATTCATTGCTACACTACAATCATAAACTCAATCATGAAACCCACCTATAATTTTGATCCATTTTTTGATGAATGATTGTGGAATGACTAAATACTATGTATCCTTTAAACCAAAATCCAATGAGATTTCCACCCAAAAACATACAAAAAAAAGAGGGATAAAACCATAAGTCAAATGTTGTGAGGAACAAACCTCAGCCTTCGTTTGTTCAACATCAATTTTTTTTGTTGAAAATGGACAATGAAAGAGTAATAAACAAAAAAACAAAATATAATTCAATTAATTTAAATATATAAATGATGTGAATATCAATTACGTTTTTTAATTCGATCTGTGTTCCTTAGGGATTAAGAATCGGTATAGAAAATAAAAACAATCCTCCTAACTGGAGTTTGGATAAACCATTGATGAATAAAATTCATGCTCTACCATAATTGGGGAAATCCACAAACACTATCAGTTCAATTATCCTCGATCTAGTGTAGATCCATTAATATTTCCTAATAATTTTCTGCAATGGCTTCTTACAAATGTTGGTTTTGAGTCTCAGTTTCTGAGGAACTCCTCATAACCATATACTTATAAGATTACTATGTCTTTAAGTAATAATAAACATAGTTAATTAATTTTTCTATTTATTTCATTCATTTATGCCAGTGACAATTTTTTCACAAATTTCTTATGTCGACAATGGTTATGTCTCCCATTGGGTCAAACATATTTTCCGAACTAAAACATTCCCATGTATTTTGTATCTAGGACCCCATTCGGGAGTTATTACACATTATTAGATAATTTGTGTAAATATTTTATATAATATATTTAATATATTTGAAAATTTTATTTAAGGAATAGTAGGCATCTAAATCACATATTGTTTTAGTGATTGGTCCAAACAAGTATCAATATTATATAAAAAATTAATACACAAAAAATTCCTGTCAATTCATTATCCCTACCAGAAGTGTTTTTTACAAAAAAAATAATAACCTATATGAAAATATAATTTTACTGGTCTTGTATATGTGTCTCCTACTCTCATGTGATCACTAGAAGGATTTTGTGCTTCTACTAGACACGAACTAGATGAAACAATCTCTCATGAATGATCCTCTCCTTCTGATCCTCAATCAAAATTGGTTACTCTGTAAAACGTAACTTCATCCTTTTTGTCCAGATCACGCTAGTTGATACCATATACTTGGTGATGAACGTACCTCCTTAGTTTTGACATGTGTAAGGGGTCATATACCCAATCCAATTGTAGTGGGAGATATAAGTTGTATTCTTCCTCTCTAATTATAAATATTATCTTAACGGGACCAAAGAATCTTATAGATAACATGCCACCCCAGACAGTTCACCTCAACAAAAATTAAGGCGAGACTACCATGAACACATGGTATCCCTCTTGTAACTATTTAATTCTCCATCATTGGTATATAAAATACTTCTAATAGAATTTTATTGTCCAAATCCACTCCTGGTTGATCTGAAAATTATTTTTAGTAGCTCCAATGATCTCCAGTCCCATAGGGGATGACTCTCTATTACCATTCCAATAATGTGGTGACCTTTACAGTCATTGATATGAAGCCTAGAATGGGTCCATACATATGGTGGAATGGTATTTGAGGTTTTATGTATAATGCACTAAGGGTAGATAATCTTATGAACTACAAAAAATTTCCAACATTGAATCCCATAGAATTTCCTCCAATGAATGAATGGTTCACTATATCTAGATGTCAGTCTGGGGTGGAATATGATACTCAAGAGAAATTGAGTCCTAATGGGATCCTATAATCCTATCCCTAATCCTGATGTGATTTTAGTTTCACATTTTTTAATGATTACCAAGATAACCCCTTGGAGTCATCTTATCTCCTTCATATAGAGTCATCCAAATCACTCTACTGAACTATGCTCCTCAATATTTAGGAATAGGGATTACATGGAGAGTTTTCCTATGATCATATATATTGAATCATGTACCATGTATATGTGTGTTAACCCTATCAAAAATATGATATATGTCCCTAAAAACATCCACATTGAACCCTCAAGGGTTAGAGCTAAACCCTCTTGAATACGGTGCTCATCCATCACCTACTAAAAATATAGGGTTCGAGAGATCAACTCTAATACACCATGGTTCATTCCTAGAAAAAACACCAATTTCATATGTACTCACACATCTATTCCACACCTATATGTATCCACAAAGGGGATGTAATAAAATCCATCATAACCTCCTATTATAACATCAAATGTACCATCATTGGTCCACTAAAAAGAATAGTGTTCCACCAACATTCAAAATATCCATCTAGAGAATGTCATGTAGATATATGAGTGTTTATGGTCCCAAAATCGGTTTATCCATAACTAGAATCATTAACACACTATAAAATAGGTTGGAAAAAAACAATAAACTGATGATATGAAGCAACATCATAGTACACTATGGACACCTGTAATGAGGATAACTTCTCAGATGCATCATCTGACCATTCAGAACATGATATCCTATTGAGGGGGTCAACCACCATGTTCCCCTTCATAGAAATATTCAAAATATCAATGTC
Organism: Viscum album; assembly: GCA_963277665.1. Classification (NCBI taxonomy): domain Eukaryota; kingdom Viridiplantae; phylum Streptophyta; class Magnoliopsida; order Santalales; family Viscaceae; genus Viscum; species Viscum album. The sequence goes on from OY728147.1 coordinate 1,247,973,828, forward strand.
CTAGTTCTTGAGGAACTCTATAAATCACTTATGACTCAATATTATATCCTTATGAGATTTTATTTAAATGATACTATTGTTATCAGAGTAAATGATAAATAACTATCACATCATGTGGTGTCCCCAAATCATCAGTGTGAAAACAATTAATGCTAGCTCGAGATCATGGGTCACATAGCTTTGACCATGTGGTATCATCTGATGTGAACTATAGGTAATCACAACTTACCTCGGAATATTAAAAAACCAATTCTGGTCTCAAATTTATGATCGAACACTATATACTCAACATCCCCCTTAAGAAATCTCAAGTTGGGAGTGCTCATCGACTTTTCATTTTCTCATGAAAGAACAAATGGAAAATTTTCTTCCAATGAAAAGGATTTACCCTTTTGGATGTACCCTATAATGGTTGTTTTCACCATATAGAAATTGGTTATAAACCTCTAATTGTAGATTTCCAACCCATGTAAATGGATCACTTTGGAAAACTATTGGGTGGATCATATGAAAAAATGGCCTCAACCGTCACCTGGTCCACAACTAATCCTTCCTATAAGATGACATGACCCATAAATTAGATATCCTGAATTTAGAACTAACATATCAATATCTTTCCAAAATTATGGTGCTCTCATAGTGTGTCCAAAAACATCCTCAAGTGTCTTTCCTGCTTCTCCTCAGACTCTGAGTGTACAAGGATTTCCTTAATGACGACTACCATGAATCAGTCTATGAAATGTTGAAATATTTAATTCAAAAGTATATTGAACTTGGTCAGAGAATTATTCATTCCAAATGTAATCATCAAGTACTCATAGTGACTATATTCATATAGGAATGTCATCTTCGGTTTTTCATCATCCCATACTCAATGCTGGTGATAGCCTAACTCGGACCCATTATTTATGAACCATCTCTCCCGTATCAATTGATCTAGGAGGACATTAATAATTGGTAATGGGTACATATTCTTCATGGTCACAAGGTTCAAACATCTAAAGTCTACACATAACCTTAAGACCCAAGTATACCTTCTTGGTAAACAACACTTGGGTTTCCTAAGGGAAACGATGTGTCCCATAAAGACATTCTCCAACAAGCCCTCCAACTACTCCCTCAGTTCATGAAGCTCTGCGAAAGATTTACAATATGTTGGTTTATATGTTTAGGCCACCATAGGATCGATTCCAATGCAGATGTTTATCACATCATATGAAGGTATACCTCATACATCCTCAAGAAACATGTCATGAAAATCCTTTACCATAGTAGGAAACTAATAGACTAAAACATCCACCAATCCAAGATTTATGTTATACAAATACTAAGTAATTGGTTTCACTATCCTATATATAAATGTATTTGCCTCCTATATGGTATAATGTTCTTAGAAAATGAGAAAATTATCCCAAATGTGTGGACAAACCTCATTCTCGACCCAAAACATTCAATCAAGACATGAATTATGGATGACCTACCAACTCATATGATGATGTCACAAGACCTCATTACTGCTAAAAACAGATTCCAATCAAAAATTGTTCCTTTTATTCTCATACCACACTATTGGTACATGTGTCAAATCACTTATTCGCCACTTTTTAAAGTTAGAAACCATAAATGTTGATCCAAAGACTCAACCATAATCTTCATGTCTCAAACATGAGTTGCGCACATGAATATATGAATAACACATTTGACTTTCAGTAATAATGAAATTGTATAAGAGATAGATATCGTACCATGTATCATATCTAGAGGGTCGTGGTTATAGACCTTCACATCATTTAACTATTCTCATCATTGACCACCATCTATCTAAGCCTAGGGCGGTAAATCTCAGGTGGTTGTTGTAATAGGTCAAACCTCTAATCATATCATTCTTCTCAAATAGGCCCCTCTTCCACAACTATCTCCCTACAGACCACTATTCTCCGGCCTATATCGCTTCCTCAAAGTTACCCCAACTATCTCAAAATCATTCATCTGATAGGTCAGAGTATTCAGAGATAGATTTTCCAAACCATCACAGGATAAACACTCACTCTCTATCATCTAATTTGAGACATCCTGAGATTTCGGTACTGAAGCACATGTTTCATATGATCTCCTTATGAAGTCTATAACATGATTGGGTAATAGAGACATTTTTAGAAAGTTGTTTATGTGGCATTAGATATTGGGTTCCCATTACTAGCACCTATCATCGGTTCCTACACTTCTAATAATCTATCCACCACTAAGTATAACTCTAGAACCCCATAATATTTGGTAATTTAGAAGGATATCACTAATGACATTATATTAAATCAAAATATCAACTCAAATATCCATACCCTGAAGAATGGATAATAAAACATGTCCAAGGTGCAACATGATAGATTAATAAACTTTAACATGTACTTCACTATGGTGAAACTACTTTGATGCAGATATAAAATCCCCCAAAAGCATAATTTGTGTAAGGTTTCCATATGGAACTCCCCCTGAATAGACGCTCAAAGAATTAGAAGGATCGAGCTATATAGGATTTTTACCATGTCACTAATATCTGAAATCATCGTGTAGGGCCCTAAAGTATTCTTTTCATGAGGAATGTATCTAACCATCAGGTGTCTTTAAAAGGAGAAAAAACCATGTAACTGCCTCTAGACAATCCTCATCCACCAAGTGGATTTATCAACCCAATACCCAATAGGTCAATTCCTATGGAACTCATATTATTCACCCAACATCTATCCATCCTCAACATTTATTTCTCATGCTAGAAGCTACACAACAATTGGTGGTATGTCTTATAATCCTCCCTAAGGATCTATCTTCAACACGTGACACTGTACTGAAGCCTCATCCCTCGAAGGGTCATCCTTGTGATCACATTGTAGAATATTGGTTTTTTTCTATGTGGAGGTGCATAGAAATAAAACGAGTTATACCATTGTGAAGATATATTATTTTAGGAAATGAATCAGAAGGATATGGTAAACACACCTCAATCTAATATAATTAATGTACCAAAAATTTTCCATGCAACCAATGACTACATGTACCATGTCTAATAGATAGTGATTGGATTCATGGTGTATGGATACATTAGCCGACAAACTATAAATGGAGTCCCTTGTTTGAAATAAAAAAAATACTAAAACGTATTTCCATAAAAAATTATAATTGACTCGATGCCTAAGGTAAAAATGAGTGTATTTGATACTACTAGTTCAAAACATGACCCATGGGTGTCCAACCAAAGACTTCACCCAAGCATCCATCCAATAGACCAGGGGCTGGTGAGCAGTGGCAACTCTGAATTTCCAATAAATGGGTGGCATTATAACTATGTACACACACACACACACACAGCTCCAATCCCACAAAATGATGAAATGTAAAACAAATGAAGAAAATTAATTCATACATCTATATTACCAGAAACCGGGTTGTGATTGTAATGTATTGAAAGAGTAAAAAAAGGCCAAATTAAATCCCATAAAAAACCAAATTGAGTTCAACCTTCTCCAAGTATGAGGAATAAGATCAAATGAATACCCATGAAATTAAAATGGTCTAGAAAGATCAAGATACTCTCCACTAGTTATGTGTCCTCCAATGACACCGTCTAAAGGGTCCTCATCTGCATAAGACATGAAATGTGCATGTAGATCCCATTTAGGGTTGAGTATAACAATACATAGTATGAAAGCACAAAAACACAAAACATGAAGCATAATGTGTATTTATCTCAATAAAAGGATATAAAATTCAATGTGTAATGAAAACACCTTAATATACTCGAGAAATACATTGCACCACTAGAATTTCATAACTAACTCACACTCAATGTATTCTTATCAAATAAAAGATGATTTTGGGATAATCCACTCCAAAATATATTCTATCATTGTAGAAACTCATCCAATATGTTCTGATCACCTTTCCAATCCCATGAATGATCACGTGTCCTCAAATACCTAGATACTCATATAGAGGGTCATTCCCAGAACAACTAGGGGAATCAAGAATGTAATATTGATCAACCCATTATATGGGGGATCATATGAAAATAATACCATGAAACATACCAATACAATTTTTTATACTAATGATTAACAACCTTTTGAATAAGGTCTTGGATATTCCACTAAATCCACCTAGGGTATGAATATGACAGAGTATCACACTCCAGTATCATAGAGGCACACCACGAACTCTATCTAAGACTCATCCTCTATAGGGTATCAAAATCCTTGATGTGGATGAAATGATTCACTATTGCCTTTAGGGAATAGACTATGGTAACACACTAATCCAAGACTAATCTATATTAAATAAATGAAGATCCACAAACATTGTTTATGGGGGTACACAACATGTCAAGTTATCCCCAAATCCTATAGTGGGGTAAAGCATAATAAGGAATGTAAATATCCAATAATTTTTTATAGGTATATTAATTTTTTTGTATATATCACCCAATACCTTCTATTGTGTCATTCGCTATGTTTGTGTACCACTGGTTGTGTCAATGAACTGGCCCATATAGAAGTGGCCTTGTTTGTGTCCAAGTACACGGTGTGTCACTATATATGTAAGTCATTTCATGCCCATATAAATTATTAGATATATTCCAATCCATCATGAATGGGTCACACAGCGTGCGACCATGTCACATGACATACCATATTTAACAGTGCCTGGAAAATTTATCACCACATAGGGGAGTCCCACGTGGCATTTCATGGTGGATTACACCCCATGTAACTAGGGTTTTTTCAGATCCCATAGTCTCTCATATACCTCACATGTGCACACCACCAGTGATGTCATCTTCCCGATATATGATAGATATAGAGATAATCAAAATTTTCATTACTAGAGATCATAGATATGGGCTTTGAATATACCCGTGGAATTACCTATCACATTGTCTTTAGCTGCACGATTGAACATGATAATAATGGATACCTATATACATTTTTATCCATCTTTAATCGTCCCTCGTCATCATTACACCATGATCTTATACTCAATCACAAAGATCACCCTTGATATAAATTCATTACGCAAAATAATGGCCACAAAACAACCGATTATTTGGTATCTATTGAACCACGAGCCAAAGACGTGGCCCACGATGGACATATGAATAAAAAGATGGATAAACTCATAATAAATAATATTTTAGAATGATTCTGAACCATTTTTCATTCATCCTAAATTCTTTTTGGTATAAAAAGAATAATTTAGACTAATAAACATAAACAAAAAATATAAATACATTAATTATAATCTTATAACGATGCACATACCAATTATATTCATTGAATGAACACTCATTAATCATGTATTACAAAATGGGATGGAAAATTAAAAACATCTTCCAACATGGTGTTTTGATTTATTCTTGATGTAGAACAGTCATGTGCTATCATTGTCGATGAAATCCATGAACACTGTTGGCCTAATGATCCTTGATCCGGTCCATATATGTCATCATTTTCCATGAATTCTCTCAAATGGTTGTATAAATATCCATGGATTGAGAATAGAATCCTAAGAAAATTATAAAAACTATAAACTTATAACAAAGATTATCACAAAAAAATGTAGTCAATTATTTTATTTATTTTATTCGTTTACAATCAAAATGACATTTTCATAAATTCCACACATTGAATATGGTTTTTTATCATAGGGTAAGACCTACATTTTAAACTCAATGGTGCCCTAAAAAAAATTTTAGGACCCTTTTTTGGATTTATTTAACTTTTTTAGTAAATATGCATGAAAATGTCATTTAATATATATAATATATTTTACAAATTATTCCTAGAACATATAGCTTGGGAATTTCACACTATATCAGGGATTGGTGTCCAAAATAATCAATATAATATCAAAAAAAACATGGAAAATATGATCATTATATCTCCCTTAGTTAATTAAGGAACACTAATGCTTCCTCATTACCAATTGCAAACAAATGGACCATGACCACAACAAAAATTAAATGAAATTTTAGCAATATAAAAATTCACAGAACATGCATTACAATACCATAAATTTTCATGCAATTATGAAATTTATAACAATGATGAATACAAATATTATTTTTATAAAACTAGTTCAATGTGATAAAGATTACATACATGCAGTGTTGAAAATAAATAAAAATTTACTATATATATATAATGACTATAAATGGGGAGTATCAATTGTAATAGATTTTAATAATGTCTTTCATTATGTTTTTATGATATTAAATTATTTATTCTGATTGTTTGGTGAAACAATAGAATTCATCAGGACTAAGATAAGGGTTTTCATCTCAAATTATTCTCCTCGAGAAATATTTTGTATTAACAACCAACTTTCATTTATATGTTTTGTCTAGTTACTATTTCAGATTCCATATAATTGTTTATCATATAATTTCTATTTTTTGAAATTCAATTACATTCCTTATCTTCCGAGATTTTTTTCCTAAAATGTTCCCCATTTCATAGGTGTTGTTTGTCTCGAACATCAATTCCATGAGACATGATTTTTTTTTTGAAATGTGTTTTCCATTGAATGGTGTAATAAATATCAATGGGTGTATATTTATAATAATTTTTTAATTAGAAGAAATAATTCAAATATATTAAATTAAATCAAATATATTTTTTATTATTTTTTATCCAAGTAATTAGGGTTTTCAGTAACTCAATTTTCATTAATTTAGTTGTAATATTCTCACTGGAAACAATTATATTAAATTTTACTAGTTGATTATATTAAATGGTATTCTATTAATTTTTAAAGATATTACCTTGTAATAAAATAATTCAACATTTTTAAATATTTCATACTCAAACGATTGTGTTTCTCATATGGGTTATTGATAACTTAAGTCTACCTTCATTCAGTTATATTATTTCATTAGGAAAATGTTTCTTCCAGGATTTTGTTGTACCACCATAATATAAAATTCTTTTTAAATTTTTATATGTCTATGTTTAATATTCTTTTGATGAAAAAAATATTTTATTAACCTTTTACAATGTGTGTTTTAAACAATAGAATTTTGAAAATAATAAAAATAGTTTTCCATTTTATTTTCAAATTTTTTTCTTCCTAACATCTATTCTCCAATATTATTTTTATATATTTTCAAGGATATATTATTTTAAAAATATTTTTAATGTAAATATTAAAAAAAGTATCTACAACTTTTAAAAAGTTTTAAGTAAAAGTGACATTTAAATTTATATTTTACATCGATGTTAAAAATTAATAACAAAATCATTTATACGTTTTTATTTCCACTTTACATTTTATTTTTTATAGTGTTTACCATAATAGGGAATATTTTTTCAAAATTTATCCTCTAATATATATATATATATATATATCATTTGGGTTATTGAACTTCATCTGTCAAAAAAACTATTGATCCCTTATTTTTTGATATCATTCAAAGTATAATCATTTGGAGAATTTTTTGTTTTACAACAACACTTTTTTATTATTCCTATGTTTAACTAGGGTTATATTCTATTGAAACCATCCACCTTCATCTAATGAAGTTTTAATTATCATTTTATTCCAGTATTAACATAGTTTTATACATATATCCCAATGAAGAGTGAACACCACATTCTATATAGTTCAACTTAGATGATATTTATAGTTAATCATTCTTTTCTTACCTAGATATTACTTATTGTTACATGAATAATCATTAGAAACATAATGATTCATAATAGAATCATATATGTCTCATATAATTGGAAACATGGATACATAAACTATTTGTTCATAAATAGACCACATCATCAATGTTTTTTATAATTGAAACCCTTTTTATACATATGATAATTATTAGTTTTCTTCATAACCTTGGGAAAGGAAATATAAGAAAAAGTGACATCAGATTCTCAATCAGGGTAAAAAAGAGAGACAATTCAACAAAACATTATCATAGGTGTATGGGAACTTGAGAATACCATTTTAAAAACCATTCCATGAATATCAATGGAAATAATATTTAGTCATTTCATAAATCATGGTATTTCATAACACATGTGTTATAATGGAATCAATGAATAGAATCCATGAGACCATAACAATGGAATAAGGAAATGATTTTTGGAATACCGATAAGCCTATAAAATCATTTCTATTGTATTCAAGGGTTACTACCTTGACAATATTAGTGGATCATAATATCTTTGAAAACCATAATTTTCGTCATATTTATCTCCCAAGATTATCATATTTAATAGTCTATTATAGAACTCAGTGGAATCCCCCATTCCAATCTTTCTTATCTCATGAATTTTTAGACTTTTTCAAAAGAATTATGGGGATATATAATGATATAACCACCCATTACATATAGAAAATAATTTATGTGTTCAACATATGCTCATAAAACATTTATCATATTTGAAACCAGAATAATAAATGGGATGAATAGACATTTAATCGTTTTATAATCCATGAAAATGAAACTAATTAAATTAAAATTTCATCATTTCATAACCCATGGAATAAGGCATGGGTTTCATTATAATTTAATCATTCATTACCCATAAAAAAGAAATAGGTTTCATAATAATATTTTAATAAAAATAAAAACACATCTAGATAAATAATAGGGATCGTTTGTGGGATTATATCCCCAGTAAATCACATGGTAAATCAGAGGATATCATTTATTACATAAATTCCTTTAAAAGTTCATTTGGATTTTATCATTATGAAAATATCCTTTTCATATTTAAATGAATACATTAAAATATAAAATTTTCCAAATATTAAGTAAAAATATTTCAATAAAAATAACCATATAATCATAAAAAGGAATCATAAAATTATTTTTGGTTATTATAGTGAGAACATATTTTCAAGTTTTATAAGTTAAAATAAACCCTTAATTTCATGTTTTTTTGTAAAAGGTAAAAAAATACATCATTTATAAAATCCATAGATTATTCCTTTTGATGTGTTTTATAAAAATTCAATGGGTGAAAATAAATTAATAAAATCATATTTTAGTATTAAGCGATTAGTAATATCATTTTCAGAAATCAAGGATATGAAAAGAAAGTATTTTTTCGATTGAAGAGACAAATAAATTATTTTTCCCTGAAAAACTATTTTTATCTCTTAAGTACATAAAATTTATTGAATGATAAGAAAATATGTATTCAAAATAAATTATAAGGGGATAAAAAAATTTGTGAGCTTATTGAGAGTTATATCATATTATTTAATCATTATAAACATTATTATAAACAATATCGATAAATAATGTGATTGTATCATTAGACTCATACTTCTTTAATGAAATTTGTATAATGAGACCCATTGAAGGAAAACATGAAAACATTAAATATAATTCATATAAGAATAATCACTAAATTAAATGTAAAATTTAGGTATTTAAAACCCAAATAAGTAGATAGGTTCAAGAAATATCATATGCCCCAATGAAATTGATTTGAGACAATAAACGCTTACCACGGGTCCAACATCCATTAGGTGTATTTGAAGCTCCTATTTAATACATATATATTTATTTTACATCTAATATATAATAATAATCAAATATTTAAAAATATTTATGATTTAATTATAACCATTTTAACCCATTTATTAACAATTCAATTTTAAAATCATTATTTTGGGTGATAACTACATCATTATTCATGAGAATTTCAGGTCGGTATTTCTCGACATTGTATTTCGATAATGGTTACATAATATTAAGAATGATAAACATGGTATAATAATAATATATATTAATTATATAAATATTTATAATAATTTAAAAAAATATTATATTGAAAAATGATTTCAACTTTCACGGAGATTGTATGCCATATGTATGCATGAGTTATGTTAACAATTTTTGATGGGTGAAATGAAATAATGGTATGTAACAATAAAACTTTTAATAATAAAACTTTTATCATATATATTCATTAAATAAATAAATATGATAAACCTAGTAAAATATAGAGGAAAACCCAGTCACATCGCATAGTGGAGGTGCTAGACCACACATACGCATGAGCAGCATTTCCATTTCTAAATGGTTAGGAATGTAGAAAAGGTACATTATAAATTATCATTCCATTTGAAAAAAAATTCATAAATATAACATATAAATATTAAAACCATCAATATAATCATACATGAAAGATGTTAATGGAAAATGTATTGTATCACTAAGTGCAGATTAAAAGTCCTACTTATAAATGAGTGTTACATTAAACTTCCCATTTTATAGAGTGTTGGTGAATAAATGCGTTTAAATATTCATAAAATAATTTATTTATATTTATGGTAATTAATATTTTATTTTTAAAATAATATTACAAATTTGTAGGATTCAATATAATAATTAAATGAAATTATGGATTAAGGCTAATACCTATTATTTAAAGAAATAACATTTGGTCTCTTCTTAATGTGGTAGAATTTGATGTTATGGAGTACCATCACCTGTTAAAAGTTTATATGTGATTGGTAATATAAAGTATTAGGGTTTTTTTGTTATATAATGCTCAAAGAGGTGTAAATAAGAGAAATGAGTGGTTCTATTTTGTTAATTAAGAAAGGGTAACTCTCAAAATTTCAGAAAATATTAAAATATAATAAATCCATTATTATTCCAACAATTCACAAAATGGAGAGAAATTACAGTATAATATATTATGTGGTTGAAATATCACGAAAATGTAAAAAAATTATTTTTATGTTTTTTTTAATTCCTTATCTTTTTATTTAACCCCTTAGTTAACACTGTTTAATCAAAACCACAGTAAAGAATTTTTAACACTTACTCGGTAATAATTGTATTTATAATGTAACAATTGTCACATAAAACAAAAAAGGATGAAATTTTGTGAATAAATATTATCATTCTTATCCTAACAAAATATATTTATGATTTTTGTATAATTAATTAATATATTATTTTTACAAAAGTTCACTAATGTTAGTTTTGAAACTATTTATTAAATTTGACATTCAAGATAAAAACACTAAGGTTGAATTTGAATATAATCAATTTAAAAATCAATAAAATGTTTCATTAATCTACAAATATTGGTAATGATATATCTATATAAAATTATATTACTTTTAATATTTTTAGTATTATTGATTATATTTTTCTATTAATTGATTAAATATTATATTAGTATTGAGAAATAAGTTCAAATAAATAATTAACCACTAAAAATTATATACAAATATCCACCGTTAATATAATTTCCTTATGTATAAAATAAAAATTTATATTCATTCCCCAATTTATTTTTTCCAAGGATAACTCAGAATAAATATTTAAATTTATGTGATTGACATTTTTAATTTATCATATCTATAAATATTTTATATGTAATTTTAATGAAAATGTGTCAATCTAGAAATAAATTTTCTTGGCTAATGTGTTCTGCAAAAAAATTATATTTATCAAATACGAAATAATATGAATGTTAGTGACATTAACACTTAATTTTAACATATATTAATCTGATTTACCAATTATCAAGATGATAAATTTTATATTGTTTACTCTTAATAATGCATAAAAATTATAGGAAGATATTTACAAAATTTGAACCTCCTAATTCAAAATATGTAATAAATTAACTCAATTTCTATAACTATATGTTGAAAAAATAGTATTTTTAAATAATTTTCCAAATGATAAAAAAATATAAACATACAATATTCTATAATAAATGTGAATTTATACTAATCCCATTACTAGAAAAAATATTAGATCAATGTTAAAACAATAAATGGAATATAAAATGCATAAATTTTATTAAATTAATTCACTAATATTGATTAATTTAATTCATTAAGCTAAAAAGATATCTCTTGAAGAAAAATGTTTTCCAAAATAACATTTCATTTATTTTATAATGACTTTTATTTAGTTTGTAATTTATTAATAACTAATGAATTTATTGTAAATAGTTTTAATTCATATACCATTAATAATTTAGTTTGTCCAATTCATCCCCACATATTTAATTATTAGGTTATATGGTATGTAATATTTTGGTTCGTTTATACTCAAGGGATTCATTTATCACATGATATTGAAGATATTATATTAATTTAAAAATAAATATATCATAAAATATAGGGGTGTTCTTGTATAACCCCCATAAAATGACTTTCACCCTAAAAATTATGTTACTATGATATAAATAATTGAGGATATATATATCTCATCACATCCTTGTATTCCTATGTAGCTTCATTGACTTCATTATTTATCAAGATATCATTAACAACCTAGGAAGTCTTGGTCTATAAAATAGTATCTATATGCTCAAAAATTTATACCAGTTATTCCTCATAAGAAACATCATTCTCTAATTATATAAACTATTATTTAATAACATATTAATCATCACGTATGTTCATATTTATAGGAAAGTAATAGAAAACATTGATAACATGGTGGAGGTTTGGGGGAAGTGTTATAGTATATAGAACCATCCCTACTCAATTGAAAATCATTAATGTGAAAGTATACCTAGTGATCAGATTTTAATTCTTATTGAATACTATAACATTATTTGATAAATAAATTTAATGAAAAATCTCTTCACTAAATCCAAACATTATATATCATCTATAATTTTTACCATCACTTTTATGTGAGTAAAGAGCTTCCTTGATGTTCAACTGAATAGATCAAACTCTCACTATAATTTCCTCTTCTAGCACAGGTCCTAATATATTTAATTAACTAACATCATCCAAAGACATTGGAGTTAAAAGTTTATTTTAATAGATGTATTTATTAGAATATATCTAAATGTTATGTTGATATATATTTTTATAATAAAATTTAACAAGAGTTATGTGCTGACCCCAATATCCTTTGAAATTAAGAGAAAATATCTAAAAATATCCTTTAGTTTTCAATTGGTTATCTCAAACAGAACATTTTTACGATGATAATAATAAATTATGAAACATAATATGTTATCAAGAGTCGTCTAAATACACTACTAGAACATTAAGGTAAACCATGGATCCCAGTCAAACATAACATAATATGGTAATCCATGAAACCTTAATAGTTTTATAATGTATATCCTAGAAACATGATCTATAGTGTAATATTATCTAATTGAAATTATTTCTGTTGAATTTATAATGTTATCAACTCTAAAAAAATTAACATAATGACCTTTGTATATTTTGATGAGTCCCCCAAAAAACCATGATGGTTTTTATGAATTTTTATTCTGTTATAGGTAATGGTTTTAATATATCCTTTGAATTTTGTCTCTATGAAATAGATATTTGGAATAGAGAAAGATAATATACATAATCTTTAGCGTCTATATTCTAGTTATATCAAAAAAATATAAATTTATATATCTATATATCATTTTAAATCTAAGATAAATAGATAATGACAAACTATTTTTTCGACCCGTCCCCCAGGGCTCGTGTTGTGACTAACCCAATCCCACCTTCCATAGGCCATGGGATAGTGACTAGAACTGAATAGGAATATCCCAAAAAGGGTAGGTATATGTATTTCAAATTGTACACACACATATCTCAAAGTGCCTAAATCAAAAATCATGTAAATGACAACTTTCACTAAGACAACTATAGAGAATACAGTACAAACTAAATGTACAAAAGGGCCAGAATACAGGCGAAACCCCAAAAAAAAGTAAAATTGTAATGTTATGTCTGCTCGAGACCCCCCCCCCCAAGTGGTAAATTTATGGTATATGCATGTAGACATAGAAGTACATCCATTTGTCCTATCTCACTGTTCACTACCTGGTCTCGAACCTCCAAGGTCATTGTCGAAGCATCGATCACCTGAATGGGACATAATACATGCATAGGAAGCCCGTGCAGGGGTGAGTAACATAATACATAGTAGGGACCCCAAACCATCAACGAAAGACCTGAAAGAAATCCACTAATAAAACCATGAATCGTGACCATGAATCAAGATAGCTCACACTATTATAATCTAATTAATAGAAAGAAAGACCATCATTAGTAAAACTGAACACCATGGAAAGTTGAGGTACACATCCCAAATAAGTATTTTTGGTATTTTGGGTCACAAAGTGCCACTAGGATATGATCCACGCAGGGCTTCTAGGAGTTGATCCACACCTGGTTTCTAAGAGATAATCCACATGGGGTTTCTTGGAGGTGACCCAAATAGGTTCGATAGGATATGATCCACATAGGGTCTCTATGAGATTATCCACACAGGGTTTCTAATAGATGATCCCTAAAGGGTTTCTCTGAGTTGATACAAAAAGGGTTTAAAGGAGCATATCCACACAGGGTCAATAGTCATCATGTCTCCGCCACCCGCAGGATTCGCGCACAAAGCACACCTGATTCTGGAATAATCTGACCCTCAAGACAATATTTGTATTTAAAAATACAATAATTTCTCTTTAGATCATTCCAAAATAACTACCTCATCATAAGGGTTCCAACACTGCAAATGTGTCATCAATCTGACACCTGGTTTGAGAGTTGTTGGTGTTTTCATAAATTGGGGTTGGTTGTGCCTTGCCCCCGTCCAACTTGGTCTGACAGACGTGTCCAACCCTACCAGTGGGCCCCACATGGCCCGTCACTATTAAACTGAACCAACACAACCTGATTTGGATCTGGGCTGGCATGTTCTGGCATGGACAGTGGGCCAGGAACATTGTGCCTTGCTGGACCTCGCTTGGTTCGGCTGGGGGTCCAGCCCACCGAGTCGCTTGGTAACGTGTTCCCATTCGGCCCAGACTATAAAAAGTGGGTTAGTTTGTTACCATCTCAGGCTACTCGGCTTCCCGCTATTAATTTTCCATCTCAGACCCCAGAATCGGGCTTGCATCATCAATCCTGGGCCGCCCCATTTCCCAACTCGTGCCCAAGCTCAGTCGGCTTCCTCCTGCTCAGTGGATTCAGTCAGTGACCACACCTCCCTTATCCCAGTAAATGTGGAATATTCCATGTTTACTCGATCCCCCTGGATGGAATCCATGGTGTTTCTCTAGCCGGACAAATGCGGTCGGCCCATGATTCATGCAGTCATTCCGCTTTCCTGCCTCCCCTCTCTACTAAGGCTTCGTGCGGCATCCCGCCACCACCACCCATACCCTCGGTGCCATGGGTTACTCATATGTTTCATACCTTTTTCTACTGTTTCATGCTTGTATGAATCCATCTCCCTCCTTCCACCATAGTCGGGGTGTCGCAGCTTGATACTGCCACTAGAGTTGGTCGTTGCAGCCTCATTCTGTGAGAGCCACGACCCTTCTAATTGTGGTCCTTTCACATGTTTATTCTTTGGATAATCTATCATCGTTGTTTCTACATGATTAAAAAATAGAGATAGATATATATTGGTCACAAATAATCCCCAAAAAACAATCTATCTCTTTTTTCTTGTTGACCCAGATGTGTTCTTATTAGTAGGTCATGACGAAAATGTGGAATAATAAATAAGACAGGATATCCCCTTTATACTGCATCACTAAACACCCTACATGAATGAATGATCCACATGTTAAATTGTTCATGAGTTAACCTAGTTTTGTCGTTTAAAATAAATATGGGTAAATGCATATATTAACTAAAAATAAACCCCCTTCCTAGAGAAGGGTCTTCATTGGTGTCGATCTATTTGAACATGTTGGTGTTCATCAACCTTCAGCCTGGGATCCTTACTCGAGGGAATCATCCCCACTTTCCAATCCTTTAGCATTCATTGTTGAGGAGAAAATCCTTTTCGAGATATTTTTAATAAAAAACTTTAGTCCTTCCACTGTTTTCTCCAACCTGTTATCTAATTAAATGGTAAACGTGCCCTAGTGTTTCTATTAAGCTACGTAGTTCCATCGTTACGTTGTTTTATTTATTAAACAATATCTCTATTTTACTTTAGTTAAAGAGCCTCGTTAATGGGGTTTGTCTTCACTTTTTCGGTGCATCATAGTGCTGCTCGGCTTTCTCAATAGTGAGGAAAAGAAAATAAAAACACTTTTTAATTTATTTTTGTCTACTTCTAAAAGGTTTGAAAATTATCTTTTATGGTTGACCGTCATCGGTCAATATTAGGTCCCTTATAGGAGAATCCCTTTATTCTAATATCAATGGTTCCCTCGAATTTTTTATTTGAGCACTAGTTTAAAACATAGAAAAACCCACATTCATATTTATTTAAATGAACTAAAAAAAGTTAAAAATTTATCTTTCACCCTCGACCAATGTCGGTCAAGGTTACACTCCACATAAGGGAAACACACCCTCACTAGTGCAAAGTTACTCTCGGATTTTTAATCCAAGTTCCCATTTAAGTGTTATAAAGATTTTAAAATAAAAATGTAAATTCAATTTTTTTATTTATAGAAAAAAACGATTTTCCATTGTTGTCTCGCGTCATCCAATGTTAGGCTCTACCTAAAAATAATATCATTACAAGATCAATGTTGGTCTCAGATTTTCAATTTGATCCCCGTTCATGACATATAAGGATTCTAAAAATTAAATAATATTATTTACTTATTTCATTTATAGATATTATATTTTTGGTTTTTGCCACTGGAGGCATGATCCAACAAAACATAGGTCACTTCTAGGGTAAAACCACCAACTTTTACACAACATTGACCTTGGATTTTTCATCGGAGAACCAGTTTAATATTTTTCCACTTTTTCAAGAAAATAGCTCAAGCGCACTATTTAATGATTAAATTTTTTTGATGAATCATTCTGGGAAATTTGGGAATCAGAATCACACACCGTCTTAGTGCCTGGTCTCAAAATAATACCTTTTGATTTTTAAAAAAAATCATGGAATTATGGGGTTTTAAATTACTCCCCCTTAAGGTATTTACATTTTTTTAAGCCAAAATAAGGGCTAATCAAATAAATTTGGGTATTGCGAATGAATATAAGCCTCTTGATGCCATGTTTTCTCCTATAGATTCGTGTTCTTCCAATGAACATGTACCATAGGATTCGACCATCCATGAAGGATCCACTCTTGTTGATTCTCTATCACCACTAGGTACTCAACGAATTTTACCCCGTTATCAATAACTATATCCCTAGTCGAGGAGAGACCCATAGTAATATGTGGTACCCCTATTCGAATATCCCACAGGGGCATTGCCTATCGAAATATAGGAATTTGTATTCTCATAGTTATAATCTTTGAGTTGGGCCTCTTTGAAACTTTGTAAGATTGTAGGGGAAAATACCATTGATTGTAGATAAGCTACCATAACTCTATCAAAAAAGTATGTTTAAAACGAGGCCAACTTCTCTGAGGCTTCATTCAGTAATAGTGAACTCATTCTCATACTAAGTGCATCTCCCACCACATTTCATTTCCCATGAGTATAGACTATATTAAATTCGTAGTGGGTAATCATTCTCCATAGCCACATGGTTAAAGTGATAGAAATCCACAAATGACCATGAACAATGGGTGTTACTAATACCTTCATCTATTGGTCCCCCATCTACACCCTCATCTTGTGAAGTATTACTAAATCCATCTAATATACTGATGATAAAATCAGTTCTTTTTCGGGGGTGAAGAATGATGTAGAAGTCCACCTCCCTATGGGGTGGTAATCCTAGAAATATCTTCTAAAGGGAAAACCCTATACTCCACCACTATTGTTGGGAAATAACAAATCAAAACATCCACTTCCATGAGGGTATGGATGGCTGACTCATGAGTGATCGGTTGCACCCTCCTATGCAAGAGTTTATCATATGCTTCCTATGTTACCCATTTTTTCACTGACCAAGGAAAACCCCATTCCAACATTGTGGATATACCTCATCCTTTATCCTAAAATAGTGAATATGAGCATGAACTATGTATGAACAGTCCATACCCAAAATAATGTCATAAGGCCTCGACACTGCCACCAAGTGGTTCCAACCAAAACTCTCACCTCAGGGTTCAGATCACGCCATCATCAAAAGATTGATTTTCAAGTATCATCACATATGTATCTCTAGACATAAGGGTCAAGTCAGTTGTTTAACTGGAAACTCTAGGTCTTAAACAAGATTCATGTGAAGAAAGAATGATTTGCACTTATTTATATTTATATGGTAGCTGAGAATAGACACAGATAGTACCTCCAATCATTCATGGGGCCCATGGGTCATATTCTTCGACCACATGTAGCTAATCGCTTCCCTATCTTCTATATTTATAAGATCAGTGGGGAACATATTAGGGTGGTGGATGTAACATGTCGAAATGTAAACCACCTCCTACTGCTCTCCCAGCTCCTCTTCCACTTCTTACATCTTATTGATTTATCTACTCCTATAACTTCTTCTACCCTGGTGGCCTATCAACTATTTTGTTGTCCGCAAGATGGGCTGGATAATATCTATTAAGTTTTCACATAAAATATTTTGAAAATAATTTACTCTTCCTAATCCCACTAGACTAACCATATTATCCATGAGTTGTAGATAACCTATCTTGGGACCTCTTCTTATAATGTCTCACATGTCCAATTCTATTAGGGTGACATCAGGTACCTGTATGTCCACTATTAACATATGTTGGAT
The DNA here is from genome assembly GCA_963277665.1 of Viscum album. NCBI lineage: Eukaryota > Viridiplantae > Streptophyta > Magnoliopsida > Santalales > Viscaceae > Viscum > Viscum album. The sequence goes on from OY728147.1 coordinate 1,247,992,440, forward strand.
ATATCTGCTCAGCAAAAGGGCTTCCAGAACTAAATTTTCTCTCTAGAAACCTATAAAAAGTTGAAATTTAAATAGGAATAGCTCTAGCTCGTATGTCCCTTAACACTTCTCACTCAGTGGTATGAGATCTAAAGAACTATTCATATCATATTAATCGAGTACATGGAAAATTTGGTTTGCCTCACAAAATACCCATCTACTATCGTGTAATCCTTATGAATATGTATTATCATATAATCTAAACCCTACTATAGCCATGTTGAGCCACGTATAAGGCTCACTTCCAGGACAACCATCTAATCTAATTGTATCCTAACTATTTGGAAAACTCAATCACAACCTCACGCCAGTCCATAGCTACCTGTGAGTCGAGCTCTCCATGAAGGATGAGGGGTTTATGTTACTAAAACTTGTGTAAGGCACTGAACCTACATTCCTCCTCTACCAGTATCACTGGTAGTAACTATTTCCCAACAAGTGGTGGTAATGCTGGGACACCGCCCAATGGTGGAATCCCAAGCAATGGTCCCTATAAAAAAGCATCATCACTCTTTGGACAATCCTCATGGTCATGAAATGGAATCTATGATAGCTTTTTGTGTACAAATATCATGAATGTGATCAAGATAAATCTTGATTAATAGATTATATGTGGTGAGCTGACTATACCTTATAAAGATCTTAGAAAAACAATATAAGATTCAAGAAACTAGTGTTTTCATGTATCGGGTCATAAAACAAAATTCAGGGTCCTAGTGAATGGATACAATGGCATCTGCACCAACACTGGACTCCATGTCCTGAATGCTAAACATTAAACACTTAACAGTGTTTCCCCATAAGAATTTATAGAATATTAGTACATCTGGTAGAACCGATCACCTTTGATACCACTTTTTCATGACTCAACCCCCCAGGGCCCATGTTGTGACTACTATAAGCCCAAATTCCATAGGCCAGGGGCTCGCAAATTACACCGAAAAGAAAAATCCCAAAATGGGAAGGTATTTGCCTTTAAATCTATACACACACACATACCACAAACTTAAAATAGTAGAAATGATGAAACTAATACTATCATAATTAAAACTACAGAGATTTCAATACAAACCGAATGTGCAAAAGGGCTAGAATAGAATCCCAAAACCACAAAAGAAATGTAAAACTACCACGTTCCATACACATGAGACCCCACCTAAAGGGGTAGGTGCATGGTAGCTAACTGTAGTTATAGAAGTATGTTCTTCTGTCCCATCTAATTGAGAAACACCTAGTCCATGACCACCAAGGACTTCTTAAAATTGTTTGCATGTCCCATCTCACTAAATATCACCTATTCTCAGATGACCGAGGTCTCCGTCAAAGTGTTGATCACCTTCATGGGATATGAAACATGCGGGAGAAGCCCATCAATGGGTGAGAAATACCATACACAGTAGGGACCCAAACCTCCAAGGAAAGAACACAAAGTAATCCAAAAATCAAACCACAAAGCTTGATAATAAAGCATGACAAATCTAACATGTATAATATAATGTATATAATGAAATACCATCAGTCGCAACACTGAAAACCATATACTGTTGAGGTACTCATCCCATATGTGTAATATGGGTCTGAAGGGTCACACAAGTCCACTAAGAGTAGATCCACATAGTGTTTCTAGGAGTTAATCCACACAGGGTCTCTAGTTGCTGATCCACACAGGGTTTCTCGGAGCTCATACACATAGGGTATCTATGAGCTAATCCATATACGTTCCATGGGAGTTTATCCATAGAAGGTTGCTAGTATTACGGACTCAGCCAGTTGTAATATTATTGCATGTAGTATGCTTGATTCTGGGAGAATCTATTCCTCATTCCAATCACTATATTTATAATTCCAAGACTGTCTCCTTAGAGCATTCTAAATTAAGTACCTCATTTCAAGGGTTCCAATGCCATAAACAGATCATCAATTGGATTCCTAGTTTCAAAGATATTGGCATTTTTGTAAACAGGGACCAATTTTTTCTGGGCATGGTCTGACCCAGTTAGACCTACCCGACCATGCAAGCTCATGAGTCATGCATGACCCATCCCAGTATGACTATCCCAATCCAACCAGGTTCGGGTTTGGGCTGGACCATTCTATCTTGTCTAGCGGCCCATACCCATTGTGCCTTGCTGGACCCAGCATGGTTCGGATGGAGGTCCATCCCACAGGGTCGCTCGGCAACCCGGTCCCATCTGTCCTGACCTATAATTGTTAGGCTGGTTTTTCCCATCCTAGGACACTTGGAGGTTGGGTGTTAATTTTTCATACCAACCCACAAAATAGGGTCATCTTCATCCTTCCTGGTCCACCACATTTCCCAGTTTGTGCTCCCCGTCCTAGCCCACATGGAGGAACATTTTTCTTCTAAACTGGGCTGACCCGCGGCCCGGTTAGTCCCCCAACTCAACTGCTTGAGAAGCTAGATTCTTCTAGAAGGGTGGACATGTTCAGTGGTTGTACATCCCTTCTCCCGGTCAACATGGTGTATTCTGTGTTGACCCACTCTACACGGATGGGTGTCGTGGGAGTTCACCTACTGGACAAACATTGCCGGTATTTTTTCCCACCACTGTATCATGGAACTTTAGTGGGTCTGCCTCCCCCATACTCTGAGGCTTCATGTCGTGGATCATCATCGTGGACTACTGCATAGGTGGTACGAGTTCATTTTCTACAACGTCTTAGGTGTTACGTCCCTACTTACACTAGCTGCAAGCCTGTATGCTAGAGGCCCTTTCTACCGCTATGGCATGCTGCCAGTGCACCCCCACCCTCATGTCGTTGTGGCAGGGGTTTCATAGCCTATTGTATCCATCGCAGCCTCATTTCATCAGTGCCATGTCCAACTTGGCCATGATCCTTTTCTCTAGCCCTTCCATGGCTGATACTTCATAACAATTGCACGGTGAAGAACAAAGTTAGAGAGAGGGGGTCACAAAGAACACCCAATGACCAATCTTGGTCTTTGTTTGTGTTGACCTCGATGCGTTCTTATTAGTGGATCAAAAATAAAAATTGTAATGAAAAGTAAGAAAATATATCTACTTTTTCCCTCTTCAATAACGACCCAGCATGAACGATCGATCCATGGGTTATCTTTTTTTAGTTAACCCACATCTGTCATTTAATGGAGAGATGAGTAAAATGAAGATATTCATTTAAAATAAACCCCCAACACGGAGAAGGTTCAATGTTGGTGTCGATCGATTCGATGCCATTACATTTAGGAAACCTCAGGTCTCAGATCCTTCCTCTAAGGTGATGTTTCTGCTTTATTATCCATCGACATTCTTCATTGCATAAAAAATGATTCATTTTATATTCATTAATGAAATTCTCAAGCATCACACTATTTTATCTAACCTATTATATAAGGAAAATGAGTCATAGAATTTCTGTTATGTTGTATCATAGAATCGTTACATTTGTGTTTTATGAAACAGTGTGTTAGATACGCTTAAGTTAAACGGACTCATTAATGGTGTTTTTTGGTAACCTCATCACCACACTTCTCTACTACTCGATTTAATCAACAGTAAGAAAAAGAAAATAAAAAACCTTTCAATTTGTTAAATTTCTCTTCCAAAAGGTTTGAAAATTATCTTTTCTGGTCAACCCTCACTAGATGATGATGGGTTATTTCCTGGTGAATCTTGATGCTTTGAGTTCGAAGGTTCCCTCAAATTTTTGATCTTAGAACTGGTTTAAAATATAGGAAAACCCTCTTGTACATTTATTTAAATGAACTAAAAAAGTTGTAAAGCTATCCTTCACCCTTGACCTGCACTAGTAGAGCATAAGCTCCGCCTTAGGAAAACATGCCCTCAGGAGCTCAACGGTAACATTGTATTTACAATCCGAGTTACCGTTTATGAGTTATAAGGATTTGAAAATAAAATTACATTATTCAAATATATTATTTATGGTCAGAAACTACTTTACACTGTTGACCAGTGCCGACCAATGTTAGGCTCTCCCTAAGGAAAGAACACCCTTATGATCTCAATGGTGGTCCCAAATATTCAATATAAGTCATCTTTCATGAGTTAAATAGATTTTAAAAAATAAGATAATTTTATTTAATTATCTTATTTAATGTTATACCATGTTTGGGTTTTCTCAATGGAGGCTAGCACCGACTAATAATAAGTCGCGTCTAGGGTAAACCTATAATCCTAAACTCAATGGATCCCTCAGATTTATGATTTGACACCCATTAAATATTTATTCTAATTTTTCATGAAAACTACTCACATTTGTTATTTAAATCTTATAATTTTTGGATAGATCATTTTGGGCACTCCGGGTCTTAGAATAACACGCCATCCCTATGCTTGGTCTCGAAATAATCTCATTTATTTTAAATAAAACATGGAATTTCAAGGTTTTATAACTATGATCATCATCCAATGGTCCCTTCTTCAGATATCGTATTTATGAAAAACAAAAATGATTCATGAACCATATTATTCAATCTAAATAATGTACGAACTCAATAACATCTTTGATATTCTTCTGGAGTTCCACATCTTACTCTATGACCCTTCAGTACTAACATGGATAGATAATTGAACACTCAATTGAGAAATATAGTATTTCTAATATTACTTTAAAATATCTAGATTCATCCTTTGAAAATCCATAAATGTTATATTTTTTGTGATCATAGTCACAAATAAGATATCATGATCCATTCGACCAAGATCATCTGGAACATTTTTCACCTTCTATAGAGGTAATTTATTTACTAGTATGAAACATTAATTAATTAAAACCATCTTATATGGTGCATATTTAATCCTTTTTAGTGGATAAATACTTTAAATTTTATTATATATATATATATATATATCAAACCTTTTTTCATATATATTATTATTATTCTACATTAATAAAAAATCCACAATACCAAAATCAAAATCAAGAGTTGGGTAATTTTTATATTGAATCATTGGTGGGATTGATTCGTAATCTACCCCCATAATGTTATGCATGAGGATTATTCAAAATACCATAATTGATACATCACTATAGATTACATAAAATTCTCCACTATGTGGTAATGTAATCAAATATTCATTAACCATCCTTCTCTTTATTTTATTGATATTTTCTTCACATTAAATAATACAATGTAATTATGTTCCATTCGAAGTTAACATTGGATATAGATTAGAACTCTTTGATAAATAGTCTACAAATAATTGATAATATCTAGAAAAAACATGAATCTATGGATCTCATTCACAGTGTTTGGTCTAGGATAACACTCAATAACCTTAGTATTTGTTGGATTGACTAATATAACCACTATTGAGATTATATGGAAAAGGAATGAAACATTATATTTCCATAATAAACATATGTTAAATTTATAATAAATCATTTCATTCCTTTTTTTCATCAATAAAAAACTCAAATGATCATCAAGATCATCTTTTACATTTTTTATAGTTAATAATATAATCAATAAAGAATACCAAAATATGATAAAATTAATATATAAAGACTCTATTCATTAAATTTGTGAAGATTGTGGGGGAATTATTAAAACCAAAATAATATCTATACATTATTAATTTATATACCTTGTGTAGATATTTTTTTTGGCTATATCCTCTTTATTTACACTAAATTGATGATATAGAAAAGGAATAAGATTTGCACATTTGATTAAAAAATTCATCAACATGGGTTAATGGATAATGGTTTTGATTTTAATCACCTTATGTTGATGATAATCAAGGAAGAGTCTCCTTGATCCGTGTTCCTTCATAATAAGAAGATTAGGTACACCCCATGGAGAAAACAGTTTTCTTAATAAATACCTTCTCCATATTATCCTGTTGTTTCTTCATTAATTCATACAAGTAAATTTTCAATGTTCTATATGGAGTATAAGAAGTATGTATTTTAGTATGTTTGAGTTCTACTGAAAAATATGCTTCATGATTTTGTGGTTGAATACATAAATCGACTAGAAAAACATGAGAAAACCCCCCCATGAAATTGACTACCTACAATGCTGAATTTCTCCATTACCATCCATGAGAAACACCCCTTTTGAATAAGAATCAGGACCCACAAAATTTATTCAATTTCAATTGGATGTTTACATTTATCATTGCATTTATAGATGGTTATAGGTCATTTTAGAATGTTTATTGTGACTTCTCTTCCATATTAATGAATTTGCGATTATATATAGAAATCCAATTTATACATATGATAACATGAAATCCAAGTAGAGGTATAATATCAATATTTACCGAAATTAAATTCCTAAAAAATAAAATGAGAAGAATAATATAATTGATATGGGATCATAATACTTATAAGGGATTTCAGAACTAATTAAACATCTTATTATTTATGTGATAATTTGATACACAAATAAAATTAATTTGATATAAAAGAGTGGGTTTTTATTGAATTAAATAGGGCATTAGTAATTTTAAAGAGTATGTTAGGAGTACCTTTTACCACATAGTTATCCACATCATCAATATTGATCTCATGATATTAAAATTTTTCTATGGGATTAATAGATTACTAAAGTTGATCATCATATTTAACCTTCATATTTGATCATTTGTTAGAATACATCTAATTATCCTTTTGTTTTAAAAACTATGTTGTGAATTTTAATTTTTGTGATGCATTTTCTCCATTAATATTTACCTTCTTCTTCTCATCATTTCAATAGTAAATTTCCCAATGACCTCCCTTTATATAGTTGAATCATTTTTAATCCCCCTTGATGAATTCATTCCATTTTTCCTTCCACACATAGAGCATAAAGAAAATATCATTTCATCACTCCTTGGTTTTTAGAATTTCCTTTGAATAGAATATTTCAGTTCTTATAAGAACTATGTAATGGATAGGTAATTCCATTCAATATTTCAATATTAAAAGTACATAAAAATAATTATTCATAGATATAAAAGTATTATATGGATTTTAACATTCAAATATTTCATTTAAGACATTAGAGAATCAATAAATATTATATTTTAGTTGGATGATAACACCAAAAGCGTACCTTATAGGTATTTTAAAATTTTCATCATAGGTGAGACTAGATTCATTCTTAATCAGCATTATCTCAAGTAATTACTTATTTATTTTCACATGAATAATACAAATAAATTGTTAATTTAAAAAAACTATTAAAATCATCCCATTCTAGGGTATAAATATCGTATAGGTTCATCATGTTTTTAATTAGATTCCACCCAAGAACATATTGACCTTCAAATGGATAGAAAAATTAAATAACATTTTTATGTTACAATCAATTGATAATAGAAATTATATTTTCAGTGGAACTGATCCATTACATAGAAACTAGGGGATTATAACTCCCACTAAATGAAGGATGATGTATGCCCATAAAAGACTAAAAATTAAAATTATTCCCTATATTCTTCATTTTTATGTTCATCATCATCCATAGCTTGAGAAAGTTCTATAATCATAGCAATGAAATTTTTCATTTAGTCTCTCATACTTTTTTTCTCGATAAGACAATCATTTCATTATCATTCACATTCAGTATTAACATAGTTTTTTCGTTTGTCATCGATTAACTAAAACCATAATAAATGTGTGAGGAAAATATAATCATAGTGTTAAACTATAAAATGATGAAACATCATTGAAAATATTTCTAAATAATTACATGATTTTAATCTATGGAACCTTTTTTTGAACCTCATTCATCCATTGTCATTATCAAAATACTAAGAAGTTATCCAATATATAGAATTTTATATATAGTTATCTAAAATGTTTCATTGTCCTTATTTCAAAATTAAACTAAAATTTTCCCTAATAACAACTATAGGGCCCAATATGTTATATATATAGATATTAAATATTATTAGATAAACATTCTTTTCATAACAAAAAGGGGCACACCAAATTCCTCTTGGTCGAGTATATTTTGAAAATTGTATATGTAAAAAACATGTTCATACATGAACCACATAATCTCCCACTAAATAATTCATAACTAGCACCCTTATTATACATATCATAGATAATAACATTATTCATAACATGGGGAAGATAAAAAAAGTAAGGTATGTATAAAATTCCCATTAATGGTAAAAATGGGATTTTCATAAACATTTCATGAGTATAAGGGTATGGGAACATGAGAATAATATTTCAAATTCATATCCTATATATAAATGATCATAAAATTCATTCATAGAATAAAATAATGGAAGTTATTAAGACCTGAATCATAAATGATCCAATGAACATAATCCTTGAGATTATAAATTTGGTATGAGACATATATTTTTGGCATACACATAAGTAGAAAAAGTAATTTTCATAGTATTTAAGGATAAATTTCATGAATAAAATAGTGTATTGGGTTCACATAAAAAACCATAATCGTAGTAATGGTTCACTCTTATTTCTTTTATAGTGGATACATTTCATTATACAATTGGGTTTAATCCACATTCATGTCTAATTTTTCTCAAGAGATATAAATTTTTACACTATGCATTGGAGGGATTTATAATCTCAATCCCTCCCATCACATAATGAAAATCAAAAAAATGTGTTCCATAAGATCATAAAACATTCAAGATATCAGATCCAAAGAAAATAAACAATTCTTTTAATTAATCATCATAAAATAAAAAATGGAAAATAAATGGGCATCATAAAAATTTCTTTATATCATACCCCCATGGAAGAATAAATTGGTTTCATAAACATGTCATCATTTAATAACTCATGTAAAAAGAAATGGGTTTAAAAAAATCTTTTCATCATAATGATAAACCATCTATAGAAATAATGAATATGGAATAATTTGATCATATCACAATTAAATCAGAAAGAACATAAAATAATATTTATCTAGATGTAAATTTCATCAATGTATAACCTAGTGAATATATTGTGGAAAATAAAATTTATAATTTTAAATAAAGTCATTAAAATATAAAATTTTAACAAATATTATGGAAATTAATATTTAAAAATAATCATAGAATTAGTTAAAGGGAGAAACAAATTATTTAGGGTTTGTGACACTGAGAAATATTGTTCACACTTAATAATTAAAAATAAAATAGTCCTTTCATATTTTTTGAAAAAAATAAAAATTCATTCATTCATAAAATTTAATATAAATTCCTTTTAATCTATTTATGAAAAAATCAATCATGTGTAAAATTTAATTCAATAAGTACTAGTATAATATTAAAATATCACTATTTGAAACTGGACCTATACCAACAGTTTTTCAAAACCATTGGCATAGGTATAGTAAAATGAATATATACCAACAGTTTGGAAAAACCTTTTGTATGTCCTCTAACTAAGGAACATATACCAATCGTTTTTTAAAAACCATTGATATAGGTATGACCCTATACCAATAGTTTTAAAATATCATTGGTATTTCCTCTAATTAAGGACCCAAAACAAATGGTTCTTCAAAAACTGTTGTATATGTATTCCCACATACAAATGGTTTTGAACAACCATTAGTATATGTTATTTATAAAATAATTATAACAATGGATTCTCAAAAAAATATTTTAGGTTGCATAAACTAGGGTATATATACAAACAGTTTTGAGAATTGTTGGTATAGGTACCAAGATTTTTTATGAATTCTTTATTCAAAACTCATAAACAAATAAATATATACATTATTTATTAATATATATATATATATATCAAATTATATACACAAAGTTAACTGTAACATAATGGTTAGGTCTTTTACATATAAGCGTGAAGTTATCGGTTCAAATGTCGGCCGTATATTTTATTTTACATTACTTATCCTAAGGGTGTTCTGAACCATTAGGATATACATACACCAATTATTTTGGGAAAACCATTGGAATAGGTCTATACCAAAATAAAATCAACCAATAAACCTCCAAACCATTGGTATAGGATATTTTTAAACAATTTATTCTTTAAAAAAATTATAAAATATTAGTATACCGAAGAAAATGGTTCTTTTTATTTCATGATAAATCAACTTAGTTTTTTTATAATGTTTTTTTTTGTATCTTGAGTACATAAAGTATGGAAAATAAAAGAAAACATTTATTCTCAATAAATAACCAATGTAGAATAAATTTAATGAGTTTATTTAGAGGTATATCATAAGATTTCAATATCTAAAACATAATCATAAAAAATATTTGGTAAACCATGAAATTATAACAAAAAAACCATATTTCATTGGTAACATTTTGATTGTATACCCCATGAATGAATAACATCAAATAAAACAATAAATTTCTAAAACATAAGGATAATGGTGAAATTTTATTTCAACAGTTATTATATACAACTAATAAAAGATGATTCTTTCATGACATATCTTATGTCCAAAAGAAGATAATTTGATATGATAAACCCTTAACTCAAGTTCGACTTCCTTTATACATGATCATCAATCCAATATAATAAATATATAATTATTATAAATTTTTAATAGAATCATAATAATATATATCATAAAAATAATGATTTACTTATTTCATTTCATCACCTGTTTATTAAAAAATGTTATTTAAAATCACTATTTATGTCATAATTGCTTCTTTCTTCATCAGAATTTCTTCTTGGTACATCTAGTCAACGTACATTGATCATAGTCCATAATTATACATGAATTCTATTTTTCCTTTTGTAAAAGTGGAATGAAATAATGTTGAATAATAATTCCCCATTAAATAATATTTTTTATATCATATATATATAATCATTAAATTCATCCCTATTTCCATCAATTTAGAACTGAAATAAAAAATCACATTGCTTTGTTGAGGTGGTAGTTCACATGTAAATATGAGTGACATTGTTGTTACTTAATGGTTTGAATAATAGGAAGATAAATATTATATTATCAATGAAATGGAATTATTGTGTCATAAATAAAAAATTAAAATATTATAACAGTCATAATAATAGTCTATGAATATTTGTGAAGGAAAATAAATTGTATTGTTATGTGGGAATAGTGAGATATACATATGAAGAATTGATATATTCACATCCCATTTGATTGATTAAGAATGAATAATGGTGTTTTAATAATCATAAAAAATAATTATATTTACATTAATGAATTTATTATTTTATAAAGAATATAATTGATTTTTTGGTGATGAAATTACAACAAAATAGTAAGTGATTAATTAAAGAGATTACATATTCATTGAAACAGATCATTTAGATATAATATTAAGGGCTCTAGGATAGTATATTAGTAATATCAAAGACTATATAATGTTCTTAGGGGTGTTTTAATGATAATGTGGTATGTTTTTTTTTACTATATATAGCTCAAAGTATTGTAAGGAAGTGAAACGAGAGGTTCCCTTCAATAATTGAGGGGAGGGGAACTCTTGAAATTTCTTAAAAGAATAAAATAAGAAATATTAATTATTTAACTGAAATTATACCAAAATAATAAATAGTTAATATGGTTTCTAAATCCCATCAACCAGTAAAGTTTAGACCACATATTGTGGTGTTTTAAACAAAACCTTCTGGTCTAACTCTTTATTTTAAAATATTAAACCCTAACATGATACCATATTTTTTACAATTAATTGTTTATAATTTTAAATTTAAGGAAAATATTTACTCAAAACTGAAAAAGGGATGAACTTTTACACCAAATAATATGCTCACTACACCCTCAAAATATTTTGCTTATTTTTATGTAATTTTAAAAAATATAATTTAGATAGAGTATAATTATAGAAAATGATGAAAATATTAATTTATTTATACATTAATATCAATAAATAAAAGGTGGAATAAAAATACAGTATATTTAAAAAACCATAATATGTTAAATTATTATAAAAATATATTAACACAAAAAATTACTTAAATTATTTTACATTTAATATTTATAAAATCATTTATTTTATTTTTCTATTAATTAAATAAATATAGTATTGGTGTTGAGAATGATTTTAAGGTAAATAATGTAAAGCATAAAATTATAGGTAAATTCACATAAATAATTTAATTTAATTATTTATAAAATTATAATTTAGAATCATTCAAACATTGTTTTTCTTTTTGTGAAAACATAATAGATATTTTAAAGTAAGAGATTAACATTTTGTATTTATCATTTCATTGAGTATTATATTTTTCATTTCCCTATACAAAAATATATTATAGAAATAACTTTCAACCTTATGTGATATAGGTATAATTAAAATCATCAAGTAAGAAATATGATTTTCTATAGGGACCTTAACCTTTTATTATACCTATATAATCTAAATTTACCCTTTATTATGGTGATAAATTTTATCATGTTTACTATTCATAATGTATATAAATGAATAGGACCTATTTACCAACTCTCAACCTCTAGATTCCAAATATGAAATATATTTTATTAAATTAAATACTTATATATGGCATAAATTAATTATGATAATTGGTGGAGAAAATGTGACAAAAGCCTCTTAAAAATAATTTTTATGCATAAAATTGGATTTTTCTAACATTGTTTCAAGAAAATGTATAATTTAAATTTTAAAAAAATTTATTTGATAGATAATATATAAATTTCATTAAAATCAATCACAAATATTGATTAATATTTTTATTACAAAAAAACTGATTTTACTCTTAAGAATGTTTTTGAGGAAAACATTTATTTTATACTCAAAGGATTTTTACTTTCATTTTTAATTAATTGATAACCAATGAATTTAAGGTATACATGTGTAAACAAAATACTTATCAAAATTTAGTTATTCATTTTTATACATTTCAATTTTGCAGCTATTTAATAAAGTTATATAATATATTGGTTTATTTAGACTAGAGGGTTGCATAAATTTTAATCTAGTGAAAAGATTAAATTTATTTGAAATGAAATATATCATAAAATTTCTAGATGATACCATATTCACTTAAGAAGAATATTTTTTTTTACTTGAGTAAAATTAGTAGTCTGAGAAATATTGTTATTCCAATATTCATGATTATTTAAAAATTGAATATGTGTTGTTTGAAAATCTACTTTATTTCTTTGGATGTGTCATGAACATGTTATCCCATTAATTTACAAGGGGAAAAATGTTGACAATTTTTATGTTTCATAACTTCTAATACAGGTTGATCATATATTAATATTCCAAAATATGTTTTATATTTATGGATATTTTTTATTCATCCAATGGATCCTCAAGGAATGTTAGGAATTGTATTGTTTACTCTTATGGTGAATGCATTTGAAATAATCAAGTGATAGGTGGGTCCCAGCATTATATATCCCCTCAATGAATCAATTATTGTCAAAATACAAAACATTGTTGTTTTGGTGTATACATATACATATAATAGGACAATTTTTATGTTCTAAGACCTATATAGAATTTTATTTGTTTTCTACATTATGAATTACATTCATATGAGATAGAAAATTCTGATAAACATGTTTTCATTTATTATCATAGATATTAAATACACTCAGTTTCATTTGAGTATGGATTAATATTTTCTAACTATTCATAAAATAATTTACATTCCATGTATATTCCATGATGACATCAGTTTTATATTTTCCTTTAACGAGGGTTCATATCACCTATTCTTATTTTTCCATTCCTCATTATTTGAAGAAACGAATACCAAACCATATGCCTAATATGATATATTAAATAAATAATTTGTGGGATATATTGATGAATCCTTATATAGTAAATATCTTCTTATATAGTGTAAAAAATATCCATTATTTGAGAAAAAGACGAATTTTCTAGATTATGCTTTTGCTTAATTCTCTTAAACTCTAAACATAAATTTTTTTATGAACGTATTTATTGAAATATTTTCATTATGATATGTTTGTCTGGGAGAGTTATGTTTGTGCATATATAATTGGAGTAAAAAAGAATAATGTAAAGTATGTATTTGTGGAATAAAATCCTGGAGTATCTGTATGTGGTATCACATTTCCCCAATAAAAATAAAATAAATAAAACAATAGTCATGTGTTTCTATAGAGTATCACCTCTCTAAACAAATGTGTTTAATTATTCCACTAATTTCAAAATTATTAATTAAAAACTATTACAATATTATTAAAATCCTTAAAATTTTCAAAATAAAATAATTATTCTTTTTTTATAGTAATATTATTCGAAAATAAAAAAACATTCATAAACAGATTCATCCATTATAAATTGTATAAAAAATTTTGGGGTCGATCTTACCACCTACATAAATAATTTTATAAAAATACTATATTTTATGAATACTAGTAATTAATTTAATTTAATATATGATAAAAAGAAGTGACTAATTATTTCATTTTGGTTCTTGAATGTTAATATTAATATTAATTAAGATACCAATGTTTATACATTAAAAATCACAAAAAAAATCTAATTCTTGATTTTATATTTAAATATCATAAAAAATATTCCTAGAACTATATTAATACACTAAAAGTAATTATAAATAATAGTTTATAATACCTTAAATGATATTTTAATTTGAAACATTGATTGATAAATGAAATTAAATGCTGCTATTGTGAAACTGGTTCAAAATGATTGAGATTACTCTTATTTGATATTGAAAAAAATAAAATAACTCACCAATGTTAATGAAGATATTAATTTTATATTTTTTTTATAAAATAATATAATTATGTATTATGTTATGTAAATGTTTATTATGAAATTTATTTTTGTAATGTAGGAGCTTCAAGCATTTTAGTGGAAGTTAGAAATTAAATAAAGGCGTCATTTGTCTCATATTTTGTTTCAAGGAATGTATTTCTTATTATATATCATGATATCAATAATAGGTAGTAATTAATTACTAATGAATATATTTTACCATATTAATTTAATTAATGGGGTTGAATATCCTTATCATGTTCTCTCTGTGAATGTCCCATGATGCAAACGATACTAAAGTTGTAATGGATTTTTAAACTAGTCTTCCTTCGCTGAGAAACAATGACACTTAAACAACATTGTTCTTACATTATTGGTTCCTTACACTATCATATTTTTTTATGGTACATTATTCTTCTCCCAAGGAAAAAATAAAATATTTATCAATATCTTCTTCCTTAATGAAATTATTCCACATAAAAACCATTATTCTCTATAATAATTATCATATTAAATGACTGTCTCCCCAATCTATCCAAAATTTAATTTCCCAAAAAAATTTTACTTTAAATTTTAATATATATTATATATTCCCTTTATTTTACCTTCATATTTCTATTTTAATCATTTAAAAAGGATTTTTTTTGTCTTTGTAAAATTATTGTTTTCATTTAATTTATTTCTAAACAAAAAGAATATTTTTCCATGTTTTTAAGAAAATTGTTTTATCACCCACTAAATATTTCTTTCAGACATTTTTTAGGTATATTAGATGTCTATTATTGATTTATACATATAAGATTAATTTATTTCTTAAATTTTACCTTCTATTATTTGAATACTCTATATCAGTTTAAATATTCTTTTATTGAAGAATATTTTTTAGAATTTATATTTTTAAAAATATTTTCTCTTAATATTTTTGAACCATTACATATTTTTAAGTAATATTTATTGATATTTAGTTCCAAATATTTAATTTTGAATTTCCTTCTTTTCAATTTTTTTAAATTGAAATTAGAAAACACAAATTTCAATTTAATAACAACATCCACTTTAATTAAAAATATTAAATAATTTTTTAATAACCCTTTAAATATTCATCAATAATTTTCTATTTATCTCAATGTAATTTATTTCCTTTTAAATAATTTTTCATGAATAACCACTAAATATTCATATAAAATTCTATTTTTTGTGATTTAATTTTTTTGTATCAACTATTTACATGATTGAAGAAAAGTTTTGGTAGACAATCCTAAAGTGTTGTGGAACACAAATTTCCATTACATGGGTACTTTTTAATGTAATAATTAAAAACCATTATCCTTTATTGGGTTAATTATATATATAAGTATTGATTAATATCATGTTCCACGCATATGTATAGATGACTCACATGTGGGGTTTTATATCTACCTCCTATTCATTTTTTACCTCATGGGATAAATACGTTAGGCATGAACATTTTGCATATTAGGTGAGTACACATGATTGACTACTAACATGATCTTATTAGCTATGTTATATGATTGATATTAATTCATTACTCATATTAAATGGTGAAAGATAACATAGACATTCATATTAAAAATAGCTTACGAACTGTTAATACTTTAACCAAAAACCATTACTGGCATAAAAATAGCACATCCACAGTCAAACATATCATAAATCATTCCAGAAAATATAAAATATTATTTTATAATAAATCATTCTCAATCAAGAATAATATCTAGTAAAGGATGTTGACATAGATGAAAATAATAAGTAAAACTCATTGAGAGAAATATCCCTTTTTCCTAAAATCATTTTAAAGTCACTCAATTTATAAATGAATTCATTTAAAATATATTCTTGAATCAATTTATCCCATACCACATTGAAACTTTTTAATGGAATTAACATTTTAAAAAATTCATTTCCATATAAATAAATCCTTTAAATCTTTTTAAAAACATGAACATTAATTAAAAATGTTTTGGAAAATAAATCATTAAAACCTTTTAAAATAATGATCTAGTTAAAGTTTCCCTTCCATAAAATCAAAAAATATTCCTTTTTTAGACCATTTAATAAAACATGGACATGTATGATAAATATTTTCTGGTAAATACTCACACATAAACAATCTTGGATAATAATGAGATTGAGGAATTAGCCATTACCTTTTACTTTTCATTATTTGAGGGTACATTTAACCTATGATATAGTGACCATAGTGTGTTATTAAATTATACCAAAACCATATTAATATTTATGATATCATATATGATTCATTTAATACTTTAAACCACCCATTTATAAATAATTTTCATGTTAATGTAAGATTTTGCTTAATAATTCTTTTTTTATCATATGTGTTTTAACTTGTTATTCTTGATCATTTCACTTAGAACATGATTTAAATTATTTCAGAATATAATAAATAATTTATATATCATATATATTCAGAATATAAATATGTATAATTTATAGATATATGAAATGGAAACACCGTTCATGGGGATGGTAGTCTGTACATACTCATGATCGTTGTTTCAATTTTCTTATCAAATAATATGAAAGTATGTAAACAAAATTTATTTATCTACATAAATATATATTATTATAAAAGAAATAATATTTCATATATCTCATAATTAATCAATATATTTTTTTAAAAAAAAATCTTGAATGGTGGTCGTTGAAAATTAATCACATCGCGTCGTGGAGACAGTAATCCATACGTACGCACGAGCAACAATATTATTCTATTGATGGTGAAACGATATTTAATTTGATGTTATATTATATATACAGAATCCTTACCATGTTATTTTAATTATTTAAATTAATTATACTCATTATTATTTCCATCTTAATAATGTATTGTTGAATAATAAACTACACCACGACGTGAAGAGAGTAAGTTGTGCATACACACGCATGGTGACTTTTTCATTCATAGGATGGATAGAATAATGAATATGGTTTTACCATATTTATAATAATATCTAAACATGTAAAATGTTATTTAGGTATTATTTTACTATGGAAACAAAAAATAAAGTGGAAGTAGAAGAAGAAAATAACATTTAAAGAGGTGATAAAATAATTACCTATTCTTCTGGCATTTCCTTTTGATTTGAACAAAAAGGTCTCCTTGGGATGGTTTTATGATCAACGTAAGGATTATAGGATGAGGTGATGGTAGATAGGAGGATATTTTGACAGGTTTTATTCCAATAAAAATATATTTGGATGTATTAATTTAATAGAAGGGGAAGTACCCTTTTATAAGAGAGGTGAGGGACACTTTTGGAAAAGATTGAAATATTAATTTATTATAAACTTATTTTTGGTTTCTAATAGCTCAAAATTGTTTTATTTATAGGGTTTGGTGGGGATGTGTCGAAATCATATTAACTAATAGGTTTTATAGATGTCTAGGTCACCATAATAACCTTTTATTTTAGACTTAAACCTTAGTTAAATAGTTCAACTTTTTCCATGTCTTCTTGTATTTTTAAACTACACAGTTAATATAGTTACATTAAAATGCCAATTGAATCTCAAGTGGTTAATTAATATCATATCTAACATTATTTAAGTCATTTTTTCAAATATTATAGTTTTTTACTATTATATCATTTAAAAAAATAGTATTTTTTAAAAAAATCATTTATGTCAATTTTGACACTATTTAGTATTTGGTTTTTTGTAAAAGTCATAAAAAGATTATTCCTTTGAAATAAATACATTGAATAAACCCTAACATGAAATTTCATCCTTGAAAATTATTTGATGGAATTAAAAGTTTAAATTTACATTTATTTTAATTTTTATAACATAATTTATTTTAATCTTTAAATAATAAATTTATTATTGTTTCATCATTGTATCATAAATAAATTTAATTATTTAATGTATAAAAATTATAAATAAACTACCATTAGATGGGAATTATTTTTATCTTTCAAATAAATATTTATAGTAAAATTTATCTAATATATAAACCTTTGTTAAAAATAGGTTCATTATTAAAAGTTTAATATAACACTTTTAACTCTCCTTTAAATAAAATATAATAAATTTACTAATCTAACCCAAATGGATAAAAATGGATCTTACATTTATATTAAGGTTTATTTTGTTAAAAAAAACTTATCAAATAGAATTAGAACATGTTTTTATGTAA
Source organism: Viscum album (assembly GCA_963277665.1). Taxonomy (NCBI): domain Eukaryota; kingdom Viridiplantae; phylum Streptophyta; class Magnoliopsida; order Santalales; family Viscaceae; genus Viscum; species Viscum album. Next base: position 1,248,011,319 of record OY728147.1, read on the forward strand.
TTTTATATTATTATAATATTATTTTTACCTTTAATTACCCAATTTACTTTTAACCGTGGTAAATAAAAATCAAAAGTTAAAATTCACAAAAAAGTATTTTCATCTTGTTGACCCACATTTATGCTACTGATGAAAATCAGGTCTCTCAGATTTTTTAAATTCAATTCACAAATGTTGTAAAATTACGTTTTTTTTAAATTTTCAAATATACTTAAAGGTGGGTAAATGAGGTTAAAAGCACAAAAAAAACTTTTATATCAAATCTTATTATAAAATTACTCAAATGACCTAAATTGGAAAATTTAAGGTATTATGTATCTATTTTCACTTTAAGATAAATTTTAATTGAAAATAAATTTTTAAATGAAAAATTTGGTTTTTATATACCATGTAGTATTTTTCACTATTCATCAAAATTTTAATGTTTTCATAAATATAAAAAATCACCCTAAGCTAATTTTGATATTCCAAATTAAAAATTAATTATATTTTACCAAATTGAATTTTTATAAGGGTCTAAAATTAATTTTATTATTGTTCACAAAAAGACATAAAAATTAGTTCTTTTAATAAAATAGTTTTTTTAAATATATTACTATTTTAACAAAACATATACACTTCATTATAAATATGTTTTATTTATCCAAAAAAATTATAAAAATCATTTAAAATTTATCTGTTAATATTTATATAAAAATATTTAATTTATAAATAAATATATAATTTAAAAAATTATAATACTAATGTGTTGTTTTGCAGAAACTCAATCTTGTGCATAACACAAACCAATTATGTATTTCCTGGAATAGAATATATTTAATTATATTAAAGAGATAATGTACTATGAAATATTGGGGTGTTACATTCTCCCCTCAATCAATAAATTTCTTCCACGCAATTTGAAATTTTTCTGTGAAAATTAAAGGTTGGAAATAGAAATTACCTTTGTGGAAAACCGACATCGAAAATAGGGTAAATAAAATTTATTCTTAATAAGAGGTAAAGGGAAAAGAAAAAGTCACCACCAAATTAGGATTTCGAATAGGTGAAAATTGGTGGAAATAAGATACATAATTGGATGGAAAATGTAAATATTTACAGGAAGTGATTAAGGTCATCTGTCACAAACAAATGAACAATAAATGGAAAATTGAGGGACTCAAAGCCATAAATCAATGATGGTTTAAAATATAATCGATTCATCAAAACATTAGGTATTAGGATAATTCATTTTTAGGTACTATTTTTTTGAATAGTATAGATTAATTTTCTATCAAGATTAGATTTCAAGAAAACATACTTGATTTCATTACCAGTCATAATCAAAATCTCATCATTTAGCTATGCTGCAATCTATTTTCACATCATTCCTTACACTAGGAAATAAACATTAAAAAAAAATTTAATTGCCTGAAGTGAATTTGATAAATCCTAAGTTCCACAAGTATTTCCTTAATCCTCTATATGTTTACTGAAAACCAAAAGATTAGTAAAAAGTATCCAATAAATCATACTAGAACCTTAAATAAAATATTAAGTGCTCAACTTACTCCATTCCAACCATTAGACTTATCCAAAATACTTGTGTCGAAACTCACAGTCAAAATATTTATAAGGGATGTAAATATAATTATGATATCTTTTTTTAATAAAATAAAATGTGAATAACGTCATCATGTGTCCTTATAAAAGATGTTAACACCCAGAATTAACATAAAACATTATTGAATACATTCATTCTCCATTATTTCTTATAGAATATTTGATATACTCCTTAACTAAAAAAAATTTGTAAGCTACAACAACAATGGAATAAAAAACAATTAATTAGTTCTAATGTTGTTAAGAATATCTGTTATAATTTATCTAAATCAGTCATCTCTTATTCCTAAATCATTACCTCGGTATTTAGACCAAATTATGGTTTATCATTCCCTCAAATATATATTTTGCATAAATTTTAACGTGCTATGGAGCCAATTTTATTAGTAAAATACAATCCCAGATCCTCAATGAAATAGTATTACAGTACATTCTTTATTCATTTCAATAATTCATATAACAAGTACATCATTGATAAAAACACTCAAAGGATATAATTCTTTAATCCAGAAATACAAATACATTAATAATTTATCATTAAATGTAGTAACAGATTATGCTTGACCATGATCCCTTTGATCCTTATGAGATATATTTAGTTGATTCTTAAGAAATTTGTTTTTATAATTCCCCATTTCACTACATTTTAAATACTGGATATTAGTCTTTTCTTTCTCATATTTTCATTCTTTTTCTTGATGACCCTTTTCTCCACACTTATAACAAACACCCAATTATTTCAAGAACATTCTTGGGTGATTATTTCTACAGTTATCACATGAGGGAAAATACTTCTTTCCCATCTTCTCTTTATCCATATTTTTCTCTGCCATCCTATTCTTCTCGGGCTTCCCATCAAATCCATACAGCTCCAGAAATTATTTTATTATCTTATTAATGCATTATATTATTTCCTCATATGATGATAATATAAGGGAGTTTATTTCACATCAAGATATTAGGTTAAGTCTATGAATGATAGGATATTTCTTAGTCTTTGTAATATGTTCATTGGTGGGGAAGTCATTCCTTCTACTAGGAACCATTTCTATACAATTTCATACACTAGATTAGGAAATGAATCTTAATGAATGATTCTAAACTATTTAAATACTTAACATAAATTTAATCAAAATTCATATCTAATATCATAATCATTAAAATTGATTCATTGTGGAAATATTTAATCATAAATACTTCATAATGGTTTTTAATGAAAATGGGAATTATCCTAATCATATCCCCTAGGAGTATCAAACCAGGTGTGAAGTAAGGCCCATTGTTGTGTACTAGGTTACCTACTATCATGCTTCGAACACCTTGTTGGAGTTTTCACCCCTAGGAACATCTATTCCCAAACTACGTCCACTTGCAGTATCCAGACAGGGATGTATTTCGTGGAATATCCACGTAATCCCTACATCACAAAAATTCTAGGGGGGTCTTCTATACTTATCCACAACGTCTATTATAAGGTTTTGATCCCTAATATAATATTTCTAAATCTATTTATAATGTTGTTTCTAGTCATCCTTTGATACCAACTATAATGCCCCAACCCCCAGAAGCCCGAATTAAGTACATTGTTTTAATACATTGGCCTGATTACAAGGAATGAAGTGTCAAAGAACCGATCAGTCTAGCAGTCTTGGAAAATAGATTACATATAATAACATAACATTAAAAATTATAACATAAAACATAGCATGAAAATACTTTGAGAACACCACTATTCCTCTATCTTAACCCTTCATATCAATCATAATACCCTTCATGGAATCGTGGGAAAATGAATCATAAGAAATAGGTGAGATCATATACTCATTATGGATAAACAATATAGAATAATCTATCATAAATAATCATAAAATGTTATGGCAATGTATAAAATTGAAACACTTTCCATTTAAACATAATCATCTGTATAATATTGAAAAGATAAATCAAATAATTCCATTTACTTATTAACATTGATATTCCACTAGTTGAATAATCACATGTAATGATAATAACTAATCTTATAATGATTGAATGCATAATTCCGGACATCTTAACCATAAATTCAAGGCCACGTGCCAAAACCCAAAATATAAATTTTTTCAAGGCCTTATACAAAGACACTAGTTTGTCTCATGAGACCTACCGATGCATCAAGGGGCTATAGCGGGCCTTTCCTATCAATTACTTAGTCTAATTTATTTCTCATATAAAAATGGTTAAACATAATATAGACATCTATATTAAAACTGGAATATGAAATGTTAATACTTTAACCATAAACCAAGAATGGTATAAAAATATCACATCAAGAGTCAAACATATCAAAACTCATTCAAAAAAATATAGAATAATTATTATAATAAATCAACCTCAATCCAAAATAATATCCAATAATGTATGTTGACATAGATGAAAATAATCAGTAAAAATCATTGAGACAAATGTCCATTTTTCTTGAATTCATTTAAAATTAAAATAATTTATAAATGAATTCATCTAATGATATTTTTGAATCAAATTGTTCCATACCACTTTGAATTTTTTTAAAGGAATTTACATTTTAAAATAATCATTTCTATATAAATAAATCTTTAAAATCATTTTCAAAACATGGACATTGATTAGAAAAAATTAGAAAATTAAATATTTAAAAAATTTAAAATGATGATATACTTAAATATTACCTTCCATAAAATAATAAAATATTACTTTTTAAGACATTTTTATGATATATGGACATGTATGATAAATATGTCCCATTAATTATGTACACATAAATAATCATGGATAATAATGAGACCGGGAAATTAACCCTTACCTTTTAATTTCCATTAGTTGATGGTAGGTTTAACCAATTTTTTAATGGCCATAATATGTTATTAAATTATAACATAACCATATTAATATTTATGATATCATATATGATTCATTTTATAATTTATACTACCCATTTAATAATAATTTCCTTGTAAAATTGACATTTTGGGTAATAATTGCTTTTTTTATCGTACGTGATTTAACTTGTTATTCTTGATCATATCGCATATATCATGATTTAAATAATTCCATAATATAAAAAAATAATTTATATATCTAATATATTCAGAATATAAATATTTATAATAGATAGATATATGAAATGGATACACCATTCATGGAGACAGTAGTCCATATGTACGCATGAACATTGTTTCTATTTTCTTATCGAGTAGTATAGAAGTACATTAAAGACTTGTATTTATCTACATAAACATATATTATTCCAGAATAAATATTATTTCATTTGTCTAATAATTAATCAATATATTGTTTTATCAAAAATTCTGAATGGTGATCGTTGAAGATAAATCTCATCGTGTTTTGGAGACGGTAAGTCGTGTGTATGCATGAGAAACAATATCATACTATTGATGGTGAAATGGTATTTAATTGCTTAGTATATTATATATAATGAATAATTAGCATTTTATATTCATTATTTACTTTATTTATACTTATTATTATACCCATCCAAATAATGTGGTGTTGAATAAAAAACAACACCACGATGTAGAGACGGTAAGCTGTTTGTACACATGCTTGCAGACATTGTCATTCATAGGATGGATATAATAATTAATATAGTTGTACCATATTTATAATAACATCTTAGAATTTATACGTTTTTGGATTTATTATTTTTGAATGGTAACAACCAATAAAGAGTATGTAGAAGAAGAAAAGAACTTTGAAAGATGAGATAAAATAATTACCTCTTCTTCGGGTGTTTCCTTTTGATTTTAATAAAAAAGGCTCTTTATCATGGCTTTATAATAAAAATATTACCTATAGGTTGAATTTAGGATATTTTGGAGGATATTTGGGCTGGGTTTGTCTGGGCCAAAACGAATTGCAGGTGTGGATTTAAGAGAAGGGGGAGTAACCTTTTATAAGAGAGCTGAGAGGAACTTTTGGAAAAGCTTGAAATATTAATTTATTATAAAATTATTTTCAGTTTATAATAGCTAAAAATATATTTATTCTGAGGGTAAGGTCATGATGAGTCTAAATCCTATCGACCAATAGGTTTTGGACATGTATCGATCCCCATATTAACCATATCTTTTAAACTTAACCCTTAGTTAAATAGTTTAACTTTTACAATGTCTTCTTTTATTTTTATACTAAAAGGTTAATATAGTTAATATAAAATGCCAAGATAAATTCACATGGTTCATTAATGACATATATAACATTATATATGTCATTTTTCAAAATTATATAATTTTAGGACTATTGTATCATTTAATAAAATAGTATTTTCTTTAAAAACTCATTTTTGTCAATTTTGACACTATTTAGTATTTGGTTTTTGTGAAAGTCACAAAATGATGATAATTTCAAAATAAAATACATTTATTCAACGCTTACATGTTATATTAACCAATAAAATTCATGGATGGAATCAAAAGTTTAAATTTACATTTATTTTAATATTTACAATATCAATTATTTTAATCATTTATTAATAAGGTAATTACTTCATCATCATTGTGTCATAGATAAATTTTATTATTTAATGTATAAAAATTATAAATAAAATACCAGGATATAGGAATGATTTTTAGTTATCTAATGAATATTTATAGTCTATTTACCTTATGTATAACCCTATGTTAAAAATGGTTTAGTTATTAGAATTTGAATTTCACTCTATTAAATATTCATTAAATAAAATATTATAAAAGTTCTAATATAAGAAAAATGGTTTAAAATGAATGTTATATTTTTCCTAGGGTTTATTTTGGTCGAAAGAAATTTATCCAATAGACTTAGGACATGTTTTGGGGTAATTTTATGTTTTTATAATATTATTTTTACATTTAATTACCCAAGTTACTTTTAACCATGGAAAACAAAATTCAAAAGTTACTATTCATAAAAATGTATTTCCATCTTATTGAACAACATTTTACTTACTGATGAAAAATGTGTCTATCAGATTTTTGAAATTCAATTCATCGAAGTGGCAAAATTATGTTTTATGTAAATTTTCTAATGTACCTAGAAGGTGGGTAAAACACATTAAAAAGTACAATAAAATTTATATATCTAATCTTATTATAAAATGGATCAAAGGAATTAAATTGGAAAAATATATGTATTATGTAACTATTTTGACTTTATAAAGAAATTTATTAAAAATAATTATTTAAATGAAAAATTCATTTTTATATACTATGCAGTATTTTTCACTATTCATCAAAATTTGAATGTTTTCAAAAAAATACCAAAAATTAACCCTAATCTAATTTTCATATTCCTAATTCAAAAATATAGTCTATTTTCCAAATTCAATTTTCAGAAGTGTCTAAATTTAATTTTATTACTATTCACACAAGGACATAAAAATTAGTTCTTTAAAGATACTAGTTTTTCGAAATATATAACTATTTTAACAAAACATATATATTTCATTATAAATATGTTTTATTTATGTAAAAATATTATAAATAACATATAAAATTTATTTTTTACTATTCATATTAAAATATTTAGTTGATAAAAAAATATATACTTTAAATAATTATAATATTAATGTGTTGTTTAACAGAAAAACAATTGTGTGTATAATGCATGAAAAGTTAGTGTAGCGTGTAATATAAGCTATTAAATCACATTAAATATAACGAGTATTATTAAATATTGGGGTGTTATATATGTTCTCTAATTTTAAATGAATGAGTATGAAATAAATGTGTGTAATCAAGGATCACATGATTGAGAAGGAGCTATAACGACCTTGGATTAACATTAGAGGATATTACATCATTTTATATTAACATTCAACACATTACAAAAATACATGCTCAAGGACCTTAATAGTTTAGTGTCACTTAGAAAATGGAAACACAATATTGTATGTTTGTGAGATATCTTCACCATCTCCCTTAATGATCTTCCCCTTTAGTATTCCAACTTAAAACGTTTCTTCATAGCAATGGGAATGGAAATATAAAAGAGGGGTGATCTCACATTCCCAATAATAGTAAACAAGGGAGATATATAAGAATGACATGAGAATAATGGTATGAGAATAGGATATTATCATTATATGATCATACCTTATATACCAAAGATCATAATCACGAGTCATGACATAAATATTTGCAGTTCATAAGATAGATTCATAATGAAATCAATTGCATGATCCATAAGATTATAACATAAACATAATAAATATGATTTTGGGAAACATATAAACATATAAAATTGTTTATATAGTGCTCAATGCTTAATGAAAATTCTATCTTAGTGGAATTTGTTTGCTCCACTCACTATCTTTGTAGTCATGATTCACTCCCAAGAACATATTGGTGGAAAAATCTGTTAATGAACAAGGTTCATGTCATGCCTACCTCATTATCACCTCCAATAGGCCAGGGGTTGGTGACATGCATTGAGTGGGATTATCCCACAAACGTGAGGCATTAACCTAACGTACTTATAAACATGCACACATATTCATGACATTAATGCTAAAATGTAAAATCACAAAGTAAAAAAGACATGAAAACCACTATATCCAACATCCTGAGTACAATAGGGAAAGTAATGAAAAGTAAAACATGCCAGAATAAATTTTCACTAATAGAGTATAGAAACATGAAAAATGAAACATGTGATGTGTAACCAGCATCATCCTAGCCAAGGAATGTGAATGTAGAAGTAACTGAAACTCATCTACATAAAACCCAACTAGATCCTTCATGAGGTAAACGGTAATGGGGATACATTCTAAATTCATACGAGAACACCTCGTATGTCTACCCTTTCTAAGAACCGCTTGGTCCTGGTCCAACGAGGGATCCCTTAAAAGGTCGGTCATTTTCACTAGACATGACACGTATGGGAATATCTAATATAGGTGGGAGTAAAACATATTCGGTAGGACACCCAAATACTTAAAATGAAAAAACCATAATGGAAATACCATGAAGAAGAAAAGACCATTAATCTCCACCAAGGTGTATGCCCACCACAAATGTTTCAAAAGCGTCTTGATATACTCAATCAAAGACTCATAGTCTATAGGTAAGCCACAATAAATTTCTGACCATATCATTCTAGTCAAAGAATGCTAGTTCTAGGAGAAATCACTCATCAAGACATTATATCATCGAAGACAGTCTAAAAGAGGTCTGGAACATTTGGGAAATTTCCAAATGATAACATATTGGTCAAAGAATATTATACTACAAGATAGGGGGTATCGTGCCCAAATATGCTAGGGGATACCATAGATTGCACCCAATCATACAGAGGGATACTAAATACCCAATCCAGATTAATTCAAAATGTTGGGGATAATTCCAAAACACCATGGGTTATACCATAGACCATGTTCATACACTCTGGTGGATACCACGTATCCTACGGATGTGGCCTTCTAGGTGGAGGATCAACACCCAAATCAAAGAGGTTACACGATTCCATAGACTCCACTAGGGGTGATAGAGAATCATATTCAAGTCCCTAGGAGGGATTTATGACTATATCTACGACTCATCATCTATAGGGGATTACTATGCAGTGATGTGGACATAATACCAAACTTAACCCTCGAGGAATGGACCAAGGAATGACCTCAACCTCTACTAGTCTAAGAAAAAAACACCCTACATCATCCCATAAGTATCATCTCATCATCAGTGTCCTAACATCACAGACGACTCATCAGATAGATGCATCGTTTGAATGTAATGGGAGTTTGAAGTTTAAATTACGGGGAGTCAATGGGCCCTTGGACCGACTGTACAGTCGGTCCACTAACTACAGTTTTCAAACATGCCCCCAACTGTCATGGCCTCAAGGTATCTTGATCAACCATTTCTCATGGTTGATGGTGGCCAACTCCATCACGTCCCACGTCACTATGACCGCTGTCTCTGGTCAATGTACCAATGTCACGCCACTTCACCAGACCCACAATGGTGGTCCCGTCTAAGGACCACCAAGCCACCTCGGATGCTCTCATTTCTGATATTAAGGAATATTTTTGATACTCAATACCCACTCTACATAGATCCATCCTATATTTCAGTTCTCCTCCAATCCATGGGTCTGATTGCATTAGGTCCCTCCCAAAAAATTAAATTGTGACCATGAGGCTCCAACAGTGAAGAATTCCAAGAAAGGGGGATCAGAAAGAATTAAAAACACCCTAAGTAATAGACCACATCTTTTTTTTTGTCAGCCTCAGTCAATTCTCATTAGAATTATGTCAATGATCAAACATAAAACTCCACGAAATTATCCCCAAAATTTAATAACCATCCAACAATGATCAAACCATAGATAAATATGTCCTTGTATTGACTCATGTTAATCCTGAACATCATGAATGGGTAAAGGAACAAGAAAAAGACCTCTCTACCTCAATTTGGAGCAGTCTCTAATGAAGGATTGTTACATCATCATCAATGATATTCCTTTGATTCGATTGAGAAATGACCTTCAGTACATGATCTATCTCTGTTTATCTGGAGATTTCTACTCTATTCCTTATAGGAATTACAGGGTTATGGTGACCACCCTGAATTCATAAAAAAGGAATAGTAAAAGGAAAAGTGTCACTGCAATCATACAATAATTTATTTAAATTATTCAATGAATATTACATCCATTTAAAGATTTTTTCAAATATAACCCATGACAACCAAAGTTAAGTCACACATAGGGTAAATTAACCTCTCTAAGATCAATAGTGCCCTCAGTTTTTAGATATGGGGACCCATTTAACTGTTAATCCACTTTTTCAGGAAAACCATGTGCACATTCTATTAAAATATAAACATTTTAAAACAATTTTTCTAGGAAAATAGCCCTTGGAATCAAAAACATCTTAGCTCATAGTCTATAAAACAACCCATATAATTTAAAGAAATTATACATGGAAAACATGACATATTACATTTTCCACACCTTGGAAACTTTCAACCTTGAAAGATAAAATAAAGGATACTCAAATCTATAAGGGTACTGAGCATGAATCTGAGCCTCCAACCCACATGTGGTCTTCTAGAGATCCCATGACACAACCAAACATGTACTAAAGGAATCAAACTCCTATGAAATATCCCCTAATTGATATTCTAGATATCCACTTTATACACTACAACATTTTCCCTATCCTCAATGTTCATCTCACCCTAGTCAATGATGTGTGGTTGGTCATGAATGTACCTCCTCATCTATGAAATATTAAATACATCATGTACCCTCTCTAACTAAGGAGGTAGGGAAAATATTCACTCCAAATTTCCAACTCTACTTAGTATCAGGAAAGGTCCTATAAACCCCAAAGAGAACAATTTTCTCTATCCAAATCTATATAATCCCCATCAAGGTGATACCCAAAATAATATGTGGTATCCTTTATCAAACTCCAAAGTATTATATATATCATCATAATACTTTTTTCTGATCTACGCATTCATCATCCTCTCTTGGATGATCTACACCTTCTCTATGGTAGATCTCACTAACTCTATCCCCATGATTGTAGACTCTCCCAGGTCAGTCTAGAAATGTGGTGACCGAAACGGTTGTCCATAAAAGTCCTTGAATGGTTCCATACAAATGGTGGAGTGATAAATGTTATTTTAGGAAAACTCCTCTAGTGTTAGGTTTTCCTCCCAACAACAACCAAAATCTAACATGTGTGCTTGTAACATGTCCTCTAGAACCTAAATGGTTTTCTCAGTTTGGTCATCTTCTTGGTGGTGAAATATTGTTCTAATGTGTAACTGAGTCCCAAAATACTACTTTGATCCCTTCCACAACAAGGATGTAAAGAAATAATCTTGATCTGAAACTATTGTCAAATGAACTCAATGGAGACAAACTATCTCTTTCACATAGATGTGTCCAAATCTCTCTACTTAACACAGCTCTAAGATATCTTGGAATAGGGATGACTTTTTGATCTAGTCTGTGAATACTCAGATGGCATCGTGTTCTCTAGACGTATATGGTAAACATGTATTGAAGTCTATATATATCACATCCCACATCCATTCCTCTATCTCAAGGGGTTGGCCTAAACCCGATGGATCCTTGTGCTCATCCTTTCATTTCTGAAAAAGTGAGGAATTGATAGACAAACTCTCTGACTCCCTTATTCATCATTGTACACTAAATCTGGTGTCGGAGGTTCAGATACATATTCTCCACGCCTTTATTAACCGCTAAATGGGATGCATGGATATCCACCAAAACCTCTTCCATAAATGCCATTGGTTTAACTTTTCATCCTCTAAAAATAACGTTGTTCTTCCAACCATTCAAATAACCATCATGACTATTCCCTGGGAACAACTGAGCATGTAGGGTATCTTAGTTAGTATCCCTATGTTTTTTCACCCTAAATCATAGTATAAGGGGATGGGTGATAACCATAGACTATAACAAAGCTGAACTCTATCCATATACAATGGATTACTAGAATAAGGTTAACTAATCCGACACCTCATTCAGAAACTACAAACTGGATCTCTTGCTTAAAGTATCTACCACCACGTTCTTCTAGGATAATATATACTTGAGACATTTGGGATCAGAGTAGACGATAAAATGCTCAACCATCAGGTAGTGTCTCTGCATCATCAATGTTAAGACTACCATTTCTAGCTCTAGATCATAGATTGGATAGTTCTACTAATGAGGAATCAACGGGCGTAAACCAGAGGCGATCACTACATGCTCTTGAATCAGTACACGACCAATATTAGTATATAAGGCATTGTAGGACACCACATACTTGATTCCCTCATCTAGTAATCTAGTGGTGGGAGCACTCGTTAACCACTTCCTCAACTCTTGAAAGCATGTCTAGAACTTCTCTGGCCGTAAGAAAGGTTTTCCCATTCATGTAAAAACATTCAGTATAGTGACCCAAATATTTCATACATTACTATTACATTATTTTTAGATAAACAACATAAATGTATTACAAATAGAGGATCCAAAGGTTTAGTGTCTTGGGAAAACTAGGACCATACTTAGCAATTACATCATCAATGATAAACATTTATTTAATTTCTTCTTCTCTAGCTTCTTATTGGCACTTGACCTTTTCATAGTACATGTAGCCACATAAGGATATACATAAAAATGGGTGAGCTAAAATCCCAGTAAGAGGGGAGATAAGAACAATATATCATGGGGTGAGCATAATCATAACACGGGAATAAGATCATGAACGTGATAGGAAGCATAACTAAAAGACTTGAAGTGTGGGAATGCATAAAAATGAAATATCATGTCTTAGTGGTTAACTACCACACATAATTGTGAAAAAATATTGAATATTGTTCACATAATTTCACATTTACTCATGACATTCATCACTTTACCCAAGGCATTGGAGCGCTATATAATTCTGGGCACACCCATCACATTCAAACATTCATATTGCGCTATATAATTCTGGGCACACCTGTCACATCAAAATATTATCATTATCATCCATGCCACATAGAACATATATCAATAATTAAAATAAATAACCCACAGAATGGAATGGGTTTCATCTCATAAGAAAATATTTATAAAATTTGGGTTACCAAAACAAAGAGGGAATAACATACTTGATACAAGAACAATCAAGTTTGAATGAGAAGTAAAAGGTGATTTCTTAAAAGAAGAGTTCTTTTGGAAAAAAAAAATTTAACATAAACAGTAGTGGTGAACATGTGTATCCTAGAAAAGAAAATAAAATGATGAAAAAATAATTTTTTAGGAGTAACCATATCAAAATGGAGTGAAAGGGGGAGAACCCGAAAGATGAAATTTTGGTTTGAGAATTTCACCTTACCTTGTATCCGAAGGCTTCCTTCTCTTTAATGTTTTATATAATGACATTATATTTATTAATTAGAAATTAAATAACATTTCATACAAGAATATGGTTCATTTTGGTTTCATTATGTCATTTTATGGGCCTTTTTTTGATTAATAATGTCTAAAAACATTGTTCGTGAATGTTTGTATTTATGGTCTTCTTGAGTGGTTAACTTGTATTCTTAAATGAACGTTCGGGTAGAACATGGGTAAACATCCAAAACTGATATTACAAGTTATTAATGAAATTTTAGAATTTAAAATGATCTTATAATGAGTTATATTATATACCATGTGTATGAATAATTAGATAAAAATTAAATGATGATTGTTTGTGTTAATTTGGGCGGTTTTTCGATCACAACGAACTTGTTTTAATTTATCACTTAGTAATATGTACATAAGTTAGTTCCAGAACTGTAAATATGACATAATACATATAACATGTCGTGGTTCAACCATAAAAATGGTTTCATGACAAGATATGAAGGTGGAAATGGATGAAGTAAACATGTCTTTCTTGAAGGTGATAAATTAACACCTCACGAACAACGTTCTCTTTAATAAAATAAAAGGAAGATGGAAATGGGTTGGATGATATAATATCCCATTAGTATCATAACATTATAATACATTAATGATACTGGATTTACCATACCATTTGGAAAATGATAGGTGGGAAGACAATAAGAAAAGTACTTGAAATTGAAAGGGAATTAAAGAAGAAGAGTGAGAGAAATTACCTTTTGATTCCTCCTCTTGAGATCCTCCTTAAGGGCTCTAATATTGGTCTTTTGATGAGACCAAAAACTCTTGAACGTGGGGGAGGGGCTAGGTAAGATTCTTGGATAGAGTTTAGATAAGTCTTGAAGCTTGAGAGGTGTGAGGGAATGAGGGAGTGAAGGGTGGTATTTAATGTGGAGGGGAGAGGGGTTTCCTTAATATAAAATTCATTTGTTTATTATTTCCCCACAAGACATAGAATAGTGAGTCTTCCATGACCAATAATAGTAATTTTATGATGTAATCCCGAAACAAGTGGGATTACATCAGTAGAACATCACACATGACCCTATAATTAGCTTATTTAGATTATTTTGTAAATTACGGTATTTCACTATCCATCAAAAAATTCAAGTATTTCAGAAAAATACCAAAAATTTACCCTAACCATTTTTCAACATGTAGAATAAAAAAATAAATTACATTTTTTAAAATTAATTTACTAAATATGATTAATTTAATATTTAATTAAAATCATAATTTATTATTAAAAACCCATTTTTAAAACATTCATTTACTTATTATAAAATATAGGTATATCATACTTTCACTTGAATATTATTTTTAGACTTTCATAGGTAAGGTTACTATTCATTAGGGTATATCACTATTCATAAGGGTGTTTTACTATTCATAAGGGTAGGTTACTATTCACCAAAAATTATTTTTGTTTTATTAGACTCCAAAAATCACCTTAAACACAACCGTGTATGTAAGATTTTCAAAATTCCCAATACAGAAGTGAAAAACATATGTTTAAAGGTCACTTAGCACTTAGTAGTTCATTATGTTGTGTTTTCATGTGATTTTATGACATAATAATAATAAGGGAATTTCCATTAAAGAACTCCAGGTCGTTACATTCTTCCCCCCTTTAGAAATTTCACCCTCAAAATTTCACTTTACACAAATAGGTGAGTGTACTTATCCTTCATTTCCTCTTCTGGTTCCAAAGTTTCTACCTCAAACTTATGGTTCCTACACAAAACATTAAAAAGATGAGTTTTCTTGTTGCGCAGAACCATATCTCTCTGATCCAGAATCTCTACTTGCTACTCCTCATAAGAGATATCATCTTATAGTTATACTACCTCTGAGATTAGTATATGTTAGGGGTCCAGTATGTACTTCCTCAGGAGTGATATGTGAAACACATCATGAACTTGAGCCATATTCAGTGGAAGTTCACGTCGATAGGCCACAGCTCCTATGTGGTCAAGGATCTCAAAGGGGCCAATGTACCTTGGGGTTAGCTTCCCTTTCTTTCCAAACCACATGACTCTCTTCCATTCTGATATTCGCAGGAAGACTATATCTCCAATGTCGAACTCAAAGTCCCTTCGACGGTTTTCTGCATAGCTCTTTTGCTGACATTGATCAGCTTTGATGTGTTTCTGGATGACTTGAACTATCTCTGTCATCTATAGAACAAGATCTGGTCAATGTATCTTTCTTTCTCCAACATAATCCCAAGAGTTTGGAGTTCTACATCACTTTCCATATAGTGCTTCATATGGAGCCATCTGAATCTTCAATTAGAAGCTATTTTTGTATCAGAAATCAACCAATGGGAGATGCAGATCTCATCCACATTTGAATTATAGAGAGAAGGATCTTAGAAAAACTTCAAGTGTCTAGATAGTCCTTTCAGGCTGGCCATCAATTTGGGGGTGATAGGTTGTGCTAAAATTTAATTCATTACTCAAAGCATGTTGAAGGCTCCTCCAGAATTTAGATGTGAACCTTGGATCATGGTCAGAGACAATTGAGAGTAGAACATCGTGCAGTATCACCAATTCCATCACATATATCTTTGCCAGTTGTTCAAGCGAGAGATCTTCCTGAATAGTAATAAAATGGGAATTCTTGGTGAGTAGGTCAACCACAACCCATATCTCATTATTTTCCTTCGACGTCTTTGTGAGACCCATGAAAAAGTCCATAGTAACATTTTCCCATTTTTACATGGGTATAGGAAATGGCGGCATCATCCCTTTGGACTTTTTTCACTCTACTTTAACTTGCTGACATACCAAGCACCTTGATATATATTTCCCAATCTCATTATTCAAATTATCCCACCAGAAGTGTTCTCGGAGATCAAGGTACATCTTGGTGCTCCCAGGATGGATAGAGAAAGTTGAACAATGTGCATTTTCCAATAGATCCTTCTTTATCCCAGGTGATGAAGGCACACAAAGCAGCATTCCAAACTGAATCACACTATCATTGTTGATGTGGAACTCTTTCAGTTTCTGTTCCTTTACTACATTCACACTCTATTGTATATCTACTTCATTCCTTTCTACTCCCTTAATCTTCTATTGGATTGATGGTTGTGCAATCATTTGGGAAAAGTTGGATATATCTCATGCCCTTATGATTTCCCAATCCATCATTTGCATATCTAAGAAGATAGGGTCTTTCTCAATCCGTAACATGGATAGAGTAGCAGGTTCTTTTCTGGTTAGAGCATCTTCTACCTTGTTCGCCTTTCGAGGATGGTAGTGAATAGAGCAATCGTAATCCTTTATTAGCTCTAACCATCTCCTTTGATTCATTTTGAGCTCCTTTTGGGTGAATATATAATTTAGGATCTTGTCTTCGGTGTATATGTCACACTTCTCACCGTAAAGGTAGTTCCGTCAGATTTTCAAGACAAAAATCACTGCT
Organism: Viscum album; assembly: GCA_963277665.1. NCBI lineage: Eukaryota > Viridiplantae > Streptophyta > Magnoliopsida > Santalales > Viscaceae > Viscum > Viscum album. The sequence goes on from OY728147.1 coordinate 1,248,028,260, forward strand.
GACAGCTCTAGATCATGTGTCAGGTAGTTCTGCTCAAGGATCTTCAACTTTCGTGAGGTTTAGGATATCAAATTATCATTTTTCATGAGTACACAACCCAAGACGTTTTTTAATGAATCCTTGTATATCACAAAACATTATCCACTTTTCGGTAGTGTGAGTACAGGTGTAGGGATCAGCCTTCTCTTTATCTTATTGAAGATTCCCTTACATTCTTCCATCCAGACATACTTTACCCATTTCCTTGTTAACTTAGTTAGACGTCTTGAAAATTGTGAGAAGTTTCTCAAAAAACGTTGGTATTACCCGGCTAATCCAAGAAAACAACGGATTTCGGTGACACTAGAGGGCCTGGTCCATTCCTCAATCACCTTTGTCATTGAAGTATCCACAGAAATTCCCTCACTTTTAATAACATGTCCCAATAATGTGAATTGATTCATCCAAAAGTCACACTTGTTGAACGTGGCGTACAACTTATCCTTTCTCAAAGTTTCCAACACAAGTCTTAGATATTCTTCATGTTCCTCATTTCACTTGGAGTAGATGAGAATATCATCAATAAACACTACCAAATATTTGTCAAGGTAATGTCTAAAGACAGTACTTATCAAAGCCATAAATATTACAGGGGCATTAGTAAGTCCGAAGGGCATCACCAAAAACTCATAGTGCACATTACTTGTACGGAAGGCAGTCTTCTGAATATCTTCCTTCTTCACCGTTACATGATGATATCAATAACAAAGATCCACTTTTAAGAAGTATTGAACTCCTATTAACTGGAAGAATAAGTCATCAATCCTTGGGAGAGGATATTTGTTCTTTATGGTAATCTTGTTGAGTTCTCTATAATTGATACATGGCAATATTGTTTCGTCCTTCTTATTCACAAAGAGATATGGTGCACCCCAAGGTGATGCACCAGGGCGTATGAACCCTTTGTCCAGATTCTCTTTCAGCTACATCTTTAACTCCTCCAGTTTGATAGGAACCATCCTAAAAGAAAACTTTGAGATAGTAGTATTTCCTGGTATGAGTTCAATTGATAACTCTACCTCATGATCTGGGGTAATTCTGGGTAACTCTTCAAGAAATAAATCACAGTATTCCCTCCTAATGGGCATTTCCATAGGGTTGGAATCTTCCTTAAACTCAACAATTTTGGATAGGTTTTATTCTTTGTAGGGAATCAACACCCACACCATTGAAGGATTTTTAAAAAGATATTCATGATATTCCTTGCATTTTTAGAGGAGCATGGGATGGTTAGAAATATGAAAGGATATTTACTTTTCCCAACAGTTGATATGTTCTCTATATAATGAGAGCCAATCCATTCCCATTATAGCATCGAATTTCACTAAGGGAAGTACTACAAAATTTTCCAGATGAATTTTCCCACATACTCTAACAGGAGAAGAGTCAAACACTTGGGTTGCAATGATTTCACCACTTGGTGTTTTTACAAATATCTCTACTTCAAGGTTTCGGGGATTTGATTCTATAGTTCTAGAAAACTTTCAAGATATAAAGGAATGTGTAGAACCAGAATCAAATAAGACTTTTTACATTCTTGAGTGAATAGTAAGTGTACCTTTTACGACTTCATTATGTTGCTCCACTTCCGTAGTAGTGATGGAATAATACTTCTCCGGTTTATTTGTCTTTGGTGGTTGTTGATGCTGATTACCCCAGAGAACTTGAGGTTTAGTGCACTGGATTTCATAGTGCCCTAGCTCCCTGTAGTTGTAGCATTGAACCATGGGGGGTTCCCCCATTTCTTCCACTAAATTATCCTTCTTTTTCATGTCTTTTCAACACTCTTTAGCGTGATGTCCTTCTTTCCCACACTTGTAGAATTTCCACATCCCTTTAAGGCAGTTCCCATGGTGCAACTTCCCACATTTTTGGCATGTGGGTCATTGAGTTTTCTTCCCACCTTTATCATTAGATACACCAGCTTGAATCCCCGTCTTTTGTTTCTTATCACCATAGTCATGGGACCATTCTCCAAACTTCATCTACACTTTGAGATCACAATGATCAAATTATTCATAACTCTCAACATCTCGAATTGAAAGATCCTTTCAAAGGTGTAGTTTTAATCCACTAAATAATCTATCAATTTTTCTATCATTGTTGATAAAAAAACCTGAAGCGTAACTTGAAAGCCTTGTGAAATTAGCTCTGTAGGTTTTGATGGATTCTCTTTATTTTTTGCTTGAGCTCTTTTAATTATCTATCCATATTTGTGAAACGATTCCATGGGAAATAATTATTAATAAACATGATCTTAAATTTTTTCCTTTCCATATCTTCAATTTTCTCCCTTGGCTTGGTGTTCTTAATTAAATACCACCATTGGTATGCCTCTCCATCTAGATAATAAACAGCTAGAGTCACCTTCTCCATCTTAGAATAGTGAAGCATAGTAAGATCTTCTCCATGGAGTTGACCCAATGTTCCGCAACTGGCAGATCGAAAGATCCACTAAACGTCAATGTTCATTGAAGCATAAAACATTCAATAGCCAGTTTCTTCCACTAAGGTGAAGAAGGATGTTCCCCATTATTATGGTTGTTGTTCATAACCTGAGATAATTGGGTAAGCATCACCATGAAGTTTTGAACTCCAAATCCAAAAATATTTGGGGATGTCGTTTGGGCAATCATTTCATTGGCCCTTGCACGAGTTGTTGTCTTGGTTTCTCCTGGTTCCCACCATTTTCTAAAATAGAAAAGGTTAGAACAAAACATAATTGAAAAAGTCATGAATACATAACTTATTCATTTTCACAATTTATACAAAAAGAATAACATATGGGATCCCTATGTAGATATTATTTTGTGCATATTTGTACTTAGTCTCATGCTAGAGGTTTTCTCTAGGGTTCACTAATCCTAATTCCCAAATTAACTAAACCTTGCCTCTGATATCAACTATAGAAACCCAATCTTTTCTTACAATACTGATACATTATTTTAAGATAAAAAACAAAATAGTATTACAAATATAGGATCAAAGGTTTAGTGTCTTGGGAAAACTAGGACCATACATAGGAATTACATCATCAACCATAAACAATTATTTAATTTCTTCTTCTCTAGATTCTTATTGGCACTTGACCTCTCCTTAGTACATGTAGCCACCTGAGTATATATATCAAAAGGGGTGGGCTAAAAGCCCAGTATTAGGGTACATAAGAACAATATAGAATGGGGTAAGCATAATCATGACATGGGAAAATATCATGAACATGAGAGGAAGCATAAATAAAAGACTTGAAGTGTGGAAATGCATAAAAATGAAACATCGTGTCTTAGTGGTTAACTACCACACTTAATTGTGAACAAAGCTAGCATCTTTTCCACATAATATAAAATTTACTCATGAGATTCATCACTTTACCCAATGCATTGGAGTGCTGTATAATTCTGGGTTCACCAGCCACATTCAAACATTCATTTTGAGCTATATAATTCTGGGTGCACTTGTCACATTTAAACATTCATACCGCACTATATAATTCTAGACGCACCCATCACATCATTATATTATCATTATCATTCATGCCACATAGAACATGTATCAATAATGTACATTAATAACCCATGTAAAGGAAAGGGTTTCATCTCACGATAATAAATTTATAAACTTTGGGATCCCAAAATAAGGATGGTATAACATACTTGATACAAGAACCATCAACTATGAATGAGAAGTAAAAGGTGAGTTATTAAAAGGAGAGTTCTTTTGGAAAATCTTTTTTTGACATAAACAATAGTGAAAATATTTATATCCCATAAATGAAAATACAATGATGAAAAAATAATTTTTTAGGAGTAACAATATCAAAATGGAGTGAAAGGGGGAGAACCTGAAGGATGAAATTTTGGTTCGAGAATTTCCCCTTACATTGTATCTGAATTATTTCTTCTCTTTATTGTCCTTTATAATGACATTTTATTCATTAATTAGAAATTCCAGAACATATTATACATGACTTGGGTTCATTTTGGTTTTATTATTTCATTTTATGGTCCTTTTGGTGAGTTATAGGGTCTAAAAACTTTGTTCGGGAATGTTCGTTTTTATGGTCTTCTTGAGTGGTTAACTCGTATTCTTAAATGAATGTTCGGGTAGAACATGGGTAAACATCCTGAACTGATATTACATGTTATTAATGAAATTTCCAAATTTAAAATGATCTTATAATGAGTTATATTATATACCATGTGGATGAATCATTAGATAAAAATTAAATGATGATTGTTTGGGTTAATTTGGGCGGTTTTTCGATCACAATGAACTTGTTTTAATTTATCACCTAGTAATATGAACATAAGTCAGTTACATAACATTAAATAGGACATAATACATATAAAATATTCTAGTTTAACAATAAAAATGGTTTTATGTCCATATATGAAGGAGGAAATGGAAGAAGTAAACATGTCGTTCTTGAAGGTGATAAATTAACACCTCACAAACAACGTTCTCTTTAATAAAATAAAAGAAAGAGGTAAATGGTTTGGGTGATATAATTTCCCATTAGTATCATAGGATTACATTATATTCATGATAATAGAGTTACCATAACATTTGGACAATGATTTGTGGGGAGAGAATAAGAAAAGAACTTGAAATTGAAAGGGAATTGAAGAGGAAGAGGGAGAGAAATTACCTCTTGATTCCTCCTCTTGAGATCCTCCTTAAGGGCTCTAAGATTGGTCTTTTGATGAGACCAAAATCTCTTGAACGTGGAGGAGGGTCTGTGGAAGATTCTTGGGTAGATTTTAGACAATGATTGAATCTTGAGAGGTGTGAGGGAATGAGGGAGTGAAGGGTGGTATTTATAGTGGAGGGGAGAGGGGTTTCCTTAATATAAAATTCATTAGTTTATTATTTCCCCAAGAGATAAGGAATAATGAGTCTTGCATGACCAAGAATAGTAATTTTATAATGTTATCCAGAAAAAAGTGGTCTTACATTAGCAGAACATCACACATGACCATATAATTTGCTTATTTATCTTATTTTGTAAATTACAGTATTTCACTATTCATCAAAAATTCAAGTATTTCAGAAAAATCCCAAAAAATTTACCCCAACCATTTTTTGACATTTTGAATCCAAAAATGATGTCCATTTTTCAAAATTAATTTCCTAAATATGATTAATTTATTAATTAATTATAATTATAATTTATTATCAAAGAAAACCAGTTTTAAAACATTCATTTACTTATTTTAAAATATAGGTAAATCATACTTTCACATGAATATTATTTTTAGACTGTCATAGGTAATGTTACTATTCATTAGGTTATATCACTATTCATAAGGGTATGTTACTATTCATGAAGTTAGGTTACTATTCGCCCAAAATTATTTTTGTTTTTTTAGACTCCAAATATCATCTTGAACACAACCGTGTATGTCAGATATTCAAAATTACCAATACAGAAGTGACAAAATTATGTTTAAAGGTCACTTAGCTCTTATTAGTTCATTTTGTTCTGTTTTCATGTGATTTTATGACATAATTATTAGAAGGTAATTTCCATTGAAAAAATTTGGGTCCTTACATTCAGGGGTAATTTCAATCTATATAATTCTTCCAAAACCCTTCGATAGTAACCTTCCAATCCAAGGAAACTCTGCACCTCAGTAACACTATTGGATGTCTTCCAGGAAAGAGCTACATCAAACTTCACCAGATCCACTCCAACTCTAGACTCTGAAATATGATGCCCCTGGAAATTGACCTCTCGAATCCCTAACTAACACTTTTAGATCTTCCCATAGAGTTTATACTCTCCTAGAAAGTAAATTACCATCCTCAAGTGTCTCACACGCTCCTCCCATGATGCCAATTGCACAAGGATATCATCGATGAAGACTACAATGAACCCGTCTATGTAAGGATTAATGATCTGTTTCATGAGTCCCATGAACACTACTGGGGTATTTGTCACATCAAATACACATTGTTACCATAGAAAAAATTGAATTTTTTCTTTGGTAAATCCTCATCCCACACTCAAAGTTGGTGATAACCTGTTTTGAGGTTAATCGTTGAGAATAACCACACCCCATTCAACTTATAAAATAGGTCCTCGATCCTCGTTATTATATAATTATTCTTCATGGTTACCTGGTTCTGGCATCGTTAATACAAACATAACCTCAAGATCCCATATTTCTTCTTGGAAAACAAAACTATGGATGCCAACTGTGAGACACAGTGCCTCAATAATCCCTTCCATTGAAAGTCCTCTAACTGCACACTCCATTCGTGAAGCATTGGGGGACCCATTGGATATGCAGGTTTAGATATTATTGTCATCACAAGGTATATATAAACGAATAATTCCATCTCCCTATAGGGAGGAAACCTGGAATTTCTTCCAGAAAGATGTCCCCATACTCCACCACGATAGCAAGAAATGGGGTAACCATACCATCAATGCTTTGAGGGTGAGGCTATCCAACTGATTAGAAATCGTATGAACCATCCTATGTGTGATTCCATACTATACTACATGTGTTTACTTTTCACAAAAAAAGGAAATCCTATTTCCATCACTATGGAAACACCACAATCTAACCTAAAATAGTCAATCAGAGCATGAACTATGGATAACAAGTGCATAACATGAATGGTGTCATAAGTCCTCGATTCCACTACCAAGAGATTCCAACCAAATATATTTCCTCCATGAGTTAGGTCACAATGTAGGAACTGGGGTGGGAACATAAAATCTTCTCCTATAAGGGTCTCTAATAATTATGGTCGAGTAAATGGTTCAACCAAAAAATATGATTCCTGAACATTGTTTGTTGTAATATTATAAAGAGTATCACCTATGTATTTAAAAATGGTACCTATAGTAGAAATGAATTTATCTTACCAAGAATCACCCCTGGAGCTCATCATACATAAGACTACATCACCTATAGTTGTCCTCATCCATGTCCACCATCTCCCTCAGCGTGGCGTGGTCCACCTGGGGTAGTAGTGGTAATGGGAAGAACCTCTAGTCACCTATTTTTACCTTTCCCCCTCCTCTAACATGTCCACCACCCAAAAACCACCCTACTCTTATCTTTACCTCTTCCATGGTGTCCATCGACCATCCCCTGATCATCTATACAATAGGTCGAGAAATCTTCTGACATATGTCCCTGACCACCGCATGTGTAACATCATCTATCTCTAGGATGACTAAAGCCACCCTGAGAGCCCTACACCACTGACCCTAGATCTTGGTATCATTCCTTGAAGTTCCTAACCCACTTGGATCCCTATGAATTTCATTGTCCTCCTTCTGTCGAGGTGTTAGTTACCTTATTCCCACTGCTAGTTCCAACTATCGGTGCCCACTCTGCTATAAAACCCTCCACTAGAAGGGACTCCTCAATTACCCTAGTATAAGTAGTTATTCTAATGGATACCACTAACACCGTAGTATCCGGGCCTTATCGCTTTCCAATTTTCCAAGAACTGAATAATCGGTCATCTACCATATCCATGGAGTAGCATGAATGAACATTAATTATTTCTAAGTTACACAACATGGTCATACTTCTCTAATATATGCACATAAGCTTTAATTGATCACAACATGGCTAGATATAACTCCTCTCTAAAGAGATTCTCAATGTCTGTCGAGGAGAGAGCTATCATTTCATGAAACTATGTAACCAAGCACCACCATCAAACCATAGATCTCTAAAGAGGGCTCGTGATGAGGACTTCCATCTAGTCGGTTGGCATCCTCACATGACAGATAACACTGGTTACTGCCTTTAGTGAATCCTTATCCAACTAAGGGGTCTGGCTCACCCCAAAACTATGGAGGTCATTGCCTTTGAAAATCATGCATCACACTCAGAATGTATTCATGCTAAGCTAGTAGCACTGGTAGTAACTTCTTCTTGATGGGTGGTAGTACAACTTGTAAACCACTCAGAGGATCTATCTCATGTAAAATCACTTGTATGGACACTTTTTCACAAGGCGGATCATCCTCATGACAATTCAGTGAAAACACAACATGCTCTCTTTATGGAGGCATCCTGAAATAAAATAAGAAGAAACATTGTCAGTAGAGTATATTTGGATATATGACTCAATATGGACATTGAAACATAACCACTTCTATATGATACATGTACCATTATTTTCCTTGGAATCGGTGTTATCATGTATTGAGTCAAAATCAAGTGCCTAGAGACCTGGTGTATAGGTAAACTTGTCGTCACACCAACACTGTAGTCCCTTTCCATAAATATGAACTTGAAACAATCAATATTATTTCCCCAAAACAACATCATTAACTCCCTATCCTAAAGTACAATAAATCCATTTTTATACCTCTCTTCCACAATCCGTCACTAATTTACCCATTCCCTGACTACCACATACCTGCCTCTAATAGGACAAGGGATAGTGACTAGCATCGAGTAGGCATATAACATAAATGGGAGGCATTATCCTAAATTACCTATATCCAAGCACACTTATCCATGCCACAAACGATGAAGTGTGAAAAAAATAAGTAAAAAATGAATTTATACCATTATATCCCACAACTAGAGTACAAAAGTGAAAGTAATAGAGAGTAAACAGGGACAGAATAAAATTATACCAAAAGAGTCGAAAAACGAGATTAACAAAATAGGTTGATGTGTTTCCCATGTCATATGAGTCTAGGAATGTGAATTCACAAGTTCATGAAACACATCCATAGAAAATCCTACCTGGTCAAACATTAGGAAAATGGTTCTAGGGATGATGTTTGATGTTGTAGGACAAAAACTCATTTGTTTATCCTCGCTATGCACCGCCAAGTCTTGGTCTACCTAGGACTCCGTCAAAGGGTCGATCATCTGCACAAGACAAGAAACGTGTGAGAAAATACTATGAAGGGGTGATTAGAATAACTATGAATAAGAAACCACAAAACCATATTGTAAAATACCCAAAAGAAAATACTATATAGAAAAAATGAATAGACTTCTCTTCATAGTAGTATTTCTACCAGACATGGAGCATAAACATCCAGATATACTCAATCGAAGACTCATAATCTAGAGGTGATCTGAAAAAAATTTCTGACCATTGGATTCTCCTCGATGAATTATCCTTCAAGGAGAACGCATTCCTTAATCCATTATATCATCAGATATAATCAAAAATATACATAGCTCATTTGGGACCTTCCAAAATGAGAACGTATTGGTCACGGAATATTATGTGACCACAGAGAAGTGATCTTTCAATGATACACTAGGGGAACCCACAAATCATGCCCAGTCACACTGGGGGATTCCATGTACCAAATTTGGATCAACTCTATACAAACGGGATCATTCCCTAAGTACCTGGGGGATACCACATATCACACCCATACACTCTGGGGGATAAAAGATACCCTACCAATGCAACCCACTCTGGGGAGGATCAAAACCATGTTCACAGAGGTTATGCTATTCCACAAACTTCACTTGGGGTGATAGAGGATCACAATCTAGTCTTGTGAAGGTATTCCTGACTATATCTGTAGAGACCCATACTTGATGTACATGGAAATTACAGAACTTTTTCGGAATACTTAATATATAACAAGAACCAACACTCAAGGATCTTAATTGTTTAGTGTCTTTGGAAACATGGAACATAATCTTCTAGTCATGGTAAAAGATCTTCAACATCTCCTATAAAGACCTTCCCCTTTTTCTTTCATACCTAAAACCTTTCTTTATATCTTGGGGAAAATAAAACCTATAAAGGGTGTGCTCAAATGCTCTGTAAGGGTAAGAATGGAGAAAATAAAACAAACCATATATACATTTTAACTTAAAAAATTGACAATAATGTTTAAACAACAAAATGTTAAGAAATGACATAAAATATGGCAGTACATAAGTCATAGATGATAATGGAACATCAATTTTGATAAAATGGCATGGGAATAAAACGTGTAATTTTGGAAAACCAATAGGCACTTGATATTATTTCTATAGTAGCCAAGTAATTATTGCCAAGACCATCTTAGAGAAAAAAGGCCCTTACTGAATCGAGTTCACTCCTCGTTCCAGTCCTGTATCACTGAACCGGATTAACTTTCCATTCCAACCATGCTTATCTCATGATATATAAATCATTACCCAATGCATTGGATAGAGATATAGGTCCCACCCATCTCATAATTAAATCATTCTTAATTGTTCCACAAAATATAAAACATTCATCATAACCCAAAGAATAAAATGGGTTTCATAAATATCATCCCATCGTAACATAATCCATATAAAACAAATGGATATCATTTCATCATTATACGAATCAAACCATCTAAATAATAGATACATTATACTTGAAACATAATCATATTAAATAATTTCATCTTATATGGAAAATAGTTTTGACAAAACACTTGAAATTAATTCTTGAGTAAAATATCCTTTCTTCTTTAAAATCATATTCGTTTCAAAAAAATCAATCCAATTATAAAAGAAAAGGATTTTTTTGAAAATAATCATGAAATATTGTAGAGAAATATTCATGAAAATAATGATTTATGAATCCGTAAAAATCCGTTCATGCCGTATAAGTTACAAAACATTCTTCTCGTACTTTTGCCGGAAAAGTCAACAAGTACCTCGTATGGTAAACAAAAGAATGATTCCTTACATACCATGTAGTAAAAGTAATAAATGGGTAAAAAGTACATTAATCCTACATGAAACCATTTTTAGAAAACATGTACATGGATGATAAATATAACCCCAGTAAAAACTTACGAATAAACAATCTCGGATAAAAATGAGATTGGAGAAGTTATCCCTTACCTTATGTACGATATGCATCTTATGTATACGAACCTCCTGTATAATGATATAAATAATTTCATTGACTTATTACAGAATCATATTAATTTTTATGATATCATATTTGGTTCACTTATGACTTTATATTACCCATTTGTTTGTAAATTCCAAGTTAAAGCAGTGTTTTGGGTAAAATCATTTCATTTATCGTACGTGTTTTGACTTTTTGTTCTTGATATTATTACATATATCCTGATTTAATTAATTCCAGAATGTAAAACATGATTTATATATAATATATATTCAGCATATAAATATATATTATAGATCGATAAATGGAATGAAATACACCGTTCATGGAGATGGTAGGCCATATGTACGTATGAGCGTTGTTTTCGTTTCCTTATTGAATTGAATGGAATTAAGTAAATGGAACATATATGTACATAAATACATTATAATTATTATATAATATATTTTATGATTATTTATTATATATATTTTATAATCATACATGAATGGTTAATCATGGAAAATGAATCTCATCGTGTCCATGGAGACGGTAATCCGTACATACGCACGAGCGATGATATCATTCCCATAATTATTGAATAGTATTGGATTGGATGATATAATATCTAAAAATCATTATGATGTTATAATAACAATATATAGTTATTCTTTACACCATTATACCCATCCGAGTATGGTGATAGTGGAAAAACTGATTACACCACGTCGTAGAGACGGTATTCCATACGTACGCACGCGCGGTGATTTCATTTTCTATAGGGTGGATAGAAGGTGAAATGGGGTTGTTTCATATTTATAATATAATATAAGTATATTATTGATACTTATTTTATTACTTTACAATGAAACAACTAAATAAGAGAAAGTTTAAGAAGAAGGAAACTTGAAAGAACTCGTAGAAGAGATTACCTCCTCTTCGACGCACCTTCTTTAAGCTTCCTCTTAAGGGACTAGAGTTGGTATTTTGAGAATACCAAATCCTCCATAATGTTTATAGGGAAGTTTAAAAGATAAATGGGAATGGTTTGGACGAGCTTGAAGGCTCATAGTTGTGTAAAGAGGAGAGGGAGGAGGTGCCCTTTTATAAGGGAGGAGAGGGGAACCTTTAGAAATGTCAAAAATAGTAATTTATAATAAATTCAAAACCCACATAAAAACTTCAAAAATGACTCAAATACGAATCTTAGATGAGATAGTGTTGTAATACCATCAACCAATAAAATTTAGACATGTTGGGAATCTATTTTAAACATTATCAACTTTATTTATCCTTATTTAATCTATTTAATTTTATTTGTGGTAATAAGATTCTAAATTTTAAATTGTTATAAATAATTGCCTTTGTGTTGTTAATTGTCCATAATTGGATAATATATGAAATTTTAGACTATATAAAGTTTAATTTATAATTTTTAAATATTTATGTCATTTTTAAACAATTTTATATTGTGTTATTTTTATAAAATAACAATAGTGTCAATTTTTACACTGTTCATTTATTTTCAATTAAATCAAATACTCACAAAAGATATGTTCGAACTAAAAGAATTAATAGATTAATAACATGTCATATGTATCTAGAAAATTAGTGGAGAACATTAAATAGGTCATATAATATTTATTTTAATATTTTTAAAACCATTTATTTGATATTTCAATCAATAAAATAATTTCAACATCACTATTGTGTCACCTGTAATGATAATTATTTAATCCCTAAAATTTCTAAATAAATTAACATGATGTATATATTTTTTTTATATTTCTGGATACTATTAATTTTTTCAGTTTCATGAATTTTATCACTAATCTAAAATTATTATACTTATAAGATTAAAGAGAGTGGAATGTTGTAACTTTATTTGGTTTTAATAATAATTAAATTATTTTTAATGGTAAAAAGTCCATAAAATTAATCTATTACGACCTTTAGGTGATATGGGTCGATGTTTAGTCATCCAATATAATTTTTGCTGGTGTTAGGGTAATTTTATAATCTCATTTTTACCCTTAATTAGCCAATTTATCTTTAACTGCAGTAAATAAAAATTATCGTAGTTACTGTTCATAAAATCAAAAAAATAAAAGCAACCTATTGACATAATTTGGACCCAATGAATTCACATATATAATCCATTTTTCAAAATTCAAAATACAGAAGTTGCAGTAATTAATTTACAATTAATCCTATTGTTAAGAAAATGGGTTTTAAAAGTTAAAACATTGTCAAAGATTGAAATGTTTTTACATATGAATTCAATGTAAAATTAACAGTAATGACATAAATTATATTAAATGGTAAAAATATATTCTATTTATACTTTAAAACCATTCAATATTATAATTTAACATTATAAATTATTGCGATGAAAAAAAGTTCTTTTTAATTAAAATATAGCATGTTTTTACTATTCATTAAAATATGAATGTTATCAGAATAATATGTAGTATTTATCCAAAGTAAATATTTATATCCTAATTTCAAATAAGTATTTTATCTTTTAAAATTTATGTTCTAAACATGTCAAGAACTAGATTCAAAGTGGGTGCACCATCATAAGGCGGCAAAACTGCATTTTTTTTTAAATACTAATTTTACCCGAAAAATTTATTTTGTTCTCATACCATGTTCTAGAAAATGTGTAAGATGAATAATAATTTTATAAAATACAAAATTTTGGTAATACTATTCATGAAGGCTAGTCCATAATAATATTATAACAATATATCATTGTTTAGTGAAACCCGGTATTGCGTACTACACACGCTATCGAGGAAGGTCGTGATTGAGTGTAATGGAAGCCAAGTGAGGGATGCGTGTAGTGAAAGCTCCCTTTAGTGTAGCGTACAACACAATACATCAATGAAATTAAAAAGAATAATTCTCATAAAATCTTGGGTTATTACATTCTACCCCCCTTAAAATTAATTTCACCCTCGATATTCGTCGGGGTTATAAATGGTTTACTACTTGAAAGTTTCTTTCATAGAAACCCACATAGTAAAAAGGAATAATAAAACTTAACATTAAAAAGTGAAGTATGAAAAATATCAGTTACCCAAATTAACGCATCATTGGCTTTCCACATATGAGAACATAGGTGAAAATATGGATATGGAAGAGAAACCTATCCATCAAGTTATGATGGAGAGTGGTAGAGAACATGGATATGAAAAAGCCAACAATCACAAAGCCATAAATTAGTGATGATCTAAGGTACAATATGATTCATTGGATATAAGGGCAATAGGACAACATTTTTATTTTTCAAGATCATTTCCCTAATGTTGAAGAATTTTAATTTGATGAAATACTTACTTTATTTCGGTACAATATCATCATTATTCATGCCTTGAACAATTTCCACTTCATCTCTTAAAGAAATGAATTCGAATTTGTCATTCATGAAGTGTTAGAAGATCATGTGATAGAATTATGGGTTACTCCATCTGTCTCAAACAGAAGGTTAGAAAAAGTTATCAAATATACATAAGTCCATCTATGGTGAGGTTAATCGTATATGATTCCAAAAATAGACGTATACTTCATCTATCATAACGCTTAATAAAATAAAACTAGTTTCTACTAACCAGGGACTTCCTGTAGGCCAGTGGTATGCGATAAAGGCCTGTCGCACTTTGGTTGTGGGTTTGATTCCCACATCCTTGTCCAACGCGATGGGTTGCGGCCCATCCTGCAAGTTGTCCTTTTTCTAAAACTTCTTTATTATAATATCCCATCAATAATATCGAGAAAAGTTCTATCCTTAAAAAATACTAACTTATGTCCACCATAATCCATTCCAATGTTTAGGATTAACTAAAATACTTCTGTCCAAGCTCATAGTATAAAGAAAAAAATTACTAGAAATGTCATCTACCGAGCATGTTAATACCATCATTTATCCACTATATATCATACGATATATCTTGTTGCTCACATTCCAAACATGTGAATACCTTAATCATGTATTCTCTTGAAAAATATGAATACCCATTGAACCTCAGTGAAAACATGAATGCTGTCAAAATTTAACCCTTTCTACATACCAAAATCCCAAAATTTCTATATACTCAAACCATGGTGTCAGTCATGAGCTCATTTAATTTTCTCTTTATCCTTTCATTATGTGCATATCATCTTATTTCCAAAAATATTTCAATCACTTTTCATGCTTACTGGTAGAATATAATTATTGAAAACAAATACATAGATATTCCAAAATTCCACGATACCATAAATGAGATTCCATGATACTTTTTTAAAATCTCATTACATAAACACTTAATCATTCCACAACATCATTGTCATATTCAAAAAAAATAGTGATTGCATGTGATTTCCCTTTATCCTTTAACATAAGAGGTTGCACATGTCGACCATCATTAATCCGTGGATTAGGGCATTGATTAGAATAATGCCCCATTTCCTTGCACTTAAATCATTGAAGTGTTGGTGGAGCATTTTAGGTAGTATTTTCTCTATTTATGTCATTAGAAACATTTTTCCAATTTCTTTGGCACTCAGCTACTTTATGACCTTCTTTTTCACACTTGAAACATTTTCTAGTACCTTTTAGACAATCTCCACCATGCTTATTTCCACACATTGAGCATAAAGAAACATTCATCATCATTTCACCATTGTTCTGAGGTTTTTCCGTGAACTACTTCTTTCATTTCTTATCAAAACAATGAGATGGATATGTTACGCCAACTTCTAGTTCTACCTTGATAGCACATCGCACAATTTCTTCATAGCTACTAAAGTCTCTTATAGCTAATTCCCTTAGAAGACTTGGTTTTAATCCACTGAAGAATCGATCAACTTTACTTTCAGGTTGGATGATAAAGCTAGATTCATACATTGAAAGTCTTTTAGAATTCGCTTCGTATATACCAACAGATTTATCATCATTTTTTTAAGGTCAAGGAACTCCTTTTCCATATTTTTTCTAAGAATACCAGAGAAGAACATATTGAAAAACAAGTTCTTGAACTCATCCCATTCCATTGATTCAATTTCATCTTGGGGACTTGTATTCTTAATTAGAGTCCACCACTGGTCTGGTTCACCTTGTAAACGGTAAACAGCCAGAATTAATTTTTCATGATCTGAAAAGTGAAGTATGGAAAATATCTTTTCAATGGTACTAATCCATTGTTCAGCAACAAGTGGATCAGAAGACCCACTGAAAGAAGGTGGATGTTGCCTCATGAAGGACTCAATAGAATATTGTTCCCTTCTATTCTCATTTGGAAGTCCAGAATGATTCATAGCTTGTGTAAGTATAACAATAAGATTTTTCACTCCATCTACAATAACATTGGTTTGTTCAAGAGGAAAATCATTGCATTTTCCATTATATTGATCAACACAGTTCCTTCAGGTTCCAGCCATCGTCTAAAACACAAAAAGAATAGTGTGAGAGGAAAAAATCATGCTAGGGAAAACAACATAATAAAGGGGGAGTACCTTAAATATCTAAAATCTTAGGATTAATTCAAATATTGTTTCCTTAATTCTAGGACCATAACCTATACATATACATAACCTTTGGGACATCCCTAGACATACCTTAGAAATATCTCTAGGGATCTCACTAATGTTCTCGCATCCTATTTTCCAACGGTTGACTAAACATTTCCTCTGATACCAACTGTCGAGACACGTACATGACATACATGGAAATTATATTAATTTTGAAGAATACTTAATACATAACAAGAACCAACATTCAAGGATTGTAATAGTATAGTGTCTTTAGAAACTTGGAACATAATCTTCTAATCATTTTAAGGATCTTCAACATCTCCCATAAAGATCTTCCCCGTTTTCATTCATACCTAAAACCTTTCTTTGTATCTAGGGGAAAAGAAAACATATAAAGGGTGAGCTCAAATTCTACATAAGGGTAAGCATGGAGAAAATAAAACAAACCATATATACATATTAACTTTAAAAAATGATAATAATATTTAAACATCAAAATATTGAGCAATGACATAAAACATGGGAGTACATAAGGCATAGATCATAATAAAACATTAATAATGATAAAATGGCATTGTAATAAAACATGTAACTGTAGAAAACCAATAATCACTTGATATTATTTCCACAGTATCCAAGGCATTATTTCCAAGACCATCTTAGTGGACAAAGTCCCTTACTAAATCGAGTTCACTCATTATTCTAGTCCTATAGCAATGAACCGGATTAACTTGTCATTCCAGCCATGTCTATCTCATGAGATATAAATCTTTACGCAATGAATTGGATAGAGATATATGTCACACTCATCTCATAATTAAATCATTATTACTTGTGCTACAAAATATAAATCATTCATTATAACCCAAATAATAAAATGGGTTTCATAAACATCATCACATAATAACATAATCCATATAAAACAAATGGATATAATTTCATCATTATAAGAATCAAACCATGTAAATAATAAAGACATTATACTTGAAACATAATCATACTAAATAATGTCATCTTAGATTGAAAATCGTCTTGACAAAACACTTGAAATGAATTCTTGAGGAAAATATCTTTTCTTCTTTAAAATCATTTTATTTTCACAAAATTCCATCCAATTTTAAAAGAAAATGATTTTTTTTTTAAAATAATCATGAAACCTAGTAGAGGAATCTTCATTAAAATAAGGCTTTATGAAACGTAAAAATCCATTCATTCTGTATAAGTTAAAAAAATTATTCTCGTACTTTTTGCCAGAAACATCAAAAAGTACCTCATATGGTAAACAAAAGAATGATCCCTTACATAACATGTAGTAAAAGTCAAAATGGGTAAAAAATAAATTAATAATACATGAAACCATTTTTAGAAAATAGGGACATGGATGATAAATATAACCCTAGTAAATACTTACGAATAAACAACCTCGGATAAAACAAGATTGCAAAAGTTATCCCTTACCTTATGTCTGATATGCTTCGTATGTATTTGAACCTCCAGTATAATGATTTAAATAATTTAATTGACTTATTATAGAATCATATTAATTGTTATGATATTATATATGGTTCACTTATGACTTTATATTACCCATTTTTTTTAAAATTCCATGTTAAAGGAGCATTTTGGGTAAAATCGTTTCATTTATCGTACGTGTTTCGACTTGTTGTTCTTAATATTATTACTTATATCGTGATTTAATTAATTACAGAATTCAAAACATTATTTATATATAATATATATTCTGCATATAAATATATTTTATAGATCGATAAATGGAATGAAATACACCGTTCATGGAGACGGTCGGCCGTACGTACGCATGAACGCTGTTTCCGTTTCCTTATTGAATTGAATGGAATTAAGTAAATGAAACATATATGTAAATAAATACAGTATCATTATTATGTAATATATTTCATGGTTATTTATTATATATACTTTATAATCATACTTGGATGGTTAATCATGGAAAATTAATCTCATCGCGTTCGTGGAGACGGTAGTCCGTACGTACGCACGAGCGATGATAACATTCCCATAATTATTGAATATGATTGAAGTGGATTATATAATATATAAGAATCATTATGATGTTATAATAACCCTATATAGTTATTCTTTACACCATTATACTCATCCATGTAATGTGATAGTGGAAAAACTAATTACACCACAGCGTGGAGACGGTATTCTGTAAGTACGCATACGCGGTGATTTTGTTTTCTGTAGGATGGATAGAAGGTGAAATGGGGTTGTTTCATATTTATAATATCATATCTGTATATTATTGATACTGATCATATTACTTTACGATGAAACAACTAAATAAGAGGAAGTTTAAGAAGAAAGAAACTTGAAAGAATCGGTAGAAGAGATTACCTCTTCTTCGACACACCTTCTTTAAGCTTCCTCTTAAGGGACTAGAGTTGGTCTTCTGAGAAAACCAGAACCTCCATAATGTTTCTATGGAAGTGGAGAATAGAAATTGGCATGGTTTTTCTGAGATTTAAGGCTCAATTTTGTGTAAAGAGGAGAGGGAGGAGGTGCCCTTTTATAAGGGTGGAGAGGGGCATCTTTGGAAACGTCAAAAATATTAATTTATAATAAATTCAAACCCCATATAAAAACATAAAAATGATTCATATCCGAAGGTTAGATGATATAGGGTTGTAATCTCATCATCCAATAAAATTTATACATGTTGGGATTTTGTTTTAAACATTATCAACTTGATTTATCCTTATTTAATCTATTTAATTTTATTTGTGGTAATAAGATTGTAAATTTTAAAATGTTATAAATAATTACATATGTGTTGTGAATTGTCCATAATTAGAAGTTATATGACATGTTAGAACATATAAATTTTAATTTATAATTTTAAAATATTTTTTTGATTTTTGAACAATTATATATTATGATATTTTTATAAAATAACAATAGTGTCAATTTTGACACTATTCCTTTATTTGAATTTAAATAAAATACTCACTGAAGATATGTTCAAAATAAAAGATTTAATAGATTCATAAAATGTCATATTTAACAATAAGATTAGTGTAGAACATTAAATAGTACATATAATATTTATTTTAACATTTTTTAATCCATTTATTTGATATTTCAATCAATAAAATAATTTCAACATCACTATTGTATCACCTTCAATGATAATTATATAATCCCAAAAATTCTAAATAAATTCACATGATGTAGATAATTTTGTTTTATGTCTGTATACTATTCATGTTCGATGTTTCATTAATTTTATCACTAAACTAAAATTATTATACTTATAAGATTTAAGAGAGTGACATGTTATCACCTTCTTTGGTTTTGATAATAATTAAATTATTTTCCTGGACCAAAGTCCATAAAATTAATCTGTTTCGACCCTTAGGTGATATGGGTATACTTTTAGTCATCCAATAGAATTTTTTCAGGTGTTAGGGTAATTTTATAATCTTATTTTTACCCTTAATTACCCGATTTATCTTTAACTACAGTAAATAAAAATTACCGTAGTTACTATTCATAAAATCAAAAAAAAAATAACCTTTTAACATAATTTGGACCACTTAATTTGAATATGGAATCCATTTTTAAAAATTCAAAACACATAAGTTTTAGTAATTAATTTTAAATTAATCCTGTTGTTAAGAAAATGGGGTTTAAAAGTAAAAACATTGCCAAAGATTGAAATGTTTTTACCTATGAATTCAATGTAAAATTAATGGTAATGACATAAATTATATTAAATGATAAAAATATATTCTATTTATAATTTAAAATAATTAAATATTATAATTTAACCAGATAAATTATTACGATGAAAAAAAGTTGTTTTTAATTAAAATATAGCATGTTTTTACTATTCATTAAAATATGAATGTTATCAGAATAATATGAAAATTTTATCCGAAGTAAATTTTTATATCTTGATTTCAAAGAAGAATTTTATTTTGTCAATTTTAACTTATAAAATTTTCAAAAACTAGATTCAAAGTGGATGCGCAATCAAAAGGCGGAAAAACTGGATTTTTTGAAAAATACTTATTTTACCTGAAAATTTTATTTTGTTCTCATACCATGTTCTATAAAATGTGTAAGGAGATTAATAATGTTATAAATATAAAAATTAAGTTAATAATATTCATAAATTATAGTTCATAATAATATTATAACAATATATCGTTGTTTAGTGAAACCCGATATTGCGTACTACACACGCTATCAAGGGAGGTCGTGATTGCGTGTAATGCAAGCCAAGTCAGGGATGCATGTAGTGAAATCTCCATTTGGTGTAGTGTACAACACATAACATTAATGAAATTAAAAGGAATAATTCTTATAAAATCTCGGGTTGTTACAATATCTAGGTCTCCACTACTAGAGGGGATTACAGTCCAGTAATGTGGAAACAATCTAGTGCTGAACCCTCAAGGAAAGAACCAAAGGGAATGGTATCCACCTATACTGGTCCAAGATAAAAACTCTCCACATCTTCTCAAAATGACCGCCTCAACTTCAAGGTTACAACACTATTTATTTCTCATCATACAGACACACCGTTTAAATGTTATATGGGTTTGAGGTTTCAAAGGACAGGGGTCACATGGACAAAGGACAAACTGACCAGTCGGTCCATTAACCATGGTGGTTGACCCCCGCAGTCGATCACAACCCCATCTACCGCAACTACATGATATATGGATCAACTTTTTCTTGGCCCATCTTCCCTAACTCTACCTTGGGAATGACACAACCCACTAGGTCCAACCTGGATTATTCCACAAGGGTCAACCTTCCTCGCCTGGAACGACCCGTTCCACATCGGCTCGGCTCATCATCCCTATATTGGACCCCTCATACATGACCCTCATGTCCCATACTATACAATATATGGATGTGTCCTTGAACACACATTGTGTTCCTCCACATCCCCACCTCTACTCTATCACATCCCTCGTCCTGCAATATTTTCCCTTCCATCTTCCTAAACTACCACCGCAGCCACCACCTCTGGTCGTCCTACCACCACTACAGCACCTCTCCAGACTGTTGTTCCAATCCAGGTTTTTTTTATATACATTTTTTCAAAAATAAAATTTTTAAAATACATCTAGGTTAAAAAAAATTATTTATTTACCCCACAAAGGCGGCACCTGGTGTGCCGCCTTTGGGGAATTTTCCGCCCAGGGAAAGGCGACACATGGTGTGTCGCCTTTGCCCAAAAAATAACCACAAAGTCGGCACACCAGGTGCCTCCTTTGGTTAAATTTTTTTTAAAAAAATTTTATTTTTATTTTTTTTGTTTTGTTTTGTTTTATATATATATATATATAACAAAACTTTTCAGCAGAATTTTTCTGTTATTTATTATCCAGCGGTTCTGCCATTACAGTAGTCTGGATTCTGACTGATACCCTCACCCAGGACTCCCTTTTATAAGGGGGTTTGCCCTGAAAACAATACTGCATTTCCGATATGGGATTCTGGTTCTCCTTTTCCTGCACAGTACATTCTGCGTTTCCGATGTGTGATTCTGTTTCAAGTAAGCGACTTCGAAAGACTATAAAAGATAAACTATAAGACCAATACAAATAAAATTTTAAACACTGATTAAACATATAAGAAATAGTTGAAAACAAAAATAATTTCATAAAAAATGTTGATACAAATTAATTTATAAGCTTTCAAAACCACCCACTTGAAACTTAAACATATTTCAAGTACGTGACTTTGAAAGCTTATAAAAGATAAATTATAAGATCAATACAAATGAAACTTTAAAAATTGATTAAACATATAATAAATAGTTGAAAACGAAAATAATTTCATAAAAAATGTTCACCAAAAACAATTTATAAGCTTTCAAAACCATCAAAATGAAACTTAAAAATGTTTCAAGTTTCCAACTTTGAAAGACTGTAAAACATAAACTATAAGACCAATAGAAATGAAACATTAAACATTGATTAAACATATAAGAAATAGTTGAAAACAATAAAAACTTCCTAAAAAATGTCCATAAAAATTAATTTATAATCTTTCAAAACATTCTACTTGAAACTTAAAAATGTTTCAAGTACACGAATTTGAAAGACTATAAAACATAAATTATAAGACCAATATAAATGAAACTTTAAACATTGATTAAATATATAAGAAATTAATAAATTTTTTAATTTTAACATAGTCCTTCTAACTTTGTCGTAGCATTCAGATGCATTCCAACAATGAAAACCTCAACCAGCTTATGTGCTTTACACACAATAGAAACATCTTTGCAATTTTGTCATGCCCCTGAGTATAAATCAACCTCAAAAGCTCTAGATAATTTTTCTTGGTAAGGTGAGATGAGAAGGGAGGTATTATACCATCAGGAAGAGAGATTCTAGAAATGTGCAATTCTATGACAAACCTTTAAATGAAATGTGTCAGTTCCCCACTAGATGTGCATGTTCCTTCAAATTTTTCAGGCTGGAGATAATCCACCTTAAGTTTCACGTAGTCTTATGTCTTCCATGTATTAATGTCAAACACTTCAACCAATTTGTTTAATTTATGGGGAAGTAAAACCTCATTCCTTTGAATATGCACATTACCATGAACATATAAAATCATCATTTTGCAAGAAAAACTACTAATCTCATGTTCACTGAAATACCCCTTAACGTAAGAATGATACAAATAGTGTAAGTACCCAATAGCAAGATTCCAATCCATTTTGACTGGGCTATGTGGAATCATTGGTGTTTTCATCTGATTAATAATTTAAAAGGTTTCAAAACCACCTTTCTAAAACTCAAAAATGTTTCAAGTAAGTGACTTTGAAAGCCCATAAAATATAAACCATAAGATCTATTGAAATGAAACTTAAAACATGGATTAAACATATAATAAGTAATTGAAAATAAAACCCATTTCTTAAAAATTGCTGATGAAATACAATTATAAGCTTTCAAAAATACTTCTTTCAACTCAAAAATATTTCAGATATGAGACTTTGAAATCCTATAAAATATAAACTTAATGACTCATATAAATGAAACTTAGAACATAGATTAAACATATAAGAAGTAGTAGAAAAGTAATTAGTTAATTCTGGTGAGGGGGAAAACTGTTAGACCCTGAAATTGAAGGATAATGGGGATGATAAGGAAACATCAACCCCCACGCCAACCCCTTCCACCCATCCAACCAACTTCGGTAACTCCTATAGAATTAGCTTTTCAAAAAAAATGAAATGTCACCCCACCACAGCTTCCTACTTCCATATTAACCCCCCAATTCAGTTTCATTAAATGTGGACAGCCCCCATTTTTACCAAAGTTAATGATGCACTATTAAACCACCACTTTCAACCCCCTCCTCAAAAATAAAAAATGCTTTGAGGGATGGGAAATGATTCGACGCATTTCAATGTTCTAAAATGCACCGAATCATTTCTCATCCCTCAAAGCATTTTGTATTATTGAGGAGGGGGTTGAAAAGTGATGGTTTAATAGTGCATCATTGACTTTGGTAAAAATGGGGGCTGTTCACATTTAATGAAACTGAATTGGGGGGTTAATATGGATGTAGGAAGCTGTGGTGGGGTGACATTTCATTTTTTTTTTGAAAAGCTACTTCTATAGGAGTTACCGAAGTTGGTTGAATGGGTGGAAGGGGTGGGCATGGGGGTTGATGTTTCCTTGTCATCCCCATTATCCTTCAATTCCAGGGTCTAATAGTTTTCCCCCTAACCAGAATTAACTAATTACTTTTCTACTACTTCTTATATGTTTAATCTATGTTCTAAGTTTCATTTATATGAGTCATTAAGTTTATATTTTATAGGCTTTCAAAGTCTCATATCTGAAATATTTTTGAGTTGAAAGAAGTATTTTTGAAAGCTTATAATTGTATTTCATTAGCAATTTTTAAGAAATGGTTTTTATTTTCAATTACTTATTATATGTTTAATCCATGTTTTAAGTTTCATTTCAATAGATTTTATGGTTTATATTTTATGGGCTTTCAAAGTCACTTACTTGAAACATTTTTGAGTTTTAGAAAGGTGGTTTTGAAACCTTTTAAATTATTAATCATATGAAAACCCCAATGATTCCACATAGCCCAGTCAAAATGGATTGGAATCTTGCTATTGGGTACTTACACTATTTGTATCATTCTTACGTTAAGGGGTATTTCAGTGAACATGAGATTAGTAGTTTTTCTTGAAAAATGATGATTTTATATGTTCATGGTAATGTGAATATTCAAAGGAATGAGGTTTTACTTCCCCATAAAGTAAAAAAATTGGTTGAAGTCTTTGACATTAATACATGGAAGACATAAGGCTATGTGAAACTTAAGGTGGATTATCTCCAGCCTGAAAATTTTGAAGGAACATGCACATCTAGTGGGGAACTGACACATTTCATCTAACGGTTTGTCATAGCATTGCACATTTCTAGAATCTCTCTTCCTGATGGTATAATACCTCCCTTCTCATCTCACCTTACATGAAGAAGTAATGTCAGTGTCTATGGTCAGGCTCTGTCCCACAAGGTGGTGTGCGAATGGTACGTCCATATCGAGAGCGACGTGTTCCATGCTGGGATGGAGTATGATGACCTGGAGAGGGATGATCTTCGGGCACTGGAACATCAATCACGGGATCCTCTGTCATAGTCTGCATGGAAGGAGGTGTCGGAGGGATGGCATCGTGTGCACGAGATCCTTCTCCCACTACGTAAGTAGAAGGGGTTGTCATCATACCCTCGGGAAACCATATAGGCTGTGAAGGATCTGGTATGAAAGATGGCGGCATGGGAGATGACCCCTGATAAATCCCTGGAAAATAAATATCTGGCGAATACTGTGGATATCCGGTCAAAAAAGATGGATCCCATGCTGCATCCTGCTGCACAAACCCAGACGGGTCAGGCTGGACTGATAGAGCTGGTAACTGTCGTGGTGCAGGTGGAATCAGCTGAACACAGCAAAACTGACGCATAACTATATCGGGCTGGTGCCACTCAATAATATGAAAGTGAATAAGTGGCACTACAGCCATAACCTCATGAAGTCCAGTAGTACAGTATGTAGGTAAGTCCTGAACCAGACTCCAGTATGGCATCCAATGAATCTGTAATGACATGTGACATTTCATCAGAGAAATTTGTTAACAAAAAAAATGATGATATATACTTACGCTGTCAGGTAGTAAATTGTCCAACATGAGATGATATGCAGCCAAATTGTGGGTTGGAGCATCGATGAAACGATGTGCCTGACTCCACCTATCAAATACAACATTGAAAGTGATAAATAATCAGAAATTAATTATAATAAATCATAATACAATCAGAAACAAATAAATATGACGGATCATACCATCGTCCACGTGGAGCGTCCTGTAGCACATCTATAGGAAGCCTCTGACCAACAGTAACAGGGGCGAGGACAGGGATGTGCTCCCATGCCCACAACTGTATAAGGACAACACATCCTCTGATATCTGTGTGATCTGAGTGGCATTTCGTACATAATGCTCTATAAGTGTAGGCCAAACATGCAGATCCCCAACTGTATCTCCCGATCCGATCAAACTCCTCCAGTAAACTAAGATACATCATGTGCACATGCACACCCGAGTGATCTGAACACAATGTACCTCCAATAAGTCGTAAGATATATGCCCGAGCATAACACATGATGGTCTGCTCATCAGCATCAGCAGGTAAATGTGCAAACTGCAAAGCAAGCCAAGGCATAGATATGGACCCACAATCTGTAGCAGTATGATCAGCCAAAATATCGACACCTAATAATCTCTATGCCAGCTCAGCCCAATCCCCGATGGTGGGTCCAATAACTGCATCTCCCTGAATTGGAAGACTGAGTAACACTGCCACATCCTCTAAGGTGATAGTCATCTCTCCCTCTGGCAAGTGGAATGTGTGAGTCTCTGGTCTCCATCTCTCGTCCAAGGCAGCAGGAAGGGGATGATTAGTGTAAGTGAAATCAGAAACGTCAATGCCGTAGAAGCCAGCACGACGTAAGTATGGTATAATAGCAGCTGGAGGCGCCATGTGTCGAAAATGGTGTGCTCGCCGCACCCTAATCCGTCGAACATCCCGACCCTCTATCACATCACGAGAAACATGCCTATGCTGCTCGGTGAGGAGTGGAGTATCATCCATATGGAAGCCAGAAAAGGAAATTAGTATTCACTATAAAATATAAATATAATGTTAAACTTAATAGAATTTAATGATTGGTATAATGAACAATATGTGATGTTTTTTTAGAAAACATTAAGGGAATGTCGTCATATTTTGGAGAACATTTATCTATCGTGTCTTTATATATGTTTTTACCATGAAAATTATGTTTTTTAAGATATGGTGTCATACATTTATATATATAAACATTTTATCCGGGTTATGTATGATTTATGAAGATCCTTTATGATAAATGTTTTAATAATTTTTTGTCTTCGATGATAAATAACCTTTTTTAATAATGTTTTTGTTCTCTAAGATTACGTTCAGATTAATGGATTTAAAAGTATTGAATACAGAGGTTCGTTATTGGAAGGAGAGAATTTGCTTATTGGAAATGTGAAACAATTCATAAAAATTTCATCTCTGATATTAACAACATATAACTGACTACATGAAAAGATCATGTTGGATACAACACATCATTGTGGCTGAGTGTGTGAACTCGATCCAGCAATGTTAGGACATCGTTTCCGGTTATGCCCTTCTTGATGACATAGACGACATCTCAACCTTTTCCCTTGTTCTTGAGGACAATCCATCTCATTTAGTATCCTGTTGGTCTTAGGTCTTCCCCGTGGTCGTAATCTACTGATGTCAGGAATCAGTATGGGCTGGTCTTTAGGCATTGGGAAATATCGAAACTCCCCAACAGGCGTCCATGGCGCAGCATAACAGTTAGCAATGGCCTCCAATCGGTATACTGGATCAACATAAGCTTCCCATGATACGTTCAGAGACGCACATGCTGCGATGGCATGTGCACATGGAAACCTTAATGCTTGAAATTTTCCACACTGACATTGTTTTTCTTCTACAAGTACCACTAATTTTTCACCGCTGTTACCTGTAATGGGGTTACAATACTCTTGAACTTCAAATGCCGAGTCTTCCCGACGGAATAGACACACTCGATAACTGGAAGCTTCTTCAATGTTCTTGTCAATATCTCGTTGAAAGTTTTTTCCAAATCTTAACCCCTGTTGAATCCCATCTAAGGCCAGTTTTTGTCTATCAATGAAGTACTTGACACAACGATAAAATGTCTCCTGAACTAGGGCAGTAATTGGTAGCTTGCGAAGCCCTTTAAAGATACCATTTATACACTCCACAATGTTTGTGGTCATGTGTCCATACCTCTTCCCCCCGTCATAGGCCAGTGTCCATTTCTCTTTTGGAATCTTCATCATATAATCATACACTTCTTGGTTAGCCTTGCGGATTTCTTCGTAACGCGCCTCAAACCTTCGTTGATCTGGCTCATATGCTATATAAATATGATCACAGGTCAAAGAAAATATATTTTTATTTACATTAAAATAGTAAACATCAATGACAACATTGCTTACCAAGCCTCGTGATTGCATTCTTCATAGCCTCATTATGGAAGGTTTTGCGCACGTTACTAGAAATGTGTCTGATGCAGTATCGATGATGTGCATTTGGGGGCCTCCATGAATCAGGATCTGCATTGATTGCCTCATTGATTTCCTTATGTCGATCAGATATCAAACATACACCTCGAATGCGTGTGAAATGGTTGCTGATGCATGCCAAAAACCAGCTCCAAGATTCATAGTTTTCCTTCTCCACTATTGCAAATGCAAGCTGAAGTGGTGAACGGTTCCCATCTTGGGTTGCCGCAATCAACAATACGCCCTTATACATTCCAGATAGAAATGTTCCATCAATTTGTATGAAATGTTTACTGAAACGAAATGCGGAAATACATGGGAGGAATGCCCAGAATAACCGATGAAATTGAACACGAGATTGATCCAATCGATTATCTTTAAACACATGTTCCTTCGTATTTATATGGTAGACAACTTGGTTGTTGTGGCTCAGTATGGCTAATAATTGCGGCAACACCCGATACGAGTCATCCCAATCACCGTAGACCTTCACAATTGCCTTCTGTTTCGCTATCCATGCCTTGTTATAAGAAATCTTAAAACCAAAAGTTTGAAGAATCCTCTCTTGCACAAGGGCTATAGAAACATCTTGACAGGTCCTAATCATCTCAACGATAACAGTTGACACAAATTCGGCATCCAAAGCAGTGTGATCTTGTGTCAAGTTTGGCTGAACACAAGAACGAGTTGCCTCAATCTTTGAAATTCTCCATCCACCAAATGCAATGTCTGGAATCGCCCTCAACCGGAATCTACAGTCTTCATCAAATTTATCACACCGTATAACGTATTGTTTTCGACATAATGCCTCAACTACATATCTACAATGCCTCTCAATATGAAATCTTTTTAAGAAGCTCTTCAACGCATCCTTACTTGGAAAATCCCTTCCATTATATAATGTTTTGTCCAACTCACTAAACATGTCCACTATAACTCCAGGAAACTCTGTTGCAGGTGTCAGAACATTGTTGTCAAAATCAGGTACACGTTCCATTGCTTCGGACCAAGATTCAATGGGTGGTGGATGATTTAATGTTGGTCGAGAATGTTCTTGAACTACTCTACTTCGAGAAACTACTACCTTATCTTCTCCAGCTCCCTCCCCACCTCCAGCTCCCTCCCCATCATCATTGTCTTCTCTGTCTGTCCCATCATTATTAAATTCCTCATCTGAAGAATTATTTATATGTAAATCTGGTAGATCATCTAAGTTGTCCTCCTCCACAACAGGGCGAACATCCCCAATTTCTTGGTATGAAGCTTCTTCAACAACTATTTGTGCATGTCTACGACTTCGAACATTTTGATGTTTTTGTACATTAGAAACTTCAACATATAACTCCATCATTGCACCATCAGACCGTTGGGAAAATAAAGTTCTCGCTTGGACCCAGTGCTCATCAGAAGCTAATGGACAAGCAAGATGCCATAACGTGGCAGGGAATTGCAAATGTCTATAACTAATAGACTTTATCTCTTGATGAGGACCGAGATTTAAGCAACCATGAATTCTATCTTGAAGATCAGTTATGGTAACACAATCAGATG
Organism: Viscum album; assembly: GCA_963277665.1. Taxonomy (NCBI): domain Eukaryota; kingdom Viridiplantae; phylum Streptophyta; class Magnoliopsida; order Santalales; family Viscaceae; genus Viscum; species Viscum album. Next base: position 1,248,057,868 of record OY728147.1, read on the forward strand.
TGTTAACCATAGATGTTGGCTGTATACTATAAGAAGCTCCTTGTTCGGTTTGAATTACCTTTCCATAGCAGTAAACACAAGCAAACATGTCTCTCTACATGAAAAATGTTTACTGATCACTGAATATGTCAATAATGTTTTGTTACGTGTTAAATAAATTTTTTTATCTTCTTAAAGGTATTTTAGTACTTCATGAAGTAAATATCAATCATCTAAAACATATCCCCCGGTAGTGTCAAACCAGGAGTGCAGCAAGGCCCGTTGTCGTGTACCAGGATACCCCGGGTCAGGCCCGAAACTCCTTGTCGGGGCTTTCACCCCTAGGTACAGCTGTGCCAGAGCCACATCATCCACTTGTAGTATCCAGACAGGGATTTAATTGCTTAGATAACGACATAAACTTTCATGACACCAAAATTTTAAAACCTTCCTAAATTAAGCCACTAATGTTTTGTAGAACAATTTTTTAACTTTCCTAAAGATATGTTCAATGATCTCTAAAAAATAAGATTCATTACAGTGTAGTTTAATCACTAGTTAAGTGTCGGTCACTACTTAAGTGCTGGTTAATCACTACTTAAGTGCTGGTTAATCACTACTTAAGTACTGGTTAATCACTACTTAAGTGCTGGTTAATCAGTTAGGAGTTGGTCATTCACCCCTTAATCATCCCTTAATCTTTACTTAATGACCCCTTAATCATCCGTTAATCATTAGTTAATGACCCATTAATCGTTAGTTAATGAACCCTTAATCATCCCCTAATCATCCCTAGTTAATCACCCCTTATTCACCCATTAATCGTTAGTTAATCACCCCTTAAACATTCCTTAATTACCCCTTAATCATCCCCTAATCATTCCTTAATCGTTAGTTAATCACTCCTTAAACATTCCTTAATTACCCCTTAATCATCATGTAAACATTCCTTAATTACCTCTTAACCATCCCCTAATCATTCCTTAATCATTAGTTAATGACCCCTTAATCACCCCTTAATCGTTACTTAATCACCCCTTAATCGTTACTTAATCACCCCTAAAACATTCCTTAATTACCCCTTAATCACCCCTTAATCACTCCTTAATCATTAGTTAATGACCCCTTAATCACCCCTTAATCACTCCTTAATTACCCCTTAATCATTAGTTAATCACCCCTTAAACATTCCTTTATTACCCCTTAATCACCCCTTAAACATTCCTTAATTACCCCTTAATCATCACTTAATCATTCCTTAATTACCCCTTAATCATCCCCTTAACCCCTTAATCACTCCTTAATTACCCCTTCATTCCTTAATTACCCCTTCATTCCATAATTACCCCTTCATTCCTTAATTACCCCTTAATTAGTTAATGACCCCTTAATCACCCCCTTAATCGTTAGTTAATCACCCCTTAAACATTCCTTAATTACCCCTTAACCATACCCTAATCATTCCTTAATCATTAGTTAATGACAACTTAATCACCCCATAATCGTTAGTTAATCACCCCTTAATCGTTACTTAATCGCCCCTAAAACATTCCTTAATTACCCCTTAATCACCCATTAATCACTCCTTAATTACCCCTTAATCATCACTTAATCATTCCTTAATTACCCCTTAATCGTTAGTTAATCACCCCTTAATCACTCCTTAATTACCCCTTAATCATCAATTAATCATTCCTTAATTACCTTAATGACCCCTTAATCATCCCTTAATCATCACTTAATCACCCCTTAAACATTCCTTAATTAATCATCCATGGTTAATTACCCCTTTAATCATGACTTAATTATTCCTTAATCATTATCTAATTAGTCTATGATTATCTCTAAAATATTAATAAATTATTATTATCCCTAATTATCATTCATTAATAATATTATATTATACATACTTTAATCTAACATTAAATAATTTATCCCTCGTCATCATTCATTAATAATATTAAATTACATATACCTTAATCTAACATTAAATATTAACAAATTAAAACATTAATAATATAACTATTTATTTATTTTCTTTAAATAACTACTACTACATACTTAAATATTTAAAATTAACTAATTACAATTAAATAAATAAATAACTTTAAAATAAAAAAAATACCTCTAAATGAAGCTTGACACAAAAATCTTGTACTCTTTGCGTCTCAGGAAGCACCACGAAGGAAAACTCAACTTAGAGAGAGGAGCTCTCAAAATTTTAGAGAGAAGAGGGATTTTTGAGTGAGGAAGGGTGGGTGGGGCGGCTCCCTTTTATAGAGATATTTTTGGCGAAGGCGGCAACTAGGAAGCCGCCTTCGGCCATTTAAAACACGAAAGGCGGCTCTTCCGAAGCCGCCTTTCGCAGAAACAATATCGAAAGGCGGACACTGGTGTGCCGCCTTTCGTTTCCCCAATGGTGCAAGGTGATTCCTGGAGAACCGCCTTTGGCCCGGCGGAAACCGAACCGAAGGCGGCACACCATGTGCCGCCTTTAGGATGTAAAAAAAATATTTTAAACCTCGATGTATTTTTAAAAAAAAAATTTGAAAAAATGTAAAAAAAAATAACTCTTCCAATCCCATGCCAATCATCCCTTCCACAGACCATGGTACCACCTCTGATGCTTGTATTTCTAAAAAAAGGCATATATGTGATGCTCGGGTCCCGATCTATACAGATCTGACATCTCTTTTGATTTTTATTTAATTTGAGGGTCTAATTCAGTTCGGATCCTATCGAAAAGTATATCTATGACCATGAGGGTCCAATTTCGATGAATGCCCAGAATGGGGGATTGAAAATCATGAAGAAAACCCTATGGAATGGACCTCAGCCTTTGTTTTTGTCGGCCTAAATCTTTTCTTGTTAGAATATGTATAAAGATCAAACAAGAAAACTCTTGGTAATAATCCCCACAATTGAATAACCACCCAGCAATGATCAAAACAAGGATCAATATATTCATGAATTGACCCAATTTAATCATGAAAATAAATAGTGGGGAATAGTAACATGAAATAAACCACCTTACCTTGATTTAGATCAATCACTGATGAAGTATCATTGCATCGTCATCATCATAAGTGAGATTAAATTAATTCAAATGTGCATTGATCATCGGTCCAGAATCTATCACTATTTTTTGATATAGTTCTTCTACAAAACATAGATTAATTCAAGGGTTGTTGACGCACTCCTGTCGTATGGCATGTAAAAATCATATTTTTATTTTTTCCTAGTGCAGCATAGAGGCTGACCATGGTTTTCTCACTTGAGATGCTTTTTCATTTCATTCTCTCACTTAATGAAATTCACATTAACTACTTCTTTTTGGTTGTTTTTATTTAATATAGGAATTAAAATGAATTTATTAAAATAAATTAAATGCTAAAATTCAATTCAAATTAATATGAAATGCTAAACATAATCTTATTAGTGAATAAAGGAAGATCTCCTGACAGAACATTTAGGGAGAACCTTCATTGACCAGCTTCAAATATTCTTAGCGAACACAGTCCATCATGTGTGTGCACACCTTAATATACCCCGATTATGAATGAAAATTACACTTAACGATCTCCAAGCACACCCTCCATCCACCTCCTATATCAAGTGGAAATGGTTGTATATTAAGAAGATAAACTTTAGACACACACAGTGAGGATTACACCCACTATAAATTATCCTTATAATTAACTCAAAGAATATTAAAAACATGGTCTTGGGTATAAGAACCTAATTAATCTCTTGGTATATTTTTCATATCTGTTACATGTGATCAAGATTAATATAGTTCATAATGGTAAGATGAGAAGAAGAAAATATTGTGGAAGGGTGAGCACAAATATAAAAAACAATGCATGAATTTTTTAAAAAATATAAACTACAATTGAAAACTAAAACAAAAACAAATAAAAGAAATAAATTAAAAAGAAAGGGGTAATATTTTTGGCCATGATCCGTCATTTTATATCTCCTCCTTGGTTCCTTAATGAAATGTATGTAGAATGGGATGATTTGAGAGGGAGTAGATCCCCTCATTTTATAGCCAGAATCTATCCCCCAAATGTGGACGCATTTTATCCCCATTAAATGACCTCTTCACGAATTTCACCCTTCATTAATTTTGTTCATACATATCTTGCCCACCTCTCCTCATAATTTAAGCAGATTTGGATATTATATTAAGGGAGTTGTGAATTCTTCATTGGAGGTTTCTTTTTCTAGAAAAAGTTTCCAGGAAGCTTCCTTCAAAAGTATAACACTCAATTGAAACATTAATGACTTCCAAACTCCCTCAAATTAATTGAAGATAAAATCTTATGTGTACTTGTTCCCTTCCAGATGGAATAATCACAATTTAATGTGTGTAGGCAGAGATAGACTTATGTTACGGTGGTGGGGTCCACACAGTCTTCCTGGAAAAAATGTCTTGTTAATTAATTTTTTAAGTCCCATGGATGGTTGATGCTACCCCTAGTCCAAAATACATATTTAAATAAAATAAAATAATGATTCCAACAAAAAAAGATTCACTCAATTATTCTTTATATTTTTCATGTAATGACTAAAATAACCTTCGTGTAAAAATCTATCTAAACTCCAGAATTAGGCATTTTTCTCCATTTTGCTCAAAACATATCATAAATCAAAAATTGATTTATATAAGCTCAAATTGCATATTTGGGATGATTAAAAAAATTTAAATTCATACAAAAAAATATTGAAAATATTATCTCTATCAGTTCCCTTACATTTAAACCATGGTTATCCTCAACCATAAAATCTCAACATCGAATTCATAGGACACCAATGTTACCAATATTCAAATTCCAAAGTAATAAAATTTAAAAAAATTAAATGTAAAATAAAAGATTTAAAAATCCTCATAAAATATATATTCATATTCTCATTTTTCATAGAATTGATTAATTCATGTATTTTACCTTTCCCCTTTGTAAAAAATGGATCTTCTTCTTTCTTTCATTCAATCTTCTCAATCCATTATTATTAAGAATGACACATCAAGATTTACCTCACCTATGAATTTTTCCTCTTATCACTCACGATACAATTCAAGTTGAGTTATTATCATATCATAAAAATATGCACCTTAACCGTAAGCTTGTAAAATAACTACTTTCTCTAATTTGTAAAGATAAAAGGTACATAAAATCGTGAGGAATTTTCAATAAAGGTTCAAATGACTCTTAGGATTAAGGTTGGTAGGATTTTATGTTTTAAAAATTAAGGCTCAATGAGGAGGTTTATCTTTTATGTACAATGCATGATATTAAAACTATAATGAAATTTTCCCCTTCAAATTTTCGACACCCACTTCCCCCAAAACTCAATGTAAGTTCATGATAAAAGTAAAACATAATGAATGATTATTCAACCATCATGATTTTTTTAAATTTTGTATTTTTCATATTTCTTTCAAAAGTTATGATTAGATAAAACCTCACATTCATCACCGAACCACATAAGATTAGAAGATCATCTGTCTGGAAAATAGTTATTTTTTGTTCTCCTAAATCACAACCAAATTTTTTTATTTTTTTATTGTCATTTTCATTTTTATTTTTTTTATTCAAGAGGGTAAAAACAATATTGGACAATGAATGATTCCACATCCTTTTATGATTTCCTCAATAACACCCCCACACCTTTTCCTTACAATGTAAATCATACCTTCAACCATGAATCCCTTCACCCCCACACTTCATCTTTAAAATATCAGGAAAATACCAAGAGTAGGGTAGGAATTGATAAAAATTGATTAAAACAAATATCAGCCCTATAAATGTAATTCATAGTCTCTATGGTATAAAAGCAGGAATGATATAAAGGTTGTATTTAAGGATACAGTCTTTTCTAAAGATGCCTCAATCATTTTAAATGTGTTTTTTCACAGTCATAGCTTTGAAAAGTTAAAATTCAAGTTTTGGTTGGTGACATGTCCCAAGATCACTCAAGATATATGCTCAAAAATAAATAGGAAGTACTTTGTATGGAAATCCTCTCAGGAATGAGATATATGATATTTTATAATCACTCAAGTCATGATCAATAATAACAAATTAATTCACATGAATTTGAGAAATTCAAATTATGAAAAATTGTAGGGAAATTTCGTTTAAATTAATCAACTAATTCCCTCAAATCATGAGTCATCATTTCTATATCCATGATTCACTTTAAATATTCAATTTTAATATTTAATCATTAAATTCAATTATATTAAAATATAAAACATGGAATCACTACATACTTATGAAACTCATGTATCCTAGATAAGATAGGTTAGGCATTAATTTGAGTGTGGGTATGCAATTCTTATCTGTAAATATCAAATCATGTTTTGGGACAAAAAATGTAAAGAGTTTAAGAGATAATCATAAAATGTGAACTCCATTTTAAAATAAACCTTTGGCCCTCTTCCTCCAATTCTTTGGGTTTCCTTCTACCATCATGGACCTATAAAATATAACAACTCAATTAAGCACAATGATTGTGTCATTAAAGCTCAAAAATATAAGAGGGATTAGGTCGCATGGTGGACAAATTCATAATACTAAATTTGAAATTTAAATTCCTAATATTGAAAAATATATTACATAACATCATGGAAATTATAAATTTTGGTATGATCCCCCTAGTGGGACCTAGAATCTTTTATTTCCTCCAGAGGGTAGTACCATATTTTATCCATAATATATCTCTGGATGAAGATTCTTTGATTTGAACCACCACATGTGGCTCTTCCTAGATGCAGTTATTTGCTCTTATGTAGGAGGACCCCATAGATAGAGTATACCAGATTCTCCCCCTCCACAATTTGGTACAACATGCATGGAGGGGGTAGGATGAATTTGGGAACCTTGTCTTCTTTTTATTCTACATGTGCTACCATCTTTTCTTCTAGTGCTGGCTCCATGGGGGCTTCATCCTCTTGCTAATTTTCTCAAGCTCAGAAACGTGTATCTCTTTATGATGGGTATCCTCTATTATATATTCAATGTCTTTAGGGAGCTCCAGGGGTTCCTCAACTGGTGCATCATTTTCCACATCATCCTCCAAGGTGTAGTATGAGTTTTTTGAATATAAAATTTCAATATAATTAATAGATATACTCAAATTAGTGTAAAAAAATTAAATAATTTGAGTTAAATAATGTATCATCTCCCTGATTTGGTTCGAAATTAATATTATCTTCAATTGAAAGTTCCTCTTACAGTCGATCTTCACTGGATGGAGGTAGGTAAGTGGGCTCCTCCATCATTACTTCAAATTCCACTACTATAGTGGTTTCTTCCTTTAGGGTTTCTGGATCTTCTTCTTTACAAGACTTTGGGAGATCAATTAGTTCCTCACATTCATTCCAAAATTCATCTATTTGTTGATGATCTCCCTCATGTATCTCAACAGGTAAGAATTGTTTTCATCTATCTCTATAATAAATGGTTGAGTGTAGATGAATAAATATTTATGTACCTAATCATTTACCTCCTCTGGTTCATTAATTTCAATGATGAGGGGTTAAATTTATTCCACCACTACCTTAGGTTATTGCTCTGGCTCAGGGTCAAGTTGCTCTTGGGTAGTATGGACATATTATGTTAACATTTCTATTTAAAAATTTAGTCCTTCTATGGCCTCTATAAGTTCATTCACCTGATCTCTATTTTACTCTAATGCAGCTTCCTCTTTTTTTTGTACTTGTGAGTAGTAATTCCATGTATAGTAATTATAATTTGGTTACATCATGAAAATTTTACTTGTTTTTGGTTTTTTTGTTTTTTTTTGTTTTAAAAAAACTAAAATATATCTACAATTTGAAAATATAAAAAGATAAGTAAACAACTGACTATATCCATGGAAATAGATCCATTTTTAATGAATTACTATAATAGGGCATAGAAAAAGTGTATTTTTATGTTTTCCTAGTACAGCATAGAGGCTGACCAGGGTCATCTCACATGAGAAGCTTTTTTAGTTTGTTTACTCACATAATCTAATTAAATTTAACTACTTATTTTTTGTTTTTTTATTTAATATAGGTATTCAACATAATTTATGAAAATAAATGAAATGCATAGAATTAGTTCAAATTAATATGAAATTCTAAACAAAATAGAATTAGTGAAGGAAGGAATTTCTCCAGAGAGAACATTTAGGGAGCACCTTCATTGACCAGCTTCAAATATTCTTAGTGAACAAACTCCATTGTATGTGTGCAAACCTTAATCTACCTCGATTATAAATGAAAATTCCACATATTTACCACCAAGAACACCCTCCATCCACCTCCTCAATCTTGGTTAAATGGTTTTAGATTATGAAGTTAAACATTAGAAAACCACAGTGAGGATTACACCCACTATAAATTACCCTTATAATTAACTCAAAGAATATTAAAAACATGGTCTTGGGTACAAGAACCAGACTAATCCATAAGGATATTCCTCAAATTAGTTACTCATGGTCATGAGTATTATAGTTCATGATGTTAAGATGAGAAGAAGAAAAGATGGTGGATGGGTGGGCACAGAAATAAAAAACAATGCATGAATTTAATTATAAATCTAAATTAATATTTAAAAATAAAAAACAAATAAAGAAAATAAATAAATTAAAAATAAAGGGGGAATATTTGCGATATGAATCCCTCATTGGAGATCTCAGCCTTGTTTACATAAAGTAATGGATGGAGAATATAATGATTTAAGAGGGAGGAGCTCCCCACCTTTTATATCCAGAATATGTCTCCAAAAAGTGGACGCATTTTAGATCTATTAAATTACCTCTTCTTGCATTTTACCCCTCATGAATATTTTTCATACATATCTTGGCCTCCTCTCCTCAAAATTTCAGCATATTGGGGCATCATATGTGGTTGTTATGAATTTTTCATTGGAGATTTCGTTTTTTGGATGATGTTTCTAGGAAGCTTCCTTCAAATGTATAACACTCAATAGAAAACATGATGATTTCTAAATTCCCTCCAATTAATTTTAGATCAGCGACTATGTTTCCTTGTTCCCTTAGAGGTGGAAGAATCACATTTTAATATATGTAGGTCAAGATATTCTTCTGCTATGGTGGTGGGATCTAGATTGTTTTCCTCAAAAAATCTTCTACTTCATTAATTTTTTAAATCCCTTAGATGGTAGAATCTTCCCCTAGTTCAGAAGACAAAGTTGATGAAAATAAAATAAGGATTCCAAAAAATGATTCACTTAATTTAGATTTATATTTTCAATGAAATGACTAAAATACCATTGATGAATAAATATGTCTAAAATCCAGAATTAGGTGTTTTTTACCATTGTGTTCAAAACACATCATAAATCCAAAAATTGACTCATATAAGCTCAAATTGATAATTTGGGATGATTAAAACAATTGAAATTCATACAAAACATATTTAAAATATTAGATCTATTATTTTTGGTTATCACCATGAATTTATGACAATAGAATAATAATAATAAATGTGTCAATGTGTCATACAATAATTAATTTAAATTATTTAATGATGATTACGTCCTTTTGGATATTTTCCACAGATAAAGCACACTAACTAAAGTAATATCATACCTAGGGTAAAGTCATATACCCGAGCCTAACGGTGCCATTCGATTTCTGATTAGGGCCTCTGTTTAATAGTTATAAAACTTCTTTAGGAAAACCTTATCCACATGATGTTAAAAGTTTAACATTTTTCAAAAAATTGTTATTGGAAAATAGGTTATCAGAATCACACACCATCTTAGAGCCAAGTCTTGATACCAATCCATATATTTTATAAAAAAAATAAAAAAAACTCAAGATGTTATAGTTCACTACACATCCAACTCAATATCACTGAACCGGGTGCCCCTCCTATTCCATCCCTATATGATTGAAATGAGTTAACTCCTCATTCAAAATATGTATTACTATACTCATATCACCTCATATTCCAACCCTATATTACTGAACCAATTTCACTCCACATTCTATCCCTACATTACTGAAAAGTTTAATCCTCCTGTTTTATCCCTGTATTATTGGACCGAGTTTACTTCTAATTTCATACTTGTATATTTAATGAGATATGTAATTCTTTAAAAATTCATTGAATAAAGTTATAGGTCCCACCAATCACATAATTAAGTCATGCAGAAGAGTTTGATAATAAAATAAATATTTATCATATCATGACCCATAAAAATATATTGGATTCTTCATATCATATCCCATGAAATAAAATAGTTATCATATACATTTATTCATATAATTACCAATGGAAAATAGATAATAATCTTGATCATATCATTATATAATCTCCTTTTATAGGAATTGGGTTTCATATGTGTTTTATCTTGGAATAACCTCTGAAAGATAAATTGGTTTAATAAATAAATTATCATTATAATAAAAATTAATTCAATAAAATAATAGGAATTATGTAGTTGGATCATAATTCCAGTAAAAAATAAACTATAACAAAGTATATAACCTTATATGGATAAGGTTTTTTAAAGGTCACAAAGAAGATAAATTTTCATTGAAAATAACTTTTAAAAAACTATTACATTTTCCAAATTTCATTCATTTAAACAACATTGAAAACATATGAAGGAATCATGAAAAAACATTTAAAACATTTCCTGAGAAAAATATATTTTACTCTGTAAAAAATTATTTTTAAAACATAAATTACCTTGAAATTTTTTTTTTCAAAAATATAATTGAAAAAAAACAAATGAAGAAAAAAAAGTTGAAAAAAATACCTTATAACTTATAAATGAATAATGATAACCTTTTGAAAACATCCCACTTTGAAAACGATAAAGGAAGCTTGAAATCATTTCAACAAAAATATTTAAAATTAAATTAAAATAATATAAATAATTATTGAAAACATTTTAATTTTTGAAAAATAAATTTAACACATGAATGAATATATTGAAAACATATTTAAAACCATTTCCTTTGAAAATATTTTGAAAACTTATAAAAAATGTTGGGAAACATTTTGAAAAAATTTTACCTTAAAAAATATTAAATGAATAATGAATAAAATTTGAGAAATTTTTTCCTTTAAAATTTTTAAAATAATATTGAAAACATTTAAAACACTTTTAAAACATAAACATAATTTTAATACCTTTTTAGAAAACAGTGTTTTGAATGAATGCAAATTTCTGACCAACGGGAGAGATAATGTCAAATTTTCTTAAAAACATATTCATAATCATCTTATGTACCAAGGAGTATAAAGATGGGACCATTAAATAATTATATAATGAATAACAATTTTATAATAAAATTAATGAGTTTTATTGAGAAATTAATCATTGGATTTAATCAACTGGTGCATGATTATAACAATACTGATAAATAATGAAATTATAGTAGTAAACTATTACAATTTAGGGATGCTTAATGCATAATAAACATGAGAGAATAAAACTCCATGAAGAATAGAATATAATTAAATACTTATATTTATTCATTAACATTTAAAATTGTTTTATATACACCCTATATAAAAATTAATGTTCATAATACAAACTATATCTCAAAGAAAGAAAATTGAGAGAAATTATTTTACCGATATGTTAACATTTGGACCATAAAACCCATAAAAGAATGACCGTAAAGTATATATTTTGATACCAATCATTATATTTATAACAATATAACAATAAATTCTCAGGAATTATATAAACCAAAAAAAGAGTGGTGAATAAGGCATAAGTCTCACAAAACTAAAAGTGAGATGAGAAACCCTTTACCATAATCCTTGAATTTCTTCGTACACATTACAAAATCCAATATAATAAATACATTATTATTACACATATATAATAGAAGCATATTTTTATATCAAATAAGGAAAATTATTTGATTATTACTTTATATCTCCCATTTATTAACAATTCTATGTTAATGTTATATTTCGGGAAATATCTACTTTGTTTTTCATTTATGTTTTGAGTATTTATTGATGATCATCATACATGTATCATTAATGAATTATATACATAATGTAAAACATTATATAAAAATCACATATATTAATAAAATATACTTATAATAATCTATAAAAAATAAAAAAATAAAATGGAATACAATGTTCATAGAGATGTTTGGTCATCTGTATGTGTAAATACTATTTCCATTTTACTATAGTATTGAAGGAAAGTAAGTAGATGAAAAGTATGTATATATATTATTATTAAAATAGAATTATTATTTCATATATAACATATATTTCTAATAAAACCATAATTATTATATTTATCTTAGGGTTTGAACAAATCACTTCACTTTGAGGAGGCTGTAGTCCACACATCCACAAACGAAGTCATCGTATTTACACAAATTACATAGTTTGAAATAATGTTTTATATAGTAATTAATTAATAATAAATAATCATAAATATCACATATATATATATATATATATTATAAAAAAAATACATCATTATTTATAACCATTAATGATGATAATGGATGAATGAATGATATCGGTCAGCGTGGTGGTAGTCAGTCGTACACTTGAACGATTATTGTGTATCCCATTATATGGAAGTGTGAGTGGGTGTAGGTTGAAACATAAACATAAAAAAATATCATTATATCAATGAAACATAGTTTATTATATAATATTGACATAATAAAAAAATGGCACGGAGAAATAAATAAAAAAAAGTTCTTATTGAAGGATGTTTCCTCTTTTTTAGTAACTCCTTTGGGTTTTGAACAAAGGGATTACATGGTTCAATTTCTACCAAAATGTAGGATTATATGATGAATTGAGGGTGTTTTGGATCTCTTTTTTTAGTGTTTATATGAAAAATTGTGTTTTTTGGAGGTTTGAGGATGTGAGTGGTGGGGTGAGTTCCCTTTCAGTGTAGAGGATAGGTGGATTTCTTGATCATATATAAAAGTAAAACAATTGGGAGGTATCCCTTAAAAAATGTGGCTAAAATAATTTAATGTTATCAATAAAATAGGATAAATGGTCTATATATTTATAGATAGTGGATTTCTGACATCTGTCTAGGTTCTTTGGAACCTTAAATTAATGTCGAACCATAAAGTAATCTTGTTTTTAGATTTTTTGATATAATTAATTTTAATTACATTCACTTCTATTGTTGGTCAAAAAATTATGTCGCTTTATTATAAAGTATAAAATATAATTATTTTTTGTATGGAATTAATTCTTCAAAATTATAATCATATAAGTGGAATATATTAATTTAATATTAATGTTGTAGACGTGTTGTGACAACATGTTTTAAAGTGAAAATGTTTAAATGCTTGAAATGTTTTTATATCAACTTTCAAGTGGAAATTAGTTCCAATAACCACAATTTGAATAATTTATGTTCAATTGATATAATTAAACTTTAAAACACAAATTATACAATAATTTTGCAATAAAAAATATTTATATGAAAAACTGATCTTATATAAAAATTTAGTATTTTTCACTATTAATCTAAAAATGATTTTTTCAGAAAAATCAATAAAATTAACCCTAATATAATTATGAAATTAAGAAATAAAAAAACCTTTATTTTATAAAATTAAATTTCTTAAATTTTTTAAATTATTTTTATTATTTTTCACACATGGGCATAAAAATAATTTCATTTGAGAAAATAGTATTTTCAAACATATGAATAATTTGGCTGTAATTATTTATTTTATTTTATATTTTTATATTTTTGTAAAATAACTATCAATAATATTTAAAAAATATTTGTTAGTATTCATTTTACTTTGTTTAAAATTAATGTTATATCAATATCATTTAAATACTTATTATAATAAAATTTTGTTTTGTAGAAATCCAGTGTTGCGTGTAACACTAGCAAAGTCAGTGTTTCATGTAGTGAAAGATTATCTTGGTGTATTATATAATGAAAGTATAAAATGGTGTTGGGGAAAGTGAAAAAAAATCACAGTGGTTTCATATAACAATAGATATATTTCTCTTTTCATGAAATGTAGAAAATTATATATTTAAAATAAATACAAATAAAAATATTTTGCAAAATCATGGGGTGTTACATTGTATCCCCTTAAATATTAATTTCTCCCTTGAAATTCATCTTGGATATAAATGGATTAACACATAAATATTTATTTCATAAAATCCCACATCAAAAAAATAATAATAATAAAACATCCTTTAAAAGGTGATGTTGCAAACATAATGGTTATAAAAAGTAACTCATAACTAGGTTTTTACATAGAAGAACAGAGGTTGGGATAGAAGATTGGACATGGAAGAAAATCATAAATAATTATTAAGAGTGATAAAATCCAAGATAACAAGAAACTGAATTATTGATGGAATTTTTAGGACCACATACCCATAAATAGTTTATAATTTAAATGACCAATGATTCAAAAGAAATGAAATCATTAGGGTAAATCTTTTTCAATATCCTTTTTATATAGTTTATTAATTATTTTACTATCTAAAAAATGAAATATATATTAATTATTTCATTCCATTTCATATAAACAATATAACTCTTTGGTTTTGAAATTATTTATTCCATGTTAATCTGTTACACCCAATAAGGACAATAAAAATTGTCATAATGGAAGTACTAATAGTTAATGAGATCTATACATAGAATATTATGTTATTTTATTTGAAATTAATTATCATCACTGAAAAATGGACAGCATAGGTTATTCAATATTAATAAATCCTCATATGGTGTGATTATACATTTTTCTCAAAAACCACATTTGATGATTAAAATAAACACTATATAAATGGGTCACCTAATAATCCTTTAAAAAGATTAAAATCCAAATCATTAGAAGTACAGTCATTAAATTTCTAAAAATCAGTTCAAAATTAATTTTTAATATATCATAAATAGTCTCTTGGATGTAACATTACAATCATATGAATACCTTCATTGTATATTCTCTTAATACATGGTATTAATTCAAATTGCAATAAATCCATTTTGAAAACATTCATGCTTATTTATTTCAATGATTAATGGATATATTCCTTAAATTGAAAATGTTGTAAATTTCATCCCTAAAAACATAAACAATTTTTTCTAACATAAAACAGTCAGTTCCAAGGTAATCAGAACTATCTATTTTAAATTATCCAAATCAATCGTTTCATTATCTAACGAAATATTGTTTTGGTCAACATCAGAAACGCATTAAGGTTTACCTTCTCTTAATCAAAGTATAACATTTCCATTAAATTACATTTCTATTTCATCAGAACCATTCAATATATTTTTCAAATCCTTAATGAAAATAATATATTAAATTATTACTAACTCAATAATTATTATACATATAAACATCAATTATCCATCATTTTTCTTAAATAATAACATAGGCTTCATCATCTTATTCGTATTACCCCATTAATATAATATGAAACATGAATCAAGTCTTAAGGTTCCTAAACTTCAATTTAATCATTCAGCATACGTTTAATGTAATCAGTGTTGTTAAAAAATCCAATACCTTTCACATTTTGTTTGTGGACTCCTTATCATCAGTAGTATAACCAATACCTATAACACCTTTATTATTCTCTTCGTGATATTTCCCTTAAGGATATCAATTTTCATAATTCCCATATTCTTCAAATCTGAATCATTCAATGTAAACCCAATACCTTTTAGTTCCCATTGATGACTAATAACAGAAATCATAGTGTGAGAAACAGTTATCATATTGGAAAACCACATAATACTAAGAAATTACTTATAGGATGCCTAAATCAAGAACCATTATTTTAAATCTATTAGACCTTAGGCTTAACTATATAGACATACCTATAAATATGATTAGAGATATCATTATGGATTTCAATAATGTTTTCTCATCAAATTTTTGAAAATATGACAAAACATTTAATTTGATACCAATTATAGTACCCTATGTTTTTTTAGTAATAGACGGATACATTAAAAACAGAGATTGGCTGAAGTACACGCCCGATGCCATGACGGAAAGTGGTCCAGCCAAAGCTGATCATCATTAAGAGGGTCAGAGGCTGCCAGCTGATGGGAATCATTGTTCCCTTCCCTTATGATGAAGGAGAAGGTTAAGGATGTGAAACATTGATGGATATAGTGGATTTCCTAGATGAGGGGGATAAAACACTGAAGGCCTTCATCATTGAGTTTGACGGCATTGATAATAGTGAGATAGTCCAACTCAAGGTGGATTTTATCCCATCCACGATATTTGGAAAACATCAGCCCGACGAGGATGGAAGTGGCTTTGGAAACAATTGACTCCCAAATAGCACGATGGGATTCATGTTTGGATATAATTATTTGACCAAAATGATATTGGGCCAGAAAACCAAGTCTGACAGGACCATCCTTGGGGAGAGACGCATCCACATTAATCTTGAAGATCCCTTCTGGTGGCAGACACTGATGGGAAGATGGGGAAATGGATCCAAAGGGCTTCTGTTGTCCAGAGTGACACTGCCAGCCCTCAATCCAGGACGATTCCTGTTCAATCTAGAAATCGGGAGTCTTGATGATATGGTTGAACACAGCATCATTACGACGAACCCAAATGATCTAGGCCATGATGCAAAGTGAGCCTGCATTGGTCGGAGAAGAGGAAGAGAACCAATTCTTTAGGAGTGAGGGGAGGTGAGAGGCCAAATCCATTTAATTATCCTCGAATGAGCCCCATTTGTTCCCAATATCTTTTTCCCCTAGACATTGGATTATATCATGGATGGGAGTTTTTGGGACATCCGGGAAGAAGGGGCGGAACATGTCACTGGAAAAATGTCGGAAGGTGAGGAGGCTCATGGTAGGGAGGATGCCCGAGCACACCTGCCACTAGAAGTGGCAAATTTTTGGGGGGACGTTGAGCTTCTATAGTGATTTCCAGGGCCCCCCTTCCCTTTCGTCTGACTTAGTACAAAGAGCAAGTTGATGGCTGGATTTCACCGTATAGGCTCTTGAGATGTCATTGATCCAGAAGAGGTGGTTAGGGCCTGCATCCAGAATGTAGAGGATACTCTGGATAAGTATTTTTTCTCTTTCATTGAACCAAGATTGAATCTTTTCCATGCACCACCCATTCCCATGATCAGAAAAAAGGCAACGGACCGTGGAAAATTCAAGACCTAGTTAGGCTTGTGATGATGACTGTATGTCGTCCTTATCAATCAGCTAGGGATCCATCCAGATATTAAGAGATGAACCATTCCCAGTCTTCCAACTCATCTCTCTAGCTAGAAGGCTTCGGGAACCCCAAATACTTCTCCAGGGGAAGCTGGGTTGGGGGCCAAGAGGAGAATCCTGGAAATCCTTGTGGGGGAAGTATTTAGCATGGAGAACTCGCACAAAGAGAGATTATGGGTGGTTAATAAGGCTCCATCCTTTCATTTCCAACATTGTATCATTAAAGTTAAAGAGGTCCCAGAAACCCATTCCTCCCTCATATTTTGGCTGGAAGAAACTTTTCAAGGCGATTCAGTGGGTTTTATTACTTCAATTGTTTTTCCACACCATAAGTTTTTTGTGCATGAGTGGGTATAGTTGAAAAAAATAGTAGAAAGCTTAAACAGGGACATAAAGTATCGAGTAATATATGGTAGGGAAGCCTTTATGAGGGTTTCCTTGGCAGCTTCAGAAATATTTTTTTGGGTCCATCCTTGGGTTTTTTTTTCTCTATCCTATCTTGGAAAGATGGGAAGATTTATTTTTTGGATCGGCCGATCACCATGGGTAGCCGGAGGTACATGTGATTGTTCTCGACCATATGAATGTCTTTAATGGCACAAAGATCTTCTCTTTTGGAAAGTGGGACCACATAGCTAAAGGATACATCAGACTTACCATGATTGATTGTTTTCCTAGAGTCCCTCTCATACTATTGGATCACATGTCCTATAGTGAGGCACTCATTATGGGTTTCTATAGAGAAAAGAAGGCAATCATCGGTAAAACAATGTGTGAAAATCGTGGGCTTGCATGACAGAACTTTTCCCTATGAATTGAATGAGAGGAAGCTGTCCTGGAAATGAGATTAGAAAAAACATCAGCCACCAAGATAAAATGAAATGGGGGAAAGAGGGTCTCATAGGAGAAGGCCTCGGGTTGGGGAGAAAACATGGGTGAGTACCCCATTGACATTAATTCAGAAGGATATAGACGAGGCACAATTCATGATCATCTCTTTCTATTTAGAGTATAAGCCCATTTTTCGCATCACGAATCTGAGGAAATGTCATTCCACTTTATAGTAGGCCTCTTTCATGTCCATTTTCCACGCCATAGTTCCTCTTTTCATGGTGGAGCATGTTTTCAGGGAGTGGAAAACTTCATGAGCCACAATGGAATTATTAGTAATTTATGAAATTAATTTTTATATTTTTTATAGAATATAAAAATAGTTTATTTGAGAAAATAGTGTTTTCAAACATATCAATACTCTAACAAAAATTATATTTTTTATCAATATGATTTATATATATGGGAACATTATAAAGAATATTTAAAAATTATATATTCCTATCCTTATTACTATGTTTAACGGCTATGTTATAACTATATTGTATACATAAGTATAATTTTAGGTTGGTGTTTCAATAAATCTAAGAATTTAGTTTAGCATAAGTGAAGTTGGGGTTGTGTGTACAGAATGCTTATGTTTGTGTACTGAAAAAAAAATGTTAACTTGGTGTAGCATGAAAAAAAATCCAAAATTAGTTCATTCATATTATATGAGTTATATTCAGGGATTCCTGAAATGCCAAATATGAAAAAGTTAAAATTAATACCAAAAAAATATTTTAGAAAATCATGGGGTGTCACATGAACCCAATATGAGTTACCGTAGTTCAAAACATAACCATAAACCTGATTAAAGTTATCTTGGTTCATATGATTGAGTTTTAATTGTATGTATGTTAGATTGTCTTATAAAATTTATCATTTTCCCGATATAGAAACATAGGTTCAAAATTTTACGGTTTTTTGTGCTTATGTTTTTCCATATATCAATGTTTTATGCCTAGGATTTTTACCTTAGATAATTTTTATTTTCAAAAACTCCTTTTCTAGGGAATATAGTTATTAATTTGAGATAACATTTCCTCTTTTATTAACATATTGTGAACCCTTTTTTAAATTATCTTTTAAATAAGATATTTATTCCCTACTAATGTTTTCTCGTATTCCATTGATCTAACCATTAAGGATATATTAATGAGTTGTTTCTCTACTATGTTTTTGAGATCAAATATTTCTTTAGATTACATTGCATAGATTATGAAAATTTCTATAATATAAGAGAATAATAAAATTAAATATATTATCATTACATTATGAAGAAATGATCACAATTATGATAACATAAGTAACTTATATATCTTATCATAAATGCTTCTAAAATATTTATTCATGGGATATCATGTGTATAGTGAGATTTAATGTATCAATTATTGAAATATATATTAGTTTTGTTAGTGATATATCACTTTGTATCAAATATATAATTTAAAGAGAGTGTTTACCACTATATCTAGGTGTGTTGGTTTGGGACCTCATCAACCATGATTCATTGTGTAAATAATCCTATAATAAATGATTATTTTACTTAATTCATTCATTTTATTTCATTCATCTCGTAATAAAAAATACTCCCACTCATCCATGAAAAAATTATAAATAAATAAAAAATAACATCATCTTTAATGATCAATAATAGATACTCACAAGAAAAAAATTATTATAGTTTTCTATTCCATATGTTATAGAAAACCTAGACCACTAGATTTTATGATTTTTTTTCATATTTATCCTAATATAAATGTGATGATAAATAGTATATTGACCATGTCCTCAATGAAATTATAATCTCACAACACCCCTTATGTTAGCCCACTTCATTAGGTCTATTTTATATTAAAGGGTTCATCAATATCCTGCCAGCCCATCACAATGGTACCTTTCATTATGGATTTTTTTCATTTCATTAATAATATTCATAATAATTTTTAGTTTAATGGAATCCAAATATGGACTGATTTTGATCATGATGTATAATTATATTATTTCATTAGAAATATTTCCGAAACATATATTCCATCAAAAATTACATCATTAATTTATATAATCTCACTTTTATCAAACATTATGATGAAAAATAATAATAGTTTAAAAATAATAAAACAAAAAAATTAAATTTATATAGTGAATCACAAAATATGATTGATTGAATTGTTTGTGTTTTATTAAATAAGTGTAATAATTCTTCCACAAAAATTGATGTTAATCCAGTAATTTACAGTTTCTTTGGGGTAAACTAAATTCAATGATATATTATGTTGGTAAATGGTTTCATATCTATATGATGTTTCAATTTTTAATCAATAAGTTCGTATAGATTCTAATATATCAATAACTATACACGACATTGAAATGAACATTTAATTTGAAAATTTGATTTGGTTTGTAATAAACCTTGAAATCATATCATAATTATTATCTATACAATTAAAAATAAATCAATGATGTATTGTATAGAATATATTGTTATTTCATGTTCACAATACACAAAAAAAATTCTCTGATCTATCTTTTCAAATAATTTTTTTCCTTTTAGAAAACCAATTTAAAAATTTCAATCATCCCCGAATAATTATTATTTATCTTAATTTTAATTTTTCTTGGTTATTTATAGAGGAATAAATGAATTTCAAAAGCTAGTTTTCTTTTCTATGATCCTTTTATCCTTTCTTCTTAACTTAATAATGATTCACATAATTAATGGAGTGGATTTCATGACTCATTATCCTTCTCAAAGATTAAATAAAAAATAATGTGAAAATCATGTCCTTCCAATTTATCATTACTAATATTGTATTCCATTTCAAATTGTACATATTAAAAAGGTAATGTGTTTATAACACACTATAATAAGAAACATTCATCCACACACATTGTCAATGGCTTCATACATTTCATGGTAATTTTTATTTTAATAAAATTTGAATACATGGTATGTGAACCAAAAAAATCATGATAAGTTATTTATTATTTTCACATTAAGAGAATTATATCTACTTTATGACACGAATAAGTTGCATAAATTTTTAAAACAAATTTATTTTTTGTAAGATTTGATATGAAATTACATGTGAAGATAATTTCCATGAACATTAAACTTCAAGTATTCCATCATTCACGTATCCCATCAAACAATATTTACTAATTGATATTATATTATAAATTATTAGTAGTTTTATATGATCAATATGGAATATAAATATCTAATACACCTTAGTGAAATTTAATTTTTTCACATTAATTATATAAAATTATAACGTTAAATATTTGAATAACTGATTCATTCTAGTTCAATGATTATTGAAGGAAAACTACAATATTAAAGTGATTAACATTAATTTTTCTAGTGACAATTAAGAATGCATAAAATTAAAAAGTATGTTATTTTAATATAAAATGGGAACTATTTTTCTCAATTTTATGATAACACATACACAATAATAATATATACTAATTAAATAAATAATATCTTGAATTGAAATATAAATTATTAATAAATATTTTTTAATGTAGATATATAAATAAATATAATTATGCATCAGTGTTACAAAAAAATGAATACATAAAAAATAATAATATTAAAATAAACCATGGAAAAATAACAAATTTTTTACAATTTTGAATTAAAATTTAGTCATAAACATCATAATAATATCAATTATATGACTAAATCATATATTATTTCCATGAACAAAGTTTAACATTGTTTTTTACACATTTATAAATTAAAAAATATAATTTTTTAGTTTTACAATTAAAAAATATCATAACATCAGAGTAATAAAATTTGAAGAATAATATTTTTGTGAAAAAAATATATTTTTATCAATTTCAATGTCTTTTAATTTTTAATTATTCAGATATAAAAAATCGGATATATTTTTTTGTTCAAATATTTAAAATAAAAAATTATAACAATAATAATAATAATATAATAGAGTATATGAATCAAATTTTAGGTAGAGTATAAATGTAATATAATATTCTAGACATGAACAACAAGGGATGAGAACTCATTAAAATTTGATGTAATTTATTTAAAAATATATGGATTTATTTATTAGAAAAATCCTGATATTTTTAATGTTTTGTTTATGATATTTTAGTTTCTTATCATATAAAATAAATTTAAATAAGATTATATTTAAATAAAAAATATTTAAGTACTTTTTTCAATAAGAAATTAAATTTTATTATTATTACAATTGTTTTATAATCCAACATTCTTACTAACTTAATATTATTTTATTAGAAAAGATTATAAGATAATTTGGGTATTATGATACAACAACCGTATTAAAAAATAAAAAAATATATAAACAAAATTCATGAAATTAATTGAAATAAATTATATTTGGTATCAAAATCGAGGTGGAAAAGAGATAAGAGTATAGGAAAATTTTCAATCCAAAATAATCAGACTATTAAACAAATTATTAGAATATGATAGTCAAAAAGAATAAACATTTCTTTCACACATAAGAGTAAAATCTGTAGGGTTTTGTTAGTGATATACACTAAGTAATAATAATTACTAAATAACAACGAAGTCGTATAATTTATAGTGGTTTAGTTAAATACCTAATCCACTCATCTGATACTCTCAAACTCATTGAAAAAAGTAGACATGCACTAGGTATTCTATTTTTAAAGTTAATACCTTGTTACCTTATTTATTTTTTACATCCTTGAGACATACCCAAATGCCTTTATGAGAAAGTAAATAATTGAACTTCGTTTTAAATTATTGGTTTAATGATCCACTTCGAAAATTTAAATATCCAAAACCATATGTATGTGATTTATGATTTCATAATCTTCACATGTTATTCATTTTAAATAGAATATTACAAATGATTGAGTTTTTTTACAACTCTATAAAGATTATAAAGTGATTATAATATATTAGTAAAATATTAAATAAAACAATAATAACTTATGAATATAAACATATGATGTTTCTAGATATTGAACGTAATCTTTTTCCCAATAATGTTCTTGTAAAACATTGATGTCCTAATAAAATGACAATTTGATCTATTCTCATAGAGAATTATAATATGGAAATTGGATGAACATGCTCATGGCTAATTTTGGAATTTTTTTATTCGTCCTAGAATTTTTATAATCAATGTTATCATTCAGAACATACGTTGGTGGAAATCTACAAAAATACCACTGAATATTAATGAACCAAGTTTCTTGATGTATTCAAAAAATGGAAGACAAGTCACCTCTAACACACCAAAAAAACTCACATGTACAAAATAAATAAGAATTCTCAGAAGAAAAATGAATGAAATAACAATTTAATGTTCACCAATATTATTTTACATTCTTCTAAAAATATCATACTCTATAGGATGATTTATAAAAATACATTTATTAATGAAAAAAAGATAAATAAAATATCAAATCCCAAAATAAAAATAGATCCACCAAAAAAAATAATGATTGAACCATTAGGTTCCACTTCCTTCTAGTCTTCATCGAGATTACTCCACTTAGATATGGTCTTTATATGAATTTCTTTAGTTTATCAGTGGCATCTACCCCCTTAACTCCTAATTATGATTAATAGTTCATTTTTTCATAAATCCTACTAGTTATAATTGTTGACATAAGGATATTAATTATATAAAATTTAAAAGGATCGTATATACACCCAAATATAAATATAGGTTCATAACATGGAATGTATCTTAATGAAGTCAAATTGAGACGAAATTATAATACTAGTTTGGTATCATTTAATGCATTTTACTCATGGAAGAACGATCCTAAACCAGATATGTAATCTTAAATAAATTTAAATCAGAAAATCATAGAATACATTCATGGTCATTATATACACCAAAAAAATAAAATGGTGGTGGATAAGGTATAAGTCTCATAGATATAAAATTGATGCAAAAAACCATTACCTTAAGCCTTTAATTTCATGGTACACAATCGAACCAAAATATTAATAAATATAATTTTATTAAAAATATTAAAAATAACCATATAGTTATGTATAATACCATATATAATTTTATTAATACTTTATATTACCATTTTCAACAACTTTATGACAATGATATATTTTGTGTAATATCTCCTTTGTTTTTTAGATATGTTTTGGATTTTTATTCTTAATCATCATACATAGATCAGGATTAAATTATTTAAATAATATAAAACATTATATAAATATCAAATATATATATTAAATATTTATGTATAATAGTATTTAAAATTTATAAATATTAAATTCAATACACTATTGATGAAGATGTTATGTCATACAAGAGCATTAACATTATTTCTGTTTTATTGTGTTATTGAAAGAGATGTATTAAATGAAATATATATATATATATATTAAATTATTATTATTATTTCATATATATCATATATATTTACTAATCTCATACTTCAGACATTCCATGTAATGTGTGAACAAATCACATCGCCTTTAGGGGACGATAGTACACACGTTGAGAAACGAAGTTATCATATTTTAAAAAATGTATAGCATGAAGGAATGTTTTATATAATAATTAAATAAGAATAAATAAATAATATATATAATATATATAATATAAAGAACATAAATTTTATCATTAATAACAACCTTGATAGGTAGAACTGGGAGAATGAACGACATCAGTTCGTGAGGTGGTAGCCTGTAGCACACATGAATGATTATTGTGTATCCCATTTCATGGAGGTTTGTATGATAATATATATAAATCATTAAATAAAAAATATAAATATATTTATTATACATAGTTTATTATATAATTAAATAATAACATTATTTTAAGTGGTTTATAAGGAAATAAAAACAAATTTCTTGTTGAAGGATGTTACATATTTTGTGATTAACTCCATTGGTTTTTACCAAATAGATACCATAGTTAGATTTATGGAAAATTTTATGATTCCAGTTTAATTGGAAGAATTTTTTGAGATATTTTTTTCTAGACAATACAATGTGTCTTGGGAGGTGTGAAGAAGTGAGGGGCGGAATTTTATTTCATAGTGGAGGATGACTGGTATTCTTTTAAATATAAAATGGTAAACATTATTGAGAGGTATCCCATACATCATGTTACTCCAATAATTTTACATTTTCAATAAAATAGGATAATTGGAAGAAATATTTCTATCCAATGGATTTTTGATAATTAAGTTATATTTCCCCTTAAATAAAATTCCAACAACTATATAATATAGTTTTTACCTTAATCACTTAACAAATTTGAATTATCTTCAAAAATATTTTGGGTTAAAAATAAATTTTACATTATTAGAAATTATAAATTTTAATGATAACAAATATGGAATCCATTTTTCCAAAATCTAAAAACAAAAGTGGTATAAATTAATTTAATATTAACACCAAAAAAATGTCTCAATAGTGAGTTTATTTGCTAAAAAATGTTTATATGTTTGAAATGTTTTTATATCAAATTTCAATGTGAAAATTGTTTCAATGAAAAAAATTGGATAAAATTATATAGAATTAATTTAATTACACCTTTAAACAAAATGAAAATAAAATTCAATAATATAAATAAATTATACAAAAAATTAGTTTTGAATTAAAATCATTATTTTTCCTATATTCATCCATAAATGATTTTTTTCATAAACAATATTACTCCTAATATAATTTTGTTATTATTAATTAAAAAAATATTTTTTTTATTTTATAAAATTAAATTTATAAAAAATAATGAAATTAATTTTTTTATTTTTTACAGAATATAGAAATTAGTTTATTTGAGAAAATAGTATTTTCAAATATATCAATACTTTAACAAAAATTATATGTTTTTTATCAATATGTTTTATATATATGGGAGCATTATAAATAATATTTTAAAATTATATATTCTTATCCATACTACTATGTTTAACGATTATGTAATAACTATACCGTATACATAAGTATAATTTTCGGTTGGTGTTTCATAGAATCTAAACATTCTGATTAGCATAAGTGAAGTTGGTGTTGTGTGTAGATTTGTGTACTAGAAAAAATGTTAACTTGGTGTAGCATGAAAAAAATCCAAAATTAGCTCATTCATATTACATGAGGCATATTTAGTGATTCCTAAAATGCCAAATATAAAAAATTTAAAATTAATACCAAAAAAAATATTTCAATAAATCATGGGGTGTCACATAAACCCAATATGAGTTACCATAGTTCAAAACATAACCATGAACCTGATTAAAGTTATCTTGGTTTAGATGATTTAGTTTTAATTGGATGTATATTAGATTGTTTTATAAAATTTAGCATTTACCCGATTTAGAAACCTAGGTTCACAATTTTACAGTTATTTATGCTTATTCTTTTCCATATCTCTATGTATTATGGCTAGGATTTTTAGCTTTGATAATTTTTATTTTCAAAAACTCCTTTTATAAGGTTTGTAGTTATTAATTTGATTTTACATTTCCTCCTTTAATAACATATGGTGAACCCTTTTTTAAAATTATCATTTAAATAAGATATTTATTGCCTACTATTGTTTTCTCATATTCCATTGATCTAAACATTAAGGATATATTAATGAGTGGTTTCCCTACTATGTTTTTTAGCTCACCTATTTTTTAAGAATACATTATATAGATTATGAAAATTTAAATAATATAAGAGAAAAATAAAATGAAATATATTATCATTAGATTATGAAGAAATGATAACAATTACCATAAGATAAGTAACTTATATATCTTATAATAAATGTTTCTAAACATTCTATTCATGGGATTTCATGTATATAGAGAGATTTAATGTTTAAATTGTCGAAATATATATTGGTTTAGTTAGGGATATATCACTTTGTATCAAATATATAATTTAAAGAGAGTGTTTTTACCACTATATCTAGGTGTATTGGTTTGGGACCTCATCAACCATGATTCATTGTGTAAATAACCCTAGAATAAATGATTATTTCACATAATTCATTCATTTTATTTCATTCATGTCATATTAAAAAATACTCCCACTCATCCATGAAAAAATTGTCAATAAATAAAAAATAACATCATCTTTAATGATCAATAATAGATACTCACAAGAAAAAAATTAGTATGGTTTTCTATTACACATGTTATAGAAAACCTAGACCATTAGATTTAATGATTTTTTTTCATATTTATATTAATATAAATGTGGTGATAAATAGTATATTGACCATGTCCTCATTGAAATTAGAATCTCACAACACCTCTTATGTTTTCCCACTTCATTAGGTCTATTTCATATTAAAGGGTTAATCAATATCCTGTCAACCCATCACAGTGGTACCTTTCATTATGGATTTATTTCATTTCATTAATAATATTAATAATAATTTTTAGTTTAATGGAATCCAAATATGGAATGATTTTTATCATCATGTATAATTATATGATTTCATTAGAAATATTTCCTTAACATATATTCCATCAAAAAATACATCTTTAATTTTTATAATCTCACTTATATCAAACATTATGATGAAAAATAATAATAGTTTAAAGATAATAAAACAGAAAAATTAAATTTATATAGTGCATAACATAATATGATTGATTGAATCGTTTTTGTTTTCTTAAATAAGTGTAATAATTCTTCCAAAAAAATTGATGTGAATCTAGTAATTTACAGATTCTTTTGGGTAAACTAAATTCTATGATATACTATGTTGGTAAATGGTTTCATATATATATGATGTTTCAATTGTTAATCAATAAGTCCGTATAGATTCTAATATATCTATCACTATACTCCACATTGAAATGAACATTTAATTTGAAAGTTTGATTCGGTTTGTAATAAATCTTGAAATAATATCATAATTATTATTCATACTATTAGAATAAATCAACCTTGTATTGTATAGAAAATATTGTTATGTCATGTTCAAAAGACACATAACCATTTCTCTGATCTATCTTTTTAAATAATTTTTTCTTTTTAGAGAACCTGTTTTAAAATTTCCACCATCCCTAAATAATTATTATTTATCTTCATTTTAATTTTCTTGGTTACTTATAGAGGAATAATTGAATTTTAAAAGCTATTTTCCCTTTCTATGATCCATTTTTCCATTCTTCTTAACTTCATAATGATTCACATAATTAATGGAGTGGATTTCATGACTCCTTTTCCTTCTCAAATATTAAATAAAAAAATAATGTGAAAATCACATCCTTCCAATTTATAATTAATGATATTGTATTTCATTTCAAACTGTACATATTAAAATGGTAATGAGTTTATAATACACTTTAATAAGAAAAATTCATCCACACACATTGTCAATGACATTATACATTTCATGGTATTTATTATTTCAATGAAATTTGAATACATTGTATGTGAACCAAAAAAATCATGATAAGGTATTTATTATTGTCACATTAAGAGAATTATATCTACATTGTGACTAGCCACCAATAAGTTACATAAATTATTAAAACAAGTTTATTTTTTGTAAGATTTGATATGAAATTACATGTGAAGGTTACTTCCATGAACATAAAACTTTAACTATTCCATCATCCACGTATCCCATCAAGCATTATTTACTAATTGATATTATATTATATATTTTTAATAGTTTTATATGATCAATGTGGAATATAAATATCTAATACACCTTATTGAAATTTAATTTCTTCGCAATAATTAGATAAATTTCTAACATTAAATATTTGAATAACTGATTCATTCTAGTTCAATGATTATTTAAGGAAAACTAGGATGTTAATGTGATTAATATTAATTTTTCTAGTGACAAATAAGAATACGTAAAATTAGAAAATACTTTATTTTAATATAAAATGTGAATTATGTTTCTCCATTACATGATAACACATATAAAATAATAATATATACTAATTAAATAAACAATATCTTGAAATGAAACATTAATTATTTATAAATATTTATTAATTTAGATATATAAATAAATAAAATTATGCATCAGTGTTACCAAAAAATGAATACATAAATAATAATAATACTAAAATAAACCTTGGAAAAATAACAAATTTTTTACACTTTTGAAATAAAATTTAGTCATAAACATCATAATAGTATCAATTATATGACCAAATCATATATTATTTTTATAATAAAAGTCTAAATTTGTTTTTTAGCAATTTATAAATTAATAAATATAATATTTTAGTTTTCCAATTTAAAAACATCATAACATTAGAGTAATAAATTTTCAATAATAATATTTTTGTGAAAAAAATATAGTTTTTTATCAATTTCTATTTCTTTTAATTTTTCATTATTCAAATATAAAAAATCGGATATAATTTTTTATTAAAATATTTAAAATAATAAATGGTAATTATAATGATAATATAATAGATTATATGAATCCAATTTTATATAGAATATAAATGTAATATAATATTCTAGACATGAACAACAAGGGATGAGAACTCATTAAAATATGATTTTTTTTATTTAAAAATATATGAATTCATTTATTATAAAAATCATAATATTTATAAAGTTTTGTTCATGATATTTTAGCTTCTTATCATATATAATAAATTTAAATAAAATTATATTTAAATAAAAAATATTTAAGTAATTTTTTAGATAAGAAATTAAATTTTATTGTTATTAAAATTATTTTATAATCCATCATTATTACTAAATTAATATTATTTAATGAAAATAGATTATACGATAATTTTGTTATTATGATACGACAACTGTATTAAAAAATAAAAAAAGTATAAACATAATTCATGGAATTAATTGAAATAAATTATATTTGGCATCAAAATCGAGATGGAAAAGAGATAAGAGTATAGGACAATTTTCAATCAAAAATAATCAGAGTATTAAACAAATTATTAGAATTTGGTGGTCAAAAAGAATAAACATTTCATTCAAATATAAGGTGAAAATATGGAGGGTTTTTTTACTAATATACACTAAGTAAAAATAATTAGTAAATAACAAAGAAGCTGTATAATTTATAGTGGTTTAGTTAAATACCTAATCCACTCATCTAATACTCTCAAACTCATTGAAAAAAGTGGACATGCACTATGTATTCAATTTTTAGAGTTAATACCTTGTTACCATATTTATTTTTTACATCCTTGAGACATACCCAAATGCCTTTATGAGAATGTAAATAATGGAACTTCATTTCAAATTATTTTTATAATGATCCACTTCTAAAATTTAAATATCCAAGACCATATGTATTTGATTTATGTTTTCATAATCATCACATGTTATTCATTTTAAAGGTTATATAAGAAATGATTGAGTTTTGTTACAACTCTATAAGAATTATAAAGTGATTATAATATATTAGTATAATATTAAATAAAACAATAATAACTTATGAATATAAAAATATGATGTTTCTAGATGTTGAAAGTAATATTTATCCCTATAATGTAGTTATAAAACATTGATGTCCTAATCAAATGAAAATTTTATCTATTCTCATAAAGAATGATAATATGGAAATTGGAAGAACATGATCATGGTAAATTTTAGAATTTTGTTATTTGTCCTAGAACCTTTATAATCAATTTTATCATTCAGAACATACATTAGTGGAAATCTACAAAAATATCACTGAATCTTAATGAACCAACTTTCTTGATGTATTCAAAAAATAGAAGAAAAGTCAACTCGAACACACTGCAAAAATCACATGTAAAAAATAAATAATAATTCTCAGAAGAAAATTGAATGAAATGGCAATGTAATGATCTCCAATATTATTTTACATTGTTCTAAAAATATCATATACTATAGGATGATTTATAAAAATACATTTATTAATGAAATAAAAGATAAATAAAATATCAAATCCTAAACTTAAAATATATCCACCAAAAAAATAATTATTGACCCATTAGGTTCCACTACCTTCAAGTCTTCACCGAGATTACTCCCCTTGAATATGTTATTTATATGAATTTCTTTAGTTTATTGGTGGAATCTACCCCCTTGACTCCAAATTATGATTAATAGTTCATTTTTTCATAAATCATACTAGTTATAATTATTTATCCTCATAAAGAGTAATTATATAATCCTATGAATACTAATAACACATTATAAAAGTTTTGAATTGTCTCATGCACAGTTCCTTTTCATTTACACACTTCCTCTTTGAAGAATCATAAATGTTTCTTCTGATAGGACTGCTTTATATATTATAGTTTGTAGTCTTCGTTTAATCAATTACAATAGTCCACCATCTTCAGATGGTTTTTAAAACTGGATATATCGAAACATTCCTT
The DNA here is from genome assembly GCA_963277665.1 of Viscum album. Classification (NCBI taxonomy): domain Eukaryota; kingdom Viridiplantae; phylum Streptophyta; class Magnoliopsida; order Santalales; family Viscaceae; genus Viscum; species Viscum album. The sequence goes on from OY728147.1 coordinate 1,248,089,247, forward strand.
TTTTAAATTTAAAAAATATATATTTCTTGGATATAATTAACAACATCCCAATTGAGATTTTTTTTATGGATTCTCCACCAAGTACACTATATGTATCCATAATATCCTTCAACTCTCAATCTTCTTTTATAGATGCATAGTTTCCCTATTATTCTCATGGTCATCCCATCCTCATAGATTTGTATAAATTTTGCAACATATCCATGACAAAACCTTATTCAGTATATATTCTGGAATCTAAATTACATCCACCTTTATTATATAAAAATCATTTTTATCTATCAGGTTTTAGATAATGTTATACATCTACTAAATATTATTTATCATAAATTTAAATAATGGATTATTAACTAGGTGGATCTCCTTTTTGGAATCCAAAATTTGTGCTCTATCCTCCTTCCATCATCCATTATCCTACAAAATCCACTTCTACCAAATTAACATCATTCTTATTTTCAATGAATGTGGGAATACTCATCTTTCATTATTGAAAGTGACAATATCTATTTAATCTTCATAATTCCACTAAAATTTATATTTTTTCTATGGAAACACCTTGCAGATGTCGCTCCTCTATGTTTTTTGTATCTCTATAAGAGTCTAAATATATATAAATTTAAATAATGGTTCATATATATAATATAATTTTAAATTTTGTTTAACATTTGACATTCCATAATATCCACATTACCACTTCCAAGTATTCCCTTAATAGAATATCCATGAACATAAAAAACTCCTACAATATTCTAAATATTTTGCCACTCAAGAACCCTAGAATATGTTAATATTTTTGACTAATAATGTAAATAAAAAAATTTCCATGTACCCAGAGTGTTAATTTATTCTATGTGTTTCCTCCTTGGTTATTATTATGTTTCTGGACAAGGGAGTGGTAACTAGTTTCACCTCTCACGTTATCAATTGTTCCATTGAATACATGATGTAGTTAGATTGAGTTATAAAAGATGTTTTGAATTAAATTTCATTAATAGTCCACATACTCAAAATCCTTTTATCAATATTGATATCCTTCATCTCCAATCATGAAAAAAAATTATTTCTCAAAATAGTCCTCCCATTTAATAGTCTAAAAATAACTATTTCATCTAAATAGATATATATATATATATATAATTAAATTTCCATCATGAAACACATTTTGATAATACTAATGATATGAAATTATCAATATTATATCTTTACCCTCTATAAAGGAATTAACCATAAATATCCACCCCTATAGTGCCTTATTCAACCCAAAAATACATTACTTTCTCTTTTAATGATGATACTCAACCTATTTCTCTAAATAAACCCTTCAGTTTCCCTATATAAACCACTTAATATTGGTCTATATTTGTAAATGTGGTTTTAAAATCAAATTTCACAATATGTAATCCTTATTTGGAAACCATACCAAACACCATCAAAGTATTAATCTATTTAACAACCATATCAAAAATATAGGAAAAATATACACATTCCTTTTCTTGAATACCCTTTAACAAAATCCTTTCCTTCTATAATATTATATTAAATGGTTCCTTTATTAATTGATATACCCTAATTTATATTTTATTCTACTCAAATTAGGTTATTAAATTAGATCCAATGTATTCAAACCTTATATGTAACTCATTTCATCAATTATTTCTAGACACCTCTAACTTATTCTATTCATAATTATAGCCTATTCTAGATATTCATGATCTACAAAATCTATGTGATGTATGTAATTCATGTCATATTCATATATCATCACATATTATTTAATTATAATATTCCAATGTGAGTTTCCATGTAATTCATCTCCATTCAAAAATAATTTATATGTAATTTCTACTTTTAGATTTCAATCTCTTACATTGATCATTCATAAGCATTCTATAGGTTCTAGCCTCTACAAAACCATCTTAACATGACTCTCATATGAATTTTGTTAAAGAAAATATGGTGGTTCTTTAACTTTAGTTTACATTCAACATTTCAAAACATCCTAATCCTTTATACTATTAACTATTCAGGGATAGATTTCATATAATACATTTTTATAAAATAAAAAAAATAACATGGTTCTAATATTTATGGAAAATATATTCATTAAGTATAATATTCTACCACTCAAAAAAAATTTGTTTTCTTTTATACTATAGTTGAAATTGAAAGTGTTCATAAAAATAACCAACAAAGTAACATGCTTGAGAATTATCCCCTAAATTTTCCCATTGACTGGAACAACCATGGTCATAGTCTTGTGAACAATATACTTTAAAATTGGAAATTTAAAACTTATTTCTTAACCAAAAAGCTTAAATATGATCATACACATAATAGATATTAATAACTTTTTCACTATAGATACATCTCAATGAAAATATTTTTTTACAAAAAAACATTTCTAATACTATAATTATTCATTATACTCCTCTCTATCTCCCCTTAAATCTAATTTATCATCTCTATGAACATATTTTGTTTCATAGTTATTGATATATTATTCTAAAACTATATTATTTTTCACTAGGAGAACCTATATAATTCGTAGATTATGTATTCTCCATAAATGTCAAACCTAAAACAATTCAGTTTACATATATTTTCATTTTACACTATTTATCCCTATCGAATGATGGTTGTAAATAATTTGGAATTATTGTTTATTAAAATCACCCATGTCTTTTGTATCACATGATAAATGAAGTTAATATAGTACAATGAACCTCCATGAGAACATAATAGTGTAAAAACCTATACTTATGTAAGAACCGTCTATAACATCTGGTCCTCAAAAATATTTTCATCAACATAAAATGAAAATTTCTAATTCATCTCAAGGGTTCATTCATTTCATGTTGTATACATCATTATTCTGTTGATAATAATTTCATTAGTAGAAATTACTCTCATCCATTTATGATTTAATTGACCTAGACCTTCATTCCCCAAATTTTTTGTAGTTTATTTTTTAGCCTGAGTTTCACCTTTCAAAACTAATAAAATGTACAATTTTCTATATTTATATCCATGGTAAAACCTTAATAGAGTCATTTCTAATTGTCTAAGATTCACCCATAAAGGTAATATATAAACCCACAATGTCTATCTATCATACATAAATAATATTCTTCCATAAAATTGGTGTGATTCAGAACCTTAGAAGTTCCAGAACGATTTTTTTCTATATCCAGCTGGAAACATCACCTGTTCCCATGATCTCAATAATTTCATCATACTTAGGGTAATCATTTTACAATCATAGAGAAGTATAATTTATCATACTCCTTCACTCTTATGTAGATCCAATATTATCTCTCTATATTCTATAATACAATACTCAAATGAACTAGAGACAGTCAACATTTCTCATGATCTTAAAAGATTTATCATCCTTAAGGATCATATTACTAAATCATCAGGATGTATAATATCGCATACTCCTTCAATAATATATAGATTTAAACATTTCCCTTTATTATGTAAAACATTAATCAATTTTATTTTACGCACATATTAAAATACCAACCATATCTCCTAATGAAGTATTTTTTATTTCACATCCTGAAGCAGATCTTATACAATTAAATCATCAATCAAAGAAATAAATATTCATAAGGCATTTATTCTCATAATATAAACACATGGGACCACATCAATCCTGGTAACATTATTTTTTTCTTCTTATTTATTTTCATTTCATTTTAATATTACATGTAGTTGAATAACCCATAGAATGCACAATATAGGCATTTCTAGTAGATTTTTCTTATTCCTTTTATTGAATCTCCACATTTATAATTACTTCCCAAAAATCATCGGACATGTGATATATCATACTAATTGAGTTAGTTACTTTTGTAAATATATCATCACATGATTTAAAGAGTAGTGAATTAAATAGAAACCCTTTCCATGAAAATATGACATTTAACTTTACTTATTAAAATATACATTAGATCTAGTTGAAATCATTGAAAAAATTAGTAATAGGATTTCCCTCAAATTTATCATATTGAATTTTTACCAAAATGGAAAAAAATATTTTTTTTATATTTCTGATTAAACAATGTTGAAATGTTAAATATAGTTTCTAAATCCATATTAACCTCATAGATGTTAATTTTTTTTATTTTTGTGAACTGATGTCTAAGTAACCCATAGTTGTTTCTAATCTATTATATAACATTTTTAATTCTTCATCCCTTTCAGTTTTTTTCCAATCAAAAAAACATAAAGATACATATATAGTATAAAATAAATTGTTTTTATCTTCTAGAAAACCATATTTTTAATCTAAAACTTCTCTACCCATAACTTACCCATTTCGAAAGAAATTATATTCAAAATCAAAAAACAACGAAAAATCTGAAACAATTAAAATGGATCTAGAACTACTTACTTGAATTCTCTTATAATACCTATATCATAATTATTATATCACATTGTCCTCAAAATTACCATGGTAGTGTCTTGTTAGAATAAAACCTAGTAATGGTGCCCATATAATACATATTGGGCTAAAAACCTCCCAATCAGAATTTATCCTCTAGAAATTATATTAGAAGAAAAAAGTAAAAAAACCATTTACATTGAAGGAAACCAAGTCCATGAGGTTCTAATGACAGGATAGAAAAGTCACCACAAAAATACATTACAATGAACACCTAGAAAACATAGGAGAAAATTTACATCAAAAGTGTAAAAAACAAAAATAATAAAACAACACAATTATTTTACATGGTCTGTACTGTTTTATATTCAATATGAAGAGAAATTTAAAAACTTTTTTTAAGGAAATATAATTTTATTACATATTAAACTCTTATTAAAAAATGACTAGATCATAAAAATCAATGCAGGAAATATTTTTCTCAACAGGTTCTACCACCTTTTGATCCTCAAATAGAGTATGGCATTTAGAACCGATCTTCATGGTAATCACTTTGCATATAATAATTCATATATTATATTAAAAAAATTGTTAATATTGTAAACTTGAGGAAAACAATTTGAATTTTACGTATATAAAAAACAAAATAAAACTCTTATAATCCATATAAATACTAAAAACACATTAAAATCATCATAATTTAATATTACATGTTTTCTTTTCATCGCTAAAAATAGTCATTCCATACATGGTAAATGTTTATCTGATTGAAAAGATTTTGTTTTCCTTCATTTAGAATTTTCTATATTGGTCGTGTTGATCTAGTTTCTTCACTTAGTTTCAAAAAGTAGACATCTTGAACCAATCCTTTTATAATGTTAAAAGAAGTAAAAATATTATTTAATGGTGTTGAGGTTCCCCAGATGAATAATCATGGATCTAGTGAAAACACACTTTTATTGACCAATTGATTTTATAAAGATTTGGATTAACTTATATTTACATTTAAAAGTATTCATAAGTGAAAAATCACCAACCAAAAATAATAAAACAATCAAAAGAATAAATGATTTGGTTTATTTTAGGATCTTCTAAATAAGAATATTATTTTACAACATTTGTGAAAATTTCGCAATAATTAATACACACAATTATCCCTTTTTAACATATCATATGTTATTCTCATATTTATTACATGGGGAATTGAAACATACGAAATTTGGTTAGATCAAATTCTCAATAATGAAAGACCTAAAAAGTCATCACAGGTTAGATCATAGGAATACAAAAAATCAAGAGCAATGGAGAAATATATTATTTAGAAAAAATTGAAATAATATTAGTATCTGGAATGATATAATAGAATACATTATAGTCTCAAATAGTGAAGCATATAACATGTCATAGGAGTATATAATTTTGAGAGAATAAAAAATATCCCTTGTAGAATAATATAATGTCATAATATATAAATATGGAATAGGATAAATCATAGGAAATCCGAACCTAGTAATGAAATAATTGATACATTATTCTCTAAACCAAGTGGGCTTAGAATAATAACCCATATGCCACATAAGTTGGTGATCCAATCTATATACTCTCTTAGAATTGGCCTACAAGTCATGTACCAAGTTGATATTGAGAAATATATTTTTTATCCTCTTAGGCTTGGGATACTACCCATTTACAAAAATTCCTTCAACTATAACCCATGAATCTTATTGGACATGGTATATAACTTGTGTAAACTCTTAGGATTGGGTTTATAGTTTTATTCCCACTTTTTCATGGAATAATATTTTTTATGCTATTGGGAGTGGACCATATCATGTGTACCCAATTGGAATTGGTCTACAACTCAAGTACAATATTTGGATTGTGCTACTACCTATGTAACCTCAAGATCTCGTGAGATATAAAACATCAACAAATGAATTATATGATGATAAAAGACACCACTCATAAATCATCCATATATAAGTTTTTAAGGAAAAATAATCATTTCCTACATCATAAGGAATCTGTGGAATGAAAAATTGAACTATAAACATTTCGAAATTATATCATCAAAGTTGACCTTTAGAATGTATATGTTTGACACACAAAATTATATCAAAAAAAAATATTATTTCATAAAAACATTTATCATGTGTTTCATGAAAAATAATTTCCATGTAACTATATCCTCTACAGATAATGATTAAAATGTTATAGAAACCAAAAAATTGTTTTTTGAAAATAAACATAACATTTTCAAAAAAAAGAATAATTTATGGACCACATTAAAAATTATATTAAAAATATGAATTGGAAACATCGGAAAAAATTAAATTTAATGATAAACTACAAATAATATATCATCTAAAATTAATAATGGTTATTAAAAGGGGATTCATTCTATAATATAAAATATATTGGTCTAAATGTGTGGAATAGATTTTTAAAATATTTGAAGCAACTTTTTTGATAACCAATATAATAAAATGGTGGAGTAAAAAGTCCCACTAAAAGTTGTTAATGGTAAATACTAATGTGAAATTAATAAAATCATATTTTTATTTAAAAATAACAGTTGAATACGTTAATAAGACTAAACATGTAAATATATTAAAAGCTATCATTATTGAGGATGATATTTTTCCATAAAAACATTGCACTTTTGTAATTGATATATAATAATTTATTTCAAAAAAAATTAACCAATGTGAAAAAATGTAATATATTATGAAATTTCTAACATGATAATTTTTAAAACATAAATGAATGATAATGTGTGAAAAATATTTTAACTTAGGGAACGAATATTTTAATTAAATTAATCCCATAAGGATATCATAATTAATGAAACAAAACATATTTGGAAAGGTTTTTACATGGTAGAAATTTATATCCCGATAATAGAAGATAAAATACCACAAAATAAATTCATATTGTAAAATATGGCCATATTTTATGAAATAAGAACACCAAGATCAATCATTAATCAATGAATGATAATTGAGATAACAAAAAAACATTATATCATTATTATCATTTTATTTTAATTCCCATAAAATGTATAACATGTGATTTATTAATAAATACAATATATATTATTAATATTTAATATAAGATAAATATATGGACACTATATACAGCACAAAAAAATAGAAAACTAGTGAATAAAAAATATATCTCAATTATGGAAAATTCAGATGAAAAAACATTTGCATACAGTCTAGATTCATTTGTGTGTGCACCTACCATCCCCCAAAATCAAATTATATTTATTAAAAACATCATTAATAACTTTTTCCATAATTATTTCAATTTTTATGATTTATTTATAGTAATATGTTTTATATTTATATAATATTTTTTTCTTATGGTTGTTATATTAGCTGGTTTGATGGATTTATCTAAAACATCCTTAATAAATTGAGGGTGATAAAATATTTTGTAAAATAACATCATACTCTAATAGAATTTACATTTTTATATCATATAATATTCCATTATCATAATATTAATAAATTTCTATATATTTTTTCAAAAATGTACAGAAATTATGAAATTTTCCTCGATATGTTCATTTGAAGCAGTTATGTTTACTATGATCATTTATCACATATTGAATTGCCAATATTACCATCATTGAATAGTAATGTGTTTAAAAAATATCATTTTTATATATTAATTAAATTTTTATGTCATTCATGTTCTGTGGTAATTAGAAAAATTGATTATAAATTGTTCCAGGAAAAAGTAATAAGTACGTATGCATAATGACATCTCCCATTTCTGAATATTTTTGGATAATATAAAAAAATTGATATATTATTTTAATAATAAAAATTAGTTATATAAATAATATTTTTGTTAAAAAAATATCATTTTAATGAGATATTTAATGTATAGAAGAAGAAAATAATTTAGAGAGATTGGTTGAGAACATTAACCATCCGTTTGGATCTTTTCTATAGGATAATACGTTAAGGCTCCATTAACTTTTCTTTCAAAAATTAAAAAAAATTATATGATTTTAGTATAGGTTTTAATAGAGTATAGGAAATATTTTGGATAGATATATGAAATTATAATCAGTTGATAAATGTGGTGGAAGTGACCTTATTTTCTGAGTGATCAAAATATAACTATTATGGTCACATATTACATTATTAATGATACAATTAGCATTTGAAAGTTATATTCCATAAAAATATTGAAATACATGAATTTGTGGATATATAAGGTCAATAAATCCTCAAAGAATCATTTTAATTCATGTTTTAAACTTTTGTCAATTATTTTGGTACTATATTTTTAAATTTTACCATTTTTTTTACATTAGTAACTAGTTTTCACCAAGTAATTTATATAATATTAAAATAATAGGTAACCCCTATAAACATATTTGGATTTTATAAACCAAAATAAAAGCTCTAAAAAATATAATTCATCTTCTAAATATGATAATATTTACTTTTAAATCAAAAAAATATAATATTTATAAAAAACTAATCTCTAGAATAATATATTGTTTTACCATTAATTTATATATATATATATATAATTAATTAATAATTAAATTAGTAATAATATATTTCTAAATATGTTGATGAATAAAATAATATAAAATATATAATTTTTATTATTTTTATTTATTATATTACATAACATTCATAATATAATTATTTGAAAATAACCATTTTATAATTCTCAGGGTTGTAAATTTTAATCTGGGTCGTCATAATTTAATTTATAAAAATTAAATTCAATTATTAAAAAATTTGATCATGGTGATCTAAAGTGTGATATTCATTATTTTATAATTAAATTTTATAGGTTTTGAAAAAAATTAATATAAGTGAGTAAATATAGCTTAAAATGTAAAATATTATATAAGTTTACAAATCATAAAACATGGGTTTTAGAAATTTAACATATTATTATTAAATGATTCACTTTTGTTTATAAATATATATTTTATATAATAGATTTTAGAGACAGTTATTTCATTTTTGTATTATGATAATTTCACAAAAGTAAAGGTATTACGAAAATTATTATTTTTACATTATTCAAATAAAAATCATTTTTTAAAAAAATATCACAAAAATTCAACCTATGATTATTTTTACATTATTATTTAAAAAATTGAGTTCATTTTAAATAATTCAAATTAAAATGTATTAAAATATATATTTAATATAAAAAATAACTACTAATAAAAATTTTATAGAAAAATTCCCTTTTATAACATTATTTGTTCTTAATCGTGTTTTGTATGAATTTATAATTGATTATATAATTTTTATATAGTATATGTTTTATTATTAATAAATTAACATCATTATATTCACATAATACATCATCATCCATTTTGGGTGTGCCCTGTTGAGTAAGATAAAAACCAAATATTTATTTAGTGGATGATATTTTCCAAAATAATTAGGTCTTATAATGTACCCCGTTAGATGAAGTGTTTCCTAAAAATATTAATTAATACACACTATTGAAAATATTTATCCATTTCTAAAATATATCTTTGAAAATTTATAATATTTCTAGATTGATATAATCCTTACAAACTTAATAAATATTTCTTTTTCCTTGTGATAGGATTATCCCTAATACTGTGTTTTTTTTCAAAAATTTGAGGGAAGGGTCTTTTGTTATTTAGAAACAAAGTCTAAAATATATAATTTTCATATAAATTCTACTCATAATCATCATTTCATTAATAAACTATCATATTTTTATATTAAATTTGATTTACTTGTCCCACCTATTATTTCCTCTAAGAATGGACAAAAAATGTATTTATAAAATCACATTAAATTTATTTAAATGAAGGACAACAATATTTTCACAAAGAATGTTCCAATAAACGTAAAAATTCAATACAATAACAAATTAATTTTTCTATAATAATCAAATCAATTTTATTCTGATTTAATTCCCCAAGAAAAAATCCAATTTACATTATACAATAATCTAATAATTAATCCAAAAATATATAGTATAGGATTAGTGTTGGTTAATTATAATGATCCTCTCCAATAATTTATATTAGATATTGTTTCTGTTATTATATTGGAATAGAAGGAGTTCTATAGCAAAAAACCTTATTAGACCATTTATTTGGACATCAATTTACATAATTGAAAAACCCCTTGTACTTTAGGGATTGATATATTGGTGATGTAGTGATTTAGACTCTATTACCTTCAATTAAATTAACAAGCCTCTTAATTTATCTTAAAAAATCATGTGATAAATTTCTAATACATACACTCATGATATGTTTTCATGTTCATTTGATACATTCCCTTAGGTTATTTTTATACATTTTCTACCCAAGTAAATTTAATATTCATTCCTTTATCATATTCATCACCAAATATATGATGGAACACCTTCCCAATATTAACTTTTTTTGGAATTTTATATACCCATGATTATTGGGTGACAATAACCATAATATTATCAACAACATTTTAATTCCAGCATGGTTTCCCATTTTCACTATCAACTCATTTTCCATCACATCCATTGTTAACATGGTTTTTCCTCTTTCAATCAATATAAGAATAAAATCATATGTAATAATACTTAACTCGATTACCTTATAAAATGGAAAGATATTAACATACAATGTATAAATCATAAATTTCATATTCTAACTAACAAATAAATTTCATAGTTTCAATATAGGTTATTTTTTGTCTATTTGTTTTTACGTTTTCAAATCATTCATTAAAACGGTAGCCAAATACTTCATGACGATTTTCAAAGAGAATTCGGTTAACCAAATCCAATTCTCTGTGATTGTCTAGACAGTTGTGCAGTATTAGGCCCACTCATCATACATCTAATAAAGATTGATTAAATTCTCAACCATCATTTTTAGGGAAATTTCCCACAGTTACATAAATTCCATGCTTGCATCAAATTTCCATTATACTAACGGGGAAGTAATTTCTAAGATGCTATAAATTCTCTATGTTTCCAAATAATCATTATTTTTACCTATATTTATTATTATCATTTGGTTTCTCAATAATTATCTCTTATCCTAATATAATATAATCTAAAAAAAGTATAAGATAATTATATCTTTCTTTAATAACCATTTAAGCTCTTTATACCCACACTACATGATCTGGTGTGAAAAAATATTAATTAGTCATTGGAGTTAATACAAATTAAGATAAACCAAAAATTATTTTAAGTCATTTAAAAATGTTAAGAATGACATATGATAAATAATATTAAAATCCCAAGAATATATGGTTTATTATTTTTGAGGAACTGCTACACAAGAATATCTTTTATTAAACTTTTTAAAATTACTCCATAACTAAGTCACAATAGACTCATTTATAAAATTCTTAATATCTTTACTCATCCTTAGAACCTGGGGAATGGAAACATAAGAAAAGGGGTGGGATCAAACACTCATTCAGGCAAAATAACTCAAAACTTTCATCATGGGTTAGATCATATTCATATTAGATATAATGACATTATAGAAATATTATATTTAAAATAACATCAAATAGTAAGAGTTTCTTATAATACACATGAGAATGTTCAGCAGCCTGAAGTGTAAAATCACATACATTATTATGGGAGTGTATAAACACTATAAAATGAAACATGATCCATGATAGAATAATATAGTCAAATGAAATATAATTATGGAATAACTGAAACCATGGGTAATCATAACCTAATAAGGAAAGAAGTACTATATAATCCTTATAAAATAGTTGTCCTGGTTTTAAATATCGTGTACCATCATCCTCTAGGGATACAACATGTGTAGCTTATTGAGATTAAGATATTAAATTTATAAAATCATAGGATTGGTATACGACACAAGTACCCTCTTTGTCTTAATATATAACTTGTATACCCTACATGACATAGCATGCATACCGTGTACCCATTTAGGAATAGGATACCCCTATAACCTATATGGACTTGATCTAAACCCCATATACCATCTTGAGTTCATGAGATATAAATCATGCATCGCATCATAAAGATCCAAAAAAATATGTTTTATATCATTTATAGACGGTATAACAAAAATTTACCTCAAAAAAGTAAATACTTAGTTCCCAAATTAAATCATCTCAGAATAATATTCAATAACAATATATAAATGGTGGTTTAGAAAATATTATTTCTATAGATATTGATAAATTATATATAAAGAGGAAAATGATAGTGAAACTGTAAAGAGTATGTATAAAACCATTTTAACATTTTCATAATAAAATATCATAAAAAGTGCATTCAAACGTCATTTCCAAAAATCTGAAGTGAAAAAATGGAAAAAAATCACTTTTAAAAAAGAAACAATTATAATATATCCTTGAAAATAAATTATGGTTATAAAAATCAAATTTGGAGTGGAAGAGAGAACATCTGATTTTAGAAAGATGATAGTCCTATTAAATTTTTTTAAATTCCTATGTTGAAATATGATATCATAAACAGATGTAGTGAACCTTCTATTGGAATTATAGTGATGAAAAATATTAAGATAACAATATTAAATTAACTTTATTATTTTAAAATACATATGAATTTTTTTCGGGAAATGAACAAGGTAATGTGGGGATATTTATCTTTGAATGATATGATATTTTTTCTTAAAATTGTGGAAATTTTAAGAAAATAAAATTAATCAAAATAAAATTGTTGAGTAAAAAATGTAATTTTAGAAAGTGATAAATGAGAAAATATATTATAAAAACAAATGATATTATTTTATAAAATATATAATAATTCTGGTGAAGGAATAATATTTTGACTTAATGAAATAAAATTTGAGTTTAGAAGAACCCTTATAATTCATGATGTAAGAGACACATAAAAAAAAATTAGGTGAGAGAAATCTAAATTTCAAAAAAAGATAAAAAAAAGAATACAACCAACAAGAAAAATATTACCAACTTATTTTAAATAAGATCAAAAGAAAAATCATAACTCAGTGAATGTAAATATAGTTAAAAAAGATACTTATGTCATCATTATCATTAAAATTAAATTCATATAAAAGGTATAATATGTGATCGAATTTTAAATATAATATATTTTATAAAAATTTATAACCAAATGAATCGATGTAAAATTTATAATCCACAGAAGTAAAAAAATTATAGGATGTGTATCATGTCTCAATAAATAAGGATTATGGTCTATAATTTCTTACCTCATATCATGATTCATTTTGCGCATGAACCTAAATTCCTAAATTATTTAACTAATATTAATAAAAACATTGTTTATAACACTTTTTATAAATATTTCATCTATAAGGGTATATTTATAGTCATGTGTAATTTATTTAAAAAATTGATTTCACCAATAATAGTTACTCAAGGTGGTTTATTCGATACCTATGAAACATCATTAGTATATTGGCCATGGAAAAATGCATTGTAAATTTTATTTTTAATAAAAAAAATTATATATTCATTTCATACATTATTCCCCTTCTAAAAAGTTGATATTGTTTGATGGGTTTTCTCAAAATGGACTCAAATTAAGAAATGTGCCTCTATATATTCATTTAAGGAGCATTAGTTTACTATGACCCTTTATCACTTCTATAATATTAAAAATTAAATTTATATAAAAGAAACTGTGAGATAAGTATAATTTTAATACATTAAATATATTTTTTTATTCATCCATGTATGGGGGTAGTTAAATAATAGAACATGAAGTTTGTGTATATGGTATTCCACCTGTATGGATGACAACTTATTCTTTGTTCAAATGGTATATATGGAGGAACAAAACTGATATATATTCATTGAAAATGAATTAAGTATATAAAAATACTTATTTTCTAAAAACTAATGGAATGAATATATTTAAGGGGTAGAAGATGAAATTAATTAATAAATATTGGTTGTGAAAATAATCTCTATCGTTGAATGTTCTCTGAAGGGTAACAACTTATAGCTCAATTACATGGTATTTTTAAAATTAAAAGGATTATATAATGTGGGGAGAGGTTTTTTATATAATATGGTAGATTTTTTATAGATATAATGTATCTCCATGAACTCAGAAGCCCAAAATCTGTGTTTTATTTTATTACATCACTGTGTTTACAAAGAAACAAAGACTAAAGGATTGAACAATTTAGCATTTTAGGAAAAAAATTACAAAACATTATACAAATAATACATTGTCAAAAAAATATATCATAACATAATTAAAATATTAGAATAAATGAATCTTATTCATAGTATTCCTCTTTATCATAGGGATAAATGAAACATAATAAGAGTGTTTTAAAATGATCAATAATGGTAAGTAAAAGAGAACCAATAATTTATTAATGATAATAAATTAATATGGAAAGTTAAATAATTTATAACACCTTCCATTAAAATAAATGCATAAGTAAGAATCAATTTGTTAAGGTAAATAACAGAAACACATTATAGTTAATCAATAAATTGATAATGAAAATAATCTATATATTATATCATAAGAAAATCTCATGGATAATTAAAGTAATAAAAAAAATATATATGAAAAAAAATTCATAATTATTGAAGTCGTGTATAAGGAACATGAAAAAATATATAATAAACACCATTCACAGGGATGTTTTAAACCATATATATAAACATGTTTAATTATTCAAAACTATTTTCCTCATGACAACCTTCGATGAATCGAGTAGATATATAATGTTTGGGGCCCATCAGGCATTTCTAGTGTGAATAATTCCACATATCAAGTAATCACTTTAATTAATAGCTAATATGAATAATTAAATGTTTGTATTGAATAAATAATGTTGATATTAAAATAATTCCCCACTATAGGAAAAGTAAAAATAACATTTCTTGATGTTTATGGATGTAAATACTATTGAAATATCATTAAAAATTTATTGTTGAAAGTAATCTTTAAACATTCCAAAGTGTCTCATATCACATTAAAACTATTGAATTGAGATTCCCATGAAGAAATAACATTTATTTAAAACCTATAATATCCTAAAAATATGGTTATTTATGATATTACATGTCAATGGGCAGTATATATACAATATAAATTAAATTATATTTATAATATTACAATATACCTCAACAAAATGAAATTAAGAAGAAATCACTTACATTGAATTTCCTTTTTGGATTAAAACAATTTTATTATTTTATAAAAGTGTTAATCTTGTTATTAAATTATAAAAAAAATTCCATAATCTTATTTATAATATCATATATTAACTTCTCATAATATCTCATTATTGTTTGTTAAAAATCTTCCCTTATTTCCACTATTTTGGTTGTTAATTGTCTAGTTTTATGAGTTTGTTTTGACTTGTTACTTGTATTTACAATTATTTAGATCATGATTTTATCATCTAAATAATTTAAAACATGATTAAAATAACATATATATTCATTGTATATTTATTTATTATAATTCATAAAATTTGGAGATAGGAAAGGAAATGCATCATTCATGGAGGCAGTACATTGTATATTATCATGAACACGACTTCCTTTTATTTTTCATATTAAAATAATAAAATTTTAATAATATATATGTATATTATAATTTAATTATTTTATTTATTTCATATATTTCATATATTTTTATTCAGACCATTCTTTATATGTTTTTTGTATAGTCTGAACGAATCACATCACTTTGAGATGGCAGTAGTCCACCCCTCCACAAATGATGTTATCGTAGTTACAAAAAATAGAAATCATGAAGATATTTGTAATATAAGAATTAATAAATATTGAAGAAAAGATAAATTTAATGTATATATATATATATATATCATATAAAATCATTTTTTCCATCATAATTCTCTTCTATGAGAGTGGTAAAGGAAAAACGAACAACAATGTTTTGAGTGGTGGAAGTTCATCGTTCATTCACTATATGTATGTTACCAATTTTAGGGAATATTATGTAGATTTAGGGTAAAAAATAATATAAAAATATGTTAGTATATTTATGATACTATTATTTTTAAATAATCAATTAATAATATGAAATTAAGAGGTGGAGAAACAAATAAAACATAAGTTTACATTGAATAATGTTAACTCTTATTCAGGCATCTCCTTTTTTATTATACCAAAATACTTCCTTGGTCAGATTTATTCCAAATGTTAGGATTATATAACAGGGGGATTAAATTTGGGAGATTATTTTAATAGGTTATGGTAGTGTTAGAAGCCTCAAAGTAGTGTTAGGATGTGATGGAGGAGGTGCCCTATTATAAATGTGGTGATAGGTACTTTTGGAAACTTTCAAAATATAAAATTATTATAAATTAGTTTTCAAACAAAAATTTCTTAAAATTCAGTTATTTATAATCTAATATTATTATGGGTGTAAATAATTTCAAAAAAATTAGACATGTTTAATTCTCATTATTACCCATGGATTTTTTATTTAATCCTTCGTTAAACCCTTTAACTCTTAAATTTACAACTTGTTTATTATTCTTTATGGGTTAATATTATTACTATAAGATGAAAAAAGGACATTAAATGAGTAGTTTATAAAAATTTAAACATTACCCATTAATTTGGATAAAGTATATATTTTTTTGGAATTTATATCATTTAATAAAATTTTATTTACTTTAAAATATAATTCATTTTAAATATTACACTATTCATTTGTCGAATGTTTAGAAAAGATCAATACACAATAAATCATTGAAACATAACCTCTAATAAATATATAATATGTCTATCTATTCTATAAAAATTATATATGAAATTAATTATATATAATTATATTTACTATAATATTTTTATTAAAAAAAAATTTGATATAAAAATTAATTAAATGGTTATTATATCATTATTGTGCAAGAATTTATTTTAATTAATTTTAAAAATTAAAAAAAATCATATTGATTAAAATAAAAAATTTAACTTTCAATGTACTTTCTAAACTTCAATGTGTCTTCGGAATACCCTTATATAAAAAATATATCACTTATTAAAAATATGAGCGTGCTATATCGGACTTTGCTTAGAATAAAATAAGAAAAAATGATTAGTTTTTTCTAAGTGGCACCCAGAAGAACTAAATTTGGACCAAGGATTAATTATATCTAAACTAAATCATATTATAAAATTACTACATGTTTTATGACAATTTTATAATACTTAAAATATTACTTTTTCCGCTAATTAACTGATTTATCATTAACTATGGTAATTAAAAAATATTAATGTTACTATTAATGTTTTCCATAAATAAAAGGGAACTATTTAAAAAAACATGACCATATAGTTCCAAATATGGAATCCATTTTTAAAAATTCTAAACACTAAATTGAATAAAATTAATTTTAAATTAATCTAGTTCATAGAATGAGAAAAGTTTTTTTAATGTGAAAATGTTGAAAAGATTGAAATATTTTTATATCCAAATTCATATTGCAATTAATTAAATCGAAATAAATTATATTAAATGATATAAAATAAATCTATTTTTACTCTATGAATTATAAAAAATTTAATTTAACACACTAAATTATTTACATGAAAATTATATTTTAAATTAAAATGAAATATTTTATCATTATTCATCGAAATATGAAACATAACAAAAAACTACCCAAAATTTGACTAACATAAAATTTTATATTATTATTTTCAATAATAATTTTAATTTATCAAATAAAATATATTAATGTTTTAATAATATGATTTAAACAAAGATCTCCATTAAAATGTGTAAAATAGAATTTCTAAAAATATTAATCTTTTATTTGTGATATTGTGTTTGTTATTATCTTATTTCAATCAATGTTGTTGGATGAATGTAACATTATTTTATTAGATATACAAAATACTAATTAACTATATAAATTCATTATAAGTTTTCTAATCCAATTGACTATGATAAACATGAATGAATTGTGTTTTCTTTCACTATGGTGTTGTGTGTGTTATATGCTACCATCAAATTTTAATTTATTATAAAAGAAATATATGGTAAATTATTGGTGTGATACATTATTACCTCCTACAAAAACCTCTTCTGCAATATTTTAGGGGTGTATCCTTCTAAAAATTAAATTGGTAGATCACCTTTATATAATCCTCTAGTTTCCATGTTGATTCCTCCATTTTGTGATTACTCCATAGTACCATTTCCATAAGAGTCATATGATTCTTCAATACCTTCTCTTTAGAATCAAGAATCTTGATGGGTTCATCACAGTATGAATGTTATGATTCTAACTCTATTTATTTCGAGGTCAGCTGATGTTTTGGGTTTGGAATATACTTCGTTAGTAATGATATATGAAATACATCATGTACTTTTGAGAGATTTGGAGTAATATCTAAATGATAAGAAACAACTCCATAAATTTGCATGAATCTAAAATGTTCTGATGTAATTGGGTCCAAATTTCCCTTTTTAAGAAAAATTATAGCACTCTTCAATGGAGATACATTCAATAAAACATTATCTCTCACTATGAACTCTAAATCATTCCTCCAATTATTGGCCTAACAATTAATCCTAACTTAAGACGGTTTAATATGATCCTAAATAGAGTTTATCTTATTCAATATAATAGTTTAATTATTTAGGAATATGATCTTCAAATAAAAAACATCATATTATTATGTCGGAGTGTGAAACCTCTTTAAATATAATGATTTATATGGATCCATTTGAATAATTAGACGTAAACAATTATTACAGGAAAACAATGCTAAAGGAAGGTATTGTTCCCACATATCATTAAAGTCGAGTGAGAATGAACTCAACATGTCTTACATTGGTTGAATTGTTCTTTCCTAATGTCCATCTGTTTAAGGATGGTAGGAAGTTCTCAAAAGAATCTCAATATTAAGATCCTTATGAAGAATCTTCTAGAATTTTGTGGTATAGTGTGGATCTCGATCAGTATAAGTTGTTAGAGGTGTTCTATGAAGTCTTTTAACTTCATAAATATAGCTCCTTGTGAGGAAATCAAGAGGTATGTCTTTTCTTATAGAATGTAAATTTTTATGTTTGGTTGGTAGACCAGTGATAACTATAATTTCATTATTCTTTCAATGAGTATTTGGTACTCCCATGAAAAATTTAATAGTAATTTCATCCCTTCTCAAAACAAGAATTGAAAGTGGTGGGATGCCTCCAATAAGATTCTTCCTTAGATCTTTCACTTGTTTACAAACAAAAAATCTAGAAACATAATCAAAAATTTACCTCTTCGTGTTGTCACTCAAATTTTTTTCCATCAAGTCCCTATACATCTTTTTTGTACTAGGTTGTATATAAAAATTTGAGCTTTGAAAATTTTCCATCAAATCCCTTTTTATATCTGTTTAAAATGTAACACATATCCTTTTTTCACATATTAGTACACCATCTTCACAAAGAAATTAATCCAAAATTTACTTCATTCACACCATTAATTTTCTTCTAAAGTTTCTCATCATGAGATTGAGAATTCGGTATCTTCCCTAGTAAATATGGTTTTTGAATCATTTGAAAAGTTACTGATGTCTCTCCTTCCATAAAATTATGATATATATATTTACTATATCCATAAACCCATGATTTTTTTCAATCCTCATTTGGGTTGTAAATCTATGATCTATCAAACTAAATGTATCTACAACTTTATTTTCTTTTCATGGGTGGTAGTGTATCTAGAAATCATAATCCTTGAGTAGCTTGAGCCACCTTCTTTCTCTCATATTGATTTCTTTATGTGAGAATATTTATTTCAAACTTTTATGATATATATATATATATCTAAAAAATTTCACCATAGAGATAATGGATATATATTTTACAAAGGATGATTACATCAACTAGATCAAGATCACATGATGAATAGTTTTTCCCACGAGATGTTAATTTCATTATTGCATATGCAACAACATTATCATTTTACATTAAGAAAAACCCTTGTCCCTTATTTAATGCATCACTATGTATTAAAAATCCCTCACTTACAAATTTTATAGAAAAAATCAGGTCATTGACTAATATTATCTCTAGTTTATCAAATAATTCAACACATTCCCTTATCCAAACAACCTTAACCACATTATGTATATTCTTTCGAAATGGTTTACTGAGTTAGGAAAATTCTAACAAACCATAAATAATAACCTACCAAACTAATGAAACTGTGTACCTCAGTTATGTTTTTGGGTGTAGGATATTATTTAATATCATTTTTTGTTATATGATCAACTAATATTCCATCATTTGAGATAATATATCCAAGAAAAAGAACAACATGAATCTAGAAATCGCATTCAAAAAATTTATCATATAACACCTACCATCTAAGAGTTGTATGATTGATCTATAGGTTATTATTATGGTCCTAATATCATTTACAATACATAAGAATGTCATCAAGTAATACCCAAATAATAATAAATATATTTCTTGAGTAAACTATTAATTATTTCTATACAAATAGTGGGTGTATTAGTCAATCCCAATGGAAGTACTGTAAACTCATATTGTCCATACCTCATCCAATAATGTTTCTTCAAAATTTATTTCTTCTCTACCCACAATTAGTGATAATGAGAAAAAAGATCCATCTCATAAAATTATTGGGTTCCATGAAGATTATCAACAAATTCATGAGTGCGAGGAATATGATAATTCTTCTTTATTTTAATAGCATTTACTTCCCTATAATCAAAGAAAAATTTAATTGATCTATATTTATTCTTAAAAAAGAATATGGGGTCCCCTAGTGAATCACTATGGAATATAAATCACATATTACCCTAATACTCTCTTTCTTTCTTCAACTCTAGTAATTCTATGGGGGTTATTCTATAGGGATTGTTAGATATTTTCCTTTTATCAAGGATTAAATCAATCAAAAATTAAACTTCACAGACTAGGGTATTTCTAGGTATTTCCTCAGTAAATACATCAATGTATTCTATAATAACATGTAAATCATCAAGTTTAATAATACCTTATCCATCGATTGATTTTGTAGGATCATATTCCCCCAATAATTTCATTTAGTAGAGCTACTGGGGGTGGATATAAATGGGAATCATGTAAGGAATCTTATTTTATAAAGATATGAAATTCTAAATATTACCCACAAATCGCGAGGAATTTCTCCTTGAGTTTATAAAGATGAGACCTACTCTCTTTTATGGTCAAGAGGATCATCTTAAAGAAGGAGAGTTGATGTAGAGAATCAAAAGAAACATCCGTTTTATTGAGTTTTTTGAGACTAAAGGTGAAGTTTTTTACCTTTATTTTTGAAGGTCCGACCTGTTAGTGGTGGAATTTGGTATCTTGAACCAAGCCTTGGGAATATCATACATGGGAGTTCTTCATGTCTTAGTTAATCTAATAGTATTTATCTGGGACAAAAAGTGTGAGTAAGGGGGTAGAGATGTGTTGTCTACAGTAAGATTATAGATCGTTTTTTGATTTCATTAGTTGTTTTATGGATCTTGTTCCCTTCCATCCAGACTGGGCTATGGTTGATTCCTTGAAGGACTGGCATACTTATTGTGGGTTTTATTTTTACCAATAGTTGTAGGTGTCGGAATTTGTTATAACCACTATTACTAATATGTGGAGGTGAGTTATTCATGATGAATCTATGTTAGTATGAGTGCTTGAGGTAGTAAAACTTCATCCAATATCCGGAAGTGGTTAGGGTAATTCCACAAAGGGTACAAGATAGTTGAAGGAAGTTGGGGGTGTTGGTAGGGGAATTAAAAGACCTCATGATATTTCGTCAGCTTCTTCTAATAACGGGGTCATGGTGGGACATCAGAATGGAAATCCAAATCATAATTATCAATCATTCTCGAGTCCTCTAAATACATGTTGTTTCTATTAATTCTTATGTCACTTTAAATGGTTTTATCAAGGGGTTTCCAAGAATCATCATACAGCTAGATCCACCCCTTCAAAAGACATCCCATCCTGGTTTTAGGAGTAGGGTTACATTTTTCCCTCCTTTTAAATTCCTATTAATTGTAATGCATCTCTTGTTGTTTTGGTTGTGTAAAATGGTGTTTTTAAGTATTGTATCTTATTTATATTGTAAAATTGGATGTTCTAGATCTCTTTAGAAATCTTTATTTAATGAATGTGTTTGTTTTTAAATTCAATAATTATGCCATCTTGAGTGGAGGTGTGTTTTGTTTTGTTTATAGTTATTGCAACCTCTCACTTGGGGTGAAATAGAATTGTGCAAGGGAATCTTTTAAATCCCAATCTTAGTGAAAGTACCTTGTTAGAGCGATCTGATTATTGTATTGTTCTATGTTCCTTCTGTTCTATATGGTATGCTTTGTAGAATTTCTTGACGCCAAGATAAGGTGTTATTCATGGAGATTATCATCTCCTATCTTTGAGGTAGTGGATGATTCTAGAAATCAAGGGTCCATTCATAGGCCCCAAAGTGAAACTTTCTCCAAGTAAAGAATCACTAAGGTGTGGAGGACCTTGTTCTAACATTTTTCATTAGTGTTGTAATGGGGGTAGTTTATGTTTATTTTTATAGTTCCTTCATCTTTTATGGTCTTGTTTTGATGAGAAATCTGTAAATTACTCATTTACTCGTTGTGGTCCTTAGAATTTTGAAGGACCCTATTTTCTTTTAAGCATCATGGTTGTCTCATTTTCTTGAAATTATAGTGGTTGTTCCATTTCACATGTAAATATATGACTTGTTGCCACTTTGTTTCCAATATCTTTCATTGTAACCCCCTTATGGGGGGTGATATATATAGAAAGTTCTCATGTTATTTTGTGTTAAGTTTTCTATGTGACTCTATGTTGGTTGATTTAAAGGAGATCGTTCATAATGGTGGGGATCCCCACTATAGGTCTTGATGGGTTTTCAAATATATTTTATTGGAGATAGTTGGTTTCTAGGGGTGGGGAGCCTATTCTGGCCTCCCATGTAGGTAATTCAATTTAGTTTCTGGTGTTGAAATGGAAATGGGTGGTTTCAATTGGAGTTATCTAATTCTAATATTTTCCTTCAGATTAAATATTGTATTTTTTAGGATTATTCCCATGGTATTATTTGAGGTAAATTTTTAGAACGTGTAGCTCGAGTTTTCACTCATTTTTCAAGAAGTGGCTTGGGTTCATTATTTAATTTTAGAAAAAAGGCATGAGTTTTGTTTTGTGACAGTTGAGGTATTATCTGTTTGAGAGGATGGATCATGTGGTTGTGGAAATCATTTGACTTTAATATATCAACTGAATATTTTGTGTCTTTTTAGTGGAAAGAATATATAATGATGGGGAGAATTTTCACACTTGAATTTTTATTTTCATCTGTTATTTATGTTCATTTTTTGGATCTTGGTTTTCCTCTTGAGTTGTGGGTGTTTTGGATTTAAATATTATGGTATTATTTTGTTTTTAATTGGTTTCACAATTACCCTTGGGTTTCTCGATGATTTTTTTGTTGAAATAATAGGGATTTTGGGCTTGATAGTGGGTGGTTCATAGTTGGACCATTCATAAGGGAAATTGTGCACCCTTTCCCAAGAAACAATGTGGCCGATTTCATTTTGTTTGGATAGTGGAAACTACATGGTTGTCACAGAGTTTGTTAAATCATGTGAGATAAATTTGAATCTTATTCATCTTGGACATTCAAAGAAGCACATTTTCTACAAGGTTTAGATAATTGTCCGGGCTATATTTTCAACCTATCTAGGTCATTAAAATTTTGAATTTTCTTTTCAACCCTATGTGGGATTTAACCCCCAAAATGAACCATTTCCTCTCTCTTAGTTTATGATACCTAAATGGGGATTATCCCTTTTCCTTCAAGTATCTTTCTTCCTCCCAAGGATTGGATCTTGGGTTTTTTTTCAGGATTTTGGGTAAATATTCAAGGTAATCTTGATCTATATTCATTATCTTCCTCTTTAGTCCATTTTATCCTGATTTACATCTTCTCCCTTGGTCATGTGGATCTGGGAATCCTTTTATGTGTTTAATTCAGGGTATTTTTATGGTTAAGGGTCTTTATAGTTGTTCATAATTATTTTACCTTTGTGAGTTTGTTTTGGGTGGGCGTTGTTGAAGAATCATGACATTGAGGTAAGTTTCCCTGTCCACTTATCCTTTAAATTTAATAATTGTTGATTTATTTATTTTAACACTTCTATTGTATGTTAATTATTGATGTGTGATTTTTTTGAAAAAAAAATAAATGAGAATGAGGTGGTTTTCATAACTATTTTGAAATATATGGAATTATATTGTTGAGTTAAGCAAACCAAGTGTTTGATAAAATGTATGGTTTTCTTTTGTAAGTGATATATGGTTTTTAAATCATGGTGTGTCTTTCTAAATATATTTTTGACATATAAAATGGTTTTTTTGAATTTCTTAAATGGAATTCCTAATGGTTTTCTACTTCAAAGTGGTGTGTGTTTTGTTCTTTTGAAATGTGTTGACATGAGATGATTGTGTGTGAACCGTTTTTTCATTTTTATGAAAGTGTATTTGGATTCAAAATATGGTGTGAATTCTTAAAAGGAATTTTTAACCTGATCATTGAAGCTGATCCAAAACAAAAAATAATAAATGATGAAGCTTTTTGGTCACATGGAGGCATTTTGGTCAACATGTTCAGTTTAGGTCCTATTGTGAAGCTTTTTGTATTATTAGTTCTTGTATAAATGATGATTAGTTTTTGTTATTCTATATGTTTTTTTATTATTTATTTTTTTATTATTTATTTTTTTATTTATTTATTTTATATTAGGATAAATTTTTCCCTCTATTTTCTATTGATACATACGGACTAATTTCCAGCCTAGGAGGATCTAGAACGCCTCCTGGGACTTGTAGTGAATTAGCATAGGTGACTGGTTATGGGTCTAACCGGGTTGGTTTGTGACATAAAAAATAGAAATTAATTATAACAATATGAATTTATCTGAACTAACAAGACCTCCATTAACATAATTTAACCCTTCCCAACCTAACCCGATCAGATGCGAACTGAACTAACAAAACATATCCTAACTCAAACCCAACATAACTGAAGTATATAAAATAATCTATACCAAATCATTCCAAATAAAAATGCACCATATTGAAATCCACTAATTAAAAGATAACAAAAATTAATCTAGTATTTCCTATGTTAACTAAAAAATATCCAGAAATAAATTAAACAAATCCCAATAAAAATAAACAAAATATAATATAACAATGAGAAAATAAGTCAAATGGGGAAAACCAAAATAAGTTTGATCAATAATTACTTAAACCAAATATAAAAATAAATAAATAAAAGTGATATTAACTTAAATAAAAAAATTTATAAATCCTAATGTAGCCAAAACAACATTAAAATGAACTAGAAAATCTATAACTAACTAGAGGATAACTATTATAAATTCAACTGATATAACTTGAATAGAATTAAAATAGACTGGAAAATTATATACTAGTTGAAAAATAATGAAACAAATTTGATTTTACATAAAGTATACTAAACTAAAATAAACCTAATAAATCAAAACAATAAAAAATGAAAAAATATTAATCTTGTATAACTAAATAAAACTAACCCAAATTGAACCAAAACTAACACAAATAGACTGAATCTAAGATAAATATACTAAAAATAAAAAAAATGAAGTAGATGATTAAACATGACTATGAATTGAATAAAAATTTCAAAATATAGCCATTTGTAAATGAAAAAAAAATATAATTGAATGGAATAAAACCAAATAAAATAGATCTAAAAAACCAAAACCAACCTGAAATGATACAATTAAAAATTACCAAAATAAAGACAGATTAATTAATTCATAACAGGCAAAAATTATTAAGAATTAAATATTTACTGATAATCCAAAAAAATATAGATTGGGTTGAATATAACATAATTGAAAAAAAAAACTATTTAAATAAATTCAGACTGAGAAAAAAATATTTGATATTACAGTTAGGCTCTATAGTGGATAATGGATAATTATTAAGGTTCCATAAACTTCAAATTCACTGATTGGTCCATTGTGTATAATATTTATTTAAAAAATATATGCATCTATTTAATAACTATTATGTAAAAACCTTACACATCCTTGTAAAAACACTTCTAAAATTATAATGTCTATCCATATTCATTGAATATATATTTATATATAATAATGTAGTTTATAATTTTCATGAATTTCATGTCAGGTGTCATATCATATAATATCCCATTATTAAAATCTACAGTTAATACATGTAAAATCCAATTCACTCAAAGGGAACCCTTATGTATGATATATCCTCCCTTGGATACCATTTTTTATCTTTAAAAACCCCGTTATGTATGGATTACTTTATATAAATAATGCATCCTGTATATAAACCATATGCATCCCATATAAAATATTTACACATCCCCTATAAAAAAACTTATGAATCCCATATACAAACCATACATATTTCATTTAAAACTGATTCACGTCTCTTATAAAAAATTACACACAAAAAAACATAGGCACTACCCTAAAAAATAATTATGAATGTGTCCCTGCAATTTCATAATAAAAACTAAATATTCTAAAAAATAAGACCAAAAAATATAAATATTAATGAATATTGAGGGATTTAGTTGTTATAATGAAATAAAAAATAAATAAATCATGTCAGATTTTTTGGTGAGGTTTTATATTATATAATTTGTGTGTCTCGATGGAATTTTGAGGACTCTTAATTCAAATTGGGTTCCAAACATTACGTCATAAGTGTAAAAGGAAGTTTATTATTTATTTACAGAAAAAAATTATTTTTTGGTGATCGTATATGAAAAAGGTATAATTATATGGGTTTTTAAGTTCTATTTGGTGGAGCTTTATGTTCCTTCTATCATGATATTTAATCCATGTGAACTAAGCTACTCATATTCTTGATTCTCCTAGTATTCAACAATTAATATTATTTGAGAACCTATTGATAGTATTTTATGTGTTAATGTGATGGAGGACTAATTAAATGTTGATGAAATATATTTTATTAGTAATTGATTATGATACCATGAGAATTTTAGTAGCATGTTTTGTTCATCGATAATGACCTGAGGAAAGTGATTCTAAATTTTTATTTATCCATGTTTGGTATATTTGTATAGTGTGTTTCATGTTAGGATCAGTAAGAGAATATAATTTTATGAGTTTAACTAGAAATAAGATAATTAATGGGAAATTTTTGAAATATGAAAAAAGAAATTACCATAAAATATAAATTACATAAAAATGGTAAATGTGGTAAATCATGGGGTAATGATACTGACAATATAAAAATATTTAAATGAATATATAATATGAAGTGTACTAAATAAATAGTAAGGATGTTTAATTGGACCAAATTTATCAAATAAGAATAAATACATATCATACCAATCCAAATTTACATGAATTGAATGTTACATGACTGAATTGAAAAGATAAAAATAAATTTAAAAAAATAACCATAATTATATTTACCCATAAAAAGTGTGATTGATTGAAAAAACATAATCCAATACAAATTTAACTAAATTAAAATAACCCAAATTTAAACTACCTAAATTAATTTATAATAGAATGAAATAAAACTTGGCCAAGTGTGAACATATATAATAGAACAAAAATGAGCCTAAATAAACAAAAATAAAGGTAATTTAATCTCATTTATCCTACCACGGAAAAAAATCCAAAAATAAATTATAATAAAATAATTCAATATAAACTAAATTTATGTATTTTATACCCACAATAATAATATAACTCAATATATAACTATGAAAATTCTAGCCGGCATGAACACCCCCTAAACACTAGTTTTACACAAAATAAAGGCCGGGTTTTTTTTAAAACAATTGAACCTACCATTGGTATAGTAATGATAGTTTTATATTA
The DNA here is from genome assembly GCA_963277665.1 of Viscum album. Taxonomy (NCBI): domain Eukaryota; kingdom Viridiplantae; phylum Streptophyta; class Magnoliopsida; order Santalales; family Viscaceae; genus Viscum; species Viscum album. Next base: position 1,248,117,558 of record OY728147.1, read on the forward strand.
TTTTCATATCATGTAAATTATATAATTAAAATTAAAATTATAAAATTATAGATCAATATATCATCAAAAAAATTGTAACATTTTTAAAAACAATAGTTTTGATAAAACAATGCAGCGAATTCATAGAAAATTATGAATACAATAACTATCAAGCCAAGTTTTTGTGTAGTTTAATGATTGGTAGATAACTTTTTGAAAGTTAAAATGAAATAATAATAACTAAATTTTGAATTTTTTTACTCTATGTATATTCATAAGAAATTTGGTATCACAATTTAAACATTTTAGAAAATGATATAATCAGTTTGAACATCTTGTATTTTTAATATAATATTTTGATATAATAGTATTTATAATAACATTAAATGATATAAAAGTGATATAACATTCAAAATAATAAATAATAAATTTATTTGATTAGTTATCACTATATATAGAAATTTAAAATAACTATAATTAATTAATTTTATAAGTACTATAAATCTATATTTTAATATACTTTTTTTCTAAACCATTCAAAAAAAATTAAATTCATTAAATACTAATTGGAATATAGTATCCCTTCATAATATTATAACTTCCATTATGACTTATTTAGAATGTTAATTGGTATGCATTTGTTATTTCATATAACCAATTATGTCTTGTTTGGATTACCCACTAGTAATAAATTTATAATTAAATATATATTTTATTTTTAAATTTGGGATGAGAAATTTATTCTATATATATGTTGGAAGAGATTTTCAAAAATTGATTGACACATTACATAGATATTAATATTTCCTCTATTTATTATTGTTATTATTTTATTTCAAATATATGTATAAATTAATTACTTTATAACATCATATATTTAATCCATAATATATTTTAATCAAAAACACCCATTTTGGAAAAACTATTCATCATCCAGACTAGTAATAATATTGAATATCATGGATGTTCAATGTGGGTACTAGAGGCACATAAAGCCTTCATCACACCCAACCACTCATTGAACCTTCCTCAGATATACCATGTACAACACCATCTCATCCCACAATACCATTCAAGGTATTAAGAATATTCATACCACTGATGTTGTATCAACCATTTTCACCAAGCCATTCTTATCATCTACCATTTCATTATACAATTATAAATCATGCTCTTCATTCTTATTAACATTTTCTATTGAATTATCTATTTCATATATTTCTTACTTATCTACTCTATATGGTATTTTATATTCATGTTCCTTTGAATTTTACTCCATTATATTCTGATCATCTAGAGCATAATAATCATGATGAGTATAAATTGGATCCCACAGATGCTACAGAAAATTTAAATACTCCACTTACAAACTTATAAATATCTCTAAAACACTATTAAATTTCATAACCATGAATTATTTTCACTAAAACATGTATTTATTTTATATATTTAATTATTTTTAAAGATGAATATACTAATATTAAGTGTTGAGGGTATACTCGTGTTCATGAAGTATGGAACTGATAAACACATGTAATGGTATAATAAAATGAATACAATCAAATGATTTGTCAAAAAAATATAAAATATTTTAGTTTGATAGTGATTCTTGTAGAATGTAGTTGAATTATTCTTATATAACCAGTCTCTGAGATAGAAATTTAAGCTGAAATCATGGATAATTCATGGTCTTAAATATGGCTAATAATATTTGATATAATAAATCATATATTATTATTGTATACAAATGAATTAATATTTTCCAGTAGATTTACAATAATTTTCCTAATGTTCATGGAATGGGGTATGAATTAATATTGGAATTAGGTGAGAAATGTAAAGCATAAAAGTGTGAATTATATATTGGTTGGGATGGAACATGTGGCACAGATATAGAGGGTATATAATCCCTCAATGATCTTATAATCACATAGTACCAAGAGATTATTTCATATTAGATGGCATACCTATTTATGGTATTATTATAATTATAAGGTTCTGATTGAAAATGATTCATATTTTTTTCAACATTTTTATTATTAATATAATAATTTTCCTTTCCATGATTAGTCAAAAGGAAATAAAAACAAGAGTGTAATGTGTTGGGTTTCATTTGTTCATATCATAATAATTATTCTTGTAAAACAACCCAAAAAAAATTAGATCTATATTCATGAAGTAAAAGAATAGATATTATTCATAAATAGGGGTAAATAGACTACCTTAAATTTCAATATTTGTACTAATATCTTTCTTTTTCCTTCAAAAGAGTATTTTTGAAAGAGATCGTAACAAGTAGTAAATATAATCACCCTACTGCTCTGGTTATAAACCCGATACAAGGTTATGGTTTGTAACAGTATGAATCACATATTCTTAATGGGTTATTAGAACCTTTCCTGAATGTGATGAACATGCTATATGAAGGTGTTATTGTCTTTGCATGAAACTAATGTAACTAGTATATTGAATAGACATGATCCACAACCACACACAATAGAAGATATTTATTCTCTTTAAATAGTCAAATCATTTTTCTCCTCCTTTGTAACACATCTCATCTGTTACTTCTTGTTGGATTTAATTCATTAATCACATTTTAATGAATAAATGAAAATATTATATAAACTGACATTTTTTTCATAAATTAATGAAACGATTTTGGAGAGATTTCTTAGCTTTATCAGTTTCTAAAACAATAAAATATACATATCATTTATATTTATTATAATATATATATATATAAATAATGTATTTATTTATTTATTATATATCATTTAATATACATGATCATGTGAATTATAATATACATTCCTTATATGCATGTTTTAAATGTATAATATATACGAAAAACCATGTTATTTATATAATTCATTAATCGTATACATTGGTACATGCATCTTATGTATATATGTTATAGTTTACATCTAAAAATACCTAACATTCACTAAAATCCCATAATAAATTTGTGAAAAACATAACAACTATTTATTAATCCATCCAAAATATTTTTGACAGAGTTTCATTAAACCATATTCACTTTTAACGAACACTTATTCCAAAAAAATATTCCTACAAGCACCAAACTATTTTTTAATGTATGCCTTGATAGATTTTATAACTAATATAGAATCTGTATTTAATATATTAACACAAATTTCAGCCTATAGAAAACAATATGTTCTACTGAAGATACTAAGGGGTCTGGTAAGATCTCTATCAAACATACTCATATCTCTAAATAAACATTTCCACCATATGATATATCATAGACATTATATGTATAAATATAAATTCCATTTTACCGTGATATAAAGTGACCACTAATCATAGAACATGTCAATCTAGTATAACCAACTGATATTTTATCAATTCCTTAAAAAGGACTGACCAATTCGATGAATACATCACATGTAATTCAACTCGTAGATGAGTACATCACATGCGAGACATCTAAGTTTCTAAACACATCATATGTGACTCAGCTAATTGTATATATTAATTTCATAAAACAAATTCAATCAAGTACCATATTTTTTTACATGTTATATTAGTGGACAGATCTCATATTTGTGGTTCTTTAACTAATGACATGATCAACACCATACCCAAACACCCTCTTACAAGATAGTTGATTTTCAAACATGAAAAATTATAGTATAAACTTATGGAGGTTCTCATGCTCAGAATATCATAATCCTTAGGTAATAAATATTGATAATAAGTATACACACAAATTTATATTTATGATTGTATAAAATTCCGTAAGATATACTTTGGCGGGTAGGTTCAAGTAGTACGTCTATACTTATTACATTATAAACCCATTCATTAGATATAAAACCACTTTTATTAAATGAAAGAATCAATTAAATTTAACCTTAACATATCATTTAAAACCAAAATACTCTATAATGATCATCAGTTAGGGAAAACTCAAAGCCATCATTTGTGTGGATAATTATCATTACAATTAAAAAATGTATATTTATTGGTACATGTTTATAGACAATGTGAAATAATGATAAAATGGATATTTCCTTTAAAAAGATACATTTTATATCCATAAAAAATTAATTATCTTAAAAAACTTAACATAAGTGTCTATTTATCATATCATATATTATAGACTGCCAAATCAGATTTATTTATTCTAAAAATTTAGGTGTTTTTATTAACTCTTTATATCATATGTAATTCCTACCACATCACTATATGACAATATAAAAAAACCTTCTCACTAAACTCTTTAGTGAGAAACAACAATGAAGTGGTATAGTTTGAATAATCATGAGATTTAGGAACCGTATTCCTAACATTAAACTCTTTGAATATATTCAGACATATTAACTTCATAACATAAAATGTTATGATCTTAACATATGTTTTCTACATAAAACTCTTTATAAGTCCATCTTCATACACCTTTTAAAACATTCAATCGAAATATTCATTGAGAATTTTCAAATAATATAACTTTTACATTGTTAATTTACTATAATATCCTAAAACATTTTAGGATAATGTGATATTTAATTTGTTACAGTAACTAATATAGCTTTTCACATTTCTCTTTACCCTCTTACTCTAAAACTTTTTATTGTATGAAGTGTAATTAACTTTCTAATTTTACAAGAATAATTCTATAGTAATTTTTAAGATAATTATGTTCAAACCTTTAATATTTTTATTATTATCATATATTATAATCATGTTAGGACATTAAGTGTAAAATAACATTAATATTAGACTAGTATAATCCGTTAATTGTTAATTTAGAACATAACTAATTTTAAACATACTCTCACTAGATTCTTGGGTACTATGATACTTTCAAAATATCTTTCGAATATAAAATACTATTTTTCATTAAGGAAATGAAAATTTTATCTTCATAATAAGAATATTTCAAAAATAATCTATTATTTTCATAGCATATATCTTATTCTATATGTTTAGAAGAAAATTATTTGAAAATCACTTTTTTTACATACATCATTGATGGCTAGTAGGGAATCATACTCCTTCATATTTTAAATAACATTTGGATAAAAAAAATTCCTAGATAAAACATTTTTTCAATATCTTCTCCTCAAAATCTGTTATAAAATATTTATAAATTATGAACTATGAATATCAAATCAATCATATGATATTATTCATAAAAAAAATTTGATCAATAACAGCCATTATTAACTTATTTAATAATTTAGAAAAATATACACATCTTTCAATTATATTTATCCAATCCTGACGAATACTCAATTATTATTATGATTTTGAACTCTTATATACTGAAAAATATTATAAATATACAATTGTAATCATATACCTATCATAAAAAATAATTTAATTCTATAAAACTGATACCTGATATATAAATTCAAGGGAGTTTCTTAAACTCATTCATATGTTCTAGTTAATCTCATCATAAGGAAATTTTATCCTCATTTCTAATAACACTAATATTCAAACGACCTTGATGGACTTTTTCGAGAAGCATTGTTGAACTCTTCAAATAAATATATTCTATTGGTTTAAAATTTTACCAAATTTTACAATTATTAAAAACCTAGACATTATATTTCATGCTTCTATATATATATATATATACCCAACACTTTGAGAATATCATGTAACCAGTCCTTAGATACATTAATATTTTTATAAATATTTAATAAATGTAAAAAAAATGAATTTAATAAAAAGAAAAATCAATTTTTAGTCTCCCACAAGTCATGTTATAGAATTCAAAAAATTATAACTATGTGTATCATGAAACACATCTCATTTTTTCCAAACAATAATTGTTTAAAAGTCATCTAAAGAACATATTAAGGTAAATAATACATATATTATCATAGGATTATTCACACATTAATCATATAAGTTGTAAATTCAGAAACTCATATAAATAATTACATGAATGGAAACAAAATTATTTCATTTTATTGTTTTATTTTTATTTCATGTATATATTAAAAAAATTCAAAATATATAGTTGATATAATTTATCTTTTAAAATAATATAATTTAATTATAATACATTTAAACTAAGATTATTATAGTCCTTATAAAAAATAAAACCATTCCATCACATGAAACTAATTATCATATTTATTTTACCTCCATGTTTGAATGACTATAGATTGCGTAAACATTATTAGACATTATAACAATCTTTTTTCTTATAGTTTGATATTTTACCCATTTATAATGTATATATAGTATAGGAACCCAAAAATAATTTGTTTGGTTCATCTATTATCAAAAATTTCAGAATATTGGGTAAAACTGTAATGATTTCTTTAATCTTGTTATAACATTTACATTGATAATAGTATAATTGATTCCTTAACAAAAATAATCCTTAAGGAACCCACAATTTTTACCAAGTTTTTGGTATATCTAGTCATATTGAATATATAATAATGATCTAAAATTTATTGTTTCAATTTTCATTTAATTATTTTAAAACATTAAATGAATCATTTTATACTTATATGAGAATATATATTAAATAATTGTACAATTTCAATACACATTTACTCCTTTAACCAATAGAATTTTGTTTAAGAACATTTCTTAAATAACCACTCTTTCCTAAGAACTTTTCTTAAGTTAACAATATTATGTGTAATTTATATTTTGATTCTTCGTCCAATGATTAACCTTAATGTTTAATTTGAGGATTATTATTTAATTCATCTACAATAAATGATTTTAGTAAAATAATATCATGTTATATAATTTTTCATTAAGTAATTTATATTAAATTTCTCTAATTAAAAATGATGAACCTGGACATAAAATCTTTTATGGTGACAAGATCAATATTTCATTATTCATTTATTCTTCTAGGTAATTCATATCACTAATTAATTATTTAGGTAGTAAAAATTCCAAATCACAATGGTTGTGACTCTTTCATGGTAAATTGTATAACTCTTTATACAAATCCATTATATGGGTTCACTCAACTGTATTCCTCTAGTATCCTAAATAATGTTTTTATATCTAATTGTAACTCAAGAAAACACTATGAAATGAAGACTAAAGTTAATCCAAAGGTGACCTAATTAGTTAAAACGTACCTATGGATGGTCCAGTGAAATATATTAATTTCTTATATTACAAAAGAAAATTTAAAGGCACCCTTGTAGAAAAAAACAACCCATTTTAATGATTGAGGTATTGAAAAGTTTCAATTTTGAAGTAATCTCACACATATTATTTTTAGGTGATTCAATCTCACCAAAAAATAAAATTTTTAATCCCATTCTATATGCATTATTTTAATGATTCATTTTTAAGAATAATTATTCCTTCATCCAAATTAATGTTCCTATCCCACAACAATTTTTAAATCCTTACACAAACCACAAGTTTGTATTTATCAATAAAAAATAAAATGTAAATATATTCCTAGATTTCTAAATACATCATATGAATAAGTTATATGGAATCTAAATTAAACATAATATGATTATATGATATTGATAATATCTATATGGGTAGGCCTAGAATAATAGATAGACAAGCCCATTCACCTTCTGAGAAAAAGAATATAATCCAGGGCAGTAGGTAGTTTGTCACCATTTTCCTCTACTTGGGGAAATTTTGATTATGTATGAAATCAATTAATGATATCTCTATACCCCTATATAAAAAAACTATTAAAATGAATTAAATCAAAGCTAATAACCCCAAAAAACAACCCAATGTCAAGGTACACAAAAACTAAATTTTCTAGAGTTATGCATAGCATGTAATGATGAGTTTTAACGTCTAGAAGATGTTTAATAGTTAAAATAAAGCATACATAGTATTCATATTGCATAAAAAAATACTAAACATGAATAAATCATTGAATCTAATTTATCTAAATGAAAAAATAAAATATCTAAACATGAGATAAAAATTTATGAACAATTCATAAAAAACCTAACAATAGTTTTTTAAATTTTTATAAAAATTATATGCATTCTATAATATTTATTATAAACACATTATATTAAATTAAGTATTAAATATATCAAATTTTTTATTATATGGAATATTTATTTGATATTTAATGAATTATAAACTTTTTATAATCTAATTGTTATTATATAAATAATTAATATAATCTAAATATCACATATTTTATATTATTTAAAATTTTAATCAAAATATTTTTTATGTGGTATAAATAACATCAAAAAAGGGTCCTTTTAAATTAATTTAATTATAAATTTGCTAATATGAATAATTTTTAATTAATATATATACTATTTTATATTTTGGCCATATTTTTAATTTATAGACTTTATAAATTACCTTTATGATTTCTAAATAAACTATTTGATTCGTTATCATAATATTAGTCATATAATTTTGTTAAAGTTACATTAATATTAACCTTTAATACTTTGTAATGTTATTTAACTTTATATATTTTTTAATAAATTAATTTATATACACTTTATTAGAAATTTAAATCATTCTATATGTTAAAAAAATAAAATTTTAAAATTGTTATGTTTATCCTTACAAAAAATACATATTATACATATGGGTATCCTTCCACTACCATTACATACACTATATATGTAAGGGAAAATATCAATGACCATTACATAGTGTATGTTTCATAAAGTTTTTCCTAATATTACATATACATGAACCCTTATATATAACACTAACTCTTCATGTAAGGTTAATCATCAATATACATTATCGTAAATCCATTAAGGTAGAGGGATGTTGCATATTACCTTTACTTAAACCATTTACATAAGGATAAAACTAATTCCACCTTTACACGAATACATAACATAAAGGTATTCATTGGGTTACCTTTACATGAATGTTATAATAATGGGAAATACCATATTACCTTTATGTAGATCATGTTAAGGTGATGCAACTATTTTATGATATTCTCAATCTTGTTGTTCTACAAAAACCATTTGTTTAAACATTATAAATTCATTATGAAACTCATCTTGATACCACTATAGGTTTTTATTTTATCATCCCAAGAAAATTGGATATGAAAAAATAACCCAAAATAGACTATATCTATCTCCATGAAATCATAGTGTCAATATTATAAAGAAACATATCCAAAAAATGTGCATAAAATTTCAAAAGTTGAAAACATATACTTATTATTCCATTTAAAGAGTGTGTGAAATATATATCACAGTAATTATTCATCAAAACCACCCTAACTTTTGGGTGAAACACTAGCCATTGGATCACAGTTCATAACGGGAAGACTCTAATACACCTAAAGAGGTTCCAGTTCCTTCACAGAAAGTAATGAACATGTTATGATAATGAAGGGAGTTATATCATAATTTATTGACACCTATAATCCCCAATTAATTGTAAAAACCTGATTCAAAACCATACACAAAAAAATATAACTCTTCTATTTAAATAGTCGAAGAACATTTCTCATTTTTTTGAAAATAAAGTCAATTGTAAAATCTAGTTTGGTGTAATACAATGAACATGTTTCAACGAACAAATTTAAATCTAATATGAACCAATCTGTGGTTATTAACCTAATGAAACCATTTGGTATAATTTTTCTATCATTACATCAGATTAAACTATTAAATATACATCTCATGTATATTTAATATTTTATATATATTATTATTCATTGCCAATTGATCATATGAATGATAATATAGATTCTTCGTATGAATGATTTAATTGTATACTATATATATAATATCTTATATTATATATATATACTACATACATCATATAAATCTATGTGATCATCTTATGGCTTTACATTCTAGTATGGCATCGAACACTATTCAGTTTGTTCAGAATTTGTAATGAATGAACAGGCTAGAATATGAGAGAAACTAGTTATTTATTAATTACAACTGATAATTATTACATTATATTTGATTAAGTGAATAAAAAATAATTTTGTATCTATAGTTTTTATTATTTAATTTTTAGTCATTAATAAAATTATTGAATATTAATTTCTTTCATGCATTGAATTTTTCATTGAGAAGTATTGATCATTGAAGGGAGTGCACCTTGAGAAATATTATTTTTCACAAAAAACATAAACATAGAAGTTTAGTTAATTATAAAATGAAAATATATATATAATATTTATTATATTTCATAATATTTTAACATATATTTCTTATAAGTCTATCAATTTTATAATGAAAATATTTTTCTCTAGAGAATCTTAATGAGAAATAATGTGACAAATTTAGCTCAAATGATCATTTGGTATAGGTATTAGGTGAGGGGAACTAAGGTTTGGTCCAATTCCGACATGGTAATTATATCTAGACCAATAGTTATTAACCAACTTAAATAAATTTAAACATCCTTGGTAGTACTATTTTTCAGTTGTAAGATTCTCATTTTGAAGCATTATAGGGGAAACATTTGGAAGTATGGGTGCATAAATGTGGTCAAAAATCACAAATAAGTTCATGAAACAAATGATGTCTTTATTGTTAAGTCAAATTACTACCATCAAGTGCTTTTTTAAATAAATATTAACTACATTAATAATTTTGGTTTACTTGAATTTTTTTGTTCTATTTTTAAAAAACATAACATCTAGTTTAATCTTCCAATTATATGAATCTAATTAATTATGCTCTATAACATTTTAAAGTTAGAATTGATATATTAATAGAAGATATAGATACATAAAAAATTATCATAACCAAAATCTATGATCTTTGATAAGTTAGTCACATAAACATATTTTAATTATACTGAGTCTTTATGGAAGTGAAAATACATAAACATACAACATACACATAAAAATAAAATAGACTACAATAAGATGAAATGTTTATTACGTTTTATCATTACACTATATTAGTTATATTTATTATTCTTGATTATAATCCTTTTTAATGTGATTTTCTTAGATCATATCCTATGTGAGGTTCTAATTGTAAAATATCTAAAACTTTGTTATTGTAATAATTTATTTTAATATTTTTTATTTAAGAGGTTATTGGTATAGGAATCTAGGGTTCTTATGATCATTTTGATAAAAGAGGACACAATGATAATAACCATATTTTTTCCTAACTTATAGTTCAATTAAATATAATGTTTTACGTAATTCCAATCATACATATTGAAGAGGTTTTTGGGATTGAGTTACCTACTTCTGATAGTCAAATAAGTTCATGGTTTGGTGCATGAATATTTTATTCATGTCAATTGATGAAATCATTGGTGAAAATATTTTATACCTTTGTTCTAGTAATATAACCTCATATTTTTTGGGATAAAATCAAAGAGTTCCCTCAATTGGAATTTCTAGTAATGCTATCCTTTAAAGGGGTATTTTTATTATTATCTTATAATCAATGTTTTTTAATTTTATTGTTTTAATCATCTAATTGGTTTTTATCTCATCTATGTTATTTTAACATTCAAAGAATTTATTTTTGCTATTTTATTTTTTAAAACTAATTAGATTTACTTTTTAACTTTTTATCTTCCAATGTTCATGAGTTAGAAAATTTTAATTTTTATTTAAGACTTCAATTTACCCATATTGAATATTTTATACTCTTATTATATGGTAAAAAACATTGTATCAAATAAATCCTCTATTAATTTTCTTATAATTAGATTTGTCTTATTATTTTTATAAATTTTCACTTTCAAAGTTTTTTTAGATCTACTTTACATTTTCTTACACTAGTAATATAGTAGATGGAAGTACTTTTTTCTATATCTGGTATTATACATGTGAAAATTTTAGAACTTTTAAATTATAATTGGCCACCAGTTATTGATGGAGATAATTATTAATGTTCTAAAGATTAGATGTATATGTACATGATAAATACTAGATTATATAATCTCATTTTGATAACAATATATTATAAAATTTTAGATACACTATTATTAATTTTACACATGAATATATGGTATAATTTCAATTAAATTTCATTTTCGAAATTCCCAATTACATATTATTCATATAAATATCTATATTCATTTTTATTCATTCAAGAAATATTACATAATTTAGAATAAATTATAATTCACACAATTTAAAATATAATATTTTTTGGAAACGAAGAGACTTATTTTGAGGGTTGATTATCAATCATTTGAATTTATACTAAGTGAATCTATTTACCAAATTCATCAATGGTTCATGAATACTAATAATAGTTTACAATGACTTGGTGAGGAACAAAATATATAATAATAGATAGTTTAAAGATTTATCAACAATCTACTATAATATTTTTATTCCAAAAGACCATTAATTTATGATAATAAGAACATCACTAATACATTTATAGATGATTTCATTTGATTACTTGTTTGGAATGAAAAAAGATTAAAATGATATACTAATAAAGAGAAAAAAAAGAAAATGGTTTTCTCTCTACATATTCTTAATAAATTACTTCCAAATATAATATTTTATAAATGATTACATCTAATAAAAAATCCAAATAGTATTAAAAAAGAAATTGAATAATGCATTCTAAGTAAGAAATTGTTCATATTACTAAAATTGTGTTTAAAAAGAGAAAAATCCAAAACAAAATATTGAAAGGAATGGAAGGATAGACATTATAGAAATAAAATAAAGTGTTCATATTAAATTATATTATATAAATGCATGTAAACAGGTCATATTTGACCAAATTTAATAGAATTTGATATGGATAGATAATATAATAGATCTTAAAAAATAAAATTTTGAAAATATTTTAAAGCTATAGTGGACAACTGTAATAGAAGTGAGGATTTGTCTTCATTTGATAGTTTATAAGAAGTTAATGTTAATATCTTTAGTTTTTATTTTAGAGTTTATAAAAATGAAAAATTATTTTTGTAAAATATGATGACTGAAATTTCATCGGAGTTTATTCGTTAAGTAAATTTTTTGTCAAACGATTTGAATGAAAAATCATAGAAAGAATAGTAAAATCGGGAATTAGAGACATATGATTAATAAAAGAACTATATGATGAGACATGATGATATACATCAAAGACTCATTGAGATATATTTGTAACAAAAATAATATTTTGTTAAAAATAAATTCAAGGTTGTTAATATTTTAAAAATATTTTGATGTTAGCTTATATTTTACATAATAAAAAAATTGTTTGAATATCAAATTATTGAAATGAAATTTTGATGTTGATGTCAAAATTCAAATGCGTGAAAAAGATACATACTAACATTAATTTTCGAATAAATAATTTTTATATGTTTTATAATAAATTGAATTCAAAGAGGAAAAATTATAAAAATTAAAGTAAATCCTTTGGAAGATTAAATTTTTAATTAGACTATGATTTAAGATAAATTGAACAATTATTTACAAATTGTAAAATTTATAGACACTAGGAAAATAATTACTCTCTAAATAAAGTTTAATACTTTATAGATTATAATTATTTTATTTTTTTGGAGCTTTTGTATGATAATAAAAATAGACATTGACAAATATGGGTACCAAAAGTTCTAATTTTGAATATCATTTCATAGAAGAATGTTTGAGTGATAATAATTTAATTTTCAATTCCATGAAGGAATTCATTCACTACTTACTAAAATAAATAGTACTTGGTATATTTAAATTTTATGTTTTATATTATTAATTTTATCTATTATTATTTTTGGAATACATAACTTTATGTATAAAATTTTATTTTCATGTAATTTTTTTATATTTAAAATTAATTATTTTTATTTTATTAAACTCTTTCAGATTGGGGGTCATAATTAGATAAATTTTAATGTTTTTCAACACGTTTTTTTAACAACTAAATTTATTGAGACTTTTTTTGATAAAAAATTAAAAAAAAATCTTATTTTTCAAATGGCTTTATGGAAGATAATATATATTTGTTAGTATATCCTCCATAAAAATATACTTTTGAATAATATCATCTTCCTTCATTTTAAAATAAAATAAATAATATATAATTAATATCATTACTTATTTTATGAATTTTATAAAAATATTAGGTTAAAATTTTCAAAACAGAGTGATTTTGGTTTCCAATTTTTCATTTTTTTAGAAGGGATGTTGGGTACCAATGATTGATGTAATGACCTATACTAAACCATTTAATCTAATCCAGATATTCACAAGAGAACATGTGTGTCTCCCCATATATAAGAGAGTGGATATGAGTATAAAGGGTCAAAATTCCTCCTATGTGGAGAATATTCCCTCAGTATCTTGTCATAATAGAAATAATAATAAATAAAATAACTAAAAACTCTGACTAATGGTTGGGGAAGAACAAAATATCAAATATAATACATGTTATATAATAATAAAATAAACCATATCCCTACATGGAAATATAAACCATAGTATATAGAGTACAGGTAATTAATAAATAATAACTATGGTATCCTCCAGAGTACATTCGGATATCATTCCCAACACTATACTCCTCAACTCATCCATCTTCTGTTAGCCCCATTCCCTTTCTCGAACCCCAATACATGAATTGTGTACATGTATTAAAATTCCCATCCATGGTATGAGTAATAAAACCTATAATAATATCACCAATGAGTCATTAGAAAATGGTCACTTGTATAACTCGGGTTTTCCTTGATTATAGTAAATGTACAAGGAATATAATTAATCATATACCAATAACACATGTGTTAACCAATCCCCCATGAGACCTATCCAAACTTGCTATAACTCATTGTTTTATGTATGATAAATATTTTGGAAAGAACAAGAACTATCCACATGGTTGTCATTATGTCACTAAATTTCCACAAGGCATCGAGTCTTTGGTCATTCCACAAGGATGACTAGTGAGACCATACTTGGTATAATAGATGAATTGAGTTTCACTATATTAACATTATCTCAATAAGGTATAATGTTTCAACTCTCCCACAAAGCTATCATGTTCTTACCCTGGGTATGATTCCACCATTATCATCATAAAATTTCATGTTCACTAACCCTCTAAGTGGTAACTAAAAAATTACATTCAACATATTAAAAACACCAACAACAATACATTAAACGGAATTATATAAACATGAAATGATAATGAATACCTGTGATGCATAGAATATAATCATGAGAAATAATGAAAAAACAATAACATGTGTAATCATTTTCAATATGTTCAAAAGGATAAATGAAACAAATGGAATAAAAGATCATAAACATGTTACATGGCCACATACTCACCCAAATGGAATCACACTCTAGCATGGAAAACAAACAAGAAAACATAGAAATAAAACTATGGAAACAAGTGAATATGAGAGGAAAAATGGTAAGGAACTGCATGCCTCATGGTTGTTGAAGAAGAACTCTAAATTCCAACAATGGATTAAAAATAAATCCATATCTCATGTCTATGGAGAATAGGTTACATGATAAATAAATACTAAAACAGTCTCCTACTCATCAAGAAAAATGTTTAGAATATAGAATCAGGAGAAGTCCAAGTGAATAACATAAATCTAGAATTAGATACCTTAATGAATTTTTAAACAAAACTAATTCTAATGCATATAAAAAGAAGGAATTACCACTCACTAAATCTATCATTGATCAAAGAATTTATTTTGAATTTTTTATTATATAAGATCACATTGAGTCAATGAAATTATCCTTGATCTGCGACATCTCGTTACCCACATTCTTGTAATCCTATTCATTTTTCATTTTTTCATCTTTAATTGGGTCTATCTTCAGACTCCCTATGATGGAAAACATTTTCTAATAAAAATGTCCTAAATTTTAGGGATGTGTGTTTGTTTTAATTAATGGGGTTTTGGAACAAATGTGCTATGGATTTTCAAGGTTCTCAAAGAGTTTGGAGAACACCCAATGTGTTTTTTTATTTTCTACTCTAAATAAATTTTTTGCAGTTTGATGGAGAAATAAATGTTGTGTAATGGGGATACATGATGTGTAATATCTATATAGTGGATTTCAGGATCTATTCACATATCAAGAAGGGATTTCAGGTTTTCTATAGGTTACACATCATGCAATGTTAAAATATTGGTTTTTTAATAAAAAGGTGATGTGTTTTCAAAATTATTTGAGTCATAAGGATTATACGTCATGGAAAAGGAATACAAACCATATAAATGTAATAGACCATAATTTTATGTAACTATATGGGTGATATTTTATTCCATTCATCTATAAGTCTTTTTTTCAAATTCTATAAGGGTTCTTTGATTATTTTGGGTGCCTCTGTTTGTTTTGGATTGATTCATTCAGTGATTAACCATCGTTGTGGTTGGATATCATCTCTCTGGTTTATTAATCCTTTCATATTCTTCATTTTTTTGATTTTGGAACTATCATTCCATTGAATTATCAGATTCATTGACAAGTGGTGATGATTTTCTTGATTCCATCCTAGATTTTTTGTGTGATCTCATTCTAGGGGTCATTTCCTTTATTGGTTGTGGTGTGGTGGTTGTGTGTTCTTGAGGTATGTGTTGACTCCTCATCTCCATAAAAACTTTTTATAAATTGAATCAATTATGAGATTTTTGGATTGGTTACAAGGCCTTATTTTTTTTTAAAAAAACTTTTCTTATGGTGGATTCCATTGTGGGGATGTGAAACCTAAGTTTTAAGGTAGGTGGTTCCCTATTTAGTAAATGTTGGTGAACTACATTCCTCGTATATTTTATAAAATTCTTTATAAATTAAGTGAAATTATATGACTATTTTTATTTGGTTTTTCTAAGGGATTTCTATAAAAGACAGGTTCCCTCAAGTTTTGGTAAATGAAAAAGTGTTTTTAAAGAATTATGAAATGGTTTTATGTAATGGTTTCCAAATCGTGTTTGATTAAAATTAATTGATGAATTTATTATGATAATAGAGAACATGGGAAGCCTTGGGTACAAAATTGGAAGGTATAATAATAGTTCTCAACCATAGTTGGTGTATTTTCTCATGGTTCTTCTTCTATTACCTAGGTCAATTGATCATGGTACATTCTTAGACCTATTAGGGGTTCACTTGATTATATTTTCTTCTACAATCTTGACATGACTAATATGCCTAGTGGCTTCATGTATACAAGATTTTATATTTTATTTATGAGTTTCCTAGTTCTCTTGGCCTAGTGTTATCCCTGTAATGATGTTACCTATGCTTTTGGGTGATTTGGGTTTTTTTGTACTTTTTTGTAGTACAAACATGGATATGAAATGATATGTGATGAATTATTTGGTTTAATTTTATATTTATATTTTATATATATATATATTAAATACTTTGAAACTAATATTACTACTTTATTGAAAATGTTTAAAATGGGTAATTAAAATATTCCTCGTGATTTTGATATAAAAACTATTAAACAGTTGGCATGCCTTGTTTTCTTAAATATTAGGCATGCTTGGATTCATTTTCAGAGACTTGATATGGAACACCTATTTGATAGCATATTGAGAATGTTAGATCACACCCTCTGTAACCCTTCCGTAGTGTGTTGACCTGATTATTTCTTTCAATCCAAGTAAATGAAAGTTGTCATAGTGAGGCAGTGATGTAATATTTCATCCAGGTTTTGAGAATATTGTGGTGGGATGGTGGGAGGTTTCCTATCCAATCATATGGATCTATTAGAGTATATTTCTAGTTTTTTAGTCCTTTGATTTTGGACTTGTATCTTGGAGGTTGTTATGATTCCTTGTTTAGTTTTATCACTTATATTGTTCTTTAGTAGTTATGGAATATATTTATATTTCATTTTTTTATGTTATGTGTATATAACCCATGTTATTTTCACTTCATATTAGGTAAATTCATTCCCTCGTTGTTTTTGTTTGATTATCGGGTGCTAGTTTCTAGACTGTAGGGATTGGGAATTCTCTTTTCATATGTGAAAGATTAGTTTAGTAAATAAGTTGAGAGTGTATTTAGGTCTCTTCATTATAATTTGGTATAAAAGGGTGGTTTATATTCAAGATTAATTATCTTGAGATTTTATGTAGACTATAGATCATATTTTTAGGACTTGAGAGATATATTATAGTGATTTTTTAGAAAGATCTCACTATGATGTGACCCAAGTTACAATGGGATGTTGGGTTGTGTAACTCTTGTTTTTATTTTTTATATTGATCTTCATTTTTTATTATGTTTTTTCAGGTGTGAATTGAGATTATTCTGCATATGATTTTTTATTTTGTGTCATCATGTAGCAGTGTGCCTCCAATACATGTTCCACAAGTTCTTCTAAAGGGTGCAGTTGATGCTCCTCAAGGTAAGGCTCCCCTTGATCAGAACATCATCATTGATATTTTTAGAATAGTTTGTGCTATTAATAATTTTTTATAAAACGTTCATAACACATTTGTTGAGGTATATTTGTGACCTACAAGAGAAAGTGATAGATCACATGTGTTCTTTCCTGAGAATCCTCCATCCATTAAATGTATGAATTAACCTTAAGATTAGGAGGCAAAGATAGAAAATGTTGATCAGATATTCAACTTCCTAGATATACCCAAGAGTATCATGGTGAAATGTGTGGCATTAAAACATGAGGTTCCTATCAAAAAAAATTGGGATTTCATGTTACAGATATATCGAAATGTGTTCTTTGACTAGAATGGTTTCAAGACACTCTTAATACATCATTCATTTCACGAGTCTCTAATGATGGAAAAGTATTAGGAGTTCCTCTCTTTGTATCAGAGAGATCATTCGTTTTCTCTATACACAATTTTTTTTCTCATATAGTATGTTTTTTCACCATAGGTTGTGAAGAATGACAATATAAATGCTCAAAAGTGTGTATAAATTTTTTGAACGAATAACAAATTTCAGATATTTATACTAAATATTTTGAACTAAGAAGAGGTCATTGACATGGCTATGATAGAAGATATAAATATGGAATTAAATTTTTTATATTATAACCCTTATTTTTTACATAGTGGTAGCTCCATATGTGCATCATAGAAGAAGATATAGTGGAAAGATCATCCCAGGTGTAGTGAAGTTGGTTCTCAGTAGAAGGCCTCTTCAGCACCTCTAGATGTAGCTATTAGTGTTCCTTTAACTTTTAATTAGTGTGTAAAGGTAAGGAAAAAATGGATTTATTATCCTTAATCATAAAATAATAGTAAAGATTGTTACTGTTATGGTCATATGAAAAATTTCTATCATGTAATGTCTACACCTTGATATGATTATGAATCATGAGGTCCAAAAGTTACTACGGTTTAGTCACATTCTTCACAAACTATAGAGCTCTAGCCTCAGGCCTCAAGAGTAAGGCATCATCATGAAGTATTTGAGTTTATATAGGAGGTAGAAATAGGTCCAATGATTATGAGAGTTTCCATATTTATTTCATCTCTTGTAGCAGTTGATTTATTTAATACTTATGATTTCAACTTTTTTATATCTAGATATTTTGTTGATATAATTAACCTTCAAAAATAGTTCATTTAATTTATTATGGAGTTAGATACATAACTTATTAAGAGTAAATATAAGGAGTTTTAGTGTATTTATTTTTCACTATTAATAAGAGATGTAAATTTAGTCTAGGATTTTCTTGTTCTCAACCTTGATTAGTATGGCATCATCATCGGGAATGACTAGATTGTTTCACATCATATGGATTTTGGTTGTTATCATTATTCTATATCATTTCATGTAGTTAATGGGAAATCAGGGGTATTTCAGGGAGAGTGGGATCTGAGGTCTACTCATGCTGATCGATCCCACCCAAAGAACAATTGTTTGTTGTCTTCTATAACAATTGTTTTTTTTTACATTTATTTTTTTATGATCTTCCTATTATTGTTCAGAATTTTCATGATGTTTTATAATAAGATTTAATCAATATTCTTATATATAGGGTGGTATAATTTTAAATCAACCTAGTTCTCGGTATGTAGTCGATATCGGTACATTCTTAAGGTATATAACCATTGGAGCTAAAAGATCTCATGATTCAGTTGGATGATCCGGTGTTGAAGGGGTTTTTCACCATAATTTTTCACCTTGAAATCCCCACTGCTCTTTTCCAAGAAAGAATACAGTTCAATAAAATTTTGTGTGGACTATAGAAATTTGAAATATGTAAGAGTTAAGAAAAAATATCATTTTCTTCATTTTTTTTATTTTTTTTATTAGTTAATGGTGTAAAAACTAGTTTTCAAGGATTGATATTCAATCAAGATATCAATAGATCATATTTTAGGAATGTGATATATAGAAGAAGGCTTTTAGGAGTAGTTATGGGGATTAATAATATCTTGTAATTATGTTTAGTTTTATTAATTATCATATAGATTTTATGTATTTTATGAATCATATATTACATCTGTATATCGAAACATTCCTGGTAGTGTTTATAGAATATATTTTGGTTTACTAGAGACCTGATTGTGAGCATGAGCACCATTTAAATACATTTTCTGAAATCCAAAGTGGTAACTATTTATATAGAAGGATTTCTAAATTCACTTTTTTGATTCAAGAAATAAAATTAATAGAGTTAATTATTTATGATCATGTATTATCAATTTATCTTGATAAAGTAAAGTATTTTATCCATGTGAGAATCAAATAATGTCTTTGAATTTGGAATCCTCATTGGTCTTACTAAATATTATATAAATTTCAACAATTACTTCTTGAATTTGCAATCAAATTTAAATATTCCTAATAGGAAAGTGATGAAATCCACATGGGATATAAGGTGTCAGTATTATTTCAATGAGCTTAAATAATGTCTAATATATGCTCTTATTCTTACCTTACCTGGACTAGTAAGGGGTATATTGTTTTTGCTAATGAATTTGGCATTATTTTCTGTTTTGTGATTATAAAATATGATTATGTAGAATCTTGAATCCCTCTTAATCTTCTACCACATGAAAATAATTACCCAAATCATGATTTAGATTCTTTCTTCTTAATGCATGTTCTTATGTTTTAGAGGTATTATCTTTTTGGGAAATGGTTCATAGTCTTTTCTGGGTATAATATTTTGAGCTATATATTTTATTACAAATAATTTAATTATGGATTTATGAGGTTGGTGGAATACCGTCAGTATTTTGAATTTTATATATCTTTTACCCTATGGAAAGTGAATTTTTTTGCAGACACTCTTAATTAGAATGTTCTATCACAAACTATTTTGGAATTGAAGGAAGAGTGGAACTTTATGAGTATTTTTTCTAAGTTAAATCAAGATAAAAAAGAGAATGTTTCATAAATGGTTCGGGGTAGTATTCATTTTTCATCATATATCCCTGATTCTATTATGTAGATTTAGTATAAGGACAACATACTCATAAGAATTTAGGAAACCCTATATAGTGCAGATACTGTTTATGGTTTGTCTCTCTCTTCAGATAGTATTCATTGTTTGTGGGATTGGTTTTCCATCCCCACATCAGTGAGGATATTAGTTTGGTAAGAATATCATTATTATTAATGTTTTGTTCATATAACCACTATAAATATGTATTATGACTTGATATGTCAATTCTGGTGGCTAGGTATAAAGCATGACATTGTTGATTATGTGTCCCTTTGTCACACCTACCAACAGATAAAGGAATAGCATATGAAACCTTAAAATTATCCATAGCCTCTCATAGTTCCAGTTTGGAAATGGGATGAGGTATCCATGGATTTTTATATTGTATTGTAACATCCCAAGCTTCCATGGTACTTTTCCTTTGAATAATGCAATAGCTTGCATTGTACGCAACATCGAGATTTTAACACACCACGACCAATCAAAGTAGTCGTTATGAATAGTAATACCCACTTTTTGAAATTTTATAAATTTTAACTCTCAAAATAGACTTTAGTTTTGTTTTTGGAATATTGAAATTAGCCTAGGGTGAAATTTTGGTACTTTTCAGATAACTTTTGTATTTTGATGAATAGTGAAAATTACTAAATTTTAATTAAAAACAACTTTTTTAGTCGAAATAATTAATAGTGATAAATTATGAATTTCAGTGGTTCTAAAGTATATTTAGAATATATTTTTACCATTTAATACAATTTTGGTCATTGGATGTGATTTCAGAAATTAACCAAACATAAACAAGTGTCAATCTTTTGATAGTTATTATTTCTCAAAAACACGCTTTTTGTTTTGAGAGCGGTAATTAATTTTAAATTAATTTCTGCCACTTCTATATTTTGAATTTAGAAAAATTGATTACATATTTGGAATCAGGATGTCCAAATTTTTTAAATAGGTAACTTTTATTTTTAGACATTTTGAATAATTACTTTGGTAAATATTTTATTTATCATGGTTAAAGGGTAAATATGGTAAATAAGGGTAAAAAAAGAATATTATAATAATAATAACTTACCCTAAAACGTGTCCTAACATTATTTTTTGTTTCCTTTCTGACCATGGGCATCTTTGGGTAGATTTTGGGACCACATGGAACCACTTGTAGGTGATGAGGACACTTTATATTAATTAAGTTAATGTAAATACAAAAATGACATAAGCATATATCTTTTCACAAAAAAAAAATTTATATAGGCTTATATATGTTTTATTTTCAACTATAAATATTCATTAGAAATATAAAAAGATTTTCTACATAATTGTATTTTATTTATAATTTTTAGACATTTAATAATTAAATTTATTTATGACACAATAATGATGCAGTATTTTCCATAATAATGAAATAATCAAATAATTGGTATTATAAAAGTTAAAATAAATATAATTTAAAAGTTTTTATGTCATACATGAACATTATTGGATAATATTACATGTTAGGATTTCTTAAATTGATTTTATTAGAATTAATAAATTTGTTAGGACTTTAAGAAAAATCAATTATTTAATAGTGTCAAAATTGACATAAATGAGTTTTAAAAAACATATTATATTATAAATTTAAATTATATTCCTAAAAATATAAGGTTCGGTCAAAGGACTTATATAATGATAGGTTTATCATTAATGTACCACTTGGGGGGTCTCTTTGATGTATATAGTATGTTTATTAACTATATAATATAAAAATACAAAGTGACATGGTAAATGTCAAACTGATTAACTAAGAGTTAAAACTAAAAGATAAGGTTAATATAGTGACCCAAACCAGTATAAAATATATTGGTTGAGAGGATTTATATCCATACCCACCTTATACTTTTAATAATCCACTTTGGATCCACTATAAACCGATTATGAATTTATTATAAATTAATACTTTATGTTTTTCCTAAAGATCTCATCCTCCCCCTTATAAAAGGACACCACTTATAACAAATTATTCACACCATCAAAGCCTTTTGGTTCGGACAACCCCTGACCAAATATTCTCTCAACTTCCCACACTTGGACCTAGAGGCATTATTTTGATCATAAATCCATCCTAAGGAACCATTTTGATCAAATCAAAAGAAAGAACCCGAAGAAGAGGTAATGATTTCACCACCCTCGTTCAAGTTCCTTTCTTCTTCAACTTCTTCTTTATTTGTTATTTCCAATATAAAATAATAACTCCAATATATTATATATAATGTGATGTTATTATAATTATGGTACAACCAAATTCATTATTCTATCCATCCCTTGAATGACATGTCACCATACGTGTGTACGTACGGCTTACCGTCTCCACGTCGTGGTGTAACTGTTCTTCAATACATTATTATTTGGATGGGTATAATAATGATGTGTAATTAATGAAAATAATAAATATAACATGATAATGATTCTATATATATGATATACCATCCAATTATATGTTATTTTAATATCAAAAGAATGATATTGTCCCTCATGCGTACATACGGACTACCGTCTCCACGAATGCGATGAGATCCATTCCACATCGTATCCATGAAAGTATAATTCTCATTTTATGATTAAAAATAATGTTTAAATACTTTATATAATTCTATATATGAATAAGAAACAACCTATCCATAACAAACACATCTTGTGTAACAAAACATATAAAATAAAACGAGTAAGTTTACAACTGGAACGACGATAATACTAAGATATTATTAACAAAGCAATGTTAAAAGATCATATATGATATCATATTAATGTATATGATTCTCGTATAATTTAATAACAATTATATCACCATTATACAGGTGGTTAACCTACCCTTATCCAAGGAAAAGTACAAGGTAATGGTTTATTTCACAATCTCTTCATTATCCGAGGTTGTTTATACGTAATTATCTACTGGGACCTCTTTATCACCCACATCCATATTTCTTAAAAATATATTTCAAAACATTCTTACTATTTTACATAATATGGGTTAAAGTCATTTATACCCTTTTTTGAATTTTTATAATAAGTTTATAAAGGAATCTTTACGTCATTTTCCAAACAAGGACTATTTTAACCTTTTCGACAAATTAAGGTAAGAATGTCTTTTTTTAACTTATACGGTGGGTACGACTATTTTCCACCACTGTAAAATCTTTGAATCTTCCCTTAAAATCTTATAAGAATTTTTTCAAAGAAAATGTTTTAATTTATAATTATATGACTTTTAAATGATTTCAAAAAAAGAGATATTTCTCTCAAATAGTTTTGATTTCATCTGTGTCAACATCCTTTGGTAGATTTTAAGCTTATTTGAAGTTGATTTATTATGATACAAAAATTAAATATTGTATTGAAGGTTTGGTGAAATGTTTTAATGTGGATGTGTCATTTTTATAACATTCATGGTTTATGGAGAAAGTATTTACATTTCGTATGCTAGTTTTTATACGAATGTTTATGTTATGTTTAAACCTGTTCATATGAGGAATGCATTAGACTTAGTAAGTGATGGGTAGAGCCCACTATAGATCCTCAATGCATCTGTAGGTCTCATGAGACAAACTAGTGTCTTGGCACAAGGCCTTGACAAAATCTTATTTGTAGTATTGGCACGAGGCCTTGGCTACGTGGTTATGATAGTCTGTCATTATGCATTCCATCATTATGAAAGTGGTTATTGATATTATATGTGATTATTTGACTAGTAGAATATATATGTGAATATGTAAATGGCATTATTTCATTTTATTTCTACCATATTAAGCTGAAGTTCATGTTTAAAAGGCTTTTTTTTGAGTTATACATTGCCTTAAATTATTATGCTTATTTATGAATGTTTTGGCTATATTGTTATCCTTACTAGGAATTTGAGCTCACCCCTTTATATGTTTTATTTTTCCTTGGATGTAAAGAATTAATTTATGAATGACCTTCAGGGATAATATGATGGGATATGAGTGTGGAATATGGATACTATGTTGTTGTAGTTTTCATTTTTATGATGTAATGTAAACTTTATGAATGTATCTAGTGATTCCAAGGCTACTAAACTAATCGGTATTTTGAGATTTGATCTTTCATGTGATCATTCCATTGTTATGTAATAATGCACCGACTCTGGGTAACTGGGGTCAGGGCATTACAGTTGGTATCAAAATAAGTTTAGTACAAACCTTGGAAGCTATATTTAGATAAAATCTGATTAGAGCACATAGACCTAAGATGGTCTTTGAGGATTAGTATTGAAGAATTTCCTAGAATTTTGGTATTGTAGACATTTTGT
The DNA here is from genome assembly GCA_963277665.1 of Viscum album. Taxonomy (NCBI): domain Eukaryota; kingdom Viridiplantae; phylum Streptophyta; class Magnoliopsida; order Santalales; family Viscaceae; genus Viscum; species Viscum album. Next base: position 1,248,143,136 of record OY728147.1, read on the forward strand.
GATTTTTCCAAGAAATAAATCCTTGTATGGATACAAGCAGGTAGAGGTGGCTCTGGCATAGATGTACCTAGGGGTAAAACCCGAAAACACCACTTTGAGCTAGAAATGAACGGGTACTAGTGCATGACAATGGGCCTTACTGCACTCTTGGTTACGACACTCCCGGGGGATATGCTTCGGATAATTCTCATTTTATTTACAGACCATTTTGAAGGGTTTATGAGTATATACTTCCTCAAAGAAAATATTTTTTCTATGATTATCGATTATATCCATAAATAGTTCAATTTATATTAAGTGTTTTACAAGTATGGAATTATGTATTTTGATTCATAAACTGATCTAGTTTATTCCATTGTTTAGAAATGGCGCCTAGTAGAAGGAATGGAAACTGTATCAATACACGCACTCCATGTATGGATTTCCCTCCTGCTCAAGATAATTATAGTGAAGCCGGTGATCCAACTGGTGCTGATCAGTTAATCACCATACTCAGACAAGTCACTCAGGTTATGAATAATAACCTTACCTGTATGGAGCACCCTGATCTGCAGTGTGGAGGATAAATGATAGATCGCTTCATTAGGGAACAACCACTTAAATTCAATGGGAGTCAAAATCCCTTAGTAGCTGAGCAATGGATAAATTTGTTAGAGAAAATATTTCATGCCTTGGGGCATAGTGAAAGGTAAAAGGTTATCATGGTAGTTTACCGCCTACCTGGAGATTCCGATCAATGGTGTTCATTGATTCAAAACACGAAGGAAGATGATTAAGTATCAAATATATAATGGAGGGAGTTTAAAGATATTTTCTTAGAAAAATACTTTCCTTGTGACCATCGAGCAGATAAGGAAAGGCAATTTCTGAGTCTGAGGCAAAAGTAGGATGAGAATGTCGCAAAGTATGAGGCTAACTTTACAAGGATAGCGAGGCATGCAGCATATTATATATGTAACCCAAGAAGTAATATTTATCATTTATTTGATGGGTTAAAACCATTTCTCCATCGAGCATTAGTCTCACAATATTTCTCATCGTACGAAGACATTGTCTCATGTGCTATCAAGACAGAAAAGGAATTTGTTATGTCTTACTACTTTAAGGCAAAGCAAGAGAGGAAGATATCTTATAACCACTCTGGAAATGGAAATAAATAAAAGAAGGGAAAAGTTGATTATCCATCCTGTAATAAATGTGGGAAGAAATGCCCCAGTACATTCTTGAAGGGAATGTGAGTCTGTTACAAGTGTGGTGAAAGAGGCCCCCAATCTCATGATTGTAAGGGAAATAGAGTTTTTGTCAATGTGGAATGCTATTATTGTATAGAGATCGAACATTATGCAAATGAAAGTCCTAAGCGTCATGGGAACTTACCTCAGAAAAGGCCAAGGGATCAAGTTCAAGCTTATGCTATCACTACTGCTAAGGTAGAAGCTCCGAAAGACGTAGTGGCAGGTAATTTAATGGTTTCTTCAAGTATATAAAATGCTTTATTTGATTCTAGATCATCGCATTGTTTCATATCTTCACAGTTTGCTAAGAAAATTAGATATTTTCAATTTGATTTAACAAGGGAGTTGTCAGTTAAAACTCCTAAGGGATGTATCATTGCAACAAAGTTTTGTGAATCAGTCCCCTTTAGAGCACATAAATGTTCTTTATTCGCTGATCTCATCATCATACCTATGATTTAGTTTGATATAATCCTTGGTATGGTTTGGAATTCGGACCATGATGCGAAGATTTATTGTAAGAAGAAGGAGGTTACTATTTTTGATGATGATGATAAGGAACACCTTATCTTTAGATCAGAATCATCACCACCTAATTCTTATCTAGATCCACCCCTAGTAGCTCAACTAAATTCAATTATCGGGGAGGAAGAGAATGAAATAACTATGGGTGAGAAAAGGATAGTTCAAATAGAGTATATACCTATTGTGAGAGAATATGTTGATGTGTTTCCCGATGATTTACTTGGACATCCTCCAGAATGAGAAATTGAGTTTTCCATTGATTTAATTCCTAGTTCCAGGCCCATATCGAAGACCCCTTATAGAATGGCCACTGTGGAATTAGTTGACCTAAAGAAACCACTAGAGGAATTGAGTAATAATGGATTTATTTGCCCTAGTGTTTCTCCATGGGGAGCCCCTATCCTTTTTGTTAAAAAGAAAGATGGATCTATGAGGTTATGTAATGACTACAGGGATGATCAATGCTATAACAATAAAGAACATGTATCCGCTACCTCGCATTGATAATTTATGCGACCAACAACGTAGAGCTCAATACTTTTCAAAGATTGACCTTCGATCTGGATACCATCAGTTGTGTGTGAAGAAGGAAGACATTCCGAAGACAGCATTTCAAACCAGGTACGGGAATTACGAGTTTACAGTAATGCCTTTTCGGCTGACTAATGCACCCTCTGTTTTCACAATTAAACCGGACATAAACAACTGTCAATCTTTTGACAGTTATTATTTCTTAAAAACACGCTTTTTGTTTTTATAGCAGTAATTAATTTTAAATTAATTTCTGCTAATTCTGTGTTTTGAATTTATAAAAATGGATTCCATATTTGTAATTATGATATCCAAATTGTGTAAATAGGTAACTTTTATATTTAGGCATTTTGAATAATTACTTCGGTAAATATTTTATTTACCATCGTTAAAGGGTGAATCCAGTAAATAAGGGTAACAAAATAATATTATAAGAATAATAAATTACCCTAAAATGTATCCTAACCTTATTGGTTGATACATGTCCGACCATGGGCATCTTTGGGTCGATTTTGGGACCTCATGGAGCCACCTGTAGGTAATAAGGACACTTTATAGTAATTAAGATAATGCAATACAAAAATGAGAAAAGCATATAACTTTTAGAAAAACAATTTTTACATAGGGTTATATATGTTATATTTTAGACTATAAATATTCATTATAAATCTAAAAATATTTCCTACATAATGGTATTTTATTTATAATTTTTATACATTTAATAATTAATTTTATTTATGACACAATAATGATCCCGTATTTTCCATATTAATGAAAGAATCAAATAATTGGTATTATAAAAGTTAAAATAAATATAATTTAAAAGTTTTGATTCCATAAAAGAATTTTATTGGTTAATATTACATTTTATTATTGCTTAAATGAATTTTATTCGAATAAATAATGTTTTTAGTACTTCAAAAAATCAATTATTGAATAGTGTCAAAATTGACATAAATGAGTTTTTAAAACAAGTATTATATTATTAATTGATATTCTATTCATAAAAATCTAAGGTCCGGCCAAAGAACTTATATCATGATATGTGTATCATTAATGGACCACTTGGGGGTCTCTTAGTTGTAAATTTTACATTTATTAACTATATAATATAAAAATACAATGTGACATGGTAAATGTCAAACTAATTAACTAAGAGTTAAAACTAAAAGATAAAGTTAATATAGTGACCCAAACCTGTCTAAAATCTATTGGTTGAAAGTATTTCGAACCATCCCCACCTTATAATTTTATTAATCCACTTTGGAGCCATTATAAACTAAATATTAATTTCTTATAAATTAATACTTTAAGTTTTTTCTAAAGAGCCCCTCCTCCCCCTTATAAAAGGACAGCACTTCTAACCAATTCTCCACACCTTCAAAGCCATTTGGTTCGACCAAACATTGACTAAATATTCTCTCAACTTCTCTCACTTCGACCTAGAGGCCTTAGTTTGATCAGAAATCCATCCTATGGATCCTTTTTGATCAAATCAAAATGAAGAACCTAAAGAAGAGATAATGATTTCACCACCCTCTTTCAAGTTCTATTCTTCTTAAACTTCTTCTTTATTTTCTATTTCCATTCTAAAATAATAACTCCAGTATATTATATATAATGTGATGTTATAATAATTATGGTAAAACTAAATTCATTATTCTATTCATCCCTTGAATGACATGTCACCATACGTGTGTACGTATGGCTTACCGTCTCCACGTTGTGGTGTAATTGCTATTCAATACATTATTATTTGTATGGGTATAATAATGATGTGTAATTCATGTAAATAATAAATATAACATGATAATTGTTCTGTATATATGATATACCATCCAATTATATGTTATTTTAATATCAAAAGAATGATATTGTCGCTTGTGCGTACGTATGGACTACCGTCTCCATGAACGCGATGAGATCCATTCCAAATCATATCCATGCAAGTCTAATTCTAATTTTATGATTAAAAATAATGTTTAATGACTTGATTTAATTCTGGATATGAATAATATACAACTTATCCATAAAAAACATGGCTTATGTAATAAAACATATAAAATAAAACGAACAAGTTTACACCTGAAACGATGATAACACTAAGATATGATTAACAAAGCAATGTAAAAATATCATATATGATATCATATTAATGTATATGATTCTTGTATAATTTAATAACAATTATCTCACCATTATACAGGAGGTTAACCTACCCTCAACCAAGTAAAAGTACATGGTAAGGGTTTAATTCACAATCTCTTCATTATCCGAGGTTGTTTATACATAATTATCTACTAGGACCTCTTTATCATCCACATCCTTGTTTCTTAAAAATATATTTCAAAACATTATTACTATTTTACAGAATATCGGTTAAATTCATTTATACCCTTGTTTAGCTTTTTATAATAATTTTATAAAGGAGTCTTTACCTCATTTTCCAAACAATGACCTTTTTAACCTTTTAGAAAAATTAAGGTAAGAATGTCTTTTTTTTACATATACGGCGGGTGTGGCTATTTTCCACCATTGTAAAATCTTAGAATCTTCCCTTAAAAGCTTATAAGAACATTTTCAAAGTAAATGTTTTATTTTATAATTATGTGACTTTTAAATGATTTCAAAAAAAGAGATATTTCTCTCAAATAGTTTTGATTTCATCTATGTCAACATCTTTTGATGGATTTTAAGCTTATTTGAAGTCGATTTATTATGATACAAAACTTTCATATTGTATTTAATGTTTTTTGATATGTTTGACTGTGTATGTGTTATTTTTATACCATTCATGGTTTATAGAGAAAGTATTTACATTTCGTATGCTAGTTTTAATACGAATGTTTATGTTATGTTTAAACCTGTTCATATGAGGAATGCATTGGACTTAGTAAGTGATGGGTGGATCCCGCTATAGCTCTTCAATGCATCGGAAGGTCTCATGAGACAAACTAGTGTCTTGTCACAAGGCCTTGACAAAATCTTATTTGTATTCTTGGAACGAGGCCTTGGCTACGTGGTTTTGATAGTCTGGCATTATGCATTCCATTATTATGGAAGTGGTTATTGATATTTCATGTGATTATTCGACTAGTATAATATCCATGTGAATACGTAAATGGAATTATTTCATTTTATTTCTACCATATTATGTTGAAGTTCAAGTTTAAAGGGATTTTGTTTTAGTTATACATTGCCTGAAATGTTTATGATTATTTATGAAAGTTTCCACTATATTGTTATCCTTATTGGGCATTTGAGCTCACCCCTTTCTATGTTTTATTTTTCCGAGGATGTGAAGAAGTAATTTATGAATTACTTGCACTGATAGTATGAGGGGATATGTGTGTGTACTATGGATACTATGTTGTTGTATTTTTCATTTTTATGATGTAATGTAAACTTTATGAATGTATCTAGTGATTCCAAGGCTACTAAACTAATCGGTCATTGGAGATTTGATCTTTCTTATGATCATTCCAATGTTATGTAATAATACACCAACTCTAGGTAATTGGGTTAGGGGAATTACATGTATTACTATGGAATCCTTGATAGAATAATACTATATTGGTGGTGATTAATCAGTTGAAAGAGTCATCCCATTTCTTCCTGATGAAAGACACTACTAAAGTCGAAGATCTAGGAATTCTATATTTGCAAGAAATTGTGAAGTTACAAGGGGTTACTTTATCCATTCATAAAAACAAGAATATTATGTTTACTTTGAGGTTCTAAATTAGTATCCAATATGTGATGGCGACTCGGGTTAGATTTCGTGAAGCTTGTCATCAACAAATAGATAGTCAGATGGAGTGTTCTCTTTATATTGTGCAGGATATTCTCTATACATGTATCTTGGATATTGGTGGATCATGGGATATAAATCTAGAACTGATTGAGTTTTTATAAACTAATAGTTATTAGGCATAGATCAGAATGAAAAAAAAAATTAGGATTTATGGTTTCCCATTAAGATCGCCTCCTTGTTGGGAAGATGTGGGAAGAGTTTCTTGTATGGGACTGAGTTTGGTTCTAGATATAGCTATGATTATTCAAGTTATACTTATATATTGGTAACAATTTAGAGTCGATATAAATCTTATGAATATTGGTGTAATCATCCTTTGGATTTTTCTATAGTCGATCAGGTTTTCATGAATGCTTCTTCTTGTTTGGGTCACTAATGGTCAAGAAAATGGGAAATTTTTTCTCTAATATATGTTTAACAATTTGAGGTCACTGAGTATCTTGGGTAGGTTACTTATCATTTTGAATTTTTGGTTAATTTTATAGATATTCATGATATTTTCATAAAATCACAATTCACAAAATATTATCCTTATCCCTCTCACATTCTGATTGGGTAAGAGATTTAGATAGAGACATATTTTTCTATTATTGAGAATCAAGTTGAGATAATTGATTATCAGATAAAATTACTTCCTAGGATGTCGATTCCATTGGTCAGAGTGTTGTAGTTTAATAGAGATTATCATGAGAATTGGGAGTGTGAGTTGTTGATGAGGGTGTAGTGTCGCCACCACTTTACCAGACTTCATTCATCTATATGACTCCCCGATGATGGAATGTATTATTGTGTGGATTCTGTAACATCTCATTAATCAATTTTAGGTAATCATCTTCTTTTTTCTTTATTTCTACTTAAATTGGGTGTATATTGTGACTCTAGAGGATGGAAAACATTTCATAAGAAAAATGACCTAAATTTCAAGGATATATTATTGTTTCCAATAATGGATTCTATATATAAATTTGTTGATTTATTTGTAGGGTTCTCCCCATTTTTTGAGAATTTCCAAGGTGTTTTTGAAATTTTTTCCATAAACTATTTTTTGTGAAGACTACAAGAGAAACAAACACCTTGTAATGGGGATACCAAACTTCTGAACTCTTCAGGGCAGATGTTTTGAACCTTGTAGATAGCTTTAATTAAGTACATGACAAGTAATGTTACAAGACTGGTTTATTAATAAAAGGTGAAAGGTTTTTTGGTGAATCTAACTATCAAGGATTAACACATGTATTAAGGGATTATATGCTATATAAATTTTTTGGGTAGGGTTTTTTGGGCATAGAAGTGATATAGTATATCATTCATCCACATGTCTTGTTTATCTCAACCTAGATGGGTTCTTCCATGATTTAGAGATCCAATTTTCATTCTTGGTTGATTTTTTTAGTGATTGATCACCATTTTTGTTTTATTTAATCTCTTCTGGTGAGTAATCAATTCTAATTTTGTATTTATTTTATCATGATAGCACTATTGCATTCATTTATTAGATCTATTCACCCATGGTGAGGATTATTCTTATTCCTTTATTGATCATTTGTGTTATCTCATTTTGGGGTTTATTTCATTTGTTCATTTGTGTGTGGCAGGTATGAGTTCTTGAGGGATGTGTTGTTTCCACTTTTCCACTAACCCATGATTTTGATGTTATTTCAACACTACCCTATTATTACAAAAATCTCATTAACTAACACTACAAAAGATATAATTTGATTTTTATTTTTATAATTTTCAATGTTGTGTATTATAAATTTATAAATTGCATCATTTTTAGTTAATTTTTTGGATATACATTCTTTATATCTAAAAAATAAATATTTATTGTATCCAAATTGTTTTAAATAAGCATAAAGAGATTCATAAAAAACAAAATAATGAAACAAAAATGAAAATATATTTTATATGATTAATTTAAAAAGTTCTACCATTTAATTTTAGTTATTGAGATTAATTTTTCAATTTTTATTTACTTTAAAAATTATTTTTCTACTTTCTATGATTTTAATGAAATTTTATTTCTTCCCTAATGAAATTTTTTGTGTAAAAGTGACATAGGGACTAATGATCCTAAGTATTTCTTCATTGGGTTTCACAAATACATATTAGTGATATATATATATATATATATATATGTTCTTATAGAAACATGAATATTATTTAAGTGTAATTAAAATAGTAGATCAATTATTTGAAAAATAGGATATGAAAATTTACTTCATATACAAATTCATAGCTGAGGCTCCCAGTTATTCATGGTTTAGAATTTCATTTGATTTATCAAAACCAATCATATTTATAATTCACTCTCAATTAATTTGTTCTTAAAACATCATATATTATTTATTTTGATCTTTAAACACTGTGTCTTCATAACATGTAATGTTAGTAAATAAGGAAGTTGAATTAAACGGATAAAGGCACTCTCAAAAGGTATTTTAAAAATTATTGGTTGATACTTATTGTTTTTTTTATTCAATATTTTATTTCCCTCTATTTTTATCCATTCATAATAAAATTATTTAGTTCAAACCTTTTTTTCATTATTTTGTATAAGTTTTTCATAAAAAATAAATTTTAATGAACATACCTCATAATCATAATATATCTCTATATGATAAAATGAATATACTATGAATTATTAAATAGCGGGTTTGACTATGTGAACATTTAGATCATTATGGGAATATGTAGATCATTACTTGGCTCATGAGATACATGAATCAATACACTCATGTCATCATTTAAAATTTTGTTATTTTGTAGAATATCTCCTTGGATATTATACCTTATACCCCTCAAAATAAGGGGATGGGTTGGTGATGATAGATAAAACTAACAAGAAATTTTACCTATTATAATTTTAGTATAATAAATATACCAATAGTTGTTTGATTCACATTCATCAGTAACTATTGTGATAAAAAAAATTACTTCAGTCAAATAAAACCTCTAAAATGACTGGAAATAATCAATGATGGGTTTGACTCTTCATTTAGTTATTTTTAGTGTGTTATGTCTTCTTATTGAACAATTTTCATGAACCACTCTATCAAAAAAGTATACCAAGTAACTATTTCTATTAGAAAATATATATTTTTCAAAAATTCCTTTCTTTATCTCATATTCTTCCCTATATGTCATGAATTTCGCAAACAAATGAGCATGGGGGAAATCCAAAAAAATAACCTTGGATGTAACCTATAATTTCCTAGATGGGGTCACTATAAATAATAATTGGACCAGTGGAACTATGTAACCTCAAGCATGCCTCCTCATATTCTAGAGGCTTCCGGATATAATAAGGGGTAGGGTGGTATTGTGAGTAGATTATACACCTTATATCAGAGTATGAAATAAGAACAAAACCACCACAAATCATTATAGAAGTAAGAAGAAATTAGATTATACATGGATAAATAAAAAAACATAATAATAATAATATTAAATGATGTGGAAGAAAACATATAGTTATACAAGACTGATCAACCATTATTATTATCACATAAGTATTAAAAACATAATAAAATAAAAAATCCTCAACAAAAACCTTAAGCCATACCAAGTCCAAAGCTCTATATACCAACCTGAACAATCCCACTTTCTCAAGCTAATCTGATTCCCCACCAAATATCTCCATGCATACAAGTGAGAGTTTCTCAATTACCAAATATAAATGGTGGCCCGATCAGGTGGTGAGTACATAACTTAGTAAGAAACCATGAATTTGGGTATGTATATAGCCAATATATGTAATTCTATGTGCATGTGACTTCCTCTGTATATTGAAAAAATAATTACTAGAACTTAAATAAATAAACCACCATAGATCCTTAGGCCTTTGAACATAATCATCTCTATATATTTCATCCATTTTGGATTATTTATAAGCATGTCACGGTGATTTTCCATCTATCATAATGACTTGGGGGTCTTTCTCCCCAATATATAAATAATTACCCTAGGGATAATCATATCATGTTATATATTACAATAGTCATGGGAATACCTTTTCCTAGTATAATAACCTAGAGAATACTTTACCAAAGTACACAATTGTTCCTAATAGCTAATCCCTAGTAGTTCAGAATACTCGACAATGCCCACTAAATAACCCACAAACCCTAGAATCTATCATATGGAAAAAAACTATCCTTTTCCTAGATTAAATATTGTCATAGCATGGAATATATAGAATCTCCGTCAATAGTCTCATAGACTTCTCTAATTAGGGTGTCTTCTTTAGTATCATAGACAAACCTACATGGGTAATTTTCCATTTAGTATCACATACCACCCTATAAGGGGAGTTTTCCATTTATGATAAAGGACCACCCCAAGGTGAAAACAAATCATACTTTTCAATGATAATTATTTCATAAATAAAGGTGTATTAAATTATATACCTATTATACACATAGATCATATAAATAAACTAAAGATAATATATTTCAATAATGAAAATCATTATATTATTCAAGGACTGAACCCCCTTAAATTCTAAAAATTATAGTGGGAAAAAATATGAGTTAATAAAAGTGGAATGAAAAACATTATCTCTTATCAATCTGTTAGAATGATCTCCCTATTAGAGAACACTATTAAAATAAAAAAAAATTAGTAAACCAATTAAGATCATAGAAAATGAAAATATATAACCTTGGTAGGAATTAAAGTAACTTTTTAATGAATTAATGAATTCTTATTTATAGGAGGTAATATGACCACTAGAAATGTAATGCAATCATTAGAATAGTAACATGACTGTTTGGAATAGTAACCTGACCATTTAGAATAGTAACTCGGGCATTGCAAGATTAATTTAACAAACAAATAATAAAATATAATTTAAATAATATTTATCATATGTAATATAAAAATATATATAATTTCGTAAAATTAATATCATTATTAAAAATTAAAATCCTATATAAAAACGTTTTCAGTAAATTTTATTTTAAGGTATGTAGTAAAAAATAATAATTTTTTATATTAAAAATTGTAATACCCTATGTAATAAAATTATTCTGATAAAATTAATTTCATTTTTTAAATTATCACATCAAAAGTTTCCATGGATTATTTTTTTGAAATTTTTTGAAATATATTAATTTTCAATTGAAGAGTAAAAATATAGTTTTTTTAGAACCATTGTATTTTAAATTACATTATTTTTTATATAATGAATTATAGAAAAGTTGGATCAATAAAAAAATAATTAGGTTGATAAATGATTCATTAAAATAAAATAAACATTTTTACATTCCAAAGTCAAAATTTAAAAGTATTACTTTAAAAACAATTTTTTCATCTTCTCGGATTCCATTTTAATAAAATAGTGGATTATAAATATAAAGGGGTTTAAAGTCCTGAAACAATTATATTATATTTATATATGATTCATTATTTCAAAAATATTTCTATTATAAGTTTTACTTTGGATATAGTTTTTTGTTCAATATTTTAACTAAAAAATAGCACATTCCCCATGTATAATATAACTCCTCTCCCTCCAATTGAAAAACCACTTAACTTACACATTACAAAGGCAAAGATATAATCAAATCTACTCTCTTAAGACTAGAATAATCCTTAAGGTTTTTCTAGCGTAAAACAACTCCAATCATCAAGGGATATTTGTGTTCTATAAGAGAATAATCACTCTGAAAATAGTATGTCTTTATCAAGGGTATACATGTTTCAACACTTAAAAAATATTTTCCAAGACCTTTCCAAATATTTTGTAAAAATATTTTAAATTATAAACCATCTCATTTATTTCTTTGATTTCTTTATCCATTCAAATAAAAAATTATTTTTAATGACGAGGTATGATATCCCTTATTCATTTGGGAATCCTAAAGTTCATTTCATGATGTATGATATGTGAAATATTTTAATAAACCCATTTCATCGCATGTTTCATTTCATGACTATGATTTATATAATTCCATGTAGCATGCCTAATTATGAAAATTTTATGATGTTACAGGTGGGAATGGAATTATATATCCCTCCAATAAATTGAGTAATGGGATATATATCATGAGATTATGTATATTATGTGTGAACATTATGATAAGTTTATTCATGATTATGATGTTGTGATTTATGCACATATGTTATGTGTGAACACAATGCTAGCCTTATTTCGAAATTTGTTTGGTATTTGACCAATATGTTATGATGTTTCGTCCATTCCTTAATTATATTTTTCACTCAATGTATTAATTATGAAAATATTTTTATGATATCATGATCTTGATTATGATCACCCATTTACTATTGATTCATGTCCCTTATTCCTCCCCTTACTAGTATTTTATCTCACTTGTTTCTTTAATGTATATCCTTAAGTGGGTACATGTAATGAGGATATCATTAGAGCTTTATAAATATAAATATGAAAAATTTAAATATTTTTTATGTTTTATTATGTTTAATTGATGTTTGAGACAAATTTTCAAAAGACATAGAACCTTTGGATCCTAGATTACATAAGTATTAGGTTTTTTATCATAAAAGTCATGTGGTGGTCATATAAAGAAAAGTTAGGATTTTATAGTTCGTATCATAGCTTAGTTTTGTTAATTTAGGAATTTTTCATAGATGAAATTTGGGAAAACCCTAAGAATAAGTGTATATATATAGGTAAACATCATAGAATAGTCATTTTATAAAAAGGATAGACAAATTGATCCCATAAGATATTCATTACAATTAATCTTCAAATAATAATAGATTATTTATTCATTATTTTTACTTATGTTTCTCTCAAACCTTATCTATTAATGAAAATAGTGGGAACCAGGAGAACTAGGCCAACAACTCTTATAAGGGAAAATGCAGTGACTGTCTGAACTACATTCCCAATATGAAGGGTGATTGTGTTAAAAACATTATAATGATTCTTACATAGCACTATCAGGTTATGAGCAATAACCTAGCCCACTTAGAACATTCACCTTTACATAATATGTATCAGCTTTATATTGATTCTTTTATAAAACAATTTCTACTAATGTTAAGTGGATATTACAATCCACATATTGTGGAACAATGGGTTAACTCAATGAATAATATTTGTAAGACACAATTTTGAGAAGGAGAATGTCACTTTAGCTATATATCATTTAGATATAGAATCTAATCAATGGTGGAAGAGAATAAATAATTCTAAGACAAAAGATGAAATGGAAGATATTGAGTGGGAATACTTTAAGAAAATATTTCTTCATAATTATTACACTATAACTGATTGAGAAAATATGGAGAGATAATTATTAGAGATAAAGTAAAAGGAGGGTTAATCATTCATATCTAAGATGAAAAAAATCACAGGACTCTCAAGATACACCTCAATATTTGTTATCAATAATGATATCCAAAATATTTATTCCTTAATGGTTTAAAACAACACCTTTAAATGGTTCTATATATACAAGACATTGGGATTTTTGATGAAGTAGTTTGATGTTCTCCCGAAGAAGATATGGAATTTAGTGAATTGTCTAATGGTTATAGAGATAATAATATAAGATCTGAGTTTCAAGATGATGGATCAAATGAAAAATAAGGAAAGAGGGTCCATTTCCCACATTCAAAAATTGTGGGTAGAGGCATCCTAGAAATTTTCTAAAAGGGTTAGGGAAATTCTTAAAAATTTTTACATAAGGCCACTAAAATCATAAATTTATAAGATACATGAATAATTTATCCAACACGATCTAGGAAAGGAATTTACCTCATAATGAACCATCCATGGTTAAATGATTCAACTATAGAGAACAGGGGAACTATAAATTCCAGTACACTAAACCGTGGGTAATTGAGGGTAATTAGTTTCAACAACTGCTAAATCCTAAGTAGAAATGTAAATATTATTCCATGACTATTTCAAAAGTGGATCATTAAAATGAATTCATACATGGTACACTTCCTATTCACTCAAGGACGTAAAAAGTATTATTTAATTACTATTATGCACATTATTTTATATATTTAATGTTTTATATAACTATTAAAATGAAATCCTATTACCTTGAGGTATAGATGACTATAAAAACACTTAGTTTTGCGATATTTCGAACCAATTTATTAGACTCTTCTCTTATTAGTGATTATATAATTTTTTTTCCATTAATTCTCATAATATAGAACCTAGTGGAGTTTGATTCTATAAGAGGTATGTATTTTCTATTATTATATATATCACACAATAACTATAAGTAAATGGAAATGTATTTAAATATTCTGAACCACCAAATGTTCCATTAAAATTTCAAGGAATATCATGTATCTCATTTATAAAATCCATCAACTATGTGATTGTTGATACCATGTGAATAAGAATACCTTTACCAAATTTTTGAGTCAGGGGAAGTGTCAAATACAAGGAAATTATCATTTTAAGGGAATATAATATTGTACATCTCAAATAGAATGTTGGAATTCCACCAGATCATGAGGAATAATTATCAATAGATCTTTAACACAGAGTTACTCCTATATCCAAATTAACACATAGGATGGACCCAATCAAACTATAGGAATGAAATAATCAGATGAAATAGCATTTGGAAAAAGTGTGCATACACCCTAGTGAATTGCCTTGGGATGTACTTGTGCTATTTGTAAATAAAATTAATGGATCAATACGGTTTTATATAGATTATCTAGATCTTAGCAGGATCACTATAAATAACAAGTATCTCATTCAAAGGATTGATTACTTATTCGATCAACTATGGGGACCCCAATACTTCTGAAAAGTGGATCTTCATTATAGATATGATTAAATAATGGTTAAGAAAAAATATATTCAAAATACATCCTTCTATACAAGTCATATAAACTATGAGTTCAGAGTGATTCCATTTTAACATACTAATTCCACTATAATCATCGTGGATTTAATTAATAGTGTCTTTAGGGACTAACTTAACTAATATTGGTAGTCTTTGTCAATGATATTCTCAATTAATCTAAAAAAAGGAACATAAAATGAATCTAAGGATTGTACTAGTGACATTAATTAAAGATAAAATGTACCCTAGTTTCAAAAATTATGACTTTGGGATGAAAAAAGTCACATTATTGTGGAACATGATCATATGTGAAGTAATTTCTATAGACCCTTAAACGATATATGGATTTAAGTAATTTTCTAGACCCACTAGTGTTATAGAAATATATAGTTTTCTTAGATTATAAAGGTAATAATGATATGTTTATAATAAATTTCTCATGATTTTATAGGACTCTAACTATGTTTACAATAAAAACAAAAAATTATGCCTAGACCAATAAATATGAAGAAATATTTAAAGAGATAATGAATAGGAATATTTCTATGATTGTACTCAAACTACTGTCAAATAAAAAAAATTGTGTTATAGAGTGATGATTCTAATAAAGGATTGTGTTTTTTACTCATGAAGAATTAAAAAAGTGATAGTCTGCACTACATGATAAAAAAATCAATGAGAAAAACCACCTGACACATGATATGATGTTTGTAGTTGTTACCTTATATTTGATGATTTAGGAGTAGTACCTCTTGGTTAGAAGTGTTAAATATATACTGATGAAAAAATTATATAGTATATATTCACACAAAAGGATATCAATATGTGTCATAAAACATGGTTAAAGATAATCAAGGACTATAATTTCTTTATTCTCTACAATCCGGGAATTGTGAACAAGGTAGCTAATGCTCCTATAAGAAAATAACACATGACATTATCTATGATGTGGATTGATAAAGAACCTATCTTCATGTATATGAGAATAATAGATCTAGAAATCATAATGGTAGGGAATTAATCCTACCATACAAAAATTATTTCCCAATTATTTATCCAAGTGAATATTAAAGAGGCATAAAGGGACAATCTAGAGTTTCAAAAGAAGGTAAAAGTTGTAAAGGAAGGTAAGCTTCATGAATTCCATTTTGATGAACATGTTTTCATTAAATTTGTAACATGACATTTTTTTGCATCACATAAAATAAATAATGATCTATTTGATAATTTTCATTATCATATTTCTTCATTATTCCAAGAAGAACTAGGCTATATCATGATATTCAAGTATCATTTTGTGGGACAACCTAAAAAATTAGATCGATCAGTATAAAGTGATTGGTTTGTCATAAATTTAAATAAGAACAAAATAATTCATAGGAGATGATGAATATATTACACATACCCATATGGAAATTGGGAAACATCACCATAGACTTATTCATTAGTCTCTCGAATACATCTAATGGAAAAAATGAAAAATGGGTTATTGTGGATCAAATAATGAAGGTTGCCCACTTAATAGCTATTATATAAGGTTATCTCTTTAAAAAAAATTCAAAGATATACAAAATGAATGTGGTGAGAATTTATGGGGAACCCCTATCAATCTTCTATGATCATGATCCAAGGTTCACTTCTAATTTTTGGTTAATTATTCAACTAGCTAGGAATATTGAACTAATTTTTTTGTACGTCCTATCACTCCCAAATTAGTTCCAAATATGAAAGGACTACTCAAACACTATAGTATATTCTAAGATCCTACTCAACGGAATTTAAAGGATGATGGGACCAAAATCTCCCATTTTTTAATTTCTCATAAAAATTGATTCCACTCCAATATTAAAATGGATTCATTTTAAGATATATATGGTAAAAGATAAAGAACCCCTTATTATTGGGATGAATTTGGAGAAAGAAATCTACATGGACATATTCTTGTGAAATATTTCGAAGAGAAGGTTCAAGTCATCCAATAATAAATAAAAGCTTTTCAGAGTTAGAAGAAGATCTATTCTAACAACCTTCAAGGGGAATTCGAGTTTGAATTTGGATATAAATTATTCCTTTAAATATCAACACAAAAGAGAGTTATGTAGTTTAGAAACAATAGGATGCTTATCCCAAAGTACATTGTTCACTTTTAGATACTTGATTACATAGTAGTACTGGTATATTGGCTTACATATCCACCAAATATGGAGCAGGTTCATGATGTCTTCCATGCATCTATCCTTAGTAAAAAAATACCATATCCCTCACATATACTACATTCAAAGGAGGTAAAACTAGGGAAATAACAATCATATGAAGAGAATACAGTGATGATATTGGACTATATAGACATGTTTATATGTAACAAGACAACTCACCTTGGCAAAGTGTTGTGGCTGAACTGTAAGTATAAAGAGGTGAAATCGGAGCCAGATGAAATAATGGAATAGAAGTACCATCATCTATAGTCAAATGAGAATGTGAGTTGAAATTTAAGGGAAAAATTTTTTAATTGGGGAAGGATATAATGACCCAAAATATTTAAATGAAATTTCTTTTCTGAATAATTGTTTATTATATTATATAAGTATTATACACAAAAATATTATAGATAAACTAACAAAACATTCCTTAATTATTTAAAATCATTACATTATTTAATTACTATACCCATTAAAATTCAAAAAAAATACAAGCAGACAAAAATATATAAATTCAAAAAGTAGAATGTGAAAATTTTTGTCCTTGAAATCTACTAGAAACATCGACCCCATAGCTAACACTATAGAAATAAATAAAAATATTAGTAAACCAAATGGCATGTTATAAAATAAAAATACAGAACCTTAGGGAGAATTATAGTCAATGTTGAATGAAGGAATTAATTCTCCTTTATAGGTGGTAATGTGGCCATTAGAATATTAATTTAACCATTTGAATAGTAACATGGTCATTAAGAATAGTAACCTGACCATTGAAAATAGTAACCAGACTATTGGAATAGTAATTTGACCTAAAAATAATAAAACATAATGTAAATAATATTTTTCATGTTTAATTATAGGAACAAATATTATAATTACTTAAATTAAATATCAATATTAATACTCAAAGAAGGTATTTAAAAAAATAGGAAAATGTATTTTAATGTATTTCATAAAAAAATCATCATTTTTTAGATTAACAATTAAAATAACCTATGTTATAAAATAATTTTTATAAAATGAATGTAGTTTTTAAAATAATAATGTCTAAATTTTATAGATGTTATTTTTTTTGTAATTTTCAAAAATAACTTAATTTTCATGTGAATGATAAAAATATAGTTTTTTCATAGTAGGTATATTTTAAATTACATCATTCATGACATAATTAATTATATAAATATTAGGTAAAAATATATTTAATTTCATTAATTTATAATTAAAATACAATAAAAATGTTTTACAAACCTAAAAATTACTTTCCAAATTCTAAAGTTAAATGTATTCCATTAAAAATAATTTTTTTCAGTTTTCGATTTTCCTTTTTAATAAACTAGTGATTTAGA
This sequence comes from Viscum album, assembly GCA_963277665.1. Taxonomy (NCBI): domain Eukaryota; kingdom Viridiplantae; phylum Streptophyta; class Magnoliopsida; order Santalales; family Viscaceae; genus Viscum; species Viscum album. The sequence continues at coordinate 1,248,161,598 of OY728147.1, forward strand.
ATTAAAAATGGCTTTACATTCCTAAAAAAATTCTATTTAATTTATATATTATTAATTTTTTTATAATTGTAACTATTACAATGTTTACATTGGATATAGTATTTTATTCAAAATTTTAATGCAAAAATACCCCTCACCTCAAATATAAATAACCCCAATATACCCTTGGAAAACCACATCAGTTACACATAAAAAAGAATAATATATAACCAAATAATCTCAATTATTCCAATTATAATACTTATTAATGTTCTTTAGTAAACCAACTCTGATCATCAAAGGATTTTAGTGTTGTACAAGTGCAGTAATACCGAGGAAAGTTTATGTTTTCATCTACTCTTCACTCAATTTATTCTCCACTTCCCATTTTACAATTAATTAAAAAAACAAATATTAAAATATTATTTAGATAGTATGTTAAAATTATATTAATTATTTAAACCTAATTATAAAAAATATAATTATTAAATATGTATATTCCATACAACTTCTTTATCATCTTTAGAGAATAACCCATTAATGGTCGCTTAACTTCTAATAAGGATGTTTCCAATTATTTTCTTATAACCAACCTTAAGGTTGTTTATAATGAATTATTTATGATATATAAATGTATAATTATATTTATTCAAATTTTCTATAATTAATTACACTTTTTTATAAATTACCTTGAACAAAGTAGAAAAAACAAAGAAAATGGACAATACTTAAAGAAACATGATATCAAAATACTTCAAATTAAAAAATTGAAATTAATATATATAATCCAATTGTTATAATTTCTTAATAGTGAAATAAATTCACATATTTAACTTATGATTCAGTGTTTTAATAATCCTATGTTAAATATTCCAGTGATAGAAAATAGATGAAATAAAGCTGTATTTAATGTAAGGGTGTTCTTGAACCCCAACTAATTCTTTTAGGATACCTATTATTTTACATTGATATAAATATGAGTGTTCCTATAATATAAAAAATATTTCCTTAAAATATTATTTCTCTATTAATTTAGGGATACAATTTTTTCTACACTTCAAAAATATTTTCTAATCCATTTACAATTTTTTTTCAAACATTATTCAATTTCCAAAAAAACTCTTGAATCCTCTTGAGTTGTTTCCACATTAAAAGAAAAAATGATCTTTAATGAAAAATTATGGTCTCCATTATTTCTTAGTGAATACTAAATTTCATTTCATGATTTATAATATTTTATATATTTTAAGAAACCAAACCATTTCCATGGTCATCACAACGATTGTTATCTTTCTATGTGGCATGCATCATTATGAGCATCTTATGGTATGATGGGTAGGAATTGAATTATATATACCTCAAATTAATTGATTAATGTGATATATATCATTATTTTTTGTTCATTATGTGTGAGCATGATGTTATCTTTGTTCATAAAGATTTTGTTATGATTTATGCACATATATAACTTGTAAAAACGTTTCTAGCTTTCTACACAATTATGTGTTGTATTCTACCAATATGTAATGATGTTTCATTATTGTGAATATTCCACATTCCATGACTTTATAAGCTGTTTCTTTAAAGATATTTATGATGATATTATTCTTATGATATCATTATTTGGATTATTTTCACCCATGTACAATTGATTCATGTCCCATATTACTCCCCTTATTAGGATTTTGGATCACCCCATTATTTAATATATATCCCAATGTGACTACATTTAGTAATGAGGTCTGAATAATATTGAAGGATTAAAAGAATAATTTAAATATTTTTTGTGTTTTTTATGTTTTTTATATACAATTGATGTGTGACCATAATTTTCCCAACACACTAATCCTTTGGATCCTAGATTGTATCACTATTATTTTATTTATCTTAATTGTTATATAGTGGTAATATAATAAAAATTAAATATTCTATAAATAACATATACCATAATGAGTAAAAATACATATAAAAATCATAAACAATGGTTCTTTTTTGCCCAACCCATCATACAGACCATGGTCGAGCTCCGCGAGGTTTACTGTAACTTTCCACAACACAGATAGGCTCACAATATTGACCGAGTTTCTAAGGTGGCGTATGTGATCATCACTACCCATTCATAATCCATATTATTTTTAGGAACCAAATTTAGTTTCCTAAGTCCTAAAAAAGTATTTATTCCCTTCATGGGATCCTCTTGGTCATCACATAAGATGGGAACCCTACTTAAGTCCCTCCAGTCTCATCATAGAAAGGCACCCTACCTAGGATCCTTAATCCCAATTATTCCCATATAAACACTTAACCAATGTCATGGAATTACATTCTACACAAATTAAATCATGATTGGATTTATTTAAGATATATCATAGTGCCCATCTCAAAAATCAGATTACTCTAGATTAGCCATCACAGTGGACCATTCGCCAAGCTTCCCATAGTCTATTCACCTAGGCTAACCGCATCATAGTGGGGAAAATATCTCTCACCCATTGGTAATATAATTGAGAATAAGGGATATAGGGAAACTCATAGTTCAATCATGGAAAACCCTCAGCACATACATTCCCAAGTCATCAGCAAACATAAAAAGGGTGTCAAAGGATCCTAGTCAAGGTCACCATGTTCAGTTATTTAAGTCTATACACATCACGCCCCTATTGGGGTTTTGGTGTCTCAAGGAAATATTTTAAGTAAGGTTCTTGGATAATAATGGATAAGGAATTAGTTAGGGAACCATGTCGCTGATGGTACCAGCACTTTTCTCAATCTATGGAATATATTTTAATTTAGGAAAATTTTCATATTTTAAAATGACAAGTTAATAAATTAAAATTGCATAAAACTCTTAGTGGTGACACCACTCATCACATGAACTTTAAATCCATAAACCATAAGGTGAGTATCAAGTAACACCTACCTTATAAGAATATTTACCCCTTTTTAAATTTATCTATCAATATCTCTTCCTAGGGTTTCAAAGACTATCCATGATGATTCAGCCACCACCCTTAGCCATGGGGCCCTAACTCACATGAAGAATAACCAAATAATAAAATTAAATTAATTATAACATTTATTATTAATTTAAACCACTTAATTAAAAATATGCAAAATTATCATTCAACTCACATAGAAACCCTACTATGCCAAAACCATGACCCGCCACCATCAAAATGTCTACAGTGGACTCTCATTATCATTTCGTATAAATACCTAATACACAACCACAATTAAATCACCAAATTAATTTTCACTAATCTAAAAATCGTAATGAAATTAACATTGGTGATATGCCTCTCGGAAATGTAGTTTTATGATGAGTGGTGATTGTCTCAGGATGTCTCCAAGCTAGGATGCATAAAATCCCCATAATATCTTGATGATTCCTCCATGATATAGTAGAATACTCCCTCAAATACCTAGTTAAACTAAATGAAATTATATTAGATGGAAGGAGGGATGAATAGAGGAAAACCAAGGTTGATACATGAATATAATTACCAGAAATAACCACACAAAAAACAGTCTATTGGACAATGTAAAAAAGGAGGTGGAAGGAGGTTTGGTTCATGGTCTTCAAGAATAAAGGATAGAAAGGGAGATGGGATTCCCCAACATTATTTCAGATGGTAAAGTAATATTTTTTACAAATGTTAAGCCCACTGTCTATCCATCATCTTGAGGATGACTGTAATAGTAGTTTGTAAGAGCACTGGAGACCTCGGGCTCCCTATTTCACCCTTCCAAGATTTTATTGACCCTAACTTGTCCCATTCCCTTCCCTGTGAAACATATTAGAGTTTTTAAACTATTAAAAAATATCTCTGATTTCCAATTAAAAATATCTCCCTCCAATGGACGAAAATTAAAATTTATTCAGAAATCATGAACTAATATAGACAATGGAGTTACAAACTCCCCACCATAACACTTCTCATCACTGATAAGTCTGAGTGATTTTCCAACCGCATATTGTGAACTACATGTATCATCAATTCAAATCCAGAAGGCCAAATTCTCTATTTAAACATAAAATCCACTTACATATAAAAAAATTCAAAATAGGGTGCACCAATATCAATCTTGATACATTTCTCATTATCATGTCTAGAACACCGGAATGGAACTCATCTATTATGAGGCACCCAAGTGTCATCTTGTAATTATTTTTTCAACTTGAAGTGCACCCACCCATATATATCAGATTAGAAATCCACTGATCCTTTTCAAAAATCATAGTCCAAATCTAAAAGAATAATAATCATACCTGATAAGGTGTACTTGATGAGTTTTCTAACATTCCATATCTAATCTCATACACTAATACTTATCAAACTTCATCGAATTAACCTACCTAAAAAATCTCGGTTTACCCCATCAACTCATCAAAATAAACACCCGACCTTTATGACTCTACTCCCAAAGGTAAACAAAAGTCCTCTCAATACAACCACTTATGTTTTAACCTGATCCCCAATATAATTACATGGTTTGTTCATCATTCAACCAAAACTTTTATTGTTATATAACAATATAATTGATTCATTTAATTCCACACTAAGATAATCTCTATTTAATACCTCGTCCACAAGTAGTACTATGAATCCATCCAACATAAAAATGGAATATAAACCAGGCACTCACCAACCTAATGGAATTCTATTATTGTTGAAACTATCTATCAATTGTTCTCATTACACCATGACCCTACTTGTATGGGGACCATAACACCCACAACCGATAGAAAAATCCCCACCATAGTAGTTTACTTATCAATGCTCCACCAGGTAAAAATATTTACCTACACAGCCTATATTATTTCTATCACCAAACAAAACTATTAGGAATTTCCAACCTAATAAATCCTATGAATTGTAATGAAAATCTATTCAGTGCCTATTCCAAGTTTATAGGAATTCCACCCTTAATATATACTAAAATTTCATTCGCAATGTTGATTTAAACATTAAAAATGATGGTATACTCTCCAATATCCATCTTTCCTTACACCACTACTCAAGTGACGACCCAATAGGTCCTTCCATGAACACACATGTTTAACCCCTCTCAATCCACATTCACCCATCCTATAATTCAAAATGTATCCTCTACCATAGAGGGACATTAAAAATTTCCATCATAATCCTATGTCCTCAATGATCACAAGAACCTATCAAATTTTTTTAATCCCTTGGACTACACATGGTCATTAACTGGTCCACAATTCAATAGGCACAACATGTCCACAAAGAACACTACCTCAATATCATTTAAATATAGAAAAGTTATACTCCCATGACACCCAATCATAAATGTGACTCGCGGTCCTAAGAGTCACACAAAATTAAAACTTGGATTATATGCCTAAACCACTAACCATTCTCCCATGTAGTCCAGCCTCATTAAACTAAGATCCCTCTCATCAGTCCTCCTCAAACTGGGCACATCACTAGTACCAAGGTTCAACGCATGATCACTCAATAGCACAAGGATCATCAAATAATCATTAAGTGTACCTACATGCTCTAACTATAATGATGGAATCATATCGTAACTTAATAGGGATAAGAACTAAACCAATCATTCCCTCAATTTCCAACCTTGATAAAAATCACAAGTTGTCAATGTAATTATTCATTAAAGATCCACTAAGTCTTCATCACGCCTATCCCATATACATAGTTTCACCTCATGTTCACAGATCTCGTACCCAAATAACCTACATGTTCTTTCATATGTAAAAATACCCAATCTCATGGTAACCCCTCACTCAGGATACCCGCACATATCACATCTCATTGTCTCAAAAAAATCAGAGTTTTGTCTCATGTTCGTCTTGGTCTCTCACATAGCACATAAATTAGGTCTCATATAGGTTATCATCCCTAGATTATCATCCTAACACCCATCTGAAAAACCACCCAGAAACTCACATGACAAAAACCAACTCTATTTTCCTCATATTAATATACACATAACAGACATCATGTCCCAAAAAAGACACTCCTAGGGAACCCAACCATAATAAGAATCTATACAACAATCTACTCCAAGGAGGATTGGGTCATATCTATAGGTATAAATAGATAAAACTGACATTGACCTATGATGATCCATATCTAATTAATCATAGTCAAATAGTTTATTTAATTTAAATTTAATTACAATATATATGGGAAAACAACATATAGGTTCTTACCAAGAAATTAATTAACTAGAAATAAATATTAATCAGCCACTATGGGTGTATCACTAAGGAATATGTGCCTTAGATGTTTACTAGGGTCACTGCATGTCCTATAATAGTGGGATTGCACCATCATCACCACCATAGATATTCTCATCAAGGACTAACATGACTTTACATAGAATGAAATATAAAAATTTTATACAAGATTAGTAGAATACCACCAAGATCATATACAATAAAATACCAAATGAGATATTTTGGAAATATTAAATAGTTTAACCTCTATCATTAGTTATAATAATTAGGCTACAAGTCATAAATGTCTTGTGAATCATATGAAACTAATATAATGCATGATATTCCTCTTTAAATTATGGTTCAAGAACCAAAAACTATCCTATTTCTAATTATACAAGAACTAGAAATCCAAAAAAATCATAAATCCAAAAACCATGTGTCTCACTCAAGAACAAATCTATCAACTAGAACACTAAAAATCTATAATATCCATCCAACCTGTTCTAGTAGAAAAGTGAGAGTTTCTTGGGTACCAAAGTTTAATGGAATTCTGATTGGGGTGTGAGTACATAACCTAGTAGGGTGGCCCCAAATTAGTCTTACGCATAGCCAATAGATGTAGTGTTATTTACACTTGATATTATCTGAATAAGGAAAAAATAACCATAGGAAAAAATAACTAAACCACAGTCGATCCTCATGTCCAGCCATACCTAGTTAGTCCATTATTGGAGTTCCTTTGAGAACGTCATGGTGACCATACCAAATTGCATAATGATTCAATCTTCCTTTACCCTAATATACACATAATGACCAGCAGGTCTAAACTCACCCTAGTGTATAGTGTAGTAACCTGGGGAATTCATTGTCTTGGTACCAAAGTGCAAGGAATGGTCTATCCTACTATAATATGATTCCTAATAACAATACCCTGGTAGTGTATAAGACTCAACCACACCAACCAAAGACCCAAAAAAACCCTGATATCTAGAATTTAAAGGATAAATTCCTTAAACTAGAACCAATATCACTATGGCTCTAAATCCATGAAAACGCCACCAATAGTATCATAAAACTCCCATAAATGGATGTTTTCTTTAATATCACTGACATCCTTTAAATGGATTTTTCAATTTAGTACCAAAAACCATCATACATGGGGTATTTTATATTTATGATAAAATAAAATCCCTTGTATATATACCATACAAAGTAATAATATGTATTAAAAACATAAAATTTGATATTCATATACCAACCCCATTATACAAACTACTATTGGGATCCCTGAGGCTAACCCCAATTTTCTATAGTCTTAATAGACACTTAACATAAATTTGGGTAATAATAAACCACATATGACCATAACTACCCATTAATGGGTTATTATATCAACAAAAAACTTTTGGGGTTCCCTATGTTATGACATATAAAAGACTCCCTATATGGGATCCTCTAGGTTATCACATAACATGGGCACCCTACTTGGGTTCCTTTTGTCATGTCATAGAAAAGGTACCCTACTTGGGGTCCTCAATCCCAATTCATCCCTTAGGAAAACATAACCACCATCATGTCCTTACACTACACAAAATTTCAAGCCATTCTAGATGGATTTAAGAGATTTGATAGTTCTCATATCACATCTCAATTACCTTTAGTTTGGACCACACACTAGACCCTTTACCAACCCACCCAAGGTATATCTCCCTAGGATAACCACATAATGATGGGGGAAATACCAACCACCCCATACACATACCACCAAACCTAAGGGGACTAGGTAAAATCTAGCTTCAAACATAGATAACCCACATTTCATACATCCTCATGTTTTCAAGACCTATAAAGTATGTGGTCAAAGACCTATACTCTATATCCACCACATTCATACATTTAATTTCATACACATAAACCCCTCATGGGGATAAGTTTTCTCAAAGAAATATTTCATGGTGGGGTATAATCCATCATAAATAGAATAATTGGCTAGTTCACTAGGCTCTCAATGGCCCTGATACTTTTTGCATCCCAAGTCAATCATTTAAATTTAGGAAAGATGCCATATTTTTTAAATAGAAATATATTTAATTAAAATAAGACAGTAAAATTAGTTGAATATACAAGTCTTGAATACACCATAAATAAAATTCATACATTATACCATGAGTACAAAGGAACACCTACATCAAATAAAGATTTCACCTTTTTTAAAATTCATCACTTAGTGGATCAACTATGGTTTACCAAACCTATCTAATCTCATCCATCCTCCAGTCACACCCATGAGGACCAATCTCATATAAAGAATCACCAAAAAATACAATCAAATTAAATTTACCCTTTTAGCTTATTTAAAACACTTAATATAAAATAGTAATAGATGTTATTTAATTCACCGATACACCCTGTCATGTCAAAATCACGACCAACCAAATAAAAAAGTAATATATTAGACTCCTGGTATCATGTTGAAACCCCCCTTAATGCTAAAAAATAATTATATTTATAAATTATTTTAAATTAATCTAAAATTCATTGATAAAATCACAATGTAAAAATACCTCATTGAAACAGTGTGTGATGATGAGAGGACATTTTCTTGGGGAATCCTCAAGCTAGGATTTATAGAAGCTCTAGAGTATCAGGATGATTATACTATATAAGATATAATGATCACTCAAATATATGAATAAATAACCCAAGTTATAGGAGAATAAATGAGGAGATTAATAGTGTACAATAGAGGTTGAGATGTACATCTAATTATTATAAGTAAAAACTAGAAACACACAATTAGTCTATGGAAAAGAGGATGATAAATGAGGTTCATCACCTTTTCTACATGAGAAAGAGGGGGAAAGGATGACTGGAATACCCCTCTTTACGTCATTAGGAAAAACTAGAATTTTCCTCTATTAATATAACCAGGTAGCTGATACTAGTCCACCAGCTATCTGATGTATCCCTAGTGGTTGTAGTAGTGGTTTGCAACAACATCATCCACCCTCAAATGCCTCCACATCTCTTCTGAGACTTTTCCAAACCCATCTAGTTCTTATTCCATGCCCAATAAAACCTTTTAATGGTATTAAATCTCCTAAAAATGATATCATAATTTTATTTCCAAATTCATGCCTCTAATGGATGAAAATGTAAGTTTATTCATAAATTCTAATCCTGTATCGACAAAGGAATTACCAAAACATATTTTTCTGGATAATTAAAAACCATTGAAATTTTTTTTTTTAATATTTTATATCCAATGATGTTTCTTGGGTATAAACTAGATAAAAATATATGAAAATAATTATCCATTGTTATGTAATATTGATTTAAAAAAAATCTATTATATAAAACTTATACATGATTCGCATACTTATAATGTTTTTATCTAATATTTGTACCTTTTTATTTACATGAGAATCTTCTCATAGGACATGATATGGGATGTAAATGGATTTTTATTTTGAATCATAAATCTTCATATAAATAAATAAACATGATAATGTTTTTTGTTTTATTTCACATAAATATTTTCTTTATATTTTTAACAGAATTTCATTTTTTCAAGTTAAGTGTACCCCTTACTTTATTTATGGTTGGGTTATGTTTGATTTAATTCACATTTCTTATTTTCATCACTTCATTATTGTTTCATACATAAAAAATTCTATATAAGTGTGATTAATAAATGTGACGTAAAATAAAACATTACCAATGACAATATTCCAAAAATTATTTGACCCTTTGGATGGACAATGAAATCACTACATGTTTCGTTGTTTATCAACTATGCATATATAGCTGGTGGGTGGGGTTTTACTTTTGTGATTCTCTAAACCCACGCTTACAAATCTGGTTCCCTAAACACATACATTATATTCTGTTCTTAATACCAACTATAAATTTCCCAACATAGAAATATTATAATTATAGGACATAAATTAAATATGGAATTAAATATGTTCCCAAGACCATTAAGGTTTATAGATTTAGAGTATTGGGAAAAAACTATGAAAACAAATGTATTTATAAACAATGGATATTTTTTCCTCTATATAAGAACCTACTTAATTCATAAGAAGTCTTCAATGTCTACCAAAAACTCTCTAAAAAAGATACCTAGTTAGTCATATCATGTAAAATAATTTTCCTCATAACCTAGAGAAATTGAAACATATAATGGGTGATATCAAACACTCAATAAAGGAAAACATAAAACTGAGTTAGCCATAGAATGAAAATTATGTCATGAATAAGTAAAAAATACATGAATACAAAATCAACTAAAACTAAGATAATTATATATCATTTAAAATAAATAAAATCATGGATATCAAAAATATAGATCTAATTATGATTGAATTCATATTTTTGACCATCAGAAAAAAAATCAAGGACTTATGTCAATACACTATAATTTTATAGGAAGATGTATATAAAAAAACCCAACATATTTTGTCACATTATACCTGCCAATGCATTGAGGGTTGATATAATTTTAATCCCTTCCTATGACTTAATTATGTACAATGAATTCACAATAGGATTCAACAAGTCCTTTCATACCATTCCCTAATGATAATTTTTCCAAAAAAAATATCTTTATCTCTATAATGAAGAATACTATATATCTATACATGATAAAACACTGTTAGCTATAAAAAAATCATCTATAATGTAAATAATTTTCCCCATGTCAACAAAGTACATAACATGATCATAATCAGTCCTAATAAAGAAGGTGGATGGTCAAACAATATATAATCAACTTCCCAATAATCTTCTGTATCCTAATGAAAACATACTATATTCCAATAATTTTTCCGATGTGAATAATATAACATTCATTCTATGTTAACATCATCCAATATGACTTATGTATAATATAATGTTCACAACGTGTAGAGTAATGACTATATATCTGAGTAAATACTGAAATAACATGATCATAATCTATATATAGAAATAATGTGGATGGTTTCAAAAGAAAATAAACCAAGTGAAAAAAATACCCATATATGTTTGTTGACATTAATTAGAAACACCATCACAAATAAAAAGTAAATTGAAAATATAAACATAAAATATCATTTATAAAACATTATTAACTTTTACATAAAATTTAAATTTAAATGTTTTTATCAAAGGTACATTTTTAAAAGGTGATGTGAAATGTTTTAAAAATATATACATTATTAAATAATATCCATTATTTTATCCATCAAAATATAAAAATTTTATCTTAGATAAAATAGGTTGGCCAGACAAAAATTAGGTGAATCAAAGGAAATCCCCTTATTTATAATTTTAACTATACCTTTGTTCAATACTCACATTGTAAAAAGGGTAATAAAATATTATTTTTTATCAAAATATCTTTTTCAGAAATAGTTAGTTAAATTATAATATAATAAAATATTAGGGTGGGAGAACCAAAGCATGGAAGAAGGAAGTTGATTAAGAAACAATATATCTCAAGGAAGGGAGACTTGAGTAATCAATATTACTTACGAGCAACATACTCAATGAATTATGTAATATTTCATCAAGGAGAATTATGATTAACAAATGTAAATTCATAGAAACCAATATTATTCAACATAATATGATCAATTGTTATAATTTATCAAACTTTTATGTCTAATAGTACTATCTTAACTAAATTAAGGAAATTTTAGTTACCAAAAATCCTTACAACTGGGGTAAAAAATTATTCAAAACCCATTTAATGATAAGGAAACAATTTGGATAAGTATTTCCCAAGAAAATAATAAATAAGTAAAATATAAATCAATTTTTATTAAATATACCATTTTATGGAAAACATGGGGCATGATGTAAACCTATCTCAACAAATTAGAATTTGAGAAAAAGAACCCATGTAACATGAGTAAAATTTTAATCAAAATCTCTTGAAATGGAGTTGTTGTAATTGAACATAAAACACCTTTATTGAAATATAATTAATTATATGATATCTAAAATAGGTATTATATACACCAAATAAATTTAATTACGTTTATAATACCAGCTATGTCTTAAAAAGAGGAATTTGAAATGAAAACCCTTACCCAATTCATGATTTGTTCGGTACCTGCCCCAAAAATCCAAAATAATTAATTTATGTTTATTATATACATACTAAAAACATTATTCATAACTAGAACCATTTGTAATCCTCATTAATAATCATTATATACATATATACACCCACATATATATATATATTACCTATTTTTAACACCAACTGTAAGTAATCTTTATCGATTTAAACTAGTTTCATAAAATCCTTGTTGGTGTTTATTATTATTATAAATTTCATCATTAAAAGAAGTTTAAATATACTATAATATTTTTTCCAACATTTTTTTAAGTATATATTTTCATTTCTTGGTAGTTTGGTTATGATCAATGAGATTAAAATGGGTAATGAGCATGTTTTGATATTAGATAATACATAAATGGTGATTTATTAATTTATGAGTAAAATGTTAAAATAAAATAATAGGAATAAAAAAATATTTATATATTTATATCATATTTTACAAATAAATAAGTACTCATCTTCATTCATAATATTGATCAAGTAGCTAGTCAAATAGACACAAACATGAACCTACCCTATTTATTGGGTGATTATGTAGTGGTTTAATAGAAATGTCATTATAAAATAAGAATAATAGTATTATTTAGTGATTATTAGTGTCATATATCATAATAATAAATAATATTAAATATAATATAATATATATAAGTTCATTTCATAGAAATAAGTGATCATTTTCTTCTTAGTTCACCGGTTTTAAATGATTGAAGTAATGATAATCATTTGTTGGTCATATCATTATTAGGTTATACAATTTTTCATAATAAAACATTAATGATATTATAAAAAATATACTTATCATTTAATACCATCTTCATTACCAACCATGTATAGAATTTATGAAAGGAAAAATGAAAATAAATCACATCATGGGGGCGATTGTCCACACATATGCATGGTTGATGATTATTGTTTCCAACAGAGTGAGAGAAATAAGTAAAATGGATTAATGTTTCAGAATAATAAAAAACATATAAATATCATAATTATTTATTAAATCTTCCTTTTATTCCATCAATGAAATGTAGTTAAGGAAAACTAAACACATTTCATCGTGGGGGCGATAATTTTTACAATTTGTGACTTCTGGTTTCTTTTTTTTTTAATACAAAAGGGAGAAATGTGATTAATTATTATTACCATATCATAATATCATTAATTATATAAAAATAATGATTTAATTACATATTTATACAAAAAACTATAATTATAAATGAAAAATAGAATATAAATAAGTAATATAAAAAATATTTCTCGTGTTGGTCAATTGAGATTTCCTTAAAGATCACATGGAGATGAATGACATAGGATAATATCATTCTAACAAAATATCGATATAGATAATGTTTATTAAAGTGGAAATAAAAATGTTCTGTTTTTATGGGGAAACAATATTTTTAGGAGTTACCTGAAGGAGTGGTGGGAGGCCCATTTTATAAGTAGTGAGAACGGAATGTTAGTTAATATTTATAATTTAATATAAAGGTTTCATATGTTAAACATTTAAAGTGGCTCAAAAAATTGAGAAATAATTGATTTTATAAGATATTAGGTACATAAACACTCCATAAAGCGAATTATATAAGTTTTTTATCATGTTTCAATCCTTTTATTACTTGAATTATAATTTTTACAATTTTCTCTTTTACTATGGTAACTAGTTTTTACCTAAGATGACATAATACTTCTGCCTAAAAAAGTGAAACTTATTATATTATTTGTAAATAATGATTCTATACTTGAAATTAAATTTATATTATTCAATTTCAATATGTTTTTAAAATTAATTTTAATATGATAAATGTATAATATATTAAAATTATTTTTTAGAAAAATATTGAATGGGTTATAAAATATAAATCATAGGCTTATAAACATTAATAAATATTTTAAAATATATAATTTAAATTATAAAATAAAATTTTTTCAAGAAAAATATTTCATAAATATCTAATTCATATTTTTATTCAGATAATTTCATAAAATCTATTGTATTGGTAAAAATTGTATATTTCACTATTTACCTAAAAATCATTATGTTTTGAAAAATCCCAAAAAATATTATTAATATTATATTATTATACTTAATAAAAAAATATTTATTTTTTCCAAAATTTAATTTCTAAAATTTATATTTTAAAATTTAAATAAAATCCAAAAATGCCATGGAAATTATTCATATTGGAAATTATATTTTTAAAAATGTTAACTATTATTTATTTTTATTTAAAATAAATTACTAATAAATTTATTAGTGATATAATATTCATGTTATCAATACATTTTATTTTTATTTAATCATAGTATGATTAGTTTCCTGAAATAAAACATCAATTTTGGAAAAATATATTTTTAATCATAAATTAATTGTCACAGTTATTTTAGCTTTACTAATTGAATATCATTCACATTAAAAATAGAAATTATTTAATTTTTATAAATATTTCATAAATTTTTTACTCATATTAATTCATGATAATTTAAGTTCTAGGATTTAATGATCACACTAAATATTTATATTTTTTAAAAATATATGTTTGTTTTGTTTTAGTTAGGTTTTACATGTGGAAAAGGCTATTGAAAACATTAACATATTGAAAATTAATTGTATCTCAGGGTGTTACATTATCCCCCCTTAAAAATCATCACACTTTCATTTAGTACTATTTGTAGAAAGTATGTGAGTGTATTTCTAACATATTCATCATTTTGGTTATAACCTATAATATGGCATCTACCATAATCTCTTAAGATATATCAAGATACCTAGATATCATCAAAAAAGAATCATTTATTCTTAAAATGATATAACCAATTAGTTATGCACCCTAATCATATATTCTAAATTTTATTCGTTTCCCAAAACCATTTGAATCTATAAGTCAATAACCCATAATGAAGTTACATATTCCTCTAATAAATTAACTCTTTAGATGAAACTCAAATGATGTTAATAACTTATTAATAAGGTCGCACACTAGTCAACATATATCATAATCCCAAAAATTTGATAAACATTACCTATTAATTATAATAAATATCTATGATATTGGAACTACATAAAATCCATTTTCAAAATCACTCAACCCTTTATTATGTAAACAACATGTGTATATTAATCCTAGGATTATCCATGCATCAATAATGTGTTGTTGAATAGTTATCACAAATAATATAACCTTTATATAAAATCAATTTTCAAGGTTATTGATACCATTTAATATATTTTTACAAACCATAAAAATATAAAGTATTGAAGAAAAATCCTTATGTATTTCACATATCTGCATAAATTTTAAAATATAAAAAATAATCAATAAATATCACTCCATAATTAAAATATATAAGATTATAAAGATTTGATTTTAATTTATATGTAAACCTTTATACCATAGTTAAAATAAGGAAACATACATTTTTCTTTTATAATAGGAATATTCTCAAATTCTCAACCACTATGTTTGTTCCCTTATTCCGTTATAAGACATAGTGGTTTCTGGATATTTATTTGTATCAGATTATTTTTTTATCCAACTGAAATCAAATAATAAAAACACAATTGTTATGATAATATCCAAAATATTAATATGAAACCATAAATATGAATATATCTTCCCTTAAGAAAACTTTTTTTTAATATATGATGATTTTAGATCAATATATAACTCTCTTTGTTCAATCCTTCATTATCCATGGTCATTTTTATATAATGTTCTCTAAAATAATTTGTTTATATCATTTTAAAATTCTTCATGATAATTCATAAATATAATGATATTAAACATATCATATCCTCCTAGAGTATCAAACTAGGTTCTCAATTAGGCATATTTGTCAAACACTGTATGAAGATCAAGTTATTACCTAATCTACCCTTTTGGGGTTATTACCCCTATATACATTTGGTTCATATCTTATATATACTTTTAGTATCTTCACAAGGATGAAATTTCATGAAAAACAACATACTCGAGACATTAAGAAAGCTTCAGTTTTTTATCTTTTACATAGACATATTCCAAAAAAACACTAAAGTTATCATATCCTAATACCAAAATAAAATGAGTATTATTACCTTAACATCAAGTATTATTCTATCCCAAAGGGTTTCCAATAACTTTTAAATTGTAATAAAAATTAACTTATCATCCCTTAAATTATTCTCAACAAACATACTAATATCTAAAGTTACATACACCGATCTTTTACCAAATTTGAGGCCTCACACATTCACCACTAAATCCAGTGACATAAACACATGCTTTATATATACGCTTCAACACCAACTATAAATTAGTATACTTAACTATTAAATAATTACCTTACCTAAAAAATATTTCATTTCAAACATTACTGAAACTATTAGGTTGACAACATTAGATAATTAATAATAAACATAAACCATAAAAATGAGTGTGTCTCTCAACTAATTGATATTATTTCCACTATATAATAAACAAATTAATCCATCATTATTCTTCATTGTATCCCCAAAATTCTACACACAATCTATTTTTTTAATCATATCATGTATAATAAAATTATTTATATCCTGGGGAAATGTAAGCATAATAATGTTTGAACTCAAACACTCGATAAGGGAAAATATACTACTAAAGTAATAATATTATAAAAATGGAATAAATATTATAGAAGTAATACCTAAACAACCTAAATCTAAAATCAACTAAAACTTAGTTAATTCTATATCAATGATAATCAATTTAAACATGGATATTAATAAGTTTGATCCCATAATAATCGAATGAATAATTTTGGTAATCGAAAACATGTTTTTAAGTCCTGGTGAAAAGATATTTTCCTATTATTTGAGGAGTTAAACACTAAAACCCAACCTGATTTTTCTCATGAGACCTATTGATTCATTCTAGAGTTATATAATTATGGGACCCACCCTCATTTTATTAATTTCAATTAATTCACTATAATATTCAACAAAACCTTTCATACCATTCCTTGTGGAATGTTTCTAGAAATAAAAAAATTTAAATCTATATAATGAAGAACAAAAAATATCAATTCATGATAAACCAATATAAGTGGTTAGTTTTGATCAATAATTTCAGTAATTTCCCTCATATAAATAAAAGGTATAACACGATCATAACCTTTCCTAATAAATAAGTTAGATGATCAAAAAATACATACTCAAGATGCCAATAATTGTCCTTACTGTAATAATAATATACGGCATGGGAATAATTTTCTGCATTTTAATAAAATAACATTATTTCTCGGTGAACATGATATATTCTGGATTATGTAGGATGTGATGTTCACACCATATATATAAATGAGTCTAAATCCAAGACAATGATGGAATAAATTAATCATACAATTTATATAGTAAAAAGGTGGATGGTTTCCAAATAACATAATTCCATTGAAAAAAACAGAAAAAAATATAAGGTAGATAACATAATTGAAAAACCCCTCAAAAACATAATGCTTCAAATTTAATTGTAAAAATATGGATCAAGAGGTTGATTGATACCATTAGTTCAATCCCTAAAATGAGATATATATATATATATATATATGATATATACTAAAACATTAACCCCATTATGGTAAATCATTTTGAAAATAAAAAAAGGAAATTTGAAATCATAACTTAAAATATATTTTAAAAAACGTTTTTTTGTTAATGTAAAATATAAATTCTTATTCCTATTTCAAAGTTAACATTTGAAAAGGATATATTAAATATTTCTAAAAGATTTAGTTTAAAAAATAATCTCCAATGAAAAATAATTGAAATTATATAATGCTTATCTTTGATAAAATGAGTGATTAAGACAAAACATATGAAAATGAAAGGAAACCACCATTTAGTATTGTAAAGATAGCTTTGTTCAAAACTCACATTTTAAAAATAGTAAAAAAATTCTTTTTCATAATAATATATTTTCATAACATATATAGATAAATTAACATAGAATAAAATATTATTGAGGGAGAACCAAATAATTAATGAAATAATATCATGATTAAACAATATAATTATGGGAATAAAGACTTGAGTTATAAATATTCCTTATGAGAAACATAATTCACTGTATAGACCAACACTTTAAGTACATGGACATTACATTAATTTTGTGGAATAAATAAAACATAACCAAAAAAGACACCCAAGGACCGTAATAGTTTAGTGTCTTTGTAAACTCGAAACATAATCTTCTAATCACAGTGAATGATATTCAACATCTCCCATAAAGACATTTCCCTTTTGTTTTCTTACCAAAAACCTTTCTATATATCCTAGGTAAAAGAAAACATAAAAAGGGTGAACTCAAATTCTCAGTAAGGGTAAGCATGGAGAAAGGACAAACCATATACGTTTGAACTTAAAAACATGAACATAATGTTTAAACATTAAAATAATGAGTTGTGAAATAAATCTTGGCAGTACAAAAGGCATAGATCATAAATGAACATTAATCATGATAAAATAGAATGGGAATAAAACATGTAATTGCGGTAACCATTAAGAAGATGTTATGATTTCCATAGTAGCCAAGGCATTGCTTACAAGACCATCATAGTGGACAAAGTCCATCACTGAACCGGGTTTACTTGTTGTTCCCGCCCGGTATTACTGAACAGGATTCACATTCTATTCTAGCCATGTCTATATAATGAGATATAAATATTTACCCAATGCATTGGAGGGAGATATAGGTCCCACCCATCTCATAATTAAATCATTCTTACTTGTGCCACAAAATAAATATAAATCATTCATCATAACCCAAAGAATAAAATGGTTTTCATAAACATCATCCTTAATAAAACAAATGGATATAATTTCATCATAAGAAGAATAAAACCATGTAAATAATAGAGACATTATACTTGAAACATAATCATACTAAATAAAGTCATCTTAGATGGAAAATAGTTTTGACAAAACACTTGAAATTAATTCTTGAGGAAAATATCTTTTCTTCTTCAAAATCATTTTCTTTTCACAAAATTCCATTCGTTGTTAAATGAAAAGGATTTTGTTGAAAATAATCCTGAAATATTTCATAGGAAGATTCATGAAAATTAGGCATTATGAAACCGTAAAAAATTTGTCCATGCCGTATAAATTAAAAAAACATTCCCCTCATACTTTTTCCGGAAAAGTCAAAAAGTTCCTCGTATAGTAAAGAAAAGAAATATTCCTTCCATAACACAATGTAAAAGTAAAATATGGGTAAAAATGACTTTAAAAATACATGGAATAATATTAAACACTTTATGAAAAACATTTTTATGGACATGGATGAAAAATATAACCCCATTAAATACTTACGTATAAACAATCTCTGATAAAAATGAGATTTGAACAATTATCCCTTACCTTATGTCAAATTTCTTTTGTATGTGTCAAAGACTCCTGTATAGTGGGTTTAACCATATTATTAACTTGTAACATAACCATAATAATATTTATGATATCATATATGATTCACTTATGACATTATATTACCTATTCTTTTGTAAATTCCATGTCAATGCAGTGTTTTGGATAAAATCGTTTCATTTATCGTACGTGTTTCGACTTGTTATTCTTGATATTATTACTTATATCCTGATTTACTTAATTCTATAATTTAAAAATTATTTATATATAATATATATTCAGCATATAAATATATATGATAGATAGATTAATGGAATGAAATACACCGTTCATGGAGATGATAGGTCGTACGTACGCATGAACGTTGTTTTTGTTTCCATTTTGAATTGAATGGAATTAATTAAATGAAACATATATGTAAATAAATCCAATGTAATTATTATGTAATATATTTTATTATTATTTATTATATATACTTTATAATCATACTTGAATGGTTAATCATGGAAAATGAATCTCATTGCGTTCATAGAGACGGTAGTCCGTACGTACGCACGGGCGACAATATCATTCTTTTGATATTAAATTCATATATAATTGGATGGTATATCATATATAAAGAATCATAATAATTTTAAATTTTTTATTTATATCATTTATACACATTATTATACCCATCCAAATGATGAAATGTTTGAATAACAAACTACACCACGACGTGGAGACGGTAAGACGTGCGTACGCACGTGTGGTGAATTTTCCATTCATAGGATGGATAAAATAAATTATATGGTTGTAAAAAAATAAAATAACAGTATATAGAAGATACTGGATTTATTATTTTATAATGGAAACAACAAATAAAGAGGGAGTGGAAGAAGAAAGGAACATGAAATAGGTGGTGAGATATTTACCTCTTCTTCGGGTTCTTCCTTTTGATTTGATCAAAAGGGATCCTTAAGTTGACTTTATGACTAAAGAAAGCCTATAGGATGAAGGGGGGGCAGTTGAGAGGGTATTTTTTCAGGGTTTGGTTGAGACAAATGGCTTTGGATGTGTGAATTAGAGAGAAGGGTGAGTGCCCTTTTATAGGAGGGGTGAGGGGCACCTTACGAAAAACATAAAATATTATTTTATAATAAATTCATATTCGGTTTATAATGGCTCAAAAGTGACTTATTTGGAAGAAAGGGTGGGGATGGGTCGAAATTCTCTCAACCAATAGGTTTTTGACAAGTTTATGTTGCCATTTCAACCTTCTCATTTATATTTAACTCTAAGTTAAATAATTTAACTTTTACCGTGTCTTCTTGAATTCTTACAATATATGGTTAATAAACATCCTATAAATAGACAATAAAACCCCCATTGGTAAATTAATGTCATATATATTATTATATAAGTATTTTGGCCTAACCTTATATTTTTAGGACCATTATATCAATTAATAATATAATATTTGTTTTAAAAACTCTTTTATGTCAATTTTCAAACTATTTGGAATTTTGTTTTTTTCCTAAATTCATAACAACATTATTACTTAGAAAACAATTCACCTAACCAACACTAATATCTTATATTAACCATGAAAATTAGTGTAATTTATAAAAAGTTACAAATTACATTTATTTGTGTATTTATATTATCAATTATGTTAATATTACATTAATAAGGTAATTACCGCATCATCATTGTGTCATAAATAAATTAAATTATTTAAGGCTTAGAAAAATATAAATAAAATACCATTATGTAGGAAATATATTTATATTTCTAATGAATATTTATAGTCGATTTTATCTTATTTATAAACCTATATTAAAAATGTTTTAGTTATTAAACTTTGATTTTAACTATTTTAACTCTTCTTTAAATAAAATAATAATAAATTTCTTAATCTAATCCAAGTGGACCTAAAGGGTAATATTTTATTCCTATGTTTTTTTTGGTCTAATTACACTTATCCAATATAATTAGGACATGTGTTAGGGTAATAATAATATCATTTTTACCCTTAATTACCCTATTTACTTTTAACCGTGGTAAATAAAAGTTAAAAGTTACTATTCACCAAAAATATTTTCATCTTATTGAACCACATTTTAATTACTGATATCAACCATTTCTCTTGGATTTTTTAAATTCAACTCACAGAAGCGGTAAAATTATGTTTTATGTAAATTTTCAAATGCTCCTAGAAGGTTGGTAAAAGACGGTAAAAAGTTCAATAAAATTTTTATATATCTAAATTTATTATAAAATAAATCCAATGAATTAAATTAAACTTATATAGGTATTATGTATCTATTTATACCTAAAATAAATTTAAATAAGATAAATTATTATTTAAATAAAAAGTCGGTTTTAACCAATAACTCAGTGTTTTCACTATTCATCAAAAATTGAAAGTTTTCAGAAAATACCAAAAAATCACCCTATGCTAATTTCGGTATTCCGAATCCAAAAATAAAGTCCATTTTGAAAGAAAAAATTTATAAAATTTCAAAAATTGGGTATTACTATTCATTAGGGCTAGTTTATATAATATTTTAATAACATATCGTTGTTTAGTAAAACTCGGTATTGTGTACAATGCATGCTATCGAGGAAGGTTTCTCTTGAGTGTAACTCAAGCCAAGAATAGTGTTGCATATAATACAAGATAATACAGTGTTGTGTGTAACACAAGATATTATTTGTGTTGCGTACAACACAAGACATCAAAGAAATTAAAAATAATAATATTTCTCATAAAATCTCGGGGTGTTACATTCTACCCCCCTTAAAATGAATTTCTCCCTCAAAATTCGTCGGGGATATAAAGGGTTTACTAATTGGAAGTTTAATTCATAGAAACCCAAATCGTAAAAAGGAATTCTAAAACTTAATTTTTAAAAAGAAACGTAACGGTTACCCAAATTAACTCACCATTGGGTTTCCACATAGAAGAACATAGGTGAAAATGTGGATATGGAAGAGAAATATAACAATCATGTTCTGATGGAGAGTGGTATAGAACATGGATTTGAAAAATCCAAAAATCACAAATCCTTAAATTTTTTATGATCTAAGGTACCATCTAGTACAACATTTTTTTTTCAAGATCATTTCCCTAATGTTGAAAAAATTGGAATTAGAAGAAATACTTAATTTATTTTGGTGCAATCTCACCGTTGGTCATTCCTTGAACAATTTTCAATTCATCTCTAAAAGAAATGAAGTTTAATTTTTCATTCATGAAGTGTTATTAGATCATGTGATAGAATTATAGGTCATTCCATCTGTCTCAAACAAAAGGTTAGCAAAAGTTATTAAATATACATAAGTCCATCTTTGGTGAAATTAATCGTATATGGTTCCAAAAATGGACTTATACTTCATCTATCATACCACTTAATAAAATAAAACTAGTTTCTACTATCTAGGGACTTACTATAGGCCAGTGTTAGGTGATAAAGGCATTTCGCACTTCGGTTGTGGGTTCGATTTCTACAACCTTGTCCGACGCGATGGGTTGTTACTCGTCTGATGGGTTGTTACTCGTCTGATGGGTTGTCCTTTTTCTAAAACTATACTATTATAACATTTTAGAAATAAATTCAAAAAGTTATAGCCTTAGGAAATACTATATGATGTCTAAATTAATCCATTCCAACATTTAGGAATATCGAAAATACTACTATCTGATTACTAGAAATGTTATCTACTGAGCATGTGAATTCCTTCATTTGTCCCCCATATATCATAAGATATATATTTTTTTTGGTCACATTCCAATCATGTGAATACCTTAATCATGTATTCTATTGAAAAATTAATACCCATTGAACTTTAGTGAAAACATGAATGCTATCAAAAGTTAAATCTTTCCACATACCAAAATTCCAAAAATTATATATACTCAAACCATGATATCATTTTGTCCTTATATCAGTGATGAGCTCATTAATACTATCAAACATATTATTTTCTCCATATACCTTCATTATGCACATATCATCTTCTTTCTAAAAATATTTCAATCACTTTTCATGGTTACCGGTACCATATAATTATTGAAAACCACAACAAACCAATACATAAATATCCCAATTTTCCACGATACTATAAATGAGATTCCATAACACTATTTTGGAATCTCATTACATAAACACTTAATCATTCCACCACTTCATTGTCAAATTAAACATCTCCAATAGTCATCACATGTGACTTCCCTTTTTCCTTTCCCTTGAGAGGTTGTTGACGTCGATCATCATTATCCCTTTGATTACGGTATTGGTTAACATAATGCCCCATTTCATTAAACTTGAAGCATTTAGTTGTTGGTGGTGCGTTTTCTATAGTCTATTCTCTATTCACATCATTAGCTCCTTTTTTCCATTAATTCGGAACTCAGCTACTCATTGACCTTCTTTTACACACTTAAAACATTTTCTAGTCCCTTTAAGACAATCTCCACCATGCTTCTTTCCACACATTGAGCATAAAGAATCATTTGTCTTCTTTTCACCATAAGTTTGAGATTTTTCCTTGAAATCCATCTTTCGTTTCTTGTCAAGACCATGAGAGGGATATATTACACCAACTTCCAGTTCTACCTTGATAGCACAACACACAATCTCTTCCTAGAAACTGAAGTCTATTATAGCTAATTCCCTTCGAAGACATGGTTTTAAGCCACTGAAGAATTGATCAAATTTACTTTCAGGTTGGATGATAAAGCCAGATTCATACCTTGCAAGCCTTGTAAAATTCACCTCGTATATACCAACAGATTCATCATCCTTTTTCTTAAGCTCAAGGAACACCTTTTCCATCTTTGTTCAAAGAATATGAGGGATGTACTTATTTAAAAACAAGTTCTTGAACTCGTTACATTCCATGGATTAAATTTCATCTTGGGGCATTGTATTTTTAACTAGATTCTTCCACTAGTCTACTTCACTTTCTAACAGGTAAACAACATAAATGACTTTTTCATGCTCTGAATAGTGAATTATCAAAAATATATTTTCAATGGTACTAATCCATTGTTCAGCAACAAGTGGATCAGAAGACCCACTAAAAGAAGGTGGATGTTTCCTCGTGAAGGACTCAATAGAATATTGTTCCTTTCTTTTCTCATTTGGAGGTTCAGAATGATTCATAGCTTGTGTAAGTATAGCAATAATATTTATCACTCCATCTCCCATAACATTGGTTTTTTCAGGAGGAAAGTCATTGAATTGTCCATCACATTGATCAACACGGTTACTTCGGGTTCCAGCCATCGTCTAAAACCCAAAAAGGATAGTGTGAGAGGAAAAAATCATGCAAGGAAAATAACATAATAAAGGGGGAGTACCATCAATATCTAACATCTTAGGTTTAATTATAAGATTTTAACAGTAATTCTAGGACTATAACCTATACTTACACTTAACCTCAGGGACATCCCTAGACATACCTTTGAAATATGTCTAGGGATCTCACCAAACATTTCGCATCCTAGTTTCCAAAGGTTAACTAAGCCTTTACTCTAATACCAACTGTAGAGACCCACAATTGACATACGTGGACATTACATTACTTTTTCAGAATACTTAATACATAACAAAAAAAATACACCCAAGGAATGTAATAGTTTAATTTCTTCAGAAACTTGGAACATAATCATCTAATCATGGTGAAAGATCTTCAACATCTCCCATAAAGACCTTTCCCTTTTGTTTTCTTACCTAAAACCTTTATTTTTATCCAAGGGAAAGGAAAACATAAAAAGGGTGACCTCAAATTCTCAGTAATGGTAATCATGGAGAAAATAGAACAAACCATATACGTTTGAACTTAAAAACATGAACATAATGTTTAAACATTAAAATCTTGAGTTGTGAAATAAATCTTGGAAGTACATAAAGAATAGATCATAAATTAACATTAATCATGATAAAATAGCATTGGAATAAAACATGTAATTGTAGAAACCATTAAGCACATGTTATGATTTCCATAGTATCCAAGGAATTGCTGCCAAGACCATCATAGTGAACAAAGTTCATTATGTTACCAGGTTTACTTTTCATTTCAACCCTGTATTACTGAACCAGATTCACTTGTCATTCCAGCCATGCCTATATCATGAGATATAAATCTTTACCCAATGCATTGGAGGGAGATATAGGTCCCACCCATCTCATAATGAAATAATTCTTACTTGTTCCACAAAATAAATATAAATCATTCATCAAAACCCAAAGAATAAAATGGGTTTCATAAAAATCAACCTTAAAAAAACAAATGGATATCATTTCATCATAAGAAGAATCAAAACATATAAATAATAGAGTAATTAAACTTGAAATATAATCATACAAAATAATATCATCTTATATGGAAAATAGTTTTTACAAAACACTTGAAATGAATTCTTGAGGAAAATATCATTTCTTCTTCAAAATCATTTTCTTTTCACAAAATGCCATTCACTGTTAAAAGAAAAATATTTTGTTGAAAATAATTATGAAATCTTGTAGATGAATCCTCATTAAAATTAGGTGTTATGAAACCATAAAATTCTGTTCATGTTTTATATGTTAAAAAAACATTCGCCCCACACTTTTGCCGGAAAAGTCAAAAACTTCCTCATATGGTAAACCAATGAAATATTCCTTCCATAACACAATGTAAAAGTCAAAGAGGGGTAAAAATGACTTTAAAAAACATGGAATAATATGAAACACTTTATGAAAAACATTTTTATGGAAATGGATGAAAAATATAACCACAGTAAATACTGACGTACAAGCAATCTCGGATAAAAATGAGATTTACAAAATAATCCCTTACCTTATGTCCAATTTCATCCATATGTGTCCAAGACTCTTTTATAGTGGGTTTAAATATATTATTAACCGGTAAAATAACCATAATAATATTTATGATATCATATATGATTCACTTATGACTTTATATTACCCATTCTTTTGTAAATTCCATGTTAAAACAGCGTTTTGGGTAAAATCGTTTCATTTATCATACATGTTTCGACTTGTTGTTCTTGATATTATTACTTATATCCTGATTTACTTAATTACATAATCTAAAACATGATTTATATATAATATATATTCAATATATAAATATATATGATAGATTGACAAATGGAATGAAATACACCGTTCATGGAGACGGTAGGCCGTACGTACGCATGAACGCTGTTTTCATTTCCTTATTAAATTGAATGGAATTAAGTAAATGAAACATATATGTAATTAAATCCAGTATCATTATTATTTAATATATTTCATTATTATTTATTATATATACTTTATAATCACACTTGAATGGTTAATCATGGAAAATGGATCATATCGCGTTCGTTGAGACGGTAGTCCGTACGTACACACGACCGACAATATCATTATTTTGATATTAAAATAGTATATAATTGGATGTTATATCATATATATAGAATCATTATAATGTTATATTTATTATTTATATCATTTATACTCATTATTATACCCATCCAAATGATGAAATGTTTGAATAACAAACTACACCATGACGTGGAGAAGGTAAGTCGTACGTACGCATGTGTGGTGACTTTTTCATTCATAGGATGGATAAAATAACAAATATGGTTTTAAAATAATAACATCACAGTATATAAAAGATATTGGAGTTATTATTTTAGAATGGAAACAACAAAGAAGGAGGACGTAGAAGAAGAAAGGAACTTGAAATATGTGGTGAGATATTTACCTCTTCTTCAGGTTCTTCCTTTTGATT
Source organism: Viscum album (assembly GCA_963277665.1). Classification (NCBI taxonomy): domain Eukaryota; kingdom Viridiplantae; phylum Streptophyta; class Magnoliopsida; order Santalales; family Viscaceae; genus Viscum; species Viscum album. The sequence goes on from OY728147.1 coordinate 1,248,189,048, forward strand.
TGATCAAAAGGGCTCCTTAGGTTGGCTTTCTGACTAAACGAAGGCCTCTAGGATGAATGGAGGATAGTTGAGAGTTTATTTGGGAAGGTTTTGTCGAATCCAAAGGGCTTTTAAGGTGTTAATTGGATAGAAGGGGGATTTCCCTTTTATAAGAGGGGTGAGGGGAACCTTAGGAAAAACATAAAATATTATATTATAATAAATTCATTTTCGTTTTATATTGAATTAAAAGTGACTTGTGTCAAGGTTAGGGTGGTTATGGGTTGAAATCTTCTCAACCAATAGGTTTTAGACAAGTTTAGGTTACCATTTCAACCTTATCATTTAGATTTAACTCTAAGTTAAATAATTTAACTTTTACCATGTCTTCTTGTATTCTTACACTATATGATTATTAAACTTCTTATAAACTGCCAATAGAACCAAAATAGGTTCATTAGTGTCATATATATTATTATATAATTATTATTGAAGAACCTTATATTTTTAGGACCATTATATCAATTAATAATATAATATTTGTTTTAAAAAATCTTTTATGTCAATTTTGACACTATTTGGTATTTTGTTTTTTTCTAAATTTATAACAGAATTATTACTTCGAAAAAAATTCACCTAACGAACTCTAATATGTTATATTAACCTATAAAATTATTTTAATTCATAAAAGGTCTCAAATCACATTTATTTGGGTATTTATAATATCAATTATGTTTATATTACATCAATAAGGTAATTGATGCATCATCATTTTGTCATAAATAAATTAAGTTATTTAATGTCTAAAAAAATATAAATAAAATATGATTATGTAGGAAATATTTTTATCTTTCTAATTAATATTTATAGTCGAATTTATATTATGTATAACCCCATATTAAAAATGTTTGAGTTATTAAACTTTGATTTTAACTATTTTAACTCTTCTTTAAATAAAATAATAATAAATGTCCTAATCTAATCCAAGTGGACATAAATGGTAATATTTGATTACTAAGGTTGTTTTTGGTCGAATTAAACTTATTTAATAGAATTATAACATGTTTTAGGGTAATAATAATATCATTTTTACACTTATTTACCCTATTTACTTTTAACCGTCGTAAATAAAAGTTAAAAGTTACTATTCACCAAAAATTATTTTCATCTCACTGAACCAAATTTTACATACTGATATCAACTTTGTCTCTTGGATTTTTGAAATTCAACTCACAGAAGCGGTAAAATTAAATTTTATGTAAATTTGCAAACGCTCCTAGGAGGTGGGTAAAAGACGGTAAAAAGTTCAATAAGATTTGTATATATCTTAAATTATTATAAAATGACTCCAATGAATTACATTGAACTTGTATAGGTATTATGTATCTACTTTTACTTAAAATAAATGTAAATAAAATAAATGATTATTTAAATAAAAATTATATTTTAACCAATAACTCAGTGTTTTCACTATTCATCAAAAATTGAAAGTTTTCAGAAAAATACCAAAAATTCACCCTAGGATAATTTTGATATTCCGAATAAAAAAATGACGTCCATTTTAAAAGATAAAATTTATAAAATTTCAAAAAGTTGGTTTTACTATTCATAACGGCTAGTTTATATAATATTTTAATAACATATCATTGTTTAGTAAAACTCGGTATTGCGTATAATGCAAGCTATCGAGGAAGGTTGATCTTACGTGTAACGCAAGACAAGACTAGTGTTTCATATATCACAAGCTAATATGGTGTTGTGTGTAGAACATGATAATCTTGGTGTAGCGTATAACACAAGACATCAAAGAAATTAAAAAAAAAAATCTCATAAAATCTCGGGGTGTTACATTCATAAAGTAAGAAATATTCCAAAGGATGAATTATGTTGTATAAATTTACATTAATAAAAAAATACCACATAATATAATTAATTGGTATAATGTTTTGAAATTTTAAGTCTAATAGGATGATGATAACTCAATGAATAGAGATTGATTTACCAAAAAATGTTATATCAAGGGTAAAAAATGATTCAAAATAAGTTTCATGAAAAAGAAGTAATTTGGATTAATATTTATCATGAATATATAAAATATATAATAAATATAAATCCATGGGAAGTTAATACACCATTATAATTAAAACACGGTACATAATGTGGACATGTCTCAAGGAATTCTGGTTTAAGACAAAGAACCCTTACGGTGTCAGTACCAATTTAATCAAATACCCTTCAAAGATAAGGTGTGTATTTGAACATAAAATATCTTTATTAAAAGATAATTCATGATATGATATTTCAAATAAAAAATATCCACACCTCATAAAATAATTAGGTTCCAAATATTAAATATGTCTTAAAGAGAGTAATTTGAGATGAAAACCCTTACCTCAATCGTTATACTTTTTTCACTTGCACCAAAAATCATGAATAATTAATTTAGTCCATTAAATACTTTCTCAAGAAACATATTCAAAACTATAACCATTTATAATCCTAATTTATAATAGTTATATATATATACAAATATTAGTTAGTTTTTACCTATTTTCTACATCACATGTAAGTAATATTTATCACTTCGAATTAGTGTTGTAAAAATAGTGTTGGAATTCATTATTATTATAAATTTAATCATTAAAATATAGAATAAGAAATTGGAATGGATTTTCCAAGAAATTTCATAAAAATATAATTTCATTTCATGGTATTTTTTGTTACGATACGTGATGTTGAAATTGACGATGATCTTGTTTTCTTGTTTCTTAATGAATGAAGTGTGATTTATTATTTAAAGAGTAAAATATTCATATAAGAATAGTAGAACGAAAAAACATTATTTAAATATTTATATAATAATATACCAGTAAATAAATTATCATATTCATTCATGATTTAAATTCATAGTATTGTTCAATTAGGTGGATAATCCAAACGAAACATGAAACTACCATGATCAATTAGTGATTAGGTTTTGGTTTTTGTAACGAACCAAAATATTATTAATAAAAATTCCTCTTAGTCTAATTAAATTTATTAAATGAAAAAAAATTATATAAAATATGCACTTACTTGGTTTTATGATTTTGTATTTTAAAACACCATTAAGAATTGTTACCATTGCTAATATATCCATTGAATAGTGACCACATGATTAGTATAAATATAGGGCTTTAAAAAACCAATTTACTCAGAAAAAGGAAGTGATAGCTTCATACAGTAGAATTTTCCTATATGAAGCCCATTTTTTCAGAGCTTTTAAAGAAAGTTGTGTCACTGGGCTTCTCTCTTGACCAAGACCAATATGAGATTCAACACGTTAAGCTAGAATGGAACCGCTTATGGGAGAAGTATAAGTTAATAGAGATCACCACCCAAGAAATTTTATTTGAGGCACCCCAAGATTATATCACCATCGCACACCTTACCATTAGGTATTATGTGGTTATTATATGGGGTAATGTAATAATACCCTAGTACTATGATTTTGTGCATTAGTTTTTTATAGAATAAGTAATATACATTTATTTTATTATGGTTACTCTGTAAATGGTTTTTGAAACAAAAATAGTATTTTCAGTTAATATGATACTATGAAATATATTTTGATGAATTAATTTATTTTTTAATTAAATATTATTTTAATAAAATATTATTACTAAATTACTTTTTATTAAATATTACTAAACGTGTAATTTTTATGAATACAATTGTAATTTCTATTATGGTTAGAAAGTTGTTTTAGTAAAAACCCATTAATTTTTAATAAATGTCATTTTCTATTTTAAAATTAAAAAATTCACATATTTATAAAATTATTTAGATAATATAAATATTATTTTTTGAATCAAGATGTCAAAATTATCCAACGGTGAATTTTTAATAATTTTCTGAGACATTCAAATTTTTGGGTAAAAATTAAATACCATATAAATATATAATTTGTTTTATGACATCATAATAACCCAATAGTGATGTAATAAAATTCTTTAAAATGGTTGTCCAATATATTTTTTTCCTTTAAAATTTTGATTTTATATTTGTTTGATTTATTTTACAAAACCTTAGTGAACACTCAAGGACTTATAAAAAATTTTAACTTTTTAAAATGATTTCGTACATAGTGTGACTCACCTTCACATAAACAAGCCTAATATTTTAAAAATTTATGACATTGGCCTTAAAAAATAATATTTTTCACTCCCCTTTTCAAAAAATAATGGTCAAAAACCATGGGTTGGTGTTTTGTTTTGATTAGATTAATATGTACTATCCAAAACCTAAATAATAAATAATTCCCTATCCTTTCTTATATAAACCAACTCAATATATCTTTACTCTTCACTAAACTCCATTAGGTTGCATCCAATCCCTTTACTATTCTCTTTAAAATCTTCCCTAGGTGCCCCAAGATCCCATGGAGCCTCTCTCAAGCCTCTCCCAAGCCTTTGGGATTACACTTCCAAGTCAAGGATTTCTTCCTCTCTCGTTTATTTTTCCATGTATCTTTGTGTTTCTGTACCCATTCCTTTTCAATTAAAAATGATGTGGTATGATTTCACACCACCCATATAATTCTCTAATTATGTTTTAATGATTATATACCCCTTTCCTTTATCATTAATGTCTCTCATGTACACTTTTTACCATGCTGATATTCTGTAAGGGGTTTCTCTCTCCTCGTTTACATTCAAGAAATTATTTCATATTATGAATATAAATTCCCTTAAATATATTGGAAAATGTATCTGTATGACCCCTTACTGTCTATTTCATTTAAAAATTATCATACACCCATTTCTCTCTCATCAACCATTTTTTATGAATTCTTATGTCACGTTGTTATTCTGCCGAAATTGCACTGCGATTTTCCAAACCAATGTCATTGTGTAGTGAATACCATGCCCATTTCTATATCAAGTATATTCACCTATATGACCATTTAATTATTGATTATATATATTCTTGTATTAATTCCACATTCCTTTATCATGTAATAAATAATGATATTTAATGAATCCCTGTTATATAATCCATGTGGCACACTTATGCATGAAATGAAATGATTAAGAAGGGTGTACCCTCATAGCACTCCAATGAATTGGGGAAATATTAGTATCATGATACATCATGTGAAATGAGGTTTTACTCATTCTACTTAAGTACGATGAGGGTTTACTCATGCTCCATGTGCAATGATCCTTGACTCATGCTAATATCTTGTTAAATGTTGATGACACATTTCCATGTCATTATAATAATGGTATATCATTCCTTTATGTTCATGTTTCACTTATTCTCCATTGATATTACTATTGTCTAACATGTATTGTATTCTTCATTTTATTCCTTGTTTACTCTCTTACTGAGATTTATAGCTCACCCTTTTTATGTATTTCTTTGTGTTATCCCATGAAATGCTAAGTATGAAGGAATGTGTGTGGTCATGTAAAAGAAGATTACAATAAAGATGTGTATTTAATTTTTTAAGTTGTTATGTAATGACCCTAAGCCCCAAATACACTGGACCTCTATATCTTCTGTGTTGTATCAAGTGAATATTTTATGTGATAAATTTTGTTTAAGTGTAAAATAAAGAGCAGGGTTTTTATAGTTGGTATCATAGTATAGGTTTAGTTATTTTTACTATTAGGATTATAAATACTTAGTGAAATCCATAGGGGTAATACTAAGTATAATAAAAACATCCCTAAATTATGGTGAGTATTGAGTAAGTGTTTTATAAAGAAATTACATCCTTGTCTGGATACGAGCAGGTTGAGGTGGCTACGGCATAGATGTATCTAGGGGTAAAACCCAAAAACACCACATTGAGATAGACTCGAATGGGAATTGGTGTACAAAAACGGTCCACGCTGAACTCTTGGTTTGTAAACTCCTTGTGGATATGATTTGGTAAATTCATAATCTTGGTATGAATGATTTTATGGGAATATAAAAAATTCCCCTAATAATATATGTTGAAAAGTAAATCATGGATAACATGGATTAAAGCCTATTAATTCATAAGTTTAGGAAATAAAATTAATTTATAAGTCAACTATTTTTGTCTTGGGATTACCCTTAATATGTTAACCCTAACTTTCCTATTATTCCAACCAATGTCCTGTAATAGGAGGACTCGGGATAACAACTGGTGCGAAGATCAATGTGACGACTATTCTAATGAGATTCCCAATCCGATGAGTGTGGGAATCATAACCTTTATCATGATACACTCTCAGTTAACTCGAGTTTTGAATAGAAATATAGATTAATTGGAATGTTCACCCCCCCCCCCCCCTCCCCCACAAAAAATAACAATTCATACTCAATATCTTTATGATACAAAGTACTCCTACTTTTAATGGATCATTTAATCCCTTAATTTCCAAACAATGGATCAAATATATTGAAAAGGTCTTCTCCATCCTTAAATGTTCAGAATAAGATAAGTTTCTTATGGATTCTTATCATGTGGTGGGTGAATCTGATCAATGGTGTATATTGATCAAAAATACAAAGCCTAAGGAAGAGATCGAGGTGTTGGAATACTAGGATTTCTATAAAATGTTTTTTGATAAATATTTCCCTCACACCCTTTGACTTAAGATGGAAATGTACTTTCTTTCCCTTAAGAAAAAATACGACAAATCCATTGGATCTAGTGAGTAAAACTTCACAGGGCTTGGACGATATGCCTTCGGATTTCTTGCTACCCCTGAATGCAAGGTTGGTCGCTTCTTTGGTGGGATAAAACCTAGCCTATGGAATGACCAAGAAATCCGCGACTTCGAGAGATGTGAGGAAATTGTCTAATGTGATCTCAAAGTTTAAATGGAGATCGGAGAATCTAAAAGGTATCATGGGGATAAGAATCATAATGTGGATTTTAATTCTGGAAGTCTGATGGATAAATCCAATAGTGTTAAGAAATTCGAGCACCCCACTTGCCAAAGGTGTGGAAATAAGAACCCCAAGAATTTCCTAAAGGGGACGAGGAAATGTTTTAGGTGTATAAGAGAAGGGAGCATGTATAGTAACTGAAGAAAAGAAAAACCTATGGTTGAAACAGAGGATGGGAATGCTCTGTTTGATCATAAATTTTTTTCTCATTGCTTCAACAGCAATAAACCAGGTAACTTTTTAAACCAGTTCCCTAAGCTAAGGGTTTTCGAAGACAACCAATAACCTCCAAGGCATCAAGGGATATCTTTTTCCATCACTAATACTGATGAAAACCCTGACAATGAAGTGGTGATAGGTACTCTAGTAATTCATTCAATAATAGTGAACATACTGTTTGATTCTGGTTCAATGCATTCTTCTATATCCTAGAAGTTTAGTAGAACTATCCCAACACCACCAAAGATCATGGAAGTAAAGATATCAGTGAGAATGGAAAAGGGGGAAATCATTGCATCCCATGAATATAACTCCTCCCCTATCATAATTTGTTGATTTAACTTCCCAACAATCCTTGTAATAATCCCTTTGGTGTAATTTGATGCAATTCTTGTCATGGATTGGATTTACTTATATAGAGACAACATAAATTACTGTGAGAGGGAAATCACTCCTTATATGGAGAATCAACATCTGATTCTATAAAAGTGCAAGGAGGAGGTTGAATATTATTTAGAACCATCACCTCAAAAATGGATATTACTTCCTTGTGAGCATGCGTATCTATCTTAGATGATTTAGTTTAATGAATAAACCATACTAGAAGACATTCCTATTGTGAAGTAATTCGCTGAAGTGTTTCCTGAGGAATTTGTTGGTCTTCCTCATAGAAGAGATGTTTAATTATCAATTGATCTTATGCATGGGGTGTTTTCAATATCCAATACGCCATATAGAATGTCTATTGTAGATCTTGAGAAGATAAAGAAACGACTACATGAGAATCTGGATAATGTTTTTATACACCAAATTGATTCACCATGGGGTGCACCAGTCCTCTTTGTCAAGAAGAAGGATGGTTCCATGGGCCTTTGCATTAATTATTGTGAGCTCAAAAAAATCACAATAAATAACAAGTTTCCTTTTCCACGAATTGATGAATTGTTCTATCATCTACATGGAGCACAATACTTCCCCAAGGTTGATCTACGGTAAGGATATTATCAAGTAAGGGTGAAGAAGGAGGATATACCTAAGACTACTTTTGGTATATGATATGGGAACTATGAATTCATAATAATTCCTTTAGGAGTCATAAATTCTCTTGAAATATTCATGGATATGATAAATATAGTCTTTATAGATTACCTTGAAAAATTTGTGGTAGCATATATAGATGATATTATAATATAATAAAAAACCAAGGAGAAGCCTGAGGACCATCTAAGCAATGTACTAGAGACCTTGAAAAATGATAATATCTATGAAAAATACATCAAGTGTGAGTTATGGTTGAAATAGGTCTCATTCATGGGTCATATCATCACAAACAATGGGATATATTTGGATCCCTCTAAGAAATCTGCAATTGAGGAATATCTAAGCCCAACATCAGTAATAGATATTCGTAGCTTCCTAGGGTTAGTTGGATATTAGCATTTATTAGTGAGAAATTTATCATGATTATCCAACCCTCTTACCAATGTAACTCAGAAGGTAGAAATGATTTCATGGAGTGATGGATGTGAATAGAGATTCAAGGAGTTAAAAAGGAGTCTTATCACTGCACCCGTTCTCACACTACCCACAAGTGGAAAAAATTTTGTGGTATTTAGTGATGCTTCAAAGAATATTTTGTTCTGTGTATTAATGAAAAATTATAATGTAATTGCCTATTTTTCAATTAAATTGATTGGTCAAAAGAAAAAATATCCAACACATGATCTGGTGTTGGTTTTATTAATCTTCTCTTTAAAAATTTGGAAATATTACCCCTTTGGGGAGAAGTTTGAAATATAAATGGGCCACAAAAGCCTCAAGTATATATTCACACATAAAGAGTTAAATATGTTCCTATGATGATAGCTAGAGTTGATCAGAGAATATAAATACTCCATCCATTACCACCCTGGGAAAGTGAACAAGGTGTCAGATCCTCTAAGTAGAAAGGTCCCAACAATTCTATCAATGATAATAATTGAAAAGGATCCAATCTTCCTAGATTTGATGAAGATGCACATGAGAATCATAAAGATGGAAACATCATAAATCCTTTCACAAATGATTTCTCAACCATATATTTTAGAAAGGTTAAATGATGTTAAAAAGGATGGTGTGTGAATTCAGAAGAAAGATTAAACTATCAGAAAAGGGAAATCATCAAAGTTCAATGTTGAGGAAGAAGGAATTGTGAGATTTGGGACAAAACTATTTGTTCCATAAAATCTGGAGTTAAAGAATAAACTTTTAGTTTTGAACTTTGGGAAACTGAATATTCAACCTAATGAGGAACATAATTACAATAAAATCACTATGGTTTCACAAGTTAAGGGTAGCATTACAATTGATAGTTCAAACATCCCTTCTCATGATTCTAAAAGTATTCAGAAAAAGAAAAAGAGCCCAATCACTGCCAAGAAGATCAGAATATCTTCTAGGGATAAGGGTTCAAGAAATAAAAAAAGGGAGTTCTAACTCCAAACATAGGATCAAATGAAGAATATTTTCTGAAATTTTTTGGGTATTGCTAACTCTGACACCCTTTTTTGTTAAAAATAATAGTTAATACTCAGTGTCCTATGTTATTTTCTATTACTGAACCAAAAATCAATTTATCCTCTAAGTTTCATCACTTATGTCTACGTGGATACTCATTTACTGGTTCAACAAAAAAATCCTCTTTAGTTGATTCTCAATGGATCTTTTCGCACTGTTCTATTCAGAATATTAATATTTTTAACGTTATAGAGAAAACCTTCACTTGTTATTTTTTCTTTGAGGGAACTTCTATTTTTTTCTTCTTTGTCTATTCCATGAATAGATACTAATATAAAAGTCCCCTCTAGGATGATCTTACCTCACTAGGTACTAACATCAACACTCTTTGGTTAGTTATTTGAGATTTTAATGTTATCCTCAACTCAAATGAGAAAATTGGTCCTTCACATGCTATGATCTCCATGAGAGAATTCAAATCCACTATTGAAGACAATAGTCTCATTGAAATAAATCTTACCGGTGCCAAATACACATGGTATATCAATCATTACAATAGGATGGTTTCATCAAAATTTGATAGAGCCTTCACGAATGTTCCGGCATTAGATTTTTGGAACTCCATCACTAGCACCACACTTCATAGGCTAAAATATGATCACCATCCTATTCTGGTCATTCTCTCTACTGACACAGTAAAATGTCCTCTTCATTTTGGATTTAATAATTCTTGGTTCACTAACACTAAATGCACTGACATCATTAAAACATTTTGGATTTCTATGACACATTACAATGATTCATTTTCCTGCTCTTTCAAACTGAAGTCTCTTAAACTGATGCTTAAAGGTTTGGGTATCCTACATGCCAAAGAAATCCACAAGGATATCCTACTCCTTGGTAATGATCTCAACTAACTCCAAAACCACAAAACTAGATCAGATATTAGCATTGATCCAAATCCCGAAATCATGACCTCGATAAAGCTCAATTCCCTGGTCAAATTTAAGGAGAACAAGATGAAGCAAGCCTTCAAAGTTAAATGGATTTCTGATGGTGATATCAATACTAAGTTCTATAATTCATTCCAAATACCCACAGAGCTTATAGGTCTCTTGCCTCTCTAAAATATAAGGAAAACATTTTAGACAATGAAGATGAAATTTCAAATCATATTGTCTCTTACTTTGAAACTATATTTAATGACCCTGATAACAACAAGGCCTTTTATCTAAGATTATTCTGATGGTTTTCAATGATGAAGATAACACCTTTCTTCTTAACACTCCTCTAAATTATGAAATTAAAGATACTGTCTTTATTTTAAATCCTAATAGTGCTCCTGGACCTAATAGTTTTAATAATTGTTTCTTCCAACACTATTGGTATATTATTCAATCTGATGTTTGTAAGATTATCAAATCTTTTTTCACCAATGGTCTTCTTCCCCAAGGTCTAAATTCCCAATTCCTATATCTAATCCCCAATGTTGAAAATTCTTCTGAGATCCATTTTTTTAGGCCCATTACACTAATCAACACTCTTTACAAAATCATAACAAAAATAATTTCCAATGCGCTCTCGTCCATCACTGATAAAATAGTCTCCTGGAATCAATTTGGGTTTATCAAGGGTAGATCCATCCAGAATTTCATTTTTCATTCTGAAGAGTGTTTTAACACTTTAAACAAAGTCAATATAGGAGGTTATATTTCCATTAATCTTGAAATTAAAAAATATTTTAATACAATGGAATGGAGTTTTATTTTTAAAGTGCTTCAATATTTTGGTTTTATTAATGCTTTAATCACTACTATCAAGACCTTATTCAATTTAGATTCCATTTCCATTCTGATCAATGGTTCCCCTAGAGGATATTTTAAATGCACTAAAGGTGTAAGATAGTGGAATCCCCTCTCTGCTATATTCTTCTCCATTTCAGAGGATTATCATAGATGTTTACTCACTTGTCTTTTTGATCAAAATATACTCAAGCCCATTCCTGTGTCACGTAATTTGAAAGCTCCCACTCACCTGTTATATGCTGGTTATATAATTATTTTTCTTCAAGGTGATAAAAGAAACATCTAAAACCTCAAAAAATCTCTTTCTCATTATGATTAGAATTCTAGACAAGTGATTATCTGGAACAAACCATTTATCTTAATTAGGAAAAAATTTCCATCTAATAGAAAATGTGGCATTATAAGTGACTTGGGTTTAAAGGATGGATCTTCTCCTTTTAAATACCTAGTTGTCCCCATATTCTGGGGAAGACCTAAATCTTCACATTTCTATGAAATTTCCAATCAGGTTATAAAGAAACTTTCTTCTAGGAAGGGAGAATCTCTTTGTATGGCAGGTAGAATCTATCTTATTAAATCTAATATTGTCTCAAAAATGGTCTAATTTATGATGTTTTACAAGTGGCATGTTAGACTTATTAAAAAAATAACTCTATTAAAATTTTTTTTGTACAAGTAGCATGGTGGAAAGGCCATGGTTAACCTATTTTAAACCAATTGATAAATGAGGCATTGGAATTGAAAATCGAAAACACTTTAACGAGGCACTTCAATCCAAGATCACTTGGGATCTCCTACCTAATAATTATAACTCAACTAGATTTATCAAAAATAGATTTATTTAATAACTTAAGAAAGGAAACTCAAATTTTCTTTCCTCCTCTATTTGGCCTTCCATAAAACATTTTTTTCTCCATTAGGAATAACACCCGGTGGATGGTCTTTAGAGACTCCTCTTTTAATTTTTGGGTGGATAATTGGACTGGAACTCCTTTAATTTTCATAATTTCTCTTGATGAAAATACTAAGAACACCAACCTCTCCATCAGAGATGTTCTCTACTCCCAGAATGATCATCTTCCTGACAACATCATGAATTTCATTGATACCTATACATTCTCCATCATTGTTGATTTCTTAGTCTAGGAACCTACTCACAAATGGAATTTTTTATTCAAAAAACCATTACAACCTCTATTTTTGTAACTCTAAAAGTTATTTTAGGGTGGATGAAGCTCTTTGACAATACTTGGATAAAACCTTCAAGATTTACCCTCATCTGGAGGCTTTATCACAATTGTATCCCCACTAATGATCGCCTTATATTGTATATTATTCAACTTGGTTCTAAATGTTGTCTCTTTAACCAAGACAGAGAATATACCAATAATTTCTTTCTTTCATGTTCCACTCATTTTGCTCTTTGGAATTATATTTTTGGAATTTTTAAATATAAGTGGTTGATTCAAGACTCTATCAAATCTCAATTAATGAGATATGAGGTGATGGATAATTATCAACAAATTATGAATATTTTCCTTTCTGATGTCGCGGAGCTTCACCATGTGATCTGGTATGATAGAAATGCTCTTATTCATAATAAATACTCATTAAGTCATGATGTAGGGAGAATGCAGATTCTCATTGCTATACGTGAAGATGCTTTGATCCAAAAGGGACACTGCAACAACACGGTAGATGAATTTGGAATTCGTTGACGACTCTGTATTGATGGAAATTACTGCCAAACACATCTCACCTTCTAAGTCTTTTGGTGAGCCCCACTTCTTGGTTGGATTAATGGTAATGTGGATGGTGCTTCCAAAGAAAACCTAGGCCCTACAGGTTGTGGTGCAATCTTTTGGAATCATGCTAGTCAAATCCATGGATTATTTTATGGTAGTTGTGGCATTTCCTCTTCTCTGGAAAATGAAATGATGAGTATGATTCATGATGTTTATTTTTTCAAACAACATGGTTGGATCAACCTTTGTATTGAGAGTGACTCGACCACCATTATTCAAGAAATTTGGAATGGTGTGATAAATATTGAGTGGCTCATCATCACTCGTTGAATGGGATATATTCACACTCTTCTTGACATCAACAAAAAAATTACTCATATTTATCGAGAAGCTAATGTGGTTGATTATGGCCTTGCTAATTACAGGGTTAATCGAGATATTACCTGGATTGATGATCTTTCAGCTAATCTAATCCCCTTTCATTACAAATATTGTAATATGTTTCTATCTTTTATACTCTTGTAGCCTCTTTATTTGTAATAATTGTGAATTGGTCTTCTGGCCATGCACCACCTTCTTAAAAAATGAACTTTTAGATGATGCACATAGTTCAAATTTCTCCATTCACCTAGGAAACATGAAGATGTGTATTTATCTCTGAGAAAATTATTGGTGGGATAACATGAAATAGGATATCTCTAAGTATACATCAATGTGCTATGTATGTCCGCAAGTGAAGGCTGATTGTAATATGTCTAAGGGGATGATGCAACCATTACCCCTACTAGCAGAAAAATGAGTGAAAATCACCATGGACTTTATCACCAAAATTTAGAATACATCCAAAGGAAACAATGTTGTCTGTGTTATTGTAAACCATCTTAAAAAGACTACACAATTCACTACAATTCAGGAGTATTTCTCATTGGATCAACTGGAATGGATATATATCAGAGAAGTGGTAATGATTCATGGAGTACCACTATCTATTGTATCCGGTCGAGATCCAAGATTCACCTCTATGTTCTGGAAGAGTCTTCAATATGCTCTGAATACTGAGCTAAACTTCATTATGGATTATCATCCCCAAATTTATGGCCAATCTAAGCAGACTATCCAAACACTTGGGGACATAGTGATAGCTTGCTCAATTTTCTTCAATGGAGGATGGGATCAGCAACTTCCTCTGGTTGAGTTCTCTTACAATAACATTTTCCAATCAAGCATCCAAATGGATACTTATGAATCCCTTTACGAGAAGAGGTTCAGAACCCCATCATGTTGAGTTGAATTTGGTGCGAGAAAAATCTTAGGTCTATAAGTGGTTGAAGAAATGGTGGATAAGGTTAAGACCACCCAATAGCACATTAAAGCTTCTCAGATTTGACAATAGAGCTATGCTGATAATCATAAACAATACCTACAGTTTTATGTTGGAGACATGGTATTCATTCTCATATCACCGTGGAAGAGATTTATGATATTTGGAAAGAAGGTAAAGCTTAGTCCAAGGTACATCGGGCCTTTTGAGATCCTTGATCACATTGGAGTAGTGGCCTATTGACTAGAACTCCAACTAAACTTATCTCAAGTACACGATGTATTCCATTTATCACTCTAAAAGATGTACATGCATGACCCATCGCATGTACTCAATACATAGGTGGTACCACTGGATTTTGACCTCTCCTATGAAGAGCAGTCGGTGAATATCTTAGATTGTTGGTAAAAATTTCTATGAAATAAGAAAATTTCCCTCATCAAGGTGTTGTGGAGAAACCACAAGATTGAAGAAGAAATATAGGAATTGGAGTAGGTGATGAAGTAGAGTTACCCTCATCTGTTTTAGTGTGGTAAAATGAAATTTTGAGGGAAAATATCTTAAGGTGTGAATATTGTAATGACCGAAACTTTTATTTCTTAAAATTACTCTTTATGAAATTAAATGTATTATTATGTTAAATGGTTATATAAAATATGGAATTACTTGGTTTTATGTTTTTGGATTTTAAAATACCATTATGAATTGTTATAATTGCTAATATATTTTTTGAATAGTGACCACATGATTAGTATAAATATAGGGTGTTAACAAATCCAATTTGCTAAGAAAAAGGAAGTGATGGCCTCATCCAGAAGAATTTCTCCATACAAAGCCCATTTTTTAGAGATCAGAAAGGATGTGGCATCACTAGGCTTTGATCTTGACCAATCCCAATATGAGCTTCAACATGACATGTTGAATGGAAATTCCTATGGGGGAAGTGGAATTTTATAGATATTACCACCTCATGGTCGTTATTCAAGCCACCCAAAAAGTATGTCACCATCACACACTATACACTTAGGTCTTATACAGGTGTTATAATGGGTTATGTAAGAATACCCCGGCACTACAATTATCTTCATTAGTTTTTTATAGAATAGAGAATAAACATTTAGTTTATTATTGTTACTATGTAAATGGTTTTTAAAACACACTTAATATTTTTAGTTAATATTCGATTAAGAAATATATTTTGATAAATTAATGGATTTTTGAATAAAAAAGTATTTTAATAAAATATTATTACTAAATTAATTTTTTAAATATAAATGATAGTATAATTTTTATGAATACAATTGTAATTTTTATTAAGGTTTGAAAGCAATTTTTATCAAAACCCATTAATTTTCGATAAATGTTAGCTTTTATTTTAAAATAAAAAATTCACATATTTAGAAAATTATGTAGAGAAAATGAATATTATTTTTGTAATCATGACATCAAAATTATCCAACTGTGAATTCTTCATAATTTTCTGAGAGAGTCTAATTTTTGGCTAAAAATTAAATACCATTTAAATATATAATGTGTTTTATGACATCATAATGACCCAATAGTGATGTAATAAAATACTATAAAATGTATTTTCATGCAATATATATTTTAACTTTAAAAAATTGTGATTTTATATTTGTTTTATTTATTTTAAAAATCCTTAGTGGACTATCCAAGGCTTATAAAACATTTTAATATTTTAAAATGATTTCCTTGAGAGTGTGACTCACCTCTACATAAAAAATCCTAATATTTTAATAAGTTCGTCCATTTTCCATATAAAATAATTTTTCCTCTCCCCTTTGGCAATAACCATGGGAAGAAAACATTTGATGGTTTGTGGTTTCGATTAGTTCAATGTGTAGTGCCCAAAACCTAAATAATAAAAACATTCACTCTCCTTTTCTATTTAAACTCACTCAATATCCCATTAATATTCACCTAAAACCCTTGGATCACATCTCTACCCTGTACTCCTTTCTATAAAATCCTCCCAAGGAGCCCCAAACTCTCGTGGAGCCTCTATCAAGCCTCTCCCAAGCCTTTGGGAACAAACTTCTAAGTAAGAAATTTCTTCCTCAGTCATTTTTTGTCCAATTTTCTTAATGCTCCTATACCCTTGTATTTTTAATTAAAAATGTTGGGGTATTATTTCAAACATCCCCTATACATCCCTCCTTATGTTTTAATTATGGGGGACCTATTTACTCTCTCATTAATGCCTCCAATGTACACTCGTTACCATACTGAAATTTTGTAAGGGGTTTCTCTCTCTTCATTTACATTCAAGCAATTATTTCGTATAATTGAATATAAATTTCATTAAATATGTTGTGAAATTTATATATATGACCACCTTACTATATTTTTCATTTAAATATAATTATACACCCCTTTCTCTCTCATCAACCATTTTTTTATGAATTATTATGTCACGTCGTTATGCTGCTGAAATTGCACCACAACTTTCCAAGCCAAAGTCATTGTGTATTGAATACCATTACCATTTATCTGTCAAGGGTATTCATATTTATGAAAATATACTTATTGATTATATAGATTCATTTATTAATTTTTCATTCCATTATCATGGAATAAATGATGATGTTAAATGAATTCATGTTATATGATCCATTTGGCACACATATGCATGATCTAAAATGATTAAGAAGTGTGTGCCATGATAGCGCTTCAATGCATTGGGGAAAGATTAGTATCATGATATGTCAAGTAAAATGAGAGTTTACTCATGTTAATTTAAGTACAATGATGTTTTACTCATTCTCCATGTGTAATCATCCTTGTATCATGCTAATATCTAGTTAAATGTTGATGTCACATTTCCATGTTATGATAATCATTCAATATCATGCCTTTATGTTCATGTTTCTCTTATTCTCCATTGATATGCCTATTTCCTAACTTGTACTATATTCTTTATGTTATGACTTTATTACTCACATAATAGGATTTATATCTCACCCTTTTTATGTGTTTCCTCATGTTATCCCATGCAATGCTAAGTACGAAGGAATGTGTTTGGTAATGTAAAAGAAGTTTTCAATAAAGATGTGTATTTCATGTTTTAAGTTATTATGTAATGTTCTTAATCCCCAAATACACTAGTCATATCGATCTTCTATGTTATATTATGTTAATATTTTCTATAACAAATTATGTTTAGGTGTGAAATAAAGAGCAGGGTTGTTATAGTTTTGTTGTAATATCCTTATAATATTAGAAAAATGATCTTATTTGGTGATACCTATGGTGATATATCATAATTTTAAATAAGTTTAAAAGGAAAATAATTTATATAAAGTTAGTAATTTGATATAATATATCATTTTCATATTATTTTGATCATTTTAAATGATTTAATTAATAATAATCGTTTATTGATCTTATAATTGATGGGTTATCAAATTTATCATACCATTACTATAATCATATCATAACCATAGTATTTATAATTTAATCCCATCCACATGACCATAAATGTAATGAGGAAGTGAAAAGGGTAAATTAAAATCAATTGTTCTGTGGAGGTATTTTTCCACATGTACACATAGTTAAATATTCCATTTTATGTAGAATGGGAGAAAAGGGTAATATTTTTTTGTTTGAAAATAATAAAAATTATATAATTTTTATAATTATTTTTGAAATGTCTCATGAAAAACAAATTTCTCTATGACATGAAGTAATTTGAGAAAAGTGGAATAGAAAAAAATAAGTCTTCTTTGAAAGAGGAACAAGTTTCTCCTCCCAGTGAAGAGGTTGTGGGATCTTAGCCCGACGCAGATTCTGATCTGAAGCTGGAGCCTATGGTTGCTGTGTTTTCAAAGTGTCTCGAGAGGCAATCCATCCCTGTTCCTTCTCCTTTTTCTGTGAAATTGGGTTCAAAGGCTCAGGAGACAAAGTACAAAATACAAGACCCAACATTCCTTCCAATGGCTTCTTCTGAGGTCCTGGTGCAGGCTAATAAACAAGATCAGGTGACCCCTAAAAGCCTGGATCTAAACCTCTTCTCCTTCCCCCCACACTTCTCTAATATAATGAATAAGGATCTTTTTACACGTGATTTGGCATGGAAATATAGACAGGATCCCTCAGGCTAGTGGCCGACTTTGTTCTTTGTTGTGCAAGGGATTGGAGGTTGTGCAGCTTCACTCTTTCTTGTTATGCTTTTTTTTTCTAGTTTCCTTGTCTTTGTGTGGTCTGTTTCGATTGGTGTCTTGTTTGCTTGATGATTTTCTGTACGGTTCCCACTACCCCACAAAGTGGTTTCATCTTGAAATTTTAAAAAAAGGATTTGACAATATATAAAATAATTAAGTAAAGTAAATATTATTATTCATGTTCGGCACATTAATATTTATTTAGAATATCCCTTGAAAATGGATGGAATGGTATTATATATTTTTACTAGATGCTCAAGAGAGTTGAAAAGTATTATAGGGAAAGTAAAATTTTCTAGGTTTTATAAGGAAACATAATTTTTAGTATTTCCATGATCTGGTGGTGAGAGGCCCCTTCAGTAAGTTGTGGGAATAGACTTATTATAAATATTTCAACTTCATATAAATAGAGAACATGTTAAACATGTCATGTGGACCAAAATTATGAGATAATTGAAAATGTATAATATCAATCATATGTTTGTAAATAGTAATAAAGATTTTAAATTATATAATTCCAATTATAAAATAAATATTTTTCATGAAATAAGATCAGTAAATTTCTAATTCATTCTTTTATACTAATAAAGGCATAAAAGTTGGGTTATTTGTAAAAATCGGATATTTCACTATTCATATAAAAATAATTCTTTTTATAAAAATCAGAAAAATTCAACTTAATAATATATTTTTTCATAATCAAAAAATTATAGAATTTTTAAAATTAAATTTTTTCCATTTAAAAAATTCGTAGTTAATAAAATATCCAAAAATAGTGGAAAATTGTTCGTATTAGAAAATATATTTTTAAAATGTTAATTATTCTTTATTATTATTTACTATAAATTACTAATCAATTAATTTGTAATATATTGTGAATATTATCAATATATTTTATTATTATATAATAATAATGTAAATAATTTCTTGAAATAATACATCAATTTTAGAAGAAAAATTTATTTTTAATCAAAAAAAATTTTTTAGTAATTTTAGCTATACTAATTGAATTGCATTCATATTAAATGTAGCTGTTATTTATTTTCTATAAATATTTCTTAAATTTTTTACCACTATTTATTTCTTATAATTCAATATCTAGTTTTTAGTGCTAATACTTCATATTTATATATTTATTAGAATATATCATGGGTTCATTTTAGTTCAGTGTTTTGTGTATAACAAGCTATTAAACATATTTAATTATTTAAAGGTAATTATATATTGTGGTATTGGTGTGTTACAAATTTCTCTAATGTATCATTAAGATAGTGCTTTATAAGAATAGTCTGAAAGGATCGATGATTCCTTCTAGTGAACATTAATACAGATTCTATTAAATAATCATCGAATAGAACTGTACTCTACAAGAGATAATGAAGTTTAAATAAACATTTAATTACTTTTTTGGTAGAATTGAGAAATCACATCCTAATATTACCCCAATTTCATTCCAAATTTTTCTCTTCAATGTAAGCACAATATTATTCAACATATCTACATCAATATGCTTGTTAAATCAAGTAGTTTTCCTAATGTAACTAAAGAAAATGAACTTATCGGGGTTAATAGGTTTCTCATGTTAATTCAATCCAATATTTCCTTATTTTTAACATGTTAAATATTTTATTCCTTAGGATTGGTCGAATAAGTATATATAGAATCCATTATCGACAGAAATAGTTAAATATTTAATTGAGATTTTGTAAATGCAGTAGTAAAGACATAATATTATAAGGAAACATATTTTATATTCAAAAAATATTAATATATTCATTTAACTATGTTTTCTACATTAATGATTTAAGGTCTTTGGCCCCTTTATCAAGTATCCAGGTCCACTACTTATGGTCACCCTTAATTTACAATACACTATATATAGTGGGACTATCATGAAATTATTGTCATGTCCCATTGAAAAGGTCATCCTCAATGGAATTTTCAATTGATCAACTAGTTTTTTAGTTTTAAAATGAAAAATTCACCAATTTCTGTTTACAAGATCAGGGAAATTAGATACATTTACTGCCTATAATGTCATTATGAATTTATTTTCCATGTAACCTTACTAAAATTCACTTTCATGAATCCCAATTCATCATTTTTAACTACACTCCTATTTCTAACCAACATACATTGAAAAATCATCTCTTTGAATGTTGTATAATACAACTCACATATTTTGTCAATGATTCCAAAGAATAATGTATTCACCTAAATTGGATTTCTATACTTAGTACCAATTACTTTCATAACTTTTCCCATAAGCGTAACTCTTCTATTTTTCATCTCACGGTGTTTATCGTGTTTTATTGTATATAATTTATAACTATTAATTATGTAACCATTGTAATATAATACATGTAAACTTGGTCGTTTAGCTGGCCATTAAATCCACTCTGGAGTTGAATTTAGGTTTTCAGATAACTCAATAAAAATATGTTCTTGAAACCATCCTACAAATTATTCATTATATGTATTTAATATTCCTATTTCATTCATTTATGGATAATAATTTAATATAATAACTTTGTGGGTTTCAATATATGGTCAAAATTCTATACTATTATTTAAAATTTAAAATTGATCATACTCATACTCTGCAATGGTAATTGTGAAAAAACCTCTTCTAAAAATTCATTCACCTACAAGGCCCCAATTATAATGATATTTTGAGAGACTGATTCTATCCGAATTGGATAGGTATTAAACACATAATTCATCATATTTTTTAACAACATATCTCTACATAATAAAACCTTCTGATCATCTTTTATTTTTGATGTTACCTTTCAAAATTTTCATAAATCATTCAAATGGTTTGAATTCATATGTAATGTATAGGCCCACATAGAAAAATCAATCTAACCATTTGAACCATCAAGTGATCCATTATATAAAATAATTAAATAATAATAACATATTTAATTCACATAATATGATATAAATTTATTTTTCTTTAGTTGAAATTTTTTTCAGGTCCATATTTTACTACATATCACTTTGTAAAAGAAGAAAATATTGGAAAAATTAATGTTAGTAATTATTAAGAAAAATGAAATTTAAATCTATATACATTAAATATTACATCAAAAAAATTTAGTCATGTGATTTTAGTCCATTTATCCTTAAATCAGTCGTCAACGTGATAATATTGATATTTTATGAATACCCCTCTAGAATCATTACATCATTCAAGAAGTTGAAAATTTTAAATTTCTCTTTCCTTTAAAGAGTGTAAGTTATTGGTGGAAGAAAATTAAAGCCTTCACCATTTTATAGAACTAACACTTCCTTTATCCCCATTTTAATCATGCCCAACATAGACTTAATGTCATGCTTTATTCTTTTAGGTTAATTTAGTAACATTATAATGAAACTATCACATACATTTTTCTTTACATGCATAACACAAAGAAAATTTCTGATATATAAATAATTAATATATGGTAATTATAGAGAAACTTATCACTTTTTGTAACCAATCTTGACAAGGTTTTTTAAAAAAATTACCTAAAATATTGAAAATATCCTTAACTTTATCAAACTATATATCACCTTTTAATGGAAATAGTGTAGCACCATCTTCTATATTTTTATATAATGATTTCATATAGGATATGTACTTATGATATTGAGGTAAGATAAATTGATTTCCAAGAAACACGGTCTTTAAGTAATTTTCAACCAAATTAAGTGTGTCACTTCTTCATAAATGGGACACACTGGATTTCTTAAATACTATATCCTAAGAAATTTCCATAAGTATGAAATTCATTTATCATCACATACAACATGGTCCTCAATGAGAAATCATCATTTATATATAAAACATACAATGTAACACCTAAATAATGTATTAATATTTGATATTTAATTAATGGAGAGAGATATACATTAATTACATTACTCGATTGTTTCAGTCTAAATATAAGTAGAACAAAATGTATTTTCACTTCATGAATAAACATGGTAAAAACCTATAATTTTATAATATAATTATACATGTATTGGTTGTGATAATTTGTACACATAAATATTCAATAAATCTATAGATAGAACATAATAGAGGTTTCTCATTTTGTTTCCAAGTTTATGATACGCATGATCAATTTTTTCCACTACGAAGAGTCAACTAGGTGATTAATTTTACCATTTTGAATTATTTTATATTCATGTCACATCAATTTCCATATAGTTTCATCACTTCTATATAGGCCACTAAACCTTGGAATGATTGGAAAGTACCATACAACATTTCAAGGAATTATATCATCTTTTATGTATCAATCTAAAATACACATAGATAATTTATTGGAGATTCAAAATATGAAACAATATAAATTCATTTAGATAGGCTTTATTCATTTTTGGATCATACCCATCAATCATAGAATTCCTTTAGTGAAATATGTTAAATATGTAAACTCATCTTCTAGTATTATATCATTAATGATAGAATGTGTTCATATTTATCTAGTTTTTCTTAATCTAATCTAAACTTTTAAATGATATTTCCTTAGTATAGATGAAAGTATTATATATTTATTACCACCTAACACGAACCATTAGAGGACAACCCTGAACCGGTCACCCGAGCTGGTCCACGACATGTCCTAAGGGGCGTTCTCGATCCCCTTGGGATGGAAACTTGTGTCGAACATCAAAATTAACATGTGGTAATGATTTTTCCCATAAATACAAGACAAGTAAATGAATAAATACTAATGATAAAATTAAAAACTAGCAATGAAAAAAAATTGCACATACCTCCTTGTGACCAACTAGGTCACCACCCAACTCAGAACCAAGCTCACTCCAAAAGCGATCCAGCACCAACAAAACCTGAAACTGAAATGATAATGTAGGGGTGAGCACTAAAATTCTTAGTAGGGAAATCATCATAGATTCTATTCCATTATTTTTCCAAAAACATTCCCTTGGTACTAGTTTAAAGTACATTTAACAAAAAAGATTTTCAAACTTGTTAGCAATTTAAAACAACAATATGATCTGTCACCCTCATAATTTTAAAACCAAATACCCAAACTGGAAAAGCAGGTTGGGATTTTTATTCCAAAATATATTCCTAGAAATAATTTTTAAAATAGCCACACATTCACAGTTTTTCCAAAAAAACCAAAAATAGGTACAAGAAATAGAATTGTACATGATGATGGAAATAACACTAGTAATACTTCTAAGGGGGAAACACATGAAATACTAGGAACTCAGAGGAATCTGAGAACTTAATATACATGTGACTCATCCTAAAGTCATACCCAACTCAATGACATCATAACTCTGTAACGCTCGACCATCTCTCTACTTGTCCTGGTTGAGGGGCCCAATCCCATAGAAATTATGACAAAACAAATCTTGGTTATGGGATACTAGCTTGTGTGTAATCTCATCTAGTGCATCAATCATTCTCAGTAAGCCTATTTTATATGATAGGTTCCCATGTATATTTTATAAGGGGGTGTTCAATGAAATTCAAACAACAATCCTCATACATAAAATCAAACACACCACACAAACTGGTACTGCCCTAGCAACCTCAAGGGTTCGTCTCTAGCCTCAAAATAATTACCATTCAAATAAGTCCAATACCGAGGACCATTTCATCTCAAAACCAACCAATGAGGAAAATGACCTAAATAAAGAGGGTTTTTCAAAAATAACATTTAAATGGTTCCAAACGGGCCTCATCCAATTTTGACACTCAAACCCTTTCCAAGTTACCATTGAAAAAGTCCCAACCAGGACCTTAGCTTTAATCATCCAAGGTACATTTACCAAAAAAACTCTAAGAAATAAAATTCCAAAAAATTGAGATACCATATTTACAATGACCTTTCCATTAGGCCTTTGTGCTTCAAACACACACCCTAATATGTTACACTTTTAAAATGGGCTTCTATTTCAAATATGATTTAACAAACATAGTTGAAACCATGGAAAAGATACTCAAAGGTGTAAAACAGGACTTCAACCCTTTGAATATACAATAGCCTTTTAATTAACATTAAACGTGTCATGACTTTCCACACTTTTGAAATCACCTTAATTTAATTTGAAAACAACAAAACCATTTATCAAAAGAAGGTGAGAAGGGGAGAAGAAAGAATTATTTTTAGAAAACCAAGTTCGAGGAAAGGACTACTCTCAACGAAAAGAGACCCTTTTCAAACATTTTTAAGGGACTACACACACATCATCCACTAAAGCATTAAAAAATTTCACCAAGTTCTGATTTTCATAAAGCCACCCATTACAAACAAACAATTTTCCATTATAAAATTTCTACCAATAAACACCACCCAAGATATCCAATAAGACCATTTGAAAGTAGATGAAGGTTATTCAATCCCAGAAGGAAAGGAATTTAAATGTTCATAGAAAATAATCTATAAAACTAATTGTGATCAATTCAACCAACACTAAATCAGTACTAAAAATCAACTAAGCATGTAATAAAATTTTGGAACATGTTTTTGAAATTTAATAACAAAACTCAAGCACCACATAAATTGAAATTGGGAGTAAGGGGCATAGAAACACCTACCTTAAAGAATGGTAAAGCCAAGACTTTCAATCTCAAGAAGCATACCACTCATACGCACACACATACATATATGTATATAAACCTTTAAACTGAAGCATGTGTTCCCCATTCCATGAGGGAACACACACTCAGAAGATATATATATACACATATATATATTCAAACCAGGAAAAATTCATGCGTGCACCTAGAATTTATCTCAACTCCCTACAACAATTCCGGAAACCCAAACATTAGCGTGACAAGGATAAACACATGACCAAAAAGTTACTAGGGACTCGCATAAACCCAAAAATCCTGAAAACGTGCCTAAAAATGGCAGATGAAGAACATCACCTTAGAAAGTGGTAGAAACCTTCAAAACATGTGTTAAGGTGAGATTTCATAACAAATAATTATCTAAACTATAAATAAAATATTATTTCTTCGTAACACAATTAAGAAACTAAATTAAATGTGTGCAACCCAGCGGAAATAATAAAACTATCACCTCGAAATCTGGAGATAGTCTAAAAATGGCAAGGGGTTCGTGCCAGAGCAGTGGGTCACCGAAGAAGGAGAAGACCGGATAGAAGGAGGTTGGGGTAGGGCTACTGGCATGCTACAGGTCAAGAAGAAGGAGTGAGAAGCATGTCTAGAGCACGGTTGGCCAGAGGTGGCCAAGCCATAGTGCGGAAGGCTGGCATGTGGGAGGTCAGATGGAAGCAGTGTGGCGGAGGCGAAGCCGCAGTGGGAAGTGACCTGGTCTACGCCTGGTGGAGGGGAGTGTGGTGCATATAGAACCTCGCATAGGAAGAGGGAAATGGGGGGTTGTGCCTACCCCCTTAGTGTTTCAATTTTCATTTTCATTTTATTTTTTATCTTAATAATAATATTATTATTATTATTATTAAAACTCATTAAAAACAACAATAATAAATGTTTTCATTTCATTTAAAATAATACTAATATTAATATTAATATTAATATTAATTTAGTAATAAGGATAACTTTATTATTGGAAAAAATATTATTATTTCAATAGTCAAGAAGTCGCATGGTCCCCTGGTCAAAACGCACAATCACCGCAAATGATGTGGTGTCTGTGCACTAGCCTTAAACCCATCAAAATTTTTAAAAAACAAAAAAACATTGAATCAAGTCCAAGAAGAGTGTAAAATAAATGTATTCCAAGGTCGAGGGCTGAAAATTCTCCCTACCACAGACACTTTCTACCCCTAGAATGTCACCAAGCCAACAGTTGACACAACTAGAGTCTATGGCCAGACCAAAACTGAAGAAACTGAGATGTTTGTGTGACCATTACCAACAAACGTCACACCTGACCAACTCAAGAACAATCACTGCCTGAGGTTGAGGGGAGTAAATAGGAGGGTTCTTCCCACCACAATAATTTACTCACATTTAATCCTTGAAATCCGAACACACCACCCCTGGGGGGAATGCAGGAACCTCCAAAACTGAACTCATCCCACATTCTCAACGCTAATGGAACAACCCCACCACCAGGATTAAAACCCTTACAGGGAAGATGAACACACTGGGACACCAGAATGGATGAATCCCCTACAAAACCAAAACACACAAAATTAAAACATGCAAAGAGTTTATCGAACTAAGAAGATACTTAGAAACACCACCAATTAATTCATGAAATCAATCATTCCCATGATGAATGTAACTGATACCAAACTAAGAATCAAAATGGTTCTTCTTATTCATGGGCCCAACACACCTAAAGGAAAAAAATAATTTAAAAGTCACATTTAGAGAATATGAGGCTACTTGGATTTGGGTACAACGATCTCATCATACCACCACAACAAGGATGAGCTTACGATGATGACAAGAATAGAAGAAAAAAACATTGGATATTTCTCTCCTCAAAGATGAAAACATGATCTGGACCGATGTTCCACACAACCTCATAAAATCTTTATTATGCCTGAGATTCACCCTGAGACCTGTGGTTGGGCCCTAATGGCTAATGAATCTCATGCCTCATAGTCAGACATTCGCATCCTCCAGTCCGGTCATGACTTGTTCCCTGGGGCTCGTGTCGTGACTACAATAGGCCCGCCTTCCATAGGCCAGGGGCTGGTGACTAGCACTAAAAGTATTATTCCCTATAACTGGGAAGTCATTGCCTTTATATCTTGTAAACACTCTCAAAAAAGCACACAGAATGATGTGAACACAAGAAAATTATATAACAAAAAGAGTACTGAAAGTAAAAGGGGCCATAAATATAATCCCAACTGTAAGGATACAAGTACAACTGAAATAAAACTTAAAGAAAAATGAAAACAACTACTGGGTCATCCTCCAAGGTTCCTACCTAAGGGGTAGGTACAGATCACCTCCTCAGCACTCCACGTCCGTCCGTCTCCTCTACGTAACATCACATCATATGGTCTACCAGCAGGCACCATCTAGTCCTGGTATCCTCATCCTCGATCAACATTTTCCATCATTTTCACCAAACACAACAAGGTACGGGAATATCCCATGTAGGGGTGAGTATAATGATACTCAGTAGGGACCCTGAGACCCTCAAGGTCTCACAAAATTCCCCAAAGGATAAATCTCAAAGCATAAAGTCAACTGTAAACCCTACTTTGGTATATTCCCATACATATATCTAAGTTATCAAGTATACCCACCTCAATCATGAGGAAACACATGGTCCACCCCAAAATCCCAAAGCTCAACCGTTCCCCAAAGGAAGGAAAGCCGCAAAGGCAAGTACCAAATTGGTAAGCCACACTGAAGAATACTACCAAGGTATTACCACGAAGGAAAGTACCACACAGGTACGAACTCATATCATTATAGGTATATCTTAAGTATAGTAGTACAAATTATTAGATTTAACTATTGAATAACCTTACTCAATTAAGAGGCAAGCCCACACAGGGTCTCCATGTGCTGCCCCGCGCAGGATTTCCTAGTGCTGACCCACACAAGATCGCGAAGTGCTGACCCACACAGGATCACAAGGTGTTGACCCAGCTAGGATCGCTAAGTGATGACCCAGATAGGATCTCAAGGTGATGACCCACATAGGATCACAATTTAATGACCCATATAGGATCTCTCTAAGTGCTGACCCACACAAGATATCTCTACATTCTTCACGTCACATCCAGCTACTGAGTTCCCGCACTATGCTCGCTCGTCTCTAGGAGGATTCGCTCCACAAGCTACTGTTCAATAATCCAAATTCCATGAAGTATAACAAAGATTTATCTCAAGGGACCTCCAAGTCATAGGGGTCTCAACGCAATAGACGTCTCATCATTTGGATGCATGGTCTATGAGTTATTAGCCTTTTGTCCTGAGGGCCCAGTTGGATTCGTACTCAATCCAACCCGACCATTCCCCAAATTTATCCAAAACCCTAGTGGGGTATACCAAAGGAACTGTATCTCTATAAAGTTTCTGACACCATTGACAGTTCATCAAACAAATTTCTGGTGCCAAAGTTATATCCCAAGTAATGTATAGGGTTGTATCAGGTCCGGTTCCGGTCTGACCCGATTCAGGTCGACCCGGCCTAAGCTGTTGGGTATGGCCCGGCCTGTCGGGCCTGGCCTGGTAGTCCGTGAGGCCCGTGAGGCCGTGAGGGCTATTAGGCCACGGGGGTTCTACGGGGGGTGTGGTGGCTTAGCCGCAGGGGTGTTGCGGGGGCGCAGGGCGGTGCGGCCACAGGGGGTGTCTCGTGGGTGTGAGGCCGCAGGGCAGCTCGACTGGGAGGGCGGTGTCCCGGGGCAGCTCGGTCAGGGCGACTCGGTTGGTTGGAGTACCATGAGGGTGCGGGGCGGCTCAGCTGTGGGAGGTGCCGCAAGGCCGAGAGGACGTGGGGCGACTCGGTCGGAGCAGCTCTGCTGGGGTGGCCCGGCAGGGCGGGCGGAGGCCACAGGGCAGCTCGGCTGGGGGGTGCTATGATGGCACGGGGAGGCTCGGCCATGTGAGGTCATGAGGCCACTGGGAGGCTATGGCCATGGTCGGTGGAGCACCGTGGGGCATGGAGGACACGGGGCAATGGGATGTCGTGCCTTCGTCAGCGGTTCTCTAGTTCCACCAGGGCCAATCGTCGGCACCTTTCATCGTCACCAAAGTCGCCTTCTTCATGGTTGGTCATCAACCTCCTCCATCTCAAAGAACACCACAAATCATCACAAGAATTGTGAAGAGGACGGGACATGTTTGTTTTGCCCGCACTCTCCGCATTAGAGTGGTATCAAGTAGCTTTAATCTCTCTTGAATTACAAAGAGTCATCAAGAATGAAAAGGGGATAATTTCAAACAACCACCCCTACCTTGTTCGATTCATCGACGGAGGTTGTGTGGAAGGAGATGACATTGTTAGGGATAGACAGACGTTGGTGATGTCGTCGTTCCCTCAATAGTTGGTTCGTTGACGTTAAAGATTCTCCTCGTCAATGATTCTCCTGAGGAAGAATTAAAAGTCTAATTCGAAGTCGAAGTTGAAGTTGGTGTTCTTCATTGGCATTCTTCATTGGAGAGATTTCACCCAATTCTCCATGATTCTTCCCTTTTCCAACAGTTTCCCCCAATTCCACCAAAAAATGAATTAGAAGTCATTATATAATATGTTGGTATAATTTGAAATTAGAATAATTTGTTAATTGATTTGGTGTATTAATTAAATTGGGGTGGCATAATTAATCAAGGGGAAGTTTAAGAGACTTCCCCTCATTTAAATGGGAGGTTCAAAGGGGTTTAATCTCAGGTGGTCCCCACCACCATAACCTATCATGGTAGGTTTTAGGTTCAGTGGTCCCCACCTCCATAACCTCAAGGGGAGGTTTAATTTTGGTGGTCCCCGCCTCTCAACATCCACAAGGAGTTCCAAATAAAATAAAAATAAAAAGTTACACCATTTTATTTTATTTTATTCTCTCACGAAAAAGTGAAAAAATAATTTCCACCATCGACCTACTATGGTTGATTTGAAGGTTTCCTTAAGAGAATATTGGTGATGCGAGTTCAACGGTGCCCTCGAATTTCAATTCCAAGCACTGGTTCAAAAGTTACAAAAAACCGCTTGTACGTTTACTGAACATACCTGAAAAAAAGTTCAGAAATTTATTCTGGGAACACCGGGGCTCGGAATCATGCGTCGTCAATTTTTACAGACTCATAAAATTCCCATTTAATTAAAAAAATTACATGAAACTTCTGGGTCTTTACATTATCCCCACCTCAAGGCCTTACAGCCCCATAAGACACAACACAAATTAAGGGAACAAGAGGGGGTACTGAGCACGCATCTGAGCCTCCCTCTCCCATGTGCTCTCCTGGAGGTTCCCGTGCTGCCAGCGAACCCGCACCAGAGGTATCGATAGCCCAATAAGGACCCTCTCTTGTCGAAACACAATCTCTACTGGAACCTCTGTAAAAGTCATCATGTCGTCAACATCCATCTCGTCTTTGTCGATGTTGTGGGATGGGTCGTGCATGTATCTCCTCAGCTATGATACATGGAAGATGTTTTTCACCTGGTGCGACTGAGGTGGAATAGATAAGTGGTAAGCCACCTCACCAACTCTACTAAGGACCTGAAAAGGTCTGATGAATCTCAAATATAGCTTATTGCCTCGGCCAAATATCTGTAATCCTCATCGAGGTGAGACCCGTAGAAAGACGTGGTCACCATCCTCAAACTCCAGAGGTCTTCATCTCCTATCGGCATATGACTTCTTCCTTCTCTATGCAATCTTCATCCTCTACCGGATGATCTGCACCTTTTATATGGTATCCTATACCATATCTGGTCCCCGTAGTGCTGACTCCCTAGGGTCAGTCCAGTACAAAGGTGATTTGCAAGGTCACTCGTATAACGCCTCAAAAGGTGACATCCTAATGGTGGAGTGATAGCTGTTGTTGTATGAAAACTCCAACAAAGTCAATTGATCCTCCCAGTTATGACCTAAGTTGAGGACACAAGCATATAGCATGTCCTTGAGGGTTTGAATGGTATGCTCAGTCTGGACATATTTCTAAGGATGGAAGGTGGTGCTCAAATGAAGCTGCATCCTGAAAGACTACTACAACCCCTTCCATAGCCAGGAAGTAAAATTTACATCACGATCGGAGACAATCGTTAAGGGTAATCCATGTAGTCGCAGAAGCTTTTTCACATAGAGGCATCCCAATCTCTCCACGGAACCCTTCTCTCTGATCGGTAGGAAGTGGGCTGACATGGTGATTCAGTCGATGATCACCCAAATAGAGTCGTGTACCTTATATGTACATGGAAGTCCAATCATGAAGTCCATGTATTTCCCATCTCACATCCACTCTGGAACCTCTAATGTTTGAACCAATCCTACTGGTACCTGATGCTCTGCTTTTAGTTGTTGTCAATTGAGGCACAGAGAGACAAAATCTGTAACTTCTTTATTCATTTCTGACCACCAGTGCTATTTTCAGAGATCCTAGTACATCTTCGCCCCTTATGGATGTACCTCTAGAGGGGATGTGTGTAAATCCCACAAAACTTCCTCCTGAAGTGACATTGGTACCATGGAACATCCTCTAAAGGGGATGACATTCTCCTCACCTTCAGAAAATACATCAGGTTCCTTCCCTATGGATTTCTAAGCACATCATTTCTCACAGTCAGTTTCCCTATGTTGTGCCTCTCGAACTCATTGAAGAGGTGGGGGATTGATTGTAAGAGACTTAAGGAAAGCTGCTCCATCACATTCCACGAAGGAAATCTATAAATTGGTCAGCTGCTCTGTCGCCTCTCCTAGCAGTTGTATACCATATCTCCAGCTGAGTGCATCATCTACAACGTTACCCTTCCCAATATTATAGACTATCTAGAAGTCATAGTCCTGGAGGAACTCAAGGAAATGTCATTTTCTTAGGTTTAGGTCCTTATAAGAGAAGATATACCTGAGACTCTTTTTATCATAGAACACTATAAAGAATTCACACATCAGATAGTGTCACCACATCTTCAAGATGAAGACCACTGTTGTTAACTCCAGGTCATGGGTAGCATAGTTTAGCTCATGTTGTCACAACTGTCGAGAACCATAAGCGATTACCACTCGCTTCTACATCAGGACAAATCCGAGCCCAGTCCCTATTGCGTCATATTAAACTACGTACCCTACACCATCCTCGGATAGCCTCAAGATGGGTGCACTTGTCAGCTTCAGCCTCAGATCCAGAAATATCTACTGGAATCCCTCTGAACAAATGAAGGGTTTCCCCTTATTCTTCAATGCTGATAGAGGTGTTGTGACTCTATAGAAATCTTGCACAAACCTCTGGTAGTATCCATCCAAACCTAGGAATCTTAGTACCTCTGTCACACTCCTGGGTGGATCCCTAGAAAGCACTGCCTCAATATTCACTAGATCAACTATAATTCCAGTGTCTGATATGACATGTCCCATAAAGTGAACCTCTTGGATCCAGAACTAGAACTTAAAGAGCTTACCATAAAGCTGGTGCTCTCGGAATGTGTCCAGTACTACCTAAAAATGATAGTCATGCTTCTTCTCAGTAGTCGAGTAGATCAGTATGTCGTTGATGAAGACTACTACAAGGTGATCAAGGTATGGCTGAAAGATCCTATTCATGGGTCCCATAAACACTGCTGGAGCATTGGTTACACCGAATGGAATAACCAAGAACTCTTAATGGTCATACCGACATTTGAAATTAATCTTATACACATCCTTGTCTCATACTATGAGATGGTTATAGCTTGATCTAATGTCTATCTTCTAGAACCATCATGTTCCCTTCAGCTGATCAAAGAGGTCATCAGTCCTCAAAAGTGGGTACTTGTTCTTCACGGTCACCTGGTTCAGACTCCGATAGTTAACACAAAGTCTCAAACTCCCATCCTTCTTCTTGGAAAACAAAATTGGGGCTTCCCAAGGTAAAACATTGGGCCAAATGAATCCCTTACCCTAAAAATCCTCTAGATGTACACGCAGCTCACGAAACTCTATGGGATCCTTCTGATACACTGGTGTAGATATCAGTGTCATACCGGGGTACAAGTCAATGTAAAATTCCACCTCTCTATGAATATATAGACCCAGAACATCATTAGGAAAGACATCTGTGTACTGGTCCACCACTATAGGATAACTCGGACTCTCTACACCAACTGCTCTGAGGGTAAGGCTAGCCAACTGATGAGTGATCATGTGCACTCTCCTTCGGTTAAGTCCATAATATGCTTCAAAGGTCCCCTTCTCACCGGTGAAGGTAAACCTGGTCCCATCCATGAAGACACACCGCAGTTTGTGCCTAATATAGTCAATCTAGTCATGGACTGTAGATAACCAGTCCATCCCCAAGATGACGTCGTAAGGCCTCAACGCCGCTACTAGGAGATCCCATCTGATGCTCTCGCCTCCTAGAGTAAGATCACAACTACCAGCACTGGTGTGTAATTGTTGAATCCACTCATGTAAGAGTCTCTTGTCATAATAATTGATCCAATAGCTCCATTAGAATATCTGAGCTCTGAATAAGGGAAGTGGAAATAAAAGAATGAATGGAACCTATGTCTATAAGTACTGTAGATAAGGTGGAGTAGACACAGATCGTACCGCGTATCATCTCTAGAGCGTCATGATCGTAGGCGTCAGCTTCCTAGAACTGAGCTCACCCCTATTTTCTTGCTCCCTGGGGTTGGTTTGGACCTCTTGGTGTTGGTGGTGGTAACATCTCGAATCATCGCCCACCGCCAGTTGCACGGCCAGCTCCTCCGCCACGTCTTTCTGCTCCCTATGGACCTCCTCGGTTGAATCTATTTCTCTGCCTAGGCGGTCCTTAGACCACCCTTTGATCATCCATATGGTGGGTCATACAGTCACGATCCATGTGACTCTACCCGCTGCATGCGTAACCCTACCCGCTCCTGGAATGAATGGATTTGCCTTGTGTGCCCCACACAACCGACTATAAATCCTATAGTTGTCCACCTGTAGTTTTGGTTCTCTTGGAACTCTATGTCATATCTCTACCACCAGCTGAAGAAGACATCACTACGTGATGACTAGTAGTGGGTCTCCCTATTGTTGACTTCTTAGCAAGGAAACTCTCCACTAAAAGGGCTCGCTCTAACACCCAGCCTACGTTGGGATGCTGAGTGAGATCATCGAATCCCTGATCTCCTGCTTGAGTCCCTAATCAATGGTATGGGACCTAAAGAATGGGTATTGCACCATATTTGGGGAGTAGAGTGAGATGTCAGTGAACCTCACTGAGTACTAAGCCACATTCATACTGCCCTACTACAGATGAAGAAGTCTTTAATGCGCACTGTGTGAAGAGTCGCTGGAATAAACTCTGCCTGAAACGGGCTCTAGAAGTCTTCCCATAGAAGCGTCACCTCATCGTAAACCTATAGAATCAAACTCCACCATCATCCTGCTGATGCCTGTAGAATGATGGTGGCAAGGATCACCATGAGATCAGCTAGTGTCCCTACTAGTCAGAAGACTCTCACCACAACCTCTATCCAATCCTCTGCCGCTTGTGGTTCCGTCTCTCCCCTAAACCTAGGTGGCCTCTGGTGCTTGAACTCATGTAACGTTCTCAAGTAGTGTGCACCCTTTGCTACTGGAGCTAGTTGCATCGGTGTCCCAAAGGGTAATGGGACCGTTGGTTCCTCTGCGGGAAGAGGGCCATGTAATGAGGCCTCGTCACTCGGTGGTCTATCAGTGCATACTACTCTCGGAACCCTAGCTGGCTGTCTTCGTGGAGGCATCCAGAAAAGAAACAAGTGCACCACAGTAAAAAATTTATACCTGGTGAGCTTACTCAAGAGATCAAAAATAAAACTCTTGAAAACACACATGCAATTAGTGTTTTCGTACACTAAGTCTGAACTCAGAAGTCAGGGTCCTGGTGTATGGATATGTCAACCACCGCACCAAACCTGGATTCCCTAAACTGATAACTACACTCACTACACTTAACACTATTGATATTAAAAAGAAAGATCGGAGTCCTATATTATACGGTAGAACCGACTCCTCTAATACCAATTTTCCATGACCTGTTCCCCGGGGCCCGTGTCGTGACTACCCAAACCCGCCTTCCATAGGCCAGGGGCTGGAGACTAGCACCGAAAGGAATATTCTCTATAACTGGGAAGGCATTTATTTTATATCCTCTAAACACACTCAACCAAGCACATAGTAAGATACGAACCCAACTAAACTATATAAAAAAATGAGTGATGAAAGTAAAATGGTCCGGAAATACAATCCCAATTGTAAAGATACAAGTACAACTAAAATAAAACAAAAATAAAAAGGAAAATAGCTACGGGGTCATCCTCCGAGGTTCCTACTTAAAGGGTAGGTACAGATCGCCTCATAAACACTCCATGGTCATCCATCTCCTCTATGTACCGTCATGTCGTATGGTTATCCACCGGGCACCGTCCAGTCCAGGTATCCTTAGCCTTGATCAACATTTTTCATCGTCTGCACCAAGCACAACAAGGTGCTGGAATAGCCTATGTAGGGGTGAGTATAACGATACTCAGTAGGGACCCCAAGACCCTCAAGGTCTCACAAAATTCCACAAATGATAAATCTAAAATCCTGAAGTCAACTGTTAACCCTAATTAGGTATCTGACCATACATATACCTAATTTATCAAGTATACCCATCTCAATAATGAGGAAACGCAGGGTCCAACACAAAAACCCAAAGCTCAACTATTCCACAAAGGAAGGAAAACCACAAAGGCAAGTACCACACAGATATGCCACACTGAAGAATACCACCAAGGTATTACCATGAAGGAATGTACCACATAGGTATGAACTCAGCTCATTCCAGTTATATCTTAAGTACAGTAGTAGAGATGACCATATGTAACTATTGAATCATCTTAATCAGTTAAGAGGCGGACCCACATAGGATCTCCAGGTGCTGACCCACACAGGATTTCTCGATGCTGACCCACAAAGTATCACTAAGTGCTGACCCACACAGGATTTCAAGGTTCCGATGCACACGGGATCGTTAAGTGCTCACCCACACAGGATCACAAGGTGCTTACCAACACAGGATCGCAAGGTGCTGACCCACACAGGATGGTTCTAAGTACTGACCCACACAGGATCGCTCTACATTCTTCATGTCACAGCCAACTACTGAGTTCCTTCACAATGCTCGCTCCTCTCTGGGATGATCTTCTCCACAAGTTACTGGTTTATACTCCAACTTCCATGAAGTCCCAAGAAGAAGTATCTCAAGAGACCGACACGTCATAGGGGTCTCAACGCAAAAGAAGGCACGTCATTCGGATGCTCGGTCTGTGATTTATTATCCTTTTGGTCCCAAGGTCCCGATTGGATTCATGCTCGATCCAACCCGACCATTCACCATATTTATCTGAAACTCTACTGGTGTATACCAAAGTAAATATCTCTCCAAGGTTTCCATTCCCACTGATAGTTATTCAAATAGACATCCAGTGCCAATGTTATGGCCCATGTAATGTATAGGGTCGTATCTGGTCCGAGTCTTGTCCGACTCGGTCAAACCGACTCGGCCTGACCTGCAAGATCTGGCCCGACAGGCTACGGGGGTGCCGCGGGGGTGTGGGTGGCTCAGTCATGGGGGTTCCTTGGTGGCGCAGGGCTACTCGGTAGCAGGTTTTTCATGAGGACGTGGGGTGGTTCGGCCGCAGGGGGTACTGCGAGGGTGTGAGGCCATGGGGTGGTTCGTCCAGAGTGGCTCGGCCGGAAGGTCGGAGGTCGTGGGGCGGCTCGGTCATAGTAGCTTGGTTGGGAGGGTGATGGTCGTTGGGCGGCTCGACCGGGGCAGCTCGGTAGGGGGGTGCTGCAAGGGTGTGTGACAGCTCAACCGCGGAGGGGGCCACAAGAACATGAGGCTGCGGGGCGGCTCGGCCGAAGAAACTCAGCCTGGGCAGCTCAGCTGGGAGGGCGGAGGCCACAGGGCAGCTCAGCGGGGGTGGCTCATCTAGGGGGGTTCAACGAGGGCATTTGGCAGCTCGGCCACGGGGGGTTCCGCAAGGGCGCGAGGCCGCGGCGTGGTGATAGTCGCGGATGGCGGAGCAGGGCGGGGCACAGAGGCCGCGAGTCAGTGGGACTCCATGCCTTTATCAGCGGTTCTCAATTTCCACTGGTTCTAATTGTAAGCACCAGTCTCCATCACCAAAGACTCCTTCATGGTTGGTCGTCGACCTCCTCTATCGCGAAGAACTCCACAAATCATCACATGAATTGTGGAGAGTACAAGCCATGTTTTTTTGGCCATCAATCTATGCATTAGATCGGTAGAAAGAGGCTATAATCTCTCTTGAATTATGATGTGTCTTCAGGAATGTAAAGGGAAGAATTTT
This sequence comes from Viscum album, assembly GCA_963277665.1. NCBI lineage: Eukaryota > Viridiplantae > Streptophyta > Magnoliopsida > Santalales > Viscaceae > Viscum > Viscum album. The sequence continues at coordinate 1,248,226,662 of OY728147.1, forward strand.
AAACAACCACCCTAACTAGTTTGATTCATAGACGGAGTTTGCGAGGAAGGAGACGATTTTGTTAGGGATAGACGGATGTCGGTGATGTTGGCATTCCCTCGATCATCGGTTCATTGAAGTTGAAGATGTTCCTCATCATTGATTTTCCTGAGGAATAAGTCATAGTCGAAGTCGAAGTTGAATTCAAAGTCATCATTTTTCGTTGGCATTCATCATTGGAGACCTTTCTCCCAATTCTCTAAGTTTCTCCCCTTTGCGAAAAGTTTCCCCCAATTCCACCAAAAAATGAATTAGCCAACATTATAGAATATGTTGTCATAATTTCAAATAGGAATAATTAATTAATTGAGTTGGCATATTAATTAAAGGGAGTGGCATAATTAATCAATGGGAAGTTCAAGAGCCTTCTTCTCATTTAAGTGGGAGGTTCAAAGGGGTTTAATCTCAGGTGGTCCCCACCACCATAACCTCTCATGGGAGGTTTTAGGTTTGGTGGTCCCCAACTCTATAACCTCAAAGGGAGGTTTAATTATATTGGTCCCCACCTACAAACATCCACAAGGAGTTTCAAAATAAAATAAAAATAAAATGTTACACCATTTTATTTTATTTTATTCTCTCACGAAAAAGTGAAAAACTATCTTCCACCATCGACCTACTACGGTTGAGGTGAAGGACTCCTTAAGAAAATACAAGCACTGTGAGTTCAATGGTGCCCTCAAATTTCAATTCTGAGCACCGGTTCAAATGTTACCAAAACCTGGTCGTACGTTTACTAAACATACCTGAAAAAAAAGCTCTGAAATTCATTCTGGGAACACCGGTCCTCGAAATCATGCTCCATCAATTTTCACGGACTCGTAAAATTCCAATTTAATTACAAAACAATTACATGCAAATTCTGGGTCTTTAAAAGTACCAAACTCCTTCCTCCAAATGATTCAAATGACTAAAATGGTGGAACGTTTTCAAAGTTATGCAATATGATGTCTTAGAATGCATGAACTAGAAAAATTGGTGGCACACAAGAGAATGGTCCAAAAAACTAGGGGTTGGCACTAATAAAGATGGTTTTTTCAGAAATAAGTTCCTCGTATAGGCACCCCACTCTAGATGGGGAACCCTTACAAAAGTGTACCACCACCAATTATACCCCAAACACTAATGACTATAATATGACCAATCTCTTCTGGCCCCAAATCAGGCTCTCAAATAGACCCAAGACGGCATGAGCCACAACACGCCAGGAAGTTCCCAACAACCCAAAGACACACTATCTCTATAACCACACAACTAATTTTAATGAACTTCTCTTACATTGATAAATAAGCAATGCTCTAAAAAACTATAAATGGAGAATGACTCAGTAGAAATATTGGGAATCTTTCTGGGCCGCATATTCAAAACAAAATGAAAAAAACAATCGAAACTTGCATCATGAAAAAACTCAATCAAATGAAATGCCTCAATCTCAAAACAAACTGGCTCGAAATCCAGACGAACTTGAGCACAACCAAAAAAAACTTTTAAAAACTCTCATTTCATATAAATTTTCAAAATGGCCACATTTCCCAACGACTTTAAAAATACAAAACCCCTATTTTTAAACCAAATTCAATTTCAAAATTTTCATTTCCCTTTTTATTTTAAAAACTCACCTATGGTCCCTTATGAACTGTCACATGTGCATTCATCCAGTCCCACTTACATCATCCACAGACAAGTTCCCCCATGCACTCTTCATACATACAAACATACATGTTACCCTCCATTAAGAAAGTCAAGGTATGAGCATCTCTTTTCCTTATCAAATCCAAACACATACCAAACCATCCAAATAAAAACACTTTCCCCTCTTTAAAACCCCGCTTTACCCATTTAAACCCATTTGATGAAAGTACTCCCATTCCCAAGCCATTTTTACCTTAAAATTCTACTTTCAATTTCAATGCTCACTCACATAAACTGAAATCAAAATGAAACAAAACCAATGATAAACCATTGGAATGAGGAACTAGTGTATATTTCTAACCTGGAGACATGGTGGTGAGCCTTTACCCAAGTAAGGAATAACACTAAGAGAACATTGAACCAGGAACCTAGACACCACATGGGTTACCACCCCACATGAGGTCACAACATAACCTGATTCACCCCCATTGTAATCCCTCAATCAAAAACAACCCAAGAAAAAATACTCAAATCCTAGAATACCCTTCGTACCTAGAGGATCAGAGTAATAAAGAGTTCATGATGCTCTTCCCACACCTACCTCCAAAGTTCCGAAAGTCTTAATCTCCATTTACCAGACACCCCAAAGAGAATTGGCCTCCTTTGATACAATTTTTTCATAAACCATCTCTGGTCAAACCTGAACCGATCACCCAAGCATGTCTATGACATTTCGTGAGGGGCATTACTGATCCCCAAATGATGGAAACTAGATTCAGGAATCAATGTTAACATGTGGGAATGATTTTTCCCATAAATAAAATACAAGAAAATAAATAAACACTGACGGTAAAAATAAATCTAGCACCAGAAAGAAAAAATTAAACTGCACATACCTCCTTGTGACCTACTAGGTCACCACCCAACTCAGAACCAAGCTTGCTCCAAGAGCGATCCAGCACCAACAGAACCTGAAACTAAAATGATAAATATGGGTTGAGCACCTAAATGCCCAGTAGGGAAATCATAACAGATTCCATTCCATTCTTTTCCTAAAAATATTCTATTGTTACCATTTTAAAATACATTTATAAAAATAGATTTTCACACAAGTAATCAATTTAAAAAATCAATATGATATGTTACCCACATAATTTTAAAACCGAATAGAAAAAATGGAATAATTGGGTTGTGCTTTTTCTTGCGAAACATATTTTTAGAAATCCTTTTTAAAACATCCACATATTCAAATTGTTCCAAATAAAAACTAAAACCAGGTAAAAGGAATATAATTCTACATGACAAGGGAAAAAACACTAGTAATACTTGCAAAGTGGAAACATGGTAAATCCAAGGAACTCTTAGGAAGACCAAAAATACTATACATTTGAATCTTCCTATGGCATCCCGCCATTCTATTACAAAAATTTTCATTACATTTTATAAACAAAGTATATTTAAAGCCTAGTGTCTTAGAAATCAAGAACATAATACATGAAAACAATATAAAAAATTCTTCTAATACACCTGTAATGCTTCATCATAGGTTCATCCTAAGTATAATTACTACATCTTATATCCTGGAGACATACATCAAATGAAATGGTGATCATAATTCTCATTAAGGAAAGCAAGGGAATCAGTTTACTTGTGATATCAATAAGAACTTGATTAAAACATAAATACATGAGCAATAGAAGTATAGTCATATCAAAATTAAAATCACTTGAAACATAACTTGCATATGTGGATACAACATTTCATTTATAAATTCATGAACATATCACCAAGTTTCAACCCTGAGGTGTCATAGAAATTACCAAGGTTATTCACCAAGGTATCCTGAAATTTGTCATCTCTAGAGATAAATTCTTTAACCAATGCATTGGAGTGCTATCACGGCACACCATTAATATGTATTTACTTTCATATGATCCACATATATCATAATCAAACATTTCATAAATAACCTTAATAGAATCAAAGAAATGGTTTTCAATTCAAAATTGTGATGTTTTAAAAGTCCTTAAAAATAAGATCATTATGCCATTTATAAACCATGGAAAGGGAGTGACGGTTATATGTATGTCAATTAAAGAATAAAATAAATAATTGTTTTATATTTATTAACACCCATAGAAATGAAATAGGTCTGGGTATTCACATAAATAAAAAAAGAATTTCTTGGGAGAAAGAGATAGAAATTTGGAGGCGAAATTTCAACAGCATAACGGCTATATATCATGGATTTAGAAAATGATAAAAAGAGAGAAAACAAGGGTATGCCATCCATAAATGAATCAATTTATAGTAGAGGGATAGAATAAAAATAAATAAGATCATGGTGTGTACATTTAAATGACACACCACATGAAAAGGAAACATGAAAGAAAAGAGAAGATGTGATTTCTTTTATGAGAAACTCGACAGCCTAACAGCATCACTTAAAAATTCAGAAAACAAATTGATGAGAGAGGAAATTGTCTATAAATAATTAAAAATGAAATGGATAGTAATGAGAACAAATAAGAACATACACTTAACATAAAGATATGGAAACTAGAATACACAACATAAAAGAAGTCATGGCTTAAAAGAGGAGGGTGAAAGATTCCATTACCTTTAAGAGTAGCTTTGAAATTGTGATGTTTGGGACCTTGGGATGATTGAGGGAACCTTGGGAGGATTATAGAGAGAGGATTTAAAATTTTGGACGAAATTAAAAGGCTTTTAGTGAATAGGAAGTGGGAGTTTGGGTGGGTTTATATAGGAAAGGAGAGGAAATTGTTTATTATTTACGTTTGGGACACCTCACATTAAACTAACCAAAACCAGAAACCATCCCATGGTTTGTGCCCATGGTTTATGCCAAAGTAGATTTGAAGAAAATAGTTCCTAAGTTCAATGGCCTAAATTATTAAAATAATAGTTTTTCTAATGTGGAGGTGAGTCACACTCTCACGGAAAACAATTTAAAAAGACAAAATGTTATATAAGTCTTGGAGGGTCCACTAAAGCTTTGAACAATAAACCAAACAAACCCAAAATCACATTATTTTAATGGAAAAACATATATTGGCCGAACATAAAGTTTATAGTATTTTATTACATCACTATTGGGTCAATATGATGTCATAAAACACATTATATATTTATACAATATTTAATTTTTACCCAAAAAATTGACTATCTCAGAAATTTATGAAAAATTAAAGTTTGGATAATTTCGATGCCATGATTACAGAAATAATATTCATTTTATCTAAATAATTTTCTAAATATTTTAATTTTCACTTTTAAAATAAAAACCAACATTTATCAAAAATTCATGGGTTTTGACAAAAATGGCTTTCAAACCTTAATAAAAATTACAATTGCATTCATAAAATAAAATATCATTTATATTTAATAAAAATTAATTTAATATTAATAATAATATTTTACTAAAATATTATTTAATTAAAAAATCCATTAATTCATCAAAATAGATTTTCTTAGTTGAATATTTAACTAAAAATACTATTTGTTCTTTAAAGACTATTTACAAAGTAACAATAATAAAATGAAATTACATTCATTATTATATAAAAAAAATAATGTACAAAATCATAGTACTAGAGTCTTGTTACATAACCCCTTAAAACACCCACATAAGACCTTAGGGTATGGTGTACGATGGTGAAAGACTCTTGGAGTGGCTTGGATAACATTTCTTGAGTGGTAATCTCTATCAACTTCCACTTCTCCCATAGGCAGTTCCACTTGAGATTAACGTATTCAAGCTTGGATTGGTCTTGGTCAAGATTGAAGCCCAAAGACTCAACCTTCATTCAGAGCTCTTTTAAATGGGCTTCAAACGGGGAAATTCTAATGGATGAGGTCATCGCTTCCTTTGTCTGAGTAAAAAGAATTTTTTAAGGCCCTATATTTATACTAATCATGTGATCACTGTTCAATGGCTATATTAGAAATGGTCAAAATTATTAATGGTATTTTCAAATCCAAAAACAAAAAAACAAAAGATGTTCATATGTTATATAACCATTTCACATATTTAATTAGATCAAGAGAAATTTTCATTAACAAAAGTTTGGGTCGTTAAAATCTTATGAAATTTCATCCCCAAAATTTTAACTCATACCCTAAAAAGAGAAAAGGTGTGGGTACTTCTGCCTCATAGACTCCTCCAATTCCCATGTGGCTTCTTCACATTTGTGGTACCTCCATAACACCTTAACAAGGATGGTAGTCATGTTTCATTGAACCTTGTCTATATGATCTAAGATCTCCATCTATTTCTCCTCATAAGAGAGTTCATGTTCCAGTTGTACCACCTATGGTTTTAGTCCATGTGAAGGGTCAGGTAAGTACTTCCTCAAGAGGGATATGTGGAAAACATCATGAACTTGTGCAATATTTAGAGGAAGTTCAAGCTGATAGGTCACTGATCCCATGTTATCAAGGATTTTATAGGGGCCAATGTACCTAGGATTGAGATTTCCTTTCTTCAAAAACCTCATGACTCTCTTCCAAGGTGAAATCCGGAGAAATACTTTGTCAATAAAATCAACCTCCAAGTCCCTTCAACGGTTGTCAACATAGCTCTTTTGCCAACTCTAAGTAGCCTTAATGTGTTGTTGTATTGCATGGACTTTTTATATCATCTATTGTACAAGATAAGGCCCAAGAAGCTTTCTCTTTGTAGCTTCATCCTAACAAGTAGGAGTTCTACATGGATTCCCATATAGAGCTTCATAGGGTGCCATTTGAATACTCGAGTGAAAGATGTTAGAAGAGAACTCGACTAAAGGGAGATTTTGATCCCATCCACCTTTAAATTCCATTGAGCATGTTCTCAGCATGTCCTCAGGTGTTTGAATATTCCTTTCAGATTGGCCATCAATTTGGGGGTGATAGGCCATACTAAAATTCAATTCAGTGCTTAGAGCATGTTGAAGACTTCTCCAAAATTTTGATGTGAACCTTGGATCACAATCAAATATGATAGAAAGTGTAAATCCATGCAGCCTTACCACTTTTTTCACGTAAATCTGGGGAATTTGATCAAGAGAGAAGTCTTCTTGAATGGAGATAAAATGGGTAGTCTTAGTTAGACAGTCCACAATAATCCATATCACATTGTTTCCTTTGGATGTTCTTGGGAGACCTGTGAAAAAGTCCATAGTGATATTGTCCCACTTCCATGCTGGTATGGGTAGTGGTTGTAATACCCCTTTAAGAAGTTGTCGCTCTGCCTTTACATGCTGACTTAACAAGCACCTTGAAGTGTAGTAAACAATATCCCTTTTCAAATTATCCCACCAATAATGATCACGAAGGTCCCTATACATTTTTGTGCTCCCAGGATGTAAAGAGAAATTAGAGCTATGAACTTCATCCATCATCTCCTTTTTTATTTCCAGAATAGATGGAACACATATTCTTCTATGAAATTTCAATACACCTTCTTGATCAATACTGAACTCGGGAAACATCCCATCATTCACAGCCTCAAATTTCTTCTGTAACAAAGGATCTTCTTTCTGTTATTTCTTGATCTTATCTAGTAACAACAGTTAAGAAATAATTTGGGTTAGGGTTGATGATGTTCCTTACCTTATAATTCTCATGTCCAACTTTACTAGGTCATTGATCAAGGGATCCTTTTGAATCCTCATCATGGAAAGAACAGCTGGGTCTTTCCTGATTAATGCATCAACAACTTTGTTTGCTCTTTCAGGATGATAATGAATTGAAGAGTAATAGCCTTTATAAAGTTCAAACCATATCCTTTGGCTCATTTTCAATTCATTTTGTGTGAAAATATACTTCAAAATTTGATGGAATATGTATATATCACATTTCTCCCCATAAAGATAGTGCCTCCATATCTTCAGAGAAAAAACGACTACAGCTATCTCTAGATCATTTGTAGGGTAGCTCTACTCATGAGTCTTCAACTGTCGAGATGAATAAGCAATGACTTTATCATTTTGCATGAGTACACACCCGAGCCCTTTTAGAGAAGCATTGCTAAAAATAAAGAATACTTCTCCACTTGATGGCAGAGTTAACATGTGTGTAGTAACCAATCACTTCTTCAACTCTTGGAAACTTTCCTCACACAACTTTTTGCAGATGAACTTGACCACTTTTTGAGTTAACTTGGATAATTGATTAGAAAGTTGTGAAAAGTTTTTCACAGACCTCCTATAATATCCCGTTAAACCAAGGAAACTATGAATCTTGGTTACTGATGTAGGTTGAGGCCACTCCTCTATAACTTTTGTCTTTGTAGGGTCAACTATGATTCCTTCATTGGTAACAATGTTCCCCAATTAGTAAACTTGTTGTAACCAGAAATCACATTTGTGAAACATTCCAAAAATCCTCTCCTTCCATAGAGTTTGTAGAATAACCGTTAAATGATCTTCATACTCCTCGAAACTTTTGAAATATATCATAATATCATCAATAAAAACTACCAAAAAGTTATCAAGGTAGTCATTAAAGACTCTATTCATCACATCCATAAAAAATATAGGCACATTAGTCTATCTAAAGGGCATAACAACAAAATCATAATGCTCAAATCTTGATCAAAAGGTAGTTTTTGGAATATCTTCTTTCTTCACCCTCAATTGATGATAACCAAAACAAATATAAATCGTAGAGAAGAATTGAGCCCCACAAAGTTGGTCAAATAATTGATCAATTCTTAGAAGAGGGTATTTGTTCTTTACTGTAATATTGTTCAGTTCTCTATAATCAATGCATAGTCGCATTAATTCATCCTCCTTCTACACAAAGAGAACCGGTGCTCCCCAAGGAGACACACTTGGTCAGATAAAACCATTCTCCAAAATATCTTGGAGTTGTTTCTTTAATTACTCCAACTCCACATTTTCCATCTTATACTAGGTCTTTGATATCGGATGAGATCCAGGTATAAGATCAATGGATAACTCTACCTCTCTTTTTGGGGGTGGTCCAGGTAACTCCTCAGGAAATACATCAACATATTCCTAGACGATGGGCACATTTTCTATACTTAAACTCCCATATTCTTCTTCTTCTTCAATGATCAACTCCATAAAGAAGGATATAGGGGGTTCTTCTTGACAAGGATCTGGTTGAGATATCTCTCTTTGGAAGATAAATGTAGGTTTTCCATTAAAGTCTACCGAGATTTCCTTACTTATGCATTTGATCTTAGAATTATACTTTGAGAGCCAGTCCATCCCTAGTATAATTTCGAATTCCATCATGGGAATGACTACTAGATTTTCGATAATATTGTGCTCACCAAAGTAAATACTAGAGTTTCTAAACACTGAAGATGCATGGATAATCCCACCAGGAGTCCTGATTGATAACTCTACTTTTAGAAAATCGGGGGTTGATTCTAAATTCTATGAAAACATAGAGGAAATAAAGGAATGAGTTGAACTAGAATAAAATAAAGTACTTGATAGCTTTGAGAGAACAATAAGATTACCCGCTACCACAACATTAGGAGATTCAACTTTAGCTGTTGTGATAGAAAATGCACGACCTTTCTCCCTGGACCTTTGCTGAGGCTGATGGTGGTTCCCCTCCACTACCATCGGATTTAGACATTGATTGGAAAAGTGACCATGATGTCCACACTTAAAGAACTAGACATCAGGTAGGGCCTGATCCATATTTCCCTTGTCGTTAGTGTTTTGAATTTGAGGTTTTAACTCACTACAACAATTCCGTGCAATATGGCCATCCCTTCCACACTTGTAGCATTTCCTACTCCCGAGCAGGTAGTTCCTCGAATGCTTCTTCCCACATTTATTACATGTGGTAAGTTTCACTTGCTTGCCTCATTTTCCTTGATCAAAGGTTCTACCTAATCTAGGCTCCATCGATATCTTCTTTTCTTTCGATTTATGATACCATTGCGCCTCACCAAACGCCAGCTTGACTTTCATCACACTCTGCACGATCTCCTCATAGCTATCATTGTCTCGGTTGGCTAGATTCTTCTATAGATGAGGTCTCATACTATTAAAGAATCTATCAACCTTTCCATTTGGATCCATGAAAAATATAGAGGTGTAATGTGAATGCCTTGTGAAGTTCATCTCGTAGCTTCCCATAAATTCATGATCCTTATACTTCAGCTCAAGAAACTCCTTCTCCATTCTTGTTTTCATCGATCGAGGGAAATACTTGTTGAAGAATATCCTTATAAAATTTTCTCACTCCATATCTTCAACTTACACTCTTGGCATTGTGTTTTTAATCAGTTTCCACCACTGACCAGCTTCTCCTTTTAAGAGATAGACAACCAGGGTAACCTTCTATTGTTCAGAACAGCAGAGCACAGAAAATATCTTCTCAATAGAGCTGATCCACTATTGGGAAATCAATGGTTCAGTCGATCCATTGAAGTTTAGTGGTATTTTCTTGTAAAGGATTCAATCGAAATTTGTTCCCTTCAGAGTGAGATTGGTCTCTTAGCTTGATTCAAGTTATTTCCCATAACATGAGTCAGTTAGTTTATCATTCGCATGAATGTTTCCATTCTTCCTTCCATCGGAGGGTCATTAGCGCATGGTCCATTGAGGTCACTATTTTCACATTTCCTCCTATTTCCCACCATTTTCTAAAAGAATAAAACCTTAGTGAGAAACTTATTTCATTTAAAAATATTTTAACTATCATTGATTTTATGTCTTAAAACATCATTCTTAAAAAATTACATTTCTCTATAATTTCTTCATAATGATTCATAAAAATATTTAGATTAACCAAACATATACCTCGGGAGTGTCGTAACCAAGAGTTCATCAAGTCCCATTTTCATGTACCATTTCTCATTCGAGTCTAGCTCAATGTGGTGTTTTTGGGTTTTACCTCGATGTACATCTGTGCCAGAGTTGCCTCTACCTACTCGTATCCAGACAGGGATATATTTGTTTGATAAACCACTTACTCATTACTCACTAAAATACCAAGAAGTTTTCTTATATTTAAGAATTTTCTATATGTTTCTTCCTAAAGTTTTCATATCCTAATTTCCATAAATAACTAAACTATCCTTTGATACCAACTATTGAATCCCGCATTTCTATTAAATAACTTTTCATTACATTTTACAAATAGAGGATCTTTAAAGTCTAGTGTCTTAGAATTAAGGAACATAATACATGAAAACAACATAAAAATTTCTTCTAATCCACTTTTAAGGCTTCATCATAGGTTAATCCTAAGTACAATTACTGCATCTTATAACCTAGAGACATAAATCAAAGGAAAGTGTGAGCAGAAGGCCAAGTAAGGAAATCAAGGGAATCAGTTTACTTGTGATATCAATAAGAACTTGATAAAAACATAAAGACATGAGAAATGTAAGTATTTCCAAATAATAATGAAAAGAACTTGAAACATAACTTTCATATGTGGAGATAACATTTCATTTATACATTCATGAACATATCACCAAGGATCAACCCCAAGGTTTCATAAAAATTACCAAGGTTATTCACTAAGGTATTGTGAAACTTGTCATCTCTAGATATAAATTCTTTACCCAGTGCGTTAGAGTGCTATCAAGGCACACCCTTAATATTTATTTACTTTCATGTGATCCACATAGATCATAATCAAACATTTCATAAATAACCCAAATAGAATCAAAGAAATGGATTTCATTTCAAAATTGTGGCGTTTTAAAAGTTCTTAAAAATAAGATCATTATATCATTTATAACCCATGGAAAGGGAGTGAGGGTTATATGTATGTCAATTACAGAATCAAATATATAATTTTTGTATATTTATGAACACCCATAGAAAGAGATAGTTCTGGGTATTCACAGAAATAATACAAGAGAATTTTTTGAGAGAACGAGATAGAAATTTTAATGAGAAATTTTTTGAAGAATAATGGCTATATATCATGGTTTTAAAAAATAATTAAAAGATAGGTAACAAGGGTCTAAATACCACATGAAAAGGAAACTTGAAATAAAAGAGAAGATGTGATTTCTTTTATAAGAAATTCGGCAGCCTAATGGCATCACTTAAAAATTCAGAAAATAAATTTATGAGAGAGTAAAGGGTCTATCAACAATTAGACATGAAATTTATAGTAATGAAAACATATAATAACATACCCTCAACATAAAGATATTGAAACTATAAGACACAACATAAAGGAAGTCATTGCTTAAAAGTTGAGGGTGAAAGATTCCCTTACCTTGAAGAGTAACTTTGAAAGATTGAAGGTCCCGACCTTGGGAGGCTTGAGGGCACCTTGAGAGGATTATAGAGAGAGGAGGGAAGAGTTTTGATGAACTTAAAAGTTTTTGAGTGAAGATAAAGTGGTATCTTGGGTGGGTTTATATAGGAAAAGAGGGGAAAATGTTTATTATTTTGGTTTGGGACACCTCACATTAAACTAAAAAAACCACAAACCATCCCATGGTTTTTGCCCATGGTTTCTGCCAAAGGGGAGTAGAAAATAATATTTTATAAGTTCAATGGAAGAACCTCTTAAAATAATAGGGTTGATTATGTGTAGGTGAGCCACACTCTCATGGAAAACAATTTAAAAAGACAAAATGTTATATAAGTCATGGAAGGTCCACTAAAGCTTTTGAAAATAAATCAAACAAACAAAAAATCACATTATTTTAATGGTAAAACATATATTGTTCGAACATACAGTTTATATTATTTTATTACATTAATATTTGGTCATTATGATGTCATAAAACATGTTATATATTTATATGGTATTTAATTTTTACCCAAAAATTTGACTGACTCGGAAATTTATGAAAAATTCACCATTGGATAATTTGGACGTCCGGATACTAGAAATAATATTCATTTTATCTAAATAATTTTCTAAATATGTTAATTTTCACTTTTAAAATAAAAACCTATATTTATCAAAAATTCATGTGTTTTAAAAAAATGGCTTTCAAACATTAATAAAAATTACAATTGCCTTCATAAAATTATATGATCATTTATTTTTAATAAACATTAATTTAATAATAATATTTTTTTATTAAAATATTATTTATTTCAAAAATTCATTATTTCATTAAAATAGATTTCTTAGTTGAATATTTAACTAAAAATACTATTTGGGCATTAAAAAATATTTACAAAGTAATAATAATAAAATGAAATTGTATTAATTATTATATACAAAAATAATGTACCTAATGATAGTACTATGGTCTTGTTACATAACCCCTTAAAACACCCGCATAATACCTTAGGGTAAGGTGTGTGATGGTGACAGAATCTTGGGGTGGCTCGGATAACATTGCTCGAGTGGTAATCTCAATCAAAATCCACTTCTCCCGTATGCGGTTCCGCTCGAGCTTAACGTATTCAAACTCATATTGGTCTTGTTCAAGAGCAAATCCCGAACACACAAACTTCTTTTCGAGATCTGTTAAATGGGATTCATACGGGGAAATTATACTAGATGTGTACATTTCTTCCTTTGTCTGAGTAAAAAGAATTTTTTAAGACCCTATATTTATATTAATCATGTGATCACTATTCAATGGCTATACTAGCAACAGTCACAATTAATAATGGTATTTTAAAATACAAAAAAGTAAAACAAAATAGGTGAATATGTTGTATAACCATTTCACATATTTTATTTGATCAAGAGGGATTTTCATTAACAAAAGTTTGGGTCTTTACACATCCTGAATTCATGACCTAGTTAATGAATTCATAATTCCCTAGCTCCCAACTTTCTCCCTACCTGGCTTGGTCGAGGGGCCCAATCCCAAAACAATAATAACAAGACATCTCTTTCTTATTGGCCACTAGATAGTTCATAATATAAACTAGTGCATCAATCGATCTTAGTGAGCCTATTTTATATGCTAGGTTCCCATGTATATTTCACAATGGGGGTATTCCATTGAATACAAACAACAATACTCATACATAAAATCAAACATACCGCAAAAACTGGCACCACCCCCGCCAACTCAAGGGTTCATCTCTATCCTCAAAACAATTACCATTCAAAGAAGTCTAATATAGAGGACCCTTTCATCCCATGACCAGCCAATGATGAAAAAGACCTAACTCAATTGGGGTTTTCAAAGAAAAAACATTTCAATGATGACAAATGGGCCTCATCCAGTTTTCACACATCAAACCCTTTCCATGTAACGATACCAAATGTGAAAACCCAGCCCTTATATTTAATCAACAATGGTATATTTACCAAAACACTTTATGAAAAACATTTCTATAAAATAGAGATCCCATATTCACTATGCCCTTTTTATTAGGAAATTATGTTTTAAATGCACACCCTAACATGTTACAATTTCCAAACGGGACTTTATTTCAAATCTACTTTACCAAACTGAGTTGAAACCATGTACAATATACTTGAAGGATCCAAATGGGCCTTCAACACTTTGAATAAACAATATCCTTTTAATCAACTCCATATATTTCAGGACGTTACACACTTTTGAAATCACTTTAAGTCACTTTTAAAACAATGTAACCATTTATCAAAATAAGGGAGGAAGAGGTGAACAAAGAATTCATTTTAGGAAACCAAGTTAGAGGAAAGGACCACTCTAAATGATAAGAGACCCTTTCTAACCATTTTTCAAGGACTACACACACACATCATCCACTAAATCATTAAAACATTCCACCAAGTGCCGATTTTCATAAATCCACCCATTATGAACAAAACATTTTCCGTAAAAACTTTTCTATCAATGAACACCACCCAAGATATCCAACTAGACCATTTGAAAGCATATGATGGTTATTTAAAACCAAAAGGCAAGGCATTTTCATGTGCATAAAATAAAATCATCCAAAAACCTAATTGTGATCAAGTCAACCAAAACTAAATCACTACTACAAATCAACTAAGAATATAACAAAATAATGAAACAAGGTTTATAAATTTAATAACAAAATTCATGTACCACATGAATTGAAATTGGGAGTAAAGGACATGGAAACACATACCTCAAAGAATTTTCAAGAAAAAACATTATAACTTAAGAAACATCCTGCTCGCATGCACGATATTCAATATATATATATATATATATATACACCTTTAAAATAAATCACATGTTCCCCGCTCCATGAGGTAACATGCACTCAAAATTTATATATATATATATATATATATATATATATATATATTCGTACCTGAGAAAAATGTGTTCTTTCACCTAGAATGGATCTCAACACCTAGTAACAATTCTCATCACCCAAACATTAGTCCGACAAGGACCAAATAATGACCAAAAAGGTAATAGGGACTTACATGACCAAAAGACCCTGAATAAAGTGCACACTAAATTCTGGATGAAGAACATCACCTCGGATGGTGGTGGAAGCCTTGAAAACACGTGGAAAGGTAAGATTTTATACCAAATAATTATCCTCACTACAAATAAAATATCATGTCTTTAAAACACAATTATGAAGCTAAATTAAATGTGTACAACCCCGCAGTGATAATAAAACTCTCACCTCAAAAGGTGGTGATGGTTTGAAAATCGGATAGGGGTTCGCGCCGGAGCAACAGGTCGTTGGATCAGGAGAAGGCCAGATATAAGGAGGTCTGTGTGAGGCTACAGGCGTGCTATAGGTCGATTGGAATAATGGGGAATCGTGGACGGAGTATGGCCAGATGAAGGTGGAAAGGCTGGGATGTAGAGGGAAAGGGCAAGCCAGAGTGGGGCCGGGATGGAGGTGGCCTAGCCGAAGCACGGGAGGCTGGCGCGCGGGTGGTCCGATGGAAGCAGTGAGGTGGATGCGATGCTGTGGAGGATGGAAGCCTAGTCTACACTCAGTGGAGGGGAGGTCTCCGCTTGTAGCGCCTCGCTGATGATTAGTAAAAATAGGGGGTTGTGCCTAACCCCTTATGGATTCGATTTTCTCACTCGAGCTAGTCTGCGACATGTCCTGAGGGGCATTCCTGATCCCCCTGGGATGGAAACTAGTTTTAGTCATCAAAATTAACATGTGGGAATGATTTGGCCCACAAATAAAAGACAAGTAAATAAATAAATACTGACAGTAAAAATAAAAACTAATAGTGGCAAGAAAAAAATAAAACTGCACATACCACCTTGTGACCTACTAGGTCACCACCCAACTCCGAACTAAGCTTGCTCGAAGAGTGATCCATCACCAACAGAATCTGAAATTAAAATGATAAGGTAAGGGTGAGCACTAAAATGCTCAGTAGGGAAATCATCATAGAGTACATTCCATTTTTTTCCAAAAAACATTCCATTAGTACCAATTTGAATTAATTTATAAAAATATATTTTCAAATATGTTACCAATTTAAAATAACAACATGATTTGTTACCCTCATAATTTTAAAACAAAATACCAAAAAGGGAAAGAGTGGATTTTCTTTTTCTTCCAAAATATATTCTTAGAAATACTTTTAAAAATATCCACACATTCATTGTGTTCCAAATAAAAACCAAAACTAGGTAGAAGGAAAATAATTCTACACGAAGAGGGAAACAACAATAGTAATACTCGTAATGGGGAAACACAAGAAATCCTAAGAACTCAGAGGAAGACCAGAATGTACTATACATGTGACTCATCCTAAAGGCATGCCCAACTAAATGACATCATAACACCCTAACACCCGACTGTCACCCTACTTGACCGAGTCTGGGGGTCCAATCTCAGAGAAATAATAACAAAACATCTCTTTGATATGGACCACTAGCAAATGAATAATCTAAACTAGTACAATAATCATTTTCAGTTAGCCTCTTTCTTATACTAGGTTCCCATGTATATTTCATGATGAGGTGCACCATGAAATTCATACAACAATCCTCAAACATATAATCGAACACACCACACAAACCAGCACCACCCCGGTCACCTCAATGGTTCGTCTCTACCCTCAAAATAATTACTATTCAATGAAGTCCCATATTGAGGACCCTTTCATCTCACGACCAACCAATGAGGAAAGAGACCTAACTCAAGACGGGTTTTCAAATAAAACATTTCAAAGATGCCAAACGGGCCTCACCCAATTTCCTCACATCAAACCCATTCCAAGTGACCATACCAAAAGTGCCAACCAAACCCTTAGTTTTAAAAATATATGGTATATTTACCAAAAAACTTTAAGAAAAACATTTCAAACAAATAGATATCCTTTATTCACTATGCCCTTTCCATTAGGCCTTTAAGTTTCAAATGCACACCCTTACTTGTTTCAAATGACAAACAGGACATTATTTTAAATCTTCTTTACCCAACTAAGTTGAAACCATGGACAAGATACTCAAATGTTCCAAAAGAGCCTTCAACCCTTTGAATAAACAATAGCATTTTAGTGAACACAAAACATGTCATGACATTCGATGCATTTTAAATCACCCTAAGTCACTTTGAAATCAATGAAACCATTTATCAAAAGAAAGGATAAAGGGGAGAGGAAAGAATGATATTTAGAAAAAAAAAGTTTGAGTAAAGGACCTCTCCAAACGAGAAGAGTACCTTTCCAAACATTCTTAAGGGACTACACACACATCATCCTCAAAAGCATTAATAAATTCAACCAAGTGCTGATTTTCATAAATCCAACCACTGTGAACAAAAAAAATTCATTAAAAACATTTTTACCAATGAACACCACCCAAGATATCTAATGATACCATTTGAAATCATATGACAGTTATTCAAAATCAAAAGGAAAGGCATTTACGTGTTCATTAAAAAAAATCATCCAAAAACCTAATTGTTATCAATTCAAAAAACACTAAATCACTACTACAAATAAACTAAGACTGTAATAAAAGTATGAAACATATTTTAGAAATTTAATAACAAAACTCAAGAACCATATGAATTGAAATTGGGAGTAAAGGGAATGGAAACACCTACCTCAAGTAATGATCAAGCCAAAAATTTCTAACTCAGGCAACATCACACTTGCATGCATGGACTTCCATATATATACACATTTAAACTGAACCACATGTTCCCCCGATCCATGAGGGGACACACACTCATAAGATATATATATATATAAACATATATATATATATATATTCATACCTTGGAAAATGTGTGTACACACCTAGAATTAATCTCAGCACCCTACATCAATTCCATACACCCAAACTTTATCATGACAAGGACCAACGCATGACCAAAAATGCACCAAGGACTCACATAATCCAAAATACCAGGAATAAAGTGCATAACCAAATGGAAAATGAAGAACATCACCTCAGATGGTTGTGGAAACCTTGAAAATGCGTGGCAAGGTGATATTTCGTACCAAATAATTATTCACACTAAAAAAAATATCAGGTCATCAAAACACAATTACGACACTAAATTAAATGTGTGAAACCCCATGAAGATAATAAAACACTAACATATAATAGATATGATGGTCCAAAAATCGTTGAGGGATTCACTCTAGAGTAGTGGGTTGCCAGAGCAGGAGAAGGACGGACATAAGGAGGTCAGTTTGGGGCTATCAACATGCTACAGGTCGAGCAGAAGGAGGGGGAAGCATGGCATGAGCACGGATGGCTAGAGGTGGCAAGGCAAGGACGCAGAGGGCGAGTGATGGCCATAGTGGGGAATGGTAGGAGTTGGCCTAGCTGAAATGTGGGAGGTCGGCATGCAGGAGGTCGGACGGCAGCGGTGAGGTGGATGCAAAGCTGCAGTGGGCAGCGGCCTATTCTACAACTGGTGGAGGGTAGGGATGCACCTGCAGCACCTCGCAATGGAGGAGAAAAATGGTGAGGATGTGCCTCCCACCATTGGGTTTCTTTTTTCTTTTTTTCCTTTTTATCTTAATATTAATAATAATAATGATTATTATTATTATTATATAATAACCCATTATTAAAAATCACAATAATAAATTTTTTTCAATTTCATTTTAAATAATAATGATATTATTATTATTAATTAACTAATAATGATAATGTTATTATTTTCAAAAAAAATATTATTATTTCAAGAATGAAGTCTTCGAATGGTCACCCGACTGGAATGCAGGGTCAGTGCTAACAATGTGGTGTCTGTACACAGGCGCAAAACCCATCAAAAATTTCAAATTTAAAAAAAATCAAACCAGGGCTGAGGAAAGAGTAAAATAAAGGGCGTCAGAGGTCGTAGTGTGACATCACCAGCATAAAATGGCGTCTTTTATAGGCCTTTAAATTCTCAAACTTATTTGTATAACTATGAAGGTTATCTCTAACAGACATTTTTATTTCTTCATTATAATCTTCATCATAATTTACACTTGAAATCATATTTAATGATCCATATAATATTTTTTTATCCAAATCACTAAATATATTCAATTATTCCCCATGTTTAGTTCAATATTTATAACTTTTATATATTTTATGGTAGATAAAGTGTTATTATGACTCCTCTTGAAAAAAATTTCTTGAATAAAAAACATAAACATAGACAAATGATTTTAGAAGGTGAATATTCATGCTTTGTTGAAAAATTGCAATACTCTTTAACCCCATCCTCATTCTCTTTTTATGTATGATTGGAATATATCCATTTTTTATTTATATTCATCATATTTATTTCAACTATTCTCATATTTTACAAAAAAAACTCTAAATAACTACACAGATAGTGTGCATGTAATGTATCATTTTATATATATATATATAAATTATATAAATTATACATTTAAAAAAAATATAGGCATAAATTATAATTCATGAATATATAAAGTATATAAAGGGGTAAATATAAATACTTTGATTCATAATACATTATAAAATATATATAAATAATAATTACAATGTTTTTGAAAGAATTAATTCTTCTCTCTTAGGGTGGACTGTTTTCCTAGTGTGAGTTTTATAACTTCGTGCACTAATTGGTAGTTAATTGAGTGATTTGATATGAATTATGAGATTAACTAATGATTTAATTATTAATGGAAATTTAGTGACCAGAAAATTTTGTTGGAACATTATGGAATTATTTTTCATGAAATGGTTTGTGATGTGAAAATTTTATAAAATTTCTTTAATATATAAATTATTATTATCACGCACAAAGTAATGGTATAATGAGGAAAATGTTAATGTAACTTTTGAATTTGATGTAACCATTATTTATGAAATAAATAATGTGATTGTACATGTTGAAATTGTTATCTTGATATTAAATTAACTTTCTAATGTGTTTTTCACTACTACATTAATTAATTTCAAAAGTGAAATATTTTCAAAGAATTCATTTTTCTTATTTTATTGAAATTGTGACTATTTTAGTTTTTATTAAGTACTAAAATAAATATATCACTCAATGTAACAACAAATATATAAGGGCTTAAGACACCAAATAATCTTAAACCTAAGAGTTTATAATGGCCCTTTTCATGGAATGATAAGGATTTAAAGTGATGATTTATAACTATAATTTCATTTATAATGGAGTAATTCTATAATTATTTGAGAAAGGTATTTTTAGAGATATTTTTATTATTGAATTATTTAATGTGGATTAAAATGTGTATTTTTATATGAATTATGTTTATCAAAAATTGAATAAAAATGAAAAAAAATATGTTTGGAATTAATGGATCTTATGATACATTTTTTAGAACATGATGTATTATAAATACACAAACACACGTAATGAAAAACATAAATGCATATATATTTATACATATAAAATAAAATTAAACATGTGAAATAAATATGTCATTGTTGTTTTATTTTTTATATTATTTTATGGAAATTTAATTTTTTGGATTTTTTATATTGATATTTTGGTTTTCTTGGAATTTATCCTTTCTTAAACTATTGATTTAAATATTTAAGGGGAAATAACGTGGACTATTTTGCATGGTATATTTCTGATTTCGTTTAATTAATACATGGTTAGTCTACTAATGTATCACACAGTTCAATCTAAACCATGATAAATCGAATGCAAACCATGTGAGTCCTTTTATACAAGGAGGTTTGGAACATAATTTGTTTATCACTATGAGAAACAATGTTAGTGACTATTTAAAAGTGATGTGGTTCATAATATGCGGGGTTTAAGGTTGGATCACTTTTGGAAAACTATGTATCTAAACCATGTGCGTGTGTTATGCTTCTCTAGTTCATCTTTAACTATTTTCACATGGTTTAAAAACCATTCATGTTTCCCATGATCTCTTAAAAGTGATTTTACATTTATTCACTTCTTAATATTTTTGGTTTTTACTATGTTTCTTCCATTATCCATGTTCAATCAAACCTAGAGTGAATGAAGGGAGCTCCTCTCTCTCTTCCTTTTCAATTTTGTGGCTCCTCTCTCTTGATTTTAAGAGGAAACTCCAAGGTAAGCCCTCTTTTTTTCTTTTTTCCCATTATTCTTCTCTCTTCACCCATTTCTCCTTGTCTTGGTCTCCTCTTCCATACCCTATGAAGTTGTTGGTATAAAATAGGGTTTCATGGTGGACTTGATTTTTGGGTTTAAGTTGTTTAGGTCTGATGGAAGGTTCCTCTTTACGTGGTTGAGATTTTCCTTCAAAATTAGATTGATTTTCACTTGTAAAATATAGGTATTTTTTGTGTTTACTTTAAATTCCATATTATTGAATTCTTGTTGTTTTAAAATATTTTATTTTGTTAAATTAAACTGATATGGGATAGATATTGTGGGTTTTATCATTTCATTAAAGATTGTATCACTTTGTATAATGGTTTTGTAGGATTTTTATGGTTTTATAAATAGGTTTGTTAATTCCATGTGTTTTCAAAATTACTATAATTCATGTTCAAAATGATGAGGGTTGCTTAATGGTTGTTTACCATGTTTGATTCAATGATGTTGTAAAAATATGGTTTCCTTTATATTATTTTTTAATGAATAGACGTCTTTTTTTCTAAAATTTTTTAAATGAAATAGGGGTTTTTGTTTCCAAAATAATTCAACAATGGTACAACCTGATTTTATTTTAAAGAATATTTGAAAAGGGGGGTTTTAAATCATAGAAAATGACTTTTGATTCCATGTTGGGATACTGGAGAGAGGAATGTTGGGGAATTTATTAATAAATTGGGGATTTTTCCATATGTTTTTTAAAATAAATATTTATCAAATAATCCTTGGTTAATTATTTTTGAAAAATAAGCCACAAAGGTGTAAATGCCCCAAACGCCATTGGCGTTTTTTGAATAATCCAAATGAATTATGGGAATTCACACCATTCCCTATAAACATTAGGAAACGGAGATAAAGGCCTTAAATACATTTCTCAAACAAGAAAATATTACTTCTATAAATATTTGTATCTATAAAATTTTTATTTTTATTTTTTTTATTTATATATATAACCAAAAAAATTTGAATTTAGCTATAATTAAATATCAAATTGTACTATAATGAAAGTAATCATTAATTATGATTAACCCTCACCTAGGATCCCTTTTTTTAACAGTGTGATCCTTAAAAAAATTTCCAAATTTTCAATGTGTGATTCATTCTTCACTTTTTCTACATTTAATGAATATGATATTATAATAACACATTAAAGATAATAAATGAATAATGATAACATATTTTTAATTAATAATTATTATTTAGTGAGATAAAATATATTAAATAATTAATTCATGGTTATGATTACTGATAATTTCATTAATGCTATTAAATCTATAATTAATAATAAAAAATATTTCTACGTCATGAAATTAATAATATAATTAAATATAAAATAATAAATATTAATATCTTATAATACTAACAAATGGTTGGAGAGAGGGAATTACAAATGTTGAATAATTTATAATACTGAATATAAAAAATGAAATTAATAATATAATTAACTTGATATTTTTGAATAACTAATAAAGTTAATTAATCTAATTATAATGATTTATTATTGAGAAATAATGTTGTGTGTTTGGTAAATAATTTTTTGTTTATTATATTTATGAGTAATAATAATAATGATTATAATTATGAGAATGTATATAATATTATTACATACTCTTATTATTAAATGGAATAATTTAAACAAAATTAGTAAAAAATAATAATATTATTAAATATAAATGTGTTCTTTTTTATTAAAATAAAAATTATTTTCCTTTTATAGTAAAATAAATTAGAATAATATTATTATAAATTATTATTATTATTAAATAATTATTATGTTCAAAAATTTATTTCGACTACATGATTATTTATAATTAATTACATAATTAATTATATTATTATTATGAATTATTAAATATCTAAATAATTAGATTTCACGTAACATTTATAATTGTAACATCCTAACTTGGGTGCCATGTAACAGTTCCCCAAGTCGGTTCACTACTAGACCTAAAGCGTGCCTCTCAGTATGCTAGGGGATTTCAACTAGCAGCAAGTGTCTGGTAAGTCATTCATGGGGAGATTTTATGCTCATTTATCAGAGTAAAACGCTAGCGTAAAATAACTAAATAGTAGAGGAAGCATATACAAAACCAGAAAAATACCCATGTCACAAGATAACCAAATAAGAAAAAAATACTCAACTAAAATAGAAAACATACTACGCTAATATAAGTTTCAAGTGTCTATAATGATGTAGAAAATAAAGACACTACAACTCCCTAATAAGATTTCAAACTATTTTGGGTTCCCTCCTCCAAGCTCCATTCCCAATCAGTGACCTATCCTGGGGAATTTTCCATTATCCAGTCCTACAATAATATTATATATTCGGGTACCGACCAGGTATCCCAAATAGGGTGTGAGTACAACTCATTAGGCCATCCTCAAACGTGTCTAAAACAATTCTAGTCGAAATATAGTGTATACAGTTCAATAATAAATGGAACAATACATAAATAACCACTTATTACATTATCAGTTATTTTTATCTAACTACATTAACTCTTGGGATCTAAAGGATATCTATACAACAATACTAAATTCATCTCATAAGAGACCCCAAAGTGTTCCCTAGGTAATACCATATCTTAATACCTACTTCTTTCCAAACCTCAAAGTATTCAAGGTTCCATGATATCTCAGTACCTGATTCGACTCATGCCGAAGTTGAATATTCTAGTGTGAGACCATATCTTGGAGTACCATTATTTTTTTTCTTTAATTTCACATTTATAATCCACATTTCCAAAGTTACCAATATCCCAAATGTATGTAATATAACAATGTTACCATGATTACTCCTCAATATAGTTACTTGGTTCCCGTTCTCTTTACTCATAAGTATAATAACCATGTTACCATGTATACATCTAAATTTTGAATGACCATGTTCCCATTCTCTTTACTCATAAGTATGATGACCATATTACCATTTTTAATTCTCAATTTATAATGACCATGTTCCCATTCATTATCAAATAATTAATTTTCAAATTAATTATACCCCCAAATCACATTACTAATTCTACAATTAGTTAAAAATATTTATTCCATTAGTTAACCAAAAAATTAACTAAGTGCTTCAAACTATTAATTAATTCTTCAATTAATTAATCAATACCAAAATTAATATTCTATAATTAATATTCTAGAATTAATTATTTTATTCTAATCTCAACTTTACATAATTAATCCCACAATTAATTATTTAGATAATATTATCAAAGGAACCTAATTAAACCGCAATTATTTATCTCAGCTTATCCATTTCAATAACTCATAATTAAATCCCCATATTAATTATCTAGTTTACAGTACCTAACTCTTATAATTAATTTCCCCAAATTAATTATCTAATAGGGAAGCCCCTTAGTCTCATGATTAATTCACCAATTAGTCACCTATATCAATAAATCATTGATAACTCAATTGGTCAATATAATAAACCCAGCTCAATAAAATCAATTGCTAAAGGATTCTAGAAATTATAAAATATTTAATATACATATAAAATACATGAATATAATAATTAGATATAGAACACCTACCTAGATTCTTTGATGGATTTTTACTCAATGGAAATTCCCAAAATCCAAGGATCATAATGACATTGATAAAAGTTCCATATCTAAATCCATAAACCAAAATAAATATCAAAGACATCAAGATCTCATAAATATAGATCTAAATCCAAAATCATGGATTTATATCTCACCACATAGGTTTAGATCCATGGAAACATAGGATATATTCCTTGAAAAGATCAAGGAAAGATAGAAGAAAGAATTGAAGAAGCATTGGAATAAAATCAACATACCTGCAGAAGAGAAGATCTTCAATTCGGGATTTTGATCTAAAATAACGATGTTTTAAATCCTTATAATCTATTTGGGTCAATGGTAGAACATTTATTTACCTTAGGAATGTAAAATCCTGAGTTAGGGTCGTATAAGAGGTGAAAAAGGTCCTTAAAATTTGAAAAATAGTGATATCCACAATTTTAGGATCTCATTGTTGGCCCTCGCATGGTTTAGTCACACGGTTAGACAAACCATGCACTGACCATGGTTTAGCCACTACTTAAAGGGAGAACTTTTTAGGTCCACCTCTCATGGCCTATCAAACTATTCCAAAGTTTTTGCCTCAAAAGATCATAGATCGCATGGTTTCTCCTAGGTAGTCGCACGGTTTTTTCAAACTATATGCCAACTGTGCATAGTCCCTTTTCTCTGAAATTCTATTAAACTCCACCCAAATGCACCCAAAGTCACAAATCCAATCAAATTTACTTAAGTAAAAACAAAAATTACCTAAAATTATGCCTGAGATAACTTCAGAAAATATTGGGATCTTACAATCTCCCCACCTTATAACAACTCATCCCCGAGCTGCACTTACAAGCCTTTCTAAGATTCTAGGTCAAAAAGATTGTTCTATTGAACCATCATATCTACTTATCTTTCTCATTTTTCCTCTTTTACATGTCCATGATTCTATAACACATTAACTATCAACACAGACTTTCCTCGCAACACTTACCCACTACGATCCAACACACATATCAGATTCTCATCAATGGACGCATCTATCTCAAGGTCAACCTCATCCACATAAAGGTTGGGGTTATACCTTCAAAGTTGTGATACATGGAAAACATCATGCATAGTGTTATATCTCTATGGAAGATCTAATTGTTATTCCACCATTCTGATTCTCACCACTATCTCAAAAGGTTCAACAAACCATGGTGCAAACTTTCCCTGCCTACATATCTTGTGGTGACCCAACTTAGGTTATAATTGAAGGAATACATGATACCCCAATATAAACTCTAAGGTCATCTCCATATATAAGAATATGACATTTGTATAATCTGAACTGTATCCATTCATTTTTGAATTAGTTAAACCTACTCCATTATCTCCTACACAAGACTCAGTCCCAACAACTCAGACTCACCAGCCTCCATACAGTATAGTATTGATCCGCATGGCCTACCATAAATAGCCTTATATGGTGAAATTTGTATAGTTTTTTAACAACTATTATTATAGGATAATTTCACTAAATCCAAATTATTTTTCCAATATCCACTAAAGTTAATCACACATGCCCGTAGCATATCCTCAAGCACATGTATAGTATGTTCCAACTTCTCATCTATCTATGGGTAGAAATTCATACTCAATAAAACCTAGGTTTCATGTGATTTCTGTAAGAACATCTAGAAGAATGGAGTAAATAATTAATCATGATCCAGAACTACAGTCTGTGTAACTCCATGAAGATGGAAAATCTTCTAAACATATAGTTCTCTCAACTGTTCTACTATAAAGGTTTCTATAATAGGTAGGAAATGTGTTACCTTTGTTATTCAATAAATAACGACCCAAATAGAATCATTCTTCCTAAGATTCTTTGAGAGAACCACCAACAAATCCACACCATCCCACTTCCATTATTTAATAGAAAATAGTTGTAGTAAACCTCCAGACCGATGATGCTCTGCCTTCACCTAGTGACAGGTGAAAAAATCTTATCAAAAACTCTAATACGTCCTTTTTCATAACTGGCCAAAAAACCGTTATCATAAGTCAGAGTACATTATGGTTACACCTGTATGAACCTCACACTTTGAGGTATGAAATTCCCACATGAGCTCCTCTTGCATGCTCATAGGTACCATGACTCAATTATTCATTTAGATGATTTCATCTATACCTATCAACCAGTCTGAAGATGTCTACACACCTTCAAAGATTTTCCTCAAGGATAATCACTCTAAATCATAATACTATCTATCCATAATTCGCCTCAAAAGTGTAGACTCCACTGCAACTAAACCATAGTCATCTGCTCCGGACTCTCCCAAACCCCCACATGCATTTGAGATAGTATGGCCATCATCTTCCACTCTCTACTCAACTCCTGAAGCATCTGTGTAAAGACCCGAAAAATTCAAGGAAACTTTTTTCTTAATTTTCTTTGGATTTTTACAAGAACGCAGTTTCTGACGGCACCTGATTCTGAGGCCCGGTGTGCCCGGAATCATTTTCTGAAGTTTGCCTCGGGTACGTTCAATAAACGAACGAGCGGGTTTTTTTAACTTTTGAACCGGTGCTCGGAATCAAATTTCGAGGGCACCGATGGAATCGCAATGCCAGTATTTGCTTAGAAATGCCTCTTCCAGAGTTGCGTTTGCTCAGGTGTGGTTTTAATTTTTGGGCATAAAGTTAAGAAATAAAATAATTTGTACGACAAAATTTATTTTATTTCACTTAAATCCACTTGAATGACATTTAAAGTTGCATAAGCTGAGTTGATGCGGATAGGGTGCTATCAAAAAATATCTTACCCTCTTGGTAGGATATTTGTGAGGTGGGGGCCGCACGAGCCCCACTGTTTCTTTTCCGCTAAGTAACGCACCCACGAAAACCCGTCATTACGAAAGTCAACTGACGCGTTATCTTAATTTCTTAACACACCAATTAATTGGGCAGTTTTATTCGTTGAATTAATTCTATGAATTAATGGGTCGTTATTTAACTTATCTTTTTTTCGTTTGTTGGCATGTTAATAAAATAAGACCAACGCTTCTTCTTAAGGGTTGTTCGTTGAGAGGATTTGACAGAAACCTCAAGTTCTTCATCCTCCTTCACGAAGAACGCGAAGAACGCGAAGAACCCAAAAAACGCCGGCCTTTGACGAAGAATGCCGAGCCCTCGGAGATCGACGACGCCACGCCAAGTACCGCGACGCCGGCGATTCTTCTTCTGTGACAATCCAACCCCGCGACAACCTTCGATCGACAACGACAAGGCAGGGGGGTTGTGCTCCTTTTAAATTCTCTGTGGATTTATAACTACAATATAAATTTAATTAATATTAATTAAATCTATATGTTCTTGAACCTCGGAGTTCGTCGACGCGACACCGTATTCCGCGACGATGCGACGCCCTTCCGCGACGACGCGACGCCCTTCCACGACGCGACGATCACCTCCTTCTGCGGTGATCAATTCCGCGAAGAACGCGCGTGCGACGACTTGACGAGGTAGGGATTTTTATTTGAGAACAATCTTTAATTCCCGTGATTGTTTCTTTTAAAACAAGGAACCCGATTTCATAAGAACACTTTTAATTTATTAAAATTGTTATTTGTTTTGTGTTGATTATTTTCTCCCGACTGTTATCACCTAACGCGGAGGGTGCGGGCAAAGAAAACACGACCCGACAACCCTCCGCAGTTCTTTGTTGATGTCCGGATTGGCGAGTGATGACAAAACATGCCGCAGGGACAATCCGTTGTTTCCGCAGTGAAGAACGGGACCCGGGAGGAGCTTCGGCGCAGACGGGAAGGAAATCGGACCACCGGAGCAACTTAGGTGGCCCGCGGAATCCACCGGCGGCCGGAGGCGGCGGCGCCCCGGCGAGCCGCCAGACAGGGCCGCCGTGGTTGAAACCACGGTGGCGGCGGCCAGCGGACCCGCGACCGCGCGGGTCCGGCACGAACAGGACTCGGCAAAGCCGCGTCCGCTGTTTCCAGCGCGGCCCCACGCGGGCCGTGGCTCTTCCATCCCGCGGGGGCAGCGCCTCGCGGCTCCCTCGCTCGGCCGTTCGGCCGAGCCGAGCCGGGCCGGCCCGACCGGCCGGGTCGCGCCCTGGCCGGACCGGGCCGCGCCGAACCGAGTCCGACGCGGACCCGGGTCGGTCTGGGCCCAGACCCCCCGTCTTCGGACCGTTTTAGATCTTTTACCCGTATCTTCAGCTACGGGCATCCAAACGACGCGCCGTCAGCGGCGATGCGATCCTTGAATCAAGACGGTAGTTTCGGTATATCGCTCTCAAGTTTTCGGAATAATTTGGGTTCGGCCAGGTTGGTTCGTACACGAAACCAACAGGGCCTTCGGAGCGGAAACGCTCATATCTTGATCTTCGGACGTCCGATCGACGTTCCGTCGACTTCGTTGAATTTCTTTAAGTGAGGCGGATCTTTTGGCATACTCCTCCCGAGGTTTGGACGCAGGTGGAGTACGGTCGGGTTGGTTTTGCCTTAAAAACCAACCGGGCCCCTGGGACGAAAAAGCCAATAACTCTCAGATCGGGCGTCCGATTGACGCACCGTCTGCGACGTTGAGTTCCTATTGATGATACGGAACTTTTGGATACATCAACTCTGGACTATGTGTCAGTTGATGTATCAGCCTCTTGGCTCGTGGAGCGGACCCTCCCGAACGAGCTTGCTGTGTGAGGGAACCCTAGAGCTGGCTGCGACTGCTACTGTGACGACGACGACTGTTTAGAGATCCTCAATGGATTCGACGGCGACGACTACAGCACTCAGCGATCCTTTGTGGGTCAGTGCTACCGATCCTATGTGGTTCTGATCTTGTGTGGGTCAGCACTCAGTGGTTCTGTGTGAGCCAACGCCTACTGGTCCTGTGTGGGCCCGATCCTGTGTGGGTCTTTGCGGGAGTTAGTTACCTATTGATCCTTTGTTGGTCAGATCCTTTGTGGGTCATTGCGGGGGTTAGTACCTATCGATCCTTTATGGGTCCGACGACTTAGATGGATCAGTGATCATCTCTATCATCATTTGAAGAAGTATACCTGTGTGAGCTGAAACTCTGTTTTACTTTCCTTTGTGAATTGTGTTGTGCTATCCTGTGTGGATTTACGTTTTACTTTCCTTTGTGGATTGTGTTGAGCTATCCAGTGTGGATTTCACGTTTTGCTTTCCTGTGTGGACTGGGTTGTACTTGAGCTCGGATGTTGGAGCCGAGTGAGAATTGATGACTTAGGTATATGTATGGGCATATACCTAAGCAGTGTAGTATGTTACTTCGTGATTGTATCTTTCCCTTGTGGTTTATCCTTTGTGGATTTTCGGAGACCTTCGGGGGTCTCGGGGTCCCTACTGAGTAGCTTATACTCACCCCTGCACGGGCTATGCCCGCACTACGTTGTGTTGGTTGCAGACGACGGACATCGCTGATTGTGATGGAGGCTTGCGGAGCAGGACGGTACCTGGAGGTGGACCACTGGGCGGGACGTACTCGGAGCGGTCGGCTGGACCCGAGGAGCAGTGGAGGCTATCTGTACCCACCCTTCAGGTGGGAATTCCAGTGGATGGCTCGACGTTGTGGCTTTACTTTTCTGTTTCTGTTTTTTCCCCTTTCAGTTGTACTTTACAGTTGGGCTTGTATTTCCGGCCCCCTTTACTTTTTTCACTTACTGTTGTACCAGCTTTTACTTAGTGTTTACTTTTCCGCTTTCTTACTTTGTAGTTCTTGTTTACTTTACAAAGGAAATGCCTTCCCTTTTTACTGGGATTTACGCCTTGGTGCTAGTCACCAGCCCCTGGCCTATGGAAGGCGGGCTTGGGGTAGTCACGGAACGGTCCCCGAGGACGGGTCGTGACAAATTGGTATCAGAGGAGTTCGGTTCTACCGCAGACTCTGATCTTTCTTCTATGTGAAGAAATAGTTTTTAGCGTATTGGGTGTGGTTATCAGTCCAGTGAGTCCAGTGTTAGTGCGACGGTCGACGTATCCGTACACCAGGACCCTGACTTCTGATTTCCGACTTAATGCATGAAAACATTGATTGTATGTGTGTTTCAAGTTTTCTTTGTGATTACTTCATATCAGCTCACCAGGTATACTGTTCTGACCGTGGTACACCTGTTTCCTTTCAGGATGGCCCCACGACGGCAGCCAGCTAGGGTTCCGAGAGTGGTACGTGACGACAGCCCGCCGAGCGACGAGGCTTCGGTACAGGGCCCTTTGACAGCAGAGGCACTGGCGGTACCTCTACCCGCCGAGCCACCGATGCTTCCAGCACCAGCCCCTGACGATGAACGTCGCCTCAGTGCACTGCATGTGTTCCAGCGCCAGCGACCGCCCAGGTTCCGTGGTGAGACGGACCCCCAGGCAGCCGAGGACTGGCTGGAGGTAGTGGTACGAGTTTTTAGGCTAGTGAGGACACCAGCAGACCGCATTGTGATCCTCACAGCGAGCCTACTGCACGCAGTAGAAGGACGATGGTGGAGCTTGATGATCGAGGTGCACGATGAGGCCTCTCTCATCTGGACAGACTTTGAGGGCCTCTTCCATTCGGAGTTCGTTCCGGCCACCCTCTGTGCGGTGCGCATCCATGAGCTTCTTCAGCTGCGGCAGGGCAGCTTGACGGTCGCCCAGTACTCGGTGAGATTCACCGATCTCTCGCGCTACTCGACCGACATGGTATGAAACCCGTTCTTCTGGGCCCGGACCTTTGAGCAGGGATTGAGACATGAGATCAGGGCATCGCTGATCTCCCTCAGCATCCCGACCCAGGCAGGAGTACTAGAGCGAGCCCTTTTGATCGAGATCTTTCTTGTTGAGACTTCTCCAGCGGCGAGACCTAACGCGGGGAGGCACGTAGTAGATTCTTCCACAGCGGGTAGTCGAAGGATGACTCAGGGGTCTAGGAAGACCAGACCCTCACGCAGACGGCCTCAGGACACTGGCTCAGCAGTGCGGGGCACACAGCGTGGAGCCAGTCTTTCGAGAGGCAGGCAGTGCTACACATGTGGCAGACAGGGTCACATGGCTCATGACTGCCCGACCCACCGTGCTGAGGAGCAGCAGATAGTTGAGGGGCCACCCAGGAAGAGGCAGAGGGTCGACCGTGGTGGTCCGCAGGGAGCTGGCGGGCAGAGACATGCACAACTCCAGGCAGCGGAGGCCTACGACCATGGCACGCCGGAGATGATTCGAGGTACGATCTGTGTCTATTCCACCCTTGATGTAGTTCTTATAGACACAGGAGCGAGTCACTCATTCATAGTCGCTGCCCTTGTTCGGAGCTCAGAGATTCCGATAGAGTCGTTGGCTCGATTCTTACGGATAGAGACTCCTACGGGGGCAGACTCGACGATTACGCACTGGTACCGGAAGTGTGAGCTTACTCTAAGGGGCGAGAGCTTCGTTTGGGATCTTCTTGTAGCAGCGTCGAGGCTTTACGACGTCATCTTGGGCATGGATTGGTTATCTACAGTCCATGCACAGATTGACTGTATTAGGTGCAAGGTGTGATGTGTACGCACCGACGGGAGCAGGTTCACCTTCACCGACGAGAAGGGAGCCTTCGTAGAATAGGATGGACTTCCGCAGAGGAGAGGACATCCCATCACTCATCAGTTGGCTAGCCTCATCCTAGGAGTTGTTGACGTACGGAGTCCTAGTTTTCCTGTAGTGGTGGATCAGTACGCGGACGTCCTTCCCGACGACGTTCCAGGGCTACCTCCTCGCAGATAGGTACACTTTCGTATTGATCTGTACCCCGGGACAGCCCCGATATCCACTCCAGCATATTGGATGGCCCCCGCTGAGCTTTGAGAGCTACGGGTACAGTTGGAGGACTTGCAGGTCAAGGGTTTCATCCGACCCAGTGTTTCACCCTGGGCTTCGCCGATTCTGTTCTCCAAGAAGGCGCACGGAAGCTTGCGACTTTGTGTCGATTATCATCACCTGAACCAGGTGATAGTGAGGAACAAGTATCCTCTACCGATGATTGACGACCTCTTCGATCAGCTCAAGGGAGCACGGTGGTTCTCAAAGATAGACCTCGGGTCAGGCTATCATCAGCTTAGAGTTCGAGACGAGGACGTGCAGAAGACAGCCTTCAGATGTCGGTATGGCCACTATGAGTTCTTAGTTATGCATTTCGGAATAACCAATGCTTCAGCGGTGTTCATGGGCCTCATGAACAGGATCTTTCAGACATACCTCGATCGATTTGTCATGGTCTTCATCAACGAAATTTTGATATACTCGACGACTAAGGAAGAGCACGCCTACCACTTGCGGGTTGTACTAGACACACTCCGAGAGCACCAACTTTATGGCAAGCTCTCTAAGTGTCAGTTCTGGATACGTGAGGTCCACTTCTTGGGACACGTCATCTCTGAGGTGGGAGTTGCAGTGGATCCTTCAAAGATTGAGGCAGTGCTAGCTTGGGAGCCACCCAGGAGCGTGAGAGAGGTGCAGAGTTTCTTGGGACTAGCTGGATACTACCGAAGATTCGTGCCAGACTTCTCCAGAGTTGCGGCACCACTCTCAGCTTTGACGAAGAAGGGGAAACCCTTTGTGTGGTCAGGCAGATGTCAGCAGAGCTTCCAGGACCTGAGATAGAGATTGACCAGCACACCTATCTTGATGTTGCCTGAGGAGGGAGTAGGCTACATAGTCTACTGCGATGCATCAGAGACCGGACTCGAATGTGTCCTGATGCAGGAGCGGGCCGTGATCGCCTACGGATCACGTTAGTTGAGGCCGCATGAGCAGAACTACGCTACCCATGACCTGTAGTTAGCAGTAGTGGTCTTCGCTCTGAAGACATGGCGACACTACCTGATGGGCGAGCGCTTTACAGTCTTTTCTGACCATCAGAGTCTCAGGTACATCTTCTCGCAGAAGGACCTGAACCTGAGACAGCGGTGATGGCTCGAGTTCCTCCAGAACTATGACTTTGAGATAGTCTATACTCCTGGGAAGGGGAACGTGGTAGCCGATTACCTCAACAGGAGGACGTTCATTCAGCTACTTGAGGAGGTGACAGATCAGCTAGCCGCTTTGCAGATATCCTTCGTGGATAGAGATAGAGTATCCTTCCTTCAGTCTCTCACAGTCACTCCTCCACTACTACCGCGGGTCAGAGAGGCACAGCATGGGGTCGCTGACTGTGAGACACGTCGTGCACAGATATCCTCAGGACAGGCACCTAATGGATTCTCCTTTGGAGCAGAGCACGACATCCTTTTCAGAGGACGTACCATGGTACCAGTCGCTTTACGAGAGGTGGTGTTGAAAGAGATTCACACTTCTCCTTTGGCGGTACATCCTGGAGTGGAGAAGATGTACTAGGACCTCAGACGACAGCACTGGTGGCCAGGCATGAAGAAGGTTGTGGAAGAGATTGTTTCTCGATGCCTCACCTGCCAGCAGTTGAAGGCAGAGCATCAGGTACCAGCAGGCTTGGTACATCCCTTGGATGTCCCGGAGTGGAAGTGGGACGGCATATCTATGGACTTCGTGACTGGACTTCCACGCACTTCCAGAGGTCACGACTCCATCTGGGTGATTGTAGACCGACTCACCAAGTCGGCTCACTTCTTACCCATCAGAGATCAGGGCTCAATTGAGAACTTGGGGTGTCTCTACATTCAAGAGATTGTACGGCTTCACAGTGTGCCATCATCTATCGTCTCCGATTGAGATGCTTGCTTTACTTCCCGGCTTTGGAAGGGGTTGCAGGAGACGTTCGGGACGCGGCTTCGTCTGAGCATTGCCTTTCACCCTCAGATGGATGGTCAGACGGAGAGGACCATTCAGACTCTCGAGTACATGATCTGCGCATGTGTCCTCGAATTTGGTCGCAGCTGGGAGGACCACCTACCCTTGGTGGAGTTCGCGTACAACAACAGCTACCACTCCACCATCGGGATGGAACCTTATGAGGCATTGTACGACAGACCTTGCAGATCTCATTTGTGCTGGACAGACCCGGGGGAGTCAGCACTTGTGGGACCAGAGATAGTCCGGGCCACGACAGAGAAGGTCCAGGTCATCCAGGAGCGGATGAGGATAGCTCAGAGCCGGAAGAATTCTTATGCTGATAGGAGGCGGAGTCCACTAGAGTTCGAGGATGGTGACCACATCTTCTTGCGTGTCTCACCTCGACGTGGATTACGGAGATTTGGCCGAGGCGGCAAGTTGTCTCCACGCTTCATAGGACCATTCCAGGTCCTCAGCAGGATTGGTGAGGTGGCTTATCGCCTGGCTCTACCACCTCAGTTGCACCGAGTGCACGACGTCTTCCACGTATCTCAGCTGAGGAGATACATGCACGACCTAACGCACATCATTGACCATGGGGAGCTAGACGTGGATGATGGGGAGACTTTTGCGGAGGTCCTGGTGGAGATCGAGGATCGACAGGAGCGGGTCCTACGTGGACGATCGATTCCTCTTGTGCGCATCAGATGGCAGCACGGGAACCTCCAGGAGAGAACTTGGGAGTGAGAGGATCAGATGCATGCTCAGTACCCACATTTGCTTCCCTAGTTTATGATGTATCTTTACGGGGACGTAAAGCCCTGAGGTGGGAGTGATGTAAAGACCCGAAAAAGTCAAGGAATTTTTTTTCTTAATTTTATTTGGATTTTTACAAGAACGCAGTTTCTAACGGCACCTGATTCCGAGGCCCGGTGTGCCCGGAATCATTTTCCGTAGTTTGGCTCGGGTACGTTCAATGAACGAACGAGCGGGTTTTTCTAACTTTTGAACCGGTGCTCGAAATCAAATTTTGAGGGCATCAATGGAATCTGAGCGCCGGTATTTGCTTAGAAATGCCTCTTCTGGAGTTGCGTTTGCTCAGGTGTGGTTTTAATTTTTGGGCTTAAAGTTAAGAAATAAAATAATTGGTACGACAAACATTATTTTATTTCACTTAAAGCCACTTGAAAGCCACATAAAACTTCTTAAGTTGAGTTGATGCTGATATGGTGCTATCCAAAAATATCCTACCCTCTTGGTAGGATATTTGTGAGGTGGGTGCCGCATGAGCCCCATCGTTTCTTTTCCGCTATGTAACGCACTCGCGAAAACCCATCATTATGAAAGTCAACTGACATGTTTTCTTAATTTCTTAACGCACCAATTAATTGGGCAGTTTTATTCGTTGAATTAATTCTATAAATTAATGGGTCATTATTTAACTTATATTTTTTTCGTTTGTTGGAATGTTAATAAAATAAGACCAACGCTTCTTCTTAAGGGTTGTTCATTGAGAGGATTTGACAGAAACCTCAAGTTCTTCATCCTCCTTCGCGAAGAACGCGAAGAACGCGAAGAACGCCGGCCTTCAACGAAGAACGCTGAGCCATCGGAGATCGACGACGCGACGCCAAGTACCGCGACACCGGCAATTCTTCTTCCGCGACGTTCTTCCGCGACAATCCAACCCCACGACAACCTTCGATCGACAACGACAAGGTAGGGGGGTTG
Organism: Viscum album; assembly: GCA_963277665.1. Lineage (NCBI taxonomy): Eukaryota > Viridiplantae > Streptophyta > Magnoliopsida > Santalales > Viscaceae > Viscum > Viscum album. Next base: position 1,248,262,812 of record OY728147.1, read on the forward strand.
CGCTCCTTTTAAATTCTTTGTCGATTTATCACAACAATATGGATTTAATTAATATTAATTAAATCTATATGTTCTTGAACCTCGGAGTTCGTTGACGTGACACTGTACTCCGCAACGACATGACGCCCTTCCGCGATGACGTGACGCCCTTCCGCGACGACGCGACGCCCTTCCGCGACGACGCGACGCCCTTCCGCGACGCGACGATCACCTCCTTCTGCGGCGATCAATTCCTCGAAGAACGCGCGTGCGACGACTTGACGAGGTAGGGAATTTTATTTGAGAACAATATTTAATTCTCGTGATTGTTTCTTTTAAAACAAGCAACCCGGTTTCATAAGAAAAATTTTAATTTATTAAAATTGTTATTTGTTATGTGTTGATTATTTTCTCCCGACTGTTATCACCTAACGCGGAGGGTGCGGACCAAGCAAACATGGCCCGACAACCCTCTGCAGTTCTTCATTGATGTGTGGATTGGCGGGAGACGACAAACCATGCCTCAGGGACAATCCGTTGTTTCCGCAGTGAAGAACAGGACCCGGGAGGAGCTTCGGCGCAGACGATAAGGAAATCGGACCACCGGAGCAACTCCGGTGGCCCGCGGAATCCATCGGCGGCGGCGGCGGCCGGAGGCAAAGGCGCCCCGGTGCGCCACCGGACAGGGCCGCCGCGGCTGAAGCCGCGGCGGCGGCAGCTAGCGGACCCGCGACCGCGCGGGTCCGGCACGCATAGGACACGGCAAAGCCGCGTCCGCTGTTTCCAGCACGGCCCCACGTGGGTCGCGGCTCTTCCATCTTGCGGGGGCTGCGCCCCGCGGCTCCCTCGCTCGGCCGTTCGTCCGAGCCGAGCCGGGCCGGCCCGACCGGCCGGGTTGCACCCTGTTCGGACCGGGCCGCGCCGAACCGGGTCCGACCCGGTTCGGGCCGACCCAGGGTGGGTCGGGCCGGGTCGGTCTGGGCCCAGACCCCCCGTCTTCGGACCGTTTTTGTTCTTTTACCCGTATCTTGAGCTACGGGCCTCCGAACGACGCACCGTCAGCGGCGATGCGATCCTTGAATCGAAACGGTCATTTCGGTATATTGCACTCAAGGTTTCAGAATACTTTGGGTTCGGCCGGGTTGGTTCGTACACGAAACCAACCGGGCCTTCGGAGCGGAAACGCTCATATCTTGAGCTTCGGACGTCCGATCGACGTGCCGTCGACTTCTTTGAATTCCTCTAAGTGACGCGGATCTTTTGGCATACTCCGTCCGAGGTTTGGACGCAGGTGGAGTATGGTCGGGTTGGTTTTTCCTTAAAAACCAACCGTGCCCCTGGGACGAAAAGGCCAATAACTCTCAGACCGGGCGTCCGATTGACGCGTCGTCTGCGACGTTGAGTTCCTGTTGGCGATACGGAACTTTTGGATACATCAACTCTGGACTATGTGTCAGTTGATGTATCAGACTCTCCGCTCGTGGAGCGGACCCTCCCGAATGAGCGTGCCGTGTGCAGGAACCCTAGAGCTGGCTGCGACTACTACTGTGACGACGACGACTGTGCAGAGATCCTCAGTGGATTCGACGGTGACGACTACAGCACTCAGTTATCCTTTGTGGGTTAGTTCTACCGATCTTGTGTGGGTCTGATCCTGTGTGGTTCAGCGCTCAGCGGTTCTGTGTGAGCCAACGCCTACAGGTCCTGTGTGGGCCCGATCCTGTGTGGGTCTTTGCGGGGGTTAGTTATCTATCGATCCTCTGTGGGTCAGATCCTTTGTGGGTCATTGCGGGGGTTAGTACCTATCGATCCTTTGTGGGTCCGATGACTTAGATGGATTAGTGATCATCTCTATCGTCATTTGAAAAAGTATATCTGTGTGAGCTGAAACTCTATTTTACTTTCCTTTGTGGATTGTGTTGTGCTATCCTGTGTGGATTTACGTTTTACTTTCCTTTGTGGATTGTGTTGAGCTATCCTGTATGGATTTCACGTTTTGATTTCCTGTGTGGACTGTGTTGTACTTGAGCTCGGATGTTGGGTCCGAGTGAGAATTGATGACTTAGGTATATGTATGGGCATATACCTAAGCAGTGTCGGATGTTACTTCGTGATTGTATCTTTCCCTTGTGGTTTATCCTTTGTGGATTTTCGGAGACCTTCGGGGGTCTCGGGGTCCCTACTGAGTATCTTATACTCACACCTGCACGGGCTATGACCGCACTACGTTGTGTTGGTTTCAAATGACGGACATCGCTGATCGTGGTGGAGGCTTGCAGAGCAGGACGGTACCTGGAGGTGGACCACTGGGCGGGACGTACTCGGAGCGGTCGACTGGACCCGAGGAGTAGTGGAGGCTATCTGTGTCCACCCTTCAGGTGGGACTTCCAGTGGACGGCTCGACATTGCAGCTTTACTTTTCAGTTGCTGTTTTTTTCCCTTTCAGTTGTACTTTACAGTTGGGATTGTATTTCCAGCCCCCTTTACTTTCTGCACTTACTGTTGTACCATCTTTTACTTAGTGTTCACTTTTCTGCTTGCTTACTCTGCAGTGCTTGTTTACTTTACAAAGGCAATGCCTTCCCTTTTTACCGGGATTTATGCCTTGGTGCTAGTCGCCAGCCACTGGCCTATGGAAGGAGGGCTTGGGGTAGTCACAACACGGGCCCCGAGGACGGGTCGTGACAATCTGAGTCTAAATTTTCCTACTCAAGGCATCAGACGCACTATTTCCCCTCCTGAGTATATATAAGAGTTCAAAATTGAAGGAATTAATATACTCAACCCATCTCTAATGCCAAATATTCAAATCAAAGTATGAAAATATAAACTCCAAGCTCTTGTGATCTGTATAGACTATAAAAGTTTCTCTAAAAAGATAGTTTCTCCAACACTTTAGAGCATAAGTCATTGTTCTCAACTCAAGGTCATGTGTAGGGTAATTATGTTCATGAGGCCTAAACTACAAAGACCCATACACCACAAATCAATCTCTCTAAATCATCTTAGCTCCAAGTCTAGTCCTAGAAACGTCATGGTAAACCATATACTCCTCACCCGACTCATGTAGGATCAAAATTGGTGTCGATGTTAAACACTTATTAAAATCATAAAAATATCATTAAAATGAATTTTAACATTCAAAATTCAATCCATTTTGGTCAATCCCAAAAGTGGCGCTTCCAAATGATAAAATTCTTGTATGAATCTCCTGTAATATAAGCTAATCTCAAGAATCATCGGCTATCAAAAACATTCTTAAGATGCTTCAAAGAAAAAACTTATTGAACCTTCAATAGGTCCACTGATACACCTTCCTCCGAGATTTTACACCTCAAGAAGTGTACCTAGTCAGTCCAAAACAAACACTTACATATCTTCGAATATAATCAATGTTATTTCAGTGTACCCAGAACTATGTCAGGATGTTGGGCATGACTGTCAGAAGTCTTGGAGTACACCAATATTTATTCCAAAAACCCCACCACATGATGATCCATATATGAATGAAACATCTTATTAATCAAATCCAAAAACACTACTGGTGCATTTTTAAACCCAAACAGCATTATGTAAAACTCTTAAAGTCTATACTTACTTCTTAAATAAATCCTCGGTATATCAGAAGTCCATACTCTCAATTGACGATACCCTGATCTCAAATAAATATTTAAGAACACACAATCTACCTTCAATTTATTAAGAGTATCATCGATATGTGGAATAGGATATCATTTCTTCATAGTCATTTTGTTCAAATTTAGTATAGCATCCTGCCTTTTTATCACATAAACTTTCGTTACATTTTACAAAACCGAGGATCTTTAAGGTTTAGTGTCTTGGAAACCAGGAACTTAAAACATGAAAACATAAAACATTATTCTTAAACACTTGAAAGGCTTCTCCTCATGTTCATAATAGTTTCATTACTGCATCTCATAGCCTGGGGACATACATCAAAAGAAAGGGTGAGCAGAAGGCCCAGTAAGGGAAACAAGAGAAACATTTTAAATATGAACTTGAGATACTTTAATAAGGTCATGAAAAGAACTTTAAGGCATGAGAAAGAAATCATGAGATATATCATAATAAAAATAACAATTCTCATAACTTGAAGATGTGGCTACATCATTTAACATAGACAATCATGAACATATCACCAAGGTCCATCCCCAAGTTTTCATTTGAAATTTACCAAGGTTATTCACCAAGATATCGTGAAAATTGTAATCCCTAGTGGTTACATCATTACCCAATGCATTGGAGCGATATCAGGGTGAACCCTTAAATTTTCCTTCATTATCATGTGACCCACATATATCATCATCAAACATTTAATAAATAACCCATATAGCATAAAATAAATGGTTTTCATTTCATAATCATAAAGTTTTAAAAACTGCTTTAAAGACATGATCTTTACTTCACTTTAAAACCCACAGAAAAGGAAGGTGGGTCTCATGTATGTAAATCCCAGAATTTAAAATAGAAAATTTTGGTATATATGTGAATAGAAGTTTAAAAGAATGATCTTTGTGTATTCACTTAATAAAATAAAATAACTTTAGAAAAATAGAGAGACATTTTGACACGGAAATTCTGCAGCATAACGTCTATGTTATGAGGTTTTAGAAAACATTGAAAAGAGAGGGGACATGGGTCACCCACTCATAAATGATCCATAAAACAGTAGAGGGACAGAATATTAAGGATATATGAACATGGTAATGAAATTTAAAAGATGTACCATATGAAATTAAGAACATGAAAGGAAGACAAAAATAAGATTTCTCTTATGAAAATTCGGCAGCCTAACGGCGTCACTTAATCTTCAAAAAAATGAATTGACGAGATCAAATAGGGTCTCTCATCATATGAACATAAAATTTCAGTATGATAGATATAGATACCATACCACAACATAATAAAAAGGAACTTGAAAACTTGACATGAAAGTAGAACTTGAAAACGAGAAGGGTGAAAGAACCACTTATAAATTCGGCAGCCTAACGGCACCACTTAAAACTTTAAAATACTGAATTGAATAGATCAAATGGGGTCTCTCATCATATGATCATAAAAGATCAGTATTATAGATATAGAGATCATACCCCAACATAATAAAAAGGAACTCGAAAGACTTGACAAGAAAATAGAACTTGAAAATGAGAAGGGTGAAAGAATCTGTTACAAACATTTCGGTAGCCTAACGGCGCCACTTAAACTTTCATTAAATGAAATGATGAGAGTAAGAGGGGGTATCTCATCATGTAAAAATAAAAAGGACATTATAATGAATATAAAATAACATCATCCAACTTAAGAACATGGAGCATAAAATAAATTAAATAAAAGAGATCACTTGAAAAGAAAGAGAGGGGGTCGGATCCATACCTTAAAACGTAACTCTTAAAACTCAAAAGTTGGGACCTTGAGGGATTGGGGGAACCTTGGGAGGAATCCTTGGGAGTTAATCAGACTAGAACTTCGTTGGGGGAGAGTGGGGAGTCGAATGGATGAGAGGATTTCTTGGTATTTATAGGGAAAGTGAGGGGACAAGGCATTAATGGCCAAGGGACACCTCACAAGTGGTTTTCTCAAAACCATGAACTCTCCCACGGTCTTTCCCATAGAGTTAGGCCACATGGGGCCCCCAATACAATAATTTATCACCCTTGGTCTTCCAACCCTTAAAATATCTCATGTAATTATCATGACACAGTTATGATGTCATTAAACATACCGAAACCCTAAAACTGTATTTTTACTATTCACTAAAAATTCAACTTTCTCAGAAAAAATCCCAAATTTTCACATTAATCAAATATCAATGCTCTGATTTCAAAAATTAACTCCATTTTATAAAAATAATTTCCTAAATATTTTTAATTTAATTTTAAAATAAATATACTATTCACTGAAAATTCATTTTTTTCAGAAAAAACCCCAAAAATTACCTTAACATAATATCGATGCTCTGTGTTCAAAAATGAAATCCATTTTATAAAAATAATTTTCTAAATATTTTTAATTTAATTTTTAATTAAAAAAACACTATTCACCCGAAAAAACTAATACTTGAATAATAATTTATGAAACTGTTATTTAACCATTTTATTGAATCACATTAATTAATCAAGGTTCCTATATTATATTAATACTTTCTTTAAGTGAGATTACTAATCCATTTGGACACATTACTAATCCTAATCATAAAATCACTATTCATAATTTACTATTCATCAAAAATTAATTTGATCTTATTAGACTCTAAATTTCGTACTGAACACAATTGTAGAAGACCATTTTTTGAAAATCATTACAAATTTTTATTTATTTAAGGTTTACATTAACATTTTTAAAATATCCTTTATCTAAAATTCATCAAAAAATATGCATACTATATTTATCCGAACATTTTGAAAATTCATAAACATCATCATAAGAAGAAATTAAAAACTTGTATTGAAAAAAAAGGGTTACACAAGGAAGTTACGGTCTCCTTACATAGCCCCTTATCACACCAGCATAGGACCTAAGTGTAAGGTGTGCTAAGGTGAGAGAATCCGAGGGAGGCTCGACCAACATCACACGAGTAGTAATTTCTATTAGTTTGAACTTCTCGTGAAGGAGATTCCGTTCTAGCTTCACACGATGAAGTTCGGCTTGGGTTTGGTCTAGAGAAAAGACCAGTGGTGCTACCTCCTTCCCAAGTTCTGTTAGATGGGATTCGATCGGTCCAAGACTACTGGGTGAGGCCATCGAATCTTCCTTCTATATTAATTAACCAAGATTACTTGTATTTAGATACAATAATCAAAACGTTTAGTTTCCAGTGGTCATATTGACCAATGGTCATATAACAGTCAAAACCCAACGGTCTCATTTTAATTATACTCATGTTATCAAATGAAACAGTTTTGTTGATTATCAAAAATAAAATAACACACAAAATTAGGAAAGAAGATTTATTCAAAATTTTGGGTCGTTACAATCTTCCCCCTTTAAGAAATTGCGTCCTCGCAATTTTTTTTAAAATTGGGTTTTAAAATTTCATTGAAAGTCCCACATCGGAAAAGGAGTCAGAAAAACTATTACTTTAAAAGAAAGAAAGGGAAGTACATAGGTCACCCGAGTTAACCCATACTAGGATTCCATGGAGGAAAACATGGATATGGAAGAAAAAACAAAGGATCAAGTTCTGGGGGAGAGTGATAGAAAACACGGTTATGAGAAATTTAACCATAAGAAAATCCCAAACTTATGATGTGTGTAAATGGTCTTTGATTACCTAGTAGGAAACGTAAACCAACAACATTTTTGTTTTACGTTCCTTTTCATAATTTTCAGGAATTAATTTACTACATAGAACAAAAACATAAGAAAATATACCTACCTTCAAGTAGAGTTTCATCCTTTAATAAGTCTCTACCAAAACTAATCTTTTCTCTAAATGATGAGAATTCAAAAACACTTGGTCTCATCAAAATCACAAGAATCATCTTCTATAGAATCACATAATCCACAAAAGATTAACTATCTATTTCTTCTATCTTTAAACATTATCCCAAAAACAGAAAGGTTAAGGTAAAACAACTCTTCAAAAAGAAAGAATCCCATAGGAATGGAAACTACTTTTAAATCTTCAAAGTTCCATGGTACTACCCAAAGTTCATCATAGACCATTCCATAAATAATGGTCCTTAAAATTCGTCAAAACAAACCAAACTAAGATTAAAACCCAAATACAAGAAGGACTTGATAACATAGTCTTCCAAAATAAACTTCATTGTTCATCTCCAAACAACATCAACCACTCCTAACATCTTATAACAAAATTAGCTAACCTAAACATATTTTACCCAAGATAGGTTAATCATTCCCCTAAGTAACCTAAATTACTATAATTCCACCTTAAATTCATCAATTTTTCAAAATATAAGTCAACCTTAATCCTCAATTAAAATACCGTAGTAATCTATTTACCTCGATCATATAGGGTCCCCAAAATAGTGAACGTCTTCCAAAATAATAATCATCTTTTAATACCCTAATCATCTCTGTCATATTAATATGACAATCGTCGCATTTCCTATCACATTGGTTGTTGGGACATGTTCTTCCATTTCGCACCATTAACTAAGAAGAGAAGGTATAATTATGGTCTTAAATACTTAGCCAATAATCATGAAAAGGAACGTAAAGCATATAAGGATAACTTGTAGAAGAAAAGTATACCCTAACTTTTGATCCCCTAGGTTCCCATATAGGTTATCCATGATCATATATTCTTATGTGAATCTTTATTTTATTTTATCCTTGTTCCTTTTACAATGGTTCATACTAAGCTTATGAATATACCAAAGCATATCACCCAGGAGTGTCGTAACCAAGAGTGCAGAAAGGCCCATTGTTGTGTACCATTTCCCATTTGAGTCTAGCTCAAAGCGGTGTTTTCAGGTTTTACCCCTATGTACATTTGTGCCAGAGCCACCTCTACCTGCTCGTATCTAGACAGGGATGTATTTTCTTGGCAACCCATTACTCAATACTCACCAAAATACCAGGAAGATTCCCTATATATAAACTTTTCTATAGGCTTCTTCCTAATGTTTTCACATCCTAATTTCAACAAATAACTAAGCCATCCATTGATACAAACTATAGCATACCGCCTTTTTATCACATAAACTTTCATTTCATTTTACAAAACTGAGGATCTTTAAGGTTTAGTGTCTTGGAAACCAGGAACTTAAAACATTAAAACATAAAACATTCTTATTAAACACTTGAAAGGATTCTCCTCATGTTCATCCTAGGTTCATTACTGCATCTCATAAACTGGGTACATACATCAAAATAAAGGGTGAGCAGAAGTCCCATTAAGGGAAACAAGAGAAACATTTTACATGTGAACTTGAGATACTTCAATAAGGTCACGAAAAGAACTTTAAGGCATGAGAAAGAAATCATGAGATATATCATAATAAAAATAACATTTTTCAAAACATGAAGATGTGGCTACATCATTTAACATAGACAATCATGAACATATCACCAAGGTCCATCCCCATGGTGTCATTTGAAAATTACCAAGGTTATTCACCAAGATATCGTGAAAATTGTAATCTCTAGTGGTTACATCATAACCCAATGCATTGGAGAGCTATCAAAGGGAACCCTTAAATTTGCCTTTATTATCATGTGATCCACATATATAATCATCAAAAATTTCATATATAACCCATATAGCATAAAATAAATGGGTTTTATTTCATAATCATAATGTTTTAAAAACTGCTTTAAAGACATGATCTTTATGTCACTTTAAAACTCACAGAAAAGGAAGGTGGGTCTCATGTATGTAAATCCCAGAATTTAAAATAGAAAATTTTGGTATATGTGTGAATACACCTTTTGAAGAAAGAGCTTTGAGTATTAACTTAATAGAATAAAAGAACTTTAGAAAAAGAGAGATATATTTTGAGACGGAAATTCTACAGCATAACGGATATGTTACGAGGTTTTAGAAAACATTGAAAAGAGAGGGGACATGGGTCACCCACTCATAAATGATCCATAAAACAGTATAGGGACAGAATATGAAGGATTTATGAACATGGTAATGAAATTTGAAAGATGTACCATATGAAATGAAGAACATGAAAGGAAGACAAAAATAAGATTTCTCTTATGAAAATTCGGCAGCCTAACGGCGTCACTTAAACTTCAAAAAAATGAATTGACGAGATCAAATAGGGTCTCTTATCATATGAAAATAAAATATCAGTATGATATATATAGATATCATACCCAAACATAATAAAAAGGAACTTGAAAGACTTGACATGAAAGTAGAACTTGAAAACGAGAAGGGTGAAAGAACCACTTATAAATTCGGTAGCCTAACGGCGCCACTTAAAACTAAAAAATACTGAATTGAAGAGATAAAATGAGGTCTCTCATCATATGATCATAAAATATCAGTATTATAGATATAGAGATAAAACCACAACATAATAAAAAGTAACATGAAAGACTTGACAAGAAAATAGAACTTGAAAATGAGAAGGGTGAAAGAATCTGTTACAAAAATTTCGGCAGCCTAACGGTGCCACTTAAACTTTCATAAAATGAAATGATGAGAGTAAGAGGGGGTCTCTCATCATGTGAAAATAAAAATGATAGTATAATGAATATAAAAGAACATCATCCAACATAAGAACATGGAGCATAAATTAAATGACATAAAAGAGATCACTTGAAAAGAAAGAGAGGGGGTCGGATCCCTTACCTTAAAACGTAACACTTAAAACTCAAAGGTTGGGACCTTGAGGGCTTGGGGGAACCTTGGGAGGACTCCTTGGGAGGTAATGAGACCAGAACTTCGTTGGGACAGATTGGGGAGTCGAATGGATGAGAGGATTGCTTTTTATTTATAGGGAAAGTGAGGGGACAAGGCATTAATGGCCAATGGACACCTCACAAGTGGTTTTCTCAAAACCATGAGCTCTCCCATGGTCTTTCCCATGGAGTTAGGCCACATGGGACCCCCAATAAAATAATTCATCACCCTTGGTCGGCCAAACCTTTAAATATCTCATGGAAGTATCATGACACAGTTATTATGTCATTAAACATACTGAAACCCTAAAACTGTATTTTTACTATTCACTGAAAATTCAACTTTCCCAGAAAAATCCCAAAATTTCACATTAACCAAATATCAATGCTCTGATTTAAAAAATGAACTCCATTTTATAAAAATAATTTCTTAAATATTTTTAATTTAATTTCTAAATAAATAAACTATTCACCGAAAATTCATTTTTTTCAGAAAAAACCCCAAAAATTACCTTAACATAATATCGATGCTCTGAGTTCAAAAATGAAATCCATTTTATAAAACTAATTTTCTAAATATTTTTAATTTAATTTTTAATTAATAAAACACTATTCGCCCGAAAAAAACTAATACTTTAATAATAATTTATGAAACCGTTATTTAACCATTTTATTGAATCACATTACTTAAACAAGGTTCCTAGATTATATTAATACTTTCCTTAAGTGAGATTACCAATCTATTTGGACACATCACTAATCCTAATCATAAAATCACTATTCATAATTTACTATTCACCAAAAATTAAGTTGATCTTATTAGACTCTAAATTTCGTACTGAACATAATTGTAGAAGACCATTTTTTGAAAATCATTACACATTTTTATTTATTTAAGGTTTACATAAACATTTTTAAAATATCCTTTCTCTAAAATACATCAAAAATATGCATACTATATTTATCCGGACATTTGAAAATTCATAAACTTCATCATAATAAGAAATCAAAATTTTTATTTAAAACAAAGGGTTACACAAGGCAGTTACGGTCTCCTTACATAGCCCCTTATCACACCAGCATAGGACCTAAGTGTAAGGTGTTCTAAGGTGAGAGAATCTGAGGGAGGGTCGCCCAACATCGCACGAGTAGTAATTTCTATTAGCTTGAACTTCTCACAAAGGCGATTCTATTCTAGCTTCACACTGTGAAGTTCGGCTTGGGTTTGGTCTAGAGTAAAGCAGAGTGGTGCTACCTCCTTCCCAAGTTCTGTTAGATGGGCTTCGATCGGTCCAAGACTATTGGGTGAGGTCATCGAATCTTCCTTCTATATTAATTAACCAAGATTACTTGTATTTAGAGACAATAATCAAAACGTTTAGTTTCCAGTGGTCATATTGACCAATGGTCATATAACAGTCAAAACCCAATGGTCTCATTTTCATTATACTCATATTATCAAATGATACAGTTTTGTTGAGTATCAAAAATAAAATAACATACAAAATTAGGAAACAAGATTTATTCAAAATTTCAGGTTGTTACAATCTTCCCCCCTTAAGAAATTGCGTCCTCGCAATTTTTTTTAAAATTGGGTTTTTAAATTTTATTGAAAGTCCCACATCAGCAAAGGAGTTAGAAAAACAATTACTTTAAAAGAAAGAAAGGGAAGTACAAAGGTCACCCGAGTTAACCCATACTAGGATTCTATGGAGGAAAACATGGATATGGAAGAAAAAACAAAGGGTCAAGTTCTCGGGGAGAGTGATAGAAAACATGGTTAGGAGAAAGTTAACCATAAGAACATCCCAAACTTATGATGTGTGTAAATGGTCTTTGATTACCTAGTAGGAAATGTAAACCAACAACGTCTTTGTTTTACGTTCCTTTTCATAATTTTGAGGAATTCATTTACTACATAGAACAAAAACATAGGAAAATATACCTACCTTCAAGTAGAGTTTCATCCTTTAATAAGTCTCTACCAAAACTAATCTTTTCTCTAAATGATGAGAATTCAAAAACACTTGGTCTCATCAAAATCACAAGAATCATCTTCTAGAGAATCACATAATCCACAATAGATTAACTATCTATTTCTTCTATCATTAAACATTGTCCCAAAAACAGAAAGATTAAGGTAAAACAACTCTTCAAAAAGAAAGAATCCCATAGGAATGGAATCTACTTTTAAATCTTAAAAGATCCATGGTAATACCCACAGTTCATCATAGTCCATTCCATAAATAACGGTCCTTAAAATTCCTCAAATTAAACCAAACTAAGATTAAAACCCAAATACAAGAAGGACTTGATAACATAGTCTTACAAAATAAACTTCATTGTTCATCTCCAAACAAAATCAACCACTCCTAACATCTTATAACAAATGTAGCTAACCTAAACCTATTTTACCTAAGATAGGTTAATCATTCCCATAAGTAACCTAAATTACTATAAGTCCACCTTAAATTCATTGATTCTTTAAAATATAAGTCAACCTTACTCCTCAATGAAAATACCATAGTAATGTATTTACCTCGATCATATAGGGTCCCCAAAATAGTGAACGTCTTCCAAAATAATAATCATTTATTAATACCCTAATCATCTCTGTCATATTAATATGACAATCATCGCATTTCCTATCACATTGGTTGTTGGGAAATGTTCTTTCATTTCCCACCATTAACTAAGAAGAGAAAGTATAATTAGGGGCTTAAATACTTAGCCAATAATCATGAAAAGGAACTTAAATCATATAAGGATAACTTGTAGAAGAAAATTATACCCTAAATTTTGATCCCCTAGGTTCCCATCTAGGTTATCCATGATCATATATTCTTATGTGAATATTTAGTCTATTTTATCTTTGTTCCTTTAACAATGGTTCATACTAAGCTTATGAATTTACCAAAGCATATCCTCCGGGAGCGTCGTAACCAAGAGTGCAGCAAGGCCCGTTGTTGTGTACCAGTTCCCGTTTGAGTCTAGCTCAAAGCGGTGTTTTCAGTTTTTACCCCTATGTACATCTGTGCCAGAGCCACCTCTACCTGCTCGTATCTAGATAGGGATGTATTTTCTTGGCAACCCATTACTCAATACTCACCAAAATACCAGGAAGATTCCCTATATATAAACTTTTATATAGGCTTCTTCCTAAAGTTTTCATATCCTAATTTCCACAAATAACTAAACCATCCTTTGATACCAACTATAGAATCCCGCCTTTTTATCACATAAAATTTCATTTCATTTTACAAAACCGAGGATCTTTAAGGTTTAGTGTCTTGGAAACCAGGAACTTAAAATATGAAAACATAAAACATTCTTCTTAAACACTTGAAAGGCTTATCCTCTTGTTCATCCTAGGTTCATTACTGCATCTCATAACCTGGGGAAATACATCAAAAGAAATGGTGAGCAGAAGGCCCAGTAATGGAAACAAGAGAAACATTTTACATGTGAGCTTGAGATACTTCAATAAGGTCATGAAAAGAACTTTAAGGCATGAGAAAGAAATCATGAGATATATCATAATAAAAATAACATTTTTCATAACTTGAAGATGTGGATACATCATTTTACATAGACAATCATGAACATATCACCAAGGTCCATCCCCAAGGTTTCATTTGAAAATTACCAAGGTTATTCACCAAGATATCGTGAAAATTGTAATCTCTAGTGGTTACATCATTACCCAATGAATTGGAGCGCTATCAGGGCGTACCATTAAATTTTCCTTTATTATCATGTTATCCACATATATCATCATCAAACATTTCATAAATAACCCATATAGAATAAAATAAATGGGTTTCATTTCATAATAATAATGTTTTAAAAACTACTTTAAAGACATTATCTTTACGTCACTTTAAAACCCACAGAAAAGGAAGGTGGGTCGCATGTATGTAAATCCCAGAATTTAAAATAGAACATTTTGGTATATATGTGAATGCCCCTTTAGAATAAATATCTTTGAGTATTCACTTAATAAAATAAAAGAACTTTAGAAAAATAGAGAGACATTTTGAGATGGAAATTCTGCAGCATAACGGCTATGTTACGAGGTTTTAGAAAACATTGAAAAGAGAGGGAAAATGGGTCACCCACTCATAAATGATCCCTAAAACAGTATAGGGACAGAATATGAAGGATATATGAACATGGTAATGAAATTTTAAAGATGTACCATATGAAATGAAAACATGAAAGGAAGACAAAAATAATATTTCTCTTGTGAAAATTCGGCAGCCTAACGGCGTCACTTAAACTTCAAAAAAATTAATTAAAGAGATAAAATAGGGTCTCTCATCATATCAACATAAAATATAAGTATGATAGATATAGAGATCATACCCCAACATAATAAAAATGAACTTGAAAGACTTTAAATGAAAGTAGAACATGAAAACGAGAAGGGTGAAAGAACCACTTATAAATTCAGCAGCATAACGGAGCCACTTAAAACTTCAAAATACTGAATTGAAGAGATCAAATGGGGTCTCTCGTCATATGATCATAAAATATTAGTATTACAGATATGGAGATCATTCCCCAACATAATAAAAAGGAACTTGAAAGACTTTACAAGAAAATAGAACTTGAAAATGAGAAGGGTGAAAGAATCTGTTACAAAAATTTCGGCAGCCTAACGGCGCCACTTAAACTTTCATAAAATGAAATGATGAGAGTAATAGGGGGTCTCTCATCATGTGAACATAAAAAGGACATTATAATGAATATAAAATAACATCCTCCAACATAAGAACATGGATCATAAAATAAATGACATAAAAGAGATCACTTGAAAAGAAAGAGAGGGGGTCGGATCCCTTACCTTAAAACGTAACTCTTAATACTCAAAGGTTGGGACCTTGAGGGATTGGGGGAACCTTGAGAGGACTCCTTGGGAGGTAATGAGACCTGAACTTCGTTGGGGGAGAGTGGGGAGTCTAATGGATGAGATTATTGCTTGGTATTTATAGGGAATTTGAGGGGACAAGGCATTAATGGCCAAGGGACACCTCACAAGTGGTTTTCTCAAAACCATGAGCTCTCCCATGGTCTTTCCCATGGAGTTAGGCCAAATGGGGCCCCCAATAAAATAATTCATCACCCTTGGTCGGCCAACCCTTAAAATATCTCATGTAATCATCATGACATAGTTATGATGTCATTAAACATACCGAAACCCTAAAACTGTATTTTTACTATTCACTGAAAATTCAACTTTCTCAGAAAAATCCCAAAATTTGAAATTAACCAAATATAAATGCTCTGATTTCAAAAATGAACTCCATTTTATAAAAATAATTTCCTAAATATTTTTAATTTAATTTTTAAATAAATACACTATTCAATGAAAATTCATTTTTTTCAGAAAAAACCCCAAAAATTACCTTAACATAATATCGATGCTCTGAGTTCAAAAATGAAAACCATTTTATAAAAATAATTTTCTAAATATTTTTAGTTTTATTTTTAATTAAAAAACACTATTCACCCAAAAAAAACTAAAACTTGAATAATAATTTATGAAACCGTTATTTAACCATTTTATTGAATCACATTACTTAATCAAGGTTCCTAGGTTATATTTATACTTTCTTTAAGTGAGATTACTAATCCATTTGGACACATTACTAATCCTAATCATAAAATCACTATTCATAATTTACTATTCATCAAAAATTAAGTTGATCTTATTAGACTCTAAATTTCGTACTGAACATAATTGTAGAAGACAATTTTTTGAAAATCATTACACATTTTTATTTATTTAAAGTTTACATAAACATTTTTTAAATATACTTTCTCTAAAATTCATCAAAAATATGCATACTATATTTATCCGGACATTTGAAAATTCATAAAATTCATCATAAGAAGAAATCAAAAATTTTATTTAAAACAAAGGGTTACACAAGGCAGTTAAGGTCTCATTATATAGCCCTGTATCACACCAGCATAGGACCTAAGTGTAAGGTGTGCTAAGGTGAGAGAATCCAAGGGAGGCTCGACCAACATCGTATGAGTATTAATTTCTATTAGTTTGAACTTCTCGCAAAGGCGATTCCATTCTAGCTTCACATGATGAAGTTCGGCTTGGGTTTGGTCCAGAGCAAAGCCTAGTGGTGCTACCTCCTTCCCAAGTTCTGTTAGATGGGCTTCGATTGGTCCAAGACTACTGGGTGAGGCCATCGAATCTTCCTTCTATATTAATTAGCCAAGATTACTTGTATTTAGAGACAATAATCAAAATGTTTAGTTTCCAGTGGTCATATTGACCAATGGTCATATAACAGTCAAAACCCAACGGTCTCATTTTAATTATACTCATGTTATCAAATGAAACAGTTTTGTTGAGTATCAAAAATAAAATAACACACAAAATTAGGAAACAATATTTATTCAAAATTTCAGGTCATTACATTCAGGTAATATATACACAAACATAAACTCTTGTCATCTTTCATTGTTAACAAAATAAGTGATCCCTAAGGAGACATACTTGGACGGATAAATCCCTTTTCCTACAACTCCTCCAACTGAGTCTTAATATCTTGAATCTCAGTCAGTTCCTTTCTTTATAGTGGAATAGATACTAGTTCATCCCCTGGAATAATATCAATAGTGAATTCCACATCTCTCTCTAGTGGTATCCCTAAGAATTATTCTGTAAATACCTACTGAAACAAATCCACTACTGGTGGAAGGAAATATTTCAGAACACCCCCATCATCGAACAAAATACTAGAAACGTGGGTAGTTACCTCTCCCATTTTCGGAGTAATTGGACCTGCTCAGCCTTCCTGGATATCTCACTCTCCAATATGGATATACTAATCGCCCTTATGACAGATATACATAACCTTATTATAGTAACAATAGATATGGTTTGGGTAAGTGACAAGCTATCACAAACCCATAATTTGGACAAATTGTGTCATATAAATAACATATATATCTCATAAGAAAAGATATTATCCAATATCTAGTGAACATCCCTTGCATATACATATATCTCTAGACTGCACTCCCAACGGTGTATCTATAGTCATAACCCTTCTCACAAACTCCACTACCAGACTCAAATCTTTAACATGTTTTGATGATATAAAGGAATGAGAGGCACTTGTATCAATCAAGGATCTAGAGAAAGTAGAAGATACTATAATAATACCTCTCAATATTGATGTTATAGCCTCACTATCCCCAAGTGTAGGTTTTACTAATGTAACTATGCTTACCCTATTCTACGTGATGATGTCTGACACCCCTTAGTAGCACCACTCGATTGATACAGGTGCACCTGCCCAGAAGCACCACATCTACTACCTTTATTTCTTAGTCCAGTAAAACTCCAACTACCATCATGATATGGTGTAGAAGATCTTATTCCCATAAATTAACTCCCCCCAACTACTATTTCAGTACTAGTTTGTCACTATGAACTTTAGAATTTTTGTAGATGTCTCATCTTTCCACAAGATCAAAAATATATCGGTGTTCTAGAATAGTGTTGATGATAGTGTCCCAACCTACCACGTTGATGACTAATCACTCTTGTAAGGCCTTATCCAACCAAACTGTAACACCCCGAGATTTTATAAGATATATTCTTTTTAATTTCTTTAATATCTTTTGTTTTATGCTACACCAAAATTATCTTGTGTTATAAACAACAACAAAGTAGTATTTCACTACACACAACCCTGACTTGGCTTTCATTACACGCAATCGTGACCTTCCTCGATAGTGTGTGTTGTACACAGTACCGGGTTTCACTAAACAATAATATATGGTTATAATATAATTATGAACTATCCGTTATGAATATTATTAACTACATTTTAAATTTTAAAACATTATTATTCATCTTTACACATTTTCTATAACATGGTATGATAACAAAATAAATTTTTCAGGTAAAATAAGTAGTTTTCAAAAAATGCAGTTTTGCCTCCTTTTGATGGCGCACCCATTTTAAATATAACTTTTGACAAGTTTATAAGTTCAATTTTACCAAATAAACTTCTTATTTTGAATTAGAATATAAAAATTCACATTGGATAAAGTTTTCATATTTTTCTGACAACGTTCTTATTTTGATGAATAGTAAAAACACGCTAAATTTTACTTAAAAACAACTTTTTTCATAGAGATAATTTATATGGTTATAATATAATATTAAAATTGTTTTAAAGTATAAATAGAATATATTTTTACCATTTAATATAATTTATGTCATTATCATTGATTTTACATTGAATTCATAGGTTAAATCAATTCAATCTTTTGCAATGTTTTAAAGAAAAACCCTTTTTTTACAACGAGATTAATTTTAAATTAATTACTGAAAATTCTGTGTTTTGAATTTGGAAAAATGGATTCCATATTTGGAATCAGTAGGTACAAATTATGTTAATAGTCTACTTTTTATTTTTGGGCATTATGAATAGTAACTACGGTAAATTTTATTTACCACTATTAAAGGTAAATTAGGTAATTAAGGGTAAAAATAATATTATAAAATTACCCTAACACCTGAAAAAATTCTATTGGATGACTAAAAGTTGACCCATATCACATAAGGGTCATAATAGATAAATTTTATGGACTTTTTACCAAGAAAATAATTTAATTATTATTAAAACCAAAGAAAGTGACAACATGTCACTCTCTGAAATCTTATAAGTATAATAATTTTAATTTTGTGATAAACTTCATGAAACATAAAAACTTAATAGTCCACAGAGATATAATATAATTATATGCATCATTTGAATTTATTTATAATTTTTAGGGATTAAATATTTATCATTAAAGGTGACACAATAGTGATGTTGAAATTATTTTATTGATTGAAATATCAAATAAATGGTTTGACAAATATTAAAATAAATATTATATGAACTATTTAATGTTCTCCAATCATTTTATAGATAAATATGACATGTTATTAATCTATTAAAGCTTTTATTTTGAACAAATCTTTTGTGAGTATTTTATATAAATTCATATAAATGAATAATGTCAAAATTGAAACTATTGTTATTTTATAAAAATAACATAATATAAAATTGTTTAAAAATCACAAAATTATTTAAAAATTATAAATTAAAATTTATATGGTCTAAAATTTCATAAATTATCAAATTATGTACAATTAACAGCACTTAATTATTTATTTATAATAATTTAAAATTTAGAATCTTATTACCACAAATAAAATTAAATAGATTAATTAAGGTTAAATCAAGTTGATAATGTCTAAAATAAATTCCCAACATGTATAAATTTTATTGTTTGTTATATTAAAACCCTATCTCATCTAATATTTGTATTTGAGCCATTTTGTAAGTTTATATGTGGGATTTGAATTTATTATAAATTAATATTTTTGAGGTTTCCAAAGGTGCCCCTCTCCTCCCTTATAAAAGGGAACCTCCTCCATCTTGTCTTTACACATTTTTGAGACTTCAAGATCGGCCAAACCATGACCATTTCCCTTCCCAACTTCCCTAGAAACATTATAGAGGTTATGGTCTCCTCAAAATACCAACTCTAGTGCCTTAAGAGGAAGCTTGAAAGAGGTGTGTTGAAGAAGAGGTAATCTCTTCTACCGATTCTTTAAAATTTCTTTCTTCTTCTACTTCTTCTTCATTTGTTGTTTTATAATAAAGTAACAACATAAGTATAACTCATATACTTATATGTTATTATAAATATGAAACAACCCTATTTCACCTTCTATATATCCTATGGAAAACGAAATCACCACGCGTGCGTACGTACGGAATACCATCTCCACGCCGTGGTGTAATCTATTTTTCCACCACCACTTTAATTGGATGGGTATAATGGTGTAAAGAATGACTATATATAGTTATTATAATATCATACTGATTTTGAGATATTATATCATCCACTCCAATTCAATTCAATAATTATGCGAACGATATCATCGCTCGTGCGTACGTACCGATTACCATCTCCACGACTCGATGAGATTCATTCTCCATGTTAACCATTCAAGAATGATTATAAAGTATATATAATGAATAATAATTAAATATATGACATGATAAAGATACTGTATTTATATATTTATATGTATATATATATATTTCATCTACTTACTTCCATTCAGGTCAATAAGGAAAGGAAAATAGCGTTCATGCATACGTACGGCCTGTCGTCTCCATGAATGGTGTATTTCATTTCATTTATCTACCTATTATATATATATATACGTAATATGTATAATATATAAATCATTATTTAAATTCTGGATGTAATTAAATCCTGATATAAGTAATAATAATATCAAGATCAACAAATCCAAACACATACGATAAATAAAACGATTTTACCCAAAACGCTGCTTTAACATGGAATTTACAAAAGAACGGGTAATATAAAGTCATAAGTGAACCATATGTGATATCATAACAATGAATATGATTCTTTAATAATTCAATGAAATTATTTAACTCATTACATAGGAGGTTCATATATGTAAAAATCATATCGGACCTAAGGTAAGGGATAACTTTTCCAATATCATTTTTATACGAGATTGTTTATTCGTAAGTATTTGGGTTTATTGTTATCATCCGTTCCCATGTTTTCTAAAAAAAATCATGTATGTTCAATTTCCTTTTTAACCATTTTTTAAATTTACCACATGTTATGAAAGGAATCTTACTTTTGTTTACCACACGAGGAACTTTTTGACTTTTCTGACAAAAGAGAAGAATTTTTTTTAACTTATATGGAGTGAATGGATTTTGATGGTTTCATAATGCCTAATTTTTATGAAGATTACTCTACACGATTTTAGGACTATTTCCAAAAAAATCCTTTTCATTAAAAACTTCGTGGAATTTTTTGTAAAGAAAATGATTTTGAAGAAGAAACGATATTTTCATCAAGAATTCATTTCAAGTGTTTAATCAAAACCATTTTCCATATAAGATGACATTATTTCATATGTGTATGTTTCAAGTATAATGTCTATATGATTTACATGGTTTCACTTTTCTTATGATGAAATGATATCCATTTGTTTTATATGGATTATGTTATGATGGAATGATGTTTATGAAACCCATTTTATTCTTTGGGTTATGATGAATGATTTATGTTTATATTGTGTCACATGTAAGAATGATTTCATTATGAGATGGGTAAGACCTATATATCCCTCAAATTCATTGGGTAAAGATTTATATCTCATGAGATAGACATGGATGGAATGGTAAGTTAATCTGGTTCAGTGATATAGGATTGGAACGAGGAGTGAACTCGATTCAGAAAGGGACTTTGTCCACTAAGATGGTCTTGGAAACAATTCCTTGGCTACTATGGAAATCCTATAATGTTCTTAATGGTTTACCACTATTAAATGTTTTATTCCCATGCTATTTTATCATGATTGATGTTCTTTTATGACCTATGTCTTACGTACTTCCAAGATTTATTTCACAACTCAAGATTTTGATGTGTAAACTTTATGTTCGCGTTTTGAAGTTCAAATGTATATGGTTTATTTTATTTTCTCAATTATTACCCTTAATTAGAATTTTATCTCACCCTTTATATGTTTTCTTTTACCCATGATATAAAGAAAGGTTTTAGGTAATAAAAAAAGGGAAGATCTTTATGGGAGATGTTGAATATCTTTCGCCAAGATTATAGGATTATATTCCAAGTTTCCAAAGACACCAAACTATTTCAGTCCTTTGGTGTCTGCTTTTGTTATGTATTAGGTATTCCTCTAAAGTAATTTAATGTCCATGTGTGACAATATTGAGTCTCTATAGTTGGTATCAGAGGATAGGTTTAGTTAACCTTTGGAAACTAGGATGCGAAAACTTTAGTGAAATCCCTAGAGATGTTTCTAATGTATGTCTCGGGATGTCCCTAGGGATAAGTATACGTATCGGTAATAGTCCTACAATTACGGGAACGATCTTAGAATTAAACCTAAGATGATATATATTGAAAGTTATACCCCTTTATTATGCTATTTTCTAAGTATGATTTTTGCCTCTCACACTGTTCTTTTTGGGTTTTAGACAATGGTTGGAACCTGAAGGAACTTTGTTGATCAATGTAATAGACAATTCAATGATTTTCCTCCTGAAAAAACCATTTTTATGGGAGATAGAGTGCAAAATCTTATTTCTATACTTACACAAGCTATGAATCATTAAGGACTTCTGAATGATCAGAGAAGGGAACAATATTCTATTGAGTCCTTCATGAGGCAACATCCACCTTCTTTCAGTGGGTCTTCTGATCCACTTGTTGTTGGACAATGGATCAGTAGCATTGAAAAGATATTTTCCATACTTCGCTGTTCAGAACATGAAAAAGTCATTCTAGTTTTTTACCATTTAGAAGGGGAAGCAGACCAATGGTAGACTCTCATTAAGAATACAAGGCCCCAAGATGAAATTGAATCAATGGAATGGGATGAGTTCAAGAACTTGTTTTTCAATAAGTACTTTCCTCATATTCTTCAAACAAAGATGGAAAAGGATTTCCTTGAGCATAAGAAAAAGGATGATGAATCGGTTGGTATATATGAAGAGAATTTTACAAGGCATTCAAGGTATGCATCTGGATTTATCATCCAACCTAAAAGTAAAGTTGATCGCTTCTTCAGTGGATTAAAACCAAGTCTTCGAAGGGCATTATCTATAATAGACTTCAGTAACTATGAAGAAATTATGATTTGTGCTATCAAGGTAGAACTGAAATTTGGTGTTACATATCCATCTCATGGTTTTGACAAGAAACGAAGGATGGAGTTCAAGGAAAAATCTCAGAACAATGGTGAAAATAAGTTGAATGTTTCTTTATGCTCAAAGTGTAGAAAGAAGCATGGTGGAAATTGTCTAAAAGGTACTAGAAAATGTTTTAAGTGTGGAAAAGAAGGTTATAGAGTAGTTGAGTGTCTAAGTAATTGGAAAAAGGTAGGTAATGATTTGAATAGAGAAAAGATTACAGAGAACTCTCCACCAACACTTCAATGCTAAAATTGCAAGGAAATGGGGAATTATGCTAACCAATGCCCTAATCCAACAGTTAATGGTGATCGGGATCAACAACCACTTAAGGAAAAGGACAAAGGGAAGTCACATGTGATCCCTATTAGCAATGTTGAGTATGATAGCGATGTGGTGGAATGATTATGTTTTTATGTAAAGGGATTCATAAATAATGTTTTGGAATCTCATTTATAGTATTATTGAACATTGGAATATCTATGTAATGGTTTATTGTGGTTTTCGATAATTATATGGTATAGGTAACCATGAAAAGTGATTGAAATATTTTCAAAAAGTATATGTTATGTTCATAATGAATGGATAAGGATAAAATAATATGTTTGATAGTATTCATGAGCTCATGAATGATATAAGGATTAAGTGATATCATGGTTTGAGTATATATAATTTTTGGGATTTTGTTATGTGGAAAGAGTTAACTTTTAACTGGATTCATGTTTTCACTAAGGTTCAATGGGTATTCATTTTTCAAAATAATACATGATTAAGGTATTCACATGTTTGAAATGTGACCAACAAGATATATCTTATGATATATGGGTAATAATTGATGGTATTCACATGCTTGTTGTGTGACCTTTCAAGTAATCATTTTCTTTATATTATGAGCTTGGACTGAAGTATTTTGGATAATCCTAAAGATTGGAATGGATTATGTTGGAAATCAGATATTATTATTTTAGGATAGAACTTGTTTTTCGATATTATTTTTGGAATGTTATAACAGTATAGTTTTAGAAAAAAAAAAGACAACCCATAGGACGAGCGACAACCCGTCGCGTCAGACAAGGCTGTGGGAATCGAACCCACAACTGAAGTGTGATAGGACTTTATCACATACCACTGGCCTACAAAAAGTCCTTGGTTAGTATAAATTAGTTTTAATTTATTAAGTGGTATGATATATGAAGTATAAGTCCATTTTAGGAACCATATACGATTAATCTCACTATAGATGGACTTATGTATATTAAATAACTTTTGCTAACCTTTTGTTTGAGATAGATGGAATGACCTATAATTCTATCGCATAATCTGTTAACACTTCATGAATGAAAAATTCAACTTCATTTATTTAAGAGATGAAGTGGAAATTGTTCATGGAACGGCCAATGGTGAGATTGTACCAAAATCAAGAATGTATTTCTTCTAATTCCAATTTTTTCAAAGTTTAGGGATATGATCTTGAAAACTAAAAATGTTGTCATATTGCCCTAATATCTGATGAATCAGATGGTACATTAGATCATAAAAAATTTATGGATTTGTGATTGTTGTCTTTTTCATAGCCATGTTCTCTACCACTATCCATCATAACTTGATCATTATATTTCTCTTCTATATCCATATTTTCACCTATGTTCTCCTATGTGGAAACCCAGTGATTAGTTAATTTGGGTAACCGTTACATTTCATAATTTAGTTTTTAAAGTTATGTTTTGGTATTCCATTTTACGATATGGGTTTCTATGAAAGAAACTCTCAAGTAATAAACCATTTATAACCCCGATGAATTTCGAGGGAGAAATTCATTTTAAGGGGGGTAGAATGTAACACCCGGAGATTTTATAAGATATATTCTTTTTAATTTATTTCATATCTTTTTTTGTACGCTACACTAAAATTATCTTGTTCTATACACAACAAAAAAGGATTCTTTCACTACACACAACCCTGACTTGTCTTGCATTACATGCAGTCGCGACCTTCCTCAATAGCGTGTGTTGTACGCAATACCGGGTTTCACTAAACAACGATATATGGTTAGAATATTTTTATGAACCAGCCGTTATGAATATTATTAAATAAATTTTAAATTTTATAACATTATTATTCATCTTACACATTTTATAGAACATGGTATGAGAACAAAATAAATTTTTCAGGTAAAATAAGTATTTTTAAAAAAATGCGGTTTTGCCGCCTTTTGATGGCGCACCCATTTTAAATATAATTTTTGAAAAGTTTATAAGTTCAATTTTACAAAATAAACTTCTTCTTTTGAATCAGGATATAAAAATTCACATTGGATAGAGTTTTGATATTTTTCTGACAAAGTTCTTATTTTGATGAATAGTAAAAACAAGCTAAATTTTACTTTAAAACAAATTTTTTCATCGAGATAATTTATATGGTTAAAATATAAAAGTAAATTGTTATAAAGTATAAATAGAATATATTGTTACCATTTAATATAATTTATGTCATTAGCATTGATTTTACATTGAATTCATAGGTTAAATCAATTCAATCTTCTGCAATGTTTTAAAGAAAAACCATTTTTTTTACAACGTGATTAATATTAAATTTATTACTGAAAATTTTGTGTTTTGAATTTGGAAAAATGGATTCCTTATTTGGAATAAGTATGTCCAAATTATTTTAATAGGATAATTTTTATTTTTGGTCATTATGAATAGTAACTATATTAAATTTCATTTACCACAATTAAAGGTAAATTAGGAAATTAAGGGTAAAAATAATATTATAAAATTACCCTAACACCTGAAAAAATTATATTTGATGACTTAAAGTATACACATATCACATAAGGGTCGGAATAGATTAATTTTATGGACTTATGACCATGAAAATAATTTAATTATTATTAAAACCAAAGAAAGTGACAACATGTCACTCTCTTAAATATTATAAGTATAATAATTTTAATTTAGTGATAAACTTAATGAAACTTCTAACATGAATATTCTAAATAAATATAATAAAATTATCTAAATCATTTTAATTTATTTTGAATTTTTAGGGATTAAATAATTATCATTAAAGGTGACACAATAGTGATGTTGAAATTATTTTATTGAGTGAAATATCAAATAAATTGTTTTAAAAATATTAAAATAAATATTAGATGAGATATTTAATGTGATCCTCTAATTTAATAGATAAATATGACATTTTATTAGTCTATTAAATCTTTTAGTTTGAACATATCTTCTGTGAGGATTTTATTTAAATTCAAATAATTGAATAGTGTCAAAATTGACACTATTGTTATTTTATACAAATAACGTAATATAAAATTGTTTAAAATCACAAAAATATTTAAAAATTATAAATTAAAATTTATATGGTCTAAAATTTTATAAATTATCCAATTATTGACAATTAACAACACATAAGTAATTATTTATAACAATTTAAAATTTAGAATCTTATTACCACAAATATAATTAAATAGATTAAATAACGATAAATCAAGTTGATAATGTTTAAAATAAATTCCCAACGTGTCTAAATTTTATTGGTTGATTATATTACAACCCAATATAATCTAATATTCTGATTTTATTCATTTTAGAAGTTTTTATGTGGGGTTTGAATTTATTATAAATTAATATTTTTGAGGTTTCCAAAGGTGCCCCTCTCCTCCCTTATAAAAGGGCACTTCATCCCTCTTCTATTTACATGATTTTGAGAATTCAAACTCAACCAAAACCTGCCCATTTACCTTATAAACTTCCCTTTAAACATTATAGAGGTTATTGTCTCCTCAAAATACCAACTCTAGTTCCTTAAGAGGAATCTTAAAAGAGGTGCGTCGAAGAAGAGGTAATCTCTTCTACTGATTCTGTCAAGTTTCTTTATTCTTCTACATATTCTTAATTTATTGTTTCATAATAAAGTAATAACATAAGTATCACTAATATACTGATATTTTATTATAAATATGAAAAAACCCTATTTCACTTTCTATCCATCCTATGGAAAATGAAATCATCGCGCGTGCGTACGTACGGAATACCGTCTCCACGCCGTGGTGTAATCTATTTTTCCACCACCACCTTACTTGGATGGGTATAATGGTGTAAATAATAACTATATATAGTTATTATAAAATCATACTGATTTTGAGATATTATATCATCCAATTCAATTCAATTCAATAATTATGGGAACGATATCATCGCTCGTGTGTACGTACGGTTTACCGTCTCCACGACGCGATGAGATTCATTCTCTTTGTTAACCATTCAATAATGATTATAAAGTATATATAATGAATAATAATGAAATATATGACATGATAAAGCTACTGGATTTATGTATATATATATGTCATCTACTTACTTCCATTCAAGTCAATAAGGACAGGAAAACAGCGTTCATGCGTACGTACGACCTACCGTCTCCATGAACGGTGTATTTAATTTAATTTATCTATATATTATATATATATATACTGAATATATATGATATATAAATCATGATTTAAATTCTGGAATTAACTAAAACATGATATAATTAATAATAATATCAAGATCAACAAGTCCAAACACGTACGATAAATAAAACGATTTTACCCAAAATGTTGATTTAACATGGATTTTACAAAAGAACGGGTAATATAAATTCATAAGTGAACCACATATGATATCATAACAATTAATATGATTCTGTAATAAGTCAATGAAATTATTTAACTCATTATACAAGAGGTTTGGATACGTACAAAGGATATCGGACCTAAGGTAAGGGAAAACTTTTCCAATCTCGTTTTTATCTGATATTGTTTATTCGTAAGTATTTGGGGTTATTATTATCATCCAAGTCCATTTTTTATAAAAAAAAATAATGTATGTTTAAATTCATTTTTACCCATTTTTTAAATTTACCACATTTTATGAAAGTAATCTTACTTTTGTTTACCACACGAGGAACGTTTTGACTTTTCCAACAAAAGTACAAGGAGAATGTTTTTTTAACTTATATGGTGTGAATGGATTTTAATGGTTTCATAATACCTAATTTTCATTAAGCTTCCTCTACAATATTTCATGACTATTTTCAAAAAAAATACTTTTCTTTTAAAATTTCATGGCATTTTGTGAAAAGAAAATGATTTTGAATAATAAAGGATATTTTTTTCAAGAATTCATTTCAAGTGTTTTATCAAAACCATTTTCCATCTAAGATGAAATTATTTCATATGTGTATGTTTCAAGTATAATGTCTCTATGATTTACAAGGTTTAAATTTTTTTATGATGAAATGATATACATTTTTTTATATAGATTATGTTATGATGGAGTGATGTTTATGAAACCCATTTTATTCTTTGGGTTATGATGAATGATTTATGTTTATGTTGTGGCACACGTAAGAATGATTTCATTATGATATGGGTGGGACCCATATATCCCTCTAATGAATTGGGTAAACTTTTATATCTCATGAGATAGACATGACTGGAATGGTAAGTTAATCTGGTTCAGTGATACGGGACTGGAACAAGGAGTGAACTCGATTCAGAAGGGGACTTTGTCCACTAAGATGGTCTTGGAAGCAATGACTTGGCTACTATGGAAATCCTATCATGTGCTTAATGTTTTTCCACAATTAAATGTTTTATTCCCATTCTATTTTATCATGATTGTTGTTCCTTTATGACTTATTCCTTACGTACTGCCAATATTTATTTCACAACTCAAGATTTTGATGTGTAAACTTTATGTTCATGTTTTGAAGTTCAAATGTATATGGTTTGTTTTATTTTATCCATTCTTACCCTTACTGAGCATTTGATCTCACCATTTATATGTTTTCTTTTTCTCAAGATATAAATAAAGGTTTTTGGTAAGAAAAAAAAGGGAATATCTTTATGGGAGATGATGAAGATATTTCACCAAGATTAGAAGATTATATTCCGAGTTTCCAAAGACACTAAACTATTTCAGTCCTCTGGTGTCTATTTTTGTTATGTATTAAGTATTCTTATAAAGTAATGTTATGTCCATGTATGTCAAGATTGTGTCTCTACAGTTGGTATCAGAGGAAAGGTTTAGTTAACCTTTGGAAACTAGGATGCGAAAACTTTAGTTAAATCACTAGAGATGTTTCTAAGGTATGTCTAAGGATGTCCCTAAGGATAAGTATAAGTATAGGTTATAGTCCTAGAATTACAGTAACGATCTTAGAATTAAACCTAATATGTTATATATTGAAAGTAATCCCCCTTTATTATGCCGTTTTCCTAGCATGATTTTTGCCTCTCACACTGTTCTTTTTGGGTTTTAGACGATGGATAGAACCTGAAGGAACCATGTTGATCAATGTACTAGAAAATTAAATGATTTTCCTCCTGAACAAACCATTTTTATGGTATATGGAGTAAAAAATATTATTGCTATACATACACAAGCTTTGAATCATTCTGTACTTCCGAATGATCAGAGAAGGTAACAATATTCTATTGAGTCCTTCATGAGGTAATGTCTATCTTCTTTTTGTGGGTCTTCTGATCCACTTGTTGCTGAACAATAGATCAATACCATTGAAAAGATATTTGACATACTTTTCTGTTCATAACATGAAAAAGTCATTCTGGATGTTTACCGTTTAGAAGGTGAAGCAGACTAGTGGTGGACTCTAATTAAGAATACAAGGCCCCAAGATTAAATTGAATCAATGGAATGGGATGAGTTCAAGAAATTGTTTTTCAATAATTACTTCCCTCATATTCTTCGAACAAATATGGAAATAGAGTTCCTTTAGATAAAGTAAAAGGATGATGAATCTATTGGTATATACGAAGCAAATTTTACAAGGCTTCCAAGGTATGCATCTGGATTTATCATCCAACCTGAAAGTAAAGTTGATCAATTCTTCAGTGGCTTAAAACCAAGTCTTCGAAGGGAATTATCTATAAGAGACTTCAGTACCTATGAAGTAATTATGCGTTGTTCTATCATGGTAGAACTGGAAGTTTGTGTTACATATCCATCTCATGGTTTTGACTAGAAACGAAAGATGGAGGTCAAGGAAAAATCTCAGAACAATGGTGAAAAGAAGTTGAATGTTTCTTTATGCTCAATGTGTGGAAAGAAGCATGGTGTAAATTGTCTAAAAGGTAATAGAAAATGTTTTAAGTGTGGAAGAGAAGTTCATCGAGCTATTGAGTGTCGAAGTAATGGGAAAAAGGTAGATAATGATTTGAATAGAGAAAATATTATAGAGAATGCTCCACCAAAACTTCAATGCTAAAATTTCAAGGAAATGATGCATTATGCTAACCAATTCCCTAATCCAAGGGTTAATGATGATCGACATCAACAAACTCTTAAGTAAAAGGACGAAGGGAAGTCATATGTGATCACTATTAGCAATGTTGAGTATGACAACGATGTAGTGTAATGATTATGTGTTTATGTAAAGGGATTCCAAAATAATGTTGTGGAATCTCATTTATAGTATTGTGGAACATTAGAATATCTATTTAATGGTTATTTGTGGTTTTTGATAATTATATGGTACAGGTAACCATGAAAAGTGATTGAAATATTTTTGTAAAGTAGATGATATGCGCATAATGAATAGATAAGGAGAAAATAATATTTTTGATATTATTTATGATCTCATGATTGATATAAGGACTAAGTGATATCATGGTTTGAGTATATATAATTTTTGGGATTCTGTTATCTGGAAAGAGTTAAATTTTAACTACATTCATGTTTTCACTAAGGTTAAATGGGTATTAATTTTTCAAAAGAATACATGATTAAGGTATTCACATGTTTGGAATGTGACCAACAAGATATATCTTATGATATATGGGGGATAAATGATGGTATTCACAAGCCTGTTATGTGACCTTTCAAGTAATCGTTTTCTTTATACTTTAAGCATGGACTGAAGTATTTTGGATAAGAGTAAAGATTGGAATGGATTATGTTAGACATTATATTGTATTATTTAAGGATAGAACTTGTTTTTTGATATTATTTCCGGAATGTTATAATAGTATAGTTTTAGAAAAAAAGACAACCCATAGGACGAGCGACAACCCGTCACGTCGGACAAGGTTGTGGGAATCGAACCCACAAATGAAGTACGACAGGCCTTTATCACATACCAATGGCCTACAGAAAGTCCCTGGTTAGTATAAATTATTTTTAATTTATTAAGTGGTATGATATATGAAGTATAAGTCCATTTTAGTAACCATATACAATTAATCTCACTATAGATGGACTTATGTATATTTAATAAATTTTGATAACCTTTTGTTTGAGATAGATGGAATGAACATTCATTATATTGAATAATCTACTAACACTCCCCGAATGAAAAAATCAACTTCATTTCTTTAATAGATGAAGTGGAAATTGTTCAAGGAATGACCAATGGTGAGATTGTACCAAAATCAAGAAAGTATTTCTTCTAATTCCCATTTTTTCAAACTTTAGGTAAATGATCTTGAAAACCAAAAATGATGTCCTATTGCTCTCATATCTAATGAATCAGATGGTATATTGGATCATATCAAATTTATGGCTTTGTGATTGTTGGATTTTTCATAGTCATGTTCTCTACCACTCTCCATCAGAACATGATGGTTAGATTTCTCTTCCATATCCATATTTTCACTTATGTTCTCCTATGTGGAAACTCAGTGATTAGTTAATTTGGGTAACCGTTACGTTTCATAATTTAGTATTTAAAGTTATTTTTTGGTATTATTTTTTACGATATGGGTTTCTATGAAAGAAACTCTCAAGTAATAAACCATTTATAACCCCGACGAATTTCGAGGGTGAAATTCATTTTAAGGGGGGTAGAATGTAACACCCTGAGATTTTATAAGATATATTCTTTCTAATTTATTTCATATCTTTTTTTTATGATAAAACAAAATTATATTGTGCTATATGCAACAAAAAAGGATTCGTGTGCTACACACAACCCTGAATTGGATTTCATTACACACAATCGCGACCTTCCTCGATAGCGTGTGTTGTACGCAATAATAGGTTTCACTAAACAATGATATATGGTTATAATATTATTATGAACTAGAAGTTATGAATAGTATTAACTACATTATAAATTTTATAACATTATTATTCATCTTACACATTTTCTAGAACATGGTATGAGAACAAAATAAATGTTTCTGGTAAAATAAGTATTTTACAAAAAATGCAGTTTTCCCGCCTTTTGATGGTGTACCCATTTTAAATATAATTTTTGACAAGTTTACAAGTTCAATTTTACAAAATATACTTCTTATTTTGAATAATTATATAAAAATTCACATTGGATATAGTTTTATATTTTTCTGACAAAGTTCTTATTTTGATAAACAGTAAAAACACGCTAAATTTTAATTAAAAACAAATTTTTTCATCGAGATAACTTATATGCTTAAAATATAATATTAAATTGTTTAAAATTATAAATAGAATATATTTTTACCATTTAATATAATTTATGTCAGTAGCATTGATTTTACATTGAATTCATAGGTTAAATCAATTCAATCTTTTGCATTGTTTTAAAGAAAAACCATTTTTTGACAACGGGGTTAATTTTAAATTAATTACTGCAACTTATATGTTTTTAATTTGGAAAAATTGATTCCATATTTGGATTCAGTAGGTACAAATTATGTTAATAGGCTACTTTTTATTTTTTGGCCTTATGAATAGTAACTATGGTAAATTTTATTTACCACAGTTAAAGGTAAATTAGGTAATTACGGGTAAAAATAATATTATAAAATTACCCTAACACCTAAAAAAATTCTATCGGATGACTAAAAGTCTACCCATATCATATAAGGGTCTGAATAGATTAATTTTATGGACTTTTGACCACAAAAATAATTTAATTATTATTAAAACCAAAGAAAGTGACAACATGTCACTCTCTTAAATCATATAAGTATAATAATTTTAATTTAGTGATAAACTTAATGAAACTTAAAAAATTAATATTATAAAGAAATATAATATAATTATCTACATCATTTAAATTTATTTATAATTTTTTGGGATTAAATAACTATCATTTAGGGTGACACAATAGTGATGTTGAAGTTATTTTATTGATTGAAATATCAAATAAATGGTTTTAAAAATATTAAAATAAATATTATATGAACTTTTTAATGTTCTAAACTAATTTTATAGATATATATTACATGTTATTAATATATTAATGCTTTTATTTTGAACATATCTTCTATGGGGATTTTATTTAAATTCAAATAAATTAATAGTGTTAAAATTGACACTATTGTTATTTTATACAAATAACATAATATAAAATTGTTACAAAATTACAAAAAAAATTAAAATTTATAAATTAAAATTTATATGGTCTAAAATTGCATAAATTAACAAATTATGGACAATTCAAAACACATAAGTAATTATTTATAACAATTTAATATATACAATCTTACTACCACAAATATAATTAAATAGATAAAATAAGGATAAATCAAGTTGATAATGTTTAAAATAAATTCCCAACCAGTCTAAATTTTATTGTTTGATTATATTACAACCCTATCTCATCTAATCATCTTATTTGAGTCATTTTGGAAGTTTTTATGTGGGGTTTGAATTTATTATATATTAATATTCTTGAGGTTTCCAAAGGTGCCCCTCTCCTCCCTTATAAAAGGACACCTCCTCCCTCTTCGGTTTACATAATTTTGAGCCTTCAAGCTCGGAAAACCCCTGACCATTTCCCTTATAAACTTCCCTTGAAACATAATAGAGGTTATGGTCTCCTCAAAAGACCAACTCTAGTGCCTTAAGAGGAAACTTAAAAGAGGTGCGTCGAAGAAGAGGTAATCTCATCTACCGATTATTTCAAGTTTCTTTCTTCTTATACTTCTTCTTCATTTGTTGTTTCATAATAAAGTAAAATAATAAGTATCACTCATATACTAATATGTTATTATAAATATGAAACAACCATATTTCACCTTCTATCCATCCTACAGAAAATGAAATCATTGTGCGTGTATACGTACGGAATATTGTCTCCATGACGTGGTGTAATCTGTTTTTCCACCACCACCTTAATTGGATTGGTATAATGGTGTAAAGAATAACTATATATAGTTATTATAACATCATACTGATTCTGATATATTATATCATCCACTCCAATTCAATTCAATAATTATGGGAATGATATCATCGCTCGTACGTACGTACGGATTAACATCTCCACGACACGATGAGATTCATTATCCATATTAACCATTCAAAAATGATTATAAAGTATATATAATGAATAATAATGAAATATATGAAATTATAAAGCTACTGGATTTATTTATATATATTTCATCTACTTACTTCCATTCAACTCAATAAGGAAAGGAAAATAGCGTTTATGCTTACGTACGGCCTACCGTCTCCATGAATGTTGTATTTCATTTCATTTATCTATATATTATATATATATACTGAATATATATGATATAAAAATCATGATTTACATTCTTGAAGTAATTAAATCATGATATAAGTAATAATAATATCAAGATCAACAAGTCCAAACACGTACAATAAATAAAACGATTTTACCCAAAATGCTGCTTTAACATGGAATTTATAAAAGAACGGGTAATATAAAGTCATAAGTGAACCGTATATGATATCATAACAATGAATATGATTCTATAATAAGTCAATGGAATTATTTAACTCATTATACAGGAGGTTAAGATATATACAAATCATATTGGACCTAAGGTAAGGGATAACTTTTCTAATCTTGTTTTTATCCAAGATTGTTTATTTGTAATTATTTCGTGTTATTGTTATCATCCCTGCCCATGTTTTGTAAAAATGTTTTCATGTATTTTTAAAGTCTTTTTTACCCATTTTTTAAATTTACCACATGTTATGAAAGGAATATTACTTTTTTTTACCACACGAGGAACTCTTTGACATTTCTAACAAAAGTACTAGAAGAATGTTTTTTTAACTTATATGGCGTGAATGGATTTTGATGGTTTAATAATGCCTAATTTTCATGAAGCTTTATCTACAAGATATCATGACTATTTGCGACAAAATCCTTTTCTTTTAAAATTTCATGTCATTTTGTGAAAATAAAATTATTTTGAATAATAAAGTATATTTTTATCAAGAATTCGTTTCAAGTGTTTTATCAAAACTATTTTCCATCTAAGATGACATTATTTAATATGTGTATGTTTCAAGTATAATGTCTCTATGATTTACATGGTTTAACTTTTCTTATGATTAATTGAAATCCATTTGTTTTATATGGATTATTTTATGATGGAATGATGTTTATGAAACCCATTTTATTCTTTGGGTTATGATGAATGATTTATGTTTATGTTGTGGCACACGTAAGAATGATTTCATTATGAGATGGGTGGGACCTATATCTCCCTCCAATGCATTGGGTAAGGATTTATATCTCATGAGATAGACATGTCTAGAATTGTAAGTTAATCTGGTTCAATGATACAGGACTAGATCGAGAAGTGAACTCGATTCAGAAAGGGACTTTGTCCACTAAGATGGTCTTGGAAGCAATGCCTTGGCTACTATTGAAATCCTATCATGTGCTTAATGGTTTGACATAATTAAATGTTTTAATCCCTTGATATTTTATCATGATTTATGTTCTTTTATGACCTATGCCTTACGTACTGCCAAGATTTATTTCACAGCTCAGGATTTTGATGTGTAAACTTTATGTTCATGTTTTGAAGTTCAAATGTATATGGTTGGTTTTATTTTCTCCATGCTTACCCTTAATTAGAATTTGATCTCACCCTTTATATGTTTTCTTTTCCCCAGGATATAAATATAGGTTTTAGGTAAGAAAAAATGGAAGATCTTTATGGGAGATGTTGAAGATCTTTCACCAAGAGTAGAAGATTATATTCTGAGTTTCCAAAGACACTAATCTATTTCGGTCCTTTGGTGTATGATTTTGTTATGTATTAGGTATTCCGATAAAGTAATGTAATGTCCATGTATGTCAAGATTTGGTCTCTACACAACCATCATGTCTTCAAACTATTCTTCCCACTTCCGTATCTAAGGTTTTCATAATGGAGCTCCCTGGTCTCAGAAGTCGCACCTCCTGATCATCCAGTAACAACTACCTATCCGACACTGAAATCCTCCCTCAGGTTCCCTTAAAATTTGAGTCTCTAATCCACTACTTCACTAAATTTCTTCATCCTGAATATATTCACCTAAAACTCAATCTCACATTTAAGTCCATCTGAAAACATTTTTCCGTAGCTTCCCCATATCCTAATATTTTCGGAGAAAAGCATTGCAGATCTGTGTAGCATCCATCATATTCCATCACCATCATGCTCCCCTATTCCAAATTCATGAACTCATCAATATTCTCTTATCCTATAATATTTGGATAAAAGTGTTTCATAAACCTCTCTAATAATTCCTTCCACAAAATACCTTCAAGCTATCTAGTTCACACATGAATGTCCCATGAGCACTTCGTTGATCCTCATAGAATATAAGCATCCAACTGGACCCTCATCTCAGTTAGAGTCTCCAAATGGTCAAGTATTGTCTCTATGGACACAACCAAGAATCCATCTCTCTCAGGGCCACCCTCTCCAGTAAAATTCGAAGGGTTCTACAAATAAAACTCCCTTGTCAACTCAAATATATTTTTCACAGCTTTACCTGGGTCTATTTCCATGAATTTCATGAATCGAGTCGTGTTATTTCAAAAATTCCCCCCTTCATCTTCCAATGGCATGATTAGTTACTTATGTTCCCTAATTGGAAAATCATTTCGAGTCACTCCCCCCAGTTTTCCCCTCAATAAGCTTTGTGTAGGAATACTCTCTATAATTCCAAAAATGCATATCAGGTCTCAAAACACAACCTCATAACATTTACATAAGAGGAATAAATACGTAAATTCTTTTTCCTCCACCTCACCACATGGTCAAAACTAAGGATATATCACTACCTTTAACCGTCCTACTCTTAGTTTTTTGTTAACAAGGTAAACACACTATCTAAATAAATTTTCTCATTTATACACCCAATTATTATCGTTTTTCATTATCTTAAAATCCTACTCAATTCATGTCCGGCACCATTTTTCCTTTTAATCTAACTAAAAGGAAAACATTTCAAGTTTAAAAACTTAACCATAACCCATTTTCCAATGTTTTCCTAAAATGATGCAGGTCATAATAACCCTGAGTACCTATAATGATGCATGAAAACACAACTCTCGTGCTATTCTGGGCCACAAATAAATACTCAAAAATTCCCAGAAACAATAATCACATCAAGCCACAAGTGCATACCCAAGGTGAAATAATATTCAAATGTAACAAAAAATATAAATTAAAACAATCCCACCATTAGTACTTTGGTTTTCCCAATACATGGGTTTGATACTCCCATGCACGAGCTCATTTTCAAGCCTCTAATATTCCTAGTTTTCTATCTACCATTACCAAAACATTAAGAAAAAAATAAGAATAAATAAACCTAGAAATTTGATGCCACTTTTTAACATCCCGACCTGGGTTCCACATGATAGTGTCTTGAGTTAGTTCACCACATGACCTCATGCATTCCTCCTCAAACTCTAGAGGCTTATAACTAGTAGTGGTGGTCTATAAATTTATTCATGAGGAGACTATACCTTTATTTATTAGATTAAAACACCAGCAGAAATATATATATAACCATAAAAATACTAATGTCATAATATAACCAAACAGGAAAACAATACTCAACAAGAAGTTAAATAATTATATTCCAATATAAGTGTCAAGTGTATAAAATGAAACTGAAAAAAAACACACTATGACTCCCCAAGTGGGTTTTGAACTATATCTAGTTACCTCTTCCAAGATCCATCCCCAATAAACCACCTATCCTATGTTATTTACTTTTATCCATTACTTAAACAATATAATCTATTTGGTTACCCATCAAGAATCCTGAAGTGGGTGGGATTACAACTCATTAGGTCACCACCAATGATGTCTAAAACAATTCCAATCAAAATATAGTGTATGAAGTTCTATAAGAAAAGTGCAATTTATAAATAACCAGTTATTACATTATCATTTATTCTTATCAAACTACATTAACTCAAGTGTTCCCAAGGATAATCCTACCTCAATACTAACTTTATCTCATACTAGAGCCCAAATTTTTCCCTCGGTAATACCATATTTTAATACTTACTTCTTTTCAAATCTCAAATTATTCAAGGTTCTATGATATCTTCTTACCGGATTAGACTCATGATGAAGTCAAATATTCTCATGTGAGGCCATAAATTGGAGTACCATTATTTCCCTCCTTTAATTTCAAATTTATAATCCACATTTCCCGAGTTACCAATAACACTAAGGTTAGTAAGATGACCATTTTACAAAGCTTAATCCACAATAGAATGACCATGTTCACATTCTCTTTACTCATAAGTATAATGACTATGTTACTATTTATACTTCTCAAGTTATAATGACCATGTTTCAATTATCTTTATTCATAAGTATGATGACCATGTTTCCATTTGTACTTATCAACTTAGAATGACCATCTTCCCATTATTTATCATATTATTAATTTACTAATTAATTATCCACACCAATCCCATTACTAATTCAATAATTTGTTAAACACATCTATTCCATTAGTTAACCCAATAATTAACTAAGTGATTTAAACAATTAATTAATTCATCAATTAATTAATCAATATCACAATTAATATTCCATAATTGATTTTATAGAATTAGTTATCTCATTAAAATCTAAACATTCCATAATTAATCCCACAATTAATTTTCTATATCATATTATCATATTCACATAATTAATCCACAATTAATTATCTCAACATAGCCATTTAAAAATCTCACAATTAAACCCCAATATTAATTATATAGATTAAAATCCCTACCTATTATAATCAATTTACAAAAATTAACTATCTAATAGGGAAGCCCCTTATTGTCCTAATTAATTTCCCAATTAATCACTTATATCAACAATGCTTTGATAACTCAATTGGATAATCTAATAAACCCAATTCAAGAAAAAATATTGCTAAAGGATGCTAGAAATTATACAATCTTGTGTATACATATCAAATCCCAGACTATGGGAATTAGATTTAGACCACCTACCTTGATTAATTGACGAATGTTTTCTCAATGGAAATTCCCAAAATCTGAGCAGCACAATGATGTTGATAAGAGTTTCAAATCTAAATCGCTAAACAAAAATCAAGATCTAATACATCAAGATATAATAAATCTAGATCTAAATCCAAAATACTAGATCTAGATCTCATAACATAGGTTTAGATCCACATAAATAGAGTATATATTCCATGTAAATATCAAGGAATTGTAGAAAAAAGAGTGGGAGAAGCATCAGGATAAAATCCACTTACTGGGAGAAGGGAGGACTTCAATTCGGGATTTCAGTCTCGAAGAAAAGTGTTCATAAGGCCTTGGAATCCCTCCTAGTTGATGGGAGAACATTTCTTTACCATTAGGAAAGTAAAATCCCAATTTAGGTCCACATAGAAGGTGAAAAAAGTCATTAAAAGTTGAAAATGAATGAGATCTACAATTTTAGAATCTCACTGTCAACTCTCGCATGGTTTAGTCGCACAGTTAGACAAATCGGGTGATAACTATGTATTAGTCACTACATTAAGGGGGAACTTTTCACAGCTACATCACATAGCCTATCAAGCTATGCTTTAACAATGTTGAATCTAATACCTCAAAAGACCATAGATCTCATGGTTTCTCCAATGTTTCCGCATGGTTTGTTCAAACCATGCACCAACCCTACACAGTCCCTTTTTCTCCAAAATTATCTTAGAATCCTCGCAAACGAACCTCAAGTCACAACTCCAATCAGAGGTACTTAAGTAAAAATAAAAAGTACATGAAATCACACCTGAGATAACTCCAGAAAAGGTCAGGATCTTTCAATAATAATTATTTATTTATATAATATTAAAATATTAATTTTATTGATATTATGATTATTGTAAATGATTATTGATTATATAGTAAATTTTTAATAATAAAATTATTATTCACAACTATATTTTATAGATTAATATTTTAATTAATATTTATTTTTATTTATTTTATTAATGGATTTATTAGTTTCATTAATAATTGTATTATTTACATCATTATTTATATTTATTGTTTCAATTATTGTTAGTATTTAACAACATAATTAGTATTCATTATCATTATAATTAATAACTTTTAATAATAACAACATAATTAATAATTCTTCATAGTAATGTAAATAATTAATAAGAATTATGCCCATTAATTTTTTAAAGTGTAAATGTTATGTTTTTAAATAATAAAAGTTATGTCATGTAAATTAGAATTTTTATTTATGAAGTTCTTTATATTTTAAATTATTTTTTATATTTTTAGTTAGTGTGTCAAATTTCATTTAGATTGTATTTATACTTTATAATTTCTATGTTTTCACCTACTTGAATAATAATAATGTTTAAATTTG
This sequence comes from Viscum album, assembly GCA_963277665.1. NCBI lineage: Eukaryota > Viridiplantae > Streptophyta > Magnoliopsida > Santalales > Viscaceae > Viscum > Viscum album. The sequence continues at coordinate 1,248,303,555 of OY728147.1, forward strand.
GTGATAATTAAATCCTATAAATTATAAAGTGTAAAAACAATTTAAATGAAATTTGAGACATTGAAAAAAATATATAAAAATAATTGAAAATAATAACAATATCACAAAAAAATATTTAGAAATAATTTTACTGGAATAAAATGTTATTATTTCAAAACATAGCTTTTGTACGTATAATTTTTTTTGGCATTCTATTTATTTTTAATTATTCATAATTTTTATGGTCAATGGTTTACATTTTATTTAGATGTTATTTATAATATATTAATATGCACATAAAATTATTGATGAATAAATATTTTGTTTTTAATCAATAATGTTTATGACATGTAAATTAATTTTGGTTTATTATATTTATGAAATAATATTTATTTTCAACTATTTTTTATGTGTTTTGTCTATGTTTTATTTTTTATTTAGATTGTATTTATATTTTATTTTTATAAGATTATAATGTTACCTAAATGAAATTTAATAAGTCTTTCTATGTTTCAATTAGTCAAATTTGGAAGATTATAAGATATAAAAACTATGTAAAACCTAATTGGAATATAAAAAAAATACACTAAATATATAAAAATAGTTTCAAATAAGGATAATTTCATAAATATACGAAACAAAAAAATTATATAATAGAAAAATTAATGATTGAAAACATAACATTTGACCATTAATAAAATAATTAATTATCAACTATTAATATAATAATATCAGTATTATTACATACTAGTAATTAAATAACTGATAAATATTTATTATATCATTAAATATTTATGATAATTACAATAATAGTGTAATTAATTATTTGGTTCTTAATAATAATAATGTGCATAAATATTTTAAAGTGTAAATTTTATGTCTTTAATCAATAATGTGTGTGTCATTTAAATTAATTTTTTATTATATTTACTAAATAATTTTTATTTTTCAATTTTTTTATATTTTTAGCCTCATTTTTTCTTTTTCTAATATTGTATTTATAATTTATATTTTATACCATATCAAAGTGACCAACATTAAATATAATAATTATCGTTATGCTTCAAATAGGATACATTTTATGCTAAAAATTCTAAATTATAAAAGAAACATAAATAAAATATAAAATTTTATCTAAATGTATAAAAAATACATGAAAATAATAATATTTTCATTACAATAAAAGGGAGAAACTAATATTTGTGATATAAAACATTATGGTTTCACAACATAACATTTAACAATTAAAATAATTAATAAACTTTAAATGCCTAAAATATATATTATAATTGGCCTCTAGATGAAATGTAAGACATGATATTAGAACATATAAAATAATTTAAAATAAAAATAATTTCCTAAAAATAATTAATATATATTTTTATGTAGTAATAATAACATATGACTTAATAATAATAATGATATAAATTAATTCATTAATTTAAAAAATAATATTTTATTTTTATTAATGATAATAATTATTATTATTAATTAATTCATTATTTTTATTGAATTCATAATTATTGATATTATATTAATAATTTATAATATTTTATAATAATATGGTTGTTTACATCATTAGTAATAATCAAGTTACATTACATCATTAATATTATTATTATTATTATTATTATTCATAAAAAATAACATTGTAATTAGAATAATGAATTTAATAAAATATTATCATCATTACATTGTTACCACTACTTTCTTATCATGACTTTTTTATCATGAATTTATTATCTTTTAATAATTATCACCACTTTATTGATAATAATATCATGGAAAATTAATTTTTTAATAATTTTTATACCTTTATTCCCATTTATTTTTGGATCCTAGAGCATATGGGTCATTACTTCATTACTAATAATATTATTATCATAACTTAATTATCATAAACTTATTATCATGAATTTATTATAATGACTTTATTATGAGGACTTTATTATTACCATGACATTATTATATTGACTTTATTATTCATGGTCAAGTCCCAATATGTGTATATTTAATTTTCTATCTGTGTTCATATGTAACTATAATTAATTAATTATAGCATTACTATTATTATTCATAAATATAACAATCTAAAGAGAATTTACATGATGTAAAAAAATGTTATTTGATAATATTATCTTTAATTATTATCATTATTATTGATTATTATAATCTTTTAATAATTGAATTTTTTTAAATTATATTATATTTAATTTTTTGAAATATAGGGGTCAAAACCACTATATTGAAACAAAAACTCAAGTGAAGGGAATGGAGTCAGACAAAACAAACTTCTCTCATCAATTATATAAATTTACAGACCTATATTTTTAATAATTTCATCCTGATAATCAAGGATTTCATTGCACAGAGCATCCCAATTAATTTTATCATGATACAATCCTTAACCTGTTCGATAAAAAACTCTCCTCTATATTTTCTCACATTAACAAATCCCATCTGGGTCCTTTACTTCAATTCCCACAATAACTTTCTAAACCACCCCCCTTTTAGATAGGTCATCAACCTCACTGCCAATTCACCTCTCTCTGAGGGTCTGGATATAACCAACTTGAACTTTTTCTTCTCTATATATCTTTACTTGCAAATTAGCATAATTTCTAGCCTACCCAACATCATTCATACTAATTTAATGCTCTTAATTTATCAATCCCAACACTCCAAAGTGGTTGGGTGTAGTTACCTATTCCATACTTAAGACTTCATGTGATGCTTTTAAATTTGGAGTGACCAACTATTCACCTTCCAAAACACCAAAATTATATGAAATAGACTTCACGGGATGTCTATATTCATCCATTATGCAATCATTTTAATAATAATCCAATGGAGATGATTAAATTTTCTGATAAATTTGAGACTCCTTTGAGATAAATTTTCCACCTCATTAATGCAAAGAGAAGTCTAACTTTATTTATTTTCATTAATAGAGGATAATCAATATCTATTTTACCTTTTCTATTTATAGGAGACTTAATTTTATTTTCTTTATCTAGATAATAATCATAATTAAATAGATATTCATTCTAAAAATTAGAATCCCCCAACAATTCTTTATCTGGAGCTTCATAGCCTATAACAACGATATCATGAAAGGAGACTTCAACATTAGCAGTTTATTTAATTTTTGTAGGGGACGGAAAATTGGAATCCTGTTGAACCTCCATAATTTTGCCACTTAATCCAAGATATAGAATATGAAACATAGAGGGGGATTCCTTCTTTGATAATAAGTAAAAACCAGTATATAGATCACCTTATGTAGAGATTCGGATGCATGATGGATATACCCTATTCGAGTGATCCTATCAGTAGAAAGACTAGAATCAGATGAAGGATCTCCCAAGAATATAGCCCCAAAATAAACATCAGCACCAGTATGTTTTCCTAGAAATGTAATCCCAACCCCATAACCAAGTCCATTCCCCTCTAGTATTTAATGAGGGGATTAAGCCCTTTATAAATTTCTCCATATCCACATTTTTAGAACTAGGATTGAGAATAGTTTGTTTTTGACTCTTTTATTTTTTTAAGAAAATACTCTCATCATTACCTCTAATAGAATAAATAGAGAAAATAGTATAAATTTTAAAATTTAGATTATCATGTCCAATAAATTTAAAATACATAAAAAACAAAGGGATTTTATTCATACTCAATCCTCTTATCAAATTAATATTCATTAGTTGAGAGGATAAATTTATCAACTAGAATATAATTCAAGTAAACTTCATCTAATAATTGATTGAAGTTACCAAGACCTAACAAACTCTGTTTCCTCATCTATTTTTATAGGGACTCCAACGGGCAATACAATGTCGCATAAAATAATTGGGTTCCAAATTATTCATTTTAATTTGTGTACCTTGACCCATGTTTGAATAGAGGAGTTACAGACCACTGATTGGATGAATTTCCAATCCCACTCCCAAATGTGAAGAATACCTTGCTTAAAGGATATATATCCAAAACCTTATACTCTCATTCTTAATTATTAAAAGATGTAAATAATGTTAAATAAACCATTAATCAAAGAGATGAATTTGCAATTTTCAAAACCCCTAAATTTATGAGAGGCACACCACCAGGTCACTTATTCCCCAATTTTTGGAACACCAATGTAAGATAATTCAAGAAATTGGGAAGTGATTACTTATCTCCAATCATACTAAGATACCATCTGGTTCTACCTTTACATGATAAATATTTCCCTTTCGATGGAGACCACCAATGACAGAATCCTTGAAGATTGAGAATGTATGATGAATTCTATTTTTAGATATTTAAGAATATGTAGTAGTCTCACTACAGACAATATTTTGGATCTCCTAACCAGTAGCTATGAACTTATGGATTTTAAAGAACCCATGGGAAAGGAAAACATCAACCAGGGAAGGAATATAGAGAAATTATCAACTAAAACACATCACCCTTAATTCATTAAAATATTTTTATAAAAATAATTAATTACATTATTGATTATTATTATATTATTTAATTAGATTATTAAATGATACTAATTTTGGAAAATATCAAATTAATTATATTATTAATTACTAATAATTAAATTACTAAATTATTATTATTTATTAATAATGTTTTATGATTAATTAATTATTATCATTGGAGAATTAATTATAGAATCAGTAATCATTATTATGACTTCATTAGTTAATATTTATTACCTTATTAAATAATTATTAAATATTAAAAATATGTTATCCTTAATAATTTATTATCACAAATATGTTATTATAAATAATATAGTATTAATTAAATGATGGAAAATTGGTGTATGAATTCAACTTCGAAAATTTGAAAAAAAATTCAAGGATCGCACCCTTATAAAATGGGAGTTTAGGTATATTTTTATTTAAAATTTTAAGAATACTTATATTAATGCTGTAATGAATATAAAAATAGTTAAATTTTATTAAATTATATATGTGTCTATATAAATGTAAAAAAATAAAAAATATAAAACATAAATATAAAAACATATATATTTAAAATTATATAATGTATTTTTTTGGTTCAAGAAAAGGTGTAAAGGTCTTTTAAACCTTTACCCCTAGTTTTTTGGGGAATGTCATTAACTCAAAAAAAAATCTTCGGCTTATTCAAAAAATGACCAAAGGTGTTTGAGTTGTTAAGGCCTTTCTGTATTTTTTTCAAAAACTAATTAACCTGGTATTATTTTTCTAATTTATTTTATTTAAAAACTTATATACACCCATATATTTTATTCAAGTGTGTGACACATACCCTCCTTAAATACCCTTTCTTTTTCAATTATTCATTATTTAAAAGGTTTCCCATGGAAAATGTGATATATTGTTTATTATTGGTTCTAATTTATGGATGTAGAAAAAAGGTTTTTTCTTATGATGGAGTGGGAGGTGAGATGACATTATTTTAAATTATTTTACATGTTCCATGTGATTGTTTTGTTTCTCACCTCTATTTATGGATATTCTAATATTATATGGAGGTAAGTTTTGTAAATCCTATAGCATATATTTTTCTCTGCCTAGGGGGTTATTTCTTAAGAAAGTTGAGTTCTCTTGAGATAGATTGTGAAGCCTATAAATATTGAGTTCTCTTGGGATAGGTTATAGCATGACCAGTTTTGTGGGACTATCAATTTGTTGACGGTTTCTTTTAAGCCGAACTAGAGTCTATTTTTCCAATTCATATTAGGTTAATTAAGTCTTGAGGAGTATCCTAGGATTCTTACATACTTTTTAGGATAATTTATGGAATCTTTTTATGTGTCTTGTCTCTATTCACATACATTTGATATGTTTCATGGAACTATTTTATTTTGTCATTTATTTTTTCATGATCGATTTATATTTTAGTTCATCTATGTGTTGATATATCATTTTACTTATGGTTTTAGTTTTATTTATAATTTATTTATAAAACTATTTGGGAGTAGTGATTTAAAAAACTAATTATCATATATTTTATAGAAAATGGTGTTTGGGAAACATTTTTACGAAAGTGGGAAAATATGATTCATAACTATTTTAATTAATTTAATAAAAAACCCATTTTTATTTATTTGAATGTGTTTTGATAAAAACAATTGGTCCCACCATCCATATAAATAATTGGGTAATTTTATAAAATTTATTGTGGAATGATGTTTAGTTTTATCTCCCTTTCATGTGAAAATATATTTTATAATTATATTTAAAACTAGAATTATTTTGAAATGAATTTTTAAATGAAATGGAATAAACTCATTGGTCAAATCTTACCATACATGTTTAACTCAAACTTGTATACACCATTTCATTTATGAAGCTATCATTTTTTCTTTCATGTTCCCATTTTTCAATATATTTTGATTTTGTATATGATATCTAATGATAAAGGATTTGGGATATGATGAGTGGATGTGGGTCACGAGTAGATGGTTAGTAAGGTCTTATGAATGGTTTTATTTTCCTTTGGTATCATTATGTATCAGTATTTAGAACCATAATTCCTTCAGAAGGTTCATCCTAATATTTCCATATTCTTTTCATTTTATGCATTGATTTTTCTATGATTTATTATTATAATTTATTTATTTTTTATTTAATTGTTTTATCTTCTTTTATTAAATTTTTTTATTTTTATCCACAATCATATGATATACGAACCGGTCTAAACAAATTTTTAGGAGGGATCTATTATGCGTTTTTCTTTATTTATAAGGTGGAATCATTCCTAGGTTCACATTATTGATACCTAGGAACTAGTTTCTATCCTGTGGGGATTAGAAACACCCTTTATCCCCAATGGTGAATCGGATAATGTGACAAGTCGGGTTATCCTAGTTATGTTCATTAAAGATGGTATAAGAGATTATATTTTTTGAATTATTGACTTATTAAGGATCCCTCTTATCATTTGATAATTTAGGTAGTATGGGTATAGAATTGTTAGGACTCAATAAGTGGATAAAGGAAGAGTCTCACGAGTAATTGTTTCCCTAATCATTAAGTTACCATGGGTGTTTGGGACATAGATATTGGACTATAGTTTTTTATTTTTATTCTCGAGGTATTTTGGTATAGATGATATTATTTTTATCTCTAGTGAGTATGCTAGTGATTTTTTTGTTCACATATATTCTTTTTTGTGAATGTGATGGAAGAAACCAAATTGTACAGTTAGGTCTCAAGATATGGAAAATCATGTAGAGGACATTTATATGGGTTTATATTCCATTTTAAATATTATTCCATGGTTTTCATAAGGTTATCCAATCTATGTGGCCAAACCATGTATATTTCTATTGTATACTTGAATTTTTTTTCTCCATCTGTTTCCAAAAGTATCCCAATGGTGCTTACCATTGGTGTGAGGTTAATTAATATAGTTATTATAGTGTATTTATGTTGTATAGGTGATGTATTATTTCTTTTTTGTGCCTTATTATTAGACAATGTTTTTTAAAAAGGTCAATTTTTTTCTTTGTAAAATAAATTTTTTGATGAAAAATGAGAGTTTATAGGTTGATTTATTTATGATAATATTTTTGAGATAAAATGGGACAAAATGTGGTTATTATAGAAATATTTTAAAAATAATATTCTTACTCTTCATTTTGAATTGAACGATTTCTTTCCATTAAAAGGATGATTTTTTAATTGTTTTAATACTGGGAAATGGGGTGTTTTTTATTCAAAAGTGTTATATTTAATTATGAATTTGGGAAAAAACTAAAAATATATTGGAATTTATAAAAATGGTTTTAAATTAAGGTAAATTCCATGAAGAGTTTTGGTTTTTCAATGAAATGCATGGATTATTTTTGAAAAGAAGGAAAAACAATTTGAAGTTCAGTCAGTATTTTTCTTTAAATAGAAGTTTAATAATTTAAATTAGGTGTGTGATTTTTTTAAAATAAGATTTTGATTCATTTTGAAATGATGATATTTTAAATAGAGGTATTTTTATTGGGGTTTCAAATTTAAGATAAAGTGTTTCCAAAGGGATTTTGATTATTTTAAAAGTGTGTGTGCCTTTGGAAAGAAATAATTCGGTACTCCTTATAAAAGGGGTGTAGTTTAAAGAAAAATTATGTTTTAAAATATGTTTTGTTGTGTGTTTTTTTGTAGGGTATCTTGTATTTTACCTTGGTATTAATTGAGACTATTTGATTTAGTTTGTGTAATTTATATGTCTAAGATTCAAGTTTTTTTCATAGTTATTCCTCTCAAAAAGATATTGAGTTAATGTGAAATTTAGTCTTCTATGAAAATTTGTAGGGTGAGTACACTAATTTTTTGGTGTATTACTTTTAGTCGTTGACTCTATCCAGACTCTAGATAGAGTGTTCAATCTAAGACCTTCTTTTATATAGTAATTATTGAGTCAAATTTATTTCTTCCTATGGTCATCATGGTTCTTTTTATAAAAAAACTAGTTAAGTTATTTTTAGAAATTGGTAGAGTATAATTTCCCAAAGTTTTTAGGGTTGATTGTTAGTTTTAGGATCTTTTCTCAATTAGTTTTGATTGGATTAAAGTTCTTAAAGTGATTTTAATTATAAGTATTCTGTATTTATTACTTGGTTCCTCCCTTATGATGTGGTTCATGGTTGTTCTGGTGGTTCTTTTCCTTAGTTTTTTATTTTGTCTCATGAGGATTTTGTGACACCCTTTATCTGAATAGGTTTTTTGGATTTAAACATGTGAAATCCATGATTGTGTGCTTTGGGTGTCTAGGAGGAATGTCGAACCACTTGATATTAGTCACTAGTTAGTGTTTGTTTTGATCTTATTAGGTTCTCTATGAGTTATTATTCTTAATATGAGGTATTTGGTTTCCATTATACTCATTTTAACCCATACCTAGAGCCCTTGTTGTTTCTTATTGGGGAATTTCTTTGGTTGAGGTATACCATCCTTTCTGGTGATATAGTATTTGATAGATATGGATGGGCTTCCCCTTGTGATTGTTTAGATATTATTTTAATTGTGATTTATTTAGGAATATGAGGTTGGTTATTATAATATTTTTATACTTTATATATGATTATTGATTCCATTGTGATCATTATTATTTCCAAATTTTCTTGGTAGGTGATTTCATTTGGTGTAATTTCATGTTTCTATTTTTTATTATTGTAATTATAATTAGTTTAATAAAGGTATATTTATTGGATATTTTTTTATTTCTCTTACCACTTTATAAGAATTACAACTGGTGGGGAGACTTGTATTTTTCTTTTTCTTCTTAAAGCACTATGTCTAGAGGTTTTGAGTCATATCATGCTTCAAGATGTTTTCTACGTTTTTTTTAGTTTAATTTTCGAAAAGTTATGTGTTATCCTGGTGTTTCATTCTCTTTTTACCTCATTAATATTTCTCATCCCTCCAACCTATTATAAGGGTGTTGAGGTTTCCATATTTCCATTACATATAATTTTATAAATAACTTTCTGGACACCAAAAGTGGCATGCTTGGGAGAATTATGAAACTCTTGTGTCGCTGTTGTTTTATATTTTTTATTATTTTGGGGAAATTTAAATTATTTAATAGGTGATTTATAGTTTATTTTTTTCATATCACAATTAGTATGCATGGATAGCACAGGGTTTAGTACAAACTGAGTAAAATCCAATGTAAACATTTTGTGTCCTTTTGTACTTAGAGGGTTAGTACATAGTTTTCTCTTATAGAATCATGCCCCAACTCATTGGATTGAGAAGTGACGCGGTAGTCACTTTCCTTAAGTGATATCCCCAAGACACTAAAGGCTAGGAATTATTTCAAATTTCTTAAAATATTATTGGGGGATGATTTTAACTTTTGAAATAATACAACCAAAAAATGAAAAAAAATGATCATCCAATTCTCAAATATGATGTATGATTTAAAGAGTCTTTAATTAATTTGAACCAAATTTAAACCAATACTACAATAATATCTGATTTATAATGGAAACAAAATAAATAAATAAGAGTAAGTAAAAGACCATAATACTCAAAGATACCAAGTGACATGATCCCAATATAGACCCAACAAAGCTCTATGTTGCAACTCCACTTACTGTTCTCATGGTATCAAGATTCAATAATAGAGTAACATGATAACTTCCCTTTACCTATATCCTAATATATGACATCAAAAAAAACACCAATGTTCCCAACCATTGGGTGAGTGTAAACTCAACTGGATTTCCCAAAATACTTCACAACTCATGGTACGAGGACAATAACTATCTAACACAATTATATAAAATCATTTAAACAAAAAATATTAAGAATTTTATATCAAAACCATAAGAAGTTTCTTGGAAAATAAAAATAAACGTCTTAAAACCATTCCTCAAAATTTATCATACCCATTATAATGTTTCCAAAAACACCCTCACCCAAACATTAATACCATTTAAAATCTCTATACTCATGAAAGATCTATCATCAATCTAAAATATCATTATTTATTTTCGAATATCTTCTACCTTATGGAACACATCCATTCTATAGGGTCATATCCTATTACCCTAATAGTACATTCTCCTCATATAAGGTGACATAAAATTCAATGATCTCACACCAACCATGTATTACAAGCCCTGTGCCAAACCATTTACCATAAAACTCAGCCTTTCTAGAATACTTTTTTATTAAACAAATTGTGTTGAGCAAAACTATTCCATGATTTTAAGACCATAATTTAAATATTATTAAAAAAGGGTATTTCCAAAATCAATCCAAATTCTAAAAAAATAAATTTATAAGGAAAAAATATTTCCATCAAGAATCATACAAGTATTTCACAAAAATTTCAAGAAAATATTTTAATAAAAACTAATTATTTAAGTGCATATTCAAGTATTGATGATAGATAATCTACCTACCTCTCAAAGGATAGATAAAATAAATAACAGCACCAAGAACTTATAGATCTGATCTCGCTACACCTTCCCTTCACTATATCCAAAAATATCTCATCTGAAATTTCATCAAAAAACATAGGTTTATCTGTAATGGACTAATTCTATGGATCTAGGGAAGAAAAAAAGAGTTTACCTAGGAAGAACAAGGAATGAATAGGGATAAAAAATAATTATTGATGAATTTAGATCTCTAAAACCCATTGATTCACTTAAAATTCTCTTTTGGGTCGAAGGGAATCATATCTCAAGCCATGGTAGAGAGAGGAATTCAAGATCCTATGTGATTAGGGAATAAATAAGTCCTTAAAAAGTTAATTTTGGTTAAAACCACAATTTTTGGGGAATTAACTGAACATCATATGGTTAGGTTACAATTTTTTTCAAATTATGTGCCAATTATGCATGTGATATAGGAAAATCCAAGTAGCCGAAATATTTAGGACACATGGTTTAGAAAACCATGCACAAAATGTGTTGTGTTATTTTTTCAATCCTACACCACGCATGGTTCGATCATAAGGTTAAATATATAATTTGTCAACCTTTTTATCCTATATATTTTTATTTTAATAGTTTCCCCTGAGAACTCATAAGGTTTGGAAAACTATGCACCAATAGTTCACCTTACTAGTGAACCCCAAAACAAGTTTCACTATTTCTTGGAGATGTTGATCTGTTTCTCATAACCATAAACCTAAGGAAACACCTAAAAACATGATGAAACATATCCAAACATCCAAAAACTTAATCCAATCATTATATAAGATAAAACAATAAATCAAATGTCAATTAACTAAAAATTATGGTTTCATATTCTTACAACCATTGGTCTTTATGTCACTAAATAGTACAACAATTTAGTTGTCCCTAAAAAGTTCAAGGAACTATTCTATCAATTCATTTTTATGCTCCCATGTTTCTTCTAGAATCTAACCATGTTTCCGAAAAACCCACACTAAATTGATTCCTTTCCCATGAAGTATATTTTCTTTCCCATCCATAGTTAGCACTACCACATGAATTAAAATATCATGTGGTCTAATATCATAATGATCCCATTGAATCACATGGTGATGATCATGTTGGAACTTATTAAATTGTGACACATTAGACACATTATTCACTAAACTAAACATTGGTGGTAGTGAAACCCAATAATCTGCATCACCCAATCCTTAAATAATCTCAAAATTGAAATTTTAATGATGATATAACTTTATTTATTTTCTAAAATGAATATTCCCAAGCCTTGGAGTGATTATCAAGAAAACATGACTAGTTACCTCAAAAGACAATGAACATTGATAATGGTCCACATAATGTTTTTGAAAACTCTGAGCTATCACCATTCTTTTTCTTATTATCTAAATCTTCTCCATGGTATCTTATACTAGGTTAGGTTTGATTAGTGAAGTCTCCCCTGTTTCCACACAACAATGTAGATAATGATGATAAAAACCATATAATTCTTTAAAGTGATCCATATCTACTAAGGAATGATAAATTATATTATATAATAACTCCACTAAAAGTATATTATATTTCCATGAGACTCCAAAATCCATTACCAAAACCCTAATCATGTCTTCCTTTTTTCCATAAACTCGGATTTTTAATTCATTTTAGGTTGATAATATATAAACATATTCAAATAAATTTCAAGGGCTTTTTGTAAGGATTTAAAAAACAAGAAGTAAACATCGGGTCATGTTCAGATACAATCAAGACTAAAATGTCATTCATATTTCTTATTTCCCAAATGTATATTTTGTAAAAATATTTCACTATATTGTATGGAAGAATAAGGGTGAAGTGGGATGACTTTTATAGTTTATCCATAATCACTGACATTTCATCATGTTTCTAAACCATTCTTGGTAGGCCAATTACATAACCCATGGCTATCAGCTCTTATTTCCATATATCTAGAGGTGAAGATCATAACATAATAGTAGTTTGTTAGTTTTATTCCTTGACCTGTTGACAAGTGGGTCATCATGGAACAATCACTACCAATTTTCTCTTCATATCAAGCCACCAAAAAATTTCTCTCAACACCTTATACATCTTCTATATTCCCATATGAATAGATTATCTCAGATGGTGGTAGGCATTAAGAATCTATTTTTATGTGGTTGGGGGAACTATTATATGATCTCAAAACCAAAACATAGATGTATCATCTATCTTCCAACCATCAATGTTCTCCCCGCCACTAATTTTAAAACTTGTGGGGACACCTTTTGGATCGTATGTATAATCCTCTTTCACAATCTTGAACAAATTATAGAAAAACAAAACTATGATGAAAGTTACAATGTCATCATTCTCATCGCATTGAAATTTAATATATGTTATAAATAATATCAGTTTCCGTTTATTTTAAGCCTATTTATCCAGTTGATTGTACAACTTTCTTCTTAATTCATCAGCCACTGAGTTCCCTTTACCTATTTTATATATTGAGTCAAGTTCACACATTTATAGATATTATATCTGTCCTCATTACCTTAAAATCATGTCTCATTATGAGACAATATGTTTCAAACTATTATGATATGTAAACATAGTAAATATCTCACCAAAAATATAATGATGCCAAGACATCAAATCATGGACTAGAAAAACTAATTCCAGGTCATGTTTTTGGTAGTTTTTCTCATGAACCCATATTTTCATGAACATAAGAAACCACATGATATCCCTTCATGATAACACATCTCATTCTCAATCCTAATGCATCACAATATACTACATAACATCCTCCTCAATCAGAAAATATATGGATAGGTTCTGACATGAGTGAAACCTTGAGATCTTAGAAAGTCATTTTTCATTTACCATTCCATTGGAATGGAATTATTTTCCCTATCATATTTTTTATTAGTCATACAGGATGTGAAAAATTTCATACAATGCATTTGTAGTATCCTATTAATCCAAGGAAGTAATTTATCTCAAAGATGTTCTTTTGGGGTTTCCAAAAGATAACTGCTTCTATCATTTCAGAATCTACTAAAACTACTTTTTTAGAAATGAAATGACCAAGGAAACATACCTCTTATATCAAGAAATCACATTTCCACATATTGTAATTAAGGTGATTCTCCCAAAATATTCATAATATTTTTCCCAAGTGTTCCCCTTGATCTTATAGTTTCCTAGAGTACACTAAAATATCATCAAAAAATACCACTAAAAATGAATCCAAATACCACATAAATAACTGATTCATTAATTCCATTAAAAATTTTGTTGCATGCATTATGATGAAGTTCATAGACACTTACACTTAATGTTAATAATGACTCTAAAAATATATCTTTGGAGTATCATATTTCCAAACTTGAAGACGATAATACACTAAACATAAAATAAATTTTAGAGAACCACTAGGATCAAATATATTTATCAATCAGGTTTTCAATTCCTGGAAGGGGAAACTAATTCTCTATCATAACATGGTTAATCTTATGATAGTGCTCACAAATTAAAATAGTTTCATCTTCTATATTTGCAAAAGTATTCAGTGTTTTCTATGTGTACATTCTCTATTAAATAAACCATTTTCTTTCCAACTCTTCCGAATGAACATTCAATTACATCAATCCATTTTTTCCATCCTATAAGACAATGGGGAAATTTTATTTTTCTATGGTATGAGATAAATCATAAACTCCACATTCCTTTTGGGTGGAAACCCAGAGAAATTATTAGGAAACACATCAGGAAACTAGTTTCAAATAGTTGGAAAATTTCTTTTTGTAGTATCTTCCATAGATACTAACATCACCATTACCAACTGATATGATATATTTCTAACCACTAATTCCAAAGGTCCGACTCTACTTGAATCCACGATCCAATATCCATTAAAGATATTTTTAATAATGTCTGAGGATAGGAAACTTACTTATAAAGAATAATAGTCAATATGGGATTTTGATGTGGTCAACAAATCTATTCCCAAAATCAAGTCACAGATGTCCATCTCAAGGATAGATAAGTCCCATAAAAATTCTAACACATCGATTGTCATCATACATGTTTCACACTTAAAATCTTGACACACTCATTAGGAAGATGATGTTTTAGTTTTAAAATAGAAGGAATCATCTCAACACACAAACCCATATGATTACAAACACAAAAATCAATAAAAGAGTGGGATGAATTTGTATCAAATAATGCCAGTATAAGGGTAGGATTTACAATAATTGTACCTCACATTATCGAATGAAAATATTGATCATCCATGATTACATACTCATCACTGAATAACTTCTTGGTCATTTTACCTTACTCTTTGTTACCCTATTCATCTTACATTTTATAAATATTCATGGTGTTCCCAAAATCACCTTGACTCTCTTATTTCTGAGGATGGGGTATTTTTGGAATGATCATCCCACTAAAGCATAAGATGTCTGGGATACATGGGATCTATCCCCACCACCATGATTTGGAGTGCTATAATAATAACACTAGAGATGTCCCAAAAATTTATAGTTGTGGCGAGCTCAAGGTTTCTTTATTAAATCATTCTTGATATTATCACGTGAACCAAACTAAAAAAACCAGGCTTATTTTTTGGTTGTGTAGGAAAATTAACTATTCCCTTAGTCTTATTCTGAGAAGCTCTACCAGAATGGAAATTGGTTCCCCTCTTCTACTTAATCCTAGTAATTGAGTTCCCACCATTTCCCATGGTTGTATACAAACTCCCTCCAGCATAATTCCATAAAATGTCACCTTCTTCCTCCATTTATTGATTTAACATCTTTCTATAGTTTTTAATAGGAATAAAAACAATGTTTGAGAGAATTTCAAGTCACTATACCAAATTAAAAAATGTGTGCTTTCAACTGAACACTTAGAGTGAGTTCTTGGAAAAAACAAACTCAATTCATACATTTATTTTTATACTCTATTTTCTAGATATAGTTTAGATTTAGGATAAATAAATCCGTTGTTCCTTCAATTCTGAATGTGTGAGGATAGATTTTTTTTTAAATAATTCCAAAAAGAATCCCATGTAATGCCTTGGTTATATTTATCTTGAACGGATAAATCACACCATTGGCATGCCAGATCCTCGAGCATGTACTTTTTCAAATTGACTCTCAACTCATCTAGTTTTCTCCAAAAAATCAAATATATGATTCATCCTATTCAACCATACCTATACTTTCTCAGGTTATGAATCCTTACAAAATATCGGTGGATTCTACTTTTGGAAGTAATATGAATGGTCTACTTTCTAAGGATCACAACTCTGTTTCCCTCTATTTATATCTTGAAAAACATGAATGATTAATTCTAACAACTCTTGGATCATATATGGTTGTGGTGAAACCAAATATTTTGCTACCTCTTCCAGTGGATTACAATGATGTCAAATTTTTTTCATTCTCTATAACCAATAAAACATCATTTAATCTCAATTACTAGAAACTGAAGTATTATTATGCTTTAAATCAATATAAGAATCAATCATTACAAGTTTGATTTTTAAAATACAACTATATGTATTAAGTCATCCATCATTACCATGTTAAAAAATTTCCATAAATCATAAAATACTAAATGAATTATGAAATACTATATTGAATTATTAATACCAATTAATGATGTGAAATACTCATTGTAAATACCTTTAATTATGAGATTACAACACATCTATACGTATATAAAAACACTTTTATACCCAAAAACCTTGGAAACATGAAGTTAAGTATAAAAATGTTAGAAACATCTTTTTATCTTATACATTTCAAGTTTTGAAATTTCTATCTCATTATTAACATCCTAAGAGATAGATGAACCAACCAAGTATGATACTATTCTTAATTACAAGATTGAATAAAACTGATAACATTTAAAAAATCCAGGACTAACCTAATCTAATACTATTTATAACACAAGGAACAATAAAATATGATAACATTTTAACCATATTTCCCCTAATAATTATCTTGATAAAGTGATGGTTAAGTTACATGACTAAGGTTAATTCCCAAAGACATAAAAGGATGGTAATAAATAACAATGGAATCAAATAAAATTGATGGACGATTTTACCTTTGAAAATAAAGAAACCATAAAATGAAAACAAAAATAAACATCTAATCCTCATATATGAGGCATGAGTATATGAGTAATGAATCAATTAAAACCAAATATAATCCAAAATTAAAAGAATATTAGATTGAAAATAGAAACACAATACATAACCAATAGAAACTAAAGGACCACAAAACTCAAAGACACTAAGTGACATGATCCTAACCAACACCTGAATACGATCCAAGATCAAACTCCACCAGATATTCCCATGGTGTCAATATGCTTCACTGGGGAAATATGATACCTTCCATTTACCCATATCTCAATTCATGACATCAATAAATACATTGAAGATCACAAGCATGGGTGAGTATAAAATTTGTAGGATTTACACAGATACTTCACAACTCACACCATTAGAACAATAACTGGTTATAATAATTATATAAAACAATTTAAGGAAAAAAATTAACTATTTTATATCAAAACATTAAATAGCTTCATATTAAACAATAATTATATCCTTAAAACCAATATTCATAATTTGGGATACACATTCCCATGTTTACACACACACCCACACACACACACACATGCATACCAATTTAAATTTTCATACTTATGATTGGTCACTTTTCAATCCACAAAATCATCACCTGGTGAATAATATCTTGTTCCCCAATGCCACACTCCCCTTTTATACGTTAATGTCCCAATACCCCCAATGAAACATTCCACTTCTATATCATCATGTCATAAGAAATGATCTCACGCCAACCATGTATTCCAAACCACATGCCAATCCATTTCACATTAAATTAAATATTTCTTAAATAAATTTCACAAGTCACCTTGTATTCACCAAAACCATTCCATAATTTGAAAATCATAATTTTAAAATTATAAAAAAAACGTGTTTTCTAAAATCCATCGAAATTCCTAAAATTTAAAAATTCATTACCAAATGATATTTTCATCAAGAATCACAAATGTATTTCAAAATAATTTCAGGAAAATAATTTAGTCAAAACTAATCCTTTATGTTATAAGTCAAGTGAATATGTGAGAGAATAAACCTACCTATCAAAGGATGGATAAAATGAAGAATAAAACATAGATATTCAAGATCTAATCTCGATACCCCTTCCATTCAAAATATCCAAAAATATCCAATCAATATTTGTATCACAAAACAGAGTTAAATCCCTAATCGATTGGATATATGGATATGGGGAAGTCAAGAAGAGTGGATTTAGGAGGAAAAAGAAAGAAAAGATATAATAAGAAGATAACAATGATTTCAGAACATTAATACACATTTATTTCCCTAAAAATCTCCTTCAAATCAAATTGAATCATCTCTCAAGCCTAGGGGAGGAGAGAAGATCAGCATCCTATGTGATTATGGAACAAATGAGGACTTAATGACATAATTTGGATTAAAACCACAATTTTTTTGGCATTATCAGCACATCATATAGTTATTAAAACCATGAGTCAATTGTGCATGTGCTATTGGACAATCCAATTAGTCACAGGGTTTCAAAAACTATGCATAGATAATGTGGTATTATTTTATCCATACCAAACCTCATATGTTTGGTTAAAATTGTTTTCAAAACTATGTGAAAATAAAGGTATCCCCTCTCTTTAGAATATCATTTCTTATCCTGGCCAGTCACATGGGTTTTTCAAAACATGCTCCAACCATGAACCTACCTAGTAAAGCCCAAAACAAGTTATACATTTTTCTAGAGATGGTTCACAGTCTCTACTAATGGTGCACAAGTTTTCCACCTCTAGAAACACCTCCAAAATATTCCAAAACCAATAAAAAATCTTGAAAACTAACCCAAGAATTATATATGATTAAAACACAAAAAATAATGGCTATGTACCTGAAATAGGGTATGCTATAGTGCATTACTAGAATAAATCATGTAAGTGATAATTTCACAGTGTTTCAATTATTAATAGTGGGTTTTTTAGTGTTTTCCTCATAGTTTAGTAAGGCTTGTGGAAAAATCATGTGGGTGTGTGGTTTTTCTCAAATTCCAGCTATATGGTTGCATACAGTTTAGAAAATCATGTCCTCTAACCATACGAGCTTCCCTGAATCACTTAAAAGTGGTTTTATATGTATTACATGGTAATATTTTTAGTCTTTTTCCCATCATATTACATCGTTATTTTTCTTATAAACCATTGTAATATAATTCAATCCCCCCTTCCTCTTTAATTTTTTGGATCTTCTCTCATGCTTTCAAGCATAAACTCAAAATTAAGACGTCATTTATCTTTATTTCCCATTTTTCTTTTACATTATCCCTATTATCATTGTCTCTACCTCTTATTGATAACCCTATGTAGATTTTATTAAAGAATAGTGTTTTGTGGAGGTATTAATTTTTTGTTTTGGGTATTTATGGCGTCTGTATTATTCCACTTAACTCGTTTGAGAATCTCCTTTAAAGGTTTATTGATGTATGTAACACCCCAGGCTTTCACGGTACGCTTCTCTTTGAATAATACAGTAGGGTGTGTTGTACGCAACTTCAAGTTCTAACACACACCACAACCAATCAAACTAGCCGTTATGAATAGTAATACCTACTTTTTAAAATTTTATAAATTTTATCATTCAAAATGGACTTCATTTTTGGATTCAGAATATTGAATTTAGCCTAGCGTGAAATTTTGGAACTTTTCAGATAACTTTTATATTTTGATGAATAGTGAAAATTACTAAATTCTAATTAAAAAAACTTTTTTAATAAAAATAATTAATAGTTATAAATTATACCATTGTGTGGTTTTAAAGTATAATTAGAATATAATTTTACCATTTTATCCAATGGTGGTCATTAGAATTAATTCCACTTTGAAATTGGACATAAACAATTTTCAATCTTTTGATTGATATTCTTTCTTAAAAACATGCTATTTGTTTTGACAACCGGAATTAATTATAAAATTAATTAATGCAACTTATATGTTTGTAAATTTGTAAAATAGACATCATTTTTGAATTCAGAATATCAATTATATCTTAGGGTGAATTTTTTGTATTTTTCTGAAAAACTTCAATTTTTGATGAATAGTGAAACCACTAAGTGGTAGTTTAAAAACTAATTTTTTGTGTAAATGAAACATTACCACTTCTGTATATTGAATCTCAAAAATCAGACATACATGGTTTTCATTAGGAAGCAAAATGTGATTCAATGAGATGAAAATAATTTTTGGTGAATAGTAACTTTTAAGTTTTATTAATCACGATTAAGGGTAATTAGTGAAATTTAAGGTAAAAATGATATTATAAAAATATGAAAATATCTTAACACTTTTCTTACCCTTATTTTATAAGTCATGGCTGACCAAAAAAATCCATGGTTCAACTTGGGGACCCCATGGAGCCACTTGGGTAAGAAAATGACATTAATAACTTTTTATTTAAAGTAAACATAAAATTCTCACAAACATGTTTTGTTTTACTAAAACAATTATTACATGGGTTTATATAAGTTAAATTTTAGACTATAAATATTCATTGGAATGCTAAAACTATTTCATACATCATGATATTTTTTTATAATTTTTAGACATTAAATAAATTAAATTTGTTATGACACCATGATGATGCAGCGATTACCTCATTAATTAACGATTTAAATAAAATGAAAAGATAATGTAAAATATAATACTTAAACTGGTCAAAAAACTATTTTAGGAGTATATTTAGAACCCTTATCACCTTATCCTTGAAATATATCATTTTGGGACCTTTAAAATCCAAAAAGCATTTCAAAATAATGTAACATTTCATGACTTTCCAAGAGTGCCCCTCCTCTCCTCTTATAAAAGCCCCCCACCTATACCACCTTATTCACACCATCAAAGCCATTTGGCTCAGCCAAACTCTGCCCAGATACTCTCTCAACTTCCCTCTCTTAATCCTATCAGCTTCACTTTGGGCATAAGTCTTTCCAAGTAATCATTTGCCTCAAATCAAAAAGATTTACCTGATTTTAAGGTAATGTCTTCTCTTATGTTTTTTTGTTTTATTTTTCTTCTCCAACACCTTAAACTCTTTTTATTACTTTCTTCTGTCACAAAACCAGTATATTTAATATACTAGGATGTTTTATGAGAAGGATTTGATTTACACTTACACATACCTTCATCTAATGGTTAAAGAACATACTGTTTCTGTGGGTGGAGAATTACTGCCTTATGAAACGATGATTGTTCAATATTCTTTTAACACCTATCATGGTGCCATTAAGATGTCACTATATTTATATATGATATATATTATGTTTATTGTTTCCTTATTCTTCTGTATTTTTTCATTTATGGCATACCTTTATGATTTCCATTATGGGTAAACGCGATAATTTAATTTTAGGAAGTGCGGACTACCGCCCCCTCAAATTGATTTGAATCATTAATGACATATGTGGGACGTGTAAAGGATAGAGTAATGATATTATATATGATATTATACTGGAATTATAATACAACATTATATCATTATGATTTCATTCCATTAAATATGAAATGGAAATAAAATTAGTGTTCATGCGTACGTACGGTTTACCGTCTCTATGGACGGTACATTTCATTTATTACCTCTAAATGTTACGTAATATTATGAATGAATGTATATAATAGATATATATGATATATATGATATCTACATCATGAATATAATTCTGGATATAATGGATATTTTACCACATGAACAACTTGTAATTATAAGAAGTTTATTTTCGACTCAACTACCAAAGATCGACAAAACGATCGTTATTAACATAAATAATTACATAATGTTCATAACATAGTAATAACTGATATAAAAGGAATAATAAACTTGAAAAAGGATCTTAAGAAATTATAAATTAACTATATTTTATTATTCAGGATGTTAAAGAACAGTCGAGTCAAGTCGGACACGAGATAAGGGACTTCGTCTCAATCTCCTTTCATTGAGGGATATTTTGTTTTATACACTACTTTCTTTTATATGGTGTATAAACCCCTTTAACTTTTACTTTTAATAAAAAGGAATATTTTTATACGAAGCATTTTTACTAAAAGACAAAAGGAATGTTTTGTCTTACGTATGTGGTGACAACGACTTCTCCGCCGCCGTGAGCATTATTTGAGTTTTGGCTTCCTCTACAAGCCATTAATTTTTTTAAATGAAAAATAAATACCAAGTTTTAATTTTATTTTTTTTTTGTATTGAAAATGGTTTTGATAATGTTTTTATTATATCAATGTGTTGTATTGATATCTTGTGATTGAAATGTGTAAATTTTATGTTTCCTTTATGCATGTTTTATGTGATATGATTATGTTATGGTTTATGATATGTTTAAACCTATTCATATGAGGAATGAATTGGACTTAATAAGTGAAGGGTGGAGCCCGCTATAGCTCATCGATGCATCGGTAGGTCTCATGAGACAAACTAGTGTCTTGGCACGAGGCCTTGACAAAATCTTATTTGTAGTCTTGGCACGAGGCCTTGGCTACGTGGTTATAATAGTCTGGCATTATGCATTCCATCATTATAGAGGTGGTTATTGATATTGCATGTGATTATTCGACTAGTAGAATATCCATGTGAGTAAGTAAATGGCATTATTTCATTTTATTTTTCTATATTATGCTTAAGTACAAGTTTAAAAGGCTTTTGTTTCAGTTATACATTGCCTTAAATGTTTATGTTTATTTATGAAAGTTTCCGCTATATTGTTATCCTTACTGAGCATCTGAGCTCACCCCTTTCAATGTTTTAATTTTTCCAAGATGTGGAGAAGTATTTTATGAATGACCTGTAGGGATAGTCGGAAGGGGATATGAGTGTGGACTAGGGAGACCATGTTATTGTAGTTTTTCACTTTATGATGTAATGTAACGTTTATGAATGTATCTATTGTTTCCAAGGCTACTAAACTAATAGGTATTTTGAGACTTGATATTTTGTGATCATGCCAATGTTACGTAATAATGCACTGACTCTGGGTAACTGGGGTCGGGGCGTTACAATGTAGCTTCATTTTCACTTATCTAGGTTAGGTGTTTTTATGTGTTTACTTTAAATTCCATTTAATTTCATTATTATTGGTATATAGTGTTTTATTTTGTAAAATTAAACCAATATATTATACGTATTGTGTATTTCATCAATTAATTATAGATTGGATCTCTTGGAATAAAGGTATTAAAGGGTTTTTTTTGTTTTATATAGAGTTTTTCTAATGATAAGTGTTTTGAAAATTCCTAAAAAAAATAAATGGGATGGGATGATTAAAAGTGTTTGAACTTGTTTTGGTAATTTAAGGGTTGAAATTATGGTTTCCTTGGAATTATATTAAAGTTAATTGAGGTGGGGTTTTTTTCAAATCATCTAAAAAAATAGGGTTTTGAGTTTACAAATGATTTCAGGTTTATTCCACCATGTTTTTATTTTCAATAATGTTTAAAAATGTGATTTTAAATAGTGGAAAATGTATTTCCATTCTAAGAAAGGTTTATAGAGGGTGTAAATCTTGTAAATTTTTTAATAAATAGGATTTTTCTGTGTGACTCATGATGGATCCCCTTATATCTTTATTTTTTAGCTTTAAAACGTTATTACAGGTAATATAGTGTATTATTTATTAATTATGTTTATGCATGGAAGTGGAAAAGGGTGAGTTTCTTATGAGGGTACAGTAGGTGATATGAGGATTATTTTAAATTATTTTAATTATTCCATATGTTTTTTTGATTGATCACATCCATTAAATGATTTCATGGGAGTCTTAAGTGGGTATCTAGATAAGTGAAAACATTAGTATAGATTGTGGTCTTGGTAGGGGATATTTTCCCTAGAATCTGAGTGATCCCAATAAAGATTGTGAGGCCCAAATATTATGAGATCCTTTATTATTGGTTATATATTGGATTTTTTTAGTAATAATTAGACTTTGAAATGTCCCTCTAGTCTATCCAAGAGTCTGTGTTGCTAGTTTAGACTTGGTTTTTTATGTCCTATAAAGTTTCCCAAGATTCATAAATTCTTCTGAGTATGATATTGTGGATCCTATAATGAGTATTTATTGTATTCTCCAGCTTATGATTCCTTTTAGGGAATAATTTTTTTTTATGTTTACTTGTCCATGTTTGATTGATATTTTGGTGCATTTGTGTGTTAATATCTTATTTCACTTATGATTTTGGTTTTCTTTCAAATATATTTATAAAAATATTTTGGTAGAATGATTTAAAAAATGAGAGTGGTTTATGTTTTATAAAAATTTTGTTTGAGAAATATTTTGGGAAACATCGAAATGATATGTGGACTTGTTTTAATATATTTAAGAAAATACATTATTTTGATGATTTAAAATTGTTTCAATTAAAATATTTTCGTCCTTCACTTATCCTTATAATGAAGGGGTGTTTTAAAAAATAAATTGTGGCATGGTTTTTTATTTTATCTCTATTTCAATTGAAACATATTTTTAAATTATATTTCCAAGTAGAACTAATCTAAAATGTATATTGAATGAGAATAGAACAAAGTATTATGGGAAATATTACTAGGTGCGCTTAGATCACACCCTGTATAAACCATCGGGTGTAAACATCACTCATGTTTTCTTTTAGGTGGAATGGTTGTTGTCTCTTTTAGGTTTTTTTTGGGTTTTCTGATGAAGTATAGTTTGGGATATGTTGAGTGGTTGTTGGTCATGAGGATTTGGTTATTAGTGGATGAGGAATGGTTTTTTTTTGTATCTTTATATATTATCCTTATTGACCAGACCATTATTTCATCATGTTATATATATTATGTTCAAAAATTTTTTATTTTTGGTGTTAATTCCATTTATGGGTTATTTTTATCAAAATGGATGAATTTTCTCGGATTATATTTTTCCCTTTTTTAGATTTATTTATTTTTATACATGGTAATCTGATACAAGGATGAGTCATGCTATATTTTTGAGAGGGATCCATGTTGAGTTTATAATTATTCAGATGGTGAAATCATTATCAAGTGGATGTTCTTGATACCTCGAAACTACTTTTTGGAATGTGGGAATTAGTCATTACCTTATATCCTAATGGATAATTGATATAAGTGATAGGTTGGGTCAGCCTGAGAGAGTTTGTTACAAAACACACACACACACATGCACACACACACATAGATATATATATGTGAATATATGTTTGTATATATATACATAAATGGTTATGTTAACAATAACTAAAATAGATATCAAATTAATCAAATTCTTTATATAAAACTATATATATATACATATATATGAAAATAAAAATTAGATAATCTTGAAAAACTATATTCAATATCAAGGAAGTAAATATGGATCATGTTAGAGAATCTAATAAACAAAAATCAAGAATGTTTCATGCATAATGGTTTGAGAAATCGTTAAAATCATGTATTATAAACCATTCCTTCATTTTTAGGTGTCATTCCATCCAAAATTATCTACAATAGTCAGCATGAATATTTGAGTTCCAAAATATATTGAACTGTGAGGCGGAGTATCACGGTAGCAAGGTATATTTTAAAAAGAGAGAATGTTGTAACACCTCTAAGGATACCACTAAATTGGTACCTAATAAAACTAACCACATAGCCCAATGTGCGTTATTAATCCCCATGGACTAGAAATAAGTTTAATGGGTATTAATATGTATAGGTGGTAATTATTTTACACTCATAAAAACCTAATAACAAGAAGCTGAAAATACTAAGAAACCAATATCAACTATCTACAAGTTATACATCCATGCATATAAAATAATTAGAAACAATTAAATGAACTAGCTAAGAAAATCATAATAAAATAAACATCCATCCAAAAAATACAACTATATCACCAGAAAAATAAAGGGGAATAAAATAAAATGCAAATAAAAGATAAAATTCAACATGCTGAATATAGAGATATAACTTCCAAAAAATAAAATGGAATCCAAATAGCTCCAACAAAACTTCTACGTAGCCCACGATTAATCTCTATATCTAACCACTTCCAAATATAGACCCAATGGAAAGTCAATGAATAAGATCAAATACCAAACACCTAATATAAAACATAAAATTTGTATACACAAACACTGGTGTATATATAGGGTGTGAACCAAACATTCCAGGAAGGATTTCACCAAAGAATATATGTAGTTTATTTTATAATATATTCCACAAATTCTAGTTTGAAAATAATTTAAAAAATAGGTTTATCATATAAGAATAAATAATAAAATCATTTCACTTTATCTATTTATTTAAAATACCACAGTAAAATATTTGAAGAATAAGTGAGGCTCATTTAGTGTAAAATTATGAATTTATAATAAAATCGTAAATCAAATATTTTCCTTAAAATATATTTTAGTCCATGAAAATATGGAATTAAAATTTATAATAAAATTAACAATTTATCCCATTTTCAAAATAAATAGTTCATAAATACCTTTTTCAATAAAACATCAATTTATATATAAAAAAAACTTTTTAAACAATATTTAAATCATATTTAACGTAAACCAAACCATAACCAAATACAAGGAATAAACATATAAAGCACTAAAATATCAATGGGGATCAATAAAAAACCAATAACTAATACATGGTTTTATGTAAGAAAATCAAAATCCTAGGGATACAAATAAGGTATATATATTAATCCACCAGATCATACTCATTGGGATCTAAGAAACATGGAAAATCACATAGCCATTACATGACTTATATTTGAAATATTTTATTGGATATCTCTCTCTCTATGGGACCTCTATGTTATGTTGAAACATCACATTTAGTTCTTGTTAGGGGTCATTTAGTACATTAAAAAACTTTATGAGAGTGTATCATTCTTAGGAAACTTCTATCATATAAACAAAAATCTAGTGAAAAATGCATCTAGACCTTTTACTTAGTTACCTAGGGTTCTGATGATATCAATAAAAGAAGGTAAGAAAAAAAGTGAATCACATGATCATCACATAATCAACATTAAAAGTCTATGAAATAAATATCATATCACCTCTGACACCCTATCATGAAATATACCCTTTCACATTCATGGATAGAAATCAATAATAAATATCCCCCATAAATACAAAATCTATAACAATATTAATATAATGAAGGGGTTTAACACATAGTGAAAACATTATTTCAAATAAACTATTATTAAAAAAGTACAAAATGGGATTTTGAAAACATGTTTGGGATGCCAAACCATTTTAATACTTTAAAAACTCAACCAAGAAAATATACTTTTAAAAAGATTTTCAAAAAATGATTTCCCATTGAAATGAAATAAAACATTATAAAATTTCCATAAATACTAAATGGTCTTAAGAAACTCACACTAGTAAAACATCCCACTATTTTAAAAAATCATTCCGTTTAACCACCAAAAATTTCATTTAAAAATGAAAAAATTGTCAAAAACCCCTTCAAAACACATTAATTACACTAAAAGAGTCACTTAAGAATTTTCACATACACATGGAATATGAATACTCTATTATATGTCTAGAAACTATTTAGAAGATATTTTATACCCCTCATGGATAACCCATATGGATATAATTTGTATTTAAAATCATTTTAAACATCCAATGTCCATGATGAAACATGTTGTAACATGCATACTTAAATGGAAGAATATAAATCATGAAACAAGACAACCACCTCAAGACCTAAACAACTAAAGACCCATATTAAACCCATCTTGAACCCTAAAATTTAATGATACAGTGATTATGGTTTTTTGAAAAGGGTAAAATTGAAGGAAATTGATGAGGTAGGGATAGGTTAAGAATAATGGTATAAAAATACCTCAATATACCATTTGAAATTAAAGGAGAGTACATAATAAGTCGGAGGAGGAAGAAAATTTGGGAGGGGCTCTAGGGGATCTCCTTACGTATGAAGATGATAGGTAGGGGAAGGGGGCCAAAACCCCTAAAAAGTGAGGGGGTAGTAAAAACACTAACTTTTACACCTGAGTGGGACACCTTCAAAACATATCCTCCTTTTTATGCATACTAGTGATCCTTATAGGACTAACTATATGGCACAACCCCTAGAATGTGGTGTGGAGCACTCCAATCATGTTAATCCAGCCTCTCAAGAAACTGGTCACTATAATGTGTCTCTCAATACTATGATATATCCCTCCATGTGGCGGTGTATATCTCCTAAAATAGGAAGACCACTACGGCCAAAGACTTTTTCCTCCACAAAAAAGCCTATTTTTACCACAGCATAGAGAACCCACCCAATAGAACTCCATGGAACAGCTTGTCCCACTACATTATGTTTTTCTACTACCCTAGAAAAACCCCATCTGGGAATTCTTGAATAATCTGGAAAATAATAGAAACACATTTAAACATAAAAATAACCCATATTAAATAGCATTAAATGAAAATTTTATATGGTGGGGTCGTCATACTTTCAACCATGCCACTTTCTACCCCTATAATGAAATTGAAAATGGTAAAAGAAAATAAAAAACAAAAACTCCACACCTAAACATAAGAGGTGGGGGAGTAGGTAAAACCAAAAAAGAACACCACGCCGACTAAAATTACTTAAAAATCATGGAAATAATCCTTAAGAATCATTATCCAAAATCATTAATCATGACTAAGATCAAAAAAATTCAACATAAATCCCTAATAAAATCGTTACCTAGTATAGGTATCCCCACCATTTACAATTCATTTAAATTAGTAAAATAATGTAAAATCCCTCTTATAATTGGATTTTTAGTGGAATAACCTTGTTTCCACTAATCGTCAAAGGAAATGATAAAATTACACCAACTACAGTAAATCAAAAAGAAAATTATCTCAAAACATCATAAGGGAGAAAAATCCATTAAAGATACATCAAAAAACCACAAAGACAGTAAAAAAATCCATAATTACAGAAAATAATGAAATAAATTCCCCAATCAATAAATAAATCAACAAGTAATAACATGGTTTTAAATATAGGAAATGAAATTGAGATAAAGGGTAACTCGTAGAAAAACTCATGGAACACAGACTCATGGTGATCCTGATATAAAAACCAAATTTGGTATCTCTAATAGTCTATGTAGAAATGAAATTACCCCATTACACACCTAAGGTTCTCCCATGCTAAATAAATTGAAAAAAATCATCACATGATCCACATAATGCACAAAAAAATACAATATTAAAGTTCAATGAGGTAAGAAAATACCAAA
The DNA here is from genome assembly GCA_963277665.1 of Viscum album. Taxonomy (NCBI): domain Eukaryota; kingdom Viridiplantae; phylum Streptophyta; class Magnoliopsida; order Santalales; family Viscaceae; genus Viscum; species Viscum album. Next base: position 1,248,332,808 of record OY728147.1, read on the forward strand.
ATAACCACTGCTCACATAAGAGAAATCCACAAGGGCACCAAAATGATACACCAAGTAAATGTCTCTGCAAAACCTCTACAACTCTATGATCCTCAAGAAAGAATCCCAAAATAAATTATTTCCCTAATAAATACCACAAAAACATTCATCCCACATCATATCAAAATGAAAATGTTAAAAGAAACCTAAATAAAAACTACTAATAATTGTTAATAACTCACAACCATTGGGGTTTAAAACTCATAGGGTTTTACACTAGAATAGACAATTGATATGAGGTCTACTCGAGGACCTCTTCTAAATAACTAAGAAACAAGTGCCATAAAATTTCAATTCTCTCTCAACCTAATGAATTTCTCAATAACTCAATATCTTCTATACTTACAGACACTCAAGATAATAAAACTAAACAAACACCTTCTTGAATAATCCTATAATATGTATTAGTAAAATATGAAATAAATAATTATATCAGCAAATTTATTCAGATTATGAGAATTTAAACCCACTAATAGGACCACATTTAAGAAACAAGAGGATTAATTCTAAGGTTTACCCCAAGAAATAGGTTTTATAACACTCGTTGAGACTTTATAGGGATTAATTCTATAAACAACATAAAACAAGAACCCAAACAATTCATTTTTTCCAAAACAACCCAACCAGTCCCAACACACCAAGGGAAAAAATCCATAATCATCTATTCATTCATCAAATCAAAAAACAAGCCCAAACATTCCATTCTTCCAACAGTACACCACTTATTAAAAACACCACATTCCATAAAGAAAACAATACATTTTCAAAAAAACACATGTAATTTTAAAATTACCCAATCCTTTGAAAACATTCAGATATATTTAAAGTACTTATCTTATAACTAGGGAATTTCATTACATTTCACCTGAATTTAAAAACCATACACTTGTTTTTAAAATAAGAAACACACTCAATCTTCCCAAAAATAATTTTTACATCCAAAACACTTAAATAAGAATCTAATTTTTATTTAAAAACTTCATCCATTAAAAAATTTCAAAACACCACTTAGTTTTCATTTGGAAATCAACCAATCTTGAAAAAAAAAACTCTAATAAGGTCTAAATCCTTACAATAAAACCCAAAAAAATAGTTTTAAATCCAAAACACTTTCTTAATTTCATTAAAAATCAACTATTCAAAAAGAAAATTTTCATTAAAACCAATTAAATTTTACAACAATCCACAATTCCCCATTTTTTCTCTAGAAAATTTTCATGATATTTCACCTTTTCTACACAAAAAATAGTTTCAATAAACCTACTTAAGAAAAATATATCACAAATCCAAAAAAATATAATATAGAAGCATCAACAGATTATAAGACCCCATTGAACTCACCCTTATTATTGGTTATCACTTTTTTAATTATAAATATAAAGCCAAATGGGATGAAAAACAAGAAATAAATTTAATATATTGTTTGATATAACATGAATAAAGTAAAAAAAATCCTGAGAAATGGTTTCAGAATCATGAACCAATCCTTTAACAGTGGTTTATCCATATGAGATAAATATACACCATTGATTATTCATCCATTATATGTCTAAAAATCAAAAAAAACACTCCAATTAAACTCAATATATTCCAATTATGATCAAAATAGCATCACCTCAAACCAAAATTCAACCAATAATCAAAATAAAATTGAAATCTCAACATAACATGAAAACTCAAATATCATCATGAAAAGTGATGATCAAACACCTACTCATTACCAAACTCATAAGTCCAAATAATATCCTTAATACATATTCTTCCATAACACACCTAAATAAAAACAGGGTGCTCCAAGAACATGGGAATTTTGAAAAACTAGTCTATAATACCATTTTGTAACAAATTAATATGGGCTACCACTAAATTTCTACCCAACCTAACCCACCACAAGTCTTTAAGGGAAATCTCTACACCCATGGGATCAAGAAAATTTACAATGGTGTCAACATGAATAGGTGGGAATGAATTCACTCTCACATAAAAATAATAAAAAATGGAAACTATCAAGAATATAGAATTACCTATCAAGATGTTAAACACTCTTTAATATCAAATAAGTAGAAACAAATAATTTAACTATACAAACATGAGATAATAAAATAACATCCTTCCAAAACCACAAATGGATCACCAAAATATATTTTAAAAGTATAAAAATATATTAAAATATAAAAAAATGGGATAAATTAGCCGATACAACATCTAAAAAATAAAATTGAACCTGGGAAACACCAAAACAACCTCTATCTTACCCATGATAACTCACCATGTCCCACCAAATTCAAATATAAACTTAATGAATAATCATATAATGGGATTAATTAGTGGTAACTTGAGATAAAACATAATATTTACATAAAAACGCATAGGTTTATATATAGGATGTGAGCCAAACATTGCAATTCGGATTTCACCCAAGATTATATATACTTTCTATTATAATAAATTTCATACTTAATATTTTGAAAAAAATTTATAAAAAAAATTTTTCACATGAGGAGGCATAAAGAAAATAATAATTTCACTTCATCCCTTTCATTCCAAACCCAAGGTAAAACCTTTGAATAAAAAACAAGGCTCATTTGTCATAAATTTATGATTTTAAATCTAAACTATAAATCATAGATTTTCTTTTAAATAAATTTTAATCGATAAAAAAGGTATTTCAAATTCATAATTAGACCAACCATTTCTTCTTATTTTCACAAAAAAATTCTCAAATAATTTCTTCAAAAAAAAATAGTTTTCTTTTTAAAAAACACACTTTTTAAACTATTTTTAAATTAGTTTTAAATTATAATAAAACAAAAACAAAACACATTTCATGATCACAATAAGAAACATGATATAAATAGAGGAAAATAAACAAACAATAACTAAGCCATGGTTCCATGTTACTAAATCAAAATATAGAGGATGAAAACTAGGTATATATTAGGATTCCCTAAATCATTATCAATGGGATATTTTATTTATGGAAAACTCATGAGGCTCTAATAGAATGATAACAAATCATGTTCATCAAATCAATCACTTTATGTTCCCCCAATATGAAAATGTAATAACCTATTTCGAAATCTTTATGGGTCATAAAATGTAGTAAAAATCCCAATTAGGGAATAAATTTCCTAGGTAACTAGAAATCCTAAACATACTAAGATAGTGTTACATGAATCTATGTATTTTAATTAGTTACATAGTGTTCCCATAAAAAATAAAATTAGGTGTGAAAAATAATTGAATCACAAGATCATAACATAAAGACCATTTAAATCATAATTAATAATCCTACTCTCACATATAATACCCTCACAACAAACAGACCCTTTTACATCCATGAATAAGAAACAATAATATTCATCACCCATGGGACCACAATATTTAAAAAATGCAATATAATGAACTTGATCAATACTGAGGGGAACAAAAATTTCAAATCAACTCTTTTTAAAAAAGTTCAAAATTATACTTTGAAAACATGGTTGATATTGCAAGGCATTTCATCACATTTTAGAACTCAACCGTGATAAAATCTCTATAAATAAATTAAAAAATAATTATTTTCCCCTTAAAATGAAAAAAACATCCTGAAATCTCCATGAAGACCAAAATATCATAAAACTACTCAAATTGGTCAAAAATATCCTTTTTATAAAATTAATTACCTTTAACCCCCTAAAAGTTTCTTGGAAAATGAAATTTATGTCAAACACCCCTTCAAAATACTTTAATTCATTTAAAATATATACTCAAGAATTTTCATAGACACATGGGATGCAACAACTCCTTTCCCAGTAACCATTTGTAAACCATTTGAAACTTCTCATGAACTGTATATATAGATATAATTTGGAAGAAAAATAATTTTAAACATCTCATAATATCATGGGATGTAATATAAGGGAATTAAAAAAATACCAAACTTGATCAGTGAAAAAACAATCTAAAACACAACGCTTTCAATAAAGGAAGCCAATCAACATACGAAGATGACCTCCTTAGGCCCTAAACAACCAAAGCACCATGTAAGACCCATCATGACCCCTAAAATGAACCCACGTATCATTTTTTTATTTTCTTTAAAAGTAAAAATTGAGGGGAAATGATGAGATGGGGAGTGAAGAAGAAGTAAGGAAGTAAAAAATGCCTCAACAGACATATTAGAATCAGCTAAAAGAAGTAAAAAAACAAAAGGAGGAGGAGGAATATGAGGAAAGATATAAAATATATCTTCCTAGGTTTTGATTCCTGGGAGATGGGGGAAAGGTGGATAAATACTTAAAAATATATGGGGGACAGATGATAAAAACAAAATTTTACACATCGGTAGGCCACCTTCACACTGCAAAAACTTTTGGATTTTGGCATGGATCTTCTGCCTCAACACCCACTATTATGAAAACTCTGTGACCTATGAAATGTTTCTTATTTATAGAAAATATCTATATTTAATGCCTTAGCCTATAGCTTTGAGAACCAAATTCAGGAAGATCTGACCACCCAAGCACCCAACCACTACGGTGTGGCCTTTCACATTATGTCATTGAGCCCATAAATTCATTAGATCCCCAAGCACCAAGCCCTAGGCCTCCAAGGTACAAAATTATACTTCCATAGTGTAAATATACCACCCTATTAACTTACATGGTGCATCCTAGACCATTTTTTCCTAGTCTACTTCCACATAGGAAAAAAACAATCAGGGACTTCCCGTAACTCCCGGAAAATAATAGAAGCTTCCAAAAAATTAAAAATAAAACAAAAATAGATAATATTAAATTCAATAGGGAAATTTTTGTGTCTTATGTAAAGTATTATAAAATAAATAATAAATCACTGATAAAATAACCCTTTATCCATGATAAAATGAGAAGTGTTGATAAAGAGGACTTTTATCAATGTTAAAATTAAGGATAATAAAGGATTAAATTTATTAGTGCTAAAAAAGAACAAATAAAGAAAAAAAACAATGATAATGTAATCACTGATAAGGGATGGATTTAGTCATGATAATGGTAACACTGATAAATACAAGTGATGTTTGAAATCTCAAAAATATAATAAATTATTAATTATATAAAAATGAATATTATAATTTTTAAAATTAATTTATAATAATAAAGAAAACTATTAAAAATGAATAGATTATATTAATTATATTAAATTTATTATAATTATATAAATGTTTTAATATTATGATAAATTTATTAATATTATGACTTGTCATGTAATGATTAGCATAGTGGAACCATTCAAACAGTGTTGCGTGACTTGGCTGGCAGTACGATGGGTGTCACACTGGCACCACTGGGTGGGTTAATCGAAAGACATATGGGTATGTTGGAACCTATCAACTAAACCTATTACCAAATGTATTCTTGGTGTTGGGTGGAGGGGTTCCTTTCCTTATTAACATGGTTAGTACAAATTTCATATAGGAGATATGGTGTGATTGTTGTTGACAAGGCGTGCTGTAGTGGAAGACTAGTGTCATGACATGATGCAAACTACTCTTTCGGGTCTTTCTATCATCTAATCTAAATAGAATTCGGTTCAAAATAAGTTGGTCCTTCAGGAAATATAGATCTTGGGCCTTAGGTCCACTCAATATAATAAAATATATCTAATAGGTGTGTCTCATTCCTTAGGGAGAGGGATGAATATTGAACAACTAGGGTGTCTAGGTGCATGTGTATTTATGGTTTGTAATCCCCAATATCTAATATATATATTATAATAAATTTATTAATATAATATGAAATTTTTTATTAATAAATGTATTAATAAATGTTCTAATATTATAATAAATATTATGAATAAATATATTGATATTATAATTAATTAAATATTATTAAATTGGATTATAATAAAAAAATTATAATTAAATATTAACTACATTAAAATTTAATAATTGTAATTAAAAATACTATTATTTATATAAATGAGTAAATATTTTTAGAAATAAATCATTAAATAATGTAAGAATAGTAATATTATGTATAAATGTTTTTGATAATAAAATTTTAATAATAAAACTATAAAATTAAAAGAAATAATTTAAATCTTTATACTTATATAGATTTAAAATTGATAATATATAAATATATTATTATTATTAATTAATTATATATGTATATGTATTATTGATTTTGTATAGGAAATATAATTAATAATTAACTACGTTTAAAAAAATAATTATGATTATAAATATTATTATTTATATAAATTTATAAATATTTTTATGTGTGTGATATATAGTTGAACCAACACATACTGTTGTGTATATAGTTATTCACATACCTCTCTAACTATGTTTTTTTAGATTATAAAAACCACTTTTTGGGTTAATTAGAACCCTCGCATAGATCAATCTAGGGCCATCTATAAAATCAAAAAACATACAAAATACTAAACCATGATCTAAATAGAACATTTAAAAAATTTCAAGATAGGTCCATTATATCGAGGTTAGAAAAATTCAATAAATTATCTTCAACCATGAAGGTTATGAATTCCATAACCTTAAGGTAGTCATTAAAGGAAACTCTTTCATCCTATAATTAAAATATCACAATATCTAGTTTCAAGATATACCATCTCTTGATTTCATCATTGAGGGAAAGAGGAAAACTTTATTACTTCAATTTGAGGTCCCCATATGGTAAAAACTCAATAATTCTCCAATGTGAAATATTATGTTCCTCTAAAGATTCCATTCAAAACATTTTATGGACCCCTTTAATTATAACAGAGAATTGAGTTGAGAAGGAAGACCCCAATTCTATATTCTTCATTTACTTTTCCCTTGGAACTTTTTTAATTCATAATAGGATCACATTATTTGGATATATACTCATTTGAAGTAGAATTTTATTCGTTGAACTGAAGATCATATTCTAGGGAATTTTTTAAGGCTTCTTTGGATATACATTCTTTGATACTAACCATGTTTTAATTGTCTTGGGAAAATATTAGCAATCCTTTCACTGCATAACATGCTTCTCTGAAATCAAAGATAAGTCCTCCCATGCATTATGTCCCTTTATTTTTTTACCTAATCTATATCTATATAAATTTCATTTTTTTTATCACTATCATACCCTGATGAAGCATAGAGACATTCCTCCTCCTTTATTATATTGTTAGTTAGGACTTTTATCTCCTTAACAGGAGTGATGGTTTGGTCTTCTTCTTGTAACAAGGTCTGACATGTCACCAGGTTTGTTAATTTTCAAGACTCTCTCACACCCAAAATCTATTTATGTTACACTCCAACTATAGTAACACATATTTTTTGTTGTCTTACTAAGTTGTTATAAGATATCGGAGACAACATCGAATAGTTTAGCAGTATTGGGATACTAGAAAATACATGATTCCCATATTTCATTTGAAAATATGAAATAAAACTTAAAATTATAGTGATAACTTTATTATCTATTCTATTATATCCCTAAAAGAATTCATAGATTCCTTCATGATATCATGGGGAAATGAAAACATAATATTGGTTCATCTTAAATTCTTTATAAGTAAAATCATAATACAAAAGAAATAATAGAATAAATAAATCATGAATAAAATAGAAAATGTAAAAAAATATTCAATTATACCATATAAATAATATCATAAAAGGGGAATATATCCATGTATTTTATAAAAAACTTAAATAACTGCATGGATAACAGAAACTAGTTGCATAATAATAGAATTCAATATGTCAAACATCATAATATTTTTGTTGAGGCCTCATGCCCAAGACATCATGAATAAATTTGTAAGGAGTATCTCAAATACTAGAAGTATTTTGTCTCATGAAACCTACTAAATCATATAGGGGATATAATGGGATCCACCTATCACTTAATAAGTCAAATTAATTCATTAAATAAAATAAAAAATAATAATTCAATATATAATCCACATGAACATTTGTATTAAAAAATGGGCATAATGTTAATATTTTTCCTAATCAATAAATAGAGTAATATGTTCATAATATATCAAAAGAAATAATGTGTACGGTATCATTATATTATATCCCCATTAATGTATTATAATAATCAAAGTATGTTGACATATATGAAAATTGATTTAAAATAACAATGAAGTCTTTCTTTGAAAACATGAGAAAATTATCACTTTCTTTTTATATAATTTCATATAGAAAATTATTGAATATTGAGAAAATTATTTTCAATGAAATTAACTATTGATACTTGAAAAGTGATCTTAAAATAAAAACATAGTTATGACAATAGGAAAAACCATTAATACTGTAAATGATTAAATAAATATTTCTTTCATTATTTTTGTAAAAAGTCAAAAGATCCTTGTTTGTAAAATTAAAAAAAAAAATTCCAGTTAAAAATTGAAATAAAACTAAAATATATTTGAAAAATAATTTATTAAATCATTTTATAATATTAAAAAAATAATCGAAAACTACATTATGAACATGGATGTGGAGGAGAAATACTCCCAAATAAAAGATGAGATAAGGTCTGTTTTCTTCAAAAACATTTTCTCAATCATTTTGAATACCAAAGAGAGGGAAAAAGGATAACTTGTTAAATCCCTATAAACCCAGTGAAGAATAAAATATATTTATTAAAATTTAAATATATTATAAATTCCTTCAATGTAATTTTAAACAAAAACAAACTTGAGTAAAAATTTGACAATAGAATAAACGCTTACCTCAGAATTATGCATAGTCAATTGCAATATATCTTATTTAATAATCAATTTAAATTTATTAAATAATTTATTAAGGACATTTTTTACCAATATTTCATTTTTTAAGGTCCTTTTATAATCATTTTTAATTTATTCATTGAATAGATTTTCTTTATGTTGACCACTTAAGGTTGTTCGTTCAATTTCTTCAAAATTACTTTAGTATATTAACCATAGTTAAAGTTTTTATGAAATGTTTAAAACATCTAAAAAATAATAATAAAAAAATTAATATAATTTTATAAAAAAATTAATCATCCATGTGTGGTGGTAAGAGAAAAAAATTGCATCGCTTCATAGGGGTGGTAATCCACAAGTATGTGTTAACAGAGTTATCAATCTCCAACAGATTGATGGGTAATAAGGTCAATAATATATTATATTTATGTAATCATAATTATTAAATAGACATAATATATATTAATTTCTACCTTCTATATAACCATCCTTATAAATTGGAAAAGAAAAATGAATTACACCGCTACATGGAGAGAGTAGATCATATATATGCAAGGGCGATGTTTCCATTTTCTGTAGGATAGAAAGGATATATAAAATGGATGTACCATTAACATAAAAACATATATGTATGGTTAATATACTTATTTAATTATTTAAATGTGGTTATCTATTATTTTTAGGAGTTTTAATAGGAAAAGAACTTGAAAAATCTTGATAAGAACATATACCTCTTCTTTTTGTAACTTTATTTTATTAAACCTTAAGCCTTTTGGAAGTAGTATTTTGATGATACCATAACCACAAATATGTGGGTAAGGATTTTGGGAAGATATTTTGATAGGTCTTTGTTGAGTTAAGGGGCTCATGTTTTGTGGAGAATGGAGGATAGGGAGTTTCCTTTCATAAGTATGGTGGTGGAAAAATTGTAAATACTTGAGTATTTATTTATATAATATCTATCTTACTCCTCAAGTAAAGTGGCATAAAATTGTAATATATTAAAATATTATAATTTTAAGGTCTAAATAAATCCCAAAAAATAATTTTTAAGAAAGTTTTTTTTAAATCCTTCTCCCTTTATTTTAACCTTTTAACTCATTTTACCCTAAACTAAAGTGATAAATATTTACATTGGTAAATATTAATTATTAAAAAATATTTGAACATATAACCTATTATTAACTATAAATATTAAAGATATTAAATTCATTTTAAAATATTAAATTTCCATAGGTGGTAAAATTTAATTTTGTTATATGTTCAAAAAACGTAATGAAATTGTTTTAGAAAAATGTTTGTTTAAGTATAATAAAAATTATAGGAAAAAATAAAATATAATATTGATTAAAAATTAATTAATTGGATTATTTTAAAAAATTATACTTATTTTCCTTTTAAAATAAAAAAAATGAAAATAACCATAGAAATACAAGATTAAGAGAGACTTAAAAATGGTTTTTATTTGAACAAAAACATTACTGAATTTCCAAAATCATAATAATTTATTTCTAAGATAAAAAATATATTTTTAAATGAAATATTTTACTTGTAAAATATATATTTTTTCTATAAAAAATGTTCCACAAACTTTAATTTTATTTTTATATCATTATTATTTAATAAAAGTTATAGTTTATTAAAATCATTTTTTCACTATTCACCGAAAAAATAAACTATTTCTAAAAAATATCAAAAATTCAACAAAAGATATTTTTACCAGATGAATTAAAAAAAATTATTTTCATAAAATTAAATCTATAATATTTTTGAATTTAGGTTTTAATTGCATTTATGAATAAATTTATGTGCATTATGTTATTGTTTCTTTATAAAGAAAAATCTTACTTACTATATTTGAAGTTAGGGTGTTACATTCATCCCCCCTTAAAAATCATCCTAATAATTTCTAAAATGTCACCACAAGAAAATATTTGGTTCTTTATTCATCATACCTTATTCAAGTTCCTATGTTTCTAATTTTATTTCATTAATTCTCCGAAGTACCTTCACTAATGGAGTCGTATGATTTCAAAACACTTTTTATCTAGTGGTAATATTCAGGATAAGATCTTAAAAGAAATATAAATCAAGTTACCATTATATTTCTTCATAGGTGATCACTAAAAAATATTTTTCATGTACTTTAATAGTATATAAATATTGAACACACCGTGAACTTCAGAGAGGCTGAGTGTAATTTCCCAATGCTAAGCCACAAATCCAATTATTTCTTGAATTTCAAAACACCTAATGCACCTAGGACTTATTTTACCTTTTTTAACCTTATAACAACATTCCAGGGATATAACTTCAATAAAACATGATAACAAACTTGAAATTCCAAATTCTTCCTTTGGTTCTCAGTATATGCCTTTTTTCTAATTTAAATTGCCTTAATATGACTCTAAATGGTTATTACATTTGTTATTATCTCCTCAAAACGTTTTGTGACTAAAATATTTATTTTTATAAATTCATTACAATAAGTTGTTCTATTAAATATTTTCCCATACAATGCTTCATATGGTTCTATTTTAATTCTTTAAAGAAAGATATTATTATATGTGAATTCTACCAATGGTAAATACTAATCCCACATACCTTGAAAGTAAATTGAGTGTGACCTCAACATTTCATATAATATATGTATAATAATTTTATACTTTCCACTTATTTAAGGATGATAGGATTCCATTTTTTTTTATGTAAACCGTGTATCATGATCAGATACATTCAAAAGAGGTGCACTATAATGTCTAAAAAAATCATTGATATAGATCCATTTGAGGTTCTCAATAGGTAGATATTCTCTTTTAGATATTAAATGTTTATACTAGGTATTTTATCAATAATAAATCATATAGAATCATTCTTTCTTGTATTTTTGAAATCTAGTGAAACATTCCATATAATTTGGTCGAAATCCATTTTTTCATTTTCTAAAAAGTCGGTTTATGGGTAACCTGTAACCATACAAACCCAGATCCAACATCACGGCAGTCATGGAACCCGCCGACCAGTAACCAAATCACAACATCATAAACGGTTGTCGTGGAACCCATATACCAGAGACCAATCCACAACATCAGCAAAATTCAAAATTCAAAATACCAAAAAACCATCACCACACAATGATCGATGAGACACAATTAGCGAGCCTCCTCGAGCCGTGTCCCCGAAATCTCCGCAACATCAACTGTATGAATCTCCGACGATAGCCCACCAGCCCTCACCGCCGCATTCTTAACCTTGAAACCCTTGAGAACACCATCCAGATGTGTCGCCATCACGCCCTCCCCACCAAAGAGGAACCATATCACCAACTAAGGAATACAGAATGTCGTCATCACATCCACAGCATCACCACAAAAATCATAGATCATAGGAAACAAACATAAAGGCTGATATGCGGAAACACCATTCCTTTTCAAATCACAATCCACTAAAACACAAGAAGATTTGGAGTTCATCTCCTCAAGGCTAATAAGAAGTACCATAATCGTTCCCAATAATAACACGAGAAGATCCAAGAAACCAAACAAAGATTCACCATGAATCATAACAAACCATAAAAGAAACACCATCGTCTTAAAACCTCCAACTTTCAAACCTGAGAAACCACAAAGAAGAACACGAAACCTGAGCCTGAGTGAAAGAGACACCATCCATCCTCTCAGCACTGGATTGGCGTCCTCTTTCACAGAAACCAAATCATCCACCCACCTCACAAAAAACCTTAGATTGAAGGACCATATGATCTTCATATAGTATTTCTCTTTTTAACTCAAGAATAAATGGAACACATATCCTATTGATAAATTTAAATATACAATATTAATAGATGAAGTCCACTAACATCCCATCTTTATTAACTTTGGTTTTATTTTAAATATTTTTATCATCAACATAGGAAATTTTTATTTTCATCAATAAGGATATTTTAACAATAATTATGAATATATGTGATGTTTCCCCTTAATTAATGACTCTCATATCCAAATTTTAAAATTCATGAATATATGATCTTTTTACATCCATGTTTTAGTCAAAACAACATCATATTTCGTACTCAACACGTCATAGACCTTATTTTCCTTATGATGGTGGTATTTTATTGAATAATCCTAATCCTTTATTTGTTTTATCCCTCAAATTTTCCTAATGTTTAGTTATTTCTATAAGAAGATATATTTAATACTTTTTGATCCATACAAATTTCACATCATTCATATAATGGTAATGCATCAATATATTCAATAAAAATATTGAAACTACCAAATCAATATCTTGGTTTGTATAATTCTATTCATGAATCATTAAATTCCTTGATACATAGGAAGAAACTCCATCATTCTTAAAAAGGAAAATATTCAAGTCCCTTTATTGAGTCATAACAATATATCACAAATCTATTCCTTCTCAATGGTAAATTTAATATTAGTGAACTAACTAATATCATATTTAATTATTCATAACATTATTTACATTCTTTTAACCATGTGAGATTATCCACTTTACATGTCAAATTGGTTAATGGGTTATCAAATTGATAAAATTTTGGAAAACATCTTCAATAGTAACCCTCTAATCCAAAGAAATTTTTTACCTCAATTATATTCATTGGTGTTGATCATTACATCACTATATTTATCATTTAAAGATCAACGGATATTCCATATTTAGAGACTACATGGCCAAGAAAAGAATTTTCATAAATATAGAATTAATATCTGTTAAATTTTCCATATAACTTCATTTCTCTAAGAGTTTTAATAATGATTTTAAACTGAATCTTACACTCATCATGGATTTTAGAGTATACAAAATTATCATCAGAAAATACCACAATGAAATTATTGATATAATACTTTGATACTCTATTCATTATATTTATAAAAATATAGGTTGAATAATTCAATCAAAAGGATATTAATATAGATTCATAGTTTATATACCTCATACAAATTGTTTTCTTTGGAATATATTCATTCTTTACATAGTTATGATGATTCCCAGGATGAAAATAAATATTTGAAAAATATTTATCTCCTTGAATTTCATAAAAAATTATCAATGAGAAGAAGAGGATACTTGTTTAATATAGTATTGGAATTGATTTCTATATAATTGATGCACAACCTCATATACCCATATTACTTCTTAAAAAAAAATATTTAGGTCTCCCCATGGTAAAACACTAAAGCAATTAAATCCATTTCCACACAACTCTTATAGTTATTTATTTAGTTCCACTAATTATATTGTTTCGATCCTATAGGGATTATTATTTATATGTTTTGAATTATGGATGAGATCAATGGAAAACTCAACCTAACACTCTGGTAGATGTTCAGGTAATTATTTAAGGAACACATCAATATATTCCTCCACAACAAGTATATATTATATTCTAAGGGTACAATTCCTAATCGTAGGTTGGGTTTCCTCTTCTTATCCAATAATTTCTTTAAGGATAACTAATGAAGGTGCATATAAACATGATTCAGATGATTTATTATCCTCTCTAAAGGAAAGGGACTCCATATCTCCATCATGAATCATAACCCCCTTCTCTTGTAAAAATATGTTTACATTATAACTTCAAATAGAATTCATAACAAGGATTATATAAAAGTAAACAATAATTATAATAATAATATTTTCAAATATGTTATGTATATGTACTAATGGGTATTGACTGAGATATTATTTTTATAATAACATTTCCATTATAATACTTCATTGATAACTCCCTTCTAAATGTTTTCGAGAAATATATAATTTTCTTGGAAAACATAGAAGTTATAAAAGAGTGTAAAGATCTAGAATCAAATATAACATTTTATAAATTTGAGTTTATGATCAAATTACCTACCACCACATCTTTAACAACTTCAACCTCAACTGTACTAATCTTATAATATTGGCCTTTCTTTCATGGACTTTTATGAGGGAAAATCCACTGATTCTTATGTAATTTATTCGAATATTTCCCCATATACTTGAAGTTAAAGCCTTATACATTGGTGGATTCATTCTTTCTTTTATAATCATGATATTTATGGACTTTCTCTATACATAGGAATCAAACTCTCATTCCCATAAATCATATTATATGGTTTTTACATAATTATTACAACTTGTAAATTTCACCCTTCCCTTATTCCCATTTTAGTATTTATTTTTTTAGAGTTCGCATCCACATGATATTTTCTTGTATTATCTATAAATAATAGACTTATATAATTCCTTCTATATATTAATGGAACTTGATACTTTATCCGTATATAATGAAACTTTTTGAGAAACTAATTCCATTATAATTTTTGGAATTAACACATAAAAGATGTGATAGATCTTACTTCTTAGATTACTTATATAATCTGCAGCATTAGTTTCTAACCATGTAATTTCATCTTTATATAAGATAACATTTTCTCCCCAATTTTTCATCATACTAAGGAATTAATTCTCTATATATCTAATTTTTTCTGTGAAAATTATTTTTTTAAATAATATCTCCTTGAAATTATTCTTTTATATACTATTTTTCCTCCAAATCATTATTATTTTGGATCAATAACTACCATTGGTTAACATCTCCCTTAAGATGATAAATTTTCATGATAACTTTATTTCTCTCACTACTTCTTAAAGTGAGAAATATATTCTCTATAGACTAGATAAATTACTCATATGCCATTGTATTAGTAGTTACATTGAATAATAGATGTTGTTGTCATATGAAGCAGTCCAACATTGTTTCACTATGTCAGGGATTAGTAGGTTGCTATATAAGGGAAAGGTTGTTGGTCATAACCTAAGTTGGATTCCCTAATATAGTTATAATTTTTTCATCTCCAACTCCAGCTTCATTATAGTTCCAATTATAGAAATCATTACATATATTACATGAAATGATATAGTTTTTTTCTTTATTATAAGTTAAATTTATAGACAATGGCATATAATGAATTATCTCATAAAATTATTAATTTTAAATCATGGTGTATAATTCTAAATATAGTGTAACACTTAACATTAATTGAAAATTTATTCAAATTTAATATCATATTCCTAATCATAGTTTATTTTGGAATGTCATCAAATCGTAACAATATTTTCAAATATTTATTAAGGGTTCTTAAAGAGTGTTTAAATCAACCAAAACATATCCCATGGGATTGTCTAGCCATGTGTTCGGCCTTAAGACCACTCATCTTTCACCGAGTAAAGATCGATTTGATACTCAACTATACCTTTTCAGGGTGTTTAATCCTATGTTCATATGTGTCACAAGCCATCAAATTTATAATATCCAGATAGGGATGTAATTTCTATAAAATAACACATTATATACCTTAGAAAACCTTCTGGATATTATCCTATACATATACATATCCCTAAAATATGTCATACGGTTATGTTCTTTAATCAATGTTTTCTAAAATCTAGTTCCAATGGTTATACTAAACTATCTCAGGTACCAACTTTAACATACCAAATACATTAACTCATATCTATTTGTATTCATACTACAATGGAAGAAAATAAACAAGGCCATATCCCAAGGGATCAAATAGTTTAACATCCATTGAAGATTAGATACATACATGATTCTCACATAACATTTGAAAACATAAAATACAACCTAAAATTATAGTGCTAACTTCATTATTTCATCTAGTATATTCCTAAAATCATTCATATATTCCTTATTAGTATCATAGGTAATGGTGAGAATAATAAAAGGTGAGCTCAAATTCTCAGTAAGGGAAAGTGCACAACAAAAGATATCATATAATAAATAAATCATGAATACTATGGTAGGGGTAAACAATAATAAAATATTCTATATAACTAATTTCATAAAAGGGAGATATATCCCTGGATGAAATAACAATATAAATAATTACTTGGAAAAAAATAACTATATCATTAATGGTATAATGCATAATTTTGGACATCATAATATTATCATCATAGACTCATGCTAATAAATCATGAAAAAATAGATAAGACATAATCTAAATACCTAAACTAGTTTCTCTCAATATACCTATTGATTCATCAAGTGGTTATAATGGTCTCTACACATCACTTACTAAGTTCAATTAAATCATCATCTGAAATAAATGATTAAAAATTACATAAAAAATCAATATAAATGTTCATATTGAAAATCTAGAATATGAAATGTTTATATTTTCCCCAATTAATAAATTGAACTACATTATCATATAACATAAAAATAAATAAGGTGTATGGTATCATTAGACTATATCCCAAGTAAATCATAATAATCATCAAATGATGATCACATAGAGAAAAATATCTTTAAAATAGCATTTGATACTTTCTTTGAAGTTAAGAAAAAAATATCAATTAATTTTGATATCATTATAAATAAAAATTTCCAGAATATTTAGAAAATTATTTTATTTGAAATTAATCATGGAAAATTTTGAAAAAATATACAAATAAAAGAATAGTTGTGATGGGATGAAAAATCATTCATTCTGTAAATAGTAAAAAATATTTCTTTCTCACTTCTAATAAAAATTCCTAAGTACATTGTTCGAAAAACTATAAAAAGATTACTTTTAAACCTTTTTAAATAAATTATAATATAGTTTAAAATTAATTTGAACAATAATTGGAACATAGTAAAAAACATTCATGAAAATATTATAGTGAACATCGATATTGAGGATAAAGATTCTCGGCCAAAAGGATAAATAAAGTATGTTTTCCTTAAAAGAATATTATCAGTCATTTTATGTACCAAATATTTGAAAATGATATTAAAAAATGTAAACCATAACAACCCAGGTAATTATAGAATAAAACACTTTCGTGATTTTATTCATCATAAAAATATTTAGTAATTTTTAAATCAAAAATAGAATATTTTTAACTGAACACTTTATTTAAAATGTTTTATTTGAAAGACTAATTTCTAAATTTTTTAACTTTAATTATAAAAAATTAATTTATTTTTTCAAATCATAATATCTAAATTTACCTTGGGTTAATGTTTTTTTATTTTTCAGAAAATATTTATTTTTTACTGAATAGTAACAAAATACTGATTTTTGTAAAAAAATTATTTAAAATAAATTAGGTAATTTAAAAGTATAAATATATTTTTAATATTTTTTCAAGAAAAAATTTATTATTTATTTATATTTAATCCATTTATTACTTTTTACTCAATAATATATTGAATTTTTGTATATGTTTTTTTGGTTAAAAATAGTTTTCTTCTAGAAACCATTTTAAACTGCATAATGATTATTATTTTAAATTATTTTAAATAATACATAATTATGAATGTTTTAAATTAAATTTAGAGATTATAAATCAATAGATATTAATTTATATTCATATCATTATTTTGATTAGTCATAGAGTTAATATAAAATCATTTTTTTCTTGAAAATACACTTCTTAGAAACCTGATTTTTCATTACATCTAGGATATTTGTTTTAAATTTAATTATTACACATATGTGAGTTGAATTTTGTAACATGTATTCCATATTTGGAATTAGAATAATTTATATTATATTATAATTTTAGTTTATTTTTTTCTATAATTAATAGTGAAAACTATATGAAATAGTTACCAAGGTTAAAGTAAAAATGGGTTTATCAGGGGTTAAACTAAAAAATATAATGGTTAAAATGACCTTAAAACTTGTATAAAATATACTTTCTATACATATTTATACATTATCATTTATGATGCTTTATAATACTTCATTTTTTACCCTTTTGGCATATTAAAAACGTGGGTACACATCTTTCATTTCAAAAATTACAAGTGTTACACTGACCTCACTTATAAAATTACACCCCCTCTCCTCTCTTCTTAAAACCTTAAAATCCATCTATTTCATTCAATACCAGCCGATATTTATAATCCCAACCTTTTTTGGAGTTTTCAAGAGCTTGTTCATAGGTTATCTTTTGTTTAGTGTTGAGCGCTTTTCATTTCGGTTTTATCACGGGGTGTGTTTGGGTGGAAATTCGAGAAAAATAGAAGAAATAAGGTTGTGCATGGTTAGATCATGATTAGGGAAAACCAAGAACCCTAGCCCAGTTAACCATGAAACCCTGGATATAGTTTAATTATATGGTTGGCACTTGGTTTTTAAAACTGTGTTCCCTCTTAGGAGTAATTATACACCCCTATAGAAGTAGTGCATGGTTTAGGTGCACGGTTAGGGAAAACTATTCAGACTTTCCTAGAAATCATAAATCAGAATTAGAGTCTCCCAAAAATGAATTTTATAATTTCCAAAACCACCGTTTTAATATCAAATCGACCCTCATTCAATCATAGGTCCTTTTTCATATTTTTAGATCTCTCCTGAATATTTACAAGCCTTCCTGGACTCCATTCATTGTGATTCAAAGCCCGGATCTAAGATTTTCACCTTTCTCAATAAGTGGATCATATCTTGTTGCTTTCCTATTCATCCTCCTTCTTTATCTCTTTATTTTTTTTGTTTTCAGCCTCTATTTATTATATCTAGATCTATATCTAATTAATATATATCTTGGCTTGTGGATTTAAATCTAGGTCTAAGAGAAATTAAATTCTTCAATTTTGATTTAGGTTATAGATCTAGATCTCATTCTACATTGTCACTCCACTAAATTTTGTGTATTTCCATTGAAAAACAGTTCTTCAACCAATATAGGTAGGTGGTTTATTATTCAAATACCATATTCTTGATATCAATTATGTGTTTAATATAGTATAATTAAAAGGGTTCTATACGAATTGGAATTAATAAATTTGACTAACTAATGTGTTCAATTAATGAATTTAGGAATTAAGGATTTGATTGAATAATAGAATTGTGGAATTGAGACAATTAATTGATTTATTGATTATTAATTAATTTAATTGGATAATTGGGTATAATTAATTTATGAGTTAATTATTGTATGTTGAGATTTTTAAATTATTAATTAATTATAGAATTAAGTAATGGACCTTATATGTTTAATTAATTTTTGAATTAATTAATAGAAGATACGCTATTAATGAATTGGTGGATTAATTAATGTGGTATATATTGTTAATTAATTGTTTAATTAATTAAAGGAAATTGATGTGAGTAATTAATTGTTGAATTAATTAATATCCTTGGATTACTTAATTTATGAATTAATTAATGGAATTATTGTGGTGGTTAGTTATGACAAGAGGATTATGGATGATTAATCTTGGATGACATGACAATGTGAAAAATGTGATATTGAGATATATGTGAAAATGTGATATGTTATGTTATGTGTGATGATTGAGAAATAGGGTTCTATACATGGCATTCTATACCCATGATATATTTTTATGATTAATAAATGTGGTGTGAGATAAGGAATAATGATCCAAATACTCACAGGGTGATATACATGGTGTTCTACACCTATCATGTATACTAAATGTATGAGATAGGGACTGATTATCCCAATACCCATGGTGTATGATATAAGTACCAATGCTCCAAATTCCCATGGGGTGATATACATGGTGTTCTACCCCAAAAACATTGTCATTTGACTATGGTTCCAGTGGAAGTAATAATGATGTTGAAATGACATGAACAATGTAATCCCATGTGTTATATTGAAAATAGAATTGAATGTGTTTCATGGTTTAGACTTTGCGCAGGCTGAAGTATTTCTTGAGGTATGGGAGTCCTTGGGAACCCAATGGTTTATGTGGTTAAATAAATATTAATTGATAATGTGATTATTTTTTACTTATGCATTGTAATTATTTCATTATACAACTACATAAACTTATTATTGACTAGATCTATTTTAGAAACCATTGGTAGTGGACAACTGATTCGTACTCACACCCTACTTGGGATTCTAGATCAGTACCCGAATAAATTTCATTGATGTAGGAAAGATTAATGGAAAATTCCTAGTGTAAGATGGTTGAGTCGGTATGGGGAGTGGATGAGGGAACCATATTTGGTTTGGGACCTGATTGAAAGCAGTCATTTTACTTATTTTTAAGTTTTCATCTGACACTAGACATGTACTTTATCATGGAACATTTATTACTTTAGATTTGATATTTTATTTTATGTTTTGTTTATCCGGTGATATTTTTACTATTCTATTTATTTTAAAAAAATTATTCCACTATTCTATATGTATTTATGTTGGTTTATTACTCTATAAAACATTTTAAAGTCTCCCAAAGAGTGATATATCAAACCTTCATTGCTATTCAGTAGTCTCGAACATATGGGGAGGTGCTCTTGAGGTCATGTAACTGACCATCTCGGGACACCAGTGTGTGGCACCCAGATTGGGACATTATAAAGTGATATCAGAGGAAGTTTTATTTTCTTTTTCTTTTGTATTACTATTTGGTAAATGTAGACAGGAAACTAGGAATAGTAAGTTCATGGTTATGATATCATTCATTGGAGTTCCAAACCCATGTATGGGGGGGAACCCAAGTACCCATAGTGGTATTTTTTTTATTGTTGTTTGTTGTTACAGTTCAATATTATTTCACCTTTAGTGAGACACTTTTTATTCGATGTGATTATTGTTTCTAAATATTATTTAGAATTGGATCATTGAAAAACACAGAATGAGAGTTGAGTATTCATGCATCATTATAAGCACCCAGGATTAATTGTAACATGCATCATTTTAGGCATGCATGGGAAAACTAGTATTGGGTAAGTTTTTGAAATTGAACTATTTTTTCTAGCTTGTGAAATTGAAATGAGAAAGGTTCCTAATATGAAATTTATAATTGAAAAATGATGCAAAATATGAGCAAATCTGTGTCTAATGTGAGAACATGAACAACGAAATGCGTTTACCATTGTTAAATAGGACTTAGGAATAAGACAGTTAAGGGTCATGATAGTGCGTCGGTTTTGACCATGTGTCTAGGTTTATTGAAAATACTAGTTGTGACATGTCATGTTTGTTCCTCCAAAAAAATGGTTTATTTCTATGAAATATGTCCTAATTTGTGTGGATATCATATTAGATATATTCCTCTAAGACAACACTTGTTGAGTATATTCCATGAGTATGGGGATAGATATGCTCTACTAGTAGTGAAACTTGAGGCATGGATAGTTCCCATTGAGAAAGTATGGGAGCAGTTCTAAGATATCTTTTCTTGCTTCATGAAATTTGTGGAAGGAGACCCATGGTAAGTTGTGAAAAAACATGTATAATTTTACAAGAGAGTTTCAATTGAAAAACCCTCTGACTTTTACTAGAGAAGGTGGATGATATGGTGCTAACTTCTAGATTGAGTCTATCCAAACAATACTTGATTGCAAAGAGAATCCTACTAAGATGATAATTGTTATGGATGATTACATGTTGCATGTTAATGAAAAATGATAGTGGTAAATATAGACTTAGGATGGATATCTAGTGACTATGGAGTGGAATAAATTTTAAGAGATATTATTGGAGAACTTTTATCTTGATATATTGAGTTAGGAGAGATTACCCTAGTTCATGTGGTTGACACAGGGGAGTATACCTGGGATGGACTATGTGGGACTCTTTACATATTTTCAGCACTTTTCTCCAGAAATGGTAGTGGATTAGTCTACTTCTAAAAAGGGTTTCAAGATGGAATTATTTGAAAAATTAAGTCCCAGGTGAATATATTCATGCTGAATATGTTTTTAGAAGTGGTAAATCAAGCTCTCATCTCAGAGGGGAACATAAAGAAGGATTCTAGTGGTAGATAAGTGGTTTATTCTGTATGATCTAGAGGTATTTCTTCCAAGATTTATAAGAATCATTATGTTAAATTTATCTAGAGTAATGGAAAGAATAGTATACATGCAGAATGATTGGTCACACATGACCTTGACCAATTGATTTTCCATCAGTGTAGTAGGTTAGTAAATTATGTAAGCATTGTCCCCAAAAAATGTTAGAGTGTCAAGCTTGCGGGAATATGGGACATATATAAAGGTTCTATAGGAACCCAAGATAAAAGGTTAGTGATTAAGAATCTAGACAGAACCATAGTGTGGTAAGGGGTTTTTTCACAATATCATTCTGCCAACTAGAGTTATACATACTGAGGTTGTATAGGTAGTGGATGTGGTGTTTCTTAGAAATAGAACTTGAATCAACAGAGTATCGCAACATAGGGTAGTTAGATTAAATCACGGGTAAGAGGGTTAGTCAAATTACATGTTATTAAACCTATACTAGTAGATAGATAGGTTATAATATCGATAGTAATATGTATTATTCTTTATTTTTTATATTAGTTAGTGCCTTGTATTATACTAGTGCCTCTCCTTCCATTATATCTGCAAAACATATTAACATTTTAAGCATGGTTGTGGAGTTCCTAAGTAGTTTTATGATGATATATAGGTCATTGGGTGTACAGTATAGAGTCGTCTGCTTGGGCAAGGGGTTTTCTTCCAAATTCATGGAGTATCACTTTTTACGGGATAATTAAATTCATAACATGTTAGGCTTAAACCTAATTTTGGTTATGGACTATTTAGTATTATATCAATCCCACAAATATTGTTACCAAAGGAGAGCGAATTTTAAGTCTCATAAGTGTGACTACAATATTCACCATGGAGAGTGGGATATCCAGGAAGGATAGGTAGGTCCAATCACTTAGTAGCTGGGAGAGATCATAGCCCAGGTTTCAAGTCTGTTATTTTATAATGATGGTGTGAAAGAGGATTTGTTTTCAACCATGGTGGAATGGTTTAAATATTTGTTCCCCAAATACTTCTATGGTTTTCCACCTGATAGAGATGTAAGTTTTACAATTTAACCTGTGCCAGGGGCTAAGCGAGTTTTTATTCCAATATAAAAAATGGCACTGATAGGGATTCAAGAGATCAAAGATCATGTGGACGATATAGAGGATAAGGTATTTATCCATCCTATTATGTTTTTTTGGGGTTCAACGTTGTTTTTTGTAAATAAGTATGATGGGAGTTTGTGCTTATGTTTTGATTACCGGAAGTTTAATAAGATGACTATGAATAACTGGAATCCTCTTCCACGTATCGATAATCTATTTGAAAAGTTTAGAAGGGATTTAATATTCTCAATGATCTAATTGAGATTAGGGTGTCGTTAGTTGGGAGTTCAGAATTCTGATATAACAAGTAATACATGTAAAAGTAGTTATATCCTATTTGAATTTTTCATAATTCTATTTCGATTGAAGAATGAATCACTAATTTTTATGGACTTGATGGACATGATCTTCTATCCGTACCTAGATCGGTTTGTGGGGGTGTTTTAGTATTATATCTTTTTGTACTCCATGACCCATGATGATAATTACCAACATCTTGACATCATCATGAGTACACAAAGAGAGCATCGGTTATACATCAAGCTATTTAAGTTTCAATTTTGGAATAATCAGGTATACTTTTTAGGTCACATCATATCAGAAGAATCTGTGTCTATAGACCCAAAGAAATTAAAGGCAATGGTTTCATGGGAGTATCCTAATAATGTTCTTGATATACATAGATTTATAGGGATATCTAGATATTATCAGAGGTTCATTCGAGACTTTTACCATTTGGAACCACCACTTTTTGGCTTGACCAAGAAAGGAATAAAGTTTGAATGGTATGAAGCATGTGATAATTCTTTCTAGAAGATAAAGAAGCACTTGACATCAGCACAAATTTTGATCCTACCTGATCTAGGTGAGGAGTATACGGTTAATCATGATGCTTATAAGATTTTAATTGGAGATATGTTTATGAAAGGAGATCAAGTTGTGGAATTTGGGTATCAAAAATTAAGACCCCATGAACATAAATACCCTACACATGACCTCGATTTAGTGTCATTATTTTAAGATTTGAAGTGCCAGTGGTACTGTCTGTTGGTTGAGAAGTTTATAGTGCTTACTGATCACAATAGTTTAAAGTAATTCATCTCTCAATTATATTTTAATCTCTAGGTGTGAAGGTTGGTTGAGTATATATAGTCTTTTGATTTTGATTTATCATATATGCATGAAAAGTGGAAAAGTGTTGTCAATGATCTAAGTAGGAAGAGACAAAATTAGGTGGTATAAGATTATAGTGTTGAGTGTAAAATGATGACTTTGTTGGATGAAATGCACATTTTGGTTTGGAAGAGTCTGGATAAGAGAATCCCATATCAGCTTTAGTAGAGCCTACTCTTTTGAGATGGAATAGAGACATACAGTATGTGGATCCAGAGTGCTTTACATTGAGGGAATTTCTTGAAGGTGGGGAGTCACCTTCTGTTTGGATCATAGATTAGGACATGATCATCTAGGGAAGGAATCGTGTTGTTGTTCTTTTGAGTATGTGGGAGGGGTTAATGTGTGAGTTTCATTCCTCAAAGTGGGTAGTATATCTAGGTTTGACCAAAATGTATTGTGACATATGAAAATAGTTTTGGTGGTTGGACATGAAAAAGGAGAAAGTAGGATTCATGGAACGATGTTACACTTGTCAGGTTGTTTGCTACAATTATTTCCCATTATAGAGTGGAAGTGGTATGACGTTACCAAGAACCATGTGGTGGTTATCCTGAGGATTCATAGGAATAATGATGATATTTGGGTTATTGTGGATAAACTAAAGAAATTAGTGTTTTTCTTGCCTATATGAGAGACTTTGTCAATGGTTTGGTTGGGAGTCATTTATTTTCGAGAGATATTTTGTATGCATGGGGTTCCAAGAACTATAGTTTCATACCACCACTCATGTTTTACTTTGATATTCTGGTATTTGTTATAGATGGATCATGTTACATAGGTTATTTTGAGTATATATTTTCACCCACAAACAGATGGATAGTCAGAGCGTAATATACAGGTGCTTGAATATATGTTGTGATCATGTGTTCTTGAATTTGAATGGTATTGTGATAAGAACATGAAACTTGTAGAGTTTTCCTATAACAGCATCTATCAAGAAACTATTTAGATGGAACCATATGAGTAACTTTATGGTAGTCCATACAGATTACCATTCATGCTTAATGGAGGCTTGTGAGTCATAGTTTTTGGGATTGAGTCTTGAACAGGAGACATCAGAACAGGTACTGTTGGTTCAGAAATGTATGGTTATAAATCATATTATACATAATTCGTATTAAGATGGATGTTGATGACCCATGTAGTTTATAGAGGGTGATCATGTATTCCTTCAGGCTCCACATAGGTTGGGTCACCCAGGATATTGAGATAGGTCAAGTTTGCACCCAAGTTTGTTAGACCATTTGAAGTTGTGGAGAAAATCAAGATGGTGACATTATTATTGGATCTTCCATAAAAATATAGTTCTATGAATGATGTTTTCCACATGTCACAACTATGGTTGTATCATACCGACTATTATTATGTGATCGACATGGCTGATTTTTATCTTGAGATAGATGTGTACATTGAGGAGGATTTGATATGTGTGTTGGATCACAGTGATAAAGTGTTATGGGGAAAGACCATGCCATTAGTTCATGTATTTTGGCAACATGGGTGTTTGTGGGATGAAACATGGGAAGGGGAAGAAGATATGTGGGTTCAGTGGCCTGATATTTTTGAATCAGAATCTTATAGATGCATGGGTGAGAAGTTCAATGATGGGTTGTTATAAGGTAGGTATAATGTAAGATCCCACCCTTTTCTTGAGTTGTCCTGTGCTCATTTACATGTACTATTTTTCAGTTTTGATTACTTTTTTTGGGTTTTACCTTGTGGTGTTTTGGGTGTAAATTTGATAAAAATGGAAGAAATAGGGTTTTCCATGGTTGGTGCACAGTTGGGGAAAACCATACTCAACCTTTAATAGAGGGTAATTGCATTTTTGTCAAACAGTTTTTCAAACCGTTCACCCTCTAATGAGTAACCATGAACCCCTATAAAATATGTGCACATTTTAGGTTCATAGTTAGGGAAAACCATATGCCCCTACCCAACAAACTATGCACAAGAATTAATGTCTTGAAAAAATTAATTTTAAAATTTTCGAAACCCCCATTTTAATCCCAAGTCAACAACCATTCGACCCTAGGTCCTATTTCACAATTTTAGAGATCTCTATATTAATTACAAGACTTACCAACTTTCATTATTCTTTACTTGAATCCCAGATCGAAGATCTTCACCCCTCCTACTAAGTGGATCTTATCCCGCTTCTTTCTCATCCATCCTCCTTCCTTGTCACCTTTTGGTGGTTGTTATCCAATATTTATGACATATGAATCTAGATATGATGAATCTAGATATGATGAATCTAGATCTAGGCTTGTGGATATAAATTTAGATCTAAGAGATATTGAATTGTTCTGTCTTGATTTAGGTTATAGACCCAAATCACGCTCAATGTCATTACTCCACTGAAATTTGTGGATTTTTGTTGAGTGATGATTTTTCAAAAAATAAATATAGGTGGTCTATTTTTCAAATCCAATAGTCTTTATATCAATTAAATGTATTTCATTGTAGAATTTATAGGGTTTGTTAGAAATTTGAATTTCAAAATTTCATTAATTAATGTGGATAATTAGTGAATTGAGGAATTAGGGATTTGATTGAATAATGGAATTGTGGAATTGAGACAATTAAGATGAAAAAATTATCAATGTTTTGATTTGGATAATTGGGGATAATTAATTTTTGAGTTAATTATTGGATGTTGATATTGTAAAATGAATAATTAATTATAGAATTAATTAATGGAACTTATATGGTTAATTAATTGTTTAACTAATTAACAGAAGAGTGGTGACTAATTAATCGATGAAATAATTAATGGGACATATATAATTAATTAATTTTTGAATTAATTAAATAAAATTTATGTGATTAATTAATTTTTGAATTAATTAGTGGACATGGATTAGTTAATTTATGCATTAATTAACGGAAATATTGTGATGGTTAATTTTTATAAGAGGATTAATGAGGATTAATATTGTTTCACATGACAGTGTGAAAACATGTGATATTAAGATACATGCGACAACATGATATGTTAACTTATATGTGATTATCGATAAATATGGTTCTAGACATGATGTTATACACCTATGATATATGTGTATGATTGATAAATGGGGTGTGAGATAAGGAATGATGCTCCAAATACTCATGGGGTGATAGACATGAATTTCTACACCTAACATTTATGATAAATGTATGGGAAAGGGTATGGTTCTCCAAATACCCTTGGGGTGTGAGACAAGGACTGATTCTCCAAAATAATTATCAGGTGGTATACATGGAAATTCTAACCCCCAAAACATTGGCATTGGAATATGGTTCCATGTAACCATAATAATGAATTTTAAATGACATGGATAATGTAATCCCATGTGTTATAATGAAAATATAATTGAATATGTGGAATGGTTCAGACCCAGTGTAGGCTGAAGAAGGTATTGAGGTACGGGTGTCCTTGGGAACCCAGTGGTTTATGAGGTTAAATAATGATAAATTGATAATGTGATAACTATTTACTTATGCATTATAATTATTTCATTATACAACTGCATTCACTTGTAATTGACTTGATTTATTTTTAGACACCATTGGTGGAGACCAACTAAGTTTTACTCACACCCTACTCGGGATTCCTTATCGGTACCGGAATAGATTTCATGGATTTAGGATGGATTAAGGGAAAGGGATTATTGTTAGATATCTAATTTTGGATGAAGCATGGATGAGGGAAACGGACGTAGTTCATGACCTACTAGGAAGTATTCAATGTCATTATTTCTATGTTTTTATTTGACACTATACACATACTTTATCATGGAATGTTTACTTCTTTGAATTTGATATTGTATTTTAAATTTTGGTCATTTTGTGATATTGTTACTATAAAGTTTATGGTTATTTTTTCCATTATTGTTTACTTATTTTCGCAGGTGTATTACTCTAATAATATAAGGTATAGTATGCAACTCCCCAGCACTAGATAACCTGAAGCCGATGCATTATTATATTTCATTTTCATTATTATAAGGAAGGAAGTCTTGAAGGGATATACAGTTTAGCAGTCTTGGAAATCCATATTACATATATGATACCCATAATACATTGGGAAAACCAAATAAAACATGCTACATAATAACTGAAATAAATTGCATCCTTGAAATCATAATCAAAGTTATCTTATTCATAACCTGTGGATATAAACATAATAAAGGGGGTCTCAAATGATCGGTAAGGGTATGTACAATAGAAGTAATAATCAATCTATAAGGAAAGGTAAATATCTGATAACACTTTCCATTTACAAAACTTGATAAGGCACAAATAATATAGAAATTAAGAAATTGAAACATATTCGATAAATCAATAAACTGAGAATGAAATAATTCCATACATATGTCGACGTAAAATCTAATGGAAAAATAATAACTGAAATTAAATGAGGGAAATAATTTATTTAAGGATGTCATGCCTCAAGAATATGAAAACTTATATCCATAAATACTTTTCACAAGATGGTTTGAAACTAAGGGTAAACCCATTTTTCCAACTTATTCATATTATGAGAACCTATCGATGCATCTAAGTGCAATATAAAGTATGGGATCCTCCCATCATTTCTAGTCCAAAGTATTTCTAATATTGAAAACCCAAAATAAATAATATACCATATCAAATAACCATATTGAATGAGTAATATGGATCTATCAATAATACCAATAAAGTAAATAATAGAATATAATGAAAATAATTTTATTTATGATAAAGCAAGTAAAAAGGTATAATATACACTATATAAAAAAAACTAGGTGCATAACAGTATAATATGCCTCAAAAAAATTGAGACAAAATCTCTTACCTTAACTCCAATACTCTTTGTATATGTCTGAAAATAATGTATAATGGTCTTAAACATGTTGTTAACTTATATAAGAATCATAAAAATATTTATGATATCATATATGATTCTTTTATGACTCAATATTACTCGTTTATTAACAATTCCAAGTTAATGCGACATTTTGGGTAATAATCATTTTGTTTATCATACGTGTTTTTGAATTTTTATTCTTGATAATATTACTTAGATCATGATTTAATTACTTTAATAATTTATAATATGATCTAAATATCATATATATTCATATTATAAATATATATAATAGATAGATATATTAAATGGAATACACTATTCATGGAGACGGTAGGTCGTACGTATGCGTGAACACTAATTTTGTTTTCATATCATATAGAATAGAAGTAAGTGAATGACATATATGTACACACATAAATATATATATATATATATATATATTATTCCAATAGAATTATTATGTCATATATTTCATAATTATTCATAATATATATTTTTATAATCATTCTTCAATGGTGAACGTGGAATATGAGTCTCATTGCATCGTGGAGACAGTTAGTCGTACATACGTACGAGCAACAGTATCATTTCCTTAATGGTTTAATGGTATGGAATTGGATGGAATATGAATTTTATAGAAATAATATCATGTTATAATTATTATTTAATTCATTTATATATATCATTATACCCATCTAAATAAAATATAGATGAAAAATAGTTTACACCACAGCGTGGAGATGGTAAGTCATACATATACACACATGGTGATATTGTTTTTCATTGGATGGGTAAAAGGAGGAATATGGTTGTCCCATAATCACAAAAACAATTCTAAGCATATAGTATATGTTGGTTTTATTATTTTTGTATGGAAACAATATAATAAGAGGAAGTAGAAGAAGAAATGAACTTTGAAAAAAGGGATTAAACGATTACCTCTTCTTCAGGTGTCTCCTTTTGATTTGCACCAAAGGGCCACATAAGTTAGTTTTCTGACCAAAGAGTGTCCTATATGATAAATTTATGGAATTTTTTGAGATATTTGGGAAGGTTTTTTCTGATACAAAGGACTTTGGAGGTGTTATTCAAATATAAGGAAAAGTCCCCTTTTATAAGAGAGTTGAGGGGAACTTTAGGAAAATATTGAAATATTAATATATTAAAATTTTATTTTAGGTTTCTAAAATCTAAAAATTAATTTATTTCTAGGTTAAGATGATTTTGGGTCTAAATACTCTCAACTAATAGGTTTTAAACATGTTTAGGTCATAAAATTAACCCTCTCTTTTACCATTAACCCTTAGTTAAATAATTTAACTCTTACGATGACTTCTTGTATTTTTACACCATATGGTTATTTTACTTACTATAAAATGACAATAGAACCTAAAGTGGATCATTAATAAAATATGTAAAATTATATAAGTCATTTGGCTGAATATTAGATTTTTTGGATTTTTATATCATTTAATAAAATAGTATTTTTTTTTTAAAAAAAACTCATTTATATCAATTTTGACACTATTTAGTAATTGATTTTTGTTAAAGTCATGACAACTTTATTACTTAAAACCAAATTTATTAAATAATATATAACTTTTCATAATCATACATAAAAAAATTTTATGTCATATAACTTTTAAATTAAATTTATTATAATATTTATAATATCATTTATTTGATTCTTTCATAAATAAGGAAAATACTACTTCATTATTGTGTCATAAATAAATTTAATTATTTAATTTTTAAAAATTAAAAATAAAATAAAATGACATAGTAAATATTTTTATCTTTATAATGAATATTTATATTTTAATATATCACTTATAAAACTTGAATTAAAATTGTTTTAATAAAAAGATACGTGTTTATGTTATGTTTCCCTTTACTTTAAATTAATTATTATAACATGTTATTTTCTCACCCAAGTGATTTAATAAGGTCTTAAATAGACCTATATATGGTCATGTTAGACCATATATCATCCAATAGGATTAGTACATGTGTTATGATAGTTTTATATTATTATAATATTATTTTTTACCCTTATTTACCTAATTTACCCTTTAACCAAGGTAAATAAAAATAATTACTAAAGTTACAATTCATAATGTCCAAAAATAAAAGGTACCTATTTACACAATTTGTAACTTATGATTAAAAATATAGAATCCATTTTTCCAAATTCAAAACACATAATTGCTATAAATTAATTTAAAATTATTTTTTGTTGTCAAAACAGGAAAGCAGGTTTTTAAGAAGTAAAATCTATCAAAAGATTAACATGTGTTTATATCCAATATTACTGTGAAATTACTTCTGATGACCAACATTTAATTAAATGATAAAAACATAATACAATCACTCTTTAAAAGCAATGGAAAATATAATCTAACTATATAAATAAATTAGATGAAAAGGTAGGTTTGAATAAAAATGTAATATTTTTCACTATTCATCAAAAATTGAAACTTTTAAAAATTTATAAAAATATAACCCTAAGATAATTATGATATTCCAAATTAAAAAATGAATTCTATTTTGAAAAATAATTTTTATAAAATTTTAAAATGTTGTTAATATTATCCATAACTTCTTTTTAAACGACTACTTTGATAGGTCGTAGTGTGCTTTAACTCAGGGTTACGTACGGTTCAAGCCAATGAATTATTTAAAAAGAATCTTATTATGGAATCTTGGGGTGTTACATAGTCTCCCCATGATTGATATATTATACCCTCACTATAACACCATGAGATTTTGTAAGATAGATTCTTTTAATTTCTTTGATGTCTTGTGTTGTACGCTACACCAAGATTGGCTCGCATTATACGCAACACTGTATTAGCTTGTATTATACACAACATCATTCTTGGTTGGTGTTACACACAAAAGTGATCTTCCTCGATAGCTTGCGATGTATGCAATAATGAGTTTCACTAAATAATGATATATTATAAAAATATTATTATTTAATGGTATATACACTAGTCTTTATGAATAGTATTAACCACATTTTTAATTTTATATAACATTAGCATTCATCTTACGTATTTTATAGAACATTATATAAGAAAAAATTCATTTTTTCAGAAAAAAATAAGTATTTTTCAAAAAAATGCTGGTTTACCACCTTTTGATGGCGCACCCATTTAAAATCTAATTTTTAACACTTTTATAAGTTAAATTTTAAAAAATAAACATCTTCCTTGGAATTAGGACCTAAAAATTAACTTTTTTTCAATTTTTGGTATTTTTCTGATAAAATTTAAATTTTAATGAATAAGGAAAAATACTGCATTTTAATTCAAAACTGCCTTTTCATTTAATTTATTTATCAAATAATATTATCTTTTTAATTGGTTTTAAAGTGTAATTGGGTTATTTTTTTATCATTTAATACAATTTTCGTCATTATAAGTAATTTCACATTTATATTTGACATAAACACATGATAATCTTTTGATAAGTTTTTAATTCTTAAAAACGTACTCTTTGGTTTTTAACAACAAGAAATAATTTTAAAATATTTTCTTCCAATTCTGTGTTTTGAATTATGAAAAATTAATTATTTATTTGGAATTAGTGGGTCTAAATTTTCTTAATATGACACTTTTAGTTTTTTTTTGGACATTATGAATAATAACTATGGAAATTTCTATTTAACGCGGTTAAAGGTAAATCAGGAAAATTAGTGTAATAAATAATAAGATATGGAGAATAAAAAGATCCTAAAACCTATCAAAATATTTTTTGGATGAATAAAATTCTACCCTTTAAATATTAGGTTCGAAACTTAGTCATTTAAGGGCTACTTGACAATTAAAATGATAAAGATACTAATAAAACCAATGAAAGTGGAAAAATGTCAAACTCACATTTCTAATAAGTATAATAATTTTAATATAGGGATAAATATGCGATATATTAAAACATAAATAGTCAATGAAAATATAAAATAATTACCTCCATCATGGTAATTTATTTTTAATTTTTGAGAAATTAATATTTACCTTAAAATCTTATACTTTGACTATGTGAAAATTAATTAATTGATGAGAAATCCATAAAATATTTTTTATTAAAATACTAATAATAATAAAAATTCCTAAAATCATGACCAAATAATATTGGTAGAGTTTATATTGACTATAATAATCCAAGTTTCGAGCCAGTGACCATTTTAATCTTTATAAAAGAGATTATGACATATATTTTATTTTATTTAAAGTTATGTTAAAGTTGTCAAATTCATACCTTAATTAGTATGAAATTTTAATGATAGATTTTACAAAAGATAAATTTGACTAAATATATTCTTATTAAATATAGTAAATTTACTTTCATAATAGTATTTTATTTCAAATTTTTATTCTAAAATAAGTATATTAAATAATTTCACAATATTGACGTAGTGATTATTTTAATAACAAAGATATCAAATAAATATTATTAAAATAAATATACTTTGGGATAATTAATTTTTCCAATAAATTTTATAGATTATATTTAATCATTGATGATATAATAAAAAAATTGAGGACAAAAACTTATCTTGATATTTCTAAAAATCCATGAAATGAATAGTGTCAAAATTGACAATTGATTTTTTTGTTAAAATAATGTTTTATAAAATTATTTATAAATAATAAAACAATTTTAAAAATATATAATAATTATTTAATGGTATAAAATGTTATAAATTATTTCTTTATGGAATAATTGAAATCAAATAATTAAATATTTCACCCGTTTAATACTGAAACATTTGTTATCTTAATTAAAATTAAATAGAATAACTAATTGTCAATTAAAATGATAATGTTTAAATTGACATCAAAACTTGTTTAAATTTTTTTTATGATATATCAATCTTATAATATCTTATATTCTAATATATCTCATTTTGGAGGTATTCGGATTCATTTTCAAATTATTATAAATTAATATTTTTGAGGATTCCAAAAGTGCCCCTCTCATCAATTATAAAAGGGAACTTACTCCCTCAACTTTTAACTTAATTTTCATCCTTCAAGACCGACCATACCCTGAACATTTACCTTATCAACTTCCTTGGAAACATTATAGAGGTCTTGGTATTCTTCATAGACCAACTCTAGGG
Source organism: Viscum album (assembly GCA_963277665.1). Classification (NCBI taxonomy): domain Eukaryota; kingdom Viridiplantae; phylum Streptophyta; class Magnoliopsida; order Santalales; family Viscaceae; genus Viscum; species Viscum album. The sequence goes on from OY728147.1 coordinate 1,248,367,557, forward strand.
CTCTATGAGGACATTCAGAAGAGGCACATCGAAGAAGAGGTAATATCATTTTCTGATTCTTTTGAAATTCTTTCTTCTTCTACTTCTACCTCATGAGTTGTTTCATTATAAAGTAATAAATAAAATAGTAAATATATAATTAGAGTTTATTATGATTATCAAACAACCATATCCCACCTACTACCCATCCTATGAAAAATGAAATCACTATGTGTGCGTATATACAGTTTACTATCTCCACACCGTGGTGTAATCCATGATTCACCACAACCATACATGGATAGGTATAATGATGGAATTAATAAATATATATGTAAAGACCTGACCCCAGTTACCCAGAGTCGGTGCATTATTTTAATACATTGGCATGATTATAAGAAATCACGTCCCGAAGGACTAATCAGTTTAGCAGTCTTGGAAACACTAGATACATTCATAAAGTTTACATTACATCATAAAATGAAAACTACAATAACATAGTCTCCATAGTCCCCACTCATACTATCCATGCAGGTCATTCATAAATTACTTCTTCACATCCTGGGAAAAATGAAACATAGAAAGGGGTGAGCTCAGATGCTCAATAAGCATAATAATATAGCAGAAACTTTCATAAATAAACATAAACATTTAAGGCAATGTATAACTAAGACAAAAGTCTTTTAAACTTGAAATTCAGAATAATATGGAAAAGATAAAATGAAATGATTCCATTTACTTATTCACATAGATATTCTACTAGTCGAATAATCACATACAATATCAATAACCACTTTCATAACGATGGAATGCATAGTGCCAGACTATCATAACCACGTAGCCAAGGCCTCGTGCCAAGACTAAAAATAAGATTTTTTCGTGTCCTTATGCCAAGACACTAGTTTGTCTCATGAGACCTACCTATGCATCGAGGAGATATAGCGGGCTCCACTCGTCACTTACTAAGTCGAATTCATTCCTCATATGAAAATGTCTAAACATAACATAAACATTCGTATTAAAACTAGCATACGAAATGTCAATACTTTACCCATAAACCATGAATGGTAAAAAAATAACACATCCATATTCAAACATATCAAAAAACCTTCAACACAATATGGAAGATTTTTATCATGATAAATAAACTTCATAACAAGTTTAAAATCCATTAATGAATTTTTACATAGATGAAAATTATTTGTAAAACTCTTTGAGAGAAATACCCCCTTTTCATAAAAACATTTAAAAGTCACACAATTTAGAAAAGAAGTCATTTAAAGACATTTTTTAATCAAATTTTCCCATACCACTTTGAAACTTTTGAAAGGAATTAACATTTTAAAAACATTCATGTCCATATAAATAATTCCTTAAAAACCATTTTGAAGACATGGACATTAAAGAGAAAGATTCAGAAGAATAAATATTTAAAACATTTGAAATGATGTTTTAGTAAAAAGTCCGTAAAAATAATTCCTTTGAAAAATCTTTCATAAAACATGGACATGGATAATAAATATGTCTCGGTAGATACTTACGTAAAAACAACCTCGGATAATAAAGAGATTGTGAAATTTACCCTTACCAATTTGGTAACTTACGAAACATACACCCCATGAAAGAGGTATCATACAATTAATATGCAAATACACATAAATTAAGGTGTATTACACAAATAATACAATTTTAGGCAGTACATACACCACACAAAAGGTAATAGTGGCAATATGGCATGAATCTCATGGGAATAAGGAGTGAGATGAAAACCACTTACCTTGTACTTTTCCTTGATAATGTGTATGTTAACCTCCTGTATAATAGTTAAATCATTTTTATTAAATTATACAATAATAATATTCATAACTATGATATCATATATGATCTTTTAATATTTCTTTGTTAATAATATTTTAGTATTATCGTTGTTTCAGGTGTTAACTGATTCATTTTCCTTTATGTGCTTCGTTACATAAACCGTGTTTGTAATGGATAGGTTGTATATTATTCATATCCATAATTATATCAAGTCCTTAAACATTACTTTTAATCATCAAATGATAATTAGTCTTTAATGGATATGATGGGGAAATGAATCTCATCATGTTCGTGGAGACGGTAATCCGTACATACGCACGAACGCTACTTCCATTTCATTTTTCATTTTAAAAGGAATCAAAACCAAATGATATATAGGTATATTATTATTCCATTATAATATAATATCTTATATTTGTTACTTAAGTTCATTAAGACCATCCTTTATACGTTCCATGTATGGTATGAACGAGTCATATCACTTTGAGGGGGCGGTAGTCCGCACTTCCTCAAATGAAATTATCGTATATATATACAACATGAAACAAATAATGGTATGATATAAAATGGAATTACAGAAGCTTAGAAATAAAATAAATATCATTAATATCATATTTAATTATATTTCCATCATAATGGCCACCATGAGAGGTGATAGGATATAATTGAACAATCATCGCTTCGTGATGCGTTTGGTTTCCATCCACAGAAACATTATGTTCTTCACCCATTATATAGAGGTGTGTGTAAGTGTAGTTCTAATACATCTAATAACAATATCCTAGTATATTTAGGATACTATTTTTTTACAAAAGAAAATAATAAAAAGATTTTAGGGGTTGGAGAAGTAAAATAAAATAAAAGAAGCTAAGAGAAATCGTTACCTTTAATTTGGGTAACTCCCTTTGGTTTGAACCAAAAAGGACTCTTGAAGTGCCTTATGACAAAGGTAAGGCTTCTAAGAGGAGGATAGAGATGTAGGGAGATTAATTGGGTAGAGGTTGGACGAGCCAAAAGTCTTGAGAGGTGTGAGGAATTGGTTAGAAGTGGTGTCCTTTTATAAGGGGGAGGAGGGACTCTTTAGGAAAAACATAAAGTATTAATTTATAATAAATTCATATTCAGTTTATAATGGATCCAAAGTAGATTATTAAAAGTATAAGGTAGGGATGGGTCTAAATCCTTTCAACCAATAGATTTTAGATAGGTTTGGTCATTATATTAACCTTCTATTTTATTTTTAACTCTTGGTTAATTAGTTTGACACTTACCATGTCACTTTGTATTTTTATATTATATAGTTAATAAACATACTATATACTTCTAAGAGACCCCCAAGTGGTCCATTAATGATACACCTATAATTATACAAGTCCTTTGGCTAAACCTTATATTTTTATGAATTTAATATCAATTAATAATATAATATGTTTTAAAAAAACTCTTTTATGTCAATTTTGACACTATTTGGTATTTGATTTTTGTGAAACTTATAACAGCATGATTACTTCGAAAAAAGTTATTTAAATCAATCCTAAAATGTCATATTAACATATAAAAGTCGTTTAATTCATTAAAAGTCTCAAATTATATTTATTTGGGTATTTATAATATCAATTATTTTAATATTTCACTAATAGGGTAATTATTGCATTATCATTGTTTCATAAATAAATTAAATTATTTAATGTCTAAAAATTATAATTAAAATACCATTATGTAGAAATTATTTTTAGCTTTCTAATTAATATTTATAATTGAATTTATCTTATGTATAACCCTATATTAAAAAAATTTAGTTATTAAACATTGATTTTAATTCTTTTAACTCTTCTTTGAATTAAATAATAATAAATGTCCTAATCTAATCCAAGTGGACCTAAAGGGTCATATTTTATTCCTAAGGTTGTTTTTTGTCGAATTAAACTTATCCAATAGAATTAGAACATGTGTTAGGGTAATAATAATATCATTTTTACCCTTAATTACCCTATTTACTTTTTACCGGGGTAAATAAAAGTAAAAAAGTTACTATTCACAAAAAAAATATTTTTATCTTATTGTGCCACATTTTACTTCTTAATATTAACTGTGTCTCTCGGATTTTTGAAATTCCACTCACAGAAGCGGTAAAATTATGTTTTATGTAAGTTTACAAATTCTCCTAGGAGGTGGGTAAAAGACGGTGAAAAAGTTCAATAAAATTTTTATATATCTAAAATTATTATAAACTCCCTCCAATGAATTACATTGAATTTATATAGGTTTTATGTATCTATTTTGACCTAAAATAAATTTAAATAATTTAAATAATTATTTAAATAAAAAGCCGGTTTTAAACAGTAACTCAGTGTTTTTTACTATTCATCAAAAATTGAATGTTTTCAGAAAAATACCAAAACTTTACCCTAAGCTAATTTTGATATTACGAATTCAATAATGAAGTATATTTTACCAAATTAAAAACATAGAGGTTTCATATATTAGTTTAAAATTAATTCCCGATGTTAAAACAAAATGTGTGTTTTTAAGAAACAATAACTATCAAAAGATTGACACTTGTTTCTGTCCGGTTTAAATGTGAAATTATGTCCAGTGACCAAAATTGGATTAAATGGTAAAAATATATTCTAAATATAATTTAAAACCACTCAAATTAATTATTTATCACTATTAATTATTTCGATTAAAAATTTTGTTTTTAATTAAATTTTAGTAATTTTCACTATTCATCAAAATATAAAAGTTATCCGAAAAGAACCAAAATTTCATCCTAGGATAATTTTGATATTACGAATCCAAAAATGAAGTCCATTTTGAAAGATAAAATTTATAAAATTTCAAAAATTAGTTATTACTATTCATAAGGGCTAGTTTGATTGGTTGTGGTGTGTGTTAGAACTTGAAGTTACGTACAACGCACACTGCTGTATTATTCAAAGAGAAGCGTACCGAGGATGCTTGGGGTGTTACATTGTAAATTTTTTATGTACCCATTCTAATTAATAAATTTATTTAGTCAAATTGAATATATAAAAGTTTTAAAATATTGGATTTAAAAAGGGTTCACCATTAAAAGTCGGTAAAAGTACATTTTTGAAAAATACTTCTTTTATCAGGAAAAAATGAATTTTCTTACATTATGTCTAAGAAACTAATAATATGGATTCTAAAATTATAAGGATTATATAAAGATCAAAATTCAGTTAATACTATTCATAACCTCTTTTGAACGGCTAGCTTGGTAAGTCATGGTGCGCTTGAACTCGGTGTTGTGTGTAGTGCAAGTTATTGAATTATTTTGAAGAAATAATGCACTATGAAATCTTGTGGTGTTACAATATACATGTTTAATATAAATTTATATTGATTATGAGATACTATAAACCATCAACTTCAATATTGTTCAACCATTATGGGAATGATATTGTCGCTCATTCATATATACGGCTTACCGTCTCCATAGTGCGATGTGATTCATTCTGCATAATCTTCATTAAAGCATGATTATATAAATAAATTGAATGAATAAATATGATATATATATATATATATATTATAATAATACCATGATATAAATGATATAAATATAACCTAAAAATAGGAATAATAACTTATTCGATAAAACATGTGTAAGAACATAAAGCAGTTAATACCCGAATAACGAGTAACAATGAAATGTTACTAAAAAACCGATGAAAATATGAACATAAAAGTTATCATAAAAATGATTATGATTGTGGAATACATCATTAACATTATTTAAATAATTATACTGGAGGTTCAGATACATATGAATCATATCATACCTAAGGTAAGAGATAATTTTGTAATCTGGTTTTTATCCCAGATTATTTATATGTAAGTATTTATTGGGGATATAATTATCACCCAAGTACATGTTTTCTAAAAAAATTTCATAAAATTTTTTCTATTATTATATTTATTTTTAAAGTCATTTTTACCCATTTTTTTACTTTTACTATGTGGTATGGAAGGAATCATTCTTTTTTTATCACATGAGGTAGTTTTTTAACTTTCCCGCAAACAGTAAGAGGAGAATTTTTTAAACTTATACGGAATGAATAGTTTTTTACATATTCATAGCACCTTATTTCCATGAATATTCCTCTACATGTTTACAACTTTATTTTCAACTAACTTATTTTCTTTTAAAATTGAACTTAATTTTGATAAAAGAAAAAAAATTGAAAAACAAAGTATATTTTCCTCAAAAATTAAGCTCAAGTGTTTTATCAAAAATATTTTCCATCTAAGATGACATATGGTTATGTTTCTATCCATATTACTATTTTTATTTGATTTAGTTTATTATGGAATTATTTTTATAAAATCCATTTATTTTATATGGATTATGATAGAATGATGTTTAAGAAACCCATTTTATTTAATGGTTTATGTTATGATGAATGATCTATGTTCTTATGGAACATGTAAGAATGATTTCATTATGAGATGGGTGGGACCTAAATATCTATCTATTGAATTGGGTAATGATTTATATCTCATGAGATAATATATTACTAGAACAGAAATTAAATCTTGTTTAGTAATACAGGACTGGAATGACAAGTAAACCTAATTCAGTAATGGACTTTTTCCACTATGATGGTTGTGGCAGCAATTCCTTGGCGACTATGGAAATAAAATAATAAGATTATTTGTTTTCCATAATTCTTTGTTTTATGACAATGATATATTATCATGTTTAATGTTCATGTATGGTTTATGTCTTACATACTTCCAAGATTTATTTCATGACTCATGATTTTTTATATCTAGACTTTATGTTCATGTTTTTACATTCTTATGTTTATGGTTTGTTTTATGCTCTCAATTTTTTCACTTAATGAGCATTTGAGCTCACTCTTTTTATGTTTTCTTTTCCCCATGATATAAATAAAGACTTTAGGTATGAAAACAAAAGGGGAATATCATTATGGTATATGTTTAAGATCTTTCACCAAGTTAAAACATTATGTACCATGTTTCTAAATACACTAAACTAATATGGTCTATGGGATTCTATTTGGGTCATGTATTAATTATTCCTTAAAATTAATTTAATGTCCATGTATTTCAATCTTGGGTCATTATACTCAGTTTTATTCATTTTCCTCTTGCGTACCCTCATCCTAAAAATTTTTTTCATCAAAAATAATTTCTATCAGTGATTTAGGTATAATCCTAAAGAGGTGGTCCGAGAAGAGGTAAAATTTATAACGTTTCATTTTGGAATTATTTATTATTCCACATCATTCTAATATTTCTCATTTATTGTTATATAAGAACAACAGTTTATAAATTATACTAAGATTTTATTATTTTAATTTCAGGACCTATATCCTCTCCCATTCTTTCAAATGGTAAATGATATCCTCACTCGTGTGTGTGATGGATTATAGCCTCACAAACTGATGTGATACGTTTTCCATAAACACTCTCACGATTATGTATTATTATAGATATAAATTTTATATATTATATTAATAACATAGTTATATATATGTATTTATTATATTATATATAACATTTTACTTTCCACTCTGTAGTGGGTATGATAATGTCACTCGTGTGTATGACGGACTATTACCTCGCAAACTGATGTGACTCGCTTTTCACTAATGCCTCACATAGAATTTTATAAGGATATAGTTATTGAATATATATCATATAAATTACATAATTATGATATTAATAACCTATTTATTACTATAAAAATATTTTATATCATTTAATTTCTTACCTTTTTATTCACTAAAAATGATAACATTTTTCTTGAATGTGCGAACCACCACCTTCATGAAGTGATGTGACTCTATTTTCATCACCAAAAAACATAGATGGTATATATATATATAAGTATATTAAAATAAATATATGTTATATGTTATTTAATTATCATTCTTGGATGATAAAATATTACTTATATCCTTCATATAATGTTTTTTGAAAATATAATCATTACTCACGTGTGTGTATGTCCTACAGTCTCCATGATCGTAACGTGGTCCATTTTTCAAAACCATATTTTATGATAGGTCTTAAAATTATAATTTATGAATAAATATGATAATTATTTTATGATTGTAATTTTGATTATGATTAAATAATGACTTCGTTTACCATAGTCAACCTACCAAAATCATTTTTGACACCTAATCTGAATATAGTCAAACAAATTAAGATAAATTAATTAATTAATTAATCATATATAACATGGTAATAAGTGAAATAAAAGGAATAATAAAATTGAAAATGATTTTAATATATTAAATAATTATAATAAGTTTATTATTGAGGGATATAAATAATGTACTTGAGGAATCGACCCTAAGGTAAGCGACTTTGCCTCAATTTCATTTAATTTTGGAATATTTTAATGTTATGCAGTTATACTCTTTTATTTGGTTTATATATAGGGCCATGGAAATTTTATATAATTAATTTATCTATTTTATTGGTATTTAATGTTTTTTAATGTTACTATTTCATGGGTCTTAAGATTCATGTGTTTCCAATATGATAAGGAACTTTTATTTTAAAAAATCCTCTTTTAATGGTTTCCTTCCAACTCCTTCTCTTCCATCTCCATGTTTTTAAAATGATTTTACGTAAGTTTTTATATATACAAAAAATATTTTTAAATTACATTTTATGTCACTTTTTTCTTTATTTCAAATGTTTTAAAAATGAATATTTGAATGTATTTATATGGAATGTTTTTAGAGGTAACAAAATAAATGTCCTATTTTTAACTTATACAGTGATAAAAATATTTCCTACTACCATGAACGATATTTGATTTGTAGCTTACTTTATAAGATTTCATGTTTTCATAAATGAAAACCCCTATTTCCTTTTTTATGGGTATTTTTTTAATGAAAATATATTTTTAAAAGAAAATGGTAATTTGATATCCAAAAAGGTTTTTCATATGGGTTAAAAAGTGTTTTTAAAAGGGTTTTGTGATAAAAAGTAGCAAGGCTAAAAAAATTTATTCATGATGTGGCCCTTGGACACTGTTTACAGTGGGTAGACCCAAATATCACCTGGTGATCCCATTATATATTATATATTGGGTGTTCATAGATAAAGCTCTAATGCATTGGGTAATGATTATATTCTCTGGAAAATTATATTATAATTTTTTAGTATGTTTATTACAATTTATAATGGTTCTATAAGGGATCTATAAGATTATTTCCCAATGAACCCACATGAATTTTCTATACATGATAACTAGTTTTCATGGAAATCATTTTTTTTCAAAATTTATGATAAATAATATATTCAACAAATGAAATTTCACATTTTGAGAAAACAATTTTTTTTATTAGATAATGTTTTTCATGGGTTTTCATGTTTTTCACTGTACTAAAGATTCTATTCTTTTTATATATCTTACTAAGATTTTTTTTCTTATCTCATGTTTATAAAACAATTTTCTTAAGGATTGATAAGGTAAAGGGAGAGGTCATGTTGAAATCAATGAATATTTTTTATAAAAATAAATCTTGTTTTTTAAAAAAAGTTTTATATGGTGGGAAAAATGAATAAAAAATGGAAGTTCCCACATTCTATTATATTGTTATTTTATGTATGATTTATGGCCAAATTTTATAAAAATATAAACCAAAAAATATCCTCAAATGTATCATAATAAATTCTTGACATAAAACTCAAGATTAAGTAATGTTTAATGTTGGTTCTTTATACTTGGTATTAGAGGATGGTTTAGATAACTTTAGAGGATAGGATAATGTTAATATAATTCCCTTGAAAAATATTGCTTTATAGTTAATTTGAAATGATATATAATTATAATATCACAATGTTACTTTATCAAAACTATGTCTACTCAGAATAGTTTTCTATAGAATAAGTATGGAATATTTTTTGGGAAGGAACTGATAGGAAAATATCCTTCTAAATCAGCATCACGATATGGGTGGAATTGGAAAGAATATTTTTTTCATTAATGGTTTTGTTGACATGAACTATAAATGGTGGTGGTATCCTTTCCAAATATAATCTCAGTAAACCATGAAGGAACATTTCTATAGTGGAAAATTTCATGAGGAAACATACCCCATTCGTTAGTGGATAATATAACCCTCTGGTAGCCAAAGGAATGATCAATGCTCTAGAGAAGATATTTTATGTCATGAGATGTTTTGAACTTCAAAAGGTGACTCTTTTTGTTTATTTTTTTGAAGGTGAATTTGATCACTATTGGTCTTTGGTTAAGAATACCAAAGATAAATATGATCTTGATTCCATGTATTAGGAAACATTTATGGATATTTTTCATTTATAAATATTTCCTTTTGGTTTTTCAACTTCGAGTTCAATTAAATACCTATAATTGAGGCAAAAATATCAAGATTATATGTCCATGTATGAAACCAATTTTATAATACTGGCCAGGTACATACCAAATTTTTTTCAAGAGATTTATAGTAAAATAAACATATTTTTAGTTAGGACTGAAACCCAACCTATGAAAATATTTATCCTCGTGATAATTTAAAATCTATGAGAATATTTTTCATTGTGCTAAAAATATTGAGATAGAGTTTTTTGGCACTTCTGTTCCTCGTGATAATGAAGTTAAGAAGCGTTTGAGATGGAAATTGATGGGGAAATATACAAAAAATAAATCTGGGGGTAAGAAAATTATGTTCCCATATTGTGGTAAGTGTAGTAAAAAATAACCCTGGAGAATGTATTATAAAATCAGGTAAGTTTTATGGATGTGTAAAGTTTGTCAATATGGGAAATGATTGAAAGGAAAATAATCTTGAATAATCAAAGAATGTAGTAATTGATAACCACCCAATGTTGATTTGATTTAGTTGCAATGAGTTGGTTCATGATTCTAAAATGTGCTATAAGTTAGTATATTAGGCTAAAAACATTATGATTTGAAGAAGAAGAAGGGTGTGCAAAAATATTTTTCTAATATTATGGTTGATGTTAGGATATAAAATGAAGTGGTGATAAGTATGTTAGTTCGGTATTCGAATTATACTAATACCCTATTTGAATTTGGATTTTTTTTTTATTCCTTCATTTTTTAGAAATTTTTAATTAAATTGGGAATATCACCTCAAGAAATAAGATATAACTTTTGGAGAAAAATCTGGCTGGTGGTATTAAAGCAACCAAGATTTATAGGAATATTCATATTGTTATTAGTGGGATGGTATATCTTTTAAATATTATTGAACTAGTCATTGTAGATTTTGATAAAATTTTGGGTATGGATTGGATTTCTATTTATCATGAAAAATATAGATTTTGTAGCCAAGAAAGTTTTATTCAATGATTTCATGACTTTTATAACATACCATGAAGTTGAAAAATTGATAAGATGTGGTAGTAAATGTTACAAAGGTCATATTATTGAAAATAATGAAACTTTTAAAATTAGTGATGTTCCATTAGTAAATGATAACATGGATGTATTTTATATTTATTTTATTGGTGTAATTCATTATTATAATTTTTGTTTATTATTGACTTATTTCCTGATGCTAATTATGTTTCTAACCCCCCCCCCTCCTATTGAATATATTTAGTGGAACTTTTATATTTGAACAAGAAATTATAAGAGATATTATATAAAGGATTCATTCACTCTAGCACTTCACTATGGGGTTCTACTATTTTTCTTAAAAAAATTAAATATGGTTCAATGAGGCTTTACATTTATTACAGATAATTGAATAACATCAATGTTAAGAACATGTACCCTTTTCCTCATATTAGTGATTTTTTTGATCAACTCCTGGGATTATAGTATTATTAGATATTTTTCCTGAGATTTGGATACCATTAGCTAAAGGTGAAGTAGTATGACATTATGAAGACTTCATTTTAGACTACATATAAGAAAAATTGCCTTTTAGTTATTCAATTTGGGTTTTGTAATGAACCTTTTTTATTTATGGACCTTATGAATATATTTTTTCATGAGTTCTTAGACAAGTTCTTGGTTATTTTTATTGATAAAGTTTTTTCATATTATAAAATTCATGAGGAAAATGAATTCAACTAAGTATTGTTTTGTAAATCTGAAAGGAAATGAAACTACATGGGAAATATATTAAGTGTGAATTTTGGTTTCAAAAAAATTCTTTCCTTGGACATATTTTTTCTAAATATGGCATAATTATATACCCTACTAAAACAAAATTTGTTCATCAATCAACAAGACCCAGAAATATCATAGAGATTTATATTTATTAGGGATTAACAGGTTATTACTGGTGTTTTGTTGAAACAATTACTATGTTGTCTATAACAATGACTAACTTAACTCAAAAAGGAGTTAAATTTATATAGGAAAAAATAATTTGATGATTTTTTTCTAAAACTAAAAATAATATTGGTTAATTATCCAGTTTTGGAAAAGCCTTTTAGAAATTGAGAATTTTTAATCTATAGTGATGCTTCTTTAAAAGGACTTGGTTGTTTACTAATGCAGAATGATCATTTAATTTTACATGCATCACTTCAGTTTAAACCTCATGAGTTAAATTACCCTACACATCATCTAGAATTGGCTTCTATGGCTTTTTCATTAAAAATTTGGAGGCATCATTTGTATGAAGTATATTATGAATTATATACCGATAAAAACAGTTTGAAGTATGTATTCACTCAGAATGAATTGAACATGAGAAAGAGATGATCACTAGAACTTATCCAGGATTATGATTCCATAATTATTTTCTATCCTCAAAAGTAAAACAAAGTGGATTATACTTTTAGCCAAAAAAATCTACATTAAACATGTTACATTTGGAATGTTGACCTTTGGATATTTATTTGATAAAATTTTTCCTAGAATTTGTGTATGTAGGGACATCCTCTATTTTGTTTCAGTTTTTTGTGTATTCAAATTTATTAAAAATAATTATTTAACCTTAAAAGGAGGATCATTCTTTGAAGGAAAAGGTAGAATCTATTTAGAATAGTAATTTTTATAGATTTTAATAATAAGGATGAAGGTTTTTTATGACTTGGAAAAATATTATGTATACCTTGTGATTCCTATTTAAAGAAAGAGTTATTTAGTGATGCTCATGGTTCTCTATTTTTTTCATCTGGGATGCACTATGATGTATAAAGTCCTTTAAGGGTATTATTTTTGGGATGGTTTAAAAATAGATATTACTTAATTTAACATGAATTATTTGACATGATAGTAGGTTAAAATATAATAAAAATTACTATAGGTAATAATTCAACCTTTTACAATCCCAGAGTGGAAATGAGAAAATATACACATGGGTTTTTTGGTAGTATTATCTAAGACTTCTTAAGGCAATAATATGATTTCGATTATTGTTGATTGATTAACAAAATCTGCATATTTTATTTCCCATTCAAGACATGTTTCCTTTAAATCATCTTTCTAGACTATATCTAATGGAGGTATTAATTATATAACTAGTTTATTTATACATTATATCAGACCATGATCCCATGTTCACATCTAATTTTTGGAAAGGACTTCAGAAGACTTTATATGCTAAATTTAATTTCAGAATAGTTTTTTATCCTCTAAATGATGGTTAATCTGAGTGGATGATTCACACCATGGAATATATGATTCATTATTTTTAAGTGTATTTTCAGGGAAGTTGATATCAAAATCCTTATTTTTCCTATAATAACAATTTTCATCCCAGTATACATATGACACCATTTGAAAAAATATATGAAAAGCGGTGTGGGACACCAGAATTTTGGGATGAATTATGATAAAGGAAGATGATGGTATAATATTGTCTATAGTAAATGGATGAAATGGTTCAGTTGATTTACCAATATATGTGGACATCTCAGAGAAGGCATAAAATTCATATAGATAACTGAAGTAAACAACTTTATTTCAAGGTAAGTGATCGTGTCTTTCTAAAATTTTATAAATGTTAAAGTGTTATGTGTTTTGGTAAAATTTGAAATATAAATTTTTATTTCATTGTGCCATATCAAATTCTAAATAAAGTAGGATCACTTTCCTATCGATTGGCCTTACCTTCAAGTTTGTCCCAGGTACACAGCATATTTTATGTTTTAAGGATAATGAAATATGTGTTAGATTAATCTCTGGTTTTGAGCCCTAAAGTAGTAAAATTGGAAGATAATATTTCTTATGAGTAAGAGAATTTTCAAATTATTTAATTTATAAAGAAATTTTTTTAGAATAATTTAATTCATCAGGATAAGGTTTTATGGAAAAATCATATGGTTGAAGTAGTAACATGGGAATCTGAAAATGATATAAAAGAAAGATATCCCCACCTATTTGGTAATTAAGTAAAATTTTGACTACACAATTTTCAAAAGGGTGAAATAATGTAACAACCTAGTTAATGATATAAAAAAACACTTTCATGATTTTATTCATCCTAAAAATGTTATGTAATTTTTAAATCCAAAAGGAAATCGTTTTAACGAAACTCTTTTCTTATGAGGTTTTATTTAAATATTTAATTTATAAATTTTATAATTATAATTAAAAAATGAATATAATTTTTTAAATAATAATATAAAATTTTACTTTTTATGCAATTTTCAGGTTTTTTGAAAAATATTCTTTTTTAGTGAATAGTGAAAAATATCGATTTTTCTTAAGAATGTATTTGGTTTTCAATAAATAAAGTAATTTAAAATTAAAATTTCCTTTTGAATATTATTTAAAGTAAAATAAGTTTTTTTAATTATATTTAATTCACTTAATTACTTTTTAATCAAGTTTATATTGTATTTTAGTTTAAGTTTTTTTTAGGTTTAAAAACTGGTTTTTCTGAAAACTATTTTGAAGTGCACAATGTTTATTATTCATATTTAATTTAGATAATCCATAATTAGGAATTTTTTAAAATAAATTTATATATTATATATCAATTAATATTAATTTATATTCATGAAATGATTACAATTTTTCATATAGTTAATATAAAATCATATTTTCTTGAAAAATAAACTTCTTCAAAACCCACTTTTTCTTTGCATCTGAGGGTTTTGTTTTAGATTTTATTTTTCCACTTATATGAGTTTTATTTTATAAAATGGAATAAATATTTTTATTCATAATATATTTTTTTATCTATTATTTTCAATGATTTTTTTTCGAAATTAATAGTGAAAATATTAAAAATTAGTTACCATGTTTAAGGTAGCAATTTGTTTACCAGGGGTTAAACTAAGAAGATAATGGATAAAAAGTCCTAAAAACATGTATCATATATTATTTTTGGCCATATATAGACATTATAATGTCAAATTATATATAATAATTCATTTTTTTCCCTTTTGTAAAGTGAAAAATGTGAGTACACTTTTTTCATTTCAGAAATTACAAGTGTTCTACTCACCTTAGATATAAAAGGTCACCTCATATTCTCTCTTATTGAAAAATTAAAACCTTTTTTAATCAGAAAATACATGGCCTAATCACATACCAAATGATATTCCCTAATCATATAATCCCCGTTTTGGTCAAAAAACCATTACAGAAATACTTTAGGCATAATCCTAATAATGTGGTCTTAGAAGAGGTAAAATTCCTAAATATACATTTTTTATATTATTTCTTCTTCCACTTCCTTCTAATATTCTTAATTTATGATTATATAAAAAATTATATAAAATATAATTATATTTTATTATATTAATTTCATAACCTATATTCATCTCCTCTTCCCTCAAATGGGAAACGATAATATCGCTCCTATATAAGGCAGACTACCGCCTCAAGAACCGATGTGACAAGTTTTCTATCAACACCTATCATGGTTGGGTATGATGATGGATATAAAGTATATATGTGATATTAATAACATAATTATATATTTGGAGTCATTGTATCATATATACCTTTTTACTTTATGTTTCATAGAGGATATGATAGCATCGTCTCTGTGTACGAAGGACTACCGCCTCATGAAGCGATGTGGTTCGTTTTTCAATAACGCTTCACATGGAAGATAATAAGGATAAATTTAATTAATATAAATTATATATATTAAATAATTATAATATTTATAAAATATTTATCATTCTTAAATTATAGTATATCTTTTTATTTTTTAACTTTTCACTTAGTGAAAAATGATAACATTTTTTGTGTATGTGTGGACTACTACCTTCACAAAATGTTGTGACTCTCTTTTCATCACAAAACCACATGTATTATATATAAGTAGATTTAGAGAAATAATATGGTATATATGATATTATTATCATTATTTAAAGAAATAATATTGCTTACCTTCATTCAATATTGTTTGTTTAAAATGGAAACCATACTCATGCGTACGTACGGCTTGCCCTCTTTATTATCACAACGTAGTTCATTTTTCATAACTATATTTCATGATTGGAATTAAATAAAAATTTATGTATAAATTTGATAAGTATATAATAATTTTTATTCTATATATGTTTAAATAATGAACTCTGTGACCATTGTCAACCTAGCAATATCATTTTTGACACGTAATAAGAATATGGTCAAAACATCCAACATAAACCTAATCAATTAGGTAGTCATATATAACATGGTAATAAGTGAAAATAAAAGAATAATAATCTTTTAAAAAAATATAAATTAAATAATTAATATATATTTACTATTCATGAATAAAAAACAGTGTACGTGATGAATCAAACCTAATGTAAGGGATTTTGTCTCAAATTTCATTCATTGAGCCCTATTTTTATGTTATGCACCTATATTAATTTACAAGGTGTATATTCAACAAATTTTACACTTTGTATCATGAATATATCTATTCTAATTTTATTTAATGTTTTTATAATGTTATTATTTCATAGTACATATGATTTAAGTGATTCCCAACTAATAAGTGGCTTTTTTTAAATATTTTATTAATATTTTCTTTCCAAGTATTTCTCATCTATATCCACGATTTTAAAATTATTTCTAGAAAGTTTTTATATAGATATAAAATATTGATAAATTACATTTTTTGATTCATTTTAATTTATTTAAATTTTTTTCCAAAGGAGTATTTTTTGTGTTTCATATAAAACGTTTTAAGAAATAGCAAAAGGAATGTACTATTTTTAATATATATGGAGACAAATAATTTTACTTTTATCATGACTGTTATTTTATTTCTACCTTTCATTGAAATATTTAATGTTTAATTAAATGAAAAACTCTATTTGAATTTTTTATGGGTATTTTGGTATTGAAAATGTTTTTTTAAAAGAAAAGGGTATTTTGATATCCAAAAAAAATTCATATGGGTTAAAAAGTGTTTCTTAAAGGGTTTTATGATGAAAAGTTTCAATATTAAAATGTTTTATTCATGATATGGTCGTTGTAATTTTTTTATGATGGCTTCACCTAGATATCATCATGTGAGACCATTATAACTTATGCAAGGGGTGTTCCCAAATAGCACTCCAATTAATTGGAAAATAATTATATTCTATAGAGAATTATATTTTAATTTGGTCATATGGTTATTCTAATTTTTTAGTGTTCTGTAAGGGTTATATGAGATGATGTCCCAAGTAACATGCATGACTCTTCCATTGTTTCTAATGAGTTTTCATGGAAATAATTAATTTTAAAAGGTATGATAAATGACCATTTAAAAATAATTATAATTCCTTATTTGGTTAAAAAGTAACCATTTTAAGAAAATAAATTTCATGGGTTTTCGTGTTTTTCACTTGACTAACGATTTTCTTATTTTTATGTTTCTTAATGATATTTTTTTATCATACCACATTTTAAAAAAATTAACATGATTTATCGATGGGTAAGGGAATGGAGAAGTTCAAGATTAAAGTCATGAATATTTTTCTTGAAAACAAATCATGTTTTGTTTTAAAAGTTTATGTGGTGAAAAAACTGATACTGATCAGAAGAGACCAATTTTTATTATATAGTTATTTTATGTGGGATTTATGGCCAAATTATCTAAAAATAAAAAATGTGAAAAAGATCCTAAAATGTAATAAAATTAATTATTTACCTAAAAGTCAATATTATGTAATTTTTAAGGTCTCATTCTTATATAAACTCTATATATGACCATATGAGATTAAAAAATATGGAGTTTAGGGTTATTCGGTAAATTTATAAAAAATTAAATCAGTACATTAAATATTAATAAAGGTATTGTTAAATGGTTCCATCATCTATATAAATGTTATTAATTTTAGGAATATAGTTATGCACAATTTTAAAATCATCCCTATATAGTGGTAAGAGAAAAATAAATCACATCACTTTATGGAGGTGGTAATCCACATACATGCATGAATAATGTTATAATTCCCCAATGGATTGATGGGTATAAAGGTGGATAATATATTGTATTAAAATAATCCTTATTTTTTAATTAATATAATATTTATTCATTAGTTTCATATTTATAACCATTTAATAAAATTGGTGGTGAAAATGGATTACAACAATATGTGGAGACCATATGTTGTATGTATGCACTAGTGGTTTTTTCATTTTCTATAGGATGGAAAAGAGATAGAAAATAGATGTGAAATTAAAAAAAAATCTCATTATTTTTAATATACTGATATAATTATGTTTATATTTTTATTGAATATTTTTATGAGGTTTAAGAAGAAAGGAAATTTAAAATAATTGGTAAGAACATATACCTATTCTTTTAGTACCTCCTTTGGATTATACCATAATATTTTTTAAAGTGGCCTCTCTGGGAGACTATGACATCTAAGACATGGGGAGGGATGTGGGTAATGTATTTTTTAAGTATTATTTTAGATAATTTTTGCAATTAGTTTGTAGAAGAGAGGATTTAGGCTTCCCTTTTACAATTGAGGCAGGTATAAAACTTGTAAATGCTTGAATATTTATTATAAACTTTTTGTATTACTCGATTAAAGTGTCTCAAAACTTCCATAGAATTAAATATGATACTTTTTAGGTCTAATTAAAATATAAAAATGAGGTTTAAGATAGTTATTGTTATCTTTAAGCCTTATCCCTTTATTTTAAACCTTTTAACTCGTTTTTTCCTTTACTGAAGTGATAAATACTTACCGTGGTTATTATTATTTATAAAAAAAATTAAGTTGAACTTATAACATATTATTAATTATAATTATTAATTATATGAAATCTATTTTACAATATTTAATTCCCATAAGTTGTAAAAATTACTTTTAATATATTTTCGTAAAACACAATGAAAAATGTTTTTAGAAAAATGTTTGTTTTAAGAATAAAAATGAATTTAATACAAAATCAATTATAATGTTTATTATAGTGGATTAAATTGGATTATTTTAAAAAAATAAAACTTATTTATATTTAAAACCAATCCAAAACCGAAGGTAATTTTTTAAATACTTGATTAAGATATAGGAACTAAAAATGTATATTTGTAATAATAACATTTCTTAGATTTAAAAAATGATAAGTATATATTATAAGTACAAAATTATATTTTTATATGGATTATATTAATTAATAAATACTAATTTATTATAAAAAAATTATTAAACATTAATTTTTTTCTCAAATAATTATAATTTCCAACAAGTTATAGCTTTTTAAAAATCAATATTTTATACAATTCACCGAAAAATCATCTATTTAAGAAAATTTCAAAAAATTCACCCAAAGAAAATTTTGACGGGTTCAATTAAAAAATGGAATTTATTTCATCAAATTAAACTGATAAAATTTTTGAATATAGATTTTAATCACATTATTGAATAATATTATATACATCATGTTATTATTTATTTAGCAAGAAAATCTTACATTCTATAATTGAAGTGTGGATGTTGTGGTTTCTAGTTTTGTCATATTTCTATTTCTTACTATTATCCAACCCCAAATTTATATTTTAATAATAATATTATCTCCTGGGAAATTGAATTAGTTCTACAAAGGGATTACTAACCATACTGTTAAAATGGCACACACATTCCATGTATCTTTCTACTTCTACTGGGTGCCAGACACTGCTACCTCCTGGACATAAGAATCCATTCCTACCCCTAATGATTAAACCTATATAGGGGACTAATCATTTCAGTATAGAGCACTATAAAAGGTTTTTCCTTTCCCTACCCTCATATTAGACCCATTTATGTTGTCTTCTACCATGAAAAACTCAGTCTATGTTGTCGTTGTTATAGCTTTTGGTACCTCTTCTGAAGGGTCTCCAGATATTATTTTCCTGTGACACTCATGCGAAATGTTCCTTTGATAATGGCACCAATTACAGTATCATATACTCGATTCATACACTATTAATTTTTTGTATCTATTTTATACTATATTAACAATCCAAATAAATTTTGGGAGTGACTTTGAGATATTTACCTCGACATAAATTAGAGACATAATCGGGTGTTTCAACCTACGAGTGCGGAATCACATACACATGAGAAAACGCATATACATGCACATACACAGACAATCATACACATACACGTGCACACACACACACATTCACATATTAAAAATACAAATAAATTTGGGGAGTGACTTTGAGATATTGACCTCGACATAAATCTAATAAATAATCGCGTGTTTCAACCTACGAGTACAGAATCACATACACAAGAACATACATATATACATGCACATATACAAACATGCATAAACATATACATGCACACACATACACATACATATACATACACCTAAACATACATACATATACATACACATACACATACACACATACAAACACATTAACATACACATACATACACATACTTAAACAAACACATGCATGAACATACAAACATAGATACACATATATACATATACAGACACGCATGAATTCATGAAAATGAACATACATTCATAGAAATACACATACATATGAATACATGTACATGTATACATGTACATGTATAAACATATAAACGCATATACACACATACACACATATACACATACAAACATGTATATATGTTTATATACACATATACATACATACATATATATACATACATACACATATAGATACATATACACACACATAAAAAATATTCATACATATATACATACATACTAATATATATACATACAAATATGTATTTTATATACAAACATTTATTGACCCCCTATTTTTCAAAAACAAATTCCATACTGTGAACTTTTTAGGTCATACCAAACTTAAGTTGCAACACTTACAATTATATTAATATTTTTTTAAATATAATTTCATATATTAATATAAATACACTTAAATAAATGTATGTTAATTCATATATTTATAAAATTATTAATATCAATATCAATATATTATATTTAAATATACATTTTATATTTTATCTAATTACTCTAATTCATTTTTTATTTTATTTCAAGATAAAAACTATTTTAATGGGTTGATATGGAAATCTTAAATAGACCAAAGACCCTTTTTTTATAATTTACATTACAATTTGGTTGCATGAATTTCATGTGGCATGAAATCCTACTACATAGACCAAAGCCAAATATGTAAACAACACCTCATGTCTGTCTTCCCACCAAACAGAAGCCAGCCACCTGAGATTCCATACCAGCTGTTAAAGAATTTCCAATACATCTAATTCCCACAAAACATCATATAATACCACTGAATACCACCACTAGGAATACATTTCCAACACCAAATAAGACCACCTCAATGAGAACCCTTCCAAACAGTTACCCTCAAAGGGACCATGGAAATGCACAAAGATGCTAGATATGATTTAACCTTCAACCATAGTTGTGCCAAGAGACCAATTGTTTCACTATCTCATACTCCAACATTCCGAATATGCTTCAATACATAGCCCAAACATATAACATTTGATGACCCAATGGCCTTGTGTCCTCAAGGCCCTATGACCAGATGTTCTAATTTCTTATCCTAAAATCCCATTTGTGATAATTAGTACTATTTCTATAGTAACCCGATACAATACCTACTATATTATCATGGAGATTCTCTGTCACCTGGTTTTCATTCACAATTATAGGGTGACTTTACCACTTAAGTATTCCCACAACTGCATGTATTTAAATACTTTATTAAATAAATTTTTTTGATTAATATAACATTTTTTTATTTAAATATTGAAAATATAATTGATAATAAATTTCTATTTTAATATGAATTATATTTTTAAATATAATTTTTTATGAAAAAATATTTTAATATATTAATATATTTATTTGTATAATATATAATATATAATCAAATATAAATATATATAAACTAACGCAGGATAATAATCATAAATATATATGAATAATGTAAATATATATGCATTTTATAATCATATAGTATGAATATAAATAAATAAATTAAAAAATTACTCATAAAATATATTTAAAGTATTTATATATTTATTTATATAGTTCATATCACTATATTTTATAAAATATATGTGTGTATAATTATAATTGTATATCTAATTATAAATAAATAGAAAAAAATAGAAAAAATATAGATGTTTAGATATATATATATATATATATTATTTATATAGAAATATATATTTATTTATTAATATATAAACCATATTTAATAATATATAAATATGTTTATATAAAATATATGTGCAACGTAACCTTTATATATATATATACACACATACATATATTTATAAATATATGTATGTATATTATAAATTATATAATATGAAGATAAATATATAAATTGAAATAGAATTGTATTTAATGTAATTATATATTTACTTATGTAGTTTATATAACTATTTTTTATAATATATATGTAATTATAATTATCTATATAATTATAAATAAGTATAAATTATATATATATATATATATTATTTATATAAACATATATACTTACAGTTATATAGATCATATTCAAAAATATATGAATATGTAATTATAAATTAAATTATTCACAATACCATTTATCGATGTTAAAAAGGTGCCAATATAGATTTCCATTTACCAAAAAAAAAATAAAGTACTAATAAAGGTTCACCTTTATCAGCACTAAAAATCACTAAGAACGAGTGATCTTTTATCAATACTTTTTTAGCACTAATAAAGGTTGGATTTATCTGTGCTTTTAGTTAACTTTGATAAATGTATGCACTTAATTAGTGTTTTTTAATACTAATAAAGGGTGTCATTATATAACATGCACTCCAATGTAGTGTACAGTGTGCATGCATCAATTTGATCTTCTACAGTATGAGCCTTGGTACCACATGAGATCGTTTTCAAATCTTACATGACATGGATGAGGATATCATGACTTGGTAATAACTATTATATTTAATAAATATTTCATCGATTAAATATAATTGAATTCACTTCTTTTTATGAGATGCTCGTATTATGCACCTACTACACATGTCCAATCCCATAGATGGATTTTTATTTTACTAGGGTTATTTTCAAACATTAGTGAGAGAGATGTGTTAGCCTATCAATGATATTTATCATGAAATTTTATATAATGTGTTATGGCATGCTAAACCCCAAGTTGATGTGTCAATGGATGATGACACTACTATAAATTCACGTTTATTCATCATTTACCTTTATTTTACCTATAAAAACACAAATAAATGGAGGTATTTTATAACTTCTAACTAAAAGGGAGGATAAAGGAAACATTTTTCAATTCTAAAAAATGCATTAATAAAAGGTCTACATTCATCAATGTTTTTTAGATTTGATAAAGGGAACTGTGAATAATTTAATTTAAGTATACATATTTATATATTTTTTAATATGATTTATATAACAATGAGTATATATATTTATATAAATACAATATATATATATATTAATAATATATAATATAATTTGTTACATCAACCCCACAGAACATGACGGAATAGAAACAAACTATCCCTAGGACATGAACTTGATCATCCCAACCCCCCCCCCCCAGCCTTTGTGTATATGTGTATATATATACTATTATTAATATATCTATATTAACATAAATTATTATAAATTATATTTTAATAATTTTATACATAAAAAATTATCAAATTTATATTAATTAACAAAAAAGTTAATAATATATTTAAATACATTATAAATGTGTATAAAATTATACTATATTAAAATTTTATTTAAACAATTATATAAATATATAACTGAATATATGATTATTTAATTATATTTATAATATATGTAAATATATATATATATATAATTTATATATATATATTTATATATTCAAAAATATGATTTATATAACAAAAAATATATATACTTTTATTTAGTCTTTTATATTTATATATAATTATATATATAATTATAATTATCCAAACACACATAAATATTTGTGTGTTCCTGTGTGGGTAAATTTATTAAAATATAGTGATATGAAATATATAAATAAATTTACAAATACATAAAATATAGTACATGATTGAATTTATATATTTATATTCATATTAAATAATTTAAAATATACACATGTATTTGTATGTATGTGTATGGATGTGGATGTTTGTTCTTATATATATGTGTGTATTTTTATGTGTGTGTATGTATGTGTATGTATGCATATGCATGGATTGTATGTGTATGTATGTGTTGTGTATGTGTATGTTTATGTTTATGTTTATGTGTATGTATATGGATATATGTGTCATGTATGTGTATGTGTATATGTATGCATACATGTATGTATGTTCATTTATGTGTATGTTTATGTATGTGTATGTATGTATGTGTATGTGTATGTACATATATGTATGTATGCGTATGTGTATGTATGTATGTGTATGTGTATGTGTATGTGTATTTTTATGTTATGCATATGTGTTTGTCTATGTATGTGTATGTTTATAGATGTATGCATGTGTTTGTGTGTTTATGTTATTTGTTTATGTATGTGTGGGTGTGGGTGTGGGTGTGTGCATGCATGCATGTGAATATGTTTGTATATGTATGCATGTGTGTGTGTGTGTTTGTGTGTGTGGAAGACTAAGTTTTTGCATGTAAGGTGTATGTTTTTGCATTTATATGAATATATCATTATAAAAAAGGAAAATTATTTTGTTTTTTCAATTGGAAAAATGTTATTGTAGTGTATAAACATAAACACGCACACACATATGTACACACAATCACAGGAAAAGTCATTTTGTTTTTCAAATGTAATAAATGTGATTATATATATACAGTTAATTTTAGATAATTTATTATTTTTATAATATTTATTTTTATAATTTTATTTATTAATAATTTAAATACTTTTAATATGATTTTAATTTATATAATTTATATTTATTCATCTCTACTTTAATACTTTTGTATTTAAATCCTTATATAGGTATTATTTATTCATTTTTAGTTAGTAATTTATTGTAAATATTTTGTATTTAAATGTAATTTTTAACATTTATTCATTTTTAATATTTTTTGAAACTCATATAATTAATATTATTTATTATTTTTAAATATTTTTCTAATTTATTTAATTTTAATTTCAAAATTTTATTCACTAACATTTATTCATCTAATATTATTTAATCATATTTATTATTTGGGCATTTTTAATATTTTCTATAGTTTATTCATTTTTACTATTTATTCATTTTATTATTTATTCCTTTAATATTTTTGTTATGTATACATATTTTATAGCTATTTATAACTTTTAAAATTTTAATATTTAATTATTTTAATATGTATTTAATTTATATAATTATTATTTATTCATTTTTATTTTAGTATATTTTTATTTGAATATTTATAAAATTATTATTTAATCATTATTTATTATTAATTTATTTGAAATATTTTTTCAAAATGTAATTTTTAATATTTTTTTGTTTTAATTTAATATTTATTCAATTTTAATATCTCATGATTTTATATCATCAAAATTATTAATTCTTCATTAAATATTTTTTCTATTTATTCGTTTTTAATTATTTATTTTATTCTTTTTTATTATTTATACATTTATTATTATATATTCATTTTTAATACTTTCTTTTAAAGGTTGGGGTAAAATACCCTTTATTAAAATAAAAGTAGAAGCGAAGAAGATGGGTCTGACAAAGAAAACAGCCTTCATTAATTATAAATCAGTCATAGACCAAGATTTTTAATAATCTATACTTAAACATCAATGATCTCATTATGTTGATCCGCACAATTAATGTTACCACTTCCATGTCTCGTGCCTCTTGGATGGCTACCTCTCCTTCAAGTCTTCATACATTTCCAAAGTTCATCAAGAATTTTTGAGTCCTCTGAATCACTCTCAACAACATATGTATGAACCACTTCCCTTTTAGATAGGTACTCAAGTGGGACATCCTCATTGTTGGTATCCATTATTGAAAGAATCTAAATTCTATATGAGACTGCATGTTCCTCTTCTTTCATATAAATATCTTTAACATCATTGAGCAAGTCAAGCACATAAAAGAGGTTGGGTGTAGACATGTACTCCTTGCTAAATTTTTTCATTACCATTACATTTTCTAGAACCGTCATAGGATCACATTATGTGCCTATAAGATCATATTCAACCTACCTGCATAGAGGAATCCTTGATGGAGGCTCTACCTAAAGTGGTAGTTCAAAAGGGGCCAATGTCATCTCACCTAAGGTGTCAACAAGTCTAGGATCCAGTGTAGACACATGTGGTTTGGTTTTCCTAAGAGGGGATAATTGGAATTCATCTTTATCCATTGATACATTCTTTCCCTTGGATACCGACAGTTTCTTTCCTTCCAGATTTAGATTTTTTTACACTTCCAAGGACAAGCAAGGTTTAGAAGGGGGTTGATAATTGTTGGTAAAACTATCTTTTCCCAAGGGGGTCTTCTTAGATACCTAATAGGAGGCCACCACCAACTTGGATTTTTCTTTCCCTTTGGTGGTGGATAAAGATTTATCCTACCAAAATTACTTATCTACTTTATCTTGTAAAAAGGTTTCAAAATTAGATTAACCATTATAGAGACAGTATATTCAAGAGCAACATCAAAATGAGTTTGTTGACCCTTGCCTTTCTCCTTTAAGTAAATATCATCCCATGATCTCTTTTTCAGAGATGAGGAGGTACTATTATAATTTTAAAACCCAATGCCTTATCACTTTCAACTAATTGAGTGACTAAAACCAAGAGATATTTCTTTTCCATTTTAATATAGGGGTACATCTTTTCAATAGTTTCACTATTCTCATTTATCTTCCCCAACATTTGGTCTTGTTCCAAAGATAACCCATTAGCCTGCGTCCTTGGCATACTAATTCCAATAGTGGAAATGGAATTATCCTTTGAATAACTTCTTCTTATGTAGTTATCCAGGTCTTGATCATTCTTATGGTGGTTTAAACACATAACGTCTGATCTAAAGTTGGAAATAAAATTTCTTATGATTCCATAGGTTGAGTATAAAGGGGGTTCCTTCTCATACTAAATTATAAGGGAAACTTCATACAAGGTATTAGAAAGGATTATTGTCTCTGTTAAGGTATAGATGAGATATAACTCAACCAGGACCATCATGTAATGTTTATAAGTGGAATACCTATTGGTATTACCCATATAAATTGAAAAACAAATTGGGGATGAAATATTAAACAATATCACTAGGTTCTATGACACCCAATTCAACTCCAATATTTTTACCCAAACCTATGCGATGGTTTCCCTAAACTCATCTAGATTAAAATTGAGACTCCACTCATGGATTCTCATTAATCCCAGATTCAGAATTGAAGAAACAAAATCCCCATGCTTTATTTAAAATAACTTGGAGAGAAAGAGAGGATGATAAAAACCCTTCCAAAATGAATTCATTTACAATCTTAAAAAACCTTGATTGATGATAAGCAATAAAACAAATCCAATAGTCTTCATGGAAGTGATCCCTTCCCCAAAGACACATGAGAAATAATGGAGAATTTACATTAATCAAGTCTTTCTTTAATGGTGGTACCATTTTCTAAAACATGTACTATGATACCCTTATTGATGAACCAATGTGAACATTTACTTTAAAAGGATGAGAACGAACCTTCATATATCTTCCCCTCCACCTTCTTCTTTGAATCATCAAAACCTAGCATCTCAGGGTTCATGGCCTTCTTCAAGGGGTCAAAAAAGACATTGCAAGGATTGAATAAATATTCAATATTGATCACCATCATTATAGATCACTAATATCCATTTTCACTAAGAGAGATTACTCTTAAGCCAAAATCACCCCTAAAATATATGTATGGGTTATGCTCAACTCCTCGTGTTAGGTCCCAACCAAGCCTAGATAATGTTTTACATTCTAAAATTAAGAAATAGATTTGAATTTTCATGTGCATAATACACACAATATCTTAGTCTATTAGGACTCGAGCATATTCTAGTTCCCATGGAGATTGAGGGGTCTAATTAGTAGGTACCACTCGAAAAACACCCTATGGGAAATTCATTTTTTAATTAGTAATTTTTTAAAAATATTTTTTATTTTAATTTAAAATTTTTTTTATTTATTCATTTTTATTTTAATATTTATGTATTAATTATATTTTTGTAAAATATATAATTTTTTCATTTTTTTCAAGCTGGTAGATATGTTAGGTGGTGAGCTAAGCCCAAAATATTAGAGGAGTTGGGAAAGGGTTTTTTCAGCGTAATTAGGTCTAATGAGGTTTTTAAGGGATTAGACTCTATGCCTACAGGCCATGTAATTCTATAGTCATAGTGTCTTTTTGCCTTTCAGTGTTATATCGGTCCCCCCTTAAACTAGTTAAAAGGAGGAATTATCATAAAATAAAATAAAAATAAAGATATTATTTATTCATTTTTTATATTTTTTATATTTAAAAAATTAATATTATTTTTTAATTTTAGATATTTTTTAAATTTATATAACTAATATTATTTATTCATTTAATATTAAATATTTATACTTAATATTTTTTAAATTTATCAATTTTTAATATTTATTCTCTTTTACTATAATCTTAGTTTATAATTTTTATTATTCATATATATAAAATTTTTAATTTTTAATAATTTTTAAATTTTATTTTTAATTTTTATAAAATGTCATTTGTCATCCCTAAATTTAGTGCTAATAAAACAATAAATGAGAACTGATAAAAAATAATTTTTATTCTAGTAGTGATAAAACCCTTTCTGTTGTTTGAAAATAACCCTAATAGATATTATTTCTCATTTCATTCAATCTCTTATTAAAGTTGAACTAGGATGCCTCCTCATTCGACTTTGTTGGATGAATCAACCATCAACCGAAGGTATGTTAGTTGTAACTTGTTTTTAATTGATATTTCATAGTTTTTATTATATTCTAGTTTCTCTTCCTATCATCTCAAATCCCACACATCATATTATATTGTTTCTATAAATACTTTCCACATCATATGAAAGGAACATACATTGTAGAAATTGTTTTTGTCTCCCTACACCTTCAACTGCAATTGGCCACCACAACCCCTCTCTCTTATTCTTCATTAATAGTATGTTTCATCTCCTACTTCCCCATTATAAAAAATACTTTAACAATTATTTTTTCCATGTCTTTATTTAAATTCTAATCTTAATAAATAAATCCATCATATTCTATTGAGATATCTAAAAAACCTCAATGAGGAAGATAATCATAAATTGTGCTAAATAATACACATAAGAGAGAATAAGATAATGACCGAGATAGTCATGAGATAGCTCAAATGTTTCATTATAAAGGTTTCAAGGATATATATTGAACTTAATTAATTTTCACTTGATATAAAAATTAATGTTTGTGGAATAGGATAAGAACCAAAATCAAACTCATTATTTTACCATATTGAGAGTGAAAATTATAGAAATACTCATATTCACTTTTCTAATATATTATTCATACACAAAAGAGAGTGATAAATTTAAAGAAAAAGAAAGAGTTCTTTTTTTATCTTAATTTGTAGAAGATATTTAAAATTATAGATCTTTTAAAAATACTTAAAGGTAAAAATATGCATTGATTCCTAAAATTATGTTGCAAAGTCCTAATCAAGTATATCTCTAATATTTTTCAATCAACTAAATAGGTCTGTCAAATTTATTCATATTCATTCAATATAATAAGGTTGTATTGAATATATATTAAATTTCGTTCTTTAATAAATAGTTTGATGATTATAGTGTTCCTGTGAACTTTGCATCTCATTTTTCATAATTTCACCTCATGAAAGGAACTCTTCCTCTATAATTCCTTGACCTTTTTTATATTGTGAAGTAACTCATTAGTGACTTATAAAAATGTTTTCAAAAAACAATCACAATAATATATCACAATTTTTACTCATTTATCATGTAATATTCCTATTACTCTCATAAATAGAGGTTGTCGACATTCAATAACATTTTAATGTGATTTTTGTGATTAAAATTAATTTATTAGTGAAAAACATATCATACATAAATAATAGATTCTTTTAAATTATTCATGTTGTAACAATTTAATCATTTATTCACATTTATATCATGATTCTCTCTATTTTCTTAAAACATCCTTACATATCATTTCATTTGGACACCTTTCATATTCATATCTTTCTTTTATTTATTTCTGTGTATTCTTAACTCACAATTATTTCTTTAATCTTCATCTCATAACTATTATTTATGATGCATTTAAAAAATATATAATCCAGTATAGTCATTAGATATTTATATCTTGATCAACATCATATACCCTCAAACACTTTAAAAAGATAACAACCATCATTTTATAACATATTATTTATTTTTATTCATTTTCAACATTCACTAGAAATTCATTAATTAATTTAAAAGAAAATGTAATAGAATTTTTATAAGTCATAAAAAACTAATTATACTCAATTAATTAACTTAAAAGAAAATTTATTTTCATAAAATGTGTTTATAAATTAATAATTATATGTCTTATGGTTTTTGAGATAATTTTATAATGCCTTTTGTAATTTTTGAAAGCATTATAAAGTCAGTTATAGTTTTAAAATATGTATTTTTCATGTAAATAATGATTTTAATTAAAAATTAAATTAATAATATTTAGAAATTGTTTTTTAAAAAATTTATTCCATTTTTTGATTCTACATATCAAAAAATTGTTAAGGTTAATTTTTTTGATTTTTCTGAAATACTTGAATTTTGTGAATAGTAAACTATGTTAATATACAATAAATGCTAAATACATGAATTATGATGTCATCAGCTGATGTATGGATGATTTAAGGCCATTATCTCAAACTCACATGCACTATTTACTATTTTTTGTCATTTAATCATCACTATTACATTTATAATGGAAAAATAATAAACTAATGATTAAAATGTTAAGACCCCCCCCCCCCTCCACTATAAAAACCACCCACACTCTTCTCTTCTCTTCACTCCTATCAAGCCTTGTCCCATCCCTAATTTCTGACCAAATATCTTCCTAATATCCTCCCCTGCATCTATCGGCCCTTGGTCTCCTGAAAATACTAAATCCTCTACCCTTAAGAGTCACTAAAGGAAGATCAACTCAATAGGAAAATTCCTCTTTTCAATTCTTTTACTTTCTTTTCAAGTTAAATTTTATTATTTTCTATAATTACCTATACTCATCCAAATGTTATGACAACTCCAATACCCTACATGTACTAGTATTTTATTATGATAATTTAATAATTAATTATCTTCTCTCCTTTACCCTTATTTTATATTAGTAGTAAAAACACCATCCGAGATGTGTTAATTTACCACATTCTAGGACGATGGGTTTTCAATTTTCATTACCGTCATTAATTCTGGTCATGAAACCATTTTCATGGTTAAACCAGAACATAAGATATGTATTATGTCTCATCTATGATTCTATAAACTTTTTTTACACATGTTTTTTATTTGAAAAACATAATGTGTTCTGTGTGATCAGAAACCGACAATTAACCCAGAAGGTTATCACAAATGTTTTACATAATGATTCATCTTCACTGAAAGAAAATAAATAAAATTTAAAACCATTTAACCATATGGATGTTAAATAATAAAATTTAACTCCAGTTCTTAACAATCATCCTTATTTTACATGATTATCTGTTCATGTATATAAGTTAACCGAATATGAAACAAACGGACCCAAACAATGAAATTGAACCACTTAAACCATCAAAAAGTTCATTAATGGACTTAAAAAGGTTATAATAAATATTTTACATTTAAAATAGGTTCTATAATTATTAATTAATGAACATAATTTTATTATTCAGTTCACTAAGATCAATCTAATAACACTATCAGACTTAAGGTAAGGGATCCTCTCTTTTTCTAACATTTATTCAATAATTTCCTCCATGTTATGTCCTCTTATGTGTAATTAATAATGATGGTGTATGATTTCACTCCTTTATCATAAATTAATTATGATTTATAATTGATTATAAACCCCTTTCTCTCTCACTAATCCCTCTTAAGTACACCTGATACCATGCTGATAATCTGTTAGGGATTCTATCCGAACCACTTTTGTTCCTTCGAGTTTCCTTATCTTCCTTTTTCCAAAATCAAGTTATATTATCTTTTTATGTTCATATTTTAAATTCTGTGGATGTGTGTCAAATTCATATATCATGACCCTTTCATCATTCTCTTTTGGGTATATACATTTTTTAAATGATTCCCTCTTCAATACTCTTCGATAAGCAAACCCATTTTAAGGGAACTTCCCAAAATTTTACCCAATTTCAAGTGAACTATAACATATGTTTTAATACAATTTTTTTTATAAAACCTGTGTTTTTATAATAAAAATATTCTTGTATCACTTCGGGATTTGTACAAAAGATTATTCCCTTTTCTATTTTAAATGCTTGTTAGTGTTTTCCTTAAAACCGAACTAAAATGTTTTAATACTAAAAATTCATGAATACTCTTTTTAAATATTGTCACTTATATTTGAAAACACATACCATGATACATGACTATTTCCCCTTATTAATTTCAATGTATATTTTAGTTTCTTTCTTTCATGGACACTTTTATGATATGTCCATTTTTTATGATTTATGACATGATTTTGGAACCCAATTCATTCCATGGGTAACCCATATGTTTATGTAAGATTGATTATGTATGATTATTTGTGTGGAAAAAATATTCATCAAATTTAAGATTTTTTCACCCTTATATCTCTCCAATTCATTGGGTAAAGTTTAGTCTCATGAGACATTATGAGTGGCGGTCTTGGCGGTTAGCCTTAGCTAGTGCTACCATGGGCAGTGATCTTGGCGGTTAGCCTTGGATTTTACTACCATGTGCAGTGGTCTTGGAGGTTATCCTTGACTCGAGCTAAAGTCATTTTTTATTTCTCAGTCGCATTATTATGACTCCATGTTTATATGATTCCATGTTTATATGTTATGATTCCATATGTTACATGGATTTTTATATCATCATGACATACCTTATATCCTATGTGTTAATGCTTTGTTCTTATGGTTATTCCCTTACTGGGCAATTTATCTGATCCCTTTGTTCATGTGTTACCCAAGGTACCCTATGAAGATGTTTGAGCACAATAGAATTTAGGATCTCAATTTGAATATTAAATAATGAAATTTTTTATTCAGTTTTAGGTTTTCAATTTTATGTACCTAGTCTTCCAAGACACTAGACTTTATGATCCGTGTCTTGTACTCTAATGTATAATTATGCTTAAAATCATGTAATTTTATATGTAAAAGGATAGAGTTTCTATAGTTGGTATTATAGGATGGTCTAGTTATTTTTTGGATATTAGGAATAGATGACTTCAGTAAGAACCTTAAGGATGAGACTAAGTATAAGAAAACACCCCTAAATTTTGGTAAGTATAGATTAAGTGGTTTATCAAAAAAATACATCCCTCTATGGATATAAATAGGTAGAGGTAGATCTGGTATAGATATATCTAGGGGTAAAACACGAAAAGACCACTTTGAGCAAGACTTGATTGGGAACTAATGTATGAAAATGGGCCTTGATGCACTCTTAGTTTGACACTCTCGGGGGATATGATTTGAAAAATGCATGAGCTTAGTACAAACTATTATTAAGGTAATAATGAAACGATGCCATAGGAATATATGTTAAGAAATAGATCAAGGATAACCTAGATTGAAACATAAGTAATCATAAGTTAGGATATACTTCTCCTTTACAAGTTTATCCTTATATGTTCAAAGTTTCGTTTATATGGTTAATAGCTAAGTATTAAATCCATATAATTGTATGAGATTTTTCTTAGTTAATGGCAGGATATAGAATAACACATGCTAACAATAAATGTGATACAGAATGTGAATATTTCCCTAATGATATTCCAGATATGATGGGAACAAGTGCTCAAAACTACATGACAGTACTTGATTAGTTGGCTCAAGTTATGAATAATAACTTGAATCATGTGGAATAACCTCCTCCCCCAATGAAAGACTAAGTTCCCATTGAATCCTTCATGTAGGAAAGGCCTCTCATGTTTAGTGGATTTTTTGATCCCCTTCTTGAGGAACAGTGGATTAATGTAACGACCTAATCTTTTTGAGTAGTATATTAACTTACTCTTAATGATTTAATAAGATGTTAATGGTTAATGTAGAAAGAGGAGTCGATGGCTTCATCCAGTAGACCTGAACCTTATGAATCCAACTTATCAAAGCTTGGGAAGGAGGTAACATTTGTGGGCTTCTCTTTGGACCAAGCCCAAGCCGAACTCCATTGTGTCAAGCTTGAACGGAAACGCATGCGGGAGAAGTTCAAGTTAGTAGAGATTACTACTAGGGCAATGTTATCTAAGCCTCCCTAAGATTCTCTCACCATAGCACACCTTACACTTAGGTCATATGCCGGTGTTATAAGGGGTTATGTGATGAGACCCTAGCTTCTTTTTGTAATCCTTTGGGATGAATGAATTGAGATTTCTTCCTTTAGTGATGTTTGTGAAATTTAAAATGTCCTGATAATTTTAGGATGTATTTTATTGACGAATTTTGAAAAAAAATGGTATTTTAAAATATTTATGTAAACCCTAAATAATTAATGATGTGTAATGGTTTTCAAAAAATGGTCTTCTACAAAAGTGTTCAGTAAGGAATTTGGAGTCTAATAAGATCAACTTAATTTTTGATGAATAGTAAATTATGAATAGTGATTTTACGCCTAGGATTAGTAATGTGACTAAATGGATTAGTAATTTCACTCAAAAAAAGTTTTAATATAATTTAGACACCTAGATTAAGTAATGTGATTCAATAAAATGGGTAAATAACGGTTTCATAAATTATTAGCCAAGTATTAGTTTTTTCGGATGAATAGTGTTTTTTAATTAAAAATTTAATTAAAAATAATTAGAAAATTATTTTTATAAAAAGGACTTTATTTTTGAACTCAAAGCATCGATATTATGTTATGGTAATTTTTGGGGATTTTTCTGGAAAAAATGAATTCTCGATGAATAGTTTTTTTATTTAAAAATTAAATTAAAATTATTTAGAAAATTAGTTTTATAAAATGGAGTTCTTAAATGTAATTAGAGCATCGATATTTGGTTCAGGTGAAATTCTGGGATTTTTCTGAGAGATGAATTTTTTAGTGAATAGTTTTAATGCAGTTTTAGGGTTTCGGTATGTTTAATGACATCATAACTGTATCATGATGATGTCATGAGATATTTTAAGGGTTGGCCGGCCAAGGGTGATGAATTATTGTTTTGGGGGCCCCATTTGGCCTAACTCCATGGTAAATGCCAAGGGAGAGCACATGGTTTTGAGAAAAGCACTTGTGACGTGTCCCTTGGCCATTAATGCCTTGTCCCCTCACTTTCCCTATAAATACCAACTCTTTCCTCCTTTAGTTTTCACTCCCAACTCTCCCCCAACTAAGTTCTGGTCTCCTTACCTCCCAAGGAGTCCTCCCAAGGTGCCCCCAAGCTCTCAAGGTCCAAACCTTTGAGTTTTTAGAGTTACGTTTTAAGGTAAGGGATCCGACCTCTCTCTTTCTTTTCATGTAATCTCTTTTATGTCATTCCTTTTATGCTCCATGTTCTTATGTGAGAGGATATTCTTTTATATTCCTCTTACTTCCCTTTTCATGTTTTTATGATGAGAGATCCCCTCTTACTCTCATCATTTCATTTTATGAAAGTTTAAGTGATGCCGTTAGGCTGCCGAATTTTTTAAGTGATTCTTTCACCCTTCTCATTTTTCAAGTTCGATTTTAATGTCAAATCTTTCAAGTTCCTTTTTATTATGTTGGGGTATGATCTATATATCTATCATACGGATCTCTTATGATCATATGATGAGAGACCCTATTTGATCTTGTAAAATTGTTTTTTTATTGAAGATTAA
Organism: Viscum album; assembly: GCA_963277665.1. NCBI lineage: Eukaryota > Viridiplantae > Streptophyta > Magnoliopsida > Santalales > Viscaceae > Viscum > Viscum album. The sequence goes on from OY728147.1 coordinate 1,248,403,741, forward strand.
GTGGCGCCGTTAGGCTGCCGAATTTTCATAAGAGAAATCTTATTTTTGTCTCAAATCCATGTTTTTCATTTCATATTGTATATCTTTAAAATTTCATTACCATGTTCTTAAATCCCTTATATTATATCCCCCTGATTTTTTATGGATCATTTATGAGTGGTTGACCCATGTCCCCTCTCTTTTCAATGTTTTTAAAACCTTGCAACATAGCCGTTATGCTGCAGAATTTTCGTCTCAAAATGCCTCTCTCTTTATCAAAATTATTTTATGTTATAAAGTGAATACTCAAAGATCTTATTTCTAAACGGGTATTCACATATATATAAAAATGTTCTATTTTAAATTCTTGGATTTATATACATGAAACCTGCTTTCCCTTTCTGTGGGTTTAAAGTGACATAAAGATCATGTCTTTAAAGCAGTTTTTAAAACGTTATGATTACGAAATGAAACCCATTTCTTTTATGCTATATGGTTTGTTTATGAAATGATTGATGATGATATGTGTGGCTCACATGATAATAAATACATGTCAAGGGTGCGCCCAGATAGCGCTCCAATGCATTGGGTAAATACTTAATCTCTAGAGATGACCATTTTAACGACGCCTTGGTGAATAACCTTGGTAATTTTTAACGACACCTTGGGGAGGGACCTTGGTGAAACAAAACGATTGTCAATATTAAATGTTGTAGACACATCTTAAAGTTATGAAAAATGTTATTTTTTATTATTAATTTCCTCATGATTTCTTTCTCATGCCTTAAAGTTCTTTTCATGTCCTTATTGAAGTATATCAAGTTCACATGTAAAATGTTCCTCTATTTCCCTTACTGGGCCTTCTGCTCACCCTTTCTTTTGATGTATGTCCCCAGGTTATTAGATGCAGTAATGAACCTAGGATGAACTTAAGGAAAAGCCTTTCAAGTGTTTAATAATAAGGCTTTATGTTGTTTTCATGTATTATGTTCCTGGTTTCCAATTCACTAAACCTTAAAGATCCTCAGTATTGTGTAATGTAATGAAAGTTTATGTTATAAAAAGACGGGATGCTATAGTTGGTATCAAAGGATGGTTTAGTTATTTGTAGAAATTAGGATATAAAAACTTTAGGAAGAACCCTATAGAAAAGTTTAAATATAGGAAAACTTCCTGGTATTTTGGTAAGTATTGAGTAAGTGGTTTATCAAACAAATACATCCCTGTCTGGATACGAGCAGGTAGAGGCGGCTCTGGCACAGATGTACATAGGGGTAAAACCCGAAAACACCGCTTTGAGCTAGACTCGAACGGGAACTGGTGCACGATAATGGGCCTTGCTGCACTCTTGGTTACGACACTCCCGGGGGATATGTTTGGTTAATCACAAGCTTTTTATGAATAATTATGAAGGAATTATAGAGAAGTGTAATTGTTTAAGCATGAAGTCTTAGTTAAAATATTCATAAATGAAATAAGTTTCTCACTAAGGTTTTATTATTTTATAAAATTGTGGGCAATAGGAGGAACCGTGCCGATGGTGACCGCAATGCACCATGTGCTGATGGCCCTCCGATGGAAGCCGGAATGGAAACATTCATGCGAATGATGAACCAACTGACTCAAGTTATGAGTAATAACTTGAATCAAGCTGAGAGGCCGACCTCACCACGAAGGGAACAACATTCTGTTGATTCCTTCATGCATCAACGACCACCATCATTTAGTGGATCTACTGACCCTTCGGTTGTAGAACAATGGATAAGCTCCATTGAAAAGATCTTTTCTGTACTCCTTTGTTCGGAACAAGAAAAAGTCACCCTTGCTGTTTATCGCCTAGAGGGAGAAGCTGACCAGTGGTGGTCACTAGTCAAAAACACAAATCCTAGAGGAGAGATGGAAGCAATGGAGTGGGAACAATTCCGGGAAATATTCTTTAACAAGTATTTCCCTCGTTCCATGAGAACGAGAATGGAGAAAGAGTTTCTCGAGCTGAAGTAGAAGGAGAACGAATCTATCGGAAGCTATGAGATGAACTTCACCCGACTTTCATGATATACCTCTAGATTTGTGATGGATCCAAGTGGGAAGGTTGATAGATTTTTCGGTGGTCTGAGACCTCATCTGCGGAAGAATTTATCCAACTGGGACTACGATAGCTATGAGGAGATCGTGCGGAGTGCAATGAAAGTCGAGCTGGAGTTTGGTGAGACGCAGTGGTCTCATAAATCAAATAAAAAGAAGAGATCTTTAGAGCCCAGTTCAGGGAAGACTTTTGACTAGGTAAGAGGTGGGAAGCAAATGCAACTTACCACATGCAATAAATGTGGGAAGAACCATCTGGGGAACTTCTTGAACGGAAGTGTCAAGTGCTACAAGTGTGGAAGAGGAGGCAATATTGCTTGGAATTGTCGTAGTGAGGAGAATCCTCAACTCCCAAACACTAATGATAGAGGAAAGATGGTTCTCGCCCTACCAAAAGTCACATGCTTCAAGTGTGGACAGCTTGGGCACTTTTCTAATCAATGTCCAAATCGGAGGGCGGTGGAGGGGAATCACCATCAACCTCAGCAGAGGCCAAGGGAGCAAGGTCGTTCTTTCACTATCACAACAACTGAAGTTGAAGTTCCGAACGACGTGGTAGCAGGTACTCTTGTTGTCCTCTCAAAACTAGCAACTACTTTGTTTGATTCTGGTTCTACGCATTCCTTTATTTCCTCCATGTTTACAAGGAATATAGAATCAATCCCCGAACTGCTAGAGGTCAAGTTGTCAGTCAAGAATCCAAGTGGGATTATCCTTGCATCAACAGTATTTAGAGACTCTAGTGTTTACTTTGGTGAGCACAATCTTATCGAAAATCTAGTAGTCATTCCCATGATGGAATTCGACATTATACTAGGGATGGACTGGCTCTCAAAGTATAATGCTAAGATCAAATGCAGAATTAAGGAAATCTCAGTAGTCTTGAATGAACGACCTATAGTTATCTTCCAAGGAGATATATCCCGAACTGATCCCTATCTAGAAGAACCTCCTATAGCTTTCTTTATGGAGTTAATCGGTGATGATGAAGAAGAAAAAGGGAGCATACAAATATAAGATGTTCCGATTCATCAGTAATACATGGATGTATTTCCCGAGGAGTTACCTGGACCTCCCCCAGAAAGAGAGGTAGAGTTCTCCATTGAACTCGTACCTGGGTCTCAACCGATATCAAAGACTCCGTATAGAATGGAAAATGTGGAGCTAGAAGAGTTAAAGAAACAACTCCAAGACTTTTTGGAGAAGGGGTTTATCCGACCAAGTGTGTCTCCATGGGGAGCACCAGTTCTCTTTGTGAAGAAGAAGGATGGATCAATGCGGCTATGCATTGATTATAGAGAACTTAATGGGATCACAGTGAAGAACAGATATCCTCTTCCAAGAATTGATGATTTATTTGACCAACTTCATAGGGCTCAATTCTTCTCCAAGATTGACCTTCGATCTGGTTATCATCAACTGAGGGTGAAGAAGGAAATATTCCAAAGACTGCCTTCCGATCAAGATATGGGCATTATGAGTTTACTGTTATGCCCTTCGGCATGACTAATGCTCCTGCTATTTTCATGGATTTGATGAATAGAGTCTTTAAGGACTACCTTGATAACTTTGTGGTAGTTTTTATTGATGATATTTTGATATATTCAAAAAGTTGTGAGGAGCATGAAGATCATCTGAGGGTTATTTTGAAAACTCTGCGGAAGGAGAGGCTCTTTGGAAAGTTCAGCAAGTGTGAGTTTTGGTTACAACAAGTGGCTTTCTTGGGGCACATCGTAACCAATGAAGGAATCTCGGTTGACCCTGCAAAGAAAATGGTTGTGGCGGAGTGGCCTCAACCCACAACAGTAACTGAGATTCGTAGTTTCCTTGGTTTAGAGGGATATTATAAGAGGTTTTTGAAAAAAAAAATCAAGGCTTTCTAATCCACTAACCAAGTTGACTCGAAAAGGTGTTAAGTTCATCTGGACAAAGGAATGCGAGGAAAGTTTCCAAGAGCTGAAGAAGAGATTGGTTACTGCACCTGTGTTAACACTACCCTCTATTGGAGAAGGATTCGTTATTTTTAGCGATGCATCTCTGAAAGGGCTTGGGTGCGTCCTCATGCAAAATGACAACGTAATTGCTTATGCATCTTGACAGTTGAAGATTCATGAGAAGAATTATCCTACGCATGATCTAGAGCTGGCGGCAGTTGTTTTTGCTCTAAAGATATGGAGGCACTATCTTTATGGGGAGAAATGTGATATATACACTGACCACCAAAGTCTAAAGTATATTTTCACACAGAAAGAATTGAACATGAGACAAAGGAGATGGTTGGATCTTATTAAAGACTGTGATTTTTCAATTCATTATCACCCTGGAAGAGCAAATAAAGTTGCGGATGCGTTAAGTAGGAAAGACCCTGTTGTTCTGGCAACAATGAGGATCCTAGGAGATCCCTTGATTAAAGATCTAGTAAAACTGGACATGGGAATTATAAGAAAAGGGACATTATCAACCCTATCCCAAATGATTTCTCAACCTTCATTACTAGAGAAGATCAAGAAGGCTCAAAAAGAAGATCCTTTGCTGCAGGAGAAGTTGGAGGCTGTAAAATATGGGAAGTTCCCTGATTTCAATATTGATCAAGAAGGTGTATTGAAATTTTGTACAAGACTATGTGTTCCATCTATTCTGGAGATAAAGAAAGAACTGATGGATGAAGCTCATAGCTCTACTTTCTCTATACATCCTAGAAGCACTAAGATGTATAGAGACCATAGTGATCATTATTGGTGGGATAACATGAAGAGGGAGATTGCTGATTACACTAAAAGGTGCCTGGTGTGTCAGCAAGTAAAGGCAGAATGATAACTTCCTAAGGGGGTATTACAACCGCTACCCATACCTGTATGGAAGTGGGATAATATCACTATGGACTTTGTAACTGGTCTCCCGAAAACATCCAAAGGAAACAATGCGATATGGGTTAATGTGGACCGTCTCACCAAGACAGCCCATTTTATCTCTATTCAGGAAGATTTATCTCTGGATCAGCTTGCCAATATATACATGAAGGAAGTGGTAAGGCTGCATGGGGTACCACTATCCATCGTGTCTGATCATGACCCAAGATTCACATCAAAATTATGGAGAAGTCTTCAACATTCCCTGAATACTGAATTGAATTTTAGTATGGCCTATCATCCTCAAACTGATGGCCAATATGAAAGGACTATTCAGACACTCGAAGACATGATGAGATTATGCTCAATGGAATTTAAAGGTGGATGGGATCAACACCTCCCATTAGTTGAGTTCTCCTATAACAACAGCTTCCATTCGAGTATTCAGATGGCACCCTATGAAGCTCTGTATGGAAAGCGATGTAGAACTCCCACTTGTTGGGATGAAACTGGTGAGAGAAAGCTTCTTGGGCCTGATCTTGTGCAAGAGATGACAGAACAGGTTCATGCCATCCAACAACACATAAAGGCTGCTCAGAGTCGGCAGAAGACCTATGCTGACAATCGTCGAAGGGACTTGGAGTTTGGTGTTGGCGACAAAGTCTTCCTTCGAATTTCTCCCTGGAAGAGAGTCATGCGGTTTGGGAAGAAAGGGAAGCTCAGCCCTAGGTACATTGGCCCCTATGAAATCCTTGATCGCATAGGACCAG